>CM048928.1:23483545-26456659 GCA_026686955.1 Epinephelus cyanopodus
GCTACCCAAGAGGATTACTCGGCTATATTTTGTCACTATTGAACTCTACTATAATTTATGGGATGTTTACAATGGCATGATTCTGCCAAGGCCAAAAGCCCTATTTCACAATGTTAATGAGAGAGAAACAACAGACAACAAAGGTGGGCAATATGGCCTTAAAATATTATCACAATATTTCAGAGTATTTTTGCGATAACGATATTCTTGATGATATGACAAATTAGTAAAACAATTACTTTAAAATTAAGTGAAATTGTTTCAGTTTGCCTTCAAATATTCAGTAGATACTAAACAGAAATGATCTCTCATTCTTTAGTTTGTAAATAACAGTAACTCAGAGTGAGATTCAGATTCTGTACACAATATGAATACTTCAACAAAATAAAATCAACCACAAATTACACATTTAAACGGCTCCCAAATACAAAAAAATGTATCCTGGGATCTATAAATCAACAGGTGAATTCCTTCTTTTAGCAAAATCCTAAATGACTGAGTTGTTTTATTCCACCTGGACATTTATGCTCTGACATTTCTCCTCTAATCATCACGCTGTAACCTGTGACAGGCTGTTATGATACCACAACTATTGCACCCAAAGGTTTATGACAAAACTACAACGACTCCAGTGTGTTCATGGCAAGAAAGTAGAGGGAGAGACGTTGTGCTGCTGCCAGAGGAGCCGCTGAATGAGTTCCCTCTGAGCGGTAACTCGCTAAAAGAGTCTGAGAAGTCTGGGGCTGTTCATAAAACTTTCAGGACGCCACAGCTTATTCCACACTACTGAAGCTGCTCCTCTTTGTGGAACCAAGAGTCTGCAATAATTTCACTTTCAGCCATGCTTGTTGTCGCCATGGGTAACAGTATGACGTCATATGTCAACAAGTCGAGATACCGCGAGTATCAAGAAATGAATTTTTCACATGATATTAAAAATTATATGGGTATTATGGTGAGCAAGATGATATGGCACACCCTTAGCTGACAAACTAAGAGCATGACCTCCTTGGCAGAGTTAATAAGAAAACTGGATTCACAGAAGTATAGCGTCACGCTAGGAAGAAACAAGTATCATCAGTAAAAGTCCAACATTTAAGTCCCCAACAGTGAAAGTTACACGAGCAAAATACATTCTGCGACAGTTAGTCCAACAGTAAATTAAAAGTTACTTCGTGTGGGTTTGTGAATCCCATCTGACACTTTCAAAGGAAAATGAGAGCACTGTTGTTTGAAGAAACAGAGCGTTCCATATCTACATGAATTAACAAACAATTAAATTAATCACAGATTCACTCAATGCAGTGCTCTGCTGTCACATATGCAAATCCAAAATCCACTTACTTTTAGCTGTGTTTTCTCTATAGTGCAGCAGGTCTGTATGAGCTGTTTAGCTCAAAACAGCAAATGAGGGTGATGAAGGTGATGAGAGTGAACCAAAGCAGTAAAGTTGTGAGCTGCAAAGCCAAAACAATGAACTGAAAGCTAGTGAGATGCTCTGCAGAGTCAACCCGTCATTCGCCGTGAGTGAACCTCCTTCACATTACGCTGAATCATCTGACACTTTGTTGATATAAAAATGATTTAGTGCAGCTTTAAGCTTTCACACTACAACAATACAGGGCAGCAACTTAAAAACATTTTTGTCTGCTTGTCTACTGGCGGTCAGATGAAAACATTTTGCTTGGTGTTGTATTGAGCTTGCAGCCGGTGCTTGCTTGATTGCACTGGTTATGGATTGAGGAGAGCTCAGCCTGACAGCAGCAGTAGCAGCGATGAAAGCTTTGCTCTGTGCTGATTAGGCCTGATATACACTGGGCACTATGAGGGACGACTTATAATGGCTTCTCTGACCTTTCTCCTGACAAGCACAGAAACCACTTTGCCTCGTTACTTTGCCCACGCACACCTCTGTCTCCGGCTCCCTCACTCCTGGCGCACACTTGCTTTCTGAGGGGGATATAGATAACGAATCATGTCGGAATTAGAGGCCGCTCTATGCAATGCTGTTAATGGTATTCATAAGCTGAATGTAGTTGATCAGCCCTCAAGCCACAATGAGAGCCAGTCTGAGGAAGGTAACTGGAGGTATAAACGACTCAGCATTTTCCAAATCATATAAGTCTTGGGCTTGTCTGAGGTGACTACACAGTCTACCAAACTTTACCAAGAGGACGAGAATTTGTACTGTGACGGCCCTGCCACTGTTTTTGAGGATGTTCCAGCCAACCTCATAAGGCAGTTGGCTGACATGGGAGGTTCGTTGCCTTGACTGGGCTCACCTGGGCTTTCCAGGCTGTAAATCTGCCTCATGTTTTCATGCGCTCTCTCCCTTCCTGCAGCAGACATTCACCTGGCATCATTGCCTTTGGTTTGCACCATCAACGCCTCCACAGCACACTTGACACACATTCATGCATGGCTTTCATTATTGACTTTGCTGACCTGCACACTCCATTGGTTATTTAAGTTCTTAGAGCTTAGCTTAATAAATGACGCTTGTTTTGACTAAATCTTTTGTGTGGACTCCCCACTTGTCACATTTATTGAGCCAGTTTGTGACAGTGGTCGCAGCTATCTCGTCTATGGCAGTGGTTCCCAAAAGTTCCAGCCATGGGGTCCAGATTTCTTCCTACTCCTTAGTTCAAGGCGCACGCAATTTAATTCATGCGTTTGGTCATGTCGTTGAGCTAGTTTTACGTCTCTGTCCGTTACTCACTCTACAGCTGGAAACGACACTTTAAAATAAAAGCTCTGTGCTGGAAATTCACTGCACTTAAAAAAAGTTTGTCTCACAGGTGACCCTGGACTCTTACCATATCACCACATACATCATCATAACTGCTTTATGTTGCTGTCTGTCAATTGCATCCATTATACTGTAAATACATGTACCACCTTTTATTTTGTTTTGTCACAATCTTTTACCAATAAAAAAATTTCAGAACATTGTGAGATCACAGTGAAGTTGACCTTTGAGCCTTTGAATATGAATGTCATAACTTTTACTTTTATTTTAATTACTGTGTGAAATTTTGTCACAATTATTGTATGAATTCTTGAGTTGTGGCCCAAAACATGTTTTTGAGGTCAGAGTGACCTTTGACCAAAGTGAGTTCATCATTGAGTCCAAGTGGACGTTTGTACCAAATCTGATGAACATCCCTCAAGGTGTTCTTGAGATATCTTCGTCACGATAATGGGATGTATGCACAGACACATACTGACAACCAGTAAACACACACCTGTTGCCGGCGCGGTGGCACAAAAAAACCCTGCAAAATTTAACCACATGTACGAATTACAATTTATTTTCAGGAAGGTAAATAAACGAAGGATATATTCGCTGCAAGGTTGCTCCAAACAATCCCATTTGTTTGTTCCTTTAGTTTAATACGTTTTTTTTTCTTCATTCAACAGAAAAGACTTGGTGATGTGCTCTGAAATTATATCCTGCTATTTTTCAGCAATATCTGAGATTTTTGATCAATAATCATCAATAATGTGGATATAATGATTAAGTGGGTTGAGGCAAGTGTTAAAACAAATAGAAAAGTCGGTGAAGTTGATAAATTTACATCACTTTAGTGTAAAGCAGCCTTTAAAATGTAGGAAAAAACACCATTTACACCCTATCACAATACAATGATATCCAAAATCTAAGACGATCTATAGTCTTATATCTTCATAACAATATAATATCTTCACATAGGTCAGCCCTACCATGAATGGTGGACAAGGAGGTGGGGAGAAACACAATCCTTATTCTGAAATCCTCCAATGTCCTTTGAAAGACAGTCATGAAAATAGTCTTTTTGATGCTCACACTGTCCGAACGTTTGACCTTTTAGAGAGACTTAACATAAAATGTCAGTAGCCTTGACTATAATATTGCATCTGTCTGTAATAATGACAAACAGCAAATGAAAAATAATATGTATTTGATACCTTAATTGAGAGATCGAAGATTTAAGCTCTATATGACGGATCATTCAACTCATTAACTGTGGTGGCACAGCCCTGTTTTAATCCTGAGAATTAATTTTAATTAGCAAATGAATAATAAAGCCAGTTATTTCAGTGGAGAGGTGGGCTGATCCGACCTGACCCAAGCTGAACCTCCTAAAGTAACAGTAAGCACTTCTAGGGCGTCCCTCCTCTCGACATAAAAGCTGGTCAGGGGAACAAAATACTGCAGATAAAAGAGAAATGTGTGCCACTAGGTTTTACTGTCTTTTTACTAATGCAGAAGAAAGGAAAAGGCTTTTACAGCTTGCTAAGAGCTTCTTATAAATATGGGGGCACATGTCTCTCCCTCTCTCTGTGTCCCTCCCTCCCTCTCTGAAAGAGCACAGTGTGATTACAGAAACAGCCCATCCTCCTGCATGGAGGCCTTTGAGAGCAGAAACAGAAGGTAATGTCGGTGCTGGGAGGGAGCCAAGAGCCCAAAGACACAAAAATGTAGGTTGCCATGTCCCTGTTCTTCACTGTAGACACCGAGTTTAGACATGTCAAGTTTTTAGCAGTTAGGAAAATGCTGAAATTTTGCAGTTTTAGAGTAAGTTGTGTGTACATGTGTGTGTGCGCACAGAATCAAAGAGTACTGCTACAAGCCAAAAACAACCTCATACAGTCCCTGTTTGTGCTTTAAAAACATCTCAAGCAACCTGTTTTTTTTTCCAGACCTCATCCCTTCCTGTCCTCGTTTGCAAAGTTTAAACAAATGTCAAAAGTTCTATTTTTAGCGCAGCTCGTTTAATCGAACCATATGGAGAACAATCTATTGACATGCTCCGACTGAAGGGTGCGTGGGTGGCATTTCCACTTAAAAGCCGGAGTGTGAATCGTAATGAAGTGGGGAGGCAGAGCGAAAAAGGGAGGGGAGGGGGCAGACTCCAACCGCTGGGAGCAACGGGTGTACAAACAGCAAACTCACAAAGCAGGGAGTGATTCATTTAAAGGGATTTTGTGTATGCGCCAGATTTAGCCTCGCTGCTTTGCATTCATATACATAGAGAGGATAAATAAAGAACGCTCGGGAGCAAGAGGGAGGGAGAGGGGGAATATTAAAAGAACTGAGGACGGGGAACGTTAGTTAAGTTAAAAAGTGATCAGAAAGTGGAGGGGAAAATATTTTAGAGGCGAACACTAAAGAGAGATGGATGAATAGACTTTACAGAGAATAAAATACTGCGAGACTTAAAGAGAAAGATGTGAGGCTTGCCAGCTGGATGGATGGAGGGATGGTAGGACAGCGTAATTGGATTAGAGGGGCAGAAAATTAAAAGTATTTGCTTTGTATCCTCCTCAAGCAAACAGGATCCAGTGATCCCAAGTGTTCCCGCTCTAAGGAGTCTGATAATGCAGTAGCGAGACTCTACACATCTATGAGAGGCCTTAGAATATATACAGAATGTGTGTGTGTGTGTGTGTGTGTGTGTGTGTGTGTGTGTGTGTGTGTGTGTGTAACATGCCTGTATATGGGCTTTTTGTATGAAGCCTGATGCCACATCTATAAGTGGGCATGAATAACGCGCTGCACAAGGCGATGGACTAATGAGATGCACAGGCACATGAATTAAGGCTGAGTATGGCTCACGATTCATATTGTAATCCGCTGCCCTGCATTCATTTTCACTGGCAGATAAATAATAGCATCAGGTGTGTGTGTGTGTGTGTGTGTGTGTGTGTGTGTACGCCTTTGCAGTTGAGCAATCTGCAGCACAGCTTGAAACCGTGACAGGAGCGAAAGCTGTGGATGACATCATGCATGTGTTGCTGGGCTTTGAATCTTGGACGCGCTGACACATTCAGCAGGATGACTCAAATGTACACAGACTGATGCACCAACCCACACACACACACACACACACACACACACACACACACACCCATCAGAATTTGACCCAGAAAGTGAGTTTGCTCCATCTCACCCTGTGTACGTCTTCTTCGAACACCGCTTCATGGACGCTGCATGCAAACAGCGCCGTGGGGAGGTCGCTCAGATCCATCATCTCCTCCGCCACGCCGTCCTGATCGCTCTCCCCGAACACCATCTCCTCTTCCTCCTCCTCGTCCTCCTCTGGATCGCTGCTGTAGGCCTCGGAGCCGTTGCTCCACGCCTTGGAGCTCTCTCGCAGCATGGTGAAGCCTTTTAGGAGGCGGCTGACAGGCAGGTGGGGACCACAGAGGCTGGGAACTGGGGAGAGACGGGAGGTTAGGAGACTGGGGACTGGGAGATAAGGTGAATATACCGGCAGGATGTTTGTGGAAAAGAATGAGGCGATAGAGAGACAGTGGTGCGTGAAGATTACAGGGTGTCAGTGATAATACCACACAAGTTATGAGGAAAATGAGGCAAACAAAAAAAGGAATGCAGAGAAACAGAGGTAGAAGTTTCATGTTTAGATCTACATGTAGGTCAGGACTCTTGATTATAACATTCTGTCTGGCGAGCAGGGGATGATGTTTCTTCATGTCAGAAAATTATTACAGCTCACTATATTATCCCAATAATCCTATGCTTTAAGTGGCACTAAAACATACTGTAAATGACTTTACCTTTAACAAATATTTTTATTGCATCGTAGACAGGAAACATCTTTTTTAGGAGCATCCTTTTTAGTGAAAAACTATTTGAAATGGCATCATATCTATAGGAAATATGCCAGTGCTTGAATAAGAGCCTTTTCGTCTTTTTTCATCGAGTCTTTTTTACTGCTGGTTGCCCATTAGTCTCTTTCGGTGCTGCTTGACATGATATTCACAATAATCCCGATAATGGAAAGTCACCACAGTCAGCTTATTGTGTGCTTTTTATCGCAATTTCCAACAATATCATACACTGACTCATCCCTACTGTTTGGTCATGGTTCAGTCGTATCTGACATCTGCTGGTGACTGTGAGAAAATCTACGACTTAATCCCAGTCCTGAGATTCATTTTTTAATGATGCCTTGAGGTACTGTTGTTTGTATTAGCGCTGCAAGCAAGAGTTGGTTATCAGACAGTGGGCCCCTGGGCACAGATATGCACAAGGCCCTGCTACCTCTTCTAGCAAGAAACACAGACTCTGTGGTGGTTGCCTCCTTTATTTGTAGTTCTTAAGCATCTCTTTGTATTTTTGTGTTTCTTTGTGGTTTTCTGCCCCCGTTTGTAGCTATTTTGTGTCTCTTTGTAGTTCATTTGCATCTTTTTGAGTTCAGTGAAGTCTTTCCTGGTAGGTATGTGTTAATTTAATTGACATTTTGCAGGTGAAGGCCAGTAACCCATACATGGCTCTAAGTAATGTCTGTTTTTACTGTAGATTAATCTGATGATTATTTTCTTAACTTACTGTTTAGATGTTAAATCCATGATAAAATTATATAAAAACAATGATCAGATTGTCTACAGGTATCAGACAGTATCATTTGATGCTCTTTAAGAGCCATTCAAGACACCTTTTGACCAAATTTAGGTCAGATTTCTGGACAAATCACGTTTTACTTTTAAGCATTGCAGGTAAATAGTATAGGCTACATGTGGTCTTGTGCAAAGGTAAGCGTTATGTAGGACTGTGTTTATCAGAGTGAGTTAAGTCAATCTACATTTTGCTCAATGGTGCAAGTATTAAGTAAAATGACAGTATTATAGTTTTTTAAAGATGTGTAACATTAGAAATGTGGACTTTTACATAAAAGGCTTCACTCATGTTCACAAAAAGAAATTAAAAAAATGGATGAATGAAATTAGATAAATGTTTGTGGCGGTTAAGACCTCATACATTTAAATTCAAGACTATTTAATGACCTGTTGTAACACTGAATTTAAGACATTCTAAGACTTTTTAAAGACCTGAAGACACCCTGATGATGTCTTTCACACTGTCCCGAGCCATAAAATAAATTTCTATTGTTTATTTTGTCCAAACAACAGACCAAAATCCAAAGATATTCATTTCATTTTCACAGAAGGCTAAAAAAAACAGTTCATATTTATATTCAAAAGGCTGGAGGTAGTGACTATTTTCATATTTGCATAAATAAAGACTTGATGAGGTTATTCTTCTGTCTACTAAACAAACATCTGGAAACTATTACTCATGCATTCATAACCAGTTGTTTAGATTATTGCAATTCCTCGCTCTCTGGCACCAGTATAACAACCCCTCTCTGGACTCCAACTCATCCAAAACTCTACTGCCAGAGTCTGGTTACCTGTTGCTTTTAGAACTGATTTGAAAATTTTATTGATTACTTACAAAGCCCTGAGAGGCCTCGCTCCAAGTTATGTAACAGAGGGGTTCCCTCTCGCACCCCGAGATCCTCACACGCATCTGTTCTTCGTAATTCTCAAAGGTGACAGAGCCTTTGCAGTCAGAGCTCCTCGACTTTGGTAAGACCTGCCTGAGATCAGGGCTGCAAACTCGGTCTCATCTTTGAAATCACTTCTGGAAAAACGACCTGTTTAAAACTGCCTTTCAATGATTTTAACTGCTTTGTTACTGCATGTTTTAATCATGTTATCTGCATTCTATTTTATTGCTTTTATCTTGTTTTATTTGGTTTTGTAAAGCACTTTGTAACTGTGTTTGGAAAGGTGCTATATAAATAAAGTTAATTACTATTATTACTAATGTTTCAATCATCCTAATTTCACAAATTACTTTTACTTTACTTCTTTTTTTAGTTTCATTTTTAGCACAATCCCCAAATCTCGCAGATCTATCTATCTATCTAAAAAGGAAGCACCACATGGGAAAACATGAAAAGACTACAAGCAAAAAAACAGAAAGGTGTTATGATGAAGTCATATCTGACCCTAATATGAAAACTGTGCTGTGGTTAGAGCGCCATCTAGCGGTGCATTCAAGGGACTGAAGGTTGTCATTCATATTTTAATCACAAAACCATCATATATTCACTTTAATCTCCAACACACACAGTTAGGATGTTGATTACAGGCCACTAACTGCATCCCTGCATCAGTCTCTGTTGAGTGACGTGCACACTGAGCACGCGAGAGCAATGACATCAATAACATCACATGTCGGCATCACAAATGGCCGTGGCGGCTCGTGACATCAACATTTGCATCGCGTGCACTCAGAGGAAACCCCTGGATATCGCGACCTGTACAATGACGTGCGCAAAGGACGCGGCGCGCGCTTGAATTAAGCGCAAAAGTGACATATTTAATGGTTAAAACGCTGCTTTTTGACGCTTAAACTGCGCTACAGAGGACAGCGATAGAAAAGTTAGCTCGGAGTGGAGGCTGCTCGCTAACACATGAAGTTATCTTTCTTATTTTGCTCTCTAACCGGTGTCGTTTACTCACCTCACTGCTGTCAGTGAAAGCCGAGGCGAGCCATTGCACGCGGACTCACAGCAGGATGTTCAGGTGACTTTGTCAAACAGACACAAGCTGCTCTCGTGTTTCTGTGTTTTTATTTGCAGACTGCTGTCAGAGCGTCCCTGTTTGTTATTACTGGATTACTGGACACTATCTGATGCAGCCTACTCCAGCGTCAGGACCCCGCAGGTGAGGCCAATGAGAGGCCGGCGGAGGCTCGCAGCGGCCAATCAGGCTGCAGCAAGTGGGAGGATGCTCCGCTTCAAGATTGGTGGCGAGCGAGCGGCGAAGTGGCACACACACACACACACACACACACACACACACACACAGGCTGTGCTGTGGAGCTGCGCTTTGATGTGACAAGGACGCCCCCGGAGAGACAAATCAGCCGGCCTGCGGGTCAATCAGCTGTCTCATCCGGTGTGGAGGCACGAGGCAGTCTTACGTCTGCACACATTTAATGCTCATACACAGGTTACAGCTCAGCTTTCTGATCCACCTGTTGCACACACTAAACAATGTGCATCTAATTTGAGCTATCTTAGTTTTAAAAGCTGTTTTGCAGCATTTCATTTCAGTAACATGAGGCAACATGGTGTCAAATAGAAGCCATGGCAGGATTTTTCACGCACCAAATTGCACACTGGATTATAGGATTATAATAGCTCCACAAATACTGCTTAATTAATTAGAATATTGTTTTAATACCACACTCCTTACACTGGACTGGTGTGCAGCTTCTAAGGTAGATGCATCTCTCAAAGAGCAGTGATGTATTTGTAGTTTTACTCAAGTAAAAGTACAAATACCATCCATTACTTGCATTGAAAAGGTTACAAAAAATACAGTACTGTGCCCAAGTTTTTTTAAAATGCAAATTGAGTGAACAGAAGTAAAATCTGAATCAAATCAGTATTTGGTGCGACCGCCCTTTGCCTTCAGCTTCAGTTCTACTACTTGCACACACAGTTTTTGAAGGACCACAGCAGGTCTGTTGTACCAAACGTGTCGGAGAGCTAACCACAGATGTCATGTGCATGTAGGCCGCCTCAAATCCTTCTGTCTCGTCATGTAGTCCCAGATGGGCTCCATGATGTTGAAGTCAGGGCTCTGTGGGGGCCGTACCATCACTTCCAGGACTTTACGCTGAAGATAGTTGGCTGTGTGTTTGGGGTCATTGTCCTGCTGATACCTCCCTGATGGTCCTGCATGATGGATAGGTATCTGCTTGTGTCTGTCAGCAATGAAGACACCATTAGTTCTGACCAAATCCCCAACTCCATTTGCAGAAATACAAAAGGAAAAGCTGCATTTCCTCATATTTGAGAAGCTGGAAACATGAAATGTTTTTGCGTGAAACAAGACTTAATATTTCTGCCACCTAAACAATCAACTAGTTGTTTTGCCTGTGTGCAACATTTCTAATTTGTCAAGAAACTGATAAATTATCAAATATGGTTGAGTAAACAGTGGCATGAGATTGAAATACTCAAGTAAAGTAAAAAAGTACCTCACATTTGTACTCAAGCATAGCACTTGAGTAAATGTATTTAGTTAAATTCCACCACTGTCGAAGGGCTGGAAGTTTTCCTTCTAGTAGAACGATCAATATCTTATGACACAGTTTATGACTGTACTCTGATACTGCAGTGCGTTAGCCTATTATACTGCAGTGTCAGGGTACATTGTTAGGACTCTCTTGTTTATGATTATCATTAAAGAAATAAGCAGATGTGGCGAGTGACATCAGTGTGATTTAACCCTGACAAAACAGGGTGTGACCACCAAATTTCAACGCCAGTCGTGTTGCAAACCTTGTGCACCTTTCTGCACACAGGCCTCCCGCACAGCAGACATCTCGACTTGTCACAGAGGTAAAAGTGTTAACGATAACACTAACGATGGCAAAGTGTTCCAGGTGAGAGTGAGCCAGCTGATACGGTATCAGGAACCTGAAATCAAAGCAGCTAAATGGAATTCAGCCGTAGATATAGATCATATCACTCCTGTTCTCCAGCAGCTTCACTGACTTCCTGTTGAATATCACATCGATTTTAAGATTCTGCTTCTCACTTTTAAGCCCCTTCATACCTGTCTGAACTCCTTCATATCTACACACCGTCCTGTACTCTTAGATCCTCTTCTGCAGTCCAACTCACATCACCATCTGCCCGCTTGACTACCCCTCACGACACTCACAGTATTGACCCTTTCCAACTTTAAATCCTGTCTGAAAACACACCTTTTCAAGCTGCCATATTCGGTCTGATTTAATGGAGACACACATATTAAGGCCTGTTGCAACCAACCAAATACACCAGAACTAGGTTAAAATATTTCGTTTATACGACAAAAGATTTCAATAAAAATAAAAGTGAAAAAAACCTTTGCTTTCATTAGATGGCAGTTTTATTAACAAGACAGGTTTCAGTTGGTTTACATGATGATGTAATGATGAGTTTGTACACACATACACACAAGAAACCACAGATGATAAACGTAAAATAACATGTACGTACTGAATACTGTGGAAAGAATCTGCGTCATTAACACTGTAGAAATGCGCTGCCACATGTGTAGACATGGAGAGTATCCAATATACACAGCCCTTCATTCATTTGGAAGTATTTAATTGAACTTAATTATGAAACAGTTATTGCTGGATTATCGGTCAGCTTGTAAAACATTGAGGGATCACCACAACATGTTTATTTTGCAACAGTAAGTGCGTATCTCCAGTCTTATTTCTTGATTTGTCTGTCATCATAAACTTCAAGGCATCAGGTTAAAAGGGAAACCAAATTATTTGAGCTAAAAACTAAATTCAGACAGTAAATTACCTTTTTATACTCGCAGTGCACATTTAAATAATTTAGCAGTATGTCAATATGCAAACATGATTCACTTCGATTCATTTTCACCTTTCTTTTCAAGGGTTTTATCATAACTGAACAGCTACAGTGATGCGTCACTGCGTACCATGTTACAGTAATCTATCCAGTGTACAGCTACTAATTAAGGCACGCTAAAAGCTAACTTGAAAATTAATAAATACATCACAATAAATTACAACATTTGCACCCGTTGTTTGGTCACGTCAGGAGAAGTAGTCCAAGAACAAACTCGTGGAGTGAAGCCACTCATATATAAGACAGTTAGAGGCAAATATTAAAGGTCAAAATGTTCATTGGCAAGTGTGCAGCTACATTATACAACTGTGAGAGTGACATCACAGCCCTCAATGGAAGAACGGATCCCTGTATGTTCCCGCTAATGAGCGAAAGTTTGCTTAACAGTCGTGTAAATGAGTCCTTAACATCGTAAAGCTGACGCAGAGTGAAGGCAGTGAGCTTCAAGGCACAACACCGTCTCTGCTGTCATATTTAGCCCTTTTGTGAGTCCGCTACAACGTCCAGCAGCTTTAGGTTTCTTCCCTTCAGTTTTGGAATGAATGCAGCTGACATCTTCTTAAAAAAAGGAATGCTACTCGAGGTTGTTGTGTTTAGAGGTTTCAGAAAAGAAAGCGTGTAGAGAGGAGTGTAAGGCAGAGAAAGAGAACATTAAAAAGACCCAATGGACTCTCCTACTGGGCTGGAGGTTGGTCTTGTGCATATGTGAAGAGCTGAACGTATTCATCTCGGCCTTTCAAGGTCCGTGAATGTTCTTTACAGTTGAATGATGTAAAAGACAAAAGTTAAAAATCAGGTTCAATCTTGCTTCAGGTCATGAGGGCCCCAAGATGCATCACTGGATCTGGAGTCGACTGATGGTTGATCCAGGTTGACTGGCAGAGGAGCAGGAGCCACTCCATCGTTGTTGACCAGAGCGCCGTAGGAGAACGCACCATTGGAGTCTGGCTGAATCACCGTGCCTTTGTCATGAATGATCGGGACACCTGATGATGGAGAGGACAGGTAAGGAACTTTTGCTTTTTTTGCGCCCGATCCGAGTCATTTAATACTAAGAATCTGTTAATACTGAGTTCCGATCCAATACTTCTATTTTCTTAGATAATACAGCTGCACAGTGCACACTTCAAGGACATTAAAGTTATTAAAATCAATCCAGTGTAGGCCTATTTGCTTGACAACTAAAAAGCTCTGCAATGCATTAAGAAAAAAATCCTTACATCCAAGCTGTTTCTTAATGGTTATTTTTATTTATTTAAAAAGTATTTTGGTGTATTAGTATATTGGTTAAAAATAAAAACCCCTTTAATCTTTTTGTCCTTGTTGCTGCCTCGAGGAAGTGTCTCTGTCCCTTTAAGAGAGCAGCCTATTCTCCAGTGTTCATGCGTCAGTGCAGCTTGAATGAATGTTATTTCATTCAGTGTTTATTTTTTATTTTATCTTTTGCAAGATAAAACTCTATATGCTTTTTGCCTTTAGGGCTTCTGTTGCATTTGCAGTGTCATGGTGAGTGCGGTTGTCGTCAGTTGTGCACCGCTGTCTAGCTCTACTCCGCCTGTGGATGAACATGCTCCATAAATGCAAGAGACTTTCACACTGAGCGGAAATGAAACAAGCGCTAATGATAATGGAAAAATAGATAAACAGTCTCATACTGCATTTTACTGTCGGTTGTGTTTTGCCGCAGGCGGGGCTCAGCCCCTGCTCTTACACACAAAACAGAAGCTCAGCTGAGTGGAGTGGAGAGTTGGAGACAGCTGCACGCTGTGTCTCTGCATGAAAGCTTCTTGAGAAAAAACTGTGTGACAGCTGACATTTAACAAAGGATTGGATCCTTTATGTAGCTCAATTAACCCAGTCCTGATCCGTTAAAAATGTCTTTATCAGCCCCGATGCGGATCTTTGAGATCGAATTGGGACATTGCTACTGATAAGCTATCTGAAGCTTTAGAACAGGGGCCCAGACACTAAGCAGATAGTATTCAAAATGTTTTTACTTTGACATTGTCTAGATTTAAAAAAAAATATATATATATATATATATACTGCATGTCTGACAGAGCAACATTTACAACCTACAAAACTCATAAGACCAAAAACCCTTAAAACTAAACTACCTTAACTCTAAAGACTAAACGGTCCCGAGACATTTATTCCATCAGTCTAAACATTGGTTAAATAGGAAAGATAAAATAGACAGACACATGGCGAGTGGAGAATATAAATGGATTTGAGAGTAAAGCAATTTAAAAGATATTCAGGCTCTAACATATATTTGTAATAACCGCTGCCTGAAGCTCTTTTTGAAAACAGACTCAGATAATGAGATTTTTACAGTGTTATCTCCTTCTCTCCTTCCTCTGGACTGCTACATACCATGCTAAAGCTCAAACATTCATTTTCTACCCTTTATATGAAGCTTTGTCCTTGTCTTGTATGTATGTGAGGGAAAGTAAATCTCTCTACAAAACTTATACCCACCGTTAGACATATCCATGGTGACATATGGCTCAAAGGCCTGGATCCTTTTCCTGGTTTTGGTGATGAGAAACACTCCAAGGAAACAGAACGCAGATCTATACAAAGCAGAAAATAATCACTCACAACCTTTACTTAAAAAAATGATGCAAAGCTCAACTGCTTTTTACAAGATATCAAAATGTCTGTTTTCTATGTTTATTGGTGTTTGGTTGCAGCATTACAACAGCATTTTGACTTGTTGTAGGAAAAGCACAGGCATACTTCAGTTTTTTATTAGCCATGTAGCTAATGATGTAGCTTAGCAGGAATATTCTCTTGTTCAGAATAAGGGCAAAAACTGGAATATTTTGTGCATGTAAACATAGTACGTAGCGTGATAGTGAGTCAGCCTGCACAATACCAGGATCCTAAAACTGAAGTAGCTAAATAAAACTCAGCCATCATTGATTTCCTTAAATAGTGTGCTCCTCCTACTGCGACAAGCCATGTCTGTTTCAGAAAGGCCCACGACAGACCATCACTCACCCCAACAAATACAGGCAGATGTGGAGCACGTCTTCTTTCTTGAACTCTAAGTAAAAAACAGCGCCTGAAAACCACAGAAGGAGAAATCTTTGATGACACTTTAGGTGCGCAGCAGGAGCAAAGCAGAGGTTTCCAACTCTGAAAGCTACTTGTCAAATTGAAAATCAGCAGCAAAGAATCGCGTTACTCACCAGCTACCACGGCAAAGATGGTGGAGAGGATGTAGTTGAGACAAGCAATTAGAGAGGAGTCATACAGCTTACAAGCCTGGGAGAGAAATCTAAAAAAAAAAAAAGGTAGACAGCAACCACTTAAAACATTTTGTTCACCTATAAAGACGAAGAAATTAAATAGTTTTTCAGTCTTTGGCGTCGCTGTCACTCACCTGGCCTGGAAGATCACTGAAGCCACCATACACACAAACATGGCACTGAAGATCGGGTAGTTGAGCTGCATGTTGCCCTCGACGGTGAGAACCAGCATGCCCGACACCGCCTTCACTGTGATAACTGTGACAGAGCCTGTGCACCAAAATTTTTTAAAAAAGCACAGTTAAACATAAATTTATTCTACTAAACCTTGGCAGTATGACATTGACTGGCTTTAACATTAACGTCAAAGACTCACCCAGTAGAGCGACCAGCATCAGAATAACAACGAGGTAGTTAGCACTGCGCTGTTTGTAGAAGTATAAGAGCAGGCAGAATGTGATGATCTCCAGGAGCTGTCAATAAAAGTAATACCAACAACAAATACCAAATTAATGTCAAATAACCACAACAGGAAGTACTGCAGTTGTAGCCAGATCACACGCAGTGACAAACATTTTTTCCTCATAACAACACAGGTGGAGGAGGCTGAGAAGTTAACCGAGCTCAGTGCAAGTTTGCTGAACATCATGTGCACCAGAAGAGCAAAAGATTATAATGTATAATTAAATACAGCAAGAGAAACATGAGATACAATACAGCAGCCCTGCAGAAGATACCAGTTTAGTAATGCTTGATTGTGGTTGACACGGACATGATTTGATGGGTTCTTTTTTTAACAGCTGCAGCTTGTAGTGTAAAGGAAATACCCCACCAAGTGTCTCTCAGTCTGTGTTGATGACTAGGGCTGGGTATTGTTTAAAAATTCAGCCGTGCAAACACAGTGCAGCTAACCAGCAGCTTTTTAAGATATTTTTTGGGACCTTTTAGCCTTTAAAGGACAGGACAGACAAGTGTGAAAAGGGGGGGGGGGCTTGGCTAAAGCAGCTGTCCTGTGTTTGCAATATTGTATTTATTTATGTATTTGGAGACATTAACTCCTATTCACATTTAACAATGATGCAATTACTGTTGCACCAGCAATCCAGGGAGTAGCTACCTATCCTCTCATTACCTCTGTGCGACATCTTCAAATGTTATATAAACATGGTGACTCTCAGACCTCGATTATAGATGACACATACTGGTAATTGGTATTCCACCTAATATGACTCACTTGTGCAGGTACCTTTGTTTACTGCCTGCATTCCTGGTGTGTCAATTGCAGCCGCAATTACGTGAGATACAAAGACACGTACGCAGTTGAGAGATTAACCGGTGAAGAGGAACAGCGGTAACAAATAGACTTTCACCAACACTGAGTCAATGACTCAGCATACTATCTTATCAAGCTGTTTTAAAAGGCTTTGACAGCTAAAATAGAGCATGAGTCACCAAACCTGTACCACGGGGCTGTTGAATTGCTTTTAAAGGGGTTGTATTGACAGAACAGAAATGATGGGTGCAGCAAGTAAAGGAACTGTTGTCTATGTGTCAGTTTAAAAGCAGAAACAAATTGAGTCAACTGTGTGTGGAGCCTTGTGCTTCAGAACTTACTCAATAAATGAAAATGCCTTACCAGATACAAGAGGACAGGCCATCCTACAAGGTGCTTCACAATGTTCTCGGCTTTGAGCTTTTCATGAGAGTTTGGTCCAAATGCTACAAAGAGGTACGTTCCTCCTATGGTGATGATACAGCCCAGGAAGGCCAGCCCATATTGCTCTGAAGTAACACACGGAATAAAAATGACAAGTGTTCAGTTTCTGTAAGCAGGAAATGATTTAGGACATTTGCTTTAATGTGATTTCATGAGATGCTACTGAACATAACGGCGAAACTCAAGATACATTTCCAGTTTATCTATTTAAAGATTATTTTGAGGGTTTTTATGCCTTTATTAGATAGGATAGGGAATGAATCTGGATTCCTTGTTGCTGCGACAAGGACGGTGCCGACTTTTTTTAGTTCTTACAAAATTAATTTGTCAACAAAATATGGCCTGTATATGAACAAAATTTTCTGACTGTGTTACTTCAGTCATAAACTGCAGCATCTGAGCAGGCACTGTGTAGTTTGTCAAGTTAAGCTGATTAAAAATCTGCATACATTTGCACAAATCCCATAACATTTGCATCTGAGTGTCTCCAATTACACACACACACACACACACACACACGCTGAACTTACTTGCAAACTCCTTTGGCTTCGATTTCTCACGCAGAAAAATGAGACCCAAAATTGCGCTTGCTGAAAAAAAAAAAAGAGAGAGAAAGGCAAGACAATCATCAAACCAATAGAGACTTCTAAAATAGTTTAAAATGAAATGTCTGTTTAAAATCCAGAGATTGGGGAGCAAATACTCACTGACGATAGACACAGCGTTCAGAGGTGCTACGAGAGCGAGGGGGGCGAAGGCATAGGACACAAAGTTGGCTCCCTCCCCGATACAGGCCAGCACAAACCCGCACCACCAGGTTTTAGTGCGGTAGAAAGCACGCTGATCCTTGGTGTCCCCTAACGTCACATGGCTGTATTTCTGCGAGTGAAAGGCGTGCAGGTAAAAGAAAGTGACATGAGTATACACAAAGCCTGCTGCAGTATACTCAGCCTAAACAAAGCAAACATATAGAGTAGGCTTGGAGCAAACAAACAAGGCTAAATGGTTTTGAAGTAGAGATATTGTAAATTAGAAGTACAGGCAAGACAGTGAATCGATGACAATGACATCTGTATGCTAGTCCATTCATTTCAGTTTCTATTGACAGCTGGTAATACAGTATGGCAGCCTGGCTTTAAAGGGAAGTGCAATGTTGACACAAAGCATTACAGGACATGATACACAGAGGTTAGAGACACAAAACCAGGCCACGTAGGAGACATATTAACTTTACTTTTAAAGCCGTGTATGCTTGGATGACACAACAGCAGACATTAATATAAGCACATATTTCAGGAAGTTGTGTGTGTGTACCTGAATACTTAGAGAGATGCTGACAAGCACATTTCCAAAAATAGCGAGTAAAGTCCCAATGAGATTATCCTGAAGAAAAAAGACAGATATATTAATGTATTTAAGTTGTGTTAAGTAAAATCAAACAAACCATACGGCAAACGTGTAGCTTTAGAGACACAAAGACATCTTAAACACAATAACGTTACTGCTATCTTCACAGTTTTGCGACAATATAAAGTTTCAGACGTCAAAATACACCTAATGCAGATAAATAAAAAAAATTAATACAGGTGTTTTAACATTTGCTGTGTAAACAAAAGTAAAAAATAAAGTACTGACAGACGGTTAAAAACTACCGTATGTCAAGTGTCTCACCGTGTACGAGCCTCCGTCGGCTCTCATCATAGCCAACATTTTCGCCCCCAGAGACAATTTATTAATCATAAACAGTCCCCACACATTCAGTTAGCAGATATTTCATCTCCTCGCCGCGACATTACTTCTTTAACACCCTTTTTCTGGTGTGTTTATCCTCTATTGTGTTGAAGAAGGCACCATCTTTGGGACGCGGAGCATCTCACTTCCGGGTTTGATTCCACCTGTCTCGGGCTACGCTGTGACGTACGGCGGTGACGCTCTAATCACGTGACCGCGGACAGTGACGAGTATTTATTTACACTTTGATAATTCAGATAACAAAACGGTTTGTGTTTCTCTTTTTGTGAGACTGAAAACGGACAAACTGCCTCACAAATGTATTCTTGGAGTTTACTACAGGGCAGCTTGCCATGGTAAACAACAATGGCACATTAAGTATTCAGAATTTCTTCATTAATAAGGGCAAGGTAGGGTAAATTAATGGTGAAATCCAGCAAGTCCATGAATGTTTTATGGTTGATATGGTTCTGCTGCACACATGAAGAGAGTAGGAACCACTAATCTAGAGAATACAGAGCGTACACAATGGTTCTCTTAAGGTTGATAAGTTTTACAATATTTCCCAGCCTGTTTTAATATAGCCATAAGGTTGTCAAGCCAGCAGATCATGGCAAATATTAAAACTGACTCAATGAAAGAGGAGTATAACATTTTTAATAGCAATCTGTCCACATTAAACCCCTCCACCTCCTCGAGAATAACAATCTCTGGCCTTTTTGCAAATGGAGTTAGCGTTGGCATCATAATTCAGCTTGTCATCCAGCATGGTGCCCATGTGTCTTGTATTATATTGTATTATATTGTGTTGATGGCTTTTGGCAAAAGTCAGTAAGCATCACTTTTGTTTTAAAGACGTTGAGGTGCAAGGTGCAAATTTCTTGTATGACGAATGTTGTACACCTCTTTGCTATTGGTTTTTATAAGCTTTTCTTTTTTAAAAAAAATTATGAATATTTTTTTTTGCACCCCAACTGAGGGGAGCAAGATGAGCAAAACTCATTTAAAACAAACAAACAAAATAAAATTAAAGTCTAGCCCAGTGGTTTTCAAATGGTGCAAATTCAGGTGATAACCACACGTTATTACTGAAATATTTAACTGGGCCTATACAAAAAGTTATGAATGAATTTTTAAATGACTGTATCAGCATGTTGTGCGCACCCTTTTCCTAAAAAAGAGACAAACGCTACCTAAAAATATAATTTAATGTAATGTAATGTAATGTAATGTAATTGAATTGAATTACATTAAATTAAATCAAATTGAATCATTTTTTAGGCAGAGTTTGCCCGTTTTTTTGCTCCCCTTAATTTAATTTAATTTAATTTGATTTAATTTAATTCAATTTAATTCCATTCAATTTGATCAAATTAAATTAAATTAAATTAAATTAAATTAAATTAAATTACATTTTTAGGCAGAGTTTGCCTGTTTTTTGCTCCTCTTAATTTAATTTAATTTTAAAAAACCTTCACAGTCCTGTTTAAATGGATGTGTTATTGGTGCTTTGATGTAATTTTAAAACATTTAAAATTGATTCTTGAATCATTTGGTTAATAAGTATTTCATGAGTAATAGTTGGATGTCGATTGTTATTTGATAATAGTGAATACAAACACATTTATGTCGTGATAAGAGTATAACAAATGTTATAGAGGCTATTGTGCACAGATATTAATACATGCCTCTTGACTTTAGCCTGCAGTCTGCAGTACCACTTCAGGACAGTAAGCTGTGCATTGGAGCTGGCACTGAGACAGTCAGTGATATTGATCCAAGAGCATTTACCGCTGAGGAAGAGGATATTGATCACTTTAATGAGTTCTCAAATGACAGTAAATTCTCTCATTTAAAGCACTGCCTGGCGTCATTGGCCAGACACCCAGGACTCAGCCAAACCTAATTACATGTATTTTAAAGTCTTAATATCCATTACACCCAGACTACATGTCGGTGACACACAGGGCATTTCCTCACATCTTTAAAAGATCTTTATCTGACTGTATGAATAAAAGGAATAATAATGTTTATGTCACAATAGCATCATATGATAATCCTGACTAACACTGATGGCATGTGTTGTGTCCTCTTTGTGTCACTGCAGCGGTGAAGGAGGGACACGGCAGCGCAGTACGTCAGCAGCAGTGTTTCTATAACAGGAGCTGTGGAAAAAACAAAGGCAGGTCAATGAAGGGTGTGAGCGAAGAAGGGTGCAGGGTGTTTTTTTTCTTTCATATTTATTATACAGAGAGAAATCATGGGGCCAACTGATGAGTCATTGCTTCCATGTGAAATATTGGCAAGAAATACAGCAAAGTGCAGAAGCTGTGGTGACACCAGTGAGCTGTGGTTCAAGGTTTCCATGTGTCACTGCTGTCTAATAGGCACAGCTGAACCTAAACTAAAAAGAGGAAGCATCGAAAAGAAAACATCTTTATTACAATAGTCAAGCCTCAGATGTTAACTTGACTTCTGAATTGGAGGCAAAACGACGGAATGAGCTCTTCAATTTTTAACCCAAACTCTGAAACAACACTCTTACTTCACATTTCATTTGCTAACCAGCAGAGGGAGTGAAACACCACAGCTGGGAGGACACCAGCACTTTGTCCCATTGTGCTCAAATCAAAAGCCAACACATTCACACTCTCCGTTGTCGTTTGATGTTTGATTGGCATTTAAATTTCCCTGTTTGCCTGCAACGGTTTGACGCCGTGAATACCTGAATGCTTCACATGAATGTGATATGAGGCATTAGGTATGTTTTTTTTGGCAAGCTACTCCTGATGTGGATGTTTTACAGGTGGATTGCAGTTAGATTTTGCATGTATAATACACGTTATACAGATCTATAATTCATAAGTGCGTGACAGAGCTGGTTTAATTACATAGAAGTGTGCTTATGTGAATTAAGGCAAGGCATGACAAGTCTATTTGGATAGCATTTTTCAAGGACACAAAGTGCTTTCTGTGCGACATAAAAAGCACAAGGCAATGTGAAAAGACAATCCTGATTTTCAAAGAGTAAAATAAAGAATACAAGTAAGTTAGCGTGGAATAAAATAGGCTGAACAGTAAGTGCAAGACGTGATTTCATGGAAGGCAGGTGCAAACTGAAAAGTCTTAAACTCCACTAGAGCAGATCTGGAGTTTGTTCCAAGCACATGATGCATAAAAACATCTCTGTGTTTAATCTTGACTCTGTGACACAAAGCAGACGTGTCCCCGATGATCCAAGAGGTCTGGATGTTTCATAACGGAGCAGCAGCTCAGAAATGTGTTTTGTCCCTAAACCATTAAGTGCCTTGTAAAGCAACAGCACAAGTCGACTCTTTGCAGCACAGGAAGCCAGTGTGTCGTCAAAACATCACCCTGTTACAGTTTAATGTCCTTCACGACATGTCGGAATGAGACTTGGTGTTGTTGGCTGCAGATATTTATCGCACAGACACTGATTACACCTCATAGATGTTTGGTTTGAGCAGCGGAAGGGAAGGGAGGGGAGAAGGGGGGTTAAATAGAGGCAGCGAACAGGTGCTTCTTCCTCAGGGTGTTAACAGGTGTGTGTGCAGGTATGCAGGTGAATGTGTTTTTCCACTGCATTGCCTCACATAATGTACGGATCATGCTATTCAAGGTGAATACACCTTTCAATTATCTTCATTATCAAAGCGTGGAGAACATGATGACAGCAGACAAAGGAATGATTCATTAACGCCGCGCGCACGAGGCTATAAATTTTAATTCATAGTTTTCTTTTCAGTTGACACAAAACTTGAGAAATTGGTTTCAGTTTTAACACTCGCACATCGGTTTGTTTTTCTTGTGTTTTCTCTTTCAGTTTATTAAATTTAGTTGTTGCAGTTTAATTAGTTTAGCTGTAATTAAGCAGTTTGGTTTAATTGCAGAGCTATTACACACATTGATATGACAAATAAATCTATAATAATCTTCTGCAGCAGGTTATACAAAACAGAGCTGAATGAAAGACAAGAGATAGCTGCAGTTTTGGGGGTAATTTTAGCGTTGCATATTGTTGCTTTTATGCCATTTAGCATGGTTTTATGTATATGTATGATGCATGGTATATATGAGTATAAATGTATGAGTGCATGTCTGTGTATAGATATGTATAGTTTTTATATTTATATAATTTAAAATCATGTACAGATACATTAATACTTGATTTCAATTCTGCACCTATCCAGCTGTTAATTGTGAGCATTGATGTAAGAAAATTCAAACTTAAATTATTTTTTTTTAAAAAATATATGAAAGAAAAATTAAGTGATACTTGGGGGGAAAAAATGAAAGTAAAAAAAAAATAAATAATATTGTAAGCACAACATGTTGCAAACAACCTCGAAAACAAAAGAACAAAAAACAGATAAATAAAAATAAAAAAATCCCAGTGAAGTAATACAGTCAGGCTAATTGTGCACACACACACACACACACACACACACAACACATGAAGCACCACCAGTACTGATGCCTGACTGAATTTTAATGTCACTTCAGAATAATTTCTAATGTTTATTAAAAAAAAGAAGAAACTTGTGTATGATGGATTCAGTGCAATGCAGTGATTGATTCATTACAATCGATTGCAATTAGGAACATCAAAAGCCTCTGTCATGTTTTCTCTAATGTCATCGACAGACAATCATCATCACAGAAACATCAAGAAAACACATTTAATGTGCTTTTATGTCATTAAATATGCAAATGCTCCACAATTATCATGCCCTCACACTGCTGCCATCTCACAATTATGACTATATATCACGCCTCATGATGCTAACGGTCGATTGTTGGGAGATTTTTAATCATAAGTTGCGGGAGTGTTGTTATTGTCTTGAGTTCCTGTCGGGTCAGAAGTCGTGGTGAGTGAAGGTGTGTCCCTTCCTCAGGGCATCCGGTCATCCTGCATAGTGGACAGACCTGTTCACTGCCATCTGTGTGTGTGTGTGTGTGTGTGTGTGTCTGGGAGGCCCTGAGGATAAATGAATGTATGAGGCTGATGTGTAGATGAATGTGTGGATAAATCAGTGGAAGAAGCACATTTGACAGTAAGAGCTGACACAATTGTAGCAGGGGGGCAATCGGAAAAGAACCTGTGATAGATAAAACATGATAAAGTGTCTTCTACGGTGGCCCAGTGTGCAAGAAAATAAGATAAAGTGCCCTACATGTCATGTGCAGCTGATGCAGATTTCTTTTTTGCCCCTGCCCCTCAGAAAGCCTGAGTCTGACACCATCTTTATATGTCTTGTTTTGACATATCAATGGCCCAAACCCAATCATGTGTCATTTTACAGTTATATGTAACGATGTAAAGCAGCAAATCCCAGAGGAGACACCAAGTTTTCTTTGCACTCAAATTTAAACTTTGAATTTTGAGTCCTAAACAAGTCATAATGTGCTCTTGAAAAGAGCATAATATATCCATTTATATAAAAAAATATATATATGAATATTTTAAAAAAATTTGTATTTATTTGTTAAAACAAACTTGTTGGAAATTGTTGCATTTGTCTGTAATTTTCAAGCTGCAGTTCTTTTTGTTGACCACTGCACAGTTGTGTAGGCAAATGAAATTATCTTTGGTATAATTTTTTCCAGCTGGCACTAAGTAACGTAACTTCATGGTTCTCTTCTGCAGCTTGACTGGATGCTGTCGGATTGGTTCAAATAAAGTCAATCTGGGGAGTTAAATGTCCACTTGCTGTGAATGAATCATGTTGACAATTTTTTTCCCAAGTTTTCCATTTTAATAGCAGTACCTGACACACAAAAAAACCACATGACAGCAGCAGAGATAGAAATCAACACGTCACAGACCTTACGGTATTGGAAAAAAAGAAAATCAGAGGGCAGCAGCATTGCAGAAAGACATACACACACGGGCAATCACTGTATAAAGATGACAGAGCCTAGATAAGAATCACAGTTCAGGGGGTACATAAGAGAAGCAAAATATAAAGGAGAGAGATTCAGACATTCACAGGAACTCAGAGGGTGCCAATGTGTGTGCCCTGTTCTCTATGTACTAGGTCTGCGGTGCTATTTGGAGGGTAGTTCAGGAAAAGTGCCCACAGCTTATCAGATCTCTCTCATGCACCTGTAAAACTGAGCTCAGCTGCTCCAGTGGCAAAACTTTAAAGATTTCTCCATTACACTGGTTGTGTTAACATTTGTTGATTCAGGAAATGAAGTGAAATAACCTGACTCGTGGCACACTTAACATAACATGCCTTTTAGTCTTTGGGCTTGGGGAAGGTGTCAAGTATTTTCAAGTCAAAAGACTCAAGTTCAAGTGAGCTCACAAGTCATTGGTGTAAAAGTCCAAGTCAGGTTGCAAGGTTGTCAGGTTTTTTTTATTTTTTATTTTTTTAAGTCTAAAATCGTAAAATTTGTGACTCCATACTGGTGCAAAATGAATACAGTGGTGATTTTACAGGTACAAAACAAACAAAAAATGTGTATATACACAAACACATGGACAGAAAAAGAAAACAGGGTGACATATAGAGCTTGACTGGGTATAAATGTAAAAGACAAAACGAATAAGGATAATTCTAAAGAAAGAAATAATAGAAATGATAATAACACACATGAATAATGACAAATAAAATGTCCTCATAAAATCTTCATATGAGAGATTGAAAGCAGCAAATGTTTGGCAAAAATCCCTCGTTATTTTTTTGTCAATGAAGGAAGTGATAAATCAACAAACTGTTTTTATATTTGATTAATATACTATAATCTTGACTGATCAACGAATTATTAGGTCTACAATGTCAGCAAATGTCCATCATAGTTCCCCAGAGCATTACATTTTGTTTCACTATCGCAGACAGTTACAAAAATCAGACAGTTTTCACATTTGAGCAGCTGCGACTAGTGAATTTGCTTTAAAAAAAGATGTAAAATCAGAATTGTAGCTGCTAAAATTTCTGTTGAATTCCTGAATCATTTAACTCACTAATTGATTCAGCTGCAAGCAATATGACCCACCTTCCCTCTGTGTCTGTCTGTTGCAAAGCAGAGGTCATAGAAAGAACAGGTCACAGCTTCAGGTCAGAAAGAAGTTTCCATTGACATCTTTTGAATTTCTTAAACTTTTACACCTCTGGCGCCAAGTTGAAGTGCTTTAGTGCCCTCTAATTTACAACAGACTGGGAGCTTTTACAGCTGATGCATAATTTACATTTCTCACCTTCAACTCTTTTTGTTGACCCACAAAAAGGTTTATTCTCGACGCCCTACTGTAAAAGACAATATATTTCAGAACTTCTCTCTGTAACAAAATATTCTTTGGCTCCTGTCTCTCCACCGGTCGCTTGTGATGCGTGGGCGCCGTCCACCATCTCCAGAGGAATGCACAAACGTTAGCGAAAAGCAGGGCAGTGTGTGTTTAATAACTGCCAGGCCAGTTTTAGAAACCAAACAGACCAGCATGCATTTGTAATGACTGAAGAATGCGAGTACGTTAGGTAGGAACAGGGAATGAAGGGGATGTATTCATTATCATATGGCACCATGCAACAGGAAGTCCTCTCTCCAGTGAGGTGATACTCCTACCCGTGCAGGAATGTTAACACGTTATGAAGTGGTGGTGGTAGAGCCGGATTTTCCTAAATCCTCTGCGAGTCCAGGCTTGTCGGGAACATTTCTGGCGATGGTGACTCCTAAGTGACAGTGACAACATTATGAATAAAGGCTGGATTGAATATTTGCGTATAATTGAGCACAGCTTGTGACTGGTGACTGTGGGGGCGTAATGCTGATTGTGGTAACAAATCAACGTACTATTGCGTTTTTTGGGCACAACTCCAGAACTCTGGTTTCGATGGCATTGTGTGCTCTCCTTCATCAGCAGCCAAACAGGATGAAGGGAATTGTGCGACAAAAGACACACTCACAATCTGCTTTTAGTCGCAGTAATAACACGGATATCACAAACAGGTGAAATTAAATATCCAACAATGAGAAAAGGTTTCTTCATTGTTATCGCTGTTTGCTTTGATGAATAGCTGGTGTCCAAACGCTGGGAAGCAAATTGAATTGTTGTAAAATTTCACCAGAGGAATCACACTGTGAGCGTAATTCTTTGACGAGGAGCATCTCACACACAATTTCTTTAACTCATTTAAAATAGTTCTGTTATTATTGCCCTCTTTCAAACCAGCCTCTTTCTGAAAACTATCAACTGACTAACTGAATCAGCCCAAAGTCTGTTGAATATTCCTACAAATTAGTGAAAAAAGCATGCGCCAGAACATGTGACTGTTAAGATAATGATTCAAACGGCAGCACTGTGTCCATCTTACCTCCCGTTGGCCCTTTGCATGCCCAGCTCAGCCGTTTGTTGTTGTCAATGTCATACCTGGCTATTATGTGTGAGAGAAGAATTACAGTGCGCTAATGTCTGTAATTATGGATCTCTTTTGCATGAACACAGACGAAAGGTCACAAAGGCTGTAAAAGGATGCTTTTTCCTCGGCTCCATTAAAGAGCGTGTCAGATGGAGTGGAATTCATGAATAATTAGGATACGAATATAGATCATATATGGTCCTTTAGATTGTGGTCATTAGGCATTATACAGCTATTCATATGGCTGTCACATGTGATATAACGGGAAGCCTGAGTCCAACATGAGGCAAGAAAATTGTGTTGTTTTACACACACACACACACACACACACACACACACACACACACACACACACACACACAAACCTTATTTCTTATTTTAAGTCAAATTTAAGATTTTTTTTTCATTTCAGATATACAAAAACAAGCTAATTATTCCCTCGTAGTAAATTTATAATTACCCTTATTTTTTTCGAAAATTCCGTACTATATTAGAAAAAATATTTTCCTAATATTGTCATTCTCCTTGTCAGTTTTCAATTGGACATACTGTTAGTTCAGGCAGGACACGATGTCAAGCTCAGCTCACACCTCAGCTACATCAGCTGATCTCAAACAGCCATCAACTGATGGATCAGCTGATTGATGGAGGGGAGTCAGCTGATAGATCACATGATTCCTGTCTATGCAACCAATTGGTAAATCTCATTCAGGGCGCCCTGTTTAAACTGCTCTGGCCTGCCTACTGTTGCTGCTTCCTCTGCAAGCTGCTTTGCAACCCGCCTCCACCCCAGCTCCTCCTTTTGATGCTGTGTCTGACTTACTAATGTAATTTCTGTTTGTCACTGATGCTGCTCTGTTCTGTTCCAGGGGGTCTTTGCTGCTGCTCTTCCTGCCTTAGGCTTTGCATGTAGGCGCATGGAAGGGCAGGGAGGTTTGCTCTCTCTGCCTCAGGCTTTCCACGTAGGCGTGAGGAAAGGCAGAACAGAGCCATATCACCAAACATAATCCAGACTGAAGTAGTCTTTTGTTGTCCTTATCCCTCTCCAAAGCCCTCTGAGGCAAATCTTCTGGCTGTATAAATAAAATTGACTGACAAGGCATTATTTTTAATACTATGCAGGATTTTCCCTTAAAACATATGAGCTCATTCACAAGTAATTTCTCTGAATCATCACTTAAAGTAAGTGTTTGACGGTGTATTTATCTGTAAAGACTCTGCCCTCTGCCTGCAGTTTTTTTATTTTCTTCACATTTTGATGTGTTGGGGACGTTCCTGGGCACAGCGCACAGATGAGAGATTTATTAAACAGTGCTTAGGCTCCACACTAAAAAGGCATGTACTGACAAAAGCCAAAAATGGTGTGCGGCAAAAGATATTGGACCTTTTCTACAATTTCCCCTCTACAAAATGTCCATAAGCATGGGTCAAAGTTTCTCCCATCAAGTCTGTTTTTAAAGATTACAATTTTCACGTGAGAAGTGGCATATGCCTCTTTCAGGCCTCGCTTTGTGTGTCTGCAGTGTTTATAAATGAGACCCCAGGTGCCAGACTGTAAGCAGAGTACGTATCCGAGAGAAAGCTACAAAAATCGCAGACACAGCAGCCAAAACAGGCAAATATACACACTCCAGGATTTTGCAAGCTGTTTTTTGGGATTGATGCCGCGTGAAATGTCTGATTTTACAGTAGCTTTTCTGAAAGATTGAGGGTTGTTTTTTTTTTGCAATGAAAATGGAGTTAATTGTTGTTAGCATTCAGTGTTTCCCCCAGAATTAGAATCTAATTGTGATGGTGTTTACAGCCCCGTACAAAAAGCAGTTTTAATCTCTACAGCTAATTTCCCACCACAGGAAAACTTTTATTATTTTTATTTTATTTATTTTTATATAACTCACCTGTTTACATTTTATTAAGGCTTATAGTTATGGATAATTAAGGGCAGGCCTCTTTGAGTGACAGGCTGTCTGCGGCTAGTGCCCTCGGCTTCTCAGATCCACCCCTTGCACCTCTGGCTCCAAAAAAAACAAGATGGCGACAGCCAAAATGCCAAACTTGAGGTTTCAAAAGTCCACAAACCAGTAGGTGACACGGTATCTACATCCAGTATTTTTACAGTCAGTTTCCAAACAGTAGCGAAGAGTTCCTGCATATAGCATACCTTTAATAGCCACATCATCAGTGACATCAAATTGTAATAAATCTCGAATCATCTGACACAAAACTGTGAGCTGTCTTGAGTAATTTGTGCGTCAGATAAACAATCAGTTCTTTCATGACATATTGAAGTATTTCTGTCAAAGGAAGAATTGACAGCATATTTGTGTCATGACTCATTAGTTGCACAACCTGAAACAGTCTCTCGACAGTCTTGTACCAGAATCATAATCCTTCATGAAACATCATGACAACACAATCTCTGATTCTGGCAGCACATGCAGTGACACATGATTGAGCAACATTTAAACTGACAGTTTTCCCATCTGTGTTTCTACTGAGCGTGAAATCTTACACATGACACATATAGGTCACAAATGTGAAACTACAGTACTGCTATTACACATTCAGTTTAAGTATTGTTGGACAGTATAGTTAAACAATGTGACTCTTCATGCAGTTGACCCAAACCCCAGATGCCAAGCTCTGACACAGTGACATATAGACAGACAGTGTTGTGAGAACCCACATTCAACACTGCTCATAGTTTGTGGCCTTTTCCTTTTTCTCACCCGCAGTTGTGAGAAGAGTAAGATAACACTTTGTCTCAACTCTTGACCCCGACGCACTGTATACGTTACACATCTCAGAGTGTGTGTGGGTGTGTGTGAGACAAGGTGACTCTTTTTTTCCACGATCTTTGGTTCTCGACTGTAGACTTTTCGTATTACAATAAGAAATGACTTTCATTTCTGTCGCACTCAGTGGGTGCACATGATTAAGTTAACTGATTTAGTTCAGTGTGCAATTATACGTTTAGTTTTAGGCTGTTTCTCTGGCACGTTTGCAATTATTAGACCAGCAGAGAAGCAACATTAAAACTCTGCTTGATACATTAGTCATAGTAATCTAATAATATAACACTCTGAAAGGAGTCATTCTGCATATTTTCACTTTACTTTTCCTTTAGTGCTGGATTTTTACTTGCAAAAGAATATTTTCACTCTGTCACTGCTACTTTTATCTTATCTTACTATATAATAACGAAAACTGTCTGTGTGTGTGTGTGTCTGGGTGTCTGTTCCATGTTTTTCTCCTCACTGACTTGGTCAATCCATGTGAAATTTGGCACAGTGGTAGAGGGTCATGGGAGGATGCGAATGAAGCAATATTACATCAGTTGGCCAAAGGGGGGCGCTATAGCAACCGACTGAAATTGCAAACTTTGAATGGGCATATCTCATGCCCCGTATGTTGTAGAGACATGAAACTTTGCACAGAGATGCCTCTCCTCATGAGGAACAAATCTGCCTCAAGAACCCATAACTTCCGGTTATATAGATTTTCCACCATTTTGCATTTTTTGAAAAACACTTCAAATCGATCTCTTCCTAGGAAGTTTGACCGATCTGCATGAAACTCTGTGAACATAATCTAGGGACCAATATCTTAAGTTCCCTCTTGGCAAAAGTTGGAAAACTTACTAAAACTGAGCTTCTATAAGGCAATGAATATTGCGGAGGGCGTGGCTCATCACATAAAGGTGTATAACATCTCAAGGGTTTCACCGATCACCACGCAACTTTGTAGGCATATGACCACACATAATCGGAGGGGACCCCTCAATTATTGACCCCATCAAACAAAATGGGGACGCTAGAGAGCTAATTTCTTATCTAGGCCTAACCACCATATCGATATTTTACTAAACCTGGTAGATATGTAGAACAGGACACCTCAAGGTGACTGGAGAAATTTAACTCTAATCGGCAACTGGGTGGCGCTATAACAACAGAAAAAAGCTTAAAAATGGCTAAAATGCGACCGATCGCTGTGGCTCCCCCTGTGGCCCAATGTTTGTGGGGGGTTTTCTAATTTTTGGTATAACTAAGTCATGGTATGGTATGCTGTACTCAATGGGTATGGACTAGTTTAACTAAATGATCTAAATACCTCCTCCAACATTCCAACAAGACAGCCCAGTGGTGCACAGTGTGTAATATGTGTTTCCTCAACTTTCCTGAGGCATGAGCTTTGCAGAAGGTTGCAGGATTGTGTGTGTGTGTGTGTGTGTGTGTGTGTGTGTGTGTGTGTGTGTGTGTGCGTGTGTGTGTGTGTGTGTGTGTGTGTGTGTGTGTGTGTGTGTGTGTTGGATTGGTGGGGTTTTTTTTACATTGTGGTGATGAGTGTGCAACTGTCCTCCTTCACAAATGTGCTTTCATCGAGGTCAGCACCTCTCCAACATTGGAGTGTGTTCCTCCTCTCCCATATCCCCATAGGACTGGTGGTTTTTGTCTTCTTCTTTGGTGCGGTAGTCTAGTAGTAAAGTAAAGAGCAGCATGAAGGACTTGCACAAATAGAGATTGAGGCTAGTGTCTGGATTTTAAATATTTCTGTTTGGTGTTTTGCAGGGTTGTAGCTCCAGACAGAAAACATGCAGAAGTCCACATCACATTTTCCTCAGTGCAAAATGAGGCATGCATGATGAGACACCCTGCATGTGGGTTACTCTACAGGTGCACCTACTCAATCATGCAGGGGTTGACTGAAGACACATGAAGCCAATTGCCAGCAGGTCAAGCCATTACAAACACCACTGTGAGACTGACCTTACAGATGCAGCCTACATGCTTCCTAACCGCCTGGCATTGCAGTGTGACACATGGGCGTCTTGCTTAACTTAATCCTCTCTGATTCTCTCCAAGCCTAAATAAACTGGCTTTTTTGGAAGTGAGGGTATGTCTGTTTGTGTGTGTGTGTCTGTTCGTGTGTGTGTGTGTGTGTGTGTGTGTGTGTGCGCATGTGTCAGAGAGCGCTCTCGTCTGTCTGAAACCTGAGCAGAGAAAGACGAGCAAAACGAACAAAAGCCTGTGTTTAATTTTCTTTTTTCTTTTTTTCTCTCTCTCCGTCTGTTGTCTTTGGTTGTTCTTCATATTTTCAGCACCCTGCAATCACGGCATCTTGTTAGCTTTGGATTCAGGTTAGACTTGTTGCAGGAGCCGACAACTCCCTCCCTCCCTTCCTCCGTCCTTCTTCTCCTCCTTCCCCCCCTCTACTCTCTGTGTCCTCCACCCTCCTCATCTCCTCCTCACATCTTCTCCCCTCTTCCATTCACACTTCTGCCTCGATTTGCGTTTTTCTTTTCAAACGGGCGACAAGCTGCATTTGTCTCGAAGGCATGACTATCTCTCCCGGCCTCGTCTATTCATTCTGTCCTTCCCTTTCTCCCTCCTCCCCTCTTCTCCTCCCCCCCTTTGCACCCACAGGTGAATTCTCTTTCAGGAGGGACTGTAGTCATACAATAGCAGGTGCATGTCTGACGGATATGACTCAAAAAGACAGTTTAAAGGGTGTGAAATACCCCAACTATTGACCCTTGTCTAATTGAAACAGTATTTAATTTTAAGCTGCTCATCTCTGTGTGCAATGTTCCCATTAATTACTGTTGATGACTAAACTTTCAGCAATGTTAGAGAGAAAGTAGCAGTGTGAGACTGTGCCTTTTTCAGTCCGTTAAATAATTAAGTGTTCGGATACCCAACAGCTACCTTTCTGCATCTGAACTTTTCACTTCACTTCACTTTCACTTTCTCTTAAATATTCCACCTTGAGCCCTGTTCTGCTTTTTGACTGGACTGAATGTTTCAGAAAATGTTGTTTATGTGGTCATTTCATAGTCACTACAAATCCATGTAAACATACTTAGAAGATGGTGTTTCCAGCTGTTGGTTGCTACTGCAAAGAACTTCAGTTTACTTGAGCCCTAAAAATGTTCTGACAGGTTTCAGTATTTGGGAGTGTTTCTGTTATTCTGATGTTGGTACACTTCCTGCTCTAGCTGTCACATCATTCATAATATCAGTCATTTCCTTCTTTGTGAAGTTGACACTTTCCATGGAGTAATTTATCCGGTTTGCAGCAATAGTTCCATGTAAATGTCCAATCAATATGACATGCCGCTTTGTTTCAGATTAAATATCATAATGGTGGAAAGTCTGTTGAAATATATCATTATATCATGATCCATTTCAAAGATAATTTCTACTCTTTTGAAGCCTAAACAACAGAGAACACCCGGCACAGTGTGTGACGCCAAACAGATGGAAGAGAGAAAGTATCCTCACACTTGGGCTTGTTGCATCAAACACAGATTCAAAATAACCATATTTTAGTTTGGATTAAAAAGCCGGTGGCACGGTGGTGCAGTGGTTAGCATTAGGGCCTCACAGCAAGAGGGTTCCTGGTTTAAACCCGGGGTAAGAGAGCCCCTCTGTGCAGAGTTTGCATGTTCTCCCCATGTCGGGGCTACTCCGGCTTCCTCCTACAGTCCAAAGACATGCAGGTTAACCGGTGACCCTAAATTGTCCGTAGGTGTGAATGTGAGTGTGAATGGTTGTCTGTCTCTATGTGTCAGCCCTGTGATAGTCTGGTGACCTGTCCAGGGTGAACCCTGCCTCTCGCCCAATGTCAGCTGGGATAAGCTCCAGCCACCTCACAACCCTCCAACAGAATAAGTGGTCACGGAAAAATTGATTAATAACCCAACAGTAACATAAAAAATAACACTAACACTGGATCCAAACAACAATAGGTGTAGATTTTAGAGGGAAGGAGGGGAAACCTCCCAGCCCTTATTTCACACGTGCTTCTGTCTATATCAATAAAAACATGACAGCAGTCGAGAACTTTTATTTTGACAAAATTAAAGACATTTACACTGTAAATTGATGCATAACAATTCACCTGAATGCAGAAAATTAAGTGTTTGATGCTCAAATTTTCTATCAGACGACCCTCAAACACCCCCTTCATGGGTATCCCCCCCAGATGTTGAAACAAAATCTACGCCCTTGCAAATAACCAATTTGTACTGGATAGAGTTAACACAGCATCAGTGCCATATTGGCTCTAACTTGTTGGATATTTAGTGTGCAAGCATTCTGTTGCACAAACTGGCTAAATCTTAAACCTAAATATTTAGAGGCAATAGCTATTTGAGTTATAGCTTTATATGAAAATAATCAAAAAGGTAAAATAAATCAGTTTTAGACTCTAAAGATGTGAACTTCTGACTTAAGAAAGAAAGTCCCTGTTATGAGCCTCTATTGGATCATATAACAGACAAACAGATTAATTTATCTCCATGGCAGCAGACTTGTGGACCAAGCCTAAAGGTCACAGGGATCGTGCGCCAGCACAGTACGTCAGTCTTCCTTGTTCCCTGTTCTGCGATGGGGCGCACCCTGCGGCCGCGCTTGCGCAGGGCACATTGTGATTGTTCCAGAGGATTGAGGAGAAAGGAGTGCGTGGTTCCTCTAAAACTCCGACAGGCCGAGACATGTAGAGCGAAACTGGGTGCGAGGCGAAGAAAGGAAAAGGGAGGGAGAGATAGAGAAATAGATTATGGGGAAGTATCACAGGTGAACATGGAAATTTTTTTCTTCCGTGTAATCAGAGGAGGAATGTAGTGGGTGAAAGTCAATGTAAACTTTATTCAGTCGGTGTATTTAGCTAGTTTTTTTTTTTCTTTTTTCGGATTATGAAATATGGAGAGGCACATTTACAGAAGCAATGCACATAAAATGTTAATATTTACACCCATATTTTTAGTTTGTGTTGCAAATTACAGCTCTAGACTGAATAAAACTGATATTAAAAAGAAGGGAATGATGCCTGAAGAGAGACAGTGAATAAATGTATGACAGCTTATATATAAAAGAAGTGATGTGTGTACAGGGAGGGCAGGACTGCAAAAAAAATGAGTTTCTGTTTGAGGGTTTGAACCCAGGGCGAGGTGGTCTGAACATGTTCGCTGCTTTATTTGGGATGATGAAGCAACAGGCCCTGGAAAGCTCTCCTCCTCCACTATCCCACGGGAATATCACCACTCATCCATAGAGGAAGAGGGACAGAGAGGGATGATGGGTGGACGGGGAAAAGAAGGAAGAGGAGGAGGGAGGCAAGGGGTGATGGGAGGGTGGAGGAGGGAGCGAGATGTTTATCGTGAGGGAGAGGAAAGGTGGAGAGGAGTTGCCTGCTTCGTTTAAGAGTGATAATTGATCGAACCTGCACACATGCCTGATTGAGTGTCATTTCCCAGAAACATCTCCATGCTGCTGCCCTCATCTTCTACAGTTTCCACTTGACTTTGACCCACCAGTGAACATCCATGCCTGTATATACACTCTGACACTGCATGGTGCACACAACTACAGACACACACCCAAAAAAGAAAAAATCTGACTCACACAAACAATTGAAACACTGAGGAACATCTTGTCTTTTAATTGCATCAGAATCTTGTTCTGTGGAAGATAAAGAGCAGATTGGTGCGACGCCAGAAACAATACTGCGTCTCTTTGTGGAGAATATGAGCTGTACTGTATCTGCTGTGAACCCGCAGCACCTGCGTGTAGTGTTACTGCCTGCAGGATATTTTTGCCAGAATATCTTTCTCTGCTTTCCTCCGGGGTGTCGATGGCCTGAGGCTACGGGGACGGAGTGAGCTCACCTGGCAGATATTCATTCTGCGTTAAAGCGACAAACGCTGTGATGTTTGATGCTTTGCTGATTCTTGGTGACCAAATTCCCCTCTCTTTAATAAAGTCGCTCAAGCTGGCAGAGATATAGACCAAGACGTTATTGCACATTGGGGAAAGGTGAGCTGTACGTGTAGGAATATTTGTATATCTTGGGAAATATTCCTTGCAAGAGTTAGATGAGAAGATCGATACTGCTCTCACATCTGTTCAGTAAACATAAAGCTATAGTGAGCAGCAGCTTAGACTGGAAACAGGAGAACAGTTTTCCTGGCTCTGTCCGAAGGCGATGAAATCCAGCATGTATCATAGCAGCACCTCCGACTGCCCCTTGTTCCGAAAGTCCCGTTAGTCCCTACTGCTAACTTGTTTTACAACTTGCCCATTGCCAGGCAGGCAACTCTGCATGTGCACATATGCAATATCTATTTTATTTCGGATTTCGTTCCCTTTGCACAGAGCCAGTTTCCCGTCTTTATGCTAAGCTAAGCTAACCAGCCGCTTACTATAGGTGCATATAGTGTACATACACGAAAGTGGTATCAACTTTCTCATCTAAAGCTCTGTTTGCATGAGATTGGTATCACCTGGGGACCTTTAGTAATTTGTAATAATTGTGGAAGTTGTCTGTGATCTTTATCCCGTGCAAATCTGCCATGTCCATAATGTGACCTATCATATTTCACCAAACACAGAGGTCGTGTGATGATATTAGTCCCATGCAAGTCAGCATCTCGTGAAGAGGGGTTCATTTTCTTTTTAATTTATTCATTTAATTTTCATTTTTACAAGGTTTTTTATTTTCTCTATGTGTTTCTTCGCCTCTTTCCCAGTCATGCAACCTGCTTTGGCAATTACAAATGAAATTTATGAGTGAATTTTGGATGCAAATTCTGCAGGCTCATTTCGCAACTCAACCTTCAGACCCATTTGCAGAAAAAGCAAACACAAATCCATCAGATGAACAAACTTTCAAAAGATGATGAGATTGATGACTTGTGACAATGTGTGGCAGAATCAGTTCTGTTTGTTTAACCCACATTTAAATGAAAAACCAGAATTACTGCCCTGCAGTTATGCACCTCCATGCACCAGTCACGTTGCACTTACAGTTTATATCCATGTCTGTTAAAACATGGAAGCTTCACACACATCTTCTCCCCAGCAGCACAGATGATCTGTACAATCAGCACAGTTTCAATGTGGGCAGAGATTAGAGTCATCAATTCAGTATCTGATCAAATGTCTCCCCTTCTGTTCCCAAGATATAATATCAAGTAATGGCCAGAAAAGTGTTTTATGCCGAGCATCATGACATCACAGTGACGTTTGTGTGTGATTTTATAATAAATAGTTCTTGAGTTATAGCCAAAAACATGTTTTGTCACACTGACCTTTGGCCACCAGCATCTAATCAGTTTATTGTTGAATCGAAAGGGAAGTTTGTGCCAAATCTGAAGAAATTCCTTCAAGGTGTTCTTGGGACATCATGTTCACAAGAGTTAGACAGACAAAGTTACAGTCACCTTACCCTTTGATCTATGATTGCCAAAATCTACCCAGTTCATCGTTTTTGGCAAATTTGCTAGAGCGGTCATAAGAAATTGCGTCCAGGAGAATGAAACGGATACAAGGTCATACTGACCTCAACCTTAGACCGCCAAAATCTAATGAGTTCATCGCTGAGTCCAAGGGGAAAATTGTGCCAAATTTCAAGAAATTCACTCCAGGCATTGTTGAGATTTTGCGTTCACGAGAACCTGACAAACTGACATTCGTATGTACTTACGTATGTATACGTATTGATGGACAGACAGATGGACAACCCGAAAACATACAGTAATGCCTCCAGTCACGGCTATTACCAGTGCGGAGGCATAAAAATAAGGTCAATACTGTACGTCACAGCTGGCGGTGCTGTGTAGTGTTTTTTTGCTGTGTAGATTTGGGTTACAAGTAACTGTATGCATCATATCTGAGGGATAATTTAAGTAAATTTCTTATCCTGGGACTGCTCCGAACGAAACGGGGTAATTTCTAAGGGGGTTTTCACACCTGCCCTGTTTGGTTTTTGCTCAGTTGAACTCAAGTTCGTTTCCCCCCCTCAGCGTGGTTCGTTTGGGCAGGTGTGAACACAGCAATCGCACTCGGGGGTGCACCAAAACAACCGGACCGAGACCTTCTTGAAGAGGTGGTCTCAGTCCAACTGCAATCACATGACACATTGATTGGGTTAAAGATGAGCATGTTACAGTCCTGGAGGATTATTAATGTGCACCTCCTCCTGTACTGCCTTAATATGCACGTTCAGCACATCCAATGCATCAAAACATTGTTTTCTAGTTGGAGCCGCGCCTCGTTTTCAAACTGTATGGTTTGACTAAAATGAACAATGACAGCAATATAGTCCACGATGAGCTAAAATCAACCTGCATAGTTGTCCCTCCATTGAGACATTAGAAAGTGTCACATTTATCTTGCAAGTGTACTCTTCTTCAACGATTTGTTTACTTCCTGCATTTTTCCCACATGGAAATTCTGACCATTCCAGAGCAGCTTTCTCGCTCAAGACATTGTATCTGCTCCGCTTGTAAATGCTGCCGTGACAACATGAACCAACTCTAGGCAATTATGCAACTTTGTGACAAAATTAAAGCGCCCTAAATCACATAAAGGTCCCTGGAAATATTGATCCCATGCGAATAGGGAAAGCATATTGTCCAAAATCTCTGATTATTCTTTTAATTGCTACATTTCTGGTATAACCTTTTGACTATTGGACCAGCTTTCTGAGCTGCCCTAAGTTTCGTACACAACAACTAGACAGTAAGGTTATAAATGTCCCCTGTGAAGCACGCTATTACTTGGGAATGTTTTGAGAATTCCCATCAGCTCAGGTCAGGGTGCAATTATGCGCATTTCTTTGTAGTTGTTACTGCAGATAAGAGTGAAGTCCTCCAGAAGCTAAAGAAGAAGTGAAGTTGTATCTGCCTGGAGCCTGAGGGGTCCTGCATGAAACCTGATATGGAGATGAGCCCAATACCTGCTCTCTGCTCGGGTGGGACCACAATCAGTGGCCTTAACACCATAAAGTGTGTGTGTTTGTGTGTGTGTGCATGCATTTAGTTTCACTTTTAAAAAAAAAATCCTGATTTTTAAACACGCTAACCCTAATTTTCACTCCACTACAGTGTGTGTGTTTTTGTTTCATCTCATCTCCGAACCCTGACATAATGGACGTTGGATCTCACATGTCAACCTGCCCTAGTGTTCGTTAAAAATGTAAACACACCCACACAGCTCTAAGATTTCAATTTACCTATTTGAATATCAAATATCAGTCTCCATTGCTAAATCAATATTGTATCAGAGATGATGTTTCTTTAAATCTCAGCACTCCTCGAGTTTCTTGGCGGATGTTTCCCTCTGGCTGGCATTGCTTCATTAATTTGTCTGTCAGTTGATATGGGAGGACAGAGAGAATGCAGCCTGTGTGACAGCCGAGATTATCATCTGTCTGTATCTACCATTTTTGTTTGTGTATGTCTGTTGCTGTGCATGCACGTATGCTCGGAGACTTTATGTTTGTATGTAAGAGAGAGAAAGTTTGTATGCTTGATTATAGATGTGTGTGTGAGTGTGCCTACAGCCTGCATGTGTCATTCCACTGTGTTTGTTATCATACCGGTTGTGTTCATACCAATCCTCCAAAAACAAAAGCGCAGTCTGAGACAGAAATGAATGAGGAATGACAGACTATAAATACCAACAGACGTTCCTCTACCTTAAACAAGTGTTTGGATTGGCCGTACATACCAAACTTACTGTAGAGAAAACACCCCGATTTGAAAGGACAGCGGGTACTGATGCACAAGTAATAGAGAATTAATGAAAGCTTGTGAAATGTCCTCTGAGTTCTGTCTTTTTTTTTTCAAAGAAGAAATCTTCAAAAAACCTTGTGAACTACTTTTAATCCACCTGAGTCACTTCGTTGAAGTTGGGTCGTCCTTGGTGAGAATTCAAATTATTTCACAGAGGCTAAAATGTTTGCAGTTGCTCAGAGGCTCCTTTCAGAAAGAAGATTAAAAAGCACAGGCTTCATGCATTTCTGGACAAAATACCCTAATGCATTTCTGCAGACATCAATCTTTTCTTGAAAAGTTGTGCAACCTGGGAATGCTTTCACACGTGTTACATAAGAAGCTTAGGTAATTTTAGGCAAGCTAAGAACTTATGTCAGAGTTTTATTAAGTTTGGGTAACTCAGAGTTTGGGATTTTGGCTAACCTTTATTTAAAGATGTGAAAATGTTATTATATTCACACCTGGATTATCATTTAAAGGTAAAGGTCAGGGTAGAAAGGGCAATATAATATATATAAAAAGCATATTTTCTTTTGTGTATAATCACCTGAAAATAAGAATTGTGCTTTCAGTGGAAATGTGTCTGTCCTCATCCTCCTCGACCTCAGTGCCGCATTTGACACTATTGATTGCAATTTTTTTCCTGAACCATCTCCAGGAATGGACTGGCTCATCCGGTACAGTTCTGAACTGGTTTCACTCTTATATTTCTGAAAGGAAATTTCATGTCAGATGTGGGAACACATATCGTAAACAATTAATGTTGACTATGGTGTGACCCAAGGCAGTATCCTAGGACCTTTGCTGTTTCCAGTTTACATTTTAACTTTGGGATTCATCATCCGTCAGTTTGATGTGTGTTTCCACAGCTATGCTGATGACATAGCTGTATGTATCTGTGAAGCAGATGACACAAATACTCTGTTCAATCTAACTGACTGGATGAGGAAGAACATCCTTAAGCTAAATGACGATAAGACTGAGATCCTCTAGTTGGCCCAAAAAATAAGAGAGATCTGGTTCTCACTAAACTTGGTCATTGGAGTCCACCATGTTGCACTATGTTTCTACAGTGGCCCAGAATGGACAAACCAAACCCTGGCTCTAGATAAGACCATTCGCATTTTCATGTCAGCCACCATAGTAGTGGCTGCTCCTCAACGAGCTGACCAGTGTCTGAACATCACATTTTTTGTTTTAACATAAACTGCTTTGTTCAGTGTTTTTGCTGGTTTTAATCACCTGTTTCATTTGATCTGGAGAGGAAGAGACCTCCGCAGATAATTCAGCTCCCTGTAAAAACCTCCTGACCAATGAGCACTGAAGGAATCCTAAAGAGAAAAGTTTCAGCTGGTTGCAATCTGCAGTCCTCAGCATCAGATTCGACTAAATCCAACACACTGCTCCTTTAAAGGCAATATATATCTGGTATGCTATCCCTTACACCTTATGTGTTACTTTGCTTTAATGTCAGACACATACAGTAATTGTTTATAGTCAGTTTCCCTTCATACAGTCCTTTAATTTTCATGCACGAGGCATGCATGTGTCTTTATAACATCACGCTCATTTAATGAGAATGCAGGAATACACTCCTTATTTCGTTCCTGTAAAGTCCCCTCGTTACTTCTTTGTAAACACATTTGCCCTTAAGCAACACTCAGAAAAATGCATTGAGCAACCCAACCACCATATTCTCCTCCGCAGCTCCCCATTGCCCCAGGTGTGGAGTGTCCTAACCTCTAATAGCCAGCATGCAAGTGTCAGAATGCTGAAACTTTGAAGTGGCAGCAGAGCTCCTGTTATCTCCCCGTTTTCTCTCCTGTCCTACCCTTACTAACATTACCATCAGTTTGCTTTTTCTTCTCATTCTCACTGACACCTCCTCGCCTCTCAGTTCTACCTTCTTGCCCTATTCGTACACCCCAAACCCCCCTCCTCTCCTCCCCCCAGCCCTGATCCCTCACCCAGGGCAATGTGGAGTTTCTGGGAGTGGCTGCTGCTGGCTGCTGGCAGGAATATTAAAAAGGAGTGGGGCTGAAGAGGTGTGGGGGGGGGGTAAAGAGTGTGTCCAGACTGTTGGAGCCTCTCTAGTCCAGGCCAAACAAAGTGACAGCAGGATTCTGCTAAAGAGGTCTCACCATTCAGCGCAGTGTATCACAGCTCCGAGGAGGTCAGAGCTCCTGGCAGAGGTCAACGAATCATGCAAACACTCCCATCGGTAAACCAGCTGCACACAGAGCCCCGAGACAAAAACCCTGGGCTGATGTCAGTGTCAAACACAGATGCACACACACTCTTAAGAAGATAGTACCTCACAGAAATAGTCTCATTGGCATCCTTTAGTTTAGCAAACCACAGCCTGGGATGCTAAAGACTTACTTGCATGATGTCGCTTGACTGAAAATTAAAGGCATTCAGCATTGTATATACATGTATAAAACACAGGGTTTGGGGGTCCTCTGCTCCAAAATTTTAAGTGTCGGACACTTGAATACCTGCATTCTGGTGAATTTTTAAACATCAATTTTTGCATTTAGTTTTAACATCTTTAATTTTTTTCAAAATAAAAGTCCTCTGCAACTGTCGTGTTTTTACTAGGACTGAGAAAGCATGTGTTCTAAATATTGAGGGTGACGTCCCCTCTCCATTTACCCTGAAATCTGCGCCTATGATCTAAATGATACCAAATAGTATCACAACTAAAAGCTGTCAACAGCAATGAATGTATTTAGATCATTATTTAAGTGAAAATAGCCATACCTTGATGTTAAAATGTCCTGCACAAGCAAAAATCCTGCACTGAAAGCCTTAATTAAGCAAAAAATACACAAATATTATTACCAAAATTAACTTTAAGTATCAAAAAATGACAGTACTCTTCATGGAGAATGGCCCCTTTTGGTGTTATTGATGTTACAGGACTATTATTGTGACTATTTGCACGCCTTCATCTCTTCACGCCCGGATTACTGCAACAGCTTCTTCTCCTACCTGAATCAAAAATCTTTTAATTGACTCCAGACTGTACAGAATTCAACTGCCAAGAGACGTGATCACATCACTCCAGCTCTTTACACTGGCTTCCAGTCTGTCTTAGAATAGATTTTAAGATTTTACTGATTATTTCTAAGGCTCTTCATGGTCTCTCTGCCAGCTATATCTCTGACCTCTTAGTGCCGTACACACCAGGACGTACTTTGAGGTCCTCGAGCAGAGGTCTTTTGTCTGTTCCAGAGGCCCGGCTGAAAACTAAAGGGGACAGAGTGTTTGCTGTCAGGGCCCCGAGGCTCTGGAAAGGTCTGCCTGAGGAAACCAGGTCGGCCGAGCCAGTGATTTCTTTTAAATTCCTTCTTAAAACATACTTTTTATTTCATTTGTTTCTATACATTAGCGTGTTTTTATCAGTTTTTTAAAAAGTTGTTTTCATGTCTTGTCTGTGGTAATTATTGACACGTAAAGCACTTTGTAACTTTGTTTTAAAAAGTGCTCAATAAATATAGATTATTATTATTATTATTATTATTACTGGTGCATTCATGGGTAATGCTCAAGAAATTAAACTGAAAAGAATAATACATGTTGTGTCACTGAACAATGTGTCATCTTTTTGAGACTCATTTTATGTTTTCTATGATAAATAATCCGCTAAATAACCAGTTACCGTGTAGATGATACCAAATACCTGCAACACACAGAAGTAACTGATACTAAGAGATATTGTTTGATATTATTTAGAAGCCTAGCGATTCTCTAAACCACTCCATCTGTGTGTGTGCTTGTTTCAAGGCTATAATCATGTCCAGCAAGTCGACTTTGAAAAGTGTTTGCCAACGAAATGTTCAGATGTACAGTAGATTTGGTTTATAACTAACTTCTGTGCATGCCAAATGCGATTTCAAAATAAAAGCACTGCAGTGCTGCCAAATGCTCACTATGGCAATTCAGTGGAAAAAATGTATGTCTGGCTTCTCAACAAACAACCAAAAAAACTCTTTTTTAAGTCTAACTGATATACGTCATGTAAAACCCGTAGTTATGTCGTCCTTAGTTACAATATAAATTTTCACAATTATGCAGACGACACACAACTTAATGTGCCTCTAAGTAGTAGTGACATGTCTCTCATGTTATGGCATGTCTCTCCGATATTTAAATGCTGGATGTCACAAAACATTCTCCAGCTCAATGAGTCCAAATGAGATCCTTGTTTTTTGGACAAACCTGACCTCTAATTTAAAAAATGAACCTTGGGAACCTGCCCTCTAATGCAAAGCACTCTGCCCGTTACACTGGCTACCTGTTAAGCATGGAATTGATTTTTAACTTTAACTAATTACTTTAAAAGCCCTACATGGCCTTGCTCCACTGCCTTTTTTTTAATCAATTTTATTCTTAATTTATTTTTATTACGTACACTGATTTATCGTATGTTCAGTGTTTTATTGCTGTTTATGTTTTATTTGTCTCATAAAACACTTTGTAACTGTTCTGAAAAGTGCTATTTAGATAAAGTTGTTTCTTCTTCTTCTTATTATTATTATTATTAATAATAATAATAAAATGAAATGCATTTACAAATTAGATATTTTAATCATATTTTAATTGTTCAATTTTATTTATTTATCTTTTTGCATTACTAGAAAAGAACAAAACTATTAGATTGAGGAAGTAGGATTTGTGGAAAATAAAAGTATTTCAGGAAGATGAAAAAGGAAAAGCATTGCAATTAAAGGAAACCTGTCAGAGCTTTACGGTAACAGGTGCACCGCTCACTGGTTTCCCAATCTGAGGAGCGGATAGAGAGCAACATGCCCCGGGCTCCTTATATCTCTGTCAACCCTCAGCACACATTCCTCCATGACAAACAGGCATTGGAGCACATACAGAGGAAAGAGACAAAGATGGAGAGATATGTGTGCTGTGTAGGAGTTGATGAGAAAGATCAGCTGCAGGTCAAAAGAGAAATGAATCAGCTTCCTTTTTGATTTGTTTTCATCATCTCGTGTGACTTATTCACTGCGGTTTGAGAGTTTAAATTTGCATGATCTTTATGTGCAGGGTTTAAGTCATGAGGGTTAGTGGTCAAACAGAGGTAAGGGAAAGGAGGAGCAGGAAAAGTAGGTGAAAGGAAGAGTCAACGGGAGACAGGAAAAAGAGAAAAGGAGATAGAGTGGGAGGTGATGAGAGGGCTCCTTCTCAGCAGCAGTCGTGCATAGAGCCAGCGCTGATCTCTGTTTGTATGCGACCATGCATGGCTGCGTGCTCACATGCACACGCACACAAACAGTCACACAACAGACCAAAGCACCAGGACACTTGAGTCTTGGTTTCTCGCTCCAAGGGGGCCGGTTTCAAGGCATGAAAGGAAGTCGTTTGAACATCTTGTGACATCCATCCATCTTCCGTTTCCACACACCTTTCCCACCTTGTCAGATTGGGTCAGAGATCTCTATGAGGACGCTTATACAATTTAGAACGTTCAAAAGAAGATTTTTAAGATACGTTTGTTAGAGCTTTATACAGGGTAAAGATAGAGTTTGTCTAAAGGTACATGTTCTCCTTACAGTGACTGTACATGTGCATTAGGGAATTAGGAAATTTCCCCTGTTGCAACCTCACCTTACTCATACTCCTGCAGACACAGTGTTCAATATCTGGGATTACTTAAAACATTAAATATGTCATATAATGATATTTTAGGAAACCATGATTTCTCATTTTGTCAGCATGGCTCTGTGCTCTACAAGCTCGAGACACTCAGACACTTTTTTTTTAAGAGGCTAAAAAATTCCTGATAATTTCCTCGGAACTTCCCTGGAAAGATTTAAAAGAGAAAGAAGAAATTTTTTTTTTCTTGTGCATAGATGTACAACCCAAATGCTACTGTGATGTCCATATCAAATACAGTTTACTGTTTAATTTTATTTAACTCATATTTAACTAGGCAAGTACCACTGAGACCATCAGTCTTTTGTACAAGGAAGAAGTGGCCAAGACAGCAGCACAAAAAAGTTACAGCCTGAACAGCCGCACAATATTAGAACACCTACGGACAATGACAAGACCCAACCGACTCATTCATCCTTGTCCTTATAAGAGCTTTAAAGTCAGGTTAGAGAGACCAGTTCACGTGCTTCCAAATCTTTTTGAAGGTTATTCCAAGTAATATGAGCAAAGAACATAAAGCTATCTTTCCCAGTTCAGTCTGAGCACCAGAAACACACAGCAAAACTTGAGATCTTGAGATCCCAGACTATAGCTACAGTCAGATCTCTGTACAAATGTACAAAGTAAACTAAGTGATTTAAAAGTAATTATAGAAAATACAGTACCTTGAATCCCTCCAGTGTGCTCTGGGTCTAGAGGGATTGAAGGTATATTTCCAGGAGGAGCTGGAAAGCGTTGCTGGGGAGAGAGACGTCTGGGGTGCTTTGCTTCCTGCCGCAGATAAGTGGACGAAAATGGATGGATAGTTTATCGAAAGAGCTGCTTAGTTTAAACCCATGCAAATATTAATTTAATGTTCAATGATGATTGGACACTCTTACTCTCCATATACATAGAATTTTCCTTTTTTCCTGCATGTTAACTTGACTTGCAGTGCTCTAGGTAAAAGACTATCCATGTTAAACTAACAATAAATTTACTTTCATTAATAATTCATTGGAAGCCGACTGATTAAACAGTGTCCTTATACTATGATAAGTACCAAATTAAATAATTAAGTATAGAAAACTACTTTGAAATTCTTAGGAAATTATGTGGTGATTACACCCTAATTTCAAATTTATTGAATTTATTAAATCCTCAAACGTCTCACCTTCACAATTAAATTGATATCTCTTATCTTTTCTAATTTTTTAGAATTATTGTGTGACTAGACATATATTTAGGAAGTAAGTTGGCGGAGGAGCACTACGTCACATATGTAGGTAACACAAACAGGTGCTCTTCGGAGCCAAGGGTATTTGTGACCCAAAAAAGGGAAGGCAATATTAGACTTTTAATTTGCTTTAATTACTCATAACCAAAAAAGAAAAAGAAAAATACCAAGGCACACTGCTTTGCAAAAGTTAAAAAGCCTTTAAGTCTAGAGCATGGTACCATGTAAAATAAAAGGTTTTAGCAGTTGCTGCTTGACCTCACTGCAAATTTAAGAGCTTTTTTAGACCTAAAACTATATTAAAATTAGTTTCAGAGGTCGTCTGTGTGGCTGTCTGTGTGCAGCATCAGGGCCTTCTAGGATTTTTCCTGTGTTTGAAGTTCAGAGAGAGAAACAGAGACTGAAGTGAGAATGGAAGCGTCGATCATTTTGATATGTTAATCTCGCAGCACTAATGAGGGACAGATAGAGAAAATATAAGAAAGACAGGGTGAGAGAGGAAGAAACCACAGGCGAGAGAAACCGTTCACACCCTCAACGAGCTGATGACAAGTGTAGGAGAGGCTGACCCACGTCAGATTACATCTCTGTTCACGTCTCTTCTCCCCCTTTTCAAAACTCAGTGTTTCACATTTGTCTGAATGAGATATTTGGTGAAGTATATGTGCACAATCTGACAAAGGGGACACATGGAGACAAAAAGACATTCGAAGAGTCCAGTGCACAAAGATGGAGCTTTAATTACATATTAATTGTGAAGATGCACTTTCAGACATATACAGTAATGAAGGTGTGCCGTACGCAGAAAATCACCCTGCTTTCTTTTACGCTTCTGATTCAATGCCAACTTCCCTCTGGGCCTTTGTGTCTATGTGTTACATTTACGAGGGTGTGTGTGAGTGTGTGGGCAAGCTGCACAGCACGCACCCTTGTGTGTTACCACGCCAGATTCCCTCAGGTGCCTGCTGCAAGAAGTGCTCGCACACACACGAATGAACAGATAAACAGGCCCGAGCAATTACACACACATTACTCTGTGTGTGTGTGTGTGTGTGTGTGTGTGTGTGTGTGTGTGTGTATTTGTGTAAGTGTGCTTTAGTGTGTGGGTGGAAGATAGTATCCCTGAGTGACATGAGGACCTTATGAGCTTCACTGCTTTTGGATTCCTGGTAGCACGAGTTGTGAGATTTGGCTGTACGTGCTGAGAGGTGTGTGTGTGTGTGTATGTTTACCTGTGAAGTCATTGTGAAAGTGAACATTTCATCTTGAAGTTTGCATCATAAAATCCACCTCCACTCATTTCTGAGACGTGTTTTATAATTGACATGTTGCATATTGTACTTCTAACTCCACATTTGTTTGACATCTATTGTAACTTTATGGATTTAATGTTTTTACAACAAAATCATTTTAGAAATTGTTGTCGTAGATCAAAATGCTCAAAATCATATAAAAGTAGTTAAGAATTGCTCCACTTGGACTTACTGCAATGTTAAATTGCTACTTACTGTACATTTAAATGCACCAGTAACAATAATTACTAAATGATATAGTACATATGACAATATAAACTTTTGATAATACATCTGTACTTTTGCTTCAGTATAATTTTGAATGCATGACTTTTGTTTGTAATGGGGGATTTTAAATTGTGGCATTGCTAATTTTATTTCAGCTTACGTATTTCTGTCACCACTAGTAAATCAATACAGGTCAACTGGACTGGGACAAACTGGGTGTGGATTTGCGATAAAAATAAAATCTAAAAATAATTAAAAAAATATATATTAATTAAAATAATTTATTCAGCAGGATATTTATTGTTTATTTTTAATGCTAAAATTATAGAAAACTGTGCTTGTGTGCACATACTAACTGTATTTTGCTGTGTTACTGTGTAAAATTAAATATACTGATAAAAAGCAGCTTTTTAATGCAAATAAAGGACTCGACAGTGGCTGCATAATTCTATATAATTTTTAAAAAAAAATCAAAATATTTATATAAATGTATTTAAAGTAATTTGAAATAAAAATAATTATTATTACATTTATTTTTCCCCATTTAAATCCTAAGTGCACAACATTTTTAATTCTTGTAACTTTTCCACTTTATTTTGGTTGGAAAGCCTTCATGTGTTAAACAAGCTTCCCTTAAGCCCACCTCTTCACAGTATCCATTTTTGCATCTCTGATCCTTGGGAAAAAAAGAAACCAAAACCTGAGTATGACGTGGAAATCCAGGGGGAGAGTGAAAAATGATACTGACAAAGTATTACCATGTTAAAGCTGAGTTCCAGAGTCATTGCCAAACCTTTCACACCTCTGGGATCCCCAATCTCACTCTTTTATCCGCCGCCATAATGAGATTCATAACGCTCCTGCCTGGGATTGTCTTGCAAAGTGCTCTCCCGGCTGCATACACATGCGAGCCAGTTTCTCTCCAGTGTGGGAAGAGTTAATGATCCTACACCTGTCCTATCAGACACCTGTTTCGCTCCTCCCAGCCAATCAGAGCGGAGCAGGTTCACACCGCTTGCCGAAATAAATCTCGGGCCCCCGTTCAGAGGGAATCACAACACTTGACTCATCTGTGTGTTACTGCTCTTCTCTGCCAGACTGATAGACTCACTGACTCAGAGAGAGGGAAGCTCATAAAAACAGCGAAAGAGTTGAAATTAAAGGAACCTATCCCGGCTGACTTGGATTGAAGACATGACCAAAGAGACTGAGTAAGTTCTCAGAGGATATATTTTTTAAACGGCTGCTAAAAATATGTGTTTTATTGGTGTTTTTTAAAACAAACTTTTTATCCATAAGACAAAACATGTTGATACAGACTTTGTGTAACACAGTAAAAAGCTAACGGTGGGTTTCTGTCTGGAGGGAAAGAAACCCCCCTTCTTCCTATTTGCAATGAGACCCCCATGTGAAAGATCCCAGTTTTAAGGACGGGGTGTTTTGCAGAGGAAATTGATACGGATACTTTTAACACACACACACAACTTTAAGTCTGAGGTTTTAGTGGGTCTGTTTCGGCTTGTGTTGTCACTCACCTAGGGGGCCACAGAACACAAAAGGACCGGGAAATAAGAATCTCCTCTTGAGGTGTTGGACACAGACAGAGGGCAATGACAGCATGTAATGCATTGAATTACATAATGGCGAAACCCTAGACACGAGCTCCCCCCCGACCCAACCTCTGTGTCTGTGTAAAAACATCTGCACTCGACTGGTTTTAGGGGGAAATGGAGAGTAACTAATGGAGCTGTGGTGTGTTTGCTGAGGCTGCTGGGTGTGAGAGGGGAAGAGACAGGTGCACCTCAGAGCAGGTGTATGAGTTTAGCTTTAGTGTTTGTAATGTCGCAGAAACATCAAGGAAATTTGCCATTTGAATGTGCAGTATTTCATGCTTTGGTTTGCCAGGTGAGGTGTTAAAATGCTCAGCTATCTGTCATTAAGAGAGTGAGAAAGCGGCGGATTCCTCCTGAAGCTGGGGCTCCCCTGTGGTCGTGAACACCTGTGGTCTCCCTCCTGTCAGCACATTTAATTAGCTGTGTATCCAGAGTAAACTGCAGCTATTTGTTCATTAGCTACTTCAGACAAACTCCAAAGGAGGCTTATCAGGCAATTGACATGGGAACCCAAAGCTTACCTCTTGTGGGTGTCTGTTTGCTTAGTAAGAAAAATCTTGTCATCTCTTTTGAGGTCTATGCAAATAAGAGAGTTTGTACAGGATTCAAGAATGTACTTCTCGGGTCCTGTCACAGTTCCAGAAACCACAAGATGAGTGCGTGTCTGTGTCTGTGTGTGATTGGGGGAAGTAGTGGAGGAGGGTGGTGGTGGTGGTGGTGGTGGTGGGGGGGGTGTTGGTGGGTGGCCCTCGGCTCTTTAAACATTTTTGACACCACTGCTTTTGAGGGATATTACTCAGCTCTGTGGTTTTGCAAACGAAACCCTCCGTGCTCGGGGGCAAGCATGTGCAGTGCCCCGGGGCTCAGGCGCTGCTGTTATGCTCTCACTCTCACTCTGTCAAACCCTGTGTGTAGAAGAAGCATTTTAATGACTTTATTTCATTTATTTAACCCTTGTATCAAAAGATTAATCTACATTTTCACCATTTTTGTCCATGTACAGTATATTTTGATCACTCTAAACTCCGCTCCTCTCTCTGCAGGACTCTGGGACTGGTCTTTCAGAGCGAGAACTTCAACTATAACCGTTACAATAACTACGTCATGGACTCCTGGTCCTACCTGGACAGCCCTGTCCCCGAGCAGAACCACCCAAAACCCAGACTCCACCCAGGAGACGACCTGACAGCCTTAACCATGCTTTATGAACAGTGCAAGGTAGGTAACGTAGCATCAGTAATAACTTTTAAACCTCTCTCAAACGTTCTCACCTTGACCAGTGTTTTAATATCTGTTTTCTCGTACATTTCCAGAACCAGAAAGAGCAGAAGATTAATAGCTGCAACCGCGCCAACAACACCTGCAAAACAGAGAGGTAAGTCGAATTTATGTGTTTTTATATTACTTCCTGTTTTTCAGGAAGTATTTACTATAAATCAAATGTCCCCCCATACTGCCCATCCCCTGTTGTCACTGAGATAAGAGCATTAGAGAGTGTTAGGACAGAAAGAGAAAGGCAGGGCTCTGGGAGGCCGTGAACAGGTGAGTAGGTAATCCCCAAGTCAAACACAGTCAGAGGGTTCATTGTCTTCCTCTCCCGTCTTTCCATCCATCTATCCTCTCTCTATATCATCCCTGCCTTTCTTAAAGAGTTTCACAACAGGCGGACAGACGGTTGTTTTTCCTCCCCGTTCCTCCTTCTTGTGAGAAATGGCCATTGTCGGGGCGCAGTGTTGTCCCCTCAAACATTTTGAGCAGAGAAACTCAAACACAGAGAAGAAAAAAAGGCGGATTAAGAGACAAACAGTACCCACCCAGACTGTCTTCCCATGAGTTCACCTCGCAGTAGCTGTGTGTGCTGACTGTTGTACGTTTGCACAAGGCCGTCTGCGGTGCTCCTGTAATGTTAACACACGCTGCAGGTAGTCACTTTACGGTTGTTTCCTTGTTCTCTTGGCACCTGGGTGGAGTATTACAGAGTCATGCTGATGTCGCAAAAGTGGCTTTCCTGTTGTGATTAATCTCCAACTTCCTCACCCTTTTTTTCCCCACCCCTTACAGGACGCCAAGCAATGAGCTTGCTGCGCTGGAGGCGTCCGCCAACGTCATGAGGATCCTCTCTGAGAGCGTTCCCGTTAGCCATCCGGCCCAAGAGGTTCTGGGATCCAAGCCGAGCACCTCCCTGCCCATTTCTGTGCCCACCACCTCGGACACCTACGCCACCCTGACCAGCGTGGTGGCGGACACTTACGACAAACAGGAGCTCAACATCATCTTTGACTCCCTGCTGCAGAAGTGGCCTGAGCCCGGTGCTTTCCCTGACCCCAGCACTGAGGTGTGTTTAGCGTCATTATTCAAAAGCAGCTCTTCCAGGCCCCCTCCTCTTTCCTCTCACTAACAAATGTCCTTCTGTGGATCTCAGACTCTTCCCTACAGCGATCCCTTCCCCGAGGAGCAGCCCAGCCCCGTCTACTCAGGCTCCTACACCGGCTCCCCACAGGAGAGATTCAGGAGCGAGTTCCAGTTTTCCCTGGGAGCTCCCATGGCTTCTCCTTACAAGTCCAGCGAGCTGCCCATGGTCTACCTGAACAAGGGCCAGTTCTACCCCATCACTCTCCAGGGAGTGGACAGCAGCGCCTGCCTCGGTGTCACTAAAGTCAAGGTGAGTCACGGTGACACATCATCAGGAAAGGAACAAACATTTTTTGTGACAGTAATGTTTCTCCAGAGGTGTTTTTGTTTTTTCGGTGTGTAAGTCACGTAAAAATATTGGTGGCTTTTGTTCTTAGTGGCATCTTTCCCTTCGGGCTTTTTGTTAGCGGGCCCATGAGTACATAAATTCCGTGCGTGCCACCAAACAAACCCTTTGCAAATATCTGTCCCTCCCTTGGAGGCAGCTCCTCTGTGACTAATGCCCTGCTGACACCCTGCACACTGGGGTGGCACCATTAAAATGACAGTGTCCTGCCCTGTATAATTTATTCCTGCGGTGGTGTAATGAGGCCAGAGTGCAGCGGAGCTCAGCTCTAAAGCAGGGTAGGAAAAAAAAGAGGAGCGGGGAGGAGGTGTGGTGTGGTTTTAAAACACAGGCGACAAACCTTTTCTTTGTCAGAGGAATCAGAGGATAAGAATAAACACAAACACACACCCGCTCACTGCAAATACCTGGTGACAATGTGGGGAGAAAAGAGGGATTTGGAGTGATAAATTAAACCTAACCTCAGTTTGATAAGCCAACCTAATCATCTGCTTCTCTGTCACCTTTCTTTCCCCACTTCAGACGGTCGTGATGGCTGTGTTCGAGAACGACAAGAGCCCAGAAATGCAGCTCCGCTTTTGGAATCACTGGCACGCACGTCAGCCAACCGCCAAGCAGAGGGTCATTGACATCGGTATGTTTGTCACACATGAAAAAAACGCATGCAAAGTGACACCTGCGTGCAGACACGTACACAGAGGGCACAAAGTGAAAGATTTCCTCAGTTTTCTGTTAGGTGTTACATAAGAGAAGCAACTCATCGTTCTTATCTGATCAGAAACCTGAAAAGGTTTTATTTCATGCAGAAAAGACAATTCAATTTTTTTTTTTCTCTCTCTCGCAGCGGACTACAAAGAAGTGTTCAGCGGCATTAGCAACATAGAGGAGGTGGCCTTCAACGCTCTCTCCTTTGTTTGGAACCCCAGTGAAGAGGCCAAGGTAAACACAAACACAGAAACACACACACAGAAACACGCATAAATGTTTTTATATAACCCGGCTCTGCGGGGCCAGTTCTCCGAAGAGGGAAGGAACGCGACAGGTGGAAGGTTTAGAAGAAAAGAGAGGAAAGGTAGAATAGGGAGGTGGAGAGGAGAAGGAGTGGCTGAGGAGGGAGGGGAGGAATCCCAGAAATGTGTTTGGCCCTGAGGCTCCTGTCACCACAGCGGGCGAGGGCCACGGTGGCTTATTCGTGCTTCTCCGTGGCCCAAAGGCGATGGGGCGGGGCCACCAAACCTGCTGCAGGTGGAGAGGAGCAGGAAGAAGGGGAATTATATGCAGAAATGTGAGGATATAGAGGCTTAAGACTGTGATTTAATGATTTGAAGACGTAAAAATGAGCAAGGGCAAATTCTACCTTAGTTTTTGTAGGCGTACATCTCTAAAACCCGTCTTTATGTCTCTACACACGCACATTTAATGCAAGACATGGAGACAGGATGTGAAACATGATGTACTTAAAATGCCTGCTCCTATTCCCACAGGTGTACATTGGCATCAACTCCCTGAGCACAGACTTCTCCGCTCAGAAGGGAGTGAAGGGCCTGCCTCTGAACCTGCAGATCGACACTTACGACTTCAGCTCGGGAACCAACCAGCTCCTACACAGAGCCGCTTGCCAGGTCAAGATTTTCTGCGATAAGGTACGTCGCTTAATTAGCCTTTTCTTACACACACATTCCAAAAAAAAAAAAAAATCTATGTGGAGTCATTTTTGTAACCATGTGATTGTATGTCCTCAGGGTGCAGAGAGGAAGATGCGTGATGAGGAGAGGAAGAGAAGCAAGAGGAGGGGAAAGGCCGATGCTAACAGTGAGTGTTGCAAACACATGATCGTTCCGTCGTCTGATATACAAACGCAGAGTGCATTCTAACTTCCTGCTTTTGTTTCCAGCCAACAAGTCTTTAGTGAGCAGCTCCATGAGCAGCGACTGCACCTTCTTCCAAACCCTGGATGACCACGTCACCCAGCCGGTCCTCTTTATCCCAGAAACACACATCAACAGCTTACAGCGCATGGTAGGTCCCCCCTTTAACTAAATCCTCTCTCCTCCCGTGTTGAATGACTCATGCTCCCGACCCCTGTGTCCCTGCAGGCGCTAGCACAGGCACGAGAGGCGCAGGGAAAAAACTGTGGGAAAGTATGTAGTGGGAAAAGTGGGCTGGGAAAAGGGGAGGGGATGGTGCCAGGGAAAGTGAGGCGAAACACAGACATGATATTGGATGAGCTAATTGGAGTCGAAACCAGGCACAGGTACAAGCCGCTACAGCTGCTGACAGTGAGATTAAGTTATGGGGGCTTACACACAAAAACACACGCACACACACACCTGGTGCAACAGACACCTGACATACAGTATGCACCACCCTCATATTTTCTGTTTCTCACACACACTGACACACACACACTTGCAAAAACAGAAAGGCGAGAGTGCTGTTCAGACAGGCCAGTTTCCCCACACCATAGAGTCTATAGGGATGTGTATGAGTGTGTGTGTGTCCGTGCGAGCAGAGGAAATGAGACATTGGAGGACGTCTCTGCATTCAGATTTCATGTAGACAATCACTCTGAATAATCTGTCTGTTATGAATGGGTAAGGCAGTAAACATCTTTGATTGGCCAGCACGATAATGCGTCAGATGGTCTCCTATCTGTGTCTTTCCATCAGTGTCCACGCTTACGTGGCTCTGTGAGACGTTATGGGAAACTCAGTCCTAAAGTGATGATAACATTCTTTTTTTTTTGGACGTATTACGCACAGGCAATGGTGGGAAAGGTGACTTTAAGCAATGCTTTTTTATCAGTGGAGTGGTTTCTAATCAGATCTCTGGTCTCTTTGTCTACCTAGGCCCCGCCCATGGACGAAACTGACAGGTAAGCGTAGTAAACATAAGGCATTAACAGCATACAACTGAATTTCGGGCAGCTTTCCGAACTAACACCTAGTGCAAGTCTAATGTGAACGTCTGCTCTGCTTTTCTGCTTTTCTAGGAGTTCTATGAAGAGATTGTATCCAGACAGAGACCAGAACAGCTCTCCACCCAGCAAGCTAGCCCGCAGAGAAGACCCACAAAGAGGTAAAAGTCGTATATTTAAAAATCAATAACGAGATAATGAGCTTTCCTCGTCTTTTTTGCTAAATGTTTGACTCCTTTTATCACTTTCCAATAGTTCTGCTGTACGTAAGAACACCCACTGAAGAAGTCTTTGATGCACTCATGCTCAACGCGCCAACGCTGTCAGGCCTACGGGAAGCTGTAAGTAACAAACTTCAAGCGCATTCCTGAATTATCTGACCTGATTACCGAGGTTGCAATAAACAGCTCCACCACATCTGTTCACGCTCACATAGCGCAAACTTTTCCATACATTATCACTCAAGTGTCTCAAGTTTCTTTCAGCGGCAGATCATGCTAACCGTCATCTCGTATTCCTTCCCGTCCTCAGGTTTCAGAAAAGTACGGTGTGCAAAAAGACACCATTGGGAAGATCTACAAAAAATGCAAACGAGGGTGAGTATCTTATTGTCTCTATGGTATTGTGTCTAAGTTGGATTAAAGTAGTCAGTGATTTTAATCTTGCTCTCGCTTTTTAAGGAAGCTCATGTCGACAGACTGGGTAGGTAGGTTGTTTGGCTCGGCCTCCTGGAATGTGTTAATTGCAGCACGTCCAAAAAAGAAAGACAGGTGACTGAGGGAGGATGAAAAGATTTCAAAAGTCCTGCAGATGAGTCATGAGCGATTGTTATATTTATGCTTTCATAACCTCATCGGAGCATCAGGAAGTTTTATAGTGTTGAAAGAGATTTCTGGTGTGGTAAAGTTGAAGCCTTCCAGTTACTCGCTGGAGGTTGTCCATTCAGTCACGGTATTGTTTTGTCATGACAGTGTTACGTGTGACTGTACGAGGTGAGGGTGCTTTGAGTTAACTAAAAAAACAAACTTTGATGTGTTTAATTTCCTTAAAAGTACTTGGAAAAAAGGTGGTACCTTCTCTTACGATGGTTCACAAAGATCTACTATTGTCTCTTTCAGCAGGATTTTTAACTAATGCATCAACACACTCGGCAGCTGTCAAACTGATAATGGTCTGGGTCACCTCCTGTAAAATAACAGAGCAGATCAGAGGCCCTTTCTTGAGATGTAAATAAGACCTCCTGACAGAGACTGAGACACCTTTGGGTGATTTTCCTGCTGCGTGCTGCTGGCAGCTATCACTTCAGGGGGGGAGCAGCTAAGCTAACAGGTTGGGTGACATTCTCCCTGCGGTTCCCTCCCTCTTCTTCTTGCTCTTCAATCAGTCCTGCCCCTGCAGGCAGAATGCATGAGCCGCTGGTTAGTCGAGTCATTAAAGCCTTAAAGCCTTAGAGGTTAGTGTTAGTGTTGGGGAGGAGAAAGACAGTGACCTGATTTACTACCCCTACCGACACGGGAGGTTTACCGCCATCAGTGTTTTTTACGCCCTGAGAAGCTTCCTTCAAATAAATGACATGTTGCTTGCATGAACGCATACTTGGGCGGAAAGTAGGGCACGGCACGTCTTCAAGCCAATTTGCACGTCCTACTTTTGATGATGTTTTTATTGATATACGGGAAGGTAATCCAGGCACTCCAAAAGATATCAGCGACGAAAGAAAATATTGAAAAGCCTCTATTGGAGTGGCTAAATCCCTAAGAGCCAACATGATGCCGATGATTTAGCCACTATATCCTGTTGTTTTCAATGAATACATGACCTAAGGTTTTAATCTACATTTGATTGCACAGATCAACCTGTCATCGTCCTCACGATCACTGAGGTTAACCTCGCATTTCTTGATTGTCTTTTCCTCAGGATTTTCGTCAACATGGACGACAACATCATCGAACACTACACCAACCAGTCGGCCTTCCTCATCGAGATGTCCGAGGTCGTCGGCGGTCAGTTCCAGGTCACCCTCATCGAAGTATGAGAGCCGGCGTCCCATCAGCCGCCTGCTCCACTGAAGGATGTAACAGATCCCAGCTGCCAGTTTAAACCATCTCTAATAGCACTGCCCAGTCAAAGACAATGTAAGCTGTGGACCAATGATTGAACTGGGCCGAAGAGACCTCTCCAGTTTTTTCCAGTTACAAACGTTTCTCGAGGTTGTGAATACCGCTCGCGCTATGATTTTTGTTATTTGAATTTAATATTTTAACGTAAGAGCAATTAAGCCTGTATATATATTGTACATAGATTTTAATATGACAGTGTTTTATGAACTCGCCATGTGCATGTTGCAATCCATGTTACACAAACTAGCAATGTATTTCAAGCGTGTGTACAGTCAGTATGTTTTAAGCATTTTCAGAGGTTGCTATCCTTGCTGCTTTTAATGTAGTCATCATTTCTTCTACAAGAGTCAATGGTGCGTTTCCTCACCCACAACCTACTCACCACCGCAAGTATCTTCCTGTAGGTTCCTGTTAGTTTCACGACTAAAATGGCCCAGACGCCGGGTTTAATTCAGAACCTAAAGTCAGACATTTCCACCTGTGAAACCACACAAGACTTAGTATTGGCCATCATTTAGTCCAAAGTTGTGGACATTTCCTGCCTGTATGGTGTAACCACAGTTTTCCTGGAAACCGTTCAAACCCCACCCCAAAACCCTGACGGAGGACTTTCAGAGTGTGCATGTGTACGTGTGTGTGTAAAAAGTTTCAGGATTTGTTTTTTTTTTTCCCCTTGCGCATCATTTCAAAACAAGCATGTATCCTTGTAATATTTCATTATTATACCACGGCAAATCTGGTTGTATTCGTCACATCTTGCCTCTTTTGTACAAAAATAAAGAAAATGCATATTAAGGTGTTGTGGCTGTGTCTCTGTTATTACGCACACAGATCTGATTGAAAGGCACAGCGAGGATCAATTATCACCGGGACAAACACAAGATAAGGACGAGAGATGCTTCCTGTTTGTGTGTGTGCAGCTACAATTATCTTTTCTTTCACGGCTTTTGACGTGAAGTGCATATTGAAAATGTAGAAAACAGCTAGTTGCTCTATCGGCTCTCTATAGATCAAACAAAAGCGTGAATCCCATCTGCATCAGAGAGGTGTGGTCTTATGTTCTGTACATGTGTCAGTGTGTATGTGAGGTTAATGAGGGTCAGACACAGATGGAAATACAAACAAAAACAAATCACACTTTGGTTTTCAAGCAGCTCTGAGAGCTCCAAAATAGGCATCACACACGTGTTGGCATATTCAGAAAAGCTCTCCCTATTTGGTGACATTGACAGGGGAAAGCTGGGAGGCACTCCTGTCCTAGATATAACACAGACATCCTTCAGCAAGTCAAAGAGAGAGGCACACATGCACAGAAAGTGAGACGGAGAGGCAGACTGTCGGGGAGGCATAAAGAAAGGCAAGAAGACAGAAAAAAAAAAGAAGGGGGACAGACACAAGGACAAACAGAGACAATCAGGAGGCAGAGACGAATGGGGACGCTGCTGAAGCAAGGATGAATGAGCAGGAAGAGAGCGCAGGAATAATGAAGAGGTGGTTGCACCATCTGCTGCCCGGGAGAGAAACATGTTAGCCATTCAGACAAGAGCAGGGAGGCAGCCAGCGATCTGCAGTGAGATACCAACAACCCCTCCTGAATGGTAAGTGATTGTGACTCCACGGACTGCGTCTTAGTGTGTGTACGTGTGTGTGTGCGTTTGCAGCATGAGAGAAACTGTTTGGGCTATTAATAACCCTACAGTATGTTCATCATTTTCAATTCATCACAAGCCTTTCCAGTGTTGTGCCTCTCTCTCTGCAGATGTTTCCATAACATCCCTCCTGCCATCTCCGCATCACAACAGATCTCAGCATCTGCTCAAGTCACTGCGTTTAAACGATCACTGAGACAAAAATCAAAGCTCAGTGATAACAAGTGTTACCGTAACAGAGAAGCTGTTGATGTCCTGACAGCTGGGTCAGGTCCCCGATCCTCATGTGTGTCATCACCCTTCCTTCCCGTCATAAAGTCAGAACATACCAGCAGCAGAGCAGGAATTAATGCCACGTTTCTAATTGCAATGTTGGCACATCAGTCTGGATGCAGATGACATTTAATGGCAGGTATGTGTTTATGACAATTACACTCCACTCACTTTGAGTTCTGCAGCATCAACATTTATTCTCGTGACACATTTACAATCTATTAAATCTTTAGTATCCTATATTCTATTCTTGTATATTCAAGCACAAGACAGTGGATCTTAGTCTATTTTTAGACTGATACCTGCCTAATTGTCTTTGAGCTTTTCTAAATTAAATCTCCAATTACCCTAAAAGGTGATTGATCGGTCTAAATGTCATCCACCCTCCAGTGACATTTCCAGAGGTGAAATGTCCTGCCATTAATTAGATCAAATTTACAGATATGATTCCTGTAGGCTGAGCATCCTCTCCATAAAATGATTTATGATTTACAGTATGTCTTGCAAATGTGTTACACATGTGCTTTTAAAGTATAAAAATAAACGTGAATTCAGCACAGGGTTGGTGCCAGCACTGTTATTTTTGCGACTCTTTTATTGAGGGTTTTTTTTTTGCCTTTGCTAAAAACAAGTGCCCTTAGTTGCCATTTAATTAATTTAATTTGATTTAATTTAATTTAATTTAATTTAATGTAAATTAATTTAATTTAATTTAATTTAATTTAATTTAATTTTGTAAATTATTTTTTTGTTTTATTTTATTTTATTTTATTTTATTTTATTTTATTTTATTTTATTCTTTGGTACATAGTAGGCACATGCTTTGGTGTAAAATATTCCAGTCATTACAACTCAGCAATTTGTAACCCTACCCATCAGTGGGTAAAAGGTAATGCTCATTACATTACTCAAAGCGTAACCATATTCGATAGGGATAATTCTTTTATATAAGTTATAGTTACGTTTTACATTTAAGTTTTAATGTTTAATTCCTTATTTTCTTATTTATCACAAATAGGAGGTGCTTTGTTTTTGGATTCAATTAAAATCACAGAAAAGTCAGAGAGAGTTATTTGTCTCATATATGGTAATAAAATGAGAGCAGAGCTGTTGTTGAACAGTTTGTCATGGCCATTTAAGTACAAAAAAAAGAAGGTCATTGTTGTTAGTTGTTATGGTGACAACACATGTCAGTGGAGGCATTAAAGGGGAACTTCGGTATTTTTCAACCTGGGCCCTGTTTCACCATGTGTATGTGTGTGTACGATTCATAGGTACAACTCGTTTTAAAATTGGTTCAGTATTGAGGGAGGCGGATGCGGCCGGCAGCCGCGAAACGAGTTATAACGGCAGATGTGGGGGCAAATGCGTTCCGTATAAATTTGCGCATTAAAAGTGTTTTTTTTCGCCACAGTCCGGCTCATATGTCCAGCGTAATCTCTGTCAACAGCATGCAAATCGTCTGTCTTGCCTTCACTTCCTCTGGGCTGTGTAGCGACATGTCACGTGACCTGTTGCCGGAGGTAAACAGACGAGCCATGCTCAGAGCCGGTCAGAGCGCAGTTGGTTGTCCCGGAGTACAGCTGAGAGTTTTGCTGCATCAACTGAAAACAATGTTTCGTGTTTGTGCTTATCCGACTTGCAAGAACAGGATGTCGCGCAACACCCCGCACAGCTTTCATAGGCTGCCTTTGTCGGACGGCGAGATGCTGAATCTGTGGCTAATTGTGCTACAAATGGATGCTAACACTCCTGTCCAGACGCTGCGCCTTGCAGACCATCGCGTCTGCAGTGCACACTTTTCCCGATGACTACTGCCAGCCCAAGAGGAGAAGACATCCAAGTCATCTCGGGAAAAGTGTGCACTGCAGACGCGATGGTCTGCAAGGCGCAGCGTCTGGACAGGAGTGTTAGCATCCATTTGTAGCACAATTAGCCACAGCTTCAGCATCTCGCCGTCCGACAAAGGCAGCCTATGAAAGCTGTGCGGGGTGTTGCGCGACATCCTGTTCTTGCAAGTCGGATAAGCACAAACACGAACCATTGTTTTCAGCTGATGCAGCAAAACTCTCAACTGTACTCCGGGACAACCACGAGCATGGCTCGTCTGTTTACCTCCGGCAACAGGTCACGTGACATGTCGCTACACAGCCCAGAGGAAGTGAAGGCAAGACAGACGATTTGCATGCTGTTGACAGAGATTACGCTGGACATATGAGCCGGACTGTGGCGAAAAAAAACACTTTTAATGCGCAAATTTATACGGAACGCATTTGCCCCCACATCTGCCGTTATAACTCGTTTCGCGGCTGCCGGCCGCATCCGCCTCCCTCAATACTGAACCAATTTTAAAACGAGTTGTACCTATGAATCGTACACACACATACACATGGTGAAACAGGGCCCAGGTTGAAAAATACCGAAGTTCCCCTTTAAGTGCGTCAAACTCACCAATTTGATAACTCCGTTTTGGACTATTCTCACACCTGGTTTCCTTATCAAACAGAAGAATACAACCCTGCAACAAATCCCAGTTTGCTTTCTCTCTGTGCCTCTCAGCTGTGTGCTGAGCAGTGACTCTCACTCCTTCTTTGGAGGCAGCTACAGTGCATCATGAAATTAATGGCATCACCTCCACTGCTCGTAACGTCGTCCAAACGTAAGCCTTATGACTCACAGAGAAAGATATTTGCCAAAGTATTGTTTAAACTGTCTATGATTAAATTAATTTTGTTATTACAATCAGATGAGCCAAACTAATTTGTAAACTAGGTGGGTTTGGTTTTTTTAAAAAAAAAAAAAATGTCCTTCCTTTGTTTAAGTAACATTGGTTGTACTTAAGCCTTGCCGTTTGCCATTGTTTTGTTATTGTATGTAATGTTTGTTCTCCATACCATGTGACATAGTTGGTTCTCGGTTGGAAAATTCAACTGGAACACTCCTTGAAGTTGGATTTCCTACTCGGGAAGTTGGAGGAAAACACCAACAGACCTCAAAATCCAACATGGCTGCTCTGCACATTAAAGGCAGTGAACGCTGTAGTAATATACTGTTTGTCACTTTTGTCTTACTTTGTCTCTCTAAAACAGTTGACACAAAAAACGTGTCCAGCTTCTATGAGTGGACATGTTGCCACCGTGTTTGTAAGCTCAAAATGCAGTAAAATATTTTGTTACCAACTGGTATTGCGAACAATAGCTAACTTGGCTAAAACTGGTGTTGCTAACAATGGCTAAGTTACCTAGAAGTGGTATTGCTAGCAACTAGGGCTGGGCAATATGACAATTATATATCATTGTTGAGATATAGGACTACATATCGTCTTAGATTTTGGATATCATTGTATTGTGGTAGAGATATTGCCAGAGATATTGCTATGTTAGATTTTGTCTCCCAGCCCGAGCATTAATATATTGCTTTTGAGGAGGTTTAAAAAATATCAAGACATATATTGTGCGTTGAGATATAACTGAAAAATATAATTTTCAGGACATATTGCCCAGCCCTACTAATAACATCTTGGTTTTCTGATTTGTTGCACTGGAACGCGCTCAACTTGTGTTGCGACGTCATTCCGAGCTCCGACCTCTGATTTCTGAGATAAATTTAACACAGCATTAGCCCACTACAATTAGTACACATAAAAATTTAATGAGAATGTCCATTCTTGGGGTTTTGGTTTCTAAAGAAAGTTGGTTAAGAAAATTGCATTATAAAGTGTGCTGACTGTAACATCTGTACTTCATGCTGAGGAAAATTAAACAAGATTGATTCTCCTCATTAAGGACACTACTGATTGTGGCTGCCCGTGTGTCTGTGTGTGAATGTGTGTGTGCATGAGTCACACGCATCTTCAAGTTGTTTTGCCTCCATCCCAGGGGGCATTGTTTCTTTCTCTCCTCCTCCGGACTGAGACACCGTAGATGGACTCACTCTGCATTCAGATACTGGCCCAACGTAATTACTAACCCGACTGAATTCTTCCAAGGTCATAGCTGGCCATCAACTGTCAGGCTTTGAGAAAACAACAACACACCCTCCTACACACTCACACACACTGAACAGAATTCAGCTATGCCAACATTTGTATACCGAAGGCAATCATGTCTTGTATATAGATGGGTCTAATAAAGCCACACACACACACACACACACACACACACACACTGTCACGTTGAGACTGGCCAGGTTATCGTATCCTAGCAACAGAGACAGGCATCGACCGTTCAGTCTTTTCCTGTCCAGCGCCGGAGCATTGAAGCCAGACCTCCTTCTGCTTTCTCCGGCTGCTGGAGCGGCTTGTCGTCTCTGCTCCGCTTCACACCTCTGTTGTTTCTCATATCGCCGTCTCTCTGCTCCATCACTCGGACCTGACGAGCACTGCAACCACAACACTCTCTGACTGAATCTTTCTCTTTCACTCAGACAGACACAATGGAGAGCCTGCAGCTAAAAGGGAGGAGACTTTCAATGGAGAGGTAATGGATGAACTTCTCTTTATTAAGCCGTGGAACTTTTATTGTGCATTTGCTAATGGCCGATTTAAACCTATATTGAGGGGAAATTTTAAGTTCTTTGTTTATTCAAAGACACAGATTGGCAGTGTCTAGTGAACACTGAGAAACAACAGTATCTCATTATCGTTGTAATCTTGTCTCATCCTCTCTGAACAGATCCACGCTGCTCTGAAGGGTCCCACAGTAATTACAAGTAGCAGCATCTCTGTTTTGCTCTCAGTGGAAATCACTTTGAGGACAGGTACGGAGCAGCTGGTATGTTTTAGTTTGACTAATTACTTAAACATCTTGAGAGCTTTGGGAAAGAATCAAGGTGGCGCCCCGTATAATGCACACTCCAGCCTCCATGGTGATGGGGATCGTCTTCGCCCCTTTGGGACTGGTGCTCGTCTTCACTGCCGCCATCACCCCTCAGTGGAGAGAAGGACAGGCAAGTCTGGGCATGGCAGTGTCAGGGTCGCTCCTTCGGTCGGGAGTGAAAGGTCAGGGCGCGGGAGTCAGGTCTGGGTCATTAGAGTCGCTGCTCTTACTGCGCTCTGATGGACTCTGGGAGAGCTGCCTGCAGGTGGAGCACTCAGAGCTGAAGCAGTGCTGGCCTGTGGCAGGTCCTTATCAGAGAGACCCGAGGGTTCGCCTGGCACAAGGTTTGATCCTGACCTCGTTGTTCCTGTGCGGCACCGGCATCGTCCTGGCGTGCATCGGCGTCCGGTGTTGGACGGATATACCTCTGAGAGGTGTAGCAGCCACAGGCGGACTCCTGGTGATGATTGGCGGGCTGCTGAGCCTGACTGCCCTCGGGGTGTACACACACAACCTTGCAAGACTGGGGTTGGCAGATCCGAGTCAGGGGATCAATAACCCCAGGTTCCCTCAGCTGACCCTGCGCGCAGCCGGCTCGCTCTACTTCGGGTGGCTGGGATCATGTTTACAGGTGCTGGGAGGAGGTGCTCTGCTGTTGAGCTTCAAACGACCAAGATACCCGACCTGCCCGTCCTGCCCGCATCTGCCTGTCTGCCCTGCATATCCTTCATGTCCAGAGATCGCCAACAAGCCAGACACTGATGTGTATGAAGTCAGCTGTTAGAATGTGACACTTCAAATCCTTAAAGGAACAGAATCCAAAATCTTCAATATATTTTCTCTTACCTGTAGTGCCATTTATCAGTCTAGATTGTTTTAGTGTGAGTGCTAAGAGATACCAGCCGTAGAAATGTCTGCCTTCTCTCCAATACAATGAAACTCAATTTCACTTGGTTTGTAGTGCTCAAAGGACCAAAAAAAACATTAGGGCTGTCAAGATTAATGCGTTATTAACGTGTTTTATGACACGCGATTAATGCATGTATGCTCACTCTGTAATTAGGACCCTCGGGCCACCCTGTAATTTGGGAAATCAGGAAGTGATGCAGCAATAATGTTGTGGATGGCAAGCAGAAACAAACCTCCGTGAGCAAATATGGATAAAGAAAGGGTTTTTTTTTTTTTAAAATGGCAAGTTCAGCTTCAAAGCTTCAAATGGTTCTTTCAGCAAGACCAGAGTTATTTGCATGTTACTGCAGCAGTACATTGAGCTGCTTAAAGAAAACAGGCAATGTTTAGTTAAGCTCTTGTGTTAGTGTTACTACGTAATGTTACATTCAGGTCAATACGTCCATCTGTTGTTGCGTGTTGCAGAATATCTCAAGACTGCACGTCGTACCTGAACGTGTAAAGTCCATGACCAAAACATCAATACGTGATGGGATTAGAGTATTAAAAACTAAAAAAAAAATCCCTTTAAGGTACATTTAAAACAGATAACAAAATGTGCGATTAATTTGTGATTAATTGTGAGTTAACTGTGGACAATCATGCTATTATTGTTGATTAAATATTTTAATCAATTGACAGCCCTAAAAAAAATACTTTTGAGCACCCGAGCAGCCAAGTGCCATCTAGTTCCATTATATCAGAGAGAAGGCAGACATCTCTACAGCAGATTTTTCCAACACTTGGCAACACACAGCAAAACAATCTAGATTTAAAAATAGCACTGCAGGTACACTCTAAAAATGATCTATGCGATTAGTGGTTAACGCTTAAAATTCTGATGTTTTTTGGCGTAAAAAAAATCTGTTTGTTTCATTACTTTTAGTCAGCAGACAACTTATTTTAAGAAGCTGAAGAAGTTAGAATATCTTAAATAAACTAGTTTGGCCACTAAACATCAACACAGCTTTTGGATAAATATTAAGTTGGTTCAACTTAATTAATTTAAATCATGCTGGTTGTACCAAACTAATTGAGTTTGTCAGATTAGAAAAAACTTGTGGGATTTACTCAATAACGCCAGAGCTGGAACGACTAAATTTTTACCTATATTTTTTAAGTCAAACCAGGAAAAATATGTATTCTTGATTTTGGAGTGAACCGTCCATTTAAAGACGACATGAGTACAGAAACAAATAAACAAATCGGGGCACGTGTACACTTCTGAGAGTCACTTCCGACTCATCAGCTGATAAATCTGCCATGTAATAAAATGAGTCAGTTCATAAATGACTGTGACCCACAGGACGCTACCACTACCTGATGAATGGACTGTAATATCAGGTGTGAACATGATGGATGTAATCACCTCTTGACGTAGACAGAAACATAATTTTGGGGTGTAAAACACAAAGCGATGACTCAAGTCGAGTACAAAGATCGTCACAGAAGATCGTCATGGTTGAAAAGAGCTCAAGTTCCCGCTGCCTTTAAATGCAACATGTAGTGAAATATGACTGAAGTATCTCTTTGTGCTGCCTTTGACATTGTAGCCATGCCTTTGTACTGTTAGCAAGAAGCGTGACATTTTTTTGTGTCCGAACAAAACTGTGAAACGTAAAAAAAAATATTTGTGATAAATGATGAGTTGCTTAGATAATGTTAGGGCTCAGAACAGTTGAACAAGCTTGTTTTAGATTACCACTGTACATTTTTAAACTCTGGAGTTCATCTGTAAATTGGTGAAAATGCTGTTTTCATTGCAAATATGGTTCTCTGAAGCGGAGACAGCAATCTTCAACAATTTTCCGCTGAAGTACTTGCAGTCCGCTTTCAATATTTATTTTTTTTCTCGATTCAGGCCCTGCAAGCAATCAAAAAGACCAATTTTGGAAGTCAGCTCACAGTAAACACAATATAAATACTCTGCCAGTTTCTCAGCCTGCCAGGTTTAAATCTTTGTATGATATTTCACTGAAGAGCCTTCATCTGATGAATGTGAGTTGAAAACACAAACAGTGAGACAAGTGTTTGAGGAGGAGGATGTACAACAGGGTGTTGTTTGTTCTCTGTAAATTATTCCTTGGTGTTTACAGTGTGTTGATACTCTGTGGTGCATTCTGCATTGAATAAAACATTTCAACAAGACATCACTGAGTGCTGCATCTTACATGCCGTCAAGAGCTACAGCAGATTGAGGTAAATTTCAATAGGAAAAAAAAAAAAACCCTGTCTCCACACAACGCTGAGACGGCCAAGGTCCCCTTCAGTGTATTAGCAGAAAGAGCCTCGTTATGTGAACAGATCACGACCTGATGAGACGATGAAACAACTCACCTCTTTCCATCAGTCGCAAACAGCGTCATCCAGAGAGTGACTAACGGTAAGTGAAATATTCAGCTGCCACCGGGGAGTTCAATAAAGTGAATTTGGAACAAATGTGAGTCACTTATGACACGGCTGAAAAAAACAAAGGACAGTTAATGTGGGTTCTGCACTGAAAATACTAGAAGTCTGGAAAATGGATTATCTCAAACGATAAATTGGAATATGACGGTTCACTTTGTGCTTAAATAGGACAAATTTGAATTTGAGTGTGTTTTTGTGTTTGAATAATTTGTGTGTGTATCTCCTCATACCTGCACCAATACACACACTGCACTGTCACACCATACAGTGCATTCAGAATATGCAGCTTGATGCTAAAATCATTGCAATTCATTGTTGTCCTTCATCATTTTGTGTATCCCACACTATCTGTTTGTCCTTATTACGCAGAAAAGTGATGGACAAAAGTTGCCATTCTCAAGATTTCATTATGCTTTCGGTTCCAAATGTCTGTTCAGAAACTGGAAAAAGGGCATTTATGTATTCTGTACCCTTGGCATGAATTTGTTCCTTAAGATGCCGATGTTTTTAATCACCCTGGTTACCAAACGACTTCTTTTAAATGTGTGAGTTCCTTTTGCTTTACTTCCCGTTCATTAGTCTCTTTTTGTGTATTTTGTGTTTTCTGTCTGTAGCTTTGTATTTTTATTCATGCTGCTGCCTGTCTCGAGGTCCACTGGCGTAGATATGGACAGTGCAGGTCTGTGAGCTGGAGGGGCCAGTGTTAATGATTCAGATTGCAACCTTGGAACCACATCTGTATTTAAAAAAAAGAACTTGCATTAAATTTAAACTGAAAACAAGATTCCTAATCTCAGCTGGACTCTCCTTGTTAAATAAAGGTTGGATAAATAAGTACAGATCAATCCACCCTCACTGCCCCATAATGGCAAAGCTAAAACAGTATTTCTTTAAATTTCATTTTTGCAAATTAAAGACACCTGCTTGTCTTTCAGATCTTTCTACACCTTGATTGGAGCCCAGCTGTGGTAAATTCAGTTGATTGGACATGATTGGACAGGGCACACACACACACACACACACACACACACACACACACACACACACACCTGTCTACATAAGGCCTCACAGCTGACAATGCACGTCAGAAGCTGATGGAGGTGTCTTCAAAGCTCAGAGACAGGGTTGCACTGAGACCTGAAGACTGGTCTCACACACACACACACACACTTTTTGAAGGTCTTGAGCTTGGGATCAACCACATTTTACTCAGCCTTGTTTTGGTTTCAGACAAAGACTGTGGTTTTATTTCAGACCACAGCTGTGGGAATATCTGTGCAAAAAAGGAGTGTTGAATAAAGAAGAACATGTTGATTTAAACTCCTCAGTCGTCATCCTGAGCTTTGACCCCAACAGGAACTTGACAACACATCTCAGTGATGATCACGCTCCGTTTTTTATTATGCCTATCAATATTACAGTGAAAAGGTGCAGAGCCACCTCTGACATCGTAGCACTTGAGGAGTCTTCACTTGTCTCACTGCATTCACGGCAGCCTTGGGCACAAAGGAACATGGAGCCAGAGCTGTCACACAGCTCCACTGTAGGGTTCATGTGCACAACTCTATATATGTGTGTCTTTAAGTGTTTTCCACAGGGGAAGAAAGCTAAAAATATCACAAAGAAAAAGCATCACCTTGACCAACCAATATTTCCACTGTATACCTTTTTATTAAGGTACAGTAATGTCCATGAACAAATACTGTACATACAGTATTTATAGTAAAACTGTATTTACATATCACATTAAAACAGGCATTATTTATATTACAAATCCTCATTGAATTCTAAGAAAAGTTTCTATCATTAGAACAAGATGGCCTTAGAATCCCATAAATACAAAGTGAACTCACTGACACTTGGCAAATTGTTCTTGTCTCTTTTGTAAACTTGTCATATTTGTGTGTGTGAGCAAATCTAGGTCTAAATCTGCACTGATGCATTTCACCGACATACTTGATTAAAGTGCTGATTCAATGGCAATTTTGACTAACCCTAATGTCAGCAGAGGACACGGTGAAATGCACCGCTCTCACACCGTCGCACAGCAAATGTGTCACATTTGCCTGATTCTAGTAAACAGGGCAACTTTGCAGTGATGTGACTGCGCCTCAAATGTAGAAGTAGTTCTCGGCGGCCTCTCCGCTCTCCACCATTTCGCTCAGCTGCTCGTTTATTGAATCCTGCAGCGACCCCAGGGAGAGTTCTAACACTGGGCTGGTGCTCGGGGAGCCCTGCGGGATCTCCAGGAGAACATCAGATGGCTCCGCGTCCACTAGCTGCTCCCCGTCGCTGAGGCTCAGTCTGTGTGCGCCTTCCGTCTCTGAGGTGGCTGTTTCCGTAGCGACCGTTTCCAAGGCAACCTCCTCAGTGGGAGTGTCCTGGACTGCCGCGTCGTCCGCTGCTTTGGAAGCCTTGAGTGCGGCCAGTCTCTCGATTTCTTGAACTAGTTCCTCGTTTTGCTCCTTCCACTGACGGTACTTTGAAGCTGTGAAATCAGAGTCCTCTAAGATCTTGTTGATCTGCAGCAGCTCCACCTCTTTGGCCTGCGGGGTGAGACGGGTGTCAGTGACCACGCAGATGTACTCATGTATCAAACTTGCTGATTCTGACTGTGGCTACAAGGCAGTTATTTGACATCAGTTCATTCTTATGTCCATGACCTCCAGTCAAAAGCAAAGGGAGTCACAGTGATTTCTAAGTGACCAGTGTAACTTTGTCTATCAACAACTTAAAGGGACAGTTCATCCTGAAATCAAAAATACACATTTTTCCTCTTCGCTCTAGTGTAAGTTATCAGTCTAGATTCTTTTGGTGTGACTTGCAGAGTTTTGGAGATATCGGCCGTAGAGATGTCTGCCTTCTCTCTAATATAATAGCTCTAGATAGCACTTGGTTGTTAGTGCTCAGAGCCAAAAAAAATGGATTAACAGCAATGTCTCATTCCAGAGATCATGACCCGGTTATTCAAGATAATCCACAGACCTTGTTGTGAACAGTTTCATGTAGGAATTATTTTCTGTCTACCGAACTACACCCACCAACTGTATTACTGCACAGAAGGAAGGGTGCATCTACTGCCGGCTCACCTAGCACCACTGAGCTAGCTAATAGTACAGCTCAGCCGAGGATGACAACACATTCTCACTACGACCTCATCACACATTGACGTTTGGTCATGGACTTTCTACGTCCACATACAATGTGCAAGGTACCCTGAGTGCGTTGGATGTTGACGTTCCGGGACGCCATGTCAGGTTCTTATATGCATCGTCTTCTTTCAAAATACGGGAAATGTACCATTTGCATTCAGTCTCTTTTAAAAGAAACATAAATTAATTAAATAAAAAATAACAGGGTTTGGCTACACGGTTTGGCCCGGCAGTGTCTTTTCCCTTGACACCGCCAGGCACTGTTAAACTGTAATAGTGCCTGACAAGATTTAAGGATGGCTTTTTTCATCGGTGTTTGATGCCTGAAGTTACTACCCAAGCGCCGTATTTCGATGACTTTGGAGTGAGACCAGGTTGAGGACGATGCCATTAATGTTTACATCTCATGCTGTCACAAGCCTCTTGTCCATGAGTAGATGCACGCTTCCTTCTGCGCAGTAATGCGGTTGGTAGGTATAGTTTGGTTAAAAAAATAGTTCCTATGTGAAACTGCTCACAACTGTGGATTATCTTGAGTAACTGGGTCAGGATTTCTGGTAAGAGAAATTGCTGTTGAGTTTTTCCAAATGTATTTCTTGGCACTTTGAGCACCACAAGCTGAGTGCCATCTAGTTCCATTATATTCAAGAGAAGGCAGACATCTCTGTGGCTGATATCTCCAACACTCAGTAAGTCAATCTAGGCTGATATACAGCACTACAGGTAAGAGGGGAAATTTAGCAGACCCATTTCAGTGATTTAGATTCTTCTCACCTTGAGAGTGCTCTGCAGCGCCCGCAGCGTGTGCGCTTTCTCATTGATGACTGGGTTCTTGTTGCGTCGAATGAACGATTTCCTGAAGTGGTCGTGTGTAAACGGCTGCTCCTGGCCCATCAGAGAAACCCCTCCTTCCTTTATGTTGTTTAACATCATGCCCATCTCATCCACTTGTCCTCCTTCTCACAGAGAAGAAGACACAGACAGGGAAGAGGGAATAAAGACACAAAAATCATGGAATTAGACATAAAATAGAGAAGCAGGGTTTGGCTGACAACATCATTTGTTGATGGGTTGAGGCAAAACATCCACAGGGTGAACAGGGAGGAAGAAAACAGCATGTCATGAAGGAAATTAATTTTTTACTCACAGCATTATTAAAACATCTATCAGAGGGACTTTGAGTAAAGAAATTATTAATGGACAGAATAAGGAAGGAGCTGAGGCAGTCACACAGCACATACCTGTTCCTTTGCTGCCCCCTGTCACAGGACTCGATAATGGCACCTTCGTCTTCGCCTTGGGGCGAGGCAGAGTGTGGGACTGCACTTTCTGAGCCACAGAATGAGACACAATAATCACAACCATACTCCAAATGATGTGTGGTTTTTGTTTATGCATGTGTAAAACTCTAAAGGCTGCACCGACCTTATTTCTCCTGCGGGGCGAAGGTGATCCCTCGCTCTCTGATTCGGTCTCACTGTAACACTCTGTCAGTAAACACAAATGTTAAATTAATATCAATATTACACATCATATTACAGTATGCTAAAACTATTTGCATGTACAACTTTTCTGATCATTTTCAACTGGCTTGCAGGTCTGAAATCATATAAAAAAAACTAGGTAACCATGGCAACAGCAATTATGCTTGTCCTATTTTGCCAGAAAACTCTGCCTGGTGAAACTGTCATATCCATAAATTAAAAGGACTGCACTGCTGACAAAAACATGGACATTTATTGATTTTTTTTGTCCTATAAATAACCATGATATGACTGAGGTGTCCTGATGTTGGACACAATGGACTTAAAGGAGGAAACATCCCAATCTAGCCCATTATTTACGTACAACAGGACACCTTATCATGCATAGTTGGTCAAGTTAAGTCAGTTTTAATTTGAAGTCATGTAAATATGATTATATGTGCAACAAAGGCACTGCAAGACATTTTGGTGGAGTGAAACGACTACATGCATAATTTAAGTGCATGACTTTTGATGATTAGAAGTACAAATATAAGCAAAGATTTCATTACATTATTAGACCTTAATTTACCGAGAAATACCTCTTGAGATTCAAAATCTCTTTTTCAAGAGCGTCCAAAATACAGAACAAAAATACAGAATAAAAATGTAAAGCTCTGAAACAAGCAATATAAAACACAAATTAGGATTACGACTAAGGAAAGCCAAAAAGTGTGTTAATATACACTAGAAATGAACTTTAAAAAGATGCAAAAAAGGGCAACTATGATCACAAAGACCAGCTATGACATTGGCATATAGAAGTATGTGTGCAAAAATCCTGCAACAATGCTTTGAAATTGCTGAGAGGAACCAAAGAGTGCAGCTTTAAATCCTTCTGCAGAAGATTCCACATATGAGAAGCTGCGTACATGAATGCTCGTTTGCCAAACTCTGTATGCACCCTTGGTACAAACGATAAAAACAAAGCCATTACATGAAGAGAATGTTTCCTCACCTTCTTCACTGTCTAAGTCTGTGTTGAACTTCTTGTGCTTCTGTATGGCTGTAATCAAACTGTTAATCCACCTGTGGAAAAAACAAACAAGCTACATCAACGCAAATAAAGCAAATACAATTTCTCTTTCAGTAAGCTTTAAGGTACACAGCTTTAAATTTCAACAAAAGTGATCATTCCTTCATACAGAACAAAAACAGGATCCTCTTAAGCCACCTGTAGGGGGCAGTGCAGACCAGCATCTGTTACAGGATGATATGACATCTCTGTTGAACTCAGTGGCAGCAAAAAATGAATGAATGAAGACATTATGCCTTGTAGCCGAAGCACCCGGTCCACAGTTACAGAGATGCATTTTAAAGCGGATCATTTATGTAAGAAATGTGGTGCTGGAGGCTAATCTGCATTATTAAACCACCGCTGCTCATCAGGCTCTGGAGAAGAAAAGAAAAGAGGAAAGGCTCCTCAGGTTGTCATCCATCCAACTTACTTGCCCATGTCACTGACATTGTCGGCAGCGAAGAAGAGGTTCTGAAATCGCTGGTGGCACATTTTAAACACGCTTGTAGGGAGGAAGAACAGAGAGAGAAGAAACATGAGTCTCACTGCAGAGAGATTAAAACACACAAGTCATCCAATGTGCGCACATAGACATGATTCTCATTCTCCATCTCTTCTGTCATTCATAAATTCAGATTCAGATACAACGGGTGCTTTTTATTTTAAAGGGAAACTACTGTATTGTTGAACTTGGACCCTGTTTTCCCATGTTTATGTATCTATGTGACAACTGAAGCTCAAGACAATACTCTTCATGCTCAGGCTTTAAGTTTCTTTCTCACCCTGCCATTCACTCCTTGCACGTGTGCTCACTCATTATCTCTAGGTGTCATTGTCTAGGTCTGTCAAGTGCGTCATCATCTGATTCACAATCAACCAATAGCACAGTGACACACTTTCTCCGTCAGCCTATCATCTCACTGCTCCTTATTTTAATATGATTCTTTCTCTGACGTTGTTCTTTCTTGCTGCTGTCGTTCGCACCCTCCACGTCCCCATCGCCACTCAGGCCTCGTTTACACGGATACTGATACAAATAAAAACATATTTGTAAACAATAAAACATTTTTATTCATCCCGTATAAAAAAATCCGGGTTTACACGATCAGTTGTGAAAACAATATGTCTGTTTACACAAAAACGGCAACTTTTGCTGCAGTTAGCATGCCAGGCCTGTAGGTGGCGAGACGCCACCTACAGGCCTGGCTAGAACATTGTTCTGCACATGAACAGTGATTTGTTTTCCTCTTGGTACTAGTGATAAAAACAATGATAAACTACATTTTATGCAGCATACTTAGCTGCTATGCACTCACTACTATTGGGCACAGTAGACGTCTTTGTTCGCTGATGTTGATGCAGCAGTGCTACGTTCATTTGTAAGCTTGTAAGTAGTCCCAAAAGTGCTAACAAAACGTAAACAACCCGGCATATATCCGCCATTGTTGTTGTGGCTCCCAGGCGCCTAATGGGCATGCACGAACTGGGTTGCAACGTCATCGTTTTCCAAAATCTCAATCTGTCCTGTTTACACGTCTCCATAGACACAGATATTGTTAAAAACTTTCACTTTGAAAGACGTTTTTGAAAATCTCCGTTTTTGTCGAGAAAAATGCCGGTTACGTGTGAACAATAGGTGCAAACGCCAAGATAAATACCCGTTTTCAGAAATATACGGAGCCGTATAAACGGGCCCTCAGTCTTTACAGATTCATGAGCCTCATACGCCTCGTATGCCTCACAGTCATCAGCCACCACCACCAGTGTCTGGACTCCATTGGGGGGGATTTATCAAGTATGTGGCAACATTATGGAAAGTACCCTGGAGAGAAATGAAAGGTTTCTTGTACTTTGTTATAGTTACCAAGTCTCGCTTAAGGAGAAATCTTGTTCTTAAATCTTGTAAGAGGTGACTTATAGTAGGAAAAACAATGGTGGAAGTATAGAGAAGTCACTCTTTGGAGAGCAGAAAACACAGCTGACCTGCTCAGTGAAAGGTAAGGGAAAATGTTTCATTTCTCCAGAGGGGCTTTTCTGTAAAGTTGTCAGACACTCCTCATAACAATCTGTCTGTCAGGGGCAAAAACAAGCACTTTTAATAGAACATAAATTGACAGTTCACAATTGCCCGTAGGGATCACATTGCAGCCTGTTTCCATGCTGCAGCTGCCTCTGTCAGTACTGAAAAAGTAATTCAAAAATTACCGTCTCCACAAGATACAGAACGTGGGGAACTATAAAAATTCCAGAGTTTCCCTTAAGAGTTATTTTAAAAATAGAGAAAAATGGTTTTGTTTTGCAGATTCCTGCATCACGTATATCACATAAGCCATGTTGCATAAAGTCAAAACAGAGCATCCACTGTGCACAGGGACACTAATGTTTCTGTTTCTCACTACCCAGTGGCGTCAAAAAGATTAAAATTCTTTATGAGTGCAGCACCCTGTCTTTGATAATACCAAGACACTAAAAAAACCCTCACACATTCCTGGATAAAGAGCATTTTAATGTGACCCGTCATTGAGTTCATACTTACTATTTTCTCTTGTGCTCTCCGGCGCTCTCGATGTTGTAGCTGGATATATTCACAAAACCTTCTGCCTTCTCATCCTGCAGAAAACAACACATACACACACACATGATAATTTTTATTTTCAGGTAAAGAAAATATGGTACCACAGAGACGAACTTTTCTCATAGTGTTCTTCCCACCTGTTGGCTTGTGTACCAGTATAGGGAAGGCCCCTTGAGGATAAACCAGAAGCGCTGCCACTTCTGGGTGAGGAAGACGTTGCTGTCCTTTCTCTTCTTCCACAGCCAGCCGTCGCAGTCGGGTCGACCCAGCTCGCGACAAGACACGCGGCGCCGACTCATAGCCGTCGTCGATCCTGGGAGGACCAAAGGAGGGAAGAAGACGAGCAGAAAACGATCAACAAGACATCAACGAACACATTTTTTAAAGAATAAACACTTGAACTTTTACATATTCCTCTAGTTTTTTCCTGGCATGCCAACACATTTCGGATATCAACCCTTAGGAAACATTTTCTAGAAACAGGATTATTCCCTCAGCTGCTTTTAACTAGGGTTTAAATTGCTCTTGTTTTAATCTTGAATTTCGACGAACAGACGTTTACCTTTTGTAGAGCTTTTCTTTGTGTCCTTATTGCTCTGAAAAGACAAACCAATACATTTTATTCTGTGTTTCATTCAACTTTTAACATTACCAATATGTTTTAAATGTCTGGTAGTTAAAGTGTGCCTCTCTCACCGTGTGTCCCACCATCTCAGGGCAGGAGCTGATGCTGGCTCTTTGCTGGTCGATCCCCTGAGGTGAGGGACTTCTAAAAGTCCCAAATCCCAGGGATGGAGACGGACTTCTGGGTGACGGAGACCTGTCTTTTCTTAGTCGTGGGGACAGTCTTGAAGGGTCCAAACTCTCAAACTCCCCTGAGAACACACACGGATGTATGAGCTATTTAACCTGACATTATAATTCAAAGTGAATTTGTGTCAGGAGCCAATGATCTACATTTAATATTCTCACTGTGTCGAGATGACAAATCGCATTGTGCACAGTACCTTTAACCCATTCACAACCTACTTATGTTCCAAACAAACACACACACAGCCCCAGATATATATATGTGTACCGTCATGAATTCAACGTAACACCAGGTGAGTAACTGATGTACAAATGTTTACAGGGGTTATTATTCTTTCATGTCTCTTTAATAAAGAGCTGCTGTCTTTGCAAAACCATCTCGCTTTATGTTAATCCAATATCCTGCCTCCAACAGTGGAAACAAGATGCTCTCTAGCAGGAGCCCCGAGCTCCCTCTGTGTTTCTCACCTGAGACTGACAGCCGTGACGGCCTCCCCTGTTGGCTTTGATATGAAGTGAGAGTCAGACTCCCCTCCCGCTCCCTGTCAGAGGCCAACTCCGACTCCTCCTGTCCCATAGGCTGCTGCTGTACCTCTGGCCCGTGAACAGCTTTCCTGCAGTGGAAAAACACACAGACCAATTAACATCACACTGATGGTGCATTCAGGTGCGTCTGAGAGGCTACCATGTCTGATAGGTGAGGTGAAACATACTGAACAACCTGTGTTGTCTTTTAAAAACATAAATATAACTCCTGACTGTTCGCCAGTGAAGTTTCTACTTGTTTTTCTTTACACTGGAGTTTTAGTTTATCAGGATGTGACAGGATTATTTACAACCTTAATGCACCATCCACGCCCACTCCCTCCATTTGTCTGAGGACGCCTGCTCTCCATCAGCTCTCACTGTCTCCTTTCGCCTCTCCATCACTCTTTTTCCTCCCCTCTCCCATTTTTTTCTCATTCTCTCCCCCTTGTTTGTGTCTTTCTTCATCTCTCCAAACCCCCCTCATCTATTCATCTTTCGGCTCATCTCTTCATATGCTCTCACTTCCAGTCAGCCGTGGGTTGTGGGTGTGCACGGTGGAATTTATGGCATTTGCAGTGTGACCTCATCGCAAACCTACCGGGTCCTGGCAGATTAATGAGTTCAAAAGGGTTTGTGGGAGGTTGTGCTCTGCTGAGTAAATGACTGGTAGTTTAGCAAACCAAACTTACGTCGATGTAGAGTTATGACTCTTCTTAACAGACTTGCTTTTTATTGGTTATGTGAGAAATACAAGCACTTCAAGGGAAATCAAGACGCAGGTACGACAAGATGATTTGCCTCTAAGAAATTGTTTCAGTCACTTTTTATTTAGCATGTACTGCTTATGTATGGTGTTTCTTATAATTCTGTTAACATTCAATATTTCTCATATGTGTCTCTTATTGGGTTTCCCGGATGGTCATATTACAAATATCAAACATAAGAGACTCTTCAATCTTCTGACTTTTGCTGCCAGGAAAAATATTCTGCTCTTTTGGACCAAGGCTGCTGCTCCAACAAAAAAGTTGTGGCACAATCTTATATTGCAATGTGTTCCCAATGAATATATGTCCTGTATGTTTCACTCCTCGGGAGAGTCTTTTTATAAAGTCTGGGACCCTTACTTGAAGTACATTGGACCTACATTGACTTGGATGTAATGCCCACTATCTTTTATTTTAATTTATGTTTTCTATTATTTTTAACTTCTCATTTTATTTGTTATGTCATGCTTTGTTCTGCGGTGTTTGTAAAAAAATCACTATATTCTATTTTTTTTAAACAAATCAATGTTTTGCATGTGTTCTTGTTTACATCGATTATTTGCTCACATTATTTGTCTTTCATGCATTTTGTTGCTACATTTCATTGCACATTACCGCCACCTGTTGACAGTACTCGAGTAAAGGTATTATTTTATAACACACTGACTAAAAGCAGCCATACAAACAAATACTTGAGTATAAAAAAATACTTAAAAAAAGTATCTTGTAAAAATACTCAAGTAGTGACTAACTTTATTGGATCCCATTAATTAAATCAGTGTCTTACCTTGAAACAGGTTCTCAACAGGTAATACAACTGTGAGGTGCACTAAAGAACTTGCTGTTAAAGTTGTAGTTGGTAACTTTTATTGAAAAAATAACTTCTACCATAGTGGCTAAAACTGTCAGCACTTAATGAGGCAGATAAAATGAAAAAGCTGGTCCGGCCGGTGGGTGGTGTGTGGTGCTGCCACTTTGGTTAACTGTGTCCAACAAAGCGGCCAGGTCACAAACTTTCTCGTTCACAGCTTATTAGTAAACTAATACATGTTCGTGACAACTTCTGGTGCCAAAAACAGGCAATGCAGTGACAGAATCTTGATTCGTGACAACAAGAAAAAAACATTTGTGTCACTAGCAGAGCGGAGAGATGCTTCTGGGACACGGTGCAGCGCATCTGGTTGAGTCACAAGCATTGTCTCGAGTGGCCGTGATCAGCTATGTGTGTGTGTGTGTGTGTGTGTGTGTGTGTGTGTGTGTGTGTGTGTGTGTGTGTGTGTGTGTGGACAGGCTGTCTTATTGCTTGTTTTCAGACCATTGCTGTGGTGTAAAAGTACATATATTTTGTTGCAAATTTACTCAGACAGGAGTAAAAAGTATTGCGAAAAACACTCCTATGGCCGAGTGGGTAGCCCTGTGGTTATGGAAATCTCTTCTGTGCTGGGTTGACGGCCCAAACCAAACCAAGCCAAGCCAAGCCAAGCCAAGCCAGCACATGACTGTCGCAAAGTCCCATTAGGAGTACAATTGTAAAAAAAAAAAAAAAAAAAAAAAAATCAATTAACTGTGTTCATATGACCAGGTAAATATAACGTGTTACTAGTTCAGTGTATAGAGTGAAACAGCTGGTAGGAACGTGTCTCATGTCACCTGTATGCATGTGCACTGAATATAAACAAAAAGGAAGACCCACTCACCAAGACATTGCTCCTATAATGCAACCAGCAATCATAATTTCCCCAAGATAACTTTAATGTACAAACATTTTGTGTTTCTTTGTATCTTGGTCACATAAACCATTTAGCCTAATGCAATGGCTGTCGTTTGATGATGTATGTCCTCACTCAAAGGACAAGTAAAAGAGGATACTTGAAACATGAAGGGAAGGTTCAGGTTGGTTAAAATCATATTAACATCCAGTTTTGCCCCCAGTGACCAAACACACTCAGAATATTAATATAAATTGAAAAGCTAATTTATGCTCTCACCTAAAAGACAGGGATCTGACAGAAGCTGCTACCCTCTCAAATATGGAGTGCCTCGAATTGTCCTCGTCCTCCTCGGAACTCTCTTCCTTCTCCTCTTCCTCCTTCTGAAAAGAAACCAGGAGAACAAAAGCATGTGAATGTGCACACTCAACTGTGAGTGTGTATTTAGGGGTAAGCGGAGGGGTAAAGAGGCGAGTGTCATGTGGATCGTAACGACAGCTTTCTCCTCAGGTCTCCATCTGCTCACTCTGCTTTAAGAGATGAGACAACAACACAGACACTGACGCACACACACACACACACACACACACAGTCTGCGAAAGTCTCGGGCAGCGAGTGAGGGTAACAAGAGCTGAAACACACAGCTGATTCACATCTCCTTATGTGTGTTTTCTCACCCTACGGCGGCAGCGAGATCTGAGATAACATGGTAATAGTCACAAGGCGATGTGTGAAATGCACAGTCTGTGTGTGTGTGTGTGTGTGTGTGTGCGCTCGTGTCTGAGGTTCAGTATGTAATCCAGTGTGTACAACAGTCGCCATAGAGACTACTGAGAGTAAGTTTTCATGGAAACGGATCCCGAGAGATATCAAACGGAAATGGAGGAGAGGATCCTCGTGACAGGGATGCTTCAGGTTCCCCTGGTATAAACCGTGTAAACAATCCAGCTTTTAAAAGATGATTTGATGTGTCACTCTCGGGTGTAATTATCCTAAACTGAAACGAAGTGGTAGGAAATGAAAATTGTACGCGTGCAACAACAACGCTGTTGGCTTGGGGTTTATTCTAATGGCTTCACAAACGATTACACAATTTCCAAATGAAGTTTTCGAGCCCACAAGCTTCTGGAGGCAAAGTATGAGTAACAAGAAGAATGACATTCCTGAGAAATGTTGAAGTGCCTGTGTGGGCTCATCATGAGTAATTGTGCATATTGGTATACAGTGATGATATGTACAGTTTTGCCTAATGTTCTGTCAGAATGTGGCTGGTGGTGAAGATGCTGCGTTTGACAGCAAATGATGTATTGATGGATGCTGTTCATTAAATACCAAGATACTCTAAAAGTGCTGCATGGAGCTGACATGTGGTGAGAATTCTGCTTTTCTTCTTTTTCAAAGTTTTGCTAATTTCATGAAGGATGAACCTTCTTGTGAACAAGGCAATCAGCACATGAGATTTTGATGTTCCTTGTGTGTGGATTTTTCTTTTGGGGAGAGGAATATCTACAGCAGGGTTTTCCCTTGTCACTGATTCTGTCTGTGATAATCATGGACAGGACCTCGAGGCACAGCCAGGGTGAGGAAGGGGTAGAGTTTAGGATCCTGAGAATTGCGTCTCTACTTTTCGCAGATGATGTGGTTCTGTTGGCGTCACCGCACCATGACCTCCAGCATGCACTGGGGCCGTTTGCAGCTGAGTGTGAAGCAGTCGGGATGAGAGAATCTGAGGCCATGGCTCTCTACCGGAAACCTGTGGATTGCCCTTTCTGGGTTCGGAGAGAGTTACTGCCTCAAGTGAAGGAGTTCAAGTACAAGGGTCTTGTTCAGGAGTGAGGGTAGAATGGAGCATGAGATGAATCAGTGGTTTGACCGTCGTGGTGAAGAGGGAGGGTGAGTCAGAAGGCAAAGCTTTTGATTTACTGGTCCGATCTACGTCCCAACCCTCACCTATGGTCATGAGCTCTGGGTAGTGACTGAAAGAATGACATCATGGATACAAACGACCAAAATGATTTTCCTCCATGGGGTGGCTGGGCTCAACCTTAGAGATAGGGTAAGGATCACAGACATCTGGAGGGAGCTCGGAGTAGAGCCGCTGCTCCTTCACGTCAAAAGGGGTCAGTTGTGGTGGTTCGGGCATCTGATCAGGATGCCTCCTGGACGCCTCCTGTTAGAGGTGTTGAGGGCATGTCCCACTGGTAGGAGGCCCCGGGGCAGACCCAGAACACACTGGAGGGATGACATGTCTCATCTGGCCTGGGAACGCCTTAGGGTCCCACAGGAGGAGCTGGAAAGTGTGGCTGGGAAGAAGGACATCTGGGGTGCTTTTCTTGGCCTGCTGCCCCCACGACTCAACCCCGGATAAGCGGATGAAAATGTTTATGTGTATGTTTTTAAAGGGGACCTATTATGCTAATTTCCAGGTTCATGCTTGTATTTTGTTTTTCTATTAGACCATGTTTACAAGCTTTAATATTAAAAAATCCCCATTTTATTTCCCTCATACTGTCTGTGCTGGAACACGTGTATTCACCCTCTGACGAGACGCTCTGCTTTTCTGTCTCTTTAAGTCCCCCTCTCGGAAAAAGCCTTGTCTGTTCTGATTGGTCTGCATTTCCTTGTCTTCCGCATCTGTGCCGACTGCATCTGTGCACTGTTATTGCAGCTGAGGAATGCACATGTTCCAGCAGGAATATGATCCAAAATCAAGAGACTACATGTTTTCCTGATGTTAGCATATGAATGTAGCATAAGAATGTAGATACTTGCAGTAGTGTGCCTGGAGCAGATGACTATATAAAGACATCTGTCAAATACTGACGTCAGCTTGTCGTGAAAGTAGAAAAAAACCTACTTTTACATAAGTTACCTCATTATTTAAATTTTGGCCACATTTAATATGGACATCCAACATTATATATATGACTGAAAATAGTGTGGTCGAGGGGATATTAACGAGCATCATTATGATCATCAACCTCTAGGAACCATTAATACATCCATACCAACGTCCCTGGCTTGTAGCAGAACTGAACACAGTTGTCTTTATAAATCAGAAAATCACATACAGTACATTTAAAGTTTTCATTTCCTACTTTGAGAAGTAGACAGAGTAATGAGATGAGTGGAGGAGGACTTTGATAATCCCTGACCTGTGTGGAGGAGAGCTGGTACGGGTTTCCGCGTCGCAACGACCCCGGAATCTTCTTCAGGACCAGAGTCACTCCGTTGGGATTCTCCTTCAGCTTCTTCACAAGGTTAGCTCTGCTCCAGCCCACCTGACGCAGCAAAGCACATAATTATTCCACCTTGAAGGTTATTGTTTCAGACGTGGAGGCACTTCGCAGGAACAGTAAACACACAGAGGTTTGTCTCAGTAACTTTGGATCTAAGAGGACTGCACATACACAGTGCAGGCTTGTGTACACATGCTGTGACACTCACCACTATCTGGTCGTTCACTTGAATCACTTCATCACCAGCCAAAATCTTCAGATAGGCATCAGTTGAAGGCTGTAAAAGGAGACACAAATAACAACTCATCATAAACAAAGCCAGCTAAATATAGTTCAGTGTAACTTTTGGTAATTTGTGTTCAATTCTTAGGGAACAAATTATGTTCTTATTTCTGTCTGCTGGTGTCAACTACTGTATATTTTTGCCTATTTTGTGGATGTAGGAGAGTTTTTTTTTCAGGTATGAGGACTTGTTTATGAACTCCTGTTACACACAGTAAGAGTGCAATTTTGATACATTAATTTTTTTGTTGTTTATGTAACTACTGTCTAAAATTCCTGCCTTGCTGTTGTATGCCTTCGAAAACCAGTCAAGTTGCAGCTAGAGTTTACATCCCTGTTTGTCCAGACTCATGTAGCCATGACAATGACATTGACAATGTTTCAAATATGGATGTAAAAACATAAAAACACTAAATATTCTAAAACAAGGATGCTTCACACACATCCATCTTCAATGTGGCAGCACAGACAATCTAATAATATTAATAATAATAACACATTGGCTTTATACAGCGCTTTTCTAGACACTCAAAGACGCTTACAGAGAACAATGAAATAACCCATAAGAAGAGAAATAATGCAGAGAGGGAGAAGAACACAGTTTTTAGAGGTTGTCAGCAGTTTCTTTGAGGTGTGTTTTGGGGGTTTCTTGGAGGTGAAGAGTGAAGGGGAGTCTCTGATGTGTTTAGGGAGTGAGTTTCAGAGGGTGGGAGCAGCGATGAAGAAGAAGATTTAAGATTTCAAGATTCACTTTATTGTCCCACAGAGTGTGAAATTTGTCTTGGGCCCTAAACCCATACTGCAGCGATTGCTGAGAAAGTCCTGTCCCCCCAGGTGTGGTGGTTAGTCCTGGTGGTGGGGAGGTGATAAAGAGGAGTATGAAGTGGATACACTGGGGGATGGGGAGCCAGTAGAGGTTATGAAGGACGGGGGTGAAAGTATTTGAGAAGACCAGCAGCTAAATTCTGGATATATTACAGTTTCCTAAGAGTTTTGGATGACGAACCATAGAGGAGACTGTTGCAATAGCCCAGTCTGGAAGTAATGAATGCATGAATGAGAGTCTCTGCAGCTGAAAACGAGAGGGATGGACGGAGACGGGCATCATTTCCGAGATGGAAGAAGGCTGTTTTGGTGATGTGTTTGATGTTGGTCAAATGAGGGGGTGTGATCGAAGATGACACCAAGGTTACGGACGTGGGGGGAGTTAAGCAATTGAGAGGCAGAAGTTATGGGCGGATTTGAGAACAGATTTAGGGCCGATGATAATGGCTTCTGATTTGCCACAGTTGTGGCTAAAAACACGTTTTGTGAGGTCACAGTGACCTTTGACCACCAAAATCCGATCTGTCCATGTGGATGTTTGTGCTAAATTTAAAGAAATTCCTTTAAAGCACTCTTGAGACATCGCAGTCACAAGAATTGGACATACATACTTACACCGACAACCTGATAACTCAGTGCATTCAGCAATGGCTGTTTGCTGAGCGGAAGCATAAAAATGACAAATAACTTTAACAGTTATTCCTATGATCTGGCAGTTAATCATAATTTGCAAACCTTAAGAAGCGAGACATAATTTAAGACCCTAAAATAAAGTCCTCAAATACTGTCTGTAACTTCATATCAACATTAATATTTAAAGCGATAAAGTAAATGTTCTGGAAATAGAGTGAAAACTGTTAGTGGATAGAGTAAGTGGAAATAACAGACAGAAATGTCTGTTGTTGGTTGATCTAATTAAAAGGAATAGCTACTGTGGTATGGCAAAATCTTTCAGTAGTAAAACTCACATTGATTTATTTCTTCAAATCGCCCACCCCTGCTCTATTGTTCTATTGTTAAGCAGCTGCCACAGGAGACTAAGCATTGAGGGCTCTCCAGTCCATCCTGCCCACTCTGGTATAACCCCATTCTTTCGGCCGGAGGAAAGACTTTAAGCAATAAATCATGGCAGAGACTTGGCATTACTACAGTTGGACAGATATTTAGACCTCTTGGATTCTTGCTTCTTAACATATACTTAATTATCTTCTATTTTATATAGGAAATGTGAAGAGGGAGCTGTTCCTGCCCCATGTCCAGAGTGGGATCGGTTTCTAAAGAAGGCAATCCTGACAAGAAGTCTGGTCTCCGATGTCTATAACTTAATGTCTATACTTGCCCCCAGTGCATATTTTTCTGTCCAGCTGGCTTGGGAGCACAACCCGAATACATCTCTGACTGCTTCCCAGTGGGACATGATTCGAAGGTTGGCTTTGAGATCCTCTAAATGTGTGATGGATGGATAACAAACATAAAGATTTATGGTGGCATAATTGTGGCAACCGAGGTTCTTTATTCCACCTGCTCCGGGACTGTCCAGCTGTTAAAACACGTGGTTAGAAGTGATACCCAGTGTGCCCCAAAGTATGCTTGCTGGGCCTGAAGTTGGACAATAATGTTGGAGTAACAGTCGAGCGCCTTTGGACAATGGGTTGCTTATCTACTAAAAGACTAACTCTTCTAAACTGGAAGGAGTGTAAAGCAGCCTGCCTCACAAGGGACTCCTGGCTGAAGGAATATCTGTTTAACTAGCTGCCAGTTTAAAAGGCTTGTATACAATGAGAGAGATCCAATGTGAGTTACATATGCTACATGAATGTCACCCTTGCCTTTCTTATCTGATTTTATTACAGTACCCAGGTTGATTTAAAATTATAAGGGTACTTTCTCTGTGTGAGGCACAAAGATGCACACAGGCTGTGTTGTGTGTGTTCGTGGCCAGTGTCCATGTCTCTAACTGCAGTAGCAGGGGAGTCGAGGGTACTTTGCTGTTGACATCATGGAAAAATAACATCTCCATCTTTCTGTCCCACAGGAGAGCTGCCCTCACACTCATTTTACGAGCCCTCCTTCTACTGGCTGACAAACACTCACTCCGTCTTTCCATCGCTGCACAGTTTATGTTACCAGCCCCCTTTTATCCAACTGATCTTTGGCTTTCTCTCAGAATCATGTATCTCTGCTCCTTCTATGGGATGATTTTCCAGGAGAAGCTTTTATACAGATTTCCTCGTGGTTTTTATCCAGTTTAACATCAGCTAATGTAAAGTGACTATCAAATTACTCAGTAAAAAGTAGCCCGATAAAGCTGTAACCTTATTCAAACTCAAATGGACTTGCAACTACTACGCACACATGGATATTATAAGCTGAGATGTGTCATGTTCTGCGAGATGTTTCTTTGTTTACAGGCAGTTTGCAGACAGCAACATTTGGTCCAATCAGCCCGAAGTAGATATTTATAAATGCAAAGCGTTTGCAGCAGAAGGGCTCAGATTGGTTTCAATTTCAAGCAGTGAGGCAAAGAAAGATAAGCCAACAGCTAAAAATAATGTGTCACACAAAAGTACTTCCATGGGGATTTCTGCCTCGTCCACAGCTAGTGCTTTCATGATAAATGAATGCAAATGAAAATGTTGTGTTTCAAGAATTCACTGTGTACTGATTCTGCAAACAACCACAAGAAAGTTAATGTGTTTTTGGAAAAGAGACAAGAAAAAGCAAACTGGTGCATCTTCTTTTTTAGTTTTGCTCCACACAACTGAAAATATACCTCCAGTTCCTTCCTCATGAGACACCCAGACAGACGAGCAATAGCAGATCGAAACCTTTTTATCAGAGAAGTGGAAACAAGCGTGTTAACTAAGTGTTATCTCCTGCAGAAATATGTGACAGACCTGAGTCACAGCTTGCAACCTGTTAAACTCCAACATGCCGCACACTTTTTAACAGAACTGGTTCAGGAGTGAAACATCGTGAGACTCTTTTAGATGTGAGCCCGAGCTCTTTTCTCAAAGAGACAAACTGTAGTTGAAGTTAACCTTTTGGTCTGGAGTTCAAGAGGAGTAGAGGTGTAAGTCACGCTGCTCTTTAGAGGATTGGCTAAGAGCCCTGAGATGGTTATTAACCCTGCGTGGGTTTGTGGGCTGAGTCAACAGTGAAAGTAAAGGAAAGAATCTGACCTCAGCAACAGTTCCGGTCACGTAGTGGTTAATGGAGCTGGTGGAGGTTATCTCGATCCCCTAAGAGAAACAGAAAGACACATATCAGACAGATAAACCAGCATATTTTAGCAACATTGCAATACAGATTATCAATGTTGCACATCACTGAGTCAAAATGAGTCACCACAATGGACACATAAACACTGCTCTATATTGATACTGTCATCACTGATGGAGTCTGTGGAGATATTGATGTCTGTCTCCAGATGTATTGATGGCTCAGCGTGTAATTACCCCTCAGCCGGCCCTGATTGATTATTTTGGAGTCATAATGGGCGTGGAGGGAACCAACAAATCACACCCCAAAACGCCCACATTAGGATCAATACGTATTACAAGGCAGCAGAAACATGAATGGATTTTAACCTTGAACTGAAAAGAGAGGAGCCTAAGAAAACATTTCTTCCCACCATTACTGATTATAATTATTAATCTGTCAGCCTCTTAGCTGAGAATATCCAGGGATTTTAGTTTGATGCATTACTGTATCACAGCATTTCAAAAGCTACAACATTTTAAAGTCTTAATGATAACACTTTTATGCAGACGACTCATTTTTAAGAATTAGAATTATCACTCTGGGGTTGTATGCCTCCGCACACCAGTCAAGTTTCTCTCACGGTTAACATCCATGTCTGTGAATACTTGGATGCTTCACACACATTTTCCTCCCAACATCAAAGAAGATCTGTACAATCAGCAGTTTCAAGGTGGGCACCCAGGGTAAGTTTCACCAATTCAGTATCTGACCAAATATGTCCCTATCTGTTCCTAAGATATGACAGAGAATAATGACTATCAGACATTTGTGTGAGGTTTTGTCATAATTAGCATAAGAATTCTTGGGTTATGGTGAAAAACATATTTTATGAGGTCACAGTGACCTTGACTTTTGACCTTCCATCACAAAATTCTTATCAGTTTATTCTTCACTCCAAGTGGACATTTGTGTAAAATTTAGAGAAATTCCCTTGAGGTGTTCTTGAGATATCACGTTCACAAGAATGACACAGATGCAAGGTCACACTGACCTTGACCTTTGACCACCAAAATCCAAACAGTTCATCCCTGAATCCAAGTAAATTTTTGTACCAGATTTGAAGAAATTCCCTCAAGGTGTTCTTGAGATATCATGTTCACAAGAATATGACGGACAAGGTCACAATGACCTTGACCTTTAACCTATGTCTACCAAAAATTAATCAGTTCATTGTTGACTCCAAGTGTACATTTGTGCCAAATTTGAAAAAGTTCACTTAAGCTGTTCTTGAGACATTGTGTTCATGAATAATGAGACAGACAAGGTCACAGTAACCTTGACCTTTGAACCTTGACCCTCATTTCATCCTCCAGTTCAAGTTAATTAGAAATTAGAAATTTGTTCAAGCTGTTCTGGAGATATCGCAAGAATGAGATGGATGCAAGATCACAGTGAACTTGACCTTTAACCCTTGACCAAAGCATCAAAAATCTAGAGTAAGAAAGCTATTTGTCACTTAAATGCTAACTACCCAACTAGTTCTCCAAGCACAAGGCTTTCTATGCTATCATGTAAACATCTTTCTAGACTAAAACTAAACTAGAAACTAAACTTAAACTCAGACATTACCAGAAATGGATAAGGATGTTGGCTGAGTTCCAATTTCATTAGTCACGTCCTGACACTACACGTACAAATTCTAACAGACATATTTGTGACACACACCACAACTGATTTGTGTCAAAGCTTAAAAAGTATTTTACATCCTCTCTTGATCTCAACCTTCTCCTTTGTGACTGGAATAAATTAGAATTTGAGGAAAATGAGAGAGTAAAAATCGAGCTTTTACTTTTCACATTATGAATGGAGCAGGTTTTGTGCATTCAGTGAATTATAATTCTTCCGGCCTCTCACTTCTCTCTTTCTCCGTCTTTAGTTCCCATTACTTCTAATCAATTAGAGGGCAGACCTCGTTATCTCTGACATGCTCCGAGCAATTTCTCTCTGTCAGACGAGGATAATCAAGTTTTGTTGCTGGTTGTTGAGCACATTTGTTAAAATTATCCGCTGCAGAAAAATTGTGAAGAAATACCCTCGACAGTTATAGCTAAAACCAACTCTTTTTACCCGCCACACAGAAACACACACACACACACACAAAATGGAGACAAACTAAATGTATGCTTCGGTATCAGAGGTGATGAAGTGATTCAAGAAAATCTGCTTCTAAGACAACACACACTGGAGATGATTAGGAAGGCCAATCGAGCGAGCGAGCACAAGGAAATTGGAGTGCTATTATCATCTTACATGGAAGATTTTTAGCTGAAGGGCTGAGTACAAAAAGAGTAAAGGAAATTGGATGAACGCTTACTTATAAATAAACAGAAAGCACACTAGATTATGTAGATAACAAGCAAAGGAGGGAGCTCTAATTATTGCACTGAATGTACTGACTGAAGGCTAAAGCATTAAGAGATGAGATGAGGCAGGAACAAAAGTTGTTTATGAAAAATTCACTGACGTGAGCGAAGGTTTAGGAGAGGATAAAGAGAATAGGAGCGGGCACAGGGAGAACCTTGAGTTAGATGAAAGAGGTGATGAGTGGAACCAGATGATGATGGGAAACTGCAGGCAGTGATGAAGGCAGAGAATAGATACTGAAAGGACAAAGAGAGTCAGAAAAAACAAGACAGAGAGTAAGAAGTGATTGTTAAGAAACAGATAAAGCGATAACATGATGAGAGAATTTTTTAATAAGGTAATATTGAGATTATATATTAAGGCTGTATCCCCCCTGAAGTGAAGGGGGAAGCAGGAAAAAGGCTTTGACCAGAAAATGGATGATGCATGTTGGTGATGTGACAAAAGAGATTTACATGATAGAAAAGGTCACTTTCTCTATACACCTGAAGATGTTTATTTTCGTACAATTCTGGGAAAAATGGGTGCAATATGTTATGCCTTTGAGACCTGACTTTGATTATTTTATTTGAAGGAACATCTTTAACTTTAAATTATTAAGATTTCTCTTTTTCTCTACTGTGTTCTCTTCTTCGTCCAGATACTGCACTGTAACATGCAACTTATGAAACTGCTGCAAGCATTTTATTTACTTTCATTTTAGCCTCCATTTTTAAGATCATTTATCTTTCATTATGTTTTTATTTTTCATTTATTTTCTAAGATTATTTATCTTTTTTTCATCTATTTTTTAAGATTATTTATCTTTCATTTTTTAAATTTTCATTTATTTTTTAAGATTATTTATCTTTCACTATATTTTTATTTTTCATTTATTTTCTACGATTATTTATCTTTCATTATATTTTTATTTTTCATTTATTTTTTAAGATTATTTATCTTTCATTATATTTTATTTTTCATTTATTTTTTAAGATTATTTTTTCTATTTTTATTTATTCTATTTTTTTATTTACTAACTTGATCTACACTGACAAAGGATATGTTAACACTGTATTTAAAAAATAAAAATAAAAATTAAAAAATGAAATTAAAAAAAAACTTTGCTAACATATATATCTAGTTGTACTTTTAGTTAGAACAGTAAAGAGTACATGTCGATAATAATAATAATGAACCAACAATTCATTAGAAAAAATAAGAAGGGAGGGACAGCATATTGTTTATTGTGTTTATATCTGTTTTCATGATAATTTGGGATGATAAAGTTTATCTTGACCTTGATTAAGATTTTATTATTGATTAATGTCATGATTATTTTCTTGATGAATTTTAAGCCAAAGTCTAAGATGATGTAAACACTCAAAAAAAATAAAAAATGTTCACTTTATCATCAGATATAAAAATCAGCAAGTCTTCCCAGCTGAGAAGCTGAGACTGGGGAATATTTAATATTTCTGCTTGTAAAATGAACTCATTATTAATATAGTTCCCAACTACTATACTGCCGATTGACTGAATAATTATTCAACTAACTGCGTCAGCTTTACTTCTTATATACCATTTCTAGTGTATTGAAGTGACACAAAATAAATCCTTCCTTTGGCTGGACAAGTTAAGGTCAGTGGGGCCCCAGAAATTTTCACGGGACGGCCAGATGGGGCCACTGACAACTAAAGCCATATCAGAATTTCAGGAATTTGCTCATGCTGTTGAAGCAGGCTGGTTGCCATCAAAATGGCAAGTTAAGGACTCTAATACTGACATACATTGGTTTATTATTATTTATTATTCATTTTACAGTTAATATTACTACTTATCTAATGTGGACTAATACTGGTACAGGTAACATTTTGAGTTCCACAACAATCCCGTTTTACTGTGTTATGTATCTGTATAGGCATGTTAGGTGACTTATTGTTCTTTAAATAGGCTGGTTGTCCTTGAAAAGACAAATATACAGATTTAATTTGATTGTGAGGAACAAAACATTCACTGGGAACAGGCCTTTTTATGTTAAGTTAAGACTCATGGGTACCCATAGAAATCAATTTCATTCAGGTATCTTGAGGTAAGGGCTCAAGGGACCCCTTAAAAAGGTCCATTTCAGTTGTTCCTTTGCCAAATTTTAGCCTCACTTTTAAGCCTGCTTTACAACAAGTTATGCCAACATGGTAGGTACCAAAGGACGTCTTAGTTTGTCTAGTTTCCCAATATACCACTACCTTCGCACTACCTTAACTTAAAAGATGAAGAAGACACAGTACAGTAAAACTGTTAGCATTTAAAATAGTCAGCATAATAAGAGATTTTTCATGTGCCCTGTGTTTAATAAAGACAAATGGTCAGAGTTATTAAGCATGAGAAGGCTTTACCAGCTGATCACCAGGTGCCACAGGCACTAGGTCGACGCTCTCAAGCTGAGCAGTGTGGGTAAGAAGCTTCTCGGGGCTGCAATTCAGGATCTCATCGCACACTGACACCAACTGACGGCACTACAGGATGAAGCATACCACCACTTACTATCAAGAACATCCCATTCAATCCTTTACAAAGTAAAAGACAATAGATATTAGTTATTCTAAGATTCTAGAGCAGGAAAAAGAATCCAATACTTACCACAGATATGATGTCCTTCTCCTTTTCATAGACGGTGTTTTTCTGTTGGAAGAGTGAGACATGAGTTGACCTGAGTTCCGCCCGAACACTTTCACAAAGCAGACTACCAAAATGACACCACAGCAGCTTCCATAATACCGTAATTGATTTGTGGAAATGGGGCAATCTGACTCAAAACTCATGCCCTATTTCCTCTTCACAGCATGAGTCAGGAAGTGAAAGGCCTGAGGCAAAAAGGCATCACTCCAGACCTTTACTGGTGCTTTACCAGCTTTAATCACAGCAGCGCTCTAATATAACTGAAAAAAGGCATAAAACATATTCTATGCAATTAGCAGTACAGCAAGTGGGCTATTCCTTTCTTAGTGTCTAATGTCCCCTAAACCCAAAGGCTCACACTAATCCCCCACAAGCACACATGCGTGGAGACCACAGGAAGTCAGTGGTCAGTGTCACAGTCACAAGAGTCAGCTCAGTGGAACTAAACTGTTTAATCTCTGGATGGGAGGAAGGTGTCGATGACGCTCCTACGGCCTGTGAGTCGGCCTGGGAGCTGGAGAGATGAGGAGGAGGCTTTGAATGAAGGCGAATGATAAGAGGTTAAAAGAAGAGATGTTTACACGGCATACTGAATAGATTAATATCACACACCACTACAACCTACAGTAAGCTAATTTGCAACGCCTGATGGTGTGATGAGTTACATAAAGGATTGTAAGGGGAAACTAATCCCTGTGAAATGTAACAAGGGATCAACAGCGAACACGGCTGGATTTCGGGGCTAATTAAAGGCTGTGACACAAGGCTGCAGGGAGGGGGGATGACTCGGGAGGTTTCTGTCACTACTGCCGGTCAGTTCAACCTGTCTGGTGTTTGTTTGTGTGTGTGCTGATATTCCCCCTCAGGTGTTTGAGTGTGTGTTGATGAGAAATGCAGAACCTGTGATATATTGATTTACACCACAACAAACCACTGAAGGTTGTGTGTAAACACCTGAGATGTTCAGATCTTTATCTTGACTCCTACTTGAGCTAAGTAGTCTTGTCATGGCTCATTGGCTGTAAGCTACAGTGACTGTCAGTGGGTGTGCTAGCTAGCTAGTTAGTTAGGGCTTCATTCACAGCACAGACCATTTTCTGATGGGATCAATCCAGTCGCAATACTATGATGTGCAACTTTCTTAGACCACTCCATAGAGGTATAAAGCAGTGGTTTGCAACTGGTGGATCATGGTCCGAATGACCAACAGCTACTTGACAGAGACAGCAAACTAGCTCAACGACATGGCCAAACCCAAGTATGATACTGAATATATTACTCTGTGTGGACCTTGAACTAATGACGAAGAAGGAACCAGTTGGGAACCACTGGTATAAAGACAATTACATACAGCGTTTGAGGCAGGGCCCTGTTTAATCCTCTGAAAGTTGTTCAGTGACACAAGAAGCCAAAAGAGTTTGACCTCCTAGGTATGAAGTGACCCAGGTTTTCTGCATCACTGGGCCCATAAAGCAAGAGCACTACAGCTTTTCATGAGCCAAGCGCCTAACTTCCAGTTTAGCGCTCCGCTAACTTGAATGGGATTAAAATTATGTAATTGTGTGGCTCTTCTAGACCTTCTAACAGTTACTGGACCAAATGGATCAAATTCTGACAGTGACACCAGTCATTTTGTGGGGTTATGGCGCTAAAAATATATATTCACTGATTTACAGAAGTCTATGGGAAAAAGTCTTTTTAGGCCCAATGTCATAACATGGTGTACCCAGAAACCTTAATTCCACTGTCTGGCCACTATGAAAGTTGGCTTCAAGACTTGCTGCACCTCCCCGTAGACTTGAACTACGCCCATCTTCAAACTGAGCCTTCATTTTGATCTGAACTAAACATCTGTAAAGTTTCATGACTGACAAATTGTGTCTACAAACAGACAACAGTAAAGTACTCAAAACAACTTCTGTGTAGTTGTCACCACAATAGGTGTCAGCAGGACCACATTTTGCCATGCTGACGTACATGCAAATACATACTCAGACATGGTGAAAACAATACCAGCCGTTGTGACATTGTCATGGCCGGTAATGCATTGAACACAGACATTCTAAACAGAGCATCATTACATTACAATACAATACAAAATCATAAAATACAAAGGAGGTGAAGCTGTAACCTTCCTCAGGCCAACTGCTAATGTCACCATCAACATATTATTAGTGCAAACAGACGTGGGTGATTGCATCTGAAAAGGGAATTAGGGTTAATTTTAGCTGTGAGGAGGAGTTTGTTTTCCCTTAACACAATAAGAAACTCAAGGCAATCATAAGAAAGAGTTTTAAGACTACAGCCATACTAGTAGCTTACTGAGGGTGCACAGAGTCACAGTGATGCTTTGAGCTAAATGTCAGCATGCTAACATGCTCATTATGGCAATGCTAACATGCTAATGTTTAGCAGGTATAATAGTTGCCATGTTTGCCATCATTAGTGTAGTGTGTTAGCACGCTAATATTTGCTAATTAGTGCTAATAACAAAGTAGGCTAGGCAAGAGGGTTCCTGGATCAAACCCTAAACCTCAGGGTGACAGAGCCCTTTTGTTGTACTCCGGCTTCCTCCCACAGCCCAAAGACAGGTTAGGACAACTGACTCTAAATTGGCCGTAAGCATGAATATGAGAATAAATGGTTGTCTGTCTCGATGTGTCAGCCCTGTGATAGTCTGGTGACCTGTCCAGGCTGTACCAGGATTCACAGTTAAAAGCGTTACTAACACTGAAACAACGGTTCAAACCACAGTAAATCTCATATCACTTTGCCAGATCCATGTTGTAAGCGTGATCTAGCAGTGGAGGTAACAGCAGCTGAGTTTTAAATCTTGTTGCCACCCCACCCTCGACCACACACCATCACTTCTGCTTTTGCCTCACTAGTAACACCTCTGTCTTTCTAGCTTCTCACCATTGCTTTTCAGACAGAGGGTAAATTTACAGCAACATCCACACCTCTCGGTTTCTGTTGTATTTGGAGCCACGCCACCGGAGCCTTCCCCACAACAGAACAACCTGTTCTGCATTTCTCTTAAGCAGGAAATGGCACGTTGATGTGTGCGATGTGGGCGACAGGTACACTTCTGCCCTGGAACATATGCTTACAACCACAAACACATGCACACATAATCACTGTCTGGTTTAAATGAGGCTGTTAAACAAAAGTCAAAACATCTAGGGGTGTGAACAAAATCTGTTCCATTCCCGTCTGCTTTAAAGCGCATATAAGATTACGATTTATTTCCACACACACATGGATATTAAGCATATGACACTTATAAAGCATATGATGCCTTTAGCTACTGTTTCACTGCTGAGGCAGAGACACAAGAGAAAAGGAAATGGGATGAATGCGTGAGATGAGGAGCTGTGGGTTGGACGTTTAGTCCCGACAGCCTCCAGCATGTTCACCCTGCCTTCTATTTATTTCTGTCTCGATAAGATATTAACTAAAATGTTTTTGAAGAAACGCCTCAGGTTTTGCGACACCAGATGTATGAATATGTAACATCAGACAGTACAGTTACAGAGCAATTGAAGCAAATGCAGCTTTTTTTTAGCAATAGCACTGCACTTATAACTTAATGTATTGTTTTGGCCTTTATGAGCAGCTGTGCCCAAACAACAGCACAAAAGTTCGTAACACAGACCAACATTCAAGACTGACCTTTTATTCCCTTCATTGTAGCGACAGTAGTTACATATTAGCCACAATCTCACTGCACATGTCAATAAACAGCAGACAATCCCATGCAGCACGTCCTGCACTGAGATTATCACGGTCATAACTCCGAAAAAACACCTGAAATGTTTCAACAACAGCGCCTGCAGCATCGCCACAAGAGGTGAGAAGCCTTCATTGTGCTGCCTTCTGCCGTACTGTAAAGCAACATGCATCAATATCCCTTGATAAGAAGAAAGGCCTAGTGTTGTGTTGTGAAGGCTGGTGTGTGGCTTGATCAGGCGCTGAGCTAACTTTACAGCCGCGTTCTGTGCCTGAAAGCTGTTCTCTCTCTATAGTTGTCTAGGAAACAAAGACAAGCTATTATGTGGGTGTAACACTCTGAAAAAAAGTGGACAACAAGAATGCACGCGGGCATGCATGGACACACATGCACAAAAAGGCTGAAACTGTGGCACAAAGATGCAAGACCGCAGACAGTTGATGAGACACAATTAATCAGATTTTTTAGGCTTTCTTTTCTGTGTTATAAATCAAAAGTAAAGTCAAGTAAAGCCCTGTCATGTTCTGTCTCTCTCTGCCTGTGTGTTTACATGCTTGGTCTTCACAAGTGGGTATTTCCTATGTGTCACCAGGTCACAGACTTGCTATAAAAAGACAGCGGGTAGATCTCTTTTACACCTGCTCATTATATTTCCATCCAAATCTTACAACCCTGTCCGTGCTTGTCCTTGCCTCAACAGCTCCTCTCAGAATGGGATTTTTTCCTGTCCTCTCTTTGTCAGCACCATAAAAATAAGTTACTTTCTTCCGACAGGTCACATGGATGAGACCCTTTCTTAATTTCTAGCTCACTGTTTTAGTACAGTCCCTTTGAAATTCAAGCTTTTAACAAGTCTTTCACTAGCAGAGACATATTCATCATTGCTTATTGTGCATCAATAGAGCAGTTTTTAGTGTGTTGTGCTCTGTTTTGATATCTTTCCGGTCAAAGAAAAGCATTGCATAACCAAAATATAACCTTTCAAACAAAGAGTCATAGATTTGTCTCAGTAGCTCCCAGTTCTCCAAATGTAACATAAAATGTTCAAATGACTTTTAGGCAAAGGTTCTTCCATTTTAAAAAGTTAAATTTAGTGACAGAAATGTGCTCGCGTACCTTAACGTAACCCTTCCAAATTCATTTTTGCTCCCACAGAGCCCTCTTTTTTCCTCCCTGTCTCTCTTTCCCTCTCTCGCCTGGACTTTGCTTGCTGCTCGGCTGGTTCAAAGCAGACTGAGCGTGTGTACGCTGTGAAACTCCGACTTGACAACTCCACTGTGGGATCCCAAAAACACCAGCTGACTAGCTGACCCTGCTCGCCCTCGGGGTGTAAAAACACACACAGACAACAAGGAAATAAGAGACCTTTCTTTGGTATGAGGGATGTGGTGTAGCTTCTGTGGAAGCAGTTCCCCAGAAAGTGACGTCATGATGAGGCTGCGGCCTCCTGACAGCACGTCAAAAATCTCACGGGGTGGAGGGCTGGGGTAATATCACCGGCCTCAATTAGCCAGGGGCACATTTCATGACCCTGCAAGTCTGACTGTGTGAAATGGTCAATGCGTCACTGATGATGGTATAGACACACACAGGAGCTTATGTAACGTGACACAGCTGCACGGTACATGCAAGTATTCTTCTGCAAAGCCTGTGCCTGCAGCTTTATAATGCTACGACGACAGCTTTACTGACGTACTGTGACCTGTCGTTTTCTCTTGTCTGTTAAACAGGAGCGAACTCTTCTCAGCTGTCCAAAACTGACCTTTTAGCTCACCTGCCAAGGCTGTACGAACAATGCCAAAGCACCTGCCACAGCAGGTCCTGTGCACGTTTCTAAACCTATTATGGCTGTAACTGAGTTAAGTCAGTCGAATCGGATCTAGCTCTTCAATATGAATATTCGACTATTTGGTTTATTTTTTCCACATATTTTGAACAGGGTTGTTCACATATTATAGTACAGTGGTTCCCACCTGGTCCAGCCACGGGGTCCAAATTTCTCCTCAGTCATTAGTTCAAGGTCCACACAGTTTAATATATCCAGCATCATACTTGCGTTTAGCCATGTCATCAAGCTGTATTGCTACTCTGACAAGTAGCTGTCTGTTAGTCACTTATTCCACAGCAGGAAACAGTACCTCAAAATAAAAGCTCTGTGCCGGAAATTCATTGTACTTCAAAATATAAGTCTGTTTTTTACAAACTCACATTTGTGAGTCACTTGTGGTCCATTCAGAATGGACTCGCAACCCTCTTTTGGACTGCGGCCCACCAGTTGGGAACCACTGATATAGTACACATGCCAAGTTAGCCCACAGAGCTAATGCGTGCTGACTATGCTGATGATGATCGGAAGTATGCAACAACATTTTTTTGCGAACAGTAGATATCAAAGCCAGAGACTGTGTCGTATTACATTGCTGTGAGCCGTAAATTTACCACTTCTCAACAGAGGATAGAATATAATGGTATCTTGAAGCCTTGAAGGCTCTTGGCATGGATGTATAAAAAAGACCTGAATACAGCGTTTGAGGCGGGGCCTCCTATGAAAGTTGCTCAGTGCTGCATGAAGCCAAAAAAGTTTGTCATCTGTGTATAAAACTACCCATATCATCCACTCTTCTGCATTGTTGGACCCATAGAGCAAGTGCAGTAGAGACTTTCAATGTCTGAGCATCTAACTTCTGGTTTAGCCTTCTGCTTAGAATTTTATTCCAAGCTGTCTTTGATCACAAGACCATGACAACAGCCATCCTTGAACTTGTCTCACTGTGCAATGCAGGACCACTTTTTTTAGAGCCAAAACCAAAAATATCGCCACATTTCTTTCACAATGGTCATCTTTCATCTGAGACAGCCAAAAATCTTTCAGTGTACACCAGGCTTTAGTGAATGGGAAAAAGTCTTTTGGGGCCCAATGGCATCACGTGATGGACCCAGAAGTTGTAATTCCACGGTTTTGAGACAATGCCAAATTGGCTTAAAAGCCCAGCACTGCTCCTGGGGGCTTGAGTCTGTGTCTGCAGCATACTTCTGGGGACCGAAATGTACTTTGAAATACACTGCACACTGACTGAGGAACACAAAAAAAAAAGGCTGGACAACTTAAGGAACCTCAGTTGACAAAGGGTGAGCTGTGACGCCAATCTAGCTGTGCCATGGGATTTTGTGATAACCAGACATTGTTATTCAGCTGGGCCTAGACAAAAAGTTATGAATGAATTTTTAATTGACTGTAACAGTATGTTGTGCGCAATCATTTCCTACACCGAAAATCTAATTTAATTTAATCTAATCTCTCTCTAAACCTTCACAGGGGACCTATTTGTCGTCTTTTGCACGTAGAAATTACAAGTGTGTGACACTTTCAAAAGCCCTGACTGGCAGCCAGTGTGAGGGATGATAACAATTAAAAGGAGAAATCTGTGAGCGGGACAATGGATCGCTTTATTGTACGGAGCAAATTATAACAAAGCACCAGCAAAGACGACTGACCACCGTCTGTAGACAGTATCATAAAAACTGCCTGTCTTCTTCTTTTTAATTGTCTTATGTCATGATAGAAGTGATAACAAATGTTATAGAAGAGATTGTGCACAGATAAACATAGTGTGCCTTGAGATTTTGGCTCGTCCTTTGGTGTAGTTTGGGCACAAAAAGTTTGACAACCACTGGACTAAGGGGTCTCCGACTGATGATTTGAATCTTGAACCTTCAGAGTGCAGCCCTGATTGATATGAAAGTACTTCATTTTCAGTGTTATTCTGTGAATGAAATTAGCTACTGTTTGGTAATTAAAAAAGTGTATCTTCATTCAAAGAGTAAAGACAGGAAGTCTAAAAAATGAGCCCAACTGTTTCTAGTTCAATGACTACTTCACATCACACTGAACTCACTGGACGACATACTCTCGGTACAAAACTACTCACCTTTAAAACACCTGCGAGCACAAACAATGCGCACCAAAGTTCAAAAACAGGAATTGAGCAAACAATAGCCACACATTACCGAACGATGATCAAACTCTAAGAGGCACCGACGACAAAAGCAGTGAGGGTTTTAACTTACTAATCACTCACTCACTCACTCAGGGCCGAGCCAACAATGAATGAAAACAACAGTCAAGTGGCCCAAATCTGATTCACTACGTGCGGCAAAAACATCCTATCGCAGCCGACAAGCTTAATAACTCCCTGAAATCCATACTTCCTTCCTGCCCCTCTGGTCCGTAAGAATAATGTTACTGTTACTGAACACCGACACACAGACACAGTCTCATTTATCTCAGGCTAAATCTGGTTCAAGCCAATCCTGTATGGATGGTGCAGAGCTCGAATAATGCTTGAATGACCCCAGAAAAACAGAGCATCCAAAAAAAATCTACACAGACTTATTTCTACTTTTAAGTTATAACCAACAAGCAAAAAACAATGATGAATATGAGTGTAGGCTTGACCCATTCTTAGCAGTTCAGCAAAGTACAAAAGCAGCAAAAGAAGCATCACCTTGTGGGGAATTATCCAATCAGCGAGGTGAGAGCTGTACCTGTCGTGCTGGGCAGACGTCCAAAGCTGGATATAGAGCGCTATATATAAACTCCTCTAAATACTGAGCCTCCTCTTTCACCCACAGCTCCTCTGCACCTCTGACTGCCTCCTTACCTCTCTAATTATCTCTCATTCTGCTGCTATCTCTGTAGCTCTGTCTTCTTTTTGTCTTCTCCTCTGCTTCACTGCTGTCAGGCCACTTATCTCTAATGTCACCACCTTCCACAGTTAATAGTCTCTCTCTGCCTGCTGTGCATTCAGCGACATGCGCTCCCCCAGGAGTCAGAAGTCATTTAAGAGTCGGTGCAATCCCTCCCTCAGTCTCCTCCTCCTGTCTCTGCCTTCCCCTTTGCTTCCCGCTCTGCCCTTCCCTCCCTCCCTTCCTCCCTCCCTCCCTTAGGCCTTACAACATATCCAGGCCTGTCCCTGCTGTTACCTGTGAACTCTTTCCTCACCCTCTTTACATCCATTCACTTGTAAATATTCCTTCTCCTCCCTTTTCTTTCACACATTTCGCACTACCGTGACGGAGTAAACAACAACAAACTCCAGCACCTCCTCTTTGGCAACCCTTCCGAACCTAAGCCTCTTCAAGGTACAGCCGCCTCCAAATATGCCAGGAATGTAAAGATAAAGAATTCATTACTCGAGCTAAGCCGAGGAGCAGGGAGTGTGTGTGTGCTTCTGTTTTTCTTGCTGCTTTTTAAGGGGTGGTTTTAAAAAAGAAATCACACAACAGGTTGTAGTTCCTCTTTGGAAGTTTAGTGTGCATAACAATACCACTAGAAACATGGTTATATATGTGTGCTTCCTCTTAAGATAAAACACTGCATGTTTCCATGAACATCATGAACATGTGCAGTAAGGTGACATCAGGTTTGCATCAAAAAGAAACGTTCTTTTTGAGTTTTACTCCGAAAAGGCAAGACATTTGATGGACAGAGTATGAGAATATAGATGTAGTTAAAAGTTACTCAAGAGCTTTATGCACTTGACTGCTTAAAGGCATAGTGTATAAGACTTGGGGGGATTTAGTGACATCTAGAGGTGAGGACTGCACATTGCAACCAGCTGAAACTTCTCCTGGTTAGAATTCCCTCAGCGTTCAGGAGGTTTTTACTGGGAGCGGAATTATACACATATGTCGCTCTCTCTCGAAAACAAAAATACCAGGTGATTTAAACCGGTAAAAACACCAAATAAAGCAGTTTATGTCACAGATCTATATTTTTCTGACACTGTTTGGCTTTTCGCAGACGGGCTGCACAGCACCTGCTAATGCAGGATTTATACTGCGTTGAATCGACGGCATACCTACAGTGTTTGCTGACATGCACTCCCCAGAAATGTAACTGCATGTTGCAGCTACACAAACCACTTGTCTATTTTTGTAAGCTGAAACCATTTCCCTCAGTGGAAACAACGCTTTTATTTGCTTTAATTTCACAGTTAAGAAACAATAAATTGTGAGGACAATAAAGCCTGTGCAAAAAAGCATTTTAAGGATTTATCCTGGCTTCATATGAGTAGGGGAAAAGTCCGCTAGCTGCTAGGCTAATTTATACAATGTAAAATGACATAGCCTTGTGCTAATAACGTTAGCACGTTATATTTGTTTGGAAAACGTGTTTAGTATAAGACAGTTTTTTTGTCAGTGAACCTTGTTAGTTGTAACGGAACTGAATTTTGTAACATCACCTTTGTTAAATGTTGCTGTTGTCCCTGGCATCATATGAGTGGAGGAAAAGTCCACTGGCTGCTAGGCTAATATATACAATGTAAAATGCCATAGGCTTGTGCTAAAAACATTAGTTTGTTGTATTTGTGGGGAAACTGTGTCCAGATAAAGACAAGTGTTTGTCTGTGAATGCTGCGAGTTATAGTGAAGCTGATTTGTGTACTTGTGTTTGAAATTGTCTCTATTAAGCCATGTTTAACGTTATTTCGGGTGTGTTTTGAAAAAAATAAACTTTACAGCCGAATTATCTGCAGAGGCCTCTTCAACTCAATAACAAATGGACTCGGTGATTTAAACCAGTAGAAACACTGAATAAAGCAGTTTCACATTTTCCTGACACCGTCACATCAGGGAGGGACTGCTATCTACAGTGGCCAACATAAAAACATAAATGGCCCTCTCTCGAGTCAATGTTTGATTTGTCCATTCTAGGCTACTGTAGAAACATGGCACTGCAACATGGTGAACTCCGTGGATGATGACCCGCTCTATGGAGATATAAATGACTCATTCAAAGATAACAAAAACACAACGATTCTTTTTCTCAGATGATTATACACACACGAAAAATACTGCCAATCGATGCCCTTAAATCCTACACAATGGACCTTTAAAGCCATAAATGGACCAACCTTGTGGACAATGTCTCCCAGCTCTCTGCAGAAGCTGAATATATTCTTGCTGGTGGTGTATCCACTGAGCTGGGAAAACTGATGCCTGACAAGAAAGGGATCACATTTCAAAGTAAGTCTGGGCAGAGACTGGAAGGATTTGCTGCAAGCGAGAACAATGATTTAATTTCACACAGGTAATTAAGAGGAACAAAGACAAATTAAGGATCTTAGAAAGTCAAACAAAGAGAAAATGAAGGCAGGCAAACGAAGAGGGGAGAATTTAACAGGTATCAGGTTTCTCTACAAGGCAATACAGCAACTCAGTGCACACACCAAAGGCTGCACCTCTAAATGATTTAACCCACAGTCATCCTTTTTTTACATAAAACCTACAGCAACAAAACCCAAACTATTTTTACATGACACAGCAGAGAACATTTTCTGGGTAAAAAAATAGCTGCAGAATAAAATAGAATTTCGAGTACTGTATATATAACGGTTAGATAACTCCCTCTTTACAGACCTGTTGAGCAGAGAGAAGAGTCCTTTGGCGGAGGTGATGAGCTCCACAACAACCTGCAGAACGCCGGGAGACAGCTTGATGGCGCTGCGTCCGTCGTAGCTGTTGAGGCGCCAGCGGCCCTGGATGCCCATCTGGAGGGTGTGAGCAACTGCGCGCAGCTTCTCTGTCAGACCGCGTAGGTTCTCGCCGCCCATACCGTACGTCTGGAGAGCACATACACAGGTTAAAGGTCTAATCCACTCCTGAAATACTCCCACACTGTTATACATAATCTGATGTTTAATGCATAACTTCCTCTTTTTCCAACACCTCTAAGGGTTCTAGTGTTTAAGAAGCTTCTTATTGTGATTTCAAAATCCCCGGTTCAGTTCTGGCTGGGCCTCTACTGTATGTTGCATGTCACTCCCCCTCATTTCCTGCGACCTCTCTACTGTTCACTTTTGAATAAAATGTCCCAAAAGTGCAAAAAAAAAAACTTTCACAGAATCTTATCTCAATGCAACTGTGAGTTTTGCAGCCGGGGGGAAAAGCAATCTGGATAATGACTGAAATGTATATTGAATTAAGAGCAAGAGAGCACTTTGTTCTTGTTTACAGAGTGACAGCTCAGTAAAAGCTCTGCTGCTCACACAAGAGACAGTATTTCTTGATGCAAAGTATTCTGGACTGCCGTCGGTGTCGCTTCCTCTTCTGTCTGAGACCAGACGCCAGACCTTTAAACGCACTCTCAATGCTGATAGGAAGAAAAAGCTTCTGCTATCGAGCTACATTACAGTTAGCCTGAAAAGAAAATGACATAGACGTACATGTAGACAACCTATATCAATATATGTAACTTTATAGCATGATATTGATATATACAGTATATCAATGTGACTTCCTGTGAAATCTATTGAGAAACAGAAACAGTAATGTCTGTTTTGGCTAACCCAGGGAATATCTGATATCTCCAAGTTTAAAAAAAAAAACACAACCCTTCTGTGTGGAGTTTACATGTTCTCCCCATGTCAGCATGGGTTTTCTGCGGAAACTCAAATTTTTGTGACTGCGTCCATTGTTTTGGTACTATGTGCCATATTTTCGTTGTTTGATTTTAAAGTAATCCAATAGTATTTTGATTAGATTACAGTTTTTGCAGTCCAATAGATACTAGGGTTAGGCTACTAGTTACAAAAATTGCCATGTAATTAGTATTAAGTAACTGACTACATTTTAGTTCATATAATACAACAGAAATCAACCCAAGCTAACACATCAAACTGCAGCAAGGCATTTACAGAACAACACAGAGCCTGTCTCTCTCATACGCCCGTCCCCACAGTTTTCAGTCCAGCAGTGTGAGACGTGACTCTCCACAACCACTTCAGTAGAAGCAGGTTATGTTGTGACCCGCTCGTCGGAGGTCAAGAGGTTTGGACCGGTCAGGCTTTGTTGTTACACATCAACCAGCCGGAAAAATCGTCCGTCATCGAGTACCCATGAATTTTTCATTGCCTCGCCTGCATTGTGGCTGTTAATTATGCAACCGTGAATGTGTTTGGTCTGCTCCATGTGAGCATCTGATGGTTGTTATTATGAATGAGAGCAGTGTTCGCACTTCACGGAGCATTAAGACACAGAGGCAGGGAGGCACACACACGCACACACACTCTACTTAAGGTAAAAACTGAAGCTGTACATGTGTGTATACGTTCTTGTCTTGTCTTATGTTAAACATTTTCACACGAGAGCACTTGTGTGACGCTTTTACTGCAGGGAGACTTTCTTCACACACTCATTCATACAGACTTTGAGTTAAATGCAATGCCTATTTCAATCAGTATTACAGTTACTTCAAAAATTCGACAACAAGCAGTTTCAGCAGCCCGAGCTTTAGCCTAATGTTCACAGACTGTTACAGCACCAGAGCTGGAGCGTTGCCTGATACTGTCCGGCTCAATTAGTCCTTCCAATGAAACAAAGGCCTCTCTGGAACCACACCAACACCCCCACACACACCAACACGACTATTTAAGTGTCCTTAAACTCCCTCTCAAAATTGGACAGGGAGGGAAATTAATTAGGCAGCAGAAACAAAAACGGAGAATCAAAGGGGAGGTGGAAGCGCTTTTTTTTTTTTTTTTTGGATGACCACAAACTTCACCAGAAATTTGCATGTGAAGTATTAAGCACACGCTTTGCATCCTTAATCTGCTTTGTTTGCAGTTGAAGCATGACAAGTCTTTTGATGTAAACTAAAAGAATAACTATTTTACTGTGATATGCTTGACTAAAGGGGTTTTTTGATATGAAAGTGAAAGGCAGAAATGATGCAATGAGCTCCAGCTTGCTGCATGTTGCTAAGAGGTCTGAGTGCACTCCAGTGAAGCAGGACTTGTATGGCAATAAGTGCAGTTGTGTATTCTGGCTGGATTTGCAAAAGATTGTCCAGCAGCTGCCGGTTCTGCTGTGCAAACAAGAGCAGGGTCTAAAAACAGCGTGATGGGGGGAAAAATACACCTCTGCGCTTTAATATCAGAACACGCACGACACCACAGCAGGACACGGAGATGCTCTGTAAACATAACAGCTCTCGTCACACACTCACTACCTGCGCAACACACCCTTGGATACACAGAGCACTGCTATGGACACAAACTGTACACAAACTGTCGCACATGATTACGCGTCCTCCCTCACCAGAGAGCAGAGCTTCTCCACAGCCTCCAGTATCAGCTCCTGGTGTCCGATCTTATGTACTCCCAGCTTTTCCAGGTCCTGACAGGTCAGCTGGAGGAGGTCCAGACCCGACAAATGCCACTCTGACACTGGGTACTGATGGAGAGGGGCGTCCAGGCCTGGCAGCAAAAGCACAAACAGTTAGGGCTTTAACCACATGCAGTGCACGAGTACAAATGGAAACCCCACATAGTCGTAAAGTCACATGTGTGTACATGTAGATACATGCAGAGGGAACATGGACTAACAGACACAGCTGCTAGGAGGTTAGTATGAAGCATGAAAAAAGGCTGCCGCTTCACATGTTGGGCAATTAGGTTTGGAAAGGTAAAGACGTGTCTGAGAAACAAGTCAGTCATAGAATTTACTTGGAACAAACAATATGCTGATGATATTATAAATGAATATCGTGCCCCTTAACTGTTTAAGTATTTGAAGTGAGGACTTAGTAACTGAAACCACTTATAAAAAATAATCAAATGGGCTTATTAAACTGTCTTCATGTGTTATTAAATGTCATAGACGCATGAGGATTATGAGACAATGGGCCCCTATAGGCACAGACATGCAAAAGACCCCACCAGCTCCTCTACATAGGAGCCAAACACGCAGACTTTGTGGTTATGCCTCGTTTTTTGTTGTTTTGCATCTCTTTGTAGTTGTTCTGTGTCCCTTTGAGATAATGTTGTGTCTCTTTGTGGTCACAATGTGTCTTCTTGTGGTTGTTTTGCCCTTTTTTGCAGTTCTTTTGCATCTCTTTATGGTCTTTTGTTGTCATTTTGAGTCTCAGGCTGGTAGGTATGAATTCAAGTGACAGTTTTCAGGTTACGGCCACTACTTTGGACCCCTGTGCCTGTGTCTGGTAATCCTATTCGGTTTCAATCCATGTATAAAAGCATTCAAATGATTTACTTAGGTGAAAAATAACAATACTTCACAATGAAAATACTCATCGTTCAATACAAATCCTGCTACTATTGTAAAAAATAGTAGCTACAAAATGTACTTAAAGGTCTAGCATGTTAGATTTAGTGGCATCTAGTGGTGAGGTTGCGGGACTGAAACTTCTACCATGTGCCAAGCATGTAGGAGAAATACGGTGGCCAAAGAAAAAGGACGCAAATGGCCGAATCTAGAGCTGGTGTTTAATTAGTTTCTGGTCTACTGTAGGACAGCATCGTGGACTGGCTCTGTATGTAGACATAAATGGATCATTATAAGGCAACAAATTCTTATTTTCAGGTGAATATATACAAATGAAAACATGGTTATGAATACTATACACCATTCATGCCAGTAGATGCACCAAAATCATACACACTGGACGAATAAAGGACCAAAAGTTTAATTATATTGTATATTGCATTATATTACTTTGATACTGTTGTCGTATGCAGGTATGCAGGGTGATTGCTGGGTAAAATGTGTTGATATCGCCTAATGTCAAGTCTCTATTTGATCATGTGACAAGATGAAATGATACAGTCTAGTTTAGGTGCAAAATCAGGTGCATGTTTGTTTGTTTTGTTTTGTTTGGCCCTAACAAGGCCATATTGTTACTGTATGTCGTATTGTGATCTGTGCTGTGTGTATTATTATTTGCCTGTAATTAAAGAAAAAAAAGGGACGAGACTTTTTTAAGCTTTTTTATAAACAGTTGCCAGCACCATACTGTAAAAATTCAATTAGTAGCCCGGGCTATTATTTACTTAAATCAGTGAAATCAACAGGCCTATACTGGCCTTTAATAACTGTCACACAAAACTGTTGCTGTGCAGCGATCAAGAAATACAATCAAACTTTTATTTAAACCAGTATGGATATTACTTGTTTAGAAATTAGGCTTCAGATAATATGTCAATTATGAATCACTCATTTGATCTTGCTCCAACAGACAGTGTGAGGTTTATGCCACTTTATCCTGTTACAACTTGGATTAATTTTTGTAAAAAATCATCATTGTTTTTGATAAGTATATTAAATACCTCGTTTGTTTAATGTTTATTCCATAGGGACAGGTGTAGTATACATTGAGAATTACATAATTATCCAATGCAGAGTATAAAGTGTGGTCTTAAAGCAGCTTAAAACTGTACTTAAGTTGAGTAATTGTACTTAGTTACTCTCCAACACAGGTAATACCTGTACGGCAGGCCATACTCTCACAGGCTACTTGTAATAGTAGTGTTTTTCTCACTGTAAACCAGCACCAGAGGAGAATCCATATCTCCCTCTGAGATACACAGGACAGATCCAGCTGTCCTGTGATTTCCTAGAATCCATAAACACACTGTTGTCCCGTTTCTGATTAATCCACCTGAGTTGTTGTCCCTGATCTGAACAGCACTGTTGTGGCTCCTATCTCTCTCTCTCACACACACACACACACATACACACACACACACACACGCAGGCCACTTCCTCATTCCACCTCCACCTTTCACTTCCAAGAGGATTTGCGTGACGCTTCTATTTCTGACTTTACCGTCCGAGCCAAAGTACCTGTGAGGCGATCAAGGCTTGAAAAAAAAAAAAAACACGCACACACACAACCCACCTCTGAAAAAAGCAAACACGCAATATGTTGCTCACCTTGGAGCCACTCGCTGACTCTCTCCTCGCTCCACGACGTGATAGGCTCCATGCTCGGAGTCCTGCTGCAGTCGCTCGTTCACTTTCAAGCCGTCCTGGCTGACTTCTACCTCAATGGGCTGCTGGAGGAAGGAAAACTTGATCCCGATCTGGAGTCGGACGATGACGAATGGCACTCCTTCGCACAGGTACAGGTAAGAGTCCCCCCCCACTGCTGTCAGCCAATAGTGCGGAACTGTCAGGGCTCGACCAGGAGCAAAGACCCCTCCCTCCTAACACCCCCCCCTTTCCACCTCCTTACCTGCAGGGATAGTGAGTGTGTGTGAGAGGTGCTGCAGCTTTAAGGCGTCATAACTTCCCTCATAGTTTTACTTTCATGCACAATCATGCCATGCGCATTAAAAAGGCGCGGGGCCTAACGCAACACACAGAAGCGTGTGCAGACAGTGCGTGGACACAATAATAGCAACACTTGTGCAGCCACAGTAATAACTCTGTAATAATGCTACTTAATACATCTAAAATATCCTCGACACAATCATGAAAAAATACTCACAATTTCTGATGCAACTCCTGTGTTTGCCTTACACAGACTGTCACAAGACTTGAGGGGATAAATAACTTGTTCTCCAAACCAGCAGACCTAATCCTCTTTTCCAAGTCCACTGGTGAGGCTGCTCTCCTGGGAACCCTCCGGAAATGTTTCCTATTTTTATTCCTTGAACGGTTTTGACTTCTGGGCTCCAGTATATTGGATTAAAAAAATAAAAACTGCCTCAGCTGTATCAATATTTTATTGATGTCCAATGTTTTTACAGCATGGGAACATCTGTGCTCGCTGAATTATTAAAAGTATCAATGATTATATCAAAAGCTTGCAACTGGAGGAATTTACTCATGAATAATTTACCCAGCAGATATAATTTCTGACTGAAGAGAGGACTGTTAATGTGTAATATTGCGTGCTGTGGTTGCTCACAGTTAGGCATATGGTTTCTCAGGGAATTAAAGGCCATAGACTGCCTTTGTGTTTAACTCAGTGTTATTTATTTTTCATAAATGTTGCAGGCTTTGGAGTTTAAAGTTCCTGTTGTGTTGAAAGATTACCTCCTTAAAATTCAATATTCTGCCTTTAATCCTAAAGGAGGCTGTGAGTCATAACAAGGCTATCCAACTAATGTGTGTACATGATCAAAATGCTATTTTCAAGCACCTTTGAAGCAGAGTGTTTCCCACGGATTTTGTTAGTGAAATTTTCTTGGCAAACATTAATCAGAGTTTAAGTTTTAACTTCCGTTTCCAGACAGGTAAATATACAAAGGTAAATATGTGTATCTAGAGACAAAGAGATAGTAATCATGATAATAAAATGAAGTAAAATACAATACATAATTAAATAATATAAAGGAGGCTGTGAGTCATTTTTTTAGCTTATGTAATTCTCTGTAATTTTTTTACCCTTTTAACACTGACCAAAAAAATGTTTTTTTATGGTGAATTGTAAAATAAAAAGCAAATAAGCTGTATATATGAAAATGGGCTTTAAAAAATAAAGTATAGAAAATAAATTAATTAAATTAGAGAGAAAAAAATCTTAGTAAAAATTAATAAATTAATTTAAAAAAATACAATTTACAGTTTAGAAAAATAACAATAAAGAATTGTTAACTAAAAAGCAAATACAATGTATATATGAAAATGGGCTTGAAAAAAAAAAAAAATTAATTAGATTAGAGAGATTGTCATAGTGATCCAGAAAATCTCAGTTGAAATTAATAAATTAATTTATAAAAATACAATTTACGGTTTTAAAAAAAGAACAATAAAGAATTGCAGGAAAATGCCATATTTTTTCTAAAAGGAAAGCTATAACTGTAAAATATATACCCTGAGTCAACATTTCAATTCCATTCATGCCTTTGACATTAAGTCGAGCACCTTAAGGGGTTCTGTGAATGGATCTATGCTGCGAGCTACACTGGGAGATGATTGTTAATGTCTCACAGTATAAACTGCTCAACACTTCCCAACAAATTTACAGTTGCATGTTTCACTAGAAGTAAAGGGCAACTCCTGATGAAAAGGCTGCAGTCAGAAAGAGCTGCCCTCCGATATCTGGCACCCCCTGCTGTTATTCTCTTTGAACCAAGAGAAAGGGACAGAGGAAGGGGAGAAGTCGTATTCATGTGTCAGCAGGTGAAATGGCACAGCGTCCCCATGCATGCAGCATATATGCTTTATGCTATATAGAAGATATTAAGAGGAAGTCTGTTGGGCTGCTTACACAAAGTCCTGCTGAAGAATGGTTCATGTGCCTCCTACTAGTGCTGCTTCAAATCTACATGGTTTGACTTAAAGCACAATAAAAAACAGTGTTATTTGACACTACACATGCCTTTCAAAGTGTTTTTCAAAGTGAAATATTAGACATAAAGAATAGATTTAATAGTGAAAAGGGGGTTCGGTAATTACAAATTCTGGCTGAATCACTGCTGATCATCTTTTGAGTCAAGATGTTCTCTGCTGACGGGAAAATAACTGAGCGTAAATGGAAAATAACTGAGCTTGAATGTAAGACATCGCTCCACTAGTCTGACAAATCAAGGCTGGTCTTATAATAGAAAACCAATAGATTGCAAAATTCTTGCTCAGTCTTGCTTAAAGTCTCCTTCAGCACTATGTGCTCCTGTCCAGTGCTCAGTGGCAGATGTTACTAAAGGAAAAGACAGCCTCCTCTCTAGGTATTTATTTTGTGACATTCAAAAAATAATATAGGAAACTGAGGGTTGGAGTGGAGTGTATTCAGAGAGGTTAAAGTACAAGGAAATGAAAAGTCAAAAGTCATCTGGGGTGTGATACAAAAACAACAAGGAAATAAAATTAGCAAATTTACACACACCATATGCTCTTAGCTCTTTTTCTTGTTAGAAATAAATATGCTGGCAAAACAGCCCAACATTCGCGGAAAATCTGACAGTGTAAAAGAGGCTTTAGACCTGTTGTCCTCGTTCGTGGACACTTTTTTGTGCCATCTAGTGGTAGTAAGACCACAATACACAAATCCATGTAAAATAAGATAGCAGCCATTTCCACCAAGTCAGCCTGCAGCCGATCCCGCCACAAAAGTGGACAAGGTCCAAAACCTGATCGCATTTTATGCTTGAAACTTGTTTATTTATAATTAATAATATTTGTAGTTTGATATGGCAACAAATTCCATCAATTTTAGCAACGGTAACAAGCTAAGACCCGTTGAAGGATATTGGGACTTATTATCATCATGTTTGAGGATATAGGGACTTTATCATTGTAGTCAGTGTTTAGTTTTGTATATTTATCAGGTGCTACTGACACCAAATAGCTGGGAGAAATTAAAGATACGCACAAAACAAAAACTGGGGTCTCAGGAGGATATATTCCCTTGTGGCTCAGTCCGACACTGAGTATACTGCAGTGGTTTTGCTCCAGTGATAGCAGCACTTCTGCGACACATTATTATGTTTATGCTGCACTTTTTCTTTCTTTTTCCAGCTTGAACCACAAAAAGTCTGCTGATGTACTTATTGACTTTGAATCTTCCAATACTATACAATGGCTTAATCCATCCCTCAGTGAAAGTCAATAACCCAGTGATATGTCACTGTGGCTTGTTCGTGCTGAACTTGATCTCAGACCTTGTGCTCAGCCTGCCTTCTTGCCCTGCCCAAATACCAGAGATAGAGATTCAAGCCTCGACATGCCGTCTTTGCTTGACAGTGCACCCATTACGAGCCTGCATTCATGAGATTGTGTAGTCAGCACTGTGTTATGCATACTACAAAACATAGTGTTGACAAAAAAGGAAACAAGATTGTATCTAACGAGTAACAATGGAGAAGTGCATGAAACTATTGCCTCCCAATCAATATCCCCCTCCCAGTCCATCTGCAGCCACATTGTTCTGTGACAAATGATAATTCCACTGATGTTTCAAGTACAATAACGCCATTTGTTCATCATCTTTGTGCGGCACAGAGCCGATTTTGAATCATTACAATGCCATCCTCTCCTGCCGTAGTCAGCCAGCAGAGATTGGATAATTACCCTCGCTCCACCATTGAGCGGCTAATTAATTTGCTCCATGTTGCGGCCCCTCTGATGGCGCTGATCCTTGCAGTGCAGAAATAAGCTCACTCAGCTCAGCTAAGGAGGAATCATTATCAAAGGTCGAGAAGCAATGTCGTGGAAACCCGACACACCCGGAGTATTTATACTGAAATTACGTGTGCTGAGATTACTGTAAAAAGTGTGATGTAACTAAGGATCCCATGGCCGTTAGTCTCCACATGCTGCATTTATCTGCACTGTAGACGGAGTATATTTAGTGTTGTGCTTTGGTGCTGCTTCTGTCTTTAAGTGGAGTCAGTTCCTGGTGGCTGTGTTGCATCAACAATTTAATCCCTCTGGATTAACTAAACATTTTGCTTGACGCATAAACTCTATTTTAATCTACTTTAGATGCAGTTCAGGTTAACTCATCCCTATAATGGGGGATCAGAAAGGGAAAGTAAAACAGAATCAAACACTTGATATCAGAGATGTATAGCTATTTTTAACACACACACACACACACACACACACACACACACACACACACACACACACACACACACAGATAGATACATTGTGTTGCCTCCAGGAACATACATACGCTAGAGGCAAACTCTGTCTAAATTTAGTACACAGGTGTTCAATGATTTTTAGGTCAAGGACCCCTTAGCTCAAAGAGAGATGGAGCAGGGACCCCCCGCTACATATATTAAATAAAATTGATTTGCTCGTGAGATAATTCTCTGAATATTTTTTGGTCTTCTCTTGTTTGTGCTTGCCTGTAGCTGCACAGCTAGCAGCAGCTGTAGCATGCTGAGGTGCATTAGCCTCACCCTTTGCACTTTCGTCGCTGGTTTTTGAGGTAGACATGATGCTCAAAAGTGTACGAGACGATCCATAGTGGCTCACAAGATGTCCGTACACTGGGGATAAATGTAAGCCAACTAGCTCACCTTGCAGTTATGGATGAGTGCCACACAGTGAGTTAGCGTTAGTTAGCTTACATGATTGCACAAGAATTCATGGGTAATGATAAGCCAGTAAATTACTGTTGTGTACTGTAAAGATTTCTTTTTTTATAAATAGTGTGATTTGTCTTTGCTAATAATAAGTTTGATTCATGTTAATGTGTAGTTGTGACGTATTTGGATTAAAAAACTTAAAGGTCCAGTAGGATTGAGAGACATATTTTGTCAGAAATTGAGTATAATATAAGTATGTTTTCTTGTGTAAGAATATAAGAATATATATAAGAATCATTGTGTTGTTGTGTGTTTTTAGTTGCCGTTGTGTGGTCTTCGTTCATGGGGTCCGCCATGCACTGCCATGTTTCTGCTGTAGTCCTGAATGGATAAAGCAATTGCTGGCTCTAGATACAGCCATTCGTGTGTTCGTATCGGCCAACACATTCTCACACTCTCCGACCTTGTCACATATCGACGTACAAGGCACCTGGGTGCATTAGTTGTAGATGTTCTCAAGTTCTGCCTGTTACATGCGTTGTCTTCTTTCAAAATACACATCCGTTTTCACAGGAAATGTACGGTTTGCATCCAGTCAAAATAAATGCACTACATTGGTACAAAAGCACATGGTTAGGTTTAGGAAAAAAGGACAGGGTTTGGCTTTACAATCGTACGGGAAGCAAACCCTCTGTGGAAAATCTGTGTTTTTCAGAACTATCCACCACCGCTCCACCCACCCTACATGAACTTTCGCTGCCGTAACTTTGGTTCTTGTTGTGCTGCATTTCCCTCTGACACCGTCAAGCACCGTTGCACAATAATGGCAACCGGCTGCGCATCATATTAACATGAGAGGACGGCTTTTTTCGTTGGTGTCTGACGCGGGGTGTCACTGCCCAAGTGCCGGATTTTGATGACTCCGGAGTGAGACTAGGTTGCAGCCCCTCTGCAACAAGCCGAACAGCGTTGGAAAAACATTCGTAACATGAAACTGCTTTATTCAGTGTCTTTACTGGTTTGTTTTGCAGAGGAAGAGACCTCTGAGGATAATTCCGCTCAAAACCGAAACCAAAAAAACAAAAACCTCCTGAACACTGAACATTGAGGGAATACTGAGCAGTTCAAGCTTGACTCACAGCTGCAGTCCTCACCAGCAGATGCCACTAAATCCTACACACTGCTCCTTTAAAACTTAAATTATCAAACAATAATTTGTCGACAAGCCTGCAGTGACTCCGAGGACTCCCTAGTGGTTGAACTTCCTGTTGAAGACCCAGGATTTAAGTGCAGTAGGAAGGAGGTCCTTACTTAAAAAGTTGGAACGAATAGAAGCTGAAATACAAGAGATTCATACGAAGTAACTTCTCAGGAAAGAAATAAAGAACCAAAGGCTGCAAATGAACAAAGATTAAAAAATATACACATCTGGCAGTGTGACAAAGGCTGAATAAAGTGAAAGAAAATAAGCAGGCCACATGTGAGAAAAGCAGCAGTGATAAATGGACAGACTTTGAGATGCTGTCTCAGACCCAGCTGCCACTTCACAACTGGAGTGCGCATGTATTTCCATTATAATCGCTCTGTTTACTGCTGAGGAAACTACACATTGTCTGTATGATTCATTGTTTCTCCTTCTGCGTACCCGACATCACTCACAGTCGCCTCACCTCTGCGGTTTCAACTCAAACTGAGAACGAGGTTAAACAGCAGTGTCGTCTTCGCATCACTTTATCTAATTTGCAGTCTGCCATTTGGGGACCATATCTAACATCTCTTTAGTCACACCTCAGCACACTTGACTCCTGCAGCAATAGACCAACAACTCAGGATGGAGTTCTGCTCCACTGCACATTCATGACAAGCTAGACTGAGTCATATTACCCATGATGCTTCTTGTCTCGCTGAAAGTGGAGGGTAGGGTATCCCTGGAGTCTCTGTCGCAGGACGGGACACACCTCTGAGTCATCGCTATGCTGTCACCTGTGATGTCACTGGAGCATCATGAATAAAAGAAGAGATTCCCCGTGGTCAGAATGACAATGAACTTATGACGTCAACATGCCAGTCAATGTCAACGGACTTTCTGATAGGTTGCTTTTACAATAAGCTGTTTCTGTCTGGCTGCCAGACCTCGTCTCACAGTGTATTGATCTGTGGAAGGTGTTAAAAAGAGCTCCCCCACATTCCCAGGCTTCTCTAGATGACTTTTCACCCTTCTGGATAATCTGCTTTTTATTCGTTCCCATGAATTGTCTTTATTAGTCCCTTGACTTTCAGCCCAGGCTCAAACTGAACATATGAAATTCATCATATCATACAGGAGGAGCTATAAACAGTGAGCAATGTCAGCAGCTGTTGTCCTGTACAAAATGGAAAAGGGGGAATATAAGAGGACAGAGAATAAGAGGTGAAAAGGACAGAAAGAACACACCACATAACAAACATAACAAACACGCGTATAGCATTACAAGGTGCGACGAGTGTTCAATGCTTATCCATCATGAAGACAAATCAATGGGTTAATGGGAGCTTTGGGAGGGCTGTGACTTAAGATATTACATGCAGTGTGAGTGTGATGGATACCCCTCCCCCTCATCTCTGTTGTATTCCTACCTGCTGACCTCCCTTTGGTGCTATGGATTTGGCAGAAAATAAATTAGCTGTACGTCAACCTTAAAGCAGACACAGCCAATTTTTCAGCTTCCCTCCCCCAGCATTTACAAATGGTATTATTATTTGTGTTGCTATTGTAAAAACAACCCAAAATGCTTGCCGTTTTCTAATCCAATCACCAGGAAAAATTATAAATTATATATCGTATGTTTTTGCAAACCACTGATATGTTACATTTATACATAACTTTATAGCCTATACATTTAAATATTCCCAGTGATGGCAGTGTTGACAGCCGGAATTGACCCGATTCTGGGGCTTCTTTCATGCCGAGTCTCAACCGAGTTGGGCAACCAGACCTGGCCCGCCTAATTTCATCTGGAAAGTTCTGGTCGATTCCGGGCAAGGTCATTTTGGCTACCTGGGTTATGTTTCTCGCGCAGCGCTGTGGTAAAGATGTGGTTAGTTTTGGGCACAAAAAACAATTGGTGGAAAAAGTTGCTGGAAAAGCAGGGAGTTGAACGGTGAAAAACGACCAGGTTTGGTGCCACAAACATTGGTGGAGACACCCCAAATGGTTGCCAACAAAAACAACTGGTGTTGTTGGTTTCAAACAGTGGTTTGCTGTGGTGTGCAGTTTTGCAGTCGTCAGCTTATATGTTACATCGGTTTAGAAATGTTGATGTGATATGGGGTGGAACGGTGGTACAGTGGTTAGCATTGTCGTCTCACAGCAAGGGGGTGGGAGCGAGCCTAGGGTGGGGGAGCCCTTCTGTGTGGAGTTTGCATGTTCTCCTTACAGGGGTTTTCTCCAGGTACTCCGGCTTCCTCCCACAGCCCAAAGACATGCAGGTCAACTGGTGACTCTAAATTGTCCGTAGGTGTGAATTTGATGTGAATAAGCATAAGCGGTTACGGAAAATGAATGAATGATGTGATACATATGAAACATGCAAACGTAAGGTTTTGTGGTTTGCAGACGTGTATAATGCCAATTTTTAAGAGGGTCCTGGTTCGGACCTGGGGTGGGGGGTTTGAACCCTGGGGTACTCCGGCTTCCTCCCACAGTCCAAAGACATGCAGGCTCAGTTAAGTGGTGACTCTACATTGGCTGTAGGTACGAACGTGAGTGTGAATGGTTGTCTGTCTCTATGTGTCAGCCCTGTGATAGTCTGGTGACCTGTCCAGGGTGCACCCTGCCTCTCCCTCAGTGTCAGCTGGGATAGGCCCCCCCGCAACCCCCAACAGGATAAGTGGTTACAGAAAATGAATATTTTCTCGTTCCTCTGGGCTGCATTTTCCTCAGAACAAGGGTTTTCTCTTTTCCTCCACTGGCTAGAGTTTCCACAGTTACTGTTGTTCCACTGTCCGCCATTTTCACTACTAGGAGTATTAAATGAAAATAATTTACACTGATACTCTTTGGTAACTGGGGATAGCTACCGATAGACTGAGAAAAACAGAGACGCTGTTCTTTTCCTGTTTCGCACTGCTTCAAATCAAACATTCATGTTCTCCAGAGATCGTACCCAGTGACAGACAGCACTGAATAGTGAAAGCAGGGCATCTAGGAAACCAGACTATATTCTGTAGCTGTTACACTGGGCAATCATTACTTACTTCATAATGATTTCTTCTTTAAAATGCACTTTCTCCATTGACTTCTTTCTCTTTCCCTGGTTTGGAAATGTGGGGAAATAGGAGCCAACAAACAGACATTAATATGCATGTGTTGTGCCCATTTAGCAGCACTTCAAAATGATGGATCACGTAAACATGTTATATGTGCAGAAATACTGCCAAATTATCTACAGAAACCAGCGTATGAATATGAATGAAAGCCTGTGACAGAGAGGTGTTGTGTGTCAACAGCCTGGACGCAAAGAGCCACAGATGTGTCAAGAACATTACATGCGAATGCATAAAAGAGGCAATGTTCCCCTCTCCAGTCCAGACCTGTGTATTTAACCTGTCACAAAGCTGCGACTGCTGTATGCAGGATGGCATGATAAATAGACTTCATCAGTGCAGCAGCAGCTTCATGCACATACTGCAATTAAACAGCACATCCATCAGAGAACAGGCACCACATCATGGCAATTTATTTCTTTCATTTTGGTTTCCATGAAATGCCATGCCTTCGTTATCTTAATTTGCATCAAAATTTTATCCCATCCATCCACGGCGAGGCGGTTTGATGCTCTCCTGTTGCCAATAGTAACCAAAGATAGCCAAGAGCAAAATCCACTCGGCAGTGAATGAAGCAGAGAAGTGTTGGAGGGTGGAGGGGTGTATTATATCACTGAAGATTTCAAGGACCGTTACAAGAGCTGTTGTCAATGAAAAGCACGCTTCATCAATGCAACGTCCGGGGCAGAATCAAACAGCACTGGTCACGACCCAAAATCTGGCCTCTTCTATTCTGTACATTGTTTCTATTGTGTAATCTGTGTTATGTAATTGTTTGCAACAATGTGTGTTGTTTTTAGACCTGGAGGAAGTGGTGATGTGGGTCTGCAGGGAGTGTGGACTGAAATATTGTCATGCAATGAAGAAGTAGACATGGAAAGTCAGCTGCACACTCTGCAGATTGGTTTGCAGATCTTTTGTGATCAGTTGCATGTTTAATTATGCAGCCACATAGTGCTCTCATTCATTCCCATTTGTGAGTTGTTTGACAGCTTCTCCTTTGAACGCAGAGGATCTATCACTCCTCTGATGCACCTGCTGCACCACAAGCATCACAGAGAGCAGGCCGTTCATTAATAGCAGGCTCCAGTCTGCATTACGTATTTGCAGTTTCATCCTTTGCCAGATGATGGCACGATCAGACCTGGGCGGAACATTGGGAAAAGGGGGTTGGGCGAACTCCTGCAGGAGTCCGCCAATAACAGCTCGAGTTGGAGGCTGCTCGTACTACAGAGCCACACTGAGGTCTCTGCGCGCATCGCACACACTGTCGGGAACCGGGAGAAATCACAGGCACGCAGGGAGGAAGCCGTACAGATCCGATACGGCGTCGATTGCAAAGACAGCACGGACTCTGGTTAATTCTCTCAGGTGGTATTAGACTCCCGCACAGCCCGATTAAAGGATCACACACTTGGGCTTCTCCTCGTCTCCTCTCACGCTTTGTCAAACCCAAATCCCGTGTATCCACCGCGCGTATTTGGACGGGCAAGGTTTGTTTGGTGTTTATGGTGTTTTCAGCTGGATTACCACTTTCAACAAATACGCACAAGAAGCCAGACGCCGCCGTCGGAGTGAAATCAAGGGATTACAATTGTTTGTAAAGCTCTTGGTTGTGCTTTGCATGCGCGTCTTCGCCTCCGAGCACAGAGCAAAGTGCTGATAAATCCACTCCAATCTGGACTTTGGACCGGAGTGAAGGAACCTCGGGGTGCACTTGACAGGAGCAAAATCCGGGGAGACCAGATTCGTACTTGAGCAGCTGAGGGGGGAATTGAGAATCCTGCGAAAATGCCTCTTGCTCAGATCGCGGAGCCATGGCCCACGATGGAACTAGTGCAGCTGGAGACGGAGGTAATGAGAGGTGAAATATGTCTACCATGCTCTAGTGTGATTGATCCAACCTGATTTGGTTCAGGTAAATAAATAAGGTGTGCGTTTTCATCAGCCCTCCATCCAAGTGCAGTCACCACTTTCTGGAAAGTTATTTTAAACTGCAACCTGCATACATAACTGTGGGTGAATATACCTAATAAATAATTCATGTTATATGTCCAGTGTTTTCACTAAAGTATGCAGTTTTAATCAGAGTTGAGTCAAAATCTAATGAATAGACTGTCCATGTCAGTGTGCCAGAAGCACGCAGGGCCACAGCCTATTACAGGCTCTGATTGTCAGTCTTTAACCAACAGGGAAATTTCTCATTATGACCTATTCATGTGAGAGCTTTCAATTGTCCCCAGAAGTAGCTGTCAGAGCTCAATTTAGAAATCCACTTTCTAGTCTTCCACTGAAGCTGCTGGGCAACTCCATTTCAAAGCTCAGCGCCAGAGAGCAGACCAGTGTGTGATCTACAGGCTCATCCTCCCTGTCTGTCACCTGTAGAGTGAATTAAAGTCCTCTCACACATGGCATCATAAAACTCCCATCAATGTCTAACGTTAAGTTTGAGTTCTGCAATATAGGCTGCAGAATTATGTTCAGTTATGGTTTAATTAAGACCTGCACTCACTTGTGTCATCAGTCTCGCGCTTTAGCTGTGTAGCTGTGTGTGTTTCCTCTGCAGAGTTTTAATTAAATCTGCCTTGCGAGGAGTGTCTGATTACTCCACAGCAGGTAGGGGATGACACACGAGAGAAGAACAGAGCGGGCGAGGTATTTGTGGCCTCTCTGTTGTCCAGACTCCTATTATTTTGATGTGGCATCATTATTCATGAACTCTTCAGCTGCCTCTTGAACAGACGGGTTGCTTAGTGAATATGCAACCATCACATTGTGGTGAGGATGAGTAGACACAGGCTGCGTGGAAGCAACCAGTGTCACATCAGGCTCATTGGTTTCTATGGACGGGGATCACCACAGCATCCATGATACGATATAATCGCAGTACTTGAGTCACAAAACAATATTATTGCGATTTTAAACGTATCGTGATAAAATATATTGCAATATATTTCCTTTTATCAACTGTAAATTCTTGTCCCCAAAGGAAAACTTTGTCAACATCCATATTATCTAATGAGATAAAGTTTTCAGTCTGTTCATCTCATGTCAGCCATTTTTGTCTCCCAGCAGTATCTTTATTGATTTTAACAACAATAAACAAAGACATACACATGTACACATCCAGTATGTGTACATATATATCCATAGACACGCAAAAGAAAAAGACACCAGGACAAAATTTCAGTACAGCTGCCGAATGTTTAACACGCGTATAATCCACCCCACCCCCCACCACAAAAGTGTGAATTGAAAATAAAAAATGAAATAAATAAAATTAAAATAAAAATAGAAAAAATAAGATAAATAAATGAAAAAATATACATGAATTAACGGAGCAAGAAAATAAGTAAATAAAATAAAAATGAAATAAGATGAAAATAAAAAAATAAATTAATAAAAAATATACATGAATGAATGGAGGAAGAAAATGAGTAAATAAAAAAAAATAAAATAAGAGAGGGAACAAAGATCACAAAAAATTACAGATCGTGTTAGTGCGATACAATAGCCTACGCTTAAGCCATTTTTTTTTTTTTTTGCAGCAAAATGTATCTAGTGGACTGAAAACGCAATGCTTATATCATTCTAGTAGGCTACCTAAAGTTTAATTTGTATTTGTCATATTAATAATAAAAAAAATCAATACGATACGATTCGATATTGCAACACAAAAATATTGCGATACCATGCAGTATCGATTTTCTTTTCCCCCCTACTGTTTTCCTTGTCTGTAAAACAGTATCTGTGGGATCAACTAGCTGCAAGAAAAGCTGTTTTTGAATTACTCAGTCATTTAAACGGGTGAAGCCAGTTGCGATACCCCTGTTTTGTGCATCTGAGCTCTTTGATGAATCGCTCTGTGCACGGTGTCCTCAATCAGCTTTACGAGAGAGCGCGCTGATTATAAACGAGGCCTTTGATTCACTGATGAAGCTGAGGAAATTGTTCGCAAGATTTTAGTGAAACATGATTACTCTCAGAGCCAGACTTGAGGCCTATTTCATTAAAAGACCAGGTAATGAGTGTTCACTCATTAAAGCCATGCAGTAATCAGAATACTACCACTGCTGAGGATGCAGGCGTGATTTATTGTGGACTTGCAGAGAAAATTAATTGTACAGAGCAGAGGAATGTTATTAGTGTTGCTTATGATAATGGAAAACCTGCAAATAGTGCAGTAAGAAGCACTTTGAGAAACGTGTCATCCTGACTTGGTTTGTCCCACAGACTCAACTATTTACAGAATTGTGCAGCATATGAGTTGGCTGAGCAGCACATCACAGCTGAACAGATGGTGGTGCTGAGCCTGTGAAGAGTGCTAGGTTTAATATTGTAAAAAATACCCCGTCTTTGGTACGTGTAATGATCACAACTCTTTGATAAGCAACATTGTGATATCATTGCTAAAAATAGAGTATGTGTGTGCAAATATCAGCCTATATATATTGTAAGGAGGGAATAGTTTTTGTTACCGCGCGTAAGCATCCGCCCGCCGAAATTAAGTATCTGTAATTGATTTGATAGCATCAGTCAGTGCCCGTCAGAGCGGGCTCTGTGCCATTTATCTCATCACCAACCTACCAGCCAGCTGCACACTTTGGTGCTTGATGGCAGAGCGAGACGGCTCGGGGCTCGGATTGATTGAGCAGAAAGAGCGAGTGAGACTGGAGGCCATGCCAGCGAGCATGTCGGGAGAGTCCAACAGGATGCGCGGCCACGGGTCAGCTTGTCATGTGGACAGATGGGACAGACACCGAGACACTTTTGCTGATTTGGAAAGAAAAGTATCATAAAGAAACCATTCTTATCTGCACAAATATGAGTTGCTATGATATGGCAGCTGATGATAAGTCTGTTTCCCCATCGCTCATTATGTGAGTGCTTGGAAGGTGTCATGGATAGGAAACCAGATTTGCTTGCTTTTGTGCTCGAAGCTTTGGCAAAGCAAGCAGTAACACATGTACAAAGAGAGCTATTCAAAATATTTGGTTGATTGAGGCCTTTTATTCATCATCAAACTGTGCCTGTTATGAATTAACTTCTCTGTGAATCATCTCCGATAAAGGCACTTCAACAAATCAATCCCATCCTGTCCCAGCTGAGTCACTACCACCTGCATTGGCCATTGCCATCAGTAGGTTAGTGAATGTCCTCCTCTAAAAGCCCTGAATCATGTTTCTGTCTAGTTATTGCAAATTTCCTCTGCAGTAAGATCTGCATTCCTTTCAAAGGTCCAGTGGGTCAGATTTAGGGGCATATACTGGTATGTTTTCTTTAGTGTGTAGTCACCTGAAAATGACAATTGTGTTTACCTTAAAATGTTAGAACATAGTGAGCAAGTTCTCTTCCGCAGTCCGCCATCTTGCACCTCCATGTTTCAACAGTAGCCCAGAACGGACAAATGAAACACTGGCTCTAGAAAAGGCCATTCTCGTGCTCGCGTTGGCTACTGTAGTTAGTAGCCTCTCAGACAGATTGAACAGCATCAGAAAAACACAGATTTTAACATGAAACTGCTTTATTCAATATTTTTACTGGTTTAAATCACCGGGTCCGTTTGTTTTTGAGAGGAAGAGACCTCTGAAGATAATTCGGCTCCCGGTAAAAATCCACAGAATGTCTGGATCTAAAGTTATCAGCGAAAAAAGGTGACGACACATTAGCAGCCCGTCCATGACACGCCGAACAACACTGGAGAAACACTGATTTTAGCATGAAATTGTTTTATTCAGTGTTTTTACTGTTTTTGGATTCATTCGCTATAGAGAGGGAGAGACCTCTGTGGATAATTCAGCTCCTGGTAAAAATTTCTCAGAACAATGAACATTGAAGGAAGTCTAACCAGGAGTTCATGTTTTGCACATGGGGGAAGTTTCAGCTGGTTGGTTGTTGTTGTTTTTTTTTAAGATATTTTTTGGGGCATTTTTTTTGCCTTCACTCCACTTCAGTTTAAGTGTACGCTATATTTAGAATTTTTTCACTGCTTCACCTTGCTGTCAGATAGCAATTTCCAAAAGAGAACTGAAGCTGTTGTATGGCTGTTTTCACTCTGTTGACAAGAACAGTAATTTCACCTTGCAGAACACAAGATCTGGTTAACCACTGCCTCGATTGGTTAGTTTTAACAGTTATTTAACTTTGGTGAATTTTAAAGCTTTAAAACACCCAAGTCAAGCTTATATTGACTGTTTTTAAGCTGGCCTTTTTTTGTGCTTTTGCTGCCGTCCTTGTCCACAGCAGTGCATCGCTTAGCTTCGGTGGTGGTACTCCTGCCTGCTTCTCCAAAGAGGGGGCATGCTGACTGCCATCTACTGTAGGCAATACACTGACCATAGGTAGGCATCTCATACAACCTCACTTCAAAAAGAACCATCCCTTTTAAAATAGGTGTACAAATTGTGAGTTCTTAAATCTCAAGAACTGTGTTTACAAAAAGTACAAAAACAATCTGTAATATTAAGAGAAGTGACACTTTGTTTCGTAACCACATCCTTAGTTCCTTGCTGCCTTTTCCCTTTTAGTCATGGTTAAAAATGCTGATTATTTTGCCTGCTCTTGCTGCATCTTTGCCGTGAATGTTTTTCTGCTTGTTTCATAGCTTGATCAGACACTTCTAGCCAGCTTAGTTTTGTGTTTCCAGCCTGTGTTTGGTTTAAAATGGTTTGTTTGGTTGCTACTCTTCACAATTGCCACCGTTTCATTGCAGTTTTCCTCCCTAGTCTGTTGAAATCATTCTCAAATGTATTATTTTCACTGTCAGCTTCTCTCTTCTTCATTTTGACTGGGTCTTAACTTGCCATTTACTTTTACAACCTGAACTCCTATCTGAAATTGAGCTCCTGTTCTGGATAAAATTGTATTTCGGACTGCAGTTCAGTCCTCCAGCTGAGGCTGCAAGTCGTATAAATCCTTTGTCACTTTACACCCTCTTCATATTTAAAGATCTCAGTGAAATTCTGTTCTCTTTAATAGATGAGACAGAGAAACTTACCATTGTATTTACACAGCAGGACTGCACAAGCCAAGACCTCAAGAGCAGGATTGCAACAGACTAGACGGTGAAAAAAGAAAGAGAGGGTTTTTTTTTCTCCGTTTATTATGCAACCGTCCGTGCAGAGGAGACAGTAGGGTTAACACATGGAATGTGTGCCATGTTTGCAAGCCAGGCGTGGTCAGCTGTGCATACTCGAGGACTTGTTCTGTTCAGGTTCATGCTTTGCTCCGTGTGTACGTGCGTGCGCGTAGGCTTAGCTGCTGCTAATCTGGGTGTGACCTGTTGCACACCTGAGCAGGGCTGTGGGAGTGGAGCAGGGTTGGGTGGGCATGTGATAACAAAATGCTTTGCTCCGTCGGTGCCCTGAGAAAGTGAGTCCTGATTCGTTTTGACTATCAGAGTTGAAAGTAAATACGTCAGTGAAGCCAGGACTGTAAATATTCCAGTCACCAGCAGGCAAAAGTGCAGATTTGGTGCTGTTAAAGCTTTCTCTTCTTCTCTCTTCACTTGATGGTTGCTGGCGTTAGGGAGAAGCCTTTTAGCACACACTAAAAACAGACCACTGGAAATAGCTGATGTTCATTTTCTGGCATTGACCAGAAATGGACATTAGTAATGTGACCTGCTGTCAGTACACACTGGCAGGTGAGATTACGGGAAATTTAGTCCGATAGGGTCACAGGCGCAGACAAAAGAGTGGTTATTGTATTTCTTAGTTGCCTAGTTACCAGGTAGCGCTGCTCTAATCACGCTGTTAAAACACAGATTTATCTCTCAAACACACACGGTATCAGCGCTCTGAGATTGTTTACTTACCTAATCATATAGAAGCCCTGTGAGAAATTAAAAGTTCTGCCGTCTGGCTCTGCAAGGCTTAATAGGCTGGTCTGTAAATCCTTTTTACGGCGTGCTTGTGGCCTGTAAATTTCTCCATGTGAACTTGTGTGCATCTTGTAGCGTTTTTCTGTATGTGTATTTTGCAGGAGATAATTCATGCGCTTCCTTACAACGTTTCCTAAATTACGTTTGTTTCTGTAACGTCTTTAAGCAGATTTATGTGGCTGTTTTTGTGTGTGTGTGTGTGCATGCTTTCACTCTCATTGAGGAAGCCCAGGGGAGGGAAGGCACCATTAACTGGGCCACTTGGATCAGCCATGCAAAGCTAATGAGGTTGAAATGTGTTGAGCAGCAACGTCGGGAAGGCATTGTTGACCACACACACACACACACACACAGACAGACAGTTGCACTCACACACTTGGGATTCCCACAGCTAGTCTTCATGATACTAGGTTAAACAAAGCTCACTGCACACACCTCGCTGATGGAATATGTGATGAAGGGAAGGAAAGAGTTGCGGTGAAGATTTCTCTCTTTACATTTTCACTGTAAAGCATGGCACACAGCACTCCCTCTTGGTTTCCTTTGAAATTACCGCCCCTAAAACACATCTGTGCTTGACTTCGAACTGCACTTGGCCATTTAATTGTTTCCATTTCTCCTGTCACCTCACATTACAGGTTTTATGACTGGCATAGTTCGGCTAAATTAAATTGCCTCCCTTGAGATGATGATTAAAGTCCAACCACATGAACTGTTGGTCTGTAAAAATGCCCCGAGTTTGTAGCACCCATCCAATTTATAGCTGTTGCAAGAGTGAAACTCAGAGCAGGAAATAAGGAAGTGCATCCAGTTGCCAAACGCATCCAATCTCTCAGCTCAGATTGTATTGTGAGGTATTACAGCGACACTAAATTAGATCTACAGCCTGTGTTCCTTCTGTTCAGAGGGTCTTTTTCCCTTTCTTGTGCAAGCGCTTTGCAAAGCCGCTCTCTTGTCCCTGCCTGTGCTTCCTTTACGTCTCGCGCTGTATACCCCTTTCTGTTTTGTGTTTGATTGTTAAGGCCGCCGCTTGTCATTGTCTTGACTGCCTGTCAGATTTTGTGCAGTCGAAAGGAAGAGGAAGAGAGAGGAGGGCACGGAGGAAGTGAGGAAACCCAGGGTCGCCCCTCTGTTATGGAAAACAAAGCAAAAAGCGGAAAAAGAGGGGGGAGGAGTTATTCAGGGTGTTCTCACCCTTGGCTAGAATATTTGACTTTGGATTCAAGGGTGTTTCTTTGATCAGTGGACAGGGTTAGTTATCATCATGGATTTATTTGCACATGCTTCAGAGGTGTTCCGCTATACATCATTGAAAGGCCTCGCCGCCCATTTTACATGTTAAGGTCGATGTGCTGTTCACAGGGAGTAGTCGCCTGTGAAAACAATTACATTGTAGTCGTCTGTGGCTCTATGAAAATTACACGCTTGGGCAACCTCGGCTTGGGCTTGATGACTACTTTTTTTTTTTTAATAGAAAGTCTGTGTTAGAAACTTAGAGGAGTGACGTTTGAAAGTCATGGCCATTAGAGGCCAAGGAGGGCTGATGACAGACACCAAGTTACATACCAAAGACCTTTTCCTCTTGTTTTTATAGTTTTAGAAACAATGCATTGTAAGAATGGACGATATGAGACGCATTTTTCATTTTATTACTGGTCCCAGTGAATTACAGTCAATAAAAAGGACAATGAGTGCGTTTACAAGGACAGTTTAATTCCCTTTTCTTTCGGAATGAAAGTTCATTGCTATTCAAAAGTGATCTTGTAAACATCTAATTCGGAATGAAAATGGCCAATGCGATTGAAAATTCAATCCGATTTAAGGGGCTGGAATATACCGTTTCTGAATGAAAGGATTTCTCGCACTTGTATACACTCATTCCTCTTTAAGTTCATTTCAGTCTTTCTGCACAAGCCAGAGTCTGCACAGTAGCACTCTCTCCTTTCAACCAGTCCCAAGCAGCACCATTGATCACGAGCGCACCAGTTGACACAACCAGCTGTCAATCATGACGTCAGACCCTCTTTTTATGGTACAGAATATCTAATTAAAACCAAACTTATCAGAAAAAAGAACACTTGAACACCAGACCGATAAGAACTGCCTAAAATGACAGACACCATCATCTGTGAACAATTTATTTGACATGTACTCTGAGTTTTTAGTTTGGCCCATCCCATTAGCTAACAAGGAGGGGGCGCGGTTTGTGACTAAGTAAGGAGATGTAACCCTTCACATTACCCTTACCGTAACCTTACCAACCTATTTTGTTTTTTACTATTACTTAAAATACATTACTTCAAAGCACTAACTTAGCAGTTTCATTGGGACTTCTGGTTGTAGGGTCCTGATCGTGGAGTGACGTGTAGGTATGGAGGTCATGTGGCTGGAGGGCAGGTCAGGTTGCTGCTCCAGCTGCAGTTCTACCCACTCGTCTCCTTCAGGGGAGTTGTCATGTCGTGAAATGCTCTGCAAGATCTTTAACTTAAGAGGTCTGATCATATACGAATAAAGCTGAAGGTACTTGTCATGATAATGCTGATAATACAAGTCGTAATTTCAACCAATAAAATGACCTCAGGTATGTGGTAGAGATGCACCCAGGACTTGCTACCCTGGACCTCATCTGAGTTAGGAAACAGTTTTAACACAGAAACAAACTCTCAGGATTAACAGCCTGGGGTCCTCTATAAATGTATAAATGCTATGAATCAGCTAGACCAGTGTTTTGCAGTCTTTTGGGTCTGAGGTACCCCACAGCCCTGTCCAGGTACCCCTTTATTAAGTTCAAACGTATAACACCATTCATTATATAAAAGTGGATATTGCAGATTTTTCATACAGTTCAACTGTCAATATTTAGGTGGGTTTGTTCAGCAATCATACTATTGCTTGGAGTGAAGCTGAATACTTCAACCACTTATCCATTACTTACTGCTAATTGTTTGAACTGTTTAGCCTTTTTTATCTTATGTATTGCCGTTAGCATCTGTTTAAACTTGCTGTGCTCACTTGCTAACTAGTATTTATGCACTTTTACATAACTGCAAAATGTAGTGTGCAGGCTGTTGGCTTAATATGTGGATATATTCTTTTAACCCTTTGAAACCTGAGCAAATTAGCTTGATTTCTTTTCAAAAACTTTGGAAGAAGGCAGAGAGCAACAAAAGAAAAAACGCCCCAAAAATGTATCAAGAAATTAGTAAAAGGAGAAAAATAAAAACAAGAAAATTAGTAAGAAAAAAAAGATAAAGTTTAAACAAACAATGAAATGACCTGAAAAAAGTGCTTTAAAATTATAATAATTCTGTGACATAACTTTTAAATGAAATAATCATAATAACAACAACAATAATGATAATAATAACAATAATGTGATGATGATGATGATGATGATGATGATGATAATAATAGATATATTTTTTTCCATCATTTGAAGAAAATTATTTAAAAAAATAAAATAAAATAAAATAAACAAACAAGGAAATGACCTGAAAAGAGTGCTTTAAAATTATAATAATTCTGTGACATAATTTTTAAATGTCATAATAATAACAGTAATGATAATGATACTACTACTACTACTACTAATACTACTAATAATAATAATAGATGTAGTTTTTCCATAATTTCAAGAAAATTATTTAAAATAAATAAATAAATAAATAAATAAAAATAAACAAACAAGGAAATGACCTGGAAAGAGTGCTTAACAAGTATAATTATTTTGTAATGTCATTTTAAAATATATTAATAACAGTCATTATAAACATATTTTTTCCATAGCATTTCTCCTGTTTTTTGATTATTAATGAAATAGCCTAATTATTGCAACATCTATTTTTTTCCAATATTTTTGAAAAAAATCGCACCAATTTGTTCAGGGTTCAAAGGTGTCTGAACGCAGCACAAGAAAAGTGATGTCGCTCCAGGTTTAAAGGGTAAATGAAACCATAATTTCAGTTCTTTCAAATTTGTTTTCCACATACCCTCTGGCAACAGAAGAAGTACTTCCCTAGGAATCACTGAGGTAGACTTTTATGAGCAATGACAAGTTATCCTAATTTGACTTGACATCACAGCAGCCCTTGTTTTTCATCACAGGTATCTTACAAAATCCACTTTATCCTCTGCTTATGTTCTCCTTGTTGCCGTCAACAGAATATGATGCACTTCTAATCACGTAATCTGACTTAAATCCTGCTGTATGTTCAAAGTTAGCCGCCCGCTTCTGTCGTATGCTCATGTTGAGCCATTGTTTTACAAATAACAATGATTACCCGTTTCTGCAAGACTTACCTGCTGGGTTCTGGGGAACGGATGAACGGTGTGCGTTTGTGTGTCAGCCCTAGATTATTAGGTTTGCCAGCGGAGGAGCAAAGTGCTGGATACAGTGGACTGTTGCCACCCACACAGTCTTGCAAATATTCACTTGTATCTCTCTCCCTCTCTTTCTGTGTCTGCCTTCTGTACACACACACACACACACACACACACACACACACACACACACACACACACGATATGTCCTGTTGCACACTCTGACTGTTTCTCACATCTGCTTTCTTGACAGAATGGGCAGAGCACCACTGAGGACGGAGTCACGCCTGCTGTCAAGGTACATGCCATCTTTGGAACACACACACAAATGCAAAGAAATACACACACACACACACACACACACACACACACACAAACGTGACTCAATATTCATGCAGCTTAACATCCAATAAATTAGAGCGAGGACTTGGACACGCTGCATAGAATTCTTTGGCTTTTGTTTGTGCTTCTCTGTGAAGGCGAGCAGCAGAAGGCGAAATTCCATCAAAGGGCAAATTCTTGTGTGAATCTTCATTTCGAGCCATCTCTGCTCTGCTAAGGCAGGAAAAGAAAGCTGTCATGGTCTGGCTCACGTGGCCACGCCGATCTGTGACTGTGCGATGATTTATTCATTTAGGAATTGCATTGACAGGCCTCGGAGGCCATTAGCTGGCCAGAGTTTAATGTGTTGAATACTGTCTGAGTGAGGCTGATCGAGCGACAGTCCAGTTATAGTGATGTGTCTGCATCAATATCATGGGGCCGTAGTGTCACACATTCTGCATGTCCTCATGTGTCCTGTCAACATATTATACACAGACAAGTACTGGCTTGCTTGCAAGTACATAAATGAACACGCTGGGAAACAACGAGTCAGCCCTTTCCTGCCTCTTGGCCGGCCTTTATGCTTTATTGTCCTGCTCGGAAACATGATCCAGTTTTCAGTACTGACCATGTTCCTTCTCGCTTGGCCTCTTTTTTTTCTGTCCTAGCTCTCGAGGGAGATAGAGAGGAGCTATGTCGCCTTTTCGTTCAGTTCGGAACAATGTGCTGTGACTGAGGGAGAGCTGAGTGCGCGGGATGAGAAAGAGGGGTTTCAGTCAAAGGAGTCGGCACACACTGGTCAAAGCCACTAATGTCTGATGGCAGGGGAAAAAAAATACACAGGCTTCGTAGCTTGTTAGGAGAATGGGCAGTGTGGTTGAGATTAGGGAAGAGTGATAAGGCCAAAATCTTCTGTCACAATATGTAATTTGATATCATGGTAAAGACATACTTTATATCATGATGCAATAATTGTTCTGTAACATAAACATGCCACACTTTATCACATTTTATTATTTTCCTCCCTTATTTCGAACTTTTATACAAACAAAATCACATAATCAAAAACAAAAAACTTTCCTAACATTTTTTATGCCGCCTCACCTGCAACAGCCATGGCCAGAGGCATTAATGTTTTTGGGTTGTCTGCCTGTCAATTCATCCATCCCATTCCCATGAATTTTCTTCAAATTTGGCACAAATTTCCAACCGGACTTAAAGGAATAGTGCACCCAAAAATGAAAATTCAGCCATTATCTACTCACCCATATGCTGATGGAGGCTCAGGTGAAGTTTTAGAGTCCTCACAACACTTCCGGGGATCCCAGGGGAGAGGAGGTAGCAACACAACTCCACCTAATGGAGGCTTACGGTGCCCCAGATTCAAACGTCCAAAAACACATAATTAAAACCACAAAACATCTCCATACTGCTGGTCTGTAGTGATCCAAGTGTCCTGCACTATCCCTTTAAGAATGTACTGATTAGAAATTTGTGGTCAAAGGTCACTGTGACCTTACAAAACATGTTTTTGACCATGTGCGCTAGTTATGACAAAATTTCACAATTGTCTACTAGGATAAAGTGATGAAATTTTATATCCAAAGGATCAAGTCAAAGGTCAAGATCACTGTGACCTCATCTGTCTCATTCTTGTGAATGAGATATCTCCAAAACAGCTTGAGGGATTCTTTTTTCAAACGTTCACTTAGACTTAAGATTGTACTGATTAAAGTTTGGGGGTCAAAGGTCAAGGTCACTGTCACCTCACAAAGCAGGTTTTTGACAATAACTCAAGAATTCATACGCAAATTTTGACAAAATTCCACACAGTGTCTACTGAGATTAAAATGATGAAGTGATGACATTTTATATCCAAAAAATCAAAGGTCAACTTTACCGTGACATCATAGTGTTCTGCAAAAACAGTTTACTTGGTGTCATATCTCAGGAACAGAAGGGGAGACATCTGGTCAGATGCTGAATTGGTTAATCTTGGGTGTCCACCTTGAAGCTGTGCTGATTGTAAAGATCTTCTGTGCTGCCGGGGTGAAGATGTGTCTGAAGCATCCATGTTTTCACAGACATGGATGTTAACTGTAAGCGCTCCTTGATGGGTTCACGGAGGCATGCAACTGTGAGGGGGTAATTCTAGTTTTTAAAGGTGTACTATAATACTACATTGTCTTCTGTGCTGTGTCTCTTGGATGACTGCTGCTTGTGGTCTGGCACCCGATTGCTACCTTTTTATAAAGCCAGACAATAAGAAAAGAGGGCAGAGTCTCTTTGGAAAAATATACCGTCACACACTTGTAGAGGGTCATAAGTGATGATTGAGAGGAATTACCTCTGTATGAATCTTAAGATTGTTTTAGGAAAATCCTGCAGAGTATATCTTTAATGAAACCTGCTCCAAATCATTCAAATCATCTGCTGACAGTGTTCCAGTTCCAGTGCTCAGTTTTCCCGAAAACCTCCCTGTGAGTTCTCTGGAATCATTTCTCTGTAAAGTAACATGATCTGTGAGATTGCTTTGTCTCTAACAGAGTTAGCAGCTTGCCATAACAGAATAAATGTGACTGAAAAAGTACACTGAAGGGGCGTCGTGGCTTAGTGGTAGAGCAGGCGCCCCATGTACAAGGCTGTTGCCGCAGCGGCCCGGGTTTTACTTTGGCCTGTGACCCTTTGCTGCATGTCGTTCCCTCTCTCTCTCCCCCCTTCACGCTTTCTGTCCTATCAATTAAATTCCAAAATGCCCCAAAAAATATCTTTAAAAAAAAAAGAAAAGAAAAAGTACACTGAAAAAACAACAAACAAACTGGACTGGTCACATTGTGGCAGATACCCGATCCCCATAATAGGGTCAGTATTGGCGCGGAAACAGATCCAGTGTATTGGATTGGTACATTCCCTAATTGTATCATCACAGTACGACTCTGCAAAAAGTCGATTATATTTAATTATCGTTCAGGCCTGTGTAGTGCTGTAATTATGTAAATGGCATGTCGTGCTAATTGATTGGGGAGTATTTCAGTAATCTGATCAGTTATGTAATCTTGTTCATTAGAATGTCCTCAAGTGGGTTTAGGGATTTTCTGCCTGTCATCCCACAGGAGCGGTGGCTAATGTTTCTCAAACAGAGGAATAGATGATGCCAGGTAGCGTGATATGTTTATGGATTTTGATGTGCATACAGCGAGAATAACTTGGTATAAAAACTACGTCACACTCAGATTGCAGTCGTCATAGACGGGGGGTAGAGCTTGTCCCCAGACCGTTCTGGCACCATGCAGGCAGGGCAGTTGCAACCAGGCGCTACGGCGATCGATGCCGAGCTGCCGTTTAAATGCTGGGAATCTGATAATGGCTGCTGTTATCTACTCTAGCCATGGGAGCTACCTGGCTCCAGCAGACCTAATGGGAGCAGCAGAGGGTGGGTGAGAGAGGGGGAGGGGTAAAGGTAACGATTGGGAGGGAGAGAGCTCCTGTCCTTGCTGGCTGAACTGACTTTTAAACCTGGAATAAACAGAAGTGTCCTTAGCATAAGGTGTGTTGGGGGGGGGGGGGGGGGGGGGGCGGGCGGAGAGGTCAGTCTCAGTCCTCTGCCCCTGGAGAAGACATGCACAGCACTAATGAGCCATCTTCTGTGTCCTGACACACACTGTCTCCGTCTCTCTGTGGTTCTTCGCATGCTGTAAAAACACACAGGAACATATTACTCAGCTAGTAGTGCTGCTTTTGTGCCTCCCATGCTTTTTCTGAGCCATTAACCTGAAGCAGTAGGTAAGGCACCCTGGCAGGCTACTGTTCGCTTGATTTCAACCCAGTGACTCTGTCTGTTTTTTTTGTCCTATAGCCTTTTTTTGTGCTCTATTTTAGGACGTGTGCATAAAAAACAAGGTAGGAAGCAAGCTCTATAGTGCTGCCCTATTGTTTACCAGGTTTTTTTTGGTTGTTTCTCAAGGATTCATAAATTGATCCTTCAACTAACCAGTCAATAGGTTACATCCCTTTGTGTATACGGTCCATTTTTTTCCCAATATTTTGTATATTGATCAAGTTGCAGTCTTAGAGAAAAGGTGATTTTCTCCAAAGCTAAAAGGACTTTGCAAAGGTATTTGTCCTGGGTCATGAGATGGTCCGGGGTTTTGCCCAAGTACGACATGACAAAAGAAAAATCAGCTTGAATTCCAAACATGTTCAATCAACTAAATTCTGACACACAAAAAGTTAATTTTTCAGACTTTTCTTTATTTTTTTCTTCCTGTCTTGCTTAATACTGAGCAGTTTCACAGCTTTAGGCTCATAAAAAATATTCAAATGAAACAATCTTAGAGGGGAAAGTAACTTTTCAATTGAATTGTTCATGAATTAATAGACATGCAACTTTTAATGAAGGGTTGCAAGGAGATAGAACTTCATAATAAGGGATAATATTAGGGTTTGGCTTGTGTTAAAAATTTTCAGACATAATGAAGCTGAGTCCCAATAGCAAGCAGACGACTGACAATTGTGCTCCATCGCTTAACATCGGAGCTCTCTGTTCACATTGAATCTATTAAATAAGCACTCCTGCTTTGTCGTTTAAACAAACCTCGTTGGCTACATATCAGCGCTGCGCTCAACTGGAGATATAACCACTTAAAACATGGTTGAGTACTCGCTGTCTTTCTATGTTTGTACTTTTTAAACAGAAAACACACATTTTATATTATGATCCATCCATCCATTCATTTTAAACCACTTATCTGAAGTCGGGTCGCAGGGGTAGCAGGCCAAGCAAAGCATTCCAGACACCCCTCTCCCCAGCAATGCTTTCCAGCTCCTCCTGGGGGGACCCCTCATTTCGGCCACTTGTATCTGTGACCTCATTCTTTCAGTCATTACCCAGAGCTCATGACCATAGGTGATGGTTGAGACAGAGATGGACCAGTAAATCGAAAGCTTTGCCTTGCGGCTCAACTCTCTTCACTGTGACGGTCCGGCACATCGCCCGCATCACTGCAGATGCTGCCCCAAACCGCAGATCCATCTCACGCTCCATTCTATCCTCGCTCGTGAACAAGAACTTGAGATACTTGAACTCCCTATACTGTAGTATTTCCTGGAAAGGATAACAATATACCCAACAGCAAGTAGTTTTTTTTAGGGATGGTCATTTACCAAAAACTTTCAGCTCTCTGGCGATCTTCCTCCAGCCAGCAGCAGTCTTATTTCGTTTTTTTTGTATTGAAATAAGGGGGCATTGTATAGATAATTCCTTGATATAACTTCATGAATTAGCAGTTTATCGTCCATTGCAGTGCTTTCAAAGTGAACAGCAGGAATAAATAGAAACAGAGCATTCAACAAAAGTTCGGCTCAAATTGACGAACCTTGTCAGCTAGTTAGGACACCTCTTGCAAAGGCTTCACATCCAAAATTTTGCCATATTAGCACAGTTTTTGTTCTCTTGAGAAACTATCTTTGCCATATTTTGTCATCACCCCAGAAATCACATGAACTTTCTAGTAAACGACCACAACATGTGCCGCTCTTCCCCTTTCCCTTTCTACTGAATTTCATCTCCTTCATGTTGCCAACTCAGCAGTAAATGGTGCACGGCTTGTCAGACACTAGTGACTCCTTTAAGCACGCTGTCATAAATGCTAATTAGCTACTACTGCAACACACGTTGGATTTAGTACTGTGATGCCGTCATGCTGACGTAGACTGCTTTTTAATTTGCCGAAACCTGTCAGGATGACAAATGCTGGTTCAGCAGATTTGCATTAAATCAGACCAGTTTAAGCTCGTACTCCGGACTGGACCTGTAAAACCAGACACTGATCCAACTCTAGTAAATTCTCAGCACTAGTGAAAGTATTAATATCAGAAGTGAGAAGACTCTAACAACCATCTCTGGTTTTATTGCACATTTCTCCGTTTGGCTTTTCCCCAGCGCTCATCATCTCAGTCCAGTTTAAGAGATAAAAACCTGAAAAAATAACTTGGATTCTGGTGTAATAGAACAGTAGCTGTTAACAGCAAATGGCCTCCAGTGAGATGTCTTGATTGAACGATAAGACGGCAGAGCACAGTCACCTGATAGGGTCCTCATCTGATCTGTCTCATCGCGGGGGGGGTGATATTACCCAGCAATTTACTCCCTGGCAATAAGCCAGTGATCTGCTCCAACACAAGTGTAGAAATTGGCCTATTTCTAGCAGCAAATCACATCAACCTCATTGCCCTTGAGGGTACCTGGGTGAAAGATTAGTTCAGAAAGCTGAAACAATGGATATGACAGCCTCAGTTTCCAAGACAGAAGTGCTGCAGGAAGGTGGTTTTGAAAAACAGTGAGAGTTCAGCTGTTTACCACGGGACTGCTGTCAGGAGGAAGTGAAAATTTGTCAGCCTAGCTGGCAAAAGTGACCTCAACATGAGGACAGGAATCAGGCAGATAGCCATTTTGGAATTCTCTCAGTGGTTTCATAAGATCTGCCTGCTGCTGGCAACACTGTTTTACAGGTGCGCTAACAAAAGGCAGCTGTATTGGCATTGATTTTGATTGTCAAATAAGAAAAACAACAATAATTCTCAGGTTTTAGCTTCCCAGTGTGAAGAATTGCTGCTTTTCTCTGTTTTTAAATATAATTTTAAGTTGAATATCTCTGGCTTTTGGTCCATTGGTTAGACAGAAAGATATTTGAGCACCTTGGACTCTGATTTCCACTATTTCCTGACTCTTTCTATTTTTAGACTAAATGCTTAATTGGTTAATCACCCAGGGAAGACTTCCTATTGATTTTCCTCCACCGGAATTGATGAGAGTAGCAATCACCTATCGACAGCATTACAGAATAGCCCACAAGAGAATAGTGCAAATTACCAGATAGCTGAAACCTAAACAAACAGAACTGGGATTTTCTGAGTTTGTTCAGAAAGTAGAGATTGCAAATGGCCCTCTGCAAACCCCCATCAGCTTGCCCATTCAAGAAACCACATCATTTACACCTGTAGAGCCGATGAAAGGAAGAAGCCAGCAAAAAAAAAAAATCAGGAGGCAGATAGCAGCGGTTCCTCATTTGCTGCACCTCCAGATCAACAACTGCACTGATGTGAGCTGACAAACTGCAAACCTGATGAGGTTTGCAGGAGGTAATTTATTCAGTCTTGTTGTAATTTACCCAACCAAACAGGCTGCCTCACTAAATGAAGTAACAATAGTCTCTCATTGCTAATTGTGTTTTGCTTTGTTAGTGAAGCTGAGTCACTTGGTCTAAATGAAATCATTGTGTGTTTGTGTGTGTTTGTGAGACAGAGACAACCAGCAACTTTTAGGAAAGAGAAAACTGCCTATGTCATTGTTTATCTAAAATTTAAGGCTCATTAACTCAGCTTCTCTAATTCATCAGGAATGTGTGGGTGCGCTTTGATTGACAGTGGCGTGGGAATATTGGCAATGGCGCCCCAAATGTCATCAAACTTTGAAAATGTTGCAAAATCCGGATCTGTGCACAGACGTCACCTTTTTCTAATTGAGCTGACTTCCTGAATCGATTAAATTTCGATTCAGTTCAATTGGGGATATTTTAGTTACAACACCAATTTTTTGCCAGAATGTGAAAGAGATTCTCAGAGAGCTGATACTGCAAAATTTACAAGGAATTGTTGTAAAAGAGAATAAATTCAGAACTGAGTATTTTATGACTAAATGTTGTTTCTAGAGCAGCAACAGTACAGTCAGCAATATAAACTCAATATCTCACTGGAAACAAATCTAAAATGTCAACAAAATAAATCATATTCCTGACATCACAGTACTGAGTGAAGTTTAGAGAGAATAAAGAACACAGACATCAGTCAGTATCAGTCCTGCTGTCCTCTCTGCTCCTCGCTCTGCTGCTGAGGAGAGTCACTACCTGCACGTCACATTACCACCGTTAAGTTTTAAGATACGGGACAAACTAAGTTTAACCTTTGACAGTTGTTGTTGTTTCAGCTTGTTAGTAACAATTTGCCATCAGCTCGATAGCCCTCTGTGCTTGTTGATAATGTAATATTAGCGGTGGTGGATGAGAGGCTGCAGACAGAGCAGACTGAAATATCGCTGCAGCAGCAAGCGGTAATGTTGGAGCTTCTCAAGGCTACTCCGTTTACTACCGGCGAGATTAACATGGGTTAAAGCTTCACACATCTGTTGGAAAAAACGCATTCTAAAAAATCGATCTTGGATTTCCTGAATCGATTTGTCGGGTCATTCAAATGCAGATTGATCTGAATTGAACAAATCTTTTAACCTAGCCCTTTAAAAAAAAATGCAGAAATCAAATAGATGAATAACTTACACTGTTTAAACTTTGGGTTACAGTCCATGCTGGACCCTGACACTGAAACTATCTGACGCTCACGTTTTGAATCACACCTACTGTTTTAAATGGCTGAACAGGCACCAAAAGCATTGTGAGGCATGTCAAACTGCTTTGACGCGCCGATTTTGAGGCGTCAAATGAGGACCCAGCGACTAAAGTGAGTGAGGCAGAGGAGCACACAGCACTTTTGGACAACAGCTCATGAATCTACCAGTCATAGAACTTAACTTGCTATATAAACTATCTACAGTGATCTTGCAGTTGACGAAAGCAGCAGCATTCATCCAACAGTTAATACAATGTTAAAGGCCACTCAAATGGAAATAGAAATCAATGGGAGTATCTTTAAAGGATACAAAGTAGCCCCTGGCTCCATTTAAAAGCCTTTCCCCAACATACTGCTGGTTCTGTGATACATGAATTTCAAATCTGACGCCTGCAGCGCACCGTAGGAGCATCAATTAACATGTGTCAGATGAAGTGTGTCACTTACTGCTTTCAGTGGGTCTTTACAGTTGATTGAGAAAATGGTTTTGAAATATGGCAATCAAACGTTGGCCACCACTTGATGGGTCACAGTAAGGGCTTAAATGATATCCTGCTGTTTATACTTCATCCAATCATGCATCATAAATCTAAGTTGATGTCTTCATGAAAATATAAAATTAGCTTGATTAACATTGACCATAAAGAAGCAGTCAGCACAAACCAGTTTCAGGCCCGAGCTTTATTACCACAGATTGTTGCAGATGATAGATTTTTATTTTTTATTACATCTTTTAGTACAACATAAAATTATTGCCTGACCTCAAGAACTTGTAACACTCCCGCTGTGTGAGGAGAATTGGTTGTCATGGTTTCACATCAAAGTAGCTGACAGCCAGCCCGGCAAAAGAAAGAGCCGGGTTGTAATTGGATAATTCCAGATTTCTGTGTTCCTGCGAATGGAGGACACACATGAGAACATCGGGGGGGAACACAAGGCAGCTGCTAGAACCATTGTGGTGGACTAAACCAAGATGTTAATGAGAAATAATGTCCTTGGATGTAGTGAGGTGGGATATCAGTGTCTGGTTAATATTTGGCTCAGCGTGGTTGTGCATAAGGATTTAAGACAGGAACGGTGTAGTCATGTTCTGGCAAAAATATGATTCTCGGGCTCTAGAATACTGCAGAGCATCTTCACTGTTAGTTTGGGCTGTATGGCTATGTTATCATTATTTCAAGCTGGCTGAGTGCATGGATGGATGGTATGGAAGTGGTTTATGTTGCAGGAGTGGATTGAAATGTTTCTTTGGACGTTTAGATATTGTTTCCTCCTCTAACTTTTCATGATAAAGAATACTACACACTTCATACTGTTGCCTTTTATGTACATGAGGTGAATTTAATTTAACTTTTCATCATCTTTTAGACTTTTGAGGACAATATGTCCTTCGCGTGGCCTTGCTTATGATGCATGATTTGTACAAAAGGGAATACATAATTTTGAAGTCATTGAAGCCTTTAGAAAAATTGATATCTGCAATTTCATGGTAGCTGATAATGATTGAAAGCTTCAGTACAGCTACTAATTTGACCATGTAGTGAGTAGGGCTGCACGTGATGATTTTATTCACTATTAATCAACTTTAATTAGTTCATTTGAACATTTAGATATAAAAGAACAGAGAAGAAGTAAATTGGAAACAGTTTACATTTACATTGCCCTACAAAATGTTTTTGCATCATGGAAATTTAATGAAGGTATGTGCTTGCCCAGACAATATTACAGTAAGTAAGATATGTACAGTATAAACTGTAATATAATGTTAAAAAATAAGATGAATGAACAAAGGATGTTTTTTCTATTAATTGCAAACAGAACTGATTTGATCTTTCCAAGTTAGATTCTCATCTATTAAATTACCAATAAATCTCTTCATCATCTATATGTAATGTTGCTAATTTCAAATTGTAATTCATCCTCCCTGCAAATATCATAAAATTTGATTTTTTTTTTCTTTTAATGTCAGTGTATTTGTTTGAAAACATTTTGTATATACAAGAAGGCCACTGTTAACCTCATTCGTAAGTACTGACAAATTTTTATTTGAAATAATTAAATAAGTATAATCAGCAAATAATATTGTCATTGTAGATAGTTTATATATGTTTTATTAAACATATATGTTATATATGTTTTATTAAACAATAGGGGTCCTAAAGTGGACCCTTGTGGTACCCCATCCATTATAGGATAAACCAATGAAATCTATATCTGTGCGCTTTTGCAAGTAATGGTTGACAGCCTCTAATGCTTTGGATAGATCCAAGAACATACCACATGCAAACTCTTTCTTTTCTAAGGCAGTATGGACCCTATCTACCAGTTACGGAAGCCATACTGGTGTTCGTAAAGTCAATCAATCTGGTGATGAGGGTGTTTGCAGGTCCTTAAAAAGTCCTAAAATGTCTGTAATTCAAACATAGAAATGTTAGACTTTAAAAATCATTAATAGATATGAAGTCTTTTTTGCCACAAACATTAGATCTAATTTTGATTTTTCATCTTTAAAGTCATTTTTTTATAGTCAAAATGGGTTAAGCGCTTCTCTGTAAAACCACTGAACCTTTTTACTTTGTACTTGCACTTACCTGTTAGCAAAATGTAGATTGACTTTACCCACTTCAGCATTTCCCACAGAATTATAATCTGTGTATAAACTTTTAGAGCCAGCGCAATGAATGATTTTACTTTCACTGTGCCTGATGTTCTGCTGCTCCATCTGTGCCTAGAGCACGCTCTGCACTGCAAGACTGTGGTTCAGTGAATACCCCAACGGTATATATCCCAACAGCTCTCCTAATGAACGGTGCAGCTCCAAAAATATAAAACCACACGTGGCGGCAGGTGTTTTGTGGCAGGCCTCCACAAATAAATGAACGTGTGGGAAACCCTGCACTCTAATAACCATATTCCCCCATAAAACCTACCTCTGCATGGACTCACATACAGTATTTACTACTGTACAACAAGTAGTTACTGCAGTGCTTGAATGAGAAAAAATGACTTGCACACAGTTGTTGCAGCTGTCGCAGTGGGGGGTTCCACACTTTAAAATTCTTGAGTTGAATATCACTTAAAATGTTCTTACATGCAACACTGACTGAATGTTGAAAAGAATACAGTATGCTGTTAATAATATCCATAGTATGCAGTTTTGCTTCTGATATGTATGTGTGCCTTTTTGCCTTTCTTATTTCTGTTGGTGTGATTCCCACTACAGCATGAACTCCCACCTACCAGGCCCGAGGGCAGAAGGCAGAACGAGTTAATGTCTTTTCCATTGGTGTCGGTGACATCTTCTGTACTCCCTAATGTAGATAATGACTTTTTACTGCAGCTAGGTGCTGAGCGGGTGGTATTTGTGCTTTACTGGCTGAGCATCGAGAGGGCACAGCGGAGCGGGAGGAGTGAGGGAATTGACAAGAGTGGGAGAGGGGAGGGAACAGAGGGAGGCGCAAACGGCATCGGAAGACTGCAGGAGAGGACTACAGAGAGAAGAGTAGAGAGGAGAGGAAACAGTAGGCCGCCCCTGCACACTGTAGTTCTCCCTCCAGTCAGGCGGTCGTGCACACAAACACAGCCAAACAGTTCAGAGCTTTGAGACTGAAGAAAGTCTTGGCATGGAGGAAACCTAAAAGGAAGAAGTGGAGGAATAACTTAGCACTTCACACACACACAGGCTGGTCTCTTGGGATTTATGTGTGTGTGAAGCAGATGCACACACAAACACTCATGTTGCTCTCTGTGAATCCAACACACCTCTGGCTAATCTGTATATAGCCTCAGATGACGGGCCACAGGCTTCCACATGGCAGTGCATCTTGTGTGTTAACCGTAAGGAGGGCTCAGCGCAGCCTCAGTGTTGAGTGTTTCCAGGACTGATTAAATATTTACCAGTGGCGAGAGTGTGTAGGCAGGGATTGCAGCTTACATGATGAGCTTTTTGACCTCTGAGCCACCGTAGAACGCTGCAGGGCTGGCGAGTCAGGCTCACATAGCCTCGTGGCGTGTGTTTGTGTAAGCCTCTTTGTGTGCACATGCATGTTGTAGGCATGGCAACTGCTCTCGCTTTCTTTTACAAACCTGGCCTCACACTTGATTCATGTGGCATTACTCACCTCCCGCCCTCCCCCTGCTCACAGACACTCACTGAATACACACATGTAAATACTCCACAGAGGTAAAGCATTGTATTATCAGTCTGTGTATGTGATTTTAAAATCCTGGATGGAGTTAAGTCATGCAGATCCTCCTCTGCATATAATCTTAACACACTGTTCTATAATCTCTTTGCTGCAGTTGTGTGTCCTGGACCTCTTGTTGAAGGTTCATTGTGTGTCATGGTCATTTGGCACATGTGATCATCTGTCCTATTTTAAGATGAACTCAGATACGATGCTTCGGAAGTCACATTGATTAGGAGTTTATCCTGCAGTGCACACATCACTGCTGTGGCAGCTGCTGCGGGAACATCCAGTTCTTACCCGTGTGCATTATGCTTGAATGTATGTGAGCGACAAACGAGTAGACCTCCTTGCCTCTTTGAGTAGTTGTGGTTGCTAGATTACTGGTAATGACCCTAATTAACACAGTAGATGGCTGTCAGAGAAGTCGGAGACAACATTAGACAAACTGGTGTGTCGAAAAGCTGGGAAAAAAGACAAGTAAAGGGAGATAACAGAGAGAAGAAAGAGAGTCCCTTTCCTTTTTGACAGCAAATAAATTACAGATTTAAAATCTGATATGAATAGCGAAGATTGATGCCACAGTTATATCTGTACACTAAGTATACAGCCAGCAGACGCTTATCTTAGCTGAGCATAAAGACTGGAAACAGGGACAAATGGATAGCTTTTCAAGCCCATCGTAAAACCACAACTTGTTTTTGGATTGTTCGTCCGTCCATCCCATCCTCATGAACGTGATATCACGCCTCATGGAAATTTCTTCAGATTTGATACAAATGTCCAGTTTTGTTCGATGATGAACTGCTTAGTTTTGGTGGTCAAATGTCAAAGGTCACGGTCACTGTGACCTTGTCTGCCTCATTCTCGTAAACGCGATGTCTCAAGAACGCCTAAATGGAATTTCTTCAAATTTGGCAAAGGCAAAGGTTTACTTGGTGGTCATGAGTCAAAGGTCAAGGTTCCACGACCTTTCATTGATCTCATTCTCATTAACAGGATATTTCAAAAACCACTTGAGGAAATTTCTTTAAATTTGACAAACCTTTACTGGGACCCAACAATGAGCCAACTACTTTTTGGTGGTCAAAGATCAAGGTGGCTGTGACCTTGTCTGTCTCATTCTCAGGAATATGACATCTCAAGAACATCTTGAGTGAATTTCTTCAAATTGGCACAAAAGTTCACTTGGACTCGAGGGTGAACTGATGAGAATTTCGTGGTCAAGAGTTAAAGATCAAGGTCGCTTTGACCTTGTCTGTTTCATTGTCTTGAACCTTATATCTCAAGAAAAGCTTGAGGGAATTTCTTCAAATTTGGCATGAATTGTCACTTGGACTCAACGATGAACAAACTAGTTTTTGGTGGTCAAAAGTCAAGGTCACTGTAACCCTGTCTGTCTCATTCTTGTGAATGTGATATTTTAAGAACACCTTTAAATCGTAATTTTGTCGCTGTTAAACACACTTCATTCATAGATGACAGAAACAAATTAAAACTCACAAAAGCTATCTTGATTCATCTTTCCACTGCTCCAACAACTGCCAACTCTGGTTTGGAATCTGGTGGGTTTAGCAAGGATGATTTCAAGGCTGTCTCTAATTTAACAAAAAGGATCCTACTATTTAACAAATAGGTCTATTTCAGGGATACTTTCCATAATGTTGTCAGACACTTAAAATAATAATCTGAGCCTGTCACTGACAGAAACAAGGACTTATAGTTGATGTATATTGGTGGTGTACAAATGCCCTGAGTGGTTACATTACAGCCTGTTTCACCACTGCTGGCTGCAACCTCTCGCACAGTACTGGACCAGTTTCCAAATCGTTGTCTTCATTAGTCACTTTGACACAAAAACATGGGATAATAGGGTCCAAGTTAAAAAAAAAACCCCAAAGCTACCCTTTAATTAATGAGCAGTTTAGGTGGTAGAGGGCAGATTGTGTTCGCTTCAGACAGAGCCAGGCTAGCTGTTTCTCACTGTGTCCAGTTTTTATGTGAAACTAAGCTGAAGCTGGCTGCTAGCTGTGGTTTCATATTTGTGGTTTCAATCTTCTCTAACTCTCAGCCAGAAAGCCAACAAACATATTCCTCAAAATGTCTCCTCACAGCCAGGGAGGTCTCCCCATGTGGTGTTTACTTCCTGTTTGTCCACTCACATCTTTCCTCCTTATGGGGAAGCACTCTCCTTAGTTGGCACGCTGCAAGTATTGCCCCTTGAGGGCTTTCAATCTGGTAAATTCACCCAACTCTCCTCCGATGGCCCGAGGGCAGAAAGAACAGCAGACTTGTTTCTTTTCTAGCTTTTGAGTTGCTCGTCTCTTCCTCTATTCCTCTCTTCCTGTCTTGGCTGTCTCTTTTTCTCTTGGCTCGCATCCCTGCAAGGGCTGTTTGCATTTTACCTCTTGATGAGATGCATCCTATCATTTTTAAACTGCTCCACTTCCTTGCACCTTTGGGTTTTGTTGACTAATAGTATGATTTATGTGAAGACGCGTGTGTGCACGGGGCAGCTTTGCTTTGTGTAATTTTTTTTTTTTTTTTTTTCTTCCCCTGAGCTCCTGCTGAAGCTATAATTCACAGCAGGATGTTGTGCTGCATGAAATCTTAGTGATTTTGTCAGCCTACATGTTCATGGAGTGCCAGGTAGATTACAAAATGGAACACATACATCCGTTTTCTTGTGTGTAATAAATAACCTGACACGATGTGAGTATGGTACTACTCCTCAACCATCTGCTGCTCCTGTTTGCCAAGTTCCAGTGAATGCCAAGAATCATTTGCAAATACTATGATGATATCACCAAACCTGTGATCCTGGTTCAGTTTACTTCGTATATCTGGATTTGAGCCCAGAGTTAAAATATTTGGTCTGCAAATTTGACTTCATCTATTTCTATGCTACACTGACATCTCCTTTTCTTTTCCCCCTTTTGCCTAATCCTTCCTCAATTCCTTGACATATCCACATGCGAGCCACTTAAACTTATATCATTATAGTTGACCAATAGGTGATCATGAATAAAAGATTTGGCATCACTAAGGTGTGAATGTGCATAACCGGATGACCGTGCAACAGGATATTGCTGTAAAAGGGCACACATGCCTAGAGGACCTTCACAGTCTTATTAAAGGTTAAATAAATACAATAAAAGTTAATGGAAGGAATGAGGATCGGCACAGATGACAGCTGCTGAGCTGTACTTCCAGCTTAATCCTGCACTTAGATGGGTTTTCCTGCTCTTCACAGCATCATCAAACATTTTCAGAGCTGGATAGTGTCAGACACTTCTTAGAAAACCCGACCACCATCTTGCAAAAGAGTGTGAAATCTTGCCAGGAGAGCAATGCATTATATGCCGGCATCTGCTTGGCTGTGATCCCCAGTGAGCAGAGGCCTGTATTAACAAGGTCTGGACACGTTTGGAGCTTGACGGTGCTCACATTCCACCGCAGGGTTAGAGGGAGGGGTTAACAGGAGAGAGGGGTTAGATGTAAAGAGAACAGAGCTGTCTCTGACTAATTATATCACTTTGGGCTTCAGAATGCAGCCTAACATGCACTTATTGCATTGTTGTCTTGTCAGTGAACACTCTATGGGTGTGTTTTGTGCATGTCTGTCTCTGGCAGTGTGTATGTGTCTCCAAGTGCATGTGTGTCCTCAACTCAGTCGAACTTGTTAAAAAAAAAAGGGGCATGCATTCAAAGACTCCATGTCCTCTGTTTATTCTTCCTGTTGCCAAAATAAACTCCGAAATGCAGCTGTTCGGATTAGTTTGTTTCTGTAGCTGTGAGCTGTGTAAATCTGGTCTGTTTCTGTGGGTGTTTTTTACGGTAGCAGATGATGGCAACTGAGTTACAAGCCACGAGAAACGTATACTGCAGCTTCAGACACAATGTCGATTCAAAAACATATATGAAAATATACAAAAGAAACTTGTTGCAAATGAAAGAAATGAGCTGCCGAAAGCCAAAACAAATGTATTATCAGAGTCTATGTCAAAAACACACAAAATGCAACAGAGAAATTCAGCATATCCAGTCAACACTAGGGGGAGCACCAGGTGGAGGAGCTTGATTTTTGACCCAAGAGAGGAGAGGGACCTAATGAGCTTTGTTTTTTGAGTGAGAAGAAAAGTAAAGAGGTCATAGGGATTTCATTTTATTTATTTATTTATTTAACATATGACATAAAAGCATACATAAAGCGCAATATATGTACATAAAAGTCTCAGGCCCAATGTAAGAGAATACGTACCTTCTGAGGAAGTCAGTGTCAGTTAATTTTGCTTTTGACAGCCCAACAACCAGTAACTGGTAATGAACTGAAATGAACTTTTTTTTTTTTTTGTAATTCTCTATTATTGGATTATAAACCACTATATACGTAAACAGAATCCACAAACAGTTGAACATGAAGACCTTTAGCAAAAAAAAAGGTTAAAATTGAATAAATAAAAATATGGATTCACTATCCATTTAGAGGTGGTGAAATTGTAATGCTTTGTTCTGCGTTACTGCAAAGACATGGTGGCAACCCTCTAGCCCTGTTGAGTAAGCAGCTTCATTTTGAGCCGCAAAGTCCCTTTAGCATTGTTAGCTCTGTTAGCACCACTAGCTGTGCTGATGCTGCTAACAGTGCTAACAGAGCTAACAGTGATAACATACTTAACAATGCGAAAGGGGTTTTGCGACTCAAAATTTAGGCACATACTCACTGGGGCGATGTGGGAGGAGATTGGGGGTTGGGAACAATATTTCCGCAGCAATGTTGTTGGGTCCGAACTACATTACTAGCGGTAACTGCTGATTGAGCGGCACCGGTAACTAGCCCGCATCAGACCCAAGGGATGCGCATTACAGTAAACTGAAGACAAGCAAAATAGACCTTCAGACCGATACATGTAACCGTTAAAAAAATATTCCAGTGTCAACCAATTAACAGTTAATGCGGCACATTTTTCCCAATTGAAATGTTTTGGGCCATTGTAGCGCGTTTGCCCTTGTTGAACATACATAATTTTCTGCGTGCGTGTTTGTTTTGTGCACACTCCTACATTTCCCCAAAACTGTGACTTTGATTGAACAGTGTGCAGCAGATGGGTGGAAAAAATGTCAACTTCTACATTTTAATAAGGGCAACTGCTGATGCCAGCACTGTGGCACAGGCTCAGAGGTGACTTTGGTTGTGCCCATCGCAGATGTGGCACCAGCACTCACACATTCACACATGCGCACACACACAAACACACCCTGACAGCCAGTAAGAATAGTAAGCAGGGTGTGAGCTCCAGGGCTTGTGTTTTTATAGCATTGTTTCCCTGACAACTCTGTCATTATATCAATCAGTAGTTTGAGAGCGTCATTGTCTTGGATCATATTTTGTGACAGGACACCTAGAAGGCAGCCTACACACACACAAACACACACGCACTTGTTTCTGTTTCTGTTTGCCTGCTCATCCTTTCTCACTCACAGATGCGTTACAGTCTTTCCGATCTAACATGACTCAGACTCAGCCTCTGAAATGACTGCAGAGCAGGATTACGTGCTGGACTCACAGTTGAACGAGCTAATTGCTCTTTGCGCTCCCCCTGTGACCCATAATTTTCCCTCTCTTCCTCCTTTAACTCCCTGAGTAGCATACATTAAACTTCATACCTCAGTACCTTGTTTCATGTCCTGGGTGTGTGATTAGCTGCTTGTTAGCTATCACGGTAATGAACAGAGAAGATACACCCATGGGCGAGCATTCACTGTGCAGAACCTGTTTGTACACAGAAAAAAAATCATTAAAGTCACAGTTGTTGCTTTTAATAATTTGAGGAAGGTGGTAGTTGAACTTTTGAAAATCAAGATTTTCAGTCAAAGCAAAGTCTGTTGTTTTGATGAAATGTCAGAGGATTATGTTTCCATGAAATTAGATTTAGAGATCAAAGTATCTACTTGAAGTGCCGTCAGAATATCTAAATCTTACATCAAAGTCAAAGTCTGTAACGTCAGCGTAGAGGTAAAAAGACAGATCATGGACTTCTTTAGTATAGAAGTAATGTGTCAGAGTAATCCCAGACTCTTATGTGTGAGGAATTCAAGAGTAAAAGTCTGTGTGTATGTGTTCAATTGTTAATATGTCTCCACAGTGTTTTTTCAGAATAATAAACCCCTGCTCACATGGTGTTCTTGCTGTGTTCCACTGCCATTGTAAAGCTGTGCATAAGCCTTGTGCCCACGCCAACAATTAGCCATAAATGGATGTCAACACACCCCAATTTAACCTGATTTGCACATAAATGGCAGTCATCATCGTGGCCCATCATCTAGCAGTGGAAATAACAGAAAATAATTATTCCGCAATTAGACGAGTCAGAAAAATTATGCACATTAAGCACCTCAAATAAGATTGGTCTCTATATCAGGGATTGATAGAGTCCCACTCTCTCTACCTTTTACCTCTTTGTTGGCCACAGAGTCGTAGTAGTCAGCCTTGTTGTCACAACACGAGCAAAGGTGCCAGAAAGACCACCGGGTGATAGACTCCAATGTCACTTGAAGCCACGGGAGTTCTGGGATCATGTCAGGAAGGATTAAGAAAGTAAAAGCGCACTAGAGAGAGAACATCCTTAGGGTTGTCAGGGTGGAAAGAATTCACAGGAGTTTTCTCTTCTCATCACTAGAAGAGGGTAAGATTGCTAGGCAGTAACCTTTTGCCTCCCAAAACGAATTACGATGCTTTTAAACAGCTTTTAGGACGGGGATTGCATTGAGATTGGAAACCTCATACTGTGTTCTCTGCTCCTTTTTTAGGCCGGAAAATCAATACGGTCCCTAAAGACTCGTGCTCTCTGTCATCTTGTGTTGGCAATGACCCAGAACAGTGCCAAGCAGCAGTCAGTGTTTTATTACTTACGGTGATCGTTGGCAGCAATATATTATCAGGATGAATAGCTTAATGACTGGTTGCAGTTGGTATTGTACTTTATTCAACATGGCCGTACATCAATTGTACAACAGTAGGCAAAAAATGTCCTCCTCAGTGTACTCTATCACATTCAGGTCAGCTTACAAAGAAGGTGTGAATAATTTGGATGCAGTAGGCACAGGGCCTTCAGGTTTTAAATTCTTCTGATTGTTTAAGTTTTTGTTTAAAAAAATTCAAATGCCCCCCCCCCCGTTTTCAACATGCATGTTTTATATCAGTGGCCCCCCAGGCAAATGGTAACACTCATTAGGCCAAAAAAAACAAAAAATATCCATCCATTTTTAACGGCTTACCTGAAGGGGCAGCAGACTGAACACAGACTGCTAGACGCCCTTCACCCCAGCAGAGCTTTCCAGCTCCTCCTGGTGGACCCCGAGTCGTTCCCAGGCCAGACGATTAATGTAATCCCTCTGGCGTGTTCTGGGTCTGCCCCGGGTCTTTTACCAGTTGGACGTGACCGAAACACCTCTAACAGGAGGCGCCCAGGAGGCATCTTGATCAGATGCCCGAACCACCTCAACTGACCTCTTGATGCGAAGGAGCAGCGGCTCTACTCCGAGCTCCCTCCGGATGTCCGAACTCCTTACCCTATCTCTAAGGCTGAGCCCAGCCACCCTTCTGAGGAAGCTCATTTCGGCCGCTTATATCCAAGACCTCATTCTTTTCGGTTATTACCCAGAGCTCATGACCATGACCATTGTTCCAACACTATATAAAATCTACAGCAGCGCACAGCAGTGAGTCCATGAACGAGGCATTTGTCTGTCGTTAGATCGCATTTCTGTAATAGCAGGGCAGCCAAGTGCCTAAACTACAGTTAGTCCAGAGAATATTCAGGTCATGCTGTTTTGCCCTCATTGTTCTCACTGTGGAGTTTGCTAGAAGTGATGTAATGTAGCGTTCCATGTGGCGTGAGCAGTGCGCCGAACTTTGTTTAAATTACAGCCTTTAAATGCTGTGTTGCCTGTCAGCATCTGGGCATATGATAACTTAGGAGGTATTTTGGCCTTGTGTGCTCTGCCCCAGAGGTTGGCATTGTTGTGTACTACATCAAACTACTGTATTTATCATTTTTAGAATATCTCAGGAATGCTGTGGTCTACAAACCTACTTTGAATTGCTTCCGCTTTGTCAGTGTTGTAGCTTTTCAACAAGTGCCACGCTGTGATTGTATCCCTTTCAGAAGCAATCCAGGATGGAACAGTGGGGATTTTCTACAGACTTTAAAAACCAATAAATCTATCAATGAATGTCTTTAGCTAATAGCTGAAGCCAGCTGAGGGCAAGGATGTATCCCATTATTCATTGGGTGCAGTCTGTCAGCAAATCAGAGGCAGTTTTGCTGACTGGGCATGATCTCTGAAGCCAAAGGATAATGAATAAATGTTTGGAAAAATATTAAAAGAAACTAGAAGGTGTCAACACAGCCTACAGGAAACACTATGACTCTTTTTTATTTGTGTATATATGATGGCTCCACTCATACAGCACGCTCCTGTACTTAACGTACTCTGCCATTCCCTCCTCATTCAGCTCCACTCTTGGTAATACTCTTTAATTGGACCAGCTGTCCACTCCTCTCTCACAGGACATCATTTGAATAAGTGGACAAGTGCGCTAATGGTGTTGTTGTTTCTATTCAAATAAGTCGGGAATGTTAATGCAGCTCCGGCTGCTATTGGAAAAAGGCTGTGAAAGATTTTGCATTGTAAGTGGTTGCTAATATTCCACTGTAGGAGGGATGAGGAAAATGCTACAGAGTCCTAACAAACATGGTCAGCTTTTACATTCTAATTCTGGTTATTTTTAACTGCCTATGTGTATATAATTTTTATTAAGGCCACTTTATTAGGTACACCTTGCTTTTGCCAGGTTGGACCCCTTTTGCCCTCAGAACTGCTTTAATTCTTGGTGTCATAGATTCAACAAGGTGCTGTAAACATTCATCAGAGATTTTGGTCCATATTGACATGATAGCATCACACAGTTGCTGCAGATTTGTCAGCTGCACATCCATGATGTGACTCTCCCGTTCCACCACATCCCAAAGGTGCTCTATTGGATTGAGATCTGGTGACTGTGGAGGCCATTGGAGTACAGTGAACTCACTGTCATGTTCAGGAAACCAGTTTGAGATGATCTGAGCTTTGTGACATGGTGCGTTATCCTGCTGGAAGTAGCCATCAGAAGATGGTACACTGTGGTCATAAAGGTTTGGACACGGTCAGCAACAATACTCAGGTAGGCTGTGGTGTTTAAACCATGCTCAGTTTGTACTAAGGGGCCCAAAGTGTGCCAAGAAAATATCCCCCACACCATTACACCACCACCAGCAGCCTGAACCGTTGATACAAGGCAGGATGGATCCATGCTTTCATGTTGTTTACACCAAATTCTGACCCTACCATCTGAATATTGCAGCAGAAATCCAGACTCATCAGACCAGGCAACGTTTTTCCAATCTTCTATTGTCCAGTTTTGGTGAGCCTGTGTGAAGTGTAGCCTCAGTGGCACCTGTAGCCCATCTGCTTCAAGGTTCAAGGTTTGTGTTGTTGGTTCAGAGATGGTCTTCTGCAGACCTTGGTTGTAACCAGTGGTTATTTGAGTTACTGTTGCCTTTCTACCATCAAACCCTAGAGATGAATGTGCGTGAAAATCCTGGTAGATCAGCAGTTTCTGAAACACTCAGACCAGCCTGTCTGGCACCAACAACCATGCCACATTCAAAGTCACTTAAATTCTGATGCTCGGTTTGAACTTCAGCAGGTCGTCTTGACCATGTCTACGTGCCTAAATGCATTGAGTTGCTGCCACATAATTGGCTGATCAGCTATTTGCGTTATAGTTATACCTAATAAAGTGGCATGTGAGTGTATATCAGTCCAGCTGTAAAGGGCCAATGGAAAGTTGAACAGCCAAACCCCCCAGAACACTGTGACAACATGCCCTTTCGAAATGGTACCACTGTTACATGTCTCTAATCTGATAGAACAAATGCATCAGTTTAACAGCCTATAAATAGTCATACATCATGATACATCAATAAAATATAGAAATGGACGGCAGCAGGTGTTGCCTCCATGAAACCAAGGTCAAGTGCAGTAGAAGTATGGATACACAAGATTTTAAAGTTTATTACCTTGGTGTGCTAATGTCAGCTAATGGAATGTCACTTATTTCAGCTGTAGTTCTAACTATGAGGTGATTGTGGTATTATTTATGCCAGTATGGAGTGTTTGAATTTTCAAGCTGCTACCTGGTTTAAATGTTTCTGTGCATGAGTAATCAAAATTCACATGCAGACACTGCAGTGTGAAGAAAACTTTTTATAGGCTCTGCTGTTAACCTGTTTTGACTTGTCTTGTTGAACTTATATGAGAATGCAGCTCTGCCTGCACACTGAAGTATGAACCCACAAAATTTCAAATAAGAAAGCGACATTTTTCTTTAAAGACGGTAGTTTGTGTCAGAGTTGTGTGAATAGACACAAGAAAGGGGCACTAACGAAGAGGGAAATGACTGATAGCGATCTTAGCCAAGGCATAATCACACTTGTGTGTCACTTTCTGCTTGAGAGGAGAGCAAATAAACTGCATCTGTCGACATGTTAACTGTGTACATTTAGGCATAAACACAAGCAGTTCAGCTCACTCTTATATTGATTTACAGGGTGAGAAGTTGTGATGATAATCTTGGAAGGATATGAATGTTGTTTGTTGAAGCTGATACCAGAAAAAACAGTGTCGCGTTTAGTTCAGCTCGTGAAAAGATGGCCAGATATGTGCCGTCTCTTTGTATCGGCAAGCTGTGATAGTTCCCGCTGATGCTCTGCAAATGTCTGTACCGCACAAGTGAGCCACATCCTGAAAGTTGATCTCAAAGTTTGATACTGAATTTTAAAGAGACGGTGTTTGTGCACGTTAATAAAAGCAGCTCAAGGCTTCGACAGGCAGAGCCAGGATTTGAAGTGCCCCCTCTTTCAAAGCAAGTGACCTTTACAAGAAAAGAGAGGCTGAATAAGCAAGGAGTATGGAATGAAAATGCAAGGATTAGTAAGTGAAATACATTTTGGTGCTTTCTTTGTTTGAATATTCAGTCTTCATTCATGCCGTGTCCATGCACTAAGTGCTTTATTTGTTAGTTAAGTGCAAGAAGATTTTTGTCACTGCTGTGTTTGCTTCAAGAGAATTGTTGTAGGCTGCTCTGTGAAATTTCAATCAACCAAAATGTACCTAAGACTTTCCTCTGTAAACGTTGCCTCTGCAGACAGTTTTGTCGTGCAGAGAGGCACTGTTTATCTAAAGTGTACTGCCTCTCCTGAAGTTGATTACAGTCCTCCTCGCAGCTTCTGTGCTGCGGCAGAAGACATTAAACAGTGGAAAAGCTTCTTAAGTGATTGGCAATGATGTCGTCTGAATTGTGATTTAGTGGCCACATGACTGACCACAATGGGCTGAACGATTAATCGCATTTAAACGGACATTGTGATTTAATAAAAGACGTTTTTCAAATTGCAAAAGCTGCAATGAAAGACAAAGTGACTGATTCAGAAGTACCTGGCTTCACATGCACACACACTGCCCTTCACTGTAGGTAGGGCAGTGTAAAGTACTGTGTGAAAATCGCCGACGGGGGGTTTAAGTGCAAACCACAAGTTTACACATTACATTGTGTGCTGTGGCGAGCATGAGAGAGTTAAAGTGGTTGAGCTGAGAGCAGACAGGTGTTGGCGATCAGAGCAGAGAGTCTCCCAACAATGGTCTGGAAGCTGAAGCAGGAACATTTAATATGTTTACAACGAGGCACATGGTAGAGGCACAGTCAGTGTGCACCGAAGCCTGTGTGATTTGTTACAGTAACTGACAGTAAAATTCATATTTATTTTGCGTATGCTAATGTTAACAACCTGCTTTGTTGTTCTTCTTTTGAACATGAGGGTTATCTCACATAACACGCAGTTGCTGCCACGTGATTGGCTGAGTTTAAAGACTCCTGGAAGTTGTGATAGGATTTTTTTTTAAAGTTGAACATACAGATACATCTTAAGTTTAGCTGCAGCACTGAAATTATCTCTGCATGTTTTAGGTTTGTAGATTATCAAAATGTTGTGACCTACAGTAACCACCCTAAATGAGTTAGTTTAAGTATCTCAGGGTCATGTTCAGAAGTGAGGGTAGAATGGAGCGTGAGATGGATCGGCAGTTTGGCGTGATGTCTGCAGTGATGTGGGCGCTGCACCGGACTGTCATGGTGAAGAGGGAGCTGAGCCAGAAGGCAAAGCTTTCGATTTCCATCTACAGTACGTCCCAACCCTCACCTATGGTCATGAGCTCTGGGTAGTGACCGCAAGAATGAGATCGTGGATGCACGCGTCAGATAAGATTCAGATAAGCAGTTGAGAATGTGTGGATGGATGTTACCTGTAACAGTCTGCTACTGTATATGTCAACAGCAGCCCTTGTCATTTCAATTACATGTCTACATGTGATTATGAAGACTTGACACTATGAGGCTCCTACCGTGGGTGTCCACAGTTGGCCTGAATATGTCCACTGTGTCTTTTTTTTTTTTCCATACTCTCAATTGCTGCTGGCGCTAGTTTCCCCACCTCTGCCTCTCCGTCTTACACCGCACATGATAATGGGAGTGATGGTGTCAGTTTCAGAAGCAGCGATGCCCGGCTCATTTAATTATTTTGCTCGCAGGCTGACGAGGAGCAAGCAGACCTGCCACTTACTGCCTTTAATTCTTGTTTGATCGGACGATAAAAATCACGGCAATAACAACAAGTGGAAACAGCCTCTGGATTCTGTCGAAGTGCCGCATTGAGTGGACTCTGGTGTTCCAGCTGCACTTTAGATGACGACAGGGAGGGAACCCTGATGACGCACACACATACGCACAGACACACACACACGCACACACCTCCTAAATGAGAAAAAGCAGTGAAGCCTGAAGATGCCCTCTTTCATTCTCTCCCTCTAACTGCCCTTCATCATTTAATGCTGTACATTCCAATATAGCATCCTCTTCTTCTCTTCCTCCCCTCCTCTTATCTTCCATCATAGCGCTCAGCACTCCGCCTTAAAGTCTAATACATCATCGTGTCTTGTAGTCCAGATAAAGCCTGGATATTTAACGATTTGTTAAGCAGGTGTCCTTGGCTGTCCTGCCCTGTTCTACCCTGCTCGCGTTTGTTCTTGCAAAGTTTCTGAACCAAACTTTCTGTGAAGTTGAGTCGCTCAAAGGCGAGGACGGCCTTAAATCAACTCAGACTGAACGCCTTTTGTCACATCCTGAATGTTAGTTTTTTTTTTTCCCCGGCAAGGTCATGCGAAGTCTTGCAAAAGAGATGTTTGACATTGTGATTCCTGAATGAAAGGGCGTTTGGCGAATCAATAGCTTTCGGTGAATAGCCTGTGCCGCGTTCGGTTCATCTGTTATGTATAAACAACTCTTAGTGTTCCTACTCCTACATGGCAAGTTAGTCAGTTAACAAGAGAGTGGAATGGAAAATCAGCCTCATTACGCAAGCTGGACGGACCTTGCTCCGACGCACGCGCGCGCACACACACACACACACACACACACACGCACACGCACACGCACACGCACACACACGCACGCACACAATCTTCTGGCGACAATAAAAGAGAAAAATCTATTACCTAGGCTTATCCACATGCAGGCACACGCAAACCAAAGTGCACACACACCATCATTCACATTTTATCAAGTGTGACTCAGAGAGTTGTGTTTATGCGGCATGTTAATTGAGCCTCTCCAGAAGGTTTTAACGCAAATTAAAATGGCTTCTTATTCTTTGCAGTAGCTAACAGTCCTTGTTATGATTGCCTCTGCAGGCCCAAGAGGGGTGTGTGGTGTGTGTGCATTTTAGTGTGTGTGTGTGTGCATTTTAGTGTGTGTGTGTGTGTGTGTGTGTGTGTGTGTGTGTGTGTGTGTGTGTGCATGTGCATGTGCATGGAGAAAGTGTATCTGTGATTAATGATGTTTCTGTGCTGTATGTAGTGTGTGTGTGTGTGTGTGTGTGTGTGTTGGGGGGTTGCTATAGCGTCTGATTAAAGCGCCGGTCAGGAGGATGTCCTCTTATCTGAGTTTATCATCAACAGAAACTGATGTTAATGGCAGCAGCAGTTTAGGTGGCTTGGTGTGCTGGTTGACACATACACACCCACACACACAAACACACACAAACACACACACACGGAGCCCAGGAGATGGTTTACAGCCCAATTACCCAGCCTGCCTCTGTGCTAGAAGGGGGCTCTAAATCTTTGGATTCTATTGTACACGATATAACCTCTGCTACTCCCTTCCTTTGCCCATCAGCTGTATAGTTCACCTCGCTGCTCTCTGTTTTCATGGGATGCTGTTAAGTAATCTTTTATCTCTCTGTGAAGAGTCTTTCGGACCATCTCAGAGGATTAATTCTGCCAAGAGCAATCATTAAAGGAAGACTCAGGTTTACTCGTGATGTTTTTGGGAGTTTTGGGCCACAGTTTTTATTGGTTATAAATGGAGCGGACTCCCCAAAGTCGTGGCTGAAGATCTCGATACAAAGTCCAACATGGCCGTAAGACAGAGGTTGTACAAAAGCCAACTGATACATGAATTCATCTTAATCAGGGGTTCCCCACTTCGGCTTTAAAGCCTGGACGCTCATATTTGGATGAGTGCCCAGTTGCCCACGTACAGTTTCACATGGTGTGTGTTTGGGATACAGGTCATAGGAAATTGCAGATTAAATACTGAACTGAACCCATTAAGAAGAGCAATGTATTCAGACAGAATTTTTGGAAAAACATGGGACTGACAGTATGACTGACTAACAGAATGACACACTGACACAGTTTCCGTGATTATGTATAGCATACTATACCATGTCATACCAAATATTAGGAAAAAAAACCCAAAACATGGGGCCACAGGGGGAGCCACAGCGATCGGTCGCATTTTAGCCATTTTTAAGCATTTTCTGTTGTTATAGCAACACCCAGTTGCCAATTAGAGTTAAATTTCTCCAGTCACCTTGAGGCGTCCTGTTCTACATATCTACCAAGTTTAGTAAAATATCGATATGGTGGTTAGGCCTAGATAAGAAATTAGCTCTCTAGCGCCCCCATTTTGTTTGATGGGGTCAATAATGGAGGGGTCCCCTCAGATCATGTGTGGTCATATGCCTACAAAGTTGCGTGGTGATGGGTGAAACCCTTGAGATGTTATACACCTTTATGTGATGAGCCACGCCCTCCGCAATATTCATTGCCTTATAGAAGCTCAGTTTTAGTAAGTTTTCCAACTTTTGCTAGAGGGAACTTTAGATATTGGTCCCTAGATTATGTTCACCAGAGTTTCATGCAGATCGGTCAAACTTCCTAGGAAGAGATCGATTTGAGGTGTTTATCAAAAAATTCAAAATGGCGGAAAATCTATATAACCGGAAGTTATGGGTTCTTGAGGCAGATTTGTTCCTCATGAGTAGAGGCATTCAAAGTTTGCAGTTGGTTGCTATAGCGCCCCCCTTTGGCCAATTGATGTAACATTGCTTCATTCGCATCCTCCCATGACCCTCAACCACTGTGCCAAATATCACATGGATTGACCAAGTCAGTGAGGAGAAAAACATGGAACAGACCCCCCCCCCCCCCCCCCCCACAGACAGAGTTTTCGTCATTATATGGTAAGATACAGTAAAGACTGATGTGGTTTTACATCCCCTACTTCCTCCAAAGAAAACCTCAATGCCATTATCAGCATATGCAGATTGAGTAGCTAATGGGGGGGATGATGTACTGATGACCTACTTGAGTTAAAGATTGGTTTCCTGTTTTTGAGGGCATGAGAGGAACTGGTGAGCAAAGATGCAGCACAAATAGTTAATAAAGTTGTATATTATCATTCAGCTTTTATTCACCAAGATCAAAAAGTATGTCTAAGCTGAGGATTTGTTTCAAACCTGCTTGACTGTCTGCTCATGTTTCTTCTTCTGTAGACTTTAAGCATTGTTGCCATGTTCCCTGGAGCCCAACCTGATGTAAGCATGTTTAGACATGGCGACAGCTTTACATACTATCTAAAGAGCAGACTCTCCAGAGAGTAGAGCTGCATGATTAATGGATTCATTGATTAGTTGTCAGCTACTGAATAATTACCAGCTAATGTGATCATCAAATAATTGGTTTGAGTTCTTTTTTGAGAGGAAAAGAAAGTCAGAACTTCCAGCTTCTTAAATGTGAAGATGTTCTGGTTTCTTCGCTCCTCTGTGTAGTAAACTGAATGTCTTTGGGTTGTGGACAAAACAAGACATTTAAAGAGGTCATCTTGAGCTTTGGGAAACACTGATAGACATTTTTCATTATTTTCTGACATTTAAAAGATCAAACAACTAATAACAGTTTGTTGCAGCCCTACCAGAGAGCACTGAGAAGTTTGTTTTTCCGTGTCCCACTCAGCATGTATCAGCATGTATCTGGGTCACAGGTATCTAAAAAATGAATAATTGAAGATCCTTATCCAAAGAAATTATGCATGTTATGAGCTTATGTTATTTATTCATTAATTCATTTGCTGTAACTACTCATCCTGTTAGGCGCCGCGGGGGGGCTGGAGCCTATCCCAGCTGACACAGGGCGGGAGGCGGGCTACACCTTGTAAAAGCCGGAGTTCCCGGAGAAAACCCACGCTGACACAGGGAGAACATGTTCGAACCCCCTACCTCAGGTTCGAACCGGTGATCCTCTTGTGAGGCGACAATGCTAACCACTGCACCACCGTGCTGCTGTGTGCTTATGTTCATTTAAAAAAAAAAAAAAAAAAATTAGGGCTGGGTGATGTAAAGAAAATCCAGTATCATGATATTTTTTATTAAATACCTCGATGTAGATATTGTGCTGATTTTGTGGAGCCTTTAAAACCAGGAAAAGACGACACTTACAACATTGCAATATCCAAAAACTAAGACGATGTCTAGTTTCATATACCGATATTGCCCAGCCCTAACTCAAATACTGATAACAGGCTCAAAAATTCAGTAATAGTTTAGGAACTTCTCAGATCTGGGCACGTAACTCTGACTGTAATGTCCTCGCACTAGTAGGATTGATGGTCAAAATTACATAAATAAGACCTATCATGTGTGAAACCAGTAATTCTTGTTTCCACAGTGCCATATAATGTGTGTAAGAGTGCGTTAGGCCAGACAGACATAGATATATGAATGAAAAACTCAAAGGACACAACCAAAGACGGTTTTTGTGAATGAATCCATCATTACTGTGTGTGTGTGTGTGTGTGTGTGTGTGTGTGTGTGTGTGTGTATGCGCGCACTGAGCGTGTCATGTCCAAATATCAGTGGGTTTCATCATCCCAGAACAGACTAAAAACCTACTAGACTTGAACCAGATGCCCTTCAGACTTATGTTCCATCCGTCTTTTCACTTCAGCCCCTCCTCTATCCATTCATGGCTGCTATGGGCCTAGTTGTCATGGTTACTGTGTCCTTGCCATCGCTAAGCCCTGATTGCGACTTGTGCCGCCAGGAAGAAAAAGGTTTATGATAAGGCATGTACTCACAGGAGCACAAACACATATACAAAACTCTCACATGTTAAAAAGCCCTCAGCAGTCTTTCCATTCATATCAGCTTTAAATGCATATGTACACAGACATACACTCCCTCTCACACACACCCAAACACACACACACACACACACATACACACACACACACACACACACACACACACACACACTAGTATAGTAGTGAGGATCACTCTGACAGAGAGTCAGCCCTGTTCATCATCCACTGTGTGTGTGCATGGCGTTATAGATAAGTATGTGTGCTCAAAAAGGTCTCTGATATTAGAGTCACAAGCTACATCGCTAACCTTTAAAGGCCATCATAACGTATTACTTGGATAACTTCATTCTCGCGCAGCATGGACGGTTTGGAGAGGATTCTGGCATCAAATTGCACATTGGAGCCGAGTACGAAGGCACAAAAGTGCTCTTTTTGTGAAGATGGAGGCTGGCAAATGTTACCTGGAAGCATCATCCAAAAAATGTTTCCAGCATGTGCGTGTGTGTGTGTGTGTGTGTGTGTGTGTGTGTGGCCTTGCTTCTCGTACCAGCTCTTGTCTTACAAAGAGGATGCTGAGAGATGGAGACAGACACAGTTGCCATAGTTTCACGCTTCTCCCTCTCAGGGTCGATTAAGGACAATGTTCCGACCACTTCCTCTCCTTTATAGTTCTCATTAATATGGATGCTGATGGTGTTTATTATCGCTGCTCTGCTCTTTCCTCTTTGCTCTCAGTTTAATAAAAAAACCTTTGCTGAATTTTTTATGGTTTATTTGTCTTTTCAGGTTCCTGCATTTGTGTGTTCTGCTTTGTTTTTTCCTCCCCCTGTCTCTCATCTGTTTGTCTTTCTCAGCAGTTTTAGGTGTTGCCCCGAGGAGCATGTAACCTTTGACCTTTGTCGCCATGGCAACAGTGTCATATGCAATCCAGGAAATGCAGACCGCAACATATTTCATATTTAATTTATTAACAAATTAGTTGATAAAACCCTGATCTATTTATTCCCCCCTCTAGATGAAGACATTAATATTTTATCATCTCAGTGTAACACTCACACCTCGATGTCAATTCCTACAATGAATACACTCCTCCTGGGCTTCAGGATGAATTTTATTCACACTGATTTAACATAGTCTGACATGGCCAAAGGCAGGGCTCCAAGTTTTAACCAGCCAAATGCTTGTAACTGCTGTCTGCGCTGGCCCCATATGTCATATTTCCAGCAGCTCTGGCAAGTAGACGACTCATCTTCATTCGCTCTTTTAATTCTAAACACAATTTAGCAGCAACAGTGAGCTTCGTTTGTCCTTCTGCATTTTATTACATTAAGAAGAAAATCTTATTTTTTAATACAAGCCTCACAAATCAATTATATAGCAATTAGGGCTGGGCAATATAATGATATTATATCAGTATCATTATATGAGACTAGATTATGTCTTGGATTTTGGATATTTTCCCAGACTGCTCAAACTGTTCTCTTATTTGTTTTACTCACTCAGTCATTACATAAATTTATGTCACTATGTTATTCTGCAAAAATGATAGTCAATCCTACAATATCATCACAATATTGATATTGAGGTATTTTTATTTAAAAACATATAGTGAAATTTGATCTCCTTCATATCCCTCAGCACTAATAACATGGGTCAGATGACCATGTGTAACATAATTAGTCAACCAAAAGATGAACCCACTGTGACCTCACCCTACTCCATAGTCCTTCATGGGTCTGAATTTCAAAAGCTGCTTCCAAGCCAAGATGTGACATGCAATACTACATCCACCCCACTACCCGCATATATGGACAGTTAGTTCGGCGAGGAACACTTTAGCCAGGAAGAAAAGAAAACTTGATGTCAGTTGCAGCATTATATTTGGCGGTATGGCTCTGTTCTGGGGCCTCTCTTCCTTTCCTAGGCCCACACAGAAAGCTCCTTCCACGCGCCTACATGGAAAGCCTAAGGTGGAGAGAGCACACCTCTCTGCCCTTCCACGTGCAAACGAGGAAGGCCTGAGACAGAGAGAGCAAACCTCCCTGCCCTTCTATGCGCCTACATGGTAACTCCGGGAACAGAACAGAGCAGCATCAATGCCGAATGCCAATGCAGAAATGACATTGAGAAGTCAGACACATCATGTAAAGGAGGAGCTGGGGTGGAGATTGTTGCAAAGCGGCTTGCAGAGGAAGCAGCAACAGTAGGCAGGCCAGAGCTGTTTAAACAGGGCGCCCTGAATGAGATTTGCCAATTGGTTGCATAGAAAGTAATCATGTGGTCTCCATCAGCTGATTTGGCTGTTTCAGATCAGCTGATGTAGCTAGGATGTGAGCTGAGCTTGACAACATGTCCTGTCTGAACTAACGCTATGCTCAATTTCTGCAGCCTGACTCACAAAATCAGCGGCCCGACCTGAAACCGCAAATCTTATACCAACCATGCACTGCTTCAATAATTTGGTTAGGCAGCATGTTTAAAGTGAACATTTTGGGACATTCCATACATGGGAAACTAAAATATTGTGTTTTAAAATTAAGGTAATTCAGGAAATACAATTTAAATGAATATCTTTTGCCTTCTCTCATAATATTGTAGCGAGTACATCTCAACAGCTAACGTGTCTGTAACGTACCTTATTGAGGCAGCTCTCATATTCCACCTGGTGTAGAAGACAGAGCCGACACACAAAGTCAGCAGTTGGAGGATTAAAATGTTAAAACATTTAGTGTAATTAGAAATATTTTCATTTTATTTAATATATTAATCATCTGACACAACTGGGTAGCAAATGCAGGACTCTGCCTAAGTCTGCAGCGCGAGGCATTTTAGCTTCTCTCGGCTCACTGTTGTGATTTGACAGCCTGCAACTTGACTGTTTTGATTTATCCTCAGCGGTTTCATCAACTTAAACCAGCCACAGCAGGCAGCTGTTTTCAGATAAGACGCTTTGATACACCCTGTTTGTATTACAAACCGAACACCAGTCATCAGACAGAAAAAGTTGACAACTAGCTGCTGAACATGATGGTGCATTTAGCAGCTAAAGATGGATATTTCCCTCGGGAGTTGGTGGAGACCAAAAACAGAGCAAAAAAGAGAGAGAACATTGGAGAGCATGCAGTAAAAACACAGACAGCTCAGCCTATGCCCAGAATATACAGTGATATTCTTACTTGTCATGGTGTAAATTACAGTGAAGTGTTACAAACAGGAAGGTTTAGTTGCCACCTATCTGGCCTCAGTGCAGAAGATAAAGGCAAGGCTGTCAGGGTGGCAGTGCCCAGCTGGTTAAATATAACACGCAGATTTATTTAATCTCAAGTGTTGCAGGCAATGGAGCCCATATATCACCATGACTGATAGTCGGATGTGTTCGGAGCAAGACACAAGGTTATGAATAGTGTTTAAGACAGGTTCAGGAAGGATGCCCACAGCAATGTTTTCGTTTATGCCCATGTGTGTTTTGAGTGTGTTTTTGGCAAGTGGCTGGGTTGATATTTAAGGAAAGAGGAGAACCACGAGAGGGTGGAAGCAGGAAGTATTGACTGAAATCTGAAGCTGCTATTTCAGACTGCCCTGGTCTTTGGGAGGAGTTTGAACGATGAGAACGGGAATGGTTACGTGATGACAGAGAAATTAGAGACGGGTGACGGGATAATTGCTCACGCCATGTTATTGTTTGTGTGTTTATGGTTGTACTCCTTGCGTGTGTGTGTGTGTGTGTGTGTGTGTGTGTAATATGCAGGTTGTTGCTCTGTATTCTATACATGGCGATGTAGAGTGCTACACATTTCCACTGCAGTCAGCCAGCTCTAACTCCGATGACCTCATTGTTTATATTACGAGCACCCACTCTTTCTTCCCTTCCTCTGCCTCATCTATCTCTCCCACAGATCTCTCTCTCTCTCTCACTCTCTTTTATTCTTTCTTACTCCCCGCTGCCATTTCTGTCCCTCTTTTATTTATTTATTGACCATCGCTGCCACTGTGGATATTACACAAGGCCATTACAGCATCATGTCAACTGGCCGAGCGCTGAACTGCCTATCATCTTACTGCTACCCTTGCTGGTGATATTAATAGTACAGATGCAAACGCAGGATTTCCTGTAGCATCTGTGCTAATCCTGTAACATCCTCCCTTAACTTATCTATGGCATGTGATATAGAACTAGCATCTGTTCCACAGGAGACAGCATTACAATAAAAACTTTGCTGGTGTCACCGAGTGTTGCAATTTGGTGCAGTGCATTGTGAGGCTGGGTCAGTTTAGTCGTAGCTTTATGGTTTTTAAATTGTTTTTGATAACAAATCTGGTTGTTTCTAAAGAAATAAAGACGATAACACAGAAATATAAGTTTAGGGAAATAAAAAAGATACAAATAAATACAGAAATGAATACAATATTAAAACTGAATAAATACAGTCAAAAATACATTTAAATTAAATTAAAAATGAATTGAAATGAAATTGAAAAGGAAAACTAAATAGGAAAGTAAATAAATAGGAAAATTAATACAGAGGTAAATGTGTAAGGTAGAAAATTAAAAACAAATGTCAGGTTATATCACCTTTATTAATTTTCTCTTAAACTGTGTGGACCTTAATGTCGAGATTTGTTTTTAATATTATTTTTTGTACATTTAATTGCATATTAATTCATTTATCAATTTATTTATTCTCTTATTTATTTATTTATTTATTTATTTATCGTTGGTAGCTTCCATCCTCCATAAAGGCTGCACCAAAGAAATTCCTCAAAACACTGACAAGGCCAAAAAATTATGCGTTTTGTATTTTACACTTTATTATTTTGTAAATAATATTAATAACAAAATGCAAAATAAAGAATAAAAAACAAACATAAGGACCAGGGTTTTTTGTTTTTTTTTAATGCGTTACAGAGCTATTCAGTTGGATTGATTTTGAATAACTTTTGATGTACTTGAAGTGTACACTGTGTAGCTGTATAATTGGATCAGGCCTCCATATCCGCATGTGCAATATTAAATGACACAGATTTGGATCGGAGCAAATAAAAATGTATCAAGACATCCGAAGTTTGTACACTTTCTTGGGTGTTGTAGTGTGTGTGAATCAAGGGGTTATCCCCTGGTCTGAAAATTGAAGCCAATGTGGAGGTGCTTTGAAATGGCCAGCAGGGGGCGACTACTAGTTGCGAAAAGAAGTCCAATTGTATGTAAGTCGATGAGAAAATGACCCTACTTCTCACTTGATTTATTACCTCAGGAAACAGTTTCCTAATTAGTTAATGTTCTGTAGTATAAAGTCTTCTTGGTCTCATTCAAAGTAAAATAGAAGATAAAGCAGGGTATGCTTTAGGCTATGGCTACCTTGTTATTGAGAAGTTGTTACCACAGTGGTATCCCGAGTCTCTGTCAGATCTACCCCTAGTTGGGTCTGGATGCCATGGTGTAATTGGATGAGCAGGTGGGCAGATGGTCCTCAAAAGGATGGGTATTAACCTCAGTGGTGCCCTCCGCCACGAGGTCAAGGATCAAAACATGTTAGCTCACAGTGACACACAGCCTGTGACAAGTCAGGCACCACTCACCAAACCCAATGACCTTTTCATTATTCCTTCCTTCCTACATCTACAAATCTTTGTTTTGGTTGTTATGACGTAATGCGCTAAAGAGAGCACTGATTCCAGAAAACAGACAGTCATCGTCTCATGTCATGAATGTCGAGTATTGCTCATACTTCTGACAAGCGCACACAATCTGTTTCTCATTCTGCTATGTAGAAATAATGTACTGTAGATGAAGCTCCTGTCTCTGATCTCTCGAGGATAACCGCACCCGAACCGGCAAAGTCAGAGATAATCATGTTAAGTAGTGAGGGATTAAGAATATAAAGTCTTTGCCTGGCTGCTAGTTCTTTGTTCTTAGCCAGCCGCAACCTGAACTTTTTTTTCCCATCGGTTTTTTTATGACGTTCTTTAAATCTGTTCTCAGCCTGCCTGCCCCAGGCTAAGCTAGTATTAAAGCACCATGATGGGATGTCTGAGGATTGCACTGGGACCGGGGGAATGTCCAACTGCAGCAATGCCTCTTCCCACTCCTTCCTTCCTCCCTTCCCTCCATCTCACCTCTCTACTTTTGTGTACCGGCCCTTCAGTCATGGCTGTCACAGCAGGTGTGGCCAGAGGGGCAAACAACCTAAGTGAGAGAATGAATTGGACAGAGGAAAGGACAGAATGAAGGTGGACAGATTGTTGGAGCTGTTGGGTGAAGTGGAAAGAAGGTGTGTCACAGGAACAGCCAGGAAAGAAAAGATAATAAATGGGACAGAACTAGCTGAATGAATGAGTCAGCCCTTTCCTCCAAAATTAGCTGCCCTTTTTGGAACCTGCTTTCAGAGATGATGAAGGGTGAAAAAGGATGGAGACAAAAACAGAGAGACATTCAAAGACACAACTGTTTGGACAGTCGTGCATAGAAACTCTGAACTAGAAGCTCCCATTTCAGTGCGTGTGTGTAAACCCTTTTAGGGCCGACGTCACAGTAACGTCATTTCATTAGCTGGAGGCAAAACATGACTCTCCACCACAGGGCTGTAGGCTACATATGAGTCTTAATATGTCATCATGTTGTGTTACTGGGAGCCAGAATAGAAGGAGCCACTCAGCAGCCGCCACTGCCTGTCAACAACAACAAAGAACTATGGTTAAATGCAAAAATGCTCTCATGTACAGCGCACACCTTTTAGCGGGTTGGGGGAAAAAGTATTTACTGTTGTAGGGATGAATAACGTCATGTGTATTAAGGGTTATCATGTCCAACTCATCAGAAGTTGGGGAGGTATTAAGAGGAATATTGGATTTCTCCGTAAAGCTAACTTTTTAATGCATGGTGTGTTCATAAATTCAGTCTGACGCTCTGCAGTCAGTTTTGTGCCAGAGTGAGCTCCAGCACTCGGAATGAGTATTTCTGAAAGCACTTCTCGCATTATCTTCTTTCATTGTCTAAAACTAGCCAAAAGAACTAGCTAGCTAATGTCTATAGTGAACTGTTGTGCCTCCAGCTAAACCCAGCCTACCAAAAAAAAGTTATACTGTGTACTAGCAGTAAAAGGGTCTACAGGAAACCAGCAGAGCTGTGGACTTACATGCCTCATGCATTTGTTTCTCTATAAAGATAAATCCAACAATGAATCAGTTGAATGGCAGAAAATTTGACTGCAACTAATTAATAAGATTTAATAGATACCAATGCCATTATCAATTCTGCTTATTGGTCTGATTCTTTATCAGCTCCCCTCTTGATCCCTGATTTATTTTCTGTGTGGGAAAAAAAGTAGGACCTACGCAGGTTTTAATATCTCCTAGTCACAGTGAAGCAACTGTCTGTACTTATCTAATATAGATGAAATGAGAGAATATTTATACAGCCTTCATTTTCTTTTACATTTTCTTTGTCAAATATTAACCTGCAAAGCCTGCCTGTGTCGTGTTCATGTTGTTATTACATTGGATATTTACCCTTAGTGGATGTGCTGTTTGGTTGGGAAGCAGTTAAGTTTAGGACTAGATCTTACAATCCCTTGATGCACATACTTGAGACTATGGCTTCCACTCTGAAATCCCCAGACAGCACTTTTACTCCCACTCAAAGGGTTAAGGTTAGATGGATAAAGAAGTAGGAAAGAACATAGGTAGAAAGAAGAAAGAAAGAAAGACAGAGCACAGGGATTCAGAGCCAAGGAGAGACGTCTGTGCATCCAGCGACCGGATCGGCGTGGACAGCCACTCTGCCTCCCCCTACTCCTGCATTTTGATGAGGGGAGAGAAAAGAAACTAAAAGGAGAAGAACTTATCTTAAATTGAGGTGGAGTTTAACTGGTCGATTGTTGCACATGCCTGTGATTGTTCGTGAAAGTTGGAGCCATGCTGGGGTAGGAGGTGGAGGTTTAGGGGGGGTAAAAGCTTCATTGGGGTCATCAGGTTGTTACCCTCCTTCACCGGTGTTTCGATGATAGGCCCACGACACCTCCAGAGGCCTCATCGGCACCACCTGGCCCCCCTCTGCTTTTACTCCCTTGAACCCTGTTGTTGTTGTTGGTATTTCGGGGCCCGAGTGGTGTCTTTCCTCTTGATCCATAGCCACCGGCTTGCCTGTTCAGCTGCGCCAGAGAGGGCTTTGATGGCCCGACACTGGGCTTGGCCTTGAATTCCCATTTTCTTCTTTTCTGGTGGCTTGCCTACAAAGCCTCTGCAGCCTGCTTCTACTGGGCAAACCTTCGCTTTCCAGGTGTTGCTCAGTATTGGCTGCCAGCTCATCGTACTTAAGGCTCTTGCGATCATAGGCCTCCTCCACAGCATCCTCCCGGAGCACAGTGATGTAGATGAGGCACAGCGAGGAGGACCAAGGCACGAGGTCTGGCCTGAGGGTAGTAGAGGCGATCTCAGATGGGAAGCATAGGCGCTGATTCAGATCTGCCAGTAACCTCCAGTCAGAGTGCTGATTATAAATGTATATTAAATGTATCAATCATTAATAAAACTACTAGACAAGGTGATTAGAAAGCTGTAAAAATATGATGCATTTTCTTATAGTGGATTTATTTTTGATATACTGCCTACAGTATTTTCAAGAGTCTCAGTTCTAATTATGTAATCACAAAATCTTAGTCATAGTCAAGGTAATGCTGCAGTGTACCTATGCAGTGTGTTGCTCCCTCTGTGTGTGTGTGTGTGTGTGTGTGTGTGTGTTGTGTGTGTGTGTGTGTGTGTGTGTGTGTGTGTGTGTGTGTGTGTGTGTGCACTCAGGCAGACAGAGTCTAGTGTAGGATATTTGTTTTCATAGTAATTAGACTGAACCACGGTCGGTTGGATGGATGTTTAGACTGCTCTGTCTCCCTCCATGTACACTAGTCGTTTCTGCTGTCTCCCACTCTGGACTTTCTCTTTTTTTTCTCCCCCTCTCCGTTCCAACAGTCAGAGCTGTCATACATGTGAGAACGTGCAGGTGCTGCTGCTGTTCCCTCTTCCTGGAAAGAGGAGAGGCTCCAGTGAGACGAATACTGTGATTGTCTTGTGTTTTTCAGCTCGCTCGCTGTCTAAATTATCTTTTTCGCTACTGCTCACGCCATGATGACAATGCTTTCTCTCATTTTGTCTGTTTTTTTTTCCTCTTTTACAACATCCAGTCCTCTTTTTTTTATTTTATGCATCCCTCTTTTGAACCTTTATTGGCACATGAAGCAGATTAGGGCTCCAAAACACTTTGACAAGCGCTGGCTGTTGCTTAAACCTGTGTGACCTTTGCTGCTGTGCTTGGACCGTTTGTAACAGCAGTCCGGCCGGTCACCTCCCACATGCTCCCCCTGGCCCCACTTTTTGTCTCCCTTGCTTGTAATTAATGTCAGCCCCAACAGTGAGATTTGGAGGGGGCATGAGCTCACAATGTGAACATGCCCTTACTTGGCTAAAGCTCCTCTGTCTTGGCACTCTTGGTTGGAGCGCTGGCCTGGCTGCAGACCTGCACTGGCCCCTTGTGTTTATCAGAGACTATTACACCACATACATCTGCTTCCTTGCTGTCAGAGAGAGACACAAGTTACTTAAGGTGCAAGTGCTGATTCTAATTACAGCCAGCGCATTTAGTTTAGCCAGATGAGACTCCTAAGGAAACGCAAACTGCCCTTTTCTCAAAAATCTCTCAGATTCCTGACAAGCGTGCATTAGCATTCAAATCAATTTCCTCTCCTTCTCTAGGAGCTCCTATCGTTGCCAACAGGAGCTTGTGTAATCATACAGAGTGCCTTATTATGCAAAGTGAATCTCTGTTTTGTTCAGCTTCACATCAAAGTGTGTAAAGTAGTTTCGTAGACGTGTCTGGAACTGCTCTTTGCTCCTGCCACTGTGTCTTTTCCCCGTCTTCCTCCTGTGCTGTTTTTTTTCCACCGTTGAGGAAAAAGCTTCCCTAAGTGCTCGGTAGCTCTCTGGGAAAAGCGTGTAACATTAGGGCTGAGTCCTTGCAGCAGCAGCCCGTGTTTGAGTTTGGCCCGGGCCCTTTGCTGCATGTCACCCCCTCGCTCTCATCTGTTTCCCGTCTGTCTCAGAATTCACAAAAAGCAAAAATCCCTGAGAAAACACTCCCTAAGAGCCATTTCCTGCAGCTCTGGCACTATTTCCTATTCTGTCCCCAACAAAACATACCTGTTGCTCAAATTAATTTTTACAACTTCGCTTCACTTCCTATTTTTGTGAGCCTGTGTGCAGATTATATCTGTCATTGTGGTATTGCATACAGAAAGTGTGAGCTAACTCTGACACAGAGGCGGTGTGTTTGTAAGAGTTTGTAAGTGTCACAGAGACTCACTGACACCAGTGACATGGAAATATCTGGACATGTGGAGGCTCTTATTCCGCACCAAAACCCGCACACGAGAGGCAAGTGGCCACTTCTTTTTTTAAAATGTTCATTAACCTTCAGCTGATGTAATGTGAGTGTAGGTGGTGCTGGTGTGATATAGATGTGTTCAAATCTAGGGACCCTCCCAATTCTTTAGTCAGCTGTATGTGTGGTGTGGTATTTTGAGAGGAGAGGAAGGGGTTTCCTTTGTGCGGATGGATGTGTTGCTAAGCTGCCGTCTCCTCCGCTGTGAAGCAGGAGGAAAGGCAGGAGGACGTGTTTATCTTCCACCTCCTCTAACGCTAAAACACTTTGTAAATGGTTAGTTGTGCTGGCTCACTTAAACGTTTTTCATTTTGCACATGGAGTCCATTTTCAAGGCAGTGTGTTCAGCCTTTGCGTTTTGCACTAAATACTCAAAACAATAACACTGAAACACGTCACTGAGGCCGTTGTATTAAATCCGAAAGCTGTAAATTAATTTCAGTTCAACACCGTCTAGCGCTGTGTTTAAAATGACACCATTAAACTGTCAAATGAGTCACAAGCATCTGCACTCACTCATCCCTGTATAATTTACATTCTATATATTGCCGGCACGTTCGTGTGTGATCAGTAAAATGAGTTTGAAATTAGCAGCAGTCGTTCTGGGAAACTGCGAGCAGAAATATGTCTAAAATAGCGAGAAGAAAGAGAGTGCGATCAGCTCTAGAAAAGAGGAAGTGAGAACTAGGAGGGAAGAGAAGTTTCCTGTCATTAGTGAGGCAACCATCACCATGCTGCCCTTCTCTAAACCTCTCTGTGAGTGTGTGTTTTGTGAGCCTGCAAGAAAACTTTTAATATTTCTGTAAAAGTGGAGGAAACCTACTTCATGCAAGTGTATTCTCTGTTACCCATATTAACCTCCAACACAACCATCCCACCCCCTCCCAGAACCAGTCTCACATCACCTGGATAGAGAGGGACTTTGCCAGTCTTAGAGCCCAGGTAAGCTCTGACTCTTCTCCTGCACAGCAGCAACACATCAGAGCTTCTCCTTCGCTAAGCAAACACACATCAAGGCTTCATGTTGCTCACAGTAACATCTCTGCATTTCAACACCCCTTTATTCTTCAATCCCACTATTGCTATAATCAAGCTTTTCCGATTGTGTGCTGCATTGCAGTGTAATCAGATGTTTGCGAAGCGTACGTCTGCTGACCTAAGAGAGAAGTTGACTCATGCGCTGCTGTATTTACATGGGTGTGTAACAGCCTATTCTTTTCCTTTGCTGAAGAAATTTACTGCGCAGAGCAATAAAGTGAGCACTTAAGGACTGGCGAGAGCTGTTTTAGGAGACAGGATAAGCAGGAATAGACTATTATGAGGGGGAAGAGAGGGACATGCCCGGCCCCAGGCAGGAAAGTCTCTGTCATCCACAGGCAGTGAGTCGTCTGAATCGTCTCTACACTCCTCATCCTCTCTAACTTCTGCTCTGTTGAATTGTGGGTAAAGGGAAGTGGTGTAGAGCTGGGTTTTGGGGTCAGACCACTTTGGAGGCAAAAACACTGGTAACACAGAAACATATGTAGTGACAAGTATGATTCTCAGTCAGGGCTGCAGAAACACCTTTGTAGCACCTCTCTCCTTTTTTTTTCTATTGTTTCAGTTTCAGTCCACCTTGCTCTCCCCCCCTCTCTCTCTCTCTCTCCCCCCCTCTCTCTCTCTCTCTCTCTCTCTCTCTCTCTCTCTCTCTCTCTCTCTCTCTCAGCCGCAGATGTGTGTGTGGGACTTGTTGGGTACAGGACTGTGAGAATAAGCACAGGCTCTTCCTTCCTGCCTGCTTTGGTTCCAGTTCACTTCAGCTGCAGTCAGTCACCGAGGACACACAGGGCTAATCAGACCTGCACAGAGAGCAATGGAGAGGGGGAGGACAGGAGAGATATTAGAGGAGAAAATGAAGATGAAGAGTTAATAAAATATTACAGCAGAAGGCCCCTGCTGGGAGAGTAGATAAAGGGAAGAGATTTGTTTCCATATTTACTGGATGTCCACAGAGTTAATCCTGACATGAGTGCACAAATGAGTCCGAGGTGAGCCTTGAGATGATGTATGGCAGGTAGCACGGTTTGCCTTTTTATGGGCTCGGGTAGGATGATGAAGCACAAGTGTTGGCAATGCTGAGATGGAAAAGGACAAGAGGAAGTTCAACCTGAGCCGCTTGCTGAGCCTCTACCTGTCCAAAAAGAACAAAGTCCTGGCTGGCAGCCCCGCGCACGGTAACAGCTGCAGATCGACACCTGCAGCAGACAACAGCAACACTGCTAACACATTACCTACGCCGAGGAACCACTGGACGGTAAAGTGATACCTCCTCATGTTGGCATCTTGATAAACTCTGAGTAGTCTCCAGGGAGCTGTTAGTGGCGCCGTGTTGTTGTTAAGCACGGTAATTTTTAAATGAACAAGCAGAGAAGTGGGATCTATTAACGCTGAAAAGTGCAGATGATGCTCGCTGTTATCTGTGGTTGTGTAGGAACAGGGTGCAGCTGAGAGCCTGCATGCTCAACCAACTCTGGTTTCCTGTTGTCAAATAGAGACCCAAGCTGCAGTGGCCTGTGGTGTTGGCTGTTTACACTGTATTGCTGAAACTTTATCATTCCCATCACTGAATCATCAGTCTTTTTGTGATTAACAGATAAATTATTTAATTTCAATTTGACGCGAATGATCATTTTCAGTTTTGATTAATCAGATGTTTATTTTAAGTGAATTAATCGGCAGCTTTATTTTTAAAACTTCAGAAAATACTGAAAAATGCTCATCACAAGTTCCCACAACCCAAAAAGATGTGTTGGTCATGTGTTCAGCAGTCTGAAACAAAAATATATTCAATAAATAATCATAAGAAATAAAGAAAAGCAGCAAATAAGAGAAGCTGGAACCAGAAAACATTTGGCTTTCATCAGTTATCCATCAACTAAGGCTGCAACTAACAATTATTTTCATTTACGGTTAATCTGTTGATTATTTTCGGTCTATAAAATGTCAATTGGTAATTAAAGATGCCCAAGATGATGTCCTCAAATGTCTTATGTTGTCCATAACCTCAAAATATTCATTTTACTGTCACAGAGGAGCAAAGAAGTCAAAAATATTCATTGTTAAGGCGCTGGAATCAGAAAGTTTTGTCTCTTTTTCTAAAAATACTCAAACAGATTAATCGATTCAGTCATCTAATAAACTGGCGATTAATTTATTAGTTGACAACTAATCGATTAATCGTTGCAGCTCTACTGAATCCAGCAAATATGTGATATTTTTACTTATATAAATGCTCCAAACTGGTCCAAAAGTGGGTTTTGGTTGACCGCAATTGACTCGCTAACTTGTCAAGCTAGTGAAAAAAGCACTTTATTTTGAAGTACAGTGAATTTTTGGCTCAGAACTTTTATTTTCAAGTGCAGTCACTGCTGTAGAGCGAGCGACTAACAGACAGCTACTTGACAGAGACAGCAAAGTAGCTCGAGGACATGTTCAAATGCAAGTATGACACTAAATGTATTAAACTGTGTGGACCTTGAACTAATGACTAAGGAGAAATCTGGAGCCTGAGGCTGAACCAGTTGGGAACCACTGATCTACACGACTACAGACTGAAATGTTTTGTCTGCAGAGGACAAAGTCAATTAATCAAAGTGAAGAACAGGAAAGATGTTTTACTTTCCAGCCTCAAATTTTGAGAATATTCTGCAAATATCTGTGATCCTCCAGGGCTGAAGTAAAAAAACAAAGATGTTTCCCCACCAACCAGCCAGTTAAATTCAGTACACTCCCTGCAGGTAACTGTAGCGCTGTGGCTCGCTGTATTCACAGGGTGTGAAACTCAGGGCAGTACGAGCACAGAGAACTGAAAAGCCGGTCTCTAAAAAGGGACCTGTTGTTGTTGACATTGTTGATGCTTTGATGCATATCTGTAGGGTGTTGTGGGTGAGGTTGACACCAGGTCAGTTGTGTGTGTTGATGTGGTGGAGTTGTGAGCAGTGCCGGTGCTCCACCCTGTGAAGAAACTGAGACGTTGTCTTAAAAGTCTCTGGATAAACAGAGAACATAGAAGGGAACCGCTGGAGGCATGTCGCATTGTTTGAAATGTGCACCGCTGCTGTGCTGATGCCGCTTGTGATGTTGCAGTCGCCATCATTTCCAGAAACTACTTTAAAAAAACAACAACACATTGGCCAGAACCACAGGGTGTTATCACTCATTCTTACACACACATCTCAATTTTCTCTGTGCTTCCTCTTTCCAAAGTATTTGATTTTGATATAGTGTTATTTACAGACACCTCTGTGAGAGAACTTCTCCTTTTTCACAGCAAACAATCTGACACTTTAGGTCTTTTATACAGTCCTCTCAAACATAGTGTCCTCTTTGTTTCAGCCGTTTGTTCGGAGATGACTGACTGCTGTATTAAACTTTATTTCCTCTGCTTTGCACCTTTCAGGAAGATGGAGACATCAAGGAGATCAACATCACCCATGTGGTCAAGGAGGGCTCGGAGAAGGCTGATGCCTCTCAGTTTGAACTGCTCAAAGTGCTGGGGCAGGGATCCTTTGGAAAGGTACCTGCTGCCTGTGCTGCTCGCTCTGTCTGATATTGTTCTTTGCACTCTTAGATGTGAAGTCACAAAAAATGGATTGCGATTATGGCTGTTATCATGAATTGTGCACCATACGCAACCCGCTATCTGCCCCGTCTCAAGGTCTGATCCTGAAGATATTGCACTAGTCATATTACAGAGCAAACACGGCTTTTTTGCATTTTCTCTCAGTCATCCATGTTGCAAAGTATGAATGTCGCCTTTGCAGAGTAATGGCAGAGAGAAAACTTGCAGAGACATTCCTCAAAACTTCAGACTAGGAATTTAAACATGACAGATATAAACTAATATCCCAGTCTGTCAGCGCGCCTCAGTTACCAGCAAGTCTCTAAAGACGCTGATAATTTACTGTGTGCAGCTGTTAGCGCTGATCTTCGTGATTTGGACTGTGTTTGCAGTGAAGCTCATTTGAATAGACGGAGGCCAATTTTGGCACAGGAGCACTGATATCCAGTTAGGGGTTTGTGGGTGCTTTGAGAATTACACAGATCCTTTTTGTGCAGGTTTAGCGGCTGCAAAAGCAACACAATGTTTTTGTGAATGCGCTTGTCAGACTCTTAATCTCTGATCTGATGTAAAAGGATTTTCGTTCTGCTTATGCAGGTGTTCCTGGTGCGAAAGGTGACCCATCCTGATGCCAACCAGCTCTACGCCATGAAGGTCCTCAAGAAGGCCACACTGAAAGGTACAGTAGCCTGCGATGTGATTGAGTGGTGTCACCACAGTGGGACGATGTAAAAGGTTTGAATTTCCTGACCACTGTCTGTTAACTATGTAAACCTGAGGCCTGTACTGTGACGCAGGATTTGGAGTTAGTGAGGTGACTTCAGGGTTAACTCTGGGTTTTCAGCAGTATGAAGCTGGTTCTCTTTTTACCGGCATACATCACTGTGGTAACTCATACTGAACTGTAACTTCATGGTATCAGATCACAGCCTGTCAACACCTGACCTTTAACCAATCAGATCACTGAAAAAAAAAAAAGTACACCTATATGTTGTTACAGGTCAGTAGAATCATTTCATTGTTGCAGAGCTCTGTTTCCACTGGTTTCAAAACAAACTGAGATAGTTTATACACTAATGCAAAGTTATGCAAAGTTTATTTTAGTCTGCGGAGATAGTGTTGCTAATTTACACCCTGATATCATCACTGCAGCTCAAAACAACATCAGACAATCTGCGTGATGAGAACTAAGAAATAAAGCTAATATAGAAAATAGAGAAGACTAATCCACACACTGTTAACTGGCTCCTGTTATTATGAATGCAGCATTAACTATAGGCTACTTTTCCACTCTTTACTTCAGCGGCAGAAACAGTCTGGCGTTACTTTAAAGTGTTTCATGTGACAGTCATCTTCCAACTAAGTAGTAAAATATACTCTTTACCGCCACATCTCCACCGACGGTGTGTTTTTAGATATTATTTTCAATGTTTCTACATTTTCCATTATTAGATTACAGAGTATTTACATCCCACGCCACTGACATTTTACTGTCTCGTAGTCGCAGACACTTTCAGTACCGTTTCATCTCATATGACATGAAGCAGCCTACTTCATTTATGGTTTTGATGGTGTCTCTGGTAATTAACACCCCCACTTCCACCACATGAACGCGTTTGTGGCTGGATGGGAAAACCCAGAGTTGACTGAACTAGTTGATAACCAGCTTTGTGGTACCGGTTATCCAGACGGCCAATGTTAGGGTTAGTCAAGGCTTCGTAGTATAGGCCTCTGTTCTAGAGCACACTAACAGGTGTGTTCCAGGTGTTATTATTGTGAATTTCATGTATTTATTTAGTGCTGAAACAATTAGCCGATAGGCAAAAAGTTTTATTACCACAGAAGCAATTTGAAGTCGTCACTTTAAAGGTGCACTATGCAGGATTTTAATAACTGTTCGTAAACACGCTCAACGGCGAAAGTGAAAGTAAAAGCCAACTCCAGATTCACCCTTGTTTGGCGCTGTGTCTCTGCTGCTTACGGTCTGGCCCTGCTCTCTACCTGCTGTGAATCTGCACCTACTTAGGGCAACAATAAAAGATTATTGTGGGTGTGTCTGTACAATGGACAACCAAGAAAGGTCTCGCCAAGGAGGAGATACCCGCACACCAGTGATGGCTGTTGGTCTTTCAAACAGGCGAAGCTCATTTTAAGTTTACATCATAAAATGTGTCATATTGTAGCGAGGCAGTAACTTATAAAAGGAACATTTCATTGATGCCGTTTTTCAACCACACTCATGCCATAGAGCCACACGCAAAACACACCTCAAAGATTTTCAGATGGGTTTAACGGTGAAAATGAGCCATATGGCTTATGGAAATAAGGAACAGCACTCTGTCAGAAGACTCCACTCGCAAATATCCGCATGGGACTGAGCTTGAAATGCGCCGATGCAGGTGTGTATTTCCAAGGCGCTGTCAATCACAAAGGGGTTCAGCCTTTAAAGGCCATGACACACCAAGCCGACGGTCGGCCGTCAGTGAGCGTCTGTGAAACGCATCCTAGTGCACGTTTAATGCAATGTAAATTCTTATTTTAATGTAAATTCAATAGTGCATATTTGACCATTTCTTCAATGAAATTTTAGGGGAAGTTCAGCCTCCCTTGTTGTCTCAGAGCAATCGGAGCAATGCAGCTGGGCTGGACAGCCACAAAAAGATTCACAGGCTGAGATCAAGGCAAAAAAATTCAATTTATTTAGGACATCCATCCACAAGAAAGGGGCTCAAAGTGCAAAAAAATAATTTAAAAAAGTTAATTAAAACAGCGGCAAACGTCTCAGTCCTTGTCTATCATCAGTGCTGAAACGTTTGCTGCTGTTTTAATTCACTTTTTAAAAACTATTTGTGCAGGGATGTCCTAAATAAATGGACTTTTTGCATTGATCTCAGCCTGTGAACCTTTTTTTAGTGGCTGTCCAGTCCAGTTGCATTGCTGTGCAGGTATCTCCTCTGCCGAGAGAGGACCTAAACTATATTCTCACATCGATGATGAGAGCAATCATTTGTTGCAACCATGTATTTATTGCCTTTATCGAGCTGCAGCTTACTTAGCTTCAAGTTCATGTTGAACTGTTTTTAAAAAGCTTTCTCTTTGGCTTCTGTGGTGATTTCAATGTTTGTTTTGAAGTGGCGGTACCCTCAGTTTCATGTAAAAGGGTGTATCTTTTCCTGTAACTCATGGGGGACTATATACAGTCAAAGACTGTAAGCACACGACCACAGCTTGCAGTGGATTTTTTTTTTAAACTTTGCGTACAGGTGGTCTCTCAGTAAACGTTGGGGTGTCAGATTTGTTCACACGGTCCCCAACAATGATGTGGTTACTTCACAGTGTGCAGATGTAGAGATTTTTTTTTCATCTTTAAATTCTATTTTTGTTGGCATGAGAATTGAATGTAAGAGTATAAACTGGTTTCACTTTACTCACTGTTCAGAGTGCACAGCTTCCACACAGTCCCACGCTGACACTCTGCGTGGCCCCCGACAGCCTCTGCGATTATAAACCAGCAAAGTATTGATTCTGACTTTATTGTGCAGCCAACCTGAAACCAAATTTTGCAAACCTAATTCGTCCATGCCGCTTCGAGACCGCAGTGAGTAAAGTGAAAATTCTTGGAGGGCTTTGTCAGCCTACTTTTCAATATTAAAGTTTCACACATCCGCGTTTAACTCTGGGCTCTTGTTCATCCTTCAGTGAGAGACCGTGTGAGAACCAAGATGGAGAGAGACATCCTGGCAGATGTCAACCACCCATTTGTTGTCAAACTGCACTATGGTGAGTCAGCCCGAAGCTTGATTTCATTTTACTTTCCAAACCTAGGAGATATTGGATCTACGATTTCACGCCTGTCTTACTGCTTTAAATCCCAGAAACTTTCCTCAGTAATGTTTCCTGACGTACTGTTGAATCATATTTGAGTGAAACGTGTGTGTGTGTGTTTTGTAGCATTCCAGACTGAAGGGAAGTTGTACTTGATCCTGGACTTTCTCAGAGGAGGCGATCTCTTCACTAGACTGTCCAAAGAGGTGAGAGTGATGCATTGGATTTTGCTGTTTTGCTAGCCTTGAGTCTAAAAGGTCCAGTCGTTTATCGCACTTCATTGTCTTGCTCTTGTGATGTTATTCTTTCTCATTCATCCATTATCTCTCTTCCTGTGTCTCATCCCTCCCAGGTGATGTTCACAGAGGAGGATGTGAAGTTTTACCTAGCAGAGCTGGCGTTAGGATTGGACCACCTCCATAGCCTGGGCATCATTTATAGGGACCTCAAGCCTGAAAAGTAAGAGCAAATGGACACACTCAACACACAGAAACACATATAAACAAAAGATGAACCATGAGTCTTGGATCCAGAGCCATCTGGAGAGTCATGTGACAGACAATAGCAACCTCAATCTTCAATATTTTTAGACTGCTCTGGCCATCAGTAAGAAAATTCCTTGAACTTGGCACAGTTGTACATTTGTAACGCCAGATCTCATCTCATAAATCCCCAACTGCAACTTTCTTGTAGTCTTTGTGGAAAATCTGTTATCTGTGCTGCAGTGCTCTCTGAAGAGGCTTTTATTTGGAGTAGTCTAAAGCAGGATTTATACTCGTGCTGTAGCCTACGCACGTCGTGTATGCCGTTGTGAGCTTTTATACTTGTGCGATGGTTTGTCTGTGTCACTCTGCAGTTACACCCCCAAAACACTAGTTGGCGACGGAGGTTTCTGTGAAGTCCTGTAAAGTTTAGTTGATTCAAAACACACATTAAACATGATTTAATAGAGACAATTTCAAACACAAGTACACAAGTATAATGTAAAAGTTCGATACCTGGCATCCCGTGTATCGATACAATATCGCCACGCAAAATATCGGGATACTTAATCAGTCAATCAGTTTATTTGTCACATAGTTTTACACTATGCAGTCCAGTCACCTCCTTCAACTTGTGCATTGCAGTAAGCTCCTTATTGTTTCCTTGACAGCTCCTCTTACATTGTAGGCTTCTGCTTTCTAATTGTCCATGTTACCAGACTGCAGCCCTCAGTTGCAGGCTGCAGTGTGTTTGTTTGTGGCATCCCAGATGGCTGTGGCAAATCCATTTCTGTTCAGCGCTTGGAATTAAAACAAAACATTGCTATCGTACAAGATATTCCATTGTATTGCACTTTAAAGGGACCCAGTGGAGTTTTCACTTTGCACTTTGAACATTTAGAATTCTCATTCCGCACCAACACGCCTCGTGCGTGTCCCTCAGGCTGCACAAACATTTTGAATGCAAGCCTGCCTCATTAAACATTCGCGAAACCTTTTTCAAGTTTTGAACCGTGCCTTGTTTACATCAGCTGTCTTCCGCATTTTAATTGGGACGTGGCTATTTTTTATGGTGCGTTACTGCCATCAGTTGTTGATATACATTCTTCAGCCTCTGCCGTTCCCCCTCGCTCATAGTGTGCAGTGCTGCTAGTGAAGGTTATTATCATATTGTAAAGGTTATTATTATATTGCAAGCAGAATGTGCGGTACGACATGTCTTAACGAGTGAATTAATTTGACGTTTCTTTCTTAAAGCATTCTCCTGGATGAAGAGGGACATATCAAACTCACAGGTGAGCCTCCTACTTCTTCCTTCACACCCAGACGCACACAAACACAATCACACCCACACACTTTCGTCTCCTCTACCTCGCTGACCTTCATTACTCACAGTGGTGTGACAGCCTTATCTCGCTGACTCGAGATATCCTCATGCATATGGGCCTGTACAAGTTAATTATTACGCTTTATCTTCTCGGTTTACCTCTATCGTCATCCATAATCACACCACTTATTTACTCCCGGGTCCTGCTACCATTGAACCGAAGGTGACCATCGCAGATTATAGAGAGGCAATTATAATAAGTCACACTGAGGGAAAAATAAAGCAGAAGGAAGTGCTGTGAAATAGTGTTTATCAGATTGTGAGGCAGGTTTCTCTCTCCTGTCTTGCCTATAAAATTACTAGTTACTGAATTAACTGTCACAGGGTGAGGCTGTGGGTGAAGTAAGAGCACAGGGACAACTTCTCTGTGTAACTTGATCCACTTTAATGTCCGAAAAAGAATGTAGGACAACTGATCATCGACAACAATATCATCTCACACCTAACTGTCATTACCTGCACGTTCCCAATTTAACATAAAGAGCAAAATAAAATATGTAAACAATAGTTAACATTAAATTGTGTAGATGCAAAAATAATGAACAGAGGCAAACAGTGGTTAGCATTGTCACCTGACAGCAAGAGGATTCCTGCTTTGAACCATGGGTGGAGGTTCAGAACCCTGCGGTGTGAGTTTGCATGTTTTCCCCGTGTCAGCGTGGGTTTTCTCTGGGTACTCCAGCTTCCTCCCACAGTCCAAAGACATGCAGGTTAATTGGTGACTCTAACTTGGCTGTAGGTGTGAATGTGAGTGTGAATGGTTGTCTGTCTCTATGTGTCAGCCCTGTGATAGTCTGGTGACCTGTCCAGTGTGTACCCTGCCTCTCGCCCAGTGTCAGCTGGGATAGGCTCCAGCCATCTCACAACACCCAACAGGATAAGTGGTTACGGAAAATAAATGAGTGATGCTTAAAGGGATAGTGCACCCAAAAATGAAAATTCAGCCATTATCTACTCACCCATATGCCGAGGGAGGCTCAGGTGAAGTTTCAGAGTCCTCACAACACTTGCGGAGATCCCAGGGGAGAGGAGGTAGCAACACAACTCCACCTAATGGAGGCTTACGGCGCCCCAGATTCAAACGTCCAAAAAGACATTATTGAAACCACAAAATATCTCCATACGTCTCTTCCGTAGTGATCCAAGTGTCCTGAAGCCCCGACATAAAAAGCTGTTTGGAAAAATGTCATTTGAACTCTGTTTTTGGCCTCATTGTAGCCTGTAGCTCTAACTGCCTCTCTGTGCACCGTGCTCACGTGTGCGCGAGACTGTGAGACATGGGCACCGCATTCATGTGTGTTCACGTGCTTTTCGCTTTCGCTGAGTACAGAGAGGAAGTTAGAGCTGCAGGCTACAATGACGTTTTTCCAAACAACTTTTTATGTCGGGGCTTCAAGACACTTGGATCACTACGGACGAGACGTATGGAGATAATCTGTGGTTTCAATTATGTGTTTTTGGACATTTGAATCTGGGGTGCCGTCAGCCTCCATTAGGTGGAGTTGTGCTGCTACCCCCTCTCCCCTTGGATCTCCGCAAGTGTTGTGAGGACTCTGAAACTTCACCTGAGCCTCCCTCGGCATATGGGTGAGTAGATAATGGCTGAATTTTCATTTTTGGGTGCACTGTCCCTTTAAGACAAAATTAAAAGTGCGCTAGTGTTGTCAAAAATATCAGTTTATTGATACATATGAAATATCTGAATATCTGAAACAGTTTCAGTACTCATCTTCTGTAGTGGCGATATGTTTACACTACAGCTACAGTCATTCTGCTTTTCTCTGCTACTAACCAAGAAAAGTGGTCGTCATCATGTCTTGTATTCATCTTTTAATAAACATTTTGACTTGTCTGCCTGCAAGGTCCATTTTTCCCCACAGCATTGAAAATGGTACAAAATATCAGTATGTTTCAAGTTATTGCATCAAAGTTAGACGTTACATTATCATGTCAACACTGACGTGCTGTAAAATAAGTGACAAAAGATGCACATTAGTCATATTAGATTTTGTGTATATCATTTAGAATAACACATTACAGTAGGGTGCTGCACTCTGATGCTGGGTAGTGATGTGCTGACTGCGTCCTGTGGTGTGTTTTCCAGATTTCGGTTTGTGTAAAGAAGCCATTGATCATGAGAAGAAAGCTTATTCCTTCTGTGGTACTGTTGAGTACATGGCACCAGAAGTTGTGAACAGGCAGGGACACGACCACAGTGCCGACTGGTGGTCATTTGGAGTACTGATGGTGAGCTGGATCATTTTAAAGCCTTCATTCTCATGTAAAACTCAAATGTTCTACTGCACCTGCGTCTATGAGCGTACATGTAGATGACAGTTACATGTTCTGTCTCCCAGTTTGAGATGTTGACTGGAGCGCTGCCATTTCAAGGGAAGGACCGCAAGGAAACTATGAACCTGATTCTGAAGTGAGTATTCAGCAATCCGACACAGAAGCCAGTAGTCACATACTGTTGCTGTTGAAAATGCCTCTCTTGATATCCGGTGAAATAATTTGAGCTGTGTGCCGTCTGTCTCTCCCTGCAGGGCACGTCTGGGGATGCCTCAGTTCCTGAGCGCAGAGGCCCAGTCTCTGCTCAGGGCTTTGTTCAAGAGGAACCCCGCCAACAGACTGGGTTAGTATCAACTCATGAATATTATGTTCACCAAAGGCAACATAAAGGCTGTGTATCTTCATATATGTGTCTCTGGTTGAGATTTTTGTTGTTGTTTCTTTACAGGGTCTGGTGCTGATGGTGCAGAGGAGATCAAACGGCATGGGTTCTTCTCCACCATAGACTGGAATGTGAGCGTCTGAAAATATTTTAATATATGCGCAGTAAAAATGATTTTCATTTAGAGCAACCACTGAGGAAAACCTTCAACTATGTGCTGTGATTGAAAGTTCTTTATTCTTTTTTAGAAACTCTTCAGAAGAGAAGTAAAACCTCCGTTCAAACCGGCGGTGGCTCGTCCAGATGACACCTTCTACTTTGACTCAGAGTTCACCTCCCGCACTCCTAAAGGTCAGAGAGCTGCATGTTTACTATTATGCCTACCAAATGTGACAAGACTCTGAAAAGCTTGCAGTTTGTTTGGGCAGGTTCAAACACAACGATCGCACTTGGGTGTGCACCAAAACAACAACAACAGACCTTCTTGAAGGTCCGAACTCTGGTGCGGTTCGTTTGTATTGAGAACATATTCAAACCTCGATCTGAACCAACTGCAGTCACATGACACATTGTTTGGGTTGAACATGAGCATGTTACAGTCCTGGAGGATTATTAATGTGCACCTCCTCCTGTACTGCCTTAATATGCACATTCAGCACATCCAATGCATCAAAACATTGTTTTCTAGTTGGAGCCGCGCCTCGTTTTCAAACTGTATGGTGTGACTAAAATGAACAATGACAGCAATATAGTCCACGATGAGCAGCGCTAAAATCAACCTGTGTAGTTGTCCCTCCATTGTGACATTAGAAAGTGTCACATTTATCTTGCAAGTGCACCTCCGTGCGCCCTCCTTCAGTCCCCCACATGTTTAATGTATACCCATTTGCTTCTTGTGTGGTGCTGGAGAGAGCGCAGCTATTGGTTGTTGAATATATTAACATCATTGAACTTGAGTACTTGCATGAGCCAAGTAAAAAAAACGTATGATAACATTGAACATGTTTGATTTTGTCAGAATAGCAAGATGAGAAAAAGACTGACTTAAGACAGTTTGGAGTTTTATGACCATCTTAAACCAAGCGCTCTAAATCACTGGAGCGTGCACCAACTGAGGTAAAACTCATTGTCTTTGACAGTGAAATCTCTTGAAAAGTTGTTTGGTGTTAGGCCAGCATTAACCGACTCCATGTCTATTTCCATACTGAAAGCAGTTCAGTGGAAGTATTATATTTGCCCTCTCTCAGCTTAAAAAAAAATCAATAGCGGATGTTTTTTAATTTAAAGGAGACACCAGTGTGACTATATGGCACCACTAAGATGCAATAACCCTTTATTATAGCAGTGCTCATTAAACATACATAAGCTTGAAAGCAGGGTTTATTGCAATTCGCACATTTGAATATGTACATCTTTATAACATCACTTCCAGTGCATATAACTATAACTTTTTTTTAATACTTGACTTTCCTCACTATCTTCCAGACTCCCCCGGCGTGCCCCCCAGTGCTGGAGCTCACCAGCTCTTCAGAGGCTTCAGCTTTATTGCGTCAACTCTGTTGGAGGAGGAAGGTTCAGTGGAGAAGGTCAAGCCCCCGCCGCACCCAGTGGTCCAGGTCAGAATAAGTTGTTGCTTTTGTGTGTTTCTTTTCATTTGAACTACCTACCAGGAGATCCACTTTCAAACAAGCTTAAAAGTCTAGTGATTTCCTCCCCTATTCAGTCTTGTGTTATCACTGACTACACAGCTAGACAGAGAAAAAAGGGAATGAAATGGATTAACAGAGGTGCCTTCAGATCCTCTTTTCATGCCTGACAGGAACAGTAATTAGCTCTGTGTGCTAGATTGAGAGAGACAGTTTTACAACGAGCGGGAGAAAAAGAAAAAGTAGTTTCAGCTCCCTTTGGAGAACCACTGTCATCCCTTTACCTCATCAGCATCGTCAGTTAATACCTTCGCTTACATCTGCTCTTCTTCCTCTGCAGCAGTTACACGGGAAGAACCTGCTGTTCAGCGACGGCTACATACTGAAGGAAGACATTGGCATGGGCTCCTTCTCCGTCTGTAAACGATGCGTCCACAAAGCCACCAACACAGAATACGCTGTCAAGGTATGAACACGCATACAGACATATGACTTGATACCACGTAATGGGATAGTTCAACCGAAAGTCATATACACTTTCCCTCATACCCGTGGTACTTTTTATCAGTCTAGATTGTTTTGGTGTGAGCTGCCAAGTGTTGGAGATATCGGCTGTTGTAATGTCTGCCTTTTCTCAAAGATAATGGAACTAGATTGCGCTCTGCTTGTGGTGCTTTTTTGCCATATTTTATATTAAATTTACATCTCAAAAAGAATATTACCTATAAAAAACAGACGAACAGACATTCTAGATCCACATACAAAAAACCCACCCAAAAAACAAACAAGAATAGGATACATTTTGTTGATCTTCATCCTCTCATTCCACACCTCCTCAGTGAACTCCACACCAAGATCTAGTCCATGCAGATTTGATACGGTTTGATGAAATAACAGTCACCGTGCAGAAGGAAGCATGCATCTACTCATGGATAAGAGGCTTGTGCTTGTGACAGCGCAAGAAGCAAACATTAATGGCATCTTCTTCAGCTGAGCTGTAACGGTTTAAGCCTAGTTCACATTGCGCGATTTTCACCACGATTTTGACGTCACAGAGGATCTTGAGAGCCACCTTGGGTTGGAGGTGAGTCGGCAGATAGTCTGCCACGACGAGTCCTCGTGTGTGAACAAGCCTACGAGCAAGTCGCCCCCTCGTCTGCGACTGGGACTGGATATCTGGCGTGCTAGAAAACTGGAGAAGTCTGACACGTCAGCACGCAGGAGGACGGAAGAAATGTGAGGACAAGCCGGCAACAGGGTTGCCAGGTCCGCTTATAAGCTGCGACTTTGGACTTGTTTTTGTAAAGTCGCTTACAAATATTGGTAGTTGCAGGTTGCTTATTTGGGCTTGTTTCTAAAGTGGAGTTGCTTATTTGGGCTTGCTCTCTAAACATCGCCTTTCTCTATATATCTGTCGCTTCTTTTGGGCTTGTTTCCATAGCCCTGGTTGCTTGTTTCTCTCCCAAGACCTGGCAACACTGACAATCTGGCAAGCAACAACAACAACAACAATGGCTGCTTCCACAGGATCATGGGGAGCGCGTTGTGTTTGGACCCAGGCCCTGGAAGCAGATCTGATTCAACACTGGGCAGAATATGTGTCGTCTCCAAGTTAGATTACGATAGTCTCTGCGACGCAAAATCAGGGTGAAAATCGTGTAATGTGAACAAGCCTTTAGCTAGCTCAGTGGTGCTGGGTGAGCTAGTAGTAGATGCGCGCTTCCTTCGCCATGGTGATACAGTTGATGGGTGTAGTTTGGTAGAAAGTAAATAGTTCCGACATGAAACTGCTCACACCAAGGTCTGTGGATTATCTTGAGTAACCAGGTCATGATTTCTGGAAAGAGTAACTTCACGGCAACTCACGCCGAAACAGTCTAGACTGATTTACAGCACTACAGGTAAGAGGGAAAATGTGTATTTTTAAGTCTTGAAATATTAAGTCTGTTTTTGTGTTTGACAGATGATTGACAAGACCAGCACAGACCCCTCAGAGGAGATTGAGATTCTGCTTAGATATGGACAGCACCCCAACATCATAACACTGAAGGATGTGAGTATAATAGCATGCACTCATATCACAGTAATGTTTGCCTCAGGCGGCAAGTGTGCCGAATGTCACAGCTGGTGATATGATAATGTGTGTGTTTCTGTCTCAGGTGTACGATAACGGTAAGCAGGTGTTCATGGTGACGGAGCTGATGCGTGGAGGAGAGCTGCTGGATCGGATCCTTAAACAGAAGTTTTTTTCGGAGAGGGAGGCCAGCGCTGTGCTTCACACCATCACCAAGACTGTAGAGTACCTGCACTCACAGGGGGTGAGGACACTTAGAAACACTAATGGTGTCAGTGTCTTCTGGGGACACAAACATCTGCACGAAGCTCAACCCAACCCCTCTCTACTGTCTGTATCACTCCCTCCTGTTTTGTTCCGTCCTCCAGGTGGTGCACCGAGACCTGAAGCCCAGCAACATCCTCTACGTTGATGAGTCAGGGAATCCAGAGTCTATCAGGATCTGCGACTTTGGCTTTGCTAAGCAACTGCGTGCCAACAACGGTCTGCTGATGACCCCGTGCTACACCGCTAACTTTGTAGCTCCTGAGGTGAGCCGAGTCACTTGTCAGTCTCATTCCTTGGATCGTGTTGAAACTTCACAGTGTTAGACTGTTACATTAAATGTGAACCTCATTATAGGTGTTGAAGCGTCAGGGCTACGATGAAGGATGTGACATCTGGAGTCTGGGAGTCTTACTGTACACCATGCTGGCTGGGTAAATACTAACACTTAACCTTTTTCTTGAACAGTTTTTTTTTTTCTTTCTCGCTGCTCTTCATACTCACTCTGTCTCTTTTCCCTACACCAGTTTTACCCCATTTGCCAACGGCCCTGAAGACACTCCGAATGAGATCCTGAACAGGATAGGCAACGGACACTTCAGTCTGACTGGTGGCAACTGGGACACCGTGTCTGAGGCTGCCAAGGTAGAGCTACAAACCTGACTGGCACAGGGGTGTGATTTATTCTAGAGGAAGAGAAGACATGTCCACTTCACTTTTTCAGTGCAAAAACTTTCGCCAAGCACAGCCAACCCCTGATGACCCCCTTTCTCCCCCTGAAACATGCATTTCTGTTTGTGTTTGTAGCTTCTAACTGAATCTCTGGTTTGAAGTTTAGTTTCTCTCCTGCGTGCTGTTTTATCAGCATCTCGTGAAGTTCCTGCTAAAAAAACCCCGTCATTTCCTTATTTTGCAGCTTCACAATAAAAGCTTTTACACAACAAAATAACAGGGACTTTTATTGTGAAGAATATATAGGGATTGAAATGTTTACCACTTTTCACCAGCTTTTCTTCAATAAAGGAGAGTCTAATAATACAGCAGGGAGGAAGAGTAAAAGCAGAAACAGCCACAGTGAGATGTTCGATGTAGCGCTGTAAACAACAGGCTCTTACTGTACCTCTGTAAACAGCTCACCTCCAACAGATAGACTTCTTTTACCTGCCCTGCTTTGTAATGGAAAAAGGCTTGCAGCAAGATAATGACAGACTTTAGCCTGAGATCCACCCACTGCTTTTAAATGTCACCGCTCAAGACAAGCTCGTTATCAGTTAAAGACACACCTTTAAGTGCAGCACTCGGCTGATATGCCAAGTCAAACCATACCAAGCCAAGCCAGCACATGAGCACAAGCTTCTCTCTTTTGCTCATGTTCCTCATAGACAAGTCAAGTTTCCTTCTGTCACAATTTCATATTTATTGTGTGCTCCTTTTAGGAACTTGTGTCCAAGATGCTTCATGTGGATCCCCATCAGAGACTGACTGCTAAGCAGGTCCTCAAACATCCCTGGATTGTCCAGAGAGACAAGCTACCCAACAGCCAGCTCCCACACCAGGACCCCAAACTGGTCAAGGTAACAGATATTGAAGGAATACTTCCCCAAAATGACTATATCAAATTACTCACCCGAATGTTAACACTTAATTTCTGAAGAAAACTTTTCTCACAATGCCTGCAGATGATTGAAGAATAAATTCTTGATGAATTAAAATAATCAGGGTCCACGTTTAACAAAGGCAAAACTATAACAAAACATCCTTTTTTAAGAATTTGTGTTGTATAATCCAAGTCTCATTTGTCCAGGCGAATGCTCAGTACTTTCCTAATTGACCGTCTTCTCCAACAGGGAACTGAACTAAAATTGATCCATGTTTTTTTCAAAACCAGACTCCATTAACAAAAGCAGACAGCATGCAAGAAAAACATTTTCTGAACTAATTTAAGGGGACACAAAGTGAGTGAAGCAGGATTTATACTTGTGCATCAGCTCTATACAGACCCTATGCCGTAGCCTACGCATGTGGCCTACGCCTATGTGAGCATTTATACTTGTGCCATGGTGTGTCAGTGCCTCTCTGCAGTTACACCTCTGAAACACTGGTCGGTGGTGGGGTTTCTTTGAAGTGCTGTCAAGTTTAGTTGATTCAAAACACACATTAAAAATGGCTTAGCAACAGTTTTAAACACAAGTACACAAATCAGCTTCGCTATAACTCGCAGCAGCTGGACGCATTTTCCCCACAAATACAACATGCTAAGGTTTTTAGCTCAAGCCTATGGTATTTTACATTGTATAAATTAGCCGAGTGGTTAGCGGACTCTTCCTCTACTCATATGAAGCCAGGGACAACAGCAACATTTAACAAAGCTAACATGACAAAATTTGGCTCCATTACAGCTCACAAGGTTCACTGACAAAACAACTGTTGTGTACTAAACATGTTTTCCAAACAAATATAACATGTTTACATTATTAGCACAAGCCTATGGCATTTTACATCGCATAAATTAGCCTAGCAGCTAGTGGAAATTTCCTCTACTCATATAAAGTCAGGATAAATCACACACAAGATGGTGTAAGGTACAGCGTAGGCTCTTAGAGTAAGGCATCGATTCGACGCAGAAGTATAAATCCTGCTTAACTGATATACAAATGTAATTGCTGCTGAGTGGTTTTCCTTTTCAGTCCAACATCTTGAATAGTTAGTTATTTGAGCTGCAATCACCATGCAACTTTTTCTGCACAGGGTGCGATGGCAGCCACCTACTCTGCCCTGAAGAACTCCCAACCAACCCCAGAGCTAAAGCCAATTGAAAGCTCCTTCCTAGCTCAGAGGCGCGTCAAGAAGCTTCCCTCCACCTCCCTGTAGAGACTCAAAACAACCGCTCGGCTCACTGGAGACTGACCAAAACCGCACCTCCTGGCCCCAACCACCCAGTCAGCTTGCACGGGGACTCAAGTGTCCACCCGCCTCTACCAGCCAAGGAACACTGACTGTGGTCCTGCCCCCATCTTGTGACATCAGTTGTCTGCTATCATCCTCCTTGTCCGGGCTTGTCAGCTGCTGTCTGCCAGTCCCCTTGGACTAGCAAAAGATCGTGAAGATAGCTGGGGGGCGATGAGGGAAAAAAAAAAAAAAATGGCTGCAGGTTTTTGGCAGATGTATTAGTGCTGTGTGTGGGTGTGTGTGCGTATGTGAGAGTGAGTGTGTTCGTGCATGACCAGCCACAGAGTCGATGCAGCCATGTTTTTCGATTGTGACAATGACAGTTTTCTCTCCTCATCATTGCTGTGATTGGTTGTCATCCAGCTTGCTGCACGCCTGTCCGTCTGCCTGTTTCGTTGTCCGTCTTCTTGTTCTTTTTGTAAAGTTGATGAGCTTTATATTACCGGGTGTGCTGCCAAATCAACCTGTGCCGACAGCACAGCAACACAGTACTGTCCAACTGCTGTTCAGTGTTTTTTGAAAGAGCATTATTAACATGAATATTAAACATTTCTGCCATAAATGCCTCCTTGGCTTCGGTACAGCCAGGACACGTGGATTCTGGGAAATGTCAAATGCTGATGTTTTGGTTAATGTCACTCTATGCTTGTGTTTTGTTTTACAGAGAGTGTGAGCGTGTGTGTGTGTTTGCGTGTGTGTATGTGTGTGTGTGTGTGTGTGTGTGTGTGTGTGTGTGTGTGTGTTTGCGTGTGTGTTTGCGCACACGTGTGTATGTGTGTCAGTTGCATGACTTGCAGTGTGTGTGTGTGTGTGTGTGTGTACTGTCTTGCGGGATGCTGCAGGGTCATGTGCATGGTCCGGTGACGTGATGATGTCATGTGGCTTCCTTGTTTCTCTCTGCTCCCTTTTCTCTGCTTGGTCAACCTGCTGGCAACCATTTGAGATGTCTATTATTTTTATTACTACAAAAACTAGTAAAATAGGTGGGCTTTCTGTGAAAGAAAACTTGCCCCAGGAACAATGTGGCATGTTAAAATTCTATATTTGCTTTGTTTTCTCGTTTTCTTTTCCACTGTGTTTCTTGGATAATGCATATTGAATGCTGTTTCCTGTGTTGGCTGCTTTCGTTGTTGATCGTTTTGTTTTTTCTTTTTGTCCAAAGAACGTGGTGATTTAAAAATAGTGAAAGACACGCTGAGCACATCACAGTCTGTGGACTTTAATGCCGTACAGGTCTCTCCTTCTGTTTCGGGATGTGAAAGGGAGGAGCTTGGCTAACTGTGTCTGTATTTGAAGCACTCCAACACAGCCTCTCTCCCCCTTTAAAAACTGTCAGATCACTGGTTGTTAATATCACACAGACCCTCAGCAGTCTCGTGTTTAACTCTTTCATACGTGGTATTTAAATCATTCCATTGACTCTGTTGATTATATATCTTGTTTTCATTTTATTGAGCCTCTATTTGAGACATCCTGAAGAAGAGTGAGTGTGTGTCATTGTAAGTAGCTTCACAGGATAGGTCCTGCTTTCAGCTCGGTGCCTGGGCCTACAGGTGAGGCAGAATGTCTTACATGGATAACACACGATGAACAAACCAAACGGCCTGTACGCGTGTAGAAGGGAAGACCTGTGTGGCTAAATAATCAATGAACCAGCTGTCTTACCTCAAAAGGGATCAAAGTTATATTCTAATTCTTGTTTGGTGGCAAAACTCTCCCTCCTTTGACTAAATTTATGGTAAGATGTTATTGTATGATAAAGATGAAGATTTTTATATCTTACAAATATTAAAAATTCAGTTGCTACGACAAAAAGTGTCTCTCTTGTTCTGTTTTAGTTTTGCCTTAAAGTGATTTAGCATTTGTTATTTGGTTAACTTGTGATAAGTCTAAATTGTCCATAGGTGTGAATGTGAGTGTGAATGGTTGTCTGTCTCTATGTGTCAGCCCTGTGATAGTCTGGCACCTCGCCCAATGTCAGCTGGGATAGGCTCCAGCCCCCCAAGGCCCCTAAGAGGATAAGCGGTTACAGAGAATGAATGAATGAATGAATGCATAATTTATTCCATTTTTTGTAAACAATACAACATCAGTATTGCAATGTATTGTCATGCATGTTTCGTGCTACTGTCCTGCTGTTCCGGTGGACTGTTGTGTTTTTCTCCTGCCGTCAAAAGCTGTTTTCAGCCTGCCGTCTACCTGATTTCATGTGAACGCAGCAATGCCTTTGACTCAGAAAGGAACAGACCAGATCAAGTGAAAAGTAAAGGGACACTTCAGACACTTACAATAACAATCTGAGCCGCTCTGTGGCAAAAATAACCACTTTTAATGGACATACAGTGACGATGCCCAATTGCCCCATTTGCCTCCACTGCAGCTCGTTCTGCAGCTCTGAAACGCTGCAGGCTCCCTCAATACAGGACCCATTTCCTTTAATAGCATCTAGCCTTTAGGTTGCAGAACTGAAACTTCTCCTGAGTGCCAAGTGTGTAGGAGAACTACAGTGTGAAAATGCCAATGACCCTATCTAGAGCCAGTGTTTGGTTTGTTTGTTCTGACCTCTGTGGGAGCTACACTGGCTCAGTCTAAGTTAACGAGAACAATTCTTTGTTTCGGATGATTAAAAACTAATGAAAACATAAATTTGATGTACCATTTCTGCCCATAGATGCGCCTTAAATTTCACACACTGGACCTTTTAATATGATTCTGGATGATGTATGATGCATGATTGTGCTTCGCTGCAGAGGCTGCTATGTGGGGATACCCTGCTCTTAGGATCTCAAGTGCCCCCAGTTTGGAAAAACAATACATGCCCAAAGCCTTTGATACTGCTGCCCAGCTGCACTTTGATTGGTTTTTGCCAATTCCTGTTGTTATGTGCTCTAGTAGGCAGAGTCTTTCATAGTACAAATGAGGATGTCTGTTTATGAAGAAAAGGTTGAGATTAAACACTTCGGTGCCCACAAGCTGCTGGATATTGTTATGAATTGAACCCCTGGTAAAATAATTATGATAATCAGATGAAATGTGGACTGGTACTAGATCTCCAGGGAAAATGATCTCAAGCATCTTTCTGAGAGGATTGCCAAACATGAAAGCAGCAGGAAGACGCCATAAAAGTGTATCTGTGGCAGAGCCGAACGTGGCTACTCCAAACTGACACAGCAAGATGGTTGACAGGTATGTGCCCTGTGTTCAACTGTGTGGGAAAAGTGAACCAGTATGTTGTGTCAAACACTGAAATTGGGCAATTTTCTGGTTGCGCGCAAAATAGTCGTTGCCCCACTATTTTCCACCTAAAAATACAACTGATTATTATACAACTACATTACATGAGGGGCTGAGCAGTGCTCCTCATTACTAATAAGCTATTCTTTCTCTCTCATCAGAGTGCAAAGCATGCTGGAACATATATGCTTTATATACATGAGGTTGGAGGATATAACAGTATATACTGTGATGATATGTCCATATTAAAAACACTCTTTTAAACTATAAAGTATATCATTTGCAGGTACAGTGGATGTTTAGTGTTAAAGGCTGTAGTAAGAGGATTGTTCTGACAGTGTGCGACTGATGTTATGTGTTTATCTATGGAGCTATTTTTGTGTCTTTATTACATACGAGAAAAAAAATGATATGAGAGGGGAAAAAAGTTTGAGAGAAAAAAAATATTTGAGGGAAAAAGTTTTCACACTTATAGCAAAAAATAATAATATTTGAGACTAAAAAAAGTTTTGAGAGAAAGTATTTTGTCATAGAATATATATCAGAGTTATGGCCTGTGGAAAGAAACTGTTCTTGTGCCTGGTTGTTTTAGCGTACAGTAATTCAGTTGTGCCCAACAGAGGAGTGACATTTGAACCACTTGTGTCCAGGGTGTGAAGGGTCTGCAGTGATGTTTCCCTGCCCATTTCCTGACTCCGGACATGTTTAAGTCCTGGATGAAGGGCAGGTTGTAGTCTGTTGTGTGGCTCTGTGACACTTCATCTTGTTAAACAGGTTTTATTTTGGAAGAGGAGAAGGAAGAAATGATTTTGTATTTAGCTGGGATACACAATTCAATACATCGGATTGGTAACTGTGTCGATTGGGTATGTGCCATGACATTACTGATCCAGTTGTGAATGCCATTCTAAAAGCAGCTATCAGTTACATGAGTTCAGTCATGGCAGACCACAGACTCAGTGTTTATTTGTACAGGGACAAGTATGTAGCATACATAAATGCCACACACCACAGCATTTATAGCCTAAGCTAATTTGCAATGCCCGTCCCCTAGCTGGGCCTTAAGATACAAAAGACTCAGCAACAAGAACACCAGTAACAGTGCAAGATACAAGCAACAATAAAACACAAGACACAAACTGCAACACATAATTAGCACCACAGAAGAGGAAGCACCAAATTAGTCATGACTGCATAACTGATTCCTCTTTAAAAACTGTTTCAGGTTTAAAGTGAGTTTAAAGTGATCGAAATCAGGGTCCAATTTGAGTTCTGTAGGTAAGGAGTTCCATGTGTTAATTCAACAGACAGAAAGCCTTACAATGCCCACTGGCTGCTCCACGTGTTACTGAGCCAGGAGCTTTAAGTGCCACAGTATTCTCTTACCTCCCATTACATTGCATAAAAAATATTCCAAGTAGTTCCAGGCAGTGAAGTACACGTATCTGAGATTAAGAAGAAACGAAGTACTAGTATATGCAGATACACTCGGGGTTAATTTCACTGAGAGTTGGATCTCTATTATGTACCCAATTATCTGACCCCCTGCTCCTGCCTTCCTGTGGCTCCACAGCTTGGTGTGTTTCCACCGCTGGTCACTGGAGGGAGATAAAGTGCAAGCTTTTAAGTAAAAGTTAAATTAATGCTGCTCTGCATAGTTAAATGCTTTTCTGTTATGGCACTTAGCACTGACCATGACTGATGCCTCTCACTCTACTTTACACTTAATTCAACCACTTGTGGTAACTGACTCATTCAAAATGTAAATATTTCCTCTTTAAACAGCCGCCTCACTTAACCGCTGCACAGTTTGTCATATTAAATGTAAATGGTGCGTGTGTAAATTATATTTAGTCATGCACAATGGAAACAGCTCAGAATATATGCATGGAAATGACTCTGCTTCAGTGCCTCTCCATCTGGCTCTCCTTGCTTGGAGCATTTTATCTGTCATGTTATTCCATCTCCTCCTCCTCCTCCTCCTCTCCTCCTCCTCCTCCTGCTGCTCTCTCTGTCCTCCAGCATGCAAACACTCTAACACTGTGAACCATTGCAGCAGATTCTGTTTAACAGTATCAACTCTCAGTATCACCGCATACTTCAGCCTCTGTATGCACAGCAGCGCTCGCTTACATAACAGTCACAGTAACGGCCGGTCCTACTTTGGGGCTGCTGGTTTCTCTCGCTCTCACTGATGAGATTCCTGCCGCTAAGATACACAATTGTGTCAGAGAGAGATGCAGTCTTAAATTATCCATACACTGACACACATTTTAGCCTCCCATTTGGTTCTGCTCCCTGTGCTTTGACGTCACTGTGCCAGTAAGTCACACTGCAATGACTTCCTGCTCCTTTACACACACACACGCACACACACACACACACACACACATACAGAGCCACTGACTCAGCCTGCAGCAGCAGAACAAGGCTGCTGATATTGATTACAGATCAGTGGAAAACTAGCATCATCACCATCATCTGTCTCCTGTCTCAGAAGAGAAGAAAGTAGTGCAGTTTTTTTATCCAGGGCCTGTCTCCTCAGTTTACTGCAGCTGTCAGCTCAAGCTGCTCTGCTCAAATAGAGGCTGGATTTTCTTCGAAGGATGGGAGAGTGTGTGGGTGTGTGTGAGAGTGGATGCAGATCTGATCAGAGCTGTAATGGGACACTGTCCAGGGCTGAATAATTAAATAGTACAGTTCGGTTCTCTTTGTTTGTGATTTTCTCTCATAGCTGTGACGTGCTGCTCCTAGCATCCCCTGTGGTTCTGTTAAATTGCATATGCAAGCACAAAAACCTAAGATTGACATTTAATCTCACTCCTGCTCTCGTTACATCACGTCTTCAAGGTTAATGTACAGTTTACATGGTAGCACAGCGGTCACCCTGCACACATACACAAACACAGTGCAAGCTTCTTTACATACAACACATGCTGCACAATGCATATTTGGAGGACATTATGCTAGTGTCCCTATCATCCTGTTACTAGATGCATGTGAGATATATATATACTGTATATGGTACATGCAATATATATGATAATAGCTACACCAGCTATGAAGGTTACCAAGCACTGATCAAGAGCACTGCTGCTATAGAGTCCCAGAAATGACAAAATGGGTATATATGTAGATACGTAAAGCAAAAACTAAAGATGAAAAAGCTTAGCTCCGTTAATGCCTTCTAAATTATGTAGTCTGTACAGCATTTATAACTTCTGTGACTCCATAAAATCAACTTAAAGTAACAGTGTGTAAGATTCAGGAAGATTTAAGCGGGATTTATACTTCTGCGTTGCATCAACACTGTGCCTAACGCGCACCTCCCCAAGGAAATGCAACTACACGTCGCAGTGACGCAGACCTCCTGTCTGTTTTTGTAAGCTGAAACCATTTCCCTCAGTGGAAACAAAGCTTTTATTAACTTTAATTTCACCGACAAGAAACAATAAATTGTGGAGATAATAAAGCCTCTACAAAACAGCATTTCAAGTCTTTTAAGTGTGATTTATCCTGGCTTCATATGAGCAGAGGAAATCTTTGCTAGGCTAATTTATACATACAATGTAAAATGCTATATGTTTGTGCTAATAATGTTAGCATGTTAGTTGTTTTGTCTGTGAAGTTGTCAGTGAGTTGTAATGAAGCCAAATCATGTCTTGTTACCTTTTGTTAAATGTTGCTGTTGTCCCTGGCTTCACATGAGTGGAGGAAAAGTGTGCTAGCCATGAGGCTAACTTATACAATGTAAAATGCCATAGGCTTGCGCTAAAAACATTAGCATGTTGTACTTGTGGGGAAAATGTGCCCAGCAAAAGACAAAAGCTTTGTCTGTGAATGCTGCAGGTTATAGTAAAGCCGATATACTCAATAGTTTCGTTTAAAAAAAAATCAGTGTTTTTCCAACACTCTTGTCATGAAGGTGCTGCCTACTACTGTGGCCAATGCAAAAACACTAATGGCCCTATCTGGAAAGAATGTTTGGGTCGTCCATTCTGGGCTACTGCAAAAACATGTTCTCATTTTCAGGTGATTAAACAAAAAAGAAAACACACTAATTAAATTATATTCCATATCTGCCAATATATTTCCCTAAATCCTACACACTGGACCTTTAATCCTGACCCTCAGTAAATTGTTTTTTCTTTCTGACAGTCTAACAGGCAAGAAATACATTGCAGTTTATTTGTTAGCGCAGACTGACATATGTGAGCTGCAGCTGTTGTCCCCTCCTCATCTCTGCAGGTCAGACTTTATTTACCGGACTCAAACTGATGATGTAATCTTATCAGCGTAACTGCTGCCAAGTTGCAACCCTGCAAGCATGCAGTCCTGTAGACACACACATACAAACACACACACACACACACACACACACAGCTCTGATGCTTAAGATGAACAGCTGAGGGAAACTAAAAACACTGAATAAGTCATTTTAACCCAAAGCACACTGAACAAGGGAAAGGGACACAGATGCTCTCACTCCATGTGCACATACACTACATACACACACATATCACACAGATTAAAGTAATCTGGAACAGAGGGTGGGGTATGGGAGATTGAGAGCAGGCTTTCATCACAAATTTAGCTAAAAAGAGAGAGGAGAGAGGAGTAGATGGAGATGGAGTTAGAGAGAATGGTATTTTTAAAGGATTAGGTATTTAAAGACTTAAATTAATTCTGCATACTAAAGGAAGAGACAGAGCAACTTGTTGTGTGTGTGAGTGTGTGTGTGCTGTGTGCTCGGAAACGTAGGCGAATGTGTCCAACTGCACGTGTTTGACTTTGTCATGACAAATGGCTTTTTGGTGAGGCATCTTTGTGTGCGCAGGCAGGCCAAGTCCCGCTGCTCAAGATGTTTGCCAATGATGATGATGGCAATCTGTGTGTGCAGCTCTGCCGGCACCACGTGGGATTAGTTTAGAGTGAGTGGTTTTTAACTGCAGCATGTTGCACAACCACTAGAATCCTCCAAAAATGGGCATCATGTTGAAAAAAGAAAAAACTCCACTGAAGCATCTTGTTGATTCCTAAAATCTTTACTTACTCATGCAGGCGTGATGATATTGCACAACTGTAGAAATCCAATGGAAATTGTGCAACACGTGCAAGTAGACCTTATAAGGCTGAACCGTGCTAGCCTTGTTCAAATGTCAATGAAAATACTCAGCATTTAATTTGTATGTCTCTTGAAGTAGTGTTCAATGTATCCATTCTTTCATGTACACAGTTTAATACTGTTCAAAATCAAAGCTTCTTCATGAACTTGGTGTATTTTTAGACTTAATTCAGTCATAATGATCTTATTTAAATCTACAATGCATATTTCCCCTCTTATCTGTAGTGCTATTTCAATTCGATTCAGTTCAACAAGCTTTATTGGCATGACATTTCTTATGTGTTACCAAAGCACAACTACAATTTGAGGCAATGAATATTCAAAAACAATTGACAACAATGTATTACAGCAAATGCGTAGACATACATTTTAAGGGAGAAAAAAAAACTTAAAGAGACACTTACCTTTCTGGAAATTTGACGCTTTTCTTAGTTTAGTTTAAAATGCTATTAATAAGCTGATGGCACACTACAATATAAGTGAATTCCACCAGAGATAAAAACTCATAATTGTACCATTCTCATATGAGTCTAAGAAAACTCCAACCAATCAAGCGTCCTGTCTGTCTCCCCCACGTAGAGGCCTCTGACTTGATGTAACCGCAAGCGAAACAGTTGCTAGCCTACTGTAGCCTAATGTTGCCTGCGCCTCTGAGTTATCTTCCTTGTTTGTTGCCAGCCACCAGTACTATCTAAAGTTAGCGTTTACGTTATATTATAAAACTCATCAGTCATCACTGACCCTGGATAAGTTTCAAAACTCTGGGGTTGCGTTTGACTGTGCAGGACAGGTAACGTTATGTTTAGTTTGCTTCTAACATTTAGCGTCATATATAACAACACGGCATCCAGTTGCTAATGGCTAATATTAGCCTACTGTAGCGTAGCCTCTGGAGCATTAACGTTACCTTCCTTGTGCATTTCCACTTACTAGTAACGTTAACGCTACTATCTAACGTTAGCACTGTAACCTTATTCTACGAATTCTCAAAGCCTATGTCTATCTTAGTAGGCTTAGTAGGCCTTTGGAGGGAGGCGGGAGTTGTGGATGTTCAAATTTTTTTCTAAGTGCTGTGTGAAATGCAAGAAAGGTAAGAGTAGCTTTAAGTGAAGGAGTAAGTAAAAAGGCAGAGTGTGATATGTGATGAGATGAGCTATATGCTGTTGTGTTGGTCAGGATGTGACGTGCAGGGACATATCTTGCTGCATCTGTGGCACTGACACTATTTTCTGCAAGTAGGTGTTGCATCTTAGTCTGGTCAGAGAGTGAATCAAAATCTTGGAGTTTGCATTAAATTTTTGTAAAGAACTTTGTTGTCTGTCTTCTCTAGTCAGCCAGGTCTGCCTGTGTCTGCCACTCTCTGTCTCTGTCCAGGCTGTGATCACTGAGTCTGTACATAGTCAGTATCTTTCTCAGTTTCTGATCTGTCACTGCGGTCAGATAGTTAACCATCTTGTACTGTCCATTTAGGGCCAAATAGCAATGAAGTATGTTTTGGGTTTTTGTGGTAGATGTTCAATAGTTGATGTCGGGGGTTTTTTTTAGCTACAGTTTGGTTGGGCTGGATTGTGTGAGGGTTGTCCTGATGTGCTGTTAAAGGAGGTGAGCCTCAGGACCAGCTGGCTGAGAGGACTCCTCTATGTTCTCCTTTTGGCAAAAGAGAGCCTTGTTATGGTAGGAGTTAGGGTTACTTGTTTTTAGGTGTTTCTAGAATTTGATTGCTCTTTTTTGTATCCTAATCAACAGGGGGAAATGGCCGAGTTCAGCTCAGCATCCATCATTAGGGGTGTTCCTGTGGACTCAGAGTATATTCTTGCAGATCTTAGTGTGTAGGACTTCAGTAAGTCTTGATTTACAAGAGGACTCCACATTCACTACCATACAGTAATGTTGGTTTGATTATAGACAAACTTTTGAGCCAGATTCTAACAGGTATATCTATGTTTGAAATCTCTACTTCCGTTGTCTCTGAGATCATCAATGGCCAGATTGAAATTTCCTGTTGAGTTGCTGTTGTAATGCCTCCTTAGACAGAGCGAACAATAGTAGATCATCTGCAAAAAGTAGGATATTAAGGCTGAAATCTGGGATATCTGACTGTTCTAATGATTTTGCTAATTGATTAATATAAATAAAAACAGGATGGGGCTGAGACTGCAGCCCTGTTTCACCCCTTTACTTTGAGGGAAGAAAGCTGTTTCCATATTTCATAATTTTCACAAGACATTAATTATTAGTATACATGGTTTTAATTATATCATAGGTTTTCCCTCTTACACTTTTTTCAAATAATCCTAGAAACCGAAATGCCAAATTAAGTCAAATGCTTTTTTGAAATCCATGAAGCAAGGGATGATTATCTGGGTGTGGTCTGATGCTGTTTATTAATCTAGATTTTTTTTGGGTGTGAGTTGCTTTATGTTGGAGATATCAGCTGCAGAAAAGAAGGCCATTTTTAAGATTAATGTATTTTTGATTTGGGGGCGAACTGCCCCTTTAGCTGCTCTATTGCCTTAGTGTTTTGCTGCTCCACAGCAGCACAGCTGTCTTTGGATCTCCTTTAATACTCTGATCCTTTTGCAAAGGTCTTTTTTTCTAGCTTTTTGAATTGCATGATAAAGACCTGAAGAGCGTCTACTGGGTTTCCTGTCATTTATTCCTTCTATAGCTCCATAAAGTACATCCTTCCCTTCTTCTTCCTCTGGCTTCTCCTGCTTTGTGTTCTGCCTTTCTCTCTCTTCTCTCTTGGGATCAGTGGATCAGTAAAGCTAAAAGCAGGGGGAGAGCCATCAGTGCTACCGCTAATGCAATGCCAATCCTGAGATAAAGGCAAAGAGCTAAGTGAACACTCAAATATGCATGTGTGTGAGTGTAGAGCACAAGCTCTGACCCGTTAAAAGCGTCATTGTTTTGATTCACTCTAGCTAAAGGCAGTTATTTAAAACATTACGGCTTAGTGCTCCAGTGCTCCCTTTCCAATTGTGCGTGTGTGTGTGTGTGAGTGTGTGTGTGCACGCAGATCTTATCCTGTGTCTTACTTCATACTGCTATTATATCACTTCTGCAATGCAACCGCAGAACCAGTCAATATTTGTCTAGACGAAGAGGAGCTTAGCAGCTAATGGAGTGGATATTACAGCAAGCAGAGGAAAGAGACTGAAAAAATCAAGGTATTATATCTTGATGATGTAACTGCTCACTATCAGACTTCATAAAGTGCAAACTGGTCAATATTGCTGCGACAATTCTGCTGTAAAACACGAGTTCAGGTTTCAGTTTTTAATGTTGCAGCACTGCTGTAAAATGGTGATTAAACAACCGAAAACAGGTGTACCTGTTCGCCTTCAGTAGGCCACAGAACAGAGCAACAATCACTGTATTAGATTCAGGATTACACACATCACAACGACTTTAATTTGGGTTAAATGCTCTGAAAAATTGGACTCCTCAGACTCTGTGTGAGATTGCCTTCTCACTTCACCCTTAGTTTTCTGCTCAAAAGAACATTTAATTTCAGCACCTTTGCAAATGTTTTTAGATAATTTGATGCTCACTTTATCTGTTGAAATAATTAAATTCAAGAGCACGAGCAAACATCTGGCTACACACAGCAGTATTTGCAGCGGCAGAATGTTTTCGTTAGCCTGGTATGATTTCTTAAGTGCACTCTGTGTGCCGTGCCAGAGAGTCGTATGAATTGAGCTTAACTAATCAAATTTACAATGTCTGACTACAATCTTTCCCCTTAAGACACCCGATTTGCTGCAAAAAACAGTTTCTTAGCAACAGCGAGTTTCATTGCTCACCATCTCGGTACTAAATTACGAGCATAAATGTCAGTCTATTGTGTAGTGTTTCTATTACTAGAGAAAATCTTGCTGTACATGTGTGTGTGTGTGTGTATGTGTGTCTGCCCTGCCTGTGTGCAACAGTGTTTTCTACATGTGAATTAAAGAGAAAGATGTTGTTTGCTGGAAGGCTGAGTGGCGGTAAAAGGAGGGAGGGAATGAGTACCGGGAAAGGGTGATAACGCTGAGCAGCAAGGTGATAAAGGAGGGAGAGAAACTGGAGCATCACCCCTCCCTCCTGCTTTTGCCATCTGATGTCGAGACGGTGTTGCTAGGGGCAACCATCCGAGCACGAGAAAGGGAGAAAGAGGGAAAGGAAGGACCAGCTGGTAGGGGGAATGGCAGCAGAGCTGCTGGGAGAACAGAGTGAGCCAAACAGCATCAGCACAGAGGAGAGAGACCCGATGTGTCTCGCCTCACTCCACCTCACTTGACTGAGCAGAGCTGATGGAAGCAAAGCTCCAGATGACGACGACGAAGCAGAACAGTCAAGCAGAGGACACGACAGCCTGCCAGCATCGGCAGCACAGAGGCCGGCTGCCCAATCATCAGCTGACATGCTCATGAGCTCAGCAGCCAATGAGCTGCCAGGAGGCTCCTCCCCAGCACAACCACTCAGATGCAGAGACGGCACTAGCCCGGCTCAGATCTCTTATTAATGAATGGAGCGGTTCCCAGGCTGGATCACTGCACATCTTCGCACTCTCTGCTCGGCTGCTCTGCGCTCTGACACAGGAAGACAGGGGGAAAACAACAACAAACAACAACAACAACAACAAGGACAACAGCAGCACAGGAAGAGAAACACGGTGGCCATGAAGGGACGACAAAGAAAAACAGACACCCAAGAGGAGGACACAACCGAGGACATGGCAGCAGCTATTGAAAACAAGGACCCACATCCTGAAATCCTCCCACCGGATTCACCTTCTCCATCATCATCTTCTCCCCCTCTGCCTCCATTAGCCGTGCCACCTTCTACATCTGCCTCTGCCCTCCTGGCGCTGGCCTCTCCAGCCACCCGGCGCTCCATTTCCATGGGAGACTTCCGGAGAGTGACAGGGGCACTGCGAACCGGCTCCGAACCGCCATCCACCTCTGCCACGGCCCCCTCCTCCAAGCTTGTAACCCCTAGCTCCAGCATGGAGTTTGAGGCGGCTCGACGGCGCCTCCTGGAGGTGGAGGAGCGGCAGCGTGTCATCAGAGAGATGGAGCGACGGCTGGAGGAGCTCAGGGAGGTGTTTGTGCGCTCGGAGCAGGAGGTGGTTGTTCACGGGGAGGTGGTGTCGCGGATATCCAGTGCAGCCCAGCAGGGGGAGCTGTACGTGGTCGAGAACAGTCAGCGACTGAAGAAGGGCCTGAGGTTCAAGAAACATCGACCCACCATCGTCTTCTCCTCCATGCTGGGACTCCGCACGTGCCTCCCCTGGCCTGTGAAGCTCAAATAGGACTATAGACACTTGCATCTCCAATTTCCACCACCACCGCTTTAGAAATGTGCTTTACATCAATGGGAGGGTAGACCTCCATTCTTAAGCTATCACTCATTGACACGGCTGCTCTCCAGTTTCCACCTCTCTGCTCTTGTATCCTGAGGCTGGTCCTCCAGGTCTTTAGAGTGCCTACAATAATCACAAATGCTAGTAAGGAGCTTCCTGTTTGGTGCGTTTGTGGGTGAATTCTCTGGCTCACAAACAAATGAAGCCAGTGCCGGTGCAATGTGTACAGGATGTCCTCACTGTTTTTAAAGATTCTTTGCTGCTTGCAGTGTGGCGTGGTGTTGGACTTGCAAAGGAAAGATTGTGTGTTGCACAGTGGATGGATGAGTCATATTTCAGGTGATGTGGGAGGAGAGGTTCAGACAGGCCTGTGATGCTCTATGTCTTAACTTATGCAGCAATGAATGGAAAGCCAGTAAGGATCACATTATCATTATGTAATGTTAACCTTTTAAGAAGAGGGAAGAGGGAGGTAAAGGAACAAAGATAAAGCGATGGAGGAAAGCAAGTGAAGTGAAGGACAGTGAAACAGAATCAGAGGTGAAGCTGTGATAGGGATTGCTGCACTGTTACATAAAACCAAGGATGCAGTAAAGAGGCGGGAACTTGAAAAGAGTCTGACAAAGAGAAAAATGCACAAAACGTGGAATTTAGCCGGCTGAGACAAACACAGAACACGTGCCTTGGCTTCTAGGTGACCGCTCGTCCACTACTGTATTTTGGCAGCGCAATCAAGGACAAACAAACAAGCGAGCAGGAGAGGAGTACAAGCTGGGACGATTCCACCTGTGGCCTCTTTTTATCCAGTCACCTAGCAACCGCTCAAATCTCGATCCTAAATCCGCTTCCACAAACCTACAGAATGTATCCAGCAGAGCACTGTAACTACAACAGACAGCTGTAGAGGTCCCCCAAAGGATTTAGGAGCTAATATTTATTTAAAATACATGGCTATATAGTGGAAAATGCTATTGCTTAAAGCAGCTGCCGATGCTGTTCATTTACTTAATGAGTAGGGGTTGCATTTAAAGTTAAGCAATGCATGCATCAAGCAAAGCTAAGATAGGCCACCACTGTTTGCTGATTGTGTCTTGGTGTTTTATGTGACAATGGCAAGCTAGTTAGAGTTTTGCCCAATAGAAGGACACGAGTACAGTGCTTTTTGTGCACAATAACAGCTTCACTGCTATCATTATAAGCTTATTTTGTGGCATATAGTGAAGTTAGACAATATGTCTTCATTCAGGGTGTGAATGTCAAAGGTTTGTTTGGTTAATTCCATAGAGCTATCAGTACCTATGTTGTGACCCTTCACATGCACAGCAGTATCTTTGTCCCATATACAGCCAACGACCTGATTTCTACATATAGATCACACTCATTTTTGGCCTAATTCTTCTCCTCCTTTCCATTTCTCTTCTCTGTGGATTAGCAATGACTAAGTATCTCTTCTATTCAGCTACTCCACCAATCCCTGGCTTCAGCTGTACGTGTGTGTGTGTGCGTGTGTGTGTGTGTGTGTGTGTGTAGAAAGCACAGCCAATACACTAGGGATATCTATTTTTGGCGTTCGAATGTTATGGCAGAGAGGCAGGCATTCAATCTCAGTGCTGCATTTGTCGAGAAAGGGCATGTATGGCTATGTGAGTGCATGTTAGTATCTATACGTGCTACTTTCTAAAAAAAATTCCCTGATGGTGCTTTGTTTGCTCTCTTCTTATAAATGACCTCACCGACAAACAAACAAAGCAAGGCTGTTTACAAGAGAAGGACATGGTTCCACTGCATAATTGCTAAGGTTTCCATAAAGTCATCTGGTGCACTTAGATATTTCAGTTTTATTGCTTCCTAGTTGCGCATGATGGGGAAATGATACTGCACCATTTGAGATGCATTAGAAATGTCTTTCTGTCTCTGTGAAGTCAAGGGTGGCAGGCGAAGGCACTGATGTGTTACTCTGAGACCAGGCTGTCTGTGTCAGGGAACCTGCAGGCAAAGTGAGAGAAAAAATGCATGTGAAATTCAATGTGAAGACTAAATTCATGAGTTTAATAAAAATGTAGATTGATGCAAATGAAGTAGAGTGAACACACAGGTTAGCTTTGGTTATTGTTTAATTGTGACTATAAGGGCTTAAATGATCCGTTTGTTTTAGTTGATTGGGAGCACAATTGAAGGGGCACTCCACCGATTTTACAAATGAACGTCAGGTTACTCGTTATGGAGATTACCACTCGCCCTGTTGTGGAATGTCCTCTGTTGAGTCCTTAGGAGGGGACGTCTGGCAATGTCGTAGTGATGCCATCAGGGTTATCTTAGCTTGGACTTTTTTTTTAAACTGAAACCCTTCATTACAAACTAAGCACCAGGGGTTTGGAAGAGGTGGATCTTTTAGAAGGCATCGAGGTCTAATGTCAGATGGTAGCCTATATATTAGCCTGACATCGCCGAACCAAATCGCAAATACATGTAAGTCTTTTGATTTGCAAGGGGTGTTCTCAACAACACGTTCTCACTCCGACTTTGTCACATATTGACGTTTGGTCATGGACTTTCCGCATCAGATACAACATGAAAGGTACTCTGGGTGCGTTGGTTGTTGACGTTCTGGGACACTATGTCAAGTTTAGCCTGTTACACACATTGTCGTCTTTCAAAATACACTTCCGTTTTCACAGGAAATATAACGTAGATTTTTTTTTTCCTTCAACAACAAACACATGTAAATGGGTTTAGACAAAGGGTTTGCTTTATAATCTCATGGGACATGAACGCCGTTCTCCTGGGTGAAAGTCAGTGTTTGTTGGACCCATCCCATCGCTCCCACCCACCCCACTCAGACCTTAGCCACCTTATTTTCATTCTTGTCCCACCACGTTTCCCCCTGACGCCTTTGGGCACCATTAAACTGTAACAGGATCAGCTGCGTATCATGTCGCCAATGTTAAAGGACGGCTTTTTTTGTCAGTGCTAGTCATTGCCCAAGTGCCGGATTTCGACAACTTCGGAGTGAGACCGGGTTGCGGCCCTAGATCAAAATGCTTCTGAATGCAATTTGATAGACCTCCAACCAGTCAGAGCAATGGAACATGACGTAGCATTGGGCGACAGACAAATGTTAACTGACTACAGCTTGAAGACGTGAGCATGGGTGGTGTGACATTAATTTGTCTCTGAACGAATTTTGCCGTTTTTGCCATCAGAATTTGAAAATAGTTCTACATCAGCGCTCTTCATCATCTTGGCTGATGCTCCTCTTCACTAAGCTAGGTTCATGCTTACCGTAATGTCTCCGGTGCTAGGGTACACGAGCCAAAAATGACATCATCACATAGGTCACATCAGTCATTGTCTAAAACCTCCTATTAGATGAACAGGTGTGACTGGCCCGGCCTTGTAGACTGGAAAACTGTCAACGTGGTAGGGGGACCAGACAAATCTGCCAGAGCAAATTCAACACGAGCTCCCAGATTCGTCTGGTTCCCAGGCTTGGTATCCAAGAGTATTACTATTAATATTAGTAGTATCCAGCATTTCTGAATCCCACATTTAATCTGACCCTGAACTGCACGGAAGTGTTGGAGTACCCCTTTAAGCAAAGAAAATGTCTCAGTGTTGCTGTTGACTTTCTCAGATTTCAGATAGCCATGATGACCTTATCATTGAATGTTGACTAACTCTATATAAGCATTCCACTTGGACAAAGACGTACTGCTTGCCATCTTTGTGCACATCTATACCAAACAATATTCATCTAAGCCAATTGCTAGCAGAATGCTTGTGCAGAATAAAATGGGTCTAGACGGCCTTAAACGTTTATTCATGGTCCTATGTATATAGCTAGAGTTATAATAGAATATACAGCTGGCCTATATATTTCTTTTCACATGCCTTATGCAATGTTTGTGCATTGGCAGTAATAACTCGGTGATAACACTGATGATGAAGGCCGAACTCATGACCGTCATAGACCTCATTATCTGGACAGAGGAAAAAATAACTTGTGCACTATTGTGCGACTGCACCTTTTTGTGTTTTTCTGTGAAATGGAAAAAAAAGACTACATTTCCCAAAGATCTCTGGGCCCACTTGCAGAATGAATGTACTTGTAATTGAAGTGTGTTTTTTTCCTTCAACACTGAATATACAATATAATCACAACTATCTTGTTTGAACCTGTGGTTGGCGATAAATCCTCTTGTATTCATTTTCAGGCCGTTGGAATTACATTTAAGGTCACATGACTTTTGATACAAGAGATTTCAACCCTTAAACTAGATCAAATAAAGAGAGAACTGGAAACTACGACCAACTACAGTTACAGCTCTCAGACCCCTTTACTGACAAGGATGCTGGCAAAGCACAGGTTCAATACTTTCAAACTTTTACTGATGTTTACTTATCCTTTGAATGTTTTTAATATTTTGTGTTCATGTGATGTGGGATGTGTATTTATGTTGTGGTGGAACAAGCACAGAACTTTTCATTTTCCTAAAATCAGGTGTTTATGACCTTTAGTCACATTTTGATGATATTTCTGTTGATTGAGAGCTGTATATTCTACTTTATGAATGTTAAGTCTATTTAAACTTGTGTGCAAATGTTATATGCTTAAGAGTAACAGCAGGTTTGGAGTCAATTTGCTTTGCAACGGTAATTTGCGTAATTACGAACCTTAATTCAATCATTTGTGAGAGATTTGATTGATTGTTTTCATAGGAAATAAAATCCACTTTCCAAGTTGAGTTGAAAATCAGCTGGATTGGAAGTTAATTGTCCCTGAACCTCTCTTACGAACTAGCACTGCTTCTTAAACGATTTTTGCTTTCTGCTGCACAGTGAAAGAATGAATGTTTTGCTATGTTTAACGCTTAAATTTGCTACCACTTCTTGAAAATTTCTTTACACTGTCATTTACTTGAGCACAGAGCTACAATGTACAATTAGTAGTGAATATCAAATGATTTCATTTTAAGCATTATCAGGTTTTGTAAAATAGGCTGAATTATTAGAATAAATTGACAAAATGACTAAAATGTTGTCGTGTTTTATGTCTCAGACTGGAGAGAAACTCCTTTCTCTCTTCGGGATTCTGCTGGAAACTGATAACTTGAAGTGCTTCAGGTCAGATCTCTAAAGGTTACATCCCTTGCAGTTGCTAGAGAGGTCTAGGAAGCATTAGGGTCACCTTGCAGCAGCCCACAGCAGCGTAGTGCCTGATCAGCAGAAAGCTGCTCGTTGACGTAACAAGATGCTGAGAGAGGGAAAAAAAACTGTGAAAAAGCACCATCAGGCACATACATTCAAGTCATTTGCTTTTCCATCACCATCAGAGCCTCTTCTCAGATGATGGATGTGGTAAAATGGAAGTTAGATAAGCCTGTGTTCAGATGGCAGAGGGCAGAATTACTGGAAATATATCCCACTTCCAAGCGCTCATTATTGCAGGCCAGGATTTGTGGAACATTAAGCTGATGTTTTTGCTCACTTAATGAAAGGCATTACCCATGTAGATGGGTTTTAGACAGGCACATCTGAATATCTAGGGTAATAGAAAGTTAGAACATCCTCTATTATATTTTATTTCCAGAGATTACAGACCCTGATGCATACATACTTATCAGGATGTCCGCAGGGTCTTAAAAAGTATTAAAAGTTGTAGCTTGTTTTTAATATTAGTCCAGAACAGGTTGTATGCTAAAGCTGCAATATGAAATCTTGTGTATTTATGGAATCCTGCTAGATTTGTCATCGGAGAAGACAACTATTTGTGTTTCAGATCCCACTGGTATCTATAAATGGATGTAGAAACACCCTTATACATTCGTTTGCATATATGCATGTCAGCTTCACCACTCGTTACATTTGTCAGTGAGAAAAACAGCAAATTTATGACATTTTTAAGACATACTATACGTTAATTTTTATTTATTTAGAAATTTATTTATTATTACTTATTTTATTTATTTATTTTTTTTTTTTTTTAGGATATTTTTTGGGCATTTTAGCCTTTAATTGACAGGACAGACAAGTGTTTACAGCAAACAATAGTATGACTTTTCTTTAAACTCTTATTCATTACCTACAATATTATAACATTTTTATGGCACACTTAACTATGTCATGTTTGACGATACTGTTGTATGGCATCATGAAAAAAGTCATAATATAGTATGTCATCCAAAATCATGAAAAAAAGTCATAGTATAGTATGTCGTCCCAAATCATGAAAAAAAGTCATAGTATAGTATGTCTTCCCAAATCATGAAAAAAAGTCATAATATAGTATGTCGTCCGAAATCATGAAAAAAAGTCATAGTACAGTATGTCGTCCAAAATCATGAAAAAAAAGTCATAGTATAGTATGTCGTTCGAAATCGTGAAAAAAAGTCATAGTATAGTATGTCGTCCAAAACCATGAAAAAAAAGTCATAGTATATGTCGTCCCAAATGGTGAAAAAAAGTCATATTATAGTATGTCGTCCCAAATCAGCAAAAAAAAGTCATAGTATAGTATGTCGTCCGAAATCATGAAAAAAAGTCATATTATAGTATGTCGTCCCAAATCAGCAAAAAAAGGTCATAGGAAAGTATGTCATCTGAAATCATGAAAAAAGTCATAGTATAGTATGTCGTCCCAAATCATGAAAAAAAGTCATAGTATAGTATGTCATCCCAAATCATGAAAAAAAGTCATAGTATAGTATGTCGTCCGAAATCATGAAAAAAAGTCATAGTATAGTATGTCGTCCAAAATCGTGAAAAAAAGTCATAGTATAGTATGTCGTCCCAAATTCTGAAAAAAAGTCATAGTATAGTATGTCGTCCCAAATCATGAAAAAAAAGTCATAGTATAGTATGTCGTCCCAAATCATGAAAAAAAAGTCAAGTATAGTATGTCGTCCAAAATCATGAAAAAAAGTCATAGTATAGTATGTCGTCCGAAATCATGAAAAAAAGTCATAGTATAGTATGTCGTCCCAAATCAGCAAAAAAAAAGTCATAGGAAAGTATGTCATCCGAAATCATGAAAAAAGTCATAGTATAGTATGTCGTCTGAAATCATGAAAAAAAGTCATAGTATAGTATGTCGTCCGAAATCGTGAAAAAAAGTCATAGTATAGTATGTCGTCCAAAACCATGAAAAAAAGTCATAGTATAGTATGTCGTCCCAAATCATGAAAAAAAGTCATATTGTAGTATGTCGTCCGAAATCATGAAAAAAAAGTCATAGTATAATATGTCGTCTGAAATCATGAAAAAAGTCATAGTATAGTATGTCGTCCGAAATCATGAAAAAAAGTCATAGTATAATATGTCGTCTGAAATCATGAAAAAAGTCATAATATAGTATGTCATCCGAAATTCTGAAAAAAAGTCATAGTATAGTATGTCGTCCCAAATCATGAAAAAAAAGTCATAGTATAGTATGTCGTCCCAAATCATGAAAAAAAGTCATATATAGTATGTCGTCCCAAATCAGCAAAAAAAAAGTCATAGGAAAGTATGTCATCCGAAATCATGAAAAAAGTCATATTATAGTATGTCGTCCGAAATCGTGAAAAGAAGTCATAGTATAGTATGTCGTCCAAAACCATGAAAAAAAGTCATAGTATAGTATGTCGTCCCAAATCATGAAAAAAAAGTCATATTGTAGTATGTCATCCCAAATCATGAAAAAAAGTCATATTGTAGTATGTCGTCCGAAATCATGAAAAAAAAGTCATAGTATAATATGTCGTCTGAAATCATGAAAAAAGTCATAATATAGTATGTCATCCGAAATTCTGAAAAAAAGTCATAGTATAGTATGTCGTCCCAAATCATGACAAAAAAGTCATAGTGTAGTATGTCTTCCGAAATCATGAAAAAAAGTCATAGTACAGTATGTCGTCCGAAATCGTGAAAAAAAGTCATAGTATAGTATGTCGTCCAAAACCATGAAAAAAAAGTCATAGTATATGTCGTCCCAAATGGTGAAAAAAAGTCATATTATAGTATGTCGTCCCAAATCAGAAAAAAAAGTCATAGTATAGTATGTCGTCCGAAATCATGAAAAAAAGTCATATTATAGTATGTCGTCCCAAATCAGCAAAAAAAGGTCATAGGAAGTATGTCATCTGAAATCATGAAAAAAGTCATAGTATAGTATGTCGTCCGAAATCGTGAAAAGAAGTCATAGTATAGTATGTCGTCCCAAATCATGAAAAAAAGTCATAGTATAGTATGTCATCTGAAATCATGAAAAAAAGTCATATTATAGTATGTTGTCCAAAACCATGAAAAAAAAGTCATATTATAGTATGTCGTCCAAAATCGTGAAAAGAAGTCATAGTATAGTATGTCGTCCAAAACCATGAAAAAAAGTCATAGTATAGTATGTCTTCCGAAATCATGAAAAAAAAGTCATATTGTAGTATGTCGTCCCAAATCATGAAAAAAAGTCATAGTATAGTATGTCGTCCCAAATCATCAAAAAAAGTCATATTGTAGTATGTCATCCCAAATCATGAAAAAAAGTCATAGTATAGTATGTCGTCCGAAATCGTGAAAAAAAGTCATAGTATAGTATGTCGTCCAAAATCGTGAAAAAAAGTCATAGTATAGTATGTCGTCCAAAATCGTGAAAAAAAGTCATAGTATAGTATGTCGTCCAAAATCATGAAAAAAAGTCATAGTATAGTATGTCGTCCCAAATTCTGAAAAAAAGTCATAGTATAGTATGTCGTCCCAAATCATGAAAAAAAAGTCATAGTATAGTATGTCGTCCCAAATCATGAAAAAAAAGTCAAAGTATAGTATGTCGTCCAAAACCATGAAAAAAAGTCATAGTATAGTATGTCGAAATCATGAAAAAAAGTCATATTATAGTATGTCGTCCAAATCTGAAAAAAGTCATAGTATAGTATGTCGTCCAAACCATGAAAAAAAGTCATAGTATAGTATGTCGTCCCAAATCATGAAAAAAAAGTCATAGTAGTATGTCGTCCAAAACCATGAAAAAAAGTCATAGTATAGTATGTCGTCCAAAACCATGAAAAAAAGTCATAGTATAGTATGTCGTCCAAAACCATCAAAAAAAGTCATAGTATAGTATGTCGTCCGAAATCATGAAAAGAAGTCATAGTATAGTATGTCGTCCAAATCATGAAAAAAGTCATAGTATAGTATGTCGTCCAAATCAAAAAAAAAGTCATAGTATAGTATGTCGTCCGAAATCATGAAAAAAGTCATAGTATAGTATGTCGTCCCAAATCATGAAAAAAAGTCATATTATAGTATGTCGTCCGAAATCGTGAAAAAAGTCATAGTATAGTATGTCGTCCAAAATCATGAAAAAAAGTCATAGTATAGTATGTCGTCCCAAATCATGAAAAAAAGTCATAGTATAGTATGTCGTCCAAAATCATGAAAAAAAGTCATAGTATAGTATGTCGTCCCAAATCATGAAAAAAAAGTCATAGTATAGTATGTCGTCCCAAATCATGAAAAAAAGTCAAAGTATAGTATGTCGTCCAAAACCATGAAAAAAAGTCATAGTATAGTATGTCGTCCCAAATCATGAAAAAAAAGTCATAGTATAGTATGTCGTCCCAAATCATGAAAAAAAAGTCATAGTATAGTATGTCGTCCCAAATCAGAAAAAAAGTCATAGTATAGTATGTCGTCCGAAATCGTGAAAAAAAGTCATAGTATAGTATGTCGTCCAAAACCATGAAAAAAAGTCATAGTATAGTATGTCGTCCCAAATCATGAAAAAAAAGTCATATTGTAGTATGTATCCCAAATCATGAAAAAAAGTCATATTGTAGTATGTCGTCCGAAATCATGAAAAAAAAGTCATAGTATAATATGTCGTCTGAAATCATGAAAAAAGTCATAATATAGTATGTCATCCGAAATTCTGAAAAAAAGTCATAGTATAGTATGTCGTCCCAAATCATGACAAAAAAGTCATAGTATAGTATGTCTTCCGAAATCATGAAAAAAAGTCATAGTACAGTATGTCGTCCGAAATCGTGAAAAAAAGTCATAGTATAGTATGTCGTCCAAATCATGAAAAAAAGTCATAGTATAGTATGTCGTCCCAAATCATGAAAAAAAAGTCATAGTATAGTATGTCGTCCGAAATCATGAAAAAAGTCATAATATAGTATGTCATCCGAAATTATGAAAAAAAGTCATAGTATAGTATGTCGTCCCAAATCATGAAAAAAAAACATAATATAGTATGTCGTCCCAAATCATGAAAAAAAGTCATAGTATAGTATGTCTTCCGAAATCATGAAAAAAAGTCATAGTACAGTATGTCGTCCGAAATCGTGAAAAAAAGTCATAGTATAGTATGTCGTCCAAAATCATGAAAAAAAGTCATAGTATAGTATGTCGTCCCAAATGGTGAAAAAAAGTCATATTATAGTATGTCGTCCCAAATCATGAAAAAAGTCATAGTATAGTATGTCGTCCAAAACCATGAAAAAAAGTCATATTATAGTATGTCGTCCCAAATCAGCAAAAAAAAAGTCATAGGAAAGTATGTCATCCGAAATCATGAAAAAAAGTCATAGTATAGTATGTCGTCTGAAATCGTGAAAAGAAGTCATAGTATAGTATGTCGACCCAAATCATGAAAAAAAGTCATAGTATAGTATGTCGTCCGAAATCATGAAAAAAAGTCATAGTATAGTATGTCGTCTGAAATCGTGAAAAGAAGTCATAGTATAGTATGTCGACCCAAATCATGAAAAAAAGTCATATTGTAGTATGTCATCCCAAATCATGAAAAAAAGTCATAGTATAGTATGTCGTCTGAAATCATGAAAAAAAGTCATAGTATAGTATGTCGTCTGAAATTGTGAAAAAAGTCATAGTATAGTATGTCGTCCAAATCATGAAAAAAAGTCATATTATAGTATGTCGTCCCAAATCATGAAAAAAAGTCATAGTGTAGTATGTCGTCCGAAATCATGAAAAAAAGTCATAGTATAGTATGTCGTCCCAAATCATGAAAAAAAGTCATAGTAGTATGTCGTCCGAAATCATGAAAAAAAGTCATAGTATAGTATGTCGTCCCAAATCATGAAAAAAAGTCATATTGTAGTATGTCATCCGAAATCATGAAAAAAAGTCATAGTATAGTATGTCGTCCGAAATCATGAAAAAAAGTCATAGTATAGTATGTCGTCTGAAATCGTGAAAAGAAGTCATAGTATAGTATGTCGTCCAAATCATGAAAAAAAGTCATATTGTAGTATGTCATCCCAAATCATGAAAAAAAGTCATAGTATAGTATGTCGTCCGAAATCATGAAAAAAAGTCATAGTATAGTATGTCGTCAAAAATGAAAAAAGTCATAGTATAGTATGTCGTCCGAAATCATGAAAAAAAGTCATATAGTATGTCGTCCGAAATCATGAAAAAAAGTCATAGTATAGTATGTCGTCTGAAATCGTGAAAAGAAGTCATAGTATAGTATGTCGACCCAAATCATGAAAAAAAGTCATATTGTAGTATGTCATCCCAAATCATGAAAAAAAGTCATAGTATAGTATGTCGTCTGAAATCATGAAAAAAAGTCATAGTATAGTATGTCGTCTGAAATTGTGAAAAGAAGTCATAGTATAGTATGTCGTCCCAAATCATGAAAAAAAGTCATATTGTAGTATGTCATCCCAAATCATGAAAAAAAGTCATAGTATAGTATGTCGTCCGAAATCATGAAAAAAAGTCATATTATAGTATGTCGTCCGAAATCGTGAAAAGAAGTCATAGTATAGTATGTCGTCCAAAACCGTAAAAAAAGTCATATTGTCGTATGTCATCCCAAATCATGAAAAAAAGTCATAGTATAGTATGTCGTCCGAAATCATGAAAAAAAAGTCAAAGTATAGTATGTCGTCCAAAACCATGAAAAAAGTCATAGTATAGTATGTCGTCCGAAATCTGAAAAAAAGTCATAGTATAGTATGTCGTCCCAAATCATGAAAAAAAAGTCATAGTATAGTATGTCGTCCAAATCATGAAAAAAAGTCAAAGTATAGTATGTCGTCCAAAATCATGAAAAAAAGTCATAGTATAGTATGTCGTCCCAAATCATGAAAAAAAAGTCATAGTATAGTATGTCGTCCGAAATCTGAAAAAAAGTCATAGTATAGTATGTCGTCCGAAATCATGAAAAAAAGTCATAGTATAGTATGTCGTCCAAATCATGAAAAAAAGTCATAGTATAGTATGTCTCGAAATCATGAAAAAAAGTCATAGTATAGTATGTCGTCCGAAATCATGAAAAAAAGTCATAGTACAGTATGTCGTCCGAAATCATGAAAAAAAAGTCATAGTATAGTATGTCGTCCCAAATGGTGAAAAAAAGTCATATTATAGTATGTCGTCCCAAATCATGAAAAAAGTCATAGTATAGTATGTCGTCCCAAATCAGCAAAAAAAAAAGTCATAGTATAGTATGTCGTCCGAAATCATGAAAAAAAGTCATAGTATAGTATGTCGTCCAAAACCGTAAAAAAAGTCATATTGTAGTATGTCGTCCGAAATCATGAAAAAAGTCATAGTATAGTATGTCGTCCAAAACCATGAAAAAAGTCAGTATAGTATGTCGTCCCAAATCATGAAAAAAAAAGTCATATTGTAGTATGTCGTCCGAAATCATGAAAAAAAAAGTCAAAGTATAGTATGTCGTCCAAAACCATGAAAAAAAGTCAGTATAGTATGTCGTCCAAAATCATGAAAAAAAAAGTCATATTGTAGTATGTCGTCCCAAATCATGAAAAAAAGTCATAGTATAGTATGTCGTCCGAAATCATGAAAAAAGTCATAATATAGTATGTCGTCCGAAATCATGAAAAAAAGTCATAGTATAGTATGTCGTCCGAAATCATGAAAAAAGTCATAATATGGTATGTCGTCCAAAATTGTGATAAAGAGCTGCTTGGAAATTCCAAGGTTAGAGCTTTGTCATCTCTGCAGGCAGGATAACTCAGTGGTTACTAAGGTTACTAACCTTCGTGTGCGAGACGAGGGACTTCCAATGCTGCCTCAGGAATAATGCTACTGCAAGGACGTCAGGCCAAAGTGCAGATTTCATCATAATTCTCACATTTTATGCACGATTGACGTGCAGAACACCATTCACTATAAAAAGTGTAAATTTAACTCTTTAATAAACCTTGTATTTGTTCAGTAACTCAGGTCATTCTCACGTGCTATTTTACAATCAATACATAGTGTGTTGTAAATGTGAGGTAAAGCGTGTTGCTGATGTAACAGGTTAAAACTAAAAGTGGCGATGAGTTCTGACACTATAAGGAGAGTATTATACAGGGTCTTTAAAAGTATTACATTCTACTTCCAGATTCTTGCAAAGAGCTTGCCTCTTGAAAAAAAGCTAATAATGGACTCCAGCCACACTTCTCTTCCACCCAGGGGCATTAAAATCCAGAGATTAGTGCAGGCTTTACTATATATTTCATGGATTACTGTTATACTCCACAGCATGTACATTACACTGAATTACGTACATATCAATGAATAAACATAACATGGATGAGGGCATTAGTGAATTAATACTTTTATTGTACAGTATGTAAACACAAGAGCAGCCCTGATGGTAATGATGGATGTGTGCGGGCTATTCAGTTGACGGAGCACAATAGGCCGTGGCATTATCATCCTGGCTGTTAGCGAGGTGACCCGTTATGTAAGCGACAGGTTGGAATTTCCTCATCCTGGCTCTGGTACGGAGGATCAGAATTAACATCCGGATGGAGACAAAATGAGGACAGAGAGCTGCAGGGAAAACTGCCAAGGAAGATGGAGGGAGAGATTTAGCTTTAGGGAGGAACAAAGGATAAAAGGAGGAAGCCAGAAATGGCAGGAAGAGGTGAAAGCTGTCAGAATGCGTATACGTTGGTTCAGCGTTACTCAGTTTTGATCTAGAAGATGTTTATTTATCCAAAGTTATTTTACTCAGACTAATGCGGCCCTTTTTAGACAGCGTTTACTTTAAACCCTTTGCATAGGAAGCATAATCATCGCCACTAACTCCTGTCACAATGAGTGTTATACATGTTGATATACATTAATAGGAAGTAGATTTTATATGTGCCCTCACTCACTGAATAATTTAAGCGACGTGTGCTTGTGTTGAGCATTAAGGAGTCAGTACCTTTGGTCTGTAGCAGTGCACTGACTTTAAGACAGCCACACTACATTAGCCCACTTCACTCGAACCACATACAGAAAACATCACCGACATTACATTATTAAAGACTGTACAGCACTTTATTAAATGTGTTTTATGTTACAAATATACTGAGTTAATGTATTATGGTTTACATTTGACAGTTCCTACTTACAGCTGTACTCTAATGTGTTCACCCCCTTCTTCACAACACAACAGCGGCAGAAACAGTGACATGCAAACAGACTTGTTTGTTCAAACTCAGCATTGATTTAAAGGAAGTGAACACCTGCTTCCTGCCCGCCTTTACCCATCACTGTCGGTGTTTGTTTGCAGTTCACTGAGACAGGATCCTCTCTGAACACTGACTATGCAACCGCGTCTGTTCCCTTTTGCTTTTTTCTCTCTGACAGCTGTTAAGAAAACTAATGAAGCAGAACAGAGGACACATGACATTACCAACACAAAGTAACACTACCTGTAATGACACAATCCTTTTATAATGCAGAACAGATGAGAAACAGGTGATATATAATATATATACTGTACATCAGTGGACATTTTCAGTATGTACAAGTTTGTGTGAGAGCGGTGAAATGTGTTACTAGTATAAAAAGTGGAGCAGTTCCATTCTTTCCTAAAGGATCCTAAATCTTGGAGGCTACTCTGTGTGTACAATAAGTGCAAGTGTGCTTGTGTATATGATGTGTGATGCACACGTGGCACCAGTGAGTGTGTGTTCACTGAACAAATGACTGCAGTGGGGTTGCTGTTACTAACAAGCTCTGTTTAAGTGCCATTTCCTGGTTGAACAGAGAGTCTTTTCTCTCGCTCTCTTTTTTTTTGTAACGCACTGTCGTTATTCCAGGTTCTCCAGAGACAGATGCCTGGAGCCAGAAGAAACTGGATCCTCCGCTCTCCTTGCAGCCAGCGAGCTGTGCCCAGAGTCAAGATGGCTGAGCTAAAGTTTCACATCTCTGCCCAGACGCCTGCCGTTTTGTTGGAGACAGACTGGCAGGCACGGAGCCACTTTCAGAGCCCCGGGGCAGGCTGCAACACACACTGGGCAGGTTCAAAACCTTAAATCCAAGTCTTAGTCCACTGTGATTTAAAAGGCTAAACGGTTTCCGTTCAGAACAAAAAGCAGCTACATCCCCATTTACAGCAGCTGGCTGGGTGCACATTTACAGCTCTGCCAACTCTTCAGAAGATTTCTTCTTCTTGAGTTTAAAGTGCATTAAAGGGTTCTGCCCTGCAGGTACGTTTCACCTCACTATAGACATATTTAAAACAATGCATCATTAATGGTTAACTGGACATTAGAGCAGTTTCTACCTCAGCCCCGAATGCATTCGTACCTATTAATAGTGGTTCCTGGTTTTAGGCAACTGCAGTTAAAAAAACAAGGACAGACCAACAGGGGGAAAACGCTGTCCTTCAATAAGAAGTTTTATGGGGCTCTAAAAGATGTCCGTTCCCTCGCTGGTTTCGAGAGTTAATGTTAAAAGGTATAAATTCCTAAAACAGCGCCATATATACCCTCAGGTATCTTTTGGCTACTATATCCTCATGTGGAAATAATCTCCAGTTCGACTCCTGGAGAATATCACTGTCCTCTCCTGTAGATAAAATCCACCGTGTGATGATGATAACTCCTCAGTAAACATCCCGTGCTGGTTCTGATCCTCTGTTGCTTCCATATTTCCACGTTCCTTCAGTCTGTTAGCTTGTGTACATAGTTGACAGGAAACGTCCCACTCCTGGATGTGTCCCCTTCTATGTGACCAACCTGTTAAGGACATTGATAGATATATAGATTACTTTATTAACCCTTTGAAACTTGGGGCAACATCACTTTTATTTTGCTGCTTTCAGATGCCTTTCACAAGCATCTAAACCTTTGAACTCTTTGAGGAAAATTGGTGCAATTTCTTTAAAAAAAGACATGGGAAAAAGGCAATGAGCAACTCGGTAAGAAATATTCTACAAATTGCAAAAAATTAATAGATTTAGAAACTTATTTTTAAAAAGCTAAGGAATATAGAAAACTATATTTATAATTATCATTATATATATATAATATATCTGAAATTAGGTTATAGAATTATTATAATTTTTAAGCTCTTTTTCCCCAGGTAATTTCCTTGTTTTTTTTTTTGTTTGTTTTTACTTTCTTTCTTTCTTTCTTTCTTTCTTTTTTATTTTTAATTTTTAACTAATTTTCTTGTTTTTAATAATAATTTCTTCTTTCATTGCTTCTTGCCTTCTTCCCCATGTTTTTGAAAGAAACCAAGCCAATTTACTCAGGTTTCAAAGGGTTAATCCCATTCCACTACTCTCCAGAATTTTAACTGTACATATATACATGTGTGGGGTGAACATATTGCAAGAATTACAAGATTAAAGTCTGTGTTATATATTTAACTTCCTGTTAAATCTTTCACAGTGACGCCCATGAGAAATGGACAAAGCACAATAATGAAACAAAGAAGTTGTAGTTGCACTTACCCACCAGTGGAGGTCATTACTGGCTGTGACCACAATGATCTCATCTTTGAAAAAAGCGAGCTGCTCAGAGCTGACTGCCCTGCAGTCCACCAAAGCCTTGACACGCTTCTGATGTGGCCTGCTGCCAGAAACCTGGAGGAGACATGAGATATGTTATTCCAGTGTGCCACCAGCAGATTTATATTGACTGTGAAATCTCACAGCTTTTTTTCTGATTCCACACAGAAGTAGTGCTGTGGAATATGAAGGACTTCAACTACAGGCTGAACACAATAAAAAGGGGTTTCTGTGTGTTTATACCATGGCATTCCTGCGGGGTCGTGGGACACAGGTCACGGCAGGTGAGGGTGGTGCCACTGGAGCGGGTGCTGGGGCGAGGCCTGGTCCATTCCCCACTAAGCTGCAGTACAGCTCCTCCTGGCTGCCCACACAGGAGGGAGACAATACACCACACTTGCCCTGGTTGCCTCCTCCACTGCTGGTCCGACGATACGATGTAGTCTTCTCTGAGCTGGAGGGTGAAGAAGTCACAGGAAATATTGCTAAGGAGTTGTTTTTTAATGTGACAAAACTGCTGGATGATCATTTTCATCTGTGCAGTAACAAAGATTGTCATAGGGACAGGAAACAGTCCTGTCTCACCTGACAGGCCCTATGTGACTTTGAGACGATGTTGGCGTGACATTGCCTTGAGACCCAGAACTCGCAGCAGGTTGGCCGTCCCAGGTCTGCCTATGTCCCCGCAGCACAGCTCCCTGTCCATGCGGAGACCTGGGTGGTTTCCCTGCTTGGTTTTCTGTGCTGGGTGAAGAAGGTCTTTGTCTTGCCTGTGTCTGGGGACTGGAGGAGTGAGAGGCAGGGTTGGAGCAGCGGCGTGGAATGGGGGTGCTTTCCTGTGGCGAGACCGAAATCTGGGGGTCTGAGCGACCTGTGGAGGGGAAGAAATATAAACTATTAGAAGAGGAGTGACACTGCATATTGCATCTTAACTGTGTTGGCAGCAGTGCATGCTATCCTAAACAAAATCTAATTGAATGTAACCTTACTAATCCCTTCACTTCACAACTCACCTCTCTGGATGGATTTAGCCGGCAGAGGCGGTGGCATCAATGCTCCAGAGGGGGCGCTGTTGACTGGAGGATTCCTGTATAAGAAGTCTAGATTCTCATATGTCTGACAAGGCCTGCTTGCAGGGTTACCATTGGCACCATTAGCTGTACTCCAGCGGGCAAAAGCACTCCCACTGCCTCCATTTTGAGGGGGAGAGTGTTTTTTGGGTAAGGGGCTCACCTGGAGGAAAGAGGACAGGAGACCAAAGTTAATTTCTACATTATTTCCTCAAGTTTCTTTGTGTCATTTTCTTTTTAATCCCTTTTTCTCTTGCAGTGGAAACCCCCGATACTGTTCCTGGCAGAGCTACAAAGTCAGTAATGAGACTGGCCGTGTGCGTTTTGTTTACCCTCTCATCCAGGTCATCCTCGCTATCGTAAAACTCCTGGGACTGTGTCTCCCACGTGAACTCCACGTGGATCTGAGAGTTAAACTTCCCACTCTGGGCCAGCTCCAACTAAAACACACAAGCACAAACACTTAAAATACGCTCTTACACACATTACGACACACATTCAGTAATAAACAAATACCAGCTTTGATGCAGTAACTGTAGTTTGCTCTATCAAATAAGCTTCATTTCTACTACTTTACTAGAGTGGTTCTGGTTCTTGGCTGTTCTGGGATCGCAGTTTTGGGGATTAAGATACAGAAACTACTTCTGTATTAGCTGTTTGATATTTTAAGACTGAAACATAGAAACAATGAGATAAGGGGAAAAAAGGGGAGATTTTAAATGACGTCAACACAATATATCACAAATCCTTATGTAATTTTGGGAAAACCTGCTACTAAAATGTCCCTCATGACTGGAAATGATCAGTCATATTGTTTGGTTGTAAGGTCAGTGTGACCTTGGGTTCAGCAGAAGTTTCAAAAAATGAAAAACAACACGATAGAGCAAAGCAGGTCAGATAAAATCACTAACAGAAAGTCTCCTCTGAGTCCAGAGTCCGACCTCATTGCAATTCTCATAATAAAAAACGATACTCTCAATAAAAATGAAATTAATTCAGCCACTAAGTAAACAGGGTGAATTTTAAAAGCTGTGCACAATCAAACAGGATATTACACAAGCCAGGTCTGATTCAGCAGGGCAGATGGCCAGTAAGAAAATAAAACCAGTTTATAAATGATACACGCTGGGACCTGATGAGGATAAGATTCTTTGTCCTGGGAGCGAGTCCTTTGCAGAGCTTTGCTGCACGGGGAGTTTTTTCAAGGTAGTGTTTCCAGCTGTGGAAGTTGTCTTGTTTTGTTTCTGGAGCTGGCTTTCTGGTAGGCATTTTAAATGTTGCAACTCGATTCCGGCTGAATTTACCTCCTGACTGTGTGTGTTCCTTGAAATTATGAATTAAAGTTAGATTTAAAAAGAAAGGAGAGAAAGCAGTGTCTCACCAGCTCCACACACTGCATGTGCTGCAGCCTCCGTGCGGTATCAAGGGCCGTCTCTCCTGCAGAGTTCACTATGAGAGATTTAAATGACGAAATGGTTAAGTATGTCTTGATTGCACTGCGTGAAACAGAATTAGCGTTAACAGAGCAATAGGTACCTGTGTGTAGGGATGCCTTTGCTTTGAGCAGTAACTTGAGAGACTCGGGTTTGTGATGCAGGACGCTGTAGTGAAGAGCTGTGTTTCCTTCTGCTGTTCTCTTCTCCAGGCAGTTGCTGTAAAGTTAACACACAGTATAATCAGATAGTGTTACCAGCTTTTTAAGCAGGGGGTGCAGTGGTATACAGACTTCATGATACACCGTGGTATGAAAACTGATGGTTATACCGGTAAATAAATGCAAGCGGACAGAAAATCTCACCTTTATTTCATGCATAGGGCTGCCCCCTAATAGTCTACCAAATGGTAGTCGACCAGAAAGGTCATTAGTCGGCAATATTTAATTGGTCGCTTAGTCGCGAAACTGTATTAGGAGCTGTGCCTTGTCAAAATAAATCAAAACCTATATGACTGGACAATGTGGGAATTTAACACAGGAAGAGGCCACGCTCAGCAGTCAGACAGGAGTCACGTGACAAACCAATCACAGGCGACAGATATCTTTGCCTTCTTCTGTAAATACGGAAAGGTTGATCATGTGAGTGCAGGGCTACCACACTTATAAACAGCGCCTGGAAGAAGATCAGCTCTGCACTCAAAAGGTTACTTAGCTTCAGATGCAACTTGCTGTCACGCTCTTGAAAGCTGGTACAAAAAAGGCACAAGCGTAGCTCCAAGTGCCCAACCTCGTGTTCCCATGTGGTTAAAGATGCGGCATGTGTACGGCCCCTAATTTCCAGGGCTGGTACCTGCGGTTATTCCACAGGCTAGTTACTAACATGTCGGGCAGGAAATCCAAAATGTGGGATCATTTTGAGAAGGTGAAGGACGAACCCAAGGTGATATGTAAACTCATCTTCATTGGTCGACTACAAACATGACATATCTGAAACATGGAAGTAGCTACATGCCCATTAGCCCACAGCGTCATTAACAGGCGGCTCACTCAGTGTGTGACGTGCACTTGTAGATAAAATATAGGCCTATATTAATGAAGGTTCATTAGTACAGTTTTGTATTTCTCTGTAATGTAGCACAGTGTTAACAATGTTACTGATACTATTCTTTCTCACACCTTCAACTCAAACCATTGTGTTCCCCTGCTCAAAGTACATAATATAATAATTAAATTAATATCGTAAACATACAGGCGACTAATCAACTAATGGCCCTAAATGACGACTATTGGTCGACTAGGAAAATTCTGAGTCAGGAGCAGAGCTATTTTTGTGTATTCTTTTTATAATACTTCCATTTTAAAATAGTATCAAGTTTGTTCAACCAAAAGAACCCTTCAGTTTCCATTGTAGCCAATAATAACAATAACAATTGTGTAATACTGTGACACTGAGAGATTTTTCCGAGATGGTTACCGTGAAACTTGCACACCTTTGCAACGAAGCAAATCAAACAATACTGATCAGGGCTGAGTCATTTGGAAGCAAAGAAGATAAGAATCATAGAGGACTATTTGTGAATGCCTGACCTGTTCTGACAGAGGAAATCCACCAACGCCAGGGAGCTTTTTTCCTCCTGACGCACAGCAACATGGAGAGCTGTCTCTTTGATCCCCTGAAACAGGAAGAAAAGAGCACAAATGAGGCCAAACTGTTGACCCACAGTCCATCTGTACAAAACCTTTCTCACTGTTAGTCAGTGGCCTCGGGTGGCTGCAATTTGTATCTGACATTCAAGTGTAAAGACATGCTACTAGAATACCAGAGACGCTAATGTCAGCGGCTGATTGTGAAACCCGTTTGTGTGTTAAAGAGTGAAAACATGCCTGCAGCTTTAAGCATCATCTGTTTGCGTGAAGTGCAAAAGGAAGGGCTGAAGACAGAGAGAAGTGCCTTCGTAATTCAATGAGCTCGTCTCACTTGTTCTCTCGAGACGCGAGCTCTGACCTAAAAGCTGAAATAATAAACGAGGGCCTACCAACACAAACAAACACACACACACAGGGAAGTCAGCGCACTCTTACACAGGCTGGTTAAGCTGAGCAGGAAGTGTATGACAGGGAGGATAGAATGTGATTAAAGACAAGAAGATGAGGCGTTTGAGGAGAGACAGCAGAGGCGGGGGAAACAAGATGAGTGGGTGAGAAGAGAAAAAGGGTGGAAAGATTGAATTAGAGGCCAGAGGAGATGGGAGGGCCTTTGACTACCCACCCACATCAACCATGCACACAAGAGGACAATTAACACATACTTCACATACTGTAACTATCCACACACCTCCTACATACTGTATGTGGTGGCATTTATTGAACACTAGGAGGACTTGATTCTATTTTTAGCCATTTCAGGCACACTTCTAAACTGGCAGCATCATGTTAGTAACTTTTTGAAACACTTCATAAATGTATGTATGGCTTTAAACAAGCTGGGCCTTGTCAGGATGCAGCTGTCATGAATCCTACACGCATGACAACTGTGGGAGTTTAAATGTGTCAGAAGATGATATGAATTTATTACGTGCGTTCCCACCACAACAGAGGACGCATTTCAGGAACGAGGAGATGCTGGTGCTGAAATCCACTTGTGGCTGTAAATTATCCTCACCTGTCCATCAGGCAGCGTGAGGGGTTTGGAGAGGTCCGCTCCCTCGGCGTAGAGCTGTAGAAGAGAAGTGAGGTCACGGCTCCGCACGGCGTCGTACAGCCGACCGGGGTCTGCTTCTTCTCTACGCAGGACGTACCGACGCTCGGCGTACTTCGCCACAATGTACTCCTTTCTGGCATTCCTGGTGGTTAGATTAAATTAATTTTAATAAAAAATACAATAAATATAAATAATCAAATCGGATTGTTGGTGTAAAAGAAACCAGGGACTCACATGTCGCTTTGTGGCAGTGGTTTGACAGAGTCATTTGGAAGGCCCGCCTCCATGATGTCATTGAATCTGGTGTTGCCAATACTGACAGCCAACTGAAGCGACACACAATGCAGCCACAAAGATGTCACATAAAAAGTATTCAATGAAAAGCAGACGGTTACATCATGTGTTTAATTAGGAAACCCTGACAATACAAAATCCATCTGGACTGTGTCTTTCCATGTGTGTGTTTAGTACCAGAAGCTCAGAGGTGCTCAGCAGGTCCAGAGTGAGCGACTGGATCCTGGAGTAGTGGACACCCAGCTCTCTGTGAATGCCAGAGCACTCAATACAGGTCAGGATGCCCAGATTGGTCGACAGCCATGTTGGATCTGAAGCACGCAAAGCAAAAAAGAAGCCAGCAGACTGTTAGGAAGCCATTAACACTCCACAAACACAGCTGGGATTGATAAATGTTGTTGGCTATGACTATTGTCCCGCTCATTAAATAATTAAAACTCGATAGAAAATATTATCCCGTGATGTATTTCCTCATTTAATTATGCAGTGATCATCAACAACTGGCTGACCTGGCGCTCCACAGTCGGCGCAGGCCTCGTTGCCAGGCATGTGTCGAAGCTCAGCGATGATGGCTCTGGAGAGTTCCTGGAGCCCGCTGTCCTGGACGTGGAGCTGGTCTCCTCCCAGCGCTGTGTTCAAGGCTTCCTCCTTACTGTTCTGCAGCACTGACACCCAGCTAAAGTACAGGTGCACAACGTACAAAAAACAGTTAATACAAGTGGCAATTTCATTTTCCTATTGACCTTTCGCTAAGTCCTGCTTCTTTGTGATGGTCCAACAAGCTGTCGCAGTAAGCATGGAGCCCACACTGTAACTAACTGCACTCCCTGATGAAATATTATCATATTTTTGGAAAAATGAAACAGTGATTCCAGAGAGAAGCAGACAGAGGAGTCTATGGTCTGTGTTTGAAGAATATATCCAGGATGTCAAACTGACTCAGCAGCAACAACAGGTTAAAAAGACAAAGATAGTTAGAAGCTAAAGCCGAACTATAGGCTACAGATCACAGTGTAAAAGTGAATCACCACATCACTGCTGATCGCCACACAAGACAATGAATATAAAAGGGAAACTTTGCCGTGTTTGGCTTCCCCCCGGGACGTCTGCCAATGAACAGGCAGGGATCTCTGGGGGAAGTCAAACAACATTCATCTGTGCACAATGCCATGACACACAGCTGGTTGAATATCAGCAAAGTTTCCCTGCTTCCCTTCACTGGTTCCTGTACAGCAGGTCGGTCTTGAATCAAAGTTATAAACATTAAAAAGCAAAAGCACCATGTGTATTCATTCAGTAGGCTATATCTTCAGTAGCTAGCTAGCTAACCCTACACTCTTAAGGGTTTGATTTTGGTTTTGGAACAGGGAAGAAACGTTTATCTTTTTCCAACATCTCCACGTAACGAGTATCATTAATACACGACGTGCCCCAGGCACAATATTTAGCTCCAAATCCACAAAACCAGCCTGAAAATGAAGGATATCTGAAACGATTGCGTTAGAGTCAATGGAGCACAGCCCGAAAAGGTTGAATTCCACATTTTGAAGAGCTCACTCTGAAGGAAAGCTAGAGTTTGTGGCACCAAGGAAAATAAAGCTCTGATCATCTCAGTCATTTCCGCAGGAGATCAAAAGTATTCCACCATGTGTTTTGCACGTGTTTGTGCTCGTTATAAGTCATCATCACTCTCACTTTCTCAGTTTCGTGAGTTCTCTACCACCCAGACTCATACTAAACCCCATGTCTTTCATTTCTTAAGCTTTGGTACTTTTCCCTCTAAACCATTTCCATCTCTCTCTGTCCCTAAACTCACACAGCACATCACATCAAAGATCTGCCTCGAGGCCCACACACAAGGGAAGGGTAAGGGACAGAAAACCCCACATACACTTCCCTCAATCCCCACATTACAAAACAAAAAGATCCCTTGCTTGCTGTCTGTGGCTGGAAAGAGAAGTCCCACCCAAAAGCAGCTGGGCCAGGGGGCTCCTAGAGGACAGCCTTTTCTTTCTGCATCGTTAAGTCTCTCTCCTTTTTGGGTATTGTCAGCCCTGCTTGTTCTTCACTGCATACATCATCAGATTTTACACTCCTCTGTTTTCCTGTTTTTCTATTTTATTATCTTTTGTATGCCTCTCTTCATTCTGAGTGCTTCTTCCCCATGCAGGCCTTAGCTCCAATAAGGGTGCATGACATGTAACGACTTGCTTACACAAAGAGAAAAACAAGAGGCAAGGAAGGGAATCGAGTAGCAGCCAACAGCGCTCTCAACACTTACATCATACATTCCTGCTCGTCTTCTGCCTGGAAGTGGTACGTCCGATTATCTATGGAGGAGAAATGGTGGTTAGATGTTGTTAAAAAAATAAATTATTCAAGTAATTAAGAAGTAAACAGGGTTTTAAAGTTAACAGCCTGGTGGAAATAATGGTTGCATGACTATAAAACAAACATGACGCACACAACCGCCCCTTTGTCACGTCACAACAGTTTGGATCAATCATGAGGAATCTCTGGCATTCATTTCAAATAAGATGTGTCTAATCGTAATTTCTATTAATGTGGAAGCCAAATAGGCACACAGCTGCTCTGCACATGACTTTTTAGAGCAGTGGTTTGCAACGCAAGTATGAAGCTGAATATAATAAACTGTGTGGACCTTGAATTAAAGACTAAGGAGAAATCTGGACCCCGTGGCAGTAACAGTTGGGAATCACTGGTGTAATTGAACAAAATCAATTGGTGGGAAAGTAAAAGTTCCATTTAACGAGAGAAATCTGGACCCCACGGCTGGACCAGTTGGGAACCACTGCTTTAGAGTCTTTAACCATGTGTTAATGGTAAAGTGTGAAGGGTCAAATGTTAAGAATGAACCTACGAGTGACCAGGTCGAAGGTCCTCCGGTCCTCTGGGTTCGGTCGCACCTGACAGGTCAGTAGGTTGAGCTTGGCTGGTGGTCGATTGATCTGAAGACACACACACACACAGCTATCATCAGTATGTACTGGAGAAGTTGGACAGATTTCAGTTTGCAGATCCACTTATGCTCGGTGGCAGTTGGGCCCATGTGTCCTCACCGTACTGTGGGAAATGGTCAGGCAGCCAAATTTCACACCACATTTCCTCTTCTGCCAAACCTTCCTGATCCTGCAGGATGAGATGCCAACAAAATACAGATTATATACACAAACTATTGGCATGACAACATGGACCTGGATGATTTCTGTGCAGTGCTTTAAGGGTGCTTTCAGACCTAGAGTTGTCTTGCTTTATTCTGAATCAGCGACTAATTGCCTAGAGTTGGTTCGTGTTCTCTCGGCAACATTTACAAGCGGACCAGATCAAATGCCTTGTGCAAGAAAGCTGCTCTTGATTGGTCAGAATTTCCATGCGGGAAAAATCCAGGAAGTAAACAAAAATTGAAGAAGAGTACACTTGCAAGATAAATGTGACACTAATGTCACAATGGAGGGACAACTACGCAGGTTGATTTTAGGCTGCTCATCGTGGACTATATTGCTGTCATTGTTCATTTTAGTCAAACCATACAGTTTGAAAACGAGGTGCGGCTCCAACTAGAAAACAATGTTTTGATGCATTGGATGTGCTGAATGTACATATTAAGGCAGTACAGGAGGAGGTGCACATTAATAATCCTCCAGGACTGTAACATGCTCATGTTGAACCCAAACAAAGCGTAATGGTCGGAACGCACCAGAGTTTGTTTGTAACCGGACCAAGACCACCTCTTCAAGAAGATCCGGTCCAGTTGTTTTGGTGCACACCAGAGTGTGATTGTTGTGTTCACACCTGCCCAAACAAACCGCACAAAGGGGGCAAACAAACTTGAGTTTGACTGAACCAAACCAAACAGGGCAGGTGTGAAAGCACCCATTGTGTTAAAAGTGTTAACATATACCCTTGGATTGAGTAATGGAGATCTACACACTGCTGGCTCGGTTTACTCCAGTTCACAGCGCTTCACTGTTGTTTTTCATTATCTTGACTGAATCAGGTAAAATGGCTGAGGACGTGTTCTGTTTTGTGTCAGTGGCCTGAGGAAAGTTTGGTCTCCCCCCATCTCCCATTCACCCTACTGAACCACATCCCCTCTTCCTTATCACACTGTAATCTAGCTCTATATGTGTGTGTGTGTGTGTGTGTGTGTGTGTGTGTGTGTGTGTGTGTGTGAGTGTGTGCATGACGCAAAAGCTGGATCCACTCAGTTAGCCAGTCTGCCAATAAGTTCCACAGGAGGGGCCCCTGCTTGAATCTTCATCTCACAATAATGAGGACCAGGTGGGGTGGACAAAGCCTGAATTCCCCCTTCTCTCTCCGTGCCTTACTTGCTTACTCCTCACCCAGCTGTGATCGCTACTGCTCTCGACAGCAGCTTTTCTCACATTTAAAACGCTTTGATTTGTTAAAATATCAACAATAAAGTAACAGAAACTACTTGTGCTATCACTTAATGAGCTGCACACTTTAAGTTACATGATTATTTATAGACTCTAAAGCACATTTTGATTTTAATACGCATGTTGATCCCATCTAGTCTTCCATGTGTTTCCAATTCTACTACAATACTTGTATTATAACTGCGTGTGACCTGACAATTGGACACTGTAACTAATGCTTTTACACACCCATCACTCTTCTTGAGCAGGAAGCCAGATTTCTCTGTCCCATACTTCTTGTTGCCCTGCGGTTGGTGGATGCTGTACCCATTGCCAGAGTTCTTCCTGTTCAGATACTCCTGGGATACAAAGAGAGATTTGAGACTTTGCTTCAAAAGCTTCGAGCCAGTTCTGAAAATTTAAAAGAGTATAAAACAATTGTGGCAAGACAGAGTAATCTGATAGCATTAGCTAGCATTAGAGGCGTCTGCCGCTGGCCTTTTTAGAGCACATACAGACACTGTAGATCTTAAGTATGCCAAATCAAGGCACTTTACATATAATGAGTTTAATAATGATGCTTTATAACTAAGCATACCTCTTTCCCATCAACTTGCAGAAGTAATCTGAGAGAATCCCTTAGCTGAGTGAGCTGTTTCACCTCCTCGTCCTGGTCCAGACGTACCTAAAACACACCATAAAACCCAGTGAATTGCAGCGATAAAAAACAATTAGCTGGAAAAACACCATGTTCATTTGATCATATGCAATGTTTCTTTTTTTTAATTTGTTCCAAGAATTGGGTGTGGAGTGACAGTACATCAGAGCTCTGTGTAATGGCCTACATAATGCAGAACAGAGCTCAGCACCGGGGTGTGTCGTCCTACGAGGTTGTGCATTTTGAATTAAAGCATCAACAGCACGTTGCATTCAACACTTAGTCAGTTTAACTGAAACATTTCTGCATTTTTTTTTTTTCTACTGGGACCCATAACACACAGAATCTGTCTGAATTTCCTTCTTGAGGCTGAGGTCTGGCGTGTCTGAGCGGGTCTCTGTTCTGCCCATGCAGAACCAGAAAAACCTCTAACGTTCCTAGTATCACAGTTAACAGCCTGTTTCCAGAGCTCCATCCAGAGCGGGGACTGGAAACCAGTCGGAGTGGTTGGAGAAATAGGTGTGCGCCGGGGAAGGAATGAAAATAAGGGATGCTTTCAGTTTCATCTTTTGGAAATAGGGGGAAGTATTTCTGGGAATAGGCTGCAATAAGTCTGCCTGTGGGTTCAGCTGAGGGGGGAGTTTCAGAGGAAAGGAGAAGGGAGGAGGTGGAGGGGGGACTGAGGTTTTGGCTGTTGTGAAGGAATAACAGAATATGCTATAGGAGGTACTAAAACACAACATGATTTAAAGTGAGCTGTAAGTAAGTACCTTCTTGGACTTAGTTCTACCTATTGTGCCTGAGCAACGGCTGATAAGTCAAGAAAACAAGTGGGAAAAAGAGTGTGTGTGTGTGTGTGTGTGTGTGTGTGTGTGTGTGTGTGTGTGTGTGTGTGTGTGTGCGCAGGGGTGAATCAATACGTCTGAGCATGGGTTTTTTGATAACCTCATTTTGAGTCAGGACAACAGCAGCAGCCACGGACCCTCACCTCTGACCTCTTAATCATGACAAATTCTAGATAATAACAAAACCGTCCGCAGACATTAGATGACTAACATCTGCCCTTATAAACACTGGCTGATATAACGTAGGTGAGGAGACAAACCAGCAGCAGCTTCTGTGTGTTTACCGTGTGAACAGAGGCAGCGAGCTTCTCGATAAAGGGAGCGAGATTCTCTGCAGCTTTCAGCCCGTCCTGAAAGAAACTGAGAACAGAAAAAGAGCAACTGCTGAGTCATGACGGTAGTTCAGTCCACACATCCTCGTTCACACCAACCAAAACATCACATGCTAAAGCTGTATAAGCAACTCTGTTCCCACATAAAACCCTCGGTGCTATCAGAATGAGTAAATAGTTAACAACAGTAATAATAGCTTGCAGAAGGAAAATAAAAACCAAATAACCTCAGCTATTATGCAGAATCTTTCACGGAAACCTTGAGGTAGGATTCAAATCAATTCCACATGTTTTATAGGTCAGGAAAACTTTTAAAAATAATTCATTTTTCCTATTTCATATCTAGAACAAAATGGCAACGAGGCAAAAGACAGTTAAAAAAAGTGATGTCGGCAGAGACTGACCTGAGCTGGGCCTGGAAATATTTGATGAGGCTCTGGAGAAGATCAGGGCCCTGACGCACCTTCAGCTCCTGGATCTTCAAAAGATACTGAAAGCATAAACACAGACAGTTAAGAACAGCTGCAGAAATGGCAGCTCTCAAAGGAGCAGGCCAGATGGATCCACAAAAACACAAAGCCTGAATATGAAAATGAGGAATCCAATAAATCCTCCATTTTTCAGTGCCCATAATTTAAGGCTCATGTTAAGGCATTTTCAGACTGGGGGATCTTTTTGCATAGTTCAAAGAACCCCTCTTTTTTGTTGTGTCGGCACCACAAGAACAAGGAACGACTGTGATTCTTAAAACGCTGTTGTGAGGGAGTTTTTTAGCTTCTATTTTAGAGTAGGTACTCTCCCAGCACAAGAGGAACCATAAGTGAGTTAACTGTGCAGTGATTGGTCAAACACCGGCAACCCCCATTTTTAAAAACCTGTTAACCATGTAAACAACAGATGACACAAATAACATAACAAAAAAAGGGAACAACACGGACAAATGGGCCAGCAGTGAAGTCCAGGCTTTACTGACGACATATGTGAAGCCATTCTGACTCGTCAAAGTGAAAGTGACGTTGCCACACCAACTGTTGGCCTGCTTGCAGTAAAGCCCCGTGTCCACCAAACACAGTAACCCTTCAGACATGGTACCTAGACCCTAGGTCCCTTCAGCTTTTCCACCTCAAACAGCACCCTTGAATGTGGGCGGGGTTGTTGTCACTCACTGCTCTGTCCAGCACTCATTGTATTTCCTCATTACCGGTGACACAGATGCAAGTCTGCACCTTATTTATTGTCCACAGAACAGGGTTGCACGCCAACATTTTCAGAACAAAATAAAATGGGCTACAGTGAGAGTCTCTCTCAATGGGATATTTAAAAGTAGCAGGTTTGTGCAGTAAATCCTTCTAAGGCAAGCTCAGGATTTAGTGCTGCCGCAGTCCAAAGGAACGACACCTGGCGATGCTTTTTTTTTCCTCCAAGTGAGGATTAGAATATATGCAGTTCACATGATCTGGCTGAAATTAAGATATATTGAAGATCCACTCATTACTAAAAGTTAAGGTGTGCTGATGGATTCACGTCATCAACTCATGCACTGACTAACATTACAAGTTAATGATCCACCTTAAAGTCACCGGCAGTCGGCCCAGTAAAATAAGTTTTTTTTTCTGACTGCAGCTGCAGCAAGAGGCAGCAAAACATCCTTGTATTTTATACAATCTACTAAATAAAACTCTCCACAGTATGAACAGTGGTTACAGGAGCCTCAAAACCAGTCACAACTCAGCCCGTCCTCTACTGACCAATCGACAGACTGCAGTGTTCACAGCTCCACTTTTTCGTACCAGATCTGTGTGCTAGGAACCCCAGCAGAGGGGGGACTAAAAATGGGGACGTACGGAACAGTTCCATTGGTACCATCCACAACTTTTCACAGTGGAATGTAAAAAAGTGTACAGAACAAAACTGAACCGTACCGTACTGCTTGGTGGAAACAGGCTTAAGTCACTATAGCATTAGGGGGGCACGAAACCAAACAGAACAAATGGTCCTTGAAGGTATGTAGTTCTCAGGGCAACTCCCTAGTGGACAGTCTCTCTCAAACTGTTTGGTCCAAAAATGCCTTTAGACTATACATGTTCAGCACGTTTGTACTGTGCGGCTTCTTAATTTATAAGACACTACTTTATATTGTTCCAAAGTTCGTCACCTTATGTCAACACTCCAGCCAGTCACTGAACCTTGCAGACTAAAACTGGAAAAATTCGTCAATGAAAAAATATGAATAACACAGACGCATAGTGCAGGCTTCATTGTGAATAATTTCCACCCTGCCTGCATCCTCTGTGTGGTAGAAGACAGGCTCAGTGAAGTGTTTCTGTCCTGTGTATATTTGTGTAAGCTTGTGTGTGTTTTTATGTATGCGGTGTGAAAGAAAGAAAGACAGAGACAGACAGGGTGACGGAGGGGTGGGGCGGCTTGCAACAAGTGGAAATTCCATTTTCCCTGCCTCTCCTCTTTGTCTCAACAGCTGGTCTCAGTCAGGATTAAACCTTTTTTTTTTCTCAGAGTTTTCTCCAGCTACATGTGCACCAACACATGTAGCTGACACTGCACCACCTGTATGTACCAGCACAGCCAATGCGTTTCAAAGGAACTTCCCCCAATTTTGGCTTTCATGAAGTATTTTCATCTGCCTTTGAACTGCACTGTCTAATGTGTGTGACCGAGCTCTACAAGACACAACCAATTAAACTCATGTTTGACTTTCTAAAACAGTTTTTTTTTCCATCATAGGAATTACTGGAGAGACACAAAAGGGTTCGACCCCAGCCATCTGTCGACCATGGAGGGAATATGGAATCCACAAAGCAGACCACCCGTGTGAAGTAAATCATCACTTCAGCTATGTGAAAGGTGTGCGGGTCTGGTATTTTGACTGGCACTAATCCCTCACCTCACACATTTGCAGCTGAAAGGTCCTTCTCTCTCGCTCCATGTCCTCCTCTCCGTCTGATCCCCCCGTCCTGATCAGACCCAGCTGCCTGGTCTTCTCCTTCCTCTCTTTCTCTAGCTTCCCTCTGATGGGGGAGGGGAAAATATAAAGAGCAAAAGTGAAAAAGAAAGAACGTTATGCTTAGTCATTTGTAGGGCTGATATCTTCTGGTCAGCTGGTTGACTGTTGGTCAACATGCTCGCATTTCACCCAACTGTCATTGGTCAGACAATTGCTGGTGTTGCTTTCATAAGGGTCACGTGTCCACAAAAGTGTTTTTATTCCTCAGCTGAAAACACCAGTTGCTTTTGTTTAGCACCAGAGGATCTGTGACAGTCTTTGTGGTATTTGTCCCGCCCCAATCACACGAGCCCTCATTGGAGCACCATGACAGCTAACGTTAGCTTCTGGGCAAAGCAAAGTAGGTTTCCGACATGCAGAATTTCAGAGACATTTGACGTTAGTAACATTATGCTGTCTACGATGTTGTCGTCCTCCAGTATGTCCAATTCTCAGCTCAGCTAGAAAAACCTCAGGTTCAGCGATAATATACACAAATTATTTTTAAATGTAACATTAGACATCACTTTTATATTTCACTTGCCCAATTGGACAACTAGCCCGTAAGACCATCCAGATGATGTGAGCTCAAGATTCTGTTTTGCTCTGTTTATGAGTCTGGAGTTAATCCCGCCCCAAACATTCTGAGCGGGTCGGGGGACAGGCCTCGACCGACAAACTTCTTCAGCCAATCAGCGTAACAAAACACAGGGGAACATCTTCATCACCAACGGAGCCAGATGATAAATCAAGCATTTACAAAATCCAGTCAGAAGAACAGCGAAAACATATTTTCCTCCGAGAAACTCTACGTTTGCATTCTCTTGTTAATTGTTGTTATTGACTCTATTTGTCTCTACTGTCCCTATTTCTAATGTTAGAGTTGATGCTTGTTGCTTCGGGAGTTGCCATTACTGTTTCAGGGGTGATAGCAAAAAAAAAATTTCAGGCTCCACTCTACTTCTGATTGGCTAGTAGCCTAACTTTGGTCAGGTTGGGAGCGAAAGCCATAGATTGAGAGCGAGAGGTCTCCGTTTAAAGCACTTCTACCAGAGCCCGTTTACTGTCTGCGACACATGCATGTATACCACATCAATGGGGGGGGTTCTCACCGATCGCCGCACGCCGGAAATCCAGCATGGTGTGGCTTGCATTTTGCACCATCAACCACAACACATTCCCTGACTGGCTGCTTATGTTGGCAACTACGGTGTGGATCCCTGATTGGATTTAAATTTTTTTGGGAAAGTGTTTGGGGCCGCATCAGGTCCACACTGATACAGAGAGGTGAACAGAATGTTGAGCTCATGTCATCAGGATGGTCTTACCAGGCTATCGGACAACTAAATGAGGCATTCCACTTGCCCGAACACAGAGTTTACTTGACCTAGGCAAGTGTTCCTGCCTTGTTGGAGCTACCAGGTAGAGTGCACTGTGGTTGATTTAGTTATCTAGAGACAACAAGCAGAACTTTTCTCCCCATAGACCAATCGATTGGTTAACAAGTAACCAAATGCATGTTGACCTGGACTTTTTTTGGTTGACTACAGCCCCTCATTTAAGTGCACAAAAAACTTCACAAATCTTTAATCAGCTGGATTCAACTCTCTTTCTGTAATGATTAACTTTTTGATCATTTTAAGTGTTTTTCCCCTGTAACACCTTCCTCATAGAGAGAGGGGGTGGGCAGGAAGTTGGGTGAAGACAATAAGGGAGAGGCAAAATCTCCTTACAAATTATAAAACACTTTAAACCACTGTCCAGCGTCAGAATGAGATCAAATGGTGTCTACAGAGTGCAAGGCTTCAGTTTTATTTCATAGCAGTGTAATGGAGAAAGGCCATGGGGAGTGAACTATTATCCTATTAACCTCTGCTGTTACATCAACGTCTATGACCCAGCCAAAGACCAACAAGAACTGAAAATGTGCATTGTGATTCTCCTCAGGCAATAACATCTGTTTCAGCCATATGAATGTGAGGTAACAAACTAAGTGTGAGAGTGTGGTTAATTACATTTTTATATCATACTCCTTCCAACTCTTCTCCATCTGTTTCTTGAGCTCCTGTAGAGAAGAGCAGAGACAAGCGTTTACATGACAAGGGTAATGGTTCACAGGTGAAGCCGTGTTTCACAGTGCTGGTTACTATCTGCGTATATCTGAACAGAGCAAGACAGGCCACGCACAGAGACATGATTACTCACATTAGGCTAACGACTCTGCTATCTGGCTGAACAGGATTTCAGTAGCACTTTGCCTTCCTTCACAGTTAAAGTGAAGCAATGCTCAGCTGTGGAATCAGCTGGTTCAAAGACAGGGCAGTGACAGGAGCTTACAGAAGCATTAGCCTGGTATTACTCACCAGTCTGTCTGCGTGTCAAATCAAAAAGACAAATACTGGGCAAGACAGATCAGTTCAGTATTTGAACATAGCTCAGTCTTACTCATTAATCTGCATAAACAGCCTCATCTTATCCAATATTTTAGTAAGCTCAGCTCAGCCTGCGACACAGACAGACAAACTTACGCGCTTCAAGAGGAAATCTGCCCTAAAACTGATTTTACATTGTGATATTTCAATTATTTTGGACAGTAGAGTCCACATCTACAGGCATCTGTACTCCTGAGCAGCACAAAGCCCCACATTCAAAATAAATCAGTGCGGGTGCTGTCCTAAAAGCTGGTCAACGGGCCTGACTATACCTTGATAAAATATATTTTTTAATAAAAGACCAGGTATGGATATTTTGCCATAATTATGCGATGTATCACCAATGTTACCTTCTTTAATCTAGTCTATATTCAGGCTGGCACACTATCAGATTTTCACCACAACATTATGGTAACTAAAACACTTAAAGTAAGAATATTATTGCGACACCTATAGAAAGATTTTTTTTGAGAAAAAGCTATCAGTCAAATTCATCTTTAACTTTGTTTATTGTGCATTTTGTTTCTTTGTTGGCAGGCTGTTTAAGTTCACAAATTAAAACCAAACTGTAACATTTTATAATAGTATTTGGGGTGGAATTTCCCTTTTAGGCAGGTGTAGTCTTTTCTGTCCTAAAACAAGCCATCCTCATGTGTATACTTGTTAAACCAGCAGTTTTATTAGCATTTAATGAGTTTTTAATAAAGTCTAGACTCACCTGTCTGCTGTCCCGGAGCTCTGACTTCAGCACATTCTCCAAAGGAAACGCCATGATGTTGTTGAGGTTTTGCACCTGCGAGAGAAAAGCATTAAATAAAGAGGTTAAAAATATTTCACATAAAGTTACAGGTGGCCCTTATCTCCTACAGTATGAGCAAACACTCACATACACCCACACAGTTCTGCACACTCCTATGTCTCTATGGACTTATATTTCTGGGAATGAGTGTGGATAACTCAAAAACACGGTGATTCAGTCATTTTGAACTGGTGATTCATGAAAAGAAAATACAGCACTATAATCACCACTACAAGTTTTTTCATCCGAGGGGGAGCATGACGCAATGACTTTCATGACTGTTTGTGCAGAGCAAAAGGGAAATGAGATTAATTTAAGGTTTGGATGGAAATGAGATGAACTGAGCCGGGGATCTGGGGAGAATGATTCACAAAACAACCAGCACGACCCCGCCAGGTCGCACTTTACAGTAATAAATAATCACCACAAAGGTCCCCATGGAAATACCTCACATCTTTACTTAGGCATGCAGCACGGCTAAAAACATAATCCATCATCTCCTGTTCACAAGTCTCAAGTTGACCACTGTCGAAACTTACAGAGTCTCTTGTCACTGCGGCCTTTCCATGGATCCTGGTGGATTAGCTGCACCCTGCTCTTAACATAAATAACATCCAACCACTTCCGCGAGCTGACTGCAGAGCTGACCTTCATATATTGACACAGAGGCCCGGATACTGGTAAGATTGTTTTGGTTGGCATCCAAAAGCTGAGGTAACTAATAGATAACACACGGTGTTCTGACACAGGGAAATAACTACTCCCAAAGTGTCAACACATGTGCCAGTGACACTGGTCAACACTCTATGAAGACTGGAACACTGCTGGGACAAGCACTCAGTCACACACACATTAATTAAAAGGGATATTTTGCTGATTTTCAACCAGCTTTGTATCATAACAACATGGGTAGTATGTGTAAATGAACTGTGGTAAACTTCCCTCCATTTTACCAGAGCCCAGACCTCTCTCCCCTCTCTCTCTCTCTCATTTTTTCACCCAGTGGATTTCCCCTGGCTCTAGAGCTGTTCCTCGAACTACAAACTGCACTTCCGCATTTGCGTATGTCTGCCACCGCATACACAGAATGTAGAAGTGGATCATGAGAAAGAGATGACCTCGTGCCCTCAAAATGTAAAACTATGAAGTGCTGATCAAATAAAAACCAAGATTCTGTGACTATATGGCCTATTTCTCACCTAAAATGTCTCAAGACATATTTTAGTGCACTGTTTGGCTGTAATACGAGAATGTGAACAAAAAGCAGCCACCATACTGTTTCCTGAATTGTAAAAACAGAGGGTGAAAACACTGAGATCAAACAGTAAAACTAGGCAGCGCTGATCGAATATGAACCAAGATTCTGTTTCTGCATTGCCTATTTCTCGCCCAAATGTTTTCAAAAACATATTTTAGCTTACTGTTAGCCTGTAGTTCAGGATTGTTTATCATCAGCTGGCCGTCATATTGTTTTCTGTAGGAAAACAGCCAAGCTCGCATTACGTCACCCACCGATGGGAGTGTTTATTAGTCCGGTGTTGCAAAGTGCATTCTGGTAGTTGTAAAGGCCAAAAGACACCGGGAGCGAATGCTGCCCATCAAAAAGTACGTCCCTATTATTTTCATCATACAACACCATACCGCTGGCGCTCCTGAATAAGCCACCCAGCGGCACTTCATGCCCCTGTCGTATTTCCAGCCTCACTGCCCACCAGAATTAAATGCATTTTGACCCTACTCGCTCTCTGCTTGTACATATCAGCTCCCGTAGCAGCTCTTTTTCTCTGCTCCTATGGCAGCTCGACTCCTCTCCTCACCATTGACGCACAGAGACCTATGTTGCTGTTGCTGTATCTCGTGTGTGACAAAGAATGGATGAGGAAAGGCTCCTTGTTGAGGCTGAGAAATATCCCGAGCTAAACAACTCACAATCCTGTCACTATAAAGACAATGGCCCAAAAGATATTGCCAGGCGAGTCATAGCTCTGGAGATCGGCTCTTCAGGCGAGAAATCAAGTTTATTAAGGGGCTCTCCACATGATTTCAAGATAATACAGAGGTGGAGGAATTACAGATATTTCGGTAAAGTTCAGTAAGTTTGCGTGGTTGTCCGTTGACGAGCTGTATTGCAACGTGTCCAGTGTGTGCTAGAGGCTGCGCCGATGTGTTTTCAGCTTAAGCTTTCTACCTCTAAAGCTGAAGAAAATGCCCCAGCTCTTTTCCTCTGTGTTCGCTAGTGATATAGAACCAGTTTCAACAGCTACAGCATAGACAACCTAGTTTTATTTAAAAAAAAAAAAAAAAAAAAGACCATCTTTACAGCAGTAAAATTCTTTATGGGACACGCTCGGGTTGATTTAGCTCCTTAAATCATCCTCCTGTTAGTCTTCTGAACCCACTTCCTGTTCACATCTGTAAGACCCCGTCTCCCCTGTGAGGCATTGATTGACACATTGGAAGGAGTGTATTAGATGGTGTGTGTTGACCCCAACGTGGAGGTCTGGGATGAATTATCATCGCCATAGAAACTATCAGTGGGAGAGTTCCAGACAGCCACAAGTTTTGAGAGCGGCGCAAACATGCAGCTGCTGAAAAGCCCTTTCCTCCATGCATTCATGCACATAATGTGTGTGCATTCACTCCTTTAACTCTGCGATAATGACCACACACATACATCTGATATCTTGTGGTTCTTTATTCTGCTGCCGTTTCAAATAAACAGACTAAATTTTGCTGATGCACTCTCTTCGCTCTTGTCTGAGTATTTTGGAGCCATGTAATGGAGCAGCTTCTCTTTCCTCTTTTAGTCCTGTCTTTATTTCCATCCCTCCTCCCTTACACCACAGTTGCGTGTGTGGTTTGAACTTTCTAGTAAAGGCAGCTAATTCAAGGAAGCCTCCACTTTCCTTTCCCCTGGTCGTCCACACTCCTCTCATCTTTCCTCACCAGATTTTTGAAGAGGGCCGTGACCTCTCTGGTGAACACAGCCAAGTTGAGGAACCCTGTGGAGACTTCGTTGTTGTCCTGGGTCAGGTGGCTATTCCCCAGGTTCTCCAGCACCTCGACGTACTGCTCCTTGTTGTCCACATGGGCTGAAAAACAAGACACAAAGTGAGCATATAGTCATAGACAGTTAAAAGATGACTCAGACATGAGATACTTGTGCAGAAAATCTTGAGATGGCAGATTGGCTTGCCCTGTTGCCCTGAGAGTATTTTAACAAGACAAGCATGTGGGATAAATTAGTACTGGTTTCCAGCCATCCTGGAACTGGAGACAGGCAAACATATAGAGAACCATGTTTCTCTGGGGTTTATAGGTCACTTTCCCAGGGGTCATGACCTTTGCGGGCTCTCAGTTTGTTGAATTTATGTGGAAAAAGACTGATGGAAAAGCATCTGTACTCCGACTGGCACCGCATTGGTTTACATTTCACTGAATGAGGTTTTACCCTACAGCTATTTCAAAGTGAGGCTTGAATAAGGATGTCAAATAAACACTAGTTGCGATTCAAGCATGGAAACAATCATTTTCAATAAACAAAGATGGACACCTGATGAACAATTACAACCAAATGTCTGCTCACAGTCTGACTTTGGGAGTCCCAGGGATTAACGCAAAGAATAAATTATTTATTCATGGTTGTGAATTAAAAATTCAAGGACGCAGTAAAGGAACATCTGCAGAAGTGTCCAAAGCAGAAATAACCAGAGGGAGTGCAGCAAGTTAATCTCTTCTGCTCCAATTTCCACCTCAAGACAATTATAAAACAGTAAACTGACTGCTGCTGGGAGACAGTCTGTACTGACTGGCTGAAAATCAAAAGCGAAACATTTCCATGACAGCAAAATTGTAAAATTTTAAGGAAAGAATGCAGACACACTGCAGGACGGAGGGGACAAAATCAAGACGGGGAGAAGGGAGTACTGGGCTGCTATGGCTGCATGAGTATTATAACAAACAACATACATGCATGTATCAAAAAACAAACCGCTGAGTCACAGAGGAGCTGAGCGGATGATTTTACTGCTGACCTTTAACTATCAGATACCAGCCGAGCAACTCAACTCTTTCACCGGTCTGCCAGAACACACACAGACTCACAGGCCACAGCGTCTTGGCAAAAGAATGGTACTTAGCGGTTTATGGGAACGGAGAATGAAAGAAGAGAACATCTCGCCATGTGTGTGTTTTTGCATGTGTGACACAGTAACGGACCATCAGACCAACGTGGGGGAGGAGTGGGCGTACGCATGTGTCTGTATGCGTGGTGAGTCAGACTGTCGATTAGCATCAGGACTGATTACGGGGTTCAACAATATAATGACAGAAGGAGGGGGCACTCCCATGGTCACATTACTGGAAGTAACCCATATGATTTTATTTAGATACAGAAGAAATAAAGAGTGAATACGTAAGGAGAGTAATCATGGAGCATATACAATATCGCTGCTGACGGTATCTGGTTGCTTAATTCTGGGCAGCTGCCTCGCTTACTCGCTGACTCACTTTTACTAAAAACTATGAGTTGAAGCCTCGAAATGGGAAGCAGGCTCGTAAGCGGGTGCAGAAAAACAACTTCAGGATATGTTTTGCAGTTCCTCTGTTTCTCCCGCGCATTTTTGAGGTGAACACTCACATCTTGTGCATGCTCGCTTCGGATAGATCCACAGCAAGTTATACTGACGTCCTACAGTGACACATACACACTCAGAAAACATCCACTTTGCGACCCACTGGGTCTGTTAGGTCACTGTGTAGCACCTCGTTGTGCCGAAACCACACATACCATTCACTGTGACATAGACACACACACAACCACCACAAAACCATACACTCTGTGTGGATATAAACACAATCACCCAACATCCCACTCACTCTGGTCCCATAACAAGGGGCCTCACTCATAAACACCACTGCCCACATGAGCCTAATGATGTCATCTCAGCCAGGCTTGTACAATGAGTTACGCGGAGGCTCCCCTATGTGCTGAACAGCTCGTCCTGCCATAATAAAGGCTGACCTTTACTTAAAAACGAGATGCAGAGTTTACACGCTTCATTTGTAGGGAAAGACATCGATCTTCATGGACTTTGTGAGTGGTACAAAGTTGTACTTGTAAAGTATTAACACCATACAACTTCTGTACAATATTACAAGATGAAAGTTCATTCTTGACCTGGTAAACAGTAGTTTCAACACAATATAATATGTATGTTTCCTTTAGTGTATAATCACCTAAAAAATAAGAATAACTGTGTTTTCATTACCCATTCACTGAACGGTTTATCTCTATGTAAGGAGCAGGTCCTCATCCACGGAAATCGCCAAGATACACCGACATGTTTCTACAGTAATGCAGAATGGACAAACCAAACACTGGCTCTAGTTTTAATGTCTGCCACCATAGTTAGCAGCCCCTCTGCGACAAAAGCATCTAAAAAACAGAGATTTTTTTTAACATGAAAATGCTTAATTAAGTGTTTTTACTGGTTTAAATCACTGGGTCAGTGTGTTTTGGAGAAAAAAAAAGAGACCTCTGCTGATAATTCAGCGGTCGGTAAACTGAAGTTATCAGAGATAAGAAGTAAGCACACATTAGCAGGGGCTGGGCTAGCAGTCCATCTCTGACTAGCTGGACAGCATAGGAGAAAGTTTCAGCAGGTCCCAATCCGCAATCCTCACAGTTAGATGCCACTAAATCCCCCTAAATCTTACACATTGTTCCTTTAAAATAGCAATTTAAAACAAAAAACGGTCTCTGTACACACAAGACTTTTAGCCCTGTTTCATAAGAACATGTTTGAAAACGCATCTCACATGACCACTTGCGTACATTGGGCATGCGTGTGCTGATGTAAACAGGAAGCAGATTGTCTACTCTGTGGCTAGTTGCTTAGTTACTATGAAGGATAATACTATGAAGATGGCGAAAAGTAAGACCAGAGATTTCTTTGCTTGGACCTACAATGGAGAAGGTGGAACTGTTATTGATACCATCATGAGTATAAGGCAGTCAAGGCAACAGAAAACACAGATAGGGAGTCCTTACAAACCACACACAGTGACATTTTACAATGCTTCCAGATGGAGTAATATCCATCGCTGGAGGACGCAATGGCAATGAGAAAAGAATACTCACACAAGAAAAGTTAAAAGTTATGTAGATATAGCTATGTTTTGGCTTGACACATTGTTACTGATAGGACCCAATCAGGAAGTGACAAGGGTGTCTGGGTCATTTCCAAAAGTCTTTGTTTTCGCCTGTCCGCATTAAAACGCAACCCCGATGTTTTCAAGCAAAAATGTGCTCCGCAGCGTTCTCAAAGGTCTCCACTTTAGGGGCTCCAAAACTTGAGTAGTTTAGATACTAGATGTAAACACATTAACAGTTATGAATTGTGAAACGAAAATGTATGTATGTTGATGTAGTCTCACAACAAGAGGGTTCCCGGTTCAATAACAGGTGGGACCCCTTCTGTGCAGTTTGCATGTTCTCCCCATGTCAGTGTAGGTTTTTCCGGGTACTCCAGCTTCTTCCCACAGTCTAAAGTCAAGTGGTGACACTAAATGGCCCGTAGGTGTCAATGTGAGTGTGAATGGTTGTCTGTCTCTATGTGTCAGCCCTGTGATAGTCTCGCCCAGTGTCAGCTGGGATAAGCTCCAGCACCACCGTGACCCTCCTACAGAATAAGCGGTTATGGAAAAATGAATGAATGAGCACTGATAGTCAGCCCTACAATATGGCCGCAAAATCAATACTGAGGTAGCTGAACAAAAATAACACGACACTTGATTTTCTCCATATCACTCAGCCCTATTTACAAACTCAAGAGTGATCATGCAAAACTTTAAACCAACATAAAATCTAGTAAGTGAGCCTTGAGTTGAGATTGTTTTCTCCAAATAGTAGTGTGAATGAGACTATATTATGTGACCGCTGATACTTACCGAGTCCAGAAGAGTGTATAGCTTTGATTGTCTTCTTCAGCCTCTGTAGAGTTGTTAGGTCTATCTCCAGAGACTGCAATAAATCAAGACAGAGACAGGTGTGAGAATTAAAAATCATGAATAAAATAAAGATGTTTGCACTTGAAGATGCCTCCATTCAACTCAGAAGCTATGGCTGTTTTAGGCTTATGTAAATGAAAAGTTTAAACAATAGCACTGATGCAAAAATCGTGTAAATCCAAAGTTGCCATACAGTATTTCTGGTCATTGATTTGCAACTTAGCCCAAAATGGTCTCAAAATACACCCAGAGATATCAAGGCCTCTCCTAAATGTTCAGATTAGGGGTTACAATCTTTCACATATGCAAGAATTAGTGCTCAGTTATGCTGACATGTGTTTGCTTTACTGTTCTTGAGGCTTACAGTAGGCATGTCTGTGTGTGCGATTAGTTATGCTTAGTTTTCTCACGGTGCGTGACTAAGGTGAACAGGTGAGTCAGCACTTGCCAACAAGACAGTCGTCTGTCTTGCGTTGTCATGTACAGCACAACTCCGAGTGATGTCAGAGCGTTTATTTCACTTTCCAGGCTGAGGCAACACTTTTTCACACTGAGACACACATGATACACGATGCAGACAATACGCAAACAGCCAGTCAGCTTCACTGTAATGGGACAATCCATCTCTTCCAAACCAAAAAGGTTTGAAACTACGTCTTGTTTATTCCACTCACACAGGCCACTTGTTTTACCGAGCTAGACATGCTGCACTCCACCTACATGCCACTAGAAATAGCTTTTAATGAGCCAGTAATCTTGACTTAACAGAGACTCTGCCTTGTTAGATGGTGCTGTTTACATGCCCCAGTCCTTCCTGGTCAAGTCCACTCCCTAAGTGTTAGTTCACTAATTAAAAGGCGGTGTGGGTGCCTGCGTAATGCGACCCTGCAGACAATGAATGGGAAAGTGATTTAGTGGAGCCAGGAGATGGGAGTTGCTCGCTGCTGCTGCTGCAGTTTCCTCTAAGTTGCTTGGCAGATGGCGGATAAACAGTGGAAACAAGCTGGTGCAAGTTAATAAAACAGGTTGTGTTTGTTGAGTTATGTTAAATAAATCAGGGCTCACACCATACGTGCACCAACAGACCGACAACCCACCTGCCAGTCGAGACAGACAAACAAACAACACACATCCCTTCTGGAGAGAGTAACGATCTCCACCCATAGGTGTACCTATGTTGAGAAATGACAGCGTCTTTTACAGAGCCTTTTTGTGCCTGTATACAAGGCTGTGTTCACCTGCTGTCAGGGCGTGTGCATGACTGCTGTCAGCTGAGCGTGACTAACTGATACCTGATCCTTATTCACTGCATTAACCAGGCATGATGACACACTTAGCTGCAGGAAAACTACAGTGTTTCATTTCAAACATGTTAGCCATAGGAGAAATCTTTACATCTCTTCTTGAAAAAACATTTATGGAAACGACATAAAGCCAATTACAGCCTGGAGCAATAGAAAATGAAACCATCCCTTATTCCCGTCTTTCTCCTTTTCATCGCCGCCTCTAATCAGGGGTAATAAGTAACAAGCAGCCGAGTGTGTGTCGTGGTAAATGGTGTCTCTGTTTCCCCGCCTGCTGTCGTAAAACCACACACATGCCCACACATTACCCCAGCCATTAATCAAGCTTGTCCCTGCTGAGCAGACTAAACATAATAACCATAGATCTATCTATAAAGGGACTGTTGCATTTACATCTGTGTGTGAGTCTGTCTGTCTGTCTGTGTGCACATGTGTAGGATTCCAACATGTCCCTCCCCTCTGCAGCAATCCCAGCTATGTATTTTCCAGCATGTCATGGCCATAAATAAGGATATTATCCCAAGATAAAAAGATCAGACAGCTGTGTAAAACTCTTTATAAACCCTGGTCCCTGGACTCTGCTGTCTCCATCTCTGCTCGGCAGTCAGTTTGTAGCCAGGAAAGTCTTAATGAAGACCTTTCATGAAGACACTGGACAACTGGGTTCCATTATTTAATACCGGTATTGCGTCATTCTCCATGGTGGTTGTCTAATTTTAGAGAACTTATCACCAGTTTTCAATCTGTTACAGCAACAACCTGATGTGAGATCTACCTTAGGTTACAGCAGAACAGTGAACCACAGTGTTATGTCACAAGAAAGACAGACCAGGAAGGATCTTGTTTGCACTCTTGGATTATTTGTTTTATGGCGAAGTTCACGTCAGCCACCCTCTGCTTCCTCCTTCGCCCGAGAAGCTCTGGGAGGACAGATTTCAAACAAACACACATGCACACGTACACACACAGAGACCTCAAACAGGCCTTGAGCCAAAGCACCACTTTGAGCAGAGAAAATGCACAAACTGGCCCTCGACACACAAGCTTGCAACAGGGACAGACGTGTGAACAAAACACGACTCTGTCCAAAGAGCCACACTTGTTTGTGTCATGTCTGCTGCTCTGTGTGCGGCTCTATTTGTGTCCCATCTCAGTCTGACTCCCTTGAGGTGGAAGACAAGGCCAAGTCAACTCTCTGTGTGCTGCATTACCTCATGTAACCTTCACTCTCCTGCACTGGATCCCCATGAGTGCTATCATCTAGCCTTTTCTGGATATAACCTAATAAGCATTGCCATGCAGCTATGCACCAATACTGGGTCTCAGATTGTATGACAATGGAGTGTAAACTCTTAAAAATGTCCAGGTCAGAACTAGAATCTTGTCCCATTGATGTTAGGGGGGCACCAGGTCACCCCCTGAGGTATATGTTGACCACACAGCTGTATGTGCTCATAAAAACACACTGCACCTGCCCCCTGTGTGAAGGTATCTCATTAGTATTGCAGCTTTTGGACTGGAATGCCTGTTCAGTCAAAACCTGGGGCAAAGTCTCCACATTTATCTCTGAGCTCACCTGGAAACAGCTTCACACAAACTTTAACGAGATAACTGTGCTGTAAACCCCCTGCAGCCGACACCTGAGAGAAGTAGGCTAAGCTAGCTAGCCTACAGGTGAGTTTAGAGTCCTAATTCCGGGGCCATACATGCTACCTGGACAGGTAAACAACAGACAATAGGTGCACGTCTCCCGCTCCGCGTCTCTCACCTCCTCCACTGTTGAAACCGTGTTCCGACAGTCGCTCATTTTGGACTGAAAACTTGAAGTCCCCGGCGAAGACAAGTCCTCGTTGGTGAGGACCACGAAGTCCGAAATGCTGATCCGCTCCGGCATGTTTCAAGCCAAGCGCGTGTGACAGTCACTGAGGAGAAAAGTGAGCCGAAGTTTCACGCGCGCATGTTCATTCCCATTTGAATACACAGAGACTCTTCACTCCTCCATGGTGTGATAGAAAGCGCGGTGAGATACACTATATTCCTCAGAGTGCTGGTCCCTGAACGCGTCTTTAAGGTGGAAAAAGTAGTCTGAAAGTGGACCTGCTCCCTCACCAAGTTTAGGCTGCGCTGTGTGTGTGTGTGCGCGCGTGGAGGTGCGCCAGCGCTCTATTGTCCGCCCAATGAGGGAGGGAGGGAGCAGCCTCCATCATCACGTGGGAATGTTTGTGCTTTCTGGCGCTCTGCAGAGAGAGAGAGAGAGAAAAGAGAGACAGAGTGTGTGTGTGTGTGTGTGTCCTTGCTCTCGTCTCTTTTCATTCTTACTTCTCATTTCTATGCAAACTCCAGAGAGTCTGCAGTGTGGTCGCCATGGATATGCATAATACCTCATTCACAGGCTAAACTGAAGGGGAGGATTCCAGTGGATGAGGGCGTGAGGGATACAGTTTATCAAGAGTCACTAATGTTACAACTCAAATCTGTGATATTTTATTAAAAAAATAGTGATAGATTAAAAAAAAAAAAGTACTGGTAGCTTTTGCGCTAAACACAACTGAAACACATGCTGTACTTACATTCATTCATCCAGCGGCAAACCCAAGGGGGCCCAGGAGAGGGCCACTTAAACAGTAGTGATATCCTGTGAAAGTAGACCGTCTAGGCATTGATTGGAGTAGCGCCTTTCACAACGACACAAGCACAGGTCGGTTCTCTCCCTCTGAAGCGTCTCCTTGTCACACCCTGAGAACTATTTTTAAGAATATATATAACAGAGAATGCAAAGGGTAACATGGCACAAGAGAAAACAAAATGGCGGTCGGCACGATCAAAAGAAACAAAGTGAAATAAAATACCTCATTGGCTGCTTGTCAGGAAAAGAGTTTTTTAAGTCCCTCAGACGTCTCTCCAACCGTCTTTCCGACCATTGCCTTCAGCCTCAAACCTTGAAGCAGATGTGCTACAGCAGCAGGAGACCACACCAGGTGCCGCTCCTGTCAGCTACCAACAGGCAACTGAGGCTACAGTTCACACAGGCTCACCAACACTGGACAATAGAAGATTGGAAAAACGTTGCCTGGTCTGATGAGTCTGGATTTCTGCTGCCACATTCAGATGGTAGGGTCAGAATTTGGTGTAAACAACATGAAAGCATGGATCCATCCTGCCTTGTATCAGCGGCTCAGGCTGCTGGTGGTGGTGTAATGGTGTGGAGGAGATTTTCTTGGCACACTTTGGGCCCCTTAGTACCAACTGAGCATGGTTTAAACACCACAGCCTACCTGAGTATTGTTGCTGAGCGTGTCCATCCCTTTATGACCACAGTGTACCATCTTCTGATGGCTACTTCCAGCAGGATAACGCACCATGTCACAAAGCTCAGATCATCTCAAACTGGTTTCTTGAACATGACAATGAGTTCACTGTACCCCAATGGCCTCCACAGTAACCGGATCTCAATCCAATAGAGCACCTTTGCGATGTGGTGGAACGGGAGATTCACATCATGGATGTGCAGCGGGCAAATCTGCAGCAACTGTGTGATGCTATCATGTCAATATGGACAGAAATCTCTGAGGAACGTTTCCAGCACCTTGTTGATTCTATGCCACCAAGAATTAAAGCAGTTCTGAAGGTAAAAGGGGTCCAACCTGGTACTAACTAGGTGTATCTAACAAAGTTGCCGGTGAGTTTATATGCATTGCTACATAACATATTAAAAACAGGCTACTTGTGAAACTCAAAATGTGAACTGTACAGTACTAGTCTATACACATCAAATAACTGATAGCACTAAGAAAAATAAGAGATACAAGTATATAAATATGCTGTTCCTTAACTGTATTTGCATAGTTTCCAGCTAGCCTATATGCTACAGCAGCATAAGAGAATTGCATAAATTAGGTTATGGCTTTTGGTTTTGATGCGCCACCCCATGGTTTTCAGTTGCCCCAACTGGCCAACCCTATGAGAACTTTCTGGGGGTGCCACTGCATTCATCACATCTCAACCAAGGGTTTTGCAGCTGTGCAACTGCCCTTTAATCAAGCGTCTGGAAGTATAACGCCCTCCCGGCGATCCCTTTGGCTCAGGCTCCAAAGCTCCTCTCTCGTCCTTTTCATCTCATGAAAAGACATTTTTCAAGAGGTCTGATTTCTGAAGTCCCTCCCCACTGACCTTCTCCTGAAATCATCTGACGGAGTGAACAAAAAGGAAAGAGCGCATCAGAGAAGTGGAAAAAACTGCGAGAGTTGTGTATAGAACATAACTCCTGCGTGCCCGGCATTGTCGAGCCTGTCAACTCAAAGAAAAGAGGTGTATCACTGAACCTCGCCTCAGGCAGAGCAGTGATACAATACACTGTGAAGTGCAGATCGGTGATTTTAGGAAGCCACATCAAATACAGTGGCTCCTTTTGGTTTCACCACAAAACCACATATTTGCCTTCATTAGCTTTATAAAGAGAGAATTTGTCGCGGCTCTATCGGCAACTTGAGGTTATTTCAACCGTGATCATTCAAGAAAAACAGACTCACTTTGTGGCAGAGGTTTTTTTCTGTTCTCTACTGCGACATAGTGCAGAATGGATGTTGTGTCCTAACTGTGTGCGCTCACATTGGCGCACAAACTCTTTTTTGTGTCGCAAGACTCTTTGCTTAGCAGATAACTCAGATGCACTGACATGCACACGCACAGCATTTGATAGGCTATCTGTGTTCTTCATGCATACACACACAGACACACACATTGGCTTAAAAGTGAGAGCTTAAAGGCATCCTTATCAAACATTTCTCCCCAGAGGCACAAACTGAAAACCACTGGCAGACCAAAGAAATGCCTCTCATGTTTTCTCATACAAACAAAGACGACACACCAATCAAACTGTGCACTCGAGTCTCCGAAGGAAAGTCTGGAAAACTCTTTCTTTAACCTATTAATCATTAAGAAAAAATGTGCACTCTTGGAAGGAAGTGACGGCACGCGACAAACTCCAAACAATGCAGGGCTGCATAAATAGGTTTGCTGACCCAGTTTTCTAAGGCCTCATTCACTGATTGTTTCTGTTGCGAGCATGTACGTATGTGTGAGAGAACATCAGTGAGGGAAAGAGAAAAGCAGATGGATGTAAACAGTCTGCATGGACACATTTAGGTAAGTAATATGTGCAGCAAATGTGCATCTGCATGCTCATTTCGAATGCACACATTTCTTGCATGCATATCAGGGCTGATGTAATGCAGAGGCTCGCTGCGTCCCAACAATACCCTCCTTCAGTTTCTTTGCAGCCCCTTGTAAAGAAGCAGAGCCTTTGTGCGTCTGCCAGCCTTCCAGCCTGGGTGCTATTGTAAAACTGAGCAAACCGGTCTGCTCAGGGAACGCACCAACATATAGTGGAGAGCACAAGTCCAAGGATGGGGAGGGGTTAAAAGGAGAAATCAGCAAAGGGAAATAGTTTTGGAAGGTGGAAGGAGTGAGGGAGGGGGGATCCTCGGCATGACAGAGGAAAGGAGAAAGAGATAGAGAGAAACTTCATTGTCTGAGCAGTGACTCACGCTATGTTTTCCCTCCTTGTCTCCACCCGCATCCTTCCTAAACACCTCATACCTATTGTCATTTCCTGTGCTCGCTCCTGCATTTCATTTCACTCTTTACATACATCATCAACAACAGCTTTCTTTCGTTTGCCCTTTATACCAGCTCTCACTTTGGCTGTGGGGAAGTGAGGTACACCAAATCACAGCTTCTCCCTTTCTCTGACGCACACGCGCGCAGCGGCAGCGAGGTCGCAGAGACATCTTCCAGTAAAGATCAGCAGCTGCCAGGATTTCCTCGCTCTTTCCCAGCAGCCAAGTGGAGTTGCAGCACAAGTTCCTCCAATCGCCCTCCCCCTCCCCCAACCAAAAAAAAAAAAAGAGAAGAGAAAAATCTCCCTCTCTCTCTCTCTCTCCCTCTCTGCTTGTTGACTCAGCTCCACTAGTTCTGCTATCAATTTACTACCCCTGTCAAGCCAGGAGGCCCGGGCTTACCGTAAAATACCCCCTCTTCTGGTCGACACGGATGACTGAGGACTGGAGAGAGCAGGAGGGAGAGAAGGGGTTTGATTTATTGTTAAACACAGTTTCCCACTGGAATAAGCATATGAAGTGTCCTGAACAGTGCAGGGCTCCTAATCTAAACAACCTGCTTCAAGAAATGCAGGGGAACACCCTAAAAAGAGATGTGACACTTTGATTCAACTATCTGATCAGTCTCTGCAAGGTCATGCGTGTCCTCTGTGGCGTAGCAGCTGCCAATATACAGCCACACCCTCAGGCAGACACCCTCCCCAGCATGCCTGTCATCGCAGTTTGTATGGCAACAAAAACTTTTCCAGACTGGCAACAGGTAGACAAACTTGTTTCTGATTCATAATTTTAAATGCAGTCTCACGTAAACACCACAGCGTCATTCGAGACATCAACCAGGAAGTCTGGGGACAATTAAACTCACTTTCCGACGAACTTTTCCTCCTGCTGCTCCTAAGTTTCATCTATCCTTTTCATATCTCTGTTTACGGTTCGACATCTGCAGCCATGTCCTGTGCCAGAGGATCCCAGCAGCTCCAAATAAGATTGCGTGTGGCCGTAAACACACCAACTGCCCCCACTCTTAATAAAAATAATGCTACCATTATGTGTCCCTTCAGCCGCTGTGGCCCTAAACACACATGCCACGTTTTGGCTTCGGGTTTTTGCTGCTCACTGACTAGCTCTCACTCGCCGGCACACAACAAAGCTTTTTGGTTTGGGTAATTTAAGCATTCAGCTAATAATATTCACGCCAGGCTCCTTTTTCACACAGCAGTTGGTCTCAAGGTGCGCTGTGAGAGAAGTGCAACGGTCTGCTGTTTAGGCAGTGCATGTGTACGTGGCGTCTGACATTTGGGTTTATCACCTCTTGTTAAACACACGAGCTGTTGTGAGCAGCATCTGTTAATAGACACGTTGCACTAACAGACAGCTGATGTGCAGTGGCGAGCAGGCAGTTTGCAGAAAAGTGGTGTAGGTGGATTTTTTTTTCTGTGAGGCTTGTAGAAACTGAACTTGAGCTGTGATGGAAACATTTGCCAACTGTGATAAAAATGTGTTTCCTGTTGCCACACACTATAGTTCACTATAGGCCACAAATGTTAGGCTCTGTAAAAAATGACTTCAGGAAGCCAGCAGCATGTTGAGCTCCTTTTCTGAGAGCATTTAAATATGAGCTTCGATACTTATTCCCAAAGATGAGCCAGCGAGCAAGTTCCTTCCTCTTCACATGTAACAGAAACTCATAAATCTACAGATTCTCTATGTTGTATATTTGTGACACATCTCCTTACAAATGTCTTCCCCCTACAGCGCATTAGCACCATTCCACAGTGACCCACTGACCTTTGACCCCATGGGTGTCGCCTCCCCTTTTGTGAGCTCGTTCCCACGGCAACCAACTCACAAAGAATGATGTGTGTTTTTTGTCTACCTGTCTGAATGTGTTTATGGCTCATTCGGCGCTATTGTCACACATCATGTCACCCTATTCTCTCTCCTCTGAATGTCAATTCTTATTAGGTCAGTTTCCTCAGTGGTCACATACTTACTGGTTTTAGAGAGGAAATACTCTTTATTTTCTGTCCCAACAGGCTCAAGAGACCAACTGGGACTTGCAAATGCTTGCAAACCACTTGTAATCGCTGATCTAACATTATACAACAGAAGGGATTTGCACACATCAACACAAAGGACATACATAAAAATCAACATTTTATCAATTGTAACTTGACATATGTTGTGTACAGAGTATGAAAGCCAGAGTGTATCCTTCAGAGACCCGAACTTTAGTGTGGTGTGCATTTTGAATTTCTCTTAGCTATTTGGGATCAATAGCACCCGATAAGTATAAAAAAACTAAACATTGTCAATGATAATGGTGTGTCTGGAATCACATACTTAGCTAGTTAGCAAACTAGCATTAGCATTTGCGTTATCGTTCGCGGTACCAAATCAGACAGACTGCTAAATTGACCCAATAAACATACTGCTGTCGACAACAGTATGGTGGTGCAAAAAACACATGCATTCCTCAGCCGCTATTTCCAGTTTGAAAAGTAGTCCCTCCCCTTCTGCTACGTAGCCAAGATGGCGACCATTGAGGGCGAAAAGTGTCCATCGTTCCACACTCAACTTCTTGACTGTTTTGAGTGCACCATCCAGGCACTCATAGTGCACTGCATTTTTCCATATTTCTCAGTGTGAACGCACTTATGCACTCAATATATATTTGTCTAGCTTGTTATCATAAAGTTAGTCAAAATTTGTTGCCATATTAAACTACAAACATTAATCATAAATAAACAAGTTTCAACCATAAAATGTGATAAGTTTTGGAGCTTGTCCACTTTCGTGTCAGGATCGGCTGCGGACCGACTCGGCAGACATGGCTGCCATTTTGCTCTGACATGGATTGGTGTATTGGTGTAAACCCAAAACATGATGTCCTCATGGAGACACAGGGTCTCAGGAGGATATGATTTGTTGTTGTAATTAAGCCTCTTGGACATCACATGTTGGGTTTATTTAACCTTATACTTCTTTCTACTTAACTATGACCTGTTGTCCTCGTTCGTGGACAGTTGTTTGTGCCATGTAGTGGTAGTAACAGCACAAGATGGCAGCCATCTCTGCCAAGTCAGACTGCAGCTGATCCCGTCACAGAAATGGACAAGGTCCAAAACCTGATCACATTTTATGGTTGGAACTTGTTTACTTATGCACTCATGTTTGCAGTTTGATAGGCAATACAAATTAGACCAATTTAGAAACAAGATAAGACGCTGTTAATTAGAAAGTACTCGTTTGAAGACATTGGGACTTTATGATCATTGACAATGTTAAGTTTTTTATACTTATCAGGTCCTACTAATGCATACCAAACAAAAGTTCGGGTCTCGGGAGGCTATAAAAGTAAACACAACTTTCCACTCTGGTTGACTCCTTTTTCAAGACAGACTTTTTTCCTGTGGCTTGAAACCGGTCAGCATTAATGTCCTGATCTAATACAGTTATTTTAACTTAACATCCTTGGCTGGATGCTTGTGTGCTTGAAGTAAACCCAGGGGCTTCCCTTCCTCCTTCAGTTAAACAGTCTGACTTCAAGAGCACCGCGCAATACCCTGGAGTTTACCTCTTTACAACTGTGAGCACACAGTATTTTTCTTTTTTGTTTTTACTCCATATTTTTATTTGGCCCTTTGGGATCCTACTATAGATTTTGAAGATGAAATCCCTTACGTTGGTTAATTTTTCAGCAGGAGTCAGGTCATATTAAGGAGTATGTTGCAGAGGCTTGGAGTAAACTCATTAAAAGCAATGATGCATGAAGATTAGATGTACGCTCCGCTGCAGTGTTGTTGAGAAAATGTTTGCTATGAAGAACTGCATTTAAACATTTCTACATGAACTACAGGCTTTGGAAATGATAAGTGAGTAAAATAAAAATCTAGCACAGTTCCAAGTGTAAACCATGGCTTCAGAATTTATTTATAATTTCAAACAGACCACACAATATTACAAAAATATTAAGTGCTGCATGTCATAGAAAAACAGTCGTGCCTCGTGTAAAAAGGCAAGTATCAACTTTTCAAAAAATTCATAAAAATAGGCATAAATACAAAATTCATTATGTACAAATACCAGAAAAATAATGCTCATTGAAAAAAAAACAACTACAAATTCTGAATTCAAATCCTCTAATCTACCTTGTAAAAACTCACACACAAACACACAATGACACCCATTTTCCCAAGCTGTCAAATACACACACAAACACGCCTTTTCAAGTTTTGTTAGGACAGGACACTTAGCTTATCTCCGCAGTGTAGGGGGAAAGCCAAAAAAAAAAAACATCAGCATTAAATTCAAATTTCCAAATGTCTACAATGCTTTGAAGTAAAAAAAAAAAAAAAATCTGAACAGATAAAAGTCACAGCTGCTCTGACCTCGTCTCTGACATTTAAACGGGCTGCACGGCCACATGTGGGAAAGCATTCGCGGCCTTTAAATTTAAACGTGAAGGACACAAATTCCTTTTTGCTTCTGTTGCTGATAAATCAACAGACTTCATTCATTTCTGAACAAGAGGAAACGCAAATCGCTACTCTAATTAAACCTTAATTACATCAATTAACCCCTCGCTTCCACCGCAACTGCAACACAGATGCTGCATTCCACTTATTTTGGGTGATTTCCTCAGAAATACAATAGTTTCACAGTACTAAATCAAAAAAATCTATTACAATCAGCAAACTCGTTTCAATAGAGGAGCACCTGGATGTGAAATAAAGCTGCCAAACCAACAAGAATGAGTATGTGTTTGCAAAGTACCTATTATCAGCCATTAACTCTGCATCTGGCTCCACTATTGGGTGACTGTCACATTTGGCACACAGCGTAGCACCAAACAGGTACAAAGCCTGACGTAATATAAAGCTCAAGGCAGGAGAGAGCAAACCTGATCAGACAGAAGCAACACGAGCGCCTTCGAAATCAGATTTCACCCAATACTGTTGTGTTTGAGCCGTAGATGCTCGTGGCTCTACGAGGACACATACTGTTCACAGTTTAATTTGGTCAGTGTTGAAAGTAGATAGACTCTTCGTGGCTCTTGATGGCTTTAGCTTAATTTCATCCAGTGATTGAATCATGTAAAGCTGCACGGCAGTTAAAGCTGACATAATACAAGGCTGCCCCCTACGGGCCAAAGAGTGGCACAAAACATTAAGACTTTGGGAAAACAATTCCTGAGTTGTCACACTGTAAACACTGCCTGATTTTTTTTTATTTTATTTTTGTTGCTGGGGATGATATGCACAGTAACTCATGTGTTTGTATGAGTTAAAACATTTTTTGAAATATTTGTTGCGCAATATGAAAATGTGACAGAAAATCCAAAATGATCCCTGCTTTGTTTTTTTTTTAGTTTTTTTTTTTAAAACAATGTTTCCTACTGGTCATTTTTTTTTTTTACAACAATATGTACAAATGATTTTCCTTATATAAAATAAACAAAGGGGGGTCACTCCACCTTTGGAATCACTGACATAAAACAGGCATGGTAAAAACAACGACTGATGGCTTCATAGTGTAATATTTCCTACCTCCAGAAGGCATTCAATTAAATATTTCCCCTAATTCCCTCTCCCCCCCTTTCCTTCACCTACACCTCAGCTCTTCAGCAAATCTCCAAGGTCGTACGTGTCGAAGAAATCCGACACTCCCTCGCTGTCCTCCAGGCTCCACAGGTAATCGTCGTGGTCCAACGGAGGTGAGAAACTGACAAAGGGGGTGTTGGGGTCTGGGGGGAACGAGGGGCAAGGAAGCTGGTCCTCTGTGATCTGGAGCAGGCTGGGGGGCAAACCCAGGAGACCCTCGACGTCCAGCAGATTAGAGGTGGAGGTGGAGGTGGAGGCTGCAGCTGAGGAGGTGGCTGGAGCTGCTGTAGACAAGTTGGCTGCGATGAGGAAAACGACACAAGTTCATCTTTTTAGCCTGACTTCTCTTGAATGTTTAAATTTGTAATTAATATCAATACAGTTGAGTTTCTGCATTTGTTATCCCTCTGCAAGCTCAAAGAGAACACCAACACATGTCTTACATTAGCCTTTAGTATGGAGCAGGAGCCAAGTGGGCAATTAGCTTAGCTTAGCATAAAGACTGGACACTGGTTGTTGGAATCACAATGGACAGTAGAAGAAAGATCAAAACTGATGCAACAGAACCAGAGATACTATCACTTCTGCTCCATTTCCACTGCGCAGTACGACACGACTCAACTCCACTCGCTGTTTTTTGGTTTTCCATCAGCGTAAGTTGTCAGTAGCACCTGGTATATTTTTAGGTACCACCTTGGACGAGGTTCCAAGTGAGCTGAGCCAATAAGGTGGGGTTATAATGCTGCAGGCCACTGACTGGTCAGAGAGAACATCCTGAACAGATACTACAGCTACCATCAATAGGGACTGCACTTTTCTAATTCTTGAACCGGATTTTGAAAAATGTCAGCCTGCAAAACTAGCATTGAAGATTATAGCAGTTTCAAAATGCATCGCTACGGTGATAGGAGTGTGCCATATCATCTCGTTCACAGTAATGACGTTAAAATTTTTAAACCTAATGTACCTAATGTACTTTACATGACCCAACAAAGAGGCCAGCTTACATTCAACAGGCTCCTCTTTGATGCTGTAGCTTGGTGGCGCCATCGTGGTTGCAGACGGAGGGCCGAGGGGTTGAGGGAACTCCTTTTTAGGCGTGATGGCGCTTTTGACCGGGCTAGCATCTTCAAGACCCTCCTCTGGACACAGGTAGACTTCAATGGGGCCGTTCTTACTCTTTAAATAGATCTGTAACGACCCTTGCTGTAAGGAGACAGGAAACACACAACGCTCATAGTTCCATTGTTTTGTCTTGAGGAGCTACAATTCAATAGTTTTTATTTTGAGATCTGTCTTCTCACCCCTGCCGTGTCTGGCACCTCCAGTTTGGTGTCAGCAGGGGCCTTGACGGCAATGACCGTTTGGTCTCGTAGAGTGCTGATGGAGCGGATATCCTGGTACGTCACATAGCCCAACGTACAGTGCGGAGTCAAGGGTGATACAAGCAGCAAAAACTTAGTGGATATTTAAAAGTGTAACCAGATACCACCAGAGAACGATGCACACGCTCACACACACACAGCTGGATGTAAAGGATATTTCTTATTATCTTCATATTCGGTGAGTTGTTTGAGCTGTGCTGTGCTGGAGTGGATCAGCTCATCCAGAGATCTCTCGACTCTCTCCAGGTCTCCGAGCTCTTTCCTCAGGGCGCAGGCCTTCTCTCCTCCAGCTGCACCACCCTCAAATACATCCCCAACCCTACGAAAACACACATAAACATATAAATGAACAAGTCAAATGATGATTGCAATACAAAATGTAGCTGTAATACCAGCTCGAAACAAAAACACACAGAGTAATACACAGTCAGCACTCCACATGGTTCAGACGAGGCTGCTCAGTGTTGTCAAGATATGTTGTAATGCTCCCTTACAGCCACAAGGGGGCAGGTAAGTGTAAGCAGGAGTAAGTGCAAATGTATTTTTTTTTTAAATTTTTTTAAATGTATTTTATTTCACTCTGTTGTCAGTTTTGAAGCTGTAGTTTATGATGCTGAACTGTATTAGTTTTTTTTTATTGTTTCTCATCTGTGTATTAGGGGGACAAAATATTAGAAACACTTTTCAATATGGTGCAATCCTATCACCACACTGCCAAACCCACTACAGAGCTGATTCAACACAGTCTGTGGTCGACATGCCAAACTGAAGAAGCAATCTCAACATAAAAATTCCACATCGTGAATATGGTGGTATTTAATGCAGTGTTTCGTGCTGCTGGCATCACATGACGGAGATTTCTCTATTTTACCGCTCCCTAAGTCTAATGCCCTGTTCAGACCTCATGCATGAGAGACTCAGTGCTGCTTTTATTCTGCAGTTTACTGTAAGTAAAACTGTTTGGCAGTTGGTTCGGAAGATAAAACCTTGTAGGAGCTGTTTGACAGAAGCAAATAAACTGTATCTGATGGTGCTGAGAGATGTGTTTATAGAGCTGGACTGTGGCTGTCATGTGGTCAACAACCGCAAACCTATTTTTTTGGTGCTGCCCATAGTTAAACCATCATTACTGTGGGGTCTGGAGCCCCCACCAAGCATCACATGTTGGTAACAATTTCATGTTGGCGGACTATTTGGCTACATTCATGCTGCAAGCCTTAGGGCTCAATTTGGATTGACTGCCCAAATCAGATTTTTCTTAACTGTTCATATTACTTTTTAACGTGTGGCCAAAATCAGATTCCAGTGAGAACTGGCCCGCACGTGCAAAAGTACAATAACAAAGACGACACGGGCAACAGAGTTTACCGTTTTATAAGTTAAAGTGCAGCGGAAGCCAGTGAGTTTGAAAGCAGATGATAACAAGGATGAGGAGAAACAGAGTCAGGATTTTAATTATGAATGTTTGTGGAGCAGTGGCTGCTACCTCTATGTGGAAGTGTGTGGATGGAGGATGTTAGGGGCCACTTTTAACTACATCTGTCAGGTAAGTGAGGTAAAAGTTGCATGAATTCCAGTATAACTATACAGATCCGAGTCATATATGAGCAAAATAAACACTTTTGTCTGCAGTCTGATCACAGCCTTTAACAAAGGTCACCTGTTACACTGTCTGCTAACTGTTATGATGACTGCATTTGTCCCCGATTACCACTCTACAGCCTCTGATCATGAGCCAGTTAGACTCCATAACAAAGTGGCTGTATTTCTGAAACCTTTTCTTTCCATACATCTATTTCCATTCCTCATATTAAATGTCCTCTCCTGCATTTGTACTTACAGCCACTGGATGTTGTTCTTGGACTTCTTTCGGATGAGCTGGACTCCCTCCAGGACATTTGTGATGTCATAGATGCGTCTCTTCTGGACCTCCAGAACCTCAGTGGCCCAGTTCAGGTCAAGAACCCCATCAGGAGACTCCGCAATCAGACCCACAAATTTCTTGGTCAGCAGGCCCAAGGAGGTGTCGTACCGCGTCCGCTCACCTGGAGACTTTGGAGCTGAGAGCAAAGACACGGACAGAGGCAGATGAAGAGGGGGGAACAGTTAGAAACAAACAACAATATGTAGATATTTAACAAAAAAGCATATTTACCCTGCAACAGCATTGATTTATTTGCACAAAATGCTGTGGCAAAGAAATTTCAAAGGCTTCAAATCTCTCCCACAGCTCGGTCTTATTCCAAAAATTAAAACAGTGTGAGCAGATAAACACACTAAAAGGTGCACAATTTTGTTATATGAATGTGTCAATTACCTTAATTCCTGCGTGAATGTGACTCATATCATTTTGCCTCCATCATGTTGACCATTTGTGTGCAAAAATAACATCCCACACAAGCCATTACTTTTTATTCTGCTGCTAGTCAAACCATTTGACTGTTCTGATGTTACTTCCTCAGGCTCCTGTGCCGATCTGAAGAGTTGGACATCCTCCATCTTTACACTACCCTTCCCCCTGCTGCACAATCCCTGCTCCTCCTTCCTTCCTATGGACTCGCACCATTGTAAAGAACCCTAATTAGACAACTTCCCAAGACTTATCTCTTTGTACCTACAGTATTTTATTGGACTTTTTATGTCGGTCTTCTATCTAGTTATGTTGTGAAGAGACCCTTCCTCCATGTGGAGCAGGAGGTACACTAGAACTCTAACAGGACGATGGCAATAACAAACAATAAACAGAAAGTTGTAACATTACCGTAGAGTTATATTGAAGGAATACTTCACCCCCCAAATGACCAAAAATAATGACATTTTAAGGTGCCTGAAAACTCATGCATCATTACTGACGAAAAAATTTCCATCCGTCTGGTTAACACGTGTCACAAAATGGCTCAGTACAAGAGTTCTACAAGGCAGCCCCTGAAGCTAGTTTCACTGACAAGTACAAAACTTGGTAGGCACATGCAACACCCCTAGACCTACAAAAAAGCCTCTTGGAGCAATACCCGAAACCTAACAGGAAGTCAGCCATTTTGGATTTAATGTGTCATTGTGGTGCATTTTTTGGACAATTCCAGGGGTCGCACTTTTACAAACTCGTCCTACAGATTAGATCCGATAGATTTCAAATTTTGTCTGTAGCATCTTCAGACCTTGGACATCAAAAGCTGCTTAAAGCTTGAGTTTTCATCAAACCATGTGACTGTGGCGAGGTGTCAAATTTCCACGTTTTGCCACCAAATAGGAAGTGGTTTGTAACTCCAGCAGACATGGTCCAATCTGCCCCAAACTTCACGTGTTTTGTAAGGCTCCAAAATTACTGTTTTTGTCGAAGGAGTCTGGCGTTGAAGAGAGCATAGATCATCTTCACTTTCAGTTCAGGTTTACATAATATGTTTTTAGCTAAAAAAATCCTCGTGGTTAGGAAGAACTGAGCATGTGACTGGTTTAATGTTTGTAAACTGATGCTTTAAATAGTTTCGCTGTTGCTAAACACAGACCCCTGTGACTTCAGTCCATGAGGAGTTTCCTCCATTTTTGGATTCTTAAGTCACTATGGAGACATGCGAGAAAAACAAATTAGTGTTCCTTTAACGTAACTCTACAGTGTTTTTTGTTATTGCCATTGTCCTGTTAGAGCTCCTCATGTGCCTCCTTCTCCACATGGAGGAAGGGTCTCTCTTTAAGTTGCCTCTCCCTCTATGTACTGTGAAACTTGATTTAAATAGAAGCATTACAGTGATGTTATCAGCGCGGATACCACTCCCAGCAAGTATCTACCCATTAAACGCACCACATTACACCACCTCTTTCACATTCATGTATTCCCAGATCTGTCGTCGGTGTACTCACTCCTTGGACTTGGTATCCTGGCTGCGATGCTGCTTTTGCCTTTTGGTGTTCGGAACTCTGGCATGTAAAGAGGGTCCTCAAGATCCAGCTTCCTTTTAGCCTACAGACAAAAGAGTTTATGTATATGAGTAAAGAAAGTACTTATAAAAGCAAAGATGGTGTTCTTATAGTGTTTAGTATGACCTAATCATTCTGGCCTCGTAAGAATATCTATAATGTGAACATATTCCCCATTTGAGTATTATTCTAGCTGACGGCCTTCTGGAAACAGTCTTGACTTTACGTAATGGCAAGTTTAAAGTCTAATCATGAGAATGAAGTGTGTAGGCCACGTCCAGCCAATCCATGAAACAGTGCTAGTAAAAGTGTTAAATGGGGGGTTGTTGAGAAGTGTTGTAAATGTGCCAACAGCCCTCAAGTGCAGGAACAAAGCACCCCCGTCACACTTTCCCAAGCACTTCACGAGGGGCTGATGGTGTGAGTGTGTGTGTGGGGGGGTTGATCGACTTTCAACCCACTGCATGCGAAAGGCAAGGAAATCCCTGGAAACACTCAGTGACCGCTCCTCCCCCTCTCAAGCCTCCCTATGTCCCCTTTCTTCTACAACATTAACACACACAGGCTCTCCACTCTTACAAATAGATGATTACTTGACTATAACTGTGATGCGTCACACACTAAGACCTGCAGCTTCAGTTAGAAGCACACACACAACCTTTGGACCACAATAAAACGAAATGTCTTCATGTGACCACTACTTTCTTTTCAATGACCTACATTGACCCAACATAACAAAAGTGAAAGTCAAATGAACTCCCTTGAAGAACTGAGTAATAACCAACTGTCGGAGAGATAAAAATGCTGCAGAAAGTGGCGTCACGCTAACATGCAGAATTCCTGACAGTCGTTGGATAAGAAAGTTTGCAGTCAATCTGCATTCATTACCTTCGTTGCGCAGAGCGCCCACACAGAAGCACTCTGGTGACTGCGCTAATGAGGCGTGGGATTTGAGCTAGATGCTACCGAGGCTGCTGGGTAATTTGTCGCATCTGGTTAGGCCCTCACCTCACTCCCTGCTATCCTTTCATTTCTGTGTTGTCTCACAAGCTTGCCTTTCCTCCGCGTCTCATCAAAAAGACTTGGCAACAATAATCCCTTTTTGTCACAGCGGTGCTTTAGCTAATAGGTTTAGGGCAACAGACTTCATGCAAGACGGAGAAAAGTGCTGAATTGACTTAACCACGTGTGGATGTGCCAGTGTGAGTGTGGGGATAATGAAGGCTGCCATTGTCCCAGTGCGCTCCCTGACATGTCCACCTGTTGACTGGCGACATCTGGAGCAGCACAGCAAGTGTATGTGCTGCTGGCGGGGCAGCTTTTAATCCCTACAGCACACAGGCGGCCAGCTTCAGTAGGGCAGAATGGGGGACTGCTCGTTGTTCAAACAGCCCAAAGTTCTGAAGCCCAGTAAGCTGAAAATGTCCCATTGGACTGAAAGTGCTTTTCTCCAACAGCCTGTTATCCCCAAAACAAATGCCTGTTGCTCCGCAGCCCCCTTTCGCCAAAAATACACACTCCCTGCAGTTAGACAACCTAATCAACAGGAAAAAAATGTTCAAAGTATATATTTCTGTGAACCATGAATATGCTACATTCGGCAAAAATGCTGTGGTGAATGAGTTACATTTAGGCACAAAAACTACTTTGTTATGGTCAGGAAAAGATCATGTTCTGGCCTAAAACACCCACGTTTGGTGTTTTTAGCGTTGAGTGTCCAATATTCCTCTTAATACCTCCCCAGTTTCTGATTAGGTAGATAACCGTTAATACACCTTTGTAATTCATCTGTACAACAGTAAATATTTTTTCCTTAACCTGATATGAAATGTGCGTTGAGGGGCAGTGGGAGCTGGTATGTGATAAAAAATTTTTTTAACGTCCTTAAAGTTTTGAGCCATGAATCCTTCTATTCCGGCTCCCGATAACACAACGATTTTAAGACTCCTATGAGGCCTACAGCCCTGTGGTGGTGAGTCGTGTTTTGCCTCCAGCTAACAAACTGACGTCATTGTGATGTTGGCCCTAAAGAGTCTATAGGGAGTGTGTATTTTTGGAGAAATTACACTTCTGGGCCTTGAGCGTTTGTTTTGGGAATAACGGGCTGTTGGAGAAATGGCCTTTCAGTCCAACGGGACATTTTTTGGACTATTGGAGCTAAGGAATTTTAGCCCATCAGGACCTGCTACTTTGAGCAAAATAGTGACTCTTAGCATTTATTTATGGGATTAAAAGCTGTGTTTTTGTTGGCTCTAGGTCCTGACTGTTGCTGCCAAACACCAGGGGTCACAGAGAGGAACTACAAACTGGTTGAAGTTTCTACAAGCTGTGACAGCTGTCGTTTGAACAGAGGGAAGATCTTTCTGGTTTTACTTGATTGCCTGAGTCTTCCAGTCCCAGAATAAGCACTGTATAGAAAAAGGCTCCTTGACATTAGAGCCTCTTAACTCCCATGACCTTAATGTGCAGACTAAGCTGCGCCATGTCTACATTTTTTAGGCTTGTAGGTCTACAATTTGAGAGCAGCCACAGGCAAAGTGACATGTTGTAAGAGGGGAACCAACGGTTTCACCCTGCAGCTGTATGGGTGAGGGTGGGGGCTTGGGTGCTCCCTTTTTTGCATGAGGGATTTCTCTGGTGAGTCAACCATATTACGCAAACACTGTTTCATGTAGTGGAAAGACAGGCTGTTGATTTATAGGGAAACACAGGCGTGCTGCATGACACGTATATGAGGGCACACAATAGATCCTGACGGGCTAAATGCGATCATTTGGATCAATCTCACACAGAAAGCTGAACATTGTGAGCATTGCAATTATCATAACAAGCACGTTACTCAATTTAAAATCAGTTCCTGTGTAGTCACTGTGCAGCCACTGTTTGGGCCAATAACTGTGAGAGGAAATAGGAAAGGGCTGAGCCAGATACACTCCTATTAACTCTCTATCTCCATGAGTCGCCTGCCCTGTTACACCCAAAGCGCTGCACGTGGCTTCTTCTGTTGGCTGTACATTCTTTGGCCCATTCCCGCCACCGCCGTTGCTGCTGCCGCTGTGGTGAAATCTCCACAGCGGCATTTCACACACAAAGTCACAGTCATGTGAAGGACTTCAGCAGCCTGGCCTCTTTTCAAACCAACAAACCTGGGGGCAGCATGGGACTCGGATTCCATTCAAGCCGAGGGCAAGTTACAGTACGCCTGCAAATATCCACTCCTCTGTACACAAACCCTCTCACCACCACACCCTTGGAGAGTCAAAGGGAAACAATGCATGCATTGCTGATGAGATTGACAACATGGCTCTGGAGAGGTGAAACAGAAGGGTGGACTTGTCCTTTTGGTGTGTTGGTGGTGGGGAGATAGAGAGGGGTGGGAACAGGATGCTTTGAAATGCAAAACTCCCCCTATTGAGGACATAATGTCCAGGGCCAGCGCTGGCCTGAGGCCGGGGTAAAATGAGGTAAATGAGAGCACATAGAGAAACAGAGGGAGGCTTTGGGTGACTGCATACAGTTGGCCAATGTCACACCCAAGTGTCACCGCTCTGAATGGGGGCTCGCCAAAAGAAGAATCTCTGGAACTACAAGGTGATTCAAGACGTCACTGGAAGTTATAAGACAGAGGTTTGTTTTCCAGAGAGAGTAGTTCATGAAGCGCTGAGAGTTTTGGCAGATTGCGCACATTCCATGAAAATCCAGGGAACACGCACATGTGACATAAGCAGGGAATAAGCGGGACATTGTGTCTGCTCGACATTATGCAGATGCAACTTCTTGCCAGACTGCCATTTGGCTGTAGTAAACACGACTTGCGGCATCTGAAACAGACAAATTCATTCATCCGTGCGCTTTGAGATCTGATCAAAAGTAGCCGTCGCAGAGAGAAAGGACTTCCATGGACTTTGACGCAGGCCTGGATCCTGTCACACATTTACATCCCTATCAACGCGAAAGGAAACAACAGTGACACATTATCAACAGCATGGTTAAAAGTCACATGACAATCACAGATACACTGCCTTTTTTTACTACAGTTAGCACGATTAATAAGTAAAGACGAGATCTTTGCAGCTGAAGTTAACTGCACGCAGTCAAACATTAACTTTTTTCGTTTTTTCACAACACGTGCCCCACGAGTAAGCTTTGAAGCGTGGGATAATGTGTGACTGATTTGTCTGTGCTTAAAGGAACTCAGGTTTTCATGCTGAGCCAAGCATCCTGTTACCCTGTGAAAAAAAAAAACAGGCTAAAAAGACAGTGGTTACAGAGTGTACTGTTGTTCAAGCTGAAGGAACTGAGCTGTACATGAAGAAGTTACACTTCCTGTAAACAGAAGACCCATGACTGCACATGCAGTGAAGCTGATGTGTCAGCAAGCGCGCAAAGAAGACACTAGAGTCGCTGCTACCTTCAAGTTCAGCCATGCATTGAAATGATTCTGTTTTCTATATACCATGATCATTATTCCCCTTTATCATCATTGAAACATCCTCGTCAAGAGGTTATATGAAACCAGACTTCATTTCTAGTCCATACCAGGTGCAGCAGTGATGCTCTGTGGCTCAAAACCGAAGCTCGACTTAATTTGGATACTGCTCTACATCTGAATCTCTGTATTTAAGGATTTAAAGAGGACAAAATATGAGGACATGACCCTGAAAGACCTGGCAGGTGCTGCCATCTGTTATTGGTGAATTTAAATCTGCCTCAGAGGCTATAAAGGCCTCAGAAAGCCCCAGAAAAAGCAACGACAACATCTGTGCTTTGAAGTAGAAACTCCTGTCTTCTCATGTGAAAAATAAAGTGACAAGGAGGAAGCTGTGACATCATCACCTCATATGTTTGTAAGTTAAACAGCTGTAGGATCTTTCCTTTAGAAAAGTTACTAGTCGTGATGTTCCTACACATTTCTGCACCATTTGTTTGTAAGACTTTAGGGTGCAATTTCCCCCCGGAGATGCAACTTTACCCAATTTACTGACATGTGCTGGGGAAGTTTCAGAATCGTGGGACTTTGGGGCTTTTGAAACCTGCCACTGCAACAGAGATCTCCTACGTCACCTGTGACAACGTGCTACAAGTAAAAAAAACCACTGCCTTCCTTCAAGTCACTCGTGTGGTCACGACACATTCAAACACTAGTGTATAGCACATGTATAGTGAACGTATGGCAGAGGGAAATAATGGGCAGCCCCAGTATCAGCGAGAAAACACATTCAGCACTCTGGCTCCCATATCAGCAACATGTCACCATCCTCTGATGATTGCGCCGCAGTATGTGTATAATAAACCCTATCAAGACGTCCTGTCCGTCACATGAACCACTCCTAGTGCTGGATTAAAGGGAGGAAAACACATTTTAATACACTACTAAACAAAATGGAGGATGGAGGAATGCATACAGGGTCGTAACTGTAATTAAGTTCACCAGGTGGTTGCCTGTTTCTCACTTTACTTACGTCCTGCTAATCCTCTTGAAGGGGCCTATTAGTGAATACAGGCTCCAAGGGCAGGAGGTTAACATGAGATTTGTAGACCCCTGTACACACTTTAACCCCTAACCCCCTTTAGCCTGACTGCAATTCACCAACTAAACGACAGCAACTTGGCTGGCAGCGAAGAGGACGCCAAATATAACAAGCAACAGCAGGTGTGGAGCCCTAACACGTTGCTGGGCGCGATCCAATCCTCTCAGATCATACAGCTTTCCGAATAATCCTCGAGGAATAGGAAGCATACTGTATACACACGGCAAGGGTGCGTAGCTCATATTGAGGATGAGAGTTGGGTTTTTACGAGCTCTCAGGGAAACACACCAGTTGTCCTGTTCCGACCTCTGACCTTCACCTCCTTCCTCTGGCGATACGGACAGGTTACACAGGTCGTGCATTGCCTCGGCGACAGGTGCAGTGGGAGCAGCTGTCACATGGGTGTAATCAGAAAAAAAAAGCTGTTGCTCATGTCGAATTAGAGCTCGCAAGATGCTCAATAGACCAGTGAAATGTTTACATTAGTGTCTGCCACCAGCCTGCTCATTGTTTGATAGTGTAAAAGCCACCCCGGCCCGGGCTATCTCCCACTGTGGAGGCCTCTCATCCTCCCTTTTCACAAGCGAGGGGCCCCCCAACACTCTCCAAACACTATCAAACCCCCCCACCCCTTCTCCCCCTCAGCCCCTTACCAAAACCATCACACAGTTACACACACACTGCGTCTTGTCTTGTGTGGCTACAGCTGGACTGCGGGGAAAGATGTCACACAAGTTAACACTGCAGGCAAAGGGGACACCATCCACACACACACACACACACACACACACACATAGAGGAGCAGCAGCAGTCACAGTGGCTCCTCTGTGGCTTATCACGTCAAAACATATTTGAATGTGCCCCAAACTCTGCTACACATGCATACCAATGGAAATCAAGAGTCCACCCACATGAACACACAAACCTGGACACTGTATGCAGCCTTTTTTTTAAAGTGTGTGTTAGCACCACAGGGTTGTATTGTGTGTGTATTTGCAGTGTGTGTTTGATTCTTTACCGGCAGTCGCCCGGAGGATGATCTGATGGGTTTAGCCTCTGGTCCGTGGGGGGTTGAGTACAGGCTGTTGGCTCTTTGTTCGGCCGCGGCGGTGTTGCAGATCTGGGTGAAGTAGCCGGCCGGTACCGAGCTCATCGGCGGGCTGGACAGTCCGGTGCTGAAGAACTCGGTCTTCACTCCTCCGGTGCACACAACCTTCATCTTCTGCTGAGGGCAGGGCAGCGCCACTGGCCGAGCCGGGGCCGGAGAGACGCCTTTAGGCATCCGCATCATTTTCCTGAGTAAACTAAATTTAACCGGATTGGTCAAAGCTGGGAGCTCAGCACTGCGATCAATGCTCTGCTGACTATCCCCTGCTACTAGCAAGTTGCTGCTGCTGCTATTGTGTGAACATACACCCCTGCTATGCTAATATAACAACAAAACAGCCTCACACAGCAGAGATCTGCCTATTAAATCCAAAATGCATGAGTTAAACAGACAATCCAGCCCTATCTTATAATAATATGCGTCACTGAACGCAGCACACAGATCGGTGTTATCCTTTGTCCCGTCACAAAGTGCAGAGGAAACTTGCCCCACAGGCTACACACAAACTGCAGGTTAAATAAATATTTAACTTAAAACACCCCGTATTTTATAAAGTCCAGTACCAGCAGGTTTCCAGGTCTCCTTGAGATCAGGCTCCACCTTGAGGTCTACAGTGTGCGCTGAGTCCCTGTGATGCGGATCCGACCCGGTGTGTGACTCCTGTCCGTCCGGCTCACAGCTCCGCTCTCCATACAGCAGGACAAGAGAGCTGGCTGGGGAAGAACAGCTTTTTTAGCGCCAAACTTCGTCCCGCGAAATTTAGATCTCCCGCGGTTGGAACTCGCTTCTGATTGGCTCGCGGCACGTTCGGCTTGTCATATTTGCATAAAGCAGTTGTACAAGGGGACGGAGCTGGTGTTCTTAAAGGGACAGTAGCACCATTCAGGGACATGGTGTTCTTTTCTTACAAGGCTGGAGCTGCAGACAATGACCACTCAGTATGTGAATGTGAGTGAGTTTAGTCTAAATAATCAGACATGTAGTAAGAGAGTTGTAAACTTTGTTGTTTACAAAGTTTTGTTGTTATCAAAGGGGCCATCATGAGCCACAATTTGCTGCACATCAAGTTTATTATTGAAACACAGAAAAATAAATCACATTTAAGTGAAAATGAAAGTAAAATAAATAAATACATACATTTAATTATAAATAAATGAATAAATAAAAACATTACATTTGAATCAATTGATTATATTGAAATATTGTCGTAGAAAATTAAAGAAATATTATATATAAAACAATGTATTTAATGACAGTCCATTCACACTTTTGATTTATTTTTAATTTAATAAATAGAAAATAAAATTAAAATCAAAATAAATAAACAAATACATAAATGAACAAATAAAGATAATTGTAAATATCTAAAAAAATAATTGATTCAATTAAAATATTGTCATAGAAAATAGAAGAAATATTATGTAAAAAAACATTTTAAAAAAATTGTATTTAATGATAGTCCATCCACAAAGTGTGTTGTAACTTTGTTGTTAAGACACTTTTGAGATAATCAAAGGGGCCATCATGAGCCACAATTTAAAGCATTTCAAACAGTAAACAAAGCTCCAATTATATTTCACACATAAGAAATATATTAAATTAAATTAAATTAAAATTCATTAATTAAGTTCAAATATTGTCATAGAAAATTACAGAAATATTATGTGTAAAACATTAAAAAATGTATTTAATGATAGTCCATCCACAAAGTTGCATTGTGATAAATTTGAACTGTACTCATCAGAAATGTGTATTAATAATGACTTTAGTCAGGCCTCAGTGAAGAAGTGAGACAATTAGATATTTTTCAAATAGTGGGAACTATTTTATGTAGCCTAACTTCAGTTTAAATTCAAGGGACATTTTACATACATTACAAATATAATGTGTAACTACGTACAAAAATGATCTTCATGGATCATTTCTATAATAATAAAAAGCCATGTAATAGTTTATATGGGCACTTTTGTTATCCACTCGATGAAAGTATTTTGTGGCCTGGTGCAAGGTGCTGGGGATAGTTTGTAGATGATAATTGGATTCATTCAGCACCACTCTTGCTTATTGGCTCAGAGGAGATATTGAAAGAAAACAACCCCTCCCCCATCTGCAGCTACCAGACCCCAAGCCATATGACTTGACCCCCATTGGCCAAGGCCAAGCAGACTCCAACCCAAAGCAAAGCCCTATTGTCATGCCACCATTTGAACTTCATTTCATTATCATTTCAAATTGTGAAATCTAAAAATGTTCCACATATAAGAATGTTAAATTATTTAGTCAAAATAGTTCCTAATGCTCTTAAATGCAGTACCCAGGCCTATGAAAGACTAAAGGTCAGGGAAAATGCTGACAAAGCTGCTTGCTTATTACACTGGGTAAGACAAGATAATTCCTAATTGTCGTTGTTTGAGACTTTTGCTTTGCAGATCACATGATATTGCAACATTAAACAGATGTTTGAGACTAGAAAACTGACGGGATTGTCATTATCACTCCACATAGCGCAACTCAAATCATCTCCACCCTCTGTTTCTTCCTCTTTCATACCCAACTGCTAAATGCTACTCATAGAGATGTTGCATTGGCTGGTGTGAGCCTGCAAAGCATAATTATACATTGGGCTACATGGAATTTAAATGGTGTCAGTAAATCAGTAAGTCATGTGTGTTTAAAGTCATTGTAAGTATCGTGTGAAATACCTCACAACAGCGGCTCAATACGGGGACAGACAAACAGAAAACATGTTGTCACATAAACATAAAGGAGCAGTGGTGGACTCTTGTTTGAGACATACCAAGAGTTGCTCATGTCTGATGAGTGAGATAAAATACATTCAGGTTAGACTTGCTTCTTTTTCACTTCAGGCTCAGTAATCTCTGTCTTGTATCTGTCCAATCTGGATCAAAGGGTTGCATTTCTATGTCAAAGCAGCACTTGACCTATAGAAGTTCATTTTGTGATCCAAAGCAGCAAGCTTATCCCGTGATTGCTTACATTCCTGGGATGTCAGGGGGAATGACACAAGTTGTTGCATCCTCATCCAACATCCCCATCTTGTGGCATGGACTGGGACCTGGTCTTGAGGCCTCAAGCATTGTTTGTGGTGTCAGTTAAATAACACTCAAATAATGCTGTCTGTTATTTTCTCCCTATTGAATGACAAAACTGAATCACTGGTATGTTTTTATTTACAAAGCTATTCTTGGTAAAAACTTCTACCTACTTATCTTTTCTTTTAGATTTGCAAAATGGAAATTACAATGTCCATTTGCAGACATTTTGTGTTTTGCCAACAGTCAGAACAGAAGAGGGAAAGAAAGCTTTTTAGGTTTTCTGCACCACTGCATGGAACAATCTGCAGAATGATCATAAGCTTCAAGACATGGTGATTTCAAATGAGTTTAAAACTACAGGGAAATCTATTGAGACTGACTTTGTGCAAATATTTTATGAAACGCTTTTAATGTTATTCAAATCTCTGTGCTCTTGTGAAAGAGAGCTTTGATCTCAGTGGGACCATCCAGGTTAAATAAACGAATTTTTCCGTCTTTAAAAAAAAAAAAAAAAAAAGAAGCAGACAGTATCACAGACATGCAAAATTTCCCTTCTCATTTGCATACTTGAGGTGAGGTACCAATTAGACGGTATACCTAACAGTATAATGCAAACCAGTTCAACACCTGATCTAACTTCACTCCTGAAGTTAGAGTACATTTGACTAGATTCAACATATTCCTTTAGTCTGTAAAGGTCCTTGGATCAAAAGAATAAAAAGGAGTTTTCATAAAAATTAATTAAAGTTGTGAGTATTGTTTTGACAGGATAAAGTGGTGTTGTGTCAAAATGCCGGGTGCCGTAATCCTCGGGTGCTGTAACAGACACTGTCTTTGAGCAACAGTTTTGTGTGGGAAGAATTAAAGGCCTGTCCCATATATACGCCTGTCCCAAATATAGGCCTGTTGAGTTCAGTGATTTAAGCAAATAATAGCCCAGGATATTGAGTGAAGTTTTACGGTAACCAGAGGTGCAAAAAAAAAGTGCGGAGTAATGTGCATATGTATGACAAATTCTAAGCGAGGACCTCTAGCTTAGCCCCGAATATAAATATGTTAGCTCCAGACAGTATGACCAGTGTGGAATGAATAGGCTGAGATATATACAGTATGAATATGAGTGGGAAGTATGGCCAAAAACATTAACTGCAGACGCAGTGCGGTAATATAAATGTGAATACACTACAGTTGAGATACACAGTATGGACAGTAGTATAAACATCCTCTTGAGACCCTGTGTCCTCATATGAGGACATCACATTTTGGGTTTTCTTGACCTTATATTTCATTCTGCTTAACTTAGACCTGTTGTCCTTGATCATGGACACTTTTTGTGCCATCTAGTGGTAGTAAGTGCACAATACACTGATCTATGTAAAAACAAGATGGCGACCGTCTCTGCCAAGTCATCCTGATAAGAAAGTAGACAAGGTCCAAAACCTGATCTTATCTGATAGTTGAAACCTGTTTATCTATGATTGTTTGTAGTTTGGTATGGCAACAAATTTGACCAATTTAAGCAACAGCAACAAGCTAAGACACTGGTAATAGGAAGTACTCGTCTGAAGACATTGGAAGTTTATTGTCGTCTCATTTGAGGACATTGGGACTTAATAATCATTGACAATGTTTAGTTTTTTGTACTTATCAAGTCCTACTGATCCCAAATAGCTGGGAGATATTGAAAATACATACCACACAAAAGTTTGAGTCTCAGCCTATAGGTTGTAAGATCATACATCGTGTGAGTAAGTGTATGTACAGTAGTATGATACTAGTAAGTTCAAAATGATCACACTTCTTTAACAGACTTAGGAACAGATGAATAAATTTAACTTTTGCAAAGCACTTTGAAGATCCTTGTATGCCTTGCAGCTCATCTCCTAAAAATTCAATATATACAGCAGACTATGAGAGTTCTCCACTGTCTTGAAAACTTTAAGCCAATAACATATTTTAGCCACTAGATGGAGCTGCAATCTCATTATTAGTAGCATAAGGTTTAACTAGGTCAGCGTATTCAGCTCTTCAACATATTGTAAGAGTCTGATTGTTTTGTCACTTGCATTTTCTTTTCTTAAAGTTTACCAAGATTGTAAATAACAAGATTCTTCATTGTTGCTGATGATCCAGATGAGGCACTGATGGTATGTACCAATACTAATGCATGAAGTTCAAGAGTAATCCACAGGGTGGAGTAGTTTGGTCAACTTTTGAGACCTTAATGTATATAACATTAATTTACAAAACAGCCCATATATCATTAATGATGTATTATTTCTGTAGGCCTAATTAGTATCATCTTACATGAATGGGGCCTCCACTCCTACATTATACGTCTATCAAAGGTCTTGAAAAAGAGTTCTCATTGGGTTGAATACTTGCTGCATTTCAGGTGATGCTCGTCAGCTTCCAAGGTCAAGACATGCTGATCTAGTGTCATGACTGTTCAGTGGTTTCAAGGTTTATGAATGATCAGAAATGCTGGTTTACGATCACGTAACATCCTCTCGCCTTACACCATTTAGGAAGTCGAATTGCGTTCTAAGCTGGTGTTAACTCATTCTTTGGAAAATTAGAAGCACTCACAGGAAACTCCCTTTGTTTGATTTCCAACCACTCGACCTCAAGATTCATCTGAAAACATCCTGTTGTATCAGCATTTTGTTGTCATCCAAATACGAAAAGTCGCGTCAGCAGCATCACCTTTATTTTCTGAACACCTCAATTCATCATCCCACAAACCATGGCAGCCCAAACGGTTTCACGTCTTTTTGTTTTATTTCATTACATAAGAACATACATACATACAAAGCAAACTTTATAATAAAGAGTTTATGAAACTCACGGCACATTTGTCTGTAGAAATACCACAATCCCTACAAACATTTACAATTAACTCTAGTATAGAGTTCTGATTATACCTACGAAAACCCAAACTCCCATTCAGAAAAAACATCCAAATTGACTCACACTTTACATACCCACAGCAGATATGTACACATTCGTATGAAGTTGTAACAGTCTCCAGATCATTAGAAATCAGATTAGAGTGGGGTAATAATGGGATCGTTGTGTGAGATGATGTGAGACTTGGTGGTGTAAGAGTTCAGGTTGGGTGTGTGGAGTTTGACCCACGTTGAAGTTGGTTTGGAATGCAACACAAAAACATAAAAATCAAACAATGTACCAATGTTTCTACGTCTACCTACAGAGGATCCCAGGTTCTTTTTTGTTTTTTTGGAGGAGGGCATACACAGCCAGTCGCTTTCAGTTTCCAATCCTGGCTTCTGCTTTGGTGTGTTGATTTGTCTGTCCAGGGGCCAAAGAATGAGTCTCTGTTTTCTTGCTCATGCACCACTGTTGATCCCCACTCATCTAGGAAACAGTCCACTTTTTTCTGTCTTTTCTTCTTTTTAAAACCCTCCACTTCCCTCCTCCTCCTTCTTCTTCTTCTCCTTCTCTCCCAAATACCTATCCCACCCTTTCTGCCCCTCTTGTCCTCTTGCCCGGAGTGAAGTGGAGACATGTGTTTCCCTGCACCTGCATGGAGAGAAAGGAAGAAAAGTGAAGTCAGATCTCTCCCTCTCGCCCTCCCCTCCCCTCCCTGCAGAGGAGAGCAGACAGACTGGCGCCTAGCATGGAACTTTCATTAACCCCAGGCAGATAGCAATGAATCCGCTACACATTCACTGGGCCTGTCTAATTGGCAACCGTGGTGAATGTGGAGGGTAAAAGGACCTTCATCATCCCGGCACATCAATGCCTACACTATTCTCTCTTCTATTAAAAGTTTTATTTTGTAGTTATTTAATTTTGGGATAACAAAAGAGGACACTGTTGTGCTTCTTAAAAAGAGTTTGCCCCCGAGGTGGGGATGCTTGCGAACGCATTCATCTTGTGATTTATGAAGTTAGGTAGGATATTAAAAGACAAGTACATACCATGATGTGTCATCCTCGTCCTAGTGGCACAACCGACCTTCTTCTTTGGAGAAATTGCGAGCAAGGTCCGCAGTCTGAAAGGAGGGAGGGACAGAAGTGTGAGACCAGGACAATACTCTTATTCTAAGTGCAAGTAAACAGGAGTAACAGTGTGTGCGGGGGTGTATTATTATCCAGTATCAGAGAGCAGCATCTGCAACTGCAATATCAGAGGCATGCATGCAAACTGTGCTGCAAAACTCTAAAGGTCGTGCTGTTGGTGAGTGTCAGTGTCTGGTGCTGAAGGACGAGCATCAGTCCACCCCTGCAGACCCGCATCTCCCCCCCTCACCTTTATTGACAAAACCATCTCCGGCGCGGCCGTGTCCTCCGCCTCCAGCGCGATCTGCAGGTCGAAGATGTAGTCGATGACGTGTTGCAGGATCTCCACCTGGCTCACGGACTTGTTCTGCGGGATGCTCGGCACCAGCTCCTTCAGCTTGGAGTAGCAGTCGTTCATGTCGCACAGGGCGCCCACCGGCTCCTCCAGACACGAGTGTTTATTCCGGCTGATGGCGAGACTCTGCTCCGAGATGCAGCACACGGCCTTGTAGCAGCTCCTCACCGAGCGGACGGGACTGATGGCTTTCATGGTGACAACGACAACAACAAAAACAACAACAAGACTCAGCTTGGTATTCGAGGATAAGTTTGTGACAGTCTCCCGTGTTTGGACTTCTCGTATCGCGGTCCTGAAAAGCTCCAGTGCTCTGACAGCAGCGTACAGTTAGGTCTTTATACACTGCGCGCCCGCTGACGCCCCCTTTCTCGCATCGGGCTCTGATTGGCCACTGAGGAGAGCAAGTCCGCTCTGATTGGCTGATATCACCTTGTGGAAGGGCTGGAAAGAATGAGGAAATTAGGGCTGGGATGCCTGAAGGGGATTGTCAATCAATAAGTTACCTCTGTCAGGTGATGGTATTTATTTGGAATACATAGGAGAAGCTGCCAAATTTATGCACAACATGTCAAGAAACCTAAAGTCAACAGCTGAATTATTTCATTTAAAGCTACTTCAATTTGTTTGGGAGTTAAAGCAAAGAGACATGGATGTTTTTAAATCTAGATTTTACAATTTCTACATCACTTTTACTTCTATAATCAGTTATAACTCCAGACAAAGAAACCTCATCTCAAATGGAGACACTTGAGATACCATGTTCCATTTTACATATTTATGGCCTATTATTCTACTGATAACTGTAAATCTCGAAGGGTTTCTCTGCACGTATCCACATGATTAAAAACACTTCATCAAGCAGAAGTCATTCAAAACCCTATAAAACATAATAGAATAGATGTGGATAGTTTGAGCTGTTTAAAAGCAGTGTGTGTGCTTATTTTAGGGCATGCCACCCCAAAAAAGGCACATACACATGTGTAAAGTTGAAAATATGATATTTATATGATATAGGTAAAAGGTCAGTGGCAGGCCAGGCTGTTTTACATTAGTTAATGAGTAAGAAGATGTTGTTCTGATGATGGATTATTGGCTATATATTAAATTGGGTGATGGTTTATGTTTCTTATATGCCATCTTTTATGTCTCTATTAATTGTATTTATGGATATGTGATCAACAGTAAGTCACACTTTGAAAGAATATCAATGGTTGCACTCACTGAGTCCACTAACTTCACTTCTACAATCTTTCCCCTTCTGTTGGGTGAAAGGGTTTTATGATATTTTATTTTAACAATTCCAAATGTTGCTCCGTTTTAGTTTACATCAAAGCACGTCCCGTTCTGCTCCTATTTGGGTCTTATTTTCCCCTTTTCTCACAATCCTGTTTTGTGGAGGAATGCAGGCCTGAGCCAGCTGTGTGTCCTATCCCGGCCCAGCTGTGTTGATCTAACGCGCCAGTCCCAGACATGCTGGCGCCAGCCTCCCGACGTCATCCATTCACCCCGACGCGCACTCCCCTCTTTGGCAGACGGCCCGCCCTCCCCCGTCCACCACCAGAGGGGAGAGAAGCAGAGGCGCTCGGAGATCCCATTGGATGACCGCCTCTGTCACTCACGGACATGGCTCTACGCCTCCCCCTCTCCCCTCCCCTCCATCCCGTCTGCAGTTGTACTCAGAGAAAGTTAGTGAGGAAAACCTCCAAAATACTCCAGAATTGTGTAATGATGAATACGCCAACACGGCCTGGAGACGGATCGTGAAAAGTGACAGGAAAGCAGTCAACACCGTCATCATTAAAGCTATAAACATCCAAGTCTGACTTTTACACTGTCACGTTTATGTACAGTAGTTAGATAAAGTGGTTTTTCAACGGTCTGTGGGTGCCAGGATGTTTAGCCTGCTGTGTGTGTTCACCAGACATGTTGCAACCGCTGTGAACGTCTCACCAACCGTGACCTGAGGGTTTGACCATTTTAGTATCATAATTATAGTAAATTTCACATTATGTTACGTCACACGCCACAGAAAGTGGATTAAATATAACACAGTATTTCAGGATGAGAAGCAATCACACACACACACACACACACACACGCTACAGTCTTATCTTCATTTTGGGCACTTTAGTGCGTAAATGCGCACGGCTGGAGATATCCTTCCTATCATGCAGAGGTTTCACAGATGTTCAAGTCACTGCCTTCCTCTTGGTTATCCCCCCCAAACCTCCCCCCCGCACACACAACCATTGACCCGGCATGACAAGTCACTCAGCGGCCTCACTTTAGAGCAAACCACAATATTGAACCGTGAGACAGGACTTCAGTCCGGTGCTATTTTAGAGATATATTGTGCGAGCGTTGCAGGGTATCCAAACAAGACTTTGACCTTAAATATCTTTCTTAAATATGTCAAGGGGAGGACAAATATTGCGCTACGTTTCCCAGGTCTGGTGGGAAAATAACTGTTTTGCTGGCTGGGTTTGGGCACATTATAGATCACTGAAGATTACAAACATCCAAGTGGAGTTGACATAAACATCCTATTTTGATTTTGAGGCTCCACAGAAAGCACTTCCCCCTGAACCCGCATTTATTTCTGGGAACTGGGAGCTATTTCTAGGATATCAAAAATGCCAACAGACTACTTTCCTCCCATGACAGCGCTTGTCTGCAGATTCCAGAGTTCTCAGTGCGTAAATCTGTGCGAAACACACACACACATACACACACACTCTCTCTCTCTCTCTCTGTCACACACACACACGCACTAGTGTGTCTGGGCAGGGATCAGGTGCTTGTCGGAAAGGCCCCGGACACAATCGGGTCTCTCTTTCAATGGATGGGAGAATTCCGAGCCTGGCGTCAGTGAGTCTGCCTCTCTCCCCGCCCTCCCTCTCCCTCTCCCCGCTCCTCCGTGCAGCTGGACGCAGACAATCAAGCCATCAACAATCGCCATGCATAATTAGCAGCGCCCCCTCCTCTTCTCCTCCTCTCTCCTTCTCTCTCTCAATTAAATTTCAATCCACTATATTTTTATTGACAGCCAAATACTACTAAAAATATTACCACATAATCACAACAAGCCTGAACATCTGCTCCACCTCTATGACTTAGTGTGTTTCCATACCTGCAGGATCTAGCTCTCCCCCCTCCGACTCATCTCTACCTCTCAAATCACCTTCTCTCAACATAAACAAAGTGTCTCTTTCTACTTCTGGTAACAACAGGACAGAGTAATGGGGGTCATCTTGTGAGATGAGACAGAAGGAGGGAGGGGAAACCACCACACTGTCATGTGGAGAGGCAGTGTTGTATACAGAAGGGTATCTTTTTCATCCACAAGTGCAGGCCCATCTTGGAAGGGGGGATAATTAAGTGGCAAGAAAAACACTGAAACTTAATTCTTTGTATCCCCAGTGTGTCGTCGAGGATTCCTCCTCCTCCTCCTCTGTTCCCTGCTTTCACTCTGTCCTTCATCAAAGACGCTACAGTCCTCTCCATCAGCTTTGAACAGCCTACAGATCCTGAGCTTTTGTCCCTGCTGACCCAGGCGGTGACATGACATTTTACGCATATTGTTGATTTGTGCTGGTCACTTGTTATGTATGTTTGAGGCTTTTGTTCGAGTGTGTGCATAATGAGCTTTCTTGGTTTTTAGATGAGAGGATAACTGATGTATTAAGAAAGAAACCCACCCACACACTTCATTCATTGATTCATTCACTCACCCACAAGTGCCCATTGTGGCTGTTAGGAGACACTACAAATCTTTGATACTGTAGCTGTCTGGTTAACACTGAAATACATCTTGGTTGAGCCAACACATTTGAGATTTACCTATCAAACCAAATCTGATGATGGACAAACTGTAAGCTGTACCTGTGTGGTTAGAGCCTTTTCTGTGTCTGTATGTCATTTGAGAACAATGAGTAACTTTTCTTTGCAGCTGCAGCAAAACCGTTTAGCATGTGGTCACTTGTGACACATATAGGTCAGTTTACTCATCACATGGAGGACGACACAGCTGGTAAAAACAGTTGCATTATGTCCTCTGTGGTTGTGGAGGAGCTTTGTGAAGGATGAAGAAATAACCAATAACCCTGCTGATGTCAAAGTGATGCCATCAGAGTCATCTTGGCTTGGGCTTAGAGATTACAAATTTTTGGCAGAAAGTCTGCGTTACAGTCTGGGGAGGTTGTACTTTGAACAACACATTCTCACTCCGACCTCGTCACATATTGACGTTTGGTCATGGACTTTCCACGTCCAGATACGACATGAAAGGTACCCTGGGTGCGTTGGTTAATGACGTTCTGGGATGCTGTGTCAAGTTTTGCCTGTTATATACACTCTTTCAAAATAAACGCACTACGTCAGTACAACAATGCGAAATGAAGTTTTTTTTTCCTCCAATAACTAATGCACATGGTTTGGTTTCGTCAACAAAAACAAGTGGTGAGGTTTAGGAAAAAGGAACAGGGTTTGGCTTTAGAATCTTTAAGGACGTGGACACTGCTCTTCCGGCTGAAAGTCGGTGTTTTGCTGCCTTAACTTTCATTCTTGTCCTGCTGCGTTCCCCTTGACGCCATCAAGCGCTGTTAAGATATAACAGTGATCATCTGCGTATCATACCGACATTTAAGGACGGCTTTTTTTGTCAGCGTCTGACACTGCACGTCGCTGCCCAAAGAGGAAAGACTACCACTGGCAAAGAAAAGTGAAATGGAACGGTTGTTGAGGTCAGAATTTCAAGTCTGAAACTTGGGCAAGATCCATCTAGCCGGAGTTCGTCAACATAAACACACCTGACGTCAAAGCAAAATGAAGGTATACACAGTGATGCAAGCTGACTTATTCTTTCATAAATTTGACTTCATTTAGTGTTTTCTGTAGGCTATTGTTCATGTCGTGATTGTACTGTAACAACACTATAGCTGCCATTTTCATTTCCATTCATTTGATTTGTACTTGGTAGAAGTCTTTGCGAGCATGTGTAGTTCTACAGCTTTATACTACTGGCTACGGTTCACACTGTTATGCTTCTACACAGCGGTTTACACAGTTTTGAGCCGTTGTACATTATTTGGACAAGCTAAGACAAGAAATACAGTCGACTTATTTCACACGCTGTTTCTCCTCACTAATGGCGCTGTGTAAATTGATGTTGGTCCCCTGTAGATGCTTGTGAAGCTTCAGAAACTGATTTAGATTTAGAATTATTGACTTTCAACTTACAACTGCAGCAACACTAGACAGGGAGCATATAACAAAAGAGTTGCATTATGGGAATTGTAGGATTTAGCAGTTTTAGAGTTTGGCCCATACTAAGGATTAAGGAATTTGCTGAATCATTCTGGGTTTTTTATTTATCATTTGTCTTTCTCAAGTCCCCTAATTGGGGAATACTAAATCACCAAATATTAAAGTATCTCAAGTGTGAATTACTATCTGTCTCAACTGTCTCTAAATACAATGAAGATATGAACCACAGACTTTACAACAATAATGGACGTAGCGACCGTGACGTCACCCATTGGTTTGTGGACAGTGAGCCTTGAGTTCAGCATTTCAGCTGTTGCCATCTTGGATTTTTGAAGCCACAGGTGACCAGACTTGGACAAGAGGTTGGAGCTGTGGAGGAGTGAGGGGTCCATCTAAGTTATTGACTGTGGTGACCTTGCAGACAGTCTGCCACGTCCTTAATTATGCTAATTTTAAGTCTAAGAAATTAAAACGGTTGAGTTATAGAGAAATTTACCACCTGTATAGAAGTCATGATGAGGAAATTAGCTATTGAGACCAACACTGTTTTATGTACAAGGCTGTAAACTTGTTTATTTCTGCTTTAAAGTTGGGTATTTTAATATGGGGGTCTATGGAGATTGACTCGCTTTTGGAGCCTGCCTCAAGTGGCCATTGCAGGAACTGCACTGTTGTCACTTCCATGTTGTGTTGAGTGAACAAAATCAATTGGTGGCAAAGTAGATGTTCCATTAAACATCCCTTGACAGAAATACTGGCAGTTATCAAAATTAGGTCATGTGCTTTTCAGAGGTACAACACACCATCAACCACAATATGTAGCAGAAGTCAGTAACATAAGGCAACAGTTTCACATTACTGTGGCTGGCTGTTGTGGGAACCTTGCTGCTCATGTTGTCATGTCCTTGGCTGTGAATATTTCACTGGTTCATGCAGAAATAAATGGAGGCCATACGACTGTATTGCAGGTGGGACACGAGCAACAGAAGGCCACGGCCACCACCACACAGGGCCAAAACAACCTGACTGTAATGCTTAATGTGAGCGAGTGGGCGGGTGGAGCGGCTGCCAGCTGTTGGTCACACTATTGTTGTCGTTTTCCTCGTCCCTGACTGGAACAGTCCGTTTACTCTGCAGCCATCCAATGAGGATAAACATCTGGCTTTGTTTAAGCATAGTTAAGCCCAGACTTGGTGATCATAGTTGGGGCCAGTTGGTGTAGGCGAGGGTGATCTGATTAGTCATAACACCTTTCATCATTTCTCGCCAGCAACTTGGAGCAGTTTTTTAAACTTCGTTTTGAATATCAAATTGAGCAATCCAGCAGAGACATCGCTGCAGTCTTCAGCCTGCCCAGCAGAATGTCAAGCAGTCCGACTCAGAATGATTATTTACAGCCACTCCTGTACTCTTCTACTGGATGACCATTAATGGAAGCACTGCAGGCCCTAATCTCTCTTCTAAAACCATTCCTCTGTTTTCAAAACCAGCAAATAAACACCAGAATGAGTGTCTGCAGACAGCGCAGAGACAAAGTGTGTCTGCGAGTTGTCTCCGCAGTGCCAGGGAAGAATGAGTCTGATCCACATCCAGTCTCGGGCTCTCTCCCAGCGCTGAGCTACATCTTTAATCGTTAACCCAAATCCAGACCTATGCAACAATTTGCAGATGACTACCAGATGATGACCATAATAATTACAAAATACTTTTGTGTAATTGCTGTTCTAACTGTTGTTTTGCAAGTGGGACATTTGTGGTAAATACACTTTAACCTCACGTGAACCGGAGTTGTGACCTTGTAATTACACACAGTCTGAGTCCATACTCTGTGAGACCCCACACAGAGCGCGGCCTGTACATAAAGACGCGAAAAGTGTTTGATAGCGGGATCCAAATCCATTCCTGCACTTTCATGACTCCAAACAAAGTCCAGCTTGGCTGCTAGAGTGCTTTTGGGAGACAGTATGCGTACTCGGATTGCAGCTTGATCTGTGGTTTAAAGACACCCTAGGTGGAGGAGACACCTGCGAGTTGCGGTGAAAGGAGATGACTGAAATGGAAATAAACCCCACATCTATGAGCGACTGCAACGCTGTAGTGCAGTGACAGGTTCAGCTGGCCGGCCTGTGCACGTCAAAGCGATCAAGGCTTTCATTTGGTTCGCAGACCCCACATAAAGCAAGTTCACGCATGTGTTTCTGTGAGGAGGCAGCATGGGCCGGGGGAGCGAGATGGAGAGATACAAACAGGAAATTTGCGATCAGGAAGCCCAAATGAAGAGAACAAGCTGAGAGAGGCAGAGAACATTGGTGTGGAAAATGACTGCGGGATAAACTTGAGGGCGAGTGACAGAAAGGAGAAAGAGACAGGCGGCGGAAGAAAGAAAGAAAGAAAGAAAGACAAAAAGAGAGGGATTGAGAGAAAGAAAGATGTAGAAAAGATTGCTACGGCTGCTGCTGCAGGGGTTCAGCTGGTCAGGCTTCACAGAGACATACAGACAGAGGCCATGAGGTCCCTGGTGGGTATCTCTGCACCTGTGTGTGTGTGTGTGTGTGTGTGTCATGTGTTTCTAGGTCAAGTGGGTCCCTGACATCTAAGATGTGCTGCAGCAGTGACTTTCTCCTTCTGTCACTGGCCTTGTATTCTTTTAACACTTTGTCTTTTTGTCTACCCCCCCACCCCCCATCCCTACACACACACACACACACACACACACATACATACATGTACAAAAGCATGTATGTAGGCACACATGCATGAACACACACTTGCCACCCCTCCTCATCTCTCCTGTCTCTTCCTTGTGCTGCTAATGAATTGAAACAGCAGGGACTGAGACATGATACACAGCTGATTCCCACCGCTCACACACACACACACACACACACACACACACACACACACACACACACACACACACACACACACACACACCCTTACCCTGCCCTAATCTGGGTCAGTGGTGCCCCTCTTGGTCACCCCTGTCGGAGCCCTCCAGACGGAGGGAGCAGAGTGGGAGCAGAGGGGTCTGGGCTCTCAGTGACCTGATTAAAAGCTCCTACACAGACTACTGAGCTCCGTAACCAATCAAAGACAACACACACCCCAGGCCGTGCTACTGGACTGTCTCTCACTGTGTCTGGCTGTCATATACTTGTCTTCTTATATGCTTTCTCCATTTAGAATGATTTATATTCTCTTATAATAACTCTTATGCTCAACCCCATCCCCCCCTCAACCCCTGCCAAATGCTAACATGCCCTCCTCCTCCGAAGTGGCTTTAATAATGGCAGTGTGACGTCCACAGCATCGTGGGACGGACATAAGGACTCAGGGAAAAAGGACACTCTGCCAGCTGGTCAGCTATGCATTGCCACGTTCAGCTGGGCAGTATGGAGTCAGTCTTAATTGGGTTTAGTGTGTGAAACCATCGGAAACACATTACATCACTGAAGATGTAACGCTCCAAAAAACGTATAGCTGTTCTCACTAACATGCTTGAAATTGTATGTATTGTTTCCGAGAATAAAGGCTGAAGTAAGACAATCATGAGTCACTCTTAAAGAGAGTAACACCACCAGGAAATGCCTATATCTGTGTAGCCGTGTCTGGTCTGAGTGTATTGTTTTATGGACATTTCCTGCTAACATTCTCTGGCTACTCTGTAATTTACTGAAAATACCCTCGCACCACTAAGTTAAGAGTCTGGCCAAAGTGGAGGGTCAAAGCCACTCAAGATTTCTAAAAATGTTGCTTCCTCCAATTCCCCAGTATGGCCAAAAGAGGAATATGATCTGTGCAAGCCGGTTCTCACAAACTAGAAGCACTTAAAAACCCCCAAAACATTTGTACGGCAACTTAGGAAAAAAAAAAACATTAAAGACTAAAAAATTCAAACAAAACTAATATGAAAAGAAACAATAATATACAATATACATAAAATTTGATATCACTGTAATGACACATTGGAGACACAAAAAAAGAAGCTGAAAATCTGTTTCAACATACTGTGTAGACACATATCTTACTTTGTAACCAATAACTGTAACTCCAAATCGCAGCTATGCAAACTGTTGCTCATTTTTGTACGCTAAAAACCATTTCCCTCAGTGGAAATTAGGATTTTTTTGTCACATATAGGAAACATTAAATTGTTTCTTATAAAAAAGCACCCACAGCATAGTATTTATAGGTCTTGTGTGTAATTAATCCTGGCTTCATATGAGTGGAGAAAAAGTCCACTAGCCACTAGGCTAAGTTACACAATGTAGAGCGAAATGTATACTTGTGAGTCAGCTCTGTGCAGAGTCTGCACCATAGCCTACGCATGTGGCCTACGTTGTTGTGAGCATTTATACTTGAGCGGTGGTGTGTCTGTGTCACTCTGCAGTTACACCTCAAAAACACTAGTCGGCGGCTGGGTTTCTGTGAAGTGCTGTAAAGATAAGTTAATTCATGACACACCCCAAACACACACTGAACGTAGCTTAATAGCGACAATATCAAAAACAAGTACACAAATCAGCTTCACTATAACTCGCAGCATTCACAAACAAAGCATTTTTTCTTTTGCTGGACACAAATTGCACTACAAATACAACATGGCATGAGTCTGTGACATGTTATGAATTAATTAGCAGACTTTTCCTCTCGCTGACTTATATGAAGCCAGGGACAATAGCAACATTCATCAAAGGTAACGTTACAAAATTTGGCTCTATTACAACTCACAAGGTTCACCAACAAAACAACTGTCTTATACTAAACATGTTTTCCAAACAAATATAACATGCTAACATTGGTAGCACTAGCCTATGGCATTTTACATTGTATAAATTAGCCTAGTGACTAGCGAAGGTTTAAAAAAAAAAAAAAAAAAGGATAAATTACACACAAGTCTTAAAATGCTATTTTTGTGGAGGCTTTATTGTCTTCACAATTTATTGTTTCTTATCTGTGAAATCAAAATAAATAAAACCTTTGTTTCCACTGAGGGAAATGGTTTTCAGCTCATAAAAATAGACAGGAGGCCTTTGTTACCACAACATATCTACATCGATGCAGAGCCTATGCCATAGGTACCGCGTCCATTGGACGAATAAGTATAACTCCTTGGTTCATGCTAATAATGTTAGCATGTTGTATAGGAAAGGAAAACATGTCAGGCTTAGTAACTTATTTTATAGGTGAACCTTATAATGGAGCCAGATTTTGTTGCCTTAGTTAAATGTTGCTGTTGTTAAAAAAAAACTCTGCTAGCTGCTAGGCTAATTAATACGATGTAACTCAGAGGTAGTAACAGCGCAAAAACAATGTCTCTATGAAGGGGACAGCCAGCGGGACAGCATCTTAAGTGACACATGCACTGCAGGACATTTAAAAAATAGGAGACTTAAAAAGTAGTCGATAGCAGTTAGCAGCTAACTCAAGCCGAAAATGTCTGCAAATTGGGAAAACAATGTGTTCTAGGAGAGCAATGAGGTCTAGGAACTCCTTACCCTCTGAGCAGAGGACAACATCGGCCACCATAGAATAGATAGTCAGTGATTGTTATTGTTACATTATGCCATTGTTGTTGTCCATAAAGAGCTGCCTCTAAATATGTAATTTGTCACCCTTGAGGCCGACACTGTTGTGTTACATGTCATGCCCGTCATGCCTCCCTTAAATCTGCTATGCTGCCATGCTATCTAAAATAAAACACGCGAGTGGCGTGACACCACCATTGTTTGGTTCTGTGGCAAAATGCAAAGCAGGCATGAAGAAGGGACTTTGCAGCAGCCCTGTAGCATGACCTCTGTGTAAAAAGGGCTTTTGTTTACTGTATCTATACGAATACTGTCATACTGTCACATTAAAGCAAGAACACTAAAAACAACAAAACTCTCAAGTTGGATGTCTCAAAACTTGGGCAAACAATACCAAAATGATCTGGATGGCAGGAAACCTTTGAGGTTATAAGCAAGAAAATATTTTGTTTTTTGTAACTATGATAAAATCAACCTTTTGAAAGCAGAAGGGACGGAGAAATAGTTAAGTCAGAGATAGAGCCCACTGGGTCAGGCTGGTGACCTCAACATAGTGAGCTCAGATAAAGACGAGCACTTCAAACACCACTGATAAGCTTCACAGCAAAGGACGCAGAGCAGCTCCTTTGGCCAAAACAACAGATAGGCCTGACAAAACCCAGCTTATACGAGGTGAGAATCAGCGATAGAAATCAGCACGTCTCAGCATTGTACTCACAACGGTCACAAAGTTATTTTTTCCCTGCGGGTTTTAGAGGATCATTCTGTCAGATGGGACATCCCCTTTATCTAATCACTGTTAATACAGTCAACAGTGGCATTTTGTAACTGAATAGGCTTCAGCCTAATGTGACAGACAAGCTATGACAATGTTAGCGGTCAATCCAGTGTGTGTAAATTCACATCACAGCAGCCCTATAATGACTGTTTAACAACCCGAGTAGTGCTCACCTGTGTCAACGCGCTGAGTGACTGAGTTAATTATTGTCCTCCAGACGTCTGCAAGACCTCAGAGAGACAGAGAGATTACAGAGGACAAACTGAAGGTCAGATAACCCGAGAGGCTTCCTTTATTTTCAGCTGCAAGACTAATCAATTGCAAGATTTAAGTTCTGCTGTTTGAACATCACAGATAAGCAAAATCATCAGTGCTGCTGTTCACGCTCGTTTAAGATAATGCTCATAAATGACTTTCTGTTCATGCCAGATGTGTGCCCCCCTCTTGTTAGGGAGGCAGATGATTCCACCCTCCCCGACCAACAACAACACTCCAATGTTAGGCTAACCTCCTGGTGACTTTATCGCAGCATCTGGCAAACGTTAGGCTTCACCTGAACCCACCGTTTATGCTGTAATCTGAGCAGCGTTCTTACAGATGCGGCTTCAGTAGGCAAAGCTCTGCGTGTGTGTGTTTGTGTGTGTGTGCGATCATGTATGTTCTCCCGCAACTGTGTGCTCTCTGGGCTCAGCTCCCCTCGCGCGGGTTTAAAAAGACAATCGCTCGGTTCAGGATGGGAACCAAAGAAGCCGGTGCAGGCACAGCAGGGGTGCCCTTTTCACAGCGTGCACAATAACCACCCAGCCCCAGAGAACACTGTGCCTGGCTTGCCTTGTGAGCGCTCGGCAGTGACAGTGTGCCGCGCACGTGGTCGAGATGGGTCTATGTGTCCTTTTGTTAGCAGCGCCTGATAAGTGAAAAAAAAAAAAAAAAAAAAGCAAAAACAGACAAGACCTATGAGACAATAATACCACACTCCCTGCACAGCTGGCATATTTTCTGAGAAGCTATTTCCTGTAAAAATTCTGACACGGGAATAATGATGGCTTTGATTGGGCCCCAGTTAACGGGAGGCACTTCCTGTTCCTTTGTATTGGTTTCATTGTGAGGCGATGGGGTGGGTGGGGGAGGAGGGGGCGAGGCAGGGTTTGAGGGAAACAGCTGCTGGAGATGACACAGTCAAGAACATCCCTGTGACCCCCCACCCCTGCACACACACCCACACGCACACACACAAACACACTTAAACACGTTCACACACCATCACCTCTTGTATTAGTAGACCTGTGAGTCTGGTTTCAACCTGATTTGTTAAGTGTTGAGCCAGTAAAATTCCCCTCTTAGCTACCAGTGAGCAACCCAGTCGCCAGAAAATTAGTAGTGTACATTTTTGCAAACCATAGATACGTTTGTATATTGTTTTGTAGCAAATGTGTTAAACTTTACATTTGTCAACAATGCTATTTTGAGGGTGTGGCTAGGTTTAGGCACAAAACACTCATGTTTGGTGGCACAAAAGCAGCTGGGGAACACTGCAATGTGTGGTTGGAAACACCAAAGTTCTGTGGCTGAAACGCTGCAGAGAAATGCCTTCAGAGTTTCAGTGAGAAGCATTGCCAAAAATGGTGGTGAAAGCGCAGCGTAGGGTCACCAAAAAACAACTGGTGTTTGCAGCTTGGTAGGCTTAAAACATCCATGTTTGGTAGCACAGAAGTCATTGGGAAACGCAACAATGTGTCAGCAAGACACCAGGGTTTTGCAGGCTCAAACACTGCTGGGAAACGCTGGGAAACAACAAACCTGAGTTCAATGCCAGCGGGGAAGCCCTGTGCTTCTAAAAACACCCAGGTTTGGTAGCACAGACACTGGTAGAAACGCAGTTAAGGATCACCAAAACCAACAAGTGTTGTTGGCTTAAAACACCCACATTTGGTGGCACAGGAGCTGCTGGGAAACGCTGCAATGCTGAAACACCACTGGAACACACCACCGAGTGTTGATGAAAAACACCCAGGTTCAGCAAGGCTCAAACGTCACTGGGAAACTGTGATGTGCCACTGTAAAAACCCAAGTTTGGTGCCACAGACACTTGGAAATGCTGGAAGGAAGGGAAGGGTCACCAAAAAACAACATTTGAACAGTGGTCTGCAGCTTGACAGGCTTAAAACACCCACAGTTGGTGGCACAAAAGCCGCTGGGAAATGCCACAATGTGTTTGTGGCACACAACAAGATTTGTAGACTCAAACACTGCTGGGAAATGCCGAACCTAAGTTTAGCACCATAAACACCACTAGGAAAGTTGGGTACCACAAAAACCGTTGGAAATGCGGTTCAGGGTCACCAAAAACAACCAGGGTTGTTGGTTTTAAGCAGTGGTCTGCAGCTTGGCAGGCTTAAAACACCTGTGCTTGGTGGCAGAAACGCCACAATGTGTCAGTGAAAAGTGTGGAGGACTAGTTTGGTGGTTGAAACACAGCTGGGAAACTCTGCGATATGCCCCTAAAAAACCGTTTGTTGCCACAAACAACTGTGGAAGTGTGAAAGTGAAAACTAAGGAAAGGGTCACCAACAAACAACTGGTGTCGCTGCATTGTGTCAGTGGAAAAACACCTAAGTTCTGTGCCACAAACGCTGTTGGAAAACTCTGCAATGTGCTGCTAAAAACACCCAGGTTTAGTGCCACAAACTCTGGTGGAAATGCTGCAAAGGGTCACCAAAAAACAGCCAGTGTTGTTGGTTTCAAATCGTGGTCTGCAGCTTAGCAATATGCACTATCCCCTCCATATCCCATTGACAAAGGTCAGCTTATATTTTATGTCACTTTCGAGACATTAATTTCAAACATAAAACACACAAATGTGCTGAAACCAACATTATCATCTGTTGCCTGGGCTGCAGTGTGAGCAAGAAAAAAACTTAACGCTTAACCAGAAACGTTACTCAGAGATCAGCTCTGAAAGTTCAAAAACAAGACACTGAAATCAGTCACTGATGCTTGGCTTCTCTGGTCGAGAGTGCAGGCCAATGATTCTAGATTAGTGTGGCTCTTTTCAGACACCAGAGGGGTGATACCTAGTGCACCCAATTCCAAGAAACCATCTAAATTTCCAAGTAACTCTAAGAAAGTTTCTGACCTACTAGGAAGACCAGATGTGTTGAGTGTATTTCAACAATGGCCCATTTAGAGAATCTGTCAAACTGAATGTTATAAGTATTTCCTGTGATTGTCTCAACATTCATGCACATGCTCTATTGCCTTATGTGTCACCAATGTGCCAACAGCATGTACAAAACTGCACAGTGAGCACAGTATCACCCAGGTTTGAATTATTGCCACAGCAAAACAGTGAACAACTTGGCGGACAAAGCTTCAACAGCAGTTTTTTTTTAATCTTATATAAAATCGGCAGTTAAACCAAAGATAGCTCAGTTTTTGAGAACAGAGTGGTGTTTTCTGGTTTCAAAAAGCTGTTACGAAATGTTGTGAAAAGGTTAGGGTTCGTCTCTTCTGTTGTTTGCACATATCTAAGGGAAGTCTCACTTGTTATCTCTAAAGGAAAGCCTGTGGTTCTCAAGTTAATTGCTGCAAAAGCAGGTGTACGTTGCATTTAGTCATCTTGGTTTGCTTAGTCTTTGGAATAATTATAATTTATTCTACTTGCAAAGCACCCTCCATACACACACACACACACACGCACGCACGCACGCACACGCACACACAACACATGCAACATAAACACACACTTGTGCTTTCATGCACACACACGCCCACGTTTTCTATCTGAGTGAGGTTTTCCATTAGTGTTTTTGCAGAGATCACAGCTTGTTCAGTTTCCTGCCACACAGAGTGTTTCGCCACAGAAGCTAAGCACTGTTCATGCTCTCTCTGCTATGCATTGAAGATGATCACTGGAAAATCATCAGCACAACACACACACACACACGCACACACACACACACATCTACCACAAACACAGATGTACCAACACAAACAGTTTCTGTTAAGCTCTTTTTTTTTTACGCTGATCTTATTCCTATTTTTTTTTTTTTATCTCTCCTTAACTTTATTTTACCTTTCTCATCTTCTTTATTAGCTCTCCCTCTCCTCCTTTCCCCTTTACCATTCTTCTGCTTCTCCAGCAGTGCCAGTCTCTGAGGAGGCCTGATGTGAGCTCCAGATGTTGAGGTAGACTGGCTGGAGACAGAGAGGGCAGAGGGCTCCCCCGTACCTCCTTCTCCTCTCCTCCCTTTAAACTTATACTACCTGATATGTTTGTGTTCTGTTAGATCTCTCTGGCTTCTGTGCCTGCGTGCAGTTTTGTTCTTGTAAAGGAGGATGAAAATAAAATATGTCCAAATACCAATGAATTATCTGAACTATGCCTTTATTTGTGTTCATATCACATGGTACATAGAGTATTTTTTTTAATTTATCTGGATCCCCATGTGCTATCACCAGCACAACAGCTTCTCTTCCTGGGGTGAATAAAAAACAATTGTAAATTAAAGTTAGTCTATAAATACAACACACTTCACAATTATAGGCTTGTCAAAAACTATATAAACTCTGTATCACTGAGAATAGAACAAATTATTGGCATTGTATGTTTCTGCAAACCACAGATATTTAGCATTTGTTCATTATTATGTAGCGGACTGTACATTTCTGCAGCCTTGTGGTTAACATGTGGTAATGTTTAGGCACACAAACCACTTGGTTATGTTTAGGAACGGAAATTTTGGCGTAAAATACCCAGTGTTAGGGGCACAATCGCTGCTGAAAATGCTGCCGAAAAAAAAAAAACAGTTTTGGGGGCATAACTTAACTGGAAATGCCAATGTCTTGCACAGTCACTGCTGGAAATGTTGCCAATGTCTTGCAATAATAAATAAATAATTAGATAAATAAATAAATAACAGTTTTGGGGCACAATTGCAGTGAAAATGCTGCCAATGTCTTGAAAAAAAAAAAACAGTTTGGAGGAACAATTGCACTAGAAATATTGCCAATGTCTTACAATAAAAAAAAGATAAATAAATAAATAACAGTTTTGGGGCACAATTGCAGTGAAAATGCCGCCAATGTCTTGCAATAAAATAAATAAATAAATAAAATTAAAAAAACAGTTTGGAGGAACAATTGCACTAGAAATACTGCCAATGTGTTGCAATAAAAAAAAAAAAGATAAATAAATAAATAACAGTTTTGGGGCATAATTGCACTGAAAATGCTGCCAAAGTCTTGCAATAAAATAAATAAATTAAAAAAAAAAAAAAAAAAACAGTTTGGGGGAACAATTGCACTAGAAATACTGCCAATGTGTTGCAATAAAAAAAAAAAAAAAATTAAATATAATTTAAAAAAAAAAACAGTTTGGGGGTACAATTGCACTAGAAATACTGCCAGTGTCTTGCAATTAAAAAATAAATAAATAAAAAATAAAAATTTGTTTGGGTGGCTCAGTCGCTGCTGGAAATGTTGTCAATTTCTTGCAAAAAAATAAAAATAAATAACAGTTATGAGGGTACAATTGCACCGGAAATGCCGTCAATGTCTTGCAATTACAAAATGAGTGAATAAAAAGTAGTTTTGGTGGCACAGTTGCTGCTGGAAATGCCACAGTGTCTCACTAAAACTCACAGTTAAATTGTTTGTTGGTCTCGTAGCAGTCTGGAGTGGTCTGCAGCTGGGCAGATGTCTAAGTGTCGCACCATTCACCACCTCCTCCACCTCCCATTAAAAAAGTCAGCTGCATGTTATCAGACCTTTAGAAATGTTAATATGATACATATGAAACATACAACGTATCTGTGCTTTGCAGAAATATACAATAACAACATTTTCCTCCAGCAGCTGGGCTGAAATATATACTGTACACAGCAATAAGAACTCCTACACACATCTCTAAAGAAACATAGGTTAGGAAAGGTCAGAAAGGTCATTCTGCTGGTAGTTTCTCTCTTCAGTTGTTGTTGAGACTAGTTCCTCTCCTTCACAAACACGTCTCTGCCTCGTGACCTTCTCTCCCTCTGTTTCAAAACAAATGTTGAAGTTGTTGTCTCCACGTATGGCCGTATGGGTTGGGTCAGAGGTCATCTATCCTCTAAAGATACTATCTCTCTCTATGTGACCATCCATCCATCACTGTGGATACAATGTCACCTTTCTCACCTCTCGTCCCACACTGCATCTCTCCTCCTCACCCGCACTCTCTGTCATCCATTCGTGTCCTGCGTTCCCTCACCCAGTCTCCTCCCTCCCTCCCTCCCTCCCTCGGCCGTCTCGCTGGTTCTTCCCTTCAAAGCACACATTGATCACTGGCGGACACAGATAGACATTTAAGGGAGTTGTAGTCTTTGTGAGTGTGTCTGTGCAGCAGCAGGGGTCACACTGTGAAATTAGGGCTGCATGCCGGGGCTAATTGAACTCAGGGGTCACAAACACGCATCGTTGACCATGCACATTACTTAGCATATCTTAATCTGCTGATAGGAGCTGTGTGTGTGTGTGTGTGTGTGTGTGTGTGTGTGTGTGTGTTACAGGTAATTTGAAGTAAAAATAAACTGAACAAGGTAGCTGTTAGATAAGCGGAGGAAGATGAGAGTTCAGTGGTTTCAAGTGTTATTGCTTTACGCTACGGGAAAAGGGTGCAGCTTTCACAGTTTGCTGCCATAAAAAAAACAACTGCAACATGTTGATTCTGTTTAATTAGACGAAAGCATGATTGCCTGGCTGTTGTTTGTGAGAGAACGGGAGGTTCATAATTGGATGCAGTTTACCATTAAAGAAACCCTAGCTTACACAAGTATACACACATATATATAAAGGACCTGGCAAGTGTTAACAAGTCTGTATCATATAGGAATAACCATAGAGTCAAGAAAACCCAAGTGAAAACTTTCACACAGATTTCAAGCTCTTAGACAACTTTTATGTCTTTACTGTTTTCCTCACGAGGGACCACAGATCCTTTGTAACTCAATTTCACATACTTATCACTCTCAAAATAGTCTGTCCACATAATCTTCTACAAACACCAACAAGCAAGTCCACTCTGCGTTCACATCACACAAATTGTATTTTATTGAAAGGTCACATTAGTTAGTGATGGGGGATTCTGAAATAGCTGCAAAACCCACTTTGCTGTAATTAGATCACCTACCAGCACGCCAATGTGTAATGCATTAGTCCGGTCACTTCTAGGCAATTAAGACTTGTTTCATTTCACCTGCTGTGACCCGACATCTCCTAAAATTATTAAGAAGCAGCTATTCTGGATTTCCTGTGAGAGTTAGGAAACACAGAATAAGGCCACAAGTAGTGGTGCATACAGACATTAAGAGCATAGCTGTGATTCAGTCTGAGCGTGGATTGTCTGCACATGGCTCTCAATATGGAGGCGGTTGAGCCAGTGGCTAACAGCTAATGGTGCTGACAAAAGAGTGCTGACAGTGCTAACAACAGAGCTCAGGCGGAATTTATACATCTGCGTCTAACTGACGCCATACATAGTGTGAGGTGAACCTCCTTTCTGTTTTTGTATACTGACACCGTTTCCCTCAGTGGAATATAGGCTTTAATTTACTTTCATTTCACAGATAAGAAACAATACATTGGGAAGACAATAAATCCTCCACAAAAATAGCATTTTAAGTCTTGTGTGTAATTTATCCTTATACTTTAGCTAAGTTATACAAAGTAAAATGCCATAGGCTTGTGCTAATAATGTTAGCATGTTGTATTTGTTTAGAAAACATGTTTAGTATAAGACAGTTGTTTTGTTGGTGAACCTTGTGAGTTGTGATGGAGCCGAATTTTGTAACGTTACCTTTGTTAAATGTTGCTGTTGCCCCTGGCTTCATATGAGTATAGGAAAAGTCTGCTAGCTTCTAGGCTAATTTATACAATGTAAAATGCCATAGGCTTGTGCTAAAAACATTAGCATGTTGTATTTGTGGGGAAAATGTGTCCAGATCAAGACAAATGCTTTGTCTGTGAATGCTGCAAGTTATAGTGAAGCTGATTTGTGTACTTGTGTTTGAAATTGTCTCTATTTAGTCATGTTTAATGTGTGTTTAATGTGTGTTTTGGATCAACTAAACTTTACAGCACTTCACAGAAACCCTGCTGCTGACTAGTGTATTGGAGGTGTAACTGCAGAGTGACAAAGACACACCACAGCATAAGTATAAATGCTCACAATGGCGTAGGCCATGTGGGTAGGTTACGGTGCAGGGTCTGTCGCACAAGTATAAATCCCCCTTAACGGTGAGCTAATGGAAAGACCGATTACATTTTCACGACAGCATTATCAGCAGTAACCACTCGTAACCGCCGTATTAGTGCAGTGCAGAGCGCAGAGATTAGCTAACCAGTGGGATACACAGACAGGGACTCACACGCACTAACATGCAAGTGTGGTGAGACTGTCTAGCACAAGAATGAACAGAGAAACTCGCATTACAACACACACAGAGAGAGCATGACATTACTCCACTATATCTTTACACAGCAAATATTGGTTTAATGCTATTTTTATGTTGTTTAAGAACTTACTAGTTAAAATAAGAATATGTGACTTGTGATGAAGAGCAGTTAGACCTATGTTTCTGTATATACAGTTAAACAGTAGCACAAGTCAAATACAAGTCACAAAGTCAGCACATTCTCTCGGTATAAGAGTCATACAACTATATCAGAAGTCTGCAAACATTAGCCACCATAAAGTATTTTTAAAAAATGTTTTATTTAATCTTTGAAAAGTTACATTTTACACTGCCTTTTAAGGTGGGAATTTCACTGTGTTATGTCGCCTTGCTGATCTTTATTAATCCTTTAAAACCTGGAGTGACATCACTTTTCTTGCACAACTTTCAGATGCCTTTTGCAAGTATTTAAACATTTGAACCCTGAGCAAAATAGTGTGATTTCTTTCAAAAACATGGGAAAAAAGATATTATTCTTATTATTCTTATTATTATAATCTAAAATGAATATCATAGAATTATTACAATTTTTAAGCACTCACTAATTTTTTGGGGTAATTTCGTCTTCCGTTGCTCATTGCCTTCTTCCCATGTTTGTAAAAGAAATCAAGCCATTTGCTCTGGTTTCAAAGAGTTACAGGTATGATTGCAGATAGAGGGGGCAGAGCTGTCCCGCCTTTAAACAAGCAGAGGTGGTAGTAGCCGTGCCAAATCTCCGTCTGTGTAAAAGGGACAGCTGGCAGGATGGGACCATAGATGGGACATTTTCATGATGTAATATGTGTGTGACCCTGCCAGGTGATTTAAAAAGCAGCAAGCAGCAGTTAGCAGCTAGCTTAAACCAGAAGAACAGCGATCGAAAATGTCCACATACTGGGAAACAATGAGGTCCGGGAGCTCCTTACCCTTCAAGAAGAAGAAAACGCTACTAATGGGAATATGTAACGTTACAGGCCGAAGCTATGTTGTGCCTCTTTTCTTTATAGACCACCAGGATGCTTTCTAAAGTCACACACTGGAGGGGGATTATGCCACTGTTGTGTGTTTCTATATAAAGGTGGCATAATGAAGGGACACTAGTATCTACTGTAAATTAAAGCCTAAGGAGTGATCACACATGTAATCAGGGAGCCAATTAATCCTAAAACATTATTAGTAAAATACAAGAAGACCTTTTGACACTATACAATATATTTTTAGGAAAAAGTTCATTTTAAAGCTTTAACCTCTACAGAATCAAAGGGAAGTGTATTTGGAACTTGCTGCTTTGATGTTGACCTGCTTGGCTTCTTATCAAATGACAACCGCTCTGACCGACATGCTGACGGAGGGTCAGTGTGTGTCCGACATTTCACTTCAGACCAAAGTGCCTCTACACGCAGACGGACAGACAGACAGACACTCTCTGCTTCCTCTGCCCATCTGGAGCAAAGGCTCAGGAGTTGCAACAGTGTGGATGGCTTTCATAAATGTGTGTGTGCTCGATGCCCCTCGTGCCTCACCCCCCTTTCCTCTATTGCAGTTCTCTGTGGCTTGACCTTTGATCTGGTCATTTGACCTTCCCAGTGCTGACCGCTCCTTGGTCATCCAGCTGTGAAATAGACTGTGTGTGTGTACGAGCACATCTGTGGTCTTGCTACATCCTGGAGGAGCTTTGAGTGAAAAACATATACAAGGCTGTTTGTTTCCTCGTGGTGTGGTTTCCTCTTATCGTTGGCCTATTTGCTCAAACTTTAATGTGCACTGTAAAAATCTCTGAACACTGCTTTCCTACTTTTCCTTTCCCCCCAAGATTCCTTGCCCCCTCTGCAGAAAGACAGAGGAACTGCATCCTGGTGTGGACTGACACATTTCTAGTTATGTATTTAGGACTCAGGAGTGGAAGGAGGCGCCTGGACAGACAGATCACAAGTGTCAAAAATAATAGCTGCATTTAAACCACAATAAAAACCAATTGTGCAGGTAAAGCTTACCATTTCACTCGCACGTCATTTCCTCTCTGGTGAGAGACCACTTTAACATTTGACAGGGTCTTACATAAGGATATTATAACCTAGGGTTGATTTATTAGTTTGAGGAGAGTATTTAAGATGATTGTCAAACCTCTACCAGAGAAAAGAAACAGAGCACGCGGATTTCCGCCACGTGTCGCTGATGCAGAAACTTTACCTCACAGAACTGTCTTTCACACAGTGACTCTCACAAACAGAATAACTCCTTTTTAAAGGGAAGTCCCAGCAACTTTGTGAATACATGCGAAGCTACTGTGCCTAGAAATCCCTCCATTCCTCCCCTACATCTTTCTCTCTATTTGAACTCGTCAGGTCCCCAGTACAGCACACAGGGCCCCCTTTTCGTCTCCTCCCATCCCTCTCTCTTTCTCTTTCTCTCCTTCCTCTATCTCTCTCTCTCCCCCCTGCTAGGATCCCCACAGCTGCGCGGACCAGGTGCGTTCCGCCCCGACACACACACACGCACACAGACACACACATACACATATATATGGACACACACACACACATACACACACACACACACCCTTACACCCGCCAACGGACGCAGCAGGAAATGCCTAATACCAGTTTTAGAATGATGCCACTATGCCAGCTTGACAGGGGAGGCTGCAGGATCTGTCACCAGAGGGAAAGTGAGACAGAGACGGAGGGCGCTATCTCGCAGCTGATTGGAGAGAAAAAGTAGACACTGAAAGAATGAAACGGTTACTTTATGTCTGAACATTATGCTCCAGTTTTAAGTCCAGACAAGTTGACAAATCTTTGAATTTCGTAGCTCAAAAAGCAGCATCTACACATGGCCTACTTCACTCTCCATGGAGGTCCGTTTCCAGCACTGGATATCAACACACTCAATCTCTCCTGGCACGGCCAAAATATATCCAACTACACCTCTCTCCAGGGATCATCAAGTAAAAGGGACCTCTTGTCTGTTTGTGTGTGTGTGTGTGTGTGTGTGTGTGTGTGTGTGTGTGTGTGTGTGTGTGTGAGACTGTGCACGCATGTGTGACTTTATGTGTGGGTGAATGCACATGTGTTCTTATAAAAAAAAAAGAAAAAGAAAAAAAGTACCAGTTATTTTGGTCTGTGGCTCACCACAGCTCACACTCTCCCCTGTCTTTTACTCATCTCACACGGCCCCAAGAGAAGAAGGGGGGAAAGACTGTGACAGACGGAGGAGCGGGTGAGCAAGATAAAGGCAAGATAAGTAAAAGTAGAGGAGGAGAGGAGGAGGCTGAGGAGGAAGACGAGGTATTTGTCATCAAAGGTTATGGCGATATATGAGTTTCACGTATTGAGTCAGTAGCCATAGTAAGCCCTGTGGCCCATTCATGTTTCTGCACGTTACACTGTGCCATCTTTAAACATCTGTCAGAGTGACCTAGTATTTTCACATCTGAATGTTGGGGAAATTCAGAAGTACTTTCTACAAACAACAATACAGTGATATCAAATGTTCACACTACTAGAACAACATAAAAAACACGGAAACCTTTTACAAGGCCTACAACTAATGACCATTTTCATAATCAGTTAATTTTATTTTATGATTAATTACTTTGACTTCAGACAAATGGCCATCACGATATCCTTAAGCCAAAAATAACTTTTTGAATGTCTTTGAACAGTCAAAAATACTTAAAATATTATAAAAACACTCCCAACTCATTAAATACAGACGCTCGGTCAGTGGCCTGTCACGTCAAAATATGACGTGCTAGTTACTCCCCCTGCGTCGGTTTTAGACGGTCAGGGATGGCATGTTGATTTACGCTCGTTACATGCATCGACTCTTCAAAATAAACTTTTGTTTTCATAGGAACTGTGCATTTTCCACTCACTACACGCATACAGGGCAGCATGGTGGTGCAGTAGTTAGCACTGTCGCCTAGCAAGAGGGTCCAGGTTTCGAAACCTGTGTCAGCGTGGGTTTTCGCCGGGTACTCCAGCTTCCTCCCACAATCCAAAAACATGCAGATTAGGTTAATTGGGGACTCTAAATTGAGAATGTGAGCGTGAATGGTCGTCTGTCTCCTGTGATAGTCTGGCGACCTGTCCAAGGTGTGCCCCGCCTCTCGCCCAAGCCCGCTGGGATAGGCTCCAGCTCCTGGCGACCCCCAACAGGATAAGCGGTTAATGAAAAGGAATGAATAAACGCACACAGTCAGACTATTATAGTCAGTCTTCTTCAAAATTGCAAGTAAAATAACTTTTTTAAGGTTTACTTCCTAAGGTTTAGGCGACAAAAGTATGTGGTTAAGTTTAGAAAAAAAAACATCATGGTTTGGCTTAAAATAACTACATTTGTTACATATTACAATGCCACATGACATACATCATGTCACAAACATCACTAGCATAGTATGCTAAACCAACTAGCACACTATGTCGTTGTTAAAACAACTTGCTTGACTTTTGGTTTCATGAACAGCAGGCTCTTGGGTGAAGGTCTCGCTCCTTGTATATTGGTAGTTGCCCAGAGTGTCAACAAATCCTGCTGCCCACTGCAGGGGCGTTCAGGGGCATTGAGAGTTGGCTATCCAACAATAGGTTGGGCAGAGAATGCGCCCTTATGAGTGATTGCCACCCTAGAAAGTCCTATCTGACACTGGGCGAGAGGCAGGGTACACCCTGGACAGGTCACCAGACTATCACAGGGCTGACACATAGAGACAGACAACCATTCACACTCACATTCACACCTACGGACAATTTAGAGTCACCACTTAACCTGCATGTCTTTGGACTGTGGGAGGAAGCTGGAGTACCCAGAGAAAACCCACACTGACATGGGGAGAACATGCAAATTTCGCATAGAGGGCCTCCCCCACCCAGAGTTCAAACCAGGAACCATCTTGTTGTGAGGCAACAATGATAACCACTGTTCCCACCATGCCGCTATTTTTTTTGTTGTTGAATTTTTGTAAAATAGTCATTAGCATCTTTAACAAAATAATATGCTAAGTCTACATAAACTATAAAAGGATTAAAATAAATGAATACTTTCAATATATGTCAATGTTGTCCAGTGTTGAGTCTCTATTTGATCATGTGACAAGACGATATGTGCACAATAGCGTGCACTAGGGCTCATTATAGTTGCGTACACTGGGGCACGTTTCCCGCTCATCTCATGGCGCTGCTAAAAGGGTGAATCTGTGCTGACAGACCACTGACCAAGCGTCGGTATTTGACGAGTTAGGAGTGAGACCGCGTTAAATATTCAGTAATATTCAGAAAAAAGTCAAAAGTCGTAGTAACCTGAGTATTATGTCATATGAGAAAGAAAATGAGAGGCTGGAACTAGAAAATGTTGAACATTCTTATTTTGAAAAATGAAAATTAATCCACAGCTTGCCTAATCTTTCACCTCTATTTTTGACATCAGCCATATAGTTGTACTAAATGGAAATGCATTTTAGATTTAACAAAAATCACCCAAGACATTTCGGGGCAAATCCTGTTCTGTAATTTACCAAAAAAACTCTAATTTCCTTCAATAATAGCAATCCACTTTGAAACTGGCACCACTGTAATGTAATAGTCTATCACACAGTTTTGGTGCTGAGCACGTGCTGTTCCCCCCATCATTATGGAGCGTGAAGCAGATGTACTGTATCCTGCCTCAGTAACCAGCAGCAGCAGCCGTCACATATGAAGAACAATACAAAGACACCACAGTATCCCCATCCAATTTGGTATCTCAATAGTTGGGCAACATTGATCAGATGACACGCTGGCTGTGGTCTACATGTTTGGATACGCTGTGACAGCTGAGCTGACAATGTTATCCTAATGACAAATGTGTGTTTAGTTTAGCTCAATTAAATTGTTGACTTTATGTTGATCTGACTGCAAAGCTACAATTGCTGACATTGTTGATGTATTGATATGATGCAACTGCTTTTTTTAGGAAAAAAAATGAGAAAGTAATTACATGATACTAAATGAAACCTAAGCTAAAAATGTAGCGGTACCATCTGAGGTCAGCCTGAACAGATACAACGGTGCCCTTAACGAAAAATCCCTTTGCATTTTATTGTGATGGAAAGTTAGAGAGAACTACACATATAGCATACACATAACTGCATGCACACACATACGCACACAATCACACACCCTGCTGACACCTCAGTGTGGCCACACTCTCACCTCAAACCTTTCCATTCACTGACTGTCAGGCCAGTGTTTCCACCAGCGGATGTTTTTTGAGGCCAGTGTTTCTTTGAAAAGACACAGAGGGCCTCAGCCAGGCAGGAGAAACCTACATCAGCTATTTTAGACTGCGTCTTCTGTAGGATACCTGAAGTTCTACTTTTCATGAGCTTTTTTACGCTGCACCACTGAACTCCTTTTGTTCTAAGCGAGTGTTCTGTTTGATCACAGACGATTGATCTGTGTCTGCAGCACAGGGTTTAAAAATGTACTTCTCAGTTCAGAGATGCTGAGCAAAAAAGAGCAAGACCTGTGGCACAATATGGCCTGAACTTAAAGGGTAACGTTGGTATTTTTCAACCTGGACCCCATTTACTCATGTTTTTGTGTCTAAGTGATTAATGGCAAGAACAGTTTTTGAAATTGGTCGAGTATTTTGTGAGGCTGCTGCAGTTGTCAGCGACGAAAGAGGCTGCAATGTAACCACTTGGGGCAATTGTGCATCATCAATGTCCGTCCACTACAAGTTTTTTTGTCACTGACAGGCTCAGATTGTTGACAGACCATTTTGTTAAAGAGTAAGATCCTTTTTGTTTAAACAGAAACAGCCGCAAAATCACCAACACCAGACCTGCCAGACTCCATTTAAATAAATAGTAATTTAATCAGCATAAACACACTTCATTCAAAGTCCACGAAAACAAAATAAAACACACAATAGCTGTCTTGGTTCATCTTTCCACTTTTCCAACAATCACCAACCAACCAGTGACAATACACTGGGTCTATACACACTAAAATTACTGTTTATTTAAATGGAGCCTGGTGGGTTTGGCAATGGCAATGTCAGGGCTGTTTGAGGTCAAACAAAAGGGATCTTGCTCTTTAAAAAAGAGGTCTATCTCTGTAGGGATCCTTTCCATAATGCTGTCAAATACCTACAATAATAATCCGAGCATGTCTGGACATACATTGAGGGTGTGCAGTTGCCCCAAGTGGTCACACTGCAGCTTGTTTTGCTGCTGCGGATTGCAGCCCTCTCGCTCAATACTGGACCAGCTTGAAAAATAGTTGTTCCTATCAGTCACTTAAACACAAACATGTGGGAAAACAGGGTCCAGGTTTAAAAATAACAGTTACATTTTAAAGGTTCAGTGTGTGGCATATAGGGGGATATATTGGCAGAAATAGATTTTTTTATTTTCTAGTTGTTGTTTTTTACATGAGACTGCTTCATTCAGTGTTTTTACTGGCTGAAATCACCAGGTCGGTTTGTTTTGGAGAGCAGGACGCCTTTGCGCAAATTTCGGCTCCTTGCAAAAACCTTTTGAACTACAAGATCTTAGTCATCAGAGAAAAAAAAGTGAGCACACATTAGGAGGTGTTAGGCTAGTGGCCCGTCTCTGACATGTCAAACATGTGCTGGAGGAACGCTGATTTGTAACATGAAACTACTTTATTCAGGGTTTTTACCGGTTTCAATTGACAAGTCAGTTTGTTTTGGAGAGGAAGAGAGCGTTGCAGATATTTCGGCGTCCTTCTGAACTACCGGATCTTAAGTTATCAGAGGAAACAGGTGAGCACACATTAGGAGGTGCTAAGCTAGCGGCCTGTCTCTGACATGACAAACAGTGCTGGAGGAACACTGATTTGTAACGTGAAACTGCTTTGTTCAGTGTATTATTGTTTAAATCGGGGGCTATTTGTTTTGGAGGGTAAGAGACCCCTATATGATAATTCGTCTCATAGTAAAAACCCCTGAATATTAAACACTGAAGGAATTCAAAAAGGAAAAGTTTCAGCAGGTTGCAATGTGCCATCCTCACCACTAGATGCCACTAAATCCTCCTAATCTTACACGCTGTTCCGTAAAACATTATTTGACGTATTAATTAATATGAGGACATGAATAAAAAGTAAGAAAGAATGAGTAAAAACTCTGTAGAATATATTATATTTCTCTTGTCTTATGTGGAAGTGAGACACTACATCCAAACACAACACACACACGCGCTCACACACACTCCAACAGGAAGAGTGTGGGTGTTTGGGAGCAGCTGCATGGAGAAGCATCAGACCCAGCTTCCTCGTTGTGCCGCCAGCATCTCTCCTCCCTTCTCTTTTTCTCTCCCTATCTGCTCATTTCCTTCACATCTCTAACACACACAGAAACATACATTCAGTCACAAACAGATAATACCACCATCATGCCACCATCTTAGCCCAAAACTGAAAAAAAAACAAAACGAGATACAATCTGCACATTTGGCCGAAATGAGCTCACGTACAGAAATAGTGGTTTATTTATGTTGCAATGTAAAATGTGCGCGTGTCCTGTTTCCTCCGAATGATGACACACCAGCTCATCACCACCTGAAAGCCCAAATGTTGCACAACACTTCCCTGCGTCTAGCTCTAATTGAGGGTTCGTTGGTAGCGTTAAAACTTGACTCCACTCTCACACCTGCGCGAGGTGCAGCTCGGATGACTCGAGGCGCAGATGGACAGCAGATAAAGCCAGAAAATTTACATGAGAAAGAGATGTTTTGGAAATTTAACAGTTGCATCAGAGCCTCAGCTGTAAAATGTCAATCTTTCATTGTTGCGTAATCATCTTTGTAGGGGTTTGATGAAAAAAATGAGCTGATAAACAGGATATGCTGCATCTGTCAGTGAATATGTAAATGCATATAGCCTGAATCAAGGCCACTGGCATCTTCCTCTGACACGAGACTGCACAGGTGCAAGAGCCGTAGCATCTTTGTGTTTCACTTTCCTTTCCAGCTTTCTATTCTTACACCCTCATGCCACCGCCCTGTCCCATTCCAACCAGTATTCCTCTGTCTTTATACTCTCCTTCAACCCCTCTCCTCGACCCTTCTCTGTCAGCAGCAACACCCCCAGTTAAGTGGTTACTGTGCTGAAGACACTAAGCAGTTATTTCTGTGTTTCCTGTGTGTCATGTGGTGGTAGCTCGAGCTAGCTAGCATGGCTGACAACACACAGGCTCCCAGGTGCAGAGTGTCACAGTGTGGGCCGTCAGCCAGAAAGCCAGTGGGCCAGTTAGCAAGCCAACTAGGCCCTGCAGCACGTGCTGCCCTCCACCCCCACCCTTAACCCATTGCTATTCCCAGAGGAAAGGAGGAACAGGCTTGTGACTTTTCCTCTATGGGAAAGAACGCACGCCTGTGTATGAGTGAGCATGTGTGAGCTTGCCTTTTTTTTGTTGTTTTTATTTTCGATTGCGGCACCAAACTAACCAGTTTGAGGATACAGTTACAGTCTAAAAGTTTCAATGTGTCAGCAGCTCTACTGGAATAAGCTTGCATCTCTCCCCCAGAGTTCAAGGGTCAGGCTGCGCCGACGGAGAAGACCTCGAGTGAAACCAGCATGCAGGGGCACCAGGCTTCACCCTCTTCCCCCGGCTCGCCCCCAGGCTGCAGATGCACCGACCCAGACAAGGCTGCACTTCTCTGGGCAGCACAGAGACACTGCTGTGCTCCGGTTCCTGGAGCCCTGATGCTCTGATTGAGACCCTGCGCCCATGCAGGAACCAGAGGGGAGTGGGGAGGGGAAGGGGAGAGCAAGGGAGGGGATGCAAACACATCTGGCATCTGCAAAAAAAAAAAAAAAAAAAACCGCACACAACTCTCATATCATCATGAGGAGAAATGTACAGGCCATATAGAAAAGCGAGCTCTGTTCCCCCCCCCCTCCTCCTCCTCTGCTATCACACGTGCAACAGAAGATACACACACCCACACACATATCCAATTGTGTGCCTGCTACCTCTACAATCTAGAAAAGCAATTATGTGAGGAACAGGACAAGAAGTCACAACAATTCTCCAGCTGGTAGGACAGCACCAGAATACACCACTCTCTGCTATTGTTCTATTTATATAGCTCACCGAACAATGCCATGCTGGCGTCTAAAGAAACAAATTATTTAGCAGCAAGAGGAAATGGTATAAAACAATGCTATTTTCAATGATGTATACATACCCCGGTATGTACATCCATACAGTAAGATCTATTAAAGCTGTCTAGGGGAAGATAAATGAAAAGCTGTAAAAGGAGGACACAATAGAGAGCGTATCAGAGTGCAAGAAATTTGTGTGGGTGCACGTCTCTGCAAGGTGTCTTTTTGGTGTGTTTGTTTCTTTTGCGTGGGCGCTGCCTTTTGCATTAGGCGGTAGTACAGGACGGAGTTAGAGGTAGTGGTTGGGACGTGTGTTTATATGTGTGTGTGTGTGTGTGTGGGTAAGAGTGCAGAGTACTTCTGATAAACAACCAGCACCTCTCGTTGTATTTCAGCCCACTCTTTACCAACCTATTCTTTTCTTCAAATGGTCGGACGAGGGTTTGTCTGTTTCAGAAGTGTTTGACAAGAAGGAAAATGCATGTTTGTGAGGGTATGTTAAAAAAGATATCGCATGCATGTACACAGTGGTGTTGCCTGTGAGCTGCCTCCTCTCTTCAGGGTGACTGAGTATAGGCCAGTGAGAGGCATAGCAGCGAGCTGGAGCGGTATGCTCTTTGTGGCCAGCTGTGGGGCCATTAAAGGCCCATCTGCAGACAATAGGCTCTGTCTGAAGGGCACACACAGCCTGGTTCCTGTCCTGCCCTGCTTCACTGTGTTTGTGTATGGATGCGTATATGAGAGTACCATGCATTTCCATGCCCCATTTTAATGTGTTACAAAGGAATATACAGAAAACCTACACTTAGCCGTGCAGCTACTTTGAAATGTCATTTTAATGTGTCTGCGTTAAACGCTGTAATTTCCCACAGCAAATCTCTTCCTACATGTAATGGACTCAAAACCTTGTGATAACGCCTTCTCTGCAACGTGGTGAAAAATAAACAGAATCATGCCGTGCTTCACTGAGGCACCTCTTGTTGAAGTCAAGAAGACATCACCGCAGATGGTGGAAAAACTTGATTTCACTGGGCGATTAGAGCGTTCATGCCATCCTCTCTTCAAAGCCGAGGAAATGAAGATCACTTTATTAAAAGGTTATCTCCTTTCGCACACTCGACAGAACACAACAGCATGCAAAAACATAGGCGGGCGCTGGAAAACAGCTAGCTGGCCCAACCACATACCACTCAGCGCGGTTCGATCAAGCAAGCCACAGCTTCACATGCCCTGACACACACACACACATACACACACACAGTTGCTGCATGCAGACACATGCAAAAAATATCTGTCCCAATACTAAAATAGGCCCTGAGAGGTTGCACCTGCACCTGTGCCCTGGTCCACACCTACACACAGGTGTCAGGATGTGACACATGCACACACAGACAGAGAAAGAGAGATAGCAGAGAGGGAGGGGGAAAAACGAGAGCGGGGTGAATCACACTGCTGCGGTCGACCAAAAAGCTTTTTCTAGATATCATCTCTGTATTTTGGAAAGCAACAATGAGTGTGATTTTCAGTTTTAAAATAGACTTTCAAGTGTTTAATAATAAAAAACAACAACACAGCACACGATTAAGTAACTTCTCAGCTCTCTCTGATACGTACAGTAATGATGTAACACACAATAGGACTTTTAGACATAATTACAGGGTTTGCGGGGTGTGGGGTGATTGTTTAAGCAAAGTGTGTATCATATTGCATACATGAGTGCCTCGACGTGTCATCCTGCGTTCCAGAATGAGTGGTCTCTGAATGTGTATTTGTGTGTCACACTGAGTCATCCCCATGTGTCCCTCGCTGGTAGGGTCCCTTCTCAAACGGGGCAGAAAGTGGGACAAATAATCTCAACGGTGGCTTATCTTTAAAATATATATAGCTGCATGGGCATGCATGAGCACGCTGACACACACAAGCACATGCACGGCACAAAAACGAAAGACTGGATGAGGTATGTTTTATTGTTTTCAGAGGGATACATGAAGAAAATAAAAGGCAGTGTTCTGATTGAAGGTAAATCATTCACATCAGTTAATCACAGTAAATTAAAAATGATACGATTGCATTAAATTCAAGCAGGCATTAGTGTGTTTGTTTGACTAAGCTACTCAGCATATTAAAATCTGCATTTAAGCATTTAATAAATCTTAAGTATTGCTACTCTGACAGTAAGGTGTGAGCTCTATCACAGTGTTCTGGTTATGCAGTGAAAGAAAATCAACTAACAGTGGAATACAAACTTCTCACATGGTGTCTTAGCTCCAATTTGTCACATTACATGGGATGCATTTAGTCTCCACTATGTTCTTTGAGAAACATTGCCACTCTGTGGAGGAAGCTTGTTACTGCAGTCCATCAGATTACTACTACAGCTACACTGCATCTTCAAGATTACTGCTCTTTTCATTTAGCTTCTGATTGTCATTTAAATACTGTTCCAATACATTTTATGTCTAATGGAAAGCACTTTGAATTGTCTTTGTGTCTCACAGGTGCTGTACGGAAAACTATCTAGGAGACGATTGTCTTAGTTTTTACAGATTTCATAGTTTTATGTGCACCACACACCCAGACACTGATACAGACCAAGTCCAGACCCTCGTAACAACAGCCCCAGCCCAAGGAAAGAGACAAGGACCACTGGACAATTGACCTGGCCTCTAGATTCTCCAGATCTTAAGCTATTCAAGCATCTGTGGGACATGCCGGTGCCCCACTTCGCAAACCACAGGACTCAAAGGATCCACCGCTAACGCCCTGGTACCAGACACCACAAGACACCCCCAGAGGTCCTGCTCTTATGCTTCGACCGGTGAGAGACCTAACTGTGGATTGGACTTGGCTTTGACCTCTGGGATACCTTCCCACGGATACTCAACCAGATTGGGGTCTAGGGAATTTCGAGGCCAGGCCGATGCCTTGAGCTCTTTGTCACATTCTTTCGGCCATTCCTGAACAGTGTTTTTGTGGTATTGGGTTCAAAGCTATTGGGGAGTGCTGTTGCCATGACGAGGTGTACTTGGTCTGCACCAGTGTTTGGGAAGGTGGTTGGTGTCAAGTGGCATCCACATGAATGCCAAAACCCAAGCCTTCCCAGCAGAACACCGCACTGTAACGAGATGATCAATGTTATTAACGTCACCTGTCCATGGTTTATGCTGTGGCTGATCTATGAATATATAAATACTTTTCTCTATATATGTCAAATGTCTATGTATGTCCTTGTTTTAAGCTGTGTATCTAGTCAAGTTCTCTTTATGTGCACACATACATGGCCCCCAAGTTGATTCTGACGCTAAATTCATTCTCCAAGGCTGAAAGACATAAAAATCACATGCAGAGGCTTTGATTGAAAAATTCCCTGAGGATTTGGAATGTATATTTGCAATCTGACTGATATGTTTTTATATTATACTAAATCATACAATGGGAGTGAATCTTTTTAGCAAGTGCATCAAATACTTTTAAAAATGATTATGATTAAGATTAAAAACAACATAAAAGCCTTAATGAAGCCTCATCCGTGTCTTTCTCACCACACATCCCTCACAGTTCTTCCTTCCCGGCTCCGATGGGGCAAGAGACTCCGGTGCCTTTGAGGCCACAGTAGCCTTTGGGTACCTTCTTCAGGTACTGCTGGTGATAGTCCTCAGCGTAGTAAAAGGTCTGGTCCTGCATGATCTCTGTGGTGATGTGACCAAGGCCATTTTTATCCAGCACCTATAGAGACAAAACACAAACATAACCCACAAATATTACTAATAGGCCTGTCAAACTCAATGCGTTAATAATGAGTTAACACTAATTTCTTTTAACGCCACTGACTTTTTAACGCGCATTTAACAGAAACACGATTCTTTCAGAAAGACCAAAGTTATTTGCATTTGCCGTCAAGGTGAATTGAGTTACCGCTGAAGGGAATGTTTAGTTAACCTTTAGAAGTGTAGTTGGATGCTACATTTGTCCACTCCCATGTTCATGAGCATATTAAAAACTTGGAAAATATCCCTTATGGTACATTTAGAACAGATAAAAAATGTGCTATTAATTCGCAATTAATCGCAAATAAACTATGGACATTCATTCATTTTCATACACTTATCAAGGGGCGGGTTGTGGGGGCAGCAGGCCGAGCAAGGCACCCCAGACGTCCCTCTCCCCGGCAATGCTTTCCAGCTCCTCCTCCTATGTAATCCCTCCAGCGTGTTCTGGGTCTGTCCCTGGGCCTCCTACCAGCGGGAGGTGCCCAGGAGGCATCCTGATCAGATGCCAGAACCACCTCAACTGACCCCTTTTGATGCGAAGGAGCAGTGGCTCTACTCCAAGCTCCCTCTGGATGTCTGAGCCCCTCATCCTAAGGCTGAGCCCAGCCACCCCACGGAGGAAACTCGGCCGCTTGTATCCCCGATCTTATTCTTTCGGTCACTACCCAGAGCTCATGACCATAGGTGAGGGCTAGGACGTAGATGGACCAGTAAATAGAAAGCTTTGCCTTCTTCACCATGACAGACCAGCACAGCGCCTGCATCACTGTAGAAGCCGCACCAAACCGCCGATCCATCTCACGCTCCATTCTACCCTCACTCGTGGACAATCATGCGATTAATTGCGATTTACTATTTAAATCAACTGACAGCCCTAATTACTGTACAGTTATTCCAAAACTAAAGACAAGCAGAAGAAAATAAAGTCAGATTCAAATAAACTGTATAATTTAGATAACAATCATCACACAGTTTTAAATGTATTTTCTATGCATGCAAATGACTTTGATTATGAGGTTAGGTTTATGAGGTGTTCACTCAAAATTTGGAGATTAGAACTACTCCATTCCTTGGCAAACAGCAGAGATCACATTAACAGCCCTATCTGGGAGGAAAACACTCCTGGTGTGCTGCATCTTCATGCGTTCATGCTCCGTAGCCCGTCTCCATCGCCTCAGTCGTGACATACATTCAGCACTACTTTCTCGGTTTCCTCTAACTTCCTCAAAATGAACACACCTCTTTAAATGGTTGTTTTATTCTGTGGTGTATTGGATGTGAACTTTCAATACCTCTCGCTAATACAGTAAAGGGTTTTTGCTCCTCAGCTAGAAAGCAGGGTGATTGAGTGACAGAAGAAAGGAACATCTCTTTTCTTTCAGTAGTGCAGCTTGCCTCTGTGGCTCTCTCTGTGGGACAAAGCATCAAAGAGTATCCGCTCTCTTTGAGAACTCCTTAAGACACTTTCATACTTACACTTTTCTAAACACCTTGAGAAAAGGCTTCAAACACACTCCAAAACAAAAAAAAAAAAAGCACAGTCGTTCACACAGACACACATGCACACACACGCACACACACACACACACACACACACACTAAACACCTCTGACAGATATATCAAATACCTGCTGAGCTGAGTGGTTTTCTCTATCTAATAATACAAGCACTCGGTCCTCTCTAGATCAGTGCTCCTGAGAGCTGACAAAACAACAAGTTCGAGGTGCGCTGGGAGTGTCTGTGGGCAACAAGTAGCTTGCATGTAGCGCGCTACACCTCAGAACTGTGTGCAGCACCGAGGAGCTTTGCTTTACGGGGGCGTCAATTGGCAGGGCTCAGCAAGCACCATGAAACAGAAGCTGAATGTATCCAAATCTGGCTCAACATGTTCCTATTAGCTTCTGCATACGTCTCGTTTCGGCATGATATTGTCATGGATACTGTTGGGGAATTTAAGGAAGGGAGACTTCATTATTCTTAAGGTGATAAAACTCCCTTTATGGAGGCTGCGGTCAGCTTGAATTCAAAGAGGTTAGGAAGGATTGTAAGTTTTCAAGGCAGGAAAAAAAGCACCAAAATGTCACGTTGCAGCATCATCCACATTTGCACTGCTGAACTGCCATGCTCTTCTTGTTCACAACAAATATATTCTTCCTGAAATTTAATGAAAAACAGTAAAAAACTGCCATTTTAAAGCTGAATTAATCAATGTTTTTATATATTCAATGGTTTAAATTGTGTATAATGCAGAAGATGTTGCCCATAGTGATTAACCCACAGAAATAATTACCCAACTTTACAATCCTTTGGCTCGTTGTTTTGGTTTTATGGACCACAGTGTCACTGCTTTGGTTCACTCTAACTGCTCTCATTAACCTCCTTCCCAGCAGCAGCGTGCAGCTATTTTCAGTGGAAAAGCTCTGATAAACCACTGTATGCTACCTGCCCAGCACCAGATGGCAGACCGACAAAGCTGGTGAACACAGAGGAACATTTAGCTACTAAAAAGTAAGATCTTACCCACAGGAGTTGGGACCAAAACGGATATACAGTAAAAGTAGTGTCAATATTGGTGTTATATTTACCAGTTGGACAGACACATGACTCCTTATTAGTCAAAATGTTCTGTGTCTGCTGGGTTAGCTGTTTCCTAATATAATAACATGTCAGCATTGGAAATCCAAGCGTGCACCTTGGATATGTAACAATCTGCAAAAAGATCTAAAACTAGAAACACTTTATTGTGGATTTTTGTATTATATGTTGTATTTGTTGTGTTTTAAATGTGCTTCGATTGGCTGCTATCTTGGCCAGGTCTCAACGGGACCTCCTCATGAAATAAAGGTTAAACAAATAAAAAATAAGCCTTGAAAGCGGAAGAGAAAATTTTATAGTGTGGACAGCTTCATTTGCTTTTAACTGCCAACTCTAAAAATTTAAAGGTCCAAATAATCATTAGTAGTCTGCTGCAGAGTAGCTACCACGTAGTAAAACCATTTCATAATGTTGATTGGGTAATCTAGACTTCATACGCTGTGTTACCTTAATTACAAGGCTCAAATATGTTTTGAGGCACCAGATGATTTTTTCAATTATTATCTTTGGTTAAAAATGACTCTTCTGATAGTAAAGTTTGTCAATGGTCAGCCCTTATCTGCTTTTTTAAAAGGCGATTCAGCGTGTTCAATTGGCCTCGTAGATAGCAGAGCCCCTCGGTAAATGAAGTCGCTCTGACTGGCAGTTCAGCTCAGTGCATGAGGAGAAACGGAAGTGAGGTAAGATTATATTTTCTCAAGCAGACTGTTTCTGTTAGTGCTATTGACTGCTAGCACATGGTAAATATTCTTTATTCGTTCAACACCGAGTTGTGTTGTTTATATGTAAACTGCTAACTAGTATCTTGAATCTGTTCTGTCAGTCTTCGGATGTTCCTTTTTGAATCAGAAATACAGACTACTGCTGTCTGCTGCTATGGAGCGTTATCTACTCTCATGCAAGCGCAGAACACACTTGCTTGTTGGCCATTGGCTGTAGTCTTCAAGGTGTGTTCAGGTGCAACTTTTTGGCCGAGAGAAAGGCGACAGGTGAAAGCCTTGAGGGACTGGATCAACACGAACCTCATCTGGGCTAAATGCAAAAGACATTAGTATATTATTCACTCCATTTTCATACTCAAAAAAAATTGAGTGGCGTCTTGTGACCTGTGCAGAGGCATCTCAAATTGTTATGTTTCTTTATCTATTCATTCAGATTATTTACTTTAATTTGTCCCCTACATGTGACTGTTAATTGTGAACCTTTCCACTCTTGAAATCTCAACTGTTGATCAACAAACGTTTTCATTATCTATAAATCTACCCATAATTTTGATGGATTGGAATTGATTCAGTTTGTCTATAAATGTCACAAAATAGTGAGAAATGCCTGTCACAAGCTGGAACCAAAGAAATTTTGGCATTTCTGGTTGATAACTGAATTCATTGAATAATCCAAAACCTAAATTGTATGCAGATTAATTCACGTTTGATTTCCTGAAGTTTTTTGTACTTATATTTGCCAGTTTATAAATGATAGATTTGCTGTTTCTAGCACCTGAATTAAAACGAAACTGAGCCGTGTATGCTGCATGTGTGTAACTGCATATCTTTTGATGATGCAGTAACTAAGCTAAACAACCAAATGGAAGTTTTTATTTTGGACAGAGAAGGTTACTTTTAAGTCATCTGGAATTAAGCATGTAAGAGGAAGATGTATATAAAAAAGTATCACCACTAATTTATAATAAGAGGGAATCATGTCAGTGAAGGGCAGTGGGGTAGTTTATCATCTTCTCCACATGGAGGCAGTGTGGTACCAGCTGTGTGTGTACGTGTGTGTATCTGTGTGTGTGTGTGTGAGCGCTGGAGGTGATGCAGTGGAGTCAGTAAATCAAAGCTCTGCGCCCCACAGAGAGGCTGAGGCAGCGGCTGACCTCTAAGTCCTCAGTGGCTGCCGCTACAATGTGAGGGCTCTAATCTCCCTGCAGGAAGGACCCAACGTCCACAAACCAAACTACAGCCAGAACACCAGCCCTCACAAGCACCGACATATTTACCTTTCAAATGCACACTGTGTGCAGTCTGACACAGGAGAACCTTTTTTTTTCTCCCCCTATCTCCCTGCCTATATCCAACAGCATTGTAGTGAAGCAGCCGACACAAGCGTGGAAGCTTTGTACATCATGGCCTAATTAATCAGTCATCATCACCAAACCACTGTAGTAGCAAACCCCTCCAGGGGAAGAGGAGAACACAGTGTCCAAGAAAAGGTCTGCTATTCCGAGCAAACGTACACCCCCGCCCTGACACCCCCGCGCGACTCCCTCGCTCCCCATCCAGCCCTCTACAGCAGTCACAACACGGCGGCCATTTTAGATCTATAAATCAGAATGCATGGCGTCACGCCACTGTGTATAACCTTATGTGGCTTCGCTCTCGCTCTCTCTCTCACTGCAGCAGCAGCGGAGGAATGGAGGGAAGGATGTAGCGTGTAAAAACGCCAAAGATGGAGGAGGGAAATTTCTAGAGAGGAAGAGCAAACGAGAGGTCCTCAAGTTGTGCATTTTGATGCTGGTGGAGTTTAAAGGGTGGAGGGAGAGCAATGTGTTCATCTGTGCTTGTGTATGACTTTGTGTATATATGTGTGTGTGTGTGTGTGTGTGAGGGGACTGGAACAGAGGGTCATGATTGCAGGACACGTTAGGTATAGATCAGGGTGTTAGTGTGTATTTATATAACCATGGGGACACAAATCACATCACACAGCTACACTATGGGGACGTGCGTTCCATTTGACGACACAATGTGGGTCCCCGCGATGTAAACCTTTAAATTTCGGCGTTAAGGCTCGTTTTTTGGTTCCGGTTGAGGCTGGGATTCGGTATGTACCCCTGCTTATGGTTAAATTCGCCAAGGAATGAACGCAAGTCAATGCAATGTCCTCCTAAGTGACAAAAACATGTTTGTGTGTGTGTGCGGGGCTGAGCTCACTCAGCCCAGTCAGCCCTTCCTTTCTTCACGCCTGTCGGAAAGACTCCCCTGTCAAAGGCATGGCTGAACGGGTGCATCTCTCTCCCTCTCCTCCTTCCCGACTCTCACTCTCTCTATCTCTCTCCCATGTGAGCACAGACCACCGCTTCGTGCTACCAAGTCCTCCCTGCTCTCCAGCCAAGCGAGAGAGCCCCCTCTCGGCATCACCATCGCCAGAGAGACGGCCTCGGGACACAAATAGGACGTGACACCCCGAGAGAGAGGGTGGAGGTGGAGGAGCCAGAGGAGAAGGAGGAGGAGGAGGAAAGGAAAAAAATGTACTCTCTCCTCTCGTCCTACCCCACTGTCTTGTCTCTCTCTGTTTTTTCCTTCGGAAGGCCTACGGCTGCAGAGTGGTGGGGAAGAGACGTGCATTGACATAGAGTTTGTGACACCCGATGACTCATGGTGAAGACATTTGAAGAGGGATATGACCTCAATTCGGTGATTTATGTAATCATCCCTTAGTCCACTCCTGTTACCAGTGTGTGGTTACCGCCTTTTTTTACCATAGCTCCTCTCCTGTGTCGTCTTGTTAATTTTCTTTGGGTGTCCTCATCTCAGTCTTGATTGCATATTAAAATCTGCTTTATTGGCATTACCCTAATTAAGTGCAGTAGTGCCAAAGCGTGTTTTACAAGGTCTACAATGTAAATTTAATAATATAGCAGTGGTGGAAGGAGTGTTGAGATGTTTTAGTGCGAGCTAAACTGTAAAGCCTCAAAGTAAAACACTGCATTAAACAATCACGAACGACTCCAAGAGCTCCTCAGAAATAAAAAGACCTGCATGGTGTGAGGACTTCAAGAGTGTTATCTTGGTTAAGGAACATAAAAACCCATTTTAAATTGCTCCGATATAGGTAGATATTGAGAATATATGTAGCTCCAACCATGTTTAATTAATTTAATGTCAATACCCCTGCAATATGTATTAATGTGGAATAAAAGGCACGCCATTTCATTGCCTATGGGACTGCCCAAATTCTGGATGGAGTTTAAAAAAACACAGCATTACAAGTGTTTAGCTCCACAATCATAATTTTACTTGCGTAGAAGTACAAAAGCACTCATCAGGCAATCGAGTGACGGCTGTGTAGGTGTTATGTTACTGAATTGTTGGGCATTACTGTTGATGCATTACTGTGTAAGTTAATGTTTTGGCTGGTCTAGATGAGGCAAGTTTCAAATACTTTTTTGCATATTATTCTATAAGCTGATCTCATGTTCAATTTGCAAAATATTGACCTTTAACTAATCACTATAGCTGCCAAAAAATGGCATAAAATAAAAGATTCCCTGTGAATTTAGTGGAGTACGAGTGTAAAGTACAAATAAAACAGAAATACTTCAGAACAAATACCTAAATTTGTACTTAAATAAAGAGCTTATTACCTTAACAATAGTTATTTTTCAGAGTCTAAAGACAACAGATGGTTTACACGTTACTAAAAACCCTCAATCTCATTTGCACAGACCTAAAAGCAGTGTAACGTTCAACCACAGCTGCACACCTGAACGCTGGAGCACAAAAAGCCCTTCAACACTTGCATTTACTTGCAAGGAAGTACAAAAGTTCTCATCAGGCAATCCAGTGACGGTGGATAGATGTTATGTTACCGAATTATTGGGCATTATTGTTGATGCATTATTGTGTAAGCAGCATTCAATGTTGTAGCTGGTCTAGATGACACAAAATTTAACCTACTTTACTGAATATTATTTTATGAGCTGATCGCATGTTCTGTATGTAAAATATTGATTTTAACTGGTCGCTATAGCTGCCAAAAAATGATGCAAAATAAAAGATTCCCACGGACTTCAGTGGAGAATGAAGTAGAAATACAAGGACCTAAAGTTGTACTTAAATAAAGCACTTTACCTACATGTTACTTGATTTTCAGAGTGTAAAGACAACAGATGGTTTGCACGTTACTGCAAACTCTCTGTCTCCTTTGCACAGACCTAAAAGCAGTGTAACGTTCAACCGCAGCTGCACACCTGAACGCTGGAGCACAAAAAGCCCTTCAACATCTTCAAAATGTAAATACACTTTGAGTACCGCCGAAAGCAAAGCTTGCTCCGCGGTACAATGCTGATAACAGATAGACCGTGGCTCTGCCTGAAAACACATGAAGGAGGCTGACATGATACTTATCGACTAGTCCGCGGCACCACGCTTGCCCCCGATGACCTCAGGGAGAGAGAGAAAGAGAGAGAGAGAGAGAGACGGAACGGGAGTGATGGAGAGAGGACAGAGGAGGAAGACAGACGGGGAGAGAAAGAGACACGGGGATGGTGCAGAGACACGCAGGGGAGAGATGGAGGGAGGTGGAGGAGAGAGGAGAGCATGGGAGATTATCCAGAGGCTGACAGAATGAAAACAGACTGTAGTGAGGTGGTGAAAAAAAAATAGTCTGAAAGAGAGAAAAGACAGTGAAAGAGTGGTGTAATATGCCTCTGTGAGGTTCTGAAAAATGCCATATATGTAAAACATTCATCACTGCGTGTGTGTGAGCAAAAAGATGTGCATTCCCTCTGTGCGTTTGTCTATGCACAGAGGATGAAGAGTTTCACCCCCCCACCCCCTCCTGCCCTGCTCTGTTCATCTCTTTCTCTTCCTCAGCGCGGGTCAGGCATCCATTTTAGCTGGGCTCTAATCTTCAGCGAGCGCTCCTACATTTTGTGAGCGAGGAAGCCAACACTCCTACATTTTGAGAGGGAGAGAGGATGCACACACTTCAGTCTCGGAGCGAGGCGGTGCACGCTCCTACGTTGTTTTTCTTTTTGTTGTTGTTGTTGTTTTTCCAGGGCAGACAACAAGTAGCTCAACATCTGAAGACCGAAAAAAAAACAAAAAAACGCAGAGGCTCATCCCTGCGTTCTCGTGAAAAGCGATCGCCCTTTTAACATTTCAGTTTCACTGTACTCAATATCTCAACATCAATACCTCACCGAGGGATGGACACTTACCTTCTGGCGATTAAAAAACAAAAGTTATTGTGAAAAATACACCTCTTACAATTTTTTATTAGCGGTTAAATCTTAGCCAATATTGCCTTGTGGTTACGTACGAAAGACGTCTTGTTGCCATCGATCACTTCAGCAAAAAGATTTTCATGTAACGCGCAGGCAGACTATAAAATGCAGGAGCTGGGGAATAGCTGGAAGGGTAAATCTGACTTTTGAAGAGTTTCCAAAATGAGAGACGTGAGGCTTGTGTGACTTGAAGCCCGATTACGAAACCTGCTGATGCTGTGCCCCGTTTTAGCAACCCCCGGGCTTCTCCCCGAGACTTCTAGCCCCGAACGATCCCCTCTTTTTTTTTTCCAGCCATCATCCGAACCCCTGTGCACCCCTCCTTTGCTTCCCCCTTTCAAGCTCATTAAGTTAGGATGCCTTATCAGAGGGCACACTCACCCCTCCAAGGCCCTACGCACATGCATGTGCGCGCTCACACGCAATATTCAGGCTGGCTTGATAAAACCTATTGTTCATACATGCACACACACTCTCTCACACACACACACACACACACACACACACACACATATATATATATATATATATATATATATATATATAGAACCCCCGTTCTTCCATTTTTCTCTCCAAACCCTAACCCATCTCGAACCCACCCCCACCACCACCGCCACCGCCCCGCACTCTCCTCCTAATCAACTCTTCCCATCCCTTCGCTCTCACCCTCCGCTCACCCCCCCACTCAGCTCTGGGGAGACACATTTTAGCAGAGAGGGAGGGATAGAGAGAAAAAGAGAAGGGGAAAGAGAGGGAGAGAGACGGGGGAGACAGAGGGAGAGAAAGAGATGCACTCCTCCTCTCTGCTCTGCTGCCACAGCGGCTTGGCTACAGAAGCCTTTGATGTTCTGCAAATTTCAAATTTCATTATAGAGAACCCCCTTCTCCTCTCCCCTCTCCCTTCCCCCTCCCTCTCCTCCCCCTCTCTGCTCTCGCGCTTAAACAAGCTTTTCTGCCTCACTCTCCCTCACCCCCCCCCCCCCTCGCCCCCCACCCCCCCAATGCTGAAGTTAAGAAACTGAAAGCCCTGCAGAAGAGACTCTTCGTATGGGTTAATTATTCATTGGGCTGTGCGTGTATGTGCCAAATGTATGTCTCTGTGTGTGTCTGTACGTACATGTGTGTGTGTGTGTGTGTGAGTCACGGGCTGGCAGTGGGGTGGAATCTGGATTTTGTGATGCCTGTCTTATCTCCGATCGTCTTGGATCGCCTCCACCCACTCGCTCTTGTCACTCTACCGAACATGCACTCACTTCTCCCGATAAGAGAGCGTTGGCCTTTTAGGATAAAACACACACTCATACACACACACACACAACCTCACGCGCACAGACGGACACACACAACAAGCCCTTCCTCTGTAGAGATGCCATTTTCAAGCCAGGGCGTTCTTGAGACTCAGCATCAATGCGGCAAGGCAACCATTTCAGGGCAGGAAGCTGCCATTTTGGTTCAGAGCATGTCAGCTGCTTTGAGAAGATATGTGTCCCAGTGGCCCTCAGATGAAACTGGGGTGCCACTGAAGTGGTTGACAGATCGGTGGTGTCAGCAGCGTCGGTGGGGAGAGAGAAGGGGAGAAGGAGGGAAGAGTCTGAGTGCTGTTTCTCTTCAGGATGTTCGTAAATGGGTGTGTTTTTTTGAGTGTCAGCTGTAAACTGGGTTGAGGCTCTCAGCCGCTCTCTGGCACGGAGGTGACAAGATGAAAATGTTTGATATAACGACCTTTTTTTGTGCCGTAACATGAACCCACTGAACCTTTGGCTGTTTCTGCTTGGTTTTCACACTGTTTATTCACAGGCTTATAACGCAGTCATTGCATGTCTCAGCTAGACATGAGGTATATTGTTATTTTCAGAAGAAGTTACTAAATAAAAAATGTCATCTGTTGGAATTTCACTTGCACTAAAAAATTAGAATATTGGACTTTATTTATTGTTTTTGCTTACACACTCACAGGCCACTTTATTAGGTACACCTTAGCTAGTACTGGGTTGGACCCCTTTTGCCTTCAGAGCTGCCTTAATTCTTCATGACATAGATTCAACAAGGTGCTGGAGACATTCCTCAGAGATTTCTGTCCATACTGACATGATAGCATCACACAGTTGTGAATCTCCCGTTCCACCACATCCCAAAGGTGCTCTATTGGACTGAGATCTGGTGAGTGTGGAGTGAAGTCATCATCATGTTCAAGAAACCAGTTTGAGATGATTTGAGCTTTGTGACATGGTGCGTTATCCTGCTGGAAGTAGCCATCAGAAGATGGTACGCTGTGGTCATAAAGGGATGGACACGGTCAGCAACAATACTCAGGTAGGCTGTGGTGTTTAAACCATGCTCAGTTGGTACTAAGGGGCCCAAAGTGTGCCAAGAAAATATCCCCCACACCATTACACCACCACCAGCAGCAGCCTGAAGTGTTGATACAAGGCAGGATGGATCCATGCTTTCATGTTGTTTACACCAAATTCTCACCCTACCATCTGAATGTTCAGACCAGGCAACGTTTTTCCAATCTTCTATTGTCCAGTTTTGGTGAGCCTGTGTGAACTGTAGCCTCAGTTTCCTGTTGTTAGCTGACAGCAGTGGCACCTGGTGTGGTCTGCTGCTGCTGGAGCCCATCTGCTCCAAGGTTGGACGTGTTGATGGTTCAGAGATGGTCTTCTGCAGACCTTGGTTGTAACGAGTTACTTGAGTTACTGTTGCCTTTCTATTATCTTGAACCAGTCTGGCCATTCTCCTCGGGCCCTCCTCTGTAAACACTAGAGATGGTTGTGCGTGAAAATCCCAGTAGATAAGCAGTTTCTGAAATACTCAGTGCAGCCATGTTCAAAGTCACTTCAATCACCTTTCTTCCCCATTCTGATGCTCGGTTGGAACTTCAGCAGGTCGTCTTGACCATGTCTACAAGCCCTAAGTGCACTGAGTTGCTGCCACGTGATTGGCCCATTAGCTATTAGCTGCGGCTCAGAGGTAGAGCGAGTTGTCCTCTACTCAGAAGATCAGCAGTCCAATCCCCAGCTCCTCCAGTCTGCATGTCGAAGTATCCTTGAATCCCGAAATGCTCCCAATGGCTGTTCCATCGGTGTGTAAGTGTGTTGAAAAACTGAGAAGCAGGTGGCACCTTGTTGGTAGCCTCGGCCACTAGTGTACGAACGTGTGTGGGAATGTGACCCGTAGTGTAAAAAGCGCTTTGAGTGGTCAAATGACTAGAAAGGTGGTATACAAGTGCAAGTCCATTTGCCATCTATTTGTGTTAACAAGCAGTTGAACATGTGTGCCTAATAAAGTGGCCAGTGAGTGTATTTGTACACTGCATTGTGAACTTTATTTTGCCAAAAATATTTTTAAAGGTTCACTACTATTTTTACAACAGGAACTGGTAGTTATATGTAAATAATACCATCTCTATTGGATGCATGCCGCTAAACCTGGTTGCTAGCTTTTTCTGACCACACCTGCATGCTACTGTACTACCTACAACATCATTGTGGAGAACCCCTAAGAAGAAACTAAGAAAATACAGATCGAGGACAGAGTCTCTGCACCACCACACACTTATAGCTCAGGAACATTACCATGAGCCTGAGAGGCTGGTAGGTTTAATGCCACTCCAGAGGACGACAGACTTTGTTGTGTAACAGGTGAAATTAAGAATGAGGTTCATTCTGTCCTGCATACGAAGACATAAGGGAAGTACTTTTAAGTAAAATTACCTCCATTTATGTTTTTTTCTTTTGGTTGGATGACCATTTTTTGGGAGACCTTATTTGCCAGGGACCCTGGGATACAAGGTCAAGTATTTTGTTTGTGTAGTGAGCAGGAGAATAACATGTACTTCAGACTTATCAACTTATCACTGCAACAATACTGCAATGTTTTGTAAACCAAATTTCCATTTCTTGCAGGGAGTTTATCAACTGCTGTTTCCAAGGCCAATGACGAACTTTAAAAACTCAACTTTCAAGACAAAACCAATGATAAGTTTTAATAGTGCTAAAAAAAAAAGGGAATCTGAACGACTATAATTCAGTGGAAATGCGGTAAACGCCTTCCTGCTGATGAAGACCATGCAATATGACTGAACAGCTACAAAAAGGACTTTCTGTGAGAATATTCTGTCAGACGCTCTTTCCAAGGTCAAGAATTAACTTTATGACTTAAAATGTATTTTTCTTATTACCATCTGTGATTGACATATCTTAGCCCTACATTTCCCATTATTTGTGTGTGTGTGTGTGTGTGTGTGTGTGTGTGTGTGTGTGCGTGTGTGTGCGTGTGTGTATCTGTGTGGAAGGTCACCGTCAGTTGATAGCCTGTCATTCAGTCAGTCATGGCCCTCTGATCTGATTGCCTCCCTCTCTTTCATCTCCTGCTTTCCCTCCCCCCTCTCCGATTCACTACCTTCCAGGTCTCAGCTGCCACTCCTCTTTCACCTCTGACCCCAGCCCAAGGCCAAGGTTGGGAGGTTGTTGCCACGGCAACACGAACGGTCCCCTGGCCCGTGACTGCTGACCCGGGACCTCTGAGTTACCATGACGATCATAATTCGCTCCCCTCTGCCCCCTGCCAGCTTGTCCATGAATACCATTTAGAGAGACAAACAAACCGAAGCGATGCGGGGATCAACGGATAGATGGACTAATGGACGGACGCACGGACAGATGGACGGATGAACAAAAGAAGGACGCGTGTGACATTGAATGGACGAGCTTTAGAAATGAGTTTTGATGACCTATCGACCCTCTTCTCCTCTTTCAGTTCGAGGAAAAAGGATGTCCTCGATTGGATGTAGATGGGGATCAAGTCAACAGAGGTGGCTTTGCTTGACTAAACAGCATCAAACTCTTAAGAGGTCACCACTCCAGAGACTGGCTTTAATTCTTATTCAAATAACTGGGACAACCCCAAACTCCAGCTTAGGCCTGCCAATGGCCAGAATACTTATTTGAAATGATGAAAAACTGTTTTGCTCTTCTTCATTTTGTTACGGACATGAAACAAAACACAAACATCTACTATTTGAAAGTTACTGCACAACAAGGACTGATGTGTGTGAAGTTCTGGCAAAGCATCTCATGTTACGCCTCAACACTGAACAACAAATCGCAAAAACCATTATTCACACTTTCCCGACAGATGTTCTACCTTACTTCACACATGGTTCGCTTATATGCAACAACATGCTTGAGTAAGTGTCATAATGAAACCTTCTGATGTATGTGGAGGTATTATACCTGCTGGAAGGCCACTTTGCTCTTCAATGCAAGCTCCTGTTGCGTGGGGTTGGATGTGTAAATGGCCGAACGATACTGAGTACCATGGTCATTGTGTTGCTTCATACCTGCGTAAACACACACACACACACACAAAGGGAAAAACAAGACACCCCATAAATAAGCATGAGTACCACAATCGCCACGGACACAGTGTCATTTGCATGTAAAAGGTTTTTACAATTATGTCATCATCCTGCATCTTTGAATTCATAAAGCCAAATGAATTCAAAGATCACAGCAGATTTGGGCTTTCATTAGGGAGGCCTGCGGTGTGTAGGTGCATGAGCTCGTGTAGGTGGGTGTATTTTCCTCGTCTTTGTCATCTATGTGGCACTGTCAAAATTTTCGTCAGCTTTACATCAGAGTGTTTGGAGGAGGCCCAAGCCTAGTGTACCTTGATTAGGAGGCCAAACAGCTGCCATCACTTCTATGCCTTTCAAAGGCTACAATCCTGAGCGGCTCTGGCACCCATGGACCACTCCATGACGGGCTTCTGTCTGTCTTTATCTCATACCCTCTCTCCCACTCAGCCTTTGTTTCCTCTCTTTACTGGAGAGCATCATTCTTTTCTTTATCTATCCTTCTAAATCCTTGTCTTTCTCAATCTTTGGCCTTCTGTGTATGGGCCAGGGTGAAGTGGTACAGTGTGTGTGTGTTCTTCTTTAAGGCTTAAACAGCTTTTCTTTTCAGCCTGCAGGCAGCGACACTGGCTTAGTTCATTGGGACATCGAGTCCTGTTCTTTCTTGTCTCTTAAGTTGGTCAAACTTTGACCATTGTTTAGAGATTGTTCAGACCAGTGTTACATATCAAATGCTACATCAGTGGAGGAGCTGATTCTTCTTCTGTCAGGGTATTCTGAACCTTTTTGAGGCAATATCTTTGCCATGGGGAAGTATTTATATCTTACTGTCATGTACATTCTTTCTGATTTTCCAATGAATTTCCTTGAAGCACTATTACTTAGTTATTTTGGCTACCAAGGTTACGCCCGACAGTGTTTTAAAATGAAAACGATCTCAGTACACTTTACGCATTTCAGCACCATTTCAGAAATAATTTCCATCCATACAAACAGGCCTGAAAATGCAATATGCTTGCCTAGTTTCGAACATGCAACAGAGGAAGAACAGCAATGGCTTAAAGTAAGACCAGAGACTTCTTTGCTTCAACTGTTGACGAGATGGAATTGTTACCGCAGTGAAACATGAGTATAAGACTGTAGAGGCAGTAGAAAACATAGATTGGGAGACGCTGCAAAGCAAATTCAGTGACATATTAGAGCAGTTCTAGGAGCATTACCCATCACTGGAGGAAGCCGTGGCAATGGGCAAGGAGTAACGTTACCCGTACAAGATGGATGAAATCAAAAAAGAAATGCAGACCTGGCTAAAATGTTTTGGCTTGACACATCCCATTCCTGACCCAATCAGGAAGCGGACATGAGTGTCTGTGTCGCTGAAAACACTGGATCAATGTGGAAGCTATCACGTCACGTCAGTATGCCAAAAGTTATGTATTCTAAACCGAAAAGGCACTGATGTGAATGTAGCCTATTTTCACACCAGATAAAGATTAACATTAGCATCTATTTAGAGTTGTGCTTGAGTCTTTCCAATACAATTCCATCATTTACTCCCCCTTTTAGCTCTGTTTTGGTCTCCACCGACACCTGAGTGAAATATCTGGCTCGTTAGCTGCTGATGGCTCAACTATGCCCACCAGCTAGTTCCAGCTAGTTGCTAGCTTTTGCTGCTGTTTGCTGCAAGGCAGGGAGTGTATAGTTTTTGGTGTTTCAGCTGCCTGCTGCAACTGGAAATAAGTTGCAAAGAGTGGGTAGAGCAGAAGAAAATTAAAGTTGCAAGCTGTAAAACTAAAACAACAAGCTAAAAGGAGCTAAAATGCTTCATAGAGATGAGGGGAAAATGTCAAGTGATAATTCACTGTGGGCTTAAACCCCTTTTATAGTACACAGTATCATCTGAAAATGTTGATTAGTGCTTTAAATTAGAGTAATATTGCCTTTCTAAATTGCAATTTGCTGTAGAAGTGTTCAGTGTGTGTGATGACATGAATATTGAGCTCCCACAGGAGAAAGACAGATGTCAAGCCTATCTATCAGAAGCTCCGATGACAACCTGAGATGACGAAAACAACAAAATAACATTATTAAATGATCAGATGTGGCCACCGTAATGCCACAGTGGTCCCCTGCCACATTTACATACAGCTCTTCCCCACAGGAACTCCTCAGGAGATAAGGTCTGTTGCCTATATGAGCTTTAACATGTTTAACATTTTGTCAGACAACGTACTGTATGTGACACCTGTTAATATCTCTGTGTTGTTTTCTATTTATACTGCGGGAGCAAACAGATTCCCACTGAATGTGCTGACAGGCTGGAGCCACAAGATGCTGGCATCTCCCTGACACAGTGATCTGCATATCTTGTTCTCTTTAGATTAAATGTTACCTTACATCATAGAGTGTCACAATCTATCTGTGACACAGTCTGTTCAGATATAATGGCTATAAGTATTCATCTGGTCTTCATTCAAATCGGAGCAGACAAGCAGACGTCGCCCGCTCTCCGACGCACGCTGAATGCCTCAGAGAATTTGCTTCACTGGAAATTTCCTCAACAATATTAAATGCTTGAGTTGTTCAAATATGATAAAACAGTGTGTTGTGGAGATAACCCTGTTGAACAAAATGTGTGCGTATCAGCCTCTGTTCAGTGCAGAGCTTGTTCCCTTTAATATCTTCTCTATCGAAAACACAATGCATTTTACATTTAAAATCTTTCACAGCAGCCCTGAGTAACACTAACTGACATCTCTATCACATTAAAGTGAACGGCCTTAGGCAGAAAAACAATAGGAGAATTTGTACCTTTACAGACTTTAAGTAGTTTAGAGCCAAAGTGGCCAAGTTCACCACAACACAGTCTGTGTCTTTTGTCTGTCCCTCCATTATTGATATCTCACACAACTATTCCATCTCCATTGGTAGTCCAATCAACAAATCTTGTAAATGTAGTGCCAAACTTTTGTCTGAACTTTTTGACTGTAGTCATTTTTATACAGAGATCGTGCTATAAGGCTGCTACGAAGTCCCTTCTTTATGCCGCCTTTGCATTTTTACACTGAACCAATCAACTGCATCATAATCCCGCTCCAATGCGTGACTTTTAGATAGCATGCCGGCATCTCCGTTTTACGGTGGCTGATCTCACACTCTGCTCAGACCGTAAGGACCTCCCTCACCTCATTATTTTTCAAATTTGTTGACATTTTTGGCTGCTATTCTTCTTTGAGTTAGCTGCTAACTGCTACAAGCTACTTTTTAAATCTCTTGTGGTGGGTCACACACATAACACATTGTCAAAACGTCACATCCGTGCCTCCCATGATCCCATCCTGCTGTCTGCCCAATTAATACAGACATTGTGTTGGCGCTGTTACCACCTCCGATGCCAGCTTGAAGGCATCTCTTTGCCCCAATTCCGCAATTGTACCGTTTATACAGAACGGCGACGCAGCATAACAGCGTGAAATTTCCTCCTTGAAGAGGCAGTGTAGAAGGGGTCTGTGATGTGATACCACTAGATGACACAAAAAAGTGTCCACAAACAAGGACAACAGGTCTACGTTAAGCAAAATAAAGTATAAGGTGAAGTAAACCCAAAATGTGATGTCCTCATATGAGGACGCAGGGTCTCAGGTTATGGGGAACTGTGAACAAATGAGGCTTGTGTACGTGCACCCAGCACCACAATGATCGAAATTTGTAAAACAGAGTCAAGCGTAGGCACAGCCTCACAAAGCTGATGAAAAGAATCTATGTACATTTCTGCCTTTGTGCTTGCACACAGCTTTAATCATGAATCTACACAGAGTTTAATGCATCTAGCCCCTGGAGTGGGCCGGCCGAGCAACACACGAGCATGAGCTATTAGATGAGCAGAGCTGCAGAGAAGGAGTTGAGCTCCCTGGGGTTCAACTCTTCCTCATTGTTGGAAGCTGCAGGCATTAAGTGTGTGTTCTGGCCTGTTAGTAGCCGGTACAGCCAGAAGGCTTAGCTTTAATAAAATTCCCTTGACCTGACAACAAACAATTTACAAGTTAAGAAAACAAAATCACGGCCCGGTGCTGTGGTTAGCATTGTCGCCTCACGAGAGTTCCTGGTTCAAACCCAGGGTTGAGGGTTTAAACCTTAAAGTGGGGAAGCCCTTCTGTGAAGAGTCTGCATGTTCTCCCTGTGTCAGCGTGGGTTTTCTCCGGGTACTCCAGCTTCCTCCCACAGTCCAAAGACATGCAGGTTAACTGGTGACTCTAAATTGTGCGTAGGTGTGTATGTGAGCGTGAATGGTTGTCTGTCTCTATGTGTCAGCCCTGTGATAGTCTGGTGACCTGTCCAGGGTGAACCCTGCCTCTCGCCCAATGTCAGCTAGGATCGGACCCCACAGCCATCCCAAGAACCATGCCCCTAGCGTGGCTAAAAACATCCCTGATTTCATCTTCTACTACTTAAATATATTAGTCATATACAGTTTATTTATTATATTTTTATTATTTTTTCTTTACTGTATCATCCACAATCCAACCCACTCTCTCGATTGTCTCCCTCTGTCTCTGCCTCCATGTCTACCCTCACCCTCTTCCTCTCCATCTCTGCAGTGTTGGATGTCGGCCATCTTGCCCCCAGCGCTGTTGTTCAGTGACGGGGCTAATGGTGGCCCCTCCATCAAAGGCCACCGAGCCACTCTGCCATTGGCTGTCCACCAGAGCCTTTACTCTGATTGGCCGGCTGGCAGGGGTCTTGTAGCTTTGCTGCTCCCTGTGACCTTCCCTGCTGACCCTGACGTCCTGACCAGCTCAAACACACACACACACACAGCTATGCTTGTGCATGTGTGCAAGATCATGTGTGGACATAATACACACAGGGAAAACTTAATATACTGAAACTATTTGACTGTTGTAATTTGATTAAAGCTCTTTTACACAGAACAAGGAATTCATTTTCTACCTTGCAGGAAAGGTAGACGATTAATATCTCTTAAAAAAAAAGCAACTAAAGACAACGGAGGCTTTTCATCACAAAGACAAACTTAATGATAAGGATATCAAAGAGAAGTCAAGAGACAAACACCCTTGAGTGGTAGGAGCTGCTTCCAACACAAAGACAATTAAGATTCATCACATCTTCAGAGATTCCTCCACCATCAGACGAGGAGTTACTCCCTAATCAAAATATTAACGCCATCCAAAACATCAGCCACAGTTTCGACTATACCAAGTCCAAATCCATCCCCACAAGTATTCAGTCCTCAAAGAACTACAACAGCAACAAATACCACCCAAAAAAACTCCCCCTTCCCGCTGCTGCTGCCGCCGTCTCTCTCTTGCTCTCTCCATTTTTAACAGCCCCCTTCGTTATTTTCTCCATCCATCAAAGGCGGCAGTAATTATTAATGAGAGCCTCCCTGTTCTCTCTGCATTATGCATGAGAGCCTTGCCTCTGAAAGCAGAGGGTAATGGGGGGTGGACAGAAGAGGAGGGGCTACGGGTCACACACGTGCACACACACATACACACGCCGCCTCTCAGGGTCACTGACCTATGCCCAGGAAGCCAAAAATATTAATTAATTGCTCCCCCTCTAAATAAGAAAATGTAAAAGTAGCCCCTTCGACACAAATGGAAGCCAAAATCAGACAAAGTGGGAGGGTGGCGGGGGTATCGCAAGTCTCAGAGGGAGTAGCTGCTCTATCCAGCACACATTCGTGCACAAACCTGCGCGCACAAACGTACATGTATACACTTTTTTGGGCTTGTTGTGTTTAAACCCGCTGAGATTTCTTGCAAGTCTGTAAAATCTCTTCCAGTGTTTACCCTGGCACGCTAAAAAAATGGCAGCGCTCAGCTTGTCCCTGCTGGCTGTTGAGGATAAAAGCCTGCTATTTCTCCCACTTCCAACTTCACCTTCACTCCTTCCATCTGCAAATCGTGCTCATTCACCTTCTGTCTTTGGCTCGTTCCTTATTCCCCACTCACTCATTTCCCTCCACCTTCCGTTCCTTTTTCTCTGTAACAACGGGTGAATATACGTTATGTGCGCATACGTGCGTTGGGGGGCGGTGGAAGAGGAGGGGGGGGTGCGGAAAGCGTTGCCAGACGATTTTAAGTTGCAGGCTAAAAAAAGGAGATGAAACAGTAAGAAGGTAATCAGATTAAAAGGGATGCTGGTGAGGAACTGGTGAGGAGGGAGGAGAAGATGAATAGACAAGAGGTAGAAATTACAGGCCGGCACAGAGTGAGAGCGCTGTACCATTGCGTGTAACGGCCCTCTACAGAACCGGTGGCCTGACCCCAGCTTATTCTCCCCTGGCGTCTTTTTTACACGACGATCCTTCATCCGTTAACAACTGTAAGAGCTGAGATTAGCCTCACCTCCCCACCTCTTTACGTACCGTCCCCTCCTTTCCCTCCATGTCTTTCAGCTCCCTCACTCCTTCAGTACTTCAGGAGCTCTCAAATAGATGTAAAACAAGAAAAGATTGCAAATGAGGCAAAAAAAAAAGCCCATTTAATTACGGAGACGAAAGAATAAACATTTCAGCAGTCAAGCTATTGTCAGTGTCCGCAATTAAGAAATGTTTCTGCGTAATTGGTGACTTTTTGCATCCTTCTGAGCGTGGAGGAAAAACATTTGAAGTGAATTCGAAATTATTGCACTTGGCAGTGCGTACCAATTAGACTGCAGCAGAGTGAGCACTAATGAACAATCCAAAATAGCTGCTTTTTTCCTCTTCTTTTACCTCTTTATTCCGACTCCTCTACCTGCATTTCCCGCACACTGTCACACAATGCAATGCTTGTTCACCCACTTCAGGTCTAGAGCGAGAGCACCCTAACCCCTGCGCCCGAGCTGAAACATCAGCCAGGATTATTTGGCGTTTTTCACGCTGATGGAGTCTACCCAGCGATCGTTATTTCTACTATACTGTCAAAAAAGTGCACCGCAAATAAAAAGAAATATAATGCCTGATAACTGCAGTCTTCCCTGTGTGTATGTGTGTGTGCGTGATAGTACTCAGGGTTGTGCCGTGCCCCGCGGTCCCGTTACGACTGTGTGCGTGCCAGCAGAGCCCTCTCCTCCTCTCCCCTCTCAGCTGCTATTTTTGCCCTGTTCTTATGTAAGCCGCTCCTGACGCGCTGGAGACAGAGGCAGAGTATGGAGTTGGGATGGTGAGAGCATCCCCAGCGGACACACACATACACTCGCCTGCACGTGCAAACACACACACACACACACACACACACACACAAACAGAACATATACACTAAGGGGAGAGAATATGTGACATATGCAAACATACAGAGCAAAACAGAAAGCGACACACTGCTGACTGTCAGATGGTGACACCACACATACGGAGGCAACCTTAAACCAGCAGCGGAACTGCGCGTGTGTGTCTTGGCATTAGTGCCGTGCATGCACGCGTATACATACACGACTCCAAGGTGCACACCGTGTAGCTTACTGCAGTAACTAGTCGTCATGTGTTTTAAAAAATCTGTTACATCTCTCCTCAGCTTCCGTGTTATTTTCTCTGCTGGAGCGGTGCTCTCTAACATGATCACTTCATGGTTCTGGGCATGTTGTCAGAGCACTGTGACTCTGGCCCTTACGCTGTTTATTTTTAGCTGCATCTAAATCTAACAAGTAGAGCTTGTTCTGCTGCTGTACTCAAATCAGTCCAGATGAGAGCACAAGTTAAATTCACCGTATTTAAATGTGTGATATCGTATGTTAAAGTTGGGCCATGAAAAAAAAATAAAAGGATAATGTTCAGGTCAGCAGTTTCAGCAAATGATGCTAATATATGTAGAACATTTCCATCATAACCATCAGCTTTGGAGGCAGAGTTCAATTTCTTTTTATCATTTGGCAATTTTAAAATGAAGTTAACCAAAATATCATCCAATGATTATTACACAAAATTTAATAATATCACCACAAGTTGGGTTCACTTGCCTGCAGGCGATGTATTTGTAAGAAAGTACTTTATTTCCAAATGCATCTTATTCCAGAGGAAAAAATCTTTTAATTACAGTTCATATGATTTTTGCGTGACTCAATTTTCCAACACTCAACGCGCCAACTTTGACAGCCTGAAATTAACGCTGCAAATATTTAGGCTCTGTGTGCGTGTGTGTGATTTGGTGTCAGTCATTATTATGCAGAACACTGATGCTGAGGTCTTTGCCTCTAATCAACAATTACAGCTCAGGTTGGGTTTGTTTTTTGTTTTTTTTTAAGTTGGAACCATCTTTGTATTTTGTTCGCTCTTCCTTATCACTCCTCGCTTTTTTTTCTTTTTTTTCCCTTCCACATTGTTTGAATCACATTTATTTATTTCCATTCAAGGTGAAAGAGTGCATGAAAATGTCTCACAAAACTCAACACTTCTATTTAAAAAAAAAAGGCTCTTTAGGTATACAGCACATAAACGTAATCAAACGCAGACATATAGCTCAACCCCCACAGCATGCACACACGTGCCGCAATCTCCATAAATTAGGATTGTCAGTGTGTGTGAGGGTGTAATAACTGACACCTGGTAATGAGCACGCCGTTCTCAGCCAACCAGAGAAGAGGCAAAGGGGCTGAGGTAAGAAGTGTGGGGGTGGCAGAGGTCACAGGTCAGAGGTCAAGGTCACCTCCTGCGGGGTTTGGCTTTAGATGGCTGGGGCAACCCTAAATTGAGGGATGTGGTGACACAGGGGGGACACGGGGGGACCCCAACAGGGAATTGGCGTGTGTCGCGGCCAGCTGGGGTGACGATATTATATAAAGGAATATTCATGCTCATTTAATTGTCAGAAAGTAACTGTCACCAGCGTGACTCGGCAGATGGAAGACAGCTTGATTTATGTGTATTTTGTGATCTGACCTTATCCGTGCCTGTGTGTAAGCGTGATAAGCCATTGTTGGTTTCTATGTGATAAGCTATTTCTGTAGCTTAAGAGAGTGTATATACCCTACGCAATGACGCCACAATGCAGCTGATAAAATAAAAAGAAAAGCTCATATGAATAAAAATGGCCACCTTGGCTGATTGTTGAATCTCACCCACCTATTTCACAGACCTGTAATATGTCTCTTTTCTGCCGTGTGACTCCGACGTCTACCTACAAGGGTGAGCATGCATGTACGTGCAGACGTTATCAAATGAGGACAGCCGCCTCGGCCATCTTAGCTGTGCATTTGTGTTTTTGTGTCTATCGCTGTTCACTGACGCAGCATCAGCAGCCCACACCATAAATACTGCATGGCCTCAAAAAATAGAGAGGATGGAGGGAACGAGGGCGAGAGGAAGGAAAGGAAAGGAGAGGAAAACAGATGAGGAGGAAACAAAGAGGAGGGGAAAAGCCTCGGTTGTTAAGAAGAAGGGCGGCGGATTGGAGGGGGGTTGGGGGGATGACAGAGGAAGAGATGGGAGAATGGAGAAATGGGGGGGGTGGGTGAGGAGCAGGGAGGAGAGAGTGACTAAGAGATAAAAGTGGAGTGAGTGGATGCGAGTGTGTTTGTGTGATGAGCGGATGGCCTCGGGGAGCGGTCGACTCACTGCGCTGCTCTGCGGATGTGCTGACGGGCTCCGGGCCGTTTGCTCACTCACTCGCCCCTCCGCTCTGCTCGCTGCAAAGAGGACAGGGGTGGGGGGGTGGGGGTGCAGGTGAGACGGGTGAGGAGGGGAGGAAGCTGGGAAAGAATGTGGAAGAATGGATGGGGGGGGGAACTGAAAGGTGGAGGAGAAAAAAGAGGCGTAAGAAATCACAGTAACAGAGAGAAGAGGAACGGAGGTGACCTTATGTTTGAATAAGTTAAGGAGCAATAAAGGGTGGTGGCACGGCTGTGGGAGAAGAAGTGGAGTAAAATAGAGGGATAACTTGACAGGTTGGCAGGGTGAAGAAGTGCTGCTACCCTCCACTGGGAGTTAAGGGGACGGAGGATACAGGGAGTGATGCGGGGCCTACGCTCTGTAACAAGGAAGTATCCAATAAGTGACATGCCATCGGTGCAGCTGTGTGCACCCTTCTGCATGCACAGTGCGTGTGTGTGCGAGCTGTGCCTATTCGCATGCACGCACAAATGGAGTAAAGCTGCCTATGAGTAGGCATAATGAGCACTTGTGCATAATGTGAAGTGACAGTATGCTCGTCTATGGAAATGTGTGCGCAATTGATCCGCAGTGTGTGAAAGAACAGCACGACGTGTTTGCATCTCACCAGTGATCATTCGAAATGCATCAAAATCATGTTTTCAAGCGGCACCATGAAACGGAGCTGCTGCTGCTGCCCTCTGACACGCAGATGTCACACCGACTGCTCAGAGTTCATCCGTGCTCGAGCGTTTCCATGCGCACACACACACACACGCACGCACACACGAGTGAAGGTATGTTACTGAAGAGTTGCAGACGTAAGAAACTTATAATATGGGAGCGTGTTGAATGGGGGGTCTTTATGCAACATCCCAGGGAAGCCAGCAGATTGAGACTAGTGTTGCTGAATATGGAAAGAGGGCACACAGCAAAGGCTGCTGGGAGTTTCTGATTGGCTGCTAATGTTGCTATCCAGGCTGGGATTGGTGGAGCTGACGCAGCCCGACATCACGTTGTCGGGACTAAACCCTTTTGAACTGAGGCAAAGCAGAGAGGCACAGATCTCAAAACACATACACACACATATGTGCGTACACACTCTCAGATACACACACGCACGCATTAAAAGGAAGTATTGCATGCAACTGAATATGCATCTGTATATGATAGTTCCACATGCACTCCAGCACTGTGTGTCTATATAAAACCAGGATGGGCTCTGTGTTGATGGCGTCAGGAGGAAACAGAATTCATAATGTTCCTGGGCTCGTCTCCATATGTGATGATCTCTGGTGACTCTGTGCAGTTGAAAGGGAAGCGAGCGAACTTCCTTAATTTCTCCATTCTCTTTTAAGCCCGGCTCTAAGGTGGACAGAATAAATTGGAGCTTAAGCATGCGTGAAGGCACAGCCAGCGGGCCCCTTTCCACCACTCCACGCCACATTTGTCAAATCAGAGGAATTTCTGCTACACGTGAACCCAGAATCGGAGGAGAGAGGAACGGCAGGGATTCACATTTAAGTCACGCACAAGGAGTTACACTCCCAGGAAGAAAAAAAAAGTATATTTGAGTTTGTGGTTATTTCGGAACATGTCGCCTGGTCTTAACTGTAACAGAAAAAACAAACAAGTAGCAGAGTTCATAGTCAATAAGCTGCATGCTATTAATAAAACATGAGATGAGACAAGGCAGTGAGTCAGGGGAAATGCATGACTACACTTTTGGCCTCACTGCCTTTGCCCTGTGGCGTGTCGGCTCGACTCTGCCTGTGTGCCTTTGCCCGTAGTAAGACGTGTCCCTGCCCTTGGCTACAGTGAATGGGAGAATCTCCTCTGATCGGGACGATGTGAGCTCACACAAGAACCTCAAATACTTACTTCCGCCTCTGCCTCTTTTTCGTCGACCCACTTTTGGCCGAACAGGTGAAGCGGAACGTGACGAACATACGAACACACACAGCTGATCTGCTTTTTGTGGCAGATGCACAAAACATGGCGAATGTTTTAGTGCATTTGGGTCACGCGGTGTGAGAGAACAACCATGACAGATGCAAAAGAGATGACAGAAATGATGTGGACGTCACTGAACGCGCGTGTGTATGTGAGCTAGTTTTAAGGCTGAAGGTCGGGCCTATGAATCTTTGATCCATCTCTTCCCAACTTGTCATGCCCCTCCCTACATTCAGTATGAGTGAGCAGAGTACCTCTTTGCCTGTCCTTTCCCTCTCAAACACACACACATGCACACACACACACACCCTCCCTGTGCCCTCCCGGTGCATTAATGTTCTTACATCACCTCCTCCAGTGAGCAGAAAAAAAACAAGAGACCTGAAGAGATGGAGAGATGGAGAGATGGGTTATGGGGGATGGGGTTCTTGTCGCTGCTGGGGGGTTGAGAGACGGGTGGGGAAGAGGCATGTGTCATTAAAGAGGAGAGCTGAGGAGACCGGGATTCAAGTTAAACACATTCGGCACACTGTACAGACTGTGTAAGTGCAGGAATATGGATCAGAACCTGAGTCAAAAAGTATTCGCAGATAACTCGGTTGAATCATTCGGGGGAAATGTTACACCATCGCAGCAAAGTTTCACCACTTTCCCGTGATTAGCAACTTCAGAATTGCCGTCAAGGGATTAAACCCACCCATCAGATGCACTATGCACAATAAAACCTAAATTCACAAACATTATTCAACCCCAAAAAAAAAGACCGAATTTAGTGTCGTCATTGCATCAGTCAGAGGCTCTTATGTGAAGTGAATGGCGAAAGGCACATGCCATGCACATGCTCTAACACAGAGAGGGGGTTTTCTGCAGTTAGGGCTTGAACATGCACCACACTGGTGCGCCTCTCCATGGATGGCTGGATCTCAGACACATTAACACAGTCTGGCATTGACTTACACCCCTGAGACCCCCCCCCCCCCCCCCCCCCCCCCCCCCCCCCCCCCCCCCCCCCCCCCCCCCCCCCCCCCCCCCCCCCCCCCCCCCCCCCCCCCCCCCCCCCCCCCCCCCCCCCCCCCCCCCCCCCCCCCCCCCCCCCCCCCCCCCCCCCCCCCCCCCCCCCCCCCCCCCCCCCCCCCCCCCCCCCCCCCCCATCACAACACACGCAGGCACACGTCTGGGCATCATCCTTCTGCTCTAATACACCCTGTGACCCTCGGGACGGGTCTTATTTGAGGGCGACTTTTTGGTTTGTGTGTGTGTGTGCATTGCTACCTTGCGTGGGATCGTGGTTTTCCCAAAAGCTTTTGAGCAGCTCCTCAACGCTGAGATCTTTAGGGGGGAAGACCACCCTCACCACCTCGGTGTGACCGGTGAGACCTAAAGGAGAATGAAAACTTGGATTAGTCAAATGTGGACAACTGACGTCTGCATGTCTTGTTAAACTGCCCGCTGAGACATCATGAGCAGCATCCGTGTGTGTTCCACGTAGATGTCATTGAATGCATGTGCCACAGGTAGAAGGGATTCAGGATTGAATCCACCCTTATGGAACATGGGAGAGGAAAAAGAGAGGTGCAGAGAAGGCACAGTAAAGGTTAAGGCTTATGGCGAAAGTCGCCAAAAGCACACAGACACTCGCTCCTGTCTGCAGCTGCCAGGACCCCAAAGCTTCAACAAGCTGCCTGCAGGCATTCTCAAACATGGGGGAGGCTTTAGGTCTCACATGCAGGTGCATGTGCGCACACACACAGACATATACACACATTCACAGCAGAAAAAGGTGTACCCACGTACCTCAACGCAAACATATACCTTTGGCTAAATGTAAATACAGCAGTGTTAGCTTTGGATTGTATCAATAGCAGCCATCCCCCGCTGTCACACATTACACAGACACGTGCACAGGTGTACATACACACACTGTCTCTCTCTCTCTCTCTCTCTCTCTCTCTCACACACACACACAGATAGATGCATCAGGTGCATTGCAGACAATAGGAGAAGGGCTGCCAAATTCATGCATCTGGCCTGAGACCCACTTTCTGTCTCTAAATGACACTTGGCGCGCCCAGAGGATCATCTCATGCCAAATGATCAGGGAAGACTTCACCTGTTTAAACAGTTGTTACCTAAAATCAAGAATAGGCACATTTTTCAGAGAATCCTAACAGTCATGACAGTGAATAGTCTTTTTTTTTTTACTATACATACTGTCACAAACTGGCTCAAAGAAAATAAAGAGAAGGGGGTCCACGCATATTTAAAACAAATTGAATTCATCAAAACTAAGATTGTCCTCGGCAGTAGAAGTCAGCGATGTTAGGCGTGTAAGCGATGCGTATACGTGTGGCACGTGTGCCGCGGAGGTGTTGAAAAACAAAAAGAGGAGGCTGCAGGGTGGACATCAGCTGTAGGAAGGGAGAGGCAAGAGGAAGCACATGTGCCAGCGTATATAGCCAAAGGCCCAGGTGAGCTGACAACCAATTGTCGCCTTCACAATGCACAGTACACAAACTCTCACCATATGGACAGATTTCGCTGTGGTTACAGCCAGCAGGGAGATGGGTTATAGGAACGGTAGAAAACAGTGCAAAAGCTGTTCGGTAAAAAATAATATGCACCGCTATGTTCCACGCTTGTCCCATCTGAATGGGGTGAAAGGCTTAGAAGTGATGCCACTAAAGCTGCTAGAGATTCAGTGTTTTTGCTGAAGGACACTTCAGCAGGGTGAACAGCCTTCGGGGTGAGGATGGCCTCCCAAATCATCACGACATCATTTTGCCCTTTTTTGTTTAATTGTTCTCTGCTGTTGAAAATAGTAAAACTTTATGAAGGGAACATCCTTGCTACAAAACCACAGCACTAGCCGCGTGTTTAAACACTTCGAATGAGCTGTGTTTATGTTTCCTTACAAGCCTCCTCTGCTGGTTCTGAGAGTAGTTAGGGTCCTCTCTACATAGGAAAAACCGAAGCAGCATGGTTAAGAAACGGGTGACACTGACAAAGGGGAACGTAGTTGATGCCTGGTCTCGTTCCAAAAGGGGACACTGGTGTCTTTCAACCATGAGCACTGTATTCATCTAACCCTAACCTACAGCTTTAGTTGCCTAAACTTTGGCAAAGCAGACAACATTTGACTCATAGCACTGGCATCACATTACCATATCACGTGTTACTTAAATAAATATATATTAAATACATCAAAACTTAGAGTTATTTAATATCTCAAACAGACTCAGACTCACAGTCGGACAGCTCCAGATCATGTACTCAAAAATTTGAACATTTTACTCTGCTATTGAAATAACTTAATCGGCTCCTGGAACAGCACAGAATCACCTTCAAAATCCTAGTCAAGTCTTTCAAGTCTGTACATTTCTGACTTGCTCATTGATTATAACCTGAGGTTTTCTAGCTATACTCAGATCCAGCTCTAGTGGGGGTGCCTTCAGTTGCTTCAGTCTTGCTGTCTGCTGACTTGAGGTCCAGCTAGGACTGGGTGATATAACCTATACATAATATCGCAATATTTTCAGGCTATATTGCAATACCTGCGAAATCTCCTGTAAAATACAGGAGATTACTAAAACGCTAAATTGCTAAGTAAGTACTGTTACAGTTAAGTTAAAATAAGTACTGTTATGACTAGAATTTCCATCCATGTCCGTCCACAGTCATACGTAGCCATGACAGCTGACAGTGCTTTAAATAGGCTATGGATGTTGCTGCTAAGTTACAATTTGGTGGTCACGGTCCAGAAATGGGTTGCCGTTCCATTCTGAATGGCAGAATTTGATTTTAACATGTGTCCAGTTTGTAAAAAAACCCACTTTATTTTTAAGTACAGTGAATTTCTGGCACAAAGCTTTTACTTTAAAGTGCTGTTTCCTGCTGTTGAGTGAGTGACTAATGGACAGCCACTTTACAGATACCACAAACTAGCTTGATGACATCACCAAACACAAGTATGACGCCGAATGTATTAAACTCTGTGGACCTTTAAGTAATGACTAAGGTCAAATCTGGACCTTGTGGCCAGACCAGTTGAAAACCACTGTACCAAAACATACGCTAAAACAATTAGTGTATGAATTCTGGAGTTATGAAAAAAAAAAAAACATGTTTTATGAGGTCACAGTGACCTTGACCTTTAACCAATGAAATATAATCAGTTCATCCTTGAGTCCATCCGACCACTGTCCTTGTCCCAGTATACAAGCATGGGAGGGGAATTGATTTATTGACCAAAGTATGTCCGACTCTGCTAGGATAGGTGGCGATATGCCCTCTTCCAAGTTCAAGAACTTTTTGCGGTTGACCTGTTACGTCACAGACCAAACAATCGACAAACAATTTAGCTAGAGTTGGCTAGCAGCGAACTGGTACCACGGTGGACAACCATGTAGATTTCACCATGTTGTTACAGACCTCTTCTTCTGTTACGCATTTAATGCTTTCGACTTCTGGGTCAAAGCCTGGGGCAGTGTGCCTCAGCCAGTGTGGGTCCGATTGACTGTATACATGCAGGAGTAATTGGACTCCCAATCGTGTTATCTGGGTGTTTTAGTGCGACTTTGAGAAATTCAATTTAGTAGGATTTCAGTTGGACTGAGATGTTTACAGTGTGACAACCTCAGCAACCTTTTTTGTCCAACAGAAAAAGGATTGTTGGATTTAACCTGATACAACATTGTCAAGCTGAAGTACAAATGGTTCCAACATCCGCTCTTTATTCTGTATTGCAAACACAGTGCAAAATGGACTGTACTGTGAATTAGTCAAGATAAATTATGCTGATTGGTAATAACATCTCCTTCTATCCATCTCTCAGCTGTCTGTTTTGTCTGTCCTCCCGAGACAAATTTGACTGCACCTCAACCTCTCCCATATCTGTCTGTCAGACCATCCAGCTAGCTATCTGCCTGTCCTTCCATCCTTCCCTGGCTCTGCTGACAGTTCCATCATCCCCTTCTTTCTGTCCGTCCGTCTATCTGTCCAGCCCTAGCTGTGTTGACAGCTCCTCGGTCTCATGCCGTCGCAGTGTTCTGCTCCGTCATGGCCACTGGAGCGACGCCTGCACTCTCTCAGCCGATGGACAGGCAACCATTCTCTCTCACACACACTTTCTTCCTCAAATTTTCTTTCCCCTCAAAAAGTTTATTTTACCCATTTCCTCACTTGCTGCAGCTCTCAATCTCTCTCTCTTTCTGTCATCTGTCTCCATCTCAGCCTCCATAGCTGACCATCTTGTTGCTGGGAAGCTGACAGAAAGGGAGACTGGGAGAGGCAGACAGATAGGAAACATACAATCCCTTGAAGGGCTCTGCTCAGAAAGTCTGCCAGCCAAGCCCAAAGCATCTTTCCCCTCCTCTCCATGTCCCCCATGCTGTGCCTGCACCTAGACTCCATGCCTGCCTGTAATGATGCGCCCTCAAAATGGAGGAGCCCAAAACTAACAGCTCACGACTCCCAAAACACATGAGAGGCGCACAGACTAAGAGCTAGACGTCTTCATTTGAATTATATATCAACGCCCTACATGAATCTGTTTGAATCTCACAATGAGGAAAACGGAAAGAAACTAATTCGGACTAAGACACGCAGCCAAACATTATCGGGGGCTTTGATGACAAATACACAGAATTCAAGCTTGTATCTCCGACATCATGTTCGCCGAGTCGCAGTCGCAGGAAAAGAAGCCCATTTATGGCGCTTCATACACAGTAACCTCTGTTGGCAAAAACGCCGCAGTACAGCACAGTACAGAGCCCAATCCTTACAAGTAGGTCATGGGGGGGTGGGGACGGGGGGTGCAGCCCATCTGGAGCAGTGCATTCTGAGTAGTTGACTGCAGATGAAGGGAAGGCGGCGAGAGGATGAGAGCGCTGTACTTAAAAACACCCTTTCCGACTCTGTATCTTTTTCTTTTTCCCCTCTGCATTTTTTGGTCTCTTGAACCCTGACTGATTTCACAGAGAAATGTCCTGCCAGGCCACTCCACCTCCTCCCAGGGTGGGAACACGATCAGGTAACATATATCAAAGAGTAGAGGGCATGCGTATGTGAAAATGTGCACAAGGTGCCGAGTGTATTACCTGTGCAGACCTCCTCGTAAGTGGGGTTAGGTGTGAAGCCGGCGGCATAGCCAACCTGTGTGGAGAAGACTCCTGGAAGCCTCCAGAAAAATTTCTCAGCTCCCCAGAAGCAGCCCATGCCTTGACATAAAGACAGCATCCAAACACACACACACACACACACACACACACACACACACACACACACACACACAATATCACTGCTTCTGTGCGACCATACCATCCACATATTTTATCAAAAAACGTGTCAGTAACTACAAACTGGGAACAGAGGATTCCATATTGGGCTCACTCTGATTACAAAAATGTGTGATTGTGCAGTCTCACCAAACATGATGGTCTCCATGCCTTCTGGAAAAGGCTCCACAGTGGGATTCCCATTAACTGCGTGCTTGTCTATAAAGGGAAACAGAGTGTAAATGTGAAATCAAATCATAACACTGCGTTTCAACAGTACAAATTACAGCGTGTGTGTAAAGAGGCCCATTAGCGGCCCCAACTAGGCCTCCTAGGTCTGCACTTCGTTATAGGCTGACCCAGGCCAGCGGATCAGAGCCGGAGGCTTCTGTGCTGGAAGACATTTAAGAGATTACACGGCTTTGACCGCCATTCTATCCCCGCTGTCCTCTCCTCAATACCCACAATTAAACACTATCACACAGTTATTTCCTGATCTCTCTCTAACTCCACTATATGTCTTCGAATGTGACTGTATTAAGTGGCTTGGCACCACTGGGTGTCCACAAAGCGAACCAATGACGACACATGAGGGGCACGCGAATGCATAACCTCACGAGCAGGGGAGGGCTTCGCAAGTAGACCCGATGCCATCCTAATCTTCACTTTGTTAAAAATACCCGATAAGTAAAACAAACTGGAGTGCTGAGAGGTGGCAGGGGGGTGGCACTCTACTGCCAACTGTGCTGCATGGAATTAGAGCACTAAAAAGGAAGTGTGTGTGTGTGTGTGTGTGTGTGTGTGTGTGTGTGTGTAGCCCACAGATGTGAGGAGGATTAGGGTTTAAGAAGACTGAGGTGACTTAGCGTGCAAATCTCCACTAAGCAAGGCTGGTTTGTACTGCAACCACTAATATTAGTCTACAGATAAACAGGCCACAGGGTACACTAAGAGCTTAGGCACATACCAATAATGGATGCTTGCTCTGAGTTCAATGAGCGATAGCTCTCTGGCCGCTCAGAGATGCGATGTGTGACACTGACCAGAATACAAGCAATTTCTAATCTGATAGAGCCGCAATAGTTCATTTCATACACAGGCCCAGGATGATCTCTAGCTGTGACAACAGGTTAGAGCCCAGTTACCTGCAGTTTATTCCACATTGAGGGATGACTGTAAAACCAGATTGTACAGAAGCATTGGAAAGAAACAGTGTCTGGACCTTAAAGGGTAACTTTGGTAATGTCCAACCTGGACCCAAAATTCCTATGGTTTTGTGTCTAAGTCACCCATGGGAACAACATTTTTTTTAATTGGTCCAATATTGAGCAAACTGGTGCAGACAGCAAATCAAGACAGCTTTTCTGAGTATTATTTTGGTTCTGTCGACATTGAATAAAGTGTATTTGATGATAAAATGACTGTTTATTTAAATGGAGTCTGGTATGATGTGGGCGCGGACGCTTCCAGCAGCGTTTCTATCAGTTCTACAAAATGTGTGCTAAATTTAGGCTCTTATGTCTATTTTGCATGTCTTGGTGGTGCTTTTTGTGGTTGGCTTTGGATTGTGGTGACCTGTGGCTGCAAGTCAGGAAATCAGCTCACTAGCCTGTAAACTCTCCTCCTGCTGACCTCTAGCTAGCTAGGTGCTCCCTAGCCAGGCAAGGTTCTGAAATGTAAACATCAGAAAACATAAAAGAAATGATAGGGAAGATGGCACCAGCTAAACCAGCATCCTGTTAGCCATTGTACCAGTGTTGCAAAATAAACTGGATGACCTCCGTGCCGCATCAGTTTCCAGCTGGATATCGGAGACTGTAATATCCTTTGATTCACCACACACTTGGGCATAGCGTTAGTTCAGGCAGGACACGCTGTCAAGCTCAGCTCACATCCCAGCTACATCAGCTGATCTCAAATAGCCATCAACTGATGGATCAGCTGATTGATGGAAGGGAGTCAGCTGATAGATCATATGATTCCTTTCTATGCAACCAATTGGCAAATCTCATTCAGGGCGCCCTATTTAAACTGCTCTGGCCTGCCTACTGTTGCTGCTTCCTCTGCAAGCCGCTTTGCAACCCGCCTCCACCCCAGCTCCTCCTTTTGATGCTGTGTCTGACTTACTAATGTAATTTCTGTTTGTCATTGATGCTGCTCTGTTCTGTTCCAGGGGGTCTTTGCTGCTGCTCTCCCTGCCTTAGGCTTTCCATGTGGGCACATGGAAGGGCAGGGAGGTTTGCTCTCTCTGCCTCAGGCTTTCCTCATTTGCACGTGGAAGGGCAGAGAGGTGCCTTGAGTCTTTCAACATAGGCGCACGGAAGAGGGTATCTGCGTTGGCCTAGGAACGGCAGAGAGGCCCCAGAACAGAGCCATACTGCCAAATATAATACAGCAAATGGAAATAAAGTTTTCTTTAAAGGTTCCTTTAAAGGATCCTTTCCATAACGTTTTCTGACACATGTCAGAGGAGAGAAAACAAGCACTTTCAGTCATTTAAACTGACGGTGCACAAATGCCCTGAGAGGTTACTTTGCAGCCTTTTGTGCCATTGCCAGCTGCAGCATTCTCAGTCAAAATTGGACCAATTTTAAAAATTGTTGCTCCCATTTGCCACTTAAATGCCAAAATACAGGAAAATAAGGTCAAGCCCAGAAAATACTGAAGTCACCCTTTAAAGATTAACAAGTGTTTTGAAGGATACAGGAAGTAAAAGAAGCACCACAGCACTTGAGCTGATAACATCTGTGTTGGTGTGCCACCTTAAGGGCACTTTTTGATATTAGACAAAATTGTTTGGTTTCTCTGTTCAGTAACAGATTGCAGAAGCATAAAGGACTCCGAAAATGTCACAGAGGCTTGGGCTGCCTTCAGGCTGTCCCTTCCTGCCCTCCTGTTGTGCGACAGTTCTGTCTTTTAGCAGCAGGTTGTTTGGCGCTGCCAGGTCATGTTCACGGGCACAGTCAACTGCAATCAAAGTGTATCTGTGTCAGTGACTGTGCTGGCTAAATATTCTCAGTCCACAGGGGTAACTTAAGGTGGTGGGAGGACAGAAGAAATCTTCATCCTTTCTCCTGCGAATCTGTTTAGTCTCCATCCTCTGCTCACTCTCGCCCTCTTGTCCTGCATTTTCTGGCCACGGAGATAAAAAGTAGTGAAGTTGCCAAATGACGAAGAGAGAAAATGTGAGAGTGAGAGAGAGACAAGTGTGCGATAGAGGAGGAGGAGTGGGAGGAGGAGAGATCAGCCTGCCAAAACAATAAAAGGAGTAAATAGCCAGTGAGAAGCAACAGATGAGGGTAGCAGAGAGGCAGTGAAGGATTCTTTTGGCTTTCAGACCACCATGCCTTTGGGCGCTATATAAAAAGACCAAGCACTCCGTCCAAGAGAGAACACAGAGAAAACAAACAAGCAAACAAATAAACAAACAAAAAAAAAAGAGGTAAAAATGAAGACAGCCAAGAACACGCCGACACAGCACTGTCCAGAGAAGCCAACTCCGAGCCAACTCCCCCCAACCCCCTCCCTTGCCCTCTCGTCTCTCCATCTTCACTTCACACTCTCATCCTCACACCACCTTCCCAGCATCCCTCACTTTCCTCTCACACGTGCACAGCCTCTTGCACGCACGCACGCACGCACGCACGCAGGCACGCAGGCACGCAATCAGCCGCACAATCGCTCGCGCACCGAACTCTGCTGTGGGTATTTCTCCCATGGAGCAGCTGGCAGAGGTCCAGGTGGTGCCAGGCTGGCTCCTTTCACTGTGCCTAGCCCAGCATTCCCCCCTGCCAGCCCAGCGCCCACACCCCATTCTGCCAGAATTACCCCACCTAACAGAGAGAAAGAACTGGCTGAATACCCTCACTACGCTGCCTCACTACGCCAGCAAAAGAAAGAACAGAGGATGACAAAAAACAAGCAGGGAGGGTGACTGCCTGAGTTTACAAAAGAAGAAAACAGGCTGAATATGGGGGAAGGACTCATGAAAAGGATTTTTTTTCCCAACTTGAATGAGATATGGGCGTAATTTCTTTTGTGCGCCTTTGTTTTCGAGGATATCTGGAAAGCGCAGTGCAGGCTATACAGTACAGCGGGACTGAAACGGAATACTTTGGTCACCTTTTGTTGCTTTTAGGATGGTGGTTGTAGGCGGCTGGACCAGAACCAAAACATCGGACCCTGCCGCCTTGCTTGTATTATGGTTACCATCAGTCGAGGGCACAACAATCTATCTGTTGCTTAGCGGATAATAACGTCCAGTTTGACTTGTTTCGGATGGTATTTAGTCTTTGTTACCCTTCGATTCTACCCGTGGGTCCTGTGTTTCTCACCCGTAAAACTGAAGTCCAAGCGCTGCTGCCCCCTCATGCAGAGACACGGGAGAGGTACTATCCCTGGATGCCAAAACTGGTGACGGAAAGGTCGATTTCCAGGCTGCTCTGTTTATTTCCTTCCAAAAAAAATCCATTCTCTCTCTTTCCCTCTCTCCCTCTCTCTCTTCCAGTTCCCTCCCTCTCGCTATTCCTCTTTCTAGCTTCACACAGGTTGGCAGAGAGTCAGGCACGAGTCGTCGGAGGAGGCTGAAGCTTTATACTGGTGCCAACTACCCTCTGCTGTATGGGAGGATGGGTAGGGGCGAGAAAGAGTGGGGCAAAGGAGGGGAGGGGAGGAAAGAGGCGAGGCTGGTGGGAGGTGGTCGATTTTTAAAAAACAGCGAGAGGTAAGTAAAAGAGATGATGCTGCTGCCGTGGCCTTAAAAACAATCAAGCCAACTCCACTCAACACATGCATTTAAAGCCGCCTCTATTCAGGGTGGGGAAACTGTCTAGACTCTGAAGACTGCAACTTTGAAGCCATCCATGCATTCCATACATACTGTAACCTAGCAACGGAAACAGTTGCTATGGAGAGGACTACCTACTATAGCACTGGCTCCATTATCCCCTTCCAGCAAGATGGAGGCACATCCTGTTGGGGCCTACATTAATATCTCTTACTCAAACACAGATCTCACGAGGATAGAGGGGGATGATATCCACCTGGCGTGCAGGAATTAATAAATGCATCTTGTTTTTAACCTACTTAAGTAAACGGAAATTACACCGAAAAATCCCTTAACTCTCTGTTCTGCTGATAAACCAGAGCCAATCTAATTTTCTATATTGCTTATACTCTTCAGTGTCACAGGGGGCTGAAGTCGATCCCAGCATGCACTGGGCAAGATGCAGGATACATTATTCAAGTCACCTACCCGACAATGGTGAAGAAAACTCACACACACATAGGACGATCATTTAAACTTCACATTTCAAGTCGGGTCAGAACACAGAACGTTCTTGCGCTGAGGCGACAGTCCTAATCAGTGAGCCACATTGCTGCCCATGAGCAAATCTCGCACATTTATTTATCTACTGTTTGCATTTTTAATTTGCATGCTTCCCCATTTACTTCCAGCTTTTTCTTCCCCCTTTGAACTTATTACAAAAGCCAGAAAAGCAAGGGCATCTGGAGACAGCAGAGATGGGAAAACAACTGAGCAATAATGCCAGAAATATATCTTCGCCATGAACCTGCTTTGAAGAGTTATAGTGAAGCATGTAACAGAGATTGATTTTGGTCAGCTGACCTCCCCTCATCCTGTTTGGAAGAAATATTGGCAGTCTATCCTGCACTGACTCAAAATAATAGCTACTGTGCCCCTACCATGTAGCAATCTGCCACTGGATCATTCTCGCCAAGGTCACAGAGTACATTATACAGAGTGGAGCGAGGGAGGGAACGCAGGACGCCGGGACGTCTGAACAAGGAGCTCCTTTAAGGAGGCTGGAGGAGGAGAAGCAACTTTTTTAAAAATAAGTGATCTTCAGAGAGAGGACAAATGTGTGCACTCACACACACAAGGCTGGGACTGCACAGGGCATATGTGGAGACAGTCCTTGCAATCCCTAAATTACTCATGCTTACTGGCCCACACAGACAAACACAGAAGTGTGCTATTCCAACACACACACACACACACACACACAAGAACAACCCCGTCCCCACCTAAGCTGCCCCCCACGGTGAAAGGGGAGGAACAGATTTCTGCCATGCGGTGTCTCCGAGCTGCTCCGACAGACGGAGCAGGAACTTACGACGGGGCGGAGCCTTCATGCGCATAATGCCCAGATGGGCCCCTGGACGCTGCGGCACCGCTTCCTCCTATGCACTCACACCCAGCTCCCACAATGCACTATGCGGACGCCTCAGACTGAGTAGGTGAAGACAGGGGCCAGGTTCAAATCGCACCATGTTTCGCTTTTGTCGCATACTCCTACGAGCCCTCCTGTTCCGAAAGAGGATGATGAAAAGCTGAATGAAAAGACAGAAACAGAGATGGCTCGGTTCTAGACTGCAAAGATGGTTGAAGTTATAAATAGGTTGCAAAAGAAGGCATACATGTTCACATGTAGAGAAACCAGGAGACGGTTTTGAAACAGTGGAAACACATTTCCTGTGAGCACCAGTGTGTCTCTGACAGTGCTGAGAACTTGAATCCATGCAGATTTGTTTTGATTTCATTGCCATCTATACATAAAACAATCCTTCCATACCAACATACTTTTGTTGCCACCTCAGATTTTGCAGTTGGCTAAAAGATTTCATTACTGCGACATCACAAAACACCAAACTGGCTATTGCGACAGATGTACCTCAGGCATACTTGGTTTAAAAGATCGGTTTGCTAGATAAGGCTCCCGTGGCCAAAGGGAGAAACCCCTCTTCATGAGGGAAGTAAGCTGTGTGAAAGATTCTGCAGAGAAATGCAAAAGTGTATGCACTGCTTAATCCAAAATCTGGTTTCACCTTTTTTCATATATAAAGACAGGAGCACAAAGAATATATTAACTGCAAAGTATTTTTGTAATAACAGGCATAAAGTGGTTTGCAAAAGTATTAGGTGTGAGGATCAAACAGCATTTTAAGGAAGCTAGGGATAAAAAATAGACATGCACAGTTTAAGAAGAGGCTACAGAAAAATATCCAAGTTTTGGGATCAATAGTGAGGAAATGGAAGCTTCATCGTGCTGTCCAGGCAAGGATATCCCCTGAAACTGAGCGTCCAAGCAAGAACGAGACTTGTGAAGGATGCTAGCCACCAACAATTCAACAATTGCTCCAGAGGTCAAAGTGGAGTGAAAATGCACCAGCCAACCATAAAACTAGCCAGTATGGATGGGAGGCTAGAGAAACTATTACTCAAAAGAAACCATATCAAAGCATGGTGAAGCTTGCCAGAAAGCATGCCAGTGACCCAGCTTAGATATGGGACAAGATTTTGCGGTCAGATGATGCCACAATAGAGGTTTTTGGGCAAAATTCCAAGTGCTACAGTGTGTGTGTGGCGCAAACCTAACACCGCATGTGTCTAAACAAACACCATACCCACATTGAGGTAAGGTGATGGCAACATCAGGCTGTGGACACTTTCCACAGCAGGGGCAGGTCATCTTGTTAGAACTAAAGGAGGAATAGATGGAAATACAGGTACCTCAAATGAACCGGCTTAAGCATGCCAAAAAGTTGGCTCAAGGCCACAGAAACACAGGACTGTTCTCCACTGGCCGAGCCAAAATCCAGATCTCAATCAAGGAAAAATTTCTCATGTCAAGGACTCCCTATTAAAAAACCACACACACAAATTTGAATAAGGACAAATTTGACCATGGACCCTGTAAATAATGAACATTAAATTTTGCCCCTTTTGTTGTGTGTCTTTTCTGCAGAAAGGAAAGCCACATCCAGCTCTAACTCAATTTATACCTAACACACAATTTGGTAAAGAAAGCAGGGGTAGTCACCTTCAACCAATGATACCATAGGGGAGAGCGGGGCACAACCTAACGCATTTTAGTTTTGGCTTGATGTCATTAAAACTGTTTGTGATTATTATTTTTTGTTTTGTTTTATTCTAACATGCACATCTGAGCCACAGATGAACAGTTGCTGTTTTTTCTAGAACTTACCTTTCTTCTATAATTACACCGAGAAGTGGTGGAAATTAAATGTCACAACGTACCCCATGCTTGGGGTTTTATGTAGCAGGCAGAGGGTTAGTTGTGTGTTCAACACAATTTATCCATCAAAATTTTATCTATATGCTATAGACTGACACTGTGTATAGATCCATCTCTGATAGCTATCCAAACATCCTTATCTAACCACCAATGCTTCATGAATGGAAAGATGTATGGATATTATACACGTCTCTCTTTTCATCTGATATGGATATAGATACCTATCTCTCCGTCTACATTTGGGGACGGATATGCACCCATACAGCTGTAAGTCTATCATCAATATTTAATGTTTGGACCGATAGATATACATTCGTTGGGTAAACTAGATCCACATGTCGAAATATGAGGACTGAATGTGTGACTATTGACAAGATTGTGAAACTGTGCCAATAAGATACCTGACAAATTAAAAATACAAAGCTTATGTCATTAAATTAAGGACATTAGATCAAACTGAACATAAGTTTGAGGTGCAAAAATAGAGAGAATGCACTATAGGAGTCTTAGCTGTAACAACATGTTACAACAAACCCCACCCTGTGGAGACTTAATCCAGCATCTCTGAGACTTAATGGGGGTTGTTTGCATAGCTCAAAATGGTGTTCAGGCAACAATGCAGTTGTTTAGATAATATCTGGTTGGATGTCTGGTTCGGTGACTTACATTGACAGCTCATTAATCAAAAAACAAGCGCAAATGTCAGCCGAGAACACTTGTTTTTACTGAACTCCACCGAAACTCGTCCAACCTCTGTGAACTTTTGCAGGTCACTGTTTGCCGCAATTGTGGTCAACTGGCCAGAAGCATGAAAAGATCGACCCTTTGTAACCACTTAAAAAGTCCACGTTAAAATGTACCCATGTGCAAAGGGTCCCCGCGCTCCCCTACAGGATCTGGTCGGCCGAAAAGCCAATACACGTGGTTGGCTGCATGCAATCAAGGTTCAAAGGTTTTTTATTCAGTGTCATTTTACAACAGAGGCTTGCACAATGAAATGCCAGTTGTAGTCGCTTAGTTCTATAAACACACACTCACCCACTCACCCCACACACACACACACACACACACACACACACACACACACACACACACAAAACATAACAGATATATATTTAAATTAAAATAAAACAAAATACTACATGTCTATGTATGTCTAGGCTACACATAGAAGGTGTGTGCATTAAGTTCAATATGGTGTAATATCTTTTTGCTTTATTAAAATATCTCTGCCTTAAATGAACTCACTAACAACTTAAATAAAACCACCTGAAGTCACCCAGTTATTATATTCCTTAATAAAACAGCACGAGGCGCGGTTATTAGTTTTCAGGTGAAGTCCTCTGAGGTCGGACACTTTCCCGGGTGTCACCTCAGGACAGCTGGACAGCCCCCATCATCCTGGACACAACTTGTCACTGTGTGTTATTTACCTGCCACGACCATTTTGTCCTCTCTCCCCTTCAGAGCTTGGTCTCTGCTCGGCATCTTAGTCTTATCTGCCATTGTGTCAGCGGCGGCAGCGAGTGACACCCAAACTACAAGGAACCAAAGTGTGTGTGATGGAGTTTGGGACAACAACTGTAAATATGACAGGCTCTTCCGGGGTGCCTCCATAGCGCCACGCCGGCTGCTGCGTTACGACGGCGGTGGATGGAGGGAGAGAGAGGAGGGAGGAGGAGAGGAGGGTGGAGAGAGGAGAGACGGCGGCGAAAACGCCACCAATATGAATATTCATCGTGCGTGGGCACCGTCGTGCACTGCATATTAACTAATCAAGGGGTTAATATGACTTTGGCACAAAAGCCTACAGTGCACCGTGTGCGGGAACGAAATTAAATTTAAATAAATATCCACGCCGTTCCGCATGCAAATGAGCTCGCGCCAATTATCAGCTCTCATTCGGTGGGAGGCGCTTGTGGTGGATCAGGTTGTATGGATGTATGGATGGTGCATCATCTCTCTTTGTGGTTGGGTTTGCATCAAGGAATGCGGCTTAATCCTGATGAGTAAGAGCTTCAAGAGTCCACTGTTAATGGCCTACAGAATGGTTCAACCCCTGCATCCACTTACACATTAGAAAGCAGCTGTTGAGAAAACATATAATGTGTGAACATGTCTGTGTGTAGAAGGTTACTAACTGTCAGGACTGACTAGATGATCCTCTTTTAGAATATCACGATGGCCAACTTTACACCTGGCATCTACATGCGTTTCTTGCTATTGGATTGTGATCGGATAGTGCGTGACCACATTTATACCTGGTATTAATATGCATCTCTGGTGTCCACATCCAGATCCCTTTGCTATCCGATCACGCTCTGTTCCACTGACATCACATCCTCGTCTTCTTCCTCTGCAAACATTTCCAGCAGCAGACTACAACGACTAAATGCAGTTATTTACCGTTCAATAATGTCTTAGAATTCTTTGCCTCCTTACATATCTTGCGCTCAAAATAAATTGTCATTCAAAAAACTACTTAAGACACAACTAATGCTGCCACTCATATGACTGAAAGTTAAAACGATTTGACTTTTGTTCTATCTTTTTCTCTTCTTTCCGATGAAATAATTAAATATTAAATAATATTAAATATTAAAGATTAAACATTAAATTAATTTGCTATAAAATACTTATCTGAATTTGCTATCTTAACTGTATAACTCTTGTTGAATGTATGTGAATGCATGAATGTATAATTTTAATAGCATGACTCATGCAAGGTTTTTACGTGACTGTATGTATTAGTTTTATGCCTGTTTGTATTTTGTATTATGTTTTTGTCCATTACATTTATGTCTGTTATGTTTTATGTCTTTTATGAACCCCAGGAAGACTAGCGGTTGCCTCGGCGTCAGCTAATGGGGATTCATTTAATAAACAATTTAATAAACAATAAATGTCATATCCTGTGCGCCGCAACAACAACAACAACAACAACAACAACAACAACAAGATGTTAGCCACCTGTGAAGTGGTGATATTGTATGGACACTTTTGTCAGACCAAAAACCACAAAAACAATGGAGCAACACCAAATTTATGCATTTTTGCACTACTACACATCTGCACAAGACACATTTTCCAGCTTTTTCTTTTTCTTTTTTTTTCACCTTTGCTTCTCCCAGTTCGCACTGTTAGCTTTGTTTTTTTTTCTTCCCAAAATGTGCTGCACTCTATGTCATCTTTGGTCCACTTCCTCTCTTTGGTTCCCTGGATAGTCCATTTGCATTTCCCACTGTAAGCGAACCACACCAGGATTCGCTCATTTGGTTCATTCAGCCCACCTGAGATCAAATTGGGCTGTATGTCGCCCATGTACTAAAATGAGTTTGACATCCCTGCTATAGAACCTTTTAGGGCTAACGTCACAGTGACGTCATTTTATTAGCTGGAGGCAAAACACGACTTGCCACCACAGGGCTGTACATAGGAGTCTTAAAATGTCGTCTCGTTGTGATATTAGGAGCCAGAATAGAAGGAGTCATGACTCAAAACTTTATCACATACCAGCTGCCACTGCCTGTCAAACAAAAACAAAGATAACTATGGTTAAATGTGATAAGGCAAAAGGACTGGACGGAGGCGATAATCAAAAATGCTCACATGTGCAGCGCACACTTCAAATCATGTTATTGAAAAAGTAGTTACTGTTGTAGGGATGAATAACATTATGTTTTATATTGTATTAAGGGTTATCATGCCAATGTCACGCTGTATCTTTGTCATCATGTGTAGTTGCCCTTTTTGCACTTTTTAGCTTCTTTTAGCACTTCTAGCTAACATATTTTTTGGCTTTTCTTTGTAGTAATCCTATTTTGCTTGTTTTAGAGCCTTACATTTTTATTCTTGGCAACCATCATAGCAAAGTGTTCACTTATTTCTTCTCAAAATATTATTGGTTATGTAATTAATGTCATCCAACAGGAAACCCCAAAAGAGGTATGACCTCTAGCGCTCCTGTGCGCCCAATGTAGACTAAGTCCTTGACATTGGCCTGGGATCGAGTCCAACCCGTGACCCTTTGCAGTGTAAGATCCCCTCTCTTGCAAATTGCAGGGGGTTTTTTTCAAGTACAATCCCCTTAGTACTGTAAAGGCTATTTACCATCCTTTGGTTTTAGTATCATTAAGCATTCACTCATTTTAAGTAAACATGACTTGTCTCATATTGATATGGTAGAATTATTATCTTTGTTTAATGGGAGGAAAGTTTGGCACATCAAATCACGGTTGAACAGAGGAGGCCCGAGACTGGAGCCTTGGAGAACTCCACCCCATTTTTGCTCACTCAGATGCATAACTGCCTGTTGACACAAAGTTGTTTCTGTTCTATAGACATGACCGGGTTAGAGCTGTGCCAGAAAGTCTTACAGAAGTTTCCAGATAGATCAGGCAGTCTTGAAACTTGCGTAAGACTTTCTGGCACAACAATATATTGTTATTGTACCAGGGAGCCTCTGGGATATCCTGCTTCTGCTTTGCTTTGTTTGTCAAAGCACAAACTCTGTTTTTAAAGGTGCTATATAAATAAAATCATTATTATTAATGTGTACATGATGTAAAATGAAGGTTGAAATAATAACTGCCAAGAAAACTGCATGGGCAGAAGTGGGTGCTTTTGACTGCCCCCCCTGGGACCCCAACACATTGGTACTTTTAAAGGCACTAATTAAAACAGAAACATGAATCAATTATATGAAGTCATTAGGAACAAATTTATTAACAAAGTCCTGAAAATTGGAATGATACAATAAAGAACCAGTGAGACACGACAAAAAGTTTATCTCTGGGGTCTGCAGGTATTCAAGTGGGGAGGATGAGACTTAAAACACATACATCAAACGTACACAAACAACTCACAATGCAGTGTTGCAAATAACATTCACAAAAACAATGGAAGCACCTAAAATATAACGCAAAGTGTCCATAAATAGAAAAACAATAATTGTCATTTAAACCTAAGTACTGTATTTTTCTTTCAAACTTTAATTTTTGTGTTATGATATGTAGCTATACCTGCATGTAGGGGCACGTTCCTTTGAGTTTATACATGTAACCTTTATACATGCATGTTTGACAGCTAGGACTGCCCGCCACACAACACTTCTCTATGGTGCATTACCAGTCGTCATGTATAAGGTTACATTATTAAAGATACAAGATTGATTTTAATTAATTGATTCACTACCCCATGTATATGTAGGTAGGCTATATAAGCTCAGTACGAGGGGCAGCTGTGGCTCAGGAGGTAGAGCAGGTCATCCACTAAATGGAAGATCGAAGTAACCTTCGGCAAGATACAGAGCCCCAAATCAGAGCATTCAAAGTGAGTAGCAGTTTTCTACCCAAAATGCAATGCGCTCTACATCACCTTCTCTCTTTGGTCCACTTCCTCTATTTGGTTCACTGGTCAGTCCATTTGCATTTCCCACTGTAAGCAAACCACACCAGGGTTCACTTGCAAGTAAACCGAGACCCCCAGTTGTCAAGCGGACCAGGGTTCGCTCATTCGGTCTGCACCAGAGTTCAAATGAGCTTTCACACTACTCCAAACGAACCAAACTATCCGTGGAAGCAGACCAAGGTTTGTTTAAAGTGAAGCAAATAGCGCCAGTGCGAATGCGTCCTAACTCTGAGTCACAGCCGGCCTGATGGCTGCCAAACTGACCCTTTTGACAATATTTTGAGTAGGGAACATCTACATTTTTTCACTGTGCGACTTGAAGATTGCGTAGAAAAATCTATCAATGGGTGCAGGGGGATCCCACCAACCTATCTGACTATACCATTGCTTTTTATTATAACACTCTGAACAGGTAAGTACAACATATCAGAAGAACAGCCATCTGAGGAGCCTGTTGAATGCACCATTGGCCTTGGCTGGTGTAGGCCTTGAGTCTCGTTTTTTGTTCCTCGCTCGCTCATTCAGTGCTGCTGCTGCACTACATTAATTACAGAGTGGGCGAGTGGGGGCAAGTCGGGAGACTCATAAGCATACGGGCGTTCGACAGGCTAACCCAACAGTTCACTATGTTCCGGGTTTGACCAGAATACTTTAAAGAGATTTGTTTGTTCGTTTTCACCCATCACTAATGCTTTGTCATCTTTGCTGTAGTTTTGACGTGCAGAAAGTTGCAAATTGCAGCCCCAAGTCTTCAAGCAAGTCGCATTAATCGTCTGGACAACTGTGCAACACTGAATGATGTGGATGTGTCTCAGTCATCAAAAGCCAGACATGCTTTACATTCTGTCATAGATGGAGCCCCACCAGTAAGGGGGTAGTAATGAGGGCGATTATTTACGTGTGGGAACTTCTTGTGCACGCTCTGAACCAGCCAATTTACCAGTAACAAAGAATCCAGGGCATTGTTCCTATATCCTGCAAGCCAGAATAACATCACACCCTGCTGCAATACCCCCTTTTCCCCCTCTCTCTTCCTCTCTCTTCCCCTTTCTCTCTCTCTTATCTGCTGGGGAAATGAAGCTCAATCACCTGCGGAGGAGCTGAGGGCGGCACAGGGGACTTTGCAATGCAAATGCCAGGTAATTACCCGAAAGCTAGGAGAGTGGAAGCACACAGATGAAAATAGAGCAGGCAGAGAGAGGGAGAGAGAAAGAGCTGAACCGAACACTGGGTTCACATGCCTGTTGATGCAGGATGATTGGGGTGTTTTGGGGGTGTGTGGGGATGTAGGAAGAGGAAAGGGGAGAGGGGAGGAGGGGACAAAAAGGTGATGAGAAGCGCGGGGATGGATGGGAACCACGTGCATACATACAGAGAACCCAGGGTGTGTGTTAATTTCCTCCCTGTGCGTGCGCCTGTGAATATACGTGTGCGTTCCTTTAACAAATGATCAATAAATTTAGTATTTTCCCGAGTCTCTGCTGTACGCCGTGATGGAAGACTTTTAATTCACAAGAATCTCTGCGCTGAATAAAACCAGTTTTTTGCATGAGTGCGGTAGCGGTTTGAGTGTGTGTGTGTGTGTGTGTGTGTGTGTGTGTGTGTGTGTGTGTGTGTGTGTACACTTGCATGTATAAGTGTTTGCGCCTGGGTGCTTGTGCACACGTAGGCATGTGGGTATATGAGCCTGTGTGCACCACTGTGTGTGTGTGCTCTCTAATGGGCACTTGTGTATGTAGTGTATGTGTGTGTGTGCATGTGGTGGGTGATTGCATACGTTCGTGTGTGCGGTTTGTGTGCTGTAGCGAAGGATTTAGTGAGTATGCCAGCTTGCAGCTGTTTGATTGTCAGTGAGTGAGAGTGAAGAGATGTGCAGATGTGAGTGAGTATCAAAGAGATTATGAAATGACCTGGAATTAAACACCGCAGTAGATTTGAACCGGGCATCGCAGCATGTTAAGCCCTCTGTGTGTTCGAGAGGCGGTTGGAAAGCTGTATGTTTATGTTGGTTTAGGCGGTTAAATGCAATTTTATTTAATAAGCCAAAATGCTTATTTGTAATTCAATACAGGACTCCAGCGTTTGTTTGTTTGATTGTTTGTGTGTTTGTGGAAGATATTACCAAGCAGTAGTGTGACTCACAAGCAGTTTGCACCTTGACTCAATAGCTGCCTCTGATTAACATCTGAACAGAACAGGAGCCAGCCAACCAGAAAACTGTTTTGGCGATTTAGTGTAATTGTGGCTTTGCTAAAGTCTCACTTCGCCTAATTAGAATAATAAATCATGCCGCCTCGTTGTTTTCAAAGGGCCCTCCATCGTCTCGCCGAAGCAGGTGGGATTGTGGGATGGTGTGAAAAAACAAAGGGTTTGATTGCTCGGCTGAAGCTACAGTCAGTTAAAAGCAACGCGGCCGGCGCTCCCCGGGGATTCATATTCAAAACTAAGCCGTATCAATTCATAGACCTGAGTAGGAAAAGCCAACTTGACAAATTTTGATTCATATGCTGGCCCATGCTTGACTTCACTTGACATAAATCACTTGGCTCATTGGAAAATGGAGAGAGGAGATGGGGGTTTGTTTAAATGACATGAAAGGCTGAGGGGAGACTGCATGGTGGTACCTTTTCAAGATGGGTGTTGTGTCATTCAGTTTCTCTCTCCAGGGGGGTAAACACACATTCTGCTTAGGCCATGATGTGTTATACCAGGTGACTTTGCAATGTAACATACCCTCTCTTCGTTTCTTTTTCATTTCAATGAGGTCCAGTGTGAATGATTTAGAGGCATCTATTGGCAGATATGGTATGTAATATTCATAACTATGTTTTCATCAGTTTATAATCCCCTGAAAGGAAGAACTGATGTGTTGTCATTAACTTATGTTGAGCTGTTTTATATCTTCACAAAGGGCGGGTTTGCCATATTGACCTACAGTGGCCCAAAACAGACAAACCAAACACTGGCTCTTGATAGGCCCGTGCTATTTTTGCATTTACATGTTTTCCTATTGCCCACTGTAGTTGTCCTACATGCTTGGCACAAAAGTTTCAGTTTTTCAACCACACTGCTAGATCCTACACACTGGACCTTTATCACAAAGTACAAAATTCATGTCAATAAATTTAACTGACCTTTTGCTATGCTCCGCCCCTTTGTGATGGTCCGACAAGCTGTCGCAATAAGCATGGAGCCCACACTGTAACTAACTGCACTCCCTGAAGAAATGTTGTCATATTTTTGTAAAAATGAAAGAGTGATTCCAGAGAGAAGCAGACAGAGGGGTCTATAGTCTGTTTGAAGGATATATCCAGGATGTCAAACTGACTCAGCAGCAACAACAGGTTAAAAAGACAAAGATAGTTAGAAGCTAAAGCCAAACTATAGGCTACAGATCACAGTGTAAAAGTGAACCACCACATCACCGCTGATCACCACACAAGACAATGAATATAAAGGGAAACTTTGCTGATATTGAACCAGCTGTGTGGCATCGCAGTGTGTGCAGATGAACAGTGTGTGGCGTCGCTTGTGCTGCTGCCAGCATCCGGACCTAACGGGCAGGGATCTCTGGGGGAAGTCAAACACTGTTGATCTGCACACAATGTGATGACACAGAGCTGGTTGAATATCAGCAAAGTTTCCCTACCTCCCTTCACTGGTTCCTGTACAGCAGGGTCAGTCTTTTTTTCACTGTTATAATCATTACAAAGCAAAAGCAGCATGTGTATACATTCAGTAGGCTATATATCTTCAGTAGTTAGCTAGCTAACCCTACACTTTTCAGGGTTTGATTTTGGTTTTGGAACAGGGAAGAAACGTATATCTTTCTCCAACCTCTCCAGATAACGAGTATCATTAATACACGACGTGCCCCAGGCACAACATTTAGCTCCAAATCCACAAAACCAGCCTGAAAATGAAGGAAATCTGAAATGATTGCATTAGAGTCAATGGGGCACAGCTGTGTTGGTGTTGGACCCTGGTCTGAGCCGGCCTGATGGTACGATATGATTGGCCAGTCTGCATCCAAGGGCGGGACTTAGCGAAGGGTCAATTGTAGTCAAAAAGAAAATGAGACAAACCATATACAATAATCAATCACTTACTCTGCAGAGTATCTCAGGGATAAATCTGTGACTTTTGCCAATAAAATGTCCATTACAATTTCCCAGAGCCAATGGAGATGTCTTCAGATGTCTTTATTTCTCCAAACAAGCCGTCCAGAACACAAAGACATTCAGTTTACTATCCTCGAAGCACAGAAATCAGCATCTACTCACACTGGAGAAGCTGGAACTGGCCTTTTTGCTTTAAACCTGACTTGGACCAAGCTATTATTGAAATAGCTGCAGATTCATTTTCTGTTGATCTACTAATTGAGTAATCCTTAAGCTCCAGCAACCTCAATATCTGTCTTATCTTATAATCACAGGAGCGTATACCAGTAAATATTCTCCTATTCATTAAAATGGAAACAAACAACTTTTCCCTGCTAGCGTGTCCAAGTGGTATTATTGTTGGCAACGCTGTCACAAAGACAACCAGATAGCTTTCAGTTTTCCTCAGGGCATAGCAATGGGACTCTTTTTCTTTTGCCCAGCAGAGTTTCCACAGTTACTTTGGTTGTTCCCCTGTCAGGCATTTCTCTTACTGGGGAAAGTGAGTACAAACAACTTGCATTGATGCTGTTTGGTAACTGGAGATAAATACAGATAGCTACCAGCGAAAACAGAAGTGCTATCCTCCTGTTTTGGTTGTGCAGCGGTCGACACGTTTTCTCTGAGCCATAAATCCAGCCTTCATTTTCCCAGGAGATCGCACCCGATGGCAGACAGCATTCCACAACACAAGTGAGGCTTACAGGGAACCAGTCTAATCAGCGATGGTGTCGTTATTCTTTCGCCATTACATTGTGCAATCTGCAATCAACTCTTATTTCATAATGATAAGGAAAAGCAAACGCTTCCACAGAAATATTCTCAGTGATGACAGATGACTGTAAATGCTGCGCTTTCAACTGTGAGAACTTTCCTCGGTAAAGGAGGAAGTGCATCTCTGTCTCAACCGTTTCCTGTTGTGTAGTGATTACAAACTGAACGCGCTGCAGTCTGGGCAGCCATTTCTTTTTTTTGTATTCCTCTCATTTGATGGCTGCTGAGTCGTAGTCGGGCAGGCTGCTTCTGAAGAGATAGCCTGCCAATTTGTAGTCTCTCTTTAGAGCCGTGTAGCATATCGTTTTACTGAGTTTTGGATTTGTTATTTCAGTGGTTCAAATAATTAAATTTAATTTGTTCAGTGATTTTGGTTCATTGTACAATGTTTGCTGTGTGAGGGGTGCTCATGTTGTAAATCTGGAGAGCTCCTGCCACTGAGGGTTTTATACAGTATGTTCGGGACTAGATTTGAAGTTTAAAGGATAGTACAAACTAAATTAAGAATTCGAGTATGTATTTCCATGGCATCGGAAACTTTAATTAATGTGTGAACATGAGCTACCCTCTCTTCAAACTTGTGATGTCATCAAGTATAAAGTCTGGAGTTGTTGAATGAGCTTTATTCTATTGTGGTGTTCTCAGTTCTGAAACAGAAAATGTACCCATACACTCAGAAGATTCCCCTGGGTGCTCTCAGTGTTATCGAGAACAGTGGTTCTGCCTATACTGTTACCTTATCAAGGAAATCAAACCAGTGGTTCCCAACTGGTCCAGCCACAGGGTCCAGATTTATCCTTAGTCATTGGTTCAAGGTCCACACAGTTTAATATATTCAGCATCATACTTGCCTTTGGCCATGTCGACAAGCTATTTCGCTGCCTGTTTAGTAGCTGTTCATTAGTCACTCGCTCTACAGCAGAAAATGGCACTTCAAAATAAAAGCTCTGTGCTGGAAATTCACTCTACTTACTTTTTTTTACAAAGTTGATTTGTGTGCAGGTAACTTGTGGTCCATCAGAATGGACCATTGACCCACTTTCGGACCGAGACCCATCAGTTGTGAACCGCTGAATTACACAGCATTTGTATTTTACAATAACACTGTGTAATTTAGACAAATCTCAGATGTAGTTTCTTTGGGAGTATCCACTTTCAAATTCTAAAAAAAAAATCATTTGTTTAAATAAAACCAGCAGTGCCACAATGTGAAATATTTTACTCTAGTAAAAGTACTGCATTGGCAACAAAGTACATTTTGTAACCACGCAGTATTGGCCCTGTCAGTGTTATAGTACTGTATCACTGGCTCAATATTATTGATGCATTAAAATGTAAACAATAATTTAAAGTTTTAACTTGGTGGGGCACATTTTAACTGCTATAAACACTGTTGGGTAGTTTAACCTGTATGAGTGAGGGTATATTTAAAGTAAAATCTTACTCTGAGGAAACTATTAACTATTAGTAAGTTTTAATTTTGTGGCCTTCAATGCAGTGAAGGAATGAGTAAAATTTTTTACTCTGAAAAATGTCGTACAGGATGACAGTGGTTCCCAACTGGTGGGTCGTGGTCCAAAAGTGGGTCTTGGGTCCATTCTGAATGGATCGCAAGTGCCTTGCGAGCTGTCAAGTTTGTTAAAAAAAAAATATATATATATACATTTTGAAATACAGTGAATTTCCAGCACAGAGCTTTTATTTTGAGGTGCCGTTTCCTGCTGCAGAGTGAGTGACTAATGGACAACTACTTGACAGAGACAGTAAACTAGCTGGATGACATGGCCAAACACAAGTATGAAGCTGAATGTGGGACCTCGAACTAATGAGTAAGGAGAAATCTGGACCCTGTGGCTGCATCAGCTGGGAAACACTGTTCCAAAGTATTTTAAAATTGTGGTTTACTACATGCACTTAATTTTTTTCCCACTACTGACAGAGGGTTGTAAAGGACTTAAAGGAGCAGTGTGTATGATTTAGTGGCATCTGGCCGTGAGGACTGCAGAACCAGCTGAGACTTCTCCCATGTGCCAAGTGTGAACTCCTGGTTAGAATTCCTTCGGTGTTCATTGTTCCACAGGTTATCCTCAAAAGTCTCCAAGGACCAGGTGATTTAAACCACTAAAAACACTGAATAAAGCTGTTTAACATTAGTGACGCTGTGTGGCGGATCGGAGACGGGCCGCCAGCCCAGCACCTGCTAACGTGTGCTTCCCTTTTTTCCCTGACAACTCAAGATCCACATGTTCAAGAGGTTTTTACCAGGAGCCAAATTATGTGCAGAGGTCTCTTCCTCTCCAAAACAACTGGACCCAGTTATTTAAACCAGTAAAAACACTGAATAAAACGGTTTCATTTTAAAACGAGTGTTTTTCTGTTGCTGTTCAGCTGGCCATGGAAAGGCTGCTAACTATGGTGGCCTACGTGGTGATGCAACGTGGCAGTCTCTGTGGACAAGGACCTGCTCCCTATGTAGATATAAAATGTTCATTCTAAGGTAGCGAAAAAAAACGAGGATTCTTATTTTCAGGTGATTATACACTAAAGAAAAAATTCTTATTATACTTTTGTATGTCACAGGATGCTATACGCAGACACAAGTATCAGCGGAGGATAAACACAGAGACAACAAGAGGGGATTCGAACGAGCTGAGTGCAGCTATATAACGCTGGTCCACTTCCTCTCCCTCTCGCTCTGGCGCTCCACCCGTGCTAAGAGTGGCTGGGCTAAGCCACTCTTGCCCTACATACGGCCTAAACAGCAGATTACTGACTGTCCCTCTAATCCCATGCACCAGGGCATGTGCCACTGTCACCATGCACCAACCACCCAATCACCCTGCAGCCACCGTCACAGTGCCTGCTGTTCTGCTAGCTGTGCAACCCCCCCCCCACCTCCACCTCCACCTCCACCACCACTATCCCCCCGAACCCTACCATCTTCTCTGTTTCTGTTTTTAGTCGGTTATTTTGGATTTTCGGCTGGAAGCTGAGATATCGAAATACTTGACTCGGCTTGCATCTCTGTCTCCCTCTCTGTCTGTCTTCCCTAGCAACACCCTGTCCCGTCCTCATCCCCCCGGTGCCCCCCACCCTCTCTCAGTTTTAACCTACTCATGACCACCTGGCGTGGGATAGCTTCCTCCAGTCCCTCAGCCTCACCTAAACCACCAGGCCTGAGATTAGGGTTAATCTGGACCTTGTGTCATCCGGTATCTATCCACCACCCCCACAGCCCCATTCTTCCCTCCCTCCCTCCCTTCCTCCTCTTTACCAAAGAGGCTTTGGTTTAAAATCCTTTATTGTGAACCCCCACTCCCCTTGCAGTGTCTTTCTGCCTGCTGCCAACTGCAACTTTTCCTCCCGCACCACATCCTCAGCCAATCCTTAAACAGATACTGGTAGAACCTGTCCCCGAGCTATGTTGGTTAAGAGATGTGAGAGAGGGATTTTTTGCATTGTCTTTCTCTTTAGAATACATTTGGAATTAGGCGGGCACATGCTAAAATGAAACACTTGGCGTTGTATATATGTGCCGCAACACATGACTATACTTACACCCAGCATGAGGGCCTGCTGTAATGGCGTGCGTGCAGTGGTACATGTGTGCATTTTTGAGCGAGTCTAGAAAAATCATCTTCCACTCCGCTGTCCCGATCACCCAACCCCCAGTGCATTTAGCCAGCCGTGCTCTCCCGCTCCTCTCACCCCCGAGGACAGAGCGAAGGCATGGAGGCCCGAGCTGGATGAAGAGACTCCACAATGGCGCAGGGAGAGCAAAGATGCGGAGAGAATGAAGACAAAAAAGGGGGAAAGATACAAAGTGCTAAAGCCCCTTTTCATTTTTTTGTCTCCGGAAATAAATGGCAAATTCTCCCTCAAGCAAAGTCTCCTTTCTTGAGTTGAAAAGCCAGCAGAAAGCACTTGGCAGACAGAAACTGGTAGAATGGAGAGTGAGAGGTAGAGAGGCAGCGAGGGATGTAGGCCAGCAATAAAGTGTCTTATCGTGAGGGGCAGGGAGAAAGACCCTTGAGCATGAGAACCTGCGTGAGTTGGGGGCGCTTTAATGAGAAAACGGCATGGAGGATCCGTCGAAATGATCGCAAGATGCTGAGCTTCTCATGTTAATGTCAAATTCCTGGCGTAATCATAATCAGCCAATTTGTTGAGCACTGTTTAATTTGTTCCGATTACACAGATAGTCTGTTCGCTTATTAAAAACTCTGCGTACATGTAACATAATGATTATTTATAGGGTTCACTCATATGATTCCCAGCCAGCCGGAGGTTCCTCCAAGAGAAACACACACACACACACACACACACACACACACGTACCCAAACTTGATGACATTATCATTTATGTAGCAGACCTTAATGCACAGAGGTAGTACAGGATGCGAAAGATCTCCTAAATGGATTAGGAATATGGAATCCCAGTAGCAAAAACACGAGCGGCGAAGAGACGCAGGAGCGACTGGTGGAGCGAGAGTGACTGATTAAAGGGGAAGAGAGCGACGGAACATGCTGAGAAAGGAGAAAGTCGGAGAGTGAGGGGCAAAGAAAAAAAAAAAAAAACGAAGAATGTTCAAAGTGATTGTGCAAGAGTGCAAAATGTCCACAGAGAGCACGAAAGAGAGAGCCAGCGATGTAGTTAATGGATGTAAATTAATTGCTGTCATGTGGATACTGATCCCAATAACTCAGGGTCAGTGTGGTCTCCGGTTCCATCGCTGCACGGTTGGGAAAAGGCAGGAGGAAGCCTCGACAGTGATCGACACACACATGCACAAACACATGTGCTATAATGCACAAGTCAATGAAATGTGAGCAATTCTTTAACACATAATGAAATTCTGATATTAAATCAAATGTTTAAAAGCAGAAAAAGTTGAAATAATGCAAATGAATTACAGCAATGTAAAATAAAAGTCCCTGCAGCACACTTAACACCGCTGTATAATCTGCCTACATGTGATATTTTGGATCCACAGCGTGCCGCGTCGTAAGATCCCCTTCGTCGCGAGGAGCTTTTTAAAAATGCACCTCAAGTCCAAACAGAATCCTGGATGCCAACTAGTGCAGACCTAACTGGGTTATAAATGCAATGTGGTCCAATGAATTAGCCATGCTTATTACTGAAAATTACCACCGCGCTTTCTGCTTAACTAGGCTGCAAAATTGATTTACCTTATTTCCCCAGTCTATGACCATCACAAAGACATCCTGTTATTATGAGGGCTGCGAGTATTATTGTATGTGTTAATCAGGAAATACGTGAACCATGTATTTTAATTACAAATCATACAAGGGGCAATTTTAAAAACAAAAGCCCTACAAAAAAAAAACAAAAAAAAAACGCGATGCCCACACATTAAAAGAAGCCGCCACGCTGCAACAACACCGAATGATATTTTGGGAGGAAAAAAAAAACTGTCAGTGCTGATGTTAACACTCCTGTATTTTTTTTTAAACACATTTCATTCATTACACTTTACAGTACAGTATGCCCCATATTATATACACCATGTTTTCTTTGATACTGTATGCCCCAAAGCAAATCACTCATGTTCAAACAATAATATCTGAACATGACAGAAATGGTGCAAAATGGGAAGTAGGTCACATAGCAATTTATTTGACAAAAAGGGATGGGGGTGGGGAACTGGGGCATGGTGTATGCAGAGGCAGCAGCGAAAGGGAAGGTTTTTGGGAGATCAGATGGTGTGTGTTTGCGTGTGTGTGTGTGTGTGTGTGTGTGTGTGTGTGTGTGTGTGTGTGTGAAAGTGCACTTAAATTCGACCTGGAAGTGAAGTTACAAGCTCATTCAAGAAGTGCTTGGTCAGTGAGGAAATGGAAAAAATGTCTTCCTGTCCTGCTGACACATGATCACATCCACCGACATGTTTTGGTATTTGGTAAACATCACACACACACACACACACACACACACACACACACACACACACACACACACACACACACACACACACACACACACACTCATCAGAGGCTCCATTGCACATTCTGGTGAAATTGAAACTGATATTGCGGTCACTGGACCATATCAGCACATCTGACACAGAGAGTGTGAGCAGCATTGATCAGTTGTCAATGAACTGCCCAGCCACCCCCCTAACCCTGACACAACAACAACACACACACACACACACACACACACCTACCTACCTACACACACACACACACACACACACACACACACAGTTGAGCTGTGTGTATCACCACTGATATTTACAGAGTAAATACCCAAAATCCACATAACCTACTGTAAATACATGTATTCCCCTGCACAGACACCCACACACTCGTAAGCTCTCTGGCTTCCTCCTGATCCCGTTTAAATCCCGTCATCACTGAACATCACAGCTGTATGATTTGCAAGTGCACGAAGGCCACATACCTCCGGAATTCTCCCCTGACCTGCAGCGCTAAACGCTACAGCTTATGGAGCTATACGCCGAGACGTACGTCAGCTCGGAGACTCCTTCGTTTGTCTTCGGGTTCACCTGCCTGCAGGCCTGAATTTGTGTGTCACTGCTGAAAAGTAGGGTGTATTTCTTTAGGATAAAAATAAATAAATAGAAGCTTTCAATAAAAATGCTAAGCAGTTTTTTTTTAAAATGAAAATAAATTGTGATGATAGGAGGAGTTGCAAATTTTAGGATCGGAAATCAAAAAGAAAAAAGTGGCACTTTTCCCAGGATAAACATGAAGTACATGCAAATAAATAAATAAGTCTCACCGACATTTAGGGAACATTTCTACGTGATGCACCTCAATTCTGCTATCAACTCATCTGCATCACTGCAATGTGGAAGTTCCTTGATGAAACAAGGAAAAAAATTATTAAATTGTGCAATAACTTTTATTTATTTTGACAAAATAAAATAAATTAATATAAAAACTTGGCACGTGGCACCTAAATAACACACACACACACACACACACACACGTGGGGCCACTATCTTAACGTGTCCCTATTTCCATATTGAAAGACAATCTTCTGTATATACTCTCCACACAATCTAGACAATCTGCACAGACTGCACTGAGGATCTCTAAAGCCACATTAACACATGAGAGAAGCTCTGGAGCACCAGTCTTTTCTAATGACTCGATAATCCGACCCAAATGCTGCCTGCTTGCTAATCTCTCCATCAGATTACCGAACTAGGGACGAGCACTGTCTATTTGTCTCGGCCTGTCTCTCTCTCTGTCTGTCTGTCTTCCTGCCTGTCTGCCTCTCCCAGCTTGTCTCTTTGTATAACTGCTTGTGCGTCTCTCCCTTGTATTCCTCTGTATGGTACGAAAAAAAAAAAAAAATCTCTCCTTGCCTCTCTGTGATCTTCCCTAGCTGCCTGCTAGTGGGGTTGCATGCCCGCTCGCCCGCTCTCATCCTCACATGTACAGGCTTTTTAAAATGGAGAACGGGGTATAGCAGGACATCAAAATGCAGTCGCGAAATCTTCCTCTCTCGGTGCCGACGAGGGTAAACACAACCTAAACATATACAGGACAGAATGTGTGAAATTTGTGGCGTGTAATTTATGCCCATAAATGATAAGGTTCCAGCTTAAAAAGATAAAAATAAAAATGGACAGAAATCGGAAAGAGTGGACAAAGCGTGTTCCTCAAAAACAAATAAAGGAAAAAGGGGAATTCATTTTCCATTCAAACTGCCTTCGCTCACATTCTCTCCTAACATCCATCCCTCCATCCCTCAGAAAATGGAAGGCCAAGCTGTCTTTATCGTTCCACCCCAGAGCTCTGCTGCAGTGTTATTGTGCATTTCATGTAAACAGATCTAAACTAATGTCCTATTTGTCACACATCAACCATGTCTGATTCTATATATTTACTATAAAACACTGCTGCTGTTTTCTGCCTGCGAGGCCCTGCGAAATGTCTCTTTGATTTTACAGAAATCACTCTATGTCACTCAGTGTGTGTGTGTTTGTGTGTGTGTGTGTGTGTGTGTGTGTGTGTGTGTGTGTGTGTGTGTGTGTGTGTGTTTTTGCACATGTATGCATGATTTTGTGTTTGTGTGTTTGGGACTGAGCCGCATCTCTGTCTTCTGTACTGTAGCTCAAAGTGCTGTTGACAGTCTGCAAAAACTTTTGACATTTAGCTTCTCACAAAACAACACTTGACACGACTAATGCTAAGTGAACGTGTCTCTGAATTATCCTGCCACACCTGGCAGTTTCTGCGGATGCGGTGACAGACGAGAGACAGATCGTATATCCCATGAAAAATAATACATCAAATTCGAGGACAGTTTATCCCATCAAGGTATGTAATTCTGCGCGATATTGAAATAGATATTTTACGCTTTTGCTAAAAATGGAGATCAAAGGGTGTGAAGTTAATGTGTGTCAAATCGCTACTGGGCAGACGTGCAGCCGTTAAGCCTGCACCATTTTTGCTGGTGCTTGACAATATGCAGCCAGCACGACTCAAACTTCCAACACTGCCGCACTATTACGGATGAACTTTAGCAAATGATTACAATCAGTCTGGGCCGAACACAAAAAACAGGAAGATACTTGACAAGAGGAATCACATCACACCTCCACTGGAATGTGCTGTGAGTTTTAATGCTCGTGAAACAATTACTGCACCAATTTTCAAGAACATAAATGTATTTGAAGTACAGATGAAGAGTGTTTCATCTGCAAAATGCTACCGCCTTAACTCCCACATGCAGGGCTGCAGATGTGATATGGAAGCACGGTGGCAGAGGTCGAAACAGTGTTAGGAGGGGGAGAAAAAAAAAAGGTAAAACTAAGACTGACAGCTAATATAAGCAAGGATTCTGGAATACAATGGGATCAGTCAAAACATGAGAAGGTGAAAAAATATACTCATATAGAGTGGATCTCCTCCTGCACAGATATGACAGTTGTAGATGTCGACACATTTCAAAATAATGAGAAAGGTTAGGAGCGGGGAGATCGGGATGAGCTAAGTGGTGAAGTGAGGCATGAGACGGGAAAGAGCAACGGAGAGCTGGAGGGAGCGAGAGATGGAAAAGGATTGGTGAGCAAAAAGAAAAAAAAGAGGTGAGTTTGGCCCTGGTAGATTTTTGTGGACGAGTGTGTGTGTGTGTGTGTTTGAGAGAGGGAGAAAAAAAAAAAGAAGAAGAGGAGGAGGAGGAGGGGGTGTTACTGCGACTGTCCATTTCCCGGGATCAGCTGATGGCCGCGGATGATGGAGCGGAGAGGGGTCAAGGGTCAAAGCCTTGCATTGTCAGCCTGGCCCCGCACTCCCGTGGGGTTCCCTCCGTCCCTCCCACTCTCGGCCTCCCCCCCACCTCCCACCTCCCTCCTCCATCCATCCCCCCGCTGCCTCCTGCACATTTACATACATTTATCAACACTGTGCGTCGCCGTGGCTCCCCGGGCGAGAGGATGCACCGCATGCATTACTGCCTGGCTACCCCTGCAGTCTGCGCCGCTGCAGCTCGTGCATCCGCCGCCGCCGCCGCCACAAAAGCTATATCTGTAAGTATTTTATATTGTGCTCAGGCGCCGGCGCATGACACATATGTGCATCTGCATGAAATGTGTATGTGTTGTACATGCACATCTGTGTGTGTGTGTGTGTGTGTGTATATGTGTGTAAGTGCAGGACAAGACAGGGCCTCCCATCCCCCCCCCACTCACCCACCCCCAGTATTAGGCCTACCCTCCTCACCCCTCGTCCCCCCTCCCATTCCCACCCCCCCACACACACACCTCCCCCCACTTTGCCTGTGTAATCCCTGCCAGCTGGCCCCGTTGGCTAATCCCTCTGCACTGATCAGCTGGGCCACGCATCCAGTACGGGACAGGACAGGGACAGGGGCAGATAGGGGCGGGACGCTCTGTGTGTGTGTGTGTGTCTGCATGTGTGTGTGCGTGCGTGTGAGGTGGGGGGTGGTGTCGACCAGAAAGCATAAATTGAAGCCCGTGCCTTCGCCTCAGCGCAGTGTGTCTGTGTGTGAGCCAGTTGCCTGTTCCTCCTCGTCCGTCCATCCCTTATCTCTGTCCTTCTCCTTCTCCCTTGGATCCTTATACATATATACCTCCCTGGCTTATATATGTATATTTTACATCTTGGGCTTTTTTGTCTTCCTTTTCGGTTTTGTCTTGAGCAGATCCAAATGGATTTTTCTAAAGGTGGTGACTGGGTAGAATTTAGTTTTTCCTCCTTTTTTTCCTCCTCTTTCCCCTGACTGCATGCGTGACACCTGCCTGCCTTCCCGTCCCTTCAGCCCCCTTGTCCGCCATCCCACCACCACCACCACCACCAACCCCCCCGTGTGCCTGCTCCCCTGCTCTTCCCAACCCACAAGGACCTTCACAGGATGGAGCTGCGCAGTCACAAGCTACAACTACAGCAACAATAACAAAACCAGGACCACAGGACCTGAAGGAGGAAATACTCTGCAGCTCCTCTGCTGCTTTTTTCGCCTCGTCTTTTAGAGAGGAAGGATGCATTTGATCTGAGAAAATCCTACTCTGCCTGTGCTACAGTAGTATCCTATAGGCAAATATAGAAAGCGATTGAGCGCAGCGGTCAAGAGTTTAAAAAGAAAGGGATTTTTTAGCAGTTTTTCTGGATGTGACAGTGTTGCAAAATGGCAAAGAAGCTAAAATGCTTTTTGTTACACACCAGTTTTACTCTTTGCTAAATTATTTGTGCATGTATTAACCAGAGGATGGAGACTGTTGTTATTTAGATCCTGTTTTCCAGTCTGTACATGGCTATGGTTACATGCGCAGAGTGCACAGAGAGAGAGAGGAAGAGAACAGCAGAGAAGAGATGGAGAATAGGAGGGAGGGAGCGAGGGAGGGGGGGGGGGGGGGGGGGGAGTAGATAACGACACAGCTTTACCAACTGTAATGAAGAACTGCTTGGTCTGATTAAACCGCACCAAGCTCTTAACCAGGAGCAGCGGAGGCATAGCGATGGCGAGGAGAAGGCATAGCGGCGCATCGCAGTGTGTACTCATAAATATCTAGTCGTCATCCTTTGTTTTGCTCTGAGGGGGAAGATGGTCTGCAGGAATGGTAGCAATCAGGTAGCTGGGCTGCTGCTGCTGCTGCTGCTGCTGCTCTCTTTATGGTGCAACAAAGGTAGCTTCGCTCGCACGCTCTCTCTCACTCCCTGTTTCTCTGTGCTCTCCTCTCTCTGTGGTGCTTTTTTTAATGATGCTGTGTGTATACTGAGAATGCCTTCATGGTGCGAATGCTGCTTTGATGCTCACTAGATGTATATGTTTCTTTTTTTTTTTTTTATTGTTCATATTTTGTTGCTGGTAAACCCTTTTCTTGCACATCCACACACGCATGCATGCATCCACACTCTGGGGCTGTTCTGTCAGAGGCATCACAATGTCATCGGCTTGTATCATATATATGTTTTTCCCCCAATTCTCTGTATTGTTTGTGTAGAAAAATCTGTTTTCATTGCAAAAGGAGGGAACGCATGCTGGCGTGGGATTAGCATGCGATGTACTTTGACGTGTGAAAGGACCGCATAGCCGCCTCAGAGCCCTCAGGGAGGAGAGAGATCACAGGTGAGGAGAGAGGGATGAGAAAGTCAAAAAAAAAAAAAAAAAAAGGGGGATGGACTGAGAAAATACAACATAAAGGACGCACTGTTAGAAGTGAGGAAGTGGCAGCGTTTAGCAGATAGCCTTTGTGTCGAAATTTACCGTAGAGCGGGAACACAAAAGGAGGGAAAGTGTTGCTAGAAGCTGGGTAAGTGAGGATGCGATGAGAACATTGTGGGAAGTTTGGGTTTGAGCTCTTTGTGTTCACAGTGGACCTTGATTTAATTTCAATACAATTAAGGCACGCGGTGAATGCCAAGAGAGAAGCCACAGTCTTCGCTCACCTGAGGGACCGCGGCGTACAGCTGCTACAGGACAGCAGAGTGGCACTGATAACTACACAGATGGATGCTCGCTACGATCCTGTGAGCTTAACAAGCAGCGACGTTATTAGTCACAGAGAGGAGGTGACAGAGCGGTGACCTGAGGCAGGTGCACAGATCAGTTAGAAATGTAGAAGAGGCATAAAATACACCATAATCACCGGGCACCAGTCTGAGTAATATACTGGTTTCCATAATGGCAGAACAGACAGAGCCATAGGCAGCCTACCAGTGTCGGTCCTGTGGCCAAATGGACAGAGGGATCACACCAGGGGGATTTGCCATGTGGTGACAGAGGGCCACTTCAAAGGTCTGTGTGTTTACGCATGAGCGTACACTCGCCCTGTCCGAGAGGAAGATGGAAAAACAAGGGTGAGGATGCAACAAGAGCATGATGTGCTGCTGTAGGAGAGTTATCATAAAAGGCAACGACCTACAGAATCATCCTCATGCACGCTGATCTCACTGACTCCATGACCATCCATGCTCTGACAACACCGCTTTATTTTGAAATTATGAATCTAATTAAAAGAGTTTTCTTTTTGTTTTGTGGGGTTTCGATATCACGCCTTTGTGTTTTTGTTCTGCAAAAAAAAAAAAAAGTCTCAATAAAGAAGTCATTTCATGGACTACATTTCTATTTGTACTATCTAGTGTTTTCTTTTTCAAAGTTAAAAAAAAAGGGCCCAGAGCGCATCATGTGATTTAAATAATGAGCTTCATTTCTACTCCTATAATCACAGAGCCACATCAAATGATTCAAGCTGTAAAGCGCTGTAGGCGACAGAGATGAGAGTTGACCTACATCTCGGATGACGGAGGCGGAATATGCAGAAATGAAAAAATGAAATCGGGGATTTTTCGGTTAGACTTCTTTCGTTGTATTTCACTTACTGCTGCTTGAAATCTAAATTTTTCAATGCAGTCGTCTTTTTGAAATATGACTCTGGAATTCAGTCATCACAAAACACTCACAGCATCATAGCAAGTGCAAAATTTAAGCTAGAAAGATCTTCATATAAACGCCAAAACACACCCTGCATCTATATAATATGCTTCTTAATGTTTGCATACACCGGCGGAAGACATTTCATTATTGCCTGTCATCTCCACACAATTACGAGCGTGAAGAGGGCAAGTGTGCCACATATGCTGAGACAGAGGTCATCAACTGTTTCCAGGCCCCTTCTCGCCCGTCTACACATTATGCATTTGCGAAACTCTCAATAGAATTGGGACACAGGGAGAAATGAGGGGGTGATGCTCAATGTGTCAACAGTGCGGGACCCCTGGCGATGGAGAGCAGGTGACCTGATGTAGACTCCCCCCTCCCCCTCCCCTTACATGCTAAAAACACTCATCATCATGACATATTCCTATTCCTCTATAGCCTAGTTTTTTATTCTCATAAAGCTCCTACTGGTTGTGAGGGAAAATAATGCTGGTGACAGGTGTGGAATTGTAGGCCTAAAAAAATCCTCTTAAATTAAATATAAAAAAAGAAAACATTGTGATATATAGGGATTATAATGAATACATCTTATTTTTAAAACACTTTTCTAGCTGCAAAGCATCAAGAAACTTAAAATAGCTTTCACCAAAATACAAGTAAAATATAATAAAGTGTTATATATGATTTTTTTCCCTCCATTCAAAATAAGGCTTTTGTCCTGTAGTGCTGCGTCTTTTATCTTTTTTATTTTTTCAAACATAAGAGACAGGCTTTCCGAAACAAAACGCCCCGAACAGAGAGAAGAAATCTAATTTAGTCATGTAAATAGAGGTCGGGTTGGCGACATGGTGAAGCGTCACTAATGGAAGAAAGAGATGGATGCCTTATGATAATGAGGGAAAAATAAAGCAGAAGCATGACCTTGCAGCGCGATATGAACCCACAGACACGACGCACCTAATGTGGAGCTCCTCTCACTGAATATTGCTTCCCACAGGATGAAATATGGCGTAGAACTGTTTTAAATATTTGCCTATATGATGAGAGAAATGCAAGGTCACAGAGTGGAGTATTTAAAATGTTAAACAGGTGATGCAGCTCTGAAATGCATCAATGCAAAAAAATAGGATAACCAGGGAACTGTTAGCGGACATGTCATATTATTTTTGTGCATCTATTCTGTCTAATTCAGAAAAAAGGAAAAGTCCTGTCTACACACACACACACACACACACACACACACAGAGTCAGGAATCTCTCCTCTCAACACTGCAGGGCAACTTATTTTGTTTCTCCATCTCCTCTTTAGCTTGATGTGCGCTCTGAGATGTGAGTGCCTGACCTCCTCCTCCTCCTCCTCCACCTCCACCACCACTTTCTCCCCATGGTCCCATTTCCCTTTCTTCTCCTCCTCCATCGTCTCGGTGGCTGTATCTGCCTCTCTTTTATGGCCGTTCATTTGCATCCCAGGAGGGGCTAAAAGGCGTCCCCAGAGAGGCGCAGATAAGGGTCACAGGAGATCCCCTCGAGGCAGCGTGTTTGCCACGCACCCTCAACGCAGACACGACACGTGCCGTCGACCCCCCTCCTCCTCCTCCTCCTCCCTGCCTTCCCTCTTCCTCCCCCTCTCCACACACACATGCACACTTCTTCTCTTTCCAGGACCTGCACTTCAGCCCCCCAAAAAGCTGAGTGATGCTCGGCCCTTTAATCCCCCCGTGCATCATCACCACCACCACCACCATCATCATCATCATCATCATCAGGAGCCAAAGTTTTAGGCCTTTCTTTTTAAACTCCATCAGGACAATATCAGGCTATATTAAGAGCATGAATGTGTAGGTTGTGGTTATATGAACGCCTCCATCAGTTTTATATGGCACAGCAGGAAGTGTGCAGAGGCGAGGGGCAGCCATCATGTGCACTTTTTGAAAATAATTTAAACAAATGAAAGCGACGATATACGTGTAATATTTAATGTTAATTTAAGTCATAATTTGGTAAATTTATAAAGACTATCCATCCCTAAATCTTTGATGGAAATAAATTAAAGACATAGGTTGGATTTTATTGATTTATCCAGCATATATAGACAATAATAACCCTGTCAAATTATGGTAAACGCATCGCTAACACATCTAACACAAGAAAACCTTATTTATTGTCAATTTTAAGCTCCTGCAAAAAGAAAAAAAGACTTAATTTAGGAAGGAGGTTGCTAATTTTAGTGGTAAGCTTATCAGTTTAATTATGGGTTGTGATTTTATGGCGCATGCAAATCCAAAATTTGGTAAATTTCACCCGTTTCTTGTTGTCTGATTTAATATCCCTACACCTGAAGGCCACACACTCACCAGACCTCATGCTTACTTTGCAAAAACGCACCATTTAGCTCTAATTAATTAAAAGTTTTTTTCATACTAAATTATTTTTATTAAAAGGGTAATTAAAAAACAAGATAAAACGCCGTACCACTCGCTGAATATGGAGGAGGCCTTGATGCTGGGACCCGGTGAGGAGAGCCGTCGACCCCCGGCTGCAGAGCTCGTGCTCTGGTCTGAGCAGGAAGTGAAGGCCGTAAATAATACTGTGTCTCCCTCTTGTGGCCGCTGCGTTTATTACAACCACACTCACAGGGAGAGAAAATGGCGGATTGCAGATACTTTCCCGACCACTCATTCGTACACACGCGGGTACACAATATAAATAGCTATATAGATTTTTTTCAGGGTGTCACAACTTAAAATAAAATACTGGAGCATATATATTACCGTAAAACACATAATATATGCTCATATGCAAAACTAAATGTCAGATTGGTGTATTTCAACAAAACAAAAATAAGCACAGCATGGTAAAATATCCCAACAGGTGATATGTGTATTATGCAGGTACATACAGGTACAACAGGCCACCCATGTGACTACAAGGAGGAAAAACCCACACACCACTTTGTGGAGCATCTTTATTATGCCACAAATAAAAGCCAGTAGTTCTGAAAGAGGACCTTGCGTTTTTTTTGTTTTTGTTTTTGTTTTTTTTTTACTCACCAACAATGACATTCTGAAAATGGTGGAAGCTGATTGTGATATTATAGTATGTATGGTTGGCTGAGCAGTCAGAAATGGGAGTGTGGAGGATGAGTCGGGTTTGGAAAATAGAGAGGAAAGAAACGCAGGTGGAAAAACTGGAAGTCAGGATGGGGAGTGGACGGGTTGAGTATGAAGGTTAGCAGAGAAACATTCATTCATATACCCATCTGGGGAGAAGAAACAAAACAGATGAAAAGAAATGCACAGACACGCTGCGTGAGAAAATTGCTTTACACAGTCAAACAAGGGGAATGCACACCAGTTCTGCTGAATATACCACATTTATTACTTTTGAACTGATTAATAGAAAGAGTGGGGGCAAGGCCACTCGCATCACTGTCTTTAGAAAACGGAGGAAGGAGAGAAAACAAAAAAAGAAAGCAGCCCATAGCAACGATGAATTAACTTGTCCAAGAGAAAGAAAGAGGGTAAATAAAGTCCAATGAAGACTGTTAACAGAGGGCCCCAATTTTTTTAGACCATAAAATTATACACTTGAGCAAGGCTCGTCAACTTAACATTTCTTCTGCTTTCAAACTCTTGACCCCCCCTTCCCTACTCTTCCTCTCCAGATCCTCCGCACCCTACCTTCCCCACACACTCCGTCCAACACATGCGAAAACAAAACAGAGGGCCATTCTGAACATTTGCAGTCCTCTCAAACAAAAACATGGCGAGCATGTAGGAAACAGATTCTGGAGTGAGCGCAGTTTTGACACCCGTCGAACGATGAAAATCCACTGAGGAGGAAACTCCACTGGGTCCTGGTTGAAGATGTGAGCATCCTCAGAAGACAGGAAGGTGAAGGGGTTGGGGGGTGGGGGTTACAAAGAAAATGAGACAGACTGCCCATTCTTGACTTTGGGAAACTATTATAAGCCAACACTACAATTTCCTAGTTGATTTGTGTGTTTGAGTGAGAATTACAGACTTGCTCTTGGACCATAAAAACAGAGGATGATCCTTTCATTTAAAAAAGGAAAAAAGGAAAAAGCAGCATACAAGGGAAAAGCATATGTAGTGGAATGGGGTGGGGCAAAAAAGATTTCACCTAAGGATGCTATGCATTTAGTTGTAGTCCTATGAATAATCGTTTCCTTTTCTTTTTACTACAAGTTCGAAGTAAGTCTTTAAAGTCAAAAGAAATCAAGAAAGTCTTCATTTAGTTTTTTTTGTCCTTGGTTAATTCTTCACCCCTATTAGAATTTCTTAGAGAGATCTGGATGTAATGATGTAATGGGGTGGACAGGGCTTTAGAGGGGGCCATTGCAGTCTTTTGACCAAAGCACCAACTGTTACTTGACTCGTCCTTGGCGCTCCTGCAACACAAATGCAAAGACAGAAAGTCACACACAAGATACAAAATATCTGTATATTTAAACTTCAATAGACACAGACACCAGCAAGTTCCTTATTCTTTGATGAGGCTGAATATGCACACACTATCCTAGTTTGCATTTTACTAAAGGCCCCAACACACCAAGCTGATGGTCGACCATTTGTCAGTGTTGTGCTCTTAATGAGCATCTGTCCCCCTAGTTTTTGCAATACATCCCACACCGCTGGTAATAGTCTGTCAATGTAAGTTTTTTTTCTTTTTCTTTGGCAGACATGCACAGACCATCAGTGAATGAAATCACTCTGATTGGCAATTCAGCTCAGTGTACCAAGACAAAGTGAGGGAAGTAAACAAACAGCTAAAGTCAAGAGGGTGTGAGAGCAAAACAAACTTATTTTACACAATTCTATTTTTTTTTTTTTTTTTTTTTAGTCATTCAGCTTTTCAGTAATGACTATTTGCAACCGTTTGTTCCCACATGTTAAATAATCAACTTAGACTCTCTTTGTTTTCTGTACTCACTCCGCATCAGTCTGGTTTTAGGCCTATGCAACCTCCTTGGTCCTAAATGACATACTAGCCTTGGATAGCAAAATGTCTTGTGCTGCTCGGTTTACAGACTTGTCCAAGGCATTCGACACGGTTGACCATTTGTTACTTTTAAAGAAATTGTCCTGTATTGGTTTTGATTTGAGTCAGCTGCCGGTGGTTTGAGAACTGCCTCTCCAATAGACTTCAATGTGTAACGATGGATGAAGTTCATTCAAAATTCTTAAATATTACTAAAGGTGTCCCACAAGACTCAGTGTTAGGGCCAATACGGTTTTCAGTTTACATAAATGATATTGTCCCCCCCTCCCCTGAATCATAAATTTCTTCTGCATGCGGATGAGTTTTATATTGCTTCGCAACATCTGCTCAGCCATTGAACATCTACAATTGTCGTTCAATTCACTTCAACTTCAATTACATATCCACAAGCTAGTACTAAACTCAAAAGGATGCGGTTCACCAAGGCTACTCATAATGTGTATTCATTCTGCAAATGGCTCATCCATAGAGAGAGTTTAACAGTACAAATACCATGGTATCTGGCTGGATGACAATCTGAATTTTAAGCAGCACACTGAAATTTTGACTACCAAATTGAAGACAATATTCGGCTTTCTGTGCAGAAATAAGAGTGATTTTCCTTTTGTACACAGGAAAAGAATGGTAGAATCTATATTTGTCTTTTTCCCCCAATTATGGTGATGTTATAAACAGAAAAGCTGCTGCTCCTATACTGAAATCACTGGACGTTGTCTACCGCTCAGCCCTAAGGTTCAATACAGGTGATCCTTGCAGCACCCATCACTGCCACCTTTACCGAAAGGTTGGCTGGCCAAATTTGGCTGCGAGACAGGAACAGCATTGGTATTTGTTCATTTATAAAGCTTTGATACAGATGCTTCCATGCTATATCTTTTATAACTCTGCCCTTACATAGTCTTGGTACTTGTTCTCAAAATAGGTTGTTGCTTCACACTCCTTTCATCAGAACTGAACTAGGAAGAATGTCACTCTCTTACAGTGCACCTAATACACGGAATAATCTACAAAAGACCTTAAACTTAGACACTCTGCCACCCTTATGGCTGTTAAGTGCCTTATTTCAGATCTTGTTTCAACTGAGTGCAAATGTTTTTAACTATACATCTACACCGTAGCATATTTTTCCACCCTGTATTTCTACTTTTAGAGCTCATTTATTGCTATTGTTGTTTGTTATGACGTCATTTTTGTTTTAATTGATATGCATGATTGTTCTCGGTTTGCTTTTAATTGTTTTAAATGTCTTTGCTCATGAACAACAATGTCATTGTTTGAACGAATGAAAAAATATCCTTCGTTCTTTTAGTAACAGGTTGTGTTGTTTATGTGCTAACTGGCTAACCAGCGTCTTGAATTTACCTTGTCGTTCTTCCAGTTTCCCTTTTTGAATGACAAATACAGACTAACGCCACCTGCTGGCTGCAGTCTTTGCAGTGTGTTCATGAGCAACTTTTTGGCAAAACACAGGCAACATGAGGTCTGCCTTCATCACCACTAATTCTCTGATGTCAGTTTGGTGTGTTTGGGTTTTAACAGATGCTCACTGTGACAAGGGATTTCTTGCAAACTATACATGACAGTTCAAATATTGTAACAGATGCAGATTTTAGGTGCTGGATTTCTGATCAGCACTCATGAACTCCATAACAGTATCCATCAAGTATCAAAACAACATGTAAAGTGCGTCTGCACAGTGACAGATGAAGCAAGTTACCTGAAGCCTGTAATGACTCCTGTTGCTTGGGTTGCTGGGATATGGCTCACTGCCTTGGACCTCCACCTGCCACACATAGAGTGAAAGCTGAGTGTGACTGCAACAGACAGGTCACTACACTAAAATCAGATCTTTGACACAAATTTGACCAAAATGTTAGATAGAAACCAGTCTTACTGAAATCATCTAAACAGTGTATCGCAACTTTCCGTTAACCACAGCATTTCACGATAAAAAGCTCACATATAGATCACAACTCAGCCTACAGACATCACACAGGCATTAGATTTAGGTACAAATGTCACACATACCATATTTAAAACCTAACTTTTTACACCATACATTAATTATTAATCTAAAACAGCCAAGTATAACTGGATTTAACAATGCATGCTCTGGTTTAAGAGTTTATATACTGACAGGGCTCCTCTCTTGTATCCATAACAACACTGTCAATAACATGATCCCAAGTCATCTAAGGTTAAAGTCTGTCAATAATACAACAACTGTAAAGATACACAATTCAGTAGTTTTGGAGGACTGCTGTTCCGGCTCATTAATATTTTGTGCATATACAGGTCACTTAAAGTGTGGTGACACGTTCCTCAAACAAATACCTGAAAAGAAAATTCAAGTTATAAAATTACAACACAAAAAGTTAATGACTTTATAATTATAGATGCAACACTGATGTATGTCCAGATGTCTTTCTGGCTGCTGTTAAGTGTGAGAAAATATGCAACAGATCCAACCAGTGTCCACAACAAAACCTGTAATATAAACAGCATTATTTTAAATATTATTAATTGTGTCTAGCGGTCATGTCCACTGGTCTTTAAGAGTACAACACAGTAACCATAAAGCATTACATTTGTACTTGCAAGAATCTGGTGATAGAATACATATCGCGATAGAGGTTTGGATTCAGTAAACTGCAATACCGTAAGCAAGGCAATATATTGAATTTTAAAAAATCTAATCTCAGGAAATCTGTCAATGTAAACTGTACGTCCTTCATGACTGACTTGTTTCACAGGCCGGTGCTCTGTGTTTATGTTAACGATATGCTGTTATGCTGGAGTGGAAGAGTCAAATGACTAAGGACGGATTACAACACAGAAGGATCTAGCAACTGTGGGTTTAAACACAACACAAAATGAACCAGTACCACAAATCTTTGTAAACTTAATTAAAAATCAATGTTTTAGAGAATTAATACAGTCTTACAAAGCATGATTATGATACTCAAACTTAGTAATATTTTCTTGCACCCAGAAGAAAAGAGAGTGAATAAAAACATCCAACTAAAACAGTTCTTAACATGAGCCAAATATAATCACAACACAGGGGAAGATAAAGGTTTCTATACTTACCGAATAAAACATTTTCTACATCTAATGGCAAGTAGGAACATAATGGCAATTAAGGTTAACGAGCTGCTGTGCTAAAGAAGGTAAGTCAATATTGCGCTGTCTTGGCATATTTTCCCCTTAATTTGTCCTCCGTCAGTTAAAACGATTATAGGACGTGTAATATAGCTGTGCAGGGGACCAAAGCCCCCATATTACACTCAATCTATTTCACAATATGAATGCAAATGATTTAAACAAGTATACTATGTTCGGGGGTGCAATACACTCTCTCTTGGTTCCTCATGTTGATGCCGACAGTTCAACACAAAATAAGATAAACATATTTCACCCAATACCAGAATGTGCGTTCAGAAATAAGGCATAAAAAACACATTTCACATATCTTTAGGAAGCTGCACAACTCAGCATGTGTTGAAGACAGGAACAGATACCCCTGATAAAGCTTTCTAAATGAAACTAAACCACAATACAAACCAAACAGTTAATTTTTTTTAGATATTTTCTCATGTAATCCCCTGAATATTTCCATTCACAATATTAGCTTTGAGTGAATATAACCAAGTAAAATTATTTTTGGTGATCATTCTGTGTCTGTTATTCCATTTTAAAGCAGAGCAATACATACTTCTGCTACAACTGGTAGAAAACAAAACACCACAGTGAAAAACTTAAAGAAGAATCACAAAATATATGAATAGAGTACTGTGTACAATCACACTGAATTTTGACAGAAATCTTAATCCTCTGGTATATCGTTGAAGACCTCCGTAATGTAAAAACAAAACGGCTGTACATGCACACACGCATCCAAACTGGTTTCAATTGTGGCACCTTTATCAACACAAGTTAAAACAGAGCACTCATGTTTTCATTCATCAGTTTTATCATTCACTTTACTCAACAGTAATGTGTGTTACCTTTTTCACACACTCTTCCTCCTCCTGACGCTTCTCGTAGTGAGAAAAGTCATCGAAGATGGAAGTGGTGTGTTTATATCCAGCGATGATCTTAAGCACCTGCCTGGCCTTGTCCAGTGGTACCTCCTGTGTGTCCCGAGAGTTGGTCACTGGCTTGTTTTCGTTGTTCTCCAGTCGAATGTGCCGTAGCTGACTGTTGGGAACGTCCTTAACAAAGATCCAGCGTACGTCAAAACGACCCTTCCACTTGTCCTGTGACCACACGCCAGCAGACGTGTTGTAGTCCACGGGTGAGCGCATCTCTGCGACACCACAGAAGTGACCACTCCCATTGACACTGAACAGAAGATAAAGCGGCCCCTTGCCACCCAACGAACGATACGCTGCATCAAGCCTCTTGTTGCCGTGCTCCGTGCTGCACCAGATGTTATACTTGATGGAGCGATGGATGTCATCCTCCGAGTAGCTCTTGATGATAAACACCCTGCCCTGCTTGGGATTCCAGTCAAAGTCCTTGGGGTTATAATTGTTGACCATGCGCAACTTCTCTAAGACTGGGTGAGGCTCAGAGGGGACCCCAGGAACCACACCCACACCAGATGAAGTGGGAGGTGACTGGCCAGTGCCACCCCCACCTGCATCCCCAAATCCATTGGCCCGGTTCCGTGGAGGGACCCAACGAGTAGGCTGAGAGGGTTGTTGGCTTGGAGGAGGAGGACCCTGGGAGAGAGGAGGCTGGGGCATCTGAGCCATACCTGGTTGCCCACTGGGTGGAAGCTGATGCTGCCCCATTTGGGAAACAGGGGGTACCAGCTGTCCATTGCTGAGGGGCATTTGCGGGTTCCCCACAGCAGTAGCTCCGGGCTGTGGGGAAGCCTGGTTGGGCGGCTGCCCATTGCTGGGAATCGGGGGCACCTGCTGAGGGGTGGCAGCTTTAGGCATGGTTCCCTTGTTGTCCCAAGTGCCTATGTCCATGTTGTGTTTAATGGGCGGAGGAGGCAAATTGGCACCGGCCATGCCACCCTTGGTTTTCAGCTTGGGTTGAGGCTTGGCTGGCTTGCTGGCAATATCGGCCCAGGAGGCAGGCTTGGCAGGGGCAATTGAGACAGGAGGCATGCTGGGAGGTCCTACAGATGATACCGGGCCAAGGGGACCCCCACCTGGTAAGCCAGAGCCAACCACCTTAGGAGCCATGTCCCCATTACCACCTGGAGCGGCACCACCGATCTTAAGCCCTGCCATGCCCTGGTCAAGGCTGTTCATACCAGGTGCCTTGTTCAGGGGTTCGTTGGCGGCAGGTGCAAACGGGGACTGTCCATCGATCATGGCACCCCCAAGTGAGCTGGGAGCGTAGGCATAGCTGCTGCTGTAGCCAGAGCTCTGCGGTGTCCCCGACTGTCCCTGAGAGCTGTTATTGCCCCATGCTGAGAAGTCGATGCCACTGGGGAAGAAGTTGAAACCGTGCTGTCCCAGGAAAGGGTTGCTCCCCAGGGGGCCTGGCTGGCCAAACATAGCGTCCGGGAGGTAGTGGGGCTCCCCATTGCTCAACTGTCCATAGGAGGCCAGGTAAGGCATAGGAGGGTCCCCACCTGTGGACCATGCTGCCTCGTTTAAGGAGTAGGAAAATCCTATGGAGGGGCTGTAGTAGCTGGGCATGTACGAGTCCGACATGGCCGTATAGGCATTGCTCTAAATAGAAGAAGAATTTGTTTTAGCGACAAGAGGTAAAAAAACAATTCTTTGCAACAACACACTCAAACTTGATCAATTACATAACTTAATTAATAACATCCATTCTTAACAAAAACTATTGTTTGATAGGTTAATACCTTGTTCTTGTAGATCCAAAAAGTCAGACCAAGATGAAAGGATAGCAAATATATTGAGTTATTCTCATTGTTATCATAAAGCAAGGTTTAACCACACAATAATGAAACTCTTCTCCAGTCTGATCTGAGAAATGCATAGCACTGAAGTATATAATAAGAAAAACAAACAACTAACAACAGTCTCTTTAACAAAAGGATGGTGCATTCTTCTGAGTGGAGGAAAATACAGGCTCCATTATTTTCCTCTACAGCCCACTTCACATAGTGAGCCTGTTACTACTCACGGGGGAATCCATCTATCAAAGAGAAATAAAATCCAAGGCCACTGACAACTTGATAATTTACAAAAGCGCATATTCCAGCCGCACATCCATAAGGTCTTCCGCTATTCCTCAGTAATGAAAAAAGCAAGGATGTGTACACACATAAAGCGGCATCAAGGCCACTGAAACAAGGCAGTCTACAAGTGCGTTTATTAATCTTCTGGTATAGCGATTTGTTGGTGTTGTAACCAAAAAGTTACACCAATAAAACTCTCTTCTTTTTACTTCAAAGGCTTCTGTTTAGGAATAACCCGAATAACCTAACATCTCAAATATATCAGGTAGCATAGGTGGCATATAAAATATCAATATTAGAGTTGCTCTACTTGGATCAATCAAGCCATCATTACTGTTGATTCCACATACACGCTGGTTATTTTAAGAATTAAGCTCTACCTTTTCCTTAAGTACACTTTAATGACTGGACAAAGACATAAAAAAAAAAATCAATACACTCCTAAAATAATAGGCAACTACTGAAGTTCAGGTTGAAGTTACAATCTGTTGATATTAATCTATGAATTCCTCTTCAATCATAATAGAATAATAAATAAAACAAGATTTATGATTAACCAGGAACAAAAACTAACTTGAGCTGTTTTACAACTAGAGGGTACTTTACTCTTTGATAATAAAAGTGACAATTAAAGTTCAACTGAATACACCAGCACCTGTTGGCAAACAACGGTTAATTAAAGCTTACCTGTCTGGCCTGAGTATTCAGGTAAGGCTCAAACTCATCGTCATTCAAAGTATCCTTTTGGGTCACAGCTCCGTTTTGCACTGAAAGGAAAACGACAGTGATGTAAACAGAGGGCTCAGGTTTGGGTGACTCCAGCCATGCAAGCGCCGAGATCTCTTATTATCTGGTCATTTTTGCGTCAGCAGCATCACCACGTGTTACATAACAAAAACCACTCCTTGCAATTATTGATGAGTGACACAGGAAATGCAGCCGAGCATGATAAGACACCACATACTATGACTGCTCAATAGGCTTCAGATTACACAGCATAATCGTGCATATGAGATGAATCAGCCCAAGTGAAGAATGAGAGCCACTTGGCACTGGTTACATGCTGGCTTTTAGAGTTTCTGCCAAACTAAAGTTAAGGATAGGTTACAGTGTGAGGTGTATTTCTAAAGCAGAGTTGGTGTGTGTTCAATGCAGGTGAACGTGTGTGCTGTGCTTTGTTTTCACAAGTTTAGCAGTGTTCTGCGTTGGGTGACATGAGACTCTTTGGGAGGCTTTCAGGACGCGGAAAAGTTCAATTTAAACACAAGCTGGTTGGTCAATACATGTTAACCTACATTACAGTCTGACAAGCATTATGACGGGAAATCGCGAGGCCCTTTTGGACACAGGAAAAGGATGTCGGAAGACGTGTCATTTTCTGTGAACTTAGCAACCAGCTAACGCTAGCACGCTAGCTGCTGTGGTTAGCTGCATGCAGTGCGCAGCGTCTCCATGTTAACGAGCGCCAAGAGTCCTTTCAACATGACGGACTTGGCTAACATTAGCCGAGTGGCCAGCGTGACAGAATGGCACCTGTAGCTTAACACTGTAAAAATGTCTCACAGTGACCGATGTAAAGACACACAGAGTAGCGAGAGTGTGTCCTCGCACCTGTCAGTGCAGTTAAAAGCGGTGTAAGTTCAACCAGGAAAAGGATGCTGATGTGTATCATGTTGCCATTTAACGTTAGCTAGCCAGGAGTTAGCTCATGCTAACTGTGAGGACCTTACAAGTGCCATTTCGGGGATGTTAAGGAAACTCGCGAGCGCCGAGTTAACGGCCGTGAACACTCTCATGAAACACAGTGTAATTTAGCGTTGTAGAGAAATGGCAAATTAAAACGCAGAAACATTTAAAACTTAAACAGCTATGCTACCCGCGAAGCAGCTGCGAAGACGAGCTATCGCATCCGCGCACGCAAGATTTTCAAAGCGCACCGCACGTAAAAAGATCCGCATTCACTCAGCCCGTGTCGACAGCGTTAGACAATATGTGTGCTTACCTTTATTAGCTTGGCCTTTCGGTCTCTGGATTGGGTCCAGGTGATTCATGAAGGTTTGATTTATGAGAAGAGAGGAAGGGGAAAAATAGATGAAGAGATATATTTTCAGCAGTCAGTTCCTTTAGCAGGTGGTCAGGCCTACTGCACTACTGAGCCACAGCCGCTGCCTCTGAGCTAAGCTATCCTCGCTAGCCGTCGCGATGCTGAGAAATTTGGCCCTCGTAAATGTTCAGAAAACACCTCTCTTTACCTGTTCAAGAAGGCTGCTGGCTGACATGTCTTTCCCCCCCGGAGCCTGTGTAACTGTATTTACACCTAAATAAAAGCGGCAGGGTGCAGAATTGGTCTAGCTATTGAAGAGTTTCACCCAAGCGCCCCTATCTCTCTATAGAGCCTGGTTTCTACACAATGGCGGGCTGCAGTTTGCTTGACAGACTCCTCAACATGGCTGGGCGGCCCTCGTCAACCCACGATGGCATTTATTCACAGCGGACACGCGCCCCCTAGTGGCGCGGAGGAGCGTGTCGCACCACCACAGGTAATATATGGAGGCCCAAATTATTTAATATTAAATATATAAATAAATCCATAAATTATGTAAATAAACATAGAATAAAATTAAAATTGCTTAACTTTCGTTATAACTATAAATTCTCTGTTGTTATTCAAGCAACATTTCTATCAACATTTTATATATGCATGCAAATTTATCTTCTCTGAAAATGCTGGATTCAGTGCATCATGCAGCATTAAGGTTTGTAACTGATTCTGGTTTTCGTACTCATCGCTGCAGCTTGTATGAGAGTGTTGGTTGGCCTTCTTTGCACAATCGCAGATTGGAACATTGGTACATTTTTCTTTGCCTTCTTATTTATGTTCTCTCTTGATTCCTAAAGTCGCCAGGAGCTGTAATCTTCAGTCAGATGGACAAATTATGTATGTTGAACTGTCTTTGGTGAAAGTGCCTTTAAAGTATTCGCACCCTCGTCCTGGTGTGAGTTACAGAGACATTTTAAAATGGATTACCTGCCAAGTATGGAACATTTTAAAAGTAGGATTAAGGACTATTTGAGTACTGAATGCACATGTGCTGTTACTGAGCGCTGCTGGTGATTACTGTCTTGAAGTGAATTGCCAACTGTTTTGTAACTGTTTCATGTTGTCTGTTTTAACCTATTGTGTTTTTAGTGAAACTATTATGCTGCTGTCTTGGCCAGGACTCCCTTGCAAAAGAGATTCTGAATCTCAATGGGACTATTTCCTGGTAAAATACACGTTACAGGTTTTTTTAATTTCATTTTATGTTATTCCAATCTATTTTTATTTTATTGTCTGTGTGCTTGTTGTTTTTTTGGGTTTGTTTTGTAAGTTTTTATTTATCCTGTATTTACATATGTATATATATGTATATATATATACATATATAATTTCTACATTTGCTAAACATTTTTCAAGTGCAATGATCCTGTAAATTTTGTGCTACTTGAAAATCCAATACACAACGTGGGAAAGAAGAATTACTTATTAAAACACATCTTATTATTACGGAATATATTCAATAACTTATAATTTTTTGGATAAAAAAAATAATGTAGATTCATAATTAACAGTTAAACATGTTATTGCAGCCTTTATACATACACACCCTCCCCTTTCTCCCTACCCTCAAATATATTGATGATAAACAAATGATAAATAAATACATAAATAAATAAACAACAATAACTAATAAAAACGTATTCATAGAGTGCTTTTCATTGTACTCAAAGACACTTTGCATGAGTTAAAAGTGACATATCATATTATACATTCATTATATATTGATAAAAATAAATAAATACATAAATGAGAAAATAATTTATTTCATTTATAGTGCGCTTTTCATGGTACATTACATTAGTTAAAAACAATCATAAAATAGAATACAGTAAAATATACACAAAATATTTCACACATTAAAAGCCATTTTGAAAAGACGAGTTTTGATGAGAGATTTGAAATATTTTTTGAAAAAAATAAAAATAAAAATAAAAAAACAGGTAGGCTGCAGAGGGCAACCATGCACTGCCCTCTGAAATAATAATTAGCAAATGTAATAATAATAATTATACATGAACTTAAAAACTGCCATCATTATTACTACTGCTTCTAGTGTAACAGTGCAGCCCTGCATTTATGCTGTGGTTTATGCAAGAAGTGTTGCCTTACCCCAGCAGAAGCTGTTGCCTGCTACAATCAGTACTGCACTGTCTCTCTATTTCGTTACTGTCAAATGTATTAAAAAGTGGAAAGCTAGAATGTAGGCTGTTGACTCTTATAATTTCTAATAGTGTCAGTATGTCATAAAAAATATCAAAAAGAAGTCATTTAAAATGTCATAACATAATATGTCATACATTTTTTTTTTTTTTTAAAAAGCCATCAGTATGTACACTCTTCCTGTGCGGCCCTCGACCATTTGCTGGCTCCCTATAATGGCACTCAGTCATCAAAACTTTGTGAACCCCTGATCTAAGATTTTTTGCTCGAAATGATCAGTCTAGCTCTTAACTTTATAAAAAAAATTCTCCTGGGCAGAGACCTCACAGAGTTCCCTGGAGGGTCAAGTAGCAATACTTGACATTTGAAAAATGGCCCCCGCAAAGTTAAATAGGTGATAACAGCCCTGCTTCAGAGGTTAAGGCAGACATGTAGTAGATGTTATGTTTACAGAGGAGACAAATAACAAGAGGCCTAATTACACTGGAAAGTAAGAATGACAATATTGGGTGCCTTATAAAACTGCATTCAAATTTAAAACTAGCCCCGTGGAGGCTAAGCATAGCCTAATGTGTGGCTAAATAATGAATAGATGTTGGAGTAACTTTTTCATATTTGCTGAAACTGTCAATATGTGAATAAAACAGATAACCAGTGAAAAAACATTTTCCTCTGCCTACTATGTTGCCTCGTAGTGCTTCTAATGTCCTTACTGCATGTGTATGAAGACACCCAACCAAACTGCATGTGAACTATGATCAAACTAGGCATCACTGATCAAATATGAATCAAGATTCTATAACTGCAGAAATATATTTTAATGTACTACAGGTGGTCGATTAGTGAACGACCCTCTCTACCTCTGAGGTGCTTGGAACTTCAGTCGACTGTTTCCAACATGGTGGCCGGGTCACAAACCTTCTCATTTTACAGCTAAACAGTACACTGAAATAATTATTATTATATTGGTTGTTTTTGGTATGCTGCAGGAGATCTAGTGAATGCCACCTGAAGGACGAGGAGGAGGAACATGATTTTCGTCACAGATTATCTATTTGATATACTTCTCTCTCAGTTTCAGCGCATATGACACAAATTTATTTTCATTAAAGGACACGAGTTAGGCTATAGACTTAGATATAGGTTGTATAAATTATTAATCTGGCTGGTATTCCCTTTCAAATATGATCTGCCTCTTCTCTGTACATTTTAGGCCTGTTGATTGAAGATTAAAATGTATGTGTTCTTTGAAAGGATAAAATAATCTTACTCAGTTTAATTCAGAAATGGTGTTCACAAAAAGTTCAGCCCGAGTTTGTGATTGTGATCAACTGTCTCCTTAATTGGGTACCTAGATTCCTATTTATTGTCTCAGCCTGCCTCACAGCTCCAAACGAGAAAAAGTAATTTATTGTTGGCTGCTATCACAATCACATCTTCCTCTTCAGTTTTTTCTTACTGCAGTTCTAATGTCAGTGAAGCTTCACACTCACCACAGTGAACAAGCTTAAGTTATATAAAACACTACTGATTACCAATATGATGGCATTTCACATTAGACATAGAACAGCTATGACAGTAAACCTTTTGAGCTTATTAACATTTGTCTCCTATTTCCAACCTTTAGCACCCACTAGCGTTGTTTCACAGAACAAGGCTCCCTCTCAGGAAGTCCCTAAAAAAAAGCCTTACTTGCCATTTCATGCCCCCGCCACAAGGTGGACTCATAGTCACTGTCTTGAGTTTGTGATTTAAGCAAGGCAGTGAGGTCAGGAGAAGCTTCTGTGTGGTGTGCAGATGTCACGCATGATCATTCAGGACCAGTCCTCTGTTTTCCACCTATGAACCACACTAGAGAGTCTACGCATAAAAGACAGTTCATCAACACATCCATTCATGGGGATCAAATTTGGTTCACAGGCTATTCAGTTGTGAAGTGCTCTTGCTGGTGGTCATTAGAGCTCAGGCTTTTCTGGCACTAATTATTAGTGTCTCTACACTGGGCTACCTGCCAATTCAAAAAGCTTTACAAACACCAAAATAGAATACATTACACAAGAGATCTCAAGACTGTTGTATGGTTCTATAAGCAGGAAATAATGCTTGTTTTCCTTAATAGTGTTTTGGCTTCTTTTTTAAACACTTGGAACAAGGTACAGGCCAAGGTACACAAATTGTCAGGGCCCACCTGACCCCCCTATGTGTTGAATAGATGATGTAATAGACGTCTTTCCATTGGTCATTTGGATATCCGATGCTAATGGTTGCTAGGGAATATTATGAACACTCCATGCACTGTAGAAAGTCAAAATTGTCAAAAGTGGAGATTTGCGTTTTTCATCGGACAGCGAGAACTTTGACCATTACTTTCATTTTTATTGTCTCTCTTGGGGGACATTCACTTTTAGTAATGAGTGGATCTTCAAACATTTAAAAATATATATTAATTTCGACTGGATTATGTGAACTGCATATACTCTAATCCTCACTCGGAGAAAAAAAAAAGCGTTGCTGAGCGTCGTTCCTGTGGGCTACGGCAACACTAAACCCCTGAGCTTGCCTAAGAAGGACTAAATGCACAAAACCGCTATTTTTACATAATCCATTGAGAGACACTCTCCCTACAGCCTGTTCTATTTTGTTCTGAAAATGTTGGAGTGCAACCCTGGTCAGTGGACGATAAGACATTTCATCTATGAGGAAATACAGTGAGTCCTGGACGGAGCAGTGAGTGACAGCAACCCTGCCCACATTAAGGGTACTGTTTGTGGTGGAAACGCTAGGGTCTAGGCACCATGTCTGAAGGGGTATTTGGTCCCAAAGTAACTATTCTGAAAGTGGAAATGGGGCTAAAGAGACAAAGCATGACTACAAAGACATAAAGTGAGTATGGGGACACAAAATAACCACAAGGAGACACACACAAATGCATAACAGCTACAAAGAGACGCAAAACCACCACAAAGTCAGTGTGTCCCGCGCTTACATTAGAGAGGTGGTGGGGCCTTTTGCATATCTGTGCCCAGGGGCCCATTGTGTCATAATCCACCCATGATTTAATGTGTTCTTTAATCAACACTCATCTCATACTTGTGTTATTATCTACAGTCATTGTTCGCATTTAATACCGCTTTACAGATCCCCTAATCTGCTTTTGCTGAAGCTGACATCACTGCAGCAGGCAGTGGGGTTATGCGCTGACCCCACCCCCCTCACTGTACTTATCATTTTTCAGGGCCAAGGGTTGGTCAGATGGCATGTGACTAAATTGCACCTCAGAACACACAACACACGGCCAGGAATAACCCCACCCGGAGTCACACAAACACACACACACACTCACACATGCCTAAAGCTTGCAGGGGGAGAACAAGGAGCGCAGAACACGGCGTCGATCACAAGGCGTCCTCAACAGAGGGGTATCTTATTTCAAATTCACGTGCAAAACTCAATGTATGGTGAGTGAAACAGAAAAAACAAGCATACACTGGATAGCTGTGAGTGTTTCACTGAGTGTATGACTAACTCAGTCAAGTAGGGATGGCAAACCAGTAGCAGTGACAAGACATTTGACTTGTGAAACATGCCTTGGACAGTAGCATGGCATGCATGTATCATATTCCGCCTTTCAACTCTCAATCATTTTTGGGTGCTTGAATTTTTTACCCAGGGGCTTGTTGACGAGTGCGGATTGGACAGGTGGCATAGCACGGAGAGGAGCTGGCCATTTACCAGCCAATAAAAATAGCTGTGGTCTCCATGATGTCACCGGCGAGTAAATCATAGCTCCTGACTGCAGAGAGAGAAATATAATGAGAGAAAGAAAATAGAGGCAGTGTTTTTTTTAACAGTTTCATGTTTCTCTTTTAGTTCAGCTAATTTCACACTACGCTGCTTTTTGTTTTCTTGCTTTCACTCCAAAGCTGCATCAGTAATCTGCATGTGCTCCAATCTATTTTGTTGCGTCTGCATGTTCAGAAGTATGTAAATCTTTACAAGCAGGAAGACATAAAAGACCAGACCAAGGAAAGACCACGTTCCCCACGCCAGACCCCAGGGACACTGCCATCTTCAGCCAGTCACACTGGCTGCTTTTGCAAGGAAGGGTGTACGGTCTAAAGCCGGAGACTGATCTCACTCCCATACCTGGCATTCTGAAGCCACAACACCATGCTGCCGATGTGGAACCTGATCAGCTGTAAATCTTCTCTGTTTGACCATGTGACATGCCAAATTTGTGATTCTGCCCTCTCAACCACCCTCTGCATCTCATTCCCTCCGCCTGCTACCACCCATAGTGCCCTTCTAACTCCAGCCCCTTCTGGCACACTGGAGCGGGAATGTCAGGCAGAAAGGTGACAATCTCATACGCCCAGATTAACGTTTCTCCGTGGATCTTTCATGCATTTGTACGTGTTCCTTTGGCTACGTATCTGTGTGTGTTTGTTTCTTGAGTGTGTGAATTTGTAATTGTGTGTGCATAACTTCAGTGACCCAGTGGCAGTGTGGCAGCAGGGTACTCGCGGTAATAGGATGTTAGGAATGTAGCACTTGTCAAGCCTCTCCGAGGATGCTGTTAATTCACATTCTGTCCGTTTCAGAGGGTTAGCCTTTAATAAACAGTCAACATTCAGGCTATTTACCTGCGTGAAAGCTCTCTCTGTTTGTGTGAGTGTGTGTGTATGAATTGAAGTGCACAAATTGCTTCCTTATAATAATGACATATGAGGTTCTGTTGATTTGCTGCAGCTCTGCTTATTACACATTCTCCCAGGCATCCCTCGAAGCTACCACGCAGGAATTATAACCAACAGAAACAGAATGAAACCAGTGTATTTGCATGTTTAGGCCAATTCATTAAAACCACATATAACACTGCTGATGTCTTTTTAAGGCACATTTGGATTTATTGCAGTGGTTAGCATTGTCGCCTCACAGCAAGAGGGTTCCTGGTTTGAACCCAGGGTAAGGGAGCCCTTCTTCTGCGAGGTTCTCATGTTCTCCCTGTGTCAGATTTTTCTCCAAGTACTCCAGCTTCCTCCCACAGTCCAAAGACATGCAAGTTAGGCTAAGTGGTGAGTCTAAATTGGCCGTAGGTGTGAATGTGAGTGTGAATGGTTGTCTGTCTCTATGTGTCAGCCCTGTGATAGTCTGGCGACCTGTCCAGGGTGTACCCCGCCTCTTGCCCAGTATTAGCTGGGATAAGCTCCTTTTACTATTCTTTGCAATACTGTTAATTTTAGTGTTGCATGAAAATCAACTTGCATGGACTTGAAATTTGCTTGAATAAAGTATTGGAATTAAAGGAATATTTCACTTCCCACGTAACCATTTGTATATCACTTACTCACCCAGTGTTATGTTGATTTCATGCCACCGGTGAAGAAAGAATCCAAAAGCGAAGAAACGTCTTGAGGGACTAAAGTCAGTGGAGTTTGTGTTTAACAACAGTAAAACTATATCAAAACCAAGCGCTAAGCAGGCTGAAAAATGAAGCTAACACAGAAGTGCCAAAAACTGCAGTTCCGTGAATGGCCACTTGAGGCTGGCGAGTCAATCCCCATAGATCGCCATGTTAAAATGCCCAACTTTCCACCAGAAATAAACATTTTTACAGCCAAGTATAAAAACAGTTTTGGTCTCTCTTTGGGGGATTAATTTTTATATAACACAACCGTTTACATGTTATTAGGGCTTAAAGTTACGCATAATTAAAGATGGGATGCTTTCAGTGACAGTCTCATGCCCAAATATGGTCACTTCTGGCTCCAAAAACCCAAGATGTCCACTGCCGTAATACCAAACTCAAGGCTTCAAAACAGGAGTCCACAAACCAATGAGTGACATCACAGTAGCTGCGTCCATTATTTTTACAGTCAATAATCAAATCATCCCTTTACAAACTCTAAACAACTACTGCAATATAATCCAAGTCTCGTTTATACTGTCGGATGCTCAGAAATTCCCAAACACATGCATTTTTACTAAAATCTTTGCAATTAAAACTGAATTAAAACTCACTTATGTTCTCTTCAAAGACAGACACCACAGACAAAAACAGTAATTTTGCTTCGCTGAGCTCTGGAGCTGCTGGTGTATCCAAACCAGCCCTTTAAACCCTTTAAAGCCCTTTAAAACACCAAAGACACACAGGAACACACACAAACTAAATGATCTAGGCCAGTGGTTTCCAACTGGTGGGTCGCGATCCAAAAGTGGGTCATGAGACGATTCTGAATGGACCAAAAGTGACTCGCAAAACAGCTTGTAAAAACCACATTTTATTTTGAAGTATAGTGAATTTCCGGCACAGATAAGATAAGACAATCATAATGTTTTTGAATATCCCAAACCCATATTATGTTTTCTTCACAATAAAAGCAAAAGCAACACAGTGTTTTCTGTGATCCCAGGCAGGTTTCATGTTCCTTCTATTTGCTGCTATGAACTGCAACTGTTGATCGCCTCGCAGGTAGTAAATTTTATGTAAGGATTAATCTATGTAGGCCTATGATATGCTGTGGTATTGGTCGGCAGTAACATGAAGTGTACATGATTTCTAATGACTAATCTAAAACAAATACGATCCTTATATTCAGCTGACTCGAAGCTCTGGTTTTGTGGGTCCTGGTGGTCTGTGTGGACACAATGAGGGAGTTGTTTTAGGAAGAAAATAGCTGCACACTTGCACATTCTATCACAGAAGATTTATCACCAACATTTGTGTGGAAGGATGAATGAGCCAGACCTGTCCATATGTGGCCCTTTGTGTGTGTGTGCCAGTGTGTCTGTGTGTCCGATGACATTCAGTGATGATTTGGAACAGCTGAGATGAGTTTGTGTGGAACTGGACAACGGGGCAGCTGTACATCTCTGTCTTGGACATATACACATACACACAGACACACAGACACGTAGAGGCATATAAACAACAGTGGAATCCTGAGGTCCGACCCTCTTGGGACCTGGCCAGTACGGGACCTTAATAAAGGCCTTGTTGTTTCAGGAGGTAGCTTATGAGGTTTCAGGTTCTCAACAAGCCCCTTTTTACAGACCACTACCACAAGCTTCCTGATTTGCATTTAGACACATAATTGTTTTTTATGTTATGACAATTATTGTTTGAAGAGTTTAGGGTGATACACGGGCAGAGATGAAATAAATACAATAAGTAAAATCTATTTTAGTGTATAATCACCTGACAATATAAATTGTTTTCTTTAGCTCAGAATGAGCAGTTGAAATCTATATAGACCCTTTTAGGGCCAATGTCACAATGAAGTCAGTTTGTTAGCTGGAGGCAAAACACAACTTGCCACCACAGGGCTGTAGGCTACATAGAAGTCTTAAATGTCGTCTTGTTGTGTAATTGGGTGCCAGAATAGAAGGAGTCATGGCTCAAACCTTAAATTTATAGCATACCAATAATAACAATAACGACGACAATTATGGTTAAATGCGGTAAGACGAAAGGACTGGATGAAGGCAGTCATCAAATGTTCTCATATCAAAAAAGTACTTCCTGTTGTAGAGATGAATAATGTTATGTGTGTTAAGGGTTATCATGTCCACCTAGAGGAATATTGGAATTCTCCGTAACACTAACTTTTTCGAGCATTAGCTAACGTTAGCTTCGATAGCAAAACAAAGCGAAGGAAACCATTCAAGTGTCGTCTTCCTTTGTCAGATTGGCATAGTAATCAACCACAAAGCTGACCGTCCCACCTTCAGCAGTCCTGTGAATCATCCATCCACTGAGAGAGAGCGTACGGGTCGGCCAATCTGGTCCCATTGGTCAGTGTTAACTTATTCAGGAAACTTGCGGTCCCGGAGAGTAAGTGACCTGACATGGTGCGTTCGTAATTCAGTCTGACCCTCTACACTAAAAAAGAGCATTGTTTGTCGAAGAAACAGAGCGTTGTACTTGAATTATTAATTAATAAATGGTTAAGTTAATCACACATTCACTCCACTCGGTGCTCTGCTGCTCCGAGAATACAGTGCTCTGGAAAATCAAACCGTAAGTTCAGACAGTGCTCCGAGTTACTAACGGTCCAGTTTGTGCCAGAGTGCACTCTGACACTCGGAATGAGTATTTGTGAATGCATCACTCGTATCATCTTCCTTCATTGTCTAAAACACGTCAAAAGAACTTGTTAGCCAGCACTGACTAATGTCTGTGGAGAATTGTTTTGCCTCCAGCTAAGCCCCGCCCACCAAAAAACATCATACTGTTTATCAACAGTAAAGGGGTCTATGGTAAACGGGTCCTCGTCCACTTGCGCCACGTTGTTTCAAGAGTCACCCAGAATGGACAAACACATACTGGCCTTGGATAGGGCCATTCAAGTGAGCCACTGTAGTTTTCAGCCCCTCCATGACAAACAGCGTCGGAAAAACACTGTTTTTGTTTTTTTTACGTGAAACTGCTTTATTCAGTGTTTTTACCAGTTTAAATCATCTAGTCTGTTTGTTTTGGAGAAGAATAGACCTCTGTTGATAATTTGGCTCCTAGTAAAAACATCCTGAATGTTTAGTAATAAGTTATCAGACGAAAAAGATGAGCACACATTAGCATACTGGGCTAGCGGCCCATCTGTGATGAGCCAAACAGCATCATAGAAACACTGATTTGTAATGTGAAACTGCTTTATTCAGTGTTTTTACTGGTTTTAATTACCTGGTCAGTTTGTTTTGGAGAGGCAGAGACCTCTGAGGATACTTCAGCTCCTGGTAAAAACCTCCTGAACGTCTGGATCTTAAATTATTAGACAAAAAAGATTAGCATATGTTAGCAGGTGCTGGGCTAGTGGCCCGTTCTCGACATGCCAAACAATGACACACTGATTTGTAACATGAAACCGCTTTGTTCAGTATTTTTTACTGGTTTTTAAATCACCCGGTTTGATTGTTTCGGAGAGAAAGAGACCTCTGTGGATAATTTAGCTTCTGGTTAAAACCTTCTGAGCAATAAACACTGAAGGAATTCTAACCGGGAGAAGTTTCAGCTGGTTGCAATCTGCAATGCTCACCACTAGATGCCACTAAATCCTACACACTGCTTGGTCATACAAAAAAAAAAATCATATAAAAGTTCATGTGTGCACTTATTTCTTTGATGTAGGCCACTCTAGGTATTTGGAGCAGAGAGTATAAACTATTAATGGTGGTGTTGCAATGAGAATGGTGGTCTAAATAAAACCAGGTTGCCATTACTACCTCAACAGGCTCTGCAACATCTTAGCCAATGAGAGACTTTGCCCGGTCAGACCTCTTTTAAGAGAGGCGGGGCCTAGATGTGCTGCAGGGTCACAAGGAGTGATGTAACCTGTGTTTATTTTCAGCATATACACGTAAATGTAGACACACAGACACCTCCACGCACTTGCACACAGACACACATACACACACAGAAGAGCAACCGTATATGCTTGCACATACTGTTCTTTACATGCAAAGATTTTAGCATGCACAGTTAAGTATCAATGACAAACACAAATGTATACCGACTGACTTAGTTTTGGACTCTGGGCTCTCTGCCATGTTTCTGCAAGCTGGTTGTCTCTTCCTAGTTTGGTCAGTCAAGGACAACTGTTGCGGCATGTATGTGCACACGCACCGTCGGTGACACACACATAACGTAATTGACAGTAGGGGTTTGCTGTTCCAGAGGGAACACAGGACGATTATATACAGAAAAGGTGTGCGTATCACTAGGGAAGACAAGTAGGAGGGAGAGGCAGAGACAGAAAGAGCGACAGAGACACAGAGAGAAATTTAGTCATGGCCATTAATACTAATAGTGCCCTCCCTTCCCTTCTGTCAGCTGCAGCTGTTGATCACGCTGGTGTAACAGGGAGCTTTCTAGCATTGCATCACTCTCTTTCTGCCCGACTCCAATGCTGTCCTGCATTACCCTGAATGCATATGGATCCAGTACGTCATGTTGCACATCATGCCACGAGGGCAGTGGACTGAAGTGGGATTAGTACCCCAATAATGTTAAGACTGATGTGTTTGAAAAGTGGATTTACAAATTCCAAGTATTCATCACTCTATTGACACTCGGCTGAGGCTATATGCTACAAAACACTGTACAATCCACAGTATTATATTACAGTACTATGCTGTAAAACTGTTTCATCAAAACAGTGACGCAAGACAAGGTCAAAGAGAGAACTATGCCAGCTTTATCCACTGTTATTTAAGATCATGTTTGATTCATTAGCATGCCAATAAACTGCCGCCAGATATTCCTACTATGCGTGATGTATGCATAGCGAGATGTTGATCATGTTCTCCATCTAGAGAACGCAGCCGAGGGACGATGTAACTTCCCCAGGAGCTCGTCCACTCGCATACATCAGAGACATTCCACCTCATCTGACACTCGTCCATGGAATTCTGCAAATTTTCCACACTATTCTCCCAGGCATTCTGAAGTGCTCGTCAAAAAGACTGGCATGCCCAAACATCAAGCACCTGCAAACCCTTAAAACAAAAGAAATAGACTACACTTATCTGGAGAGCGTATCGAAATTGTTGTTCATCACATTTCATGTTTCTAAGATGCACTTTTAGTTGTTTTTGTGCATGCATGAATGATGAATTCTGCGCCCCTGCTGTGTTTGTGATTGTCACCGGGTATGTTTGTGTGTGTGTGTGAAAATATCTTTTTGTTTGCACTGCTGATAGGTGATAATTTGTCATAGATTTGTGCAGAGTCCCTTTCTCCTCCATGTCGGTATGGCCAGTGTATGCAACCTATAGTTGACACTTATGTGTCATTCTGGGAACACACTAAATACTTCAGATGACTTGGAGGTTTACTTGGCAACCGACGGCTGTTTTAAGACCACGGATACGCTTTCAGCTTGGACCGAGCACAAAGTTTTCAAGTATCCACAGGACATGGAAAGAAATAAAATGTCACTTAATCGCATGTATCATGTGCTCATTGTCGTGTGGCTGGTTATAAAGCTCAGTGAGCTCATCCGGCTCTATTTGTGTCACTGGGTGACATTCTATTTAACCTTTCTTTTACACCAGGATTAAGTAGTTGTGGGAACATAATTAGTCACAGGTTGTTTCTAGAAGGCACTTTTGCTTGTTTCATGTTTGAATGGCAAGAATGTGGGTTTAATTTCAACACAAGGGGGGACACATTTATAACGGGGGTCCCTGTGCAAGAAAACAACATGTTGCAATACCAAATTCTGACATGATTTACTTTTTACTTTTGACAGCTATCATATGCTTTTCATGATTACAGCTTTTAGACAATTAATTCTCAACATCATAGGGAACAATCCTCGTGTGCAATCAATTATCTGCTAGATGTGTGGTGGTGGTGGGGGTGTTGGTGGTGGTGATGAGGGGGGGTGGAGGGCTGGTAAAGGTGGGAGGGGTTGACACAGAGATGTACAGGACAGGACACCCTCATGCTTGCTCCATAAACCTCACCACAGTTCGCTGCCGCAGCTGTTGTGGCGCACAGTGAGCGGTGAGGTGCGCTCTTTTTCTGGGGTGACTATGTGGAGTCTGGCAAAGGCTTTCTCACACTGATCGATCAGCGAGCCCGTTTCTCTCCGGCAAAGAAAAAAAAAAACATTAAAACGGAATGTTGTCACTCTCTCTCTCAGCAAGGTCGGTTTCCACAGAGGAGTGAAGACACCGCTCATTTACCATGAGCTGTTTGGATGTTATGTACCCAGCCTATGGACATTACGCACCGTACGCACCGACTGCTCCTGCTTTTATCAGTAGCTTACAGGTAGGAAGTCAGCAAATATTTATATGTTGTCGTAATAATTATTTCATTTCCAGTGTTATTTCCAGCGTTAGCGGGGAGATGTGGGGGTCGTTAGAGGAACAGCTGGTAGTATAATTTGTGCAGCTTGTGCGTAAAAGCAAGATACGTGATGGGAAAATCGTTAAAGTATTTTATGTGTTAAGATGTGAGTTTTCCTTTGATTTAATTAGTCATTTACAAATATTTAAATTTGCAGTGCAGCTTTTTTTTAAATGTCTAATCAAGCACAGAAGTCGCTCTGCACCCGCAAAACTCCTATCATAACGCCCGCGCGCACGCACACACATGCCAGCGCTGCCACACACAAAGAAAAACATTATGTCAAAATGTCTCATAGACAGCTCCAGAACTGTCCTCTGCAACACCTGTCTTAACCCTCTCCTCCCCTCCTCCCCCCCGCCTCTCCTCTGACACCCCCCCTCCCCCCGGCAGGCTCCCACAGGTCTGAGCAGCACTTCTCCTCTCTGCCGGGATTTTATGGACACTCCCAGGGGCCCCGAGGGGATGTCTGGGGGCCCAGGCACTGGAGGATCAACTTCCTCTTCATCTTCATCCAGCTCTTCCTCTTCCTCCTACACGCCAGCGGCTTTAAGGCCAGAGGAGGGCCCCAAGGAGAAGCAGGAGGCCCCTGAGGCAGAGTACCTGACTTCTCGCTGTGTGCTGTTCACCTACTACCAGGGAGACATCAGCAGCGTGGTGGACGAGCACTTCTCCAGGGCACTGAGCTCCTACATGGATGGGGAAGGCAAACGGCGGGCGGCAGACCAACAGGGCACAGGTATACAACACTGTCCATACATGAAGCCTGTTTATACATGTATGTTGATCTTGGACATGTATTTAACTCATGTCCATAGTCATAGAAAAGTATCCGTGAACATAAAGAAAACTTCAGAAGAGGGACCAAGTGTGCCAACATCCAGGCAAAATTTAGGCTTGAGGAACCAACCAAAATCTTGCCTTAAAAAGAGACAAAAAGATATAAACTTTCGAAGCCTACAGTGTGCAGACCTCCTTTGTGACCAAATACAAACAGGCACCCAATCTGAATGTTTTGGCGTCAGTTCACTTGAGTTACTTCCAAGATTCACACCACTCTTAAAAAAAAAAAAAAGAAAGCTGGGTAAACTGAGTTTAGCTGCCCCCTGCTACATCCCTGCGGTTTGATGATTTCCATTTATCCACGCCACAGTTGTCTGTGCGGTGTCCTGCACATGCTTTTGAGGCCACACAGGGTGAGTTGACAGTTGTGCAGAGCACAGCAGAGTGTCAGACAGGTGATGTGATCAGGTGACAGGGCTGAAAAGCTGTTTGTTGGGACTGTTGTCCCCGGGAGATCAGGGAGGAGGGTTCAGAGGTCATGAAGGTTAGGAGCTGTTGAGAGTCCAAACGGGACCTCTTTGACTTTGGATAAAGAAGCGCAAGAGACAGCATGCACACTGTGTTTTTGGTTAGATTTTGATTCAGATTTGGAAAAATCAAGAATCCAAATATTATTATAGGCAGTTTTTGAATATCAGGCTTTAAGTTTTAATGATCGTATGTGGTATGTTTTGGCAACCTTGCCACTGTAGACACTGTGAGGATCCATAACCCATTCAAGCTTCAAAGAAAAAAAACATACACATATTCTGTAATCAGTACAAAGTGCCAAATCATTTTTAAAATTGGATAGATTTGGGTTGCACCAAAATGCAAAGTACAAAGTCATTTTCAAATCCTCAAGACACCTAAGTCCATTTCTACCAGCAGCCTGCAGATGTCCCCTGAATATCCATATAGGGCCTATAGCCTCTACACTCTCCCTCTCTCTGCTACCGCTGTTAGTCTCTTTCCTAGTTCAGTCGGACGTCTTCATTTCGCCACTAACACACACTTCCTGCCTCACAACAGATGCTATGTTTATACATGGCCGTAAGCGCGCAGCCTCGCCGGCGTATCCCCTTCAAACGTCTCTGCGGCTGCCATTCTGACTATCACTCCAGCTCTTGCCCCACAATGGTTGCTCAGTCAGTTGCCTGCCTGCTGGTCAGATTTATACATGCTGTGGTCTGTGTGATAGGGGCAGAGGGAAACACTACCTCTCAGGGTGCCGCGCGGTGTCTTTTTTCAGAGGAATATCTATATATATAAGTATACTGCTAAAAACATATAATGGCTCGCTGACATTCTGTCAAGGGCGAGGAGGGGGGGAGGGCAGAGAAAACAACAGGTGGGGGTGCAGGAGACAGAGGAGAGGGGCGGCGGGTGCTAGCACAGGGCCAGAGTTGCGTGTCTGAGTGTGTGTGTGCGCGCATGAGTGTGTTGTGAGACTTTCTGAAGTACTCGGCTGACATGAGAGTGAGAGATGTCACCACAGCAAGTGATTTAAGACACTGTGGGCCTTGGGCTCCCTCCAGGTCAGAGACTCTACCTTATATAGAATTCTAGGATATAGGGACGTCTCTCTTTCTACCTTTCTCTCTGTCACTCTCTGTCTCTCTCTCTGTCTGCGAGAACGTGGTTGTGTTTATTTCTGTGTCTTGTTGGGGCTAGGGCTGTGTGACAGTATGATCCAATGGGGAAGATATCTGGGCTAGAGGGTGTAGCAGTCATGTGAGTGACATCTACGTTTTAGCACGGGTTGCTCCCCATGCACAGCTCCAGCCTTTTCCATTTGTCTCTATAAATCAAGTGATTTACTGTCATTACACAGATGTGAAACAGTTCATGACTTGGCCTGAATGTGATTGTTGTTTATCCTCCTCTGCCTCCTTGTCCCGTTAGAAACCCCTTCACCTAGCAGTCGAAGAAGCTTCCCCCCATCTTTCTGGGACAGTAACTACTCATCACCTCAGAGCCGCTCGCACTGTGAGACGGGTGCGCCTTCCTATTCCATGGACCCATACGCATCAGCGTTGCACCCAGGCCTGCCACATCCACACCCTCATCCTCACCCACACGCTCATCCTCACTCCCACCCTCACCCACCAGAGAGCTGGGGATATCCCCAGGCCCAAGCCTACGGCCACCCGCGGCCTCTCCACGAACTGTATTCACCGTCAGCTTTGGAGCCCCACTACGGGCCCCTGCTCATGCCCACGGTGAGGCCACCTCATCTCGCTACCTTGCCAAGCCACTATGAAGTGAGCAAGCTGGAGCCCACCGCGTCCTGGCCCGGCCTGCTTCCACCAGGAGACGTCAGCCAGACGCTGGCGCTTAACATGGATGCAGGTAACCAGTCAGTCACATCAGGCTTTACAAACACTGTCTGGACAAAGTGTCTAATCAGACCAGATGTGAAAATCAGCAGATGTAGAGAAATACACTTATGAAAATAGCAAGTTAAGATTATCTATCGCTATGAAAATAGGAGAGACAAATTGTTTTTTGATGAGTGTTTTCTAGTTTAATATTTAAGCTTTTTTTCAAAGTAGTAAGCGATTAAATGGCTGCAGACAATAAAACAAACTTACAACAACTGACCCTTTGCTAAGCCCCGCCCCTTTGTGATGGTCCAACAAGCTGTCGCAGTAATCATGAAGCCCACGCTGTATCTAACTGCACTCCCTGAAGAAATATTATCATATCAACAGTGATTCCAGAGAGAAGCAGACAGAGGGGTCTACAGTCTGTGTTTGAAGGATATATCCAGGATGTCAAACTGACTCAGCAGCAACAACAGGTTAAAAAGACAAAGATAGTTAGAAGCTAAAGCCGAACTATAGGCTACAGATCACAGTGTAAAAGTGAACCACCACATCACTGCTGATCGCCACACAAGACAATGAATATAAAGGGAAACTTTGCTGATATTGAACCAGCTGTGTGGCATCGCAGTGTGTGCAGATGAACGGTGTTTGGCTTCCCTCTGTGCCAGACCTCTGCTGGCAGATTGGTGAGGAGCTCCAGGGGAAGCTAAACAGCGTTCATCTGCACACACTGCAATGACACACAGCTGGTTCAATATCAGCAAAGTTTCCCTGCTTCCCTTCACTGGTTCCTGTACAGCAGGGTCGGTCTTTAATCAAAGTTAGAATCATTAAAAAGCAAAAGCAGCATGTGTATACACTCAGTAGGCTATATCTTCAGTAGCTAGCTAACCCTACACTTTTCAGGGTTTGATTTTGGTTTTGGAACAGGGAAGAAACGTAACGAGTATCATTGAAACCTTACGCTCAAAATCCACAAAACTAGCTTGAAAAGGAAGAAAATCTGAAACGATTGGCCAGTCAGCATTTGAGGGGCAGAACTTAGCAAAGGGTCAATTAAAATTGAAAACAGTACAAGTACAACCTGTAGAAATGATAAGAAATTCTTCATCTACAGGCAGATGTGACAGCTTCCAAGCCACTTTGAATGTATCCAATGAGACCATCTATCAGCAGAGATGGTATATAAAATTCATAACGATGTTTTCATTAGTTTATAATCACCTGAAACTAAGAATCGTTAGCATAGAATGAACCCTTTATATCTACATACGGAAAAGATCCTCTACCACTGAGTCCACCATGTCGGTTCAACCTGGTCTCACTCAATGTGCGTTAGTTGTTGAAGGAAAAAAACGTGATTTGGCAGTGTCGTACCCACATAGTGTGTTTATTTTGAAAGAGACTGTATGTTAATGGTAAAATTCCTGTAAAAACCGAAGTGTATTTTGAAAGAAGACAATGCATGTAACAGACAAAACTTGACACGGCATCCCAGAACGTCAACAACCAACGCAACCAGGGTACCTTGCACTTCGTATGTGGACATGGAAAGTCCATGACCAAATTTTGAATGGGACAATGTTGGACTGAGAATGTGTTGATTGTTTCTACTGTAGCCCAGAACGGACAAACCAAACACTGGCTCTAACACAGATAAAACTTCATTAAGCTCACACCAGGGAAACAAATGGAGCTTGGGAGAAGTTTCAGTTGGTTGCAGCCTCACCTAGATGCTACTAAATCCTACACACTGGACCTTTAAATAAGTTTGCAACTGATTCAAAGCCGCGGGTGCAGCGTACCTAAACGCACATTGTCCCATTTCAGTACGGACTTTCGGAAAAGTTACCAAAAATAAGTCTTCCCATACTTTATTGGTAAGACGTAGATCTGTAGTGTTGAACATAATGAGAGTGCCTACTGTATCAATTTAGCTTTTTTGAGCCATTGATTGCTCAAAACATTTTACCTCAGGTACTGAGTATTGATTTCTTTAATCAAATCAGGAACATGTTAACAGCCATTTACACAAACACACACACATTCTTGCGCACACATCTGCATCAACATAAAACCCTCATGATACCCTCTGTAGGAAATGCATGCACAAATGCATACATTTGTGGTGTTGAATACGTTTGGCCCTGCTATAGACACTCCCACGCGTGTTAACACACACGCGCACACACAAAATACATCATAATCATCACAGGGGCTCTCTTTTTCTACCTCTAAAACAGGATGTTTGGCAAAAGTAGGCTCCATGACAACCTGTGTTCTGTTGTTCGCTGTCGTCCTCCTCATTGTTCCCTTGTCCTTTCTTCTCAGGCCTCCAGCAGCACAAGAAAGGCAAGGAGCTGTACTGGTTCTAACGAGCCCTTCAGTCACATTGACCAGCCATTACCAGATCCAATTAGTCCCTGGACCTGCTCCGCTATTGAAGCAGCGTGTCCCTTTATCCCCCCCCCCAACACACACACTCCATCCCCATCTATCCACCCCCTTCTCTCTGCTCCCGGCCTCCCCTGCCAGTATACAGCCTTGCTCCAGGTCGACATGTGTGCACCATGGAGATAAAGCAGGGGAGAGAGGGAAAGAGGCAGAGAGGGAGAGAGTGTCGCTGTCTATAATCTGTGCTGCTGCTCTCTCCTTTCGCATCTCTCTTCCACTCTCTCTCCCGACGCTGCCGGTGCAGCACAGACCTTGGCAAGGTGTGAGCCACAGTGACCTGCTTGGACTGAGAAAGACAGGATCACAACAGACTGTTGCAGAGGACAGAGAGATAGAGGGATGAATGGGGGGACAGGGCGATGAATAGCGGCAAGCAGGGATTCCCTCCAACGTCCCTGGTTATCTCTGTCTCATGCTCTTTGTTGGTACAGTGGTTGTCATCATCCACTTATCTGCATTTCACAAATGCAACATGCAGCGATAAACAGGAGCAGCAATTATGGCGGTTTATGCTTTGTGACTGTCATCATGACACCTTTTTTTTTGGGGTTGTTATTATATGATTTCGCTCTCTGAAATAAAGTGTATCTATTTATTGGTGTTTGTTTAGGCCAGTGTTCTGAAATGATTGTGATTCAGTTTATTGAGTTTTCTAAGGGGAGAAGCAGAGGAGATGACCACACCATGTGACTGTCTCATGTATCCACGTCCATGTGGTCATTTCTCAAAAACATATCAAAAATGTGTTCAGTTCAACATGTATTTGTTTTATTTGAGCACACTCACAGATTGTGTTCTTTCAATTTGCCGACGATGATGTTCCATTTTAGGTGTCTGTGTCATTCATAGATGTTTTGAATTTGGTCGCTCTGAATATTTCTGGGATTTTTTTTTTTGTGTGTGTGTCATTTCTCATTTTTGTGTCAATAAATGTTTTTATGGTAAATTGCCACATCTGTTAAATGTTTACTTTGCATGGCATTATGAGTAATAGCATCTGAGCTACGCCTAATTGAAAGGGACAGTTCACCCCCAAATCAAAAATAGATATTTTTCCTCTTTTGCTGTAGTGCAGTTTATCAGTCTGGATTGTTTTGGCGTGAGTTGCTATGTGTCGGAGATATCTGCTGTAGAGATGTCTGCCTTCTCTTGAATATAATGAAACTAGATGGCACTTGGATTGTGCTGCTCAAAGCGGCAAAAAAATGCATCTGAAAAAACTTAACAGCAATGTCTCTTTCGAGGCCAGTCTCACTCCGCAGTCATCAAAATCCGGTGCTTGGGCAGGGACTTTCGGTGTCAGAAACCACAGAAAAAAGCGACCTTAACATCGGCATGATACATGGTTGGTTGTCCAGTGGCGTCATGCCAGACAAGGACGAACGTTAAGGCACCGAAAGTCCGGCTGGGGTATACGGGACCAACAAACACCAACTTTTACCCGAGAGAGCAGTGTTCATTTCCAGTAAGATTCTAAAGGCAAACTGTTCTTTTTTACTAAATCCAACCACGTGTGTTTGTTGCTGAAGGAAAAGAACATCATCACGCTTCCTTCTGCTCTGTTATACAGCTGGCAGGTGTAGTTCGGTAGTAAAGAAAATAGCTTCTATGTGAAACTGCTCACCACAAGGTGTGTGGATTATCTTGAGTAACCAGGTCATGATGTCTGGGAAAAGAGGCATCACTGTCGACTTTTAAAGTGTATTTTTTAGCTCATTGAGCACCACAAGAAGAGTGCCATGTAGTTCAATTACATTCAAGAGAAGGCAGGCATCTCTACGGCCGATATCTCCAACACTCGGCAACTCACACCAACACAATCTAGACTAATAAATAGGACTACAGGTAAGAGGAAAAATATGTATTTTTGATTTGGGATTGAACTGTACCTTTAAAGGGGGTACTTGTAGCTGGACAGATAAAATAAATACATCCACATGATGAATACTAATTTTAGCTTAAAAGACATGTGTCTCAGTTTTATGCGGTACACACTAGACAGTGGAGGCTTGATGGAGGCTACAGGATCAGTTTCTGATTTTACACACTGACATATGGAGTGTGTTGACATTTTAGTTGCCGTTTCGGTCCCAGCGACAGTAGCCCGGCCAGATGTGATCAAGGATGCGCTATGCGCCTCCTCTTATTTAAAAGGCCTTCCATTTGAATTCCTGCTCGCATTCACAGTTTGTCACCTATAAAGTGGGAACGAGTGGTGAATGCCAGCAATGTGTAACCAGAGAAGAAGCCAGCCATCCCAGCTATGCACCAAATGTTGCCGTGTTATTGATCCGATAATCAGATTATGTGCTAAGGTATGCCAGTCTGGGCCACTGTCACAATTTAACGGCTGTTATGTGTGACCCCCACTAGAGAGCAGCCAACTATGTGATTGGCTCTAAGCTGAGGATACATGTAGAGTAATGAAATTAGAAGAGTTTACCGGGGATAGCGTTCCTCTCAGCTTCCCATGCCAAGCATCTTACTGCCTTTTCACACTAGTATTGTCACTGGGCCTGAGGGTTTCCTTTTCACACCGGATCCTCCAGGATCCTCTCCATAGTTAGGATGCACCCACAGATATTGTCACATTATATTACTTAGAGGTCAATAAACTCTACATTGCATTAATAATAGCCACAGTAACAGATTGTGTGGGGGGGGGGCAGTCATTGTTTCACAACTTTATTCATGATGGATGCTGACCTTTGCAGTGATATGACTCGATATATTTTGCTTGTTAAATGTTCAGAGGAAGCAGCAGAAATACAACTTAAGATTCATGTCATTATTGACATACAGAGGCACGAGAGGGAGCTGAGTTTATTCACTGAGCAGACATCCTGTGTAAGCAAATCCTAAAGAAATGCTGCCCTCCTGTGGTGTGTTTGTAACACTGCAAAAGCCACCTACACAGTGAAAGAGGGTTTCCAGGTTGTTTGGTAAAATGCATTACAGACAGAAGAGTTTATTTTATTGCCCTTATATTATTTTATCACTCCAAATCATTGATATAAATCCCCGCATAATATCTAAATAATACAGAACTTCACTTTCCCTTTGAATAGTCTTTAGGAAATGGTCAGAGAAACTGTCTCCACAAACAAAATATGTTCTTTCACCTTTATTGTTCATTTTAACCAATTTGTTTGAAAAAATAAATGTTAATTATTTGCAATTTTTGTGATCACTGATTAATAATTTCTGTCTTTTGAAGCCAAACATTTGTTCAATCAATCAATTTTATCTATAAAGCCCAATATCACAAATACAATTTGCCTCACAGGGCTTTACAGCATACGACATCCCTCTGTCCTTTAGATCCTAACAGCGGATAAGGAAAAACTCCCCCAAAAAAACCCCTTTACCGGGGAAAAATTGTTGTTGCTTCTCAGTTGTGCTGAATTAATGCTGCTCTTTGTTGTATATTATAACTCTATGTGTTTTAGCTCAAACAAAACAAGACATTTGTAGACGTCTCCATCTGCTATGGGAAACAGTAACATATTTAATTATAGAAAATAATCATCAGTTTGAACAATGAAATAATAAAAATAACTAGAAGTTGCTGTCTTAATTTACATGAATATTCTAAATTAAATAAATGCAGCTCAGTCTAATATTAGAATTTCAGAATGAAATCGATATAATTAATTAATTCATAATCTAATACATTTAAATAGGTGATTTAAAAGTAACCTGGCTATGGCATAATCATTTGAACAGATGTCAAAAAGTCAAGTTCAGATCTCAGTTTTGATCCGATACATAGGCGAGTTACTGTATTTTGTTTGCAGTATAGCTTAAAATCAAATGGACAAGCATCTGACAAGTAGGAATGTGGTAGTTATAAGATTTTAAAATGATAATAATATTGGAATTATTAATAGTCAGTGTTGTTCTTCTTTCAAAACAACAGCAATCCAACACAAATAGCTTGCGTTTGCTTCAGTTTTGTACCAGTCATTCATTCATTTTCCATAACCGCTTCTGTGTTAGGGGTCACGGGGGGGGCTGGAGCCTATCCCAGCTGACACTGGGCGAGAGGCAGGGTACACCAGATTATCACAGGGCTGACACATAGAGACAGACAAGCATTCACACTCACATTCACACCTACGGGCAGTTTAGAGTCACCAGTTAACCTGCATGTCTTTGGACTGTGGGAGGAAGCCAGAGTACCAAGAAAAAACCCACACTGACACGGGGGGAACATGCAAACTCCACACAGAACCAGGAACCCCCTTGCTGTGAGGCAACATTGTTAACCACTGCACCACCATGCTGCCCTTGTGCACTGTCAGACATAATGTGTGCTGTAAATGAGATTGTGGATATGTTAAGTAGATGCGTCTTGCTGATGGGAACTGCAAAGCATAACTGTAAATATCTATATGTAAAAATTCTTATCACGAGGGCAGCGTGTTTAACGATAAACTAGCTTGGGAAAACCCTCTGATTCCCACTGTGTACTGTACCCATAGACTTCAATAAGGGGAAGTGAGTGTACAGTAATCAGTCATCAACATTAGACAGTATTTCCTGTGAACAGCTGATTCACTCAGCTGTTGTGTCCATGCAAGTCATCCTTTACAGTAAGACTAACCCTAAAATGACCCACTTTGAACCCCAGAGACAGTGGGTCATATGACAGGTCACCGGTTACTGTCACATGATACAGGATGCAGATTTACATTCAGTTTCAGAAATATAAATGAATGTGATCTTAACTGTATATTTGACTTTTAGATTATTTTAGATTTTTTATATTTGTGCTTTGTAAGTATTTCACATTAAAATGTACTTTAATCTGTTTACAACCTGACACTTAACCTGTTAAGTGACTTTACGAGGCAATAAACAAAGGCTTGTTTAACTCACCTTTATTTTTGACATATGTCTCATATATCCTCTGTCCTACATTTTGGATAACTGATGTGTCATTGTCAGAGCTGTAACCTTACTGGCATAACTGTCATGTGCAAGCAGAAGGAGACAAATAAAAAGCAATTCCACACAACCAAAACAAATGGCCCACAATGTGGAAGTGGTGTTGGAAACTACAAAACTTTCTGTTCTTTTTTATTTCTGTTTGCGGAATAAAACAACGTATAAGGCCCTTCACAAACAAATACACATGTGCTTGAACATCTAGGTGTGTATTCTAAATATAGATACATCCTCACAATCTTTATTTCAAACTCTGTCTCAAGGCCAAGCAAACCTTGACCTATGAACTTTGAAAGTTTCCGTTTTTGTATTTGTAATGTGCTGACTCGTGGCCTGTCCCTGTCACTTGACTCTTGTTGTAAATGCTTTATAGGACATCACAAACTTTACACCTGCATGAAGTTGCACTTGACTTCCCGGCTTCACAATAAAACCTGCTGTTAGCTGCTCTTTCAGTGCTGCAGACACACACCACTCACCAATACTGGGTTAAAAACAAAAACAGTCAAAGCTTCAAACACACACACACCCAATCAGCTGAGTTTATTATGAAACTTGAGTTCAGTGAACTTTTAAATAGCTGACTAGCAGGCAAACAGGTGCTGGTCATCTGCAGTGGTGGGAAGTAACTAAGTAAGAGTCATTTTATTACCTGGAGGCAAACCATGACTCTCCACCACAGGGCTGTAGGCTACATAAGAGTCTTAAATGTCATCTGCATTTGCATTTCTAGGTGCCAGAATAGAAGAAGTTATGACTTGAAACTTAAATTCTATTGTAAACCTGCTGCCGCTGCCCGCCAACAAAAACAAAGATGCTATGGTTAAATGCAGTAAGACAAAAGGACTGGATGAAGGCGATCATCATAAATGCTCACATGTATTGCGCACACTTCATATCAGATTAGGAAAAAAAGTATTTACTGTTGTAGGGATGAATAACATTATGTGTATTAACAGTTATATGTCCACCTCATCAGAAATTGGGGAGGTATAAAGAGAAATATTGGATTCTCTGTAATGTTGGTGAAGATTCTCAGTCATCCAGGGTAGGCAACTGGACTTGCTTGCGTTTCTTTCTTTTATTATTGACAGATAAGTCAACCTGAAAAAAATCAAAGTCATTAATGCCCTACTACATATGGAGTGGGTCCTCTCCCATGGAGTCCACCATATTGCCCTACAGTAGCCCAGAACAGACAAACCAAACATTGGCTCTAGGGCCATTTGTGTTTTTGTGCTGTAGTTCTCCTACACGCTGCACACAGGAAAGGTTTCAGTTCTGTAACCTCACCGCACATGTCACTAAATCCTGCACACTGGTCCTTTAAGCAAGTGATGTGTTTGTTTTTTTATATAAGCAAGTCTTGATAAATAGAAATATACTTAGTACTAAAATAAAACCAAACTTCTACAGTATAAAAACAGTAGTTGTTTTTCTGGGTCAGTGGCACATTTTTCAAAGGAAGACAAGCTGATAGAGTTTAATGACACCTGTAAACTTTTAGCTTAGCTCTCAGTTTTTCCTCACTTCACAGCATCTTTATGGTCTTAAGTATTTTCATGACGTGAATGCCTTGTGACAGACAGACAGACAGACAGACAAGCAGAGAGACACTCAGGTGAACTACCATAGGAAAAAAACTGTATGAATATATTGCATATAAAATATGTTAAAAGAGTTTATAGGACCAAGAAATTGCACTTTAGTTTCCACCATGTGTTGGCTGGGTGAAACAAATTAAGTCAGTTCTCAACTCTGGTTTCAGCGTCTTCCTTGTTATTCAGTCTCCTTTGTGAATTTGAAAGCTAAATAATACCTCCACTTATGTTCCCGACAATGACGGATAGGTAAAATGTGCAGAGCAAATCAAAAACTACAGGCAAGCTGAAAACAGGATGTGTGCGTGGAAACAGAAAGGAAATCTTGAACAACTGTGAATGGAAACACTCATGAATCATAAATCAGCAAACACAGGGAAGAGTTTAATTCATCAGAATGCGTGAGTGAGTATTTTAAAAACCCCAAAATGTTAGAAGACATTTCAGTTGCAGGCAAAAGGTCCTCAGAGCTGTGGCGATGACTGCATTTTGACAAGGTTTGCTTGATTTGTTTTAATTAAATAAAGAGAGAAAAATACTCTAATCTACTGTGGAGGTGTTTTTTTTAAAGGGAACAGGAAAGATTGACACAGCTTCAAATAAAACCTGATCATTCATGTAAATCGCTCAAATAAACACAGTGGGCGTTAGGTGAAGTACCACCTCCATATCCGAGAAATAAAACGCCCTCATTAGCTACTTACACATTGCCAGCATGGAATAATTTAGTTGGCAAGGTTTCAACTAAAACAGGTAGGTGATGGCACATGTTACACATACATGCTGTTATTTATGTGTGTGTTTTACCCCTTTTTAGAGGATCGGCGATCAATATGTGACTAGAATCAGAAAGCACTGGAGGAAAAACTAAATCCCATCAGTGGTTTTTCACTTTATTTGACTGTAATTCTGAAACAACAAAGTGCTGAGTGACTGATCAGAAGATTCTGTGTAACTCATGACACTGATATTCTTCGTTTTGCTGATGCTGAAAAACATGTTTCCCAAAAGAATGGCATCATGCGAACTTCTTACAATGCCTAAACGTTCCCTATTTCAATGATTGACTCTATCTTCCTTGTCTGTCTGACTTTATGAGCGGCTGACAGCCACCTGACTGGACACACTGCAAGTCATAACTGTAGACGGCTATATAAGAACACTTCTGTAACACAGCCCTGCATCTCCGACAGGTGGACATACCTCTTACTTCACCACACACGGACATAGAGGCAGGTAAGCAGCTACGGCGCAGATAGCAACACACACATGAACAGAGCAGAACACACACTTCCTATACTGCAGCTGAACAAACAGACTCATAAAGAGGTTGAGGGAGAGATGAAACAGAGATTCAAAGAAACCGGGAAACAGAGTTGACGCAGTGGAAGTGAGCATGTGACGCCCAACGTCACATCGTGTGTGAGACAAAACTGAAGTGAAAAAGTCTCAACCTGTGTGGTTTCCTGCAAGTCACAGGGGATCTCTTTGCTTTCTCTGCTCATGTGTCATTCAGGATGAAGCTGCTGCTGGTTGTTGCTGCTGCTCTGGCTGTGGCCAGTTGCGCCACCATCTCTCTGGAAGACCTGGAGTTCCACGCCTGGAAACTCAAGTTTGGTGAGACTATCTTGTCCGACAATTTTTTATTGTGGTCTGTGGTCAAGTACAGTAGATCTTGTTCTAGTATTTGAGAAGATGCTGCCCATGAGGCTTCAATCTGGAGTGTACTCACTGTGTGCTCATTTCCACACAACACACCTAAAGGTCTAGAGTAAAGGGATTCGTCATCTGCCTATATAATTAAAAGATAACAGCTTATTTCTTTCTCCGACTGGCAGAAAGGTCCTACAACTCTCCATCAGAGGAGGCTCAACGCAAGGAAATATGGCTCAACAACCGCAGGCTGGTGCTGGTGCACAACATCATGGCAGATCAGGGTATCAAGTCCTACCGGCTCGGCATGACCTACTTTGCTGACATGGTATGCACAGAAAAATAGAGATGTGGTTTCTGTCATCATTTAGCTTTGAACTTTAACCATTTGTGACAACAGTGTCATTTGGTTGCTGTAAGATTAAACACACTAAACAACATTTTGGATACACACCCAGTCAAATTTTGTCTCTCGTCTCTAGGAAAACGAAGAATACAGACGCCTGATTTCCCAGGGCTGCCTGGGCTCCTTCAACGCCTCCCTGCCTCGCCGTGGCTCTACTTTCTTCCGGCTGCCCGAAGGAGCTGATCTGCCCAGCACCGTTGACTGGAGGGACAAGGGATACGTCACTGATGTCAAGGATCAGAAGCAGTGTGGCTCCTGCTGGGCCTTCAGTGCGGTATGTACTACAGTAACTTGTCTTTTGGCGATGCAGGAAACTTTACACAGCTGTCCTCTGTTTTTAAATGAACTCATATCTGCCACAGACTGGCTCACTGGAGGGTCAGAACTTCAGGAAGACGGGAAAGCTTGTGTCTCTGAGCGAGCAGCAGCTGGTTGACTGCTCCGGCGACTACGGCAACATGGGTTGCATGGGAGGCCTGATGGACAACGCCTTCAGGTACATCATAGCCAACGGAGGGATAGACACAGAGGACTCCTACCCTTATGAGGCTGAGGTAAACAAAAAAAGGAGTTTGGTTGATTTGTTTTTTTAATGTACAGCATCCAGTGTCAGAGTTGGAGATGCAAATCCATTCATTCAGACAGTGGCCCTCTTTTTAAGAGATGTCCAATACTGCCATCTTGTGGACTAAATGTATATTGGCTCCAAACCCTGAAGCAGTACATGGAAAATCTGTTCTCTGATGTGCACTGTAACACCACTTTCTTTCATTATGTATCACTATGGTAAGGACTGAGAACTATTTTCTCTCCATTAGGATGGCCAATGCCGTTACAGCCCTGACCATATTGGTGCCAAATGCACAGGCTACGTTGATGTGCCACTAGGCGATGAAGATGCCCTGAAGGAGGCCGTGGCCACCATTGGACCTGTGTCTGTAGGCATTGATGCCGGTCATGCATCCTTCCAGCTGTATCACTCAGGTGAACTGTTTAAAACATGCCTCTGCTAGGAGGGGATGGGATTTTTTTTTTTTTTTTAAACCTAACAATTTATCTGTCTGATCTGTGTTTGTGTGTCTCTAGGCATTTATAATGAGCCAGAGTGCAGCAGCTCAGACTTGGACCATGGTGTCCTGGCTGTGGGTTATGGCACTGAGAACGGACAGGACTACTGGATCGTCAAGAACAGGTAAACACACTAATCTGTGTCGGCTTTTTGCCTTTATTGGATAGGACAGTCTAAGGTGAAAGGGGAGGGAGAGAGGGGATGACATGCAGCAAAGGGCCACAGGCCGAAATTGAAAGTGTGACCACTGCGGCAGGAACAGTGCTTTCATATATGGGACACGTGCTCCAGCCACACAGCTACTAGGCGCCCCCTGTTGAACATTTTAAATCAGTTCTTACATACCAGGAATTCCGAATCCCTGCACTGGCTACTTGCCAATTAGAGGATTGATTTCATGGTTCTTTTATTTGTTATCTTTTATTAAAGCCGTACACGGGCTGGCACCCCTTTACCTCTCAGAACTTGTCTGCCCCTGCTCTAGATCTTCAGAAAAATGCTTTTTAACTGTCCCAGAGTTGAAGCTAGAGGGTAAGGGAGACTGTGTCTTTGTGGTGGCATGCCTTCTGCTTTTAATCAAATGTTCCCCCTCCACCGACACTTTCAAGACAACCCAGTGGTTGGCAGTGTTGGCGGCAGGAATTGGGCCTGTGATTTGGCCTGACTCTGGGGCGTCATTCACGCGAAGTCTCAACCAAGTCTGGCATCCCGTTGTGATCCGACTTATTTCTTCCGGCCGGCCAAGTTTGGGCCAATGCTGGGCCAGGTCATTTTTGACAGTGGCCCAGTGGTGGCAGTGTTGGCAGTTGGACTCAAGCCAGGTGATTTGGCCAGATTCTGGGCCTTCATTCAAGGGGCAACAGGATGCGGCCCAACTAATTTCATCCTGCATGCCGATTGCCGAGTTTGGCCAATGCTAGGCTACATCATTTCGGCTACCTGGGAAACCATTAGACGTACGTTTTCAATGGCCTTTGGTTGCTCTTTTGTAGTATTTTATAATCTTTTAAACAGATATAAAATTGCTCTTACCACTTTTATTCTGTTTCTGTGTTCAACTTGTGTTCATATTATGATAGTGCTTTGGATTTTCTACCTCCATTTATTGTTGTTATTGTCCCTTTTTAAATTTGAACTACTATTTGTGTGTCACTTGAGTTTGTACAACACTGTGGTCAACTCCAGTTGCTTTTAAACTTGCTCTATAAAAAACTTGATTTGATTTGATAACATAAGCATAAAGACATAATTAAATTGACAATAAAAGCAAGTGTAGCAAAAATGAAGAGACATAAATATACGAGAGAATTACAAATAGACAATGTGAAAAAATACAAGAAATATATGTACAATATATCTGAATAAAAATAAAAAAACTTTGCAAGTGGTAGCTATGTGCAGAAATGTGCAAAATATTGTGTAAGGATTGTGCAAAAGTTCACAGTATGAAGTCGAAAAAGGAATGTGGCAATGTACAGAGAGAATAGTTCAATAGTGTATAGAGTTAATGTAACACGTGGAGAAAGATGACGACATTAACATGTAGTGTCTAAGGGGTAAGGTAATAATGAACTGTTGTCGTGCTAACACTAGTATCAGTATTACAGTGGAGACAGAGAACTGAGTTGCTGTTTTCACAGACGTCTTATTTATAGCTGCCAAAATGAAGTGAAACTCACTCAGGATGTTGTCAACCTCTTCAACTGCCCCATTACTGTGAATCACTACCATTATTTCACCTCTGTCAGAATACAGATCATTATGTCTGCACATGCTGTTGTTACTAATGTCGTGATTGCGATTCTTCACACGGAGCAGCCGAATGATACTGGTAATGTGTGTGTGTTTCTACAGCTGGGGTCTAGGATGGGGAGACAAGGGATACATCAAGATGACCAGGAACAAACACAACCAGTGTGGCATTGCTACTGCAGCCAGCTACCCGCTAGTCTGAGCAGGTGAGAGGAAACTTCCTTCCTTTAATGCTACTTAAACAAATGTCTGGGTGCCTGCACAGATGAGCCTGAAAGATGTGTATTCTGCAGTTTATTGTCCATTAACGGGTTGTTGTTTTTGTTTATTGGACTTTCAGGTCCAGGACTTTCCTCAGTGAGAAGGAGAAGAGTGAGGCATAATTTACTTTAATTTAATAAAGAAGTAAAGAAGCTGAGTTATGGAACAAGAAGCTCTTTTGTTGTTCCACGGAAGATAGTAGGGTACAGAGTCTGTCTGCACTTTTAGTAGAATACCGTTTTTTTTATGAAGATTGTAAATAAATGTAAAGAAATAAAATGTTTTACACTGAGAAATTTAAAAAAAAATGTGTGTTCATGATTTTGCTGCTTTTTATTGTTCACCATTATATTAGTGGGACTGTGTTGATGTGTAAATAATGGCTCTAAAGAAAATCCATCTGAAGTTTGGTCCATTATTTTGGGCCAGACTGAAATATCTCAGCAACTGTGTTGGAAATAAATAAATAAACTTACTTACTTGGATTGTCATGACGACTGAAGTGCCAAAAACTGCAGTTCATTCAATGGCCACTTGAGGCAGGCTCCAAAAGTGAGTCAATCCCCATAGACCCCCACGTTAAAATGCTCAACCTTACATCAGAAATAAACATGTTTACAGCCTGGTACAAAAAAAAAAAAAACGGTTTTGGTCTCTATAGCTAATTTCCCCTTTCATGACAACAGTGCGGATTTTTTGAATGAATGAATTTTTGAATTTGGATTTTTGAATTTTTTTTTTTATAACTCATCCGTTTAAATTTAAAATTGTCCATAATTAAGGGCATGGTCACTTTGAGTGACAGGTGGCGCCATCACGGGTGGCTAACTAGCCGCTGGCTGTCTGCAAGGCGTCATCTCAGCTAATTCGCAAGTTATTGAACCTGACCTCTCAGCCGTGTTTGTGCCTTTTGGATATTTTGTTTCGTGAGGGAGCAGGCACCAAGCGGGATCATGAGCGGGACCAGCCAACACCACAGGGCTAGCCAAAGTAGCATAGCTTGTTAGCCTAGCTTGTTAGCCTTAGCAGCTTTGAGCAAGGTGGGCGTGTTTAAGCAACCAGGCTTCATTTGGCCCGCCTCTTTGCCCATTTTTGATTGGCCGGGAGTTGGGCAGAGTCAGGCACTGCCAAGATGGCGACGGCCAGAGACGCATACTTTGAGCTTCAAACCCGCTCCTCAGAATACAATGGGTTAAAACATTGGTTTGCCATGACATGGTACAGTAGCTTGCAGATGTTGAGGATGAGCACCTGATGCTTAGAAATCATTGCTATTCACAGCAAATGTTAGTCAGCGTCTAAGGTCAACTTAAACAGCGACAGAGTGGACGTTTATTTTTTAAGTGAAAATTCTAATCAGTTATGGTTTGCCATCAAATTGGGTGGCTTCATTCTTGTCCTACCTTATTTTAATTTGTCAAATACTTTGGTCTCTTCAGGCCCCCAGGAAGTGCCCCGGGGCTTTGAAGTCAATTTGACACAATGGACAAACTGCGTTACCATAGACTGACACTCCGAAAGAGACGTCTATAAATCAGTGGATACGTTTGTTTGAGAGTCTCAACCCCTGCAAAATGATTCATGTCTCTATCAGGATTTGATCCGTTCATTCCCGTAACAAAAGTCTAGAGGAGCCGCATGATTAAATCATTTTATCCGCATTCAAGTTAGAGGAGAGCTAAACTGGAAGGTAACCACTCAGCTGGCGAAATCTCTAGTGGGCAGATTTGTGTTATTTTATACCCAGGGAGTCAAACTTTTTTTGGCTTCACGCACCACTAAGCAACTTTTATCCAACACCATCCCACCGAAAGTCAGTAGACAGTTGTATTGATTTATATTTTATATGATAAGGGTGAAAACACATGCTATAGAGGTTATTGTGAACAGATATAAATACATGTGTGCCTTGAGAGTTTGGGTTTGCTGTTACTTGTACCTTTTATATAGATGTTGCAGCTGCAGCATGATATTGCTTCTTAATCTATTACTTAAGATTCCAACAATTACAGCTGTCCTGTGAGTATGGCAGACTCTATTGTCAAGGGCATGTTGGACCTGTTTAATGAATTATAAAGATGTATTTATTCTGTTTTGCTTCAGGCCATTATGTGCTCTAGATGTGTTTAAAATAAATTACAGTACATCAGTTAAAAAATATCGTGCAACTCCAAATTAAGCGACCAACAATTGGTTCTGATGCTGCAGCAGGCCTATGAGAAACTCTGCAATTTATTTCTTTTCACAACAAAATCAAAGGACAACATGAACTGCAACAGGAAATGAATGTCATCACTTAACCCCTTTCAGAGTTTAACATTTGCATGATTTCTAAAGGTGACAAATCTCACATCTATCTGTAAATGTATGTATAACAACTACCTCAATATTCCTAGAGTACATCACGTAGCGTCAGCTCACTGCAGTACATCTTCCAGACTGTTTACCTTCAGTCAAGGCTGATGTGTTAAACAATGTGCTCCGTGCAAAATATATTAAAAGGGGCTTTTAACATTATAAATACACTTGCTTTAGTCAGAGTTTTTTTCCAGACGTCTGCACATCAAGTTGTCTGAGAACTTTGCTTGAAGACAACTTGAGTGTTTATATGAAACATATTTCAAAGAGCAGATTTTTATCCTCATATCTCGGGGCTTTATGTCAAATCTGGATTCATTGCTTACACCACTTTTGACTGAAATAAATTATTCACTCAAAACAACTGCGCTTGTTGTTCAGAGAGTCTGATGCTTCGCAGATGCTGCCTCTGATACCGACCACTGCAGCGGCCTTTGCCTCGCAGACCTCAGGCCAAACATATGAGCTGTGGGCAGGGAGTTTCAGGAGTGGAAAATTAATTTCGGTAAAAGGAATATCTCCTCTTTCCTTTGTCTGGTGTCTTTGTACTTTTTGTTCAATTGGATAGACTTTTCCTTCTTTACCTTCCCGGATACAGTTGTACTTTCTTTAGCATTCTGCGGTCTGTAAAAGGTTATCTCAGATTTGTTCTTCATATGCAGGTGGGGACGCGGCCACAGAAAAGGAAGAGGTGAAAGTGAAAGGAGATCTGGGTGTTAAATGTGAACATACGGTAAAACACGACAGAGATGAAGAGAGTGAGAAATCATACACTTCTGTGGTTCAGTCTCTCGTCTGGTGTGGTTAAAAAAGCCATTATGGATTTCAGAGAAATATCTCAGCAGTACGTATTTTGACCTCTGTTACAGCCTCTCCTCCTGTCACATCTTCCCATCATGACACTTGAGTTGCCCAATCCTTGATAATCACTTCCCATATAAACTGCTATTATGACTCTGCAGAAAAAGAGAAATGAAAGAACATTTTTTATCCTCACTTTGTGAAACCACTGATGGAATATTAACATGATTTATCATTTACCACGTGAGTCTGGGATGCGGGAATAAGTCACAAGTAATGAGCAGAAAACAAAATGCTCCTAAAATGAGTCAGATAATTGAGTACAAGCCTGTGTTGTGTTATGACGGTTGCATCCACAGCCTCACCACCAGACTAAACACACTGGTTATATCAAGTCTATCACTCTCAAATCTTTACTTTAATTTTTATCTTTTGTTTTTATAAATTAGGTTTGTTAGTTAAGAGTTGTTTCAATGAGAGTAATATTGAGTTTTAAACGACCAAAGTAATCTCCAGAAAAAATGCTGCCATTGAACATTTCTGCAAACTATTGAAACATTACATTTTTACATTATTATGTAGCAGATAGGTTGAAATTCTACAACAGTGCTCTAACAATGTTAACATGGGGTTAGGTTTAACCACAAAGACCATGTGGTTATGGTTAGGCAAAGAATATGTTTTGGATTAAAATACCTGGTTTTAAAGCACAAACCTGGCAGGAAAAGCAGCAATAGCTCTGTAAAAAAACAACAACAACAAAAAAAAAAACACTTTCTGTGGCACTGGAAATAACAGCAACAGGTCACTACAGGACACCCACATTTGGTGATGACAATGACAATGATTCAGATTGCCACTTTGAAACTACACCTGTGTTTATAAAAAAATAATTAAAAAAAACCCAACACATTAAATTCAGAAGTGCTATTTGCTATAAAATGTAAACCCATATCCTTCATAATTGTCTTCCCTTTTCTTTCTTTTTTCATGAAATTAAATGCTTATTCCACAAAACTATAAAATCTCTGAATAAACTTTATATACAAATAAAATCAATCAAATTAATCATTTCTTATTCTCTTTGATATTTTTGTCATATACAAGTATGCAGTGATGATTGTTGGGCATCATGTATGATAATTTCTCGTCATGTCAAGTCTCTATTTGATCATGTGAGAAGACGATATGATACAGTAGCTCATTTAGGCGCTCATAAATCTGTCAAGACAGGCCAGCTGAGCACATCTGTAAGCTCAGTGAGCAGTCATGCCTTTTAAACAGAAAAGTGGCAATAAGAAAGGACAAGAGAGAAACAAACAGGAGGAAAAAGTAGCAAAGCTCCCTAAATTAGATTCCTTTGGGTTTTGCATAACAGTTGCTAGTAGTGTGTGAGCCTTTTAACTAGCGTCCATTAGGGCCTGTCACAATAGCATGCACTGGGGCCCATTGTAACTACCTTATGCCACTGATCTGTCCTGTGTTTGTTTAAAGTTATTTCAGTTATCGTCTTTTGGCCGCCCCTTGTATGTCATCATGGTTTCTCTTTGTTTCAGTTTAGTTTTGTAGCAGTTCAGTTTGCTGTTCTTTTTGTTGGCCTCTTTTAGATCCTATTTTAGCTAATATTAAATTCTAACTTTGTCTTTTTTCATTTTTTTAGGTGAATATGGTTTTTTTGTAGTCTAAAATCTGTTTTGTTAAAAGAATACTTCACCCACAAAGTGACCATCTGTATATCAGTTAGTTGTGGGATGTTACCTTGAATTCCTAAAGAACTTTTTTCCTCGCATATCTTCACAAAAAACAACGGCAGCAAAACTGTATCAAAACATACTGAGCACTTCCAAAACATTTTTTCCCCCCTAAAACCTTATTATTTAAAGACTGAAGTGAAAGTTGAAGTTGACTCCAGTACTAACTTTTTCTTTTAGAAAAACGCATGTGTTTGGGAAGTTCTGGATGAATGAGACTTGAATTATTCTGCACGAGTTGTGTGAGTTTGCAAACAGTTGCTTGTATATTGTTTTGCTGTTGTTAAATGTGGCTATCAACCAATCACTGAGTCAGTATGTTCACCATTTTCTGTGTAGGCATGTGAGAAAATAAAATTTTCTTTAGGAATTCAAGGTAACACCGCATGACTGATTCATAAACAAATGGCCATTTTGTGGTTGAAGTATTCCTTTAAAAGACAGATAATGTTTTAAAAACAATTTGCTCTGACTTCTTGTTTTTATTGTCTCTTAAATGGAGTTTTCATGTTTTCTTAATGTCTTAAGTTTAATGTATTTATGTCCCCCCTGTAAAGCACTCTGAATTGCCTTGTGTCTGAATGGTGCGATATAAATAAACTTGCCTGATGCTAAACTCGCCTCCCTGCTGTTATATTGTTTATTGTTTTTAATACAGTCACATGCTGATATAACTTTGCTTTCTTTTCTCTCCACTGCTCTGCCCTCTCTCACACTTTCCAAACTCGGTACAGCTGCTCAGGTAACGTCCCCATGACCTTTACGATGACAACAATTAACTTCACCCATCGAGGTCAAGTTGGTGCTCGAACATTGTTTCCATGGAAACGTATACCAACTCTTGTTAAGACAAATTTGCAATACCCACGCCGTGTGCGTGTAAAGTAACACCATGATGAAATCCTTCTTTCAACAGTAATTTGTAATGCTCCAGGCTGCTGCGTGTAATCCAACTAAACAGCAGTACTTAAGTCATTATTCTTACATCTCTATTGAACCTTAGGCGGTGGAAGGTTGCTTCACTCATCTGTAATCCATGAAGTCAGCTATCAATAAACTTACAATGCTTGAAATTATTTTGTTAATTTGTCATGGGCTATTCAGCCTAACTGCATTTAATTTTACTGCACGCAATGGAGCTGAAACAAGTTCAGCACACCAGTCTGACTTTGCTTAGTCGCAAAACACAGTAACAGATGATGCCGACGTCTCGATCTGGCTTTGAATATTTTATAATTTGCTGGGGGGGAAAAAAAACCTGTTGACTTTGCTTCTAGAAGTCATCACTTAGATTAGAAAATGGTTGTTCTCCTTTTCCCATGAGGTGGATGACATCTGTTTTAATCATACACAATAGTTGCCCCGATGTAATTAATAAAATCACATTAAGTGATTGTAATTTTCCCCATTCTAAATGTCACATTAGGTCTGGTTGTGATAATATTTGATGGGAGGTGGAGAAACACTGAGGCAGGGATACGGGAGGAGAGGGGGGGGGGGGGGGGGACATATTAGGGGATTTAATCAGCTTGTGTGACAAAATGTGACCTTGACATCTTACTTTTTCCTCTCTCAGCTGAGGCAGGCGGCTGCAGCGAGACCTGCCATGCGGAAGCAAACAGGCACGGCCTACGTAATTGAAAGGGAGATTTAAATTATCTTTTGTCAGGCCAGTTTCGTAACAGCAGACCTGGGAAAAAAAAGCATTTTATCAGCACCAGAATTGACAGTATTCAGCCAATTAGGCGTGAATGATTGTTATCCAGTGACGTTATCGTCATCATCCCCTTTTATTTTGGAGAGTATGAAGGACGGCATTAGAAAGTGGAAAAAGCAAAGATGAAAAAGCTCCCAGACAGAGACAAAAGGAAACAGAAGGAGGGCGCGGAAGAGGTGAGGCAAATTAATTGGTTTTGCTAAATCCTCCTCAAACAGCAGAAGCCAATGTGGCTCCACAAAAGGCCATTACTGGTAATCAATTTAAATCTGTTTTACCCTTCCCAAGGAAACCAATTAGGCAATTTAATTTGGCTTTTCTGATTCACAGCATAACCACTGCACAGGATAGGACGTCCAATTCGCATCCTGCAGGGAGGGACAAGTGAAAACACTGGGAGGTGTTGCTGGAACAAGCAAAGCTATTGATCTGAAGGAGGCTGAGAGATCCAGGGAAGAGCGAGGAAGAAACACAGGAAGCATGGCAGGATGATGAATTCAGGAATTTGGATTCTTGCTAAGAAAACAGCAACCCTGCTGTGTCAATTTAAAACTGCCTCACTAATTAAAGTTTATTGCAAGATCAGCTTTTAGCTGAATGTACACCTTAAGCTTAGTTTTCCATTAAATGGGACTCCATATTTAAGGCAGTTGATCATTTTTGGCTCGTTGTGGTGTGAGCAGAAGGTCTTTTTAATGTCACTAGATGGCAGTACCTGACTGCTGATGATTATCTCAGCAGTTTGGGGTGCTGTGGCTCGGCTTCAATCCTGCAAAGCTCTCATTCAAAGTCAAATATGCTCCTTTTATTCTTGCAGTCACATGTTCTTGGGATACACACACATACAGGACATACAAACATCCATTTATCCAGTCATACACACTGGGACCGCACTGTTTCCCTGCATCAGTGAAACCACTGCACCGTAACAACGCACACACCGCACACTGAATGTCTGCTTAATCAACAATGTCACTGCACAATTTCAGCAGATTGGCTGTTGGGTTGGTATGGAGGAAAGTGTCAGTCAGCCGTGTCACCCATCATAGCGAACAAACAGTCTCTCCTCTGGGGATACAGACAGGGCGCCGTTTCTGTGCCCATGTGTTATCCATCTCCTGCTGTGCCTTCCTGTGTGTGTGCAGCTCCTTGCATGTGTGGTGCATTTATGTGTGCGCGGGGAAATGGGATGTCAACTGGTTTGTCATGGTAATGGGGAACATGTGTGATTGTGACAGACAGGAGTTCTGGTTGACCGCACTCAGCACTGACGCACGTGCACACACACATACGCATATTGGCCTAATGCATACAGCGAGCGTAGACACTGAACATGTGGACGAGAGGAGAACTTTATGCAAAATGGTTGAAATGACTGTAAATATGTGTATTTTTATGACTTGAACCCAGACAGGAGGCCAGTAATTCCTACTTGAGCCTTCATTTTACGCTTTTAAATCTTTCCATCCTTATCTTTATCCTGTTCTCTTTCCCTCATTTCATCTCACCATCGTCCTCCAGCCAGCTGCATTTCTTGGACAGGGCTCCTGGCTGCGGTCTGAGAGAAGCGAGTGAAGCTAACCGTTTGAGAAAAACAGCTCTGGCAAGGCCAATTACACCCAGACAAAGCACTTTGCATGTTATTGTGTTAGGGATTCATGCTTGATTGACTGAATGGGTTCTAATGAGGCTGGGGAATGACGTGCAAGAAAGGAAGAAACACTCCTCAGCCTCCCCTGATGGATTGTATCGCCCACGCGCTCACGTACAGACAACCACGTGCAGGAAACAAACACACTCGCCGGTGCAGGGTTACAGTGCAAAGGTGAACAATCACACCGGAGCACGCTTACAGTGAAGATACATGTAAATCAACACTATACAGTAGTTCTCAGGTTACAGCTTTAAAGTTGGTACTGTGTGCGTCTGTGAGTGTGTGCAGTGGGTGGCAGATGAAGAGGAGATAGTGGAAAGGTAACTTGCTGTATTGCCTCTGCAGATGCTCCTATGTGAAAGCCTCACTCCCACTGGCATCCTTTTATAGTATCACTTCACTAGGTAGAGTTGGATATAGCAACAGATGGATTGGTAAAGCCTACAGCAGTGATAAAAAATGTCAGCCGTTATTCTTGTTGGGCCTGTACAACAGATGTTAGTTTTATTTCTGTGTTTTGTTGTGTGCTGCGCCAGGCTTTGACTCTTAGTTTCACATCTTTGAAGTTTTTTTTTTTTGTTTTGTTCTCCGTCTCAGTGGAAGGAAAGTTGAAACAGATATTGCTAGCCACGGGCTAATAGAAATAACAAATGCCAGCTATGATGTTCATAAGATCACTGTCAACAAAACACAAATTGAAAATGAAATTAGCTAGCAACCCAGGTCCAGTCTATGAATTTTAAAAGGCATGTATGAGATGCATGTATGGGAGAGGCAGAGTGCACAAGCACGGCAGCCAAGTCAGACAAAGTGCAAATCCTGAACTTGCAAAATATGCTTACAGATGATGTCGTTTTTACATGTTTACAGAGGTGTGGACTTGATTTGCATGTATTAGACTCGAGTCACAAGTTTGATGACTCTTGATCAAACCTTGGTCTTTAACACCACTGACTCGTGACTTCACTTGATCTTGAGCCTCATGAGCCGCGAGGGCCAGTGTTCAGTCATGGCACTGGGTATCACGTATACTGCTACCGCTGTCCCTGGGCCGCCTCCGCTGGTAGCTCTTTTTTTTGCAGACGCACCCTGACGTGTGTGTGCATGGGGGGGGTGTTCAGATGTAGCATCTTTTGCACGCACAAGCCCATTATTTTCAATGTAGATGTGCGTCATGCGCGCTCACAACCCAAAGCGACAGACATATCCTGTGATTTTCAGCCTCCTTTCATATTTAATAGAGGGGGAACAATACCTGACAGTAATATTCTCAGCTGTCAGGATGTGCCTGCTGTAAAGGGTAAATATAATCATAGAAGGCTGAAATGGAAATACTTTAGAAAAATACACTGAATTTCAAGGCTTTAGAGAACAGTGCCCTATTGTAGACTTAACATGTAAGGTTATAATAGGTTGTGATCTAAAGTGGGCTGGTCTGAGGTATGAAACTCCAGGGTTGAAAATGAGTCCCACTCTGGCCCTGCCTCAAGCTCACAGATTTAAAAGTATGTCATTTAAATAGTGTGCCATGAATCAGTTAGTTTCCCTTCACTTCCTGAGTCAGCAAGCATCAACACAATTAATTCGTCATTTAATTCCCCAGATCCACTTCCTTTGAACCAATCCAACAGCATCCAATCAAATTGCAGGACAGAGTCATGAAGAACTAACATTATGTAACTGAGCACGAGTTAGAAAAAAAGTGATACCAGAGGTAAAGTCGTTCAAGTACACAAACTACTTAATAGTCAACTACAAACAAAATGCAGTATGCAAAACATGTGGGCTGAGATGGAGACACAATTTTTAAAACACTCGATGTAAAGAGTCGGTGTGTAGGATTTAGGGGGGATATATTGGCAGAAATGGAATCGTCTTCTTTAATGTACAATCACCTGAATATAAGAATTGTGTTTTCATGACCTCAGAATGAGCTGTTTATGTCTACATAGAGAGCAGGTCATCATCTACAGAGATTGTTATGTTGCACCGCCATGTTTCTACAGTAGCCCAGGACAGACAAACAAACACTGGCTCTAGATAGAGCCATTCAAGTTTTCGCATTGTGGTTAGAAACTCCTCCAGACCAGCAGGTTAAGATACTCATGGGCAAAGCTATTACCCATGCGAACCCTAGCTATGAAGCACACACACACACAGAGTTTTAGGCGTATATTTATTTTACCAGCAGTGTGTCTTACTGATGCTTGCACGTTATATCTGCTTGCAGATGTGCCCACCCCGTCAGTCTTAAGAGATTTTGCACCAAAACTAGCTACTGTATCTCCTATCGTCTCATTAAATGATTAAACAGAGATTTCGTGTTGGGCAACATGAACACACATATTACCCAGCAATCATCATTACATACTGCACATGACAAAAACTACAGCACAAAAGAAAATCGGAAATAATTTTTCATTCATCCATTTTCCGTAACTGTGTCCTGCTGGGGGTTGTGGGGGGGCTGGAGCCTTTCCCAGCTGACATTGGGCGAGAGGCAGGGTACACCCTGGACAGGTCACCAGGGCCCAGTATTTCAAAACTTGTAATCCGGATCAGACTATCACAGGGCTGACACATAGAGACAGACAACCATTCACACTCACATTCACACACAATTTAGAGCCACCAATTAACCTGCATGTCTTTGGACTGTGGGAGGAAGCTGGAGTACCCAGAGAAAACCCACACTGACATGGGGAGAAGATGCAAACTCCCCTCGGGACTGAACCAGGAACTCTCTTGCTGTGCGGCAACAATGCTAACCACTGTACCACCATGTGGCCAAAGGAATTTTTTATTGTTTTTTTTTTATGGTTTATGTAGAATAAGCATATATTTTTGTTATAGACTAATACTAAAAAAAAAACCCATAAAAGGAGATGGGTTTGCCTTTTTGAGGGCATTTATAGAGAATCACACCTTTTTTGATTTAACATGAGTCCGTCTTTTGACACGGGCGTATCGCCAGGTGCCAATCGGGCCCCTCCACTTCACAGGCCGCACTGGTTATATCAACGCTCCAGTCCGAGAGCCAAAAAAAACAACTTTTTTAACTTTAGACAACTTTACTCAGTGTTTCTGCTGGTTTTAATCACTTGGTCCATTTGTTTTGGAAAGGAAGAGACCTCTGCAGATAACTCGGCTCCTGATTACAACCTCCTAACTGTCTTGATTTTAAGTCATGGAGAAAATCCAGGGCTACCAGCCCGTCAACGACAAGCTGAACGGCTTTGGAGAAACTGATTTCCAATGCGAAACTTCAGTGCCTTTACTGGTATAAATCACCGGGTCTGTTTGGAGAAGAAGAGACCTCTGTCATAGTTCAGCTCCTGGTAAAAACCTCCTAACCAATGGACAATGAAGGAAATTCTAAATGGGACAAGTTTCATCTGGTTGCAAGCTGCAGTCTTCACTACTAGATACCACTAAATGCCCCAAAATCTTACACACTGTTCCTTTAAATGCTTGAATATTAATAAACAAGCCACACATTTTTTTAGTGTTAATCATCTCATATTCAAACTTCATTTGAGTTCCATAGTTTTTTCTCTCAGTGACTCCAGACTCAGCGCTTAAGGACACTTGACAGACCCAGAGTGTGTGCTGAGAGTCCTCCGAGGAATATTTACTGCGGCCTTCTCCTTCTTCCCCTTCTGTGTACTGCTTTTGCAACTCCACCCTCCACCTGCTCATCCCCTTCCTCTTCCACATTGCTCTCATTCATCATTTCTCATTGGCCCTCCTCTCCTCCCTCTCAGCCCTCTCCTCTACCTCGTCCATCTCCCCCGCCGAACCAAGGTCAGGGTGAGGGGTCAATTACCTGGGCGCCCCACGGAGCCCGTTGAAGGAGCAGTCATGTATCTGCGCTCCGTCTTATCTTTTTGTTTTATATCGCCTGACAACTCTTTCCCGCAGGAGACGGCCTCACTTTCACATGCAGCAACCTGCTCCTTGCACACATATGTGTGAGTTTCCTGTGTGTTAGCGCGTGTGGGTGGATGCTGCTCCGTGTCCTGCTGTCCTTTGACTGCCCCCTTTTGCCCGCCGTTGTTTACTTGCCCTATTATAGTTTTGTCTTCCCAAACTCTCTTCCTTTCCTGACCTTTTTCTCTCTCTGCCTTTCCTCCTCCATCGATAGCCAGAGCTAATAAGGCAATTAAAGCCTAATTAAAGGAGTCTTCAGAGAGTGGGAAGGTCTCGGGCAACTTCATGAGGGTAAGGGAGCGCTGTGTTTACTCATGTCTCTGGCGAGCTCTCCCTCATTCTCTCCTGACCAGCACAACAAAGTAAAAAGAAAAAAAAAAGTACTGAGATAATGAAAGGCCCGAGGAACAGTGCACACAGTCCCATCACGATTTTACAAAGTCTCCAGATTTACTTCTGTATTTTTAGCGGTATCAAGAAACGGGTAGCATGAGGTAACTAGCTAATTTGTTCAGCTTCAAGTGTATTTATCCAACCGGCGTCAGCCCACTCATTGTTGTCAAATTTGCCAGCGCAGATCAAAGGGCCCCGTGCGGCGTGTCAGCCAGGTTACCTCTGCTTGGCACTCTGAATCAAAGTCACGGATTAAGGAAGAGTGGGGGAGGGGGGGGGTTCGAGGCCATGTGACACACGATCATCCTCTCTTCGGAATGTGAGCTGCTCGTCACAGAGAAGGTCTGCGATGGATCCGTGTTGTGTTTTTTTTTTTTTTTTTCCCCCACAAACATCCCAAAGCTTCTCTTACATCCCGTTGCATGCGATCACTGTGTGCACTTGTAGTCTGAAACAAAATCTTTACCCCTGATTTAGAAGGCACTTACAATGCATTAGCCTTGTGGTAATTACTAGAAACTCAATTAGAAGAAACCGCTGAAGACCAAGACCAAACTGGAGGGCTTAAGCTGCAACGCTGGTAAATGGATTTGGAGTTAATTTAGTGAGTCAGAGGGTGAAACAGCCATCAGTGATGTTTTAAGCTGCAGCAAGCAACCTGAGCGCTCAGAGCTCTGTACTGTAGGCTGATCTCCTCTGTAGTCTGCTCTCAATTGGCATTCAGCTTCACTTGTGGTTTGGAGTGTTACAATTAAATTGCTCTGGGAGTTTAGTTTGTGTGCGCTGCCTGTTTCGCACACACCCCTGCACGTTCAGGCATGTGACGATCCTCTTTTCAACTTCTATTTATTGGTGTAATATTTCTCAGTGGTGTTTACACACGTCTACTGTAGATGTTACGGTCTACGCCTCAGGTCCTCCTCCAGAGTGGAAGTAGTATATTTTATTCATGGATCTTTGTATGTTCTCTAACATGCCTCGGGGCATTTTATGACCTTAAGCAGTGCCTGCCTGTTTCTGGTGAATATCTATATTTACTGTCTTCCAGTATGCATGTTCTGGGGTTTGCTGCTGGTGATTTGTAGAGTGCTTGCTCATGCTTCATACTTGAGAGGGATACTCATATTGATATTTGAGAGTAACAAAAAATGAAATTTTTATTAAGGATCCTTTAAATTTTGTTCTTAAAGAATGGTGACTAACAGTTTGGGCCCATGTTTTCTAGTTGAGGTAGCTTGAAGAGTGTAGAAGATTTCCACGATGCTTGTCTTTTATCACAGACATACACATCAACCTTACTAAGCCTGATTGTATGGCTACTTTCTTACCGTACATGAACAAAATAGAGGCCACACGAAACCAAACGTCACACTTAAGAGGCAAAACGAAACAGGAGCTCAGCAACAGGCATCTGTTTGTAGCCAAAATGCTGCCCAACCAACTCAACATGAGGTCTGATGACATTGTGTCTCACATATCTACGCAACACAGTTGGTACGTTTTACAATTTCAACTGTTATGATATGTACTGAGCAGGAAATTTTACAGAATAAAGTTGTCAGCACTGTGTGGAGCATAATCCATGAAAATGGTGCAGATGTTTCTGAATAGCGCTGCGAAATGTGATTTCTTTTACCATTATTTTCAACAATTTATTAATCCAATGACTATTTTTGTTATTGATTAATTTGTAATAAATCATGTGTACTTCAAAATCAGAAAATAGCTAAAAATGTATTTTTGTTGCAATCATATAAAACTGTTTTGAGAGCATATTTCTTGGACTGCAATCAAAAATCAAGTTTGTAAGTAAAAACGTATGATGATTGATGGATGATAAATCAGTCCTCTTTGCTTGTAAGTTCAACTGCACTTAATGGGCGGGGCCTACACTGATGAATGAGAGAAGAGTTTCAATTGATGGGTTTGACGTGGCTCCATACAGAGCGGGCTACACCCACAATCCCCTCTCTCCCACTGGAAACGCTCCACAGTCGGCATTACTGCTACACCCCGGGGCATCAACTGTACTGACCGTTACGCCATTGAATAGTTCTGCCTCGACTGAACAAAAGCAATCTACATGCACCAGTTCAAATACAACATTCTTGCTTAACATACCTGCTCAAAGCTGTCATTCCGAGACTGGCCAATAGAGACGTGTCTTACAGCTTTCAGTTTAGGCCCCGCCCACCAGGTTCAACTTTTTACTCGCAAAACTTTTTGACTTGCAAACGGGAAAAAAATGACTCACAAACAAAACTTTTGGATTTGCATTTTTTAATCAGTCATTTTTTACTTGCAATAAAACATTTTTTGACGGCAATATTGACACTTTCACTTTCAAATCTCTTTTTTGATTGCAAAACCTACTCTGTTTGATTGAATAATAAAGGAACAAATGTTGCTCCATAAAAATGTCTGTAACAATTTCCTTAAACTCAAGCTAATGTCAAAATGCTTGACAAAAACAAAAGATAATCAGCTTCACCAAGTGAGAATCTAGATCCAATGAATGTTTGGCATTTTTTGTGAGAAAAAATTAGTTATAATCAAATCCTTTACAGATTAATTTTCTGTCATTGTATGGTGGATTTCTGTGACTCATTTCATTGTTGTTACATATTTAAGAAGAAGAAGAAGAAAAGAAGAAGAAGAAGAAGAAAGAAGAGTAACGTTATTTATATAGCACCTTTTATACAAGAAATACAATACAGTAAGAACATAAGAATATCATAAGCACTGGGCGCTTCACATGAAAATAGACATAATGGAAATAAAACAGGCAATTCAACAAAAAAGGACATTTAAAAACAATTTAAAAACACAGATTAACTGATTCTACAGTTTTTATTTTAAAGTTGTGGTGATTTGCGGTCCTATTTAACGAAATCTCATGTTGTATTTCTTCTTGTGTCACCTTTTAGGCCTTCAGACGTCATTAACAATCAAAGCCTATAATTGCCGACGGGCACAGACTCGCCGACAGACATTGATTAACTGAATGTCTTCTCAAGAATTAACCTCACTGCAGGTACTGTCTGTGCCGGGCAAAGCCCACAGCTGCCCCAAAATCTACTACCTCCCAGTAGTGGCACTGGGGAGCAAATAGAACTCACCACTTTCTTTCTCCATCATGAGAAATCATTTTTTAAAAAGCAATATGATGAAATAAGTTATAAAAAGTTATAAGCTCATGGAATTGTAAAACTATACATCATAAAATCAAGCAAGATTTTAAAGTTTTGGCTGCATGAATCATAAAAAGAAAGAGTTTCAGCTCTGAATGAGGAGAGTCAGAGCTAGTTAAAGGCTAAATGTGAGATTAACTAAAATTAGCCAATCATTTTGGCAGGGCCAGTGTACTGGTTGGGCTCTAGTGGTGCGTATCAACCACACCTGTAATGTACAGAAAGCTATTGAAGAGAGACACTTCAGGTGAATGGGGTCAAACTTTTAACCAATAAATATCACCATAAAACTTCCCCAGTTGAATAATTACATTAAGACAATTATTTTTTTTATATCACTTTTTTTTTTTATTTTAATGTTTAAATATACAAATGAGGCACTATCTAATTAAATATGCACTTTTTGCACACATTTCCAGAGCAGGAATCTGAACTGAAATAAGCAGCTAAATGTGAATTCTGGACATTTTCTTTCCACTAGTCTGAAAGAAGGCAAAGCAAAACAGCTCAAAATTTCAAAATTGGACAGTGCATGAAAAAACAGTTTCACCTGTAGTGTCTCGCAGTAAGTCGCACCACATATTGGACTCTGCCATCTAAATCCACAGAGAGAGAGGTACAGCGAGCAGATGGACCTCACGTCGCAGAAAGTGTGGGTGGTAAAGTCTGCATGTCCCTGTGTGTGTGCTTGTGAATGCTCCTATTGGTACCAGCATGTGTGCTGGCGTGTGTGTGTGTTGGCGTGTGTGTGTGTGTGTTCACGTAGGTGCTACTGCAGGATCTTGGCTTTTGCCTTGGAGTAAAGTTGTGCGTGTACGTGTGTGTCCTGTGGGCTGGTGAGTGGGTGTGCATCGTGAGAGCACTGCTGTGCCTCCCTCTTCTGGGGACCAGATGGTGATGGAGTCGGTTGCTCCACCCGACTGTTTCTGACATCATCACTCAAAGACAAAGGGAGAATAAGAGACCAAGAGAGAGCATTCCTGAGACATAAGCTTATGTAGTCAGACTTTCACAGTGTCGAGATTTTATACAATGTTTTCAATCCGCTCTGACCGTCCAACTCATTCTTAAAATGCTGGTGGATTGTTTACCCACAGACACTATTAAAGCTCTGAGACCTTAAAGAGATAGTTCACCCTAAAATTAAAAATACATTTCATTTATCGGTCTAGACTGTTTTGGTGTGAGTGGCCAAGTGTTGGAGATATCTGCTGTAGAGATGTCTGCCTTCTCTCCAGTATAATGGAACTAGATGGCACTCAGCTTGTGGTGGTCAAAGCGCCAAAGAATACATTTCAAAAATTCAACATCGATGTCTCTTTCCAGAAATCATGACCCAGTTACTCAAGATAATCCACAGACCTTGTTGTGAGCAGTTTCATGAAGGAACTATTCTCTTTCTACCAAACTACACCCACCAGGCGTGTCACCGTGCAGAAGGAAGCATGCATCTACTCATGGACAAGAGGCCCGTGTTTTGTGGTGCAAGGTGAGCTAGCGATAGATTCACATTTCCCTCTGTGTGATGATGCAGTTGGAAGGTGTAGTTCACCTCTTAACGTATAAGCTTCTTTGTTTTTTTGTTGTTGTTGTTGTTGTCATGAATTGAATGAAATGAAACATGTACGATTTCACAACAAAATTAAAACTGAAACATCTCCTGTGTGCAAAGCAAGTAGGAGAACTACGGTGGCCAATGTGAAAATGCAAAAATGCAAATGGCCTCAACGTGGCGCTGCAACACGGCAGACTCTGTGGAAGAGGAACCACTTCATATAAAGAAATGACCGGCTCATTCTAACATAATAAAAGCACAATGATTTTTATTTTCTGGTGATTAAATGTTACACCATCCAGGCAGTGGTTGCATTAATGGTGCAGAAAAGTGCGGTTTTATTAACTTCACCTGCAGGACTGAGCAAAAACATATAAGCTGTAGAAGTACCGGGTCCATACACACATGTACATGCTTTAACCTCCACACGGGCCAGACTGAACAACACCCTTCTTTCTATGTCCTGTTAGGGTCACACACAGGATATTCTGCCACCTACTGGCTAGTGTGTGTGACATTTTTCATTTCGCCGAGCTATTTGGGATCAGTAGGACCCGATAAGTATAAAAAACTTAACACTGTCAAAGATAATAAAGTCCCAATGTCCTTCAACGAGCTGATGATAAATTCCTTATGACTACTCTCTCATTAACAGCACTTTAGCTTGTTACTGTTGCTAAAATTGGTAAAATATGTTGCCACATTAAACTACAAATGTTATTAATCATAAATAAACAAGTTTCAACCATAAAATGTGATCAGGTTTTGTTCACTTCTGTGTCAGGATCGGCTGCAGACTGACTTGGAAGAAACAGCTGCCATCTTTTTTTTACATAGATTAGTGTATTGTGCTCTTACTACCACCAGATGGCACAAAAAGTGTCCACGAAAGAGGACAACAGGTCTAAGTTAAGCAGAATGAAGTATTAGGTCAAGTAAACCCAAAATGTGATGGTCTCATATGAGGGCACAGGAGGGAGGCCCCCATATTGAAAAACACATGTATTATTTTTAATTTCATTTCTGCTAATATATCTCCCCAAAACACATGGACCTTTAACTCTGCAACATGTCATTTTCGATTATTCAGATCCTTTGCTGTACTTGCATGAAAGTAGCAATACCACAATATGAAAGAATTCCATAACAGGCCAGAAAAAGAAGTGTAAGTATCATCAGCAAAATGGACCTACAACATCAAAAGTTTAAAGAGTAATAGTCCTCATTCTACTTAATGTATTATACACTCAGCTGCCTGGTATAATGCAACAGCCCTGCTATAAATCCTAACTTTTTGAAGGGTATAATGTTTTGTTTTATGTTGAAATAAGTCAGTGCTTCAACATAGTGGTCACTTTGGAGGATGCAGTTTCTGGTGTTGTTGAGTTAAACCAAGAGGTGTTTGTAATGGTTTGCTCTTATTGTTATAAATGGGATGGACTTGAATAAATGTAAATGTTGTTTCAACCAAATTTCTCAACAGAGGAAAATAATAATTACAGTAAGTAACGTATGTAGGGTGATGCTGAGGTGAAACAGATGTATTCATTCAAGGAGAGCGCATCTGACAATTCAGCCTCTCCTGATCCATCCCATAATGCAGCAGGAGCTGGCTTTAGTCAATTATCTTAAATTCTCTATATTGTGCTTTTTCTTGTGCTCCCTGCGTTAGTGATTAATTATAGATTAGTAGAAATGCCTTTCTGTATTCTAAATGCAATTATAGCTGTTAGATTTTTACAAAATTCAACTTGGAAAAAAAAACTATTATGTCTGAGACTGAGGAGACGAGGAGAACATTTTAAGCAGATTCACGGTCAGAGCATATGCAAGAATAAAGAACATCATTAGCCAGGACTGCTTGATCAGCATCAGGGATGGCAACTCACTTTCCCCATCATTTCACTGTTGGAGTGCATGCTGTGCAATATGATAGGGACAGGTGTGCAAATTGCACAAGGGGAGCTAATCACCAGCCACACTCAGATGACAGGCTGACGCTGCCTTGTGATGCTTTGCCTGCACTTGTCTCCAAAGAGCGTCTAATTGTATGTGGAGGTATTACGCTGAGTGACAACACATGTGTCGGCAACATTACGGGCCACGAATCATGGAGCACATGAGCCTAATCACGCTTATGTTAGATCTGACTCCACGATGATGTGATACATGAGAGTCATTTGGATTACGACGGCAGTAAAGTGAGCGATAACATTTATAGAAATTAATGTTTTAACAGGCAACAGCCACGTCCTCTCGTACCTGTTAAACGTATTTAATACGGAGATAAAACATACCATCTGATTGTAAATGTATCTGTAAAATGCAACATGTTATATCACCTGGTTTAGTCTTTAAACTAACTGCAGCAGAAATAAAACAGTCGCTTCTCATGCAGCCTGAACTCCTTCTATATTCCCACAATCCCTCAGGTCCAAAATTACTACCAGTCTTCAGCGGATTGAGGCTCGGCTCGTATATAAAGGTCATACGTGGCTATTAATGAGTATCTTTGTACCGGTCTCTGTCTCTGGAGTTTGCTAATTGAGCTAGCGTCTCTTTCCCTACATCCCTTGGATGTACATGCCGACGCACGGAGAGACAGCTGACAAAAGTGTGTCTTTTTTTTTTTTTTTTTTTCCTTTACGGAGCCGCTCACTGTGATGGTGTAGCTAAATGAGGCCTGTGATGGACGCCGTGCCAAGCAGAGGCGTCCAAGCCCACCGCTTCCCCTTCCCTCACCGCCTGGTGCGCAGTGCAATGGCCAATCAACTGCTCACACAAAGGAGGAATTAGCATATTCCCTGGCACAAAATCGCTCCCTTAATTGCAGCTGCATTGAGCCCGTGTTCTCCACACCTCCTCTCCTCTCCACTCTTTCTCTATCTTCTCTTTTTTTTTTTTTTTTTGCACTCTCCCCATCACCAGCCTCTCCAAGTGTGTGTTTTTCTGTTATTCTTTCACGTTTCACTTCGTTCCCCCTCCAATCATTCAGTCTTCATCAGACGGCTATTGTGTGAGCTCAGGGGGAGAACGCAGAGAGAGAGGGAGAGAGAGAGAAAGATGGGGGCTGGGAATGTGTTTGGCATGCTGTACTATAGGAACAAGGTTGTCAGTCTCAAATGATGCTCTCATAATCAGCACATTGGAGCTGGGCTGCTGCACAGAATGACAATATCAGTGGTATGTACATCTCTGTGGTCTCCCTTTTGGCCTGTCAATCTTTCTTTATCTCTCTCTCGGTTTGTGCCGCCGCTCGCTGCTTCCCTTTCTATCCCGACGTTTTTTGTTTGTTTCTTTTCGTCTTTCATCCGTGCCGCGTTTTTCTGGCATGCTTTACTGTTCCTGTGCAAATTTCCGTCTGCTCGCACCTTGCTTTGCCTCAAGTGTTTCATCTCCATCTTTCGCTCCTGTTTCCTCGCCACCCTCCCCCCGCCTCAGTTTACCCATTTCCTGCTTTACCTTTGTGTCTCCATCTCTCTTTCTTGTGTTAATTACAGGCAGCAAAGAGCAAGGTGGGACTTAAAAGGTTTCTTTAATGCTAGTTTTGTTTTCCTGAGTGGCTGGGTGTGCTAATAGCATACCTTCCTGTGTTCTAAAGATCTCTCTCACAATCCCATCCTCCCCAAATAATAATATGCCAAGAACAGTAGCAAAGCAAAACGCAAACCCTGGTGAGGGTTTTATTCCAAGTCAACCCTTCAGTCTCCACTGTCACTGCCTCTACCAACTATCATGGCTCAAAGTTTCCCCACCCAGAGCTCCTCCTGTACTGTCATCTTCATGTGAATCTTCTCTTATACTATCACGCTTGTATATCTGCCTCCTAACGCTGTTATCATCACTGGGCTCAAACACACGCACACACCTATCTCCGCTAACACCGTCACAGCTTTATCTCTCATGCCGTGTACTGTCACAGTTGTGGTGTGTCTGTCTACCTCTGTTGTTGCTTGTAGTTTGTCTCCCAGCATTGCTGTTGTGGTAACAGTGTTTATTCTGCCAGTCAAAGACGAGGCAGAGACAGCATCACTCATCCCTGTGTTGTGGAGAGAGGCTGTGGGGGGAGGGAGAGAGAGAGAGAGAGGGGGGAGAAAATGAGAGGCAGCAGTCACATTTCAGACTGTAAAGAGTCCCAGGTGGTTTACACAGTTGTGCGTCTGAGATAAGCTGGGGTCTTGACTGCTGTTATGCAGAATTTCCATACAGTTGGCAGACTCGTGCCGCGTGATGCAGGCACCACTCGACTGGTCGGATTGGATGGACGTATACGGCTCACCTACACTGACAGCTCTGCAGCCAACCAGCTGGAATATTTTAAACTGAACAATAAAACAATTAAAGATAGACGGTTTCGGGATGTGAATATAATCCTCTACAAGGTAAATGTTATTATGCATTGCAGAATCAATTTATGTTTTGATATAGTACATTTTTGGAAAAAGAAATCAATAAAGAAACTGCTGATGGGTAAAATAAGCAGACATGCATATCTGATTTTAGCTAATCCAGCAAATTAAATACACGAGAAATCAAGGTATTTTATCACATTGATCCTAAACTCATAACAATTCAATATTGCCATAAAGTGGTCCTGCTCATTGATTTGGAACATGGCCCACAAAAAGGGCCGAACACAACCAGAGATATTCAACACAACACATTCTTACTCTGACCTCGACACATATTGACGTATCTGTCATGGACTTTCCACGTCCACATACGACATGCAAGGTACCCTGGAAGCATTGTTTGTTGACGTTCTGGGACACCATGCTAAGTTCTCCTTCTTCAAAATACACTTCCGTTTTCACAGGAAATATAACATTTGCATATAGTCTTTTTCAAAATAAACACACTAGGTCGGTACAAGACCGCACATTTTTTCCTTAAACAACAAACGCACGTGGTTAGGTTTAGGCAACAAGAGGAAGTGGTTAGGTTGCAGATAAAAGAACAGGGTTTGGCTTTACAGTCTTACGGGACGCAACACCACTCTCTAGGGTGAAGGTCCTCGACCTCGTCACATAGTGAAATTTTGGTCATGGACTTTCCACGGCCACATACGACGTGCAAGGTACCCTGGGTGCGTTGGTTGCTGCAGTTCTAGGACACCATGTCAAGTTCTCTTCTTTCAAGATACATTTCCGTTTTCACAGGAAATGGACCATTTACATACAGTCTCTTTCGAAAGAAATGCAATACGTTGGTACAACACCGTGAATTGACTTTTTTTTCCCTTCAACAACAAGAACACAAGGGAAGTGGTTAGGTTTAGGAAAAAGAAAAAGGGTTTGGCTTTAGAATCTAACGGGACACAAACACCGCTCTCTTGGATGAAAGTCGGTGTTTGTTGGACCCGCCCGCCCCACTTTTGCCAGCTTAACTTTCGCCCTCGTCCCGCCGTGTTTACCCCTGATGCCTCTTGGCGTCATTAAACTATAACAGCAATCGGTCGCGTATCATGCCGACATTACAGGATGCTTTTTTTTGGTTGGTTTCTGACGCTGCAAGTCACTGCCCACGTGCCGGATTTCAACAACTTGGGAACTTGGGAGTGAGACCAGGCTCAACCACAGTATAAACAGTAGACAAAATCTCTGATCTATCTGTCGCTTCATGGTACAGTCAGGTCTCACTCCCATGACATCATGACATCAGGCACTGGTTTTGTTTTTGCTCCTTGAAAACACAGTCCAGCAGCTCCAGTCAAGAGAGCATACACAGGTGTATGCAGCACACCTACATTTTTTTCTTGCAGTTAACAGTATACCCACCTATCAGCTGAAAAGAATAGTATACCCACTTCCTCCTTGGTAACCTACCCATCTACCCGGTATTTCATCAACTACTGCTACACCGCTGTCTTTTACAGGTCTCTTCTTAATGCAGCAAACATTTCAATCAACTTGCAGAGTGTTAGCACAAGAATTAATTTACACTAGTCTACTTTTGTTTACTCGTCTGAAAGTGACCCAGGACTGTAATTGTGGTTTGGTTGCAACACTAATGCTGCATTCACATGGAGTCAGGCAGACGGCTACTGTCAGATGGCATGGGAATACCAAATAGTCTGACAGAATGGCAGGACGGCAAAATCAAACCCCACATATGACACTATGTTGCGATGGTGATGCTGTACTGTTACAAAGAATGGAATAAAATATATTACAATTATTTGGTGTCTATTATTTTATGTAATTATTCCAATAATGTCCAGCAATTGGCCAAATCACCCATGTTTTCTCCTTGTACGAGGGAGCTACGTCACATCTGGTCAGGATTTAGGAATTAGGACACTGACAGCAATACTCACATTAGGTGCACTTATTTACTTCATTTGATGCACATTACTACTTTTTTCACAGTGTCATGTGCAATATCATTCTTCAATATCATGTTCACTTGTCAATGTAGTACAGTATCATTTTCTCAGTCACGTGCAATACTACATCTGATTGTTACATCATATTCAATATAACACTGATTATCAGGCGCAGTCTGTTTTAGTAACTCTTGTACTTATCATATTCCTATTGTTACTCCAGTTTTGCTTTTGCTCCTTGAAAACACTTCTATTTTGTATGTTTGTATATTTTGCCAGATATTTAATAATCTATTGTTCTAAAACTGGACCCAGTAAGTGACCATTAAATTGTGGTTACTGTACTTAGTGTTATGTAATTTGAAGCCATCTCTGAAACAAGAATTTCCTTTAGGATAAATAAAATTCTAATGAATTGAACTGAATCAAAAGCTGCCACTTGGTGATTAGCGCTCATAAAATATGGACGTACAATGCATCTTTTAGCTTCTGTATAAGATGCACTGGGCTTTCCAACTCCAATGTAAACCCAAAAAGACACTGAGGCAGACTGAATCCAACAGTGTGCAGGGGTTTAGGCTGGGAGCCAGGTCCAGCCCTCCTGGTGTTTTCTGCTACCATTTTTTCATTATCATTTCCTGTTAGCCTTTACCTAGGGCCATCACAAGTTGATAACGAGCACCTCCAACTCAGGGGCGTTTGGTCTCAGGGGGCCAAAACCCCTATTTTGGGACATATTTCTGGCAAAGTGATGTAAATGCAAATATCAGGGCACTACGGTGACATAAATAGTCATACAAGAATGAAATTTGTCCAGGAGTTTCCTGACAAAAAGGGGAAAGCAGCAAAATAAGATTCTGGGGCTTGCTACCATTTTATTTTAACATATCACACACAGCATCCACAAATCCTCATCAAAAATTATATTTTTTCATCACTTTGGGCTGAAAGCTACACTGCATGATAATGTTTCCACAAGCAGAGCCCTACACCATCTGAATGATTAAATCATGTTATACAAAGTCTAATCTCATAGAAATTCTACACACAGTGACTTCCTGGTCATTTGAGCATCATTGTGACAAAGCTGTGAGTGGACTTGTGTAATGTAACCAAATGACTCTTTGCTGAGACTCTGTGTCTTGGACGAAGAAATATTGTATGAGCACACATTTTGAAGGGCCACACTCAGTTTGTTGTATCATATTGTTAAATACAAACATAACAAAACACAAATACCAACAAATTCTCAGCAGTCAGCATTAGTATTGTAACAGTAACATGACCAGCTGATCCCAGTGCTGTGTGGGTGGAGAACGGATGTAGCTAGTGCTGCTACTGTATATAAATAGAGGTGGATGTTTGCCAGAGCACTGTAGAAGAAAGTCTGATCTTGTGTGTATGATTTATAAAAAACCTAAAACTAATATTTGCTAAAATGCAGACACAAGTTGGTCACAAGCAAAGACTGCATATAATAATGGACGTAGCCACCACAACCATTGGTGTGCAGACTTTTGTTTTGAAGCCTCATGTTCGGCATTTCGGCTGTCGCCATCTTGATTTTTTGAGTGACTAATGCTGGCTTTAACCTGATGCCTCTCAAAGCTCCATTTACTATGTGATGAAATTGTAATTTGATACTGTTATAAGATGCTTTGTGATTGTATATGCTTTTCTGTATTTTGTTGGTATGTTATATTTATTATATTATCATGTGTATATATATATGATCTATACAATACTATTATTGGATTATTTCATTAAATAAAGTATTTAATATTCCATTTATTACTTATCGACTGGTTATCACTCATCTGAATAGACTGTCATCCATCATTGAGACTTCTGACAGTCAATGTGACATATCCTTCGCTGTGCAGAGGACTGTGGGTCAGAATAGTGCAAATTTGGACCAGATGCAGTAGAACATCTTGGTATTTGACATACTGGGTGTTTCTCAAGGTCAAGGAAGGATCCTTAAATGGCTGAATTTCAAGGGTGCTACATCATTAAATCCCACTGAAGGACTGTTCCAGTGTCAAGGATCCTTCAGATTCTACCGAGGACAGAGTCTTTCATCCAGAGAATTTATCCTCAGCAGGTAAAAAGTACCCACAATTCTTTGCGCACAATTTGCTGGAACCGAAGATGGGGCCTGTTCAATGCCACTGGAGCCGAGCAGAACATAGTTAAATATGTCATTTATTTGGAATACTATCTCCAGGAGTTTTATCATACAAGCACAAAAAATACTGACAGAAACCTGAAAATACCTCAAATTGTTGAACAGCATAAGAGAGTGCCACAGTATCCTGAAACCCCCTCAGTCCCCAGACAGATCCAATCCAAGATGTGAAAATAATTCTTCCCATTTTCTTTGTTTGTTTTATTGTTACAGAGTCTGTTGCTGTGAAACGGCGCCTACTTAGGGCAACAAAAAAGTTTGTCTTGGGTGTGTCTGTACAATAGACAAGAGAAACCGACACACCAATGTAACGGAGCTAGAAAGCCACAAAAATGTCCACAGGCTAAGACCAGTGCAAAAATAGTCAACTTATTTTAGACGTCCACGCACAAGAAAGGTGCTCAAAGTGCAAAAAATGATAAAGACTGAATAAAAACAGCAGCAATTGTTTCAGTCCTTGACTATCATCAGATCTCTTTCAAACCTTGCTCGGCATCTCACTATGGGAAGTGCCTTCAGGCATGAACAATCATGGAAGCTCCAAGAACATCCCCCTTAATAAATGCCTGCAGCATCCTGCCTATCATTCTCCCTTGCTTTGCTGTGAGGATCATTAGAGCTCTTCAGCTGTCCTGACACATGGCTTTTCATTTAACTGTGCTTCGACGGAGCTGTCAAGTTAGTCACCGAACGTTGGGATCTGGTGACAAGATTTTTGAATTTTGTATTCCGTTTAGAAATCTTACAATTGTTCAGGAGGGTGTTTTTGTGTTGTGGCCGATGTTTACCTGTTTGTGCCATACGGAACAAGCTAACACGTTGAGGTGAGCTGTGTGTCTGCCTTTCTTGCTGCTTTTAGCCGTCTAAGTTAATTCTTATTTCAGCTAACGACAGCGCTAGCAACAGCAACCACTGCATCCATAACATTCTCACTCCGACCTCGTCACATATTGACATTTTGGACATGGACTTTCCACGTCCACATGCAAGGTACCTTGGGTGCGTTGGTTGTTGACACTCTGGGACATCATTTCAAGTTCTGCCTGTTACATGCATTGTCTTCTTTCAAGATACACTTCAGTTTTCACAGGAAAATTACCGTTTACATACAGTCTCTTTCAAAATAAAAGCACTAGGTTGGCACAACAGCGTGAAGTGATGTTTTTTCCCTTCAACAACAAACACACATGGTTAGGGTTAGAGAAAAAGAGCAGAGTTTGTCTTTAGAATCTTGTGAAAGTCGATGTTTGTTGGATCCATCCGCCACCCCTCCTGCCCACCCCACTCTGACTTTCGCCGCTTTAACTTTCGTCCTTGTCCTGCCACGTTTCCCCCTGACACTACCAGGCACTGTTAAACTATAACTAGTCCATACCCATTGAGTGCACAGTTGCCCACGTACAGTTTCGCATGGTGTGTGTTTGGAATACAGGTCATAGGAAATTGCAGATTAAAGATTAAACTTTAGATATTGGTCCCTAGATTATGTTCACCGAGTTTCATGCAGATCGTTCAAACTTGCCTTTCTATGTTGGTTTCTGACGCTGCAAGTCACTGCCCAAGCACCGGATTTCAACGAGTTCAGAGTGAGACCGGGCTCCCAGATCCTCTCAGGGGAACGCTGGTGGTGGCAAGGGCAAGGACATCAAGTCCCACCCTTGCCCAGCCACGTTATTGTTACAGTACATAAAAAAATGTCTTCTAAATGTCTTCTTCACTCAGCCGAAGCTGCTTGAGTGCATCCTGCCTGCATACTGCCACTGATGACACGAGGCTATACTGGAAAAACCAAGAATTCTACAGCAGTGTAATGAGTATGTTCTTCATGCATTCAGTTGTTTTGTTTTGTTTTTGTTTTTGTATTTGTCAATTAAGCAATCAAATCTGAAATGTAGAGATTTAATAAGAAGAATTTCGTTTGAAACACTGTAAATAAGCAATGCCAATCTCCCACTTAAGCACCTGCACTATTGTTAAAACATGAAATCCCTTACTAATTAAGATACATTATATTGAGTAACATTGCTATTGTCATTTTAGTCAGAGTTCAGTTATTCTTTCTCCTGACTGATGTGTTTATCCTGTCCAAACACTCGGATGGGTTTGTGATACCAATGATGGATGTTACACTCAGAGATATGCTGATATTAGCTGTCTCACTGACACATGTAAACATGCAGTCCTGTTTGTGGTAGCGGTGGTAATATTGTGCTCGGTGCAGGTGTTTTAAATCATTTTCAAAGCTCCCCTTCAAGCGTGGTGACGGCAGTTTCTACGTCTTTATTCATCCACTGTCTCTTTGATCAATTCAAAGCTCAGAGAAATCCTACACCAATTACTCTAAAACTAACCTGTCACAAATTGCTTTTGTTATTAGCATATCAAGTCCGTTATGATTACAGTGCAATGCTCCTGCACGGAGAATTGAATCCTAAATATATTCCCCTCTTTGCCACATAAAGAATAAGTAATTCCACATGTCTCGGCTCTTCCTTGTTCCCACTGACAGTTTAATAGTGTAATACAAAGGTTTGAGAAAATGTGGATATAATATGAATGTAATTGTAAAACAGCCCGAGGACATTTATAGTAGATGTTGCGGAAAACATATCTCTGCTCGTTGTATTGTGGAGGTAGTGGTACAAGATATCACAGTTGAGGATGTAACAACACATACGCAGGCGTGTTGGATTCTGAATAATAAAAACTAAGCTAACTCAATGCAAGAGTTTCCTTTTCACCTGCCTTTAATCTGGTTTCACACTGCAACCTTGCGCATGAATCTTGCAGATAAATCTTAATAAGCATGGCTCTCTGGTATTAACAGTGTTTAAACTGGAAGGCCTGCACAAATAGCCTCTTTATTAATAATGCTTGACAGGGCTTCTGGTTGGAAGCTAAAGGCTCATTAGAACACACTAACTAGTCCCTGGTAGCAGAGACGCATGGCTGCTGCTGGTCTCTAATAAAGAACAGACTAATTGGCTAATTACATTCACAGACAAAGCTCATGAGTGCTTTGCTTATGGACCTCATTTCAAAGGGCCAGCGTTTAAAATGCGTGGCGTAAACCGGGGTCGCTCTTAAGGAAGCCCGCTGTATAATGAACACGCGACCACACATTGACAAATGCAGGTGCGCTCGCTCCATCACACACAGACATTCGCACACTAACACGCACGACTTATTGGCAGAGGAGGGAGCACTGACTTCACATCATGCAGCTCATTAAGGAAAACGCATTCATTAACATGCTTTGTGTCTAAACTCTTAATAGACTCGACCGATCTAACTGATTGTGGGAGAATTGCTATGAGTGACGTGCGGAGAGTGTTTAGGTGTCTCTTCAATCAGTTGCTTTGTTCTGCCGATCCTCAAAAGTTATCAGGTTGACAACCTATTTCTGGGAATTTTTACACTCTGCTTCAACTTCTGAAATCGGTCCCAGTAGTGAGCTAAATAAAGGAGAACTGGAAGATGAAGATGAAGCGCGGGATAAAAAGAGAGGGGGGACTGGGGGAGGAGGGGGAGAACAGACAGAGTATAGCTGACCTGACAGGAAGTCTTTGACAGGGACCCACACGGCAGGTAGCAGAGGTGCAGGACTCTGACACTGAAACTAAGCGCACAGTCATCCATCACCGTGGCAACTCCGCCTGTCAGTACGGCAAGCTGAGGGACAAAAAAGGCGGTGCCGGGGCAGATGGGAAGGGAGGATGCTCCACCAGAGGAACCGTGGTCAGAGAAAAAGACAGGACGACAGCCAGGATGTGCAATGACACACACACACACACACACACACACACACACACACACACACACACACACATACAAGTTAAAATAGGGGCTAAAGTGTGTGTTGACCGATGGCCTTCCCCGTCCCTCTGTCCACACTGCAGACCGGCTGTCTGGAGCAAGTAGATACAACACATCCATCATCACACTCCTCCTGTCTCTGAGACCTCTACACAGGCTGCGGTAAAACTGCAAGTGTGTGTGTTTCGGCGTGTGTGTGTGTGTGTGTGTGTGTGTGTATGTGTGTGTTTGGCAAGCGAAATGCCTTCTCTGTCCTCTGCATGTTTTCCATGAGTGGCTACAGTTGTGTGAAGACAAAAAGAGGACAAGGAACATGCATTTATTTGAGCTTATCTCCTTGTTGTCCTATTTACAAATGCTCACAAGTATTGGAGTGCACGAGAACATTTATACGAGCCCTGTTTACTTCTCAAGTCCTCCCCCGAAAGGGAGCGATTAACATTTCATCTGACAACATTGTCTTTGTGTGTGTGTGTGTGTGTGTGTGTGTGTGTGTCGCCATGTTACAGAAGTATCTCACAACACAATCACGCAACGCTTAAAGCCAATCAATAACAATCAGACTTATTCGGATATGGCCCAAGCTGTGAGCTCTTCTGAGCTTACTCTCGGCCTTAATTTCAAAATTCACATCAAATTCACAATTAAGGCTGATTACCATCATCACCGGCTTGTTGTCAAAGGATTAAGGGAACACAAACAAACCGTTTGCGGCCAGATTAACAAGTACGAGCAAACAACCAGCCTGCCATTATGGCATTATACCCAATTTAATAATTGTTTGTCTGTGATAAATAGCTGCTGTGGTTGAGTTCAGTCTAAGTCCCTCAGGAGCAGCTATGGTGGAATTATGGGTAACTGTCAACCGTGGTTTAAATGTGACCAAACTGTTGCTGCCCTACAGGCCACAGCCGGCCAGACGTCGCTGTGTTTGTACAGTACAGCGTGAGTAATTACATTTCTTTTAGGCACAGTGAACACCACAATGCACAGAGCACAACTTTAATTTCCCACAATTACTCCTCTGCCAGATCTGCTTCACCGTGTCAATTTTGAGGGAGCAGACCACTTCATTTAATTTAGACACTGTAAGTCATAGTGCTTAGATTCAACGGAAGATTAAAATGTAACTCAGTTTAGAGTCTCCGAGGGAAAAGGCAATCATCAGAGTATCTTGTATCTTGTTAAATTCCGTGCGAGGCAGATGTAGTGCAAACTGTGATATTGATATTGCTCCGTATTAGACCAACAGTCACATAATCCTCTGTGATGATGACTGATGCTCGAGGTGCTACAGTCAAGGATCACTTCTGTGGCGAAATCTCTGGAGGCCACAAGTTGAGATTAAACCCCAATTTATAACAGTGGAGGCCTGACACAAAATGGTGTCAGTGGAGACGAGATATAAAGGAACACCGCAGTGTCAGCAGCCCGGTCGCCAGGGGAAAGTGTTGGCACTGTGCGTTTCTACAAACCACAAATCCATTACATTTGTAGTATCTTATCAACATTTGTAAAGTGACGTAATACATAGGCTGAGGGGATGTGGGATGAGACATTGCTCCCAACCAGAATCAAGAGGAGAGAGCACAACAGGCCAGTCTGATTTTAAGCTCCTCCTCCTTGTGTACAAAACCCTACATGGGCTGGGACCAAGCTACATCGCTAACTCCCTTGTTCAAGTCCGTGTAAAGCAAATTCTGCAATTTTCTTCTAAACACATTAAATAGGCCCTAAAAGTATTCCTCAAAATATGTAAAAAAGACTTTCTGTCATTTACCATTGAATTGTGGAGCTAGGCTTCACAAACTGTGTTTCTAGGTTTCCGTGTTATGGATTTAGTGGGCGGGCATTAAATCATAGCTCTGCATTACATAACAGAGCTATCCCTGCTACAAACGCGGCCCCTGAGGCTGCAGCAGTATACATAGAGGGAATCGCCTTGTTGTTTACAAATACTTCTGGGTAGAAAACCAGCAGAGTTTAGCTATATCTCACATTTTTCACGTCACTATATCACCGTTTAGACTAATCTGATGTTTGTAAAGTCTATAAACACAATGATTGAACATACATTACTATTTCTGTGTGCACGTTTTGTAATTAATAACATGGTTATCGTAGATTAGCTGAGCTAACTGTTAGCTGTTAGTCGTTAGCGATGTCTGTAATAACCAGTAACTCAATAAACGGTCTGTGAAATAAATATTTTTTCCAGCGGATGTCTTAGTTACAACATGATTGAGCTAGCAAAGCAGTTTTATGTTGCTATGAATGGTGTTTATTCAGTTCTGGGAAATCACGATGTCTAGAAAGCATCAGTGGCTGCAGGGACAGCTAACACTAGCAGCAAAGGTAACATGAGGACGTCATCTGTTAAAAGCCTCCTGTTGTCGGATACGACATGAAACTACTCCAGTTAACTCAATCATGTTGTATCTAAGACATTCGAACCGTGGAGCTGAACCGACACTCTCCCTTCCTGGATTACATCCTCCCGTTCCGCTGGCTGCAGGTGCGGGGTTACGTCTTTGTACAGTACACGGAGGCAGCTTACCACACACACATATTTCTGTGATATGACAAACCTATAACAGACATTTTTTGCTGCTTTACGTAGACTTTAACTATTTGCCTCCAAGAACACTGCGATCATCTGCTGCTAGTTTATTGGAGGTTCCCAGTAACAGCCGAAAGCAGATCGGGGATGCAGCCTTTGTCAGTTACGCCCCAAAGCTATAAAACACACTACCTACATATATCAGGGAAGCTGGTTCGCTAAATATATTCAAAAGAAAGCTAAAAACGTATCTGTTCACTGTAGCCTATACTAGTTCTGACTTCCTGATACAGCTCTGAAACTCTCTTTTTACGCTTTTACTTTCTATTTACTATTCACGCTGCTGCAGCTCTTCTAAAATTACAATCTATGATTTTATGAATCAGTTGATCCATGTTTTAAAGTGTTTTAAATGTCCCTTTATATTGAATTGCCTTGTCTGTTTTATGTCCATTATGTCTATTTTCATGTGAAGCACTTATAATTGTGCTGCATTTCTTGTATGAAAGGTGCTACATAAATAAAGTTTATTATCATTATTGTTGTTATTTCCTCCGGGGGCAGCGGCACAAATGTGGTTGTTGTTTTTCAGAGACATTGCTACTTTTCCTGCTGAGATTGTGCCCCCAAATGAGGTATACTAACTCTAACCCTGACCCTAACCCTCAAAACATGTTCTTTTCCTACCTATAACCTGTTTTTGTGCCAAAACCCAACCACTCATTAACCACAGTACCGTTGACACATGAAGTTTCGATTATACACTACATAATAACATGCAAGTGTAACGTCCGTGATTTGCAGAAACATTGGATTGGTGTTAGAGCAATCAAATTAAAAGAAAAGGTTGCCATGATTTTCTTTCCACCTCTTTTTTCTCACCCTTTACATTCTAATTAGACAAAACCATACCCACATATGTACTAATTTTGTTCTTTATTGCATTGCCTTGAACACTGGCTGTGTCTCAACTGGGGTCATTATGAATTAAAGGTCAGATCTCTAAATTAAAGGTCAAACACTTCTCAGACTTTACTCATAACTGCCTTAGATAGTTAGAACATCTACATGTACAGGAACATATGTAATATATGTATGTGCTGGGAGTCCTGAGGTCACAATGGAAGATAAGATCCTGTGGGTCTTCCAGTTCCAGACCGACATACTGGTGATGGCTAACCAACCAGACATCATGGTGATAGACAAACAACAGAAGAAGGCAGTGGTGATAGATGTAACAGCAACATCGGGAAGAAGGAACCCGAGAAGCTAGAAAAATACCAAGGGCTGAAAGAGGAGCTAGAATAGATGTGGGGAGCAAAGGCAACAGAGGGGCAAGTGGTAATCGGAGCACTCGGGGCTGTGACCCCCAAACTGTGAGCGTGGCTCCAGCAGATTCCAGGTACAACATCTGAGGTCTCAGGAACAGCTAAGGTACTGCGCAGAACCCACAAACTCCCAGGCCTCTGGTAGAGGACCCAAGCTTGAGGAAGACACGCCACTACCCCTCATGGGGTTGGGTGGGAGCTTATATGTCATGCTTCTAATTGGCCTTAAGACTTGCTTCTGTTATTCTGAGGTGATGACATGTCTTTATGTCTTTCCTAATCTAATACTAATCTAATATTACCTGGCAACAACTGCACATCTCAGGATACAAGTAAATAGCGCACTAAATAAATGAAGTCTCGACAGTCAGAATTCTTTGCTCAGGAGACTCTGATCTAAAAGTGGAAAAAATCTTTAACTTCAGCCATTTATTGCTTGTATCAGAATATCGGATGAGGGATGGATTATTCAAGACCTACAGTAACAGAGAGGGGAGGGTGGCGCTCTTCTGATCGATCCACTTCATCAATATTGAATCTGCTACACGAGGCTGGGGCACAGAGGGGAATGGCGAAGCAGAAAGGGAAGTGAGACATGAGGGGGGGGGAAGAAAAAGGCGAGACTTTCAGAAGTCAAATGTACTGAAGAGGTGGATTGTGAAGCTAAAGGAGACACAAAGGAATCTGAGCTCCTAATGCAGCCCTTGGGAGAGCTACACAGCATTATCTATAATAGAGATGGACGAAAGATAGACTAAATCACCAGCCGTGGCTCTTTTAGAACATTGCTTGTAAAAACACACTTAAACTGTCTCTAACTCTGGCAATAATGTGATTGTAGGCTTCAGACAACATAATAATGGCACCTTTAAAACACTCTAAAATGCAATGTTTGTGTGATACTCATGCAATAATCAACACTCAAGATTGTAAGCAGTGCTAGCTGCTTCCCAAGAGGCAGAGCTGCTCCTTACACCACCGTGACCAGTGTATTTTTAACATTCTGCCATACACAGACAGTCTGTACTCTCATTTTCATGGCTAAAAATGTATCGTTCCCATGTCTATAGGCTACCACATTTAAGATATTAATCTAATTGGCTCACATCATATCACAGAGTATATATGGGTACATCATCAAAATAGCGCAGCAGAGACCCAGCTCTCATCTGCGGCTCGGCAGTCCATTAAAGCTCTTAAAACATCAACTCAACAGGCATCACCGTGGCCGGCTCCATTACTGGAGTACAAGAAGAGTACGACGAGATCACAGTAATCACCTCCTGTTGCTCTTCAGTGGTTTGAGTGATGTTCCCCTGAGGTTACTGTACATGAAAGTGTGAGTGGAGGATAGGAATTGGTAAAATGTGTGCGTGCATGCAATGTGTGCAGGTACTTTTTGTCTTTTCGCCATCCTTGATGTCGGAAAATGGTGGCTCCAAAGCAGGCACAGTTCTACAGGGGTGCTTGAGGACGCTAAGCACCCTCAGACTAATATAGAGGCTCCCTGAGATGACTTTGTAGTAAAACTTTTCACCACATCTCCGCTAACTGGCCCATAGTGCTACTCCAACTGTAAGTGTGATGAGGTATAACGCAAGATACCTCATCACACTTACAGCTATAGCTCAGGTGGTGAAGCAGAGCAACCATCTGAAATAAGCTTGTCCAATTCTAGCTGAATCAGCCCCCTACATCTTACACTTATGTACGAAACCAAAGAACCCATGTAAGAGAGTCTTAGGGCTCATTGATGCTTCACATTAGATACAGAGCCTTCTGTCTGTACTCACTGCATCCATTTTAGTTGTATTTGTGCAGGTTTTCTGAAAGCTTATGGATACAAACTAAACAGAGCGGTACCACAGGAGATCATGGAGGCAGTGTAGCATAGTTCAAGGCAAATACAACCGTAGGTGGCGACAAAGAAATTCAAATAATAGTGGAATGGAATGAATCGCTAATATATAATGATATATAGTAATATATAGTGAAAATAGTTCAAATAATTCTCCATCCACATGTCTGGATGTATTTAATGGTTGCTCAGACAACTGATGTCTACAACACTGCTTCAGTTTAAGGGTACAATATTAGGACCTCCTCCACCATTGCCTTATTTTTTGCTGAGTGAAACTTTTGACTCTGCCCTCTAGTGTCATTTATTGGCTGTTGGCAGTATGAGTGCGGTCAATCCATCTATTTTCAACCGTTTATCCAAAGCCAGGTTGCGGGGACAGCAGGCTGAGTGAAGTATTTCAGACGTCTCTCTCCCCAGCAACGCTTTCCAGCTCCTCCTGGGGAACTCCGAGGCATTCCCAGGCCACACAGGATAAGTAATCCCTCCAGCGTGTTCTGGGTCTGCTTCTGGGCCTCCTACCAGTGGGATGTGCCCGGAACGCCTCTAATTTGAGGCGCCCAGGAGGCATCCTGATCAGATGCATGTACCACCTCACCTTTCGACACAAAGGAGCAGCAACTCTACTCCAAGCTCCCTCCGGATGTCTGTGGTCCTTACCCTATCTCTACAGCTGAGCCCAGACACCCCACGGAGGAAACTCATTTCGGCCTCATTCTTTCGGTCACTACCCAGAGCTCATGACCATAGGTGAGGGTTGGTCTGAGGACATTGATGTTTACAACATTTGAAATAGATGTATCTATTTTCAATCTGGTCTCACTCCAAAGTCGTCAAAATCCAGTGCTTGGTCAGTGATTTCCGGCATCCGACACAGACGGACAAAAATGTCCTTTCACCTCAGCATGATACGCGGCCAATCACCATTACAATTTAACAGCACCCAGTGGTGTCAGGGGCAAATGCAGGCGGCAAAAGTCAGAGTAGGGCTGGTGCGAGGGGTGGTGGACGGGTCCAACAACCACTGATTTTCACCTGGGAGGTCGGTGTTCACGTTCTGTACGATTGAAGCCAAACCCTGTTTTTTTCTTCCTAAACCCAACCGTGCGCTTTTGTTGCCTAAACCCAACCACGTGTGTGTGTGTTGGCAAAATATAACCACAATCATTTGTTGTTGAAGGGAAAAAAACATCAATTGACGTTGTTGTACCGACATAGTTTATTTTGAGACTGTATGCAAATGGTACATTTTCTGTGGAAACATAAGTGTATTTTGAAAAAAGACAATGCATGTAACAGGCAGAACATGACAAGGCATCGCACGACGTCAACAACCAACGCACCCATGGTACCTTGCATGTTGTATATGGACATGGAAAGTCCATGACCTAACGTCAATATGTGCAAGGTCGATGTAAGAATGTGTTGCTTTTATTGTACGTAAAAGGAATATAAATGAGCCTTTAGAGGGCTTTTATATTATGGACCCAGATCTGAGTACACTTGACAACAAAGCCCAGGTCTTCTGATTAGGGTGAACACTGTGTACCATTCCAGGGAATGGTATGCCAATCCGAAAGCTAAGTATCAGGGGGAGTAGAGAGGGGAGGCAATCGTTCTTGAGCGTGTACCGAATCAATCATGCCATTAATACATTGGTATTTTAACATGTTCACATGTCTGAATAAGTAGCTTTTACCTTAAAGTCAAAGCAGCAATCTTACGGAGGCAGAACTAACAACGTTTCCACATCACTTTCAACACATCACAAGTCTGAACTGAATGCCGTTTGATCGGTGTAAAGTCTGAGGCGGCATCAGGTAGAACATGCACAAAGAGACACAGAGAGATTAAATGCACATTTTGTACTGCCCTCTAAGATCAATGTAATAAATGCAGCCTATTATCTCAATCATCATCTCTAATGCAACACTGTGAAAGAGCCCGTTTTAGAATGTTGAGAAAATCGATCTGGGGCAGAAAAAGTAAAAAGACAACCCTCTAACAATAATTATTTGACCAGCAGTCTCTGTGTATTTCCAATGCTCATTCAGGCAGCAGAATTCTCTATTAAATACCAATGAATGATGAAAATGGTGTGGGAATGTATCAGTAGTTTCACTGTTTTAAGGCTTTACTGCTCTTTCTGTAAATGTCTTGTCATGCCTGAAGCCATTTGGCACAATCACCTGAAACCCACCTATATCTGAATAACATAATAGTATCATTTTAACATATAGATGAAGCCAGCATGATGTCACATATTCCATGTCTGGAAATGGCTTTAACAACCCAGTCTGCTTATTCAGTGGTAGCAATAGTAACTGGTCCATTAGTAGTGCTTGGATCAAAAAGAGTATCGCTGGAATCAAGCATTTTGTCTTGCTCACCAATTTTACCTGGCAATTTTAATTTGATTTCATCTAATGTGTGCTTGGGTGGCTATTTTGATGATTATCGTCCCACAGAAAAAAAGAGGGGCATTCTGAATTCTTGATCCTTTGCCCGTTTTTCATGTGACTGTGTCATATCCAGTGTTTGGCAAATCAAAAAATATAATAAATTCCTCTTTAAATATTACTCATTGAAAAAAATGATATTGTTAAGCCAAAGTAGTTACATTACTTCTGGTGAGAACGTATTCCGACCTCAATCCAAACCAACTGCAGTCACATGACATATTGTTTGGGTTCAACATGAGCATGTTACAGTCCTGGAGGATTATTAATGTGCGCCTCCTCCTGTACAGCCTTAATATGCACATTCAGCACATCCAATGCATCAAAACATTGTTTTCTAGTTGGAGCCGCGCCTCGTTTTCAAACTGTATGGTTTGACTAAAATGAACAATGACAGCAATATAGTCCACGATGAGCAGCGCTAAAATCAACCTGCGTAGTTGTCCCTCCATTGTGACATTAGAAAGTGTCACATTTATCTTGCAAGTGTACTCTTCTTCAACGTTTTGTTTACTTCCTGGATTTTTCCCACATGGAAATTCTGACCAATCAAGAGCAGCTTTTTTTGCGCAAGACATTTGATCTGGTCCGCTTGTAAATGCTGCCGTGAGAACACGAACCAACTCTAGGCAATTATACAATTTCATAACAAAATAAGTCCCTGATTCGGACCAAAGTAAGACAACTCTAGGTCTGAAAGCAGCCTTAGACATGGTGGGTAAATGGGTCAAACACAGGACTTTCACACAGGAAACTGGGGATTGATTTCTGTGCGAGTCAGAGTTTGTACTTCTAGATTTACTTGACTTCTTATTTTCACTCATTTAGGATGTATAAAGCTGCTGAATGCACACTGTGTACACAGACTTTAGCAGAATAGCTGAATAGGCCCATTTGCATTAACCTCATATTTGGACACTGCTACAGTAGAGATGCCCATGAATATACACCCACGTGTAAATAGCTGCATTGGCTAACAATGAGACTGCAAGGTTAACATATGCTCCAACTCTGACCAAAACCCATCTGATTCCTAAGTGTTGGCTCACTGGTGTTTCACATTAGCAAGCCAGCTGATGCCTACCATACACTAGAAACTTTTAAAAGAAGTTGGCTTTTTAAAGACTATACAACTTTTGAGATCATTTCTCTTGCTGCTCCTGGAGAAAAATATTACACTAAACACCCTTTAAGAAATATGACAAATGAACAGGTCCTTACGTGTCGGCAAAAACACATAACTCGAGAAATACAAGATAAAAGACGTCAAATGTTGACGGTATTCTTGTCCATTCAGCATCAATATAATCACCACCAGCGTCACTTGGTTAGCTGCAGTGTTTTAGTGAGAGGAGACCATGGGAATGAGAGGTGAGCAGTTTCAAAAATTAAGATTTCTCACTAAAATAAATGTTGGTTGGTGAATCAGATACATGCCGAATTAAACATGGACTCTTGGGTACTCCACAACTCAAGTTTCTCCTCCTTTTCCACAGTCCAAAAATACAAGATGTTCACATCATTGAACTTCAGTATTTGCATGAACCAAGACTAATGGCAAGAACATGCTCCTGTGCACATGCTCGCCTGGTGAGCAACAGTGAGAAACAAACTTTGTGTTTTAAGTAGAATTATTTATTGTTAAGGTAAGTAGGGGTTAATTGTTAATATGAAATGTGTTGTATTTTTTAATAGCAAAAATGACACTTGACAAAATGACAAAATACGGGTCTGCAAACAACTCATTGTTTCTTTTTGTGAAAGGTCCCAACAGTCCAGCAGTACTGGCAGAGGAAAGGTATGAGTGACTTTTAATAGTAAAAAGTGTTTGCCTGTGGCTGGACAAAGACTAACGTGTTCAATTCAAAGACAAAGTGCTGACTGACATTTATTTTATATTATATTTGACATAATCTATCTGGTTATCCATACAGTAAACTTCCAGTGCATCGGCCTATAGATCGGCGCGCCACACCCCTGCAGCAAGATGCTTTTACTTTTAATTGCTTTTATGATATTGCTGTTAGAGACACTGAGTTCAATAAAAGTCTGTTATGGCATTTTGACCCACGCCAACTGTTGGCTTTGTTACTGAAGTTCACCTGTAGTTATATAAAAATGAACCTGGGTGTTACATAAGCTACTGGATTTCACATCTCTCCTCTTTCTGTACCAAACTAAGACACAAATTGGAATCTCTTACATTACTTACTTATAGTAACTGCATAAAGAACAATATAATTCATTTTTTAAAAATAAAGTCTAATTTTGTATTATATTTTGAAGGATTGGTGCCACCTGCCAATACTTGCATCAGCTGTCATTTAGCATACAGCTTGTATTAGCCCTGTACAGTCTATTTTTCACTGCCATTTCCTGCCCATGCAGTCACTGCTGCAGCAACTATGCACACCCCTCATTTCAGAAGCACCTTCTGTGACTATCTCAATCCAAAACTGCTTAAAAATGGTTTTAGGGCTAATGTGGCGAGGACTGTAAGTTCAGCAAACAGGTGCTCTGTGTGCACATTCGTGTGTGTATGAGATAGATGGATGTAGTTACAGCTACAGAATTACTGTCAGCCGCAGTACCTGCTGTTCTCTTAAACAAGGAATTGTACTCTGTCATTATTACCGTGCATAGAAAATTACAGTCATGCTCATGGAACAGTGTAGTCATCATCTCCCTGAATAATATTCTCATTTATATGTTCTATATGGAACATAATAGGAAGCCATCTGTGAGCGGGCATTTTCATAGCCATGCAATGACTTAAATAAGCACTGACACTAAATGAGCATCATGGCAATAAATACTGTATGCCATGCAGGGACAGGAGATGGACTACTTCACAAAGAAGCTAATGAGATTGATTGATTGGATACTCTTGTTCCTAATTGCCATAATGAAGAATTAATATCGTCACTGAATATTTGTGAGAGTGATTATATTATGTTAACGTTTCATGATTGTACCAAAGGAAATGTGAATGAGTGTGTTGTCAGCTACCTGCTGGAGACTGAAAAGCTGCAAACAAATATCCTCCATTAGCATGGAGGTCACACTTTCGGTGATACACAGCTAATTAGCCTCGAGCTCAGTATGGGCACAGTTCCAATTATTAGTCGATGTGCCCTTTTCAGTGCACGACAGTCATACTCTTGGCTGCCGTGCAAGGGTCTGAGTGGCAGTGACAGGTCGGCCTGTGGTGGACCATCAGCTGAGAGGTGATGGATGAATCTCAAGCGCTGGGTTGAACAGGAGCAGCTCAAATCTGTCTGTGGTGATGGCTCAGTTTAAGACGCAGAGATGCACACCGTCAACAGCACGCAGACACACACAGCCAGATACTGACACATATGCACAAACGCACACATGCATGAATCATAAAAAGCAACTGAATGACGCACAGATTACTAACTCCTCAGCAAACACAATGATCTAATCTCCTACAACATTGTATACTATGAGTTTCCTTGTCAACTAATGAAGAAAAATTATAAAAGACTCTTTTTTTTCAAGTGCAAAAAGTGACAGTGTGAAAAAACGTGAATGTGTCAGTCATAGATCATTGTCACATTTATTCACCTTTTATTACCTTTATGATGTCATCATTCACCCTTCTTAGAGCTGTCATGACTGGGCAGATTAGTCATGGGAACCAAAACTATTTACTGTACCAGGCTGTAAACATGTTTATTTCTGCTTTAAACATGGGGGTCTATGAGGACTGACTCACTTTTGGAGCCAGCCTCAAGTGGCAATTTGACAAACTGCAATTTTTGGCACTTTGTTGGCTTAATTTTTCAGTACCTTACGTTGCTGTTTGATGACAACACGCTAAACGTTTTGATGGAGATATGGTAGAATAAAACACTTGGTTAAGGTTAAAGGGAAAAACATGTGGCTAGGTTTAGTGAAATATTAAAGGAGCTATATGTAAGAAATCTAAAGCAAATAGTCGTAAAGTCATCCTAATATGTCACAGAGACTAAGGAATAATGTTCATATACATACTGATCTCACCGACAACAATAGTACAGCCAGAATATTCACATTTAAAAAACATTTTTATAGTCCGAAAATCATGTTTATGTTTTGAATTTGTGTTTTGGCCTGTTGCGCCACCCACCACCGTCTACCAGTCACACAGTCAGTAGAGTCTCAGCATCAGTCTCGCGGCAGTATTTCGAATTTGAATGCAGTAACCGTTTTGGCCACATTCTTATATACACCGCCTTTAAAATTTTGCTGATATAATTAACAACGTTAAAGCAGGATCTATACCTCTGCATTTAATCAATTACATACTTGCAGCGTAGGCTCTTGAAGATTCACATCCTACGCCATACTCTACACTGTAGCCTGACATGCACCTCCTCAGAAATGTAACACAGTTTCTCCTGAATATTTCTGTAAGTTTAAAAACCATTTCCCTCATTGGAAATGAAGATTTGATTCACTTTTATTTCACAGATAGAAATCAAAAGAGGTGTGAAAACTAGCAAAATAGCAAAAACAAATCAACAACAAAACAAATAACTAAATAATAATAATATCATTATCATCCATGTCATTCCCTATTTTAATTTCAACCAAAAAATAAATCTTTCTCCTAATAATATAGTAGTATTTAAAATGCTAGGACAATGATGTCTTTTGAGGGCACATGGTTAAAAGAAATCAAACTTGATTCAAGTCATCTTTTGATACTCATCCAAAAAGTTGCCACATGAGGACAGAACCAAAATAAATGCAACATATCTTCAATTTCAGGTTGACAGAAATGATCTTCTTCCACACCACAAACAATAAGCATTTTTCTTTTTATGCTTAAAATGTTAGCATGTTGTATTTGTGGGAAAAACATGTCCACCTTGTGAGTTATAATGGAGTTGAATTTTGTATTTTCTGTTTATTATTGTAGCTATTAAGCATGTTTTGTGTGTTTAGGGGTGTTTTGAATCAATAAAACTTTACAGCACTCTATAGAAACCCCACTGCTAGCATTTTGGAGTTGTAACTGCAGGGCGAGACTGACACTCCATAGCACGAGTATAAATGCTTGCCTTGGCGTAGGCTAAGGTTCTGACTAGAAGAGACTATAAATCAGCCTCAACATGTAAAATGCTTCAAGTCAGCTTTAACTTTGTCAATAGTAAACCAAGGTCATGATTTCTTGTGGGTGAGTTTTGTAAACATAACCCTAAAAATGTAATTTTGTTGCTGGAGGGGATACTGTTGGGCAAACAATTGAAATACACTGACAGTAAATGTTTATCATATAAGCTCTCACACACACACACATGCACACACACAGAAGAACAAAAGCTGGCACAAGCATTGATAAACACACTGAACCCTCCCATCTTGTAACTAACATGACACAAACCTCTGAGATTTAAAAGCCAAAGGTTTGTTTTGTCCTCTTTTCTCTTCTTTCTCTTTCCCTTCGTAGGTCAGCTCATTCATCTTGAGGCCTGCTGAGACGTCAGAGCAGGGCATGGCTCAATCGATCAGGAAGTCTAACTGCCCTTTGTGTGTGTGTGTGTTTTCTCATGCATGTGTGTATATACAAGAGGTCTGACTGGAGCATTTTATTAGCGGCCACAGGGAACGGCAGCAGTGGCCTTTGCCTCTGGCATCACTTTCTCACCTTCTCCCCTCTCCCACGTCTCTCGGCGCTTATCTATTCTTCTCCCATCTTCTCGTTTTCTCCTGCATTTATCTAGCTTTCAATGCTCCTACCTCCTAATTCCTCCCAATCCCTGCATCCGTTCATCGTCCTCCCTGCGCTCTTCACTCTTACTGACCTCCACACCTAATCTGCCTCATCTCCCTTTTCCCCCATCCTCCTCCTCTCTCGCCAAAAGTGAGACAGTTGACAGCTTTATGGCTTTACAGTATCTACCGTCCGTTTACCTTTCATTTTCCACGGTGACACCTAATTAGCCAGTTGTCATGAGAGGAGGCCGGTTTGTAGAAGGAGGTGCGCTAAGGCTGGGTTATTTTACCGATAACAGGCACCTGTTGTCGAGGATGCAGCGAGAAGGCCCGAGCAGAGCGAGGGATCGGAGGATTGAGGCGGGAGAGGAGTGAAGTAAGAATGACAGAGGGATTAAGGTGTGGAAGGGGTGGGCGGGGAGAGATGGAGGCAGGATGATTTGAAGGACCTGAAACGGGATCGGAAGACAGATGAGAGGGAACAAAGAAGTTCGGGATCCAAAATGTCACAGTCAAGTTCTCAGGTGAGATTCTCCTCGGTCCCTGAGCACGAGCTAATAAAATATGTCATCACCTCGGTGTCAGAGAGACAGCCTTAAATAGATTCACACACACACACACACACACTGAGTGCACTACACGATGTGATCTAGGAGGAAGCTTACGAATACCAAATACAGAAGTGCACTATTGGTAGAAGATCACTTGGAAAGGTAAAATATGCAAAAAATTTCCTCAACGTGTTTTTCAAACTGAGCGACATTTTTCTGTGAAGTGTGTGTGAGTGTGTGCGCATGTATATTTGCATGCATATGAGAACACAGCCACCCGGTAGCAGCTGCTTCCCACCACTTCTCATTGATAAAGGATGAATGACAGTAATTAGGCAAGCGGAGGTAGCTAATAGCTAGTGTGGGCAGAGAACATACTGTACATGAATTGGATTCTCCATCCGAAAGTGATTGAAGACATTCGACTTGAAGTGTCAGCTACATAAATACACTAATTAGATAGTGTCTGTTTCGGCATTACTTTCTCCCTCACATTGGCTTGATGGTTAGGTATAATGATGCATTTCTGGTAACTCAGTGTGAAGCACTGTTCTACCTGTGAAAATATAAAAAATAGTAAAATGCACATGATAACTGAGTGATGAGGGCTGTAGTTAGAGACCCATCGTAGTTTCCCTGAGCCAAAGGTGACATCTTTAAATGGACGTTCCAACCAACATGTCAAAATAAAGGATAAAAGCAACAAATCAGTTGGGGGATTCAAGGATATCTAAGAACTAGTTTGAATGATTTAGTATCTCTCAGTCATTGATATTCATCCACAGTTAAGGCATATTTATAGTTCTAAAAAAAAACAAAAACATTTTTGTTGTGTCTGCAGTGCAAAAACTAGAATGATCGTAGTCCTTAGATTGCTCTATTTCAGAGAAGGTACTCTTGGTGGGTTGGACGTCATTGACCATTCACAGACAACAGCACTGGTATATTTTTATCAATAAAGAAATATTGGGCAAACGTCTGGCCTACCTCTGTTAGTTACCAGCTACACTCTTCCAAGTGGTTGCTTTTTAATGTAACCTTTGTTTTAAGACATCTGGGGAAAATTGCATTTCTGCACCTCGGTCATGAAACAATCTTGAAAAAGATCTAAAACTAGAAACACTTACATTCATTCATGAATTTAAGGCCAGCATAAAGAGACCTGTGCTTGTTTTTCTTGAAAGGCCACTATGTTTGAATAGCTGTTGTTTTATTGTGGATTTTTGTATTATATGTTGTATTCATTGCATTTTAAATATGTTCTGATTGGCTGCTACCTTGGCCGGGTCTCTTGTTCAAAAGAGACTTTCAAGCTCAATGGGACTTTCTGGCTAAATAAGGATTAAATAAATAAATGATGAACCATGAGTGTAATAGGTGTACATTCATTGGTTGAACACAACTAATGCAGCACCAGCAACCGCCGTTTTTTTTAAAACCATGGACAAATGGACCAACAGTGAAGTCTAAACTTCATTGAGCATATATGATGGAAATACAATGACATTTTGACACATCAAAGCTAAGGTGATGTTGCTATACAAACTACTGGCCAGCTTACAGTATGCCACGTCAGCATTCCTAATGGCAGTGACAATTAAACAGAAACTAGAATTACCACCAAGCGGTTGTATGCCTCATTACACCAGTCAAGTTGTACAGTTTACATCCATGTCTATGAACATATGGATGCTTCACACACATCTCCCCCCAGCACGAACAAGATCTACACAATCAGCACAGTTTCAAGATGGACAACCAAGTTTAGTGTCACCAAGTCAGCATTCAACCAAATGTTTCCCCTCTGTGTCTAAGATTTGGTGTTGTATAATGGCCAAAAAAGTGTTTTTGCATAACATAATGGTGTCACAGTGAAGCTGACCTTTGACCTTTTGGATATTAAATGTCAGCACTTCATTGTTTTATCCTATTAGACATTTGTGTGAGATTTTGTCACAATTAGTATATGAATTCTCAAGTTACGGTCAAAAATATTTTTTGAGGTCACAGTGACATTGACCTTTGATCTTCAATCACCAAATTCTACTCAGTTCACTTGTGAGTCAAAGTTTACATTTGTGTCAAATTTTAGAAAACTCCCTCAAGGCCCTCTTGAGATATAATGCTCATGAGACTGAGATGGATGCAAGGTCAAAGTGACCTTGACCTTGACCTTTGACCATCAAAATCTAATCAGTTCATCAGTGAAGTTAAATGTTTGTGCCAAATTTGAAAAAAAGTTCCTCCAGGTGTTGTTGAGATCATGCTCGCAAGAATAAAACAGACAAGGTCACTGTGACCTTGACCTTTGATCTATGACCACCAAAATTTAGTCAGTTCATCCGTGAGTCCAAGTGGATGTTTGTGCTGAATTTGAAGACATTCCCTCAAGGCGTTCTTGAGATATCACATTCATGAGAACGGGATGGACGGACAGACAACCTGGAAAAAAAACATAATGCCTCCAGCTACAACCTTGCTGGCGCAGAGCCATAAAAAGCCGTAGAAGGAATGTAGTTCTCGGGGAACTTTGGGGTGAATTTTGGGGCAGATAGACATATAGATTATGTTTCACTTTTGTATCATTGCACAATACAGCATTTGGCCTGGTTAGAGGTCCCTCTTATGTTCATTGCATGTAAAGTTTAAAAAAAAAACCCACACACACACACAATGGGGGGAGTGGAGGGAACTAACTGGATTGTTTAATTGGATTATTGTAATTTCATGTGCAAATCATTCACAGGTGGGTTTAAAAGTGTTCAGAAATTTACCTCAAGTAGTTTAAACACATTATTATATGAGATAAGGTTGTACTCTGATATCAAACATTCATCAATGGCCAAAATACATTAGGCATGGATGTGACACGTCACATAGGACAGAGGGAGCAGGGTTTTTACCTGCTACACAGAGTTTGTGGCTGCTCCCAGCTTCACAGTGTGCATATTGAGTTTTGCCAAGTGATAATACAGTTGTTTATGCAGGGTTTGGAAGCGTAGGCTATATTAACCGGCACTGAATTCATTAACTGGATCGCTGTAACAACAGGATGCATTGATTTGATTAATTTATTTTAATGTGAAATTTACAAACACCTACAAGGTTATGCTGCTGCTTCGCATTTCCTCTGGTACAATGAGGTATTCATTATTATCCCTTTTTAAACAGATTGCACTTGTTGTTGTACACAGTTCTATGCAGTTTCTACCTGTTGGCGGGTCGGTGTAGCAGCTTCAGATGATTATGACGGTCACACTCTGCTGCTCCTGCAGATGTGTTGTGCCACATCCGTGTCTTATGTATTTCAGCTGTAACTTTTTATACACCCTTCATGGATGCTTCATAGGGAAGAGATGTAGATGTTGGTAACACTTTAAATGCCAATATGTCTGCTTAAAACAACATTATAGTCTGTTTGTCTATTCATCAAATGTTTATGCATTGCTTATAAATATTAAATGTGGTGATTAAAATAGTTTTATCAGTGCACTTTGTTGTAATTTATTTGTCCTTGGTGCTTTTTAAAAGGTAATTATGAGAAGCATTAGAAAAGGCATTTGAGGGGAACAACATGTATTTCAATATGTTTTTTTTCCATGGCCTAGGAATGTTTAATCAATATCTGGGAACATGAGCTACTCTCTCTCAACGCCAGAAACCAGAGAAGTGAGACTCAAACTTGTGATGTCACCAAGTATAAAGTCCAGAGCTGCTCCACAGCCAATGGATGGAAGTTTGTTTTCTTTTTTTAAATACTTTTACTTTTACATGTATACCCATATACTCAGACCATTCCCCTGGGTGTTATTATCTAAGGAGCAGCTCCAGACTTTATACTTGATGAAACACAAATATTGAGCATACTGTTAGTTCAGGCAGGACACGATGTCAAGCTCAGCTCACATCCCAGCTGCATCAGCTGATCTCAAACAGCCCAATCAACTGATGGAGCAGCTGATTGATGGAAGGGAGTCAACTGCTCTGGCCTGCCTACTGTTGCTGCTTCCTCTGCAAGCCGCTTTGCAACCCGCCTCCAGCTCCTCCTTTTGCTGTGTCTGTCTTATCAGTGTCATTTCTGTTTGTCATTGATGCTGCTCTGTTCTGTTCCTGGGAGGGTCTTTGCTGCTGCTCTTCCTGCCTTAGGTGTCCATGTATGCGCATGGAAGGGCAGGGAGGTTTGCTCTCTCTGCCTCAGGCTTTCCTTGTTTGCATGTGGAAGGGCAGAGACGTTTGCTTCCTCTGTCTTGGGCTTTCCATGTAGGCGCATGGAAGGGCAGAGAGGTGTGCTCTCTCCGCCTTAGGCTTTCCACGTAGGCATGTGGAAGAGGTTTTCTGTGTAGGCCCAGGAAAGGCAGAGAGGCCCCAGAACAGAGCATACCACCAAATTTAATACTGCAAATGCAAATAAAGTTTTCTTTGACTGAAGTGTTCTTGACTGAATTGAGTTTTGGCGCTCTAGTTTTTGGATTTGAGTAAGGGTAATTCACGTTAACTATTGTTTTTGGACTGTCTAGGAAAGAGATGTGTGGATTTTGAAAATGTGTGTATCATTGCAATTGCCATCCAATGTACATACAGCCTAAAGTATTTCCTAACCACCCTCCTGAACGCCTGATCTAGATTATGTGGGCAGTGGAAGACAACTTAATTTTTTTCCACAACTGGCATTTAATTTCTTTTTGCCAACTTCAGTGAAAAAAAAAAAACTGTGTGCACTGACCTCTGGCCTACCACAGCATGAGTCTGGGTCTCTGCTGTCCAGGGCTGGTTAGTGAATGTGTGGGCTCCTGGAGCTCAGTAAAGCTCCACAGAGTGTCAAGTGGATGATCAAACAGTCGGGTGTGCTTTAAAACCCTTAAGAAAGTGTACTGTAAAACGCTTTGAACATGAAAACACATTATACACCCCATCAAGTGGTCCACGGGGTTTGCATGGTGAGTCTGCAAGTACGAGTGTGCTAATTGCCCGCTATATAGCTATGAATCATATAATTTCCATAACTGTTGAAGTCAAACATGAAAGGACTGTTACGCTCAGCTTAGAATGACAAGGGACATTAGCGCATGCGATACTGTTGGACCAATCAATGCCAGACTAACTTCAAGCCTGTCTCACTATAAAGATCAGGATTCCAAGAGATCAAACTGAGATAATGACAAACTTCCTGTTCCGGTGCTCAGATGGTTCTGAAGAAATACAAAGTTAAATAAGGGTAAAGAGAGACAAGGGAATTTATTAGACGTGTAGGAGATGAAACAGACGGAGATGGAGATGATGGGACGGAGAGATTCTGATAGATTGACAGATATGTGTGACAGATATGTGTGAAAAGCATCTGAATAGAGAAGGAGGCGGGCAAGCAGGTGAGATATCACATCGTTTCACATCGGAAAGCAACAGTGTCATTATACACAGGGAAAGGATGTCATTTAAATATGTGAATAAATGTGCACACTTTTGGCCAGTCTTTCCAAGAAGGCGTTCACACAGACAACAGCACTTTCATTTATTTGAATGGGACCACTGTTGTATGCGATAGTACTTCACCTATGACAGATCTTGAATCAAGCTAAACCTTTGCTGCAACATCATCTGGCAAGGTGCTGCGTCTGCCAATCAAATACATGCAAGCTAATAAAGATATTATAAGCTGCTGTGCAGTGTTTCGGCATATAAACCTTCAGAGTCATGGATCCAGTGGCGTAAATATTGACGGTGCAACTGGTGCAGCACTCCGGGACCCAGAATCTGTCAGGGGCCGTGTAGGAAGAACTTGGAGAAATCAGGCTATAGCGGTTTGAATTCAGGGCAGGATGTCAGATTAGCATTCATAAATGTGGTGCTTCGGCTGCTGTTCGCAATGATCAAAAGCTCATTGGCAGGATGGGAGGGACGCCCTTCATTTCAATAATAGGGGCAGTGGTTTTACATGAGCTGTTCGGCGACGGTGTATTTTGGCTTCCTTGAGGAGAGCAGGTGGCAGCTCCAAATCCCTGTTCTGTTGCTGTTGTTAACACAGGTTTAGCTGAGTGCCAGACAGCCACAGCCCAGTTTAACCCCTGGTTGTTCATGTCCATGCTTGTGTGTGCATGAGCTAGCGCTTTTGCTTGGGGCATGGTGAGGACCACAGAAAATATATTAGCACAAGAGCCAATCACAATTATGTTACATGGCTGCATTGATCTTGTGTATTGCTCAAATGGACTTCCTGGGTTGTAATTTATCATCTCCCCAGCCCTTAAAATAACACGCCCCAATCAATGCAGCTCATGCAATTTTATTATTAGGAGTTGAAACACGCTGGAGGGATTACATATCTCATCTGGCCTGGGAACGCCTTTGGGTCCCCCAGGAGGAGCTGCGATGTCTGGGGTATTTTGCCTGCCCTGCTGCCCCTGCGACCTGGCCCTGGATAAGTGGATGAAAATGGATGGATGGATGGATGGATGGAATAAGCAGCTCTAGCTCTCTCTGTCAGTTGGTCAATCAGTCAGTCCATAAAAATTTCCCCACCATTTGGTGCCCACAGTCAGGAGGCAGACATTTGTCATGGAGGTCAAATGTGTGTGTGACTGTGAAGGTTTGTCCATGCAAATTGCATGGGGGAAGTGGGAGTGGCCTACTGCAAAAAGGCGCATAATTTCCAAATGGATTCGCAGACATGCCCAAGATTTTTGTCATGAGCCAAAAGACAGCAGATTGACTGAACATGCCAAATGGCAACAAGTGGCAACAACAGGTAATGTATGTGCATATGTGGTCACAGCTCTTGCAAATCTGCACTTGTGTTTGTTTGTTTGTTTGGTTTTTTTATGTAAAGCAGTCTCAATACTTACTTGACCCGAAACCCAGATCTTGACCCCTTACACAATCCACTGAAGAAGTGATAACCAATGCTCATTCACCGGAAATGTCCTTACTCCCCATGTCTAAGGGTTTCACACCTTTCACACCTGCCCTGTTTGGTTAGGTTCAGTCAAACTCAAATTTGTTTGCCCCCTAAGCACAGTTTGTTTGGGCAGGTGTGAACACAGCAATCGCACTGCAGTGTGCACGAAAACACAGCCCAAGCCCTTCTTGGTGGTCTCGAACTCTGGTGTGGTTTGTTTGTGGTGAGAACGTGTTCCGACCTCGATCCGAACCAACTGCAGTCACATGACACATTGTTTGGGTTAAACATGAGCATGTTACAGTCCTGGAGGATTATTAATGTGCACCTCCTCCTGTACTGCCTTAATATGCACATTCAGCACATCCAATGCATCAAAACATTGTTTCTAGTTGGAGCCGCGCTTCGTTTTCAAACTGTATGGTTTGACTAAAATGAACAATGACAGTAATATAGTCCACGATGAGCAGCGCTAAAATCAACCTGCGTAGTTGTCCCTCCATTGTGACATTAGAAAGTGTCGCATTTATCTTGCAAGTGTTCTCTTCTTCACTGTTTTGTTTACTTCCTGGATTTTTCCCGCATGGAAATTCTGACCAATCAAGAGCAGCTTTTCTCACGCAAGGCATTTGATTTAGTCCGCTTGTAAATGCTGTTGTGAGAACACAAACCGACTCTAGGCAATTATTCAACTTTGTAACAAAATAAGTCCCTGATTCGGACCAAAGCAAGACAACTCTAGGCCTGAAAGCATCCTAAAACTTAATTTACACACACTAACTGCAAAGTAATGCCTTTTTCTCCTTTTGTATGCACTTGTATTCTTCCCTTCCTTTTATAAGGACAGTCTTACTCCTGAAAAATATTAAAGCCATTGGAACTTTATTGATTGATTGATCAGTGAAAATGCGAATGCAAAACCTCGGAAACAGAAAATCTGAGGCTCCTCCACCGATGGATAATTGGACATTTCCTTCATGCATTCTGTGCATATTTGTATCAGCTGTGACATCCATTCGAATTTAATTGCGATGCTAATGGTTATGAACCGGAAAATGTTCCCTTATCCTTGTTAAATCACCCTGCATATTGTTGCTGAGTCCACAAAGTCGAACTCATGTGCAGTGCAAATGGTGTGTTTGAAAGATTGATAATAACAGCGGAGTCATTAGTTGTCTTGTTTATGGCGTCTAGTTTACACTCCAATTCACGTTTGCAAACCTAAGACTGTCCGGGATCAGAGAAAAATACATCCTAATGCCAAATATGCACACACACACAGACACACACACAGAGCTGAGTTCCTTATTCCTTTCCTTTTAACTTGTACACACTGAAATCCTCATTCCTCCGACTCCTTTCTTCCCCTCCCTCCTTTGCTTCACTATCGCTGTGGGATGTAATGAATATGGATGGGGGCTGCTGCAGAGGGGAGAGGAATAGGCCATGGTCCACAACCTCACACACACAAACACACACTACACACTTTGTTTTTGTGAGTGTGCCTCTGCTTCTTATTGTCCATTTCCCTCTGCTCTGCTTCACGTGTGTGCATGAATTTGCCCTGACATGACTATTCAATATTTTGGGTGTATTTATGCCTGTGGCACATTGATTTTAGTACTGTACACATTTTACTCTTAACCCATTTTCCCCTCCATTTCGGTATTCCTTTGTGTTCACCTCTGAGATTCCAAATCGGATTTCAAAGGTCATTAATTCTGCGAAAAACAATCAATATTTTTGTGTAAAAGTGAAGCTATTTTGTGACAACAATACTGGGAAGCGTATATCTGTGGTAAGATCAAAGGCTCGTGTTTCATTTGGCCGACGCTCTGGTGCCTGCTGTTTTTCTGTCACCAAATGTACTGCTCAGATCCAGGTAAGTCTCACCAGAAAATTACCCTAAAATGTCAGACGGTCACAGTCTGCAGCTGCTGCTTCTTTGAATTTAGCAGTAAAATATAACTTTGTTGTCTTTTAGAACAATTCTTTGTGGTATTTGATATAAGTACTAGGGATGGGCGATATGGCCCTAAAATAATATCACAACATCTAAAGGTATTTTTTTCTAACAATACTCTTGACAATATGACAGATTAATAAAAAATATATTTTACTATTAATTTAAGAAAATAGAATTGCAACAAGTGATATAGTTTTACATGATAAACCAACAGCAGCTGAAATATCGCGAGTATCATTATAGAACGGGACGAAATGGCACATCCCTAATAGGTAAACCTATAAGCCTGGGCAATATTGTAAGCACCTATTTTCCTGACCGACTCAAACGCCTCACCCGCCAAATGACCCCATTTGTATATCAATCACTCATCCCCTTGAAAAGGAAGCGTTGTTTTTCTCACATGCCTCCGCTGAATGAAAAATGAAAAAATTCTCGATGGCTTAGAGTCAACAGTGACTGTATTAAACAACAGCAAAAGTATACACCAAAGTCACGCAATAACACAAGCAAAAAATCTGATTGAGGCAGCGGTAGACTAGCAGCTCCTGTGTTCTGTGTGGTAAAATTACTATTTTTGTCAATGGAGTCTGGCTTTGAAGAGGGCATAGATCAAGTTTCACTCTCTGTTCAGTTCCCTCTTGGTGAGGACTTTCTGTTTGGGAAGTTCTGAGCATATGACCAGATAAATGACCCTTGGATTACACTGCAAGCATCATGTGAGTTTGTAAGCTGATGATTACATATACATTTCCTTATCACCTATGTCTTCAATTCATCAAGAACCTTCTCTGCTGTTGGATTCTTCCATTACCGGGGAGGCATGTGAGAAAAACAATGTAACACAAGGTGAGTAATTGATTCACAAATGGCCATCTGGTGGGTGAAATATTCCTTAAACATTGTAGCATCTCTTAATGAGGCTACGAGGCATGAGTCGTTTTGCTGGCTTTCTATTCCTTAACTTTAACACAGGCTATTATGGGCTATAGCCAACGTCCAAACAACAAACCTGTCTGCTTTACAAGGTGTTAGCGGCATTAGCAGCTACTTCAACAACTCCTGCTCCTCAGCTACACGCACACAAACACTTGAACTACCAGGAATAACAACAACCCTCCCTCCTCAAACCTTTGCCAATCACAGGTGGGTATCTCACAAAGCTCACTGTCATAGGTGCTAATACTGACTGACAGGCTTCACAGCGTCTACAAACACACAACTTCGCTGGGAGTAACACGTTCACTGACATTGCGGAAAACTAAGTAACAGCCATAAAAGACCTTTTCACTGTAGCTGAACATAATACATTCTTATTCTTACAGAATCCATACAGGTGATAAATGGAGATGATGAAAACAACTAAGAGGAAAATAAAGCAAAAGGTGAAAGGAACAAGCCCGGTCTCACTCCGAGGTCATCGAAATCTGGCGCTTGGGCAGTGACTTGCGGCAACTGAAAAAGGTGTCCTGCATGTGTCTGCATGATACGCAGCCAGTTGTGCCGCTTTCATGGCCCCAGGTGGCGTCAGGGGGAAATAGGGTGGGACAAGGACGAAAAAGGCTGAGAAAGTCTGAGTGGATGGGTCGAACAAACACCGACCTTCACCTGAGAGGGCGGTGTTTGCGTTCCCTAAGATTCTAAGGCCAAACTCTGCTCTTGTTTCCTCAACCTAACCATTTGTGTTTGTTGTTGAAGGGAAAAAACGTCAATTAACGATGTTGTTGCGTTTATTTCGAAAGAGACTGTATGTAAAATGTAAATATCCTGTGAAAACAGAGGTGTATCTTGAAAGAAGGCAATGCATGTAACAGGCAGAACTTGACACGGTGTCCCAGAACGTCAACAACCGACTCACTGAGGGTACCTTGCACGTCGTACATGGACGTGGAAAGTCCACGACCAAAACATCTATATGTGACGAGGTTGGAGTGAGAATGTGTTAAAGGAACCTATGAAGATGATAATGTGAGAAGAGATAGATGAAGGTTAATATATTGTAATATATAGGAGAGTATGCCCACTTCCTCATCAGTAACCTACCTATCTACCTAGTGGTATCAATTTCCACTACACCACTGGATAAAAGGGGGAATACAAAAATGAGTCTGGGAACAAATTAGATTTGATTCAAAAAAATGTTTTAAATGATTTCTAAAAATCATTTAAAAGATAAAATACTACACTAAATCTTAAAGGAAAAAGGGGACCTGGCACCTTTGTGTCTCTTTGATGCAGATCCAGATGCATGGTAAAACATCTCTTGAAATAACAAATTTAGGGGATTGTGCAGACTTGGCAGAGGTGTGCACTTTTTGAGTGCTTTCTAGTTTAGAAATGGGCCAGGTGATGAGGCGGTAGACAGCCCTGGCCCATCAAATCAGTCTGAGAGTTAGTGAAATCAGTGTGTGTCTGTCCCACTGTGCAAATCACAACTGCAAATTATACCAGCCCAATAACCCGCCCTGTGAATATTTTACAATAACTGGAGCAGCGACAGAGAGAGAGGGAGAGAGAGAGAGAGAGAGAGAGAGGGAAAATAGAAAAATAGAAATCTGTTTTTATCACAGAGCCTGTAAATTACTGATTCTGTAGACAGCTTGTTAGTTTCACCGCCTCTCCGTCTTTCTTTTTTGGAGCAATTAAACCAGACAATTGCTCCCCTGGAATTGCCTGTCTGAAAGAGGCTCGATGCCAGCTACTCAGGAGCCAATATCCCCCTCTTGCTTTTACTGCCGCAGGCTAGCCGGGCTTCTCAAATGTGATAACATGAGTGGCCAAACAATAGAGCCAAGTTTCTGCCAATCACAGTCACAGTCAATCAAACACAATTGGCTCTCTACTAAGATGGCTGCAATAAGCACAAAGCAGTTATAAACTTTTAGGAGAACATGATTTTGACATCTGTTATTGTTGGGGAGAGACAGCAGCTTTCAGTGTTGAGCACAAAGGCGGCAACATGAGCGAAACTGAGCCATTATCGAAAACTGCTCCTCCAACTCTCAGCGTGCTGTATAATTTTTTCCTCGACACTTCTACATGTATATCAGATGAAGGAGAGAACAATTCAAGAGATCATGTCATAAAGTTTAACCTGGATTCTGCTGACTCTCTTGGGCAGAAGCATTTCCAGAGCCTTTTCTACTCTACCTTCTGTTTATTCACTCCTTGTTAGTGTGACTGAAACTGGGAAATGAAAAAAAGAAAAGAAACAACACTTTTTGACAGGAACCCACAACAGCTGTCAGATGGATTCAGCAGTATAAACAAAATGCAGCATTGTTTCGAATAGGAAGGGAGAGACGAGGAAAAAAAAACGTCTTTTGTTTTTTGGTACCTGACTGGGGTTATGGATGAGATACGAAACAGAGGCTGTGACAGAACTGGGGTGATTGAAGGCTTGGGAAAATAACATTTCCTGGGAAGTCCTCAAAGATTCCAGAAACAACTGATTTGAATTAAACATTAAATACAGTATGGAAATGATTTGAATAAAGCCTGTCTTTTTGAATATCAATTTACATCAGTAACACAGCCTAATCTCTTTTGCTTTGAAATTGTTTATTGTGAAGCATGCACTTATTACACAGTCCACTTGAACCTTAAAAGAAACCCTATATTCTTCATCAACCTCTAACTATAAACAATGGGATTGTCCATGATAACTGTCATTAGCCTGGTCAAAAGTGGGCAGGGTTTCCTCACAATGGTGACATAAGGTAGACCTACAATACAAGTACTGATACAAGTGCCCTTAAAGTGATACGGATTCCAATGGTGTATTTCATTCGATACCCATAATGTGAATAAGGCTGTGGTGGCATCACGCTAAGCTGCCAACTCTTTTTAATGGACCGTGCTAAACTTCACCAAAGCACAGACTGTATGGGATGTAGCTGCTGCTGAGGGAGTGTGAGCTCCATGCTCGGCTGCAAATACAAAGAACAGGGTCAACTGTGGGCATCATATAGCTAAAGTTACATCTTAGAGGGTCATGGGAGGATGCGAATGAAGCAATATGTCATCAATTGGCCAAAGGGGGGCGCTATAGCAACCGACTGAAATTGCAAACTTTGAATGGGCATATCTCATGCCCCATATGTCGTAGAGACATGAAACTTTGCACAGAGATGCCTCTCCTCATGAGGAACAAATTTACCTTGCTGAGTAGAACAGCTTCGGAGACAGCAGCAACAGAGAGCTTGTCAGGACCTTTTAATGGCTCTGTGTTGGATGTTAACCGCTGCTGCTGAGTTAGCTCTTGCTAACTGCAGATGTTGAATTAACCATTTGCTGAGAAGAGCAGCTTTGGAGACGGCAGCAACAGAGAGTTTGTTAGGACCATTTAACGGCTCCGTGTTGGATGTTAGCTGCTGCTGCTGCTGCCGCTGCTGCGTTAACTCGTGCTAACCGGGCAGATGGTGAACTAACTGTTCACCAGGAGGAGAGCAGCTCTGAAGACAGCAGCAACAGACAGTATATTGATCAGGTGATCCACCATCAGACTCCCAGCACAAAACAGGATGAATGCAGGTATCATTTGGCTGAAGACAAAGGTAATGGCTTATTTTGGTCGATACCTTAAAGGTACAGATTCCCAGCCCTATATATCAACAATCAAAATCTGATAGTTGTAAGTAAAACAACCTCGCTACAAAATCTATTCAGGAGCTGCTCTTGAGCTTGTATCACACCATCTTCCTAAGCAAATGGAGCAGATCTCCAGAGTTATGAATGAACTTCTAATGTCACCCTCAGTGGTATGAGTTGTTCTCTGATCTGGCGTGGAGCACAATGCAGAGGCAAAGTTCAGCATTTGTCACCAACGTGCACCAAGTGGCAAGAAATCTCCACTGTTTACCATCTGCCTATCAACAAACCTGTTAAACCCGTCTGACTGCTGACACTTTGCTGACATATTTTGATGGAACATTTTGTTGAATCATTTTTGTTGATGCAATCCCTGTCCCTGGTGTCGTGCAGGGGAGCTCTGTCTGATGGAATTGGACGGAATTGCAAAAACAAAACACCACTGGGGAAAGCGTACAACAGATATTGGGGTCGAGTTTCTGCCCCGCTGATTCAACGGCCACAATGGGCACTATACGTTACTGTCAATCATTCACCCTCCATTGGATTTGCTTAACTTACAGCGCCCTTCAGTCTAACAGTGCATCAAGTTGTGTGCATCCCGTCAAGACTGTGGTGTGATTTTAAAATGGCTTCGTATAGTTATAGAAACAACAAGACAGAGAGAATCAGCTTTATCTCCACTGACCAAACACTTTCAAGTGATGTAATCTCATTGGTTGCATATTAGAAGGCCAAATAAGGTTGAGGTTTATACTTAAGGAAACAATTGCTCATCTGGGCACAAAGTGATGTTGCTAGCTTCGAAGCCTTGTTTACACCAAGTTGTCTGGTTTGTTTCAGTTCAGATCATTCAGCATTAGAGGGGTTATCTTTGCGTTTCTGTTGTCAAAAGTTGAATCATTCCATTCTGTCCCGTTTTTTCGTTACCTCTCCGTTGAGGTATCTTGCGCAAAGATCTGATATTAAAAGGTGGGGCTACAAAAACACTGCATTATATTGCTTCATTTGCACTTTCATGTGTGGAGTCATTGTCTTCCCTTGGTTATGAGATAATTGGTTCCTATTTGGCCTTGTTCTGTGGGGACAGGTATGAGTGATACACAAGAGAGAGTGCCTTGTGCTTAACAGTGAAGAAAGGCTGCTGTACCCCTAAGTTTGGATGTGTTAGTAATGTCTTGTCGTGTTGGTGAAAATCAAACAAAGAGGAAGAAACAAATGTTGCAGCCTGCTTATTACCCACAGCCCGGAAGAACTGGGGAGCACCTCTTTTTGTTTGGCAAATGTCACCATGCAACACTGTTCCACAAATGATGAGCAAGGTGCAGACACTCCTTCTGCATCGTTGGTAAAGAGGAAATATAGCGAGAGCTGTAGCAACCAGGGGTAACACCCTTCCTACATGGTAATTGGTAAATGGACCTGCACTTGTATAGTGCCTTTCCAGTCATCTGACCACTCAAAGTGCTTTTTACACTACGAGTCACATTCATTCGTCCGATGATTTAAGAATAACTGCACAAAACAGATCTAGGGTGTAGGTACATGTCCATACAGGATCTGTATGGGTTCAAAGGGTATTATAACCAAAGTGTTTGGTGGATATGCAGCTTTAGAGAATAAACCAGCTTTGAAACCAAGTTTTCAGGTGCTTTAAAATCTATCGCAAAGCAAAGATCAAAAAGAATATTCACAGCTGATTATTCCCTTCTCCAACCGTTTAAGCGCTCCACAGGTAAAGAGGTCATTGCACACCCAGACATATTTCACATGCAAGTGTGCAGGAGTATTAAAAACGTTTTATACAGAGTAAATAATCAATTAATTGTGCACGTTGCAGACTGATTTGGATGCTACTTTCCACGAGGCCTCTATAATCACAAATGAAGCCCGGTATGACCAAACTAAATGACAATCTCTGGGAGCTACAGGAGGCGCAGAGATTTACCAGGACTCCCAGCGGGTTGAGCAGGTGACCGACAGATGGAGCTGGGCTGGCCGGCCTGCTGACCAGCTGGTTCTCCACTGCGGGGAGGCCGCTTTCTCCCTCCGCTGGGCCACTAATCCTCTTCTACCACTTCCAGTCACAGCCCTGACCCAGCGATCCCACACTGGTGCCACAGTCACCTGCTCATGACGACACAGTGCTTCCTCGCCGAGAAATGTCTTAACGGCATCGCGAGGAGGTAAAAAAATAAGGGCGTGTAAAGGCTGGGTAGCAGAAGGTTGGTGGATCAATCTCAGCTGGGAGTTGGCGATGTGATTTGCGACAGCGTGATATTCCCTGACATGATTTTCCCTCCACCGGCCTCCTGCTGTGACTACACTAAGCTCCTGCAGTTTCAATGCAACATCTTGATCTTTTGCGCCCTACCTTTGCTCCACGTCCTCCTTCCTGCTCATTTCTTCATGCATCACTTCTCTCTTCATTCCTTTCCCTCTGTTATTTCTGTGTTTCAACATATCACAAGTTCACTTTATTTCCCTCCTCCGTTTGTACTTCTGAAAATCACCCAACTGAGTTTGCCATCTGTGATATATGCTTGTCAGAAAGCTCCAGCCAAGTTGGGTATGATTTTTGCTAATAAGGTTACAAATCAAGCCTATCTTGTTTTATCTGTGCAGCATCAGAACTAGTTTGTTCTTCCCACTGAAACCACAGGCTCGAATTTGCACTTTATTCCACAGAGACTCAGCTAATAGAAGCAGCAGTTGCAGGAGAGAGGGAGAGAAAACACTTATAGAAGTGAGGAGGAATGAAACAGGAGAATGATGGAGTCAGTACATGATCTATATATTGGCAGAAATATTCTGCTTTAGTCTTTTGGCTCTTGACTCTGAAGCAAGGGAAGAAAATATAACACACTTAAGAAAATGGCAGCTGCACTCTGAGCTTAGGGGGGAATGTTAATCTTTCCACAAAATATATACCTGGGTCATGACAGGCTAATATCTCTCGTGACAAATCGATGCAACTTAGCGGGAGTGTTGCCAGAAAAACGTGAAATGCTTGCAAAACAAATGTAGCCAAAACAAAATCACATTTTGTGGCAGATGCATGGGGGCTCTAAAACCGCCTGGCCACCGAAGATGCTGACACCGGCAAACAACTCTTCCCAAGGATAAAACTCACCGCTTCAAATCTTCCAAGAGTAAAATTTAAATGCTGCTCTTTTCCTCTAAACTGCTTCACTGCAATTATACAGCAGGATGAAGGAGAATTATTACTTCAATCTGTTTTTCTGTTTCAAATGCCCTCGCTGAGTTTTGTTGGAGAATCACAAAGTCATCCTCTCTCCTTCTCTTTTAAAGCAACTGGCTCAATTTTACAGAAACTTGATTCTGCAATGTTTTTCTTTTTAGTCATTAACAGTGATTGTTCAGTCATAGCTTAGCAACTGTAGCTAGGCATGGCTGGCCTGTCGAGCTCCTCATGCTGAAGAAATGTGCATGGGGATTAAGTAAGAGCCATTCTCATTTTCTTTATCACGTCTCTAAAACCAAAAACACAAGAACAAAATGGAAGACACTGTGTAGGTCTCAGTGAACTTGAGTACACCTAACTAGTTACCTACAGTGGTAACCTTGGTAGTAGCCCTAGGCCAAAGTCAGCATTTTGTATTCTACGTCATCGCTGCATGCAAGGTTACAGGTTACATTTTTAAAAAGCTCCCTTCAGGGCTGCCACATCCACTGTGTGGGAGGTAACACTGTAACTGCTATAAGAGTTTAGGGCTAATGGCAATTGCACTGTCCTGCTGTCTTATATTGACTTTGGGGACATTTAACTGAGACTCTTTACCAGACTCAAGTTTTTTCTCATGTTCTCATCTAACTTATTTTGTATTTCTGTAGCAAACATCTGAATGAAGCTATTAATACTGTACTGCAACACCAGGACTAATGAGCTCTAGGAGTATGCTGCTCCTTAATTTCCATGTGTGCTATAGCTCTTAACAACTGCTAACTTTTAGCTAGGGACTTGTAGTCTTTTTTGCATAACTACATGACAATGAATTAGCGTGCTTTCATTTATTTAGGCATCAAATGCATATAAGACCCTTTTAATGGGTTCTCATTCCATACAACTGAGCTGGAGACAATATCAAATAGGCTGGAGACAGAAGTTTGAACCGACTCAGGGTGCTTTCAGAGTTGTCTTGCTTTGGTCCAGGAAGTAAACCAAACGTTGAAGAGATCACTTGCAAGATAAATGTGACACTTTCTAATGTCGCAATGGAGGGACAACTACGCAGGTTGATTTTAGCGCTGCTCATCGTGGACATCGTGGAGTGCGATTGCTGAGTTCACATCTGCCCAAACGAACCACCCTTAGGGGGCAAACAAACTTGAGTTTGATTGAACCGAACCAAACAGGGCAGGGGTGAAGGCGCCCTCAAAGAGCAGGCCTAATTGTTAGTAAGCTATCTAAATACTAAAGCCCCTTTCCCACTTAACAAAATCACACCAATTTTAGCCCCTTTGCCGGCAAAGTACAGTGACAGGCTGCCACAAAACACTGTCTGTCTCCGTCCAAGTAGGGAGAGTGAGAGATATAAAAGACAAAAGGTAACCACCATAACATTTTCACTGGCCTCCATGCTGTTTTCTGCTGTTTAATAACCTGTTTTCTGGCCCATATGTGACGTCATTTGAGACACATAAGAAAAGAAAAACAGAAAGGCGTACTGATCTGTGTAGAAGAGTCAGGTCTACTGACAACTGGAAAGCAGTCTATGACCTATTTTAAACAGGTTTTCTCATTTTTAAAAAACCTGCACACACATGCTAATTTTGGTGAGAAAAAGGTGTAGTACAACTAGGGCATTAACAGAAAAGTCGATTTGTCGACGCATCGACGTCAGTGGCACAAGTCGACGCCCCCCCAGGAGGAGTCGACAAGTCGTGTTTTTTCCCTCTCTGTCTGTGTGTGTGTGTGTGTGTGTGTGTGCGTGCTTACGCTGATACTTTATCCTTGACTAAGTGAACATACTCGGGCGTACTATAAGCGGAGCAGACTCCACGAGGAATGTCAGCAGTCATTCGGGCTTTCATAGTCGAGTGCACTTCTGCGTTGAAAATACATGCCGGGCAGTCACTGGTGCGTGGAGTGGAGGTCCGTGCGGACTCAAAGCGGACGTCCGCAAGCCCTGTGCGCCCTGTATTTTACACATCGGGGGATTTTTCACTGACATTTTTACAGGAAACTACGACGAGTATGTTTGGGCCTTGAGCTTTGCGCGGACAGGGCTTGCAGACGTCCACAGAGTCCGTTCCGCATACGTTCATGTGTTCGGGCCTTCACAGACACACATCAGATGTGTGGAGATACTTCACTTTCGTCATCAAATGACGTGTCGACTCGACTTCGACTTTATTGACAGATAAGTCAACGTGAAAAAAATCAAAGTCGTTAATGCCCTAAGTACAACTATAGCTAGCGTAAAAATTGTCAGTGTCAGCTATGATTTCTGCCAGCAAACAACAGTTGCTGATCAAAATTAGAATGCTGAGCCTTTTTTTCTATTTCTGTCATAAGTGGTAAATATAATATAATAAGTGGAATTAAGTGGTAAATTCGCCACCATCATTACTGTAAACTGCATATAAGCAGCGTTTAATTAAAAAGCTTGACAGGGGTAAAGCCTGTAACTAAGGCAGGTAGAGCGTGGCAAAGGTTCAATTAGCATGTCAGCAATCCTCCTATATGACAACAAAGCATGATTGACTCATGTCAGTGGCGTTGTACGTCAACAGCAGTGGGTGGCAACTTGTTAGCCATAGGCTGATGTGGCTCAAAGCAAGGTTGAATGCAACTAGAAGGCACACATTGACTGACCAGCTTTGTTTAACCAACCATGAATGACAAGCCATCAGCACAGGCCTGAAGACTGACAGATGCATGTACTAATTTAGGACAATAATGATGCACATGCGCATCTACACATACAAAGACAGTCAGCCGAGAACCCATGGGCTCTGTCAGTCCAATGCCAGGCACTCATTAGCTTTTACGTAACTGTCTGTGTCTCTGCTCATGCCAAATGTCCCAGGGACGGCTTCTGTGGGGGACTAACAAGCTGTGTGTCAGCTGGGAATCATTTTAGGGGCAGCATGAACAAAACGTCTTTTAGTTTTGATGTGAAAGATCGCCTTGTCTCCCAGGGAATGCTGGGTCGTTCCAGAAAATAAAGTTTTGCAGTCACAAAAAAGCTACATCATTTATTTGGGGATGGGTTGTAGGCGGTTCTCTGCTTGTCTTTTCATGTTGTGGAGAAATGAGCGGATGGGCTGCACGGTCCACAGATCTCTGGGCTGTCCTCATTAGAGCCTCTAATATCTCTGAATCTGAAGCCCAGGACCACGAGGCCTCGCTGAGAAAATCTAAAAGATTTCTGATCTGTCAGCTGCCATGAGTCATATTTGAGTCATGAAATGTATGAGGGATGATTGTGTTATTTTGTTTATAGCATTACCAGAGCAGTTGCATCAAATTGCCGGGGCTTAATTTGGATTTTTGTATAATGAATCATATAAATGGCCATGACATTGTCTCTCCTAATGGAGATAATACTCATCATAGAGAGTCTAATGTCTCCTGAGAAAAATATAACCCTCTGGGTGAACTGACTTCTTCAGACTGACTGCATCTATAATTCACCTGGGGCAAACACCTTCTCAAGGGCAAGTCTGGAGCCTTACCTTCAACAACACCAAAAGGAGAACTCTTACAACTCAATTTATGGAGTTCACATAAGCACCGGACTATTCACCTTCAAGGTAGAGAGAGTTTGAATGAAGAGGTGCTCAACCATGGCAGCATGCACCTCCGCCCATAAAGAACTCCATTTTAATTCATAACATAGGCGAACACAAATGCACTTCTATTAAATTGGAAATGACATCGGGGGAAAAAATAAAATCACACTTTGCCACAAGCCAAGAGGGAGATTAAGGAAAGTAAGTGAGGAACTCAGTAGGACAATTTAATTGAAATCTCTTAAGGGATTGGCTATATGGGAGGGGGAAACACGTAATAAGCAGAAGGAGGAAAAAAAAGGAAATGGCATCAAAATTTTCAGCTGCAATGCCATTTTTCATTCAGTTCAAAGGAAAAGGTCATCTGGCATCCTGCAGTATTAATGTACCACCATTTATGATTGGTTTTCAATCATTCATTAAAACTTACCATGCTTCAAGGCACAAAGCTATGATTAAGAAACATTTCTTCCCCCCTCAGTCTGGCCACCAGTCCTTTCCTCCTGCTTTCGGCTCACTCGTCCATTCTGTTTCATTATTTACTTTCTAATTAAAGCACCTGCAGTTATGCCCAGACTCTGTCTTGGTGTGCTTCATATCTATGTGTGCTTCCAGACAGCAGCTGAATGAAACAATCAGTCTGCTAACAGCCGATCTGTCTTTACACTAAATACTGTTTACATGTTGTCTACCGGACTGTCTGGAAGTCTCCCTCCTCTTCTTCCTCCCACATGTGCTCTTGTTGATAACAGTCTCAGGTAGAGGTGGTGCGATGCCCAGAATACAGCTGCCACACCATTCAAAGAATCTGCCCTTTTCATTGGCATGAGAACAGTGTTTTGTTGCCAATAATAAACCGAGTCATGTCGGCCACACCGAGCTGAGAATCATCCAGTTGACACATATACTCTCACACAGAAATGGATGTATCACCAGGGAACGTGACGATGGAAAAGGCAAATGAAACAGACAAAAGCATTCTCCAGATCTTTCCGCACAGACTGCGAGAAGGTGTGACATGCTCATAACATTTTGTCAACACACGTACACACTCTATCTGGCAGCGAGATTGTTTTTTGTTTCCGACATAACATGATGGATACGTGTGGCTGAAAATACTTCCTCTTGCTCATCGTGAATTTTTTCTTCACTTCTACAGACTGTGTCAGATAGCTCAGATACAGCATCATGGTCCCGATATTTCCAAATATAGCTGTTGTGTTCTCGCTGCGGCCGTTCACAATAGAAGTGTGCGCTCACTGATGGCACCTAAAGGTCCAGTGTGTAGGATTTAGGGGGACATATTGGCAGGAATTGAGTATAATAAGTACATTTTCTTTTTTTTAAAGATTTTTTTGGGGGGCATTTTAGCCTTTAATTGATTGGACAGACAAGCATGAAGGGGAGAGAGAGAGGGGGAGTGACATGCAGCAAAGGGCCACAGGCTGGAGTCGAACCCGGCCCGCTGCGGCAACAGCCTTGTATATGTGGCACCTGCTCTATCCACTAAGCCACCGACGCCCCATAATAAGTACATTTTCTTAAGTATATAATCACATGAAACTAAGAATCAATGTGTTTTTGCTACTTTAGAATAAGCTGTTTATATCTACATAGGAAGCAGGTCCTCATCCCTTGAGATCGCCATGTCACAGCGCCATCTTTCAACAGTAGCCCAGAACGGACAAACCAAGCACTGGCTCTAAATGGAGCCATTTGAATTTTTGCATTAGCCACCATAGTTAGCAGCTCCTTCGCGATGAAAGCATTAAAAAAAATAAATAAATAAATTAAAAAAAAAAAAAAAAATAATAATAAAATGAACTATTTAACCCTCCGAAACCTGAGCAAATTGGCTTGATATCTTTCAAAAACCTGGGAGGAAGGCAATGAGCAATGAAAAAGAAATTACTAAAGAGAGAAAATTCAACAACCTGGTCCATTTGTTTGGGAGAGGAAGAGACCTCTGCAGATAATTAGGTTCCTGGTAAAAACCTCCTGAAAATTTGCATCTTAAGTTCTCAGAGCACACATTAGCAGGTGCTGGGCTAGCGGTCTGTCTCGTGTCAGACAGCGTCACTGAAACACTAATTTGTAATGTGAAACTGCTTTAGGGGCCCATACACATGCCAAATTTTTGGCATTTTCAAATTAATTGTATGGCAGGTGCGCTCAAATGCCAGGCGAGTGTTCCTGAGCGCCTATTTTTTAGGGTGTTACAGCTGCACCCTGAGATAAACTGAGTCCAGCTTTTGGAACACATCAGTGTGCACCGCATGTCATGTGACAAGGACCATATCCATTTCAGAATGACTTTTCATGTAGCACCAACATCCAGGTCTGCCCCCTAATAGTCGACCAAACATTAGTCGACCAGAAAGGTCATTAGTCGGCAAGATTTCATTGATCTCTTAGTCATGTGAGAGTTTAATTTGAAAGGACACACACAGGAAGAGGCCACGCTCAGCAGTCAGACAAGAGTCACGTTTCAAACCAATCACAGCCGACAGATATCTTTCCCTTCTTTTGTAAATATTCAGTCTGATAAATACAGAAAAGTTGATCATGTTAGTGCAGGGCTACCCAGAGCTTTACGTCTGTCCCACTGACGATAGGCCTACACACTTATAAACAGCTACTTGAAGATCAGCTCTGCACTCAGGAGTTCAGGTAAAAAGGCTATATGGTGCTTGTTAAGGTTGCTTAGAAACCTCAGATGCAACCTACTGCCGCGCTCTTAAAAGCTGGCAAAGAAGAGTCACAAGAGAAGCACTCAGCGCCTGACCCTGTGTCTTCCTGATGGCTCAAGACATGGCATGTGTACGGCCCCTGATACAGTTGTTTTATTCACCATTTGTTATGAAAAGAGGGGGAGACCTCTGCAGGTGATTCAGCTCCAAAACACCTCCTGAACAATGAACACTGAAGGAATTCTAACCAGGAGAAGTTTCAGCTAGTTGCAATCTGCAGTCCTCAGATGCCCCTACTTCCTTTAAGATAAATCTAGCAACATAAATGTGTCGAATGCTGTGTATCAAGGGCGCAAAGTAGTTTCTCAAAGTTGCCTAATAACTTTATTTTTCTTTATCCATTTATCTACAGTGCAACTTAATTTAAATGTGCACTTGTTTTCTACATTTTGGCAGTCGCTGCACCTGCAGACAAGTGAGTGCCAGCTGAGTAGGTGGCAAACTTGTCATTAGACATGAAGCTGTGAAGCCCATATTTTCTGTTTAAATGTTTCTTTTAATCAGTGCCTTTGCTGACTTTCTATTTATAGCCCATAATATTAAGTTTTCTGTTTATGAATTCATCAACTTTACATCCACAGTATGGGCTCTGGTTACAGTTCTGTTTGCACACATGGCCTATTAGCACAGTTATAGAAGGAGCCACAGACCAATGGATCAATTAAACTTATTCAGGAGGGTGGCACATGTTTGAATTGTGTCTAGCGTTGTTTAAATCCCTGCAGCTGCATATGCTGACAATCAATTGATCCAGCTATTTCTGCAGGGCATGGAGTTTATCACCGGGCAAAGCGCCAGCTCTCTGGAGAGGAGAGCTGATCGCTCCAACCATGCAGGACCACAAGACTACCGCTTTGTACGACAACCCAGGGGACATAAAAAGAGCCAGCAATGTGACATACTATGCAAAGAGATTTCTCAGTGTTACGGACAGCCAATTAAACAGGGATGATTCATGTTGAAATGTACTGTAAAAAGACTACGAGTCTACAGTCATAAAAGCAGCTCCAGGAGGATGTACTGAGGCACAGCAATGCTTCGAGCTACATGCTAACATCAGCATGCTAACGTTAAAGGGATAGTTTGGATTTTTTGAAGTGGGGTTGTATGTGGTACTTAGCCATAGTCAGTGGATTGCCAAAAGTAGATGATGGTCAGCGTGCCCTGAGTTTGGAGAAGCAGACAGCAGTACTGCCATGGAAGCTAAGTGATGTACCTCTGTGGATGGGGGCAGAAGCAAAACATATTTTAAGCACCTAAAAAATCAATATAAGTTTCGGAGTACACAGTATTTATTTATTTTTACCTTGGCATCAGACAGCCGTGTCCGACAGGGAACTGAAACTATTGTATCATTCCCCTCAAAGTCACCAGACTTCACTGACAAAAACAGTAATTCTATCTCACTAAGCACAGGAGCTGCTGGTCTACCGCTGCCTCTATTAGTTAGTTTGTTTGAGTCATTGTGTGACCTTGGTGCATCTGAGCTAACCATTCAAAAGACCAGAGTCACACAATAACACAAACAAACTAATCGATCAAGGAAGTGGTGGACCAGCAACTCCTGTTTTCAGTGAGGCAAAATTATTGTTTTTGTCAATGGCGTCCGGTGGCTTTGAAGAGAGCACAGTTGAGTTTCACTTTCAAGTCAGTTACCCATCGAAGAAGGCTTCCTGATGGCAAGGTAAAACAGTGACAATATTTTAAATCTGCTATACAGTTAAGCTAATATTGATTTTTTTTAAGGAGGGACTTTATCAGAGGGCTAAAATATGTTGCTGCCCCTTTCCACAGCAGTCCATTGTTTAGCTCTGGTCCAACCCAGGTCCAAATTTCTCCTTAGTCATTAGTTCAAGGTCTGCACAGTTTAATACATTCAGCGTCATACTCGGGTCTGGCCACATAATCCAGCTAGTTTGTTGTCTCTGTCAAGTAGCTGTCCATTAGTCACTCCCTCTACAGAAGAAAACAGCACCTCAAAATAAAAGGTTTGTGCCAGAAATTCACTGTACTTAAAAATAAATAAAGTGTGTTTTACAGATTTGACATGTTTGTGAGTCACTTGCGGTCCACTCCGAATGGACCTGTGACCCACCTTTGGACCATGACCCACTAGTTGGGAACCACCGATTTAGCTTCTGTGGCAGTACATCATCTTCTGTAGGTCATACACTTAGTGAGACCTTAGTGACACTCAGAGAGGCCATACCACTAAATATAATACTGCAAATGGAAATAAAGTTTTCTTTGACAAAAGTATTCCTGACTGAATTACATTTTTGATCAGATAATGGTGCTAAATGAAAAGTAATCCTGAAGTGGATATGAATGTGTGCACCACATTTTAAGCGCAAGAAGAGGCTGTTTGAAAGCCCCGCTGTGGAAGTTTTCTGGGAGCTCTGACTTCACTGGTCCATGTAAATGACTTCCCAAGTCGTAAACACGAGCTCATGACCCCACTTGAGTGCAGCAATAACAACCACACAAATCTCAACCTGATGGTGGTTTCCAAAGTCAGTATGATTCACAATCTGGGGACCATAAATGTAAGTATAAAATTTCATGGCAGTCCATCTGATACTTGATGTCATGTTACACTTTTAAAATCACCAACAAAACACTGAACTCAGGATAAAACAGATTATTCAGGTTCAGCACCGTCACTGGTTGCTGTGAGAATTTATTTGCTGATAGCTCGTAAAAGTTATCAGCAAACACAGAAAGCTATTTCCTATTGGATTCTCTGAGAGTTTTTTTTTCCCCTCAGCGCTGCCGTCTTTAGAAAAAGCCATTTGCTGCGCTGTCACATCACCTTACTAATGAACTTATAGAATACCACAGGGACTTGACCAAAGTTGGTAGTCTGCAGGAAATGATGCAGGGTGTGATTGCTGCGAGGTGAAAAGGTCAGACACTGTCCAAGACTCTCGCTAATGATGTCGCTAACTGCCTAAATAAAGCCGGCTGGGGAAAGTGCTGACGTGGGCCAAAAGAAAAAACAACAAAACCTCACACCTTCCTCTACCCTTCAGCCCAATCCAATTTCATATTCTCTGAGATTAACTTTGCACCACGTACTCCCACCCCTAATTCTCAGTGATACACTTCCAATTAAAGCCTAATTATAAGGAACTTCATCTATCTGAGAAATACACATGAAATTACACATTCACACTTTGTATTCGCACGGGGTACAGTAGTTTGCGGGTAATGATGATGTACGATCTAATAACAGATTTCTGCTACTGTCAAATCAGACACTTATTAGCATTCATGTGCTTGTCCAATTAACTCCTCTGATTAATGTGCCAATCAATTGAACTTAATGATTAGTGTTATGGAACAATGTTGCATAACACTGTTAAATCTCGTTCAAACAGCGGGAGATTCTGATTAGTCAGACAAGTGCACAACAAACTGTCAGCGAAATGGGAGGAACACTTAATGAGGAGAAATGGTCAAAGGAGGCGAGACGAGAGGTGAGAGGTAGGGGGTGCGCGGAATTGCACACGCCGAGTGAGAAATGCATCCACGGAGAGAAATGAGAGAATTAAAAAAAAGATTTAAAGGTTTCTAAGTGCGTGACCTTTAAGTTATATAAAGGAAACCTCCTGACATTATGTGAAGTGTTGCTGTACAAAAATGACATTTACCTCTGCTGATGTCATAAAGCACAAATACTTTAAAAAGGTTCAACCGAGGTCAAAACTAAATGCGCTACGGTCAAAGTTAAATTAGATTCTTTCTCAATTTTGTCGGAAAGACAAAAAAATATATAATGTTTTTATTTTTCAAATGAACAATATCAGAAACAGAACAGAAAATAATTGTGGAAACAGCGACTTGGTGAATGTTTGCAATCAGGAGACGACGTTGATCGAAGGCAGCTTCTGTGGTGCACTAAGCATCACAGCACACTACAGCCTGTGACACAGGTTGTTTTCTCCCTTTTATCCCCCTCTAGCATCGGTTATGTAGCGTTTGCAATTTGAGGCATCTGTCCCATTTCTACATTCAGTGTTATGGAGGACCCATCATGCTGTTGAGGCTGTATTTCACTTGGAAAGTGGAAGACAGCAAGATTAGCTAACTAGTTCCCACTCTATTTTTGGGATGAACGATTGACCAAGTAATTAAACAATAAGCAAGTACGTACTGTTTATGATCAGTGTTGGGGCGTAGTGAACTGCATGTGCATGCAATAATGTCAATTCTGCTGCTCAGCCTGTCTATTTAGTATTATACCTTGCTTATATTTTTCACTGCTGTAATGTAAAATCAGTGATTCAGTGATGCCTCCATATTACACTGCTCTGTGTTTTTATACTGTTTGCTTATTATATTGCTCTTTATTTTTGTACAGTTGTATATTGCTTTGTATTTCTTTGTACTGATGCTTACTATTTGCACTTTTTACTGCTGTAATGTTGCCAATTTCCCCACTGTAGGACAAAGGATTGTCCAGTCTCGTCTTGTACATGTGTCTCTTGGATGCCTGCTCCTCACAGTCTGGCACCTGTTGTCTACCTACAGTATAAAGCCCTGATGTCACGTGAGCTGTGGGGGTACACGCCCATAAAGATCTTCAACACAGAAGGAAGATCTTGCATATATCTTCAACTACCAATTTTGGCAATAAGAGGAAAGGAATGATGTAGCCTACCATCACTTCTCTACTGTGATTGAACCCCCTTTGACCACACTTAGTCATAGGCTAAGTATTGATTAGTGCTACTGATTAACAAATGTTCAGATAAGTTGTTGCATGTTGTTTTAGAAGTTACCTGTCTACAGAGTGACCCTGCTTAGTGCTATAATCCCATCTGGTTTCTGAAGGCAGGTCTCTGACTGATGGTAGGAACAAAAAGCTTACATTGAATAGTGAGGTATTCACTTATTAATTTTTGGTGTACAATCTTAGAACAAGTGGGCACTTTTTGCAATACACTCAGTTGAGTGGCTTTTTTTTTTTTTTTTTTTTAAAATTTGTATGCATGCATGCCCAGGGTTGGGATCAAGTTACTGCCCCAAGCGAGGGAGGTCAAGTATCTCAGAGTCTTGTTCACAAGTGAGGGTAGAATGGAGCATGAGATGGATCGGTGGTTTGCTACCAGACCGTTGTGGTGAAGAGGGAGCTGAGCTGGAAGGCAAAGCTTTCAATTTACTGGTCCATCTACGTCCCAGCCCTCACCTATGGTCATGAGCTCTGGGTAGTGACCGAAAGAATGAGATTGTGGATACAAGCGGCCAGAATGAGTTTCCTCCATGGGGTGGCTGGGCTCAGCCTTGGAGATAGGGTAAGGAGCTTGGACATCCAGAGGGAGCTCGGAGTAAAGCTGCTGCTCCTTCACGTTGAAAGGGATGAGTTGAGGTGATCCGGGCATCTGATCAGGATGCCTCCTGGGCGCCTCCTGGTAGAGGTGTTCTGGGCACAACCCTCTGGTAGGACGCCTCAGGGCAGACCCAGAACACACTGGAGGGATTACATATCTCATCTGGCCTGAGAACGCCTGGAAGTCCCTTTCAAAGAGCTGGAAAGCATTGCTGGGGAGAGGGAAGTCAGGAATGCTCTGCACAGCCAGCTGCCCCCACGACCCGGCTTCAGATAAGCGACTGAAAAAGAATGGATGGATGGATAGATGGATGGATTTCTTTGTAGCTTTGCTGTAGTTTGACGTCTTCCAGTGTGAAGTAATCAGTAGCTTGCCAAGCTATACTTTTAAAGTAGCTCCCCAACTCTGTTTATGTTACTGATTTCTCATCAAACATGAATTTTAATTTCAGTTCAAGTGTAATTTGTCAACACACTGTTTCCAGGCCTACACATATTCAATATTTATTCATCTCAGTGTAAATCATAATTACTTTCATAAATATCAATCTTCATAAATAACAGCCCTTGTTCAGAGAGCATGTCAGCTCCCTGGATTATACCACGCTTTCATCATCCCCACTGAGCAACTCAAACCCTCTGCGCCAAATCTTATGGGCATATGGGATAATTCAATCTGATGCTCCACATTATTGCAGAAAGGGGAGAAGTGTTTCTGAGCAATTTACAAACAGGTTCAGAAGGCTGGCATAATGAAGGCAACGTGGAAAAGTTTCAAGTTATTTTCAGCCACACAGTGAAAACAATAACCCCTCTGGCTAGCTTCTTAATTAAAAATCTGGCCTGAGAGAGCCATTTTTTCTACGTGGTCTGGTAAGCTAACTTGCTTACAAGCCTACAAATTAAGGTACCATGTGGCTGCCATTGTTAATATTCAAATACTTTTCTGTATACTCTCCCCGGCCAGTCTACCCACACCCACAGTGCAGCGTTGTGTGTTGCTTTGAATATCTAAATAATAGCACTTACAAAAGCCGTTTCATCTCAGGATACGGTTTCAGGTCACAAATTCTGAAATACTCAAAACTGGTATTCTGTCAGTTTCTAAAAGAACCTGGCTTTTTGCACTTTAAGACCAACAAGATGTGATGAGAGCAGTGACTCTGAACTGACTCATTGTTCGGGATTGGAGCCAGCGAAGTGGAAAAGATGTGTATAGAGAGACATGGAGACAACTAAGAATGACTGAATTTCCGTGGCATTACAAAAGTCTTACCCTCTCTGGAGCTTATTTGAACGGACTCACGGAATAATTGAAAACATGTATTGCAGGTTTTGATGTACGATGCGCTGTGACTTGGTGTTTACTTTCCAATAAAACTCTGATTCAGAAAGGTCCACTCCTCCAATTGAATCGGCCTGCGACTCATACTGAAGCAGTGGGGGGTAACAAGCTGGAAGGGATAATCAGTGCTGATTCACTACAGCTCACCTCCCAATTTGCACAATATTTCCACATTTTTCTATTCTTTTTCATCTTCGCAATGTGCTCGTGGGGGAAATGGAGAGTTTTCGTGTCTCACGGGGAAGATATTTATTCTATTCAAGTTTAAGTTCAATGTTTTTCTGTTGAAGTTTGAAAGGGAAAAAAAACATACACGTTGTGGTTATTACTGGCATCCAAGCTGTTCAAGAATTTCAGAGCCAAATCAGATGTACGGAGGCCTGCAAGGGACACAGAGGAAGACCTGCTGTGTATTTTCTTGTATTCTCATCTATGTGTGTGGAAACAGGAAGGAAAAACAGGCTGTCAAAATCATCCATATTATATACACCATACTATATGATGATGAATGCACAAATCATACATCAAAATACTTCTTCTGACCTATACTTCTTTTTATAAAACAGATAATTCAGTCCTTGATTACAGTTGGTTTGCCGCGATTGAAGCCATTGCAAAATAATCCATACACACACAGCCGTGACCGCAGCAGCACTTCTGCACCAATTAGCGTTGTTTCAAAATGTCAGATTCGGTTGTGAATTTTGATTACTGGATGGGCTGAGTGTGGATAAGTGTTTGAAGGAGCTGGACAGGATAGAGGAGGACGATAATAAAAGAAAGGAGACGTGCTGAAATTATTAAGAAAGAAGCTAAAGAGCTGGAAAGGTCTGGAAAAAAAGCCGGGACTACGTTGTCCGTTCGCCGTTAGAGAAGTACAAAAAATCTGCTGAGTAGGACACAATGAAACATAGGGGCTGCTTCCTAGTACAAAGAGTTGCTCCTCGTTTTCTTAGAATTTCCCCTAAAGACTAGGTCCTTAAAAGATAAGTGATTCACAGAGCATCTTAGCCCTTAAAAGTGAAACACTGTTAGGAGTAGAGTGGAGGACTTTTAAGGGGCTTAAGAGTTTCTCAAGCTGAGGAGGAAATGGTGGAAAGACAAAGAGGTCAGAGAAATATTCTCCAAATGCTGGATGACAGTGAGTAACTGAAATGCTACAGATTGGATCATACAGGGATAAAATTCGTGGTTAATGTAATGAGGGATATGCACACATTTCCCACCCATCACTATTATGGCAGAAATAAAATTATTACGACACTAAGATATTTGGAAAACTGGAAAAGTGCAACAGTGCAGCAGTGATGATTTGGGTCTTCCTCAACCTTGCATCAGCAGAGTGATCACACTAACAATGACAACACTTTCACAGTCAGCAGTTCGCTTCATTTCCACTGGGTGTCCACACCATGCAGGCTCACAAAAGGGCAAGTCTGTGACAACCCATCACATCTGTTAAAAGAATGCATCGTACCTCTTCACTATGGTAAAAGTTTCTGTCGCTTCCTTGCTCAGAGTTGCTCTGAGAACTGAATCATTCGTTATCCGCCGGGGTGAAAACAGTCAGAAACTCACAACGCTGTCAGTCAATAAATACAAAAACAAACACATTGATGCTGGAGAAAGAACAAAGAGAGCTGATAGGGATTTGTGTTTGAGCAGCTGGGGAACCCACTGCGTCCTTATGGGAGAGATACCTGTCGCTGCTGCCACCCAGTCCACCAGCCTTTTATCTATATTCAGAGAAGACAAACTACACCAACGATTCATGGTTAATGATGTAACTTTAAGCATTTCCACAATCAAAATCCAGTTTGGGCTGTATTGGTTGTATAGCCAGTGTAGGGCCTCTTTGCAGTCGAGGAGGGCTCGCCTTTGGTGTTGTGTATTTCCTGGAGCTTCGCGTTGTTGTGCTGTCAGTCGTAGCTGGTGTTTCCGAAGTCATGTTTTTCACAGTGGAAGGAGTCTTAGTGCCACTACCTGCAGCAACAATGTTCATCTTTTCCTCCTGACAAAAGCAAGATTATGGGAATATTTCCAACCCCTGAATCTACGAGAAGTATTGACATCTTTCAAGCTAGCTTGCTGCTTTAGGGCCGTTTCATAGTCGACACTAAGGCACGCAGACACAAACGCATTGGGACACATCGAGACGCATTGGACACCGTGATGTGTGCTTGCGTCTCAAAATGTGTTGTCTATGTTTTTTGATATGCAACGCAGCAAAGCACGTAATACCATGTGTTGCCAGCGGGGTGATAATGCAAGTGGCATGCTTGAAATTAACAATTTTTTTTAACCATTTCAAGTGTCGCCCGTGTCGCTTGTGTTCACTGTGTTGACTATGAAAGGCAGTGCATTGCTCACGTCGCTTGCGTCAATTGCTCGTGTTGCATGCATCGACTATGAAATGGCCCTTATGATGTGCATGTGCAGCATGACGATTACACAAATGGATCCACTAATGTTATTAACGACTGTTGTTTAAGTTACTAGTGAGGTGATCACAAAAATAATATAACAAGATATTTAGTTTGGGGGTAACTGTCTTGTTATTACAGATATTTTATAGGTGATATATAAGTACACTACTTGAAAAAGTAATATTATACCTGTACTAGTAACACATTACTGCCCAACACTGGCAACCGCTCTGCTGCAGCTGCATTTGTAGTAGTGATGAAACCGCAAAAACTAAGAAAATGAGCATCAGATGGACTGTACTCATAATAAATATGCCACAATAATATAAATAACAAATGCTAATTAAACATTAAATGAGAAAGTGTGTGTGGGTGTCGCTGCACATACAGCGAGCAGCAGCAGCGACCCTCTGTCCAACACCTGGCACACCATGAAAAAGAGGGCTCAGCAAGGACGGAGCACCTGCCGTGGCAAGTGAACACACTGTCTGTGGTCACTTTGACTTGACCAGTGGACTTCACTACAAGCAGATTGGCTGTTGAAACAGGGGAAGTGCTTTATGTTCCAAAACCAGCCGCTGGCGATTTGACCGGCTGAGTTGCAGGTGACACCATCAGCTGACGTATGTTGAGCTCAGACCAGCCAGATAACACCACTGCAACTTTTTTCTGCAATGTTCTAAAATGGTTTAGTCTCTCTCACAAATCTTTGGTCTGATCTGGGCTTTAGCTGTACATTGTTAGCTACACATGCAAAGGCTAGCACAAGAATTCGATTGGCGTGAGAATCAGTCACCCTGTGGGGGGCTTAAATAACACATTGAGGCTGGAAGACTCACCTGTGGGTTCTGTAAAATATTTCTGCTGCAGCACCAATGCAATTATGTAGAAATTGTGATGTTACAAATACATGTAAATGTGTCTTACTCCACAGTCAAAAGAGACAATGTAATTGTTGGAACAAAAAGGGCAGTCAGTGTTAGATTGGCCAATTTGCTCTGGTATTCCTGCCTGAAAACCCTGATGTTTTGTTCAGCCACGCAACCATTATCCTGATACCATTTCCTCCGTCTACACACCCCTCTGACCTCCCCCTATTCTTCCTCTTGGCTTGGACTGTGATCTGTGGTGTGAAAAGCCCCGACACCCTGGTGTTCGACAGGAAGAGAGCCCCAGTGTGATGGGACTGAATGTCTTGCCAACACACACTGTGAAGCGGGCGCCTGTGGAGGTCTGTATGGACCCTCAGATGTGGAGAACAGAGAGACAGACCCTCCATTAACAACGGCCCCTCTGTATTCAGACACATCCTCGGAGAGGGACTCTGCCAGTGATGGCCACCTGCCCGATTTACACACACACACACACACACACTCGCAAACACAAACATAGAGAATCATGCAAGCTGTATACACACACAAACATCCATGCCTAACTGTTTTTTTTTCACTTTCTCAATTGATGTCCCTCATTTGCCCTCATGCACAAACACACACACGCACGGATGCGCACGCACACACACACACACACACACACACACACACACACACACACACACACACACACACACACACACACACACACACACACACACACAGGGCCCTGGTCCAGCCATGACACCAGTGTGAGTGATACATGGCACCATTGAGAGGCTTGCTACAGCTGAGGCCCTGCATTTATGTCATTGTGTGGTTAGAACAGATGTGCATCCTTTACAGTGCACCAGCAGTCTAAATCAAGACATCATAATCACACACACAAACACAGTTGTCCACACAGACACATTTCATTTACAATAAATCTAACAGTGCAAACTATGAAAACTCACTTGATTGAAACTCATTTGACTGAAAGCCTCGACTTTATGTTTCCTCAGCAACACTTTAAGCAGCATCGTCTTCCCTTTTAATCTGTAGCCAATGAAAAACAGCCATCTTTGATGAGAAGATTCTTGTAATCAGCCTCTGCAAGACCAAAGATTCATAAACACAGCCCGGAAGCCGACAAACTCCACACCATCGCCGTCGCCCGAAGAATAGAAGAAGAAGAGCCTCCATTTTACAGCCCTCATTACCTGCAGCACTTGCTTTCTATTCACCGCTGAGCACTAATCATGCATTACCCCAATGAGCTGTATGCACCCAGTCTCAATTTTCATTCAGCACAAAATGTCAAGTTGTTTGTATGTTTCAGAAACCTGAAATCATCCGTTAATACGCTGCCTGCTCTTTTGGAGCGCATCGGGTGTCGAAACACTACCGCTGATCACAGTTATTATGTGATAGGTTGCTGTATGGGGGGTGGGCAGGAATTATAAACCATATCTCATTCTCTCTTTATATCCATCTCTGCCACCCTCTTTTTCTGATGTGTGTGTGTGTGCGCATGTGTCATCGATTTTGTGTGTGTTCGGCGTGCGTCGGGTCCCGTTGCGTTTACCAAAAGCAGGACTGGGAAGATTGATAGAGGTTATCGTTTCAAAACATGTAATTCATCAGCACTTGACAAATCCATATCTGACACAAACACCATCACCAGCAGCGACACCTTCCTTGGATTTTTGTGTTTCACTCTTGATGAAATCTATGATGTGATATGTGTGTGCGTTTGTGCGTATCCATGTGTGGAGCAGAGAGGGGTGGGGGTGTGGGGGTGTGTGTGGTGGGGCCTCCATTTGAAAGCAGAGGGGGATTGACAGTGCAGGATTGGACAATATTTATCTACAACAGAGCCGAGGAAAATAGGTTTGTCCCTGATGACATTTTCATCGATTGAAACATGTACTGCCCCCCTTCCCACTGAAAATGACTAATCTCGGGACTTGTGGTAGCGGTTTTGTTCTTGGGAGGTCAAGGTGCCATGTCCACACAACGTGTTGGACTCGAGATGAATTCTCTGTTTTATCCCTACATGGATTTTTCAATCTTGCCCCCAACTGAACTGAACAGAAAGGAAAAAGAGGGAAAATAGGAAATAAATCTCCTCAAATATCACCTGTTTGCTTTCTTTTTTCTTTTTCTTTTTTTTTGCAAAATGGATGACAGGACGTGAATGAAAAGCAAAAAGGGTCAATTTTTAATGCATCATCAAGTAGTTTTAAATGTCACAGATTAAAAAAATAGACACCATCACTTGAGTCTCTGTATCTCTCTATTCAAATGCCGAGCATTTCATAAATATTAAAAGTCACCATAGACACATTTATTCTCTCCTGACCTTAACTGTGTTTTGAACCCCTTGATGAAACACAGGGTTATTACTAAACAAGAAAAACCTTTATTTCTTACAGCAGACTGACACCTACTTTTCCCCTGCACAGCCATAAAGGTTCACTAATGGATCGACATGGCGAGTCCAGGGCAGTGTTTGACATCACTCTGCTCCGCCCCGTGTTGTGCAATGTGTATGGAGTCATTATCATCTAGGAATATGGGGAGCATCATGGAGGAACAGTGTTGGCACCATAGGGTGCATCTGGTCCCATAAAATGGCCTCATACTGCTTTGCTGTTATGTGACCCTGCAGAGCTATCAGTGAACCTAATGGCTGCAAGAACACAGCAGCCTGTGCCCATTCAGATCCTCCATGCTTAGCAGATGGCGAAAGGCATTGTGGGTCTGAGAATTAATTGGCCTTTTACAAACATTAACTCATTCTAATGTGGTAGAAAAGAGACTCAGCAGACCAAATTACTTTTTTTTTGTTTTTCATGGGTCTGAGGTTTGTGAATACATCAGGTTATTCTTCTTTTTGTATTGGCTCACAAATAGTTTCTGGTTAGCATTCTTGCCCAGGATTGCCAGATTGACTGACACCAAAATAGCCCAATTGGAGGACCAAATTGTCACAAAAGTAGACCCATTTTTTTTTTTTGCAGTATTTGGAGAGGGTTCTTTTGGTCTTAAGTGGCATATAAAATGACGCACAAACACAGCTTTGTCAAAACTCTGCCTGCAAAAATACAGCATACATATCAGTAATGGTTGTCCTGTGGTGGTTAGAAGGAATTTGGCCCCTCAGAACCTCTCTGATTTATTCAGTGGCTGAATGTGAGTGCAAGAAGAAAAGCAAAGCATTTACTTGTGTTAGTGGTGCTATAGTGCTGTACTGTAGTACTATATTGAAAAACTATCTCTACCACATCTTTTGGCAACCCATCACCAGAAAAAATTATGTTGAAACATTACATCTTAATAATGCTGTGGCTAATGTGTGGTTAGGTTTAGGCAAAAAAAACCACTTGGTTATAGTTAGAGAAAGATCATGTTTTACCTTTATATACCCGGTTTTGGGTTCATAATCCTAGCAGGTAAAGCAGCAATGTCTTGGTGGAAAAACAGCTGCTTTTTGTGGCACTATCCCTGGTGACAGGTCACTGCAAAACACCCATGTGTAGAGCCTTAGAATTTGCTAGAAAAACAGATGGGTCACTACAATACCCCCATGTGTACGCTCAAAAGCTGATGGAAACACACCCATGGGTTGCCACAAAACACTCGTGTCTTGAGTCCAAAAACTTGATGGAAAGACACACACAGATGGCTACAAAACACACGTTTTGAGCCTAGAAAGCTGATGGAAACACACTGACGGGTCACTACTCGTATTCAGCCTAGAAAGCTGATGAATACACGCTGACAGGTCGCTACAAAACACACACATTTTGAGCCTAGAAAGATGATGGAAACACACTGACGGATCGCTACAAAACACTTATGTTTTGACCCTGGAAAGCTAATGGAAACGCACTGAGAGGTGGCTACAAAACACGTTTTGAGCCCAGAAAGCTGATGCAATCACAATGACCAGTAACTACAAAACAAACGTTTTGAGCCTAGAAAGCTGATGGGAACACGCTGACAGGTCACTACAAAACACTCATGTATTGAGCCTAGACACTGGAAACACCATCATGACTCACTAAAGCACAGTCAGTTCTGCTGTTTGTTGGTCTCAAAGAGTGGTCTGTAGCTTGGCAGGCATCCCGTCTAGGTGACACACCATTCACTGTCGCCTTACAATTGAGCAGACAGACAAAATCTTCACTGATCACAGGCCAGCCAAAAACCTTTTTACTTGCCCAAACAGGATAGATACCCCCTAATCTGGAAACCTGCTCCTGACATTTATGACTGTTGTAAAAGCTCACCACATCCAGATTATCTGATACTGTTGAAATGTTTGATTACAGTCATTTCTTTGATCATTTGAAACAAATATTCCATTAAACGTCTGTGCTTCAATTTGTGACTGCTGTTCCTCACCGATTATACAAGACCGTCCTCACCAGGCAAACACCACCACTGATTGTTGGTTTAAATGATCCATGTTTTTGTTTTCCTGGCAAGCCATCTCCTTCAGTCATGTAAATAATGACAACAGAAAAACAAATGCGCTGGCGAGAAATAGTGTGACATTTTACAGCAGCAAAGAGGTAAAATTAGGACAGTGTGGATGATGGTTTCAGCACTAGAGTCTGTGTTTTTATGTCCTGTCTATCTAACCGTGACGTCAGTCTTACAAACATCTTAACCATGTAGGTTTAGTCTTTTAATGGCTCATTTATGCCATTAGATATGTAAAGGGACATGGGCAGGACCTTCTGTGCTTTCTCTGTGTTTGTTTCATTCATATTTAGGCACGTCTTTTAAAAGCTTACAGATATGGAGGACAGAACTAAACATTTGGAATAAATTGGTGATGGCCTCACAGACCACCGTCGCCTTGTTTGTTGTCCCAAACATTTAACTTCTTGTCACATATCGATGTTTGCTCATGAACCTTCCACGTCCAGATACGACGTCAAAGGTAACATAGGTGCACTGGTTTTTGACGTTCTGGAAAGCCGTGTCAACTTAGGCCTGTTACATGCATTGTCTTCTTTCAAAATACACCATTTTCACAACAAAATTTATCGTTAACATACTGTCTCTTTCAAAATAAATGCACTACATCAGTACAACATTGCGAATTGACAATTTTTTCCCTCCAACAGGACGGCTTTTTTCATCATTATCAGACGCCGCAAGTCACTGCCCATGCGCCAGATTTCTGCGTCTTCAGAGTGAGACTGGGTTGGCCCTCGAGTGCCATCTATTGAATGAATCTATGCCAACATAAAGGACACATGGAAGTATGTGAGCAGTGATGGTAACTGGTAGGCTGTATAAATCAGCCTTAAATGTAAGATAACTAATCTTAAAATTTAGCAGCACTTTCTTTTATCCATTAAAAATGGTTTTGCAATATTTCTCAAAACATCCTCACACACACACAGAAAGCAAATCTCAGTGACACTTGGTCCATTGTTTCAGTCTTGCTTTTTCACAGACACATCTGCTCGTTCATAGGCCCCCAGAGGGTCATGTTCAATAGTTACACTCTCTCTGGTGATTTCAAGGTAAATTCAACCAGGATGTGGTCAGGGTCAGGTGAGCGTGAAGCATTCGTGGTGATAAGTGGTTCCTGAGCTTTGATTCTCTAAAGTTTCTGGTGAAGGTAACTTTTTTTTTTTTTTTTTTTTTTTTTTTAAAAAAAACCCTTCCCGTAGAAAAGTGAGTACTGTTGAGAAAAGCCTTGGCAGTTAGTAAGTGTGTCAAGGTAATTCTCACAGAGTCCCATATTCTCCCTGTAGATATGCAGATTTGATGTGCTGTAATCATTCCAATATTCTGTTCCTCTGAAATTCATTTTAAACTCTCCTTTTTCCACTGCATTCGAATCGCTCTCTGCCAAAAACCCAATGTTTCTCCCTCAGCAGTATCTGGGGGATAGTGACTCATTGAGTCATGTCATTAGATAATGGGTTTGGAGGAGTTATTCAAATAAACACAGTTCCTGGATGTAAAATGAAGGCAGAGAGTTCACTGTTGTTTTTTGTGGGGATACCAGGGGATTTCCAACGCTGCTGCAGGGCCCATCTGTTGTAGATCGAAGCAGCATCACAGAACCACTGACCCATACCGCAGCTGCCCTGTCACAATATTGTTTTTAAAGGTATAGCGTAGCAGCCATCTGCACCTTATTGCCAGTGGCACTCGAACGAGATATTCCGGGTGTAATGCCAGTAGTAAACACACAGTAATGCTCGAGCTAAAAGCAGCTGGAGTTCATCGTTTACTTGTTATTGATCAGCTCGGCTCCCCAGTGATCACAGCAGTGTGTTGGCTCCTGTTTGTTTGTGTGGGATGCATGAAAGAGCCTTCAGCACAGAGTCCCCTTTGATTGCATTTCAGCTGTATTTACTCAGTCAATATGATCATTAACAATAATATTAGCAACTCAACAAATGTGCAGATTTCAAAACACATTTTATCGAAAAGACTCAAAGGAAATTATGTCCATGTCTGTTTCAAATGCTGCTGCAAACACTTCAATTCGTTTTGTTGGGTTTTTAAATAACAAGGTGGGGAAAAAAATGCTCCTTTAATCAGAGCTCTTAGAGAGGGCAGTAATTCAAGGCACCTGCAACTTCACGCTTTTTAGGTGTTCCAGTACAAATTCACTTTAGGTCCTCCATCAATATTTTCTTGATCCATTTTTTGGGATAACTGCTCATATAAAGCTGGCATCTATAATGGTTTTAAATATAAAAAACATGCATATAGTATAACCACGTATATGTGTGTGATGTAATATTGCAAAATACACAAACCCTTATATTTATGCTTGTCAAAAGAAAGCCATGAATATCTATGCTGTACATGTCTATTCAAAACAGAGCCAGAGCCAATCTGCCATTTAGCTTTAGATCTTTCAAAGCTTTAAGGGTTACTACAGTCATTTAGTATTATATTTCCATAACAGGGGACTTCCAAGAGATAGATTTATCCAGTTTTGTTCAGCTGAGACTGAGGGTGCTTTCAGACCTAGAGTTGTCTTGCTTTGGTCTGAATCAGGGACTAACTTGTTCTCACGGCAGCATTTACAAGCGGACCAGATCAAATGCCTTGCGTGAGAAAGCTGCTCTTGATTGGTCAGAATTTCCATGCGGGAAAAATCCAGCAAGTAAACAAAACGTTGAAGAAGAGAACACTTGCAAGATAAATGTGACACTTTCTAATGTCACAATGGAGGGACAACTACACAGGTTGATTTTAGCGCTGCTCATCGTGGACTATATTGCTGTCATTGTTCATTTTAGTCAAACCATACAGTTTGAAAACGAGGCGCGGCTCCAACTAGAAAACAATGTTTTGATGCATTGGATGTGCTGAATGTGCATATTAAGGCAGTACAGGAGGAGGTGCACATACAGGAGGAGGTGCACATTAATAATCCTCCAGGACTGTAACATGCTCATGTTTAACCCAAACAATGTGTCATGCCACTGCAGTTGGTTCGTTTTCACCACAAATGAACCACACCAGAGTTTGTTTGTAACCGGACCGAGACCACTTCTTCAAGAAGGTCTCAGTCTGATAATTTTGGTGTGCACCCGAGTGCGATTGCATGTTCACACCTGCCCAAACAAACCACACTTGATTTTGATTTAAGCGAATCTAACAGGGCAGGTGAGAAAGCACACTGAGACATTCTTACTTTTAGGGTGCTTTCATACCTGCGACTCAGTTCATTTGGTCCGGATCAACATTGTTGTCTTTAGTTCTGTTTCAGTTCCTCTTCACCCTGACTTTTTACAAACAAGGAGTAAACATGAAGTTATACAGGCTAACAGGTAACACATTGACTGGACAGTTTTGGTGTTTGTCATCCTGCATCCTCAGGACCTATGTGTTGACTTACAGACATTTATGCAGCACTTTAAGCCTCTGATGTGAATACTTATGTTATTTGGTGTCACATAAAGCAAGAGACAACTGATTATAAGCATTATTAGTATCATTAAACTACAAATCTACCACATGTTATGAATAAAGACTAACAGGTAGAGACAAAAAGGAGGTGTCTTGTACCCTAATGATTCGGGGCCTATTACAGTGGGATCGCTGTGGCACACTTTTTAATGGATTTAATGAACTGACAAAGTACATGGAGTTAGATACAAGCACAGTTTAACAGCTTTGTAATTGGGGAGAATACCCACGCTGATGTGCATATGTGTTTCTATCACTATGTGTTTAGCTTAAAGAGGTTAAACACGGCCTTGCACAGATCAGTTTTAAGATATGAGACAGATTTCACGCAGATGGATTAATACCACATAGTCCGCTTGAGAATGGATCGAGACCCACCTTTCAGGCATTTCACATTCGGCTGTTTGGGCTGGTGTGAAAGCAGTCACTCGAATCCTGGTGTCGACCAAACGAGACGTACTAACTAGGCAAATAGAGTTCGTTTTAACTAAACTAAGGTTAGTTGTGAAGGCAGATTTAGACGATTGGCTGGAGCCTACACTTTCCTTTACGCAACACTACAGTGTTTCTTTCTTTCGTGTACACCCTCTCTTTCCGGTAAATGTCCCACGCTGTTCAAATTCCACATCCAAAGTTTGTTACACATGCTTGCTGTTGAACTATTTTTGTCAGTCCCAATAAGAGGTAACCCTGATGTCATCATCGGGGGCTATTTTCTTGTACCCACGGCATTAAATCACCTTTAAATCTAAATGCTTCTTGGTCAGTTCTGCTGACAATATGAACTGAATTGCATTAAATCGTGATACCTCATAAATTATTGATTTATTATCAGCTGTTATTGTATATAAAAAGGTGCCTTACTACAGGATAGTGTGATCATTACAATATTGACATCAGATTATGGTCATAATTCACTTGTCACTGGCACACTGGTGGAGACGACAGGCCCCTGCTGCTTTCCTTTCTCATTGTCAAGCTGTTCTGAGAGCTGATGCACCTCCGAACTAATAAAACCAAAGTGCAAAGAAAAGACATTTTTCATCAAGTCATAATTCTCCTACCGCTAACATTTTTCATGTACATACTGTAGCTGGACAGAGCTGGAAAGCCCTTTCCCCCGTACATTATTAATGACTTAAAATAAAAAGAAATGCAATACTGAGGCATAATGCAAAATATCTGCTATGGAGGCAATTTCATGTTATGTGAAATTTAAGCTCTGGACTGGCGGTGATTTTAATACTGCAAAGCTACACAGAGGCAGATCCCTGTGTGTTACAAACAGCTCGCAACTTAATGTAGAAACGTCATTTTGTGAAGAATATACAGGACATCATGTCTTTGACGACAAGGCATTTTCCATGCATGGCTACCTTTCCCTTTCACACTGCTAATGCACGTGTGTCCCCTCTATATCCCATCATTTCATTGTCTCCTTCAGCCCATTTCCCTTCTGTCTGTGTGAAATTTCAGGAATAAACTGCCCTCTAACCGCTGCTGTATTTCTTCTGTTTCAAACTCAAGTAATTGAGTAATCAATGATGGATGCAGACTGGATACTCGCATGCTGTTAGAGACAAGAGAATACAGAAACAGTATGTCAGACTTGGGATCGGCCTCGGGGCGTCTCATTTTTTTGTTGTATTTTTTATTCTCTCCGAGCCTGTGGCCATGCTGTATTGACAGGCTAGCTGTGGCGAGGCCTGGCTGAAAGGCTCTCAGGGCTTTTAGTCGCGCCCTCGTTTAGACGGCTTTGAAAAGAGGAGCTTGGCCTCTGTGGTTATCGCTGGCACGTTAGCGGCAGTGAATATAGATTTTATCCTTTCCACCTCCCACCTCTTTTTTTTTCACTCTCCGGTCTACTTATCTCTTTCCGTCTTCTGCATTCTCTCTTTCCCTCCCTCTCACCCTGTCCTTGCAATAATGACAGCAATTCATATTGAATTTCTCTATTCTCCGAAGGTGATGAGGATGAGGCATCAGAGGGCAGGATGCAAACTGTTTTGAGGCGGCAGTTCATCAAGAAAAAAACCCCACCGGAGGGAAGGTGGCTGTGGGGTCTGCAGGAGAAAGGGGGGAGGAAAGTCATTAACAGCGTGGAATATGATTGAAGCATTTCTCCGGATTGATTCTGAAAGACGCGGTTAGAAAGAAGAGAGCGCTGGGTGAAAATGGAGAAATGTAGGATCCTGGCTGGGAAGCGGAGAGAGGAGTTGAAGGAATGACGGGGTCAGGAAATCCCAAGGGAGATGAGGGATGAGAGAGCACACGGGAAAAAAAAGTGGGATGAGCTCCATTGCACTGGGCTTCATACCCCAGAGACCTGCTCTGTGTGTGTTGTGTCTGTGTATCCTCATCCCATTGAGTGGATTTGCTCAGACTCAAATTGTTTCTTACAGTACCCGACTTCAAACTGTGTCCGTTAAGGAACTTTTTTTTCTTGTAAAGTTTCCCAATGATGAGTTAAAATAAATGAGCGCATCTGTTCGATTGCAGCAAAGAAGACATCTGCATCCTCCTGCAAAAACGAGGAGTGTGTAAGACCTGGGAGACTAGACAACATAAAGATAAAACTGTCACGGGCAAATGACATAGAGGGGGAAGGATGGGAGCAAAATTGAAAATGAATGGGGGAAGTAAAGAGAGAAAGCATCTGAATCCTCTGCTGCAGCAAGCGTGCTTCATTCTGAGGCTCATCAATAACTTAGGCGTGATGGGAAATCTTTTCCTCTCCCTCTGCTCTTACAAGTTTTTTTTTTTTTTGGCAAAAGACTCACATGTGGTCAAACCAGAGACTCCGCCATATTTGATACAGGTCATGAGGATTTGCTCCTCATGCACATGCAATGTATAACCTGAGATCTGCTGGTGAGACTCCCCTCACTCACTCACTCACATGCCTCATTATTGATGGCCATGTTTAAAACATTGAGATGGGGGTAGAGCAGCACAGAGAGATGGCCCCATTTACACTATGTTGTTAGGCAAAATGAATTAAATGGGGATAATTATTCTTATAAATAACTTATTACACTTGCAAAGGGCTCTTGGTTTTTCATCAGGAACTGTAAGCTGTGGTTTTCAATGTAATTTCCAATCATGTAAAAATGATTATTAGGGAAAGTGTTTATTCCAAAACCACAGTATGAGCCATGATGTTCTTTATGCTGGCTCAGAGAACAAGGTGCCATGTTTACCCCCAGTGCAACAGAAAAGAGAGCTGTTGAAATATTGACTTACATTTGATTAAAATAATATCAACAAGATTTAAATATCAAATGGCTGGGGATATGCCCCAAAATACTGCAAGTGAAGATGCCACAAATAATCAAACAAATAGTTCAAGGAGTGTTTCACTGCTGGAAAGATTGACTTTTCGTAAACTAGGCTGTCTATTCTGCAGAAAGATGCAGATACTCTTGTAATTGGTGTTATATGACCTGCTTCGCTTTCACTCGAGAGGTAGAAAACCCGCAGCTACCAGTACGTACAGTGCAGCACCGAACCAATAATGTTTCCGCTTGGGGGGTGGTGTAATGTGAGTGTTACAGGCCTCACACCTCGTGCTGCCTTTAACAGGTGTGTTGTCCTGGCTTACACAGGAAAAGCAGAAACAGGAGATGTTAGCTGTATTCGTTGAGCAGGCCGCTCTCTGTCTGAGGAACAGAAGCCTCCCCCAGCCTGAATACAACTAGCACCCACCGAGGTGGATGCTCCCCCTGGTGTCGCAGGTAAACAATTGCACCTTCAAAAGAGCTACTATTGTAAAAACATGACATGTGGCCTTTTTAGATGTCACACGAGCATGTAGATATCACACGAGCTTGTCTTTCTTGACACAGGAAACAATATGGTGGCCAGCTGGTAACAAATAATCTTGACTTACAGTTAAACAGTAAGCTAAGACAGCTAAGTTTCTGAAAACATTTTAGGCAGGAAAGAGGCAATGCAGGAGCAAAGTTTTGGTTCATATTTGAGCACAGCTGAAAACATGCCGCCACAGCGTCAAGAGCCGCCCCTGGCACACACCTCAAGCATCGCACTGCCGCTCCTTAACAGACAACCACACAAAGTTATTACTACTTTCACTGAACTATACTTCCTCCACCTCTGCATTCACTTAAAATCATGTGTGGAGAGTCCCTAAATAAACTTGACTTCTCATCTGAAGAGCCGATCTCCAGAGCTGTGACTCGCCAGGCATATCTTTTTGGCCATTGTCTTTATAATGATGGGATCGTGGGTCGTCCCTAACAACAAATCCTTCGTCATCCATTCTTTGTCACACAGAAGATACAGCAACAGCAACAGAGTCTTCTTCGCATCAGTGATGAAGAGAGGAGTCGAGCTGCTACAGGAGCAAAGAGAAAGACTACAGGAGCTGGTATGTACAGGCAGAGACCGAGAGGGGGGCAACATGCATTTAATTCCGGGGGCGGCGAGGCTAGAAATAGAACAGTGGTGTAAAGTGCTGCGGTGCTGCACGTCCAGGAGTGTTGATGCACATCTAGCCGCCACCGGTGTGAGGTTGTACATTAAAAACAACAGGGGTGTTTTTTTGTGATGCGCGGCGTGCGTTTTGGCCTTTAGTTTTACTGTTTAAACTCATTTTTGTTTCAGTGTCCCTTCTTACAATACAGGAAACAGTACGGTGCCCACTTCCTGTTCACAAACTCTAGTATTTACAGCTAAATAGTGCACTAAAATATGTTTCTGAAGGCAGGAAATAGGTAATACAGGTACAGAATCTCTGTTTATATTTGATCAGCATTGCCCAGCTGATCAGAGTTTGGTCTGAGGGAGACAGAGACAGAGGCAGCTGTCTTTCCAAATCTGTTTCTATAATCTTTTTGTCCATGGTGGTGGACATATGAGAATGCGCAAGTACAGTCGACAGCAACAAACCAAGAGCCAGAGAAAAACTGGTGGATTTAAGCTGAGAGATGAACAGGGAGATCTGGGCGCTGATTTAGATGGAGGGAAGTTTTCCACGCTACTCTGCCAGAGGACAACACCCACTGAAAACACGTTCGACTTTGTGCCAAAAATATGGACACAGCTCTCACTTTGGTTATACAAGGCCAGGATGGCTCACAGGAACAACCTGGGGGGCCCGTTTCCCCACAGGACTCCTGGTCGTAAGCCTTCTCCAAGTCCACAAAACACATGTAGACTGGATGGCAAACTCCAATGACCCCTCTAGCAGCCCTGTAAGATTCAAGAGCTGCTCCACAGTTCCACGGCCTGGACAAAATCCAAACTGCTCCTACTGAATCTGATGTTCGACAATCAAAAACGTAAAACAGATAGTTATCTCTTTATACAAATAACACGTCAAATCAACAGTAAACAATAAGTTACATCATGTATTTGGTTTATGTTGAGGTCATCACTTAAATTATTTTTTGCCCTTGAAAAGACTTCAACTTCTCTGACTCTGAGTCTGGTTTGCAAACCAGTTCCCCTAATTAGGCAATAAAAATTTGAGCTGCAAATAATTTGATTGCAATTAAAGGTAACCTAGCAACAGCCTATCACAGGGCGGCCTCAAAGTGGGAGAGAGCAGGACCAATAATGTTGGAGTGGATGTTGGTACTCAGCTGTGCCTCAGTGTAACTTGTTAGTGGGTAATTAGGTCAGCTTGTTACATCAAACAGCACAAACACTCTCATGGCCCCACAGTCCGCTGCATGAAGCCAAATTAAGGCAACAGCCTTGAAAAGCAGGAACATCTTAGAGCTGCGCACGAGGAGGGGACACCGACAATTAAAAAAAAAACTCAAGAGCGTAGTCAAGTGATCACAGAGACTTTTGTGTAACTGACAAGTCACCGGTTTGATCTCTGCGAGTACAAGCTGAAGTGTCCTTGAGCAAAAATACAGAGCACTGAGCTCAGTTCTCAACCTGAGTGTCAGGTTAAATATTTCATATACAAATGGTGCACTTAACATTTTTCATGAGGGATTTTGTCTAAGTGAGTGCAAATGAACAATCTTGGCAATAAATGTATTTAAAGTAAGGGATATGTGAAGAGAAAAACAGAGACATGAGAATGAATAAAAGAAAGGTGGAGAATAGAAGAGGAAAGATGGATGATTTCCATTGACAGCGGGCAGCCAGGTCATCCCCAGGGGGCTGCAGGGCGACTGTGACAACCTCACACACACACACACACACACACACACACACACACACACACACGCGCGTCCTCCCACCAGACTTCAAACCCAGCCTTCCTTCCCTTTTTGTTTTCTTTCTACCAGCTGCCTTTAAATAGTAGGGTTGATTTTTTTTTTCTCTGTAAAATGAGACAATAAGTCTCTCGTTCTCTGTCCTCTTCCTTAAGGCATTCAGGGAAGACAGCGGCGGCCACAGCTGGGGCACAAACACCATTTTCAGAGCAGGCCATAACTCAGTCAAGCTGCCTTGATGAGACTCATAACTACTGTATGAATTTACCGTCACTCAAGTTTTTTCCCCTTGTACTCACGGCTGCACGCTCACCTCCTTTCACCCTCTCCCCTTCAGTGTAAGCCATTATAGTGACTTTCACTAAGCGCTTTAGGATAATTAATTTATGGCACAGCACTGTGACATCCTAAAGTCCTCTTTGAGCAATTACAGTGTGTGGTCAACTTGTTCTTCTTGTCAGAGGCGCAACTTAAATGCCCTTAATTCTCTCAGAAAAGTGGGTTTACACTTTACAGGGACATTCAGATAGCGCCAGACAGGCTGTCAGCGAGACCTCCACGGGCCCCTGGGTGTTTCAGATCAAAGGGCCACCCACCAAGCCAAAACATGTCTTCTGACAGTTCAATATCACACGACGAACACGTAGGTTTTAAATGAATATCATATGAAGCTACAGTAGACATCACAAGGCATTCATCATACATAAATCTCATAACAGCAGGCAAGCACTGCTCTGTGGTAAACACACATCCATGCGTCTCAACTGCACATCAATGACATATTAAATCCTAAAAAACATAAATAATTTGTCACACAAACCCACAAACAGTAACTAGATAGTTGTTTCTTACCTCAAGCAGCTTCTGCTCTTCTGCTTTGACAAACTGGGTGAGTGTATCCTCGAAAATCCAGCTTCCTAACCAGCTTGGCTGCTACCTTAATTTTTTTTTGGCTAACTTCACTGTGGCTCATTTAGTTCATGGTCACTGTGGGCAGCATCATAACTCCTCTGCCTTTGCTTTCTAACTAAAGCCTGTCTGGTGTTTCTCTTCCATCAGTTTACTATTTAGGGAAGCAATTCATTGTTGTGTCACTGCACATTTCTTCTTGTAGCCTGGAGCAAAGCACTGACAATGGATCTGTTTGAAATAAGCCAATCAGACACCTCAGATTCTTGGTAGCCCAGCCCTCGTGTTACTCCATTGGCCAGTCGCAGGTGTTAGTTGTCTTGAAGGCCCTTACCTGTCAGGCCACACCGACACAGGTGTTATCGAGCTGCGTCAACCCCAGAAAAACTTTCACACAAATGAAAACAGCGGTGTGTGTCAAACACCGTGATGCGTTAATTCAGTTTGATTCTACAGGTTTTATTGAGCTGGGAAACATACATTTATGTTGCAAAAGCAAGAGTGTAAATACAAACAAAAAACATAAGTACAATAAATGAAACTCTATAACAGGGTGCTCCTGATTGGGTAATACCTCTGACACCAGCAGCAAATGAGAAATAACATAGCTTCAAGTAAACGTGTCTTTAAACCTGAAACCAAACCAAAACAGTGCACACGTTTTGAGATTGAACGTGCCTCAGATCAGATCTCTTCTCAGAGCAGTGTGGCTATGTATAGAAATAGAATAATGGTACAACAAACATTGAACTCTTTGACTTGGTCATGTGACTACTTCAAAAGAAAGTGGTGATTGTTGTTAGTTGCTATGGTGACATCACACATCAGCGAGGATGTTAAGCAATTCACATTCAGTAGTTTGAGAACTTTTTTTGTCATTTTTGTGACTTGGTGCTGCAACACTAAAATTTCCTGTTAACCTCTTTCTTTCTTTCTTTCTTTCTTGTTTTCTTCTTCAGAGGAGCAAGGCAACAAGGACAGTGCACAAAAAAACACCTCACCATGCTTTGTACAACTGCAAAACCTCGCCTCAGTGAGATCCTCAGTTTATAGTCTGAAGTTAGAGTTGAAGAGTGAAGAGGTGAAGAGTTTTTTCTTTTTTTGCAATGGCAATGGTACACGTGATTGGAATAAAATAAAATGGGCAAAACAACAACAAAGGGACACAAACAACCACAAGGAGACACAAATTACCTTGAAGAGACCCAAACAACAATAAAAAGACACAGCACAAACACAAGGAGACACAAAATGACAACAAAGAGATACAAAACAACAACAAAGAGGCACAAAATGACTACAAAAATGGGCAAAACAACCACAAAGGGACACAAAATTACCTTAAAGAGACCCAAACAACTATAAAAAAGGCACAACACAAACACAAGTGGACACAAAATGACTACAAAGTAACACAAAACAACCACAAGGAGACACAAAATGACCAAAGAAGACACTAAATTACCTTAAAGAGACCCAAACAACTATAAAAAAAGACACAACACAAACACATAAAGACACAAAATGACTTCAAAGAGACACAAACACAAGGAGACACATACCACTGCAAAGTCCGCTGGAACACCACTTGCTCCAGTGTAGGATAGGTAGTTGGGCCCTTTGCGTTTTCTGTGCTCAGGGGACCAATGTCTCATAGGCCACCCATGATGGTAAATCCAACCTTTCTGTTGTGTGTAAATGATGTAAATGCCTTATGAAATTTAAAAAACAAAAATCAGGGAAGGCTTGGCAGCACGGCTCTGCTCCTCCTCCATCTTGAGCAGAGGCCTCATCAAAACCTGTGCACATGTGCAGGGCCTCTAAAATAAGCATTGTTATAAAGACAATCTTAACAGTCGAAATGTGCAAACTGTGGGTGTTTTGTAATGCTGGATTGCTTTTTTTCCTGCTCGGCGCTCAGGACACCCTGTTGCTAGATCCAGTCTTGGCTGTCAGTCGGAGCAAACTTGACTAAACTCGCCGTGAAATGTTGTCAAATTATCCTTACACTCCTTTTTTGTCCGTTGTGGTCAAAATCCCAGCTTCCAGTGCGCTGAAACAAATTAAATTTGGCTGCAGAGAGTTTCTCAGTTCTGCCGTTACAGCTGCTGCTCTAACATGCTGTGCAAATAACATGGCTGAGAATCAGTATTTACATTGCAGATGCAGTGAACAAATCCAGGTCACCCTTACCTTCAGGCGTCACCACTGTTACAATGACTGCCATAATAGATTGTGTCCTATCATCATCATCATATTCAGTAATACAGCTGATGGTTGTCATGATGGCAAGTGTGAGATGCATATGTTCCACTATCATCACCATTCCTTCCTCGCCGTCTTCTCTGCATCCTCTTCCTTCTCTGCTCAGAATGACAGACGAGTGGCTTTTGGCCTGTTTGTTCTGCAGAGTGGCGGCAGCGAGGAGTGCTGTCCACAGACTTTGTGAGTTTGTGGTAATTAAAGCTGGATAGAGCCCTATCAAGTAAAGCTGCTTATGTTTAATACAGTCAGCCATGCAGACAGGGGCCGGCGGCACACGGCCCCGGCGCGGCAGGGGTACGGCACGGCGCATAGCCTTTGCGCATAATCCCACCCAATGCATCAGCATGAGAGCAAGCGAGAGGGTGAGGGGGAGAGGGGAGGGGTTGGTTGTTACGCTTGGGCATTTAGCAAAGTTAAAGAGCATTTCATTGTGTGTGTGTGTGTGTGTGGATCTGTGGTGTGTGTGTTTGACAGAAAGAGAGAGAGAGAGTAAGGGGGACAGGGCAGTTGAGAGGGGATGGAGGGAGTTGCAGGGAGTGAGAGGGATTTAGTTTATGGCAGATAGACTTCACTGACTAACTCCATTGTGCTGGTGCTCTCTGGTGTGTGGATCAGAGTGTCCTCTCCGCGTAAATCTGCTGGCATCTCCAGCCAGGCAGTCACTAACTCACTCACTCACTCACTCACTCGGTCACAGTGTAACGCGACCGTGCAGTGAAATAATGCTTCGAGTTCAGACAAAGACACAAAAATCCAATTCGCAGACAGGGACGACATCTGCACTTACACACCCGACACAGCTGGGCTATTTTAGGATCTTCCACGAAATGTAATGAATCAGATGGCATTATGATGATATCTTCTTAGTAGGGCAGCCTCTGATGCTTTAGTAGTGTTTAAAAAGAGTTACAAATGTTTTGTGTCAGTATAAAAGGAATCAGTCACGTAGGAAGTGTGTGGATGAGTGAAAATATGGTGTAGTACGTGTTGGATGGTGCAGCAAACCAAACAAAGGACAAAGAATGAAGGCTGAGGAGCTGCAGCAGGCCGTGTTGAGAGAGTGACTGATTAGCGAGGCAGTCCTTTTATGTCTTCTGGGAGCCCCACCCTGATGGGCAGGTACAACCAGACGACCCCACCTCCAACCACCAGCCAACTCCCATCATCTGCAAACACAAAGGCTGAACCCAAATGTCCACCCTCTGGAACTTGTGGACTGTGCCCACGCAGACTTCAGCTGTACATAGTGTGGTGTATTTACCATCGTCACGTTAAGTCTGCAAGGGCAGAGACTGCAAGCCACTGACAGCCCTCGAGATTGTTTTACTCGTTGCCATGGAAACATTCAACTATCCCTGCTGTCATATTTATATATGTCATATAAGTTGATGAACAGCGGCAAACTCATCTGTCCTTGCAGATAACAAGATATAAATCCCATGTAGAGCCTTTTTGTTCAAAAACAGAAATGTTTTTAATAAGGACAGGATTATAACTCTTACATTAGAAGACCTTCTTTTGTTGTTTTTCGGCCAATTTCCTTGCCTATTTAACTGTGCAACCTCATAGGCCGCAATAGTAAATGCATTTTCATTCCCTCTACAGTCTATACTTATACATATCTCTGTATCATGATGTGGTTGAATGTTATGTTATGTTCTGGCCTACACAATTCAAGTCGCATTTCAATAGGCCTAACAATCAATAACTATTCTAAACATTCATACGTTTGTTTTTTTTCTTTCGGCAGTTGAAAAACCCACAACATCATGACCATATGTCGTGAAGTCTGTGAAAAGTTAGACTCACAAGTCAGTCTTTAGACGCTTTGCTTAACTAAAGACTGATGTCTTTCTCACTGATTTTGTGTTTAGACAGGCGGATACAATTTCAGGGTTTAAAAACTCCTTACGTTGCAGAACCACTAGTAAATCCGCAGGGCAGTCCTTCGGTGGCTCGCTGAACTCTTGTGCCCATAAACATAGTCCGACGCGTTAAAAGTTTTAAACAAAGTCTGTAAGTCCTTCATTTCCACAATCTTGTGGACTGAGCACATGTTTGATAAAACAGAGTGAAAATCTCTCGGCATCCATTTTCAAGCTCTCTGTGTGTTGTTGACTTAGCGGGTGCGTTCATGGAGTCTGCAAGCTCAGTAAAGTTCAGACATTTGGATTCAGCCAAACAACAGAGTAACTGACAGGCTGAGTGGGAGGAGTCATCACAGTCACAATCTAACCACCCCCAAACCGTCTTTATTAGGCAATGTAGCTATTGTTTCCATTTAAAATGTGCACCTTATTAAAACCCTCATCCTATCAGCTGGTGTACCTGCACACCCCAGAGGTAAACATTTTGTCATATCTCACAACTGCCATATGTCATCATTCCAATTTTTCAAGACTCTAGTGACTTCATATCATCGTTTTAATTACTGCTTTTTAAGTCTCACTGTATTGGGTTCGTGGGGGACCCCAGTCAAAAGCATCCAATTCTACCTGTGCAGTTTTAATAGATTGTACTGAGTTATTGTTTGCTATGGATCCTAATTTAAAGTATCATGCGCCGTCGTAAGGGGAGCAGGAGCACTCATCAATCACTTCAGGCAATGGCGTTAGATAAGTACGATGGGCCCCAGTGCACACTAGTCATAAGGCATACACACACACAGTTTGGGGAGCTTTGCTACGTTTTCCTCCTGTTCATTTCTCTCTTGTCCTTTCTTATTGCCAGATTTCTGTTTATAAGGCATGACTGCTCACCAGACTTGCAGATGTGTTCAGTCAAGTTGTCAGTTTTGACAGATTTTATGCCTAAACTAGATACCATATCATATCGTCTTGTCACATCATCAAATAGAGACTTCACATGAGGCAACATCCACATACATGTTACCCAACAACCATCATTACCTGTGTATGACAAGAATATCAAAGAAAACAATAAATAATTGATTTAACTGAATTGTTATGTTTATATTTATATATAGTTTATTCAGAGTTTCTTTTGTAGTTTATGTATAATAAGCACTTAAATTTGTTATAGAGTAAGAAAAGACAATCACAACAGAGATGGATTTGCATTTCTGAGGCCATGTAGCTCTCAAATGGCACCATTTTTAATGTATTGTGAGTTTTTTTTTTTTTTTTTTTTTTTTTTTTACAAATTTAGGTGTAGTTCCAGGGTGGCATTTTAAATCAATTGCAAATCCTCGCCTGGAAAATCTACTTGAAAAAGGTATTGCCTTTGAAAGACAAAGACGTCTGAATGACTGTGGGTTTATTTAATTTATTCTCTATTTGCATCAAAATGTACCCAGTTGGTTGGAAAATACAAATATAACATAAATCATGTTTACTTGAAATTACTGAAAACTAGAGGATACCAGACTCAAAGGATGGTAAATAAACTTTTAAGTACTAATGTGGATTGAACTTGAGATAAAAGCTGCATTTTGTATTAAAGAGAAGCATATTCTTATATTATTTATATATTTATAAGCTTTTAAGCAGAATTTACACCTCTGTGTCAAATCGATGCTGTACCTACCAGTGTAGGCTCTGCATGGACGTAGAGCCTACACTGTACCCTGCCTGACATGCACCTCCCCAGAAATGTAACTACATGTCATGGTGACGCAGACCTCCCGTCTATTTCTGTAAGCTGAAACCATTTCCCTCAGTGGAAACGAAGCTTTTATTTACTTTAATTTCTGAAGACAATAGAGCCTCCACAAAATACCATTTTAAGTCTTGTGTGATTAATCTTGGCTTCATATGAGTGGAGGAAATTGCCACTGATTGCTAGGCTAATTTATACAATGTGAAATGCCATAGGCTTGTGCTAAGAACGTTAGCATGTCAGACAGTTGAACCTTGTGAGGCATAATGGCGTAACGTCACCTTTGTTAAATGTTGCTGTTGTCCCTGGTTTCATATGAGTAGAGGAGAAGTCTGCTAGCCACTAGGCTAATTTATACAATGTAAAATGCCATAGGCTTGTGCTAAAAACATGTTGAATTTATGGGAAAAATGTGTCCAGATAAAGACAATTTTTTGTCTGTGAATGCTGCGAGTTATTGTGAAGCTGATTTGTGTACTTATGTTTGAAATTGTCTCTATTATGCCATTTTTAATGTGTGTCTTAGGTGTGTTTTGAATCAACTAAACTTTACAGCACTTCACAGAAACCCCGCTGTTGACTAGTGGATTGAAGGTGTAACTGCAGAGTGACACAGACATACCATCACACAAGTATAAATGCTCACAATATGCACACACATGTATAAATGCTCACAATTTACTCATTTTACAGTGTGTCATATTCATATTCACACGCACATTCACAGCCTTGCAGCCGAGGCTACCGTACATGGTGCCACTACTTCTTCACACACACTCACTCCCTATGCATGTATGTGAAGAAGTCGGACTGGAGGAGCCAGGGATCAAACTGCTGATCTTCCAATTGGTGGACAACCTGTCCACTGCCTCTGAGCCACAGCCACCCCAGTAGTCTTTGGATGATAAATATGTTGGTTGGTTGAGACTATTAGTGGTCATACTGTCATTATAAAATAATATAAACAACGTATAAAAGCCACACACTCACTACTACTGTTGTGTCCTTGCTTCTCATCTCTTGTGTATTTTTTTACGTTGAAGAAACTTGTAGAAGTTGAAGAACCAGCATTTCTCTAGCTTCCTTTTCATGTGTTGAGCAGACTTTACCTTTTCAAGTACTTACGATGTAAATTCACTGCACAGTTTATATGAATCAAAGCCATTTAGTGGAACTTCCGTTTTGTGCCAGAGTTTGTTTGCCTGATGATAATTACAGACTGGAAGTTATACTTTACCCACTCCTTGTTTTTTTCCTTTTGATCATGCTACATCACACACAGCTTACCTCTAATTTGATACACACTTGTTCATGTTAATGAAGAGTGTGCGGCCAATCAGCCAAATGAATTCATCATCAGCCAAGTGAAAAGTTTGTAGGTAAAAACAAAGTGTTTGGTTTAAATTTCTGGGTGGGCAGGGACTCGGTAAAGGAGCACTAATCAACAGGTGAAGAGGGCAACACCTGACCGAGCAGGTAATTATAGTCTTATCAAACCAACTGAACACACTGATTATTGTTTGGGCCTCCAAATATAGTGAAGCTATTACCTGCGTGACTTTTAATGTGACCTGATGGAGTAAAAATAGGAACATGCAGCGTGGATAAAGGTGTGGAACATGTTTCAGATTAACAATTGACAACTAATAATTGAATTCTTCAGCTGCTGCTTCGTTTTGGTGCCGTAATTGAACATGGCCGAGCTTTCGCTGCTACTCAGTGTGCATTTACATAACTGATTTCTGAGAAGTGGAGAGGGAGTTGTCCAGCTCATATTCCTAAATGGGAGGCATACAGTGCTGTAATTTCACAGCTGTAATGTGGCATCAAATTAGCCTTTCAGATCAATGCCTAATCTAACCTCGGCCCAGAAAAAGATCTGAGCGATCCAGTCTCGAAGAAGGCTGCCAAATCCCCCAGCATCCTTAGTGGTGGTGCCGTGACGACACTTTAATAAGCTGTAAGCTCCTCTTCTGATTTAAGACAACCTGAAATATAACACTAATTCCCTTGATGAAAGGAATGTTATTTCTATAAATGTGACACATGTAACACAAGCTCAGGCAAGGGTAGGAGAGAAGGGGAGCGCGTGGGGGATGAAGATGAGGATTTGCTTTCTGCCTAATGCACATATTTGCTGAAGTGGCTTCAGCCAGTGTCTTTTCAGCTGACCTCCTCTCACTCAACCCAAAAAAAAAAAAAGGTTTCAGTGTGATATTCCTTCCCACTTTTTCTCAAGATGTTTGATCTCTAAGCTCAGAAGAGGGTATTAGACTTCACAAAGGCGAGCCGTTGATACCCCAGGGATCAATACACCCCGGCTGGTCAATTCATTAGAGTCCTACAGTGATTAATTAAGTTGTCCTAAGCATCGGAAGCAGGGAGCGACAGAGGACGTTAAAAGGGGGCGAGAAGAGAGGAAAAGAGCTGGCTCGGATCGACGCGGGTGGCGAGGAGTCCTGAAATGTGAGGCTCGGCGGTGATGTGTGCTTTTGAGTTTTTCATCTGTCTTCACCCCTGTCTGCTCTGTCCTTGGAGCCGGGGCTGTTCATTAGAGGATGAGGAGGAAGCTGGATACCACAGTGTGAAATAGGGAGAGATGCTAATCCTGACAGGTTAGTCATTAAGAAGCCCTTAGAGAGGAGGAAGAGACAGAGCAGGAGTGGAGGGGGAGGAGGCGAGAGGAAGGACGAGAGAAAGAGCACAGAGTATGAGAGCAGGCAAGAGTAGCCTTGTTATAATCCTGGTCAGACACAATGTGAAGCACAGCAACCTTTAACCCCGACAGCTTGTTTTTTTTTCCCCCCATTCACCGATTTTTCTTTCATGTTTAAAACACATTGTGTGGCTTTTAGCTGTCACTGACTGGTCTTTATTGACCTGCGACCTTCCGAGGCCTCAGCCGATACTTTTCTGGTGCTGTCATTACCTTTAACAGAGTCTAATTGACCATATGGACAGAAAAGCGTGCACACGGGGCAGAGGAACAGAGGTTACATGGGATTCATGTCATCATTTGCGTGCATATATGTGTGTTCACATCTTACTCACACCTCTCCATGATTTTATACCTAGCCTTTGGGCTAAAAAGAACTGGAAACACTTTACATTAAGATCCCTGTGATAAGCGCTCGTCAATAGGTAATAAGACTCTTTAAGTCCTAAGGCAACTTCCCTGGCCACGTCTGGCAACACTTTTTATACCAAAATCTAAAAAAAGGCAACAGTTATGTGATGAAATATCAGCCCTGTCTCCTGAAAACACAGGCATCACCACTTTTAAAAACTCCTATTCTAACCTTCACAAGCACTTGAATTAAGTGGCACATACTAAAGGCAAAGATGTGGTTTGCTGGCTGACACTAGCCGTGCAATGTTAATTTTTTAACATTATAATCAATATTGTATATTAGGGCTGCCCCCTAATAGTCGACCTATATTAATGAAGGTTCATTAGTACAATTTTGTATTTCTCTATAATGTAGCACAGTGTTAACAATGTTACTGATACTATTCTTTCTCACACCTTCAACTCAAATCACTGTGTTGCCCTGCCCAAAATATACAATTTAATAATTAAATCAATATTGTAAACACGCAGGCGACTAATGGCCCTAAATGACGACTATTGGTCGATAAGGAAAATTCTTAATCGGGGCAGCCCTACTGACGGACAACGTGTCTCCACTTACCTGCCTGCCTGTGATTGCTGGACCCATCCACCTCTTCCCTTGCCCATCCTTAGTGGACTCTATGACCTATATGCTGCTCTGAGCATCTAATAATGACGGCTGTGTGAGATCAGGCTCGCTGCTAAAATAGAACAAATTGCTTGTTAAATTTTTTTTTTTTTTTTTTTAAAAATTGGAGGATACTTGTTGCACAATATTTCTGACAATTACTTTAATAAGGATGTCAAATCTCTCCTGACAATTATTTTATACTTGGCTAAAAAGTGCATCTTGCTGTGATGGTCTGCTCCACAGGTCCCCACGGCATGTGGTCATCACAGATATCAGCTGTGTTTCCTCTGGAGAAACTGACTCATGATCTCAATAATAAATCAGGCAAGTTCCGGCAACTTTGGGAACCATTACACTTTTTTCTCCAGAAATTCTGACTTGCTCATCCCTGGAGGGCAATAATGGATCGCTCCATCTGTCAACATCACAATGCTGTAAAATCTTTTTTTTTAAACTTATTAGCTTATTCATTCTTATTTGTAATACACTGCAGCATTTGTTCTTCGGGTTTTTTTTGTGTGGATATTATTTTCTATACTTTTCTGTCTTGTCTGTCTTTATGTTTAGGTGTTTGGTTCTGTTGGTTGGCTTTGTTTGTTTATATATGTCTGTGCTTTATTTGAAAAATCTAATAAAAGAAAAGAAATTGGAGAAGAATTATTTCCAGCATAGCTCTACCGAACAAATTGAACATTGTAATGAACACAAAAGGTACCAATAAAAAAGACATTACATTTCTTATATATAATCTCTTTCAGCTAACTCAAAAAAAGGCACATGACCAACCTTCAGCATTGAAATGTGGTTGAAATTATGTCAGTTGTTGTTCATTCATTCATTCATTCATTTTCCAGAACTGCTTATCGTGATGGGGGTCACGGCAGGGGCTGGAGCCTATCCCAGCTGACACCGGGTGAGAGGTGGGGTAAACCCTGGACAGGTCACCAGATGATCGCAGGGGTAACACATATGACTGGTACACACTACATGACATTTCTGCCCATTCTGAAAGTCACTGTGTCAGATTACACGATTGTGAGTCATAAAATCGTGCCGTGACTTGGCCGACAGACATGACTCACTACACAGTGGTCCACACCAATCATCTCTGGTCGTCTTTCATGATGTGCATGATGTCATCTGGTTATTCTTGTCCTATTTTTATTATTATCATTACTATTTCATTCACTGTGTCTGTTCATGTGCCAGCTGAAATGTTGTAGTAACGTAAAAAGCGCCACCAGATGGCAAGAGCTACATGTGAAGTATTCTACGCAAACATGCAAGTCACTGAATCCTCCACAACAAATTCCTGCGAATGTTTCACAATAGAAGCTTATTTTGAAAATGAAGGGATTCTCTCAACTGAAGTTATAATGGGCTTTTAATCTGAAACAGATACAGGGAGTGTTGAGTTTGAAATGATGGCACGATGCATTACTTTTTTTTACTCTGTGTGGTAACGTCCCTAGACGAAATATCAAAAAGGTTGGGGTGTTGTCGCAAAGTTGTCTACGGCAGCGTAAACCCACTCTGCCACGGGGAGAACATGCAACCTCCGCCCACTCCCACCCTGGGTTCAAACCGGGAATCCTTTTGCTGTGAGGCAACAATGAACTACAGTGCTGCCAAGGTGTCAGTTGTGTCAACGTTGAAACAACTTTTAATTCTGATGGTTGTAACAAAATTCTCATAAATCAACACTGAAATAATTTTGAAGCCTTTGAAGTTTATGAAAAATCAATGTTGATTCATCTGTCAAACTCAAAACATAATTCAACAGTGATTCAGCAGTGAATCAACATTAGCCAGCTGGGTTGTGCAGCCCTCGCAACTGCCCTAATAGCCTCCTTTATGTACTGTTATGATATACGAGGTCCATTTACAGTCTTGACTAATAATGCTCACCATCAGCTATTTATTTGTGAGCTCCAGAAAAGCTAAATAAACTTATAAGGAGCAGTAAGGTGCAGCATGACCTGCTGTCAGTCACCAGAATTCGACTTCTCCACACGGGTCCACGTCGCGCTGATGATGCAGGATGGCAGTCGCCAAAACTGTCGAATCAATGAGTCACCTGTCAGTCCATATGACTTCATGTTTACAGCTCTTTGTTTGTTTGTTAAAAGCCGCCGTGAACATGATCCAAACCAGAACTAAAAGGCGATGATGTTATTTCTTCTCCCTTGATATGGGCCAAATGAACTGAACCACAGGTGTGAAAGAGCCCTCAATCCTTCTGTCACTGCACAGCTACTTGCCTTCACATTCCCTCCGACACATCTTTCAACACTCATGCTCGTTTTATGGTGAGCACAAAGGTGCGACAGTCAATGCTAACACATTACCATAAAGCTGAAGGGATTCAAATTATAGGCCCTTTGAAGCCTTCTAACGTAAATTGGGCGAAATTACAACTAGCGCGGGTGGCTGTCGCAGAGGCTGATGCCTACATAATTACAGTGTGCTGCCTTCCTTGGCAGGAAAAGAAGGCTCTGATGAATCTGCCCTGATTGCCAGTATTTAGCAGCATCGTCCTGATTGCGCATACAGTGCATGTGACAGGTAGCTGTTAATCCTTTCAGTTCTTTCTCTTACAGTATGTCTGTTTTTGTCTCAGCCTGAACTCGAACCTCTGTTCTTTCCGCAGAGATCCCTGTCTGTCTTCGTCTCTACAGTATACGCGTCTCTCAATGTGTATTTACAGTGTCTCGTCCCTCCTGCATCGCTTCACTCCGCTGCGACGATGAAGCTGTCAGCTCCAGGGTTGCCAAAGCACCGCATTTCCATCAATACATGTTCAATTAGTCTGGCTTTCTGATTTGTTTGTAGCAACAATAGGCCGGGGTGTCAAGGTACATGAGATGATGTTACCATTCAACCAACCAACAACACAGACAGGTAAGACAATACGCTGTAATCCAAATACACACAACTACACTACACACACACACACACACACACACACACACACACACACACACACACAAACACACGTGTGCATCATCTACACAAATCCACCCACACAAAGCTAATTACTAGCATCCTTTCAGCGATTTTTTTTTCTACTTTAGCTGTCAACACAGCACATTTCCTGGAAGGTGACAAATAAGCAAATGTAGCAATTTTTTTTTTTCAATTACACTGATGCATTGCAAGATTATTGTTTCACACAAGAGATATTACCTCCATTTGGCCTTGAAAACTTGTTAGATGAGCATAATTATATATTTTCACACTGACAAGTGATGCATTACACTCTGCGTTTCCTGACAGTTGGTATCCAAGGCTTGTGTAATGATATCAAGCGGAGTTAGGAAGAAGGAAAGGAGAGCTACACAACAACAACAACAAAAAAACCCAACATAATCCACCAGTGGGATGTGGAAGTGTGTGGAATCCAGTATTCCCTTCCGTCGAGGCCCTGGGGTCCCATTTTAGATAACCAGTATTTCACAAATAGGACTATTTTTTTTGCTTCTGTGGAAATAGCTCCTCAGATGATGGCTTCACAATGAGACAGGATGGAGCTCTCTGTGCTGGGAGAATGCTTTAAATAATAAAAGCACATGGGGCTTCATGAATAGAGTATTATGGGGCTGTGAATGGAGGCTTTTTTTTCTCCCTCTCTGGCTTTTGCCTTTGCTTCCCATGCCGGCTCCAAAAAACACTCTGCCCACTGTCCGGCTTTTCCCTCAAGAAATGCAAAGAGACAGATGGGGAGAGAGACGGAGAGACAGAGCAAACACATGAAAGCTTAAATTCTGGATTTGAGGGCAGTTATATGATTTATGGAGCAAATATTTACTTACAAAAAAAACAAGAAGGGGATTTGTCATCTGAACATATAGTCAATCCTTTACATATCTTTTAATCTGAAAATCAGGAATAATCCACTGTCAGCAAACAAAGCTTGGAAAAAGCCAAATAACGGAAACTACTAACCATATAATATACATCAACAAAAATAATAATTAGAAAGTGTATTGAGATAAATAATGTGAGGAAGTGAAGGAAGCTGCAATATGACAATTAAAGATGGAGAAAGTTGACTATTGAGTGTCATCAGATACAGAGTCTGACTTCCAATCGAAATAATAGATGTAGCCACCTATTTAAAGCCTCCAGTTTCGAATTTTGCTGTCGCCATCTTGGATTTTTGGAGCTAGCTGCTAGCTTAGTTAGCACGGTGCATTTACAGCTACGCTTAACTGTTATAAGACTGACGCTAATGCTAAGTTTCGATAGTGAAAAACAGGCTTAGAAAACCATTAATTCAGAGCATGCAGGCTCCACACAGAAGGGCTCCCTCACCCCAGGTTCGGACTGGGAACCCTCTTGCTGTGAGGCAAAACGCACCACTGTGCCGCCCAGGCTTAAAGCCATTAAAACAAAATGTACTTAAAACTTAATTAAAAAAAAAAACAGAATATCCGACCCCAAATGTTAATAATAGTATTACACTTGGTGAAGAGCACATTATGACTTATTTAGGACTTGAAGCTCAAAGACTAGGACTAAGACTCAACTTGGGACTTGTTAAGGCCTTTGCACAGTGAGTCCATTTCTTTAATCTGTCATCGAAAAAAAAAAAATCGTAATGCACAGAAACCTTGCACACTGAGTCCAATGCATTGTTTTTGTTCTACAAGTTGCGAAATTTCACAACATGAGACAAAAGGAAAAGACATATTTTCTATCTTGCTTCTCTCTACTGAAGTTATTTAGCCATCAGCACTCTCTCCCTGTGTCTTGCATTTGGCACCACAGCTGCATGAAGGGATTGAGCTGTCCTCCATCTCTGTCACACTGTCTCTCTCTCTCAGTCTGTGTGCGATCCACATCCTCCTCCTCATCATCCTCATCAGCCACCTGAATATTACTATCTGACTTGTTGAGCTATCTCAGTTATGAAAGGATACTGTGCAACCCGATCCTTCGTCTTATCACGGATGTGTCCTGCTGCCACATTTTCCTCATTGATTACTGGTCAAACGTCTCTAAAGGCTCTGACAAATGCTAAAAACGCAGGAAATCAAACCTGTTCTAAAAACATTAATGACAGACTAAAGGTTCAGAATCAGTGTGCAAATGTGACTGACACAACATGAGGATTTGCCTGGTTTGACTTGGGACTAACTCAGGATTTGAAAGCAAAGACTTGAGACTAGATTTAGGGATGCACCGAATATTCGGGAACCGAATATATTTGGCTGAATATTGCAAAAAAACACACATTCGGTATCGTTGTTTAGTTCTTCATTAGTTTTTGTAGATGAACACCCTCCAGATTAGTGTTGTCACAGTACCAAAACTGGGACCCACTGTATGATACCAGTGAAAGTATCATGGTTCTGAGTAGTATCACGATACCACAGTGAAAATGAGGCAGATGTGCCTTTTGTCATTTATAAAAAGATAAATCACTTTTCTATAATACATCAATGATATTTCAATGGAATAAATTACTTATTGACTTATTCATACTTCAAAAACAGCATCAATAAGTGATTAACATAGGGGGGATTGAAATAAAATAAAATAAATAAAAATAAAAATCAACCAGCCACCCTCCTTCCCTGACAAGTAAAGAACAGCCCCTTCAAAAGTAAAGAACAGTCCCTAAAGTGCGGTGAGGTTTGTGGGCCGTTACCTGCCACAAAGAGTAATGTGAACGGCTCGTTTCTCCTCTGACACGCACATACCTGTGTGCCGCCATGGCTCGGCTGTTCAGGTACTTCTGGGCAGTCATGACACCAAGAAGAGGACATTATTCGAGCCGGACTTCTCTGTCGCCGGTAAGCCTATGGCTGCCGTATTTGACAGGAATACATTCCTGTCTGTGTCTGTGACCCCCGTTCAACCCACAACCGGCGGGATTCGCCTTTTGTTTCTGCTGCTGGTTGAAATCTGTACTCGCACAGCGTGCTGAATGATTTATTTTGCTCGAACAAAACTATTTTTAGTCGCAAATGCGAGTGCAGTGACAGACGGAGTAAAATATCGCCACACTGCCGACATTTTACTGCGTCTGTCACCGCACGCTGTTTGCTTGCGTTATCAAAACACGCCGCTATTATTCGGCCTTGCTTTTCACTTATTCCACCAAATACTGAATGTGTGTTTTTTTGCAATATTCGGCCCAATATATTCGGTTACCAAATATTCGTGTATCCCTATTAATAATCTTTCTCCAGAGTCACATACTGCACCGTTAAAACAAAGAACCTGCACTCAAAGGTGTGCACTAAAATCTAAAACCCCAAGTTTTAAGTTTTAAAACCAGACAGTTTATTCTGTCCTGTGGTGTGTTGAACATGCTGTATCCGAACACATCTTATAGCTAATTAATACAACTATATAGAGAGCTCATTAATACTTTACTGAGAACAAGAACACACATTAATCCTTGTAAGAGAAACACAAGGACATGTAGGCTTTCATCCGGCATGCATGTTTGATGAAAGATAATGAATTTAATCTATTTTCTATTTATACCTTTTTATGGTTGAGTCAAAGAACGGGAGCAAAAATCAATTGGGCAGCAGCCTGAAGGCATCACTGATCTGAAAGTGCCAGAAAACTGTGCTTTTGCAAAACAATGTCACCAGCCTGCCCCGTCACAATCTGCTGTCTCCATCCTCCTCTGTGATGTCTTATTTTAGACGTCGATACTGCCAGTCACACAGCACAGCTTCACAAGTCTCATTCTGAGCATACCGGCCTTATCTGTGGACAGTGATCAATGTCACTAAATGTTTGGCCTTTTAATTTCCTGCGTCCTTCTCTATCCTCTGAATATGACCTTTCTTAATATCCACTGGTTTTCCCTCTGCTTTCTAACCACATCCTGTCAAATGACTCTGTGTCTTCTTGCATCCGCATAAACGGGCACTTGCATGTCTCCTATCATGCGTGTGAGTATGTGCGTGTGAAGCTGGCCAGAGCTCTGACAGGTGGACGGTGTGTTAGGGGGCCCCTCCCGCGGCCTCTGGTCCTCTCCAGCGACCAGCGGAGGAATCCACCGCGTCACGTCTCCTTTCCCCCGATTCACGCATCACCACCTGGCGCTCTGACAGCGGCTGCTGCCCGTCGTGGCCCCCTTGTCAAACCCTGTTGCCATACCCCTTGACACCTTCCCCCATATCTCCGCTCAAAGTGCCAAAACCACTGCCGCTGAATGTTTGATTTCTATTTATTCATGTGGTGTTACTGCTCCCCCACACACACACACCTCCCCCCCCCCCCCCCCCCCCCCCCCCCCCCGCTCTTGAATAACTTTCAAAAATATACTGTATATCTCAAACACATAGCTGCCTGTGTACGGGAGCTGTCAGGAGGCTGTCATGTTAGCCAGCTCTGCTTGGCATACACACTGTCTTATGAATTCATGAGCTTGAAGATGAGAAATCTCTGTAAAAGTGTCTGTATCTCTGTCTTTGTGTACATGTGTTTGCCTTTGATTCATGTAGGTGGCACAGCCTTGATGACATATTGCATAAATGAAACACTGCATGCGCAATGATGAAAAATAAAATCCATACTCTGTATACATTTAGGTGAACAAGGTGCAAGGTACCGGTGTACAAACATGTGCATGTTTTGGCCTTTACCGTTTAGAAAGTTGCCACTTCTGTGGAGTTAGATTCACCGACATGTCTGATAAAAGATTTTTCAGGTCCTCCAGTTTTTTATGTAAAAGTTCTCGTCTAATCAGCCTTCAGTCTGGACTGATTTAACATTGGAGCCCATCTCTGCCTGTCCTTAATCAAGCTCTCATCATGTTTCCTGCGCTCCATGAATGATTCACTGTCAGTCAGAGCCGAGCACGTGGACAGCCTCTCAAGGACTTGTTTTCTGTCTGGAAGTTCTGTAACATCTTCCAGCCTTTTTAGATAAAACAAAATTATTCCGCGGGCTCAGAGGATGAAGGGCGGATATTATAATGTCACAGAAGACGTTTCTGTGATAAACTTTCACCGCCGCAGCGCTCTGCAGGTCAATGAAGCTTGAATATGAGGCCAGAGTTCTGCAGTTAAATCCTCTAAAACATTCAGGTCAGATTTTCTGTACATCGACCTCCAAAGACACAGAAATCATTACTGTCTACTGTCCTACAGACCTGCCTGTAGACATCAGAAAAATCTCTCAACTGCAATCTTAAGTTTTAGCAACACTGTTAGTGTTATATTGCTTTGGTGTATTTTTTATTGCACTTCCATCATCTGACAGTCATTCCCTTGGTTTTTCAAGTTGATGTAGGCATCACTTTATATATTCTTTTGTCTGAGCCTTGGTGGCCAGCCCTGTCACCTAGAAATTAAGTTTATATACACCTAACACGTTTTGACGGAAACACAACGCCCAGCAAATTACATTTTCTATTAACATAATTGCTAATTAACGTACCTGGCAAGCTGCAAAAATGTTGAGACCAAATGTAATGAAATGTTTACTGACAAGGTGAATTTTTTGCCTCAAGCTAAAGTTCAGGCTACAGCCCGTCCATGTTGGACACCCCTCCAACTGAGCGCACTGAGGAAATTCCTAGATGGACTAAAACTTTGGCACTTTGGTTTGTACAGACCCAATTGAAGCACTTAAAAATCCAGATTCCGGTCTGACTCTCTTTTGTTCTCAGTATGCTTGATTTCCTTTGCTTCACAATAAACGAACAAAAATTGTTTTCTGTGGTGTTTTCATGGGAATGTGGCTTTTTCAGACCAATCTGTGGAGTGCTTATGGTTGGCATGTTCTACATTTTATTCTAAGCGTGTCATGGAGTCTTTGTTTTGACTCGTTCTCGCCATCTTGGTTACGGTGCACTCCAGTCTTGGTGATGACTTGGTCTCCGTTAAGGTCAGGGACAGGCAACCTGCACCTCTGAAGCCATATACGTCTCTTTACTTGCTCTCCAGTTGCTCCCTGTGTCTTGAGAATTTTCTTTTTAATGAATAACCAGGGTATATGCAGGAATCCTGAGGTTAATTTCAATACCTTTCTAAGACGTTTTTAAGACCTTCCAAAAAAAACCTTGAGACCTCATCGCCACTTCAAGCTGTCGTTAGCAGCAACACATCTTTAACTTACTAAACAGTTGTAGTTTGCAATTAAATATGGAGCACAAACATACAACAAAACTCAGATAAGATGAGAGGGAACAAAGCTTGAAAGAATAAATTAAACCAAAGGCAGGTTTATTACAATACACCTTAGGTCATAACAAGTGACACAGCTCTACAGCTCAACATCAGCTATTCAAGGCAAACTTGCTGAAAACAACAATAACTTGGTGAAATTACAAAACTCATGACATGTGCCTCAGTTCATGTGTTTTGCCTTCCATCAACTTCCATTTCCCCATTTTTATTGTCTTTTGCTCCCCTGTTTGGCTCCTGGACGCACGCTATCGCGTGATATCGCACAGGTACACGCACGGCCCGAGTGGCATTCCGAGTGCGCCTGCCTACACATCATTGTTTGTAAAAGTTGCAAGGAGGAAAATAAATTACATTAAATTATATTCATGGATAATTTTTGTCAAAGCTTGAATGCCAAGAAAATTTAATACTTCATAAAATCTCGATTAAGACTTTTTAATACTTTTTAAGGGCCTTAATTTTCCGACATTTAGTTTATCAACTTTTAATACTTTTTAAGACCCCACGGACACCCTGATAACAGACATTTTTTAATTTATCATCATTGTAGGCCTTCAGAAATTCTTACATTATCCTGTTGTAAAAATGTGCAACCTATAAACAAAAAAAAAGGAAAACTTTTAACATTTCAACATCTAAAATGTCTGTCATATGTCAATGGCTATTGACAGGTTAAATAAAAAAATTAAAATAAAAAATGACCTGGCACCTTTTCCTCTGAATTTTGCCAAACTTCAGTAGCAGTGCAGTCTTGAATCTCTCTTGCTAAACTAGCTATGGATTCCAAATCCAAAAAAGGAGAAATTCAGGAGTCGTATGGAGAATTCAAAAGTGAGTGGGCAGATCTGTTTGCTCTGAGCAGCAACACTGCAAAGTTAAATTAGGAAATGATCATTAATAACTGCAGAGTAGCCACCTTGTGTGAAAACACAGGTATTGCACGATGCTCATTTTGACTTATAAGTAACGCTGATAGGCTGATAGATGTGTTACCTTCCTTGTAAGGCTCACATACGTTTATTATAATTTTTTGGTCAAAACTGTCTCTTTTGATAGTAAAGGTTGCTGACTAACTGGTGAACCACAATACTGCTATAACCTTTACATATTTACATGCAGACATTTTTAGTATTGTGACATTGAAAACTGTAAAATTCTTTCCTTATTTTGTGGTTACACTGAAAAAGGTTTGTTCCTACAGTAAGTCATTTAACTTTATAATTACAGCAAATCAAACACATTACCAGCTCGTCCAGGATGTTGTGCAACAATGAACACAAATTCAGCCAAGAATTCTGCGCAACCTTGCAATTTTGTCTGATCGCTGCAACTTTTCTGCAAATTTAAAAACTAAAATGGGTAAAATCTCATTTCATTGTAGAGCTGTATGCAACGTATCGATTCACTCAGCCCCTCCTTGCCCCTCTTATCATGACACCACTTCTGCGGGAGTGTGAGCTCTATACCCGAGTTAGAGTCACACACACATTAAAAAGGCTAACTTTTAGCATCACACAGCTAGCGTTGCCAAATGGTTATTAAAGGGTTTGGCACAGGGGTCGACATCCTTTACTATCAGAAGAGCCATTTTTGACAAATAATAATAATAAAAAACATTGTCTGGAGCCACAAAACATATTTGAACCTTATAATGACAGCAACACAGCCTGTTAGGTCTAAATTAGCCATCAATATTACTAATGGGTCAAAATGGACATTTATTAATATGTTTCATTATGTGATGGCTACAGGGAGCCAACGGAGAGGGGCTAAAGAGCCGCATGTGGCTCCAGAGCCACAGGTTGCCTACCCCTGATTTCACAAGAGAGTTGAGCAGTAATAATAATGGTGTGAGTGGTTTTGGGACTGTATAGCAGCTCGTTGTTGGATATTAGCTGCTACTGCTATGTTAGGTCATGCAAACCCGGGGAGAGAGAGCAGGAGGCGACAGGCTCAGGGAGATGGCCCTTAAGCACTGCGTCAAACAGAACAGCTACTCACTGGTGATCTGCTGCTGCTCACCCCCAACTCCCCTCTCATCACAAATAGATTCTTATTCTATGGGAAACACTGAATGCTCAAAATAATGGGTTCTGAATCTGAGACAGCATTGCAATAATTCAATTGCAAAAAAATACCTAAAAACCTTGCAACACGTATTGCATGTTTTTTTTTAGAAAAGCTGCAGCAAGCATTTCAGGTCATAACAATCCCAAAAACAGCCTGCGAAATCCTGAAGGGACTGTATGACCAGCCGGTCTGTAAATTACATTTTTACTGCAAACTACACCAAAAACGCTCCAAATACACCTGATGGAATTTCTCAGCAAGGACAGAAACACCTGCAGCATGTCCTCTCTTTTCCACACTTGCTCCCTGTGACGTGACGTCCCTCATTAATCCTTTGTCCTTCCTCTCACCTCCTCTCCTGACCCCCCGGTTCAACATTTGCTCAGCTAATAAGCATAGCATTTCAGCTGAAACCATTTTTTTTCCTCTTGATTTACTGTGCACCATGGCGCTTCTCCAAATTAGAATGTTTATTTATGGCCATCAATATTTAATTGAGTTTACTCTAATCTTGCGTTAGTGGGTTCAGAAGTCTCTGCATGGCTGTTTAAATATTAAAATTAATTGGAGCGGAGATACTGTAAAGAGGCTTGGCTTAATTGTTCTGGGAGAACAGGTAGCTTCTAAAGCCTTGGCATGCAGAAGGCACCACAGACACACACACACACACACACACACACACACACACACACACACATATTTTGTACACCAGATGAGTTCTTTGAGATTTCCTGCTGAACGCACAAACAGGATTCTCCGTCCACAGCCGAGTCGTTGTGAAAAGTGTTTACCAAGCATGTTCATTCAGCTGTTGCACGAGCTAACAGGGTTAACAATAACAGAGTTAATAGTTTAAGCTGCATGTAGTGAGATATCACATGCATTTATTAGGTAATATAAAAGCTTACTTTAAATGCATTAAAGTCAATATACATTATGTGAACTGACAGATAACAAGGTCAACATTTGTGTGAAATCTTGTGACAGACTTATCAGCTACTTCAGCATTGAGGAATCCATTCAAGCTTGTATAAACATCAGAGTTAAAACTTTATAGACACTGGCTGAACAACAGGATGTTTGCTGTGGTTTCTTTGCTGTGAACTTCAGGATTTAAAAGAATAGTTTGACATTCTGGGAAAGACACATGTTTGACACTCTGTACTCTAAAGAAGGAAAGCAGCATGTTTACTCAGCATGTGCCCCAAAAATGACATATGTTTATGTTCAAGTGACAAACCCTGCAGCGACCGTGGTAATTATGACCAGAGCAAAACAGGAAGTGAGATGAGGTTCTTATAAAGTCTGTGTAGGGAGGATGTTGGAGTGACTGGAAGGGTCAACAACACATCAGACTTTAACACTGTTTGTTTACGACCATTACGTTCACCAGTCAGCGTTGGTTTTATTAAAATGTAACCATGATCAGCCCCTGACTTTAACCATGTATTTATTAGTCACTATGACAACAAAGCTCTCCTAACATTTACAAAAAGGCATTTTAATCCAAACCACAATGTTTCTAACCTTGACAAAGGGCTGATTTTAACCTATTATATGATCTTTCCCTAAACCTAACCAAGCCTTCCCACAGAGCTGACTCATCATAAAACAGATTTGTTACAGACACATCTTGTTCTGCTATTAAAAATGAGTTGCTACCTCCTCCCCTTGAATCTCCGCAAGTGTTGTGAGGACTCTAAAACTTCACCTGAGCCTCCATTGGCATATGGGTAAGTAGATAATGGCTGAATTTTCATTTTTGGGTGCACTATGCCTTTAAGTGGGTCAAATGTTATATGTGTCGACCTAGAGGATTATTGATGTTCTTTGTCTTTTCATTTGGAGGACTTGACATTTGGATTTTGCCAATGGTTGGAACCATTGATTGTATAAAGGCGGACAGCATGGCAGCTCCCCATAAGTGAAGCCAAAACTGGGCAGCCAGTAGCTCAGTGGTGTCCCATATACAAAGGCAATGTCCGTCCTGCAGTGGTTGTGGGTTCAACTCCAGTCTGTGGTCCGTTGCTGCATGTCATCCCCACTCTCTCTCTCTTTCATGCTTAAGTCTATTCTGGCAAAAAAACAAAACAAAGTGAAAACCAACAAAGTGAAGCCAACACATTTTGATCGTCCCCTGGTGGCTGCACTATAGGTCATAAACCCCGCCTCTGCATGTTAGCTGATGGGACATGAGCCAAACTAAGAAATGAAAGTGTGCTTAAATAAAGTTTTCTCAAAGATGGTTTCTCGGGGCAGCTGTGGCTCAGAGGCAGAGCAGGTCCTCTATTTATCAGATGATCCCGGAAGTATCCTTGGGCAAGACACTGAACCCCAAATTGATCCTGATGGCTTTACCGTCAGGTTGTGGTTGTCTATTAATATTTAACTGTGTAGCAGGTGGCACCTTGTATGGTCGCCTCCAGCATGTGAATGGGTGAATGTTGGTTCTGTAGTGTAAAAAGCACTTCGAGTGGTCGACATACTAGAAAGGTGCGATACAAGAGCACATTTACTGTTTCTGTCACTTTAGTTAGTTCTATTCACGATGATGTTTGTTCAAGTCTGATAAGCTTGTTAGTTATTTGACGCTGTGAAAAAGGGGGTTTTGACATCACTGTTGACAGATTTGTATTCCAATCACTGTGCTCCTGATCAGTGGTGCTGCTGGCCATTGGGTCGGTCAGGTATATGGGCAGGAACTCAATAGCGTGGCTCCACTTCACACTCACGACTGTGCAGACTCTGGCTCCAAATGATGTCATCAGCACAAGATGGCAGCAGCCATACCTGGGATATTTTATTGGAAGTTCGAATTGGAGTGTCGCCCATCTTCATATACAGTCACTGGTGGGATCAGGAACTTTTTGTTGTCACTGTAAGGTTGCCAGGCAACCAGCAGAGACTCATATTCGATTTCGCTCCGCAGATCAGTCTGGCCATGCAATCATAAAGGCACATTCTGGCATCAGTTAAAGGCACATTCTGGCATCTGTTTGTTACTCTGGGGCGGGCACGTCATCAGAATAGGAGGGACAAGGAGCAGAGTGAATACATTTCGTTAACAACCAACATGGCTACTGATTTTGAATCTGCAATGGTAAATGTGTTGAACGAACTGGAATGTCCATTTTCTTTAAAAGCAGAACAAACGGCTGCACTGAAAGATGTGTTTGCCGTCCTTCCTACGGGGTTTGGTAAACGTTTAATAACCAACTGGCTCCGTTGATCTGGAAAAAGATGGGACTCAGTGAAAACCCAGCGGCTATTGTAGTTTCTCAGCTAGTTGCTCTCACGGAGGAGCAGATAAGGGAAGCGACCAAGCTGGGAATCACAGCCAGGCAACTTGGAGTCCACAGCAAGGAGGAAATCCGCAAAGACGGCATCACTCTTTTCCAGACATCATCACAGCTCATCTCTGCTGCAAGCTGCACTTGCTTGCTGGTCTGTTTTTAGTGGCGTTGTGCTACCCTACGTCACACGTTTCGCTGATTGATTTTTCAACTTTCAAATTGCGTGAAGGGAAACTTTGAGTGATAGCCGCTGATACCGCCAGTTTTGTGAATTGGGTCTGGCAATGCCAGGCTAGTAAGATACTACACCAGCCAAGAAATAGAGTGCCCCAGGGATGACGATTTTCTGCAGGATTTTTCCATTGAATTTTGGATAATTGCAAAAAATAAACTCTGTGGCAAATGAACATTTATGATAGGGACACATTTTGTTCAGCAAGATAATCTTCATGAATGATCACCACTTTCATGATAACTGAAGCCTGAATGCAATCGCCAGAGGTAAAAAGTCAACTACACTATAGTTGCATGACCTAACGTCCCCACTGTAACAAGACTGTGAAGATGTGTTTGGCTCAGCTTGGCATGATGAGGCTCTGCAGTCTTGTTTAACCACTTGTTAGCAACTGCTTTTTTTCAAAGATACACATTTACTGATGTATTTTATGTCTGAGAATAAAACGTGCTTGTTTTAACCACAGACCTTATTTCAGGCATTGAACCAAAAATCCATTAAAAAAAACCCATTGACTTTAAGATGAGGGAACCAAGAGTGCAAAAATGCTAACTCATTTTCAGGTTTTACAGGACTCATTCCTGGGGCGCTCTATTGCCTGGCACATAATCCTGCATAAAAACACAAAGTCTTGTTTTCACACTTTGGTTTTTGTACAAATTAACAAACACATTTAATTTATGAGTTTTAAAGGTGCTGGAAGGCAGATTTTGTTGCCCTGTAGACTGAGCCATGCTAGACGTTTCCAACTGTTTCCCATCTTCTTCACTGGTATTCTGTTGTTTACAAAGCTATACTTGGCCTACTTCCAGCATATATATGTGTACATTGAGCAAAAAATTGAAAATGGCTTTGCTCTCTGCCCTCAGAACATGTTTTTATTGTCTGTACCGAGGGTACGTACAGAGTTTGGCAAGCGAGCATTTGTGTACGCAGCTCCTTATATGTGGAATCTTCTGCAGAAGGACTTGAACTTGAGAAGTTGCACTCTTTGGTTAATCTCGGCTGTTTCAATGCACTGTAGCAGGATTTATTTTACACAATCCTCTATATGCTAATGTCACAGTGTATCTTAGCTGATCTTTGTAATCATGGGTAGTCGGCCTTTTTTTGCATTTTTATGGTTTACTTCTAGAATATATATATTTATGAGGCTTTTATTTGTAGTAATCTTAGTTTGTACTCTATATTGCTTGTTTTAGAACATTTCTATAGTTTTGTTCTATGGCTTTTGTCTGTAACTTATGTTGCTGCACATTTTGGCCAGGACACTCTTGAAAAAGAGATTTTTAACATAAATTTAACAGAAATCTAACCAGCTGCTGGCTCTAACCTCACCGATATGAAAGTGGTATTAATCCTCACATTATCTCTCAACAGAAAGGTGAACAGGAGTTTTTTCCCAAAATGTCAATATTCCTTTCATGTTTGTGCCTGAGAAGTTGTGTCATGAAGATTTTCTGATAATTAGGTTTTTGCAATTTGCATTTGATTTTATTGGGTTTGGAGTATGATGTGTTGGCACAATATTCTGTGGTATATAGTGTGGTTCATTTGGTTGAATTTGAATCACTTTGATTTGATTTGATTTGATTTGACTTGACTAAGTACACTGTCTCGGCTCGGCGCGGCCAAGTTTGACTCAGTGTGTTTCAGTTTGGTTGTCTTTGGCTGAGTTTATTTGGATATGATTAAGTTTGGTTTGGTTGGCTGAGGTATGAAAACAGGTCTGGAAAGCAGCAGAGAGCCCATGTTAGGCCTCGGGTTACGCTGTTGAGGTGATTTAAATAACACTGTCTGTCTCTCATTTCATTAATACACTTTCCCTCTCTCACAGAGCCTCGGGGCATACAGCTAGAGCAGCGACTGAATGAAATTCTGTTTTTCAAAATGAGCAGCATACTCGAAAGCGATGGTAATCTCAGATGTAGAAATTGGAAAAGTCAGCACAGCAAATGCATCAGCAGCTTTCCTCCAGACAAACATGCAATATTGATTCTCTTTCGGAACAGGTCATATTTTATGTATTTGTTTTAAAGATTTTGATATTGTGCTCCACTGCGCCTCAGCTTTGGGAGAGAGGACTTTTTTGCCTGTAAATTAACATTAATGATGACTGAAGCAGACGTGCACTCGCTGCCCGGTCACCTCACAAACCTGGTCACATAATGAATCTTAATTGGATCGTTGTGTGTGTGTGTGCGCGTGTGTGTATTTGTGTGTGTATATGTGTGTGGACTGCTGCCTGCAAATGACTATGTGGTGTTTCCCTGGCTCCCATTTGACCCTACAGCGTGCGTCAGTGTGTGTGTGTGCATTACTTCCCCTTGCACCAGCCAGCCTAGTTAGGCACACTCTCCTCAGACGTCTCTGCGAATGATAACTTTTGTTTGCTCACATCTGCGTTTTCCTCCTGTAGTTAAAATTCAAATACCCCGGAAATCCAAATAGATGCATCAACTGAATTGCACTCAGATACTGTGAAAGCGATTATTTACCATAATGGCATACAAGTAAATAACAAATAAACAAAGGCAAGGGGAAGAGTGAGCCAGGAAAAAAACATCCTCTGATAATAATTCTGTTTAAAGCACCGGAGCTGGCGATCACTCTTCCAGCCAATTCAGCTGACAATGAATTGTCAAATGGCGCTGACATCAAGAAGACAGATACCTTCATAAAAACTGCCTTCAGTGCCACATAAACAGCAGCAGGAAATGAACTAGAGTTTGAATTGCAAAGGACTGCGATGCGGCGAGGTCTATGATCATTAACCCGTCGCGGAGGGGAGGAGGGCGGATGGAAGCACTGCGTCTGTTTCCCCCAAGAGCCTCCCAACCTGCTCTGAACCGACCACATGCCTCATGCAAGTATTTTGCATCTCCCCAGACTCGTTTCTGCATGTATATTAGATGACCATGAAAACACTTGCAGAGCTATTCGTGCTGCTCTATAGGTTAATTTGGGCCGACTCTCATGGCTTCTGCTACATCTAAATGAAAACACGGCTATCCTCCGCGGGCTCTGCTTCCAAAAAGTTCAATCTAATAAAAAAAAATATAGATATAAATATATATACACCTGTTTGTTCTACACCTCCTGATGAAAAACAATGACAGGTAACCTTAAGCCATGACTGATCGCTGAAATAAAATGACGGCACTTTTTTAAGCTCCCCTGCTGACAAAGTCGAAAAAGTGTTGGTAAAGAGAATGCCCTACATTTTCAAGTGTTGAATACTCAAGTGGTGAATGATGAAGTTCAGGTGCTGAAGGATATGATTCCTTTTTTTCGAAACGCAACTCTTCATTTGAATTCCACACACTTTTACTCCAGTGCCTCGGTGAATAGAAACCAATAAAAAGACACTCCAGCGGCTCCTGAACTACAGTAATGACATGAGGAGAAAAAACAAAAACACGCTGATACTTTTCTTAAAGATACTTTTGCTTTTCTGCCTTCAACATCTACTACGTGTTTTATATTGAAACTAAGGTATTTTTTAAGCTGGACCCCATTTTCTCATGTTTCTGTGTCATAGTGACTCACTGGAACTATACTTTCTTTTATTGCAGCAGCAAATGTAATACCTACAGGCAATTCTGCACCATCAATTTACGCCCATTAAAAACATTTGTTTCTTTACTGACAGGCTCAGATTGTAATTAGAAGTGTTTGACAACACTACAGAAAAAAAACCTACAGAGAAATTAAATGTTTTTCCTTGTTGCTGTGACCAAGTCTTGCTCAAGGAGAAGTCTCGTTATAAAATCTTAGGCGAGGTGACTCACCGTAGAAAAAACAAAGGTGGAAACTTAAGTGAGAGTAAAGCCCAGTTCAGACGAAAGATTAGTGACGAGACAAACCATTTTAGAACGTTGCAGAGAAAAGTTGCAGTGGTGAGAACTGGCTGTCTGAGCTAGACTCAATGCTAACTCATTTTTGGGTTTTAGGACTCATTTCGGGGCACTCTATTCTGGCACATAACCCTGCAAAACAGGGCGTCAGTGGTTTAGTGGCTTACACCATAGAGATGACACCATCTCATCTAGTTGCATTGGTGTGAAGTTGCCTGTTTCAACTCGTCTCGTCACAATCTTTGGTCTGAACTAGACTTTAGAGAGATGAGTGCTGGGAAGAAGTTGTTGTGTTGGCCTACAGAAAGCATAGCTTAGTTGTGTCATGGCTGAATGTTTAGCTGGTTTCAACAATGTGTAAAAGTCTGAGATTTCAGGAGACTCAGACTCTACGAAAGGTAAGAAAAAACATTTAATTTCTCTGTAGGGTCTCTTCAGCAATGTTTTCAGATATTTACAATACCAATCTGCCTTTTAGTGGCAAAAACAAGCACTTTTAATGGACATAAACTGACGATGCACAATTGCCCTTAGGGGTTTCATAGCAGCCAGTTTGGCGGCTACGGCTACAGCAGCTGTAGCGTACTCACTCAATACTTGACCCCTTCAAAAATCGTTGTCTCCATTTGTCACTCTGACAATAAAACATTGGAAATATACCCAAAAAAAACCAGAGCTGTCGACTTTGCATTGGTTTTAGGAGTGAAATAGGGACAACACAGCTGTATGAGAGCAGATACTTTAATGTAGAAAGTCAGTATGATAATAAATCTGACCCCGACTAACATTTCCATGTAAGTTTTAGTAACACAAGAGGCGGAAACAGGGATGATCTGAGAGGGATGGAAATGGAGATGAGAAGAAGGGTATGTTGAGATTTAGGTAAGAAGGGGAAGGTGATGGAAAGGGACTTGTGTGTGTGTGTGTGTGTGTGTGTGTGTGTGTGTGTGTGTGAGTGTTAAGGGGTCTGACTGCTTTAAATTAGATGGCACATTGCTGCAACGGCTGAAGAATTTTATTAAGAGTCTTTATATCTTCTGCCTTAAGCCGCCCCGATCAGCATAATCCCTGTCCAAACAAGAGATAATGAATCTTCTCTTTTAGTATTGGGATAGATAGAGGAAAGCATGATGCCAGTGACGGGAGGGAGAAGTGCACAAATTATTGGATTTAGATTAGGAGGGGCCTATTTTAATGGGTTTGAAGTAATACCACAAAGTTAATGAAAAGTTGCCCCAGGCCTACATGTTTGGGTGGGGGAGCGTGTGTGTGTGTGTGTGTGTGTTTGTGTGTGGGGCAGAGAAAGCAGATTGGCCGATAAGCTGTGCTTAACATAGCTCATTGAAAATGCCCAGCTATTGTGAGAGCGGATGTTATTGTCTTCTGTTGTCTTTTTTTTTTTTTTTGTCGACTTTGTTATGCACTCATGTCCATATGTTGTGGTTTATTTTTAGAATTTATTCATGATCGAGTGGGTATGTGTTTGCGTTTTATGGACGGCTCATATTTGTGCCGACTTGACTGTCAGACAAACACAGTCTGTTGTTAAAGTCTGCTTATCTATGTATATATTCCATCTTAAATTTACATTTTCTCCTCTGGTTTGTTCAAAGACACTTAAAGCAGGAGTATAGCACAACACATTTAATTAAACTCTTTTATGTTTGGTGGTTTATCTGCACTGGCAGGGCTGCATCTCGTACTGTTTCTAATGACCTTGGAAACACTTTTGATCTTGCTCGGCTCAGTAAATGCAAATATATTTCTCACACTTGCCTTCCTAAAACATGCATTGTTGAGTTGTTTGTGCAGCCGGCTTGTTTCCACTTATAAAACTGTCTTTTTATTATTAAAATGCAGCCTTATTGCAATGTCGGATAGAGCTACAGAGGGAATTCCTGCCAGGTACAGCTAATTTATGGGGACGGAGCGGCTAACATCACGCAGAACAACAAAAACACAAGTCGTGCTCTATTCTTATGGATTTTTTGCCAGACCGATGGGACGGTACACAATGTAGAGAGAACTTCCCTTATATAGTCGGGGGGATCGAGTTATTGAGACATTGCACTTGTTGTAAAGGATTACAAAAAAAGTGTGAACAAGGTTGACTCATCCTTTCAATTCCTCAAGCTTGCCCTCATATTCATAATAATAATAAAACCAGCCAGCCTTGGTCTCTAAAGACCAGTTTACATGCACATGCACTCTCTGACACTCTTTTTAAGTGGAGCAGTGCCAATTAATCAAAGCAGAAATACCTCAACCTTGGCATTACAATGAATAACCACAGACACATTTAAAGGAGTCCTTGTATCTGTCCCTTTCCCCCCTTTCTTTCTATTAGACAAAGTGCTGCAGTGAAGAGGTGGAACACATGAAAGAAGCCGGAGAGAGAGTGCGGCTATACAGGCTGCACTGCAAGCGGATACAAAAAGAGCTGGATGGGCAGATATTGGCAGACAGACACAGAGAGAGGGAGACGCAGACAGTGATAAGAGCAGACATGTACAAGGTCCTCTGTGGCCTCAGTCTCCCACGTGCGCATAACCCAGACTTACCTCCAACAATCATGTCTCCGTGCGAGGAAACAGGTGAGCAGGGCTCCTGCGCTGGATATCAGCTGAGTGCTCTGCCTTAAAAAAAAGAGCAGTAATGTATTTAATTCCGCCAAAATGGATTTAATATATATCTTTTGTTGTTGCAGCATTATGGTTAAGCTTTCATCAGAGTATATATATGACACATTCAGCAACAGACCTTTTTCACAGCAGACATTTTGAGCAGTCGTTGCAGGAAAAGCACATGTGAAACCAATTTGGTCAACGATGGCTGAGTTTCATTAAGTGTCACAGTAAGACATGCCAGTGAGTCAGCACACACAATACCTGGACCCTGAAACTAGCTCACCTAATTGTTGTTTTTAATCTTACACCTTTGCTGCTTTCTTCTGATCTGCCAAAACGTCTCAGTGGGATAAGCACAGCATTTGTGAGAAAAACAAACAAATAATAATAATAATAATAACTGAGAAACAAAAATATCAAAAAGAATGAGAACAAAAGGGAAATAAGAGACAAAATAAAAACAAAAATTAAATTAAATTGCTGAATTAATTAGAGAAAAACACTAATTCACAATTCAACCTGAGTAAGCATAGACAGTAATCCACCCATCCATTTTCATCCACTTCTCCAGGGCTGGGTCGTGGGGGCAGCAGACCAAGCGAAGCACCCCAGACGTCCCTCTCCCCAGCAACGCTTTCAGGCTCCTCCGGGGGGACTTCCAGGCATTCCAAGGCCAGATGAGATATGTAATCCCTCATGCATGTTCTGGGTCTGCCCCGGGGCCTCCTACCAGTGGGACGTGCCTGTAACATCTCTAACGGGAGGCACACAGGAGGCATCCTGATCAGATGCCCAAACCACCTCAACTGACCCCTTTTGACGCGAAGGAGCAGCAACTCTACTCCAAGTTCCCTCCAGATGTCCGAGCTCCTCAGCCTATCTCTAAGGCTGAGCCCAGCCACCCCACAGAGGAAACTCATTTCGGCCGCTTGTATCCATAATTTCATTCTTGCGGTCACTACCCAGAGCTCATGACCATAGGTGAGGGTTGGGACGTAGATGGACCAGTAAATTGAAAGCTTCGCCTTCTGGCTCAGCTCCCTCTTCACCACGACGGTCTGGCGCAGCGCCCAAATCACTGCAGAAGCCACACCAAACCACCGATTCATCTCATGCTCATGCTGATACTTGAACCCCTCATTTCAGGCAGTAACTCACTCCCAGCCCGGAGGGGGCGATGTTTTCTCTAATGAACCCACGCAGATTGGTGGGCTCACCCTCTCTCCCTATGTGCATCAGCCTTTTCTTTGAACAGAGCAAAGGTCGGAGCAAGTACTCTACCTTGCGCTGACATTTGTCCTTCAGTGGACGTTTTGCACCATAGCAACCAAAGCGTCTCGGCTAAGATAATGCACACTGCTCTTATGTAGCACGTTTCTTCTGACCACCGATCTACCAACACACCAATGGACAAGCCTTGGGAGCAATTTAGGTTTCAGTATCTTGCTCAAGGATACTTCGACATGTGAAGTGAAGGAATCAAGGATGGAACTGCAGGTCTTCACATTAGTGGGAGACCTGCTCTACCTCCTGAGCCAGCTGCCTGCTGAGCCTCCGAGGGCTCCCTGCTGGGTGTTTCCTGAGAAGCACCTGGAGTTTTTAGCTGGGAAAAAAAACACTTGATGGACACAGGGTGTTAGTTTGTTGTCCAAAACATTCCTCTTTGAGACAGACTCTTTGGAATCAAGACATTGAGGCTGTGTCCGAAATCATTATGCACTGTACTTAGTGTACACCATTCTATCTGACTGTTTGAATGCCGATTGTGAAGTTAATGTATCTTTTATATATCGTGCCATTAAAACTTGTCTATCGGCGATCATCCCTCACCTCTGCATGTGCATATCATCTCCCTCACCGTCTGCTTCCACCGCCACCAGCCCTCTCTGTAACTCCAAGTCTACTTCCTGTTGCAGTGTTCATGTAAAGACGATGCTACTACACTAGTAGTGTAAATACCAGCAGAAGTAAGTAATAGTATTAGTTATTTATGTGAGTATTTAAATACTTTTCAAATAGGTCTGGGACTGTTTGTTACCTATGATGGGGGGAGACTTTTTAAGCACTAGGAAGGGACTCAAATTTATTAAAAATTTAAATGGTTGTTTTATTTTTACCCCTGATTTTTAAAGAAAATTTGCCTCTCAAGAGATGTTGTCTCTAAAAAATTGCCTAAATTACACAATTCAGCACATCCAAAAACTTTAAAAACAGAAATTATCATTAGATTTTCAAATTTCCAACGCTCCCTGGACACATCATGTGCGACAAATGCTTCTGTCAGAAAAAAAACACACAACCTAATCTAAGCTTCACGTAGGTATGATATTTCATCAAAACCACTTTATTCTACACCTCGTTGAAAATAAACCATTTGCACTTACTAACCAATATGCTCGAAAAGAGTGAAAAGCCAAAGCTTTTTTCATCTCCATGATTTCATCCTCAACTTTTAACTTTCAGACATCAAAGGGTAAGTTTTAAAAATCTAATAACTAATTTATGGTGGAGGGAGGGTCATGCGTTTCCTGCCAGTCACTCGGGGAGGCTCAAGGAAATGTATTTGTAGCTTCAGGTCAAAATAAAAAAATAAAATAAAAAGACCACTGCCTCGTCTGATTAGTAGAGGACAGTCCCTTACAGATTACTAAGTACCTCCTAAAAAAAAATTAATGAGTTATGTTTTTTATTTAATTATTTTATCAAAATAATGAAGGCCTAAATGATTAAATTTGATTACTTTTCAAATGTTTGAAACTGGGCAGTCAAGCTGACAAAAACAGAAATTGAACCCAGGCAGTGTAAATCCTAAATCAGTACTCAACACTAGAGTGTGACACTTTTTCAAGTTCTTCAATATAATGAGGAATAGGCTTTTTACCTAAAAGAACACTTTAGGGCGTCACCAACATTTTGACCAGTAATTGTACTTTAGTTACATTTTTTTTCCCATATTTAATATGTAGCTATATCTGTCAAGTGTTAATATTATTTTCTTGTTTAATAAGATACAAGACTCCATCAGGGTTTCTGTACGTCTCAGTGCTTTTATCCTCTTCATCTTCAGAGGGCGTCTCCCAGATGATATGTAGCGCAGTTGCTTACATGGAGCATTAGTTATCAAAACAATAAAACAAAATCAAACCGTACCTCCTAATACTGACACAGCGAGAGGTTAAAAGCTCCGAATTCCCTCATTTCTCTAATTAATGCACAATTATTTCTCCCTTCTGTGCCAATTACAGCCGTATTGATGAAGACTCCAGATGTGCCGTCCTATAATTAACAGGGTGATATTACAGCTTTCCTTGTGCTCACCAGGGTGCGGTTTCACCTGTGTAGAGCTGTGTGGAGCAGTGACAGCCTGGTGCTACATTACGCCAGGCGGCGAAACTGATGTGGCTGTCAGCTTCAATTAGACATGTAATGTCTTGGATCAGAGGAGTGGGACCAGCCCAGGGAAGGGGTGGGGGTCACAGGGAGGAGATACTGCGGCTCGGGCTGAAGGGCAGCAGCTGAGGGGGGAGGAGAAGTCAGAGGGCGAGGTGTGAGGAGGTCAGGAGAGAAGCTGGGGATGAGTTGGGAGCAAACGTTCAGGGAGAAGTGCTTAGTTACAGCAAAACTGAGGCTAATGATGAGACGAAGGCCTGTTTATAGCACGCAGCTACACTGAGCTGTCACAGAGGGGACAGCAAGAGTGACCAGACATCTTTTTGGTCCTCTGATGCATTAAAAGCCAAAACTAAAATCTTCAACAAAACAAATACAATACATCTGTGAGGCTGCATCCTTCCTTCCTCCTCAATTCTCAGTTTGTACTCCTTTCCTCACCTCCTCTCCTCCGCTTACATTTCCACCTGAGATGTGAGCGGAGGAGGCGAGGAAGAGACATGAGGAGAGGCGAGTCGAGGCAACAGGCTTTTAACAAAATGACACATCCATGATTCGGATAAGTGATTTTATGGAACCACAATTATAAAACATGTTGCACAGCTGCACATCCGTCTGAGTGTCACACCTCTTTTATATGTTACAGGTGCTAAAAAGACTTCAGCAAAGGATACACCTGTGTGTCCAACTGGCAACGTACTAAAGACATGAGAGATCATTTTTGTTTAGCTATTACTGAATATCTGAAGGCAAACTCTTAACATGTAAAACTCAAAATCGCTTATTTTGTTGAAATTCTACTTTCTTGAATTGATAATAAAATATTTTTGTACTAATTTGTCATTTTGTCAAGAATATCATTATCACAAAAACACCCTGAAATATTGAGATGTTATTTTGGGGCCTTATCGACCACCACTATGTGACGCAGGAGTTATTGTCTGTGACACTGTGATTCGGTCTACAGCACCTCCAGCAAGCCTCCTCTGTCCTCGCTTTTTCAGATGCATTTTAGGAAGTGAGACGTCTTTCACGGCGGCTTCCGGGGCACAGGCAGGAGAATAGAGGTGAGAGGACATGAGGGCACAAAATAGAGAACTGACAAGAGCTACATGTTTCCATTCACTTGTTTTGCTTTTAGTTTTTAAATCTCTTAATGGTCTGGCTCCTGACTAGATCAGTGGTTACCAACTGGTGCAGCCATGGGGTCCAGACTTCTATTCAGTCATTAGTTCAAGGTCCCACAGTTACATATATTCAGTGTCATACGTGTGTTTGGCCATGTTGTTGAGCTAGTTTGCCGTCTCTGTCAAGTAGCTGTCTGTTAGTCACTCACTCTACAGCAGGAAATAGCACTTCAAAATAAAAGGTATGTGCTGGAAAGTAACCCACTGCTGGGAACCTGCCAGTTGGGAACAACTGCTCTAGATCCTTAAGATCCTCCACCTCTGGTCTATAAAATGTCCCCCAGAGTACAGACTTAAAAAGTGGGGTGATGCTGCAGTGTGTGTCATTTGCCCTCATCTCTAAAACAGCCTTCCAGAGGACGTCAGACTCTCTGGTTCAGCAGACAGCTTCGAGCAAAATCTTAAAATCTATCTTTTCAGACGTGTATTTATGTAGCTTTTATTCAATTAATTGCTATCAAACCTTATTCATACTTTTTATGTGGGTGTGTAGGTGTCTGTGTGTGTGTCATTGTGTCTTACTGTCTTTTGTGTGTACTTTCTCATCTTATTATGTAAAGCACTTTTAGGGGGAAAGAGCCTTAATATTAAAAAACTCTTGACCTTGGTAACAGCGGTGAATAAAACCAATCTCATCTTTAAGTGAGGTCCTTAAAATGCTCAGAAAACATGGACATTTTGGCAAACTCCAACTGCTGATGGAGAGCATGTCATATTATATTATAATAAAAAAAGCTACAGAACAGCAATTGAATGGACTTTGAAGTGTTTTGTCAGTTGGTAAAGAAAGTTTGGCTGAGCTGGAAAATTCAGCATATTGGAAAAGAAAAGTGTGATCACGGAGACAGATTTTTTTTGTAAACCCTACCTTTGCTTCTTCTACTGTAAGCAACTTTCATGTCATCCTGCCACTTCCACTCCCGTAGAAAAGCCCCCTAAAAACTGAGAACAGTCCAGATGGAGGGGCTTGTTGCATGTCACACGCTCTATCACCACAGTGGCTAATAATACACCAGAGTACACGTGCATCCTTAGAAAATGCAAAAGGCATCTTAGGTGGGAAGCACGTAGAAATGCTGCAATGTATCGGAGTTACAAGTCCTTAATTGATTATATAATCTTGTCACGTCTTCTTGGATGTATTTGCATGAGAGTAGTTGATGGCGACGCACACTGAGTCGTATTTTTATTTATCAAAACTACAAGAAATTCATTTAGAATTTGCAGCTTTTTAATAGAATCATGACCGCTGACAAGTTGACAGAGGACATGACAAATACATGTCGAAGAATGCGCAAAGCAACACAGTAAATCTTTTATTGTGAGTGTGTGTGGGTTGATGGTACGGCATTCACGAGTCCCCTGCCAGGCCAGTGAGTCGAGATTTAGTGTGAATACAGATCTGACAAGACAGATTAATCTGAGGGAAAAAAAAGAAGAGAACAAAAAAAAAAACTGTCCTTCCTTATGTTTACACCCGCCGCATGCCCAGATTAATTACAGACACACACAGGAAGTACACATCCAGGGACAATGTAGTCATTTGTCTCGGCGAACACACACATACCGACACACACACACACTCGAGAAAAGATAGCACCATGCTAATGTGACATCTCTCCGTGCCGCAGGGATGTGGATGAGATTATGTCTGTGCGTGTGTATGTGTGGAAGTCGGATGACAGGAAGTTCATTACCGCCTTACCGCTCAGTGTGAGGTCACCCAGCACAGAGCTGCTCCCCAGGACCTGAACGGCATGCTGGGAGCTCAGCCTGAGGGGGAAACAGACCCAGTATGGAGGCGCATCCCTAACAGCACACATGTAACACAAACATGAAAGCAGCAATCTGAAAACAAATAATCCCACAATAATGTACATCTGCTGTTTCCACTGTTTATGTGTGTACATTATTAATACTCACTGTGTTATTAAATATCGCTGCTGTATCCAGGTACACCTGCAGATGCACAGTTTTGTTTAAATGACTTGGAATTATTCAAATCAAACAGCTTTGTTTAATTATTAAAGCTGTAAATCAACTTGTACTTAACTGTAGCATCTGCACACCACCTTAATGATGCACATGAAGAAAAGTGAAACTAATAAAAAAGAAGTTAGAACAAAAAATAAATAAATCGAGGCTTTGGTTAATTTGTGCACATATGATATCATTTTTTGCTTCAATCAAATTAAATTGCTCCCAGGTGTTGGATAAGGTCCCAGTGAGATGGAAGTTAGAGTGTCTTTAGCTTCTGTGCTGTGACACATTTCCCAGTGAAACAAAGATCTGACCAGTCTACACTTACAAAAAGGATTCAAATCAAATCCATCGTATTTGATTGGACCGTGAAAAGGAGACGCATTCAGAGCTAAGCAGTGCTACAGTGGAGTGCTGGCTCTACACACACCTTCCTCACTGTTAGATCAGGAGGGGGAGGAGGGAGAGATGAATGAATTATTAAAATAGATAAATGAATGAACAAATTAGACCTAAGCCACATTGACTGTGTAATGATAACAAAGATTTGAAAGTGGGCATGTCATAACAGTGAGGCCACGATGGTGTAAGGCCGAGGGGATAGTAGTATCTGTCAGAGACAGAGAAACGACGCACATTGAATGCTCTATGTAACATTAGCTGCTGAAGCCGCCCTGTGTAAAATGCCTTGTGCACAATCTGGAGATGTCACAGATATCACCAGAGATATTCTATAACTAAAGATAGCACAGTACAAGCTGCGCCAAAGGTACAAAATGGAATACACTTCTGTTCTCCCCTTTTCGACAGACATGGGCTCACTTGGATGAGTTTGGTTTGGGCCGCCAGACCAGCACAGCAGGGATTTGTATTTCAATTACAACAGCGCTACTGTCTTGAAAATATGTCTTTACCTCATGATGGCTGGTCTTGAGTGATGACCTTTATAAGCAGAGCGCTGATCCACGGCTAAAGTCCCCTGTTATTTTTGCTGCATGTTTTTTTCCTCAGCAAGGCAGGTAAAAAAAGAAAAAAAAAGTTTACCTGTTGGAGGTGAGCTGTTTGCAGAGGTGCAGTAAGAGCTCTTCATTTAACATCTCATTGTGGCTGTTTCTGCTTTCCCTCTTCCTCCCTGTGGTATTATTAGACTTATCTTTATTGAAGAAAAGCAGCTAATTCAGTGATAAACACATTTCATTTCCTATAGTTTATTCACAATAAAAGTTAATTAATTTGTTACATGTAAGATTTTATTATGAAGCAGCAACGAACATGAAACATTCCCAAGTAAAAACAGGACGCAGGAGAGAAAGTGTTTTGGGGGAAAAAGGGGGTCGTTAGGGGTTGGCTGCAGTTGGCAAGTCATCATCGCTGCCCGCTTGAGGGCAGGCAGCCTGGCTTTTGGACCTACTCCTGAGAAGTTCCGTCTCTGGCGCGGCTTGGCATGGCATGGCTCATCTAAACTGGCAATGGAAAAAAAGTGGGCATGGTCTTCTCTCCCCACATATCCCCACCTTGTTTTTGGATGTAAACATGAGGATGGATGAAATCAGATTCAAAACATTACAACACTATATACAGTACACATTTAATATTGGTTCCTTATTTTGCCACTCATTTTTATCTGCTAGCTTCATGTCTGATATCAACTGGGTGAGATATTTAATTCTTTTTTACCAGTTGCACCAGTGTGGCATTTCACCTAATCCTTACTGTTGAGCCCTGCACTTAGTTTGGTTTCTTATCCTGCTTGCTTTTTATGGTTGTAAATAGAACTTTTAGCCCCAATTTCCACTTCCCCCCCATTGTAGTAATCTACAGACAGAAGGAAGCAACATGAAAATAAAGGGACAGTCAAAGACAGAGAGATGCAAGTTGCTAACAGCTGTTTGTTTCCTCCTCCTGCTGATTTGACAGAGAAAAGTTTGAAAATTTAAATTTTAGCACTCCATTAGCGCAACACCCTAATGAGAGTACTCTGATTGCATCTCATGTATTCCGTGATTATGAAACAGTGGCCTTACTTTGTCATTTTTTAGCCTTTCTGAGGCTACTGTGTGGTTAAATCAATGAATTTTAGCATATGAAACAAACTGTCACCTCACAATTTTTAACAGCCCCCTCAGTCACCTGCTGGCCTGGTGGGCGGCAGCTCCGGAAACAGACCTTCAACTTGCATTCAGTCAGCACAGACCCCAGTGCCAGGGATCACAACAGGCTGGTGGCCAGTGGGAGCACTGGGTCTAACCTGTGAGATGGCGGCAGCAGATCCCCAACGCTGAGTTCGAGTTGCTACAGCCGCCAACTGAAGGTCCATTTCCGGAGCTGCCACACGCTCCTCTCCCAGCAAAGTTGGCTAATCTCATAGCTGCAGAGTGAGGCTGGATGCACGGTGCTGGCTCTCTGTTCCTATAAACTCATATCTCACGCACACGAATTAACCAAAACGCGGGAACGATTTAATTAAACCAAGGTTACAAATTGTATCTTGTGCACACGTGCTAATAAACCATGGCCTTGATTATTCTTTTTTTCTCCCCATTGCAACTCCCAGGCTCTGTACCATCTTCATATTGGAGCGTTATTATTTTCTGACTTTGAAGTGGGAAAAAATGAAAAAAGCGGGGAAAAAACACCTCCAATATTTGAATTGGCTGAATTTATCTGTATAGCCGAGGCAGTGCTCTGGGATTATGTGGTGTTGGAGAGCTATACTCCACAGGAGTCAGGTTGAGGTGTGTTTGTGTGTGTGCGTGTGTGTGTGTGTGTGTGTGTATGTGTGCGTGTGTGATTGAGTGCTAGGCCAGAGTGCAGCGAGACACAGGTGTATTAAATTGGGTCAGCGTTTTCATTTCCCAGGGTGAACACACTCACACACACACGCACACACAGACACACACTAACAGAATTGTGCTATTTCAAAGTGAACTCTGATGCAAACACACCTGCATATGCTATGCATAAGAATACACACACGCACGCACAGTCATACAGTGTGTGTGCATGTACACACACATTGACATTCAGAGATAAGTAGGATTAGGAGTTATTCTTGCATCTAGGCAAAGATCCTCAGCCCGTATCAAACACAATAAAACAGAGGGAAGTTGTTTTTTATGGCTCCTTTTGTGCCTGTGTTTGTGTTTATGTATTACTGTGTGGAAACACTGTTTACATGGCTGCCATGTCCAGGGTTTAAACCACAGGGGAGCCGGGTCAGAGGAAGGTCTGCTCCCTTCAAAGAGCCCCGAGCAACTGTAGAAAGAAACAAAGTTTGAACTCTGCTTGAGTGTGTCTGCTTCGGGGTGACCACCTTTCCTGATGTTCACCTTCACATCACAAAAGACTATTTTCAAATCATGAAAGCCGCTCTGTTACAGCGACAACAACAATGGCAGAAAGGAGCAAGAATCAGTACAGTGGAGCTCGACAAAAGGCACGGGCGTCACATTGAAAAACCACATTTAAAGGAGATGAAAGGCAGAGGAGAGCTAGCTGTTATGCTGCTAGACAGGCGGGACTCAAACCCATTTGCCACATTTTCTGCTCATAGCAAGTTAGCAGTGCCACATTATAGCTCTGAATAACATTTTAATTATGAGGAGCAGAGCAGAAATTGTGACTGACAGGATGCAGGCAGCTAAAATACACAGACAGTGGTGCAGCTGCAAGCTTGAACACAACACAAGCATATAGTTTAGTCAACTTTAATCATAGGCTAATTAACCCTCCTTAAAATATGTTGAACAATCCTTACATTAAAAGATGCTAATGCTAATTGTTTTCAGTGGGCCTTGCATTTACTTTGAATTACTACTTTGAATTCACGGCTCATCTGGTCCCAACAGAAGTTTGCATGTGGGGCCCATGTGGGTAGCAAATGTGAGCCCTTTATGGGATTGTCAACAGGTTCCATAATGGCCCCATGCCAATTGTTTATACTCACTTGGTAGCCGTAGCATAACCCATGTGGGGCCCACGGGTAAACCCACCCATTTGGGTATGTGGCCATTATGGAGCCAGTGGACACTCCCATATAGGGCCCATTGTTGCAGCACATTTATTACCCACATGGGCCCTATGTACAAATGTTGGCTTTATACTTAGAGTGTAATGTAATGTTAGCTGGCAGACATTTCTAGGTTTTATCACAGCTAGCTAACCATTGGCTTACCTGAGTTGAAATCCCTGCAGTTTTCTTGCGTCAGGAGGCTCAATTTTAGACTAAACAATGCTGTCAAGTGGCTTAAGCTTTATGAAAACATTAAAGTAAATAGCAGTTTGAGTTGAACTGTGCTGCCATTTGAAACTAGGAAAAACACATTAAGACCATAGGCCTTACTGACAGCAGACATTTTGATCTATCATAGCAGAAAAAGCACAGGCGAAGCTAATATATGACAAAGCTGGACTCACTGGTGACACTTAAGTAATGCTAAGTGATGATTAGTGGTGGGTATCAGTAGTAGGACCCTGTGTACACTATTATCACGGACCCTACTGCCAGATTTTGCATCAAAACAGTTACCGTATATTTTATGGTATCGTCACATGATCAAATACTTGACGTTGGACAACATCAACATACATATTACCAATCATCATTGGTAATCTGCAAAAATATCAGATAAAATAAGAAATTATTAATTAAATTAATTTTCAAAATAAGTTATTTATAGTTTATGTAAAATGGACAGATAATTTTGTTCTAGATTTCTACTGACTATTTCACAAAAGGAAAAAAAGGAAACACTGACAGAAATGGGTTTGTGTTCTTGAGGGCGGATATCATTTGTGTTTTAACATGTGTTCTTCTTTAAATACAGGTTTTATATCTGAGGTGGCAAGCTGAGTCACTCACGAGGGCCTCTGTGCTCCAGAGTGAGCGGGCCCTCCAACCACCCCTTGGGCCCCAGTGCAACCACACTGCCTGCACTGTCTATATTTCCGCCCCTGGTACATTTACAAGAAAAAACTCACAAATGTGCTGCAAGAAAGTCAAGTGACGCAGTGTAAAGAGTGACACAATCAATAGAGGGAATGCACACTGTGTATATAAACGTTAGCAGAATAGCTGAATAGACCCTTGTTTGTGTTGACTTCATATGTTGATGCTGCTAGGACGCTCAGGAATATTTACACGCGGGTGTAAAAAGCCACATTGGTGATTTACACCTGCGTGCTGCTATGCACACCTGGGTGCTGATAGGATCTGCCTTAGTTTTTTGGCCTATGGGGCAGCAACACCTCATTTACACTGTAAAAGGGTAAATACCTACTGTTGCAATAAACACTATTGGCTGGGATCAATTGATAGTATAATAAAGTGACAAATAATTTACTAAAGCATTTTTGTCACTGATATTTGCTGCTTCGTCTCAAAGCTGCAGTAATATAGCTAATGTCATGACAAAGTGACACTGAGAAGCAAATCTTCTTGGAGCCACCAGGAAAATATAGGAAGTGCATCGTAAATCTCACTGTTCAGTCATGGTGGTTGCTACTTGTAAACAACTCCAGATGGGTCATAATCTTATGTGATGAAAGAGCAGAGCTTCAGACCAGAAGACATTTCAACTGCTGACACTTAAACTGACTAAGATTTTTTTTATTATCTCCACCAGGTGGAAACCTGGAGAGGATCGTACCTTCAGCTGTGTGTGTATACGTGCATGTATCTGCAGCTATTCTTGCACACTACTGGACCCATCAGCCTAATATTTTTTGTTTACATGTTTGACCATATGCTCAAGGACCTCTCATGGCTGCGGTAATTCACAATAAAAAAAAAAAAAAAAAGGAAAAGTTTTTAAACTGTTTTATAGCTTATCATCATTGACTGCTGACTCCTCACACTGAACTGGTCGGTAAGGGCTGCCAGTGAAACAAAATCCCATAACAAAAGGCACTTCCGACAACAGGCCAAGCTAAAACCCTTACAGAGGCTGTTGTGGGTTATAACTGTAGTAAATACAAACAACAGCAGAGGCCACGTGTATAGGCTCTGCATAGAGCTGTATATATCTGCCTTATACTTGTGTAGCGGTGTGTCTGTGTCACTCTGCAGTTACACCTCCAAAACACTAGTCGGCCTTGGGGTTTCTGTGAAGTGCTGTAAAGTTTAGTTGATTCGAAACACACCCAAAACACACATTAAACATGGCTTAATAGCAACAGTATCGAACACAAGTACACAAATTGGCTTCACTATAACTCACAGCATTCACAGACAAGCACTTGTCTCTATCTGGACACATTTTCCCCACAAACATGCTAACGTTATGAGCACAAGCCTATGGCATTCACATTGTGTAAATTAGCCTAGCGACTAGCGGAGCTTTCCTCTGCTCATATGAAGCCAGGATAAATCCCTAAGTACAAATAAATTACACATAACACTTATAATGCTATTTTTGTGGAGGTTTTATGGTCTTCACAATTCATTGTTTCTTATCTGTGAAATAAAAGTAAATAAAAGCTTTGTTTCCACTGAGGGAAATGGTTTGACACTGGAGGGGGGGGGCACATCAGGCTACACAGTAGGTACTGCGGCGATTCAACGCAGTAGTATAAACCCTGCTTAAGGCTGCTGCTAAAGTGAAGCGCGGATGACGTAAAACGCGACACAGTTTCTCCATGAAAAAAAAAACAGCCTCGCATATCCAGGCTCTTTGCCTGGTTTCCATTCACTCTGAAGTTTGTCTGTATTCTGGTTCCGGACTAGAAAACGGATCCGGAATTCACCAAATTCACCAAAGTAAAAGTGTTCACCAAAGTAAAACTTTAAATTCTGGTGCACCATCGATTTGGGATGATGAGGGGTGTAAGCAAATCGATTAACTTAATGGCTTGGGGCTTTTCTTGTAAATTATATTCTTTAAATGAAAAAGTTTCACCGCATTTTTATTAACTTGGTGCTTTTATTTTGACGAAAAGGCGCATCCATCCAATTCCGGATCCTGACTCACTCGCCCTGGTTCCGCTTCCTCACCAAAACGGCCACTAATGGCCTCAGACTAGAAAGAAATAGTGGAAAATAAGTCTAGCTAACAATGAATATGATCTGTGTGACATTCATACTTCACTGCTCACCTGACGTCAGCTCACCTGTCTGTCCTGAGAGCTGACACGCCGGGTCTCTCCTGGCTCGTCACACACACGCCGCTGAAAACTCTTCTGTTGAGGCTGAAACTTGCTAAAACGCCTGTCGTTTGTATTTTTACCCTCCAACAACTTTATCCTCCACTCAATTAATCCACCAGCAAACAGTCCCACATCCAGGCCGTCCATTCCCTGCCGCATAGGCTGGACTACTGGCTATAATCGCGGTGTTCACTGAGCTTGGCAATTAGTCACAGGAGGCATCACTTGGTTATGTTTTTGTTGGCCAAATTTTGTGTCAAGGCTCACACTACTACTCCTGTAAAGGAACTACATTTTTACACATACGCTCTTGTATATCAACAGGTGTTAATTGTTAAAAAAACAAACCAAAACAATGGTCTTTTGAATCATTAATGTTATTTTATTTATTTATTTATTTTGATGTTCTTAACATAGGAAAACTTCCATAAAAAAACTTTAAAAACCCACCAGATGTCAAATGTTACATCTGCCCCCACGTGCAGGAGCATTTTTAACACCAAATGGAATATGATAAGCATTTTATCAAACTTAATTTGACCTCCTCAACTGTGTACAAATATGTGTCTAATCTGTCTTCGTGTCAGCAGAAATAATGCCCTAAATATCTAGTGGTAATACAAATTTGACAAAGTTATAACCATTTTTCTAACAAAACACAGAACAGATCCATTCTTCTTTTTTTTCTCCATAACCGCTTATCCTGTTTGGGGTTGCGGGGGGCTGGAGCCTTTCCCAGCTGACACTGGGTGAGAGGCAGGGTTCACCTTGGACAGGTCACCAGACTATCACAGGGCTGACACATAGAGACAGACAACCATTCACGCTCACATTCACACCTACGGACAATTTAGAGTCACCAGTTAACCTGCATGTCTTTGGACTGTGGGAGGAAGCTGGAGTACCCAGAGGAAACCCACTCACAATATTTTGTGAATTTATTTTATTACTCTGTTATTAATTGGATAACAAGCACGTAATGACTCAAAGTTTAGGACTTGAAACTTTACCTGACTCAGGACGTGAGTCAAGACTTGTGACTTCCAAAACGATGACTCAATTCCACCTCTGCTGATGATGTAACCCTTATTGTCTCCCTTTCTTTTCACTATTGTCCTGCACAGACCACACACCGGACACACAGCCCGCCCTGCACTTCCTGTTGCTCCCAGACGCACCTGGAGGAGACCTGCACTCTGAGTGCACTCCTCTCCTCTCACACTGGTGTCAGCTGATCCACTGTGATGACACAGAAATGTTCCTGTTACTGGGGCACATGTACTTATCCCAGTGTAGCTGCCATAACCTATTATCCTCTGCTCCACAACCAAAACTCATATTTACATTAAACAGACACCACACACACACGCACAAGCACACACACACACACACACACACACACACACACACACACACACACACACACCTGTTAGACAGTCTCTGTCAGCGCTGGGTGACACAGCAGGCCTGCAGTATTCACACCTGTCTGGATCACTCAGCACAAGAGCAGCGCAAAGTCAGCCGGACGGCCTGCGAGACTGGTGAGGAAGATTCATCGAGGGCTGGAGTGACTGATGGGTCAGCGATTTAACTTCCTGCTGTGACGTTTGTGTGTCAGTGGGGACGTGACGGGCCAGAGAAGTGTCAGCTGACCTGTCTGATGAGACGCGAGTATGGACCAACAGGAGTTTACCTGTGATATGAAGACTTCTGAATCAGGGGATCATGTGACAAGTCCACCACCAACCCTGACGTGTTACCTGCAGCGATCAAGGAGAAGCAGGAAATGTCCCCGAGAGCTTTTCCTGGGAAGACAGATACTCTTCGGAAGACATAACCACCTGTGCTTCGCTATCCAGGGTGATGAATTTCAGAAAGAGCCACAAAATGACTCTGTTACTGATTCCTGAAGGAGAAATACTCTCTGTGGCCACAAAATAAATAAAACTGCTGCTCTTCCCTGTCCTGTCTGTCTTCCTGTCTCACACTCACATTCTTTACACACACACACACACACACACACACACACACACACACACACACACACACACACACACACACTCAATCAGCTGCAACCACACACAATCCAGCTGCTAGACTGTGTCACTCTGCACAGGTGCCCAAAGAACTACAGAGTTTCATTCATCAATCTGAGCTTGAAACCTGCAACAACTGCACGCTCTAAAACAACTCACTCTCACCCACACACCCACCCACACACACACATACACACACACACACACATACACACACAGGCAGCAAGACACAGAGAGAAAACAGCTGCACTCTGATGAATGCCCTATATTCATTCCACAGGAAGCTGGTTCATCTGTCACTACTGATGCAACCCTTCCACTCTACCCCCTTCAAAACACACACACACACACACACACACACACACACACACACACAAACTCTCCAGTTCTCTTTCTCTGATTAGACTCCCAGCTGGTCTCTGCGACAAATGCCCCTTTGATGCATCTTCCCGGGGGCCAAAGCCACCATCAGCACCCTCCTCCTTCCACTTCTCTTGCTTCTCTTTTTCTCACTCCCCGCTTCCTGCATGACATTAAAGTCACTTCCAGCAGCCCCCCTCGCGAACCGTTTACTCCCCACTGTCCTATTCAGCAGCAGCAGCAGAGGCAGCAGCAGCAGCAGAGGCGGCTGTGGCTCTGTCCTCCAGCAAGAGGATGAGAGAAAAAGAAAGAGGAAGATGCGTCCCTGTCGTTTCGGATTCCTTCCCCACAGAGTCGGCAGCTTGAGCCGTAATGAGACGTCCACTTCAAAGTCCTTTGTTTTGTTATCACTGCATCAAATAAAGGAGTGGGGAATCTGACTGCGAGTAGATGTAACTGTACATTGGCACTGCTCTGCTCTGCACAGTGTGACAACAGCTGGCTCACTTCGCCTCCTCACAGGTCGTAAGTCATCAGGAAGCCCATAGGAGTTGTATACTGGTGTAAATGGGGAGAAAGTGCAGCACTGACTCATCAGTTTGACAGCGGAGGAAGAGATAATTACCCACTGAAGCGGCAGGTTGCCATTACTTTCATTGCAGGTTTAGGAATTCTGTTTCTTCTGCGGCTACATTTACATGCACTTGACTCCCCGAGTAACCCACAGCTGACATGATGTGTTTGATAATTAGGGTAAATGTCTGGGAGGATGTGCGGGTAGCCTGCAGCAAACATCACACACTGACACCAAAAAATAGGAGAGGAAACATGGAGGTGTTTTTTTTTTTTTTTTGATGAATGTGATTTTCCACCTGTGCTTGCCATGAGCTGATTGAGTGCACAACAACCAGTTTGCATCCAGTTGGCGTGTGAGCAGAATCAAAATGCAGAACAGACACCAGATTAAGTATACATACCTTTAGTCACTGAGTTAACGGGATTATGATTCTGTTTTCAGCCTTAATACAACAGAAATAGTGTTTAGATGGCAGCAGGTAGGATTCTCAGGTTAGGTGGAGCGTTCCTAACTAACAGGATGCTTTGTGGGTGCTGATCCACAACTTTAACCTCACTCATGGGTCACATAAATAATCGGGTTATGACTAGATCTTTGGAGTATGTGTTTTAGCATCTTAATACAGGGGTGGCACGGTGGAGCAGTGGCTAGTGTTGTCACCTCACAGCAAAAGGGTTACTGGTTTGGAGGAGCCCTTCTGTGTGGAGTTTGCATGTTCTCCCTGTGTCAGTGTGGGTTTCCTCTGGGTACCCCGACTTCCTCCCACAGTCCAAAGACATGCAGGTTTACTGGTGACTAAATTGTCTGTAGGTGTGAATGTGAGTGTGAATGGTTGTCTGTCTCTATGTGATAGTCTGGTGACCTGTCCAGTGTGTACCCCGCCTCTCATGTTTTTCATTTTACTTCTAGTAGGTACTGCAGCTGCCCTAAAATGTACGGACTGTTGCATGTGGTACGCAAACAATCACTTGTCCCTTTTGCCTTCATATCCATCACTCAGGAGATAAAACCAAATGCCACTTACCAAGTACGCCAGAGACGGAGATGTTGGCTTGCATGCTGCAAAATTGGACCAGATGTAGTAGAACATCCTGTTTTTGGCACACTGCATTTGACATACTGTGTATTGAAACATACTAAATCTTTTTCTGGCATACTATACAGTATGGTAGTATGGGGACTGGAACACACATAATATAACCAGGATAATGCTCATTAACAGGTTATTCATGCCCATGTAAACACACTCATTGTTCGGGGTGTCACACACCACCATGCTCTATGTATGGAAATGAGACCTGCATTATCAGTGTCCTTTAAATACTTAAACCTTCTGACCTCAACAAAACCAGCATGACATAAAGTATTGCAGTGGTGACCCTTTTTGTCTACCATGAATCGAGCATGCACATTTGATGAAGGTAGGAAAACGCAGAGATGAAAGCATTGAGCTTTATAATCCTTTATAATTTCACTTTCACTTTCAACTGAGGAAATGTTTCATGTTTTGTATGTTACACTGGCTCAGCATGGACAAGTATGTTTTATTTTGTTTGCCGAAAGCCATTCACAGACAAAGACATGAAGAGTATGTTACAGTAATATACAGTATGTGCAGATCGTGCACTTATCAGAAGGAGCGGGGCGCACCTGGGACGCCAGGTGTTGCTGATGAGCCCTCTGTGTGTGTGTGTGTCTATCATCGAAACATTGGTGAAAGAGCATACCCACCTCATGACCTCAATGAAGCCGTTACCCTCCCAAAACCCCCAACATGGCTCCAACTCTAACCCACAGTCACAAGTAGGTGCAACAACAATCGACCAGTTAAACTCCACCTTGATTAAAGTTAAGTAAGTTTTTCTCCTGTTAGTTTCTTCTCTTCTCTTCCCTTATGAAAATGTGGGAGTAGTGGAGGGTAGAGTGTACGACCCGGTCAAGCAGAGTAGAGTTCAGTCCACACAGACGTCTCTCCTTGGCTCTGCCTCCCTGTTCTCCTTACTTTCCTATCCATCTAACCCTATGGCTCCCACTTGGAAAGCCCCCGACATACAATTACTCCCACTCATAGTCAAAAATGTGCATCGGGGATTTGTAACATCTAGCCTTAAACTGAACCATATATTATCATACATGTGATGTACTCATGTGTATGGTTAATTAGACCCTATAGAGGTCAGACTCCATGTTAAACCTCTTATGAACAAACTGCTATCAGGTACAGATGCAGAGCTCACACATATCCAACTGTTTTTCACGTGTCACTGACAGGTCAGAAATAATTTTAATTTCAGAGCAATTCTCCAGTCAGGAAGCATCACTGTGAATTGTATTTTTGTGAGCTGTTGAAGCGGAAATACCAGGGTCAAGTGGAGAACATCAGAGTCTGAGATCAATCAGGTTTATTATGCTCGTGGAGGCATGAAACAGTGAATTTTAAACATGTTTAATAAGGTGTTCCTTGCTGTAAGAAAAGTCTTGTCTGACGTTAAATAACTGTGATATTGCCGTTTATAGACTCAGCTTTTCGTGAGTGTTTGACCTCTGTGGTGAGGTCAGTGGGTGCAGCAGTGACATGCCGACACATAACTGTGTGTCATCAGGCTTTATTAAAATAGATCCATCTGTAAATAGTGTCAGTGTTCAGTTTGCAGTACAATGTGTGAACTTTTAGCCGGATGCCACAAGACTTCATGTCATCTGTGGTGCATGATCGCTGGAGGTGTAAAAAGACTGACTTGACTAGAGTGGAGTGAAACAGAGAGGATGTATGCTGCAGCCCGACGTTAAAAGTCAGTTTAGACACCAGAACGACTCCAGCCAGAAATGGATTTGACTGCTAAATACCATCTCCAGACAAAAAAAGCTTTTGCCGTGACCCTCGCAGAAGGTTAACATTTTTACCGCCATCACATTAAAATCCAAGCGAGGGCTTGATCTCACTTTGAGGGCTTAGGCGACAGCTGTGTTGAACTTTCACATTTTATTTCCTGCAAAAAAAGCAACGTACCTACCTTTACAAACGCCCCCAAAAGTCACAGCAAATCCACAAGAAATGATGTCACCGATAAAGAAGCATGAGCGCAGAAGCGAAAGGACCAGTCCAGGTAGAGCAGTCAGAGGGAAGCTTGTAAATATGGTTCTTTATTGCACACATGACATTTGTTTTTCCTTTTTCTCTTTCTCTTTTTTTTTTTTTTGGTGTGAGCAACAAAAACTGGCATTACATGTTTTACACCCTATTCAAAATTCTCAGTCTAACCCTCTATAAAAACAAGGTAACACAAAACAAAATAAAAGCTACTTCACATAAAAACTTACAACTCCACAAAAAAAAAGAAGAAAATCTCACAGATTTTTTTAGTGCACCACTAAATGGATGAGGAACTTACAGTATATACCATACTAGTATAATTTTAGGAAAAGATGTATTATACTTTTAATGCATCACAGTCAAAAAAAATAAAGACAAAAATCCAGTGGGGCTTAAAAAAATTCTCTTCTGTGTTTTGGTAGCATTTGCCCTTTAACCACCTGAGTGCTACATCGCTGAGACCAATACTGATTGGTTAACCTGCCGTTTAACTCATTGGAGGAATGTTTGTTAAACAGAACAGAAAATAAAAAAGATTGACAGGTGAAAAGGTAGTTAGTAGATAAATGCACTGAATGCCCTGCGACAGATTTGGAAAGGCGCTGAGAACTCACAGCAGTATGCAAACATACTGTGGTCCGATCAGGAGAGAAAAGTTCTCAGTGGGTACAATTTAAAACTGGATCCATTAACTCAGAGTTTAATGGCGGGAAACGCCTGATGCCAAATTCCCAATTTTGGATCAAACTTTCCCAGTAGACTTTGTAAAAGAGTGTGCATTGTGCTGAGAAAAAAAAGAAAGAAACATGGGCATTTAGTTTTTTTTTTGTGCTCAACAAAAAAAGCTTTTGGCGAGATAGAGGAAGACAGAAAATTGGCACTTGAATGATAAAGTACAAAAATATATCATTTCCCAATCGCGGGGGGAAAAAAGGCACTTTTCAAAATCACAGATGCAATATTTCAGGCAGTGTTTGTAAAAACATTGTGCTGTGGAAACTTTCCACTTAATGCATTTTTTTTTTTTAATCAGTTCGCTGGCTGAGGCGGTCACTTAAAAAACCTTTCCGACAGGTAAATATGACAGCTGCATGGACGGATTTTAGTGCAGTCGCCAATCAAAAACACCAAAGGCCGATCCTATGTTAATAACAAAAAGCTTAAATGTAAAGAGGAGGGGGAACTATTTAGGCTGACTGCCGCTAATCCAATCTTTGTCTCTACTTGCTGGTTTTTAAGCAGGTGTTATAGGCGACAAACACCCGCTTTTAGATCAAAGACACAAAAAAATGTTAATTTCAGAGAGGAGAAATGTTAAGTTTGATGTTAGACACTTTTAATCCTTGTTCTTTGCTCGCTCAGACATGAAGAGGATTGCAACAGTTAAGGCCAAGTTGTTTTTTGTTGTGCAGATTTGAGAGAAAAAAAAAAAAAAAAAAAGAATCCGGAGGCATCACTCAGTGGGTTAAAGTAATAATCGGGATTAATGAAGTTAATCTTTTGCTTGTGTGTCAGTGTCAATACCTTGAATTAGTGGAAAAAGAGGGGGAAATAAAAGCTGAATAGGAAAGGAGAGAGCTGAATGAACCCAGGGACGAGTGCACTGACACAGCAAGTAGAGTGAACAACACACACTGGCAGTGTTTCAGACAAAAATTAAACAGAACAATAAATACGAGCTAGCTGAAAGTCATATCAGCGTTTTACACTGGAAGGAATAGTAAGGTTTGTTTTGATCCCAAAGTACTTTATATTGGCATGGTTTACTGGTGTGTGTCTAAGCATTATGGATGCTCCCAAATGGCCCAGTATTAGCCATTATATCAATAAGCTGAATGGGGGAGAAGTGTTCACCAAACAGACAACAGCTGGTGATAACCGTAATGCTGCTATCCAGGCGTAACAAGCCGTGGAGCCAATGGAGGAAAAAAAAAAAAAAGGCTAGGGACAGCTTTGGACGATCACACAACTGTCATCGATGTGTATAACTCACTACATCTATAATGGGTGCGTATGAGATGTCCTGCTCACTATGTAATTCACAGTAAATCCTTTTGAGATGATTAATAGGCAGTATTTTTGCACAGATTTGGTGTAAAGTGGTGTTTTTGACTCTTGTGTCCAGACACACTTGTTTAAATCTGACCCAGAAGTTAACCAGTGACCTCAAGTAACGTGCAGCTTAAAAAACCCCACCCACCCACCCACCCAACACACTGCGACACTTCCTGCCGTCTCACGGGGTCAGTGACACAGAAGGACAGGACAACTAACAGGAGAGTTTGTAACACAGCAGCGGTGTTTGGAACTGAGCGGGGAGGGCAAGTATGAAGAGTGTCAGCAGATTTTCTCCAGCACAGAGGTGAGAATGCGTGAGCGGGAGTGAGGGACGCTTATCAACTCGTGCACTTTCCAGTTAGGTTGTGTGTGTGAGTGTGTGTGTGTGTGTGTGTATGTGTGTGTGTGTATGTGTGTTGAGTGACTGTACAGTATGTGGAGCATATGTGCACAGTTCACTAGTATGTGTGTGTGTCAGTGTGAGTGGTGGCCAGACACCAGTTTTAATTGTGTTAGTCCGTGAACCAGACCAAGGTAATACATTCATGAAACTGGTTAAAAACACAAGACAAAATATCAGCAAGTTAGTAAAATTCTTACTAAGAATGTTTTATTAAAATAAATGCCAAGAGGTTAATAAGAAAAATAACAGCATACACCATGAAAACTAAATGCAAGCATGTAAAAATACTTATGACAAGAAAACTAATAAAGTAGCTAATGAGTTAAACAAGCTGGGAATCGGCAAGAAAAAACAAAACCAAATATAACAGGGAAAAGGCAACACTCCCCACAAGAGACAGTTTTCAAGATGTAAAAGAGAGAAAAGGGGGGGAGGAGGGGAGGAAGAGAGGGGCCGTTTAGGGGGGGAAGGAAAAAAAAAGTTGCAGTGGGTTTCATAAAATAAAAAAAAAAAAAAAAAAAGCACTCAGAAACATGATTAATATACATATAAAATGAGATTAGAAAAATACATTATAAACCTGTAACAATGGCTGTTAATTACATTATCATACATGTAGTAGGCAGGCCAGAGAGAATACGGTAGGTATAGAGTTAACCTTTCACCTGATGGACTTATCCAGCCTTTCACAATGACACAGCAAGTTGTAACATTGCAGAGGGAATTTCTTAATACTGTCAAATGCTGAATAGCCATCACTTGCTCCACTTTAATATTGCATTTCAATTTAAAATAATAACACTGAGAAAGAAAGAATTCATTGACCTTTCGGTGTAACAGCATGATGAAAGAGCTATGAATAGAAAAACAAAACTGCCAAGGGTAATATCGGGATCTGAGAATTCCTCGATTTTATGAGTTTATTTCACCTTCCAGCGACAGAGTTGTTTCAATAACTGGAAACTATTTGGCTGTGAAACAGACGTGCTTGTTTCATTATCCAGCTTGTCCATTATAAATCTCGTGATTGTATTGATAGTTTGCCGTCAGATTGACATCGAGAGACATGGACTGGATGCTTTCAGTTTGCAGCTGTTGAAACAAACGGGCTTCCTGCCAGCAGGGGACGACTCCCCTCTTCCCCTCCTCCCCTCCCCGCCCCTTGAACGTTATGTATTTTTCTCAGCTCATGATCAAAACATGTTCTGGCAGACTACTGCATTGCTATTGGCAGTTCAATTTTGTTCTAGGAAGTTAGTCACAGTCACCATAAATCAAGACAATATTCCATAATGATCATTAAAATCTAAATAAAAAGAGAACAAAACCTGCACATACAGCAGAGTAAAGGGCCATCAAGTAAAGGAAAAGAAAAAAATAATTTCAGGAAGACAAAACCATGGCACATATTTTTAGCTGGTCAAAACGACTGCTATTCTTTTTGCATAGAATAACTGCGGTAACACCACGATACGGTGGGAGCTACCCTGCTCGACGATTCAGAGCGTGTAACACTAGCCATTCCCTCTCTGCGCCATCTTGGTGGGTGCTGGATATTATTGAACACAACTGGAATACTCAGAAAACAGAAACCACTGTTGATAAGGCACTTTGATTTGATCCTTTTTTTTTTTTTCTTTTTTAAAACTCTCTCGAGGCGTCTGTCTCGCTCTGATCCTCGCTGACTTTTTCGAAAGTTACAACTGTTTTGGTCTTCGTCTTCCTTTTTCCAATCATATCCAAGGTAACAGCACTTTTTCCCCCTCACCCACTCGGTTGATCTGTTTCCCCCCTTTATACTGTTTTAAACTTTTTTTTTAGTTCGTTTTTTTTCTGATTTTGTAACTGCAAGTAAAGTATCAAAAGCTAAAATTGCCAAAAATAGATTTTTCAATTTTTTTCTCTTCTCCAGCACCCTGTAAAATTATCTATTTTTTGTTCTCTTCTGTATTTGTATATGCAATGACAGATATCTACATTTTTATATATTTATATATATATTTATATATATATAAGACGTATGTATAAAGCAATTTGAACAGGCAGGCATGGCTTTCACATCCTATTTTTTTCTTGAGAGAGTCGAACAAAAAAAAGATCGTGGGCTCAGGAGCTAGACTACGATCACAGGGAGGTGTGACACATTGTGGATGCGCTTTTTTTTGGAGGGTTCACGTGATAAAAATAAATGTTTCATCACTAAAATAACCAAACTAAATCATGTTTTCCCTAATTTCTAAAACACCTGATGTCCCAAGTGATGACTGGGGTTAAAAAAAAAAAAAACACATTTCAACAAAAATGGCCAAATGTTGAGATGTAAAAATGAACAAAATAAAGAAATAAACACTCTTTTGGCAATGTGGCTGATGAAGCAACTGAATATAGAAGCCTCATGACAAAAGCATTTATGTACAGAACTTCAAAGTGCCCTTCCCCCTAGCAACGTACTGTAATTGAGTAGTTGATTTAGTGTTAATTGCCTGCGTTCTCCTCCTCAGAAAAAAATAAAATTAAAATAAAAAATAGAGCAATTAATGGGTCAAAACTCATCTAACTGACTGGCTGTCTGTTCAGCTGAAGGCAGGCACCACAAACTCACACCCTTCCAAACTCTAAAATCACAAAGAGAGCCCTCTGTGAGACAGATGCATAATTGCAGATATATAATTCATTGGAAAACCCTTTGGCTAAATGCACACTTAATACTTTTTTTTTGTCTTTTCAATCACAGCTCAGCTAAACTCATTGAGATATTTTTTTTCTAAATACATCAGGCACTGTATAATGGATGTAGTGTGGATGGCGGGGCGAAGCAATGGTCAGTAGCTAATAAGCACTGCTCCAATGTCCCCGAAGCCTCAGCACACCCTACTTTCATTGTAGTATTAATTAAAAAAACAAAACAAAAAAAAACACACACACAGACCCATCAGCCCAATTAGTGACCTTCCCATCGTGCCCTTCATCATTTCTCAGTTTTTCCTGCAGCCTGCTTCCAAACATCAGATTGCGTTTTTTTTTTTTTTGTTTTCCAGAGATAACCACCTGCCTTATTTTGGCTAGTCGATTTAAGCAAAGCTAATTAGTCAAATGTGAACAACAGAGGAACCAAAATCAAGTGGAGAAAATGACTCAAAAGTAAAGCCAAAAAAAATAGACAGAAAAAAAACACACATAAATCATAAAAAGCTCTTTTTTTTCCGCAATCATTTTCAGCCATGCTTTTTTTGTGTGTGTTTAAAAAACAGACAGAAAGCTGTTTGGAGGGGCACACCCAGAATGTGTCAGCTCATAATTACATCTTAGAGCTCAACAACTGCACTACATGTGAAAAAATGACAGAAATTAAACAAGTTAATGTGAGCGTATGTTCTCTTTCCTTCTGTTTCTTTTTCTCTCCCAATGGGTGGGTGTTGGAACAGGGTGGGACAGGTAGAGTTTTTTTTTTTTGTTGGGGTTTTTTGGGAGGAGGAGGGGAGGGTGATGTCATTACTCTGAAACCAAATGGTTTGCGTCAAATAGATGCTGAACTTTGAGTCAGACATGTGAGGTCACCAAATTAGAGCGATTAAAGGAGGGTGGGTGGGCAGGTTTGGGGTGGGGGTCTTTATTGCTATATAATTCAGTGCAGATTCATGAGTAATACCACGAACACATCCACCCAGTTTATGATTCATGAAGAAAAAGAAAGAGAAAGAATGGGAATTGAACTCAATGAACAGAGGGAAAAAATGAATATTACACAACTCTGTTGGGTTTTTGTTTCTGTGAAGATTCTGCGTTTCTTTTTTTGTTGTTGTTTTTTTTTTTTTTTTTTGTCAGAACGTGTTAGGGTAACTGTACGGGCAGGCGCCTCTCTCTCTCTCTCTCTCTCTCGCTCTCTCTCTCTCACTTGCGTCCGAGAGGCTAGCAAAAGGCAATTACCAGTTAACTGATCAGCAGGCAGGCTTGGGGCGGCTCGTCATTGGGTGAAGAGTTCAGAGGTCAGAAGGTCATGTGTTAGTTGCCGGTGGCGGCTAGGTGGTTAGAAACAAAAACAAAACAAACAGAAAAAAAAGATAGAAAGGATATTAGTGTCAGCAAGAAGAGACTGGAATGACATCATTTTAACAATAAAATGAATGCAATCTCTTATGTCGCCCGCCCCCCTCCCCATTCCCCGCCTCCTAAGTCCCTTGCCGATGTGAGATGAACCCAGCTAATCTCATTATAATCATGACGCTGGCACATCATGATCCCATCTACTAAGCCCCCACCCCAGACTCAGGTAGCTTGGTGGTTTAATTTAAGCGCACATTGCCCCCCCCCAAAAATCAAGAAGCAAAGAGAGGTCGAACAGACAAACAAAATAAGAACAACAAAAATCTAGTGTTTTAGTGTCTGTCAAAGTTGGAGTGCAAGTTACAAACAGTGTGATTAGTGGTAAGGAGACTTGCTAGTGTTATGTGAGGGATAACTGTGGCTAGTGTTACATGTGCAATGAATAGATGAATCGATGCTTTCCGATTCTTTCTCTTTATTTAGCAGTATATTTTTATATAATATAAATATACACAAGAACCATAAATACATTTGATATAAAATGCTCAAATATAAAATGACAGTACCTCACGTACAACTGAAATATTTAAAATGTGTTTTAGCTGTTCTTTTTTCTCATTTCAATCTATTTGCGATACACTGGAGAGAATGCAAGCTACCTCAGCTTATGTCTGTGCGTGTCTATCTTCCATAGAAAAATAAAATGCAAAATAAATTTAAATTTTTTTCAAGGTGAAATGGTGCGTGGTAGCAGCATTGGCTACTTTGTCTTCTGCCTACCAGGTCTCTCTCTCTCACATACAGTATAGAAATGCTTCTCCTTTTTTTTTTTCTCTCTTTTGCTCCTTATGAGCCGAGGAGATAAATCATGTATGGGAACAAGCCTGCCCCATTTTAGGCTCTAATCTCACATCAGAGGAATGTCATTATACACCTTCAACACTGCCTGCAAAGTACTACCTGTCCTAGCTTCACAGCTGCGATAAACCAAAAGCTGTTCAGATCACTTTTGCCTGAGCTTTGACATATACACCATCTTCACACACTGTATATGTTAAGTACTAAATGTAAACAAAATGTGCATACCACGACGGCCATTTAGCTGGCGTGTGGATGTATGGGGTAGGAAAGGTGGTGAGGGGGAAAGGAAAACAAAAAATACAATACAGACGATATACAAATTCCCAACTAAGGCATCGAGGCATAATAGGCATAATAATCATTGAAATTCATCAGTCAATAGCAGAGTGTAGCTAAGAGACTAAACTGACCTCTGTCAGCGGTCACAATCCTTTGGTAAGGATGGACCCGCGTGTCATGCCGTCTCACTTTAGTAGCCATTGCACCTAGATTGTAACAGGTCCACAAGGTTAGAAACCATTCACTTTGAGCAGGGGAGAAACAGTCATCTTTTACAGTAACAACATTCACATTTTAACCGTTATCATTATAATGCTTGAATAATACAATACACAGAATAGCAACATAATACAGATTATAGTACATATACACACATCACACAGAGCTTTTCTTTTTAACGTGTAGAAAAATGCCGTAGAAAAAAATAATATGTCTTTTTGGAGCTTTACTTGGTATTTAAAAATGCATAACTTAAGTAATAAAATTTCCACAGTGCTCAGAGTTATACGAGAGGACTCTTTGAAAAGGGGGGCAGGCAAAGGGTACAGGCTCCTGGGCTGTCTGGAAAAAATAATGTGATTCTTCCTCTGGGATCCAGAGGGGGATTGAGAGAAATTTGTCTCTTTATTTTGAAAGGTGGGGGAAATCCAATACAGCTCTGATGGTAATTGAATAGTGCCAGACACCACCTGCCTCTCCCTCTCTTTCATTTTCTCTTTCCCTCTTTCACCACTTCTCTCCAGGTCAATCTGTTCACCGGCGGCAGACGCTGTCATTTTCCTCTTAGATTTGTCACAAGAGATTCCTTCCTGCTGCAGAGCTCGGCGCTGCCTGGCGCTCCTGACACTAACTGTATGTTCAAGTGCTGTGAGCACGTGACGTGTGCAGGAATTATGAAAATAAATCGAGCCCTCCGAGACGGAGAGGGGGACATGTGGAGTAAGTTATAAAACACAACGAGGATTTTGTTCTGGCATTGTCAAGTTAAGAGCAAGTTTTGGCTGATGACTACACAGCCACCTACACTACTCCGAAGAAGCAGATGGCCTGACATTTCTTTACTCTCAGAGAAGCCAATGGCGGCTAGATACAGTAGCGCAGGCAGCCGAACCGAGTGCATGAGTGTGTGCGAGAGTGAGAGTGAGTGTGTTCCACAGGGCCCTGTGTTGCTGAAGGCACCAATCGATAGTGTGAGTAAATAAAATGCACTAAGCTGGTGTAACCCTGCAAGTTAAAGAGAGAAAAGCCAGTCAGCTGCCCCTGTCTGTTCTACACATGACTCCCAGAGGCACGTCAAATACATAGGTCAGCTGAAATCACGTTTGTGTCTGCTGCTGCCAGATGATGCCGCGGACAACATTAGAGGAGTACTGTGTCAAATTAAAGCTGGAAAGTGACTGACAAAGGCCTCTCCTGTCTTAACATGGGAAACAGCTTTGCTTTTGTTGACGACAGCCTTGATGCAACATATGGTGCTCATATCCGACTGTTTTTCATCAATAGACGTTGAGTTATCTCTTTGGTAGCAGATGTGTTGAGCTTAAAGCACCACTGAGAGTGAGTATAATATATAGACCCTCGTATTGAACTGTACTCCTGACACAGAAACTAAGGGGAGCGTCAGGTATTAGCACAGAGCTCTAGTTCAAGAGGGGTGAGGCTAAGACAATGGAGAGAGGGGAAGGAGAAGAAAAAAGGGAAGACTGGAGGAATTTAATGAACATCCCCAGTGGGAGTGAGAGAGGGACTATCTACAGGCATCAAGGCCTGCCTGCAGAGAACAGCACAGAGAAATGATTTCAAAAGCTGCAGAAATCCGAGGGGATCTGCCGCCAGACTGAATATGCCTCCAGGCCAGTGCATGAAAGGGTTAGAGAGCAGGCTGCGTGTATGTGTTTCTGTTGGCGTGCCTCATTTCACACCGAGGCAAGTCCTCCTATATGAACCTTGCAGAACAGAGGCTATGTAAACCTGAGAGCATAATTGTTTGGTGAGAGCGTGACTGAAACAGTGAAGTAACCTTAGTCTAAATTACAAAGAGAACTTTCCAAGAGCCTAGCCCTCACAAGGTAACTTCTGTCCCCCTTTGCCTTTTTAATACAGTGTCCATATGAGCCACAAAGCTGGTCATCCCATTACCAGCACATCCACTCTGTGAGTTTGTCTGTTTTTGATCCTCAGGTGGACACGACATATTTACCTTTCAACAAGTCCTGACTGTGGCTCATGGAAGCTGCGTCCAGCACCCCAGCTCCGGGGTAAAACAAGCTGCCCTCCTGTCCAGGCTGGCTAAAGCTGGGAGTACCTGCCGCACCCATGCTTCCCCAGGCTCTCTTACCTAGAACCCCACTGTGTTCGATGGGGTACTCCAGCAGGGAGGTGGGTGCCAGGGCGTAAGGGTACTCGTAAGGGGTGGTGTAGATAAGCCCGCCATCCGGTGTGGGAGGCACCAGGGTGGGGGTGCCATTGGGCAGCATGGCAGCCATCTGAGTGGGCCGGATGAGGTTCATGATGGGGGCCCCGGCTGGTGTCGGGGGCCGGAGTGCCTGGGGAGGCAACACCTGACCAGTTGGGGCCGCTATGAGACGTGGGCCCTGAGCGGCTGCTGCCGCCGCTGCAAGAGAGAATGCAAGGGTGGCTGCCATAAGCAAGAGAGTGAAGGACAGGAGTAGAAAGAAAGAGGACAAGAGATAAAAGTGTAGTGTGGTTGATCATAATCACAGATGAACAGTGAAAGGTGAAAATACAAAAGGAGGAAAAAGAGGAGGTAACGGGAGGTGGCAGGTAGAGAGGAGAGAGGAGGGGGGGCAAAAGGGAAAATTAGTCCATGCAATGATCATGGTGGTGAACCACAAAAGCCACAATCTGTTGCAAAGGAAGTCAACATAGCCAAACAAACGAAAAAAAAAACAAAAAAAAACAACAACCCTCACACCAAAACACAAGAAGCACAAAATGCTGCTGTCATCCCAATGCATTCAAAGCATACAAATCACCACGGCAGCTATACATTCATCTACTAGAAATGGCACAGGTGAGGTAAACACACACATGCCAACAGAAATGGAGCTGTTGACTCTAAGTAGAGGAGAGACGTTTGATGGGGAGCAGGTTTTACAAAAGCCAGTTGAGGAATTTCATCCTGAATATTAAGATCACAGAGCACAATGGGAACCTACAATATTTAAGTTGTTAGCAACTTAAAAATGTTAATCCCCACACAGTCAGCAGTCCATTTAGGTTGGATACAAATGAACACACAAAAATCATTTTCCAGGTGGTTCTGCATCAGCATGTGCCGCGAGCCGTGCCGCACAAGCTTCCCCGAATAGCAGGTCAATTAAGTTCAGCGCTTGGTGACTACGGTTAGATGGTGAGCCAGTTTGTTGTGGCAAACATTGGAGCAGATGTTAAATTTGAAAAATTAAATAGTGAAATTAAGCACTTTTAGTTTCACGTCATAAATTTGAACCCAAGTTTATAGAAGAACCCAGATGTTCAAATTAGACTTTAAATGATAATTATGAAAATAACCAAGGGTCCAGAGAGTAAATGCACAAGTTCTGGACTAATATGCTCTGTAATGAAAATGTTTTGGCTTTATTTAAGTTATTATATCCAAATCACAGATTTGATTATGCGTTTAGAAATGGCATTTGGTGATTAACAGGCAAACACTGTAGATGTGTGAGCTAGTGACTAACATGCAGGGCTGAGCAGGTGGAATACAGCAATGTGCTGGTGGTTTAGAGTCCGCCAAGAGCAAGTGATACAGAGCGATGGCATCTGGTTTGCAGCGAGGGGGGGGAGGGGGACGGATGGAGGAGTGGATGGAGAGGAAAAGAATACGAAGTGGAACAGAATGGAAGTCCTACTCATAGTTGGGTAGGTAAACATGGATTGTTTGGAGAGCTTGAGAGAGAGATGTCTGCTAGTGGTCAGAGATAATATGATGGTATGTACACAGGAGGTCTGACTACACATTCATTTAATGAGAGTAAACAGTATTAGTTAATGAGGAAATACAAAAAAATGTAATATATAATTAAGTATGCTCAATGCAGTGAAAAGATTAGTTGTTTATGGTGCAAAATAGATCCATTGTGTAAACTGTGTGTGTGTCCGTGGAAGCTCACTTACGTGTTTTGATGTTGTTGTCTCTGTATGTCCCATTGAGAATCGCGAGCTCCATCAGCTGCATCTTCTTCAAATTGTCTTCTCCCTCCGCCTGTGAGAAACACAAACTTTAATGTCCGTTCACAACAACACACCACGCACTAATTCCAATTAATTCCACAAGCTGAGGCCCCTTTATAGGCCAATTGAAACAATCCACACGACGACCATTTCACCAAACTACATGCCCGGGTGTTGTTAAAAAGCTACAGTGGGGCAGCTAAATCATTTCGACAATACATGTCATCTGTTCTCCACAAGCACCGGTTGGATTGGGTTTAGGGAAACAGAGATGGAGATAAGCTAAAGTGCTGTTGTCATGGCAGAGTGCCTTGTTGTTACTAAAATGCTGACAGACACATTAAGTGTGGGAATGCATATTCATAATCCATATCAGAATGATAATTACTGTAATTTTCTTTGCTCCCTTGTGCGCAATCAAATGCGCAATAACCGCCCTGGCTAATGTCAGTCCTGTCAATTAATGTTTGGATAAATAAATACAAAAGCCGCAGCCACTGTCATTATCGCCAAATTAGGGGACTGAAATTATTCACGGAAAGCAATTAAGATAGCACCCCTCCTCCCACTCGCACCCATCCATTCCTCCCCCTTTCCTTTCTGCACCCTCCTCCACCTCCACCCCCAAACTCCATTTCCCCTGAAGCTACCGAACACTCAATAACCATGACAACACAGAAGCCCCAGCGATTTTCCAGGTTGTACATCATAATTTAAGCAGGGCCTTATGTGAATTACTCTCCAGACTGAGAGGTGCAAAGACAGGCATGTGAAGCCTCGCTGACCTCAGTTCCACCTTAAGTGAACTATTGATTTCATGCTTTTTGCAGCTAAGAGGTAGAATTCTGACGCTTGTTCATCATTTCAACTCACAAATACAAAGAAAGCCGGCTCACGCACACACACACACAGCTGCACGTAAATGCACCGTGTGCACACTGAGCAAAGCAGACCACCCTGTTAGTGTTGGCGGTAATAAAAGCAGGAAGGCAGATACTGAACCTCCTCCGTCTCTCTATTCTATCTCTGCACAGAGTGTGTCTCCTGGACCAAGTTTAACAACAGTGTGCCGCTCTATTCAGAGGACGATAAGGAAAAGAAAGGAAAAAAGAATGAGGGCTCAGAGTTAAGCCCTCCCATGAGACTCCTCTTCAACACGGCCACAGAGAGAGGAAGAGAAAGAGCGAGGTTAAGCAAGAGAAAAAGTGACAGAGGCTGGTCTCCCTTGACTAAATATAAGGCAGTGGCTTCAGAGCAGTCACAGTATTCAGCTGTATGTGTGTGTGCTCATGCAATGTTTAGTGTACCACAGAGCTGCCAATTAATGAAGCAAGGAAATTCTCTCCTCTGCTGTCTCTCCCTCGCTACCTCCACTGTGCTCTGCTCCTCTTTTCTTTTAATGGGGAAGACTTAAAGCACAGAAATGACACCCATTTTTTTCCGAGCTACAACCCCTTTTCTCTACAAAGACAGACAAAAGGGAAGTAATGCAAACACTGGTGATGCAACTTCTGCAATTTAAATATTCCTGGTTATCAAAATTCAAGGGTATGCATCAGAGGGCTGAAGGACTGCTCAATTTTAATGTGGCCACATATCAAAAAGATGACACAAATGGGTCACAGTCTAATTTTTAAATGATTATTCATTCAGTTCAAAATAATATGTTAATGTAAAAACCCTTGTATTTTATATCAAACCCTAAACTACAGTTATCCAAATTAACACATGGAACAGTTATGAAAATTGTGCATTATGCAACACATTATTTTCTAAAAACATTAGCACAATCATGTTGCGCTGAAATAGTTGCCAAGCTCCATTTTGCTCCCTCAATTGCAGCCTTGGAGGTGAAGAGAGGGCCACTTGACATGCAATGTCAACAATGATAACCACACCAGGCTAATTGAGCACGGCCCAGGTCAATGGCTAGCGTGGCTAATATTGGCAAATGAACCCGGCTCAATGTAGCGCCAAAATCACAACTAATGAGATGCTGCAATCTCCATGTAAACACTTGTACACATGAATTAACAGGCCTTGACATAGCTGCCGATCACACCTAAAGGAGCAAAGTAAACATTATTGAATCCAATTTTCTCCCAATTTCTGTGACTTCCTTTTCACTGTGTTCCTCTTTAGTTATTTACATCACTAATTAAATCAGATCTTGACCCCTACAACCTTGTACAATGAAAAAAAAAAGAGAGCAAAAAAACAAGTCTGCTACACTTTGCTAACGACGCCCACGAATCTAAACAGCTGTTTTTTTCCTTCCATCTTTGTGTGTGTGTGTGTCTCCCAAAAACTCAGTCAGTGGTTCTTTGGAAGTGGGCCAAACTGACTTGCTAGACAAAGTAAGAAATGAGGGAAGGGAAGAGAAAAAGACTTGACAAAATAAGAACATAACTTCACCAGATGCAAATTACGGAGGGGGCTGAATGTGTTGTGCTTTCAAAGCTTAACACGCTTGTGGCAACAATAAATCAAACATTTGCCTTTGTCTTTTATTGTCACTGTATGGTGAGATGTATAAACACAATGCACTCTGCTGGAACTATGCTGCACTAGCTAGCATTTGCTCTCACACAGGCCTGCTGTCTCCCCCTCATATCAATCAGAGGTCGCCCTCAAGAGCTAGGTGTATCCCAAACTGGTGTCTTTGTGGCTACATTTAAATACTTTACTTTAAAACTCAGAGATATCTTGGCCTCTCAAAACACTGACTGTATGAGAAGGAGTGCAATGGAGGTGGCTCGGCAGCAGGCAGCAGCTCAGGCAAACCGCATGCTGGAATATGAGTGCTAGTGCTGCTTGTGTGTTTGTGTGTGTTGTATGATGATGGATCTGCGGGGTTGTGGGGGTTAAATAGGCACGGGGCAAGAGGGTGCCACCATCCATCCAACTCTGCATAGGTGGCACACTGCCTGTTGAGAGGAGAGAGTCACAAAAATAGAGGGCAGCGAGAGGGGAAGAGCACAGATGCTGCTGCAGCTAGGATGAGGTGTGCGCTACTGTGTGTGAAATGTGTGTATCCCCAGTGGAGCACGGCTGATATAGCTCCATCTTCTCACTTGCACAGTTTGTAAGCTAAAGCCCCCCCAAACCCGACAGATCGTTCCTGCTTTACATGTGAAACGAGCTAATTCCCCCCCATCAAAATACAAATTCCCCGCTGCAACGTTTCCCTATTTTTCTGTTTTTGTTCCTCTGCGGTTGTTCAGAAAGTGTTGGCAGTGTTAGCGGCCTGGTTTGAGCTACGCAACAATCCAAAATGGCTGCAGACAGGGGCTGTGATATCAGGAAAAACCAAAAGATAATGCTGGTGACACTGCTGGAGTGGAGTTGGACCGACTTGAATCGTGTAGCCCTGGGTAGACTGGGCCCGCTTCCTGCCGCAGAAGCACAGCTTAGATGAATGTTTGATGAACAGCACCGCGGAGAGCAGTTAACACTTTAATGTTTCCTAGCTCAAGGTGTCGCCACAATTAACAGACTCCTCAGTCAGCATGCACCACCTATAATAAAACATTCACTCAGATGCAGCCATCACCAGGACCGCATGTAAGCATGCTGCATGTGTGTGTGGTTGTGTCTCTCTGTAATGATCTGGCTGATGGAATTCCCGGGAGAGGAGTAGCTGCTGGATTATACAATGAGAGGGATGAGGAAAGGAAGTTTTCCTTTATCATCCCTAACATGCACACATGCATGTGCCTAACAAACACACACACCCGCACGCTCCTGTCCATCAGCGAAAAAGCCACTCAATAAAGCTGCTCTATCCACAAGAATCAGATTCAATCAATGAGGCCTATTTGTGAAATCAGCAGAGCGGTAAAAGCTATCAGGGAGGAGCAAGACAGAGGGATGAGGGAAGGAGGGAAGGGGAGCAGGAGGGAGGAGAAGGGAGACGGGAGTGCGATGAGCTAAAGTAGGTGAGCCGTGTCCCACTGCCACTACCTGACAACCCTGCGATGAGGTCACTGGATGCATGCTAAATCACTGTCATGGTGCACTCCTTTGTGCCTCTCTCCTGATCAAAGCTTGTGTTCGTATGTTGACGACAAACAAACTGTAGCTAATGCCGATTGTTTCAGACAATATGGCTCATGCTCGGTGCTTTAATGCTGTTTGTGCATGTGGATGGCAATAAGCAACAGTTGAGTGAGTGAGTGTTTGTAGGGTTGCACCCTCACTCTCCCCAACACCCCGACTCCAGGCCCTCTCCCATCCATCTCACCCACAGATAAACACAACAGGCGCCTGGATTAGGTTGGATGAATTTGCTCATGTCTATGGCTGTAACTGAGGGGGAGTTTTTGCTCATATCTGGCAAGAGTCACCGTCTATGCAGCTCGGCTCGGCTAACAGCTCAGCTCGGAGAGATGAAATGATGAGCAGAGAAAGAGAAAGAGAGAGAGAGAGAGAGAGAGAGAGAGAGAGAGAGAGAGAGAGAGATAGAAAGAGAGGTGGAACAAAAGAGTACCAGGAGGAGAAAAAGCGCTGCAGAGCAAGTACAAGAGAAAGCGTGAATGATTGTCTCTGAGTTGGTGGAGAGATGGAGAGATATGCAGGAAGAAGAAAGGGATAGCTGGAGAATATGAGACAAGAAAAGACAGACAGTGTAGTGAAAACCAATTTGTCTGTTCCCCAGTGGGCTGACACTAGCTAAGGCCTCCTTTCCTTCTCTGGCCTCACTGCCAGTCATCACAAACAGGCGTATGCGCACATGTGTGTACACACAGCCGCACACACATATCTTAGGCCTTAGCAGGGCTGGGGTCAGGCTCTCTCCAAACTACTCCAATTACCTCAGCAGTAAACACAGCCTGCCCTGACGGCCTCCTGGGATACAGAGGGAGGCAGAATGTGTAGAACTGAGAACGAGAGAGGAGGGAGGGAAAAAATTCTGCAGAGTGGAGTGAAGGAGGTGGTATTGGGAGCCTCGGGGAGGGAGGAGTAGATGACTTCATGTAGAGGGTGGAACTGGTAGTGGCGGCAGCTGGTTTTTCTCCCGTTCTCCTCCCCTCGCTCGCCTCCCTTTTGGTTCCTTCCCAAACTCTAACATCTGGAGGAAAATGATTACTCTCGCCACGCTGCCAAGACGACTTATCAACAATTCCACACTCTCTAGAAGCGTAGGGTTAGAGAAGAGGAAGGAATGAGTACTTGTAGCGGGCTTCAAAACATCTCCACACTAAATAAATAAGTGACAAGAAAGTTTAATAAATCCAAGTCAAACTAAAGCAAACTTGGAAGTCGGATTGGGTTAAGAAATGAAAACACGTGTGCGGCAAACCTGATTCTCATGTTTTCATCGACAAGACCATAAATCCAACAACTCCAGCAAAAATACAAAAAAATACCTTTTACTTTCTCCTGGAAGTCCATGCATCAATCAAACACTACAGAAGAGTAAAAGCTACATATATATCAACACATTAAAGCACATTAAACTTTTTTACTTTTCAATAATGACACAATATATCAACGACTACAAAGAAAAAAACAAACAAACATAAAACACCGCACAAACACAACATTCCTCCTGTTCCCTTTCATAAAAAGCACATTTAAAGAGTGTGCCTGTATAAGTGCTGCCATGTCCTTTCTCAAATTCACTGCTGCACTTTCAAAGGCAATTTTCTTTCCTTTGCCTTGCTCCTCAGCTTTTGTGAACATATCTGCCAAGGGAATCAGGCCTCAACTGTATTTTCCTTTCCCCCAAAGACTAACAACGCAATCTCCTGCAACTCTCCTCTCAGACTGTCTTATACCTTCACGACACTCCGGCAAAGCCTCTTTATTTCTCCTTTCCTCCTTTGCTCCCCGTCCTCGCTCCCAGACAGCTCTGTTAGCGATGTGCGCCATTAGTCATGCTAAACCACCAACACACTAGCTCATTAGCATAGAAGTGAACCTGACTCCAGTCAGATTATTACAAACTCATCACGGCTGCTCCGCCCCATTACTGTCAATCACGCAGCTTACTGAGGTACAGTTGAAAGTGGCACATTACGAAGTCAGGAACTAACTCTTCTGTTAATACTTCACTTTCTGCATCATAACAAAGCTCATAAGTGCCAAGGCCTTGGAGTAAAAGTGTTTCTGTCTGATGTAGCGTTGGTGGCTGCTCAGGGTGTTACTATATGTTGTGGAGAGGTTTTAATTTAATTGGTAAGGCCTGGTTTGCTCCCACTGCTTCTCTGAGGTTATCCATAACATGCAAAGTAAGTATGGGTGGCGGATGCAGTCTGGGCCCTGGCACTGGCACAGGCTCGTGGATCTATGGGGCTTATAACAGCTTTTTATTGTGCTGAAAGGACTGAAGTGGGCAGCCTTGGTTCTTTGTGCTAGTCCCATCAATATCAACTGACACGCACATACATAGACTCAGTGCCACCGACAGGAGAACGGAGAGGGAAAAGAGAGAGGGAAAGAAAATTTGTTTTTCTACCAGCTCGCTGCAGTCTCAAGAACTGAAAGAAGAAAAAAAAAAGACAGTTTTTCTCTCCCATCAAAAGCATTTCCAATAGTACAAGGGGAAAAGCTACACGGAAATTCTGAGTGATCTTGTTTATTAGAAGACTGGGCTGGTATTCCATGTAACATAACAGCATTACGAGCGGATTAAACTTCATATAAATAACCTAGAAAAATATATACAGATTTAACAACAAGATTTAGATATATTATTAAAGCTTGTTGGCCTGCACCGCCGTTGACAAACAGATGATGTTACAGGCTAAGAACAGCAGGGATCATTCAGTCCCACCGTGTTGTACAGCCCGACAAACAGCTGTCTGTTTCTCCTGTCCCCCCTCTCTCATCATCTGTTCCCTGCTCACCAGTAAAATTCCCTCTTCCTTCCTCTGTCCTCCCAGCTCATATTCCCAATTTACACCCTCGGTCTCTACCTTATTTATCCACTTCCATTTTATTTCTTCTTCCGCTTTCCCCCTCTCCTCCCCTCCCTTTATCCCTCATTCCACCAGGCTGCCAGACGGTGTATTGTTCTGTCGCTGCGATCCTTTAATGCCATCCAATCGAGCAGGGAATATCTTGAAGGGATTTGGCCAGGGATGATTTGGGAGCTTTAAATACTGCTAGGGGATTTGCATCATTCAGAGATCCTGACTCCTAAAACAGGGATCTAAGTACCTACTGAAAGATGTGCATTCAAACCTTGAACCCTTTGGATGCATCTACCTGGACATATGAAGTTAGCCCATGGACACCTTTTTTTAATTACTTATTTTTTTAGACACCTTCCTTGGGTGTCCTTGACAAAAACATCATCCATACTTCCTTTAATCACTCACATCAACAACATGAACATGCAAGCCCGTTTACTTAACAGATCTGAGAGTCCGGTTCATTCACATTAAACAAAATCTTCCCCTCACTGCAACCATATGTGTCCATGTTAACAAAAAGAAGACTTTCCCTATGATTCTTTTGATGATTTGGTTCACTGACTGAGCCTGAAGGCCAAGTCAGTTCCCTACAATGCATTGCTGAAAGGATATTCTATTTTCTTTGTATGATAGTGTTATGGATGTTGTGTGCCTTCGCTGCCAGGAAAAGAAAAAAAAAACATTTGGATTTCAACAGAGCTTTTTGAACAGAAAAAAAGAACGAAATGTTTTGGTTTTAGTTTTGCTGTGCCCCACTGAACACAACCCAAGTTCCACCATGGGAAAACCAGTCAGCACCGTAGACAGCAAGTGAAGTATTGCAAACATCACCGCTAACAAACAATAACACTGTGAAAGTGAAAGAGAAAAGAAGGGGACTGCGATAAACAAACCAAATGAACCCAAGTGAGATAAAAAAAAATAAAAAAAAGCATCTACACTCCAGACGCCATGGCGGAGGCAAAGAAAGCCATCAGTCCAGAGTTGGCTGGTGGGACTGAGAGAATGGAGTTTGAAATGACTTGAGCGACGGCTGGCAAAGCGAGGCATCACAGACTGTAGGAGCTGAATTTGACGGGCGGCCTTTGGGCTCTCTAAACGCTGAGCTCTACACAATCCTATTTTCCTGCCTAAACACTGGGACACACAGTCGCTGGAGAGGCAAAGATGAAAGCACTATGTGTGTATGTGTGTGTGTGTGTGGTTCCCACTTCGCAGATGTTGAAGCTTGGCCCTGGTAATGCCCCTGGGGAACTTCAGAAAGTACTCTGGGTGGACAATATATAAAGCAGAGTGTGTGAGAGACACAAAGGCACAGAGTGGCACAAAGACAATGTGCACAAGTCTCAATCAACACTGAACCTTTGGAGATGCTTGGTCCTAACCGCAGCTCTCCTACAATCGACCCACAGGCGTATGCACACATGAAAACATCCACACACACACACACATATGCATTTCCTTGCCGCTCTATAAGGGGATTAAGGAGACCTTCAAAGAGAGGCAGAGAGATTGGCCAGGGGCCTGCAGGGTCCCTCTCCTTGCCACTGGAGGACCAGGGCAGATTAAAACTGCCCGGGCTTCTCAGCCTGCCTTGTTACCCGCCTCCCCTTCGCGCGCACTGTATTAGGACACTCACAAAAACCCCTTGAGGGGCCAAACACAACCAGGTGGATTAGGAAGCAGGCTATTTTACAATGATGTAAGGGACCTGGGTGGTTAGGGACCGAGGTGCATGTGTATGTGTGTGAACTGAAATTAAAAGGACAGCACAAGTGGGCAAGGCAATTTTGTAAGTGGTGCAGAGGGCCTGTGTACATAGAATGCACCTGCACTGGGGATCTCGGCTGACTTAAAAATCTAAATGAACAAGACAAGAGAAGAAACAGGACTAATTCCCCTTTGAGAGAAGAAAGGAAAGAGATGGATTAGGAGCAGGATGATGTTTCAAGGAGAAATACGGAAAGGAAGAACTCAAGAGAGAGTAACAGAGAAAGTGCTAATTGCGGCGTGACAGAGTTGAGGTTTGGTTCGGGACAATGGATGGCGAATTTTCAAACCTGACAAAGAGCTGCCACCAACAATAAGTGACTTAGCATCAGTCTTCTTCGCTCTACTCAGACTTAAACGTGTGTTTGTTTAAGAGATTAATTGGGGATCAATCAATTACTGTTAAAAATTTGATGGATTAAAAATATATCCAACTATGGTGCATTGGTTCCATATGTGCAGATACTTTCAGAGGCTGGTGTTAAATGTACATATGACTGGGAGAACTGCAGCATGAGTGCCTCAAGCAGTTACAGCCCAATATAAGTCCACGCTTACAGTGACAAATAAATAAACACATAACGCATTTAATTCACAATTTATGCATTTCGATTGCACATAACAGCAGCAATGCATATGCATGTTACTGTGCTTCTCTCTTTGTCCCCCACTTGTCCACACCAGTGAGTCGGTGAATGACAGTGGGATAAAACAAGTGAGGAAAGGTGAGGAGAGAGATGAAAGGTGCCATTCAGCACAAATGTTATTGCAATCTGAATCTTTTCCCCGCTTTAGTTTTCACCGTTTCCTGTGGCTGGCTCCGTGAGCAGACTCCTGATGATGGGGGGGAGTAAGAGGCAGAGTGGAATTGAAAGTCATACTGCCGCTTTCCTTGTTCCTATGTCACCGTGTGCGTGCAAGCACAGACTTTCGAAACACAAACCCCCACAGCTAATGAGCATGCTATAGGTCTGCCCCCTGGGAAGCTGCACATACACAAGAAATTCTATCTAAATTAAACACAATTACTACCGCGATCACAAAGTCAGTGCAATCAACTGTTCCTTTGTTGGCACACATTAATTGCTGAAGTTATCTGATGATGATTAGCATTTGTTTTAATGGCATGCGGCTTTATCTGATCACGCCTGCTGTAGATTGTTTTTTTTTTTAACAACATATAGGAGGCAGCGCGGCCATGTATTGCCAGACTGAGACTGACCGAAGAAGTCCGCCTGACTTTCAGTGGTAGGGCCAGGAAATTAAACACGAGGAGGACAAAACTGGGGAAGGTGGCCAGGCTTAGGCAGGTTGTTCCCTGCAGGGGTACTGTTTTTTAGGGATGGAACCACCTGTCTGCCCCCCAGGAGAACCACAGAGCTGGAGATGAGGAAAGATGGACAGATGGAGATGTGGAGGGGAGGGATGGCAGGGGAGGAACCCTTGGGCCAAGACCAGACCAAGTCCCTCCTGTTGGGTTTGAGCTGACAGGCGGGACTTGGCACATATGGAAAGACGCTCATGATACCGTATGTAGTAAAGCAATAAAAAGCTTAGAGTGGAGGAATGTGTGCATCTTGGGAGTCATTAAAATTAGGTCCAAACCAGTAACAACAGAGGCTTTTTGTGGCACATCCTCTCCCCTCTCCACACAATCTATGGAAAACATCTTTTTATAGTTTTACAGTGCATGAGTGACTCTCTGTTATGTTTTTTGTGTCGCTGGCATAGTTGATTCAGACAGCTCCAGTCTGTTCGAGGTTTGTAACCTGTGTGTTGTTAACAGGATGTGGTGGCCTTCAGGCCACTGCAGATACAGTAATGGAAGAGAGTGGTGAATGGCTTGTCCCCTCAATCTCACAGAGAGAGAAAGAGAGCAGCAGACAGCAAGAAAGAGGGCAAATACGCAACAAAAGAATGAAATGAGAAAGGACACACACTGAGGGGAAACAGGGTGGGTAAAGACAGGTAGAAAGACAGCGAGGGAAAAACAGAGCGCTACAAGGGAATAACACCTTCACTTGGCCAGATACTGTGGGTGACAGGTTCAGTGGAAGAAAATGGGGAAATAAAAAGTATGCAAACAAAATAAGTGAAATGTAATATATGCCGACCACCTTTCTCTTCTAACGTGATTTACCAAAGAAAGATGGATGGTGGTTTCCCTTCTAGCACATTTGCGAGCAAATACAAAAATATTCTCTTTTGTCCTCTCCTCATCTCTCAAGAGGTACAGAGGTAAGGCCTGGGTAAAAATAGCTCCCAGACTCTTCTGCCAATAATTGTGTGTTTTCGTTTGTAGGTCTTTTGTGTGATGTGACTGGTTGCATGTGTGTTTATTTTTAACCCAGTCTGCACTGGGGATGCCAGTCAGGGTCTTGCTTGAGCCCATGTTCAGGTGTTTGAAGTTAATGCCAACATCCAGGCCGCAGGAATTAAGCATTTTATTGTTGTTTCGGTGTCTGGAGTGCAGTTGAAGAGCAGCTGCTCGCCAGTTATTTATGTAACAAAGAAGTTCATAAAAAAGGCAGCTGGTAGAACATGTGCATATGTTGACATTCATGGTTCAGTTAATACTGTTTCACCTGACATGGCCAATCATGGTTACCTCTCACACACTGACCAATCAAATGGCATGCAGTAGTGATCATTATTGACAGAGGTGTCAGAAAAGCCACATCTGTTTCCTGTGGTAAAACGGCTTAAGTGGTCAATTCCAATTACCCACTTATCACCTCGACATCATTAATCAGAGGCGATTTATACATCACACACTTTTAGTGTTTGCTCTGCTCTGCTCTCCCGGTTACAGGGTTTCAGTAGGTGTCTGTGAAGTACCTATCTCAAATGTATTAGCAGGGCATATAAGGACCAAAAGGCTGGATAAATGAGTACAAAGAGTGTGAGGATGTGAAGATGGATAATGATGAAAGCGGAGGACAAGAGGATGGCTGGGAGTCAAAGGTCGCACTGCCTCCAGGCCAGCTCCAATCTCTTCCGCTTGAGGGTGACTGGTAGCTAAAAAAAATGCGTGCGCACACACACACACACACACACACACACACACACACACACACACACACACACACACACACACACACACAAGTGCACACACACACAACAGGCAAAGTACAAAAACAGCAGCACAACATTCAAGGGGGAGCACAGTGATGCAGGCTTGCCGTCTCAAGTAGAGGTCACCAAGTCAAGGAAGCCAATTAAAAAGATGATTAACATTCTTGTGGGAGATGCAGTGTCTACGTGCAGGTGGGATGAGCTCACTATTCTTTCTCTCTCTCTCTCTCTCTCTCTCTCTCTCACACACACACACACACACACACACACACACACACACACACACATATATATATATATATAATGAGAGCAGCGAACAGTGCAGTCCAGTCTGTTGTAACTGTGGTGTCCTGGGAGGTGGAGATTAGGAGGTTAATATGATCCAATCCAACTCCTTCATTAGGCTGATGAAGGTAATAACAGCCTACAGGGACGAGGCGGTGCAAGGCTGACTAAAACCAACCAACCTACTGCCCACCAGCAAGTAGGGCTGCACGATTACGGACAAAATAATAGTCAGTTATTTTGATGAGCACTGAGACCACGATTCGTCACTGATTTTAGGGAGCACTGCTTTCACTTCCATGATGTGCTGCATTCCTTTTAATCTGTAGTTTTACTAACAGTGTTTATTGGATGCATATCTTCTGCCAGCCGAACCAATTGCATTGGTTTTTTTCAATCTGTCTTTGAGACCTGGATGGATACGTATCTGCCGCTTTTTTTCTCAATAATGGGACCATGACATGCTGTACAGTTTGGCTCTTACGGATGCACAAGTTGATGCTGGACAAGGACAGTGATTCAGTGAGGTGTTGTCAGCGAGGTTAATCTTCTTGGCCTCTAAGCATTCAACGTACTGCAGTTTGTGGTGTTCTGTCAGGTAGTTCAACAAGTTGGTTGTGTTGCTTTGTGGCACAGACACAAGTCTCATGCACTCTTTGCGTGTGAATTGCTCTCTCTTAAATACGAAATACTCTCAAACAGTGGATGATGATGGTTGATGAGTGGATGTTTTTTGTTTTGCCTGTCTGCAGCTGCAACTTTCAGGAAAGATTTTTGCGCGTAGCGGCATCAAAGCTCGTCAAAAGCAGAAGCTGGCTGTAAGTTCAGGGAGTGCTTTATTTGATATGTAGCAGAGCTTTCTATGAGCACAGCACATGTTTTAAACATCAGAATCGCAGCCAATCATGTTCAATTGAGGGATCATGATTAATATTGGATTAATTGTGCAGCCCTACCTGCGTGACCTCAAAGCATACTTGAGCTTCCTGGCGCGGTGGCACAATAGCTACATTGTTGTTAATCACATTTACATGTGGACAAACATATAGTAAATTAAATTAAAACCTATGGCCTTTATTACAATGTGGGGTTATGTGTGTGTGTGTGTGTGTGTGTGTGTGTGTGTGTGTGTGTGTGTGTGTGTGTGTGTGTGTGTGTGTGTGTGTCTGGCACTGCCTTCACTCTGCAGCTGTACTGCAGGCCTTGCAGCTAGGTTACAGGCAATAAACAAGATGGAATGGCGGAATCTCAGAAGCCGAGGATGATAGAAACATACAAGCTAGTTTTTCTTTTCAGAACTTCATAACCTCACACATGTTATCACCATGAAGTTGCAGTTTAAGTAATTACTCTACGGTAGACATGACACCTGTTGTCGCACTAACGTTATGTGCATCATGCAGAGTCGAAGGCATGCACCATCCAATGAGGCTCTATGAGAAATATGAGCTTCTGTTCTTGGATATGGCTGGATATCATGCATGACTGAGGATGCGGAGGGAGGGAGGGAGGGAGAGTAAATTAAGAGTAAATAAGAGAAGAATGGTAGTGATAGGTAGGCCTAACAGAGAATAAACATCATTAATTGGAGAGGCACACAAGGATGGATGCAGCCAGATGGTGTTTTGTACTCATTTGTCATACACTGCTGACAGAGAGAGAGAGGGGACAGAGTGAGAGCTAGAATGAGAGCGAGAAAAACAAAAAGAGGTGCTTATTGATTGCAAAGTCAGTACACTGCAGCATATAACAGACTTCCACTGTTTAAATCTAGCTCTGCTTGTTCGGCATCGTCTTCTCTGTGCATGTGCCTTTCCTGTCTGAGTGGATCTGATGGCGCTGCCATTGTAGCACTCTGCCAAGCCGGATGCATACTGGCGAGTACAGACACAACACCCCGCAGATCGCCAAACTTGGCGTCCATTAGGGTCCATCTGTCTGGCTTTTACAAAAACACCATCTACTGTATGTTCTTCCTCAAAGGTGGTCCATAGCTGAGCGAATGAGGAGAGAAAATAGAGAAAGATGAGGAGATACAGAAGGCTCCAGGGAGAAAGAGACAGGAATAAGAACAAAGGGGCAGGCAGGTTTGCCCAAAAGAGAAACTTAGTCTTGGCCTAGAAGCGTCACAATGAGACTGGTGAGCCAAACATGGCAACGGATGGAGAGCTCTCACTTTGCTGTCCAAAGCATTTATAATTAGGAAAAAGAAAGATAAATGGAACAATGAAACCACTTGCTAATTTCCAATATGTGCAGGAGAATTATGTAAGTGGGAAAAAACAAAAACACAACTTTTAAAAGGAGGCAAGCACAAGAGGGAGCAGTGAGCCGGAGCAAGAGAGCAGGACTGGGTTCTCTCCGTGCTGCAAATGGAGTATGCTCGAGGCCGCTGGTCTGCCCGGGCTGCTACCATGCTCACTTTGTTCTCGGCAATGACAGTTTCATTCAGGGAGACATGCACTCGGCTCTCCAGGGCCAAAGTGCCCGTGTGCCAACGAGCTCTTTCTTTCTCTGTGTGCTGTTCTCCTTTCAAACCTAACCTTTCCTGCTTCACGGGTGCTCCCTCTCTCCCCGAGTGTGTGTGAACCTCTCTTAATGTACTGTAGATACCTTGCGGCGAGTGCCTGCCATCACTGCACTGAATCAAATGTAGAGCAATGTAGATAGCATTGTCTGGAGCTTCCTTTATCAGGCAATCGCACATTACATGGCTTCAGTCCTCGCTTTAACGTACAGAATGGTCCCTATAGGAACCTCCTCTTTAAGATGCTATGAATTTAAAAAAAAAAAAGATCTGAAGATCTGCTTTACAGCACCCCCTTTAGATCCAATAATATTCAGAAAAGAGTCTTTGACTACAGAGCATAAAAATGTGATCTTTCAGAGAGCATAAGGTGCCGTACTGGGGGTTTGTTTCCAAGGTAACGTGTTTACATTGACATTTTAGGATTTAGCCTGCTTAGGATTTTTACAGTGCGACTTGCAGTGTGCAATGCGACAGAAATATATGCTCCATTTTCTAGATCAGCAACATTCTAACGAAAAAATAATGCAAAGGTCAAAGCCATTGCGCCCTGATAATTCTATCACAGATGAATCATCACTTGCTAGAAAAAGAGAAAAGCAGAACAACTCAAGGGACCTCTAAGTCAAATATGATTCTGCTGTCCAAGTCTGACCGGTGTGTACAAGGTTCAGCTTGATAAAAATCCAAGGACTCCTTAATTAGCCCTAAAAGAAACACTGCATCCAACTTTATTTGGGCGAGACTCAGCACAAGTTACCTAAAAACAAACTGCAAACACAAAGACCTTTCTAGGACTCTTTATATCTCAAAGGAAAAGGTGCCTCTGGGCGAAAGCACTCAGGGTTACCTAAGGACAAAGCCTTTGTCGTTTCTAAGATGGCCTTGTCCAATTGTCTGCCTGTCTGTCATTTTCCCATAAGCCCTTCATACAGCTCAGTGACCTGAGGGGACCAGTGAGAATTTATTATAGCCATAACAATGTCCAGTGCGTACACCTGTCAGTCACGCACACAAAAACACACACAAATGAGCATATCTATGCATAAATAAACACACAAAACAGAGATACAGGCAAATGTGTGTGTGGACACCAACACAAGCACAGTGTCACCTATCTATAGTTATATCAATCAAAATGCTTGTGCAGACAGAGGCTCCACGATAGATCTAAATCATCATCACATCGCCGCTAGCCACCTACACGTCACCACAAAACCACAATCACCTATTACCGCTTGTCATTTTCAACTGAGAACGGAAAAGGCTACTAAAACATAACATTCTGTGCATTTAAATGTGACTTAATATCATTGTAATGCATCGCTCGGCTGATGTAACTATTGGCGATTAAACAAAAATTTACACTGCATCAATTGGAGACTACTGCTGCTGCATGGCTTGTTGTGAAACATTAAGAAATATTTTACTTGGGGTCACATCCCCATCAGTGATTTCACAATTTTGTCTTGGTTATCAAAGATAAAAACACCTGCTTTGAGAGTTTAACACAAGTGTGGCCTATGGTACAACGTGCAAACTTAAACCAATGTAGAAGAGCAGAGCAGTGTTTAGTGACCGTGCCTCTACTGTATTTTATGTCACACGCTCAGCCTTTTATGATTTATCACGCTGACACTGCTCTACAGCCAAAGGCCAGCTTGATACTAACTCATATAGATATGTGCATACAGTTGCCAGGCCAAGTCTTAGCACACAGCAGAAGAATCTCTGTGTTCACCCTCCAAATGTTGGTTGACATGGGGCGTACAACTCAACAGATCATTATTAACATGTGGAGGTAATTCAGTTGGATTTGGGCTCAAGCGTGTGTCTGTTTACACAAGTCAGCTGAGAGCTGGTTCTTATTTGTAATGGTTACATCATTGTACAGAATCATGGCATATATGAAAGTCCAGTTTTCTGTCTCTCTCACAGTTTGCCAGTGTCTGTTGTAATTCACAGGGAAACACCTGCCTACAGGTCACTCAGTATTGCTCTCCAGCCCTTCTAGGGACAGTGAGGGGAAGTAGAGTGGGCCAGTCAGGGTTTATGCATACAGCTCAGCAAGTATCTGAGTGGAGGTTACCCAAAGTGCAGTGGGGCTCTGCTGCCGGCTCCGTTTGAGGGCCTTAACCAAAGACTCAGGGGATGAGCGGAGCATTTCAGTGAGTGTGTACGTGTGTGCACGTGCATGCATGTGCAGTATTTGTGTAAGTATTTTTCTGGGCATGCGTATCCGTGTGTGTGTGTGTGTGTGTGTGTGTGTGTGTGTGTGTGTGTGTGTGTACCAGGGCAGGATCAGTAGAGTAAATCCACACTTGAAAGAGTAGCTCAATCAAGCTCTCCCACCCATCTCTCTCTCTCCCTCCCTCTGTCTCTCTCATCTCACCGATGTTCCCCTGCTCCCAGTTCATTGAGAGTTGAAGAGTTCACAGGACGAGGGAGCAACAGAGCACTACAGAGGGCAAAGAGGAGCACCCGCGAACCTCTAACACTTCCCATCTGTACCCTCTACTAACTGTCAATCAATCACTCAGTAAGGAGCTGCCATTGACAGGGTGTCACTCCACAGTCAATATTTGCCTGGCTAACATGTCAGCCATTGGATTGTTAAGGTTCCAGACACAGTCAGAGTGTAAGTACAATATAAATACTCTCATATGTCTTACTATAGTGCACATCTGTCATTAGTCACGCTCAGCTGATCCAACGTTTTCCTGAAATACTGTCAGTGTAATATGTGCATATTACTGCAAAATCAACTAGTTAGTTTGGAGGCTTTGAGCAAATCTTCAAAACAACTTTGAATCATCAAATTAAAAAACAACAAACTAAATAATACTGTATATACAACACAATTTTCTCACCACATAAATAAACATTATAAGCCTGGGTGTTACATCACGGTGACTTTAGCTTGGCTGGTTAAGTAAAGGTTTTTTATGCCAGACATCCTGGCTCCTAATCCCAAGTGAGTCAATTAGGAGATTATTTAAAAGCAAAACTATTATTAAAAAGCCTTTAACTTCAATCTGCCCCCCAGCTCTGCAGACAAAACAACCTTTTGGTTAACACTCTGTTCTCTGTCTTTGTTTAACTTCTGCAGCTGGGTCGTCGTCAATGACAAGAAAAGCCTGTTCCTTGAAAGGGAATAAAAAGCATGACCTCACATTTTGTTTCCTGTGCGATTTAATAAAGGCGATTTTACGCTGCCAAATGTGGAGAAGATGCCCTTCATTAGAACAGTGCGTTCCCAGCGTGTCCATACTTTAATCCAATCTAGTTTAGCATGATAAAGGGCATTACTGCCAGCCGGCTCTACTGCCCACCCACTCATGTGTGCGTGCGCATGCACGCAATGACATTAAGAAAATATAGTGCCCTGAGGGGCATATGGGTAGATAATGCACCAACCAACATTCATGAACAGGATTACTGGACAGTTATTCTGCTATACTAACACTACGTCACTTCTACTTCTACATTTATTTGTCATACTCGTATCCAGTGCCAGGCCTTTAGGGTGATGTACATTAAGACTGTGACCTCCAATGTAAAGAAGTATTCAGATCCTTTACGTAAATAAAGTACTAAAACCTTACTTAAGTAAAAGTATAAAGGTATTACCAGAAATATGTACTTAAAGTATGAAAAGTAAAAGATGTCAGGGTGCAGTAAAATGTGCCCTGTCACTATTTTTCAACCACATATGATGTTTTTGGATTAATTTGACTCCTGCATTAATGTGCATGTTGCATTTTACTGCTGTCTATGTTTATGGTTGTGCTGATTTTTAACTACTTTACATACTGTTGGGTCGTTTTATCAACAGCCATGCATCACTTTCTATAAGATCATCATATGTTTGTAGCATCACTGCCCTGTGAGAACTATGTATTTCTAAAAAGTCAACTTTTCATGCTGTTAGAAAAACAGTCCTGTTTTCAGCTTTGTGATGATGCATTTTTTTGGCTAATCCAAGTGGGTTTTTAAGTAGTTTATTTATCTCAAGAAGTGGGAGAATTTTCCAGCCCATAAAGGAACACTTCATCTGTTAGTTTATTAGAAACACTCAAAATCACCAAATTTGGAAATACATGGTTTTTACTTGAGAAAAGGTTTTCGAAAAAAAAAAAAAAAAAAAAGTAGACTCTAAGCTGTCTGACAAATAAGTAAAAAGTGAAATATTTTCTCCAACATGTAGTGAAGTAGAAGTACAGAGGGCCATAGAGTGGAAACACTCAAGTAATGTACAAGTATCTTCACTTTAGAGTGATAACACAGGAATATAAAAACATATGCGCAGAGACACATGTACCTTCAATGTTATTTACGCCTCTAGAATTAAAGCATTAACCGGTGAACTTGAGGCTCAGAGAAACACATCTATCTGATGGAAGGATCTTTTCATTACATTTAAACGAACAAAGATGCCTTGCTTGAAGGAAAATGGCCTCTGGTGGATTGCAATGGGTCATTAATTAGCTCTATAAAACTCTTATTTGAATTAAGGGTAGAGTGAAACTTTATGAGAAAAATTTCATTAGTGTCTCAAAAGGGCTTGAAGCTGCTTTCCTCTGAGCGAGAAATAAAAGAGAGCTTCTCCTTAACCCAATAAATGGTTCAGGTACTGAATCACCAGACCATCTTTGATGCACTTGTCGGGCTGCAAAATGAACAGAGATTTCAAGAAAAGTGAGGACGCTATTTTTGTGGCACTCCATTCAGATGAGTGTTAGCTGCCAAGAGCTGTCATTGACTTAAAAGGACGCCGAAGGGGGTTTTGTTGTGTATGTGTCTACGCATGTGTGTTAACAGTGACTCATTCTGCATCACTCTTTAGAACACTGCAGCTTCCAGAGGCGGCTTCTTCCTCCCGAGTTTGTGTGTGCATGCACATACTGGAGCGCGCGCGTGTGCATGTTTAAGTGTGTCAACATCTTCTGTGTGTACATACAGGCTGTGGAGATCTGAAATGCTCCTGCTCTCCGAAACAAAACAAGTACCCAAAGAAGTGACAGGCGGGCTGAATAGAGACAAGCAATCCTTAAACAAGAGGACATGAATTGAAGTGCTTTCCACATTGTCAGGCTGGGCTAAGGCCTCGCTGAGACAGACAGGGAGGAGTGATCATACCAGACGACAGACCCCAGCATGATGGCGCCTCTTGTGTCGGATCTTACATCCATAACTGGTTCAGTTCAGATGATAATAATTTTGCTATTGAAAAATTATAATCTGCTAAATTGTAATGCAGCTATATGCAGGGAGAACGTCATCCTTGCTGCATGTTGCTCCCAAAGCATGTAAATAAAGTACACGTGCAAACATTTTATTTTGCATTGACAGGATTAAAGCCATAAAGGAGAGCAGCTTAACAACAGTATGATTCCAGTGACACTGCCTATCTTGTTTAACCTTGCGTGCCTGGCATTGGCTGGCCCTGTTTCCGCAGACCACCAAGCCCTGAGCATTGCCACCTGATGGCAAATCTGGGCCTTCAGCTGCCCCGTCCACCTGGTCACCACGGTTTACAGGGAAAATACACACTGCATGCCAAAAAACTATCAGCAGCCATCACCAGTGGCACAGTGTACGAGGAAGTCGAGGCCGGGGGGAAGCGGAGATGAAATGTGGCAGTCGCAGGAGGTGTGTGCAGCTAGCTATGTTTTTCCACGCCACTGGGGGTAAAGCCAACCTGTTCGCCTGGTCTATATATGGAGGTAAACAGGATGCGAACAGTGGGATAGGGGTGGCGTTCCATATGTAGCCCAATTTTTTGTTGTGAAAAGTGGAACATGGAAAGGCCTCTCTCAGCACTAAATCTATGCTAATTCAAGTTTTGTGTCATCTTCCTTAAAAACTCAAACGGCGTTACTTGTGTGGAGCATTAAATAACTCAGTGGACCATGAGCAGTTACCCTGATGCGTGTATATGAGCTTGTGTGTGGTATGTACTCACAGCAGGTACGAGGAGCTTCTTGACCTCCTCCACCGCTCTCCTCATCTTGATCTCAGCTCTGCCCTGCGTGTCTTCCACTGTGATCAGGACATGGAGGTCTTCGTTTAAGTGTTCCCAGTTTGGCTTCCCTCTGTTCTGCTCCTCCTGGACAGAGAAAGTGAAGGGAGAGAGAAAGAGAGAGACGGTGAGTGAATGTGACAGTGTGGGTGTGTTGGAGCACCAGTGCAGTAACACAGCATATCAGAGGAAGCGGAGGCGAGAGGCAGGCATACACAGAGGACAACGGGGCCCTGTGAAGAGAAGCGGGATGACAGGAGCGGTCCTTTAGTCAGCTATTTAGCTTTAACTTTGAAAGGACACCCTTCTTTAATAGATCCCTCGCTTCACAGAGACAAAGACGACAGCTAGCCCTGCAGCAATTAATATCAGTGAAAGATGGATGGGTGGAGGGATCAGAGGAAGATGGAAGGGGATTTTTTTAAGCCACACCAACTTAACTAGTAGGAATGCAATTATGATACATGGATACAGTTCAAAGTGTGGCAGGACTGTGTGTGGAGGTGCAGAAGAGTGTGCTCTGTCTCTGACTTGTGTTTGCGAGGACAATGCTGTCCGGGTAACAATACCTCTCTGAGGGAGTCGTTTCCCCCCCAGAAAAGGCTGCGCCAAAGCACTCAGAGGGTGCCAAATTGTAGCCCTAGCAGTACCTGAAAGGCAAAATGGGCTGTATTCAAATCCAACATCATAGCTCGATTGCCTTTCAACACAGTTAAATAGGGAGCCGTTTCAAGATATGAATTGGGAAGGCTGAGGTTCGGAAATGGTCCACAACGTTTTACGTTTTTCAGGTGCCTTCATGAAAAGCCCACTCAAACCTGATTTTTTTGTGAAAAGGTAAAACAGGATATGTAGAGACAATTATAGAGTAGAGTCACATTTGCATTTTTTTTTAACATGCTTCTCCATTTAGTGTAGCTGCTTTTCTCCCTCTCCTGGTTGCCCCACTGACAGTAAATGCAGCGAGCAGACACTGAGAGCGCTCTAAAAAGCTTTTGAGGTTGTATCGCATGTCACTGTACAACCATGAAAGTCAGCGGTTTGAAAGCTGACTACTTCCCCCTGAGGTGAAACGCTGAGGTCTAGGTCGTCTGAAGCAGACACAACCTCAGATCCTCTGATGTGTGACACCACATTAAAACATTGAAACGGGACTATTGTGTTGCAATGTTAATATGTGACTGGTTTTGTGAAGACAAAACAGGAATGTCAAAATAAATACGGCTCCAAAATATTTCAACAGAATCGCAATTTCCTTTTCCGAAAGGAGGTCAGAGTCTCAAGCAGTCAACTGCGTGCCAGCTCTCTCCCCTCCTGCTGCTGGTGCAGGTTTGTACAGACTATTGATGAACACTGAGCCATTTACCCCCATCCATACAAAACCACCCCAACTTCGCATCACTGCTCATTTCTGAGTAGTGAGCCACTGTGAGGGTGTCTAATTACAAACAATGTGCTGCAGCGGTCAGCAGGGGGTCCACCTGACATGATTTCAATACAGTCAACAAGCACCACGGAGCTAGAGGGAGCACGCACACACACACACATAGAGCTCAGAGCTTGAGCAGAGTGCCACCCACCTGCTTTCTACTCCACAGAGACCTGTTGCCATGGCACTGCTCTTTACAACACACACACAAACACACACGCACACATACACACACGGAGGAAAGTTCAATATTCCACTCTCGTTTTCCCCTTTTCCACACAGGGGGGAGGGCCTAGTTTCAGCAGTCAGGCCATTATTTCACCATGGCTGTTTGCTTATGGCCTATTAGGGGACATGGGGACTAGAGGGTGACTCAGCATTTTCTAGAGGGGACACAGACAGACATGCCACATGGGCTGCCTCTCAATGCAGGGCGCCGTATGAGAGCACATGATAGATACGTAAATGCACTTTATTGACAGACTGTTGCCCAAGTTGGACCCAACAAGATTAGTCAATCACGTGTGTGTGTGCAGTGTGTGCGTGCAGTGTGTGCATGCCAGCGCTCTGGCAGGTTCTGATTTAGTTAGGATTGCGAGGAAAGAGATCTGGGAAAAGACACACACAACTGTATCCATGCACACACACCTCACACCAGCATGACTGCCTGTGAACAAGGTCACTGTGTGCCCTCTGAGAGAAAGTGACAGCATGACAAACTGGAGGAAGGGTGGAGGGAGGGGGAGGGTGAGAAAAGAGAGGAGGGGGTGAGGCGAGCGCTAAAGGGAATACTGGGAAGGCCTTTTAAGAGAATGTCCACGCTGGCCCACATCAAATGCCATGGCAATAACGACATACCAGAGGGTAATCGGTTTTGGCAAAAATATGTAGCATGAATAAATAGCACGGACGCTGCATCTAGAGACAACATCTAAGAATAGGATCAGAGGGAAAGACTGCTTGTCAGTTATGATGCCTGACTTCAATCGTCTGTCCACCACCTGTTTGCCTCCTGGCTTTCACACCCTTCAGCTTGAGCCCAATAAATTTAGGGCCTCAGTTCTCAACATGGATGACCCACATGCAGAAAGGTGACAAAAATACTGGACTGTCTTTTTCTCTCCGAGTCTGCCTTACCTTTCTGCTTTAAACGCACTAACTACGTACGTAACTAAAGTGGCACTTCAATCTGGTTGTTCTCATGTTACTTTATTGATCCTGTAGGTACTATCACGTCACCTGCCCCCCTTCTACAGCGAAGTAACACAACATGGTCAGGTTGGTACAACCCTGAAGTTGGAGGAGATTCATAGCATTGCTCAAGGACACTTAACATGGTGCACATTTGCGGACACAAAGCTTTCAATCCTTGGTGCTATTGCTGAAGGCTAGTCCTATTTAATAAACCACACTGCTGCCTCAATAGGATTTTGGCCTACGTGGCGTTACAGTTTTGTCCTGGCAATGCTGCACCTTAACACTCATAAATGAAACTGTTTGCAGTGTTTTAGCTCTCCCAGTCTGAACAGTCTCCTTCTTTGATCCTAAAGGACATTCCCAACTGGGGTCAAAGCAACTGAGGCTAAATGCCAGCACACCAAACAGGTGCAGTGAGGAGCTGCAGGGGCATGGAAGGACAAGAGAGGGCAGGAGAGGAATGACAATGACAAAGACACACAAACTTAAATATTAACAAATCAAATCAAAACTTTCTGAGATTCGTTCTACTTGACTTCTCAAGCAAGACAGACTGCCTTCAAACACTGAAAGAGTCACTAAATATCGAGAATGGAAATAAAGCATGACTTATTAATGCTCAATGAGTTTGGGCTATTCCAATGATTGCTTTGGGTTAGATCTCTCTTTCAATAAAACATAACACAATCTGAAATGTCTCATTCTAAAGGGACAAAGAGGACAGATCGAGAACTAGACAGGGGTAATCCCCAACAGGTCACCTAAATGTGAGGATTCCCAGCTCTGTGCAAAAAACACATAGAAGCCATATTACAGGACTGCTCAAAAGAGGAAATAAATCAATTGAAGCTCAGAGTTTATGCTAGACTATTTTTGCAGCCAATACAGCCATTAATATTCCAGAATTGCTGCCACATAGAACAATTACCAGACATATGTTTTAAATAACCTACATTTAAACAGCAATAAAACCCAAAAATAATAACACTGCGATCCAAAAACTGTTCGGGCATAAGCCTACATTAAACGCATGTCTCTTCGCATTCAAAGTCTGTCCAATTAAATAACTTGAAAATAAGCTAAATGATGAAGCGGTCTACTGAGCAGAGTGACTAATCAGAGGTCAGTGGCAGAGGCATAGGAGGAAAGAACTTGGTAAAGGAGGCGCCAAGCGTCACCTTTAGGTGTTCCACGATAAAATCCAGGAAGTCACCAAGCCCACTATCTGCAGTCTGACTTGGCTCGCAATGGTGGAGTGAAGTATATCTCCAGTCTAATGTACTTGGGAACCCATAGAGAGGTGAAAGTCTTCCTGGAGAATGTGTGCGGGTTCTGAAGAGGCTGGTGAGCACTAGGCTTCGATGGATAAATAGATATGTTTGTTATAAAATCCTAACATCTGGTCTGCATGATGCAAGTTTATGTATAAGTTGTCTTGGCAACATATCTTATGGGTCACAAAACATTGGGCTAAACAATACGCTTATAATGATTATACGTATGTATCTGGCATATTTCTCACAGGACATTTTGGCCATTGATATTTTCATCTGACAGCGTTATGTGATAGTGGTAAAAAGCCAGCAAAAGCCAACTGAAGTAAACAGTGTTGTAGCTCCAGTAAACTGTGTGGTAGGGACACCACATCTTGTGCAATCTGCCATGTATGTGTCCTTAACCAGTGCCTTCTTCCATTTCTCGCCACTTATCCGGAAATAACACCTGGACATCACTTTGCTTTTCTCATCAACATAACAGCACCCTATAAAGTCTTAATAAAGAAGAAAGTAGCTTTCAGTTGCACTGTAATCAGAGCCCAGGAGATGAATATAAAACAGACAAGTCAGCTTAAACTTTAAACAAAACAAGTGGGTATGCTGCAGTGCCAACAGGCCAGTCAAGTTGAACATATTGATTGGCAATGTCACACATTTGTTCTTAAGCAATAAAATGCTGGTGCTCTGGTGTGGCACTATCTGCTCGCTGGCAGGGGTTAGTCAAAGCCGCGGGACTATTCTGTTCTGCCTGTGACCATGCTGACACCACAATTTTAGCAATTACGTGTCAGGAGATTGAGAAAAAAAACTAATCAAATGAAATTCATTTCATAGAGAGTGTATTTCAAAGTGCAACTCTGAAAGGACACTTAGTTTGGCTCAAAGTAAAACAGCTGTCTAAGGTGCCAACTGTAATCCCACACTGTATGGTAGCCAAAATAGAATTAGGGAATTGTTTTGCAAAAGGGAGGGAAACCCCTATTCTGCTTGTGCAATGGTCGATATAAAGTACCTGTAATTTAATTGCTGTTGTTCCTGCTGTTGTTTTGCATTAAGCGCGACTGTAAGAGTGAAAACCTGAGGGACTCAACCTGTCACATTAGATGAAAGTTTGATTGGAATAAGGCTCCAGGAGGAGTCCTTTTTCCTTCCGAATGTTTAGACAAATGATGACAATAAATTTATGTTTGGTCTAGTTTGATCAGAGCGTGAAGTGCAGTCTTGGGACGGTTTATTACCCTGCGTTCGTCTCTCCTGTCTCCTGTTATTTGAGCTGAACATCAGGTCCCATCCGCACAGATGCACAGGTGGTTGTAGTGACTTTATCATTCATACTGTGATTATGACTACTATATCAATACATAAATTATACATAGATATTTCTGCTGGGTTCTCTCTCATATTCTGAGCTAAATATGCATCGACTACTACCGAAATGTAGACACATTCACAACAATTTGAGCACAGACTGAAGACATAAGTTTGTTGGCATTTAAATACCAAAGTCTCTGTGATTACAGTGACTAAGACTTGTGTTGAAAATGGTTACATAATCACTCGTTTATCTTTGTTAAAACGATGACAAGCTTAAAACGTACGAGCAACTACAGCAGTAGTATTTGAATATAAACAGAAAATCTAGAATAAAAGAAACCCTGTATGAGAAAGTGTATTTGGCAGCAGCTAACAGAGCAAAGGCTAGGTTAAAAAGGATTGTGACATCAGCACAGCATTCAATAGTACTTGTGAGGAGAACAGAAAGACAGCTATCAAAATAATTTACATTACAACAAACAATCAAAGGAAATCCTGTATCAGTTCGACCTATACTGGGAGACACAAAATGTGATCAGGGACAGGACATCCCTAATTATAGCATTATCTTTGCTAGGCGTCACATTGTTCTCTTCACCTGCTTCTTTCCTATTTATTGTCTTCCTGATCTGCTTTTCTTCCCTCACCATTGTTCTTTATTTTACTCTACTCCCCCCCCCCCCCCCCCCCCCCCCCCCCCCCCTCTCCCCTCTCTCCTTCAGTCTCAGCCCGCCTCTCTCCCACTGCATAGCTCCAGTGAGCCGACTCCCCGCCAGGCAGTGCGGCCCAGGAGGGAGCAACCAGCTGAATTATTGAGAGCATAAAAACGCTGCCGCTAATGGATCCTGAATAAACACACTGGCTAAGCTGCTCCCGCGGCTTCCTCTGCTGCCACAGGGCATCAAGCTGGAAATACTGAGGTTGAGGATGCAGCGACTGGAGGCTACGGCTGAGGCTTTGTCTGGGGCTGACACGGTTATGACACCCTGGCCATCCAGGAGCTATAGTGATTCTTGTGATTTATTGACAGTGGAGACAGCAGAGGATGTAAAAGCTGGCAGGCCATTGGGTGGGTTTTTTTCATTATCTTTTCCCCCAGCTTAACCTATTGATACTGTAAATATCTGAAGCACACACCAGGGTAGAGTGAGGTAAGGGAAAGGAAGGTAGAGAGGAAGGAAGGCGTCATTTTAATTGGTGGACAAATACGAAAATAAAAATACCCCTTACTTCTTCCTTTCAATTAACAACCAGCCAGGACAATCTACGAAACATTTTAAATATTGGGTTATTCCCTGACTTCATTCCATATCAAAACACAGAGTAAATAAGTGACCCTGCTCAGCTGTATTTTTCTATAAATGTCTAACTATATTGGGCCTTTGTTAGTGTAATAATTGCACAGGCCCTTTAACAAGTCCTTCCAAAACAAGCTGGCACACGTCATTAAATTCTCAGATGGTGAGAGATTATGAAGGTAATCATAGTTTCATGTAATGAGCTAAGAGAAACTTCTAGCACATGTGTGTCTGTGTGCGCGCCTGTGTTTGTACATGCTTGAGCGCACCCCCCTCCTATTTAACTACTTCTGGATCTAATTCCAAAGAAAGAACCATAGAAGAGCATCTTCATCTTGTTCTGTGATAATGAACACACTGCGAGGGAAACGAGAAGAAGAGATAGAAATTAAAATACGAATTGAGGAGCCATAAAAAAAAAAAGAAAGAGGGAAGAAAATGTTGGCCCTGCAGCAAACTGGAGCTTCTAAGATTATGACTCAGCTGAAAATCTGTGTACATCTGTGTGTGTGGATAAATCCTGTTTCTGTTACTATGCACTGTGTGTATGTGTGTGTGGAGAAGGTGATTCCCATACGAAGAGGGATGAAATACACTTCTCCTGACTTATGTAAATGCATATAGCACCACTGCCTGGTAAATCAGAGCAACTGGGAGGTGCAGAAAAAAAAAGGAAAAGGAAAAACTTGAAAAAAAAAGGAAAAACTTGAAAACAAATACGCAACTCCAAAAAGGTGTCACTCAATGAAGAAGAAAAACAAAACAAAATAGGAAAACAGCCAAAAGCATCCATTATAACACAACTGGAGCCCATGGGCAATACATGCACAGATGCTTGACATACCACATTTTTCAAAACTGTCAATTTGTCCTCGCGCTAACTTCAAAGTACGTCATCAAATCTGATCTGACACACTTTGGAATCCCTTGGGGACGCATGGAAGTTGCTGTTGCTGTAGCATTCAAGGGTTAGGCGTTCATTGTTTAATTATCTGCTCTGGCTGAATCATACGGTGCATCAAAATTCAATATGGAGGCAGCTGAAATACACCCTGAGTCAACTGGACATATGACATACTACCCCAAGGCTAACCTGATCTGAGGGCAATGCAGGACAATCAAACATGGTCTGGCCGACTTTCATCAACACTGATTTGCAACAGTTAGTCTTGCTTTTCAAATGTTGCAATGTGGCTATTTAATGCCAAAATGTATTTATCAAAATTTGTAGAGATGTTGCAATACCATTTTTGCGTTCCTAGTAGGCTGTGAGTCAGACTTCCTGTTTTTGTAAGCTGAAACCATTTCCCTCAGTGGAAACAAAGATTTTATTTACTTTAATTTCACAGACACAAACAATAAATTGTGAAGACAATAAAGCCTCCACAAAATAGCATTTTAAGTCTTGTGAGTGATATATCCTTCCGGGATTTATCCTGGCTTCGTATGAGCAGAGGAAATCTCTGCTCGTAGCTAGGCTAATTTACACAATGTAAAACACCATAGGCCTGTGCTAATAATGTTAGCATTTTGTATTTGTTTGGAAAACATGTTTAGTATAAAGACAGTTGTTTGTCAGTGAACCTTGTGAGTTGTAATGAAGAAAAAATTATGTAATGTTACATTTGTTAAATGTTACTGTTGTCCCTGGTTTTATATGAGAAGAGGAAAAGATTGCTAGCTGCTAGGCTAATTTATAAAATGTAAAGTGCCATAGGCTTGTGCTAAAAACATTAGCTTGTTGTATTTGTGGGGAAAATGTGTCCAGATAAAGACAAGTGTTTGTCTGTGAATGCTTTGAGTTATAGTGAAGCCGATTTGTGTACTTGTGTTTGAAACTGTCTCTATTAAGCCATGTTTAATGTGTGTTTGGCACATGTTTTGAATCAACTCAACTTTACAGCACTACAGAGAAACCTCTGCCACTGACTAGTGTTTTGGAGGTGTAACTGCAGAGTGACATGGACACACCATCGCACAAGTATAAATGCTCACAATGAACATATATATATAAATCAATAATATATAAATCCTGCTTAAGGCCTTGCATACAGTACATGTAGCCTTTTTATTGGTGGAGCTTTGCAGTGTAAAATGTTGTCTATATTGCTGACATTCTGTTAATAGCTAATGTTAAACTGTTTGGTTGAAGTCAATTCTTTTAGACTGCTCTAAATCAGTAGTTGCCTGTAGCTGCACAGCACAACTTCCTGTGTAGGCTGCTGATTTATAGCAGCTAAGAGGAATTGATTTACGGAAAACTGCTGTTTTATCTGGGTGTGATTTTTTTTTTAATTCTATAAATAAATTATGTGGAATCACATGTGTGCTTAGACTAGCATAGCTGCCGATATCCAATTCTGCATTTTAGGCAGTATCGGAGGCATTTCCAATACTGCTATCAGCTTTGGAACAATTCCAAAAATTTGCAGGCAAGATAAGGCAAAGGGTTTTTTGCCCCTTGGGTCTCAGGATTTGTAGACACACAACATTAACCTTTTAAGTCTCCAACTTCAGCTCAGTAGGTCCAGAAATAGAGGCTGCCCCTGGCCTTAGCCGTCTGCCTTACTACTGCCTTCTGTACTTTCCACTGCACAGCAAACAGCCCTATCAGATGTCAGAATGCAGCCACCAGGCATCCACCGAGCGTGTGTCTGCCTCATGTCTCTACAGGGGCTAGTGGGATGTTTCTGCGTGACAGCAGTCCCAGCAAGTTTCACATTATTGTGTAATATCTCAAGACAGAGGATGAATCCTTGCAGAGGAACAAAGGAGGTGAGATTTAGTGTTTTCCGCTTCAGTAAAATAAATGTAGGACTTTTTTTTCCTTACTTGTGTGAGTGGAATCTAATAAGTAATATTGTTATCAAGAGATTAAACACATTAAACACACCGGGCACTCTGCCATGCTGATGAGCTTACCTTCTTCTTGTCTCTCATGGAGCTCTTGCCTCGCACCATGATTTTGCATCCCGTCTCTGCTTCCAACTGTTTGGCTGTGAGTCCCCGAGGGCCAAGGATTCTCCCCACAAAGTTATACTGCAGATACAGAGAGAGAGAGAGAAATAAATCGGTGAGTCTACGGGTGAATAGAGAGTGAAATATTACTTTACATCAGAGCATAATATCAGACCACAATGGAAAAATACTAAAAAGGCAGTTAAAATCATTAACAGGGGCTGAATTCAAATGGTCAAGATCACCCTGCATGCAGGACAATAGGCAGCACTGTGAACACACACACTCCAAAAGACAGACGGATTCCTCTTTCCATGAGCTTCCAGACAGCATGACATCAGCTTTGCTGGATATCAGGCCACTGCTGCCACGACTGCACACACCACACCAAATCTGCTACATCTGTGCGTCACTGTCTGCCTTTCCAGCACAAAGAGAGGTGGCCCCCCCATTAGCCAGAATTTCTCCTGCAGCACTGCTAAATTAACTACATTGGTTGTTTTTTATTCTCCTCACCATGGTGGCAGCACTACGGGGTGGAAGGACTGAATTTTAAACATATTACCAAGGAGGAAGAGCGTGCAATTTTTGCACTGGCTTTCTAATAGATTAATTTTAAGAATCTTTTTCCTGCCCGGCTTGATTTCCAACCACAGGCTACACTGGGTTTGGCTTGCGCTTACCTTATCAGTCCCGCTAGATGTCAAAATGGCCCAGAAGAGAAAATAGAAAATTAACTAAAGGGAGTAAGTCTGGGTGGGAATGATGGGGAGAAAACAAGGGGAAAATGAAGCAGGGTGACGAGAGGGAGGTGAGCTCTGAGGTGAGGTAGTGTGCTTGACACAATTTTCTTATCAAGGCCCCCTTTCACTGGTGAGTGGCTTTGGAGCTTTGTACCAAAAGGAAACGTATTTACCGACGTAATCCTCTCCACTTGAAACTGGCTTCCAACGGGATAAAGGGAAAATGTGTTGAAATAATCCAACACAATTTTCAGCCAAAATAAAAACAGAAGGAAAGGAGGAGAGCTGGAGAGAGGGGGAGCACTGTGACGCATGGAGAGGTAAACAAACCCCCACAGTTTAAACAGTGCACACGGCGGCTGGTGGAGAGCATGATGGGTAAGACTGTCTGACACTATTAAAATGGGATATTTTTACACGAGCAAAATTTCCAAACCTGAAATATTCAAATACTCACTGACACAGTGGAAAGCTTTCCTTGACAATAAGAAGCACAACTGTTCGTCTCTTGAAGTGTTACAATGAGCGGTGACACCGCTGCATTAAATTCTTAAATGCAGTCACATCCGCTTTTGCACTCCACCGCACCAATGCCTCTGCAAAATCCAAAAGGCCATCAGAGAAGTCACATTTAATTACAGAGGGATTACAAATTTAACGCGATGTCGGTGTATTTCCCCTCGACTACATAAACAAACACTTGCGAGGACAGTCAAAAACTCCAGGCTGTTGTTTTGCCTTGTCCCCGTCACCGGGCTCGCCTGCGACCGTGGCCTGTCTGAGGCAGGAAAGACACACCCTGTGGCTGCAGAGATGCTGGAGTCCCTGTGGATGATCATAGCATGCAGCTACGCAGGCTTTATGCATGTGTGTCTCTGTCACAAGGCAACTGTCTGTTTGGTTAACTTGAATCCAGGAAACTGGTGCAGGGGCTATTTATGAGAGTGTGTGCCTACTGAGGGATGTACGGACACCTGTCCTCAGAGGTCAGCCACCAACCATGCACGGTGGCCTGCTTCTGACTCATATGCACACACGCACACACATATATACCCATGGCCTCAAGGAGCACAGGAGAGAGCTGTCTGTCTGCATCACAGCAACCGTCGCAGACAAGGGTGAACCCCAAGCTGTGGGCATTATGGTGCTGCTGTGTGCTCCTACACAACGCACATAAAAACACACACATGTGGCCTCTAACCTATTACACAAAAGCTACAGTGGCAATATCCTGAGTGTTGTTATACAGCCTGCCCCGCCAGCAACTGTAGTGCCATATTTGAAAAATGCTAGCTGTCATTTGGCAAACACAAAACGTACACCTACGAGGTTTCAAACGGTTTTATATTTATACGTAGGTTTCCATTGAGGTTGGACACGTGACAGCTCCCACCAGCCTGACAGGCTACAATATCTTCCATCAGTCCACATCCCATCAGATTTCTCCACCATAAATATATTAAACACATACAGTAGCTGGATTACAGAATTAAAAACAGACAAGAGTAGGGGAAAAAGTATATCTGATTCAAAGTATGAAGTGGTCGCTTTGTGGAAAATCCCAAAATGACACAGAAGGAGCATTTAACATTTTATCTCCGCCGTTCTGTCACTAATACCACCCTCTCTCTGACAGTGGAATGTGTTTCTCTATGGACATGAATATGTTGATGACAATTGTACCTGACAGTGAGCGGGGGCCTGATGGAGGAAAGCTGAGAGAAAGTAAAAGAGAAAAGGTTAGAGAGATGATGACACATGAGCAGAGGGGGGGAACTATTATGAGCAAGGAGGGCCAATGCTGCCACTACATTCTCGTAGTTTACCCACTCTATATGCAGGACTTCATCTAAGAGGTCGCTCAGGGATAAAGGATTAGAGATGGTGGTTACATGTGTGTGGCTCAGGTTTTATGGCCTCTGCTCCCCCATGGAGTAAAAGCTTAAGGGTGAAGGCTGCTGCACCAGTGTCAGATGTGTTTTAGTAATGACACAGGCATGTGCACAAACTTACACATGCATGTGGGCGGGGGCACAGCGCGGAGCAGGCGTCGTGTCTAGCCAAGCAGTTACCACAAGCGTCACTCACAAACGTCATTAAAGGAAAAGTTCAATGCAAACACACATCAAATGACTGTGTTTTTTGTTTTGAGCATCTCGCCACAATCTGGCAACAAAGAGAAATTATCTTAATTAAACCTCACGATTTAAAGTGTAACTCTGTAAATTAAAACGATGCCAAAATCACCCCGGCGATGGAATACAGCTCAGTGTTTTAACCGTAGAGGATAGCTCTCTGTGCTCCCTGGCTTCCTGCTCTGCACTGATGGTTTGACATTCTTCTCGAGGATGTTGATACGCTGTTAGAAAAGGTGACCTCCATTTTAAGCAACTGGAATGTAGAGACAATGGAAAGCCAAGCGGGTGAGTTATCAGAGGGGTGCAGGGCCATTGAGCCTGCCAGGAACTCCACTCAGTAGAGCCAGAGGAGTAGGATGGATACAATGCCCTCACTGCCAAATACACTATCCGCTCTTCACCTCCTCTTGCTAAACTATCCAGCCTCCTCCGCACCTACTAAAAAAAGCTAGTTTTCATCTATATTTCTGCTGTTACATCAACTCCACTGGCTCCCCAGACTGAGGTCTTAAAAAAAAAAAATCAACTAATGTCTGGGAACCACCACGGCATTCTGGCTGGATTTCCAGGGCTCTGTGCCCTCTAGGAGCCCTTGAAGCAGTCGCTACTGACAGGGAAATCTGTCGAAATTTAACAGGCTTTTAACAATAGAAAACAAAAACAAACGTAAAACAAAGTACAAGTCTGATGATTATAATCAATAGGTACGTTTCCCCCCACTGCTGCCTGATCCTCCAGTGACTAGAAATAAAGAGCAATAGGCCATTCTGCACTGAACAAAACAATTGAAAAAAAAAAAAAAAAAAAAAAAAGTGTGTCTACCAGCTCTGTTTAATCAGGCGCTACTGTCAGCACCCATCTGGTGAGCAGAATACATGCATAAACTATGTGTTTTGCTGACGAGGAAACTCTTTTTTTTCCCTCTTTGTATCTCTGCTGCACCCTTATTTCCTCTGCTCATTTAAAGACTTAGACGATTAGAGACACTGGGACCCCTGGTGGACCAACTCTTTCCCTCACTCCTCTGTTTCAGTTTCATTTTATCTCAATTTTTCAAACACACAAATACAGCAAATCTCATACAGTAAAAACAAACATAGTTTGTGAGCAAACAGAAAGACAGACGGACGTGCACACGCTTACACATACACACAAAGCCCCCTTCAGGACAAGGGCTTACATTGACATTAAAGGGCCTTTGTTTAGCCCCAGTTATCGCTACTCCACAGGCGGGTTATGTTGTGAGCATATCTACGTCTACGCCACTGTGTGTTTATGAGCACGAGTGTGTGTGTGATACCACAATGTATGGAGTGAACTCTCGCAGACACCCTCTGCACCCAGAGCTGACTGTAGCATGGGTTTGCACGCGTGTGCGGTTTGGTGGTTTGTTTTCATGTGAACAACTCAGAAACAACAGCAGTTTCACCAACAATGCTCAGGGAAGCAGAACAATTGTGCCTTTGACGGCGTTTGTTTGTGGTGGTGGGGAGACAGGAAATGAGATCATGCTGAGGGGGCTCTCGCTGTGTGCGCGCAGAGCTTATCGAAGAGCCGGGCCAGGCCGGGAGGAGAATACCAATCACTTATTAGCTGGCCTCGCTGGGCTTATGGAAATGAGGGAACAGTTCATTCAGTGCAATGTATCAGAGCAAGATGGAAAATGTGGTTACGCCAGGCACCGCCATCCTTCTCCTCGTCCACTTGATTCTAACCCTCCCGTAATGTTACAAGTATCAGTGTGAAACAGCTCATACCAAAGTAATGGCTAACCATTCATCATAGCAAAGCTCCCCGTTTCCTAATACCTAAGATACCTTCTGTCTCACTTCACTTCAAGTTACAGTATTTGGAGGCTTCACAGAGGGCACAGAGTTGCTCCCTTCTCCTTCCACACAGACTCTTCTTTGTATCCATTCATGGCTTCTGGAAATGGAGCAGGCTTCCTTTTCCTCTTTGTCTTAGTAGACGGGATCTTGCCCTTCCTATTCTGTATATCCTCCCATGTGCACGGGCCACTCATAGCACGAAGCTGTGTTTATCTCTGACTGCACACAACCTCTTTGCTGTTCACTCATTTTTGGGCAGAAATGTTCCCTCATTCAATTAATCCATCTGACTTAACTTAGCTTTGTTGCCTGATGCTCACAACCACATGTACACGGCAGCTCCACATAACTTTTCCAATAAGTAAATGGACAGGAAGGAAAGGAGCGGAGCAAGAAGGAGCAGACAGGTGCCTAACCACCAGCAGTTTGCACGCCTCATCTATAGGAGGGACAGAGGTGAGTCTGGGGGGATGAAGGAGTCAAAAATTAGACTTAGATTCCAATGGTGACATTTTCGCCTCAAAGCCCTATAGACTTCAAAGCGCTCTATTCAGCACATCCAGCATTTAGCGCCTAATCCATGGCTCCTTTGATAATTCTGTTTGGGTTTATTTTGGGGTTGCAGGCAGGGTGGAAATACAGAGGAGGGAAGACGGAGAGATGGAAAGCGTAAAGATTGATGTCAGCTGGAAGTTTAGAAGACGTGAGTGAAGGGAGCACAGAGCAAAGTTTGTCAAGTTTTAGATAAGCCAGCTGCGGAAAGACAAAAAAATAATGAGTGGGGAGATGCTAAATAACATTCAGCCTCTCACTCAGGGGGTTCGTTTGAGTGTTAGTTAATCACAAGTCAATAGAAGACTGCCCTTTGACAGAGCTGAGGAAGCTGTTGACTGATGCTTGCCATGCTGTGCTACCTTATCCACAATCCTCTCATCCAGAGGAAGGAGAGAAACAGACGGTATCAACTTTAGATTGGTGACATCTGGTTAAGATCCGATCTTTTTAATAGAGAATTACATTTTTTCAGGCAAAGCACTGAAGTTGCATCAGCTGATCAATCATGAGCTATTTCACTTATTATCTTTGCTCACACATCAGCTGACTGACAACTGACTGACAGCCAATCAGATTCATAAGGGTAAACAAGACAGTAGGGTTGGGCCATGTCGACTGAACTCATACATGATGATGCTGATTGTGATGGATGATGATATCATACTATGATTTTGGATATACTTTTCCTCCCTCTAGCCTAAAAGCTACCTCATTAAACATATCATCTGATTCTAAAAAATATTTTAAACATTAGCCATAGTGATGCAACTGCAGAATATACAAGTGAATAAAAGGGCAAAAAGAACGGCAGTATGCCCAGCAGATGTGAGAGGATATTGATCAGTGACAGTGGCAAATCTTCATGGCGGCTGTGACAAACTTGGTCACTAAAAAAGTGCCGCTTCGCCCATCTGGTGTCCACCTTCAGTTGCAAAAATCAATCTGTGCCCTGCTGATAAATCAAAACTGTTACTTTTTAAGCATGCAATAAATGCCATTAGCGTCACTGCAAACCTGCGCCCCAGTGTCGGTGCGGACGGGGGGCGGGGGGATTTTAAATCAAGATGCTCTGGACTGTCAGCCATCGATGATGGATGATGGCATAGCCCGTCGGCCCATCCCTACAAGAGGGCCTTTCCAACCTGACAGTTGTCACTATTATTCAGTTGGTACTTGCATGCCAGAGCATGGAGAGACAGGAGAGATCCTTCCAAAAAAAAAAGCAATATTGGTCTTAAAAATCCTGTTTCAGTGGGGTCTGGTCTGAGCACACACTGTATGGGCTGACACCAAGTTGTCCCTGGTGCAGCCTTTGATTCCTGTGTGGTCAATTTGCCCTTCATTCTCTGCTTTCACCTCTCAGTTTAACGACCGCAGAGACGAACACCCCGAGGAAGCACTAAACACCGTCTACTTACTGTATACAAGCACAAGTTGGTAATATGCAAGCAATCATTGGCATTAGTGCAGTTATAAATACACATCTAACAGCTTACACTGTTGCCCTTCATCATGTTAACTGACTACAACAAATAGAGTACTCTCTGTTTAAATTATCATTGTAATTACCCTCCTCATCAAATAGCTAACCAGAAAACCATCCGTTCATCAAATTATCATCATCATGCATGGCTGGCTAGCTAGAGATATCAAAATCCTCCACTCTGCTGCTCTATCAGTGAGGTGAGGTGAGGTGTGGGGCGGTACATTTCCAGGACTGGTAATGACTTAAGGGGGTCAGAAGGATATCAGGAGCTGGCATGATAAGTGATGACACCCTCATGGGAACAAGCTTAATGACTTTCCCTGTGCAGGGAACTGGCTGGTTTGGACCAGGCTATTTTACTGCAGTGAAACAGAAAGGTCCAGGACATCCTGTCTGCTCAAATCACCAGAGCCTCTTTTTTTTTGGTATTCTCAAATCTCTGTGCACTGCAGTCCAAGTGAAGCATCAGTGGGCAACGAACCGCAGTTTTCCTCTCCCTCCATAACCTGACAGAGCTAATGCTCACACACACACACACAGAAGACTTGTATGACAAAATTACATAACACAATTTAAAAGCTGTGCGTCATACCTAAATAAATGTATGACATCACAGTAGAGGCCCCACTGGCTGGCAACTCCACATGCCTGTGAAAAGCCCTGATGAGACAAGGCAAAGTTGATGGGGGCCTCTCTTCTAGCTTTAATACACTGATGAACAACAACAGAAGAAAACAATCTCCCGTCTCCGACATCTGAGTGCATAGAGCCATTATTGATCAACCACTCCGTGGCTTTTTTTAAGCCGACAAGTCATTTGCAGTGTTCGATTGGATTCATTTGCCTTCAAAACACAGACTAATAACCAAAAAATGTAGGCTTGCAGGGGGATCAAACACGTGTTCCGCTGAGGATCTTTAGTTTAGAGGCGACGAGTGAAGCGGAAGAAGGGAAACTGTGGGTGTGGGGGGGCTTTAAAAGGATTCCATTACTGAGGCAAACAACCCTAAAGTACCATGACAACCCCAGACAAACACTAATGCCACAGACACACGAGCAGCACAGAGGTATTGCACATATGTTTTTACAGACCTATCTATATAAGTGATCATTCTCTTCTCTCAGGCCTCTTCAAGCTGGCGAGGGGAGTTCAAACAGTCCTGTTTAGCAGTTGCTCAACAGCTTACATCCAACTGAGGGTCCCATTTCATAGAGTCAGCACAGCAGAGGTGGCGTCTGAGGGTGCATGTGTGTATTTTCACTCCTAAGCATTTCTTACTATCCCACTGACCTGCCCGCAACCCACCTGGGCATTTAACAGTTGGCAAACACAAACACACAGGGAATAAAGCAGAGACAGAGATGCACTTAAAAGACATGTCACACATTCTATCAGATGCCTGAAGGTCAACGGAAATAACATGCTGAGCTGTCAGTCAGCTGCCTATCAATGTGTGTGTGAGCGTCTGCTCGGGAAAGGAGCGGAGCCACAGATAGCATTTAATTGAAGGTTGAAGTTATCAGATAGCCTGCGACTCAGCTGTCAGTCAAGATGCAGTCACCACGGTGACGCTTCACAGCGCTCTGCACCACTGACGACATCAGGAAATGGCTGACTTTGAAGAACGGTGAGGGAGCGGGGAGGCAGACACACGGGGAGACAGAATGATAGAGACACATAAACACATTTACAGACAGATGTGGGGCACACCGGCAAGTACACACAGGCCAGGAGAGGGGCACACTTAAGGGAATTAGAGAAGAGGCGTGCTGGCAAGGCAAGTTATTTTGGTAGAATTGACATGCTGCACTGCATCCAGGCACCAGGACAATCTAATTATCTACTGGTGAAACCAGAGCAGGGGACACGTAGGTGAGATAGAGAAAGCCCCATCAAGCAGGTGTGACCTCAGCATAAGGATAAAGTGGGTAAACGTAAGTGGAAGTTATGTTTTTAAAGGAAAGTGGAAACTGAGAGACAGGCACGTGGATGACGTGTGTCCTGAAATGACAAGGGAAGAAGGAAAAGATGGGGAAATAGTGTGAACGCTGACAAATCTTCCATGGCAGGTGAGCTGTTGCCATGAACACAGAACAGAGGCTTGGCCCATCATTCCCCGCTTTCTTAGAAGAACCTAGAATTGCATCAGCAAGACACACAAACACGAAAGCGCACACACATATGCCTCTTAGATGGGGGGGGTATCTGGGAAATCAGACGGAAATGTGAGAGGGGGGAAAATATTCCCCAGTCTAATAATCATCATTACAGTTTCCTCCCCTTTTAGCAGTGGGCAGATGGGGATAGGAAGTGACATTTTTCTTCCCTTCCTCCATCAGTTCTTTCCTCTCTTCCCTTTCACGCCGATCCTACATCATCTCCTCTCTTACTCCACCACTAAATGACTCCAGTTTTTATCCTCCTTGAAAACACTAACTGGATAGAGAGATAGTGTAGCTCAGTCTGTGTTTGTTTTTTGTTTCACAAACTACAGAGCACCGAGACAACCTCGACTCTAGGTGGAAGTCTGTTGCACACACAGTTACACTTTATCTGCCATTGTCTGCTGTTCAAATAATGAAATCCCAAAATTTCATTCCCTCTTTGCTCAACCCAACAGCTTAAAATTGCAAGGGGCAGTGGGAGCAGCAGTGAAAACAAAACAGGGGAAGGTAAAAGGATTGCCTACAAAACTTAAGTTACACTGGTGAAATTCAAACACTCATGAGTTGGAAAAAAGGCCAATGTGATTCTAAAATGTGCACAATGTTAATGTTATTGCAGTTTTTGCACATAAACTCTGCTCCAAACAGGAGAGGTAAGAAAAGAAAGAAATTCAATTTAGACCTGCTGCTGATTTCCCCTGGTTCCAATCATTATGTCCATATATAACAAAGCTATCTGGCATTTTCCTCTTCTCCCGCAGACTTAATGACTACACTGTGTGGAAGGGGTGTTCATGTGTGTAGCAAAATAGAGGAGAAAAATGTCCAAGTGAAATATGTGCCATTTTGCATCACCCCGCATGTGTATTTGCCCCTACTTGTGAATCTTTTTGTGCATGTTTGTGTGTGTATAAATTTGTGTCTCCTAAGTTATCAGTGAGTCTTCTCGGCCACCAGGGGGAAGCCTAATTAATTTAGTAGCCTTCCCGGCAGCTCGTAAACACAATACTGAGTTACAGCCGTGCTCTGTGCCGAGCAGCATAGCGCATTGGGCAAAGGGAACACAGGGGTCATGCGAGGATGCCGCGCTTTTAATAGTCTGTTTGTGTCGGTGAGTCTGTGAGAGTCATTCCAAGAGTGTCTTTTCAGCCACAGGTGGCACAAATTGCTCCACACGTTTTCACAGACCTCCCAAACTCTTCTGTAAAATGTATATGGCCATTAAAGGAGTTAGCACAACACCGCCACACACATACACCCACAAACACAGACACAATGCAGTGATTTTAGTAGTAAGGCAAAGCATAACAGGGGAAATGAAAGAATAGTTCATTTCAATAAGAAGACCAGAGTCTCAAATATACACATGCCCTTTTAAATAAAATAACCAGCTTCAACAAAAACAGTGATTTATTAACCAATTAAATGCTGACCAGGAAACTTCAACTCGCTGATCCAAATACTAGACACGGTCAGCCCTACCACATTTACATTTTCCCTTATACCATTGTTTTCTCTTAATGTAGAGCACATAAATGCGACAATGTATGTTTTTAATGTCACAAAGCTACGTCTGCATAGTTTAAATCATTTTTTTGTAGAAGTATCAAGGATAATGAGAATTTTTAAAGCAAAAGAGCAATTAGAGCCAAGTGCAAATATACAAATCTTACAGCTAATTAGGGGACAGCACAAAGACCTGAAGTCCTGGCGCTAGCGATGAAAGGTGACAGACTGTGTTGTGGTTGGTTGATTTAGCTCGAGTTCAGAGGCTGGGCCTGCTCTGAGGGTCAGCTGGAGCTAAGCTGATCCCAGCCAGTCCCTGGTGCCCTTTATCAATTCTGTCAGGGGGAAAATGCAATCCACGCCTGGCTGAGTCTTGCTCTGCTCTACAGTGTCTCTTATCCTTCGTCACCTCCCTCCATTCATTTCCTCGCTGCAAGCTGCTGGGATTACGAAGAGAAACGCTGCTCCTCAAGACGTGACACAACCATTCATGTGGGGGCCAAAGATTACCATGAGGACAGGGGAGGTGGCTGACTGACCGTGGTCAAAACCTTACACACATGCTACACGGCTCTACATATAGTAGACACCAGCGCACAGACACAGCTGTCATTCTCCGGACAAAGCTTTTACTGACTCGCCTTTTCAGTGTTCCCCTGTCCTCGCCATTTCTACAACCAGTATGGTAGCGCCATGGTGTACTATTCTTTCCCAGCTATGTGTGTGCATGCAAATGTGTGTATCTTTCCATCTCAGAAAAGCCGTCTACGCCACCGCACTAACCAATGCCAAAGTCCAAAAGATTTCCATCTCCTTCCAACTGAATATTTATGGAGGTGCACTTTACATTTCATACCGCTCCTCCTCTCAATCCCCTACTTCTCTCCTTCTCAGGACTAATCTACCACTGAGTCGGCCCATAAACACCCCTGCATGCCATGTTTTCCTGAGACCAATTTAGACTGCCATCTGATATAGCTTTAACGACAGTCCATTAACAACTTGGTATACAGGCTTAAAGTCCAGCAACTGTTGTTTAACAAACTAACAAAAGTCAAGACTTGTGTGAAAAACGGACAAAAAGCGAGAGGGATCACTGAGGAATGAGCACAATTGTATGACATGAAGAAGTGAGAGACATTGAAACAGAGAGAAGAAGAGAGACAGAGGGTATGTCCTCAGAGCAAACAGATTGCTGAAGCATCGGCAGCTGTCATTCCAGGAATGACACACCACAAAAGGCGCATGGCCAAAGGCAAGAGGACGGACTACAAGTGTCCACAGGAATGTTGAGTCTACTACAACTGCTGATTTAGCTGTAGATACAAGCAAAGACAAGTATCTTGTTTCCTTACAACCCTCAAACTGAAGTAGGAAACAGCATATTTCTATAGACATACTATATCAGCAATAATTTACTTCTTAATTATTTTCTTTACTGCAAATGCACTAGTATTATTGGCTCTGTGATACAGCTGCAACAGTGTGAGGTGTGTAAACCAGCTACTTACATCAGGGTACTCTTTGACAGGCACAAACAGTTTTTCCTGCAGGTGGACGATGGGTCCGATAGGCTCAGGCAGCTCCAGAGGGTGTCTGTCCACAAGGCCATTCACTGTGTCGCTGTACATGTCTTTACGCACTCTGTTAATCTCTGAAAAACACAAACACGTACACTGTGGTGAGCAACTGAACAACAACAGTACAATCAAACATGTTTTTTATTTTGTATTTGATATATCACTGTCATATTGATTTTGACTTCTGGGCAAAGGCTTAATGTAGCATATAAATCTCTTGTAAAAAAGAAAAGGAAAAACAACAGAAATTTGTCAATTGCCCTGAGTATTGTTTGTCTTTTATAGACAAACAATTGTGTTTTGTTTGTTTCTGGAGAGTACTTCACAAAAAAAAAAAAAAAAAAAAAAAAAAATCATCACAGCCTGCGAGTGTAAAAATATGTGACAGCTGAGCATGGATGCTTCTTAATACCTGCAGGATATAGCAATTTTTCTGCTGTGACTAAAACAACTGTGAATGTGGATCTGTGTGCAAGTTAGTCTATATGCCAGCGACAAAAGTTAAGTGCTGCATTATTTAGGGGTTAAGGCCACCGTCTATCCTTTCTGCCTGTTACTCCCCTGTGGCTGCTCTCTAATAGAGCAGCATGTGCGAGCGGCTGGGCAGGTGCGGAGAAGAGACGCAGAGAATCGCTCAGGTATATGCCTTCAGATCTGATCCCTCTGTCAGATAAAACTAATGGACCTCTCTCTCTCACTCACGCACACACTGCCAATAGAGACTTCCGCTCCAGCTCTCTCTCTCACACACACACACATACACGCTCACCTCTAATTCACACACACCCCACTTTGACTGCCTCTGTAGCTCATACAAATTCACGCAGCAGAGGAATGCTGTGGTATGCAGGATGAGAAAAGGCATCCATTCATCCTGCTCGTCCTGTCTGTGTATAGGTGTGAGTGTGTCACAGTCGGATGAGGATCGACGGCCGCGGTTGTAATACGCGGTAACAGAGGAGACACACTGGTTGCGGTTTTGCCGTCACTTTAAACAGTAGCCCCTGTGACAGCCTGTTCAAGGCGGGAATGCTGCACCATTCTTCTGCCTCGCCGTTTTGTAAAAGAGGTAATAACAGAGCCAATTGGACGCGTGTAAAAAGTGTGCGACAGCGGGACGGGCTGGGTGTTTCACCATTACCTATTTTGTGTGCGACTCAACACCAGGAAATTAAAAAGCAGCAAGCAGCAGTTAGCAGCTAACTCAAAGACAACAAACAGCAACTGAAAAATACGGCAAATCTGAAGAAAATAAGGTGAAGGAGCTCCCTACCCTCTGCACAAAATCAACCACCATAAAACATGGGAAGTAAGTGTCTGCGCTGTTTGGTTCTGAAAGCAAAGCCGGCCTAATGAAGAGTCTTCGCTGCAACAGTATTGCTGGATCTCTGTCCAAAAAGGGCCAATGTCCTGTCTTTGCTAAACCTAAAAGTTTAACAGCTGTAAAGGATGGAAGAAATGTGATTCAAAATCAGGCATCTACAAAGATAAGTTTTTGTGTGTGTGTGAAACAGCTGAAATTAAATGGAAGGGCTGGTGAGGCCACGAGGAATGAGGAGTATGAGGTGGAGTAGGGGCGGGTGTTGGGTACTATTTCCATCTCTCATGAGACTTTGGAGCAGTTGGGAGCTCTATATTAAACTCTAGCTAGGGAACCTGACACTCAACTATAGATGACCTCAGTAAAGCATGCCTGACCTCTACGCCTTAACCTTACATTGAAGCAAAATTGGAAGGTGGGTCAAGCTACTATAATAGATTTTAGTGTAGTGGTTGTCTTTGTTTTAAGTTAGAATAAATGTGTACTCTTACAAGTAAAAAAAGAGGTGAAGACATTCTAGAAAAACAAATCATGGAGTTAGCCTTGGAATCAGTTTGTGGGGATTTCCTGTCGAGCTGAGAAAGTGTTTTCTCTGGATACCGTCGATGACAGACTGACAAATGTGTGATTGATGGGCTCACGAACACTGACAGGCATACACACAAACATCTGGCCTGCAGCTGCGTGGACAACACCTGCGGGACACGGCGGAACCGTACAGACAAGCCAGGAGACTCGGCCCAGAGTGACTCCTTCCCAAATAACATGACCTCAGCACTCTGTGGTCCACACAGATACTCCCAGTAGTCTCTAAAGATGAATTCATCCTCGTGGTATCTAGCCCAGAAGACTGATTACATCAGTCCTAACCGACACCAGTGGCTTCAGGCCACATCCAAGCTTTGTGTATGAGCGGAGGGGGCTTGGCAGTGACACATCATACAGGGAGGAGATCAGGACAGCATAACACAGGGAGGGATGGGAATATGAAAAACAGGACAGTAAACTACAAATGATTGTATGTTGTGTGTCCAAAAGAAACCCCACGTCCATAAAACTTAGATATGATAGCCTAATGGTTATAGAGACAGTATTTCACCACAAGGTCATGAGTTTAATCTCTGTAACTGCTTGATGGATATGCTAATCTCTCCAGAAGAGATGATCACTGCTAAATGGCATTCTATAAAAATGAAATCCTCCTCATAATAAATCTCAGTACCTTACTTGCTGTGTCTGTCTCTTCAAGCTAACATTAATAAACACAGAGGAGCCATTTAACAGACCACTGGTGGGCTAAGCATGTGTGTAGGAGCCATCAATGACGGGTAAAGAAAAGCCAACATTCTGCACGTTAGAAAATCGTCTCTCCCGCAGCAAAAGCAAATATATACTGTATGCTACTTGCAAACTCAAATGCATCCAAGAACAGTCATCCTCCAGATAAGAGAATATAAAAAGACAAAGTGTGCACATGTGACAATGCTACCCAACAACCACCAGCAGCACCCCTCCTCCCTCTAATTCTATTTCCTCTTGCTGAAATGCCACATTAACATAAGGGGGCCGTGCTGGGCCATCAGTGGAGACGTGCGGCATTTGACAACCTCTAATTTCAGTGTGGCAAGTCTTTTCTGAAGCGCTGTGCTCACCTAAAAATTACCCCCCTGCCTCGCACGACCGACAATCATTTGTCTAGCTGTCCACCCAGGCAGAAAAGGCTTTTGTAAGAAAGACACAAGTGAGAGAGACTGAGGTTCACCATCTTGGAAGGAGCAGAAAAAAAGAGGAAGACAATTGGTAAGAGTAAGAGAAGGGTAGACTTTAAAAATAGGAATTTTACTTGAACTCTGGCATTGGATTGGGAAAATGCATGCGTTTTTAACAGCTATAAGAGGGACAGTAACGGATCCCCTCTTTCTCCTCTTCAGCCGTCTCTCAGCTCAGTGCCAGTGTGTGTCATCCACAACCTGACTCAGCAAACCACACACATAAACAGCCCTTTCTGTCAGAGCTGTCTATTTACCTGTGGAGGGTGGCTGCATACACACTCTGGGAGAGATTATAATATCTTTGTTTAGCGTTTTACCCAGACATCTGCCAGGAAGAGACAAAAATCAACCTTGAAAGTGGTTGGAGGGCAGAGTGGAAGAAGGTTTGATGAGGCAGAGACAGAGGGAGAATTATAACCACAGTGCTGAGCAAGCAGACTGTTGTTGTACTTGTCTCGCACTGCTCTTTTCTGCCTCGATGTAAGTTAAAGCACATTTCATTTTATCTTTCGCTTCTTTATTTCTCTCAATTTCTGCCCTTTCTTCTCAAACCTGCGGTGAAAAAAGAAAATGTCACCGGCTGCGGCTGCAGATCTATCTGCCCTTTGTAAGCTCAAGTAAAGAAACCATTTCTCCTCATCTTATTGGTGATCTGAGCGAAGGGAGTGGGGGGAGGAGTACCCAAAAGGAAGGATATGGTAGAGGACAATGGCAGGTGGAGGGTTTGAGAGGCAATGGAGTGAGGAATATGGGAGAGGAAGTGGCTGTAAGTTGAGAGCCAAGTATCAACATGTGGTCTGGTGGGTGGATGTTAAGTGTAAAAGTTCATTCTTGACCTTGTAAAACATAGTTTGGAAAAAAATATAACTCAAGGTCCACTAGCTCACTTTTTTTCCTGGAGCTTTCAACCATTTGTCCCTCGGCTGGTGGTTGTCAGCTCAGATGTCATCACGTGACCCAACATGATATACTGTGCCACCCATACAAGACCACCTGTTACCACATGACCAAAGTTTTATACTTAGATTACATGATGACAGCTGAGCTATCTCCACTACAACTGACAAGACGCCCTCTGCTCAGGAAGACCGTGAAATATTGTTCAAAGTAGGGCTGCTCCCTGAAAGTCAGAGGTTTGAATCATCAGTCTGAGATGACTCAGACTGGGATTGCTTGCAAGTCAAGTTGAGGGGGAGAGGGGTGTCTTTTTAGATCCGCTTTTACTCTTTGTGTCCGTGGTGGTGGACATATGAAAATGCAGAAGTACAATGTGTAGTTTGAGCAACAGCCCTGGAGCAAGCCAAAATCTGATTTGAGCTGAGAGATGAGCAGGGAGCTCTAAATTTAATTATACACACTACCAACATTGTTTGACACAAAACTGGTTGAAAATAGGCAAAGTATCCCTTAAAGTTAGTATTATTATTACTTTTTGTTGGTCAGATACAAGATGATTAAATATTGGCGCCATGATAATGATTTAATTATAACTAAGAGAATACTTTATGGCTGAAAGACAGACCTAAGATATAAACCCATCCTTAATGACTCTGAAGTTCAAGCAATTAATAGTCTGTAGAATAATGTTCTGATTTAATCAAGACGCTGATAGAGTAAACAGCTAAATTCTTAGAATTACGAAAATTAATTTACTGATAAGCAAAATGAAATGTGTTGACATCATGTAATGAAGCTTAAAAGCAGCATGCCAAGCAAATAATCTGCACAATTAGCGCTTTTGCTCAGCTCTCACCACTGTCATGATTGGTTCTTTAGCAGGCGAGCTATGCCCACAAGTGGAAACAGCACTGAGTGGCATAATGTCAGATTTTTAGTTTTTTCTTTAAGGTCATACTCAGCTACCGTGAAGCCGGCACCATGGGATGGGGAGGCTTTTCATTTATTTACCCAGCTGGACGCCCAAAAAATGGTCACATAAAAGCAGCAACGGCAGAATCAAGGAATACAGTTTAAGAAAAGGTTGAGATGGAAGAGAAGAAACTAACTAACTAATGAGGTAGAAATATGTTCTAATGTTGCAACCCCTCCAATCGAGCATGATCTATTAAATTGCAACACAGCGTGAGGACAAATTTGGGGACTGAACGGACAGATCAAACACAGAGCAAAGAGTGAGAGCAAGTAAAATTAGAAACAAAGGAGTAGTCAAGAAGGAGATACTGTAATCAGGTTTAAGACTGGTGAAGATCATTCAGCCAGACCTGCACCACTAGAGAATGAGAACAAGTCCATTAAGAGCCCAAAAATAGACCTGCTCCATAACTGCTTTGTCCTCACCCTGTAGCTCACAGTAAAACGTCCTCTGACCATGCAGCACACATCTGTCTGTGTGAGCGTGTGTGTGCATGCGTGTATGAGAGAGACAGAGAGAGAGAGCAAAAGCAATGTAATGGGCGAGCAATCAGTGTGATCAGCTTTGCCTCAGGAAAGCAGCTTTAGATGCCTTGTGATGCCTGGTATTAGCTGATAATATCTGGCACCTGAAACAGATTGAGCCTAACACCAATTAATCTTAAAGCCAAAATGATCAAATGTTCAACTCTGCAGAGACTGAATGAGTTTAGGGAGGATTCAAAAACCTGTAGTGTTCAAAATCTTTCCATCTTTTCCTGCTTGCACGTGCATGCGTTCTCAATTCATGATTTAAACAGGGGATGAGGTAAGAAAGAGCAAGGAGGCCGGGGTAAATATAGACATATGAAAACGCGGTGGTCGTGTCAGGGAAAAAAAAAAAAAACTACAGCAATCACAGATACACCTAAATGTGCCGGTGCTGAGTGAAACAAGACTCAGGCGAGGAACAAGCCTTTTCACTTTAAAGCTGTGCACTTTAGCAATCACAAAGCCCGGGTACCCGTTGCAAACGAAAGGATTTGGGCGTTTAATGCATTCCTGCCCTTTATTCACGGAACAGACGACTTTATCCAAGACGACACTCCACTTCAACAGTTTAGGGGTTTGGCAGGCCAAGCATATGAAAGACGGAGGTTTCTTTTAAAGCAGGGAGCAGAAATATAGTGTGCATTCGTGGGGGTGACTGAGCCATGAAAACGTATGCATTTCTGGGTCTTATCGTCGACTCGCAGCTGCCTCCTCTCTCCCCCCTCCCTCTTTGTGCGGGGAAAAAAAAGTTTTCTTATGCTTCTGTCTTATTTTTACTTCCTAATCTTTGATTTAACAGTAGGCCTACACTGCACAATCCTTTGATGTTCATGCACAAACTATTCCTGTGCTGTTAATGAGTGTGCTGTACTATCAGCATAGTTAAGACCAGCATACTTATTTCAGCTCTTAAAAGGAATATACCAGGTTTAAGTCTGAAATATCCTGTCATACCAGTTTGCACTGGTGACCTTAAATGTCGACATCCTGTCACCTGAGGGTCAATACATCACTTGCCTTTGTTTACACTTCACCAGATTGTAAATTTAGTGTAATGGATAGCAGGAGTGTGACAGTATGTTAACCACAATTTGTTCAATACCGGATGCTCTCTTTGGAAGACCCTACGGACCAAGGAATTATGGGGCAAGTAAATAAGTTTCCCAGTAAATAACAGCAACACTGGACAAGCAGGAGTGGATCAGACTGTGGATCAACACTGTTCATCCCAATTAAGGCAATGTTATGTCTCTGGGAATGGCTACATCAAACACACCAACTCATTTGCGACAGCATTACCCAAGTGTGCCTATTACTTGCAGCCGTCTAAAACACACTTGGGTGCAAGCCGTTCTCCCCATGGCATCCGAGCAGCCTCTTTCCACAGATTCAGAGAGAGAAAAGGCAATAATGAACGGCATAGGAGAGTTTATTGCTGTGGATATGTGACTATGCTCAGCCGTAGAAAACACAAAGTGCTTTTGCCACCCCGTGATAATGTTCGTTCACATCCAAATAGTTTCGTAATTAAGCCAGAGCAAAACAGATATATTAGTTTTTGGTTTCATTAGATCACTTCTTGGGTATGCTCCAAAGTTATAAGTCTTTTTAGTTTAAATTCCCTGTTTGTTTCACCTTAAGTGTTTTCTTGCTGAGCTTAGCAGAGGGACGGTGACACAGAGGTAATTTTGCACAAGAAAAAAAAATTAACTTTGGAAGATTATCCCTTGATTCGACTTACCCAGACTGCTGAGGCATCATATTAGCTTTAGCTAAAGTTTGGCACAGAATGGCATTTTGCCACAGAACATGGACATTGGATTTTATTGTCCATCTCTTACATGGAACTTACACTAATAAAAGATCACTTCACAGCCAGTGTGGACAGGAGGAATATCTAACTATGGCACATATGGTATGTGGGTATTGTGAGACAAACAAGTATTAACCTCTTTGTTTTAATTTAGGCTGTTTTCATGTTCTCACGGTGAATATTTCAACTATCAAATTCAAAATAGTGCTGAAAAATACATCTCAGCTTTGCTTCGCAGTGACTCATCCACGCGGTTCCTGAACCCTGACATGATGTGGATATAAGCGCTGCCCCCACAGGCTGAGGGGTCTAAATGGCTCTAGACAGAAATGACGGCGTGGACTGCCGGCAGCCGGAGGGAGAGATTTATGTAGTGTGTCAGGGATTCTCCTGAGGCAGGCTGGGTAAAAAGCTCCAGCGTCAGGTCTTTAAGTAGATAGGCCACTAAATAAACGACTGGCGTAACAAGGTTTCTGGATTCTCTCCTCCCCGAGCCAGGTAAAAAATTATTAAATCACTGAAAAAAAAAAAAAAACCCACTCCAGTACACATACACACATGCTTACTCATCTCATGGGTAAAAGGCAAGCCAGGACACAGAGGAACTGTGCTTTCATCCAAATTGGGAACGGACGGTTGATGCATTCTTCACCAATAAAATGCTTACACAGTAACACAATCTCTTTTTAAGGTACACACTGTGGCGCAGGAAGTATATACATGCTGGGTGTGCGAATGTACACATGCACTTTTATATCCCTGCCAGCTCCGTTCCCGAAAGCGGCACGTTCCGCTCTCTGATCATCAATAATGAGCTGAAGCTGCCTGAAAACACACACGAAGATAACAACTCACATACCATTCAGCTATGGTTCAACAATGCACAGGAATGTGTGTGCCCTGATACTACCTTAAGTACATATAATACACATAAAAACAATCACCCGACTTAACGTTAAAACACCCACACACACATGAGTTAATGAGCTTTTGTGTGTTTGTAGGCAGGACTCTCCTGAGACAGTGAACCCACAGAAATAACACTCCACAAGGAAGGAGGAGGGAAACTGCCTTGGAGGAAAAATCTGCTAAACAAATACAGCAGGAAACAGGCAGGAAATAGTGCTACATCTCTCCTCTACCTCGCTTTACTATCCACTGACATATATTTAGTCCACTGACAATAAGAGAGAGGAAAAACGTACATTATTCTTTATTACACATCTACCCCACATTCTCCCTCGACTCATACTGGTTTAATTATTATCCCATAATGGCCGAGAGTAGTACACGGAGATATAGTTTGTAAAAGGCAAACAAAAATGGAATATTTCCATGTTTTGCCTTAAAAGGTGTAGTGTGTATGATTAAGTGGCATCTAGTGGTGAGGTTGCAAAAGGTAAACTTCTCATATGTGCCAAGCGTGTCACTATGGTGGCCGACACCAAAACACAAATGGCCCTATCTAAAGCCAGCTTTGTTTGTCTGTCCTGGGCTACTGTAGAACATAAACAGCATATAAAGGGCTTATTCTAGGGTAACGAAAACACAACGATTCTTATTTTCAGGTGATTTTAAACTAGCTATGAATACTATACCCTAATTGTGCCAGTAGATGCCCCTAAATCCGTCACACTGGACTTTTAAAGACAGAACAGATGACACTCACATCAGGATTATTAGAAGCTACACACTGTATGTGACACATTTATGATACTTTGACATTAAAAAAATTGGTCTATGTAGAGCTACACCTAAAACACTAAGAGAAGGACTTGTGTTTAGCAACTTGCTGAAATCAAGTTTGGTTCAAACCAGTAGTAATGCTTCAGTTTTACTTTTATTCAAAACATCGACCAAAAACAACACAAAGTCACTGGTCTATCAACTCAAACCATAACTGAACACATTCTTAGATTCCAATTAAGTCGTAAAACACTGAGAAGTTGGACACATAGTTTACCTCCTCCTCTTTTCTGGCTGAACCCCTGAGAATATGTATGCTAAAAGCAGAATGTGTAGGTGTGGTGATGGCCAGGAACAGCAATCAGCAAAGCCATTAATCATAACCGGTGGCAAATGCAATGTTTTCTGGGGCTGTCACTGTGACTGCATGCAGGAAGGGGAAGAAGTGCCAAGCTGAATGTGGCTTTCTGTGGCTGCTGGCAGCGACGGTGACGGTGTGCTATAGGAGCGTGTCATAGCACGTTAGTTTGGTGATTAAACAAAGCAAACAGACAGTGCAGACAAGGAGAGAGGGACCAAAGGAAAGGCAGAGCTGAGTAGAGGCAAGAAAGAGGCAGAAACGGTGATAGAGTGAGACAAAAGGGACTGAATATACTGTAATTTCAATTCCAGAAAAAATAACAGTCTGTACTGGAAATTAAATTTGAAAAAGTTGGGTTGTCGTACATTTGATGAAACGTCTTTACCTTGCAAAAACAAATGGTGTTTGACTAGAGTGACTACTGTCACTTGACTCCAGCACCAGCAGCGACAGATGAACAGGTGCAGTGATTGTCCTGGAAAACGCAGCTCAAAAGTAGGCCAAGTTAACTGAGGCTTGAGAGGGAGCAACGATGCCAATTTTGAGATCATGATAATCAGTGAGGCAAAGTCATTAAACAACTGTCAAGTGGCCAAAAATTACAGCGTTACAGAATGTCCTAAGATGGGCGAGACCGCAAAGATGGTCTTAAAAATGCAAACAGTCAGAGAAAATCTTGTTGCGGTCCAAAAACTGGCAGCTTCCAAGAACGCTGGTACGTGTCTGAAAGATGAAATGACACGGCAGCGATTACTAGAGCTGTTGAATTTGCTAAGCACTACATCCACTGGTTAATGCCAGCTGTCTTTGGAAAGAGGGGAAAGGGGGCATTTTTTTTGCCATTTACTGTAATTTATCTTAAAATCTCTAATTTCTCTTCTCTCCAACATGTTAAGAATATCAGTAAGATTCTCTTTCCTGACAGAAAAACAAAAATATTAAAAGTTAAAAAGGAGTGTCACCTTCTTAGACATATTTTGCAAAAGGTATTTTCATAGTCAGTCAGTCACATTTGGCTCAACTACTCTGGTAAATAATTCACATGATTCCTGAAAGAGTTGTAGCAAAACCCCATCTTATCCTCCTCACTCACACCACCATGCCAACCCATCCTACGCCTAACAGTGAAATGAGTGGTTCAGACAGTATCTGCAGAGCTATTAAGACCTCAGACTAAAATTAGAACAAGGGATCATCACATTTGATGATGTGGAACTGCTTTATGGGGCTGTGTGCTGGTGGGGGGCCACGCTGGCAGCTCAATGAGCCATAGGAGTGCCAGTTTTGTGCACTTAGTGGGGTCTACCATAGAGTGAGGTGAAACTGGCAGGGAGGGCTGGCTCGATACTGAACCATAATGGCTTACTCTTAATGGTTGCCGCGAGGGGCCAACGTTCATTACTCTCTGCGTGGGGGGACTTTCAACGGGATCCTGGGGTGAGACCCGTGAGTGCATGCACGCTCACACAAACTTAAACTTGGGGGGAGGCACCCCAAGGCGAGTGAGCAAGGTGGAAAGCTGCAGAAACTGTTTTCTCTCCTTCACACACAGATATAATTCCCTTACAGGAAGCGCCGGGGAGTGTTAGTGTGGTAGTTAACAGAAAGCTAAAACCTCCTTCTTAGGGTAGTTTCATAATATTGCTAATTATTCAACGATTGCGAAAATATTCAAATCCAGCACAGCAGAAGCTTGAGTTCTGGGCTAATACTTCCTCTCTCCTCAGTTCACCTTTTAAAGTAGCCCAATACCCTAGCTCAGCTGAAACAGCCAACCTAATGCACACAAATGCAGACTCAGGCACCCTCTAAAATACCAAGCAAAGATAGGCTATTTTACTGCTGCTTTTGCCATCTAAAGGGGAAGCGATATGTAGCGTTAAATTGGAAGTCACAGCAATAGTCATTTAACAGGCTGGCTTTAAGAGAGAAGCCTCATGAGCTGAAAATGGTTTCACAAATTTGAGGGGATATACTTGATCGAAAAAAGGAAATAGCCTGCCTCAACTAAGCCACAACACAAGGAGAAATCCCACCTTTTGCTTCCTTGAGACATAACCTGTATCTGTGCAGTACGGTGCATACTAAAAACGGATGCTTAGTTACGACAGGAGCAGTCTAAATTGGTGGATTAATTAGTATGAACACAAACGCACACTCAAAGCATGAAAAAAGCATGCGCGCAAACAGCCGAGCAGATTGTTGGTTCTTCTGCATCTCGTGGGAACTCATTTCACAGACTTTACCTGCCAGTAAAATCAAGCAGACAAACAAAAGCGAGACCTGAGCCGCGCCGCACGGTGCTACTCAAGAGTCCCTCTCTCGCTCTGCTTTAACCCATTTAACTCTGCTTTCAGTGTTTCGCTTGTGCACATGCCGCACTTAGGCATCTAGAAACACACCCGTTTTATCCACGGAGGCCCCAGGCATACTTTTACAAACATGCATCCGCACTTGCACAGACACACACCCCAAAACAATGCAGGGGATGCTGTGCAAACTGAGGCACAGGATGCATGCTGTGAGCTCGACAAGATGTGAGAATGCGAGATAAGGAGTGGGAAGAATAACAGGATGAAGAGTCAGGATGCATGCTGATGGGGTGTATATCTGTGGATTGGAGGAGTGGTCCTTGACCCTGTTTTATGTTGACTGTTGCCCAGGAACCATGTCCTCTGGCACATGAAAAGGGGGTATCTCTTTCTTTTGCCCGCTGCCTGAAGGGGCTGGAGAAGATTGACATTTCCTGTCAGTAACTAGCTCTTCTTAGGATATAAGGAAGGACTAGCTACGCCCCAAAGGGTGACTCAAGAGTTAGAAAGAAGAACTGATGACCAACATTCAGATCTAAAAGTGCTGAGCGCTTGTCATCCATTAAATACATCTCAACTATGTCCACTACCCCTACATGCAGCTGCCCCCTTCACCATGCAACAATGGCAGGAAAGGTCCGGCTGTCAGAAGAGGAAACAAGACAGGACGCGGGAGGAAGGAAAGGCTATGACCGTCAATGTGACTGTGGAAGATAACATGCACTGTGCTTCCCGTCCCCACCCCTGTAACTAAGGAGACCACGGTGATCACAACCAATGGGGAAGGTGGGAGGGTAGGATAATTTGTCACACTCCCCACGATCAGTTTAAAAAAAGATTTTGTATGTTTTCATGTCTCTGTGATCAAACCTCTGTCTTTGTCCTCTGATCTGGAGAGATAGTTCACACGTGCCTCTCCGTGCTTCCAAAATAATCTGAATCCACAGGGAAGCGCAGTGTTCTCCGTGGGATTATAAAGTCTACTGCGAGAACACCTAACGGTTAACGTGAAGGGAACAGAATAGGAAACATTTAGATGGTCATTTCCATCCCAGTTAAACATTGTCAAATGGCAACACCAAGAGAGAGGAGAACGGGGGCTGCATTTTAACTGTAAACCTTCAGCAAATCCTTACATCAACTGTGACTCGAGTGATTTTAGGCGAGGAACAGATGGGAGCAGCAGGAGCCTGCCAGAAGTTCAGTATTGAGAATGTCAACAAACAGACTGAAAAAAAAATCTCTTCATTTAATATGTTTTAGGTAGGTAGGGGAGTGACAGAATAGGGAACTACCACATTCCTTTCCCTCTCTCATTATCGGGGAATGAGGTCACTTGATTACAACAACACAGCATTGATGGCACGAAAACAGAGACGGCAGCAAAGAGAGTGACAACTGCCTTCGAGTATGTTTCATATGCAATTATTCTTCAATCCTGTGACAGACTGTCAGACATTCACCGTCTCATCATTTGTCCAGAGAGCAAAATTGAGTCTGAACACAGACCTGTATCAAAAGGGTTTTTACTAAATCAAAATTAGACAAAGGTGCTGCTTTGATCATCTTATCACCTACTGAAATTTAATTTAACAGTATTCAAAAGGCAGAATACATGTAAAACATTATTTTTCCCAGGTAGCACAGCTTTGATTTAATACTCCAAGACACTATCATTAAAAATAGTGATTTTATGTGATTTATAAAATTAAGGTACAATTAAAATCAAAATCACAATCTGACACAATCAAATACAACAACCCTGCATTAACTCCTACCTTTATGAATCTTATCATATTCAGCTGTTGATAAGAGCGTGCCAGAGAGATACTGACTCAACTCTATGGCTTCTTTGTGGTGTACCGTGTGTCCTTGTTGTATTGGATTCCATATTAATTAAAAAAACAACAAGGAGTTAATGAACATGGCTCAATGTCACATCGCCTTTTCAATACACATTTGCTCATTGCCAGCTTTTTAAGTACACCTGGCTACAACTAATGTAGTCTATTAAAGCTGCAACTAACAATTATTTGTATTATAAAATTAATCTGGCAGATTTCCCAGAGTCCAGTCCATTTGGCCTCTTCAAATGATATTTTATTCAACCAATCAGTGGTCCAAAAATCCAGAGCCATTCAGTTTATTATCATGAATTTTTTATCAAATTAAAGAAGCATGAAAAGAGCAAACCTTACAAAAACAGACTAAAGTGATTGTTCGATAAGTTGCCAATTAATTTTCTGTCACTCAACTAATTGATTAATCAACCAAGTGTTGCAGCTGTATCGTCTACCCTTAATTATATAAATGAGGCGGACAACATATTCAGTATAATGCAAAACAATTCAACAGCACCACAAATTAAAGCCTTCAGAATCACCACAATGTTTAATCAAGTTCTCCAACAAAGACCGGTACACTCAGAGTTTAGTGCTTCAGGGCTTGTCCTGTAATAAACTGAGAAATTTTGGTTATAGCCACCAGCAAATTAGCCAGTGTATCATCCTGCTATGTTAGCTATGTTCACCTATCATTGCCCTGAGCTGATGCTTGCAGATGTGATTAGAGTTGACAGTGATGCACTTAAAATGCAACAAAGAATTTCAGAAAGGCTTACATTCCCTATGCATAAAAACCCTGGGAGGGACAGGAGCTACAAAAACAGGAAGACAAACCGGTTACATCACTAAGAGCACGTATGTGTGTGTGTGTGTGTGTCAGCTGTTGTTTGATCCCCAGGCACAGGGCCTGCTCAGGCTTGTAGCTAGCATCTTAAGTTTTAGTCCAACAGCCACTCAGTCGCTGTCCCTGGGTGTGACAACACGCAGACTCACATCACAGCTGGTGTTGTGTCTTTGTGCCGGCTCCTCATTGTCTTCGCAGCCTGACATACCATTTTTCCAGGATCTGAATCGAATCGCTTCAAACGCCTACTCTTGTAAAATACAAATTAGACATACAAGAAATGTGTTAAATATCTGGATGGATATGCATGGGCCTCTGCCAGAACTTCAATTGTTCTGGGCCGAGTATACAAGGATGGATTGTGTGCAAGTGTTGGTAGTCGTAAGTTACACTGGTACATACTGATTCTCTATGAAGAACAAAAAGGCCTGGCGCTGTTTGGAGACACTGAAAAATTCTCTTGGTGTCTGACGCACTTCCAGAAATCAAGATTGCTTGTCTTAGAGGAAAGACAATGAATAAAAGGGAAAGCCCCCCCCTGACCTACTCCCTTCTGCTGCAGATCATCAAAAGAGCTGCTCTTTGCTTGTTTGGTCTGGTTGACTGAGTCTGGAGATCATTCAGTTGATCTGTTTTGTCTGCCGAGTCATGTTGAATGTAGCATTTAGAGCATTTAAAAAACAAAGATGTCGGAGGGGCTGTAACAACTGGGTCAGAGTGTCATAAAGGGAGGAGAGGAAGAGCTGCTGACACAACTGTCATTAACCAAACTTCTAGTATTCTTAAGCCTTTAAACATCGATCTGCTTCAAAGGGCTTGGGTGTGAGGACTTAACAAATCTGCAAGTGCATATAAATGTGCACAATTACAGCCAGCGGGTGCAGGCATGTTGTTCCCTACCAACCAGCATTTGAGCCTGGGAGTGATTGAGTGGAGAGCCAAGCGTGCACTAGGGTCCTGAGCACAGACAGTAAGAGCAAGGCTGATGCAAACTGACAGACCACGTAGCGGGCCTTTAATGTCACCACTGGTCCTCACATGAAAGAGGCAATGTAGCCCCAAGGCTGGATTTTTGCCTCACATACGAACAGAGAGGGAGGCTGGAGAAGAGAAAACGAATGGAAGAAGAGAACGGGTGGAGGAAAAGAAAAATCCAGAGAAACAGGAGATGAGAGAAGAGAACACAAAGACGGGGGAGCAGTAGAGTCACTCAGCTAAAATAAATAGGTAAAAAGACAAAGCCAGGAAAAATGAGTCATTCCCTTGGGAGAATGGATACCAATTTTCTCTTCTGGAAAACACTATGACAACGATGGAAGGCAATATGAAATAAACAGATGAGGGGAATGCATGTACATGTTTAAAACTTAAAGAGAGAGATAAGAGATGGAGAGAAATCAAAGCTAACTGTATATGCATGTGTGTGTGTGCAACTGGGGTGCAGACAGAGAGCAGGAATTTATACATGGTGATGAGGGAGGAGGAGCGGAGATAGAACCGAGGTCTGGTTCATCGAAAGTGTCAGACGCTCAATAAAAATAAGGTTGCAAGAAGAGCTCCCATCACAAACAGCCTAAACTCATGTCAGACAAATACTCGCCAAGAAAGCAGAGCAGGGGGAGAGACGAGGAGAGGTGGAGCGGGGACGGGGAGAGGAGGATTAGAGGGGACAGAGAGAGACAAGTCCATCTACTGGCAGACTATTCCTCACCTTAAGGTGTCAACAACAGCTGGCACCTTGCTCATACCCACACCTGTCTCCACTGCTGTGTCTTCACACCGTCCATCCCCACCTGCCTTTAACCTTCCCTCGACGACCACTAAAGTTAACAAATTACCTACCCACACAAATACATAGCAAAATGCAAAATTCAAACTTTTATAGCAATATGACTCCAATCACCTTATCTCTAAAATCACAGCGAGCATGTCCGCAAGAAAATATACACACCAGACAGACAGGAGCAGCTGTAATCTTATCACAGACGACTATAAAGCAACACCTTGTAAGTCTTTTATGGGCAACATTCCTATGTAATGACACTGAGCTGAGATGGCTGAAGTTAAAGGCCAGAGCGGGCTGGAATAGCACCTGCAAGGTAGAGAGAAACTGTGCAACTGTGCCAGCTGGTTGTGTATTTTTCAGGCATCTATTGTAACTTCTCTTAACTCGATTACGAATAAATATGACCAAACATGGCAGCAAGAATGCTTCTGCAAACGTCAGTAACTGTCAGTGCTACTTTACGTCGGTAATTCATTTACTATTTGTGAGCTATGTAAGCTAGTATGCTAGCTACAGTGTATTAGTCTTTGACATGCCCCAGACTTCTCGGGTCAAGTGCATCCAGAATCCAATCCCCAGTAATTAGGATCATGGTCGAGGTCAGGGGCAAATATGTTAAGTAATGTGCTGTTAGGGACGTTCTTGAGTGGATCTCCACGGTGAGGCCAGATTCAGGCTTTGTAGATGGACTGGTATCTAAAACAAATCTCTTATTTTGTATCTGGTGACAACAATGCATGCCCATACAGCTGTGTTGCAGGTACTGAAAAGAAGACTGATTAGAAGGCCACGATTGCCCCCATTTTAAGCTATAATAAACAAAATGCCAGACAAGGAATTGCTCAGAAAAACAGAAAAAAAAACAACAGAAAAATAAATGAATTACTCTGAAAAACAGGGCTTTTTTTTATTTGTCAAGTGAATGCAATACACTTCCGTACAATACACCCCTAAGTAATCATGTTAACAGTTTCCTGTTCACTTTACGATACAAAGCATTTGCAACACAACACCGGAAAGGCCTTTCCTATATTTACATACAAGAAAAACACTACAGAAGTTTCATTCAACATGCTCCAAGTTGTCTCCACTATCACTACTCAACCGTGTGAGCTTCAGTATAGATGGAGGGTCTTGGGCTGCATAAACCACATCCCTCAGCAGCTTTAAGAACACTAAATTCAGCACTGTGCATGTAGCTAAAATGATAAATTAAGTACAAAATGCAATATGTAAAAATGCATTGCAATGCATTGGGCTCATTTTGCAGACAGCACTTGTGCACACACTTCTGTGTGAACTGGTAGGAATGGCCCAAAGTGTGCGTCTGGCCCATTAAAGCACAAAAAGCCATTGTGTATCATTAGCTGAGGGGGAGGAAGGGAGAGACAGAGGGGTGGAGTGTGGAGCAGAGGGAGGGGTCAGTGACCTTCCTCATAACCAACCAAATGACCTCATTCACAGCACATAGGAATCCTCTGTCTCCCCCCACTATTCTTTATCGCATTCACCATCCTCCCCTCGCTCTCGGGCAGCCTTGCTCGCCTTTTTCCTTTCAGCGAACACAATCAATCAACTGAGCAGGGACGAGGCTCATGCTCACTAACCCTTTCATATACACACGGCAAATTCTTTCCTGCCAGTTATCTGCGGGGTTTTATGCCAGTCTTTCCTATGTCACACACGGTGCTAAAGAGGCTCTTTGTTTCGCCAATTAAAGTCTAATCATACAAAACCACCCATTGTTTCTGCTCTGTAATCTCCTCCAAACCACTGAACTGATAAGGACAGACAGACTTAAGCCTCACCACAAACAGCAGAAGCGGCGACAAACACTAAACAAACAGCGCAGTCGCCAAACAGTTTCACTTGTAGTTGTAAAACTCTGACTCCATTCATGTGCTGCTACGACGACTTTGGGTTGAACGCATTGCACATGGGCATAAATTATGCTAAGCAAATCATGTTTTACATTACAGCACAAGACTGCGGGGCAGACAGCCACTGTAGAAATACAACTGTGCAGCACATGTAGTTCTAATTAGGCTAGACTTTCACTATGTGACTTTGTCAATGAGACGTCCAAGCAGCTGAAACACTGCTGAATAGGTAGAGGGGGCAGTGAAATAAAAAACATTTTACAGACCCTCTAGAAATCTGTGAAAACCTACTCTTAGACATCAGCATTAATCCATCGGTACAAGCAGATAGCACATCAACAAGTTGAGCAGAGCTTTGCAATGTGCGACCTCTCTGTGATCTGATGACTTCAGCAACGGCATCAAATCACAAGGCTGTACAGGCTTACATGAGTGATGGAGGGTGGGGTAGGGCTGGCACAGGTGGTATAAACACTGTGAACTTGAATGACTGCAGTGTGGAATGAGCTCTTTCATAAACATTTTACACTTGCACGGTAACACAGAGCTTTCTGTACTTACAGAGAGCCTTGCAGTGCGATTGCTTTGAGGCCACTCTCCTTCCCCCTACTGCTTACACTTCATACAAATGATCAAATCTGCTTTACTGTCTTTAAAGTCTTGCGTGTGACAGTCAGAGCATTAATACAGTCTCAAACCACTATTTACTATGTAAAGATACAGTAGAATAATGGCATCCTGGGCAAATAATGAAGTCACACTCCCTCTGTGTGTGTTGTAACCCGTTCGTCATTGTGGTGGATGGTCCCGCAGCACGTGTATATTAGTCTATGCGAATCCCTGCGTGTGTATCCCAAAAGCGATCTAATTGCCACCTTTCTGCATGGTGCTCATTCAACAATTACAGCTGATAACAGGACAGCAACATTGCATAAGCATAGCACCCACCCTTTGGTGTCCCCCCAGGTTGATATGGTTAGCTCTGTCAGCACAGTTGCAGTTGTTAGCGCTGTTAGCTGCTCGCTCAGCCACCTTCATGCTGAGAGTATCAGACTCTGAATCATAGATATGCTCTGAATGTCGCATACAGCTCCTTTAAAAACAGACTTTACAATACTAAAGCTTGTTGTATTCAGGACATTGAGGAGGTTGTTTCTAAACTGTTAACCGGGTCTATGATCTGATACAGACTAAAATAAGACGGTCCTTTCTGGGTTATAATTACACAATATTTCAATTTCATTCAAAGGAAGACCCAGTGAAATCTAAAGGAACAACAGCTTCTAAAACCAGTGTAGCAAACATCTTTACAAGATACAGCTGCATTCAAGACACAAAGCCAGTTGAACGACTGCCCTGGGTAAATATGATTGGCAAACTGAAGCGTTTGTCGTGTCCAAAACCATTTCTTCAACATGATTACGAGCCTAATTGTTAAGGACAGACAAAAAATATCACAATGTTTTGGATGTGGATGCTGGAAAGCTTGTTTACAGATGTTCTAAAGACAATGTAACAGGTACAGTTTGAGAGTCAAATGGGAGGTTAATGTAACAGTATGTAAAACTACAGCCAAACATGGTGGTGGAAATGAGTAAAAGTTCAAAGCTGCAGAAATGCAGTGCAAAATATAAGCTAGGAAACAACATTTCACAAAACATGTATTAGCTTTTGATTAATGGTTAAACCGAATAATGGCAGAGTGAGCAGAAAAAAGCAACAGCAGTACCATGAACAGTCTGACATTGCGAGTCAGAGAAGCAGCTGAGAGTTTCCTTATGAGATGGCAAAACCCTACAGAGGAATCTCACTACCTCTTGCCACCTCACTTTCCGTGGCCCTAAGGGAAGGTTATGGCAGCACCGCCTGCTCTTGCCAAGCCTCACAGAAACAACACGGGCTGCTGAGGGACAGGTAAATTATTCATCTTTGATTTATTGGCCAGCCGGCAACTAGTGAGAAACCGAGGCAAAGGCTGCAAACCACAGCCAGGCTGATCCACTGGGGTGTTTTAAGGATGGGGCAAGTGAAGTTTGGACAATGATGAGGGGAAAATGGTGACAATGTAAACAGTCAGTGAGACAGGGGTGAAAGTGTCAAAAAATTAGGTTTTGGAAAACATTACGTGGCTTTGATAGTTTCATGCAGGACGAATAGAGCTTGCTAGTGCCACCCTTGACACAACAACTATCGCATTACCAGGAAATTATGCATTCAACATTTTTTAGATATTTAAAGTAAAGTAGAAGTTCCTGTGCCTCACTGTGGATGGCATTCACGTTAAGCTGAACTAAAACACACTATGAGAGAGTGTGTGGGGAAAACAAACACCAGGCTGGAGGTTAAGTGCTCTGACTGTGCTCCCGGTAAAATTCCTGAGCTGGCTGCCAACGCTCGCTTGCCATTCCTCCTCTGAAAGGAGAGAGAAAATGAATGCAGAGGGGTGGGCGCAGTCAGAGAGAGGGAAACAGAGTGAGCATTCAGCTCATTTTTCTATGATAAAAATGGGGAAGGAAACAGGAAACGGTGACAAATGGTACTGGTATGATTCCTGAAAAACCTAATTGTTAAACACTCTATCTGTTGTGACAGTTCAGAGGCTTTAAAACAAAGACTTAAAGAGAAAGAGCGAGGCAATAAGGGGGACCACTGTGTGAAAGGGGGGTGGGAGCGCTATTTGAGGCACTCAAAGAATGTAACAGGGTGGGGCCCATACTTCTCCTAACTGAGAAATACCGTGTGTGTTGCGTATCCACACAAGTGTGTGGAGGAGGGACAGGAGCAATGATTCATGATGTAATCTAAATTAATCAAAAGAAAAGCTGAGAGACAGACCCACCTCTGTGGGAGAGGGGACAAGAAGAGCAGGCTTCTCTTGTTCACCACAGCCAGAAAACAGCTCCCCCCCCCCCTTCTCCCTGTCTGTCTGTCTGAAGGGAAAAACAAACCACTGACTCGCCTTCTCCATAGTCCATTCCTGTCTGAAATGGGCGTTACTTCCCGTAGATGTTTTTGCATGAGACACAAAAAGAAGAAAAAGATGGCAAAAGTGGACAAAACTTGGGTCAAGGGTAAAGGGAGGAGCCACGGTTTCAGAAAAAGGGAATAAACAACCCAATTTAATGAACACGTCTGTGTCAGGAAGCTGTTGTGACATAATTATTACAACATCTCTTAATTCATCTTCCTCTTTAACACTGCTTGTCATCATCTAGAGAGAGCACACACACAGACCTATGACTCTCGCCTTGACAGAAGCGACACAATGAAATCCCTTCGGCAAAATTCACTGTGCATCTAGTTACCTTATTCATTATTAATTTTTAATGTGATTGCTCTGGTTTAAGGCTTGAGGAATTAAAAAAAGAGGAAGAGAGATAAACTGCCTCTAGCAATGTGTTGTCTAACAGCCGGCAGTAATAGAAGGGAAGACACTTAGTTTTGGCGACAGCGAGCGAGATAGTCAGCCAGGCAGTCAGGGTAGGGCACTGAGACAGGAGGCCAGGCAGAGGCAGCAGTGATAAGGAGGCCCCAGCACTCACGGGATTGAGGCCTGAGATAAGAGCCCGGAGCTGTCGTTGGATGACTTTATCATACAGCACCCGCTGGGGGGTGGCGTTGCAGGGGCTGGAGTGGGGCCAGGGGAGCAGGACGGGTCCGGGGTTGGAGCAAGAACAGGGACTGAAGCTCGCACAGGCGCTGTGGTGGGGCTTCTGGATAGGAGGGCTGCTAAGGCACAGGCACGTCGGAAGGAAGACAGGCAAAGCAACGCTGGGTCCTGCCACAACCCCTACACCTCACCCTGTCAGACTTATGCCACCACCTAATTTATTACCAGGGAGGAGAGACTGCGAAAGAGGGACCGCGTGACTGCCACAGAGAGGCAGACAGAGAAAGACAGCACAAAGCCTCCAATTCTGCTTTCTCACTGGTGGCGACGGCTCAGTAAACCAGCTCACAGAATGGCTCTCGGTTAATTAAATTCCAGCTTATAAGTGGTGCTTTGGGAGAGAATGTGGGGAGAAGAAAGGGGGTTGGGGAGGGGGGATATAACAGGTTTCTGCTTGCAACAACAGTCCTGGCCTAACAACCCCATTTCTCTCTTCCTGTGCTCTCTCACGGCTCTAAGCTGTATCTTATTTTGCGAGCGGTACTCACTCTTGTTACCTGCTAAATTGATTGCATGTCAGAGGTTAGCGCAGGTCTAGCCCTGTGCTGAGAAATGCCAAGGGTCAACCTACAGTTGGAGAGTACGGCGCTGCAACAGCCAGAGAGAGAACAAAAGGGGGAGAGCCGTATGAACAGATTGACAGAAATATGGGACATCAGGTAGAAAACCAAACGCAGACTTCTAGCATTCTCCCATTTATCAAAATCTGTGCTCTAAACAGCTTTTCCCAAAGGACCAGTTCCCTACACAGGCACCACAGTGGACAGCAGACAGTTTGTCCTCCAAACGCTGACAGCTCTCCCGGGAAGGTCCCGTTAAATCACGGCACACAGAGACAAACAAGCAGACACAGAACTGTATATGCAAAGGGGGGGTTTCTGTAGCCAGGAACAAATGGTACAATGCACCATGTGGCTCTGCCACGCAGCGTGCAGTGGAACAACGGACCATTTAATCTATTATACAAACAAAGATCAAAAATGAGCCTGTAAGGAAAGGTAAGGGGAGCCTGGAATAAATATTTTCGATCAGTCCGATTATTCTGTTTCCCATAGAAACACTCGCCACATTTCATGATGACAAAAAAATAAAAACCCTTCCTTTCTCCTATGCTCCGCTACCTTACAACAGCGCCTGCACTTCACTACTAGGCTACATCTCTAGATGTTATATGGGCTGTCTCCTCCTGCCAAGAGAAAATATAGCAATTTGAAGCAGCTTGTTGGCTGGCAGATCGTAAAGAGAAATAAAAAAACTCCATAGCAGGTGTCACCTCGGGGAGATGAACAACTGCAACGCAAGGGGATTTCAAAAGGGGCCTGTCAATCGGCCAGAGTGACCTTGAGGGACGACACGCATATTGGGAGCGTAACAGGGGCGTCCATGCACTCACGCCACTGAAGCATAGTGGGAGCAGTCGTCACACACAAGGGTGGTGTCAGCTTTCTTCCGCCATGGAAACAGCTGTGAAGACATGCAAAAAAACGAAGGGTGGGCGAGGGAGACGTGCAGCTGTCGGAGTGGTATACTCTCGAGAAATGGACAATTTTGGAACGAGTTTGAAGCGTTCGACTGTAACTGGTTAGATTTTTTGCTCCTACTAGGCGCGCTTAAGTCTGACAAAGGAGGGTATTTAAGATGTTCAATCACATTTAAGCCTGTGAAACAGTACTTACTCAGAAGAGAAGTGCCGTCATTGTAATTTTATCATCACACAAAAACCTTTGTCCCTCAGGAGACAAGACGGCTGATGCTTTGTTGACAGATTAGGACGGTCCTTAATTTGATGTTTTTTGGCCTTTCTTTTCATTATGTGATAACTCTACCCTGGCTGGTTATGTTTCTACCTCTGCTTGAGAATACATAGCTTTTTATGTTGCATCTGCTCTCTCCTTGACGCCTTGAAAAGACACCCGCTTTCAATGAGACAGAATTGACTGAGAAGTCTGAAGAGAAAACTACACACACACACCAAACAAAATAACTTTTCAGATCAAACGCAATTCAAACCACAACTCCACAAGTTTAAGATTCCCTTCTGGAGTCTATCCTGTCTGACTAGAAGTTGCAGTGGAGTGTGATGTTTATCTTTACTGCTGGCAAAGACCACAGTCACAAAACATGCTTCATTCGTCATCGCATTTTTCTCATCACACAATTATAAACCTCAAGCTGCCATTAAAAAAAACTATTAAAAATAACTTTTCTGAGCTTCCGGAATTGCAGCAATCTGACAGCACAGACCACATAGCGCAACACATTAAAAATAACACACTCTTGACAACTATTTTAGGAGCATTAAGCCAAAGGGAAGGGCTGTTAGTTTGAGTACTGTTTTCTTCTCTCCTTTTTAAGCCTAATAAAAAACGCACAGACTGGATTGTGCTTTTGGTTTTACCCTGGGTGGGGTCGCTTTTCACCAGCAGAGGACAGAGGGTGGGGGAGGCTGGTCCTGAGTATCACATCAGAACTACAGCCCCGTTCAAAGGGGAAAGCAGACCAAACCGCCCCTAACAGGAACCAGACAGTCTGACAGGCCTCCTCTACACTGGGGTGGTTTTCATCACACACACACGCAATATCTGACGGCAGCGCAAAGTTTGGGCTGGTGCTGTGGAAACGCTTGTAAACCCCCCAGACTTGTGCAGTGTTAGAGGAGTGAGACTGGAGCTGGTGTGTCACAAGTGTCCCTGCCATGATTTCTAAAACGGGAGCGTTTATCCGTCGAGCGCTGCACAGAGTCGCTGGACCAGTCCAGCATTACAGGATTGATTTTTAAACCAGTTCCTCCAAAGCCACAAAATCATGCGGTGCAAGAAATCAAACTACATGTTGGAAAATCATTTTCTTTAAAGGAATAAAGACAAGCAAAACAGCCACCACTTTATTTTCAATGAAAGCTCAGTGGCTTTTATTTTATTACTGCAAATGAGGTAAAACATAGATCTGTAACCGTAAATCCCCACGGATCAAAATTAGTAGAGCAGTATTACAATGTGCCTATACATGTTCGATGCCTTACACTTCGTGCACAACAACATCCAGCACACAGCCTCTCTACAGAGTGCATTGTAATTCTTTACATACTCTTTAGTCCCACAGTTAGCGCACAGATGAAACACAAAGAACGGTGACTATAGGCCCAGTGCAAAATATGAGACAATTCACCCCCAGAAAAACCAAAAATTGCTCAATACCTCAGCTGCGTTCGAAATGTTCTGCTCCTTCGGCACACCAGAGGATTTAAGAAGTCACTGAGAAACAAACTTTTCACATTTTCCATGTGACAGAACAAAGTTTACTGATCTCCCTGAGTTAACAGTATATTTAAAAAGCCTAAACCCTTATCACCTCAGCACTTTAGGGTCACCCTAGTTTGGAAGCTGGATTTGTGTTAGTTAGCTACTTAAAAATTAAAAAGCCAGTAAATATAAAATGTATTATACATTAGATTTTATGAAATCACTGCTGACCACACAGAAGCTGATTCACAGCCTCTTGCTTTCTGTGGATTAGCTCGCACACTGTGCCAACAGCAGCACGGCTGAGTTGAGAGCACATGAGAGGTACACAGGCTGCGTGCGTGATCCCTGTTCTTTACTGCTCAGACGATTGTTAGGGGTCTACGACTACGGGGACTGGCAAATGGCAAAGGGGAGCAGGGATGAAAAAGAAAACAGATCTGCTTCCACACTCCCCTCAGTGAAAACATCACACACCCATCACTCCCAACTGGGCCCAATAAAGCAGCTGGCTCCCAGAATTTTAAAAATCTCCATAATGCCGCTTTTATGATGCATTTATGGGGTGTGGAGGGGAATCAAACTTGGCATTGTTAATGACAAAATCTGGTTGCAAACATGTGGGGAAAATGCTATCATCACACCCTGGGAAATTTGTCTCTTGTTTTTCACACTTAACACGAAGTGATTTATTGCTTACATTTCTACAGGCCTCAACCTGACACTGAAGTGCTAATTTTTTCATCTTGAAAGCACTTAAAAATTTCTTCAAAACAGTCACGCAGTGTCTGTGTCACAGATAAGAGGGACCTTACTTTATCTACTGCACCAAAATAACATTCAGGTTTGGACTTTAATTTGAGTGGGGGTGTTTTAGTAAGTGTTAGGCTGTGTAACTATATTTATTTGCATGCATTTTTCTGCTAGTGAGACAGGAAATGGTCTACTTTACGCCTTTAAGTATTCTGTTTACCCCTCGTGAAGGAAGCAAGAAAATCTTTGCAGACCGGTTTGGCAACTACATACTACAGAGCCTACTCATCCAGACATGCAACCGAAACTACGAGGTATGCACTGCTCTCTGCGTCCTGTGCTGCCTACGGAGCAATCACTTGTTTTCCTGTGTTGTAGCCTGTTATTCTTTATTCATCAGTGTCATGGTGTCCAGTCCGACACCACACACACACACAGCACGGGGACAGTCTGCTCAGGGGGCTGTGGCGCTCTCTAGTGTCCCCAGCTCAGTTACATAAAGCATAGGTCCAACCTTCCGCTTAGACCAGCTTATGTTATTGATACTATCAACATGAACGGCGATAAAGCCAGTGTTTCAGCGCAGCTTCTCGTGCCAAAATCAGGGACAAATCGTGGCGAATACACACAGACAGACAAATCCCGTCTGGACGGCGCCGCCGACAAAAGGCGACGCAATTTTTGGTAAGGCACGCTTGACTGGCAAAAAAACACGACGACTGCCGCTGCTGCAGCAAGGGAAGGAAATATAACCCTCGCTTCAAGACAAATATTGTAGTGGATGTGTGGAGGGAGACAAACAAAACCGTGTCCCCCTTTTTTTAATGAAAAAGTTAGACGGTTGAAATAATCTTAGTGCACTCCCCCTCCCAGCAGCAACTCACTGCTGGCTATTGTTTGGGCAACAAGCACACACATTCCTCCGTGCTTTTAAGCTCGGCCGCTGGGCAACAACTCACACAACCCCTCCGAGCAAAAATAAAGACAACTTTTCTAACACTTCGTGACATTTGTGTGAAACGCAGTGCTGCCTGGTTAAGTCTTTATTTAAGGAGGCGTCAGCTAAGTTAACGCTACCGTTTTGGTTCCTGAAGAGTTCAACGGAATGCAGACACCCAGGCTCGCTAGCTTAAAATGTGGCTAACACAAGCTAAAATGCTGGGGAACATGTGGAATCAGGCCCCGTCTACATTTAATGAGATTTTAAAAACCTGAAGAGTGCTTTAAAATGTCACTGTGAGGCGTTTGTGTGAACACACTGACACCGATAGGCAGTTGTGATTTTTCTAAGTGCGTGAGAGAAAGTTTTCGTCTCGTCGCCACAAAGTCAAGAGTGCAGAAACAAACTCCGTGGAAGCCCCAGCGTTAGCAACACAACTCTCAAATCCACATCTCGCTGGATGAGACAGACACTCGGGATGAATGTTTCCCTGCTCTGGGTGTGAGGTGTTAATCGCGGGGGGAAGTTGTGAGTGTTATCGTGCCTGCCACGGTTGAAATATCGAGTGTGGGTCTCGCTAACGTTATGCAGCAGGGACGCCCAGCGAAGCCGTGCCGAAGCCGGACTGCGCCGTGGTCACGCTTCCCCTCCTCTCTCTCTCTCTCTCCCCCCTGGTCGCTCCAGACCGCCACTTACCTTCGTCGAGAAGCCTCTCCAGGTGTGTGAAGATGCCGCAGAGATTTGGCAAACTGGTCATGAGCTTCTTCTCGTTTAATAATTGCATCAAATAGTCGGGACTCGGCCTCGGTCGCTCCTTCACTTCGACCTCTCCGACCATCATCTTTGCGGCGAGTGCGGAGAACAAACCACCGTGAAACACAGAATCCTGTTTTAGGGAAAAGGAAGAAAAAAAAAAAACCGAAAAAAGGAAAAAAAAAAAAAAACTTGCGGCTCCAATCCCTCGCTTTCCTCCTCCTGGCGATGTGAACACTCGGTAAACCCCCCTAAAAATTCAGGTTTGGTTTGTTCTTGTTGTTTGAGTGCAGAGGGGGCAAAAAAAGAAACCGTTATCTTCCTTCCAGAGACTCGTGCGCCGTACTCTCCTCTACGCCGTGTGCGCTCGGGGACGTTCGATTCCACCACTGTAGGCGCGAGAGACTCTTCCACCGGAAAGGCTCCGTCCTCCTCAACTGCTATTGGCCAGCGGGGCTTTCGGGGGACTAATGGGAGGACCAATGAGCGCTCAGATAAGCACTAGAAGGGCGGGGCGGCGTTGCTGCTTAACTGATTGACAGAAATGCGAGCCAATAGCGAGCAGTGCGCAGGAATGCACATAATGCCCCTGAAGTGTTGTCAACACAAGGCAGCACACATTTAATTCTGTCTCCTCTTCATCACTAATAGCGACATATATCAGTTAAAACTCCAAACTAATGGTTTTGTGCCCTTTTCACTGTCTTCACTGGTCTTATAACTTTAACACCAAAGGCAGAGCTTGTGGCAATAACGTGAGTGAGAAGAGGAGACAGCTGGGATTTGATTTTCTCTTTAAGTCTTTAAAATATCAAATTAGGAGCTCTCCTTTCCCCATTTTTAATTCCTCTGAATCATCAACACACACTTTCCCTTTATGGCTCACCTCATGTTTGAGATTAGAGATTTTATTGTCATCCAGGGGCGTCATCGCGGGGGGAAAGTGCGACTGAGGGGGGCCCTCAAAAAGCATGAAATGAAAAGTGTGGTGTCGTTTGCATTTTTTTGATTTCTCATAAGTGCCACAACTACATTAAAACTGGCTCAGTAAATCAACTGAAAGACTGATATTTGTATTAATTTTTTTTAGAAACTCTCTGACACCCTTCTTACCCATTAAAGGCACAAAATGGTTTAATCCACCCCCTCAGTTGGTTTCATCTCTTAATGCAGTCAGACTTGAGTGGCTGCTTGAGCTGCCGGGGCACCAACGTACGCTGTCATGTCTTCCTCCAAGAAAGAGAAACCAAGGAACAAAAACAAACTGACTTGATGCACAAGAGTGACATCGCTCAAGAGAGGAACAATGGGGGCCCCACAGAGACTGTTTATGCATAGGGCCCTGAAATAGGTGCTGTGTCCTTGTTGTTATCCATCTAATTACAGTGCAGTACAGTAGCCTTCACAGAGGAATCAGATTGTGTTTCCCTGGTCCTGGTGAATGAATGAATGAAAATCAACTCAGCAAGATAAAGAAAACGGGTAAAGAACAAGACAAGGTACAAACAGCAAAACAAGTGCAAAGGACAGAAAAAGCAGTTTGTTATATCTTGTTCAAAAAGATCAGCTCCTCCGATAAATAACTGGTTTTGTGTTGTTCCTCTTTCCCCCCCTCCTCTACGTTACACAACATCATAAGCACGGTTCTTCATGCTGCCAATCCAGTGTGAAAACAACATTCCAGTGACAACATCAAAGCACAGCAGCCCAATTTGTCACATAGATTTTACAAGGTCTTGTGTAATTCTATGGTTAAGCAGTGATGTGTATAGGTCTGCTAACATGGTATGGACTGGTGATCTGGTTTGAATAGTCATATGTGGGTTGAATGTGTGTTCAGTCTCCCACTTTATACGCAAGGTGTGTGTGTGTGTGTGTGTGTGTGTGCGCGCGCGATAGAAGTAGTATACTTGCCAAGAGCAACCTACAAATCTGATTCCATGTGTAGGCTTCACTTTTGGGTGCTGAAATATGACAAAATCGTCAACCTGTGTATAGTCCATATCCTACAAGTTACCTTTTGTTACTCAAGACTTGTACATCTTGTTATCTGTCGTGGGACCGATTGATCAACGTTGCGGTAATCAATAAGGCCTTTTCATTGTCCTGTCCTTGGGAGGACCTTTCTACATATCCTCCGAAGATTAACATCCCTGATCAATGGAACACACACACCGGCTACCTCCGGTTTCTCACATCCTGCATAGTGTGAAAATAAACCACAACTGCTCCGTTTTGATTTTAACAGCTGTTGGCTGAGAGGGGCCCGGCTAAAATCTGAGCCCTGACCTTGGCCGTCATTCAATTTGTCCACTTACTGCTCACCCACTCATGTCTTTGTAAAAGTAGTCCCCATGCTGGGTGCATGAATGCTCAAACAGCTGCACTATGACCTTCTGGTTGCAGTTTGTCGCCACTGTGTTGGTATCGAGGGTAGTAAATTAAGTCCAGGCTCTTAGTATTAGTGCGGCATGTCCAATAACTCGATCGGAGACGACTAACTAGATCTGGTGACGTCTTGGGACAAGTTTAATTAGACAACTGTGTCTCTCTGTCATTAACTCAACAGACACACACTTACCACATACATACAAGCTTGCTCACACACAAAAAGAAAAACGACATATCCCCACAAAAATATTTGCAATCCCCTCCAAGATAACAGCGTTTGGCAATGCAGCAGGCGACAGGAGCCTCCACATCAAAGCAGGAGACAGATATGGTTGCCTTAACAACCAATGCAACACATTTACTGGATCCTGCTTCTCTGCCCTTCAGCCAGCATCTACATATAGCTACAGTATGTTAATGCTATAATTACTGTCGAGGTTCAGATGAGTATCAGACACCTGGTTTATAGAAATGATTATTTCTTAAACTTATATTTCAGTTTGGACTATCGTTTGTTACTGCCAACTGTGCTTTAAAATGAAAAAATATGTTCCTTGGTTAGATTAAAAGAGTAACTTTAGGTTATTTTTTCCAGCCTGGACCCTATTTTTCCATGGTTTTGTTTCTAAGTGACTTATAGGAACAACAGTTTTTGAAAGATAGCTGGCAGCTATGAAACGGGCTGCAGTGTAACCACTTGGGGCAATAATGCACCATCAATTTACGCCCACTTAAAGTGCTTCTTTTTGCCACTGACAGGCTCATATTGATTTAATAAGTGCCTGACAATAAGTGTAAAAGGATCCCTACAGTTAAAGAGTAATATTCTTTTTCTCAGACACAGCCCCCAAATCTTCATCACCAAACTCACCAGACTCTTATTTAAATAATCAATAATTTTACCATTGTATAACACACTTCATTCAAAGTGGATAAAAACAAAATAAAACTCACAAAACCCATCTTGGTTCGTCTTTTCACTGTTCCAACAATTACCATCTCTGGTTTGGTTGAAATAAACCCTTAAATCACCCTGTTTGATGTGAAAACATGCTGGTTATGTGCACTCTAAATTTCAACCGGTGACCACAGGACACACAGCTATAAGGTTTTGGCATTATGGCTCGTCAATTGCACATCTACCAATTACAGGACATGTAATATTAGCCCTGACATCCAAATGGTCTGCAGTATCAGCGTGCCATCTTAAAGCCAGAACGATAAAACATCCCTTGAAGTCAAACACTGATAAGTGATTTTGGGAGATAAGAGTGTGCAGATAGGCAGGGGGAATGAGAAACCCCATTTTTCATGTGACTTGGACAGATAGCTAAATTGTTCATAGTGTTGACTTTATGTTTCATTTTTTTTCCTCCTCCATCCCTTATTCTTTGAATATAAACGCTGGAAAAAGTCACAGACTTCTTGCATCAAAAAGAATCTGGCATTTATTCTGAGCTTTGAAAATGGGTTTAGTTCTTATCTTAACGGTGTGCATGGTAATTTGCACCTTGCCTAGCGCTCATTCTTCTGAGTTGGGTCACATACGGCTGCTGTGTGTGTGTTGATGTGTGTGTGAAATAGAAACTCGGAGTTAGAGATAGAGAGAGACGCGCCGTTAGACAGGCAGAGCATACTCAGATGTGTGCGTGTGCGTGTGTGTGCTTGTGTCTTCTGACAGCCCGAGAGTAAACAGAAACGATATTAATCCCCCCTTTTGCTCCCCCTGCCCTTGTGTTTTCGTCATTTTAATAACACGGTTTCTATTCAACAATTAATCCAATTAACAAGGATCCAGATAATTAATGAACATGCGTTTAGCCCCTTTTGAAGAGAGGCTGTTAGCTCGCTCACAATGAGCTTGGAGAGCGCCCTGGGTTTTCCACTGAAAGTATGCTGCTGGAGACAATGGGGCCCTCGGTAGGGGCCCTGTAGCTGGTTGCAGCCCGCCTCGGGGGCCACAGCCGCAGGAAAGTGAGTGGGAGCTGGTTACTCTGTCGAGGCAAGGCTGTCTGCGATAACGACTGTAGCTCTGGAGGAGGCGAACAGAGGCCCAAAGGCTCTGATAACACGCATACATACAAACAAGAACAACATCTTTCCCTTTTTCTTTTGGCTTACTAGTTTGGGGACTGTGGGGGGAAAAAGTGCTGGCAGAATCTGGGTCATTTACATTTTGAGGAAGGTGTGAGCACAGCGCAACAGAAATAAATGTCCTTCTAGCAACCACAGCATATACAGAGCATATACAGAGAAATACATAATGTACCTATAATTCATTTTAACTCGTATCATAAGCATGACATGACAAATGCCCTATTCGTGCTCGTGTTCATGCACTGTTGCTCTCATACTTGTTTGTGCATGCATTTGTTATAGTCAGTGACTGAACATTATTTATTTGTCTTGAAAGCACCCGAAGTAAGAATTGTAGATGATGAGGATGAAGAGGAAGGATGAGTTAGTGAAAGTGATGGTGGGACAATTTCCCTTCCCTCTGTTGATGTACTTTAGTGGTGTTGTACATCAGTTACAAAAAAAAAAAAAAAAAAAAAAGCACGTTTAAGGGCCTCTATACGTCTTTGTGAGCACTTGTTTTATATGTCAATATAATGATCGCACATTAGAGTTGTTGCCATTTAACTGTATCTATGTTTATTCGGACGACTTTGCAATCATAAAAACTCGACAATCAATCAAGTCCCAGTGCAGCAGTGCAGGAATTACTATTCACAGTTGCTAACAGGTAGCATTTATGAGATCAAATCACTCTTTCAGTTGTCTTACGACGCAAAACAGGAACTATGTAAATGATAAAAGATAAATTGTGACTTTGGTTGCTCTGAAACACATTATAGGTGATCACGGAGAGCAGGAAGTGATAGAAGAGAGGCTGTGTCGGCCCCACCCATTACCAAATGTCTGCTGTTATGCGTAACTGTGTGTTTTGCCAACGTAAAGAGAACAAAGACCAACAGATTTAGCCATTTTCCTGGTGTTCAGGGAAGTTAGTGTGAATGGAAAACCTGAAAAAGATTTTTTTTTGTTGCTGGTCTAGCATGGATGTGATCTCAGCTTACATCCACTCCAACATGTTTTAATTTCAAAAGCAGTGTTTTAAAATAAAAACAATCTCCATACACACTACCGTTTCAGCACAAATTCAGAAATAACTTTTGACCATACTAACACGCCTGAAAATGCTGCTCACATAACCATTCATGCACACTGGGCATGCACATGCCGGGGTAAACAGGAAGCAGACTGTCTTCTCTGCAGCTGTTTGATTAGATACAAAAATATAACACAGAGGAAGAAGAGCGATTGCGGAAAGTAACAGTAGAGATTTCTTTGCATAGACCAATGAAAAAGTAACTCATGATGCTTGTTTCCCCATAGCGCTTTGCTTTGGCAGAAAAGTGGTGGCAGGGGATCATGTGCTCATCCTGGGTTTTGTTTCTGTCACAAGAATATCTACAAGATACATTTACATTAGCTAGGTAGCTAACGCAATGCTATGTTAACAGAGGGCTGAATACACCTACTCACAAGCTTACAACGTGCGGTGATAGAAGCACAACATAAGGTGTTTGGCATATCTGCTCCAACAGATGGGCTTTTCTGTCTTGGTCGTGATCATTTCTGACTGGCATATCATACGGCTCAGCTGAAGGAGTGGCTGTGACGACACACAAAAAAGCCAAAGTGCTCTGAAAAACTATGCTGGGTGTGGCGTTTTTTACCCAGGGCGGCTGCAGGTGCTTTTTCCTTATTGGGTACAACACAAAAAACGATGCTCAGAAAACAATGCCTCCCTTACTTCAGAATGGGAGTCTGGGGACATTCGTTTTTCATTTTGTAATAGAAATGGCCAGGGATATCCAGACCACGTGATGGCGTTGCCATAGGTGCGGCACGTGTGTTACATGTAACAGAGATTGCAGCTCTGCAAAATAGCTGAATCAAATGAAATCATATCCATTTTAATTGCTTCTTGCGATGCACTGAACACTTTCTTTTATGTTGTACTACGGACAGGACAATTCAGGAAACAGCAATTCTGGTGTAGGCGAGTGTAAGGCAAAGCTAATCAGCTGTTGGTCGAGGAAATCCGGAAGTACACGGATTTGGATCCAATCACATCACTGCCGCTGGGAACTAGCGCTAGTTCTATTACAACTTTCCTATGGGAATGTCCACAGACAACACAGAGTCAGCCAGCATGCTGACATCATCAGTGTCTGTGTAAGAGGCTACTTCAAACATAGATTGGGAGTCGTTACAAAGCAAATACGGTGACATATCGGAGCAATGCAAGGAGCGTTATCTGTCACTGGAGGAAGCCATGGTAATGGGAAATGAGTACCAACACAAGAAGGACAAAATAACAAAAGATATAAAGGCCTAGCCAAATGTTTTGGCTTGACATGTTGTAACTGATAAGACCCAGTCAGGAAGCGAACGTGGCTTCGTGTCAAAAGGGTTCAGTTGTGGTGGTTTGGGCATCTGATCAGGATGCCTCCCGGGTGCCTCCCGTTCGAGGTGTTCCAGGCACGTTCCACTGGTAGGAGGCCCCGGGGCAGAGCCAGGACACGCTGGAGGGATTACATATCTCATCTGGCCTGGGAATGCTTTGGGGTCCCCAGGGAGACGCTGGAAAGTGTTGCTGGGGAGAGGGACATCTGGGGTGCCTTGCTTGGTCTGCTGCCCCTGGACAAGCGGATGAAAATGGATGGATAGATTTTCAAAAGTCCCTAGCTCTGCATGTCCACACTAAAACACAACAGTGTTTTGAAAAGACACCTTCGTCCTAGCCTTAGTCTTGATTTGGGTAGAGCTGTCTCTCCAGGACCAAGAACATCCACAATGCAGTGGGTCCCATTCAAGCTGTGAGAGAGGGGGTTTGGTGTGGGGGTGTGGAGACCTATATCCATCATGTTATATTTGACACCTACCTGCTGACTGGATAACGGGGTTAAGGAGGGTCAAAACAGTTCAAGAAGATGCATTTTTTAACCTAGCTGGCATAGTTAGAACTGAGCTAGAGCTACATGTCAGTGTGTCTTCACAGGTTTGGTGCATTTGAGGTTGTAGAATTATCTGGAGATGGGAAATGGATACTAAGTGGACCAGGAAAGGCAGTAAGCTCAGTGAAAGTGAGGAGACTGTCTATTGTTGAGGCTTGTTTTCTTTTTATCCCTCACAAATTAGACTTTGCATGAGAAAGAATATATACTATTCACACACTACAGGAGGAAGTGTCACCTGGAGGAGTGCTACAATATGGAGCGGCAAGAGGAAAAATCTATCACAATCCAATCTGAGGCTGCAATATTCCTGTGTTTCCAATAACACATTCTATTCTCGCCACCACAGCCATTCACCATTCTCTATTTTGTTAAAGGTCACCTTGGGTGTTGTAGTCTGGATGCTCCAGTGGTTTGGCAATCTGGTGATGGAAATGCCTGTTGGCCTGCCTGTTGGCGCTCGGTCTGGGGGGAGCGAGGGATTGGGGAAAGAAGGGGGTGACAGCTGGAGCCACTTGTGGTGGAAGGCTCTGATGGGAAAACCTCCAAAGTCCCACCTCGAACCTGCTAATCATCAATCAACAGGAGGAAATGACACAGAAAAACACTCTGCCATTTTACAGTGCGGGGCACTTAAAGAGGCCGAGGGTAAACAAGGTTTCGCCCACTCCTCCTTCCTCATTTCGTCCCTTGTGGAGAACACACAGGTGTCAATACGACTTAAAGAAGTCCAGCCGATGCTACATCTGTCCCCGCCAATTGTTAACAGTGTGGATCCATCCCCGCTCCTACTGAAGATGCCTGTATTTGTTTACTTGCTCGTTCGCCTGTTTGTGCACGCCCGCCAGCCCGTAGCGGGAAAGAAATGAGTGTTTGCGAGCGATAAGACCTGTAGGAGAGGAAGAGGAGGAAGGAAGAACAGAGAAAGTGGGTGAGGGAGAGTGACAGAGAGAGGGGGAGAATCCTCATTGATCACATCTGTTCAGAGGAGGATTGATCCTGTGGTGTGGTCTACTTTGGGATCTTAACACAAACACACACACACACACACACACACACACACACACACACACACACACACACACACACACACAAGAATCCTCAGAAACCTAGACAGGAAATCACAATGTAAGATTTTAGCAGACTTTTTATATTTAAAGGAACAGTGCGCAAGACTTAGGGGGATTTAGCAGCTACTTGCGGAGAGGATTGCAGACTCATCAGTGTTTTGTTTCACAAGGTTTTTACTGACAGAAGTCTCTTCCTCTACAAAACAACAAAAACAAAACAGACAAGATGATTAAAACTATTAAAAACACAGAATAAAGCAGTTTTACGTCACAGGCAAGCCACGAGCCCAGCACCTGCTAACGTGTGCTCCCTTTTACCACCTTGATTTATCCTGATAAAAAGAGAACCAGCGTCATAGTACTGAAAACCCAGAGTTAACCCTTAAGTTACCTCGCTAACTCCAAATCCTGCTTCGTAGTACAGGCCTCAGGTGATTTAAACCGGTAAAACACTGAGTAAAGCAATTCCATGTACATAGAGTCGGCGTTCAGTTTATCCATTCAGGGCTACTGTAGAAACATGGCCGTGCAACATGGCGATCTCCGTGGACCCCAATGTAGGTATAAATGGCTCATTCTCTAACAAAAACTCAACTATGCTTATTTTCAGGTGATTACACACTAAATAAAACACACTTATTATATTCCATTTCTGCCACTATACCCCCCTAAATCTCACACACTGTTCCTTTAAGAGGAGCTTTACGGAGCACTTCAGAAGGAAAACAGAATATGAACTCGTCTTTCAAAGTGTTTACATTATTCCTCCACTCTTGAATTAAGCCTGCGAATCAGACACCTGGCATATGGAGCGGCAGATAGATAAATCTCCATTGTGCTGTCCTGCCTCGCACATGCTCAGTAGCTCCCTGGATGAGCGTGGACTCCGACGGGCAGACGTGAACAAGACGAATCATTCCCAGGGGGGCATTTATTTCTGTTGCGCGACACAATCCTTCTCATTGCTGGTCCTAACAATCTGCCTTTTGAGACTATTACATTGGAATAAGAGAGACAGCTCAGCAGAAGAAGGGACGAGAGGGAGAGGAGGAAGTGATAAAGGGGAAGACAGATGAAGACTTCCTGAATGCTTTATAAATCCTGCACTGTATCCAGGGTTATGTTACAACATGCAACCCAACTTTGATCATATTAAGTGTGACCCACATGGATGAATTATTTGATTTCCAACATGGGGAGACGTCGTACATTCAGCTTGTTTGTTCAGATAAGGGAGCGTGATGATATCGTTAAGTGCCAGTTGTCGCCTCAATTCTCTTCTGTTTTTCACTTGTGAGGGAAAAACAGATAACCAAGTGGTGGAGTCTGCACCACCCCGCCCCCACCCACCTCCTCTTTCTCTTCTTTGGTCTCTTATTCCTCTCTCTGCCGCTGACTGCTCCTAAATCTCAGGTCTGGCCAGAGCTAGACAGCTCTCTCTACCAGGTGACACAACATCCCACTTCCCTCCATCCATCCATCTCCACACGGCCCACACAGTCTCTCCTTCCCTTCATTTCTCTGCGTGCCAGATTCATCTTGGACTGCCGGTCTGTCTCAGGCGCAATGTATCTCCCTGTCTTCCTCTTTATTCAACATGTTTACTCTCTCAAACACACACACACTCATACCACAAACACTGTCACGCTGCCGTTCCTCTTCCATAATTGTCTTTCCCCTCCTCAGTCTTAGCGTTTCCTCTACTTTTCTCAATCTCTTTTTTCCCCTCCGTCAACAGAACGCTATCGGCGTGTTTGTGTAGCTTTTGTCGCGCAGCTCACTGCAATACAAAAGCCTTTGTTGGCCTGCCACTACTGTGATGTGGTGAGACGGAGATGCGCAAGGACAAACTTGAGCTCCGTGGTGCCAGCTTTCAGAAAGGCAATGTTCACTCTCACATAGCGGCTCAACCTGATGGCTGGAGTAGCTGGTGGGGTGCGAGCCAGACACACGTGTAAACACTTGTCTGTGTAGTCGACTGTGTTGATCGGCGAGGCTGTATGAATTGTGTAAAAATCGTCCCGTGTCGCTGCAATGCTTAGTGTTTCCATCAATGAAATGGCTTGCATGTGTTCCTCAGTGGGAGTCATTGCTGGCTGCAGGGCAGCGGCAGCTGTTGTGAGGGGCTGAGCTAGCGAGGCTAATAATAACCCCGGAGCTGAGTGAGTGCCCATGGGCCTCACATCGTCTAGGGTTGACCCCCGGAGTCCAGTTGCAGTGTAGAGTGAGGATTAGGCCAGGTTGTGGATTAAGGAAAGCTATTTCACCCTGGTAAAGGCGAAGGCAGGTGTGCAGGAACGCTACACACTCAGTGGTTAATGTCGGGGTCGTAACACCCTCAATGCACCATTTTGGAAGCCCACTGACCATGTGGTGCATAATGTGTTTTCCCAGATCCAGTTAGCAGTTAGTGCTATATACAAACAGAGTGAACCCTGAGTTCTGAGGTGGGGTTTAGCAAGGAAAGAATATATGAAATCACTTATCCGGGCTGAGAGGAAATAAACAAAAGGCAAACAACATGCACAAATATGTTGTGAAATGGCTGAATATTCTGGTTTGGCCAGTCCGGTCTGGTATGAGCTTAAACCAGTTTGATTTAATGCAAACCGGCTGAAACAGCATTTATCATTAGGAGACGTGGCAAGTCAAAAAGTGGCCTACATCAGCAGCCTGTGCCGAGGGCTTCACAGCGATAAATCTAACTTGTATTGCATAAATAATGAGAAATTTTACAATGTGATTATCAAAATAATATTTTTATAAATGGACGTGAACATGAACACACACGTTGCTTCGTGCCTTGCATTTCTGCAGTAAATATCTCAGTTTAAAACATGCGTTTTCTGTTTAAAAGTAACATTACAACTGTAGGACAATAGCAAGTGGTTACATGTCCAGTCTGATCTCGAGCGCACATCTGATATTTACATGGTTTGTTTACATGATGTAATTAAAGTGCACATTAAATCGAGTAAGTGCAGACAGCGACGCGACAGTCGGGGTCAGGGGTGGCTGCTGGTGTAACACCTAGTAAAATTTGGTATACCAGTCCAGTCTGGTGTTTGAACCAATATCAAAAATCTTTACACCAACCCAACCCTACTGAATATGTTAGATGTGTATGTTATAACGTGTTAGATCATTCCTATCACCTGCACAAGACATCAGGCAGATCTCTCACAATAGACAGGGAATAAAAACAAACAAAAAACCCTTGGAAATCCTCTCAGCTGAAAATAATAATGTGGCTTTATCTGCGACAGATACTATCTGCTGTTGGGAAGTAGAGCATGATGTTATAACCTGTGCTCTATGACTGGAGGAAATACTCTGAATGGGTAGCAATTTATTTCCTTGTGTATGTTAGGTCACCCGCAGTCACAAAATGATCAATTGCTCATTACGTCTAAGGCGAAAGGGTTAGAATATGATGATCAGGACAATTTCTGCTCTATGCTACATTTGTTTTTGAGGCCCTTTTTTCATGTCCGAGAACAGAGCGAGATAAGTTGAAAATTCAAGTAATGTCATGCTTGGTCTTTCAGGCCTGTACGTCTGGACCAGTCATGCGTTGATGCCTTTGATTGGCCAAATAACCTCATTGGCTGCCTCCATTCCTGTTCATTTCACAGTTGACTCTATTACTTGCATGAGCAATTACAGCTCGGTGTTGTTGTTTGGCATTGTTTGCCATTATCGTGTGTGTGTGTGTCTGCGCGCATGTGTGTGCAGCTCCTGATTGGGGAGCATATTTTCCGATGTTCCTTTACAGACTGTCACCTTTCTTAATGAGCTTCAGTGGGTTCCTGAGGAGGTCGAAACGGACACCATTTAGCATTTAATGCCCATTAGCGCCTTTGATGTGACCTAATTGAGCCAAAGCAATTAGACTGCTTGGCCCTTTAAGTGTGAAGAAGGGGAAGTGAACTCTAAATTTCTGTATATTATGGCTTGTATGACATTGTGCACTGGCTCCGAGCTAAAGGCTGTGATGAACAGATGGAGTGCGACGTCTGGCGAGTTCTGCAAAACAATATTTGAAGCACTCTATGAAGAACAAGCTTAACAAAAATGTTCACAGTGTTTCACTCTGTCCTTCTTTTCTTTAGTTGTCCTCTCTATCTTAAAGCTCTCCCTCCTCTCCAGCTGCTAGCCTGTGGCTCAGTAAAATTGGACAGGTGAAGCGGGACAGTGGGGCGTCACTGATACAGTTCGACAGAACCGCAGGCTGTTCAGAGTTCGATCGGCTCATCAAGCGAGAACAGAGGTGAAATTGTAACCCCCCCGCCTTTTAAAAGTAGTCCATGCGCCTGCACCGCTGCTATATTTGTTGTATTATGCAGCCGCAGTTATTAAGGTGAATTATGTGTTTTGTGTTTGAAAGGGGGCCGCACTGCACTCCTTTTTTTGTCTTTCACTGCACAGATCAGGCAGCAGGCGGCGAGCAGCCAACCGGGTTCAGCAGCGTGGAACAGCTATTCAGTAGCGTTCTTTTCAAGATGTGCTGAGGTTGAAATATGAGCATTATGAACCTGTCTTCTGGTTGAGAATAGATTCCTCTGCAGGCCTGTAAAGTTGCTTTTGCTGGAGACATGACTTACAATACGAGACGGTGCAAGTGTCCTTGTGAGTGTCAGAAATCAATTACACTATGTTTCCCCTGTGGGTCGCAGGGTTGTATATGTATATGCGCAAGTGTGTGTGGGGGAAATACGGTTGCTAAAACTTCCATTGTGTCTGGGAAGAAGTTTCCACTGTGACTTTAAAGCCTTAGAGAGGATAGTGGGGAGAGAGAGCTTCAATCTGGAAGTAAGAGAACACAAAGTTGGTTAAAGATGCGACTGAGGTACTGGCTGTTCTGGTTAAATAAAAGAAATATGTATGTTGTTATGCACTCATAAATAAGCCCACGTGCACGCCAAATGTTCAGTAGGATCACAGGGGGGTATTTGAGTTCAAAGGATGGTAACCAAATGTGTGTGTCTGAGTGAGTGTTATCAGGAGGAATGCTGTCGGTCCTCATTCCTATGCATCTTTCCTCTGCATGTTTAGACAAGCTCCGTCTCCAGCTGGGTTTGTGACAGAATGGGTACAGTGGTACAACACAATAGGAGCAGTTGTAGAGCGGGACAAAACACAGTGCAGATGTACAACAGGACCTTGTGGACTGAGACAGGAGAGACAGGCCTGCATCACTGGAATCTCACCCAGCTCCCTTTTCTATGCCTCTCAAGCTGCATTAGCACCTTTTCAATTAGAGGCTTTGTAGTGGCTTTCATGTGTTTACTGTTTCAGCACAGGGAAATAAACTACTTAATATTTATATTCTAAAATATCACGTGATCTAAGAGGAACTGTGGGAAAAATGTGTCTTTTGAGGTGCGTTCACACCCCGCAGACTCAAAAGGCGACTGTAAAAAGGCAAAAAAAAATGTTGCAGGAGTGGTTTGAGAAGTTTCTTTGGACCTGTTGGCGCTTTTTCCACCTTGAAATCGTGTCACCTTGCAGGGGATTCTACTGATGTAACAGCTGCTGAAGCAAAGAACCAACTTTTTACAGACAACAGTGGAGCATCAAGCGGTGGTGAGCGTTTGAGAGGCAGAAGAAAAAAAAAATCCACTTTTAAATCAATGGAATTTTCAATGCTGTGTTTTCATACATTTTGAAAGAGTGTTTGTCACATTTTTCATCTGATGGATATCGCTGTTTGACATCAAAGTCACTGTGCATCAATGATTACTTATCAGCCAGCTAAATAAATCACTGAAGTAATAAAAAAATGAACACGACATGGATAATTCATTAAACATAGTGGTGTTTTTCAATGAGGGAAATTTGTTCTTTCAAGCTTGTATTGGTATTAACAAGTAATAGCGGTAAATACACAGATACAGAGAGAACATGTATGCATTGTTATAAATTTAATAGGAGTTTAAAGGGATGTACCAAAGAGCAGAGAGGGTGGAGAGGCGGGAGGAGAGGGTTTGGGCAGAAGAGAGCAGAGGAAGGGGCAAGAGTCTGTGCAGTGTCAGGGTGACACCCTCCCTCCTCATCTGATCATGCAGGACTCATAAGTAGGCACCATGTATTTGATGTTGATGAAGGCATCCTCCCCTCCGTAGCGCTCAAACACCTCCAGAGTCTCCTGGATCAGGTCTCCGATGTTTTCTCTCTTCTGCTGGCCGTAGTAGATGGAATCTCCGCAGTTGACTGCAAGGATGAGAGAGCAGAGTCAGGCAGACAGAACGAGCAAAACAAAAGTATTTCAGCCCAGCCGGGGTCACCGCACACTGTGAGGCTGATGTCAGGGCTCACAAAGCACCACCTGTGGCCACGTCAGACAGAGTCGGCAAATGTCATCCTTCCATCTGACTTCAAACCCACTGGACAGACTGAATTTAATTTACTCCTCTTATGCCGAGGCCAGTTGGGACTGAGCGGCAGCAGAGTTTTTAACTGTTCAGCTGAAAGTTTAATGAGGCGAGCCTGCAGAGAGGAGAGCAGCGTTAAGGACGTGCGAGTTAGAGACGGCTCTGCTGTTGCACAACGCTGCGTTGATGCGCATGAGGCATGAGCAGTGACCTGGAGTCTTGCTCCACAGGTGGGAATGTGTGTGTGAGAGTGATTCTCATTAGAAAAAGAAAACAAATTCAACAGTATCAAAATTTCCATTTATGAAGGTGTTTGTGTTTGTATGTGTGGTAAATGAAATATAGGCTCAGAGAGCATGATACACATGTGGCCAATCACAACACAGCAAGAAAGCTGCAGAACCCCCCCCCCCCCACACACACACACACACACACAAACACAACGGTGTAGACAGCACAGTAAAACACATAAAATTGTACAACAGAGCTCTAGAGCGCTGGGGGAACTTGTTATCGAAAAAACATTCCTGAGGTGTCCAGCCTCTATTCCTTCCTTCTTTCCCGTTTTCACCAGCAGGCACACTTAAACACACACACACACACACACACACACACACACACACACACACACACACACACACACACACACAAACACAGAGATCGTGACTTTATCAGCACACAGCAAACTGCCAATCTCATGGCACTGCACTGGGGGCTCCAAACACTTTTCAGAGGGAGGTAAATATAGAGAGGAATGAGGCATGTACACACACACACACACACACACACACACACACACACACACACAGACAGATGTCCAAGTTTGTTTGCAAAAAAAAAAGTCCTGTTGAACTAAAATAATCTGGAGAGAAATGGTGGGTTTATTTCTTAAGGCTATAAAATGAAACAAAGAAAAGAAAAGTGCTCGTCGTTTGACTCAAAGCATTTGTTGTGTGAGGAGAGGAGAGGAGAGGAGAGGAGAGGAGAGTGTATCATGAAGTGTACCTATGATGTGAAAAATTAACAGCAGCACTTTAAGACGGACCCCACAGCCCCTTCTTTCACTCCTAATTAGACCTGAGGAGAGCAGGCGACATTAAACCTCTCTCCGACTTCTTCCTTACACACCATCCTTTATTCTTCCTCAATCTTCTCTAATCTCTCATCTTCCCTGACAAACTCAACCTTCCCTCTCTCTTTCTCTCCATCTCCTCGCCTTTCCACCCATCCATGGCCTCCTCATTAAAACACAAAAAGAGCCGATCTCATAAAGTGGGCTGTTAAGCAGTAACACGTCTATGATCTCAGTCTGCTGCACTTGCTTTTTTCTGCTCAGGATTCGCCTTCCTGTTCTACATGAAAGCAACGAGGGAGGGGGGGGGGGTAATTCTCCAGCCGCGTTTTGACCGTTGCTTAGCCTGGACGGAGTGCAACTTTTACAGCTTCGGCTTTATTTAGCAGCTATTTACAGTTTTCCGTTTAGAGCAACAAGCGCAATAACAACTAAGGAATGCAGCCTTTAAGAAAAGCTCTCTGTGTATCTAAACTCAGGCGGTGTTTTATTTCGGAGCTGCCCACAACACATGCCGCTGCACACTACTAGTTAGCAAAATCTTAAATAGCATCTAAAATGCAGCCATGTGAGCAGTGAAAGAAAAAAGGCAAAGCAATCAGGGAGAAATGTGTATGTGGTGTGGAGTCGGGGCGGTCGAGTGGTGAAAACATAGAAATAGAATGAGAGTAGAAAGGACATTCTCGTTCATATCAACACAGCAGGGTGGTCAGAGTGGTGGTTTATGTGTGCTGTTGCCATTGCAACCATTGTAGTGGGCTAACTTCCCTATAAACTTCGGTATAAAGTGACTTGTGGCAAGTCGTGAACTCAGTGAGGTGAGGTTTTGCAGTAACGACCAAATGAGCAGTATAAAGCATGGAGAGGCGCTGTCTCTGTTGCCTTGCTGCTAGAGAGGAACTGAGGATTGCTGGATACATATTATGGGCGGCACTGTGGTGCAGCGGTTAGCATTATTGGGGGAGCCCTTCTGTGTGGAGTTTGCATGTTCTCTCTGGGTACTCCGCAGGCAAAGACACGCAGGTTAATTGGTGACTCTAAATTACCCGTAGGTGTGAATGTGAGTGTGAATGGTTGTCTGTGTCAGCCCTGTGATAGTCTGGCGACCTGTCCACGGTGAACCCCGCCTTTCGCCCAATGTCAGCTGGATGTGGATGGATGTGGATACAGATACAGTAGACAAAATGGAGAGACAGATTTGTGCCCTTGTTTCTCTCCACTGGAGGTACCTCCCTAGCTGTCGCCACTCTCTCCCTGAGTCTTACATCTGGCTATTCAAAGGGGCTGGAGGTGTCCAACCTCTCTGTCTGTCTGTGTGCCTTATTCCCCTCTCCTGTTGAGGATGTATATGTCTTACAGGTTACGACACATTTTCTTTACTGCTTCTTGGTCACACAAGTCTCTAAAGGCTTTTGATGTTCCAAAAACTTTAATGACGGCTGACAGTTTTGGAGTCGGTGTGCAAACATGATTGACACCAGGTGAGGTCGTACTTATTTTTGAACATGCAACAATCTGGGATGAAAAATACAGACTAGTGTGCGATGTCCTTCAGACTATAATGTCAGGTTAATGTCTAGCTAAAGCCCACTTCAGACCTAAGATTCACGACAAGAGGAACTGAGAAACCACTCGCAATGCGCGGTTCTGCAACGCCCAAAAACCTGCCAGTTCACACCAATGCAACTAGATGAGATGGTGTATCATCTCTATGCAACAACTCTCTGTACATCCATTCTAATTACCAGCTTTTCAGGCTTATTAACAAAAGAATCTGAATCAGATCAGATCATAACAGATGGCCAAATCAGATTTCTCAAACTTCATGACGCATTACGATCCCACGATCACGTGTTGTCACTGTAACAACTAACACCAGTTCAATGTCCATTCTACTCTCCTTCTATTTCTATGGGTGAAAAGTAAAGAATAAAGTGACAGAGTCAGCAGGGTCACTCTCACAGTCTGTTTTAGCTGCATGTTGTGTTTTGTGTGTGTGTTTGTGTGTTCATGCATGTTGGTGTGGGTTAAAAAGCCAGGCCTGTGGAGAGCCACCCTCTGTTAGAGTGAAAATGAGCAGCCAAAGCCAGCCCAGAGGGAGAGCTTGGCCTTCAGACACGAGAACACAGGGAGCCGTGGAAGAGGTGCGGCTTGGGAACCAGCAAAGCTCAGACCCGTTTACTGGGGCCTGGAGGGGGGAGCAAGGAGGTCCTGCAAGGGGGGAATTGTTACTGTTGCTATACTGAGTATTTCAGCCCTTCCTAGTGCATTTCTATTGCTGAGCCGTCGGGAGGCCAGTAGCATCAAAAGGAAGAGGCCAGAGGAATTTGCAACGATTCTCAATATTTAAAGAGGTGGAAAGGGAGAAGTGTGTTTAAGCAGGGATGGAGGGAGAGAGAGGGAGGGGAGGGGGCGAGGGTGTTAAAAGCTGCCTCTGCAAATGTCCTTCAGCAAAATAACTTCTCTTTCTCGCTCTTCTTCTTCTCTCCCCTCCCTGTCTTTTTTTCTTCTCTGCTTACGGCAATATCCGCAACCCTGGGCAGACAGACAGAAAAAAAAATCTTTAAAAACAATCATAATAAAAACTCCCGCCCTGTGAACAGGAGGAAAAAGGCCCTAGCAGGAGTTGGCTGTCTGTTCCTCTGAGGAAGAGGAAGGGTCGATACAGACGCAGACGGGGGAGGATTCTCAGTGCGGCGACATTTATACACAGAGGGTGGAAGAAGAAAAGGGACGGTGGCACAGGAAAGGTGCTTTGTTTCTGCCTTTCATGCTAAATCCTCAGGATTGGAGGGGTCTTTAGCCCGCAGAGGTGAGGAGGGTGGAATGAAGATGTGAAATCAATCTATCAATCTGTCCTTCCTTCTTTTCATTACGACAGCAGTGCCTCTCTCAGGCTCTGCTGTGATTTCTGCCGAACCACAACAGGCCAACACTAAACTTCGCACAACAACAGCTGCAGCCTTCCTCCTCCTTCTCCTCTCCTCCACCCTGTTCTTTCTCCATCCCTCAATCCCCCCGGTCCTAAACAACCTGTCTTCCCACATCAAGCTGAAGACAAGCAGTCACAGATGCAGGCAGCACACAGCGTTTCCCCCACACTAATTTGGAATAGACAGAGTTAGATTTTAAGGGGATATTTAGTGTCGGGAACTGTAGCTTAATGGATGACGGCTGTAACAGAGTTGTACTGTAATACTGAACATTTCTGACCAAGGTTAGCATGCATCATGTGTATGTTGCATGGTTATAATCCCCTCTCCTGCCAGGAACCGGGTGACACACACACTGCAGCAGCTTTGGGAAGTTTAGCTCTGAATTCCTGATTCAACCTAACGTCAACCCTCCCGCCATTGTTTCTAATCAACTTACCCATGATTGTGGAAGTTCCTTAGGAAAGCAGCTTAGTGAGGAGGCCTCCCAACACAATGGCTCTTTGATCATAGCAGCCAAATACAGAGAAGAATCAATGAATGTGAGACCTGTTTTTTTTTTTTTTTTTTTTTTTTTTGTGTCAAGGGGGTTTGGCCTGGCTCGAAAAGGGAAGTGAAGGAATGCAGGTTATGAGCGCAATGGAACAGCTCAAGTGCTGGGAATACTTTGTGCAGAAGTTACACAGCTGAGGGTGTTAAGTGAGGGCATGTGTTGTCATTCTTTCTTATCACCAACCACGAACTGATAACTCTCCAACACATTCTGCAGGGCTCCATATTAGCATTAGACTGGGCAAATTTTTTTTGGGGAATGAATAGAGAATTTGTTATTGCTTTCCCTTGAAAAAATGTGTTTCCATGTTTCCTCTCCTGCTAAAAAAAGCAAAATAGATTAAGTTATTATTACCATTAATCTTAATTCTAATAGTCTAGATTGGTGCCTTTTCTCTGTCAGCTGAGGGAATAGAAGCAAAGTTTCCCTTGAGACGCAAATTGATTTCATTCATTCGTACATACTTCATACTTTCTAATATTCAGCGTGATAATGGCAGATAAATGCTCCCGAACCACAAGACGACACACAGTCTAATACACTAAGAGTCATTTTCATACTTTTTATTTCTCATTCAGACTTCTTGTGTGGAATTTAATACAGTGTGCTGACAGTTTTTCTTCTTTTTAATTGGTTGGAATTTCTCATGAAATCAAACTTAAGCTGGGGAGCAAAATCTGAGCTCAAGCGGTCCCTCGATAAAACATATTTCGTATGGATTCTGAATGACTTACAGTGAGTACAATCTAGATATACAGTATTAAGTGTGCACCAGGCCAAAAGAACAAGCAGAGGGAGGGGGCGCGGTGGTGGTGAGTGTGTGACGGAGGGTGTGTAGGTGTGAGGAGGTGGAGGGGTGTGGATGGGACCATGAGAGGAAGCCTGTGCTTAACAGCATGGCTCTAATTAAAAGGGCCTCACAGCTGGGCGCCAGGCAGGCCTCTCATAAAGAGACTCACACTCTGGAAGAGAGGTGGGAGACACCAGGTGTGTGTGTGTGTGTGTGTGTGTGTGTGTGTGTGTGTGTGTGTGTGGCTAACCACAGGTGTCTGTAAAGGAAAGGCAGCAAGACAGAGTGTAAGCAGATGTGTGTGTATGTGTGCATGTAGAGGTTATTATGGATTTTTGTGGGCCCTGTTTGTACACATGCAGACACACACTTGGAGATGCACACACACAAAGACAGAGAATAAGTGTACCTGTATAATTACATGTGACAAGGACAGAAAAAAATAGAGAGCAAGTAGACAAAGAGAGACAGGAAGTGATGCATGATGACATAGGCTACATCCACACTAATTTGTTTTTGATCTAAAATGGCATTTTAAAATGAAAATCACCTTTAAAACGCACATGACATGACCATTCATGTACACTGGGTATGTGCTTGCTGGTGTAAACATGAAGCAGATTGGCTATATTGCAATACAGCAGAGATGGCAAAAAGAAAGATCAGAGATTTCTTTGGTCAGACCGATGACAAGGTAGAACTGTTCCTCAAAGTAACCTGTATAAGGGCCGATTCATGGTCTTGTGTCAGTATGTCCATGAAGGTCTGCTTTGGTCCATGTGACATAAATCGCATCATCCACCCATGTCCGTGAGGGTACGAAAAAGACCCCATTGTGGACGCAAGCAGCCCATTTTTTGTGGCCTTTTGTTTCACACTACCGTCCAAAACACTGCTGTCAAACCCACCACAGCCATTTTGTTCCAAGTTGGATATTCAACAGACATTCACTCCAGATCTAGGGGCATCTTCTAAGTTTCACTTTCACCCAATGTTGGCAGTCGTCCCGTTTACTGCCGTGGGCCGAAGCAGACAGTCAATTGTACTATGGATAGAACCTTATGCGCGTCCACATGACAGCATATTCTATTGACATTAATTGCAGAAAGCATGTCCGAGCCTTTAAGGCAGTCAAGGTGTGATTAAACATACATTGGGAGTCGCTGCAAAGCAACTACGATGACATATTATGGGAAAGAAGTGCCCAAACAAAAAGGCTGAAATCACAAAAGCTATGAGACCAAACTATAAAGGTTTGGCCTGTCAAGATGTGACTTATAAGACCCAATCAGGAAGCAAACGGAGGTGTCTGTCTCATCATTTTCAAAAGTCTCCATTTTGACATGTCTACCCAAGAAGCAATCCCTTGAGTTTTCAATTAAACGTGGTCAGCAGGCAGGTTTTTTCAAAGGTCTTTGTTTTATGGCTTTCAAAATGTCTGTGTGGTGTGGATGCTAGCATAAATCATGAGGAAGTAAACACTTGTATGTAGTAGCAATACAGTAAAAGTAAAAAATATAGATTTTAAAAATGCACAAAGCCATTACAGCAAGAGCCAAAACATCAATGTAAGGTACTGGTACTTCAAACCTGTACTCAAGTACAGTACAGTACCTTTGTTACTTTCCACTTCAGTCTCAAACACTCCTCTTTCCCTCACACTGGTATTTCCCTCTGCCAAAGTCCCCAACCCCCTTTTCCCCTAATGGCTAAGCCAGAGGCTGACGGACAGCACAGCTGTGGCTCACATACGCAATCATGGTCTCTCACACACACACACACACACACACACACACACACACTTACAAACATACATACTCACACACACACACACACACACACACACACAACACACACACACACACACACACACTGGGAGCCAGGCCCATTCCCACTCTGTTGCTTTTCCATCTCAACCTTTGTCTGTAATCAATAACAGCATTTCAGCTTAACACAGCGAGCCACAATGAGGGCCGCAGCTTCAGAAACATCACAACACACACACATACACACATGCATGGATATCCACAGGAGGTTGCGAGCAGAGAAGTAAAACAATAGGCTTATGGCCAGCAGTAGTTTATTAAACCCCCAACCCCTACACCAGCCATCATCTGACTGCTCATGCTTACTGAAGTCTAACCTTTGCTGTAGGTCAGTGATCTCATTTTCCATGTGTTCATCCAGCGCAGCAGTGCTCAGTCTATAGGCTAGCTGCAGCTCAGTGCCATTTCAACCCGGTGAAAGCTGGACATCAGCAAAGCAGTATGCCAGGTGGAGGAAAACGTGTCAAGGTCAGATTGCACAGCAGAAAGTAAGAGTGGAGGAACGTGTAGACAAGGTTGAGACAAAGACATAACCTGCTGAGGATCCTCCTGAGCTGCACAGGAGCTAAAGCTGTTAGATTCCCATCGATCTGGCTCCCACTGGCTTACTAGTCTACATCTGTATGTAGGTATACAGAAATTGAATTCCAATTCCACACTTCCGCCCAAACCATGCCATGTCTTTGGCTAATCTTTCCCTAGAAATCCCAGGCTGTGGGAGGGATTCAAAGCCCGCCGAGGCAAAGTGGGAGAATCACTCTTCCACACCTCACAAAACCCTCTTCTTGCTCATTTCTTTTTCAATTAGCCAACTAGACCTAGCCATGACCGAGAGCAATATCAGTTTGCGCCATTTAGTCATGGTATTAATGCACAAAGAGGGCTCATCTTAGATGATGGATCAATGCTATTTTCCAAGCTGTTAACATGTCCATTATTGTTTCAATTACCACCACTCAGATAATGGTTATCCCAGTCCCATCTCATCCAATCACAGCCTGATACATGCATCTGTGAATCAGCTTCAGTATGCTTGTCACAGCCCTGCAGAAAAGGGTCACCTCGTGTTATGTTCACAGGTACATCACACTGAGGGCTCAGGAGGGCCGCTACTTTTTAATTATCTTTAAATAAGATTACACATTTTTCAGGGTGCGTTTGTGCTGTTGGTGACGAATGATCTTTGCAGCCTGCTGTAGCAGAAGTTTTCATCCAGGCCAGAAAGTACAGACAGGGTACTTCTTATCGCAGCGAGGGCCAGAGAGAGGGTCGTGCATAACCCAGAGCTGCCTGCAGACAAACACCACCGTGCAAAACAAATCCACACTCTGAATTCAACTGTGCTGCACACCAAGACGCTGCAGCTGCTGGGGTTTCAATAAAACGGAGGTCCAAACATGCCCAACATACCATTTTTCTCCCAAGGGATGTTTTATATAAGTTGGGAATCATGGGCGAACAAAAGCAGGCTGCAGTGGTGCAATACAAACTCGTTCTGTCACTTGAAATCACATAAGTGAGTGGTTAAAAACTGCCTTAACTTTAGCTGAATAAATGTTTGACTTTTATAATATTTCTAAGTCATTCCTGTCACCTATTTAGGCATTAAAAACCCAACTTTCTTTATAAGGTGGAAATATATATCACAGTGAAATTAAGAACAAATAAATCAAAGATTTTTAACAGTACAGCCGACCACAGAGGACTTAGCCTTTCCCGCTCTGCCTGTCTGTGTCTCTCCCTGGCTGGGAGGAGAGTGTCAGTGCTGTCAGGTGTGAGTCAATGCCGTCAGATGCGATCTCATTACGCCAGCTTACCTCAAGGTTAGCGGTGGGCTGCTGGCTAGGCACAAAATCGATCTGCACCAGGGACAGGCGTTAAAGGCCACCGCGGTGTGCAGTGCGCACACCCGGACGCCAGCCAAACAAGCACTGCGCTTTGAAATGCAAAGGGTACACTAATACTGCTGTAGGCACATTATTTATACACACAAAGCTCTGGAAGCAACGGTGATGGAGTCTGATGCCATGTGAAATGGGTGCAGATTAATACACTTTGCCTTTAAACTTTACAATGCAAGAGGAAAACATTTCACCTGGAGCCAAATCTAGTCAGTGGTCAAAAAGCTTTTCTTATCTTCCTTTGCTTTATTCATATAAATAATGGAAGAGCCCTTATCATCATCTCAAAACAAATAAGTATTTGATGCTATCACTAAAAAGAATGTCCTGAAACACCAAAAACCATGTGAAAATAAATCACGTCATACATACCTTCAATACCGCGCCTGTTACCTGTGACCCGCAGGTTACGTCAGATAATAACATCCCCGACAGCGCTCCTCTGATAATGTTGTCTCTGGTTGCATCAAGCAGATGAATGTGTATTCACAGAAAGACTGTCTGCTAATTTCTACCACGTTTGACAGGAATCCAATCAGCATTGACGAGTTTCTGCATCCGTCAATCCGTCAGACCATCAAAGTTTATTTCGGAGATCAAAAAGAAAGTCCACCTCTTTGCATGTTAGTCTGAAAATGTCACATCATTCACTCCTCAGATCTGAGCAAACACAGACATCATATTAACGGCTGTCACGAATAATACATAAAAAGCAGGAAATATCTGTATTCCTATTTCGGGTGGCTCGCGACCTTCAGCAGCAGAAACTAATAGTGAAGAAATTAATATTCATAGGAAACAGCTTGGCTCTTGTACCTTTGCTCTGAAGCAGGTGTCCATACGTGGGGGATACCGACGCCTCGCGAAGGCTACTCCTCATCCCGTCCTCTCATTACACATCTTAACGGCTGCAGAGTGTTTAAGTTGCTACACTGAAACTACTCTGTTTTTAGTTTGTTTGTCGTATCAGATTTACTTTCCTCAGGGAGGTGGAGGCTTTTGAATGAAACATTACAGCACAGCGTGGACACAGTGTGGCTATATTTCATTAACACCTCCACTGTGCAAGTTTGGACGCACAAATAGTATGTTTACACTCACATTATTATCTAAATAGTGTGAATAAACAGATTAATGTAATATCAGGTTAATGTCCTGAGGAGGCACCTCATGTTTGCCACAAAATAAGAGAAGGGGAACTGAAAGTGTTTGCTAATGGAGGGACTTTCCTGGGGTTGCTTGTGCTGAATTTAATTTGATGTTTGCAAACACAAAGAGCACTTTGCATGTGGTTTGCCTCATGAGCTCTCGTGTACAAAATCAAGTAAAGAGCAGAATTCAAATGAAGGTGTACCAGTTTGAAATCCAGTAATCCAGATCTGTCTTTAAAAGCGTCGAACGAGCTGCTACCTGTTGTCAGCACCATGTCAAGGCCATGACCTTCATTAGCAGACAGTTCTAACTTTTCTATCATTTGCCTTTACCCACTTAGTCATTGCACCTGCATTCTGATCATGATTATTTAACATACATCTCATTGTGTAAATATTTTGTGAAAGCACCAATAGTCAACCCTACAAAATCATCCCGATAGCAATATTGAGGGATTTGGTCAAGACTACTGTGATAATTGATTTTCTTGAACTCTGAATTTCAATTGAACAGCCCTTTTTTTTAGCATCTTTTAAAAATTTTTCCCTATGTGACCTGACGTAGGTTTCTGTATGATGATGATGCTTCGCATGAACCTCATACCTAATGTGTCCCTTTGTGATTGAACCAAGCCTTCTTTGAGAACTGTGTGTCATCGATCATCCAAATTAGATATATTCCTCAAACCCTAACCAGTACGGAAGCTAACCAATGTACTGCTGTGGACGGACCACGTTAGTTTGGAAAAGTCACAAAAGAACACAAACAAACAAACTGATCAAGGCAGCAGTAGATCGGCAACTTCCTTCTTCTAAAAGGTAAAATGATTCTTTTTGTCAAAGAAGTCTGGTGGCTTTGACGAGAGCCATATATCGGCTTCAGTTCCCTGTTGGAAAGGGCTGTCTGATGGCGAGGCAAAGCCGTAAAAATATTGCATTGGCTATGGATGCGTACCTCATACAACCCCATTTCAAAATATCCAAACTAATCCTTTCAGGTATTACTATTAGTATCAGTGATCGCCACTCCAACCTGTGTCGCTGCTTTTTGCTGATGGCTAAGAACGCACATGGACCCGCCCTGACTGTAGTTTGATCTACAAACAGAGAAATCAAATTTAAAAGGCTTTACATTGAGACAGTGGAGATGTTTGGGTGTAGAAAAGGGCAGAAAAGAGCTGGAATGATCAGGATGTTACAGAGCAAGTCAGAGGTAGGCCTCATGAGACATCTGAAAAGCATAAAGAAATGGTTTAAAACGGGGCTGCTGAAGATGGATTGACCCGGACAACAAAGAGAGGAATGGAATCGGAGGGATCGCTGTCATAAAGACAGCACATGTCCAGACAGAAAATCATGTGGGCTTCAGGTGGGAAAACTGACAAGGATGGAGAGACGGGGAGAGACACGGAGCACGGGAAGAGTGACAGTGAGAGGAGGCCGAGCGGCGCAGCAAATTCAAAGAGCGATTCCATTTGTCCTCTTCACTCGTCACAGGAGGAACATTTGAAGTGACATACTCATTTAAGTCAGTGACAAATCAAAGTCTATCACTGATATTACCCTAAAGCGTTGTGAGTATCCTCTCTGCACTTCACATTTTTGCAAGTCATTGAAGGAACGTGATTGCAGTTTAAACATCAAAGGAATAAGGTGTGCTTTAGCTCCTCAGACACACTGTATTATCTCGCCTCGCCAAAAACAGTGTCATTACGGCACTGTGTGAAAATACTGGCACACACACACCTGCCTACACACAGTAACTCACATGCGCACACACACACACACACACACACACACACACACACACACACACACACACACACACACACATCTATGTCCATAAAATCACTTTAGTCTTCATAACCACTTTAGCCTTGGAAGCTGCCATCATTGGAAGGACAAACACACACACACACACACACACACACACACACACACATTCACGTACAGGAACTAACGGTGAGCGGTCCAGCCCTTCCATTAGCCTAATGAAGTGGCTCCCTAAGATGGATGACATGACATCACCTCCACCACCAATCACAATATCACCCCTAAAAAACCTTCCACTAAAAGCCCCACACCTCCCCCCCGGCTCACCCCCCCACTGCTTACTGCACCAAATGGACGATGAGTATTCCAGGGCCCATTCGGCCCTCACAACACTTTTATTGGTCTGGCTATTTATCTCTTTAATGCAATTGGTTGGCATGGATGCCTATGGATGCTGGGGGCTTGTAAATCACAGTGGGTTGGGTCGGCGGAGTGATTAAAAGAACTTTGGTTCAACAATGACAATGGCACCAAGCGGACGGCATGCAGTCCGTCTGCATTCAGAGCAGGAGTGGAGAGGCTATGGGAAGCCTGAGGGTAGCATCTCCCGAGGGGACGTGGACAAGAGAGAATAACAGCATGTCAACAAAAATGCAAATAAATATGGAAATGTTCTTTTTCTCTATTTAGACACACAATCAGGTTTTTCAGCCTCAGAAAAGGGATAATCTAAAACACTCTCTCTTAAGAGGATAAACAATAGGTCAAACAGAGCTTTTCAGGATTTGTGATTGCAGGCTCTGGTGACAAACAACACCCTGAAAATGACTTAAAATGCCAGGAAGCTGATAGCTCAAAATTTCCTGCTCACTTGAGGAGATTTATACGGGAAACCCTGAGAGGCAAGTGACAGAAAAAGATTCTGGTGTTCGGTTTCTAAGCCTGATCTAAACTATTTTTTCTGTGTATGACTTGAATGACTTGAAAAAAGGTTCCTCAAGGTACTGTCTATAGATCTGTCCACATGACCTCTGCTTTACAAAATATCTTTGTCCACTCAAGAAAGCAAAAACAATTCCAAATGCATTTTGGCATCACTAGCACTGTACAGACTAATGTTACCTTTCTCAAAACATGTACTTGAGATTTCATCACCACTGACCTCTGTTCAATGTAAGGATGAAGGAGCTCACTCAAACATACAAGTAATGCTCCTTCCACTCCTCATTGACCACAATCCCATCCAAGTCCTCCTAGATTCTGGCCCACTGTAAACTGCGGACATTGAGGTGAAGCAAAACTTGGATGCAGCAGGTGGCTCTGTTAGACAATGAAGTGCTGCAGTAATACAGAGTTTGAAGTGTGAAGTAGTCACTAGATTAAGGAGTGCTAGCAAAACGTTAGCAAAGCGGTAGTACTTAGAAGTATTTAGCATATGGTCATTACACAAAACAACACTGGGCATGTGTGAATGGAGGAGATTACGTCATCATTTCCTAAATGGTCCATTTTAGACGTCCAAATGGAGAAAAAAACGGTAACCAAAGATTTTTTAAAAAATCTGCAAAAAAAAAAAAAAATCTATCTTAATGACCTAAATCACAGAGCAAAATATCCATCTACCAAAAACCTGTATACTTGTAGACAGGGCTTATAAAAATTCATTTGTGAAACAGGTACATTTTTCTAAGTCACCTTTTCATCTGTTAAAACAATGTCAGCAGGTGATATTTTTTGTCAGGATCAATTTTCTAAGTGTATAGTATTGTAACTTTACCACCTGTTAAACAGATGAAAAAAAATTAAGGAACTTCGATTATCCTGGCGAAGAAAAAAAAAATCACATGTTGTTGTCATATTGTCATGGACACAGGAGAGTAAAGGATTTAGATCAGATTTAAAAAATTGAACAACATACATTTTTTGTCCTCACTTGCCTCTCAGGGCTTCCATAGCTTTATGTGCCTTTCAATTGTTTTGACATTTCTGTGCGGATGGCACACTTTAAGAAAAAACACTACTGTGGACTAAAAGTTGACATGGCCTAAAACACTTCCTGGTTGAGGGCACATAATCTCCTTTTCACCCACTGTGTCCCAGAAGGACAAAGAAAAGTGTTTATGGGTAGAAGGATGCAGGTACAGGCATCCATAAACAGTCGGTGTTTTACAGGCAGCGGCACGGCCCAAGGGTCTGTCAAGGTTTACGAGTGCCCGGGCCCTTTAAAGCAGGAGTGTTTAAGTGTGGTATTTACATAAAGCGGGGCAAGGTGTCTGTCGTAAGCAGGCCTCACATCAGTGCAGCAATGTTTACTGTTTGCCACAGGTTGAGAAGCTGAAACTGACATGTCATCAGGACCGAGAATGATCAAATCTGCCTGTGGATCTAAATGATAAAGTTGTAAACATATGGTTGGCATGTAAAGATTAAAATACTGTCAAAATAATAAGAGCAAAATGTAATAACAGAAGCTGTGGTGTGTGTCGTACATCTCAAAAGCCTACAGCCCTCAAAGTATAAACTGTGATACCACAAATCTTTGTTACACAAGCACATGCAAGTAAAGCCGCACAGTCTCACTCAGTTCCAATGTCAACTTGGCCTCTATCATCACTGGACTTTCCACAGGCCAACACTTTGTGCCTTCAGCCAGCTCGCTCCCTTTTTCTCCAGCTTTTATTTTCTGCCTCTTGTACTCCAGAGAGGGGAAAAAAAAAAGTGCATGACTGATGAAAAAACAATAAACGCTATGGAAAACCAGCTTAGCTGCCCAACTGGACAGTGCATGTGTGTGGGGGTTTATGTTAATGTGTCACATTTACAGTATGTTTGCTTATTATTACTAGGACTGTACCTCCCCCAGTGGGTAGGGACATCTGCTCCAAGCAGAGGGAGAGAGAGGAGAGATGGGAGGATGGAGGGAAGGAGGGGGGAGTATGGGAGTATTGAGATGTGCTGGGACAGCAGCACCACCCCGATGTGAGTCATAGGACACACTGTCAGCAGCCATCCAACATCACACACTGACTCATTACGCTGGAGGAGAGGAGATGACAACAGTAGGCATGATCAAGGAGAATGGAAGAGGCGCATCACTGAGAGACAGACAGAGAGGATGCAGTCAGCACTTATGGTGGGGGCACTTTTCTCGGTCCTGCACTGATGACGATGGCACGAAAACTTACAGATGGACCCAAAAACATGCACAGCAGACTTGACATTTTTACACAGGGCTCTCCATACTTGCTGATCAAATTTAGCCATATTGTCTACATTTTAGTTAGAGTCCTGTCCCACCCAAAAAGCAGCAGCACTGGTCATTTCAGCAAATGCCCAGAGACAATACATGCTTATGTTCGAGCCCTTTGACACAGTAGATCACTGTTAGCTTCCCATTTCATACTGGCAATTTCTTTTCGCTATCTTCCAGTAATCCTCATCATTTTGGTGCCTAAAAGGACTTAATAGTTTAGCTGAGGTCATCACAAGCGCCTTTCAGTCAGGCTAGTTTGAAAGCCTAAAGGAAAACCCCCACTGTGCCGCCTGAGCCATTTGAATTAGCTAACTGGGTCCAATCAAAGTCAGTTACAAATTAGCAATTACAGTGGGAACCGCCTATAGACCAATGGCTTATATGGATCAAAAAGCTTGGGAGAGAATCAATCCCATACAAATGATGTTTAAATAATTCCCTTAAAGTAATCAAGTAGACCTAGCGTTCACTGTAGGTCTTTTAATACATGACATCGTACGTAAAGACAATTTAATATGAAGGTAATTCAATTTTTTTTTTCTTTACTCCCATGATAAATTGCCTCGTCTGCTCCCAGCTGGCTACCTGAGGCTGGTGCTGCCTGCACATTGAAATCATAGCGACAAAAAGAAGGTCAGTTTCTCTCAAAAATGAAAAACGTCTCCTCGAAGCTCATGGCTGCTAGTCATGGAGACAGAAAACTGCTATCGACAATGCTCAGTCACGTAATGCCCCAATAATGAAACAGCTGTATTGTGTATTACTTTATATTAATACGATAAATATATTAATGTCAATTAGATGGTAATCTGCATGAGAAATACAGAAAGAGGAAAAAATCATCAGCTTATAGTGATTTATTTGAACTGGACAGATGTGATATAATAGTTTCCACTGTTTACTTATCATTATCCATACTTGAAAACAAATTATACATGTCTAGAGAATCTTCTGACCCCTCTTAAAAACTAATTAAACTGTCCATTCAACTGTTTTTAATTCACATGTTAAATTTATGCCTAAAACTTGAGAGGAAGGACCAGGAAATTATAAAAGAGGAAAAGAAAGATAAATATCTTAGAAATGTGGCCGTTATGAAAACAAATTAAGATGTGATAGGGCTGATGCAAGCTATAATTACTGCGTCAGGTTGTAAACCTTCATGAACCACTCAAGTTGCAGTTATAGTTTATGTTCATGTCTTTGAAAACATGGATGCTTCACACAGATCTTTCCCTGGCAGTATGGACGATCTCTACAATCAGCACAGTTTCAAGTTGAGCACCCAAGATTAGCATCACCAATCCAGTATCTGAACAAATGTCTTCCCTTCTGTTTCTGAGTTATGGCCTCAAATAATGGCCAGAAAAATGTTTTTGCAGAACATTATAATGTCACAATGAAGTTGACCTTTGACCTTTGGGATATAAATGTCATCACTGCATCATTTTATGCTATTAGACATTTGTGAGAAATGTAATTATCATATGAATTCTAGAGTTATAGCTAAAAACATGTTTGTGAGGTCATAGTGACCTTGACCACCAAATTCTAATCAGCTCATCCTTGAGTCTAAGTGGATTTTTTTTTTTCGTTTGTGCCAAATTTTGAAAAATTAAATCGTGTTTTTTTTAGATATTACATTTACAAGAATGAGATGGACACAAGGTTACAGTGACCTTGACCTTTGTCTACCAAAATCTTACAAGTTCACTGATGAGTCCAAGTGGATGTTTGCACCAAATTTGAAAAATATTCCCCAAGGTGTTCTTGAGGACGGATAGACGGATGGACGAGCCACAACCATAATACCTCTGACCACATCTGTCGCAGGGAAAGCATAACAAAACTTTGGATAAACAATGACACCTCCTTTGAGCCTTTTAAACATAGATGCAGATGTAGAATGGCACACTGATGCCGCTCTCCGCAACACCCTCTTCTCCTTCAGAAAGCCCAAATAATCATGACTGCTTAAGTAAAATCACCACCTGGTATGTTGGCAGAGGAGACTAATTCATAACATATGCCATAACAAATGCCATCTCAGGTGGGAAGCAAAAATAAAATGCCATGATGTACCCGATTCAGAGAAGAGACACTTGCGCTCATTTAATTATGTAATTTTCTTACATCCCGTTGAGAATATTCACATGCTGCAGCACTAAATGATGGAAACACACTGTGATTAGCATTTCCTTTTGCCCCTTTTCTAGGAAATTTGCTTAAAATATGCAGAACAATAAGTCATATTTTGTAACATCCTGACATCTGAAACGTCTCCCTACAGGTTACAGAAGGCTGCATGTGCCTATATGTATGTATGTATATATGCGTGTGATTTGATTAGAGCTTTGAGATATGAATTACTTCACTGTCACATGCTCCCACAACAGAGGCCTCCATTCATCACCATGCAGTTTCTACACAATAAACATCTCCCCTGACAAACACCATATTTGTCTGTGGACATGTTGACAGGTTTTATTCATAAGGTATGTGTATGTGTGATCCATGCGTGTCATGGCTAGTTGCAGCTTATAGGTTTTCCTCATTAGACAGTGATGTTTGCCTCCGCGTATAGCGCTGTCCCCTGGCCAAGTGGAAAGCAGGACCATTAGGTCGGCAGAGAAGGGACCATTTATTTGGCTCTTTTCTGGCTGTGGCTGTATTATCTGCCGTGATGCTATTTGTCTGAGACCAGCCAAGCCGCCGATGTGACAGGATGGGGGGGGGGAGATGAATGATGGGCTCCGAGACACAGCCAGTTTTGCTTCGCTGACAAACTGGGGCAAGAGCTGGAGGGATGTGGCGAGGAGAACGAAGAGAAAGAGCAGCGCGGGGAACCAACGTGTATGGGGAGACACTGCGGTAGCCGGTCGCCAGAGGACACAATTTACAGCACCTGTTGGCTGTGATTGATCAAAGGAAGACGGGAGAGGGTAATGGTGTGTGGTCTGACATGGGATGAAGTGATGGGATGGAGGAGAGGGTTAAAACCAGAGACACGGAGAAAAATAGTGTGTGAGAGAATGAGAGGGATATTGGGACGGAGGAGGATAATATAGACAGAGTGAAGAGAAGATGGGGAGTGAGGACACAAAAAAGCAAGGAAGCATGAGAAAGAAATAGAAGGGAGACGTATAAAGAGAAAAGGTCGTTGGTGCAGGAATGTGTGAGGAAAAGAGACGGAGGGAATATATATTTGTCCCCTGATGGGAGTGTGTTAGGAGTCCATCTGTGGAGAAATGAGATCAGTGGCTGACTTAGTGGTAGAGGAAGACTTTGCTGCCCTACGGCTTACACACTGACTCAACACCCTCTCCCCCGTCTCTCTCTTTCACTCTCTGGTCTCATACAACCTGCAGCACATTTAATCTGCTGGACAGGTTTGTGCGCACGTGTATGTGTATGTGTGTGCTCCCGAACCCGAGCCTTATTACCCAGGCTCCTGTCCCACTCCACCTCTACATCAAATGAGCAGGGCAGTCTCCTCCACTCGTCTCTCCTCACTATCTCGTTCGCACCATCCCAGCTGAGACCACAGAGGAATCTCCTCATAGAATCACCCACTAAATCATCTATCCACCAAACAGACACCTTGGCAAACACTCTTACTGGGAGCTTTCATTTTCAATCTAAACACACACAGGACAGAGGGTGGGGGTGCGTGCGCATATGTGTGTGCGTGTGTGTGTGTGTTTGAGAAGGGAGTCGACGAGAGAAGCAACATTCCTGGTGTGTTTGTTCATATGTACACCAATGTGTTTGCTTGTGTTTTTCATTAATTACAGGCAGCTATTCAAGATTCCAATGATGGGTTTGTATGTGGAGTCTTTGCTTAGGTCTGAGTTACAAGCTAGTTACAAACTAGTGACTTCCTAAATCGGGTAAGACCATTAAAACCTAAGAAATGTCTAAGCTAATGTATATGCGGTGGATGTGCTGCATGCCAAAAGTTGAACTGTATCTCAGGATGAAGCCATTGCACCCTGAAAATAGGCACTTGGGAGTGCTTGAGCACCACAACGGCATTGCTCTCACACCTTCCAAATGTCTACTTTGAAAACAACGGATTTGATGGCGCGAAAAAGACACAGCATGTGTACAGGCCCTAACTTAACATCAAACCATGATCTTTTTTCGAAACCTAACCATGTAGTATTTGCACCTAAACCTAATTAAAATGAAACCTTAAAAACCTGCAACCACTTTAATGTGCTAATAACAGCTATCTGAATCTGCTAGTAGATGTAGCAGGTCGCTTTCAGTCCATATCTACTGATAACCAGTGACAATGGCCATTCAATCGAGTGATAACATTTGAAATGGCTGAATGTGTAAATTGATTGTAAGTAAACGTCAGCAGTGCCATCCAATCAAAAGATGGAGGCATATGTATGTTTCCTGTCATTTAGACTTAAAGTAACCAACGATTTTCAATCATTTGCAGCAGAATAAAGTCACTGGCACAGCATTTTGTTATTTGAGGTATATCTGTTATTCAGGGCAGACGCATAAATCATATTCCTCATCATTTCTTTTACTCTCTAAAAAGTGATTTTAAGCAAGCTAACATTAGCTTTCCCTCTTTCGTTATAACATACAAACTGTTCGTGCAACTGGCTCTTGCACTTTAACTACTTACATGTGTGTCCACTGTGCACACAATCGCTTTTAGCTCACACACAGATCACCACCCAAACCGCAGGGTGAGCTAATGTTGCACCGGACCCAATAAAAACTTGCTACTCCACCCGACACACGTGCGCTTACAGTACATATAACACAACACAGATCTCCGTGTCCCAGGAAACAAGATGAAGAAAGAAACAGGCCCAGGCCTGGTGCTGGGGATGCGCTGACGGAGTGTGCCAGAGGGGAGCTAGAGGAGGGAGGAGAGGAAGGTGAGCCAGAGGCAGGGAGGCAGATTAGAGTGCCTTGAGGCTGCTGAGGAGAAGAAGGAGGAAGAAAAGGAGGAAGAGAGATGAAACAGGAAAGGAGAGCAGCAGAGGAGGTAGCTAGTGGTTCATAGTATCTGACTGAGATTACTCTGCCGCTGGGCTTACCTGATTACAGCACAGTGCTGGAGGACAATAAAAGACACATGGATTGGCATGGACAGGCGCACGCACACACGATCTACACACACAGACAGCCCCAGGGTCCAAAGGGAAGCAGCTGCAACTTTGTACTCTAGATGGATTTGGACATCAGGGTGGACTGTTTATGTCTACAAGTACTTTTGTGTTACATAAGGTGTGTGTGCGTTGTGGGTTACATTCAAGAGGAAGAAAAACATCAGACGTATTAGTGAGTTCACCAAAGCTCTTCCTCCCCCTCGCTCCTCTCCGGTTTCAGAGCAATCAACCATAGGCTCTTATAATACACACTCTCTGCTCGCTCAAACTTTCCTCTTGATCTATGTTTCATGCCTTGACTGGGGTGCTCGAGACGGAGACGGAGCACACAGCGCCGCAGCCCTCGTATAGAGTCACAAAATTATCCTGGCCTTATGAGGACGAGGAGGAGAGAGTAGTTAATTAATCACGAGTGTCTCATTTTCTCTTTATAACACTCTCATTTACTCTGTGGCTCATTTTTGCATGTCACTCTTCTCTCGCTGTCTATTCTCATTGCTAATCTACCTGGCTGTATGGAGTTTGATGAGAGCAACAGTGATTGATTGACTGATTTTTTAAACAGTTGTTGAATTTGATGACTTTTTTGTTGTTTATTCTTACAAGTGGGTGCCAACCTCATTCTGTCCTGAACAAACTGACCAATTTCACACCTCAAACTGTGGATCTCACCCTGCAAATAGTTTTTCAGCTCGATGGTGAGTCACTTTAAAGAATTGGTATTTTGTTATTTTGAAGAATCTCGTTTTGTTAGTGATCTTCAAACCTCATCTCTGTGGTTCAAATATTGATTTCAAAATGCTGGAGGTACACGTTTGTAGTATAAAGGCAGGTGTTTTTCTTTCTACACAGACTGTTATTTCAACGACAGCTAAATTTAGCGGAAGAAAATAAATCGGCAGGTGTGCAGGATTCAGTCACATATAGCGGTAAGGACTGAAGATCCCAACCAGCTGAAACGTCTCCCATGCGTCATGTGTGAACTCCCCATTAGGATTCCTTAAGTGTTCAATATTCAGGAGGTTGGTTTGTTTGCTCTGTGCTACTGTAGAAACACGGCAGTGCAAAATGGCGGACATGGTGGACGAGGACCTGCTCTCTATGTAAATACAAACAGTTTATTCTACACTAAAGAAAGCATACTTAATACATACTACATACTAAAATATATGCAATTTCTGTCAAAATGTTCTTCTAAATCCTACACACTGGACCTTTAAGTTGTTTTTTTAAGTGAAGACGCCAAACAATTTCCTATTCCAGCATCTAAAATGTGAGGATTTTCTGCTTCTCTCTGTTTGATGTCATTGCAAATGAAACATCTTAAGCTTTTAGAATTTTGTCAGACAAAACAAGCTATTTAAAGACATCACCTTAGATTTACTAATGATTATTTCTCACTATTTTCTGACATTTTATAAAGTAAATGAATCGATTCATCTGAAAAATAATGATAAAACTCATCACTTGCAGTTCTTCTAAAAGCTTTACCTTGAACTGATGAGCGAATATAAATCATGGTACACTGTAAATCAATCCTTGTAAGTTATGATCCTCGAATACTGGCCCTTTATTAGGATTATCACATTTTTTAAAGCATACTAATCTTTGGGGAAAAAAGAATTTGACTTCCAAGCCCAAGAGAGAGGGACGGAGTAGAGTCGATTAGTCATTTGTGGTGAGGATCATTTATATTAATAACAAGCGGGAGTGTGCCTGCAGCCGTGCCTCAGCTCATGTCCCTGTGATGAATGCTTTATTGGTTGCTGTCCAATCTTTCTTGAATATTCATTATTAGTATACATATATAGATTTTATGCAGTCATGGGTTTCATTCCCTGTAGCGATTCCTTTTAATCTATATGGGAGTGGTCTGAAATAATTAAATTCCTGGAAGAGTTAACGTATTTATGTGAAGTAATAACATATGAGTGTAATGTGTCACCACAGGAATTTGGCTCTTTAGTGTGATAAAACACTAGTGAAAAAGGAAAGATAAAAATTAAATACAGAAAAGCTGTTCAAACTGCGTCCACTGCAATCTTGAGAAGTTCACAGCCTGATATGAATGTTTGTCTCTATTCCACACAAAGATAGTGATTCTGTTACCTATGGATCCACTCTGTCTCCCTATCTCTGACTCTCAGCCGTGCCCGGGCACTTTGTGTGGCTCCCTGAGGAGAAAGGTTACACCGCTGATCTGCTACAGTGCAATCAGACTTGAGACAGAGCCTTGAACTACACGGCCCACGGGCCTCCTTCAGCTGTATCCTGCAGAGCCGGCAGCTGGATATGGGTGTGAGTTAGAAGGAGGCAGATGCATGGAGAGAGAAGTAAGAGTGGGAGGTGAAGAGAGAACCAGTCCAAAAGTTATGAAATATATGCCCCTTGAATAATCAACGCCTAAATCAATTTGTTCAACGTCCAAGAGAAGCGGGTGGACTACAGAGGAATGTGTGGAGTGGGCGGTCGCTCAGCCAGCATCCAAGTCCATATCTCAGACAAACACACGACAGCCAGAGAGTCTGCCTGAGTCCAGAGAAGAGATGGCCAGGAGGGATGGGACTGAGGAGAGGGACAGAAACACTCGCAGTGCTTTTTATTTCTCTTCTCTTCTGTCCATCATCGTTTGCAATGCACATCCGACTTCATACGCTTTGTTATAACTACTTGTTTCATTCCATCTACCCTTCATGGCCAAAACTATGTGGACAGCTGCACAAAGTATAGAATATTCTACCCGTTGGTGATTGTCGGTTAGATTAGAATACAACGCTGATGTCTGGTCATTAAATATAAAGCTACAGCCAGGAGATGCTTAGCTTAGTTTTGCATTTAGACCACCCCAAAAATTAATGAGTTGCTGGTAGATTTTGGGATCTATGAGCCACAGTAGCAGGTGGACAAATAAGTGAATTTCCAACTCGAATACACACATATTCAGTGAATTTATTTGCCATTTACCTTACCCTTGTATGTGCTTTGGAGAAATGTTTTGTTTTTAATATTTAAATCAAAACGTCGATAAAGCTTCATTGGATTGAACTGGAGTGAGAGCAAAACAGAGAGAGATGCTGTGCAGTACAAGTAGATAGACTAGAAAGGCCTGCAGGCAGCAACTGGCCCACTGTGCCCTGCTCAATAAAGGCAGCCATTTTACGACCACGCCCCTCGGCATTTTGATTTTAATACTCTTACTCTCTCTCTGTCCCTTCCCACCTTGTCTTTCTCACTTCCTCTTTTCTGTGTTTCTTTTGTCACAAAAAAAGCTCAGTATTTTCTTTTGGTTTTTGAATTCTTGCTCTGCCTGTCTTCTGCCTTTTTACTCACATATTTCCTGAACGCTGGAAAGCAAGTTAGAGTAGGCCTAATGCGGAGAGGAGGACAAACGCTGGCCTAACCAGATTATCAAGTATCCTATTTCTCACACTGACAAATTAATTTCCGTACAAATTAAATGAAGGAACCTTCCCTTGATAATTCCCTAGGAAATTGAAGATGGTTTTGAAGAATGAAATAAAACAACAACTCCCTCTACAAGAGAAAAAAAAACCTAATTACGAGTAGAGCGAAATAGAGGTAGGCGAATAAATTAGGAAGGAATACTATATGGTCCGTGAAACTGAATAATGTGAGGCAGAGAGGTCACTGCAGAGGTGGATTAGGGTGCAAAGCAGATTCGGAGAAAGGAAGAGGAGAGACAGAGAAACACTGGAAACAAAAACCCGCCTTGTCTATTACAGGATGTGCTATTTTCCTGCAGGCAATGGCGAGGCAGAGGTAAAAGACAATAATAAAAGTGTGGGAGAGGGCAGGAGATGGAGAAGGATGGGGAAGGAGAGGAGAGAAAGAGGAGGGGGGAAAAAAACACAGCACCCAGACAGAGACAAAGTGAGTGGCAGGCGACGGCGCGAGGCTGTCTGGGCGCGGGCTGTTCAGATCCACTGACATTTACAGAGTGGCCGATCGCTCCTTGCCATCCTCCCCTTGAAAAGTTCAAACGCACACAGATCCACAGAGGAAATGCTACGCCGTGTGGATTAACGCACTCTCTCACATCTCTCTGCAGGCCTCCCCTCCATCTTTGGGTGTTACGGCTGTCACTCTGCCCGTTTGTGTTTCAGTCTGATTTCACATCTGTCTCCTACCTGTGTTTATATCTTTGACAACAAAGTAAAGATTCACAGTCTGATTTAAAAGCACAGGAAAGTTTGTGTGTGTATGTGTGTTGTGACTGTGTGCGTGTTGTGACTGTCCTGGCCCAGCTTGCGCCGGCTGGCAGACAGACAGGTAGGAAGACAGGTGTGGGAACCCAGGGTGGGGAGAGGCTGCTGAGACAGGCCTAATTAGAGTTGAGCAGTCGCCCAGCTTTTGGCTCAGTGGGGGAACTCCCCACCACCACCACCTCCATGCCATCTACCCCCCACTGCTTTATACACACATAAACACACGCACACACTGGCACATGCTTGCCGATACTCTGGATGGCTCGCTGGGAGGAGACACCATATGCACTTCCTCTGACCTCAGAGTTTTTCTTGTTTTCGTGCTGAAAAAGAGGGAAACTGATGTTGCGTCTCTTTTTTCTCTCTTACCATTACACTTAAACACTCTCTCTCTTCTTCTTGTTTATGTTCTTGCATTTTATTTCAGTCAATTTTAATTCTGTATTTCATCAGGAGTTCTTAGTCACTAGTAGAAAAACAGAAAACGTGGGTGGACGATAAACCCCTTATTCAATTATATATATATATATATATATATATATATATATATATTTTTTTTTTTTTTCCTCTTCCCAGAAATCATGATCTGGTTATTCAAGGTAATCTACAGACCTTGCTGTGAGCAATTTTATGTAGCAACTATTTTCTTTCTACTGAACTACACCTGCCAGCCGTATCACTGCGAAGAAGGAAGTGTGTATCTACTGTGAGCTCACCTAGCACCACTGAGACCTAAGTTACAGTTGAAAAAAGGTAATAAATCACAATAATTCTCAGCATATCACAACATATTTAAAATCACAATTATATCATACTCTGATTGAAGTATCGTATCGTGTTGTGGATCCTCTGGTGAGTCTCACCCCTAATGAGTAGATGCACGCTTCCTTCTGTACAGTGATACAAGAAAATAGTTCCAACATCAAACTGCTTACAACGAGGTCTGTGCATTAACTGGTACATGATTTCTGAAAAGTACTGTTGTCAATAATATTGATGTATTGATGTTATAGCCTTGTTATATTCGTCTTTTGATAAAGATTTTAACTTGTATGCCCTGAGTGTCAAATATTTCCTATGGTATCGAAAATGGTATTGAAAGCCGATATTGTCAAGGTACTGTATTGAAGTCAAACAATTCCAGTATTGTGTCACCACTACTGGAAAGAGACATTGCTGTTGAGTTTTTCAAATGTATTGTTTTGCCGCTTTGAGCAGCACAAACCGAGTGCCATCTAGATCCATTATATTCAAGAGAAGGCAGACATTTCTACTATACTCTATCTCCAACACTCAGCAACTGACGCAAAAACAATCTAGACTGATAAATAGCACTGCAGGTAAGAGCAAGAATTAGTATTTTTGATTTTGGGGTGAACCGTTCCTTTAAAATAACATAGAATATTAATGTAAAATATTACATCCAAGGTGGCATTTGGTTCTCTGTTTAGAACTTAAGTGAGCCTGTCAAGATAACCGGGTCCGGGTTTAACTTGTGACTGTAATGAACTAAAGTGACCAGAACATGTGACTTCCTCATGAGCACCAAGCTATACTGGATGTCTCACAATAGCCCTGGCAATAAAGCAGGATTATGCACAGCAGTCACTCTGACCAAAAAAGTAATTACACTATAATGGTGCAGTGAATTTTCCTTCATTTTGCTTAAAATATTATCATTAGACTACCTGACTCAGAGCACGTAGGGTGGGACCACAAGCAGGAAACAACAAACATGTCTCCTGGTGAGTCAGGGTGTGTTTATCTCTAGTTTTGGTGTTTCGGTTAAACCACTGTGAAATGTAGTGTGACAGTAGCACATATAGTAGAAAACTGTCTGCAACATACATACAATATTTATGCAGTGTGCTAATAGCTAGCTACCATTAGCTGCCACTAATTACTGGTCATACCGGATCAGGCAAGGCTGAAGCAGCCAGACCTCTGAGTGAACTGCAAGGGTGTGTTTCATTTGTAAGAGACACTTAAAAAGTTGTATAGCCTTGCTTGTACGAATAATAAAAACAGAATGAATCATCTCTCAACGCACTAGAGATCACACTGATATGATGTTAAATCTACAGTGATGATAAAATAAAGTATTGAAACAGATAAAAATATTCAAGTACCATGACCAAGCAATAACTTTAGAGTAATTTTAGCGCAGTCACTGATGATCTCTCCAGCTACGGTGCTTGAACTTTCTCTGTTCCTCGCCTCTCCCACCCCACACGCAGCTCAGAGCGAATCCGCCTGCGGAGATGATGGTCGGCCTGCCCTCTTCATCACCTCTTAATCAGAGTGTTGGCACTGACTGCCCAGAATTGGATCAACCTCAGTGACCCCTGCTGCTGCTTTCCTTCCAGAGGTCAGCCTCACATCACTGCACTGTCTCCGAGGCAGCGGCACGCGCTCTTAAATGAAATCTTATTTCTCCCTCTCCCTCTTCCTGTCTCTCTCTTTGTCTTTATCTCCCTCTGGCTTGATGTATTAACCTGGGCGTGATCTTTCGCAGCCCAGACCTGAGTTACTGGAGTTCTCTCTTTATTCTGAGCAGTGCTTGAGTTTTGTGTAAGACGTTAGTCTAGACAGAATTTTTTTTAGGCGTCAGTTGATCTCACACTGGGACCAATATTTATGATAAATGATTAACAAGACAAGCTGTTCTTTTGACCACAGGTAAAACAGGCATGCAGGCGTAGTTCTCTTGATTGGATTCGATTGCAGGAAAGCTGCAGTGTAAACAACACTGATTGCACATTGTCTGCGGGAACTCTTACTTAGTGTCCAAGATTAGGGTTTGTTTCACCTTCCAAGAGCTGGTAAACAATAAAAAATCAGAAATTAAATAAATAAACCAGCCAGCTGCGAGGAACAGTTTTACCGACTAAGATCATAATGTGTTTTTCATACCAATCTGTTACCTTGCCAATTCTTAAACTCATTTTATTGTACACAATCAATTAACTCATCTAGCAGTAGTTGCTCATTTTAAGGGTGCCAGGTTTACAACAACAGTGTGACGTACATTTACAGTAAATTAAAAGTACAAGAGAGCATTCTGTTGGCACTTCAGTACTCCGTGGAGCCTGACTACTGCTGCTTATCACTTTGTAAATATGCATCTAGTTACAACTAATTGAAAATGCTCACAGGCATTTTATTCCGTTTCTGTTCCAATTTCTGGTTTAAATCACAAACCTTTCATATTTAATACTTTATTTCCACATGACATACAGCATATGCCAGATCTATGTATAACTGAACCTCATGAATGTTGTGTCAAAGTTTTATTTTGGCGTCATCGGTCAAAAATCTCACAATAACCTTTGAGCATTCTATTATTCAAATGGACTGAAAGAAAACTAGACTTATGCCCCTCCTCTTGGCTCACTTTTAAGGGTTTGGAAAATCTAGCCCATGATGGTAAACTCCATACAATCACAGGTCATTTCAGAAAGAGGGCCTTCCTCTACTCCATAAGCCCAGTTCAGTCCAAAGATTCACAATGAGAGGAATTGAAACAGGCACCTACTTGCAATGTGCCGTTCTGCAACGCTCTAAAAACCTGCTGGTTCACACCTATGCAACTCAATGAGATGGTGTATCATCTCTATGCAACAACTCTCTGTACATCCGCTCTGATTTCCATCTTTTCAGGCTTATTTTTGACTGAATATAATTTGTAGCGTCTTAAAATATGAATGAGGGCAGTGATAGTGAGATACTGGCTACAGCTGCATTTGTAGTAGTGATGAATAAGCCACAATAATATAAGTAAGCATCGTCAATTAGCCAATGAGAATGTGTGTGTATGGGTGGGTGGGGCATACGCACATACAGCAAGCAGCAGCAGCAACCCACCATCCGACACCAGCATACGTGGGGATGGAAACAGGGCTCAGCAGGGACGGAGCACCTGCCGCAGCAAGCAAACACGCCATCTGAAGTCATTTTGACTTGACCAGTGACCAGCTTCACTATAAGCCGATTGGTTGTTCAAGCAGGTGATGCACTTTATGTTCTGAAACCAGCCACTGGCAATTTGACCAGCTGAGTTGCAGGTGACACCATCAGCCGTCTTGAGTCGAGCTCAGACAGCCAGTTCACACCGCTGCAACTTTTCTCTGCAGCGTTGTAAAACGGTTTTGACTCTTTGCGAATCAATATTCTGAACTGGGCTATACAGAAGTGCATGCACATCCCTTGAGATGGTAAAAGCCTGATTGAATTGCAACACTGCAAAGCAACCCAACAAAGGAAGAATCTGAAAGACAATCTGACAAACAAATTAAGAAATAAAAATACTTGTTAATGTCAGCTAAGTGTTTCAGAGATGACGAGAATATGCTGCTAATAGTTTAGCCTTCAGCTAACCAGAGCTAAAGGCCCACGGCTGTGGCTAATTCAAGTTCATGCTAATGTAGCCAGCTCAAACCCCAGCACCACCACTGGTAATGCTACAGCTGCTAAGTGAAGGTCCATCTCCGGAGCTGCTGCCCACTCTCCTCTTGGCTAGGAGTCCACAGCAGTGGGGAGCAAGGCGGAGGGGCCACGGGGTCTGCAAGCTAGCTAATTCTTGTGTCATGTATGTCCTGATAAATGAATGTGCTGCAGTAGGATAAAATAAATCAATGTATGGCAAACAGTGGGTTACAGTATGAAATTTGTACATATGCCCATGCTCATCTGGTGGGAGACTGAGGATAGAGACAGGAGAGCTGCAGGAAGAGGGTGTATTTTCAAATTCAACCATCCTTTTATCCCTTTTCTAGAAAACTGCCTACCCCAGCTGTAAGTGTTATTTTCAGATGCTGTTTTTTATGCTATGGAGTACAAAAATTGCTTCTCAGGGTAAAAAGTGGTACAAAGTTGCAGTGTGAAGTAGGTTTGTACAAGAGCTCTGCAACAGCTTTTTTTGTACTTAAAAAAAGGGCAATCTTATCTTTGATTCTCTACAGACTTGAGTTTGGCCCAAGATTTTTCACTTTGGTGGGATGACACAGGATGTCAACACACTGTCAACTATCTGTTCATGACGTGTGTCTGTGGTTCCACTTGGCTGGTTACACATGTACACACACACACACACACACACACACACACACACACACACACACACACACTACGATGTGTCAAGACACAAGGGCATTCATGCGTGACCGTACTGTAAGTTTCCACCTTCCTGTGTTCCATCACATGTTTGGATATGCTTACATATCGAGTGGATTTGTTCTTTCTCTTCCAAGTGAGCGTCTGTGTGTTTGGTTGTCAGTGTTCAGGTAAGCCTGTTGGCATGAGCTGACACCTCCACTGTGTACGGACAGCACAGGAGGGAGGCATTAACAATAAGGCTGCACGATGTGAGGAAAATATGCGATAACACTGAATATCACAATGATGGTATTACTGTGATCATGGTGTACTGAGCTCCTGATTCAGAATTGCGCGCTACCTTTGCTTGTATAGTCTTGAGGCAACATATCATCATACAACAGTTGTTATGATATCCTACAAATTAGCAGTCCATGAATAGCAATGCGCAATTAACATAAAATTACATAGGTTAGGTTTAGGAAAAGAAACATGGTGACAATGTACCTTACAAGAAATTAAAGTTCAGAAGTGTCCTGGGGAAGGTCCCGTGTTTTTTGACCCATCTACCAACCCAAAGACCTCCAAACTGGACTGCTTGGGACGACCTCAATCTATACTCCAGTCAGCCCATTGGTTATGTGATTGCAGGCTGGTACCTGTGGCTATCACACAGGCTAGTTAATGACATGTTGGGCAGGAAATCCAAAGTGTGGGGTCATTCTGAGAAGGTGAAGGACGAACCCAAGGTGATATGTAAACTCATCTTCATTCGTCAACTACAAACAAAACCAAAACAAAACAACTAAAATATATAATTTAATAATCAAATTAATACTGTTAATATGCAGGCAACTAGTCGACTAATGGTCGTAAATGACGATTATTGGTCGACTAGGATGGTTATATTTCCTACGACTTTATAACCTTAGTCTTAATATCTTCTCTGCTCAGATCACTAAAAGCTGTCTGCTCTGAGTGCATTCACCGTCACTCAGTCTCTTTGCCACACACTTGATATGCACTAAGCTATTTCTTAAAGCAGCTACGCTACTCTCATGAGTCATCATTCTCAAACCAGCTGTATGTCTGTCCCCAAGACGCAATGAACGTTCGATTTAATGCCATTTCATCAATTAAGTAAACAAACCTGGCTGTGTCTCTCTCACAGGCACAAACACAGGTAGAACACAGCAAAGTCTCCATACATATTTATTATATTTAAAATGAAATATTGCAGTATTTCGTGATCATGAGGAAAAAAGTACATTGTGCAGCCCTTATAAACAATAGGTTTTAACCACCACACAGACACACATATAAAGTAAAGACCTGCTTTCTCAACTTCCATTTTCGAGCCACATCCAATATGTTGCCCGATGCTTTGCTCCTGAATCATTCCCTTCAGGTATGTAAGCTCTTCATTAAAGCTGTGGCAATCAGAGGGGGAAAAAGTACTGCTCCTCGTAAAGAGAATAGATTACTTCCCCCATCTTTCACAGAAAGCTGTTTGCTAGAGTAGACACTCTCCTCCATTTTCATTAGCAGCTTGACTACTATATATTCTCCATATAATTGAGGTTGAAACCTTCTGCACTGTAATGGGGCTTTCCATAACAGTCTTTTAAAAGTGAAAGCCTGCCATCCTTGGGCACTGTGTGATATGGGCTTGTGTTGTGCAGTGTGTGTATGTGTGTGTGTGCGTTGCTATCAAACAAATCACTCCTTCTCATCTTCTTCTCATGCGACTTTTCAAAGGCAACTTTGAATAAACAAAGGCATGTCCTGACTTTTTGAGAGCCAATATCTGAAAAATTAAAGACAGAGATGAAAGATCTAATCTCTGCTTCTCTTTGTTGGGAAGTTGCAGATCTGCTATTCGCAGGCAAGACCCCGCTAACAGTTTATAAAAATCTAAAGGTGGCGGGGTCTTTGTCATGTGCGACCATACACTTTTATTAGTGCAATTCGGCAAAATAATCATAATCTTTTGAAATCCCTTTTGACATGCTTGTTTATGCACGAGTTTAAAAAATCCCCCTGATCATTATTTTGTTTTACCTCTTTCATGTTGCTTTTATGTTCTGTCCTTTAATAATGTTTTTGTGTTTTCTGTGGTTTTATGATAAGTTGTTTGTGCAAGAATGAGATTATAATGTTTATGATTATTTCATAAACTACAAACAACAGTATAGTCCCTAACAGTGGGGGTAATTCTGTGGCCTAGAATTTGGAAAAACATGAGGGCATGAAAAACATGAGGGCATAAGTGTGTAAGATTTAGGGGGATTTAGTGGCATCTAGCAGTGAAGACTGCAGACTGCAGACTGCAACCAGCTGAAACGTCTCCTGGTTAGAAATCATTCAGTGTTCATTGTTCAGGAGGTTTTAACCAGGAGCTGAATTATCTGCAGAGGTCTCTTCCTCTCCAAAACAAACAGACCAGGTGAATAGAATTGGTAAAAACACAGATTAAAACAGTTTTGTGTCACAAATTAGTGTTTCTCCAATGCTGTTTGGCATGTCGCAGATTGGCTGCTAGCCCAACACCTACTAATGTGTCCTCACCTTTATTCTCTCATAACTTAAAGGGATACTTTGCCGCTTTTCAACCAGCTTTGTATCAAAACAATGTAGGTAGTATGTGAAAATTTACCTTGGTAAACTTCCCTCTATCTATCCAGTACCTAGAAATCCCACCCCTCAGGCCAAACTCCAAAGTATGATGCGAATGATGCAAATCGGGTCATCTGGTCGAATTGATTATGTTACTCTGCTGTAGCCTGGTTCCAGACCATAGACCCTGCCCACTCAATTGAGTGGGCTTGCATCTCTGGTCTGGCATACTGCAATGAATTTGCGATTTATCTCGTCCAAACGATGGACGGACCAATGAACGGCAGGGGTGGGGGCGGGTCTACCGATTAGCCAATCAGCGCCACACTAATGGCGACCGCTGCAGATCCTACAGACCACATTAACGATACTATTGAGGTATTTCGCCACTACTCGCATTAATGGAGGACCAAATTAAGGAAGCTGCTAAACTGTCAGACTGAAGGTTCTGGGAGCTTCAGTCTGACACTAACTGCGCTGCCTTTTTCTTGCCTCAAATGTTTTCAGAAACATTCCTTAGCTTACCATTTAACTGTAACACAAGATTGTTTGTTACCAGCCGGCCACCATTGTTTCAAACGGACGAGTTTGCATTACATCAACCACTAGCGGGAGCGTTTATTGGTCTGGCGCAGTGCAGTTGAAGTTTTTCTACCTCTTGAGCAAAAGTGAATGCCTCAACCCTTTTTCTCTGGCCATGTAGCACCCATTTAAAAAGTATTTGCATCTTACCACTGTAAAGACAGCCCAGTTTTAGGAAAGATCATCATTCCAGCAGTGAAATACTTCTTTAAGATCTAGATGTTCACAAAGTTTTTATCAGGAGCCAGACGCAGAGGTCTTTTCCTCTGCAAAACAAATGTACGCAGTCATTTAAAACTGCAAAAAAACACAGTAAAGCAATCCCACATTGGAAAAAATCAGTGTTTTTCCAACAATCTTGTCAGTGAGGGACTGCTAACTACATAGGCTGATGCGAAGACATGAATGGCCCTATCTGGAGACAGCGTTTGGTCTGTCCGTTCTGAGCTACTGTAGAACAATGGCAAATCTCCGTAGACAAGGACCCACTCCCTCAGTAGATATAAACGGCTCATTCCAAGGCAACAAAAACACACAGATTCTTATTTTCAGGTGATTATACACTAAAAAAAACATACTTTTTATATTCCATTTCTGCACATATATCTGCCTAAATCCTACACACTGAGCCTTTAAGCAGAGCATTGGGCTAGTTGAGCACGCATGGCCACACTTCACTCAAACTAGTCTCCTTAAATTACCAGACAGGTGAGATGACAGCGTGGTTATATCTTGCATGTGTCAAGTTGCAGAACTCAAACACAACACAGGCAGAATATTTCCCTATCATCTTCAATTCACCTCAGTTCCTCAATCAGACTGAAACATCTGAGAAGCCGACATCTGAGGGAGACTTAAGCTGATGAAAGGTAGCTATCAGGATCTAGACTTAAAGCAAAGTCAAGACGCTCAATGTTAAATGTAAGGTAAATTACTTGGCTAGGATGATTCGAACAGCTAATGAAACATCTTGAGTCTGTCATAAAGCAGCGGTTTTCAGACTTAATTTCTCTTTCAAGGGGAGGACGGCCCCAGACTCAATAATGCGATTTGGCTTTGCTTTCGGATACAGATGGACACAAATACAGAAGAGACACTGCAGCATAATATGACAAAGAGTGGTCTTCCAGCAATCCATCAGGGAGATCAAAATCATCTAAGTGTGGCCTCCTACCCGCCCAGCTTTAGCTTTCAGTATCATCAGCCAACCTTTGAAAACAAGTTCCTCTGTACTGTGCATCAAGCAAACCTACCTGCACTCCCTCTGCATCAGCCTATTAGCCTCGCTCACACCATCAAACCTTCTTACAACATAGACAACTCAGCTTCCCAAAGTTAGTGCGGGTGATTTGTGGCGTGTGTGTAAATTGGAAGTTGCGGTGTGAGTCAAAGCAGAGTCATAAATAGGAGGGAGGAGAGGACGACAGCACTCTGCCAGATTCGGGGGGGAATTGATGAAGGCCAGCAGCCTCACGTAGATGAGAAACGCTTTCTTAATAACTATCTCGTCAAACACATCACTCTGCTCACTCCCCCAGCCGGAGTGTAAAATAACAAAGTGAGGAATCAACAGGGAGGACTGAGGTTCAGACAGACAGACAGCCAGACAGACAGTTGAAGAAGCAGAGAGGAGTTCAGCGTGCTTTACTGTTTTAAAAAGAAACCCTCCTCACTTCAAATCCTTCCTTTTGTATTTATACTGCTTTTTATTTGCTGGGGTCCTTCATGTGTTAAATATACTAAATGAGCCTTGTAAACATTATCTAGTATTTTTTATTTAACTCCAGCATTTAGCTTATTTATCAAGGGTGACTTCCAGTGCAACAACCTCCAGTTCCCACATAACCAAAATTAAGCAGCAACAAGAGGTTGAAAAGAAGGTTCACACAGAATACAAAGTGATCTTTTTTCTTCACTTTTCTGAATTTTTGATGGCTGAACTATTTTTTGCAGTCTGTGCTTGCATATTATGTATGCCCTCTGTGTCTCTAAAATTTCCTGAATGCCATTTTATTCAATTGAAAGCTTCTGTCGAGGTTTTCGAATAAGAGTTCGGAGTAGATCGCTGTTAGACCACCTGGTCAGGCTTTCCGTGTCGGGATAGCCTGACGCAAGTGAATCTGCTGCTAGCATAATGAAAGCTAACTAGCTAATGGTGGCAGCAGATAACATCACCACTGTTTTACATTATCACCAGCAACCTGAGGAAGGTTGATCCATCGAAGCAGACCCAGTCCCTGGGCCTACGCCAGTATATCTTCCTGTTTGTAACACTATCAGTCTCTCCTTGTCTAGGTTGTAGAAATATCGGGTTTAAACAATGGACAAAAAAAATGGTAATGGTAATGAATACTAATGTAGAACTTAAATGTCAACACAGTGTAAACAAAGCTTTGAATCCTTGAATTATTCTGTATGGACCTCCTATTTTGTTTGTTATATATACATTTAGATCATAACCATTTACAAGTTATGATAAAAGTGGTTACTGTGCTTTTCATAATTATGATACTGTAGCAAATATTAGAAATATTATGTCTATCTCTGTAGTGTTAAAGCGCTAACTCTACTTAAAATCATCCGTTTCTGTATACTTTATACATAACTAATAACGTACAGTATGTGCATATTTACAGCACAGAGTTCAGTGCTTTACTGTCTTATCTTTTGGCTGTTCAGTTTGAGTATAAGTTGAGGAGAATATCAATTGTGAATAAAAAATGAGAGATTCAATATTACTTAACCGCAAAACAAAGTTGATCAGCCTTGAATACTGTCTGCAGGTATTTATTTCGGGCTGCATTCAACCCCAACAACCTTCACCAATCACAAAGTGCTCATTAAACTGCTTTGACTGTAATAACTTAAGGCCACTCAGATGAGCATATCAACGTTATTATCAACTCAGATGTTCTCTTATCTCGACAATGGAGAGTAAAAGAAAACTGTTCAGAGAGACTTTAGTTAGGCAATAAATTGAAAACTATAAAAATGTGGGGGGCAAAAATAGGATTTTGAAAAGTGAAGGGTACATGTCCCCCTTCATACCCAGTGGAAACTGAAACACATTTATAATGGCACATTCATTTTTCTTTCTGACATTCATGGATTGAAGTCTCACAGGACGAATACGTGAGGAATCAATTCAACTTGCACGGACGGATCTTTGCTTCAAGTATTGCCACTGCGATCTAACCCTTATCCACTCTCATCTTTCCAATTACTTTGTATGCAATCACACCACCTTTAAAAAACACCCATTTCTATAACCAGAATGAAAAAAAATCCTGAAAAGTTAATTTTTTGAGAGATATAACATTTTCATCTACGTGGTTATCTAACCTCTCATTGCTCCATGAGCCTCAGTGCTAAAACTGAGCAAGCACTGCTGATCAAGACGAAGCTGAAATGTTACCAGTTCATGTGAAATGCTGAGTCAGGCCAGGATCCCCCAGCTCATTCTGATTCCTGTGACACACAGTGTCTGTGTTTGCTTAAATTACTGTGCATGTGTGAATACATCTTGCTCTCGTCTGTGCATATCCATAATGCATGAGTTGACACTGTGCATGTTATGTGTGTGTGCTTGCTTCCCAGTTTGTGTGTTCTTGCACGGTGATGTGATAATGCCTCAACATCTGACATCTGTGTCATATATATGTGTGTGCATGTGCATGTGTGTCGGTAGCTGCCGCACAACCAAACTCTCCGGGGGACCATCAGTGTGTGAGTGTTTGAGAGAATAATAAATTCGAGGAGGGCGGGGAGATGAGAGGCTGCGACCACCAATCGATCCCTCTGCTGTTTCTCAAATTAAGAGGGAGGGATGAGTGTGAGAGACGGAAAGAGACAGACAGACAGACAGACAGAACGGCGGACAGACAGATGGGGGAGTTTGAAGTGGGTGGGGCCAGAGAGCATTTCAGTGTGTAGGTGGAGGAAAACATGTACACAAGCACAGGAAGAAAGAGAGATGGACAGAGAGATACTGTAGCAGAGCGTGGGGGAAGTGAGTAGAGTGAAAGACAGCCAAACGCTGACAGGAGTCCAATTAAGTGTCATCCCAGAAGAAGCAACGATCCCCATCCTCTCCTGCCTGGGCTACGAGGCCTCAGCTTCCAAGGACACACTGCTGGTCACGTGACACAACACACACACACACACACAAACCCCATCACAAACACAGACAGAAAACACACAAATAACATCTCATCAGTTTTGCCACACAAACGGACACTCGCACACATCTGCAATCGTGCACATCTCCTGCGGGGCTCAGCCTTTGGAGGACCCGGGGAAGAATTGGTGCCAAAGATGGCTGGCGCCAGCCGCTACTGGTCCCAAGGTGCAGATCTGTGCCAGGGGCTAACCCACTCAACTCTGCTCCGCTCTGCTCTGCTCTGCCCACCAGCTGCTACCCAGGGGCAGTGCACACACTACCCTGGAGTAAGCTAGACATCAAATACAAACACGCACTTGTCATGTCTCCATGCAAAATAAGACACATCCACGGATGTAAACACACGCCAACACAAGCACACAAAAACACACAATCTAGCCTGTGTCTCACACACAGACTGTGGCCTCAGGGGCCGCTCGCTGTCTCTCAGAAAAGCCTGGTTAATGAGTGAGGCCTCCGTCTGCAGTGGCTTTGGACTATAGCAGAGCGACTGAATGACAGACTATGGCACTACAGCAGGATTAGAGGGATGCTTCATATTGACATAGAGAACAAATCGACATACTCTAATAATTCCCTTTCACATTCTGCGGCAGTGTGAGAGGAAACAGCAAATGGAAGGGAATAATAGAGGTCGAGGCAGACGGGTCCCCTGTGAGTGCTTTTGCCCCCCAGATAGCACAGCCAACACTCACACACACACACACAAACATGTTAATGCACACATTTGTACACATGCAAGTGCACACATACACACACAGACAGTGACAACACACATGCACTGAATGGTAACAAGTGATCCTTTTGACTGCGGGCACTGCAGCCTGAGTTACAAGAGAAAAACACAGAGAAACAAGAAGGGCACATATGAAAGGCAGAGCGAGGCAGACAGAAAGGGGGGGGATGGAGGGAATTGGAGGATGAAAGAGATAGAAAAAAGAATAACAGTGTAAGAGTGTGAAAGGAGAGCCAGTCTGGTTTTCAACATGTGAAAAGGCGGAGAGACCCTGTTATAAATTTCCCGGGCCTGTCTTAGATTTAATCTGGGCTGGGATGCAAACAACACACTGGCCCTGCCTCAACAGGGTGCTGCTTGTGGAGTGTGTGTGTGTTCGTGTGAGTGTGTGTGTGTGTGTGTGTGGGCGGCTGAAGGATTGGTTGCCAGGGAGATTCTGACATAACGGGCCCCACTCCCTGCTGCCCTCAGTTTAGCCTCGACAAGTCAGAGAAAACGCTCTGCGGCGGCCTGGCTAATTTACAATCTCTTGTTCCCTCTCGCCTCTGTCTCTCCCTCTTTCTCTTGTCGTCATCTTCCTTTCTCTGAATCAAAGTTGAGGTATTTTTTTTATTTGGAATTCTCACTTCTCATTGTACCAAACATAATCATTTTGTTAATCAGCTTTTTACAGAAGCACAATGCATTCACTTGAAAGATAATTATGTGCCCCATATTTCTAAATTATCTTGATTATTATCTCTGAATGATGAAAGAAAAGTTTTCACAAGAGAAACATTTCTGAATTGCTAAGATAATTATCTTGTTAATTCTGAATTACATCAATTTCTGAGATTATTATCTTTAAATTCTGAAAAACAGAAGCAGAATTTCATGTCGTTAAAACTTTTCTCATAATTCTGAGGTGTCGTTAATTAAAAAAAGAGGCTTCTTTCTTTTCATAAAATTCTTAGATCATTTTCTCACTAATTTGAAAAAACTGAGCAATTTTTTTTTCATTGAAACATCTCATAAACCTCTGATGATTCTGAGATATTAGTACTGGTTTTCATGTTAAAAAAAAAACAAAAAACATCCCGCCTTTGTTTGTACAGGAGCACACGATATTTGCCTGTTTTTCTGAATTAACTATATTTTTAATCTCAGGATTATGAGAAAAGTGTTTTTATATTAAAAAATGTTTTTTTTCTGGATTTAAGAAATAAAAATCAAATGATATATTAATTTATTTATTTTTGGGGGGATTGCCAAATTCACTAACTCATTAATTCAAAAAAGCTGAATTTTTCTCCCATGAAACCTTTTCACATAATTCTGAGATAATAATTTTATGAAAAAAATTTCCCATGTTTTTTTTTTCTTCAAGATAATCTTGTTAATTTTTTTTTTTTTTAACTAAATGAATGCATTATGCCAAGGGAGTGTACAGAGGTGTAATGCATTCAATTGATAATAAAAATATTTTCTCTGTTTTTCTGAATCAACAAGATTATTATCTCAGAATTATGAAAAAAGTTTTCATGTTTAAAAAAAAAAAAACCTGGATCAGAATTTTTCTCCTATAAAAACTTTTCTCATAATGCTGAGACAATAATAATTTTTTTTCCATCAGTATCTTTATTCATTTTAACAACAATAAACAAAAAACATACACATACACACATGTGATATGTGTACACACACATCCACAGACATGTTAACGAAAAAGACACTAGAACAAAATGTCGGTACAGCCACCGAATGTTTGACACACATATAGTCCCAAAAGTGTGAATTAAAAATAAATAAATGATGAAATAAAATAATAAAAAATAAATAATAATAAATATATAAATGGATGGAGGAAGAAGTCAATAATTTATTTAATACAGAAACCAAGGCTTTTTTTTCTAAGGTGAAAGCATTACACTTCTGTAACTTTCTATCCATGCCTTTACAGCTGAACAACACCCTTCTCCCTCCTCCTCTTTCTTCCCCTCTCATTTCACTTTCCCTTTCTTCATACCTCCTCCTTTCCTCTCTTTCCCTTCCTCATGAGCATCTTTGCATTCCTTTACTTTACACTCTCCCTCTTAGGTAGGCTGATGTGGTTGGGACCTGTTGTTCTCATCTGGTGACAGCCAAACAGGGCCTGTTGTAATTAGTGTGGAATTCTAATGAGCTTATCAGGTCAAAAGCAGCTTAGTCCTCCAGGACCCTAGCAGGGTGGAAATTAGCCCCGCTCCCTCCTAGACAAAACACACACACCCGCATGCACATTACACAATAACACATTGTGCATACCGATGATACAAGCTCGATTCATTAACAAACACTCGCTGACAAATTCAGCCTCACCCTCTCCTCTCATAAAGGGATTAGCCCACTTTACATCAGTCAGTTAACAAAAAAGCAAATTATGAATGTGAGTGGCAACAACAACAAAAAGGGCAACAGCAGTAATATGTAAGGCTGTCATTGTGCTAAATAAACAAGGAGCTGGAGGGGGACTGTGCTATCTGGCGAGAGGATGGCAGACAGAGACAAATTAACAAGCATGACACACACATGCGCATAAACATGTACAGAAACTTTTTGCCTTCTCCTTTGTCGTATGGAAAGGAGTGCCTGGCTGAAAGCTAAATACATCACACTCCCTTCTCATCTCCTCCTGGTCGCAGCGTGCTGCAGTGGACGGGCTGAGGCAGCCAGACAGCAACTATCTCCATTAAATATCTCCGCAATTAGTTCTGGGAAAGTTGCAGCGATACGCACAAAGCAGAGAAGGAAGGGCGAGGTACATTGATTAAATAGTGCAACAGCTGTACCAACAGGATTATACTCAAGAACTTTAATTGTACTTGTCAGCCGTCTTCAAATATGATAAGATGCAGGCCTTTTAAAAACATGTAGATTGCTGAATGCACTCTGTGGATGGAGATAAAACAAGTGGTTAAAGGGGACCTTCTATGCTTCTCTTTATCTTCTGCCATACATAGATGTAATGTTACAATGTATGAGGCTCAAATGTGGCTTGAGTTTCAAATCATGAGGTAACTGTATGCATACGTAATCCATGTGAGCAAAAGGTCAAGAGCGCTCACTTTGCAGAAAAATCTGGGGCAACCGTGGTTATTACACCATCACGTGATGCCATGTGGCCCATTAAGACTTTTCCCATTGACTTAAATAAAGAAAGAATTTTTTTGTGCATCACAGCCCCCACATAACAACTCGTTTCAGAATTTGATCCATTCGGCCACTCATCATATCTCTGTTCACGTTGGTGGTGCGCTAAACCGGAAGTAGCTGGCTCGTGCGCCTGCTCTATGGGCCACACAGTGCAGAATCAGTGCCAATCATTGTGGTAATCCTGTATGCTGAACTTTTTTGGCTTCATGCACTACTGAGCAGCTTTCATAGGAATATCTAGGGGCCCCGCCTCCAATACTGTATCTAGTTCTCCTTATACATCCATGATGCAGACCATAATTCAATAATGCCAATCAAATCTTGCATAAATGCTGTAACGTCAGCATTCCATCAAAGGCAGGGCAGACGGTCACACTGAGCCAGACAGCAGCCTGCTACACAACACCAGAGCCACACACTCTCAACAACAACCAACATTAGCTTCCCTGCTTAACTCCCCTTCTCATCTGACTTACAAACAGGAACACACATTTTGTCCTGCACCTCAGCTTGTTGAGCGAGCGACTAAACAAACATTCACCTGGGAAAAGGGCACTGCTAACATCGGTTTACAGGCTAGATAGCTAATTAGCTGCTCAGGTGCAGCACATTAAACAGCATGTAAATGTAACTGCAAATGTCACGTCTTCTGTCCGGTTACAAGCCGGTGTGGTCCCTTCTCTTCAGTACCTCTACCCACAATCTGTCTGCCCGTGACATGGAGGCTACAGTGCAAGTTTGTTTGTTCATTGCAACTTTGCCTCTCCTTCGGTACGGTGTAACACCAGCACTATGGCAGCCTGCCAACTGCTGTCAGTCAAACACAGACAGTGACACACCCCTTCAGTCAGCTGAAACAAAAAGGAGCATTTCTGATACTTCCTCAAGGACCTTTTTTCATATTCCTTTTCAATAATAAAAAAACACAGTAATGATGAATTTAAAAAACGTTATGATTTTTGACTACAAAAAAGGAATGACTAAATGTGATTTCAGTTGGACTCTAAGAGTGTGTGTAAACTCTTGTACGTCAGTATGTTATGCTGAGAGAACTGAAGACAGTAAAGGATTATGGGAAAACAGAAGGGGGTGGATAGACTAAATCCATTTCCTGTGTTTCCTGTGCTGTAGCGCAGCCGTCCATCTGTTTTCTTCCAGGCTGGTTAACATCCAATCACTTACTGTAATACTTCTGGGTATGTGTGTATGCTCATGTGTGTGTGTGTTTCCTCGCCAGGAGAAAAATGGAAGGCAGAAAGTCCTACTCTCAAAACATTAAGATCTTGAAAAGAGAAATGTAGACCCATTCTCATTCCCACGTCATATTAACAGATCGTGTTAGTAGGTCTCTCCGTTAATACCATCTAAGGAAAGTGGTCTTGGTGTTTGTGCCATGGTAATAGAGTTGGGTCGCTTTGGTGCAGTTCAGTGTACAAGCTTAAGCCAGTTTGATTTTATGCAAACCGGCTCAACCGGCAACTGTCATTATGACACTTCTGGAAAAATAAAAAGTAGCCTACATCAGAAACCTGTGCTGAAGGCATCACAGTGCTAAATCTAACTCATATAAAATCGATAATATACATGATGACAAAGTGACCATAATATTATTTGTTTTGAAATGGACTACTGAAGTCACTAGCATCAACAGGCTGTATGCATTTTGTTTGTTTAAAAGATCGTGTGTTTTTTGAGTTGACAAAAAGAGACAAGAGTTAGTCTGCAACAATTTGCCAACATTTTGGATTTGAAGCAAACAAAACAGGTGTTCTAACTTGCTGTAGGCAATGCCGCACTGCCATTTTAAGCTGAACCTTTGTCGGACCCCTTGTTTCTATTAATTCTTGTTGCTCACTTTCAAAGGGCAGCAATGGACGAAGAACAGCTGATTCATCTGTTGAATGAGAAATTATCTACAATATGCCTCATTACTTCACTACAAACATAAGGCGGCAGCATGCTAGAGAGACAGATCGTCAGGCAGCTCAAAGTTTCTGTTAAGATAAATGGCAACAATAACAATAGTAAGAACAAGCTAGGCTACTTGCTGTTTTCCAGTAAATATCGCAATATAAAACATGTGTTCTGTTTAAAAAGTAACATTTCAAATGCAGGAAATTAGCAAGTAGGCTACTCACCCACCTTTGAAGTGGTCTGTCTGTACACTGATCTCCATTACTGGTTTATTTGCAACATCTCAACATAACTGGGCTCAAGAGAACATCACTACAAGATTCTGACCATTTTCTCATGCTTCTTAAATCCAGTTCCTGAGAAACAGCCTTCCTCTTGTCTCATCCCAGTCCTAATTTAAGATCTTAAAATGCTCTTTTCCTCTTTCACTGCAGTACTCTTTGTTTGTCTGAAATAATCAGCCATTTAGACAGAAAGATCCAAAGAAAACTTGATTGGCTTATAAATGAGCCTGCGCAATTTCAGAAATTTCTCAGTGATCATAATCAAGTCTCGACTCTTATATTGTATCTGTTCTCAGAGTTGAGAAACCTCTGAGAAGCCTGTGAGCACAGCAGAAAAACTCCTGCTGACTTACTGTTTTACTCCTCACTACTCCTAAAGACGAGGGACAAATCTACAGTATGTCTAATGAGACAAAGAAAAGACTATGGTGAGCAGCTCTGCGAATTGAGGCACCAGCAGGTTTGATAAAACATCAGTATTGTCCAACCTGGGAATGCGATTGGGTTTGAACTGTGGAGCTATGCACTCAAGTCAGAAACTCATAGTTGGTTCCATTTGGTAACTTGCTGCAACAAGGAAAGCGTATCACCAGGGACCTGGCATTAGAAATAATCAAAATAGAATCATGCAGCCGTGGATAACATTGTATTCTGTGAGGCGAAAACCTGAACTTGGCTCTGTTAAAACAATATTAACACCAAGGCATTGTTACTAAGCAGAATATGTGTACAAACACACTTCATTTTTATGGGTGGGTTTCGATTCAAAGCACATTAGAGGAGTCTAAATGGGCCATTCCACCTGCCTTTATTCTGTAATACACAGATGTATCTAAACTGTATTTCAATATTAACGCCACGTTGTCATATGTAAAATTGTCAAAGAAAAACTCAAGTCAGCAGCTTACTTCTCATAGTGGTAGATAATTAGCCCATCTATCTTTATGTAAGTTAAATTTACACATCAGTCCAATGCATCTCCCATGGCTTTTCCCTGCATTAATACAAATCCTGGCCTTAGCAGGCACAGAGAGAAGGAAAAGACCAGACATAAACTGAAAGCCAGAGACAGAAAAAAAGAGCTAGAGCAGCAGTCTTCCAAGGTGAGCGACACAGACAGCCACAGACAGACCCTGGCCATGGACCCTGAGAGTTAATGAAGCAGTCCTTCCCTATTATATCTGCCTGCATCCACTACAAAACAAGGTAAAAGACAACCACACAATCCTCCTCTCCTCTCCTCTTAGTCCTCCCTGTCGCCCTGAAAACTAATCCTGCACACAACTCATCCCTCACAACGCACACTGTAAACCACACCTGCCTCTGTTCCGGACAAAGGCATAAATCTGCCCTTGTTTCTAGGTAATAAAGAACTACTGATATAGCAAGAGAGCAACAGAGAGTGAGAGAGTGAAAGGGAAAAGAGGTGGTGGTGGGACGCTAAGTATGAACTGCAGTGGTGAAGAAGCAGATTTATTAAGGGAGTGAAAAAACTCCCTGACTAATGAAGTGAATAAAAGATTCATGGTGCTGATGCCACATGGTATAATAACGTCATGACAAGTGATTTACAGACAAAAGTGCAATGTAATTGTGAAATAACATGAGAAATCTGAAGTCAGACAAAAATTATGGGGTAGTGGCAGGTATCTAGGATACTGCAGCAAACCTCCCATGCCAAATCATGGAGGCTGGCAGCAAAGTCAGCAAATTAAGAGTTTAGTAAATTTACCACTTAATTGCCAAGTAGAGGGGTTCTCGTGCCAATTTCACACAAAACTGAAGCACTATGTGCAGAGCTCTTTTATTTATAAGTATACTGCTGAACAGACTTACCAATAAGTATGCCACTCTAATCATTTATACTACCCAATAAAGAACAATTACATTAACAGGTGCTTCATCACATCGAAGCAGTTACTGTACTATGTTTAAAAATCTTCAATGACATTCAATAAATCATAATAAGAATGATAAAAATGAAATTAGTAGTCTTCATTATCAGTGAAGGTACCCAAAATAAAGAAAAATACATCTTCTAGCCAACATTGTACTTCTCAGTATCTCACTGAATACATTTTAAGTGAACTCTTGTGACTGCTGTTCAGTTAATTATGTGCCAGCTTCCCAACCTCTGAATCGCCACCCGCACCTTTTTGTTTGTTTAGCAGTTTATATCGCTCTGATGCTGGGCCCATTGGAGGTCGTTAGCCTATCAGAGCTTAGAAAACAGGTTTAAGAATCGCCATCGTCTTCCTTTTAACAAGCAAGCTAATTAGCTACATCCATGAAAAACAAACTTGCCACAAAAGAAGCAACCCTTTCTATAGTGTTTTTGATTTCCATCAAGCATTACAGTATGGTTAAGTTCAGATCAGGAAGCTTTTTTTCTATTTTCTCTGTGAAAAGTTGTGGATGGTAACCAATGGAACTGTTCTGTACCATCCCCATTTTTGGTCATCCCTCTGTTGGAGCTGTGAACAGTCCATTAATTGGTCAATAGTGGATGGTCGCTCTGCTCAGGGCTGAGTTGTGGCTGTTCTGTAAGTAAGTTTTAAATAATAAGTAAACTATAACTATAAAATGAAAGGCTATTTTGGGTTAATTTTGGACCCCAAGCAAAGAAGCTCATCAAGGGCCTGATGGCTGTGTTGACTGTTTAACCTAATGTCGTATGTATGACAGTTACAGGTAGGTAGCTATTTTGTCTGTCTAACAGTATCCAGCTTTCATAACGTAGCTAGAATGGACCACCCCACTTGGGTTTTTTTGGGGCAGCAGCAGTATATTGTATAGTAGAGCTGCAACAACTAATCAACTGAAGGAAATCTGCCAACTATTTCAATATTTGAATTGTTTCTAGTCAATATTCAAGCAAAAATGTCAAATATCTGCTGGTTTCGGCTTCTTTAATGTGATAATTTGTTGTTTTTGGGCGGTTCAGGACAGTTCATTAAACAAAAAAAGATTATGATGCCTAAACAATTCATCAATTTATCATGAATATAACCAGCAGATGAATCGATAATGAAAATAATCTTTACTTTCAGCCCTACTGTGTAGTGCATTTGTTGGGGATTTAAAGTTCCCACTGTAAAATGTGCCAATATGAGTGACCATTTAGGGCCCCTTTGCCTAGATTGGTTGGGGGCCTCTATCATTTGCCTGGTTTGCCTCTCCTGATGGTGCACCCCTAGCCCAAGGTAATTTCTCTACGTATTGTTGCCAGGCGAACACATGGACCGGGGAGGATAGTGTTTCTATGTTTGCATTTCCAAATGCAATATGTATGTTGTCAAACTGATAAATGTGTTTTTTTAATATGCTTGTTTTCCAGGACACACAGTGTATTGCTGAATACAGTGTTTTGGTTTTTCAAACTGGTGTGTTGTTGATTTGCTTGGGGTTCGGCTTTGGTTGCAGCGTGCTATACCTTCTCTCGACCGCCACACAGAAAAGGTTAAAACACACTCACTATTTAACGTCTGCTAAACTGACTTTCCAGAGTTTTTCCAGAGACTCCCTGCAGCTATACAGAAGCCGTTATGAAGTTATGAGAGTGTCTGAGACAAGTGGATATTGCCTTACCGCTCTTCCCCTGGGAGGGCTGGGTTTCTGCAGTGCCTAACACATTGTATCTGATAACATTTCCGCTAATATCAATATTGTATAACTCCAACGGTTGTCACGTCTCATTTTCCTCTGTTTCATCAGTAAAATAGGCCTGATGAAGTGCATTTCGTATGAAGTGACAGCACTCTTCCCTTAACATATCTGATCTAGTTTGTTTTATCTCTCACACCTATGCACCAGAGAATGACTTTGTTGTGTTGCGTTTGATTTACGTCTACACAGGTATACTCAAATGTCCATCTGTTAGTGCAGGGGTTTGTTAAAGAACAGCTTTGATTTCCTCCCTGAACCTGTCTATTCACCCATTCCCAACACAGGCTTGTCAAATAGTGAACAAATATGTCTTCATCACAATCAAGCAGACATGAGATGGAAGTCAATATTATGCATCCTGCTTCCTGTGGAGATACAAGTAAGTAAAGTAACACGGAGGTAGAAAGGTTGAGTCTGTCTCTCCTGATGCCAGATATTTTCAATCCTTTACAGGCAATGGGAGATTCTCAATCATGCAACCACACCGTGGTCGCATTTTTCATTTTGATTAGGACTCAAATGACACAGAGGTAATAAGATAGGGGAGAACTTGTTGATTTGCTGGTTGCCTATGCACAGCTCAGTACCTGAGCAGACGATTAATCAGTTTTCACGTTTCCCGTTGTTTCCTCCCTGCAATCTATTTCAGTTAGCCCGCAACATGTTTAAAGATTAAATAAGCTCAATTTCCATTCCGCCTTGGCAAAATCACATCTCATGTCCTGACTCCCGTCTTTCATTTCTTAGCCATGTATGGAACACACCAGAGATTTCAATCTTTAATGCAGCTAATGTCAGAGAGAGAGGGTGTGTAGGAGGAGGGGGGGGGGGGGGGGGGGACGACACTGAGACAGAGACGGAGATGACAGCAGAAGAGAGACAAAGGCGAGAGAAATCGACAGTGATATTCTTGGACTGGATGTGAGGCGGTAAGTATGAGAGGCTGGGGGGAGGAGGGAAATGTCACGGCCAATCTCTAATGAAGGGCCTTGCGGGAACTATAGTTAGATAAATTATTTAAAGGCTTTCATTTAAAAATGTCCAAAAAACTGTGCTGCGATGATTTGCGCAGGGGCTGGGGAAAGGTCAGCCGTGTGTTGGGAGTGCTTCATTAACCTCTCACCACCTCCCTACCTCAATTATTTCTGTCAAAGAGCACCTGGGGGTGGGTGGGTAGTGGAGCGATATGGAGGGAGTGTGGCTGCTGTGGTCGAGCTGATACCACTCTGCTGCTATGGCTGCCGCTCAGGAGACGAGAGCTGAGGGGCTTCAGCCACGTTGGGCTTATCTGAGAACCTGGTGGCTGTCCATTCCAGGTGCAATGTTTGGGTGACTCCAGTGTTGCAAAATCCTCTGAGATGTGCAGGGTAAAGGCTGGATGAACTAGTATGTGTGCTTGTATGCTGTATGTGTGTGTGTGTGGGTGTGTGTGGGTGTGTGTGCGTGTGTCTGTGAAGAAACGGGTAGGGAGGAAGCTGGCTGGTGCCCAGGCCTCGGGAGTGTTAAACGCTTTGATCTTGTAAAATGTTTTCTACAACCGTGGAACTAACAGAGCTGCTAGGAAGTCTGATTTTTCAGACACTTGCATGTACACAGACACACACACACTCATACAAAGTTACTTTTTCCACTGATGCTCTTAATCGCAGGTTTAAACTTTTCCTCTTTTTCACCTCATCACTTACCTCATGTCTCTCTAAACTGTCTTCTTAACATTCTATGTGTCAAAATAGTGTCTTTCAGATTGAGATACATCTTTTGGAGGGTGTGAAGACATAAACATATGCTTGTGTTGTTAACTATATATGCGCTCACACTTTCCAAATTCAACATTTTTTATTATCATATGCACAACAATTACTGACAAGCAGTTGCTGCCAAAAATCTTAGATCTCAGGCTTCCCTGAGATTGCTCACTAAAAATAGCAAAAGTAAAATCATGCAAGTCAAAAACAAAACGAGATTTGAATACACAAATAGTGCAAGTTAAAAAATAGGGCTAACAACATTTTAAAAAGACATTTTATTTTATGTTATACAAACTCCCTCAGAGGAAAAATGATTTGTCCCTAAAAATGAAACCGAATTATCCTCTGTGGACAATGAACCACATTTGATCTCAGCACAGGTAATCTGGCCAGCTGCAGCTCTGTGTGAGCGCAGGGCTACAGCTGAGTGTCCAGGGCGTGTACAAATGATTTTGGCTAATAATCAGAGGCAGTTAGAAGTGCTTAGGCTAGCTTTGGGTGAGTGGTTTATACCCTGTGTACTTGTGCTGATTTGTTTGTGCTGATCATTCATCATGACTCTGTCATGCCCTGCGGCGTAACAACCAGCCATGCCAAATTTAGGCCAGAGCTGAGTCAAGCCGTTTTGGCAATCTTAAGTGGAGGAACAGACGAACAAACTGACCAACAGCCTGACCAACACTGCCATTCTTGAGCCCAAATCAAGGCAATGATACATTCAATCTCAACTCTCTCACACATAAACTGTTCCTGTGATGGCTCTGAACAAAAGAGCAGTAGGGCTGGGTATTGTGTCAAAATTACCTATACCAATATCGGTACAGTTAAAATGATACAGATTCCAAAAGAGTACTTCATTTCATATTTTTAATATCATATGAAAAATTCCTATCATGATACTTACAATATTTCAACTTGTTGACATATTGACATCATACTGTCACCGATGGCAACAACAAGCATGGCTGAAGGCAAAACTATTACTGACTCTGCAGTGGTTCCAAAAAGAGGAGCAGCTTCGGTAGTGTGGAATAAACTGTGGCGTCCTGAATGTTTTATGAACAGCTCCAGACTTCTCAGACTCTTTTAGTGAGTTACCGCTCAGAGGGAACTCATTCAGCGGCTCCTCTGGCAGCAGCACAACGTCTCTCCCTCTCCTCTCTCGCCCTACACAGAGTCGGTGTCAAGTGATTTGAACCTGTGGTAAGTTAAACCTATGTGACACTTGCTCCTTGACAAAAACTACATATATGTGAACGTGCGATAGTGGTGGTATCATAACAGCCTGTCACAGGTTACAGCGTGATGATTAGAGGAGAAATGGCAGGGCATAAAGGTCCAGGTGGGAAAAAAAACAACTCAATCATTTAGGATTTGGGAGCTGTTTAAATTTGTAATTTGTGGTAGATTTATTTGTTGAACTATTAATACTGTATGCAGACTCCGAACCTCACTCTGAGTTACTGTTTACAAACTAAAGAAACGAGAGTTTTACTGAATATCTGAAGGCGAACTGTTGACATGTAAAACTATATCCCTTACTCTGTTGCAATTCTATTTTCTTAAATTAATAATGCATTTTTTAAATTTTATTTTATTATCCTCAAGAATATCGTTATCGCAAAAAATACCCTGAAATATGGTGATATTATTTTAGGGCCATATTGCCCACCCCTATTGTATGAGATGTAGCTGCTGTGGTAGCAGGCCATATCAAGGTAATAATCATATTAAATTGATTCAGACTTGCTGTGATTAGCTGCAACTAAAAATACAAAAAGTTAATTTTTTCTAACAAAAAGGTTAAAATACAGGAACCGGAGATAGATAAGATGCTTCTATAATACTTGGCACTGGGGTGTGTCTGTCGATAAGTTGAAGGTATTGTGTACCCATACCCAGCCCTACAGAGCAAAATCTTCCTTTGATAGTTAAAGTCTCAATAAATCCCTCAGAACTTCTTCAGGTCAGTCTTATCCTAATTAATCTTTAGTCTCACCATTAACAATAATAAAATATCTAAGAAACAAAAATCAGTTGCATTCAGTGGGACCATAGATTCACTTGCAGATTCATACAGTGCCTCTTCATGGGCTTCAACTTAGGTGAACCTTAACATATAAATATGCAACATTGACCAATTGCAAGTCATCCTGACAGCGCTGACCTTTGAAGGAACGAAGAGCCAGCAGTCCAAATGGAGGAGACTATTATATTAGCAGTGTCGCACTATCCATTTCTACACAACAGCTCCTATACACCATACAATTTTAATAGCAGTGAGCAATGAAACAGGAGTGAAACTTCCAAAATGTTCCCTCAAATGAATGGTGTTAACTTTCTGTCCAGCAATTGATAACTAGGTTACCAAGCTTCCAGCAACACATACTTTGCCAGGATGTGCAAATTAATTTGACCAGGACCAGGCACTTCAAAGTTTACTCAAAGACACCTCTGAGTAAAAAATGTGAAACCCTAAATATGCTTCTCCAAATGTTCCCAAGGCAGGAATACATCTTAAACCTCTCTCTCCTTCTCTTCTTTTGCTCTTTGTCTGTCTTGTTACTCTGATCCTGTCCCAGTGAGGCAATAGCAGACTAATTGTCAGGCTGTTCCTCTAATGCCTGATTTCTGGGTTAGGGGCCAGCTGTCGACTCCCCTGAGCTTGTAAAGAACGAGAAAGTACAAGGGAGAAAGAAAGGGAGTAGACAGGGAGGAAATCTGATCTTGCTAACTTCCCTGAAATTCCTCTAATTCTACAAGTGCCAAGCATGCAACACTTCCAAAAGACTGTGAACACAGGAAACTCGCACACAATCAACTCTGCACCACATCCGCGAGGCAAAGTATTTGGAGGAAAGTGTTGCAATTTGACCCACTGATGGAAGAAAGGGTCTTCACTATTATGCTGTTCATATGACTTGAGATTTTGTATTTGTCTCAATCAGGCCTATTCAGCTGGTAAGTGTCAGGCTGTCTTCCACATAAGAGCCTTAATATAGGCTGCTACATCAAAGAGGTGACTAATCAGGCTGACGGAGAGAGGTGTCACACGGTGTCAATCCTTCAGGGCCACTGCTTGTCTCTTAGGGAGCCCACTCCATCGGCTCTGACCTAAAATAACCCGGCACATACACACATCACGTGCACAAGCAGCAGCGTGCACAAAAAAACCCATGAGCACACATAGGTACAATATAGACATGCACATATGGATGCACATTTACACCCACGCTTACCTGAACATGCATCCACATGCAGTTTTATGTGTGTGCTTACACATGCACAAACATGATGTGTGCATACATGCCAACCCAGCAATACACATCTCACTGGGAATCGATGTGAAGGATGACTCGGTTCAATGATAGGCCTCTGTTGATGAGGGCTGGGAAAATGAGGTAAAAAATGGAAACTCATCTTGATGTATTTGGGTCAATTTCACGTCCACGGCCATTGCTTGGTCAGGCCTATTTCTAGCAGAAGTGGTGGCGGTAATTAATGGGTGATAATGGACACATTTAATTGGCTGTAATCTATCCGATGAAGTGAGGAGCCTCCATTCTTTTGAGGACAAAGGCCCGCTGGGAGGGCGGAAGAAACTAGCCTCATCTGTAATGCTGCAGGCATACAGTACAGAGTGGACCATATATCAGCATAAACCATACTGCAAGTGTGTGACGTTAAACAATTAAACCGCACAGTACATTTAAGACAATGTAAATATGCATCACTCACTATGAGCATGACTGCGTTTTCCTGCATGGACAAAGCGCAAATGCAACAAGCCAGGATGAAAACTGTTTAACATAAAACTCAATAAATCAGTTCAAGCAAGCAATGCGCTCTATGTACTCATGGCTGCTTGGTTCTGCCCGAGAGCTCACTATACAATCTAGATCCTCCATATGATAGAGAAGAGAAAATGCAGTCTGCCAAGCTCTCCTCCCAGAAGAGGGGCGAACACTTATTTGCATTGAAATGAACTGTCTGAGACATGTGTGCGTGTGTGTGTGTGTGTGTGTGTTTTAACGATACTATGCACTTGTGTGTTTTGTCAAGGGGGCGTTGTGTGTCGACCTGCATGGATCACTAGTGATGGGGTGACTCCTCAATCTCACCAGCCCATTCTCCAGCCTCGAGGGGAGCTGTGTATCTGGCTGTAGTTAGACACAGTGTATGTTTTCTGTCCATTCTCAGTGCTGCTGCAGTGCTTTCTCATCCCCAGCGTGATCTACAGTGCTGGCAAGCAGAGTAGATTCAATGCCGCTGTAAATCAGCATGACATTAGAAAATCTGTTTTAGAATCTGTTCTTGGATTCACTTTGTAAGAAGTCATGTAGTGGGAAAAGATCATTTTAACTATGTTGTATATCATGGAGATGTGATTCCCTGTTCTGGCATGTCCTCTACCCTTGTGGTAGTATTTGGAAACCAATAAAACATCACAAACTCTCACGTGTGTACATATTAGGGCTGCACCTGATTCAGAATTATGTCGGGCATATCAGATTTGTCTCTTCAAATAGAGCTTGAGAGTTTGAAGGAGGTTTGGCTGGACGTTCAGTTAACTTTGCGAACAACCGTTCAAAAATATGCAACAAATTTCTTTTGCCAACACTAGATATCAAACAAAAGCCAGAGACTCTTATAACTCTTATAAGTTGCTGTGAACTGTAAATTCACCACTTCTAAGCAGATGGCTGAAGATGAAGTTATCATGGAGCCTGACGGGGCAAAGCTCTGACTCACTCAGACTGGCCCTGGGTCTGGTCCACAGCTGCCTCTACCAGAGAGCAGCGTAAAAACAGCCAAAACATCTCTAGAAGTTCACTGAACATTGACTGACAAAATGAAAAAAGAAAAAAACTGCTGAACTTTAAATATTCTCAGTCAACTGAAGGGTTTCCGACAAGCGGAAACCTCAGGGGCTGAAAAATGAAGCCAACATGGAAGTGTCAAAAACTGCAGTTCCTTGAATGGCCACTTGACACTGATTCCAAAACAGAGTAAATTCCCATAGACCTCCATGTTAAAAGGCCCAACTATACAGCAGAAATAAACATGTTTACAGCCTGGTAGTTTCAATAGCTAAATAACCAATAGCTAATTTCTACATTCATGACAATACACTGGGTTGAAGTTTCATATAACTCAACCATTTATATTTGAATAAGGTTTACAGTTATGCATATTTAAGGGTGGGGACCCTTAAGTGACAGACTGTGTGGGAGGCATCGTTATAGTCTATAAGTCAGATCCACTCCCTTGTTCATCTGCAGCGCCACCTTCTAGTCCAAATATGGTCACTTTTGGTTCTAAAAATACAAGATAGCAATGGCTGAAATGCCTAAGATGAGGGCACGCAATTCTTTGTCTCCCCAGTTGCTCATCTTTACAGTGTCTGTCAGGTTTGCATTTCCCTCTTGCTGCTGCTGCTCACTACTTCCTGCTGTCAGCTGTTTCCTGTTTATCCACCAACAGTGGGTCGCACGTGCAGCGTTATCAACAGCTCCTCCCAGAAATCTTCAACAGCCCCTCCCGTTGTGGAAGGCCGCCTCGGTCTTTTTAAACTGAAAGGGTTCTGCCAATATGTCTACCCTATGAGGCGGAAAATTGAGCACCTTGGATCAACTCGCCAATCCGGCTCTGTGTGTCTAAACGTTCGCAGCTTGTCGGCAGTGCAAAAGGGGCTTTTGACTTTTAGGGGGTAGCCCTGGTACATGCTCTGTTTAGAGCACCCATTTCACCTCCATCACTTCTACAGCCTATTGGCTTAAAGCCTGTTAGAATGGCAAACAGGCCTTGATCCCAAGCTGTAAGTCTACTATACTTCACATGTAGCCTTGCAAAAAGTCAGCCTAAATCTTGTAAGATCAGTTTTTCCTGCAAGATTAGTTTGGAGAACAACCAACAAAAGTCGATAGAGTCTGGCAGCAAATCAGTTATGGGGCATGGTTTCAATAATACCCACAGCAAGAGACTGTGTTGTAATTTCAACTGACAAAGCCATTATTCCAAGATAATGTCTATTGAATCTTGTCAGTTTACACTGGAGCTAAATACAAAATCACTCTCTTGTTTACTCATGCACTATACCCTTCAGAATAAATAGTCAGTAGTTTATAATGAGAGGTAAAATTGAGATTTCAGACACTTACCAATCATCTTCATTGTGCACCATCACTGAGTTGTGTAGAGTTTCATAATTTGCACATCTGTGATTTTTAGAATTGGAGTTTGGACATTTAAATAAAATGGTGGGAAGTAAAAACGAATATGGTAGCAAATAGTGGTAAAATTTGAGCAGTACTGGAGGAAGTATTCAGATCCAAAAGTACTAATTCTACAATTTAAGACTACTACATTACAAGTCATGGTCATGCACTGAAAATAAGACTTGGTATAGTCAATAAAATGTAGTGACGGCAAAAAAGGACCTTAGAATTGTACTTGAGGTAATTAATTTAAGGTAATTTTGTGGACTGATTTTGTGAAGCTAATACACTAGAACTACATATTTGAGCACCAAATGCTGTATATACATACTCATTACTGCAAGTAGCATATATACGTATATACGTATATATTAAAAACCTTTTAAAAGACATCATTAGGGATAAAATAGTGCAATGAAACAAGGAGAACAGACAGACAAAACAAAACACCATAAGGAAATCATATCAGACAGTCTGGTCAGGCAGAGAACCATTTACAAAAGATGTTTTCTTCTTCTGTGTAGACATTTTTTAAAGAAATGTAAGACTTCATTATGAAGTGGCCTTTCTATTTAGCCTGTAAGATGCTGTGAACTTTTGCCATGGCTTTGTTACTGTGCAGAAATTTAAGCAGGCTTCCTTCATAATCATCTCCAGACTGATGCTGTCCTTCTTTGCTTGGTTACATCTTCAATTACCTTACACAAATACAACACCACTAAATGCTGTGTCGAGAGGCAAAGCTTGGAGCAGTCGTACAAAGAGAGCAGTTCAATGCCACAGGCTAACAATCTAATCAGCTATTGGTTAGAGCGAGGCCTCGCAAAACACAAGTGCAGCAGCATTCAAAAGCCAGGTAACCTTTTCATTGACACAAGAGATATAATACATGTACTCTTTGTGTTGTTCTCTGACTTGTGTGTGTGTGTGTGTGTGTGTGTGTGTGTGTGTGTGTGTGTTTCTGTGTGTGTATGCAACATCGATGTTGCTATGCAAAAGCATGCAGACACCTTTGGTGCTGCAATGCTTGAGGTGTTAATGTTGTGGTAGCTGAGCCCAGACTGACATACAGATTGAAAGGCTGTTTCATCACCACTCCATTATATGATTGCCCTCTTGTTAGACATTTTCTGTGGGGAAAAATTTGATTTTCCTTAAACAGATGCTGCTGAAAGACATGTCTGGCTGTTTTGACTTGATTTTCAGTCAGTGTCCGAGGCTGCTTTTCACTGTGTACAGTCAACATAGGATTAGTTTACGGAGAAATCAGTGTGTGGGAGTTGGGGGCATCTATTGACAGGTATATATTTATTCGTTTATAATCACTAAAAGTAGGGCTGTCCCCTATTAGTCAACCAGAAAGGTCATTAATTGGTTAGTTAAACTGTATTTGGAGCTGCGCCTTGTCAAAATAAATCAAAACCTATATGCACATGTGGGAATTTAATTTGAAAGGACAGACACAGGAAGAGGCCACGCTCAGCAGTCAGACAGGAGTCACATTTCAATCAATCACAGCCAACAGATACCTTTCCCTTCTTCTGTAAATATTCAGTCTGATAAATACAGAAAAGTTGATCATGTTAGTGCAGGGCTACCCAGAGCTTTACATCTGTCCCACGGACGATAGATCTACACACTTATAAACAGCGCCTGGAAGATCAGCTCTGCACTCAGGATTTCAAGTTAGTAATGCACAGTGCCCGACCCTGCACATTCCAGGTGATTAAAGATGCGGCAATTTCCAGGGCTGGTACCTACGGTTATTCCACAGGCTAGTTAATAACATGTCGGGCAGGAAATTCAAAGTGTGGGATCATTTTGAGAAGGTGAAGGACAAACCCAAGGTGATATGTAAACTCATCTTCATTCATCGACTACAAACATGACGTATCATCTGAAACATGGAAGTAGGTACATGCCCATTAGCCACTTAACACAATCATTACTGCTTTGCCGACAGCGTCATTAACAGGCGGCTCGCTCAGTGTGTGACGTGCACTTGTAGATAAAATATAGGCCTATATTAATGAAGGTTCATTATTACAGTTTTGTATTTCTCTGTAATGTAGCACAGTGTTAATAATGTTACTGACACTATTCTTTCTCACACCTTCAACTCAAACCATCGTGTTGCTCCTAAATGATGATTGTTGGTCGACTAGCAAAATTCTTAGTCGGGGGCAGCCCTTACCAAAATTTAATATTATGTTTTCATTACCTTAGAATGAGCTGTTTATATTTGCATATGGAACAGGTCTTCTTCCATGGAATCTGCCATGTTTCTACAGTAGAACAAACAACCCAATTACTGGCTCTAGATGGGGCCATTCACGTTTTCATATCAGCCACCGTAGTTCTTCTACACGTTTGGCACACAAAAAAGTGTCAGTTTTGCAACGTCACCGCTAGATTCCACTTTTAAATGAGCGATGACCATGATGCCCATGTTAAACTGTCACCATTTCAATGTTCAGTGCTGTCCACAAAGGCTCTGAATGCCTCGGCTTATTCTCCAACCTGAAAAACAGCCATTTGCCATAGCGACACCAGATCTATTTGAATCGCTCGACAAAATTTGAGACGTGGGCGGTGATTCAGAGGTTTGGAGCCGGGCTAAGTTGAGCCTCCCTGCGCAAAGCATTATCTATGGATCACAGCACGTCTCCACTGAGTGCTCTTTATAGGTAATCAATAGGCGAGCTGGCTCATGATGGCTCTCACTCATTACAACTCTTTAATAAAAGCCCACCCTGCGGTGACTGCTGCTCTGGGTAGTATAAACACACACACACACACACACACACACACACACACACACACACACACACACAGACATATGGGAAACCAAATCTCTGTTTACACACACAGGAAAAATACAAACTCACAAACATGGAGCGAGCACAGCGTTGTTTGCTAGCAGGCAGTTCAATCCCAATCATTTATAGCTGTTGCAACAACATTACACATTTAAACCCCGACAACTGCTCTGAGATGTCCTGTTGGTGAGGACTTTTGAAGTATCTCTGGCTTAATCAATATGCGAATCAGCTTTTGGATGGGTGCTGGGTTGAAAATATCAGGAGACTCTCGAGTAAAGGTGACACACACACTCTTAAATGCTCCAATCAATGTTCTACGGCTTGCATTTATCAGCAGCTAAACTACCATTCTCAAGTTGAAAGCATCTTTCTCAGAGTCAAGAGAGTTGAACTCCAAGTTGCTTGGACTTGCATAACCTTCAGCAGTAACTTGTAGCTGCTTCCAAATTGTTCCGAAGCAGCTGTTAGCTCCATCTCTCCACACGAGAGGAGTCAGGTGACAGGAGCCTTCGTTTTAGTACTTTCCAGTGAGGCGGTGGCCTTACACAAGGATACGGGGTCATATGTGCACACCGGGGCAGAGGTGTTATGCAGCACGGGTCGGTTTTCCACGAACCACCACCAGCTTGCCTTTATATGTAAGTGGGGAAAACAGAGACAGAAATAGAAGAGAGAGCAGGGAACTTTGCTTCAGCTCTCACATACCTCAGTACACAACAAGCACAGAAGTTAAATTACAATAACACACAAATGCACACTCATCACACCTGAGATAAAAGCACAAAGAACATTCACTAGCCAAATCAAAACAGCACAAGCCTCCATATGTTACGATACAAACATCCATATAAGAATCAACTCTAAGTTGGAAACTAACATTTACTGAAGCTGATCATAAATGGATACAGGAATCTGACATCAACTTGAACAACTGGTATATAAGCAAACATTACTGCTAAAAACCAACACCAGAGAGCCGTGCGCCTCACGGTGCAGAAACCAAAAACAATGTGTTATGATCTAAGCATCCTTAAGGTGCCAGTATCTGAGGGAAAATGACCTTTCTCTGCCCAGAATAGCAGGGCTATGGGGAACAAAAGCTGTGATGACAAACACACAGGAGAGATTGACCCCACAGGGGCCAGCGCACATGTTCTGAACACGAGCTCAAATTCTGAGCTTCTGTACCTGCACACACCACCACAGCCCTTTACAGCATATCAAACGCCCTGAAAATCTTTTAATATAAATCAAGCAAAAATTAACATTACAATAAAAAGAACACCTTCATGTATTCTTATTAGTTTGACATTTTGGGGGATGCACTTATTTAAGGAGCAAGAAACAACTCTCATGTTTGCATGCTTAATATGCAAATAGTGGCTTGATACACAAACTGGAAAAGGGGGAAAAAGCTACGCTGAGACATGCAGGTTGAGGATAGGTTAACTGGTGACTCTAAACTGCTCGTGGGTGTGAATGTGAGTGTGCATGGTTGTCTGTCTCTATGTGTCAGCCTTGTGATAGTTTGGTGACCTGTCCAGGGTGTACCCTGCCTCTCGCCCAATGTCAGCTTGGATAGGCTCCAGCCCCCCGCGACCCTCAAGAGGATAAGCATTTACGAAAATGGATGGATGGAAGTCAGAAAAGCTGGAATATTGCATAGAAGACAAAGACGATAGCAATAGGCTATTCACTCACCTTGTAATTGGTTGTGTCTCCAGTCTGATCTCAAACAAACAGCTAATAGCTCGTGGTTTGTGGCCATGAAATAGGCCTAACAGAAGTGCATATTATTTAATGAAGTCAGTGTTAAGTGATGCGTCCTGATAATCAGAGGCTTGTTTGCTGTTGGGAAACAGTGTCATTGTATTCAGCTTGGAAGCAGCAACACCTGGTAAAACTCCAAGCCTGTCCAGTCCGGTGTTTGGCTTAATATCAAACCAGTTTGAAAATTCTTACACCAGTCCAACCCTACAAATTGCTGGTTTAAGATGTGTACATATGCCAGTCCCACTGGAACACATCCACACAGATCAACACACTCGCCACCACCCTACATATCATCCTGAGTGACAAGCATATCGACCGCAAACAGAACTCTGATACACACAAAACACTCAAAGACAGAGTGTCTCATATTTCAGCCTTTGTGTTTCTTTCAGAGAGAAACAGCAGGGAAAATATGTGACTGCATCCCGAGGCTGTCTGCAGGTCACTGGGTAGTGCTGGTACTATTACAGAAAATAAAGAGAGAAGGTGAGTCTGCTATCTAAGTATTCTGATCCACGAAGCATCTACCTGGGACAGATTTTTAGACAGCGGCAGGCCATCACTGCAGCTCTGAGCACAGAGCTGAGATTTCAGCATGTTTGACAAGGCCACTCGGGGGGGCAGAAACCTAAATGATTCAGGCGCTCATCGCTTCGTTCCATCTCCCTGTTGCCTCTGTGCGTAAAGAGAGACTTGAGAAGAACAGCAGGACATGTGGCGTATGAGGGAGAGAGATGAGGTGAGACAGTGAGTGAAAGCCATGGGGGAGCCAGGGATGTGCGCCTCTCCAACCACACTGACTAAATATTTGATGGGAGGAGGTGGCGGAGAGGAGCCGAGGTGAGAGGAGGGGAATCGTGGGCGCATCTCCTTCGGGAGTGTGTAGTGTGTGTCCCAGGTGTGCAGGGGGGGAGCTGGGGGGTCAGGACGTTACAAGAGTCTCCACAGTCCACCGGGTGAATTATTCATCTCGCTGAGGTCAACACTAGAACAGCGTTATGGGTGGCAAGCAGCGGAGAACAAAGAGGCCAAGGCTTTTAGCACATAGGAACAAAAACTGAAAACCATGCATGGCTTCAGCTATGTGGGAGAGTGAACAGAGAGGGAAAGAAAACAGAAAGAAAGAGGAGTGGAGGCAAACAGGAACAATGTGAGATAATGTAAAAACTTTAGTCGGTATTTGAGGTTAGATAGAGTTAATTATGTGGCCTCTGCCTCGTTTCGTTATCAACAGCAGGAAAATAACAAGGAAGAATTGGAACCACCGGATGCGGATGAACCACCACAGAAGGCATCCAATATCCGTGACCCCACAGTGTTTTGTTTATGCTATCATGAACATTTGTTTTCTTGTATTTGTGATCTGCAATGTGGGAACAGTTTTTGTTAGAAACAGAAACAAACAAAGAAAACGCAATTGAATGAAATACGGCCTGTTTCATGTTTGACAATTGGCGTTGACGGTGGTATTTACACAGATAGCGTACTGAACTTATTACTTGGGCGTCTGAAAAAGGAGTGTTCATACATTCTGATTGTTCGCTTTTTGAAACTAATTACAAATGTTTTCAAAAGCACCTTCACAATATAATCCAACAGTCATCACAGTCCAGTCACACAGCTGCTGTCCTAATGTACCAGGGCATGTTATGTACTACCTTTTGAGGTCATCAGCAACATGAGAGCTTTGTCAAAATGCCAAGTGACAACCTATAGAATATGATCTCGAGTAGATCATAGCTTGCGTATTCTACATTCCACATGGTGGTGTGAGGCGAACATGATGTTTATATCCCCACTATTGACTTTGAAGGGCATGGAGGATGTGTGTGTGTATGTGTGTGTACGTATACCCCTGAATGCATGCCTGTGTGACAGAACAGATCCTGAGAGTAAATAAGACAGTACTGTGGGAATTTTCTCAATGTTTGCGCAGCAGTGACTGTGCGCTATAATACATGCACGCGTGCGCGCGCACACACACACACACACACACACACACACACACACACACACACACACAGGTTCTGATAGCGGTCGTCTATGCCTGGGCGACTGGTGTGGATCCAATATTATTTACAGATGAAGCTGCAATGAATTAATTATGCAAACAATGTACAATGTGCATTCTAAATTATAATACTGGGCACTGCCAGAAGCCTATTTAAATATTAATCTTTTCTTTATTAAATGAATTTTAACCATTAGCAATGTTGCAGCACTGAAACGCGTAAGTGCTTGAAGCATATTCTTTGCAGATAAAAATGCAAGTGACTCCATTAATTTCTGAGCACACCATCAGCTGGCAGCTGGCATGCTAAAACACTCTCAGGCTGCATTTGTTTAGTTTGGTTGTCGCCGGATTTGGAGTTGAATACAATCAAGATGTGTTCGGTCATACATTTCAGAGATTTGCCGTGTTTGTCATGCAGTGTTTCAACACCAAATTGTGCAGCTTACAGCTGACTCGGCTCCTGTCGAGTTCCTTTTAAAAGTGTGTCCATATATCTGAGGCTTGAAGGTTGTAGCTTCAGGGCACCACCATTGTTCCTCAGAAAATGCAGTTTGGTAAAACTGAGCTTTAATAGAGTATAACACTCAAAGATGCCATTAAGTGGCCAAGAGAGATAACTTTAGGAGCAGGTGGTCACTGAAAAATAGAGATAATAAAACAGCCAATGTGCCCTCAGCCATGGTTATTCAATGACTAGATATCAAAACAAAATAGTGTTGAATATGGTATTTTCTAAATATAGAAGCAACAATTATTTGCATTATTAATATTGTTTGTGATAGGGAACCAAAGCTTCAGGGCACAATGGACCGTAATACTAATAAATAGGCAGACACTGAGAGAATATCAGACTCCATTTACACTTAGGGCTCACTTATGCTAAATGCTAGAAACATACAGACACTGATGGAGCTTTCTGTCCATACTTTGAATTCATTATGTCCATGTTTGTGCACATTTTCTGGAATCCTCCAGATATGGATGAAACAGAGCAGTATGAAACGATACAATACGATACGGTATGATATACTTTACTGTCCCCATAGGGAACAGGAGTTGACTCAGTAGTTGCTTTACAGTAATTGTCCGGAAGAAATGAAGCATCCATCATAAAAACACTAAAAACATAACAGTTACACATCAACCATTCATGTATTGCACATAACACCAGCACACGACAGAGCAACATAAGCAAAACACAACACAACCCCTAACGCCCCAAGCAACATTATTTCAAATCTTAATTGGACTGCCAGAGATTGTTGGGGCAGTATAGTGAAGTTCGAGTGAGATTTGACAATAGGAGACAGTGAGGAGATTTTAAAAAAAAACCTGCAAAACAGAATCAGTAATATCGTGAAAATAATTCTGTGTCCACATGTTGCTATGTATTTAATTGCCTCACAGACCACCAGCATCTACAGCTCTGCCTTTGTTAAAAGACACATTATTACAATTCTAGCTGTGGGAAACTTTTGATTGTGCTGTCTAGTTACATCTATTGGGTGTATCTATGCTATCATAAGAGATGCATGGAGGTTTGAAGGCAGTGACCTTTACAATAATTAAAATGGATGTATTTATTTTTGTACGTAAAAGGAGTATATAGCAGCTCTTAGTCACTTAATGCACCTTGAGCAGACAGTTATCTGATCTAAAAAAACAGTTAAGTCTCTAAAATGCATTGACACTTAGCTTTTGGATGGAAATCTGACTGTTCAAAGATGAAATGATAATTAAATTGTATATTATGATTATGGTGACAGGCAGCATGGTGTGCAGTGGTTAGCATTGTTTTCTCACACCAAGAGGGGGGAACCCTTCTGTGTGGATTTCACATGTTCTCCCCATCTCAGCGTCCAAAGACATGCAGGCCGGATTAATTGGTGACTCTAAATTGGCCGTAGGTGTGAATGTGAGTGTGAATGGTCGTCTGTCTCTATGTGTCAGCCTTGTGAGAGTCTGGCGACCTGTTCAGGTTGTACCCCACCTCTTGCCCAGTGTCAGCTGGAATAGGGTCCAGAACCCGCCTGACCCCCAACAGGATAAGCGGTTACGGAAAACAAATGAATGAATTATAGCGACAAATATTATCAGCATTATCTGGTACTGTTTAATTCTGTTGAAAATGGAATTAAACAGTACCAGATTAGTACTTCAAGAAGTACTAATACACACACTGAAACTGTCAAGTTTTATATTGAAAACCACAAATACAATTAGCAGCATTATGTAGTTTTTGTTTGCACAAACATTAAATTAATATAATACCTTATGTAAACATGTGAAAACCACATCAAGATGCGTAATCTTCACTCCTCCCATTGTGTAACCATGTCAGTAAACAGTCTGTGGAAACAGTCAAAGTCTCCTCTGCCCTTGAGATAATGACAGCTAAAGCTCCACTACAATCACAAAGAAATTAGCCAATGTTCGCTGTCTCATTAAAGCAACAAGGAAAACTGCACCAGCAGTTTCTACACATAAGATTAAATACAAGGCACAGCAAGTCTTTGTAGCGTTTATCTGATCCCTGATCAGTTCAACCACAAAATGGTCTAAGTTGGTGAGAGAGCATTGATCTGTAGGGAGCAAAGGGTTGACTAGAATGAGAGAACATGAAGACGATAACATTTTTGTCTCGCTCTGAGTTTGTAAACAGTAGATAGATGATGTGTTTGTCAGATTATGGATAGATATGAGCTGCCAAATTTTCAGTTTAGTTTGGACGTGAGATAGTAAAATTACTTCACATTTTACATGGTCTTAGTCAGGGTCATCCTTAACAGGATCAGACTGAAAATTTCAGTGAACCTCTGAAGGAAAAGATTTTATGAGAGTCTAACCATGAGGATACTTTCATTACACTGTATTTTGAGGTGATTTTCCTTTTAATCTTCTAAACAAACTGAATAGAAGAAGAGATTTAACATGGTCATGGTCAGGGTCATTCGCAAAAGGAATCCACTGAAAATTCCAGCAAACTTTTGAAGTAAAATAAATTACAACAGTTCAAAGGTCAGGGACCTGTCAGTGTGTTATAATGCAAACTGAGCGACTGTAAATTCCTTATTTTCTCCAATAGTACACACTAAAATAGCATTATATTTTACATGGTCATAGTCAGGGTCATTCCGAACAGGATTACACAGAGAAGTTCAGCAAACCTGTTTAGTAAAAGATTTTTTAAATGTATTATTAACTAAAGATCTAGTATGTAGGATTTAGTGGCATCTAGCATAAATGGTTGCAGAAAAAAAAATACCTGAAAACACAGGTATGTATATTATATTCCATTTCATGTAGGAACACTTTAGTGCAGTATTATATTTGGCAGTATGGCTCTGTTCTGGGGCCTCTCTGCCTTTCCTCAGGCCTATGCAGAAAGACTCCTCCACACACCTACATGGCACACCTCTCTGCCCTTCTGTATGCCTACATGGAAAGTCTAAGGTGGAGAGAGCACACTTCTCTGCCCTTCCACATGCAAATGAGGAAAGTCTGAGACAGAGAGAGCAAACCTCCCTGCCCTTCCATGTGCCTACATGAAAACCCTAAAGCAGGGAGAGCAGCAGCAAAGACCTTCGGGGACCAGAGCAGAACCAGCATCAGTGACAAACAGAAATGATGTTGATAAGTCAGACAGGATGAAAACGAGGAGCTAGGGTGAAGGCGGGTTGCAAAGTGGCAGAACAGTTTAAATAGGGCACCCTGAATGAGATTTGCCAACTGGCTGCATAGAAAGAAATCATGTGGTCTATCAGCTGACTCCCTTTCATCAGTCAGCTGATCCATCAGTTGACTGGGTTGTTTGAGACAGCTGATGTAGCTTGGATGTGAGCTGAGACTGACACCGTGTCCTGCCTGAATTAATGCTATGCTCAATTTCTGCTAATATATACCCCTTAATCCTACACAATTGGCCTTTCTTTGTGTAGTATGTAAAGTGAAACTACTTATAGTCAAATAACAAACCTAAATGGGGAGTTAGTTTGGCTCATGATATTGTAAAAGGAAGAGAGGGAAGATGATGCAAGGCTCTGCTGTATAGAAGAAAACATGGGGATGTTTATCTGGGTTGTTGTGGTTGTTTGCCTGAAGGCCTCTGAGGATCTCTGACTGACCACCTGGTAAAACAGCCTTTATTCCCTGTAACCCTCATCCTTCTCCTACTAGTGGGTGGTCGAACATAACAAGGTAACATCTGGTTCAGTGGATTGGCTTTCTTTTACTACGTATATGCAGAAGCTAAAACACCCACACACATACTGACAGACCCTGTTACTCTGAGACAAGGTGCTACGGACGTTGTGCTCCCCTGGTGATGTCCTGGGTTGAAACAGCAGAGGGAATAAAGAGCCAAGCAAAGCAAGCTAAGTGGTATTATTTCACCACCTAATTAAGCTTTAACAGTAAAAGGAGAAGAAAGCAACAAGGAAAATAATTCTCTGTAATACTCCTGTGGCTGAATATGTCCACACATGCAGTTTAGCAATTTTGTAGGGTCAAAATGACCCTTCTTTTCCTGTAATTATTTTGCCTCTCAGTTCTGCTTATAAAACACTAACCACTGATCCATGTTGCTGACCTAGATATTAGGTGTATGATTAGCCTTTACATCTAACAGAGGTTCTACAAATTGCTAATGCATGTATAGCATGACAGGGATGAATAATTACTACCTTTAAACATGACTAATAAAGTCTCAATTTTTTTCTGCTTGCCCAGTGAAATTTGCCCACTGTTGTGGCTCATTTATGAAACAATTTTGCGTCCTTTAATTAAAAAGTGTGATCATTTTATTATTTTTACCCCTACCCCTCATTTCCAAGTGCATTTTTGGACCACTGGAAAGAGTTACAAGGGGTATTGGCTAAAATCTTCCCCTATGAAATGGGACAATCCTTCAAGGCCTTGATACGTCCATCATCACTGATAGTGTTTACATAAACTGACACAACCCCCCGGTAATGGTATTACCACAATAACAGCAATTTATGGATGGAGATAGAAAAGCATGAATGCTCGTGAGTCATTCATAACTAGCAGATTGTTTGTTGGAGTTGTTATTGTTGTGCTTATTATAAAGAAAAGGACCAAAACACATTAACATTAAATTAAGTTAAAACCATGGTTATAGCCATTTTTTAAATTTTGGTTTACAAAGGAAATACACTAGTGGGTGTCTTTTGTTAATCGTGCCGCCATCTTGTTAACAATTTGTCCACTCGATTTGAAGTGTGCCTCTGACAAACTTCCATTTGGAGGGCTGTGTAGCTTGAACACTTGATTGATTGATTTTTATTAGTCAATTTAATTTTTGTCAAAAGAAAAATACCATATTAGCAGAGGCCACGGGTGAAGTAAGAATAACACAATGAAGCCCGGAGGCTTATACCCATTTTGGTCCCTTTGGTCCCACTTCGTCCTACCCCTCTATGCCAACAACAATTGGAACACCATACCCATAGACATGAACGCACAAATGGAGGGGTAAGGGCTAAGCAGTGGGGGCAAGGGACGCATCAGGATTAAGCCTTTGTCTATCACATCTTGTGCTAAACTCTGAAAGTAAAGCATTGCATACTCATATTTTGTGATGTCTAGGGGAGTATGAGCTGTGGAGCCAGATGGAATCATTAGAATTGGGTGCCATGTGAAAAAACTGACTGTCTGGATGTAGGACAAGACTCAGCCTGGACAACCTTGTGGAGATTTGTGTGAATGTGTGTGTGTGTGTGTGTGTGTGTGTGGGGGGGGGGGGGGGGGGGTGGGGGTTTATGTGTGTGGGTGTTTAAGAGCTTCTTGAGGAAAAGCATGCATTAGATTGTTAGAATGGGGTTCAATTACATCCATTAGAGATAGTGAGGACTGTGAGTGGCGCATGCCTGTGTGAGAATGGAGGAGATAAGGTTTCCCCTGTCAGGGAAACGTGCTGAGGAGGGGCAGTAATGGGGGGTGGTACTCTAAAGACGCAGACAGACAGGAGACAGACCCTAAAAATGACAGGTGTGGAGGCATTGTGACTGACAATACCAGGCTGAGGACTCACTTGACAATCTTGAGTAATTTCCAGACAGTGACCTAGAAAGGTATAGGCATTTCAAGTCCGAAATCATGTGTAGAGAACTCATTTTTAGATTTATACATTTTCATAATAGGTGGAACTGCAGCTCAGTAGTCCATGAAGGTATCCAAGATTCAGCTGTCATCCTTAAAATTTGGATTACATTTTTTATTTCTCTGTTTTCTTCAGTGTACTTATATTTCTGCCCACATCTGACAAGCAGAGGGAAGTAGGACTGTATCCTGACACCGGTAATAAAAATCTATTTTGTTTCTATTGTTCAGTATGTGTGTCCTTGTCCGGGACAACAAGTTAGGGAGACTGAAATGCTATATGTAATTTGCTTTGTGAAACTGTGCCTTTTTTCTTTTTCTTTTTCTTTTTTTAACTTTCAAGCAGCGGGCTGGTTTGTGAAGGTGTGGCTGTTTATGAAAGCTGACAGGCAACCTGGCGCAGGGTGCGAATGCTGATCCAAAACGGGCCGGACAAATGCCTGCACACACACCAGCGTTCTGTCGCTGGCTGCCCGCGGAGATGTCAAACACAATGATGTGGTGAGAGGCTGCAGGAGAGCTCGCTGCTTGCTGCTAGGAAGTCATGACACACACAAAGGCACACACAAGGACACAGATTCATACACGAGAGTTATCCCAAGAAGCAACATACTCATTGGCTATTGGCTCACTTTTCTCTAACCACAGAACACGCACATAAACACACTGTAGAGAATAACAACAAAGCAGACATATCAACCTAATCCACGTTCAGACTGGAACGATCACCTGTCTTTAGAAAACACAGCTAATGTTTGCACTATTCATCTCACTCTATTGTCTAATTCCGACAACTCGATAATTGTGTTACACATGTCAGGCCCCCGGAGCCCGGACAATCCTGTGAATCGTTTCAAAGTGCCCCAAATTCATTAATTACAGAGTGTGTTAATCTCATTGAGATGGGAGGAAAAGGACCCTCATAACTCATCCAATTAGGTAATTGAGTGCTACTTGGATTAGAGGGAATGAAAGGACAAGCCCCGCTGAGATTGGGGACTTCTGTTTCCGCAGTAAGAATACATACATTGTCGTCCACAGATTACAAGGAAGTATATGCTAAACCTGATCCTATCCATCTAAAAGCTCAACATTCACTTAAAGGCTTTCTCTAGCTGCAAACCTCTAGTCCACACGTTGTCAAGGTACAGGCATTAGTATTGTGCACACATAAAGAGAGGTAAACTAGCTCCTTATGGTGATCAAGCATTTCCACGTGTGTTTGTGACTTGCTACTTCTGCTGTATGAGCCCACACTATTTCTCCTGTGTATAACCTTTAAGGGACACTTAATCCTTTTACCTGTAGTACTATTTTGCAATCTAGATTGTTGGGTGTGAGGTGTCGAGTGTTGGAGATATCAGCCTTGGAGATGTCTGCCTTTTCTCCAATATAAAGGAACTAGATGGCACTCGGCTTGTGGTGCCCAGAACGCCAAAAGATACATTTGAAAAACTCTATAGCAATGTCTCTTTCTAGAAATCATGACCCCAGATACTTCTTTCTGCAGAACTACACCCACCAACCGTACCTCCATGCAGAAGGAAGTCTGCATCTACTACTAGCTCACCTAGCACCACTGAGCTAATGAACATTACAGCTCGGCTGAGGAGAACAGCATCAGCGTTTACATCTTGCAGGGTCATGAGCGCCACAAGCCAAGTGGCATCTAGTTTACATTGCATGCATTTTGAGTGATGGACACTTTTTTCTACTTAAATTGGTGCCTATTGGTTAAAAGTGTAGTGCATGTTTCTGTTTATCCACATGACATGCTTCAAGTGCTTCAAATTCGAAGTTCAGCTCAAGCAATCTATGTCACAGGTCTATGTCTTCTCTAGTGCCCAATCCGGACAGCAGTGAGAAGGGCTTTCCACACTGAACAACAATGAAAAACTTAAGAAAATGCTAGTATATGCTATTGCTAACAACCCTGAGCTATCTGATCTCAAGAAAATCCTGTGTGATCAGTGCATAAGATTCAAGCAAAAAGGCTGTAAGTGCCAAAGTTACTTTAAATGTAGGTCTATTTGTTGAATGTTATTCATGCCAAATAATTACTGACATTGCAAAGAAATGATAAAATCAGAAATTAAGTTACGAACAAACTGTTGGGCAGTCACGGTGACTTGGCGAGAGGTGAGCAAGCCTCAGCGTACTGCAGCAATCAAAGAGGTACTTTGTTTAAGTTGCAGACTACTTGTGCGAAGATGCCAAATTCTATTTCATTTTAAGTATACTGCCTGCCTCAGGGCTCTGTGCCATTTAAAGAGTGGATCCCATAATTCCCCTAAGTGCTTCACATTGCAAAAGGCACTATGTACAAATTAATGAACAAATCAACAAACATGCAGCCAAGTTCTTACTGATGCGCTCCTCTCGAGCAATTAGAAAAAGTATATTATCTAACCTGATGGAACAATAGCAGCACAAACACGTTCCAGCTGGAAAAGGCAAAGTGAAACGTGCCCATCACAGTCTGCAAAATAAAAGGTCTGAGAGGGTCAATCATAGACAGAGTGCATAATGCGGATATCTGTTGAGTGTGTGTGTGTGTGTGTGTGTGTGTGTGTATGTGTTTTCGTTGAGCAGTCTGCCTGTCTGCCTGCAGAGCAGCCCAGATTATGCATGAATCGGGCTGCTTATCAGCTGACCTTTAAATTGGAGCCGCAGAGCGACTGCAGGCCCAAGGGCTGACGCTCGCACCTGATTGGCTGCTCCGCCTCAGACCTGCTGACAATAGAAATTAACAGAGCCAGGTGGGCATGTCCGCAGGCGGAAGAAGTATAGGAGTTGAGGGAGATAGGGGGAGGTGGGGTCTGCATTAATATAAAAATATATTTCCAGTATTTTCCTCATTTTCATCTTTTCTTAAGCTTCAGGAGAGAAGGAAAAAGTCATTATGTGCTGTGAAGCATGCTAACGGTGGAGCAGGTAAGAAAAGACGAGCTCGGCATTACCTGGATTTCATCTCTCGCTCACTCATGCTATCTTCCCCTCTATCTCCCTCTTTTCTCTCTCAGTTCCTCCCACTCATTCTGTATTTTAATGGCGGAGGGGTCTTGGCAGGCTGTGATTGCTTGATAGATAGATATCTCCCGTTGGAGAGGGGTACATGGAAGAGGAGACGGGGGCTGAGGATGAGGTGTGTGTTCTGTCGTCCGCAGGGACAAGGAGCTCTGTGCGTCTGTGGAGGATGATGGATTACATGGGGGCCATGGGTTTGTGTGTGTGTGGGGTGGAGGTGCGTGGTGCCCTCCGTTCTGTCACTATGTACACAGTGAAAGCATGGCAGTGAATTAATTTTTCACAACGGCAGCTGGAAAAGGTCATTAAATAAAACAAATGTTTGTGAATGGGAATCCCCAGGAATTAACTTCAACACCGTATACGCAACTGCGTGGTGTTCTGCCAGTAAACGGGAGCATTACGTTGTACTGTGGACAAGAGCACAGGTGGCTGAGAACGCTGGCATACGCTTGGCCTTCTGTCAGATTAAAATGAGTTGGAAAAAAATGCTTTGGATTACATTTGCCTGTGTGTGTGTGTGTGTGTGTGTGTGTGTGTGTGTGTGTGTGTGTGTGTGTGTGTGTGCGTTCATGGCGGCCATTTCACATGTGACAGTTACATGTACATGATCTCCATCCAAAGATGATGAAGTGTCCTTGCCTCCTTGTTCCTGACTGCCCTTCTGTCAGGCAGCGGGAGGGGTTATGAGGTCAGCCAGCTCTTCCTGTTTATTTCCATTCCAACGATCAGCTTGGGCTGTAACTGATCTGTCGCATTCGTGGAGACGTCCAACATGAGTTGTGAGTGTGGGTATACCATGTGTGCATGTGTGTGTCATGTGATACACAGATAAAGCAGGCCCACGGGGAAGACAGAGTGGCCAGCCACAGTGCTGCATCTGTCACCAACACAAAAACCTCACCAGTTGCCCAGGCACATAAGACAGAGAGCCACTATAACAACCTCTGCATGTGTGTGTGTGTGTGTGTGTGTGTGTGTGTGTGTGTGTGTGTGTGTGGGCTCAGCAATGCATGTGGGTGAGACCTTATCATAGCTGGACACATTCCTAGCAGGAAGATAAAAGAGGCCAAATGAACCAGATCACCGCAGCGCGTGTGAGCAATATATGTATGGGTGTGAGAATGTGTGTTTCAGTGTGTTAGTGTGTTGTGTGTGTGAGAGGGAGAGTGTTTGTCAGTGATGAATAGGAGTTTAAGGACCTACACCTTACAGATAAGCGGAGAAAATCATCAGGACAACAACAACAATGCCACAATGTGGGCTCAAATAAATACCAGAGGAGCCCTCCAGGCAAACATCAACCACATTCAGACACAATGTAGAGCGAAGTAGAAGCTGAAGATTTCATGAAAAACAACCCCTTATGTAGTCTCTGCCCATTTGTATTTCTAAAAAATAGCAAGGCTAAATGAAAAGAAGTTAAACTGAGTGAACTGTGTTTCAAGCTATCTTCAGTGTGTACTGGTCACTGGCTGGCCTATCCTCGTGTATTTATAACTAGGCTGATATCACAGGCTGAAAATTTCTGCCTATATCAGTTTGAAACACATATATTGTATCCTTGTATATATTGGCAGAGATGGAGACAAAATTTCAGAGGAGTAAACTGCAGCAATACATGTTTTATTTGTGACATTTAATGATTGTTTTCCAATTCAGCTTAAAGGCACAGTTCACCTCAAGAATTATAATAAATAAATAAATAAAATAAAATAAATTCCTCTAAAGATTGTTCTGGTGTGACTTGTAAATTGTTGGAGGTATCGGCCGTAGAGATGTCTACCCTCTCCTGAATATAATGGCGCTCAGCTTGTGTTGTTCAAGCGCCAAAAAATAGACGTAGCGTAACGCAGTAGCAGGACAAGTTGATGAAGATGTATCTTACTACATAATGATGGAAATTCTGTCTGTGGGTGTGTCTGTGTCTCTGTTCTATGTTTTTCTCCTCACTGACTTGGTCAATCCATGTGAAATTTGGCACAGTGGTAGAGGGTCATGGGAGGATGCGAATGAAGCAATATTACATCAATTGGCCAAAGGGGGGCGCATTAGCAACCGACTAAAACTGCAAACTTTGAATGGGCATATCTCATGCCCCGTATGTCGTAGAGACATGAAACTTTGCACAGAGATGCCTCTCCTCATGAGGAACAAATCTGCCTCAAGAACCCATAACTTCCAGTTATATAGATTTTCCGCCATTTTGAATTTTTTGAAAAACACTTCAAATCGATCTCTTCCTAGGAAGTTTGACCGATCTGCATGAAACTTGGTGAACATAATCTAGGGACCAATATCTAAAGTTCCCTCTTGGCAAAAGTTGGAAAACTTACTAAAACTGAGCTTCTATGAGGCAATGAATATTGCGGAGGGCGTGGCTCATCACATAAAGGTGTATAACATCTCAAGGGTTTCACCGATCACCATGCAACTTTGTAGGCATATGACCACACATGATCTGAGGGGACTCCTCCATTATTGACCCCATCAAACAAAATGGGGGTGCTAGAGAGCTAATTTCTTATCTAGGCCTAACCACCATATCGATATTTTACTAAAGTTGGTAGATATGTAGAACAGGAAGCCTCAAGGTGACTGGAGAAATTTAACTCTAATTGGCAACTGGGTGGCGCTATAACAACAGAAAAATGCTTAAAAATGGCTAAAATGCGACCGATCACTGTGGCTCCCCCTGTGGCCCAATGTTTTGTTGTTTTTTTCTCATTTTTGGTATGACTAAGTCATGGTATGGAATGCTGTACATAATCACGGAAACTGTCAGTGTGTCATTCTGTCAGTCAGTCATTCTGTCTGTCTCACATTTTTCTACTCACTGACGTGGTCAATCTATGTGAAACTGCACACAGGCATTGAGGACTGGCATAGGTAGAAGGTGACGAAGCTACCAATGGGTATGGACTAGTATGTTATACTAATATCTATATTTAATTTCTTGTAAGGCAAAGACAATTGTTATTATATATATCACACATTTAGACTGGTTTATACTTGTAAGTCACTGACAACTGCTCATTTATATTATACACTACGATAGGTTTATGTAAGACAGATATTTGGTAATTACTATCATACACATATACATGGGTTATTTTTGTGTGACAAAGTTAAAGGTAATAAAAATAGTGTATTAGGAAAAGTCTTAGGTATAGGTTTATCTATATTATGATTCATTCAATCAGTGACTCATGGGGAAGGGGTGGAATTTAATAAGGTTATACTTCCTCCCTTCTACCTTACATTGACATTTGCTTTTTTTATTATACTTTTCATTAATTGTAAATACTATTGTCTTTCTGTCTGTCTGCTTGTTTCTATGTTCATGTCTTTTTATTTAGACCTTCTTGCGAGCAGTTTCATGTAGGAACTATTTTCTTTCTACCATAGGACACCCACCAACTGTATCACCACACAAAAGATATTCGTATATTTGATGTTGGGGGTGAACTGTGCCTTTAACATACATACAAATACAGATTTATTATATTTGTTAATAAAGTTTAATGTTTAACTGTAAAAGGTCTTTGGTCAGACATATCTATCATAAACATTTGTTTAAAGGTATACTATGCAGAAATTGTTGGCTACCGTTTGTAACTAGTATCGCCAGCGAAAGTGAACGTCAACAACACAACTGTCCACTTGGCATTTCGCCTCACTATATCTGTGTTTTTCTGCACTGGAATTAGTTTTGTATGGTAATAGTGCAAACACTGTATTTTATGATGACAGCATTTAATGTTGGTCGCTCATGTCCAGCCACTATCTAATCCACCAGATAAGGTGGGTATTGGCACTGATTTGATCCCTATTCAAGACACTGGAATATTTTCTCAGTGTAGTTTACTACGCTGCCCTACACGACTCCACACACTCTGTTTCTCTCCTTCTCAGATGACGTACAGTAGATGAGTCCCCTTCCTTTCAAGCTCAGAAGAGGAATTTGCTGGATGAGGGAGCACATCTCTCCTTCATAAGGAACGTTGTTGCATTTCATTAGGGATAAGATTCATCACAGCAAGCAAACAAGAGAGCCGTGCAAATCGCATTGGAGGAATTCCTACACTATCCTCAACATTGTCTCTCACACACACACACACACACACACACACACACACACAAACACAGCTGATATGCAAAAGGCACAAAGCAAACAAAAGCTAAGAGCGCTGATTCAGGAGACAAAGGGGTACATCAAGGACGGTGATACTGTGTGATTGCTCATTATTGCGAGCTTCAAAATGACGCATTACTGTGTCAGTGGTAAGAATGGCAGCCGGCTGCCTGGAGTTAAACGGCCACATTTTTTCTCACTGAACAATGGAGCTGTTCCTTCTGCAGAGGCCTGGATCCCAGAGAGGCTGAGCATGTGGGGCGTGAGTGTGCTCTCCTGGTCAGAGGTCCAGTGCTCTGTCTGAGTGAGAGGACACCCGAGGGTCCATTTTGGAGATGGCTGTAAAGCTCCAGCTCTGACCCCGGAAAAATGGCTCAGATAAGGCCTGTATACAGACCAATTTAACAGGTCACGACCCTGTCTCAGAGTGGGAGCGACACAGCGGGAGTGTGTGAACACAGCCTAGGGGATCTGTCCCATGATGAGATACTGGTGATATCTAAGTGTAGCCCTGACGCTGCAGCAGTGGCTGTCAGCCCATTGATTCACAGCTAGAACAACTGGGGAGACAGGGACACAGTCAGGTTCTGTAGCTGGGACAGCATGTGATTATATGTGTCTTTTGGTATATGAGAGCATGTAGTGGACGTCCAGTGGAGCATTATGTGCTCCAGGCAGGCAGACCTAAGGAACAGTGAACAGAGAGACAGAAAGCTGGGGCCTTCACCCACACTGAGGTCAACAGCTGCATATGGCACACAACAGATCTATTCATGACAGATGTACACAAATGCAGACACACACTTGGCACATACTGGACAGAGGCCTGTTTGTGGCTCAAGAGATAAGAGGGATGCCATGCAAGCTCTGTGAGTTACAGTGTGGGAGAGCCAAAGGGAGATGTTACCACACACTACTAGACAGTCCTCTGTGTCTTCTAGTGTATTAAACACAATGATCGTGCCTGTCTGCTAAAGGCAGCACGCTGGCTCCGGTTGAGACAACTGACTGAGCGTGGGATGGAGCTGGAGGTGTATATAAGCAATATTAGATAATAGATGGACTTCAATGAAAGCTTTGATATCGATATAAACAAGCCACATAAAACAGAAGTGAGACAGAGACAATGGCACGCAGAGTGAGTGAGACAACAACAACCCTGAAATATTTGCGTATTAGAAAGAAAGAACACAGAGTTCTGATTCACAGAGTGTTTGGCCCCCAGAAGAGAAGCGTATATTTTCTGTTTTTGAAGTCGTATCTTTGTGTGTTAGCAGGGAGTGGGTGGTGCAGGACATGATCTGACAGCTTATCTGACAGTAAATCCCCAAATGGAAAAGGAAAAATATAGAAATACTCTATCTAATATCTATCTATCTGTTAGGGATTGGCACTCTAGTACTTACATACTCTATTTGACTTCAGTATTTGCTCGCCATATTGCGCCCAACCTCCCACATGTAAACAAAATGGGTGCTGCTGCTGAGGAAGTGTGAGTTTGCACCAAACGCCAGTCCACACGCTGACACACACAGTGACAGGGCTAACATTTAGCATCAAAAGGTTAACATTACCCAAACACCCAATTACCCAATTTCTGTGTCAGTGTACAGCTTCACTCATTCAAGCAATACTCATTGCCCCGCTGTTGCTCTGTCACTCTGTTTATCATGAGACTGCTGCTGAGGAAGTGTGAGCTATGCACCCAGTGCCAGTCCACACACTGACACACACAGTGACAGGGCTAACTGTTAGCATCACATGGTTAACATTACCTACCCTGCTTATTAATGAATTTACCAACAGTCGAGCCATTTTGGAGTCAGTGTGAGTTTGTTGGAACCATTAAAAAGCTGTGTCGGATGTTAGCTGCTGTTACTGTGTTAGCTCATGCTAACTGGACAGTTTTAGGGTTTAAATGGCTAATTGAAGCCTGGTTGTCTGAGAAAGAAATTTCAAATCGCACTTGTTTACTGTTTTTGGCCAATTTACATTCCTGTTCATGGGTAAGATGTTTCTTGTGGTTATATATAAATAGTGTATACTTCACATTGGTTAAACTCTCCCTCTCTCTTTCAGTCTCAACTATAACTAAACTTTAAGAAGAGATAAACTCTACTGTATACCTATAAAGTGCAGAACATGAAGCACTGTCCTTGTTTAGCTGATTGGGTCCTGTGCTTTGGCAGCTGTATGGACCCCTCTCTGGCCTAGACTGGTCTCTCTGGAAGAGGTCAATAGCAGGGATGTCTGCCAGGTGAGAGGTTGGCTCGGGTTTAATCGATGCGCGCCAGAGGAGGACAGACAAGCGGGCAGGCAGGTAGACAGGCCGGCACGGTAACTACCAGGCAGAGATAAAACTATTCCTGGTGGGGTTCACCGGCCAACTGCTGAGCCTGCGCTGTGGCAGAGAAACTCGCGCTTCAAAACGGTTTAGGGGATTGATTTGACAGCTAATTTACAGAGGAGATTTGCATATGGCCATGTGCTAATAAGGCAGGCTTTTCTTTGCCATCCTTTGTCTTTCCCCGCTATCTCTTTCGGCTTTCGCCTTCCTTTTTTTAGACCTCAGCAAATAGTAACAGATAATGTAAGCGAATTAAAGAGACAAGAGATTCAAATTGGATATTGATTAAGAGACTAAAGCCTTGTGTTTTCTCCTGTTAAAGCCTGTGTTTAAATGATTGATTCACAATGTCACTCTCTACATCCTACTGACTGTGTGGTGAGCCGTGTTTGGGATCGGTTGTGCCTCTAAGCCCTTCAATGGGCCCACATCATGTCACGCCATGCTAAGTGCTTTGACACAGCGGCACAAAGAGCCCTGCCTATCTGATGCCAATCTCCCCAGGTCTTGGTGTCACCCAGGTGGAGGCTTTCAGAGAGAGCAAGGACAAAGTCTCCTCCTCAGCAGTGCTGCACAATGCAGCCTGACTGACAGCAGAAAGGACAAAATGGAGCTTCTCTGTCAAGTGGATGTTAAAGTGGTGGGAGGAAAAGGAAAAAGGATTCAGGGACAGGTGCATACATTGGATCCACAGAGGAAACAACAAGTAGAAAACAGGATGCTTTCTACCTGGAAGTCACAAGATTCACAGTCAAACAAGTTGTGACATCAAACATCTGCATGGCATTTTCTTGAACTGAGCCGCTCTGTGGAATCACTTAGATTAACTTGACCGTAGCCTTAATGCAGGCTACACACTGCACATGAACACCTATCAGTGCTTTTCACATAAATGTTTGCTGTTCCTTAACTCACTGTCGTAGTGGCAGTGCTAGCACAAAAAATGATTTATAACACAAAGGGACGTGCTCACACAATGACTGCTCCACAAAAGCGCAGAGCCCCGTCATGCTGACACACCATCTGTCCACGAATTAACACTCAACCATTTGCATTGCTGGAAACTCACTCTTCATGTTCTTGAAGATGTTGAAAATGGGGAGGATCTGTCTGTAGTAAGGCACCAGAGCCTCTCCCATCATGTCTCCGGACACCACCAAATGCTGCAGGACTTTAAGGGTGGTGCAGATCACCTGACGGTTCCTGGTGTTCAGGGCATCTGGAGGGCAGAGACAGATGGCAAAGGTCAACTGAGGCCTAGAGTTTAAAAAAATGGGGCTGCAAGGGCAAATGGTCAGTCTTTTCTTAGATCTGATTTAAAGGTTGTTTGTTCAGGCAGGTGGAGGTACAGTAAATGTGAAGCGATTCTGACAGCTGCAACTATATGGTTCATAAGAGTGGGCTTAGCATACACTCACAGCCAAATTACACATAAATCTTAACCCCCACATACTCCCTTTCCCTTGAAAGCATTTCCTTTATAGCTGGGCTTTGATTTAGACTGGCTTGTCTGCAATCAGTGATTTCAAATGCACTGGGGAGGCAGGAGTACGTGAGAGCCAATCACTGGGCTATTTGGCCTACAGCTGCACTTAACTCCATCTCCCACTGATAGAGAGAACAAAAGGGAATGATGGTGGGAGAGATGGAGGGCTAGAGAGATCAAGAGAGACAAATTCAGAAAGAGAAAGAGGGAAGGGGGGAAAAACAACAAAAGACAAAATGGCAGAAAGAGAGCTGAAGAGATGTGACAGGCGGAGGGCAAAGGCTCAGAAAATAACTGTGATTAGCAACTAAGACTGACATATTTTTCTAGTTCCTTACGCCTGTTTTATTTGTGCTTTTCTAAGTTGCTTTTTTTTATTTTTATTTGAGCTTCTGCGTGAGCGCTGGTAATTCCCTGTGCAGACTGTCAGCATACCTCAAGTTAGAAAAACAGACCTGAGATATTTATCTTTATCAAACCTTAAACTGTCATTTGATGCCTTCTTTTACAAAAAAAGATTGTAATGGCATCACAGTGCCTATTTTGCCAGTAAGCACCTACAACAACAAGAATGAAAGACATGAAAAAAACAACATTTCATAAAGAAAGAGTCAAAACAAAGAAAACAGAATGAGCAGAGACACTGAGGGCTTGCAGTTGACGGAGATGAGGGAAATGTGTTAGTAGGTGAGAGAGAGATATAGAGAAAGGAGAGAGGTATTTGCTGTAGAAAATAAAACACTTACTGCAGAGCATATCTACGATTAACAGCCTGGGGCAGTATTGTCTGCACACAGTTCTCAACATGGAGGTGGCTAGCAGCTAATAGTGCTAACACGATATAAACAGCGCTCACAACAGCAACAGCACTGACAGAGCTAACCAGTCCCTTCGGGATTTCGTGGGCTGTTTTTGTGATTGCTGCGGCCTGAAATTCCTGATTTCATGCCAACTATCTAAAACATTGGAGTGCATGCATTTGTGCTGTGTTTAGAGCATTGAAATCACAGGAGCGACTGAAAATTGCAAAAACATTAGCAATGCTTTCTCAGTTTCAGAGCCTATTAAATAAATAGAATTTATTATGATGGTATGGGGGATGGATGGGAGAGGTGCATCAACAGCTGATCACCAACACCGCCGGTCCTTCAGCAGCTTCGCCGATACTGAACCAGCTGTGTGGCATCATGTGCAAATGAACAGTGTTTGGCTTTGCCCCGTGTCGCTGCCAGCACCCAGACCTCCACTGCTGGATGGCCAGGGATCTCTGAAGTCAAACAATGTTCATCTGCACACAATGCGATGACACACAGCTGAATATCAGCAAAGTTTCCCTGCTCCCTTCACTGGTTCCTGTACAGCAGGGTCTGTCTTTTTTTCACTGTTGTAATCATTAAAAAGCAAAAGCAGCATGTGTATACATTCAGTAGGCTATATCTTCAGTAGCTAGCTAGCTAGCCCTACAGGTTTCAGGGTTTGATTTTGGTTTTAGAACAGGGAAGAAGCTTTTTCCAACCTCTCCAGGTAACGAGTATCATCAATACACAACGTGCCCCAGGCACAACATTTAGCTCCAAATCCACAAAACCAGCCTGAAAATGATGGAAATCTGAAACGACTGCATTAGAGTCAATGGAGCACAGCTGTGTTGTTGTCAGACCGTGGTCTGAGCCGACCCGATGCTACGTTATGATTGGCCAGTCTGCGTCCAGGGGCGGGACTTAGTGAGGGGTACATATAGACACTACAATGGCTCGACTTTGTTTTTAAACTTGTTAATAACCTCTGGGTAAAATTAGCTGTGTGATGCTAACGGTTACGGTGCAGATGTGGTGATTGGACAAAATAGCAAGGTTGCGCAGAATTCACAGGGATTGGATGAATTTGTTTACTTGTTGCAATTGCAACATCGCAAAATCCTAGATGGACTATCTAACATTGTTAACCTGAGGGGGGGAAAGTGGAGGGAGGTGCTACATCGTCTCACTCATCAGCCATAAGCACAATATGAACACGGAACATAGTGGCAGCAATAAGCTAGCCAGTGGGACACACTCACAGTGACTCATAGGCTCTAACATGCATGTGCTGCCAAACAACACACAAACAGGTGGTGACTTCACCAGCTGCTCATGACACCATTACTCCACTATATCTCTGCATGGCAAATACCTGTTTGCTGCTACATTATAGAGTTGTCAAAAGTATCGATACTCTGAAAAGTATCGAGGATCAGAGCAGCTAGTTTTGGTCAAAAATGATAAAGGAAAAAGCTCTCTTTGGAACTATTTAGTGAAATGAATACAGCACGCTGCAGACGGCAGGTACAGCCCCTCCCCTCACTAGCAGCTGAGCAGCTGGTGGCGCCAGCATCAAACTAAAATATAACTTCTAACATTAATGTGGGAGCTAAGCAGAAAACTTTATCAGTCATGCCTGTCTGTAACATTAATAGACAATGTTAGTTTAACAGGACAACACAATTATGCGTCTGAAAAGTTATGTTAACTGTAAGGTCACATATTGAAACTGAAAAAACGTAACCCCTGGTTCTCTCATCACATAGTGAGGTAGAAATAGGAGCATCCTGAGCCTAAACTACCAACTCTATTTGATCAGCAACGAAAATATGGTGCCAATTCACCAGAAGCACAGAAAATAAACAGGGCTGTAGATAAATACATTTGTATGGACAGATCTTGTTTCTGGTTGTTATTTATTTTGGGGGTATTTTTTTTGTTGTTTTTGTTTTGATGTTACTGTTCTGATCTTTATTCAAAAAATGACATGCCTCTTAATTTTTGGCTGCTTTATCGAAAATGATATGAAATGATATCAAGTATTGAATATTTTCCTGGGTATCTCGAGTTTGAAATTTTAGTATCGTGACAACCCTACTACATTAATGCTCTTGATTTTGAATACGGCTCCTCTAATGCCCCATCTCCCTCTTTCAATTCTTCTTTTCTCTCTTGACACCTGACTTTGCGAGGGGGGTGGTCACATTAACTCTAACAAAACAAATGGCCGCCGCTGGAAAGGCTGGAAAAACAAAAATGATGAAACGTGTTTGGTCTTCAGTGATGTTGATGACGCCAACGCTCGCTGCCACAAGTGCAATAAAGTGTCTGTTTTACAAGCAACCAGGAGGCAATGCTACTAATTTGGTTCAGCGCCTGTTGAGTCAACAACATAAATTCACACAAATGCGCACTCTTCAGCGGCTGTGCCACAGTCCTCCGTCTTCCACAGGGCTTCTCTTTTTCCTCATCCACTGCAAGTCATGTTACTATGCATCCACCGAGCCAATTTTCATCCCTTGCACCATATTGAAATTGACAAAGAACAATGACTGACGGAGAACGAGAGCATCAACCCTAAAATATTGTGTGACAGTTAGACCACGTACTGCATCACTCTCTGCCTTTGTTAAAACAGCTCATATGCAAATACAAAGTTGTCACAAGTGTACATTCGCATGTAACAGTCACACAGTGAAACACACACAATCACGCAGGGATGCACACGTTCCAACATGCACGCAGACACATTTAAAAGCAATGAGACAAAATGTCAGCCTCAGCCATGAGCACAGGCGGCACTGAACACGGCTGCAACCGAATATGAAGGAGGTTATACAATGTGGAAGAGTCATATAAACAACAAGTGGCTCATAGGTCAAAGGGATAAAACATTTTACACTTGCACTGATTCAAGTTTGTGTATGCATGTGAGGAAAATGACTAGTCTTTTGTTTTGTGTCCATTTGAGAGTCTGTCTTTGTCTCTGTCGGTGTGTGTGTGTGTGTGTGTGTGTGTGAGGCCTATACAGAGGACCAGCCCGCAGCTGAGATGATGCTGAATGAGCGAATGCATTGTGCCTCGTGCCATCTCTCCATCTTTGCCTTAGTGTCTCCCCAGATAGACAAGCGCGGAGATATCTGCCATCACCAAGATAAGGTGGAATGTGGAATGACAGGAATTTCAAACCTACATAACAAACAATGAAATTCTAATTACCAGCCAGCGCAAACAATTTTCCCTGCTGTGACATTTGGACCGCGGGACTGTTCAATTATTCATCGGCACTCTCGCCTTGTTGGGAAAAAAAGAGAGAGAGAGAGAGAGAGAGAGAGAGAGAGAGAGAGAAAAAAAAAAAAAATTAAAAGAGCTGGAGAGAAGGCAGCTGAGGGTCTGATATATTAATGCTTGTATAAAATCTGTGTTGGGACAAATCTGAATAAAGTAGTAATCTATTCATGCAAGGACCTGTTTCATATTCAGAGTGAAAATAAAACAGTGGTGACCTTGTACTCTGTTTCCTGTAAAATGTCAGAGGTAGGGTGATACGTTGGAGAGTTTAGTGGCGAATTGTTCTCGCTACGAGTATAAATACACTTTTCAGATCAGAAGAAGATGTTCCCGTGCAGAGGCGTAACTGAGGCTCTTCTTGTAATGAAAGTCTCATTTTGGTCCAAAGCTGAACAAATGTTATGCCAATCAACTGAGGCTCAATGGAGGCATGGCTCTGAATCCTCCTCCCTATTTAAGGAAGCCAGAAAAACCCAAACCACAGCATTTCAGTAAGAGTTACCCTTTCTTCTTAAGTCACCATGGTACTGTTGAGCTGAGCAGGACATTTTTACCTTAACTCACAGAAATATCAGTGTTTAATATAAAATCATATTCTTTCTGCACTTTCAGCTTTTTTGAGGACAAAAAAACCTTAAATTCATCAAAAGTGCAGAGGTGTATTAAATCCATCGTTAAAAGTGTCTTTTATTTTCTTGTTGCACACAGGGTGAAAGGAACAGGGTGTACAGTGGGAAAGAGTTCAGTCTTTCAGTCACTGAGGACAGGGCCTCAGAGTATAATGTCAGCCAGAGCCTCCTTCATTGTGTATTCTCATTGGGTGACCTGCAGTCATCATCAAAATTCACCAGGGCCTGACGTGACTCAGTCGCTCTGCAGATAAGAGCCTGCCAGCCACATTGAAGATGTATTAACGTCAGAGGAGAAAAATATATATCTTGCCATTTTAGTCTGCAGACGGGTATTTTACTTTCTTCCTCTTTCCACCATCCCCTCTTCTTTCCTGCTCCATAGAAAAGTAATTAATCTGCAACAGAGACACGGACTGGCGGCTTTGCCTTGTGGATGGCGAAACAGGCCCGATTTTTAATAAACCAAGAAGTTAATAAGGAGCAGGCCATTTAAAATTCCATTATCAGTGCGAAGTGTGTGTTTTCATGAGGAGCATAACCATCACCTTTGGTCTGGCCTCCCCGAGGCAAATGACCAAAACTGCTGAGGGATTTGAATTTATAAACTACTGTCTAAGTTAGCGAGTGGCCCGGTCGTTCTGTGCATAATGTCAAGTTGTGTGTAAAGTGGATGCCTCTTGATGAAGGACAAAATGGACATGAGGCTGTTCAAATATTTAAAATATCAGTGGAAAGATGCTGACAAATCATGCACCTATGAAACAACATAATGCACGAGTAAGCTATGAAAATGATTTAATCCTCACACACTGCTCATATTTTACCTTCACAGTATGGACTCCAAGAATCCCCTCTTAACAAGTATCTATACCAAATTTTGAAGCACAGATGTATTTAGAATGCAAAAATTACTAATAACGTTAAGCCAAGAGTAGAGGTAAGTTCGCTAGCTGCTAGGCTAATTTATGCAATGTAAACATGCTAAAGCTAATAATGGGTCACTAGCAAAAAACAATTGTTTTGTCTCTGAGCCTTGACAGTCCTTCCAGAAAATCTTTCTGTCAGAAAGCCAGTTTAAAGTTTAAAGTAAGCTTACTTACATTATTTGTGTTGTTTTTATCTTTTAAGGCCAAAAGCAAAAGAGAGTTGGCAGCTTCTTCTGTAACCGACTGTGTTAAATGGGCAGATGTCTCATATCAATTGCAGGCCCCTAAATCACATCGAATCGAAATCGTATCGTGGCAGACTTTGTATATCGACAAATCGAATCATTGTCCAAAGAATCCACATAATATCCTGTCGTGGTGATTTACACTTCTTCCTATCACCACTATTTTGTATGTGCATTATGATCATGCCAAAGCTGTTTTGCTCCCCTACTGTTTCAAGATTTCCCCTGACACTTTGATGACCGACAGGTGTCTGTCTCAGTGGGAGCCTGGGCGAATGTGGTGGAGTGTAGGCAGTTCTCATGTCAAGGTCCCATTTGAACTCTGTCACTACTGTCCCACTAAAAATATAAACAGACAGCATTTTCAGCTTCAACATTTCCTCAAAGGCTGTCAAATTTGATCCAAACAGTGTGTAAGGGTTAAATTCATTCAACAAATTCATTCTAATACAACACTGCTTTTTCCATCACTCAGAATATAAGAATACTATCATTAAAAATACAGTGTAATTCATGCAGACTCAAAGCTGGATATGTCAGACTGAGATGTGTAATGGGTAAGACCTTGCAGAGTGTGTTCAGAGCAGTGTGTAGTGTGGTGACAGACTCTGTGCCAGGGTCAGTCTGTCACTGTGTCTCCAACAGCCCTGCCTAGTGTTGGCCGTTACGCCCCTCTGCCTCCACAGACGTCCAACACCCACACATAAACAAAGAACACACACACACACACACTTCCATACACGTACACACCACCAGCCAACTGCCCATGACATGAACACTATTCCAGGCTCACTGGGCGCCACTTAAAGGCTCCCACTTTGAAACTGACACTCCACTTGGCAGCGGCGCCAAACAAAAGACAGTGTGTGTGTGTGCATGTGTGAGACTGTGACTCTGTGCATGTGTGCTGAAATTCTCCAACAAAAGCCACACTCTGCATTCCTCTAACTTCTTTGTACCTTGTGTTTGCCGCACATGAAACCCTCTGTGTCTACATCACTATAAATTCTGATGTCCATGGTCACACACCACTCTGACCTGGGATGTGACCTTTCCGCCCACATCCATCTGCCTACTGCGTGGGTGTGCGTGGAAACGTGTCAGCGTGGAAAGGTAAGGAGGCACACCACGATGACACAGTTAAATGTAGCATGTCACCACATTGCACCTGGCAGATTATCAGGCATGCTTTTAGAGCCAACCTCTTCCCGCAAACGCAAAAACAAGGACGCTTCGCCCTGAGGGTTAATGTAATAATAGGAACCGTATGACTGCGAAACCAAATTAGGACGTGTCACAGGACTGGTTGTACGGTAATGTTAGAATCTGTTGTAGCGCAAGTGTGTAAGACAGGTGAGTCTATTCCTGGTAAAGTATGTTGTCCTATTTTGGTTGCACTCCCTTTGCTGCTGCAGTGTCATTGTGTGTAATTATTCAAAAATACATCTTAGATATAGAGGCATGTTAATATTGATTCAATCGTTTCATTTTATATTGATAACACAGTTCATTTAATATATTCTCACATTTTTTTAAGATAGGTTATTTTATTTTTTTTAGAAAATTATACAGGACTTTCCTTATGATACCTCATGTTTCCTACCAACTAAATAAATCTTTTTATTTAATCATGTGTGTATTATTAGCTTTTCATTTATTAAAGGCTGCAGTGAGCTGCGATTGCGATTTTTTCTGTGGTGTTCCTCAAGGTCTTGGTGTTGTACTGTAGTATTTTGGATGGATTTTTTTAACATTTATATCAATTCTCAAGTGGTAAAAATGCTTAAATTAGATGCCAGATCTGTGTAAAAAATGGTATCAACCCAAAAAATGCTGCAACAATTTATGAGAAATAATTCAGCATGGAAACGACCATCATATTCTGCCATCACCATGTGCTAAGCCCTTATACACTCTAAACTTTACCATAACTCATCTCAAGCTAATCTTCATGTTCCCAGCTTTTATGTAAATACACCACGTCTATGTGGCATGTACTGTTGACCTGCTATCTCCCCCTAAAGATTCTTGTCCCCCACTAAGAAAGACAATGATTGATTCTTGTAGGATGGGGTGGAGTGGACGATAAATAAAATGAAAGATTAGATTAGACTGAATAGACTAGGGGAAAAAACATGTGGGGTTGGGGTGGGGGGTTAGCTGTGGAAGACAAGACTGCAGAGGTGTTTGTTTTTTTTAATGCGGTTATCAAAATAGTAAATAATGAAATAATGACATGCAAAAAAAACATATTAAGGCTGCAATTAAACTCTAACTGAGAAGATTACTTGTCTCAGCCTCTTCTAAAATAATAATAATAATATTTACTTACAAAAAGGGTTTGTAAAACTAATTAAAATAAAAAGATAGTCGGAACATTTTTGCTGCAGATGTCCACTGAATAGTTGCTGTATTTTAATGGTTGACGACTGCTGTGATAATGTTCCTGTGTGATAATTACAACATATTTTAGTACTAAAACAATAATATCAAGTTACACATATTTTAAATGCACAATGTTCGTCTCTCCTGCTCGATGTATAGCTGTGATGTTAACCTTACTGGGACATTTTAACCAATACTCTAATTGTATTCAGGCTGACACAATACCAGCATTTGTGAGGTATTTCTTCAGTCTTGAGATAACCACATTTTCCAGCAGTGGCTGGGGAACACAGTGAAGGTAAAATGACATCAACACACATGGGGGTCACTTGGGAAAGGAGCTGTGATTTGTAAACCGTGAGAGTAGACACCCTCGCGGACTTACTCTTGATGGGCATGATGAGCTGGGGAATGACAGGTTGAATCTTGGGGCCTCCATGCTCCAGCATGTCATGGACTCCCTGGCGGGCAAAGAACTCATACGGATGAACGGTCTCACATAAGCCATCAAAGAACAGAGGCAGATAGTGGTGGTAGTCCAGCTTCTCGATCTCCACCTGAGGACGGAAATTTACATTTACATTACAGGCATTATTAGCTGTTTCTTTAATCCAATGAGATGGAAAAAGACAGACGGGGTTTAGTTTCTGTCCTTTGCTCAAGGGCATTTGTTGGAGCATATGGCTGTTGATGGAGACATTAGCTAGCAGCAGGAAGGAACTTTTTGTTTACTGGACAGTCTCTCTCTATCCACTAAATCTGCAATACAGCAGATGAACATTCACAGTGTTCTCCAGGAAATCAGTTATTGCCATAAAGCTCTCTTTCATTATTTGGCCTTTCTTTTTGTTTGTCCTTGGCTTTACACAAAATCTAGGCCCAAAGCTTCTCTTAAAGCCATTTCTAACCCTTACAGTAAATGCATACTCACACACACTCAGCCACCTACACCCACACACACAATGACTAGGGGGACAGCTGTTCAGGAGATCATGACACAGCGGCATGTGGCATCTTGTGGGCTGACATGTTAACACCTGTTTACACCATTTACAGGACAGACAGATAGGCGCGCACACACACAATCAGGCGGTAGATTAAGACATTCGTCCAGCTACAGGGCACGAGCAGGCTTTGATGTTGTTTAGCTGAGTGTGTGACACACAAGTCTTTCATGTGTGTGAAGCCATCAGAGGAAAGCCACTCAGGCACACTGGGCTGGAACGAACAGCTGACCCAGAGGAGGCTGTCCTTAAGCCTCGTGTGTGTGCATGTGTGTGTTCTGAAAATCATATAAAATGGCTCATGCAGTATCTGTGTGTACTCGATCGAGCCACTGAGTGTGCATTTACAACGGGGGTATCAGCTGTGGCACTGCGTCCCAGTGGCACTATTGTTGAGTGAGGGGTTAGAGGTTGAATGGGTGATTCTGTTTTTCATGTAATGAAAGGTAATCCCTTTGGTGTGGAGGCAAATAGCCCCCAGCAGCCTGCAGTCCTTGAGGACAGCTGAAGCCATAAGGAGACTCTCTCGTCCACACACACACGCACATGCACACACACATGGGTATATACAAACACACAAGCACCCTGCTGGGTCACACTGGTCTGTGCTGAAATGTCACCCCGGCAGTGGCGCTTGGTGCTTTCAAGTCCCCAGCCCTCGTCCAGCCACCGGTCAGAGCCGAGACTTCAAAGCAGGGCAGATCACCCACCCTTCCCCCCACCTTCTCCTGCTGTCAATCCTCTCCGACACACGTCTCCCCCTCGGGTAAACACAGAGACAGAGAAGTAGAGAAAAAAACAATGGAGAGATGGCAAGATGGCGACAGGGACAGAGAGGCTCACACTGTTAGCGCACAGAGACAAGGCTGATTGCTTTGAGGCAATTTGCTGGCCAACCTTGACCTTTCCCTGCACTTGGTCAAGATCATCATTGTGAGTCAGGCGAGCTGGGGAGTAGAACAAAAGCAAACATGAGTCCAGAGAGAAGACGGGCAGAGGGAACGGAGGGTTAGCGAGGGTGGGGAGAGGCGAGATGACACTAACGCACAGCACTGCTTGCTAGCTGATGGCAGTCAGTGGCACACAGGGACAGATCATAGAGTACAGTACGCTGATTCTTCAAATTTCCTGGGCCACTAAAGCAATATTTATTTACAAAGACAATCCCAGAATGTTGCCTAGGGATGACATTTACGGTTAATATTGCTTACAGCACTCATTAAGGACTTAATTTTTAAGAAAAAAATGCAAAATGACATGATATACAAGAGGGCTTTCTTCTTAGAGTGGCACTCCATTGACCTAGTGAGCTTTAGCACAACATTTCGAAGCGCTATCCATTTAAACGTGGTAATATTATAATGTATTGTGTATTGTGCTTTATTCTGAGACGCAAAATCTCTTTAGCATTGTTAACTATGTTAGCGCCACTAGCCGTTCTGACACTGCTAACAGTGCAAACAGAGCAAACAGTGATAGTTAAAAATGCTTAAGAGGGTTTGCAGCCCAAAAGTGAGCCACTTACTCACCGAGGCGACCTGGGGGGGATCAGGACAGTGTTGCTAGTGATAATCGGCGAATTAGCAGAGCCACTAGTTAACTATCTCCCACTAGACCCAGGTGGTGAATATCAACAAGCAAAACCAGTCAAAAATATTCTCTTTGTTTAACCGTTGACATCTTACTGGTAACCATCAGATTTTGACTTCTAATAACAACTTAATTTTCACTTAAACTGGAAATTAACAGAGAGTTCAAGATTGCAATCGTGAACATTTAATGCAAGAAAGACGAACCTACATTCAAATAATATTGGTCTATTTGATTACAATTTGGGAAATGTGAACTAGTGCTCCTTTAAGAAATAAAAATATATAAGAGGGTTAAAAGGAACTGAAATGTAGAATGTAACATCAAGTTAAAATTAAGGGTTATAGACAGTGAAAACAGAAAAACATTGATTATTGGGCTGACAATGATAAAACCTCTGGGGGAGAGGGCCAACATTTCAGGCTGAGCTGATGTAGCCAGCGGATATTCCGGCCAAGACTTTCTTTTCCCCGTGCCGGTCATTTCGGCTAATCTCTATAAACAGATATCTGCTTATGAATGCACATAGTTTTAAAAAAAAGCTGACACAAAGCTTAACAGTCATTAGAAAATAGCTGTTGGGTTCCAAGACTGCATTTGTGCCAATGGGTTCCACCTCCACCTGCCATTCAAACGTGGTAAATACTACTTGGACAGCAGACCAACTACAAAAAGAAACCAGAACACTAACTATTCCAAAATCTTGTCCCTTCGCTTACAGATAGTGACTGATTGACTGATTATATGTACTATTATGTGAGTATATCATCTGCATCTGTATCTTTTGATTAATAAAAGCTATCTTAAGCTTACTCATAATAGCACACAGTCTTACAGCATTTAACACTGTTACTAGATCAGGTCTCACATTGAGGCACAGACACGATCTCATCTACCCTGTTGTGAACCTAAGATGTTGTGGGAATAATTACCTGGGAGCATTAATGTGGTGTTGTTGCGAGGATGCCTCTGAACTCTGTGATGCTCTTAATCAAAATCACATAAACAAGCACTCAGGGACTGGCTGAAGATTCCAGTTAGCACTGAAGGAGTGGGGGACAATCAGCAAACACCATCACATACTCATGCTTTTTACATTGTGTACACACATACACATACACACACACACACATTCCTAGGGAATCTTAATCAGCGGCTGCGCTGAGCGGTAACTCTTGCATCCGTTATCGATTGTCCGCCCAGGTTTGTTTGTCTTTGGGTGCCTGTGGGAATCCCCCTGGAGTCCGGGGAGTCAATGAGAGTGGAGCACAGAAAGACTATCAGCCAAGTAGCAGCAATTAGCCTTGGGACACAGACCTGCATGTCTCCTCTGGTCAGCGCTGCAACAGCAGACACACAGCAACAGGAGCAGACCAGACAAGGAGCAAGTGTGAGGAGAGCCTCTGCTCATTAAACAACAGCATCAGAGGCCTCTGACAGGCACAGGAGACCGGGAGGAGCGAAAAACAGCAGGTTGCCACTTTAAATACACAATAGCTGGACATGATTTGTGTGTGAATGCGTGTGTGGGTGGACCGAGGCTTGTGGGTGCGAACGCTTACATGTTAGTCCATGTGTGTGCTCAGTCATGATAAGCTATCGGGCTAGTTTGCCAGTGTGGTGCGAGTCATTTACGTTGAAAAAGCTAGGATAGCAAAATCACACAGAGGCGACATGGCAGGATAAGATAGTGTGTGAAGGCAACAGAGAGGATAAGAGAGGGAAACAATGAGTGTGCACGTGTGTGTTGTTTTGGTCTGCTGAGGTAATCACTGCTGACTATATCAAATGAGCAACCAGTTGGTCTCTCTCATTATATTTAACCGCACTTGACAGTTATTTTGTGGGTCATAGTGGCTAGCAGAGTGATATCATGGTGTGTGTTTGGACATCATTTGTTTAGCCTACATTTTCCAAAAGACTAGAGAAGTGTACCATGAAGCGAGATTAGTGGCTTGGTGAGGTATGTCAAGCTAGATCTCCATGGTAACTCAAGCTGCATGGCAAACCAGTTACAAACCAGTTAATGTTACGGGTTCCAGCTTGAAATTGGCTACAGGCGCCTTTCGCTGATCAATTCCTTTGTAAATGGGTTCACTCTATTGTAAATGTCAATCCATGAGTAATGCAGTTTCTAAGCTGAGGACTACGCTATAGATGCAAACTTGATGAGCCGTAATGTTACATTAATAACGCGACTGAAGGAAGCTGTGCAATTACAGTAGCACGAGCTGTTCATATCGAGTTGCTTTTTTTCCTGCCACAAGACTCTACTGTACATTAGTGATGCTATAATAATGCTTCTTTATTGTTTTCACAAGGTGTTAGTGCTCTCACTGAACTACTGAATATGTTAGTGTTCTCTGGTCTATTTGCTTGTGCTGGCTATAAAGCAAACCTACAATAAAATCACAGGTAGCATAATATGCTACCTGTGATTTTATTGTAGCTCACAATATCATTAATCAAGATGACATTTATTTGCATATGAAATGCTGTATAATTCCTTTAAACCATGTCACAATGTTACTACTTTAAATTGTGTCTTCATGCTTGGTCCTGGTTCCACAGATTCAATCATTAAAATCAATTTCACTGCAATTTGGCCACAAACTAAAAAGATTTCCACAAAGTCTTCACTATGGGACAGTGTCAGACCTAAATTCAGTTATTCTTGATCATAACATGTAAATCTGATGCATCATGTTTAAAGATTAAGAGCTGAAGAATGTTCAGCTGTCACCTTATAAATAAACAGTGCTAAAATAAATACATAACTTGTCAGCTTTCCTTCCTCACCTTCATTGAAGAAGTAATGTTGCTTAATACTTAAATGGTTTTTCTATTCTTCAAAGGAGGAAGTAGGTGGCACGCGATGAAACCCTGAATGCGGCATTTGAGTTGTTTTAAGGGAACGTGCACCGCGCCAAAAGAAGGAAGCCCAAATTGGCAGCGCAAGCTGATAACCACCTTTGTAGTACTCGTTATCTCCGACGGGAGCTCAGACTTTGTTGCAGCAGCTAAAGCAAAGACGGCACAGCTATGTTGAACTCACTTCGTTGTACACCCCTTAGTTGTGGTGCTTGTTCCCAATTTTCCCCCGGGGAATAATTTATTTATATAATTTATGTATTTCTTTGTCATCAACCACCTCCTAATCTAAGAACGTGAATGTGTGAGGTGTGACTGGAGGTCAAGTGTCCTTTAGAGCTCCATGTCCTCGTATAGCTCATTCGATGCCACAGCTTATTTTTTCCAACACCCCTCAACAATTTAATCAAATCTCCCTCTAAATGACAAACACCCACATATTCCATTTCAGTCGTAAATGTGTCACATTACAGAAACTAAGCAAATTAGCGAGCTAATTTTGCCATCCAACCTTTGTTAAAGCATGTCTCATAGGTCATGCAAGAAACAGGCGGTATGCCAGGTGCTTGACAATGATGCTATTTTAATTGATGATGCCGTGATGACTTGACCTGGATTCAGCTTTCTGTTAACACAAGTACAGGTTTCTGTATTTAGATGAGCTGGCGGATGAGCTGCTGTCAATTATTCCAGCTTTGAGAGAACAGGCTTCCTATTGGTGCCACACACGCTATGAATCATTCAGTCACTATGGCCAAACAAACATCCATTAGTTCTGCTGTCTCACAGAGGACCAAAAGGGAATGCAGGAGTCACATATAATGGCATGTAGACAGTGTGGCATGCATCTAAAAGATATTTACACTCAGGAGGGAGCTATGCACTGAAAGGACTATATGTTATGGGGATGCAGGAGGCAGACATGAAGCAACAAGCTCAAAAATAACAAAACACAGCACAAAGGAATTCCTATCAGTCATCAGTGTGATCTGACTTCATGGTGCAAACAGGCACCTTGTTGCTCTGAGAGAAACCATGTCAGTTTCAAAAACCCCACCTGTGAGCAGCATTTTCTAGATTGGGCAAGTTCTCTCCAAAAATAAGGATTATGAAGACTTGACACTACACTGTGATATTGGCAGTTTTTGTTATGTAAGTTCTGTACATGCAGGGGCATGGCAGCATTCTTGTTTCTGACAGTCTTGTTTTGTTGTTTATGACACTCAGACTGGCTTCCTCTGCCATCTAAGGATCAATTACACAGCGATGCAATTTAAAAATGGTCCTCAGCTGCATAGTAATGCTACATTATGATGTATGATGTATTAAAATTGTTATTTAGGTTGAAACCATACAAATAAATTATAAACTGCAATCACTGGTTTCATTTTCCTGCTGTAGTGGCCAAGGCTGTTAAATGAAGTTAAAGGAAGTGCTTCATGAACTAGTTCAATAAGTGGCAGCTCAAATCACCGTGAACACAACACGGACTTCAAGCACAGCAATATCCTGCTTATTAATATCTCACATGAATAGTTTGCCCGGCCATAAAATGGATCTTTTGGATGCACAAAGTGTCCATAAGGCCTGACTCCAGCACTGCTCTGTGCAGCTGCAGACACGGTTTGACTACAGACGCAGTTTGGACTCTGTTGGACCTTGACCAGAGAATTGACCACACTGATGAGTAATGCACAGTGTCCGTAAAGACAAATATGAAAACAGCACAGACGGACAAACAGACAGGGAAGTTATTCAATTTCAGATCACATCCATTTTGTGAAGAGGATTTAGTTTTTAACATTTGTCTGCTGGTTCCATTATGTTCAAGAGAAGGCAGACATCTCTACAGCCGAAATCTCCAACACTCTAAACTCCAACTCAAACTAAAACAATCTACACTGGTGAATACTACAGGTTAAAGGAAATATAAGTGTTTGCTAATTTGGGGTGAACTGTCCCTTTCAACTTTCTTTAGAGGGTTGCGAAGTTGGCCATATCCTCAACAATTACAGCTGGTATCCACATTACTGCAGGTTGCTGCCAAGGTCTTAAAATATCACTGAACCCCTTTCTACATTCAGTGTTTAACTCTCCTAGAAGATGTTAACACATGTTGACACCTCCTCATTCCCTAAATTAACACAATAGCAGCAAAATAAGTTCAAGACTTTATTGTGTTACCCCTGACAAACAAACTGAGATGTAAATGTTGCTTTTTATTGTCAACCAAAGTAAACTAAACCAAGAATGCTGCCTCTGTGGCTGATTCAAGATGTAATTTATTTAGTTTGCAGAGATGCTACACCCCTTGCACACAGATTTCAATTGCCCTTTGAGAGGAGCTTTTACTGTACGGCAGAACCTCTCAAAAAATTTCAGAAATTGTCATGAGCACACTGCACACAACGCATACTAATAATTTATTCATCCTAATCCAACCTTGTTTCCAACTGTGCCACAGGTGCAAAGCACACCTCTGGCCACAACATTTCCAAAAATCAGTCACTCTGCTGCATGCACTCACTGTGAATACGGGAACGGGAGAAAAAAAAAATGAGAAAAAGAGAGAAAAAGAACAGAATGTTTTGACTTTCTTGGAGGTCACAATAAGAGGAGCAAGACTGGAATAGGCAAGCGATAAGTGAGGGAAAGAGGAGTGAGTCACTCTCGCTATCTCCCCTGACAGCTGTTTCCATCTAACAAGCATGCAAGTATGCTCAATTCAAAGCACTAGTAGTAGAGTGCATGGTGTCAATTGAAATGATACCTAACACAAGCTGGATGAGACAATTTTTGGGCTTCAAAGACAGTTCAAAACCAGGACACAGGGAGTTATGAATTTTATGCGAACCTACCTCAACCACACACACACACACACACACACACACACACACACGCACACACATGCAACACAAAGATGAAAAGAATTTTATTTAGGCACACAGTCGTGGCAGCAGTCCCAAATGGTGTGTTGAGGATTAAAAGCAGGAGGGTGTTATTAGAGTACAAACATTAGCCAGAGTAATTGAAACAGTGACCCTGCAGACAGTGTTCCTGTTGAGATTGTGCTACCGTTAACGCTGCTGTTGAAGATGAAGGAAAAACCTTTGGCAGATGTTCCTATTAGAAATTGCACACGGTAGATTTTTTCAGAGAGTTCTGTAATGCTTAAAAAAAGTCAACATATCACCAAATATTTAGCAATGAATTTTAGAGAGTCCTGACTAGAGATTTCCAGTTATGCCAGTCTAGTCTGGTTTATGATCTTAAACCAGCTTGATTTAATGCAAACCACCTGAACCAGCATTTGGATTTATGACACTTTCTAGCAAATCAAAAAGCAGCTTACATCAGCAACCAGTGCTGACAGTCAACTCATACTGCATCAGTAATAAGCATTATATATACATATCATTTTGCTGGTAACAGATTAACATGTCTGACAGGCTGTGAGCCAAGCACCGGTGCGGAAGGAGATCACATTTCAGTGGCGGTAAGAGGGGGACAACGAGTGCAAAGTGTGTTTGTTTACAAGAAACATCATGTGTTTTTTGGGTGAGATGAGACATGGCAGAGTTAGTCTCTCAGGAAAACTTCAACTGCACCAATAGCTACATAGGAGTTTTAAATTGTTGTGTTGTTGTGTTGCTGGGAGCCAAAATAGTAGAAGTCATGAGTCAAAACTTTATCACATAAATGCAGTAAGACAAAAGGACTGGACGGAAGTGATCATCAAAAATGTTCACGTGTGGCGCACACTTCATATCAGGTTAGGCAAAAAGTATTTACTGTTGTAGGGATGAACAAGGTTATGTGTATTAACAGTTATCATGTCCACCTCATCAAAAATTGGGGAGGTATAAAGAGGAATATTGGATTTCTCTGCAATGCTAACTTTTTAGCGCATTAGCTAATGTTAGCTTAGATAGCAAAACAAACCAGGGGAAACTGTGTCGTCCTCCTTTGTAAGATTGGCATAGTAATCAACCACAAAGCCTCCTGTGAATCATCCATCCACTGAGTGAGAGCATACGGGTCGGCCGGTCTGGTCCTGCTGGTCAGTGTTTATGTTTTTAAGTACCACTCGTAGTCCTGGAGAGTGAGTGAACTGACATGGTGAATTGGTAAATTCAGTCTGAGGCTCTACACTAAAATGAGAGCCCTGTTGGTCGAAGAAACAGATTGTTTTATTTCTACACTCCAAAACTCGGAATGAATATTTTCAAAAACAAGACTTGCATTATCTTCCTCCATTGTCTAAAACAAGCCAACCGAACTTGCTAGCTAGCGCTAGCTAATGTCTACGGAGACTGTTTTGCCTCCAGCTAAGCCCCGCCTACTGTAAAAATTTCATACTGTTTACTAACAGAAAATGTGTCTATATGGCAACATTTTGGATTCTGAAGACGACAAAAGAGGTGTCCTAACTGACTGCGAGTGACGGGGTGCAGCGTTCTGGACTGAACTTTTTCGGACACCCTGTTTCTATCTCTTCCTATAGCTTGCTTTGAAAGCACCACAATTAACAAGGAATGGCTGATTCAGGAAGCTGAAATAAGAAATCATCTGTCTATCTATACATATCAATACACTATATCCATACATACTTCTTATTTCCCTACAAAAAACCTTAATAAGGTGTCAGCTGGCTGGAGGGAGATCACCAGGGAGAGTAACATTTCTGGTAAAGTAAATGACCATTGCTAATGACAAGCTAGGCCTTTTGCTGTTGGCTGTGTTGTACTTCTTTTCCATTTAATATCACAATATAAAGTGTTCATAGAAAGTAGGCTGCTCACTTGTCTTTTAGTGGTTACATTTTCAGTATGATCTTGAGTGCACAGCTGATATTTATGAGGTTTGTTTACATGATGTAACAGAAGTGCATATTTAATGGCTTCAGCTTGGACACAGAGCTACAATGTGACATCATGTGCTAGTCAGATGCTCGTTTGCTGCTAGGACACAGTGTCACTGTGTTCCACTCAGGCGCTGCTGAGTCAAGTGCAACTAGATCTAGTAGTAAAATTCAGTATACTGGTCCATTCCTGTGTCTGGCTTACTATTAAACCAGTTACGAAATATTTACACCAGCCCAACCCTCATCCTGACTGCTTTGAAATGTGCTCTGTTTACCTAAAGTGACATCATCCAAATCATTAAGTTTGTGTTTTCTGCAGATTCTTTGTTTACATAGGGAACAAAGAATAAATTCTGTTTGCTCTTGTGCTCCCACTGAGAACAAATCACAATTATTTTTCTGTAAACGAGAAAGCCAGAAAAACCAATTACTTTGCCTCATTTCAAATTTGCCAGTAGAATGCTGTCAATATCTGTTTGTTTACATTCTCCAAGTGCCTCATGCCGTTTTTGCTGCACACAACATGAACAGCAGTCTTTTGTTAGCCACCACACGGTGCGCTCAAAGTGACAATTTCAGTCTTAGGCGGGCCTCTATAGCTGCGGTGATTGAAAAAAGGTGAACAGGGAGTGAAGGAGGGCTGAGCACATTGATGAGGGAGTGGAGCGATGTAATGTTAGAAGAAGCTGAGGTGGCTGAGGAAGAGACTGTCTGGAACCTGCTCCAGTTTTAAAGGTGAAGCAGCTAAATAAAGCTCAGATTAGGACTCCGTTCACAGTGCTCACTGTGTGTGTCTATGTGTGTGTATTTCAGTGTGCACTCCAGCACGGGACCCTCTGCCACTGTGATGGAAGTAGGCCAGAACAGTGGAGAGAAGAAGAAGGAGGAGGGAAACAGGAGGCGATGAACATAAGAGCTGCAGAGGAGAAAAATGTGAGACAAAAGGTTTCATAGCTGGAGTTTTCCATATCTATCTATAATGTGTGCATGTCTGCACATGCGTTGGCCTGTGTGCAGTTAGCATGCACAGATGCCCCAACTACGAGATATTCTCTTTTTCCAATGACCTAGCAATGGTCACAGCTCACCAGCTACTGGTGTGATTGCGTCTGTGTCTTGTCTATTCAGGAGCCACGGCCTCTGCTCTTAGCTCCCAGTGATTACAGCTCAGCAGCCGAGCTTGACAACACACAGGCAGAGTGTAATCAAGTCAGAGAGAGGGAGGTGTAATCAGCATTTCCCCTCCAATCAGCCCCAAAATCACTGTCTCTAATCTGCAGCCAGCCATTGATGGGTTTGATTGATAGGATGGATTTGTTATCTGGCTGTGGGGGTCTGCAGGGAGCAGAACAACAAGCAAGAGCAAGAGACACAGTCAGCTTATCAGCTATCGCTACATTTGTTACCGCTCCCCTCGTTGAGCGAGCTGAGCTTTTCCTCACGGGCTACAACTGCAGCTCTCCTCTCATTTATCATACAGAAGAATTAAATGTGGACACTTCAAAGTACTTCCACACACAAGGGTCCCTGGGGGCATGTGTTTTCTCCCTGTTTAAAATGGAAAGGGCCAATCCATCACTGGTTGTTTGTGACGGAAACAGAAACCACTGAGAGTATTTGTGTGTGTTTGAGCGTGCAAGTGTGCATGTATCTATACATGCATTAATTACTCACATGTATATTTATGTGTGTGTGAGTTTGTCTGCATGTGTGTGATTTGTACATGTCAGATGCACAGTAAAGATAAGGGGAAAGAATAATGCTTTTTCAGCAAGCAAATAGCGTGACTGTAACATCTACTGCCTGCACATTCTTGATAAATCTCGCTCCTCTGCCTCACACTGTACTGAAAAATCCGCACAAATGTTCAAACAAATATGCTCATTTTCAATGAGCATGTGATGAATGGGCTCCATTGATTTTGTGCATGAAGCCAAAACAATAGAGACCAAGACAAATGCTCGGCCTGTTTAAGATAACAAGGCAGCTTTGCAAGCCTGTGTGACGCTCTGTGTAAGTGTTTGAAGGAGCGGGATCGACAAAATCAAGAAAATAAGGATGAGATATAATTTAGCAGATACAGAAATGATTAGATCGTTAACGTGTTAAAATAATTATCCAGCAGTTTATTTGAATGTGACCTCATCTCTCTGTTTTTCCAAGTTGATTATCTGTCTCTTGCAGAGAGAGCCGTGTACACGGTGAATAATTAAAACTAAAACTTCCTTTACTAAAAAAATCTCAACAATTGTGGCTCAATGTTGGCATAGGCTGTCTATCACAGGACACTATCTATGTGATGTATAATATCCTAAATCAGGCAGAGCAGATATCCGCAGAAGTTTGTACTTCACATGGATAAGAAAAATCTCTGCTTAAAAAGATTGTGTGATAAAATCGAAATTTCCAGAACAGCTACTAAAAGGATCCTGAGGTAAGATTATTTTGTCAACTGCTATTTAAAGGGTCAAGTATGAACTTTAAAGCTCAACTTTTAAGACAACATCGATAAGAAATCCTGATGTTTAAAATGTTAACATATACAACTGACCTTTTGCTAAGCCCCGCCCCTTTGTGATGGTCCGACAAGCTGTCGCAGTAAGCATGGAGCCCACACTGTAACTAACTGCACTCCCTGAAGAAATATTGTACAAATGAAACAGTGATTCCAGAGAGAAGCAGACAGAGGGGTCTACAGTCTGTCTTTGAAGGATATATCCAGGATGTCAAACTGATTCAGCAGCAACAGGTTAAAAAGACAAAGATAGTTAGAAGCTAAAGCTGAACTATAGGCTACAGATCACAGTGTAAAAGTGAACCACTACATCACTGCTGATCAACACACAAGACAATGAATATAAAGGGAGACTTTGCTGATATTGAACCAGCTGTGTGGCATCGCAGTGTGTGCAGATGAACGGTGTTTGGCTTCCCTTGTGCTGCTGCCAGCATCTGGACCTGACGGGCAGGGATCTCCGGGGGAAGTCAAACAACGTTCATCTGATGACACACAGTAAAGTTTCCCTGCTTCCCTTCACTGGTTCCTGTACAGCAGGGTCAGTCTTTTTTCACTGTTATAATCATTACAAAGCAAAAGCAGCATGTGTATACATTCAATAGGCTATATCTTCAGTAGCTAGCTAGCTAACCCTACACTTTTCAGGGTTTGATTTTGGTTTTGGAACAGGGAAGAAACGTATATCTTTTTCCAACCTCTCCAGATAACGAGCATCATTAATACACGACGTGGATATTAAAATAAACGAGCAGTAAGCCTAAATCACCTATTTCACGTACCCTAGGGTGCCGTCTATGTGCTAGGGTTTTACTTAGCAATGGTTAGCCAGCAGATAAGCTAACTGACAGCACAGCTGTTGGTAGATTTCAGCACAATGTATTTACTTTGCAAATAATACAGTGAATGATATTGTTCAAGTCGCTTCAGATTAGGTGTGTGAAGCTAAGGTTTGCTGGCCAAGGAAAAGCAATGGCTGAGTTCTTCGTTAAGTTGACATCACTATCTTATGTCTGATTAAAGTCTAATTTTCATACTGTGATGAATGTATTCAGAATATGGACTCATCTGCTCCTGTCTTCTCAAATATCACCCTGGTTGGTGCTTATGTATGTATCTAATGTATGCTAAAAATGGCTGTCAAAAATAGAAAACCTATATAAAGCCAGAAGGACTGGTTGTTTAATGTCTTGTAATGACGTAGTGGATGTAACTGTGATTGCAAAAAGTGTTATGTATCTGGAATTGTTCATTAGCTATGTTTGCTATCTGTCAAGCTGAATGGACTCTGAACAGTAAAACAGGTATTACTCTGATCCAGAGACTTAAACAGAACTCCTTCTGTGTGAGAGAGGGCACTGGATATTTCCTGGAATGTAACTGTGAGACATGCTTTTGAGGAATAAAGCAAACTTTTGCTGAAAAGGAACGACAGACTCATTTTGTTCTGGAACCAGGCCTGCATCTGCTGAAAGAAATCTTGAACAGCCATTAAATGGACCTTGAGGTAAGACTGTTTGTTCAACAAATTATTTCTTGCATCAGATGGTGCTTGCCTAATTCAGAGATCCCAATTCAGCTGAGGCACCTTGATCAACCACGGCAGCCAGCCAGAATCTCAGTGCCAGTGACACCAGTGGGGGATAACTCCATGACTAACTAAAAATAAATCACAGGAAGAGCATTTCAACATTTCAAATTCAACAAGTGAATCCCAGCTTGAGCTTGTGTGTCAAGTGTGCTGAGTCAGTAATGCCCACCCTGAGCTGGAGAGAAGCACAGAGAATGAGTAGCATCAGTAGCAGTAGGCAGAGTGCTTTTAGGGCCAAGCAGCAGCAGCAGAGGCAGAGAGTGTCTGTCAAGGCTCTGTCCAGCTCCTAATGGGATGTTCTTGTTGTTGCCAGCGGATAACTCTCATCCTGTGTTCTGGACTACAGATCAAAGAGGGCCTGGACTCCACAGAGCTACCAGGGCTGCACGGATGGAGAGGACATCGGGAAAGCGAAATAGGAAGGGTAAGTAAAGGGTAAAATGAGAAACATGCGAGCAAACAGGTAAGAAAGAAATAGAGAATGAATGAAAGAAAGCAAAAAAAAAAGGGAATACAACATATCCTTTTGCAGTGAGCATGTATTGTGTCCCTCTGTTCACCCTCACAGGCAGATTAAAGCCTATTCTTCTATTTTCTGCTTCTATTTAGGTAGGTGAGGGAAAAGGGATGTGAAAAGAAGGGAGCAAAAAAAGATGAAAGCCAACTATGGAAGTCAAGTGGGACAGTGGTGTTTCCTTTAAAACCTAATCGGGGAAGCTGAGAGATGAAAATGGCTGTGAGCAGGAGCACAACTTTGGGACTGTGCATGATGGTGTCACTTATAACATGTTTCTCCAGAGGGATGAAGAGTCCTAGACCAACAAGAGGCATGACTTCAAAATATTTTGGATACTTGTACCCAATCCCATTTCTCATTTTTGCCCCTACCCCTCATGTTCAAGTGTCCCTTTGCTCTTCAGCACAGATGGTTGAAATCTTTCCCTATAAAACAGGACAACCCTTCAAGACTCCGACACATCATCAATCATCATTGATGGCTTTCATGTAAATGTATCATCTGATGAGATAGAAAGATAGAAAAGCTTGGACACTCACAATTAGTCAACAGGTGAAGTTTCACCTATCAATCAATCAATCAATCAAACAGGTCATCAAATTAAAAATTCCTTCATTACCAGGCTACTAGCAGTGCTCTGTAGACTATCTTTAGCAATACATGTTCCTACCCTGCCAGTCCACACTGATATAAGAGGAGCGGTAACAAGCACAGCAATTTCACTGCTGGACTTTAGTTAAATTGTGGGTGTCATATTTTCTCTTGCTTGTGCAGCCATTTTGCCAATTATGTCTCATAGGATTCGATTCAGAGTGTGCCTCTAAAAAACCTCAGTTTGCAGGGCCATGTAGTCACACTCACACTTCACCCTACCAATATCTCCCAACAAGACTCAGGGCACCCTGCACCAGGGTGCAAATGTGCAAAACGGAGGGGTAGGACTAAGTGGTAGGGGCAAGGTGTGTATTGGGATTGAGCCTCGGTGAAGAGGTGAACTGAGGCATCTCCACATCCTGAGCTGGCCTAACTTGTCGTGCATGAGCACATAGACAAACGCTAGCCCACACTGCTGAGGGTCAGAAGTGATGTCAGGGCAAAGCTCTTTGCCAGGTGATGTGGAATAGACCTTTTGAGTTACGAGTGGGAGCCAACTGTGCCGCTGATGGTTCCGGAGATAAGAAAAAGGTTCGGGGTGATGAATATCAAGAGCCAAAAAGCAATGTGACGGGAGGCCAGCAAACAAGAATAGCTTTATGCACGGAGCTGCGCACACAAACACACACACACAGAGCTCCATCATCCACCTGTGGGGAGAAAGATGTCTTTCCACAGTGTTGACGATAGCATCTTCAGTCCCATGGTTCAACACTTTCACTGTACGTCTTTGACAAAAGGACTAAATCTAAAGGAGAGGATTGTTTTAGAGATTAATGTGCTCTACACACATGCCCTTATGAATGGGATGAAAACTAGCTTTTGAAATGTCACTGAAAATGTAGTGCGGCATAATTCTGAGCACACACACACTCACTCACGCACAGAACTGCTACTACTACTGCGAGATCAATACTTTAGTATAGCCTGACCATGATCTTTAGATAATCAGATGAGTAACTGAAAGCAAAGCAGCGCACAGCTTGACTATAAACGAATTTTCTTCCAGTCGTCCAGACTATAAGAAAATATGACTAGGATTGAGGTGGCGGTGTTAACTATTGAAACATTCATCATAGTTCAAATTACAGGAAGCAAGAAGGACAACTGTAGTGCAGACCCAGACGCAACTAAAAGAGTAAGAGGTCAGTGAAACAAAACTTAAAAGCTTATCGAGCACTTTGCGAGGAGCATCCATGTCTCACTGACCTGCCTTCACTGGTGACAGTCAGACAGGTAACAACAGTGTTTGCCCCAAGCCTCACAATTGTCTGTCACTGTTGTAAAATCAAACTATTATTCATACATGTATTAAAATAAATAAATCTGAAAGTAAGTAAAAGATGTGCTGCTGTGTGTACCTTTGTTTTTTTAAAAATGATTATGGGGGGGGGGGGGCTTTTTTTTCTCGCATGAGCACCTGCCCCTTGAAATGTTTCTGTACCGTGCTGGGGTGGACAAATGCGCGCTGAAAAATTGGGCCTATTTGGGACTTTGATTAATACTAGAATAGGGCGAGGAAAGTCGCATGAACACACACTGCATGGGATGAAAATCACTGATCAGTGCGAGCAATATTAAAATTACCCAACCTTCTCTAGAAAAAGAAATTCTATCCAAATGAGGCTTAAGATACAGTTTTGGTGCCGGCAACCCAGACCAAGTTTGAGATCAGTGACTCGGGTGAGTGTTTAAACTAATACTGAGCGTAACTAAGTGTTTTATTTAACGGTAGCTGGAGGAATTTAAAGCAAAGTATTGCAACAGTACTCAAAGTGGTGAACCGGTGTTTCTAACCTGCCCAAAAAAATCCACACGACAGAAAGACTACAGAACCTGGCCGTGCTATACAAGGAAGATCTTTTTACACTGTTCCATTAAACAAATACACTCTACAGGCTGAATCCACCAGTTTTAAGATTGTGGACTCAGAGTGGGGGATCCATTACAGCAGGTGGTGGGTGACATTACAATGAATGGAGAGAATATACAAAGATATATGTACTTGGGACGACAAAAGCCTTTCTTCCATTTAATGTTGTTTGCCTGGATGTAAGAAAAATAGCCGGTGCCCAAAGATGGTGTACAGGGATTATGCTTGTTCATTCTTGTGAGTGTGTGCAAGAACGCTCGCCCGCACGTACACACACATGCACACACACCCACAAAACTACTTTCCGTTTGGAAGGAGGAGAGAGTGAGGGGAGCAGAAACAGTGCAGTGAAGCAGATGTAATTACAAAAGGCAATACAAGCCGTGTGTCTCCAGGTCTCTCTGACCCACATGGAGGAAGTAAGTCAGAGCTTATCAGGGTGCCACAGAATGGGGAAATCTTCCAGCAGAGGTGGCAAGTACTCCCTGCTCTTTTCAGATGTGACACATTGGAAAGATGATGGTGGCGGTGGTGGCGGTGGTGGTCGGGCTATAAGTGGAGAGGACAGCAAATGAGGAAATAGTCGCTCCTTCATTCATGGTAGCAGGCAATCTCTGGTTTGCCCCAGGAGGAGAGATTTGAAGACGATAAACAACACTAGACCAGTTGTCATGTCATGCACACACAGGAAGCATAGTTAGATAATACGGGGGACGGGGGGGCTGAGGGTGGCTGGGGGTGACTAGATATGGTTGGTGGTAGGACACCAACAATGTAGTAAATTAAATGTTGCTTGTTGCTGCTATCAATCACATTGCAAAAAATCCCCATAAACTCTTTACTATCGTGTACCATTAATTTGTAATGCTGTTCACAAGCCATGCCGACAAGAAAGCAGTTATTGCGGCTTTTGTTTGCTGCTGCTTTTTTGTTGTTGTCATTGGTGTGAAAGATGTGGGGAGATTTTTTTTTTTTTTTAAGGAAATCCTGTGGACAGATTTGACAGGCATTGTCAGATGACAAAGTGAAAAGCTGGGAGATGAAGATGGGTATGCCTCTGACAGGTTTATTGCTAACACTGTAGGTGCACGCTGCTCGGCCTTGGTGCTGCCTGCCAAATGTTGGCATTGTACATTTACCCAAACCACAGATTTGTAACATTTTACATGATTATATAGCGGATATATGGAACTTTACATTTCTTTCTGTTTCAACAATGTTAAGGTGTGGTTATGTCCCCTTGGTCATGGTTAGGAAACGATCATATTTTGGCCTTTAACACCCGCATTTGGTGACACAATCACAGCTAAAAATTTCACAGATGCCTCACTAAAAAACTAGAGTTTTGTTGTCTATCATGGTCTGCAGCTGGGCAACCATCTCATTACCAACCCCTCCACCTCCAGATGACAAAGTAACATGTAATCAATACTACTTCACTTTGAACGTGTTGATATGATATGTACGAAACGAACAAATGTGACATGTCTGTGCCATTTTCTTCTGGTGACTGAGCTGTCAAAAGGAGCGAAAGTAGCATGTGAGAAATGTATATAGCATTCACAGGTCCTACCTGACTAAGTATGCCTCCTGTATAACTCCTTTTAAATGCACTGGTCATCTCTCGCCTGTACTACTGTATGTCCTTCTGGCAGGGCTGCTAGCATGCACAGTTAAACCTCTGTAAATGGTCCAAAATGCAACACCTGAGATATTCAACCAGCCAAAGACAGTCACTCTAGTTTCCTGTCCCTGCTAACATTAAGTTGAAGACATTAATGCTCAGCTACAGACTGGCCCCTAAAGTATCCATCAACCTGAAATCCCTCATTCAGCTTTCGGAGCCTTTGCATTCACTACAATCCACAAATGAATGCAGGCTACGTCACTGCAAGGCAGGAAATTTGGTCAGCAAAATCCCGTTCTGCCTTCAAAAATTGCTTAAAGACCCAACTCTTCTGAGACTACTTACTTAGTATGCTCATTCTCTCTCTCTCTATCTCAGTCCTTCTCCAGATTTTCTCCCCCTCAAAAAAAAAAAAAAATGCACTTACAAGCCTTGTGGCACTTGTGAGGTGGAATATGAAATGAGTGTTGAGGCACTTATTCTCAAAGGCTTCTCCTTGATCTACTGTGGCTTGGATTGTACCTCATTTGCAGGATGCTTTGGACAAAAGCATCTGCTAATTAATTAATGTATTGTAAGAAACAGAATCTGATTCTTGGCCTATTATTTTGTTAGTAATGAAACCAAAATGGCTAAAAACCTCCAAACTCTTCCATGCTCAAGTTGAGCTCAGCTGTTTCACTTGACTTGTAGATGTGCTCGCATTAGCTAATTTGGGTACAGTATCACTGCAAGAGGGGACATATAAACACTGCATTCATATAGAGTACCAAGGAGCAGTAAATACGTCATGATGTTAGAATTTGTGGCTCTTTTGTGTTTATATTAATGCTGTCTTTTGAGGGTCATACATATTGTACAGTGCTGGTTACACATGCACTCATGCACGCGTAATGAACACTGTCAAAGGAAGCTCAACAGGTCCCAAATTCATTTTCACCTGGCTCCAAAACCCCAGTCATAAATAGGATTGAATGGTGAGAAAACAAGCAAACGACATCCTCATAGTGTATTTTGCCTCCAGGATGCAGTACACATTACCTCTGCTGATTCACCGGAGGTAATCACCAATGTGGCTCAGGAGAAATCGGGAGGATAAGGAAAGGGGGAAAAGTCAGTTAAACAGAAAGAATGAGGCTACATGGAGGGGCCTTTGAATGAAATATGGCTTATATTATTTCTTTCTGCTCTCCAGACAGGGCCGTCTGTCATGGCTAGGAAGGGGCCAGAGAAAGTGGGCTAAGTGGTCAGGCCATTTCTTGTGCCTTTCCAAGTGGCTGAATAGATATTAGGATTTTACAGGCTATTACACATGATAATTGCACAGCATATTGAATTTTGGGCAATTTTCTCACACCGATTCCCACCTTCTAGCTCCCTCTTTTCTATAAATAAACATTTTACAGTATGTAAAGTATCCATCATATGGGTTGTGATTTTAAGGTTGTTTATGACACACATTCAGTATCCATGGTGTGCATGTAAATTCAATAACAGCACTCTACTAATTGCATGGCTTAAACCCAGCTTTAGCTCTTTAGATATTCATCTAAGCCAATTAAGTGAGAGGCGAGTTGGGGATGGGGCATAATCCTTGCTTGAATGTTAGAGTGCACATTCAAGAGCAATGTCAGAGGAGGACCCAGTCCACTCTAAAATAGCAGCAAGGCTTGTCTGCAATTTATTCATCCAATGTGTTCCCACTAAAAAGAACATGCAGCTTCTGTGAGATTTGAAACAAAGAGTACAAAAGGAGAAGATGTTTCCAACTAAGAACGGATCATTAAGAATTAATAGCTATGGCCATATATCCTCTTCTAAACACATTCACAAGAGACTGTCAGCCTAGGTTTATCACATGTCAGTGTGTGTGGTGTGTGCTGCATTCTCCCTCAGCAGCACAACAACAAGAAAAACACTACAACTGCTAACAAGAAACTTTGAAAACAGCCCAGTCGCTAGAGGAAGATGTCGCCATTTTATGTTTCTGCAAACCACAGATATATTACATTTATAACTTTCATACCTACCATAGCAAGGTTTCTAAAGTGATGTAGCAGACAAGCTGACTTTGTCATCATGTGGTGGAGGGGATGGTGGATGGCATGACACTTAGGTGAGACAGCTGACAAGCTGCAAATGATTACAGACCACTGTTCAAAATGAACTGGTCATTTTTAAGTGACCATTGGTTGTGTTCCCAGTGGGATTTTGGCTACCAAATGTGTGTGTTTTTTAGCAACCAGGTGGCGCATTTCCAGCAGCTTTTGTTTCACAAACATCGGTGTTTTTTAGCAACTGGTCACCATGTCTCCAACAGCTTTCGTGCCACCCAGTGTGGGTGTTTTTTAGCAACCACCAGCCGCATTTCTAGCATCTTTTGTGTACCAATCATCTGTGTTTTTTAGTAACCCATCAGCCCAATTCCAGCTGCTTATGTGCCACCGAACATGGGTGTTTTTTAGTTTCCATCTGCCACATTTCTAACATCTTTTGTACCACCATACATGGGTTTTTTTCAGCAACCTGTCAGCACATTTCCAGTTGCTTCTGTGCCACCGAAGATGGGTGTTTTTTAGTGACCAACTGCCACATTTCTAGCATCTTTTGTGCTACCAAACATGGGTTTCTTTTTGGGCAACCCTTAGAAGCATTTCCAGTGGCTTTTGTGTCATATATGGGTGTTTTTTAGCAACCCTTTGCTGCATTTACAGCTGTACTTGTGGCCAAAAAAAAAAACATAAGTATTTTAGGCCGTAACCTGACCTTTTCCTACCAAGTTGTTTCGTTGCTTTAACACGTTAACCACACGTTGTTATAAAGGTAAAATGTTAACATATCCGCTGCATAATGACAGACAAATGTAACCTTTCGTGGTTTGCAGAAATGTATAATACCAACATTTTTTGGTGATTCAGTTGAGAAAAAACAGTGAAATCTATCACAATTCTACAAAATTATGGGTACTATAATCAAATATAAGGGATCTGCTTTGAATAAGGTTTTATGGTGAAGCCTGCACCACATTAAACTAAGAAAATAAAACAGAGGTAAATGTGGTGCCATTACTAAAGAAAAAGAAGAAAAGTGGAGTAGTACGTCCACTAGGCTTTTACATACTTCCATTTTAAGTCATCTGCAAACACTTGCAGGATGTCTTCGCAGATTCAAAGACGAAGCTGTCCGTCAAATACTCATACAAGGCTGACATGTATGAGTATTTGATCGCCACGTACACCATCCTGCAAACTGTCTCAGCTCAGTCGTGATAAAGAGCAGAGAGAGAAGACAGATTATGAAATGCTGATGGACTACCCTCAGCACTACCATTCATCAACATAATTAACCATAATCAGCACCATCCGCAGAGAGAGAGAGGGGGAGAGAGTTAGGTGGATGATGGAGGGAAAAAAACACTGTCAGTGAAAATGTTCTGAAGGTGGCAGAGCTGCAAAAAATATAAACATTTACTGGCATATATAAAAAACAATTACTGCGGAATAGGTGTTTTTTTTTTGAAACTGCAAATGATTGTTTTGATGGGGTGTAGTGAAATACACATCAGTCCACTGAGTTGAGGGAAAATTATACACACTGGTCCATCACTTATCAATGCATTACTTTTTATTATTCACCCATGCTGAAGATGAATTTGCTCTGTGCAACTCATCATACAATTATTGTGTCACATGAAAACCATGATCTAAAAAATATGGTGCCTGCAGTACTTCAAACCACTTATGACAATGATATTATCTACTATATGTGTTAAGGACGAGTCTGAAGCTGAGAAATCTGTGTCTAAGTTGACTCTAGTGTTTGAATAATAACACTCTACGACTGTAGCTACACAAACACACCAAAGGCTTGTCAAGTCTGGCCTCCATCAAGTGCCTGCACCTCATCTTGCATAATTTTAATAACTGCTCATCGGGGTCAGCAGACATGCTGACAGATCGTCTGAAATACACAGTCAGCTCACGCCATGTCTCCAGCCAAGTTCCCATTACACATGCTGATCTGTTCGTCTTCATTCATTATTAACGGCCAAATGCAGCCGGGGCCATGTAGGCCACTTTATGGAAGTTTAAATTTTAAATACTTCAAAATTCCTGGGTAATTTGGAAGATGACCTGACACCAGAAAGGTGCTGCTTTGCACACAATCTGAGAGAAATTTACAGCTAATATCGCAGTGACAGCATTAAGGCTTTTTTTTTTTAGTGGCTCAGACTCGCGAGTATACAGCAGTCAGTTATTACCGTCCAACCATTAAATCTATTGTTGTCTCAGGATAATACGGTTTTAAAGAAAAAAAGGAAGAGTGTGGCTGCAAATAGGGCTGGTGCTTGTTCATAATATATAATTATTGAAAACTGTCTCTGACAGTGCCTAAGCACTCTGTTATGTAATGATGTTTAATAATCTTTAATTCAACTATGTTATCGTTTGATAGAGAAATCATGAATAGAAATTAACTCAGATCTTCCGTTCTGTGTAGACAATGGGAACTAATATTTATATTCCGACTACATTTTACAAGATTGATTAAAATCCTGGAGTTCCTGTTAGTACTGCTTGGTATCGCTTTTTTAATTGTCTTCCTAAAAGGTCGTGAAGTAAGTTCCACCATGGCCTTTTTTAATCATCTCTCTGTATGTATGAAGCGGTTTGAGTGTTACGTGTTTCACAAGCGAGTCCGCCAGAAGCCGATCCCCTATGACCCTGACCTTTTCAGGAACTAATAGAATTACAGCACACTGAATGCCAATTAAATAAACACATAAATGGAAAACAAAACAGGCAGAGAGAGCACAGGAGTGTAATTGCCATAAAACCCCTTAAGGTAAACACATGTTCCTTGCAGTAGGCAGCCTCAGTGAGATATAGGGTGATGAGGAAAGGGAGGAGGGGTGTGCCTATGTGTGTGTTTGTGCGCACTGAGGTACAGAGAAGAAAAGCCGGGGAGGAGGGAGTCAAACAGGCGAGGCAGGCTAGCCTGTGAACGTGTTGTTAATTTAGCCCTGTTTTAATTAGCTCCTCTGCCAGAGCACAGCAAAGCAGAGGGAGCTAGCGGGGAGCCCTGAAGATCCGGGCAGACTGGCAGGCTGAAAGAGGCCACCAGATTGGCATGCCTAACTACTGCCTGTCTCAGACCAGCAGCTGGGCACACACATCGCCCACCGCTGTTCTAACCGCCCAAAGGTAAAAAATTAATTCTGCAACTGGGCTGACAATAACAACACACACTCATGCCACTTTATTAACTTCTATTCTTTTTTTTTGTTTTAGATCTTTTCTATTCCTCCTGTGTCCTCAGTTGAGCTTTAATTAAATCACAGTCTTCTCTTTTTTTCTCCCTACTTAACAATGCAAAGATGAAAATTGACAGTTGCTTATGATAATGCTCCTGTCTCTCACTCTCTAAGGGACAATCTCTGTTTACAGAGGTCACACTTCAGCTACGTTGAAAGCTGGGTGGGTGTCTGCTCTGTCTCTGTGCGGCCAGCTGATGTTTAAAGACTGTTCTATGAGTTTCAGTCTTTTAACGCACACACACAAAAAAAAGAAAAAGAACGGAGACAGTCCCCTCTGAGCAGCAAACAGTGCGTGCCCTGACGGAATGAGCAAATATGAGCCTAACTGCCTTAGTTTTCTGAGAGGATTTATGACACAGCTTCTTATTATCTGCAGGTCGGATTACTGCCATACGCTCCCCTCCGAAATAAAGAGGTTCCACGCCACATAAAGCCCAAAGTGTTTTCAGAGCTGCGCCACACTCCCTCGCGCTTTCAGCACAGATTTTAAGGACGGCTACACTGTTCCACTTCTTTGGTTGATAATGACGAGTTAGTCACCCTAAGCCCGACAGACCCACTCACCACTTCTCTTGTTTGCCTTAGCACTTGATGCATCAGGACAATCAAAAGGTCAAGATGACGTGGCCATTTTTCCGTCGTGACACCAACCTGATGAGCCCTCCACTTGAAATTGATAGTAATTGGTCGGTGAGCGCCACGGTAATGTGGCAAAGCTCTCCAGTGAGGACAGATTAAGCTACCTGCAGATGGAGATAGGGGCAGGGCCTGGGGACAGGAGGGAAGAGGGTCTCCTACTTGACTTTGAAGACAGAGAAAAGAAGATGGAGGGCTTGAGATGAAGGAGGCTGATTAACATATTGTGCAGCAGAGAGAGCCCCTATCTACCAGTCAGACACCGTCTGGGGAAATATGCAGCGGCCGCCACAGTTAATGGGAGCCAGCATGTTTATTGTCCTGTTAATTAGCAGGGATGTGGTTAGGGCTGTAAAGATACGCAGCCTGTGAATTCGGGGAGGATGCAGGAACAAGTCAACAAAGAGCTGTAACAGCACACAAGCTTCTCTACTCAAACAATGATGACAAATATTGTTGGTCAACCCCCTTTAACAACTCTCTAGTGAGCAGTTGGAAGTTTTCTCTGCATGCCGGGTGAGTAATTGCAAGGTTTCAGCCACATTTCCTGAAGCCTTAGGATAGGTAACTCACTTGTCTGCCAGTTGAGTTGTTTGATCTGCTAACTTTGATCAAACAGAATATAGAGTGAGGCAGACCGATTTGACTGCATACCACAGTGTGAAAAAAGGCCCAAAGTGTGATTTTCTACTCAGTTTTCTTTCTTCTTCTTCACATTTTTTTTCTTAGCACAGTGACTCCATCAAAAAAAAAAAAAATGAAATAGCATGCTTCTGGTACATTTAGAGGAGGTAAATATATTGCTGATTCTCACTCAGTATTTATTGACAGTGTTAACATAAAACACAGACTTAAACAAAAGAGCACTGCCGCGCTCAGAGTCTATTTTAAGTCCCCATTTTGGGCACAAAGGCATGAAGACAAAGACCAACGCCCCCAGAAACCACCTTTTGGTATTATATCTGATCACTAGAGGAAAAGAGGGTTCTGAAGCGAAGCCTTTGGGCTAAAAAAGCCCCTACAGTCATTTCCATAATTCATATTTCAGCCAGCTTCCAGTAATGTTGGACACCAAAATAGAAATAATGGATTTCCTGGTCTTTCTTTTTCACTCATCACCTCCTGCACTGAACCTGCAGACTCTCCACCTACTCTCACACACGCGCGCACACACACACACACACACACACACACACACACACACACATGCTCCGGCCCAGACCAGCAGAAGACGGTGGTAGCTCCAGGCCTCTAATTGGCCCCGTTTCTCCTCCTCTTGTCTCTCTCTTTGTGCTCATGAAAGCATTGGCTTTTCTGTCTAATACATATTTCTGAAAAGGGTGGATACACTGTAGCCTGCACTTATCCAAATACAATAAAACTCTCCAAATGAAACCAAAGAGAAATGACAAGGCCAGTGTCTTGAGAAGTATGTGTGTGGGTGTGGGTGTGGGTGTGTGTGTGTGAGACTGACAGAATGGGGATGAGATGGAGAGCAGAGGCAGACAGCGAGTGTGTGCCGGCTGCAGACTGTGAGGCATGAAGGACGCTCATTGAAAGATCGGTCGCGGGCGTCTCACGGACACACAGAGAAGGGCTATGAGCGCGACAGGGCCACAGAAAGAACAGAGACTCTTCAAAGTTGATTGTGGCATGCATCACTTAGAGCCAGTGCCTCCCACCCACTGTCCTGGCCGGCCAATCAATGAGCCTATTGTTGTGATGTATGTGACCAGAGGTTTATGGGCGTCCGTGTGCCGCAGTGTCTGGCTACCACAGTTACTGTTGATTATAAAAGACCGCTGCCGCACACTCTCGCTCTGCCTCTCTCTCCCTTTATTCTTCCATCTACTGCAGAGCCAATTTGCTAATGGATGCAGCAACCTTGTGATTTATTGTTGTCAAAGATACGCTTCAAGTAAAATGCACTAAATGATTTAAGTTTGCAGGCAAAATTTACATTTGAAAGCCAGCCCACTCTGGAGAGCGCCTCACATCAAATATGCAAAGTTGATTATGTGAAGCATCTATTTAGTGGTTCTAAATCATTGTTCTAGCCCTCTCAGTGATATTAAACACTGTATGGATTGTCTGTGGTTTGTGTCTATTCTTGGACTCAGTTGCTGAGATGGAAATTAAAAGAGCCACAAGGAAGACAGCGCTGTAACAAAACCCAAAGTCTCCACTGTCTGGCAACTTTGGTATTAAATCTGCCTAAAGGTTAAGGTAGTTTTACGCAATAGTACTGGAAATTTCCAGTTAAATTACTATGGGCTGCATGAACAGACAGTGTTGAATGTAACAGCCTGTATTCAATTTTATTTTGTGGTCTTTTTCTTCTCAGCATTCAGTGTACACACCAGACAGACAGACGGTCAGTTCTATCTCCACTGGGCTGCCAGATCTATAACTCTGTCTATCTCTCTGGCCCTTTTTAACCCATGTCAGCACAGACTTATTACAGAGACAGACCCGCAGGAATGTTTGAGAGTTCCCTTGGGTGTCTGGCTGCTGCTGAAACCAGCTGTGGATGCTAGAGTGGAGTGTTGCTCTCCAAAAACTAAAGGACAGTCCATGGCTGCAGATGCAAAATATTTCTCTGACTATCTGTCAACTGTTTCACACATTCCACTCTTCTCAACAATTCCTTCTCGCCTCTTATTCCCCTGTCCCTCCTCCCTTGGCCAACCTTCACAAATACAGCAACAACGAGTCATGTCTCTAAGGAAAAGTGCACCACAGTGAAAAGATCCTTTTACTTACAGGTAGTTTACAAGCTAACGGAACAAGTTAAAGCATGAAGCAGAAGAGCAAGCTGTTAAGAAAATATTACAAAGCACAAGAAAAAACACAACAATTCCACCTACAATTACAATGAAATTCTGTCAGCATGCAAATAAAACTGCAATCTGGATCTGTCTCAAAATACCAAATATGGAAGTGATAAACACAACAGCAACACATCGCACTAAAGTGTGTGAATGGTTGTGGAGCCTCTATTCACCAGCAGCCAGTGTCCCCACAGAGACTCTGGTCATCCTAACTTTGTCTGACAAATAAAAAGTGTCAATGAAAGAAGAAAACTGCACTGAATTTTGGACCAAATATACAGAAAGTAACCTTGAATTGTCGAAAACTTGAAGGCTGCATTGACAATTCCATAATAACATGCTATCTATTATGCTTAAAAAGTATGAGATTTTTTTAGTATGTACAAAAGCTAAGTATAAAACCAACAGTACCTGACCTCTATACTATCCATTGTTTGCGTACTGTTGAGTATGCAAACAATGGTTACTACAATGGCATAAATATCCCACAGTGCAATGTGGTAGTGAAGACAATGTCCACAATAGACGGCAACCACTAACCAAGGCAGCTCTGTAACGTCAATAAGTAATACATAGCTCTGCAGGTGAATAACTATGGCCATGAGTCTGCTGACTGATGTGCAATTAAGGAAACACTACATGAAGGATTGTGGTAAGGGTACCATTACACATGGATGGCATGAGCTTTGGTATCAGTACAACACATGTGTTTGTGCTTTTTGTTAGCCATGCTAGTGGCATGGCTCCAGGAATGTCGGTCAGGCATTCGACCACTTTGACCCACACTGAAATATCTAAAAATAAACTGGATGGCATACGATGAAACAAGTTAAACACGTGAAAATTATACATTCATACATTCATCGTATTTTGTACCATGCAGTGTACTTACTGTTTTTATGATGTATGTAAGGCACCTGCACTAAAAACTAGTGCTGCATGATTTGATAAAAATGTGCGATTTTAGTGGACAATATTGCGATTTGCGATTACAATATAATAAATAAATGGTACCAAGAGTTTTCTTGCTTATCAAGGAAAATGCAGAGAATAACGATATTTTTGAAGTGTTTATTTACCAATGCAAAACATACAAATTCTAAATAGCACTAAATTACAAAATTATACAATATTATGTTCTATTATGCACGTGGATTTACTGGAGTCTGCATCGCACCTTGAATTTTATTTTTATTTATTGCATCTACATGTTATGTGTAGGACTACAGATAGAAATTTGCGTTTCGCTCTATCTGGTGCAACCATGTTTTCATTTCTTGTAAATGATTGATGTCATCACACACTGTCCTTTTTTAAATCAAATAAACTACACTTAACTAAACATGGCAAACATCAGCTTGTTAGCATGCTTATGTTAGCATGTAGCTAAGTATTATGTGGTGACAAAGATGCCTGTGGAATACATAATGGCTTCGCCTGTGGTTCGCATTTTCTTGCAGCATAAGTACTTCTACAGATAAGAAGAAGAACCAAAAACTCAAGGGGTTTATCATTTTTGCTGTCAGGCAGAGTCGAGCCGAGTTTGGCACAGGTTACCAATCGGCAAGAAGGCTCTCAGGAAGTGATGTGGTAATTATAGCTCAGTGCAAAAGATATATACTACTGTTCATGTACGCAAACGTATGTTGACCAATAGTGTGTATATTTCGCGATTTCAGACGCAGCGAATTTGTTTATTACCGTTACACTGGACCCTGTTTACTTCCTGTGAGCGACTGCAATAACAAACATTCCAACAGTAAATGCAGTGGGACCCATTTACAACATTTATATTCTTAAGTTTGAAACTGTCTATTACTTTATAGCTGCAGCAGATACTGAAGGAAAATAAGAAAGACAGTCAGTAGGAACGATCTATAGAAAGTGGTCAACACAGGCAGAGCTGGCTGCTCACAAAGCCCTGACACTCCCCATATTAACACCACAGCAGGACACTACAAATATCACCTCCTGTTTGGCTGAAACATGTTAAAGAAAAAAAAAAAGCAAAGGACTTATTTTGATAGCAGCATCCATTTACCCCCTGAGCCATCATTGCACAAGCATTTATGAGATTTTAAATATAAGTGTTCGTGTCTTTGTATGCAATAGTGTGTAAGTTTAACATGAGGATCAACCTGTTACTGTGGATCAATGATGACACACACTAAGAGACTGTCAAGGACATGTACAATTCACCGATCAGCCCTCAGGCACTGCCTTAGGGTCTTTCTACCAGTCTGCTCAGTGACACAGACGGACACACATGCATTCAGTCCCTGATTCCATAACTGACTTAGACCTGCTGCTGTTATCACCACAGGAGGAACACAGCACCGCACTCGGGAGAGGTAATTTGCCCTCTTTGCCTCAGCACAGACCCAAGCACTTTTCAAATGTCATTAGTCATTAAAAACGATCTAACAGTGATCATATCAGCACTTACGGATAAATCATTGCACATTTGACACCAGAAGCCCATTTCTATTCTGCACTGATGGATGTCAAGGATGCCACGCAAGCAACCTGAGGTGCTGCTTCACACTTGATTGAATCTGCTTATCTGCTAACATGCATTTCACTGCCGCGTCAAAACCAAATATTGCGCAGAAACAAATGCAACATGCGATGAAAAATAAAAGAGGACAAGAGCCAGATAAACGTAGACGTGTATTTCAGGCATTGATTTCTGGTTTAGTTTTGACATATTTGTCAATAAGCCAAAGGACCATAGAGGTACAGCATGGGTCAGTTAGTCCAGAGCTGAATGCAGTAGTTTCAGACTTGCTGATTTAGGACGAAAGAAGAAAACACTGACCTTTTCAGTTGGTGACGCAATGTAGCTGTATGGTGCATTCACCCTCTGTAACAGCGTCAAGTGACTCATGAGTATACAACATCTATTTTACCCAATTTTCAAAAAAAACTGTTGTGCAGACATGGTGTCACACGTTTGAAAAAGCAGACCAAAATGTGAGGGGAAAAAGCCCAAGCGAAAGTAACACATTACATTTCTGATACAGATTTGGCATTTAAATCCCTCCCTGCTCTGCTCTGCTCTGCTGTGCTTTATTGAGGCTGGGCCTGCATGTGTGATCAAACAGAGATTGAACAACTGACTTTCTTCCTTCCCCTTCACACCGCGCCATGTTGAAAGGCTTCATTAAAGCACAGGGCTGGAGATACAGTATCAGAGGCAATTTTCCATGCCTTTCCTTGGGAAAAAAGAGGATCCCATTGTTAGAGACAGAGGGAGAAAAGTCTGTCAGGGCCTTTAGATGAGATATAATACAGTGCTCCACCGCCTCTGTGCTGTAATCTATAGTGATGGGCTTGGGCTAATGGGAGTCTGACCTGCAATAGAGCTCATTGCGAGCCATGCAAAGAGGCAGAGTGGATGAAGGAAGAAAAAGGAGGGGATGGCAGGAGGGCAAAAAAGGAAGACAGCAGGAGAGAGCGAGAGGAGGAAGATAAAGAGAGAGAGATGGGGGGAAGAATTGGCTTGAAATTTTCTGACAATGAAATGTCTCCAGTAATTGTTCCTGCGGTGATAAATGGTGTCCCATTGTACGGTGGGTCTCCTTGTCCTTGGGAGTCAAAGAGATGAGGAGATGGGAGGAGAGGGGAGCAGAGGAGGGAGGGGACGCAGAGATGGACTGGCAAAGCAGCATTTAACTTGGCTCCGGCTGCAAGCAGTCAACTTTCTGAAGGTGATGGTGTGTGTGGGTATGTGTGTGTGTGTGTGTGTGTGTGTGTGTGTGTGTACGTCGGTGTCTGTGTGTGTCTCCATGTCTGTGTCTGTGCTTGTTTGTGTCTGCGTGTCTATGCGCTGTATACGTTGAAGCGTTTCTGTCGAAGTGAACCAGCAGGCAGCACAGTTGCGAGTGGGGCTCCTGCCCTTGGGGATGAGGCTGACAGAATAAAAACACATCATAACACTGCAGTAATATTCCCTTGACAACACGCTCCGAGCACTTTGTGCCCCAGAGACATTTTTTTGCAGCCATCCACGGTGAAGAACATTTACCATGCAGTGACTCTTCAGCAGACAGCCTAATCATTTAATGGAAAATCACAGTTTTACTTTATCCTAATTTTGCTTATTTATTTTGCTTTTATGATAGTTTTGTTTGATACGCATAAATAATCTCAGCCTGTCCTCAGCCAAACAACAATATGCTGTGTGTGATGGCAGTTTATTATGACCAAGTGGCAACCTCCAGGACAGAAAAATGAAGCCAATGCAGAAGTGCAAAAACTGCAGTTCCTTAAAAGACCACTTGAGAGGGTGGCTCAAGAAGCCAGTCAGTCCTTATATACCCTAATGTTAAAATGCCAAACTCAAGACTTCAAAGCGGAAGTCTACAAAACAATGGGTGATGTCACAGTGGCTACATTCATTATTTCTTACAGACTTTGATTACAACCCGTGTTTATGTTTATTGTTAGGCGGTGACCTCTAGTGGTTGTGGTAATTATGTCCAGAACAAAGAAGAAGTCAGGTGACGTAGTAAAGAGCTACAAAGCCTGTGTGATGTAATATAAAGAGCATCAACATCTGCATAGGGGGAGGACAGGGTGGATGGATGGCTCCAATAAAAACAGGACTTTCACCTAGGAGACCACTGTTACTGTCCCATGTCAAGTAGTCAACGTAACAAAGGCCAAGCCATTATCTCTTTCTAAACCTAACCAAGCAGTTTAGCTGCCTATTGATTGTGGCCGCTCTCCATTGTTGGACCTGGCTTGTTCATTAGGAGCATTACTACAATACATATACCGTTCTCTGATTCATTGCACCACAGCCTCGGAGTGCAGAGTGCGCTCTGGGCACCAACAGAGCAACTGGGTCTAAAAGTTCGCGTTCCTCTGCAGCAGCTGCTCCTCTCATCCACTGATCCTGTATGATCAGCTTTGGATTGACTGATCAATTATCTACCCTGCAACTCAAACTCCAAAAAGTACTGCTGAGGAAATAAGAACTCATGAAGAGTCCCACCTGCGCTGTGTTCACTGACCTGCAAAAATTTCGGAATTTAGAAAAGGAACACAGTGATAAAAAGAACTGAGTGAAAACATGGCAATCCCCTCCTCCCGTCAGCTACCATCACATGTCAATCCTAATTCTGTGGGAAATATTGTAGCTATGTGTTTAAAATTGCAAATGTGCTCGTCACTCATAAACTGTTGCTTTGAAAGTCACTGGCACACAACCTATCTCTTCAAGTTATAATCTATATAAATGGTCCAAGATTAAAGATATATCCAGTCATATCAGGCTTACTCACTCCCATTCAATTCCAAGCACAATAAAAAAACAACTCTGAGTGAGTCACTGTGAAAATTGTATTGTTTCACACTTTTGAGAGCTAAAATGAGACAAGAGGAAAGTGTATGCCACTTTATGCTTCTCAGATTTTCTGAGATCTTTTTTTTTTTCTTACCAAAATAAATGTTTAAACAGTGTGCAGCATTCTCTGTGGTTACACGAGAAACCACTTTCTGAAAACCCACTCATGACAAACAAAAGTCGAGAAATGTATGCCAACTAAAAGCAATTAAACATAAAGTATAATTCCACACAATCGGGATCTAAGTTGGTACTCTGTTTTTTTTACTTAAGGTATCATTATTATCATCGTTTTTGCTGTTCACCTAAAAAACAGGTGGACCTAAAATGGATGTTTAAAAGGCCATAATGTGATGATCAAATAAGCAAAGACTTACTCATACATATGTAAAAATGTCAAGCTAGGAAAAAGTAAGTGAATTAAATATCCAAGTTTAAACCACCTGATAAGAGAAGACAAGCGCAAACAGTGGAAAAAAGGAACACACAAAAAAAAAAAACACAAGGAAAGCTTGCTTGATAATAATCTATTTCTGATTTATTCTGTTTAGCTGGCAAAACTAAAAATATCCATGTCGACATCTTAAATCTACAGAAGTCTCTTAATTCTAAATCATATAACAAAAACACCCACAAGTTAATTGATGTGCAAAATAAAGATGCCTCCGCTGATTCCCCTCCCACACTGTAAAGACGATAATACCTGTTACAAGAAAGGTGTTGAATGCTTGCGGAGTCAGCTGTGTAAAGACGGCTTAATGCGGATACATTCCACAAGTGAACAAGCTGTTTCTGAAAAGTGCATTCAGCCCCAGAGAGCCCTTGCCGAGTCTGTGTTTCCCTGATAAGCATGAAGGTTAATTGGTATTTATGTCATTTACGTTAATTGGCATTTGTGTCATGTTGGGGGAAAAAAAGGAGAGAATAAAATAATGATGACTGAGATATAGCATGGATAAGTAAGTAAGTAGTAATTCACTGAAAGGAGAGTTTTCAGTTGCTTTTGAAAGAAACTACATAATGTGACTAACATCTATCACTGTGGGCCCAAACAGGAAGTATGAGAAGAATGTCAGAGAGAAGAAGCTGTTTCTGCTACAACAGGACGTAAGGAAAGAGAAGAAGAAGCTGTTCAGGCCTGGGAAGGATTGTGAAAGCGAGAGGAGGACACACTGTAAATGCTAAAGAGACTGCAGAGCCTCGAGTTACCCATGACACACATTAATCATTGGTGGCCTCTCTTCACTGCATACGAATGCGTGGTGATGATGATCCTCCCCCTGCACCACTATCTTACCTACAGCTGTGACACAAACACAGGTGTCACATACATCGCTCTCTTCTCTTCACTTCCTGTCTTTGCTCTTTTACCCCCTCCCTTTGTTTTTAGCATCATCTGATGTCCTCTCACCTCCCACCCTCTCTCCTGTCTACAACAACCCCCACCCACAACATACATCCACACTGACATTCATCTTATCCTGCTCCCACCCCCCTCTCTAGTCCCCGCTGGCCTTGGATGGGTCCATGCCAGGCAGAAGGCAGGTGGCTGAAAGAAAAAGGTTACACTCATTATACAGATTAAACCTGTAAATGCCCTGTCATTGGTGTAATCGATGTGCCACTTCATTGCAGTGACTTATTGATCAATCTCGTCTGGGGGTCGTACACAGTGCATCGTTATAGCTTCGGTAGTAGCAGCGACTGCCTTTCCTTTCAGACCCTGGCCCTTCCACAGATGCACTCTCTAACAGTTCCTCACACCTACTGGCAGTGTACTCTAATATGAAGTTCACCTCTGGCTGTTCAGTTTTCTTGGTCTGATAACACAACACAAGAATACATGCTGGCATTGCACATTCCTGCAAACCACAGATGTGTAACATTTGTACATTATTATGTTGCAGATATGTTGAAGCTTTATGTTATATTTCAACAACGCTGTGATTATGTTAAGGCACAAAAACCACGATCTCTATCAGCCAATTGGGATGCCACTGCAAAATTTTAAATCTGCTCTCTCCTCTGAAGTCAGCTGCCACTTTAGGCAGAATTCTCACACCCTCCTCACCCCATTCACCTCCAGCCATCGTATCCAGAGTCCAGGACAAGCTCAACAAAGACTCCTTCCTCTACTCATCCAGATCATCAGCACTTCTCCATCTTCCTCTCATCTCATCTTCACCACCTCTACCACCACCAGCTTCTAGACCCCAGGGGGGTTCCCTATTCGACTATGGATTCATCACCCTCCTTAAATCAAACCATCTCTATGGGGTCTAATCGACACTTCACATTTTTCATTCTTAAGTGCACATGCTAAAAAATATTCTTTATACTATAAAAACGAGTCTCTCCTGATTGAACTGCTGTTGGTGGCACAATCACAGCTGGAAGTGCCACCGATTTCTGGCTAGAAAAACACCCAATTCACGGCTGGACATGTCTTTCCAGCCTTTCTAAAGTCTTTCTAATGTCTTTCTAAATCACACGGCTATTGGTAGCACAATCATGCCTGGAAATGCAGTCAGTGCCTGGCTAAGAAACAACCCGTTTTGTTGGTCTGCTGCTTGGCAGTCGTCTTGCCTAGGTGTCTCGTAATCCACCATTCCCTCCACTTGCCAAAGACAAAGTCAGCTCATATAGGCCCAGCAACACTACATCACTTTAGAAACATTAATATGTTACGTATGAAATGTACAAGTACAAGATCTGTACAATGCCAACGTTTTCTTATGGCGAATGGGCTGTGTAGCAACATGGCTCACATGTTATTCCGCTGCAAAAACTGTGGGCATATACATCTGTAATGCATATAAGGATCCACTGAAATCAAAGTCAGTTAAATAGCACCTCCATAAGTGCTACAATCTTCTCGCCAACTATCATTAACAGCTTCCATGCCCTATCACCAACTTTTTTTTTCATACCAGGGGTTGAACACATCTTTTTGGCTGTACCTGAAACTCAACTGAGTTATGAGGTATCAGGTCTTGGACACTTTTAAACATTTATAGCAAAGAGCTGCAACACTATAAAGCAGTACTGTCCTTGCTCAGTGGTCATTCAGTAGTCGGCCCCTCTCTACCATTGTAGCACATTTCTGGAAAACAGACAGCTTTGTTTGCTGATAGGCACACAGTCTGGCCATTAAGTGTGAAAAGATAAACAGTTCTCCCTTGCCCCTTCAACAACTTTTCAACAGAGTTCTGTGAAAATCCACTTCATAATATTTTAAGATACGCTGGCAACAGACAAACAGAAAAACAGAACAAGCGAGGAAAAAAAAAAATCAACGACTATCCAATTCTCTTGATGGTGGTAATTAAAATTGATAACCATCTAAAAATAGCACATTTTCTTTATCTGTAATTGTTTTTCCTGACAGCTATGCTCAGTCCTATAAACCTATCCCTCTATTGGAATGAAAAAAATGTACTGTTTCAAGAAATGCCTCGAGACAAACACAAATAGTATCAGACTACTCATTCAGAGCTATGTGTGCTAAAGAGAATAAAAAGATAAAAAATAATTAAAATTAGAGCAGCTCCTGAATTGAGTCAAGGGGTGGATACACACAAAATGTGACAGAAAACACATAGAAATGTATAAATTCATGCAGTCCCTAAAACTAGACAAAAGGAGAATAAAAGTTGTTTGTGTGAAAGCTCAACTGACATCCTACCACCTGTCCAATCTTATCTGAGGGCTCAAATGAACTACAGTGACTCAATTTTGCCTCGCTGAAAGGAGATACATTTGGCTCCTTTGAAAGGAAACCCTTTACTGCAGGGAGGGAAGAAAGGCAGAGCAGCTGCCTCGCCTCGCATGACGCCTGCCTCTCCCAACCCGCAGATCACACCAACCCATGGCTACAAAGGACATCAATTTGTGATTACAAATAACACAGCTCGTCTGTCCCCACATTCAGCGGGGCACTGCCCAAACATCCCATTGCTCTTCTTTAGAACTCCTGTGTCCCTGCTGCATCAGTCTGATGGGGGAGGTATCAGGTGCACCTTTGGATTGAAAAAATAATTGGTTTTGGTAAATGGATAGATGGAAGCGTGTGATCGGCCAAGTTTGGGAAGCAGAGTTTACATGCTTATCATGCTGCACAGCTGCACACTGCAGGGGTTTCTTTGTTTCATGGCGGCTCGCTGAAAAGAGCCTTGATTGCTAGTGAGGCAGATTACTTTGTTTTAAACCACATGTTGGAAACAGCTCTGAATATATATAGCACTGTGGCATACACGGCACCACAGCAGGCCTGTTCTAAAGGTGATTCCCTTGCCTTGGACAACATCTTTCCGTGCCCTTTTTTCAGGTCAGTCACAGGAAGATGTGGAAGCTTAGACATACATGTTGCCTCAGGGAGCTATAGCAACAAGAGGTGAAGGCGTAAGGCAAAAATGACTGGAATCTCTCGCCTGTTGCTAAGGGGCAAATCTTTTGTGTTCGACAGCTTGCATTTCAGCACGACACGCCTTCCCAGAGGAGGTATCCTCCATCCGTCTGCACAGCACAGGTCTGCTAACAAAAAAATCAGCAGAGCCTCACATTATTGAGAAATGCGTCAGTTGTAAACAGTGAGCATTTGAAGACTATGAGCACTGCCCTGCGGTATTTGCCACAAGGGCGAGAGTGTATCAGTCTGGCTTGTCGCTACTAGGACTAAGCTCCTACAGCATGAGGCGCCATATTAAAGTCTTCATCATTCACCATTTTTTCCCCCACCCTCAGTTATGGATGGAAACAGATGACCGGGAAATTGCACCCTGTCTGACAAATGGCAGGATGGCATGGCTCTACGGGCTGCCCACCGGCAAACTGCTGCTACTGAGGGAAAGGATGGGAACAAATCGCCTCCCGCTGCTCCAATTACCGAACACGCTCATCTCACAGAGGGGCTGCAGTCAACTCCATGGGAGGGGGATGGAAAAACACTGGCTCGTGTGAGGGCAGATGATGATGGGGTCAAGGGTAAGATGACATCTCATTCCAATCAGCTATCAGCCTTAATTTGTTATTTCACTGAAGTGGGAGTCCAGCAGACAGGTGACCAATGCAGTTAGGACATTGCTGCATAATTCAAACAGTTAACTGATAATATAGTGTAAAAAATCCACACACACAAAAGTGCTAAATATTCTGTTCTAGTGTCGGGGAAAGAGGAGAGCCAAGGATTTTCTGTCCAGTTAGGACGTGATATACTTGAGCTCTGCATTGGGGTTTGGCTATTCACTATTAGCTTAAAGTGCTCCTTAAGGGAATGAGGGAGTTACTAAGTTTTAAAAATAAAATCAGGGGAAGGCAGGGAGGGGGAGTGGGGGCTCTTTGTTAGATTTAAATGCTGCACTATGTTCTCTGTGACAGGCTGGTGGTAATTTATTGCCACAGCCATTACGGTTATTAGAAAACTCACTCAGGAAGACAAATGGCAGCCTGGCTGGTCGTTGGTCTTCCGTCAGGGCTGACAAGGGAGACGCAGCACTCTTGGCTATTGACATTTTCGCACCTAAAGCCAAGCTCTGCCAGCTGTATTGCAATTCAAACCCCAACTTAAAGCCAATGAGCTAAATCATCCCTGGCCTTGGCGTACAACTTTTCTTTATTTCTTTTATAAGGGGAAGAGCATTCTGGTAGTCAGCAACAGGGTACAGCCTTTTGAAATAGCCATTTCGTGGGCAGATTTTTTTGTTCCCCAGACTGACAGATTAAAATTAATCCCACCATAAATAACTTCTATCACAAAGAGCCATTAAGAAAGACCGTTAAGAGTGTCTAAATGGAGGCTATTTCTTCTGTATGACTGAGAGTGTAGAGGGAAGAAGGAAGAGAGGGAGGAGATTCGAGGCAAAGGCACAGTGTGACAACGTCCTTTTTCAATTTCAACATTTCTGAGGGCCTATGAGTCATATTTCACTCAGTGGCCCAGAAAGAATGACAAATGATTCCAGTTGTTTTGCAGCAATTGAAAGTGAAAGGTGACATGGCTATCAGTGAGGGCTTCAGCCCCACAATAACACCTTGTCCGTTAGAGCAAAATACAAGTATAAAAACAAAGGTTGACAAAGAACAAGGCTAAAAGTTAAAAGTTGGGTGGAATGAACAGTTAAGTACGATTTAGCTATTCTGAGAGGGGAGTAAAGAGGGTTGACCTGAACGAGACATTGCAAAAAAAAGTTGCCTATAACATTATATCCATTTTAAAATGTTTGTGTATGGTTCCATTGGCTTGTTAGATGAAGTGTGTTGTGTGCGAGTAAAGATAAAAAGAATGGCAACAAACATTCATCCTCCAGCGACCATGACTATCCACAGCATATTTCAGGAGGTACTGTCTTTTGTCTGATGTCTGTGATGCTTTGTCATGAACCACAGTCTGGCTATAGGGATGATGGACAAAAGTTCATGAGGTCAAGAAAAATCAAATCATGTTGCGGAGGAATCTGGCGCCTATATGCTGAGACATCTTGCTTTGGACAAACATTCTGACAGAAGACAAAGAGTAAGACACCCACTCTACGAGGTGAGGTGTGGACCATCCCCACTCATGCTTCCTGTTTAATGAGCCAGGGATCCTATTTGGAGCAGCACCCAGTCCGGCTCCCCATTCCAGAGTATGCAATCTGGAACCAAGATGCTTGAAAAGGCTGGCTAGCTTGACAGTTAGCATAGATGTTTCAAGGTAAGATGTTAATTGTTGAATTAGCTTTTGTGAAACTAGTTTTGAAGTACTTGCTAAACTACTCGGGGACTGGGCCTGGTGTAATTTTAAAAAACTGAGCATACACATACACAGAATTTTTCCTTTGTTAGAGTCACTAGGTGCAGGGATGCTGTTTGTCTAGTTTAGGTTTTCCATCAAGTAATAGGATAGTGAGGTTTTTATGTTTCACTTTTGGTTTCATTTAATTAGTACTTCTTATTTTAACAGTCCTCTTTTGGTTATATTTATGTCTTTGAGTTCAGCAGCACCTGTGAGTCCTTTATTTTTTATCAGATAATCAAAGTATTCATTATTAAAAACTTTATTTTACCTAAAACACCTGCTTTTATGTTGCTTTCCTCTCCCTTAATGAGCTGAATTGTAACAGAGACACACACAGCAATGAAAGGAGCATAGTTGAGCAATTGTGTAGGAACTGCTTTTTTTCTTTTTTTTGTCTAGACTGACCAGTATTGACCTCTCTTGGCCCATCTGCTTACTGGGGCAAAAACACTGGCTGGCTGGGGACAGCATTCCAAAGAAATCAGTCAATTAAAAAGTATGTGTATGAATAACAATGCCATTTCATGTTGAATATGCATTCTCTTTCATTTTAAGAAACTGTGACTCAGACATTACAGGATATTGGGCAAAAATAACCAGAAAGCAGTGTTTGTGGGGTGTATACGGTGGCCTGTTGTGTGCACTGGTAAATATACAGAAGGGCTGTATAAATAACACACAGTAATTGTAAAGCCTGGTGCTGTTACACTGACATGTATTCCTGAGAGGCCACAGGGTGTTGAGAAGACTGTGTGTTGAATCGCTAATGGAATGTCATGTGAAGAGGGACGCTGGATACACGGGGGTAATGGTGATGATGACACTGTGCAGATAGCTTCCACAACAGTGCAGTTTGTGGCATTTTTGTGCCTTTGTCAGGGGAAAGGTTAATATGTAGCGCAGCGACTGGTTCCATTACCTCGTGTCAGGAAGCAGAAAGCCAACTGTACTGTACCAGAAAAATTATGACATTTGGAACAGACCACACCTGCACTGCATTTTTGACCTGTGGCTAACAACACTGAGACTTTCCTGGTCACAAACGCAAAATGATTTCATTCTGTCTTTACAAGGCAGGATAGGAATAGAGGTAGGCCTTCGTATTGTGACATGTGCATACTCCATGCTAGGCCCTTATTGAAGATATGTATTGGTTTAGCAAAGGCCGAGGTTCAGGGCACACTGGGGTTAACTGCCACTCCCTGACAGCCCAGATGAGAAAGTGATGTGCGCAGTGGGAGGTCACTGTGTGTCAGTCCGCCAGCTAACACTGGCTCATTGGGAGCCCGGCACGCTCCATTTAACATCACAGGGCATCCACAGCCTGCATGTCTCTCACTCACACACACACACACACACACACACACACACACACACACACGTTGAGGCCCTTGCTCCCCCAGCCTCTCCTGTATGGCCTTGCAGGGCTCCCTGCCTCCCATAGCCTTCCAAGGAAGCCAGAGTCACTCTGACTCATTAGGGTAATTGAGACAGGTCCTCCTGAGACTAAAGAGCTGCTGAATTGCTACCCACTCGCGCATTTAAAAGACCACTTAATCAAGCCCTTGTGTGTATGTTTCATTCTCCCTCATTCTCATCATTCCCCTCCCTTTTCTTGTCATACTTTTCTTTCCTTCCCTTTTTTCCTTCAGTTTGTGTCAGGTCATTGAGTGGGACACAGTGTGTGCTGTTAATTGCCAGAAAGGAAAGGATCTAGGGGTTTTCCATCTCTAGACAACAGTCTTCTCCCCTGGTGTTGAGAAAGCCTCCGGTCCATGGAAGTGTGAATGGGTGACAGCAAAGAAAAAAAAAAATGCTGATCTGTGGATGTTGGTAAAGGAAGAGGGGAGGGGGGTAGAGATTGAGTGAGGGAGGAGAGGAGAATCCACCACCTCAGCAATTCCAGGGGCCCGGGCTGCTCTGAGCTGACAAAGACACCCAGATTGCGGCCAGAGGTTGTCTCAGCAAGGCGAGGTGAGCCAGAGCACCCGTCATGTAACAAGTCAGATTTAGCAATACTGCTGGGTCAGGTCAGACTCAGATTGAAGTTGGAGTCACGGCTGGCACCACGCTGCTCGCCTCTTCTATTGCTCATCCATCTGAACACAAATTACTGAGCCTTCCTCCTTCCGCTGAGAAATATAGACTGGTGCCTTGTGTGCGTGTGTGCGTACACGCACTTTATTTACACACACACACACAAATCAAAACAGTGACGATCCTAAAGATGCTGGAGGATGGATGGATGCTCCCAATGTGTTGTATTTTCTCTCAAAACTGCATACAAGCCTCTGGCCCAAGTAGATGAGGACAAAACTGAGATGCTGTTAATCTGCTCCCGTGAAATAAGGCAATGACAACGCAGTAAGTTCAACAAACCACCTATAGCACAAAACAGAGAAAAGGGGAGAGAGTGTCACCATAGAGACCTCTCTCTTTAATCATGCCCTATTTCTTCCTCTATTTCTGTCTCTCTCTTTCGCGCTCTGTATATAATTTTTTTTTTAACCACCATTCTCCTCCTTTCCCTTTTTCTTATTTCCACAGCTCCACACATACACCTCCCTCCCTTTCTTCTCTCTTATCAGTGACAGGCTGGAAACAGAAGCGAGATAAGGAAACGCCAAAGCCAATACAAGGTGTGGTGGTCGAACACACGGGCAGATTAGTCATTGACACGTTTGTCAGGTAACAATGGCAAAAGCGCAGCTCAAACTGGTAAATAGGAACAGAAACAATGAGATGAATTTCGCCTCATAATGCATTATGGACCCTGCAGCATTAACAGCCAGATCCAGGCGCATACCGTTCATCCCCAGAGGTGTGGCAGCACAGATTACTAAAACGGAGCCGCCACTACATACCTTAATCAGTTCCTGTCACTCAATCACTCAGACAGACACACAGGCACACTTTAACACACACACACACACACACACACACACACATGCAAAGTTAAAATACACCAGGGTCTGCTTCATCACTCCCCCACTCTACGTGTCAGGAGAGTGGAGGCCTTAATACTCGTGAGTACCAACAGTTTGTGTACATTCATTTCTACACATCACATTTACTGTACGTCTTTCAACAGATCTCAGTGCTACTGTCAGCCCTTTCAGTGTAACTGGGAAACTGATTGACACTCTGTTGATTCAGTGCAATTTAGGCACAGGATAATCCATCATTTTTTAGATTATTTTGGTGTGAGTTGCCAAGTGTATACCAGCCATTGAGATGTCTGTCTTCTCTGGACTACAACTGAACTAAATGGCACAGTTTGTGGTGCTCAAAGCCCCCAAAAACACATTTGAAAAACTCAACAACAGTGTCACTTTCCAGAAATCATGACCCGGATACTCAAGATAATCCACAGACCATGTAGGAACTATTTTCCTTCTGCTGAGCTACACCCACCAACCATGTCACTGAGTAGAAGACAACTTACATCAACTCCTAGCTCATCTAGCACCACTGAGATAGCTAACGTTACAGCTAAACCGAGGAGGACGCCATTAATGCTGACCATAAGCCTCATGAGTAGATGCACTCTTCCTTTTGCACTGTGATACAGTTGGCAGGCGTATTGTGGTAGAAGGAAAATAGTTCCTATAAAAAACTGTGCACAACAAGGTCTGTGGAACAGTCTGTGAGCAGTCAAAACAATTTTATCTTTACTGAACTACACCTGCCAGCTGTATCACTGCGCAGAGGGAAGTGTGCATCTACTGCTAGTTCACCAAGCGCCACTGAGATAGCTAACATTACAGCTCAGCTGAGGACAACATTAATGTTTACATGTCGCACTGTTAACAACACAAGCCTCTTTTCCTTCGGTAGATGCATGCTTCCTTTACGGCTGGCAGGTGTAGTTCGGTAGAAAGAAAACAGTGTCTACATGAAACTGCTCACAACAAGGTCTGTGGGTTATCCTGGGTGACCGGGGAGTATTGTGAAAGACAAGAGCGCTCACTCCGCAACAAAATCTGGGCACCAAAACAACCCCAGAAGTGTACTGCACTGCACACTGACTTGCAAAAAACTGCTCAACTTCAAGAAATCTCCAACTGATGACACAAATCTCCGACTTTCAAGGGGCAGCCCTTCTAGGTTCTGAGTAATACTACAAGTAAGAGGAAAAATTAGTACTTTTATATGTCTTAATTTCTTTTCAGGGTGCAATCAAGCTCTAAATGTACATTAACCTACTGGTTTAGGCCGGCAGCACTTCTTCTTGTGGTACATTACTGAGCTTTAACTATTCATCCTGTGCTCATGATAAACTGCTTCAGCATCTCACTTTATTCAGTATCTTAATTTTGAACTGAGTAGACTACATCAGGCAAAGGCTCTGGTACGCTGCAACTTGCTCACTTTTATGTTTGAGTCTCATCTGTGGTTGACAGAGTTGCTCTCTCAGTGTCAGCATCAGGGATGATGTGCTTCAGCGACAGCTCACCAATAATTGCTGCTATTTTGTCATCTATGGATGACACTGAAGTACTCTGCACCCTTTCTGTGGCAATAATGTCTCTCTGTGCGCTGCAATTTGTGGATTTTTTTTTTTAAGGTCAAGTTATTTTTTCTTCACCTCTGCCACAGTTCTTATTAGGGGTGAAACAGTGTTCACAGTATATGTCAACTGCCCCCATGCTGTGTGTTTTTTATCCTTTGGAAATGCCACATGTGAAAGTGCTTATTAAAAAATGTATTTAGCTGAACCTCATTTAGCTCAACTTTATTGTCTGGGATTTTTTTTCCATCTTGCTCCATGTTTCCACAAGTAGTCCTCCTGTTTATCGAGGCTACTAGGGCATATTACAGAATTACAAAATAATAAACAAACAAAAGGCTCAGCAGTTACAGGTCGTATTTCCCTGCAGCTCAGAGGGAAGCTGGTTCTGTTTTTGAACCAAGTTTTGTTGCAGTTTTCCAAGGCTGAATACATAAGTTATTCAAATGTAAATTTTTCAGTACTGCCACATTAAAACTACTAACATTAGAGACATGCAAAGTTCTGTAATCTACATCTAAATTGCAAGAACATGAATTTTGTTTTATTTCCACAATGTGCTGCTACATAAATACCACTTAAGTGAACATAAGAGCACCTTGCAGTGCATCACACGACAGTTGTTACTTCCCAGTGTTAACTGCAAAGGAACAGCGAAACAGTGTAAAGCTATATCATCTGCATATTTATATATTTTAAACACCCTTAGTGGCATGTGGCAGGTGTCAGGAATTTAGCTGTCGCTCCACTCACACACTGATGAATATTTGATGAATATAACTGATGAACCACTTGTAGGCACTCCTGCTGCTGACAGCTGCCAACAGAGGATGGTATCTGTAAAATTAAATGATCAAATGTATTAAGTTGTTTTGATAAATATGTGCATTGTCTAAACCAGCAGTTCAATACCTTAAAGTAACAGCTGAGATATTGCTGTAATTGTCTCTATGTGGACTTCGAAAGTAGTGCACCAAGAAGAAGTGATCCTGACAAGGTATTTGAGTGATATTGACGGGCAGGGCAACTTGGACATTGGGCAATATATACTGTATTTATTGCTGTCTTTCCATTCATCTCCTAATGCAGAAAACTGTATTTTTTTTATATATATTTGTGCGTTCATGTATGAGCAGATGTAAAACAGGTGGGATTTATTCTTGTTCCCTGCTTATAGTGTGTAAACGCACGCTTCATTATTACAAACTAACTTGTGCATACACAGTTCATTCACCTACATTTTGTTCTTACCACGCTTTGATAAATACAGCCTCTGGACTTCAGAGGCCTCTCTTTCCCAACAGCCCACCAGAGACAAACACTAGAAGTGTATTCTAGTCAGCCACCTGCCACTTTAAATGGCACTTCAATCAAGAGAATAGCCACGAGTTCTACTCCTTTAAAATGTTACCATTTAGAATTATTGCGGCTGTAAAAGGGTGAGGACTAGACTCGAGCATGGAGCATGAAGTCATTCAATGTTTCTTCCTGGCTTTCTCCCTTTGTATTTAAACCAGTAAATCCGAATAATATTATTGTATTTAAGAGAGTGAGGGGGAAATAAAACTGGCAGCACTGAAGGTTTTGTCCCTTAGTTCCGCAAAGTTTTCGTTTTTCTCTCAGACAGCTCCCGCTGGCTCAATTAACTATTGATCAGATTTGTGGAACCGAATATAAATAATTAACAAAAGTGGAGATAGCATCTACAGCTCTGCAAACAACTTCAATACAGAGGCCTCTGTGTCTCTGATCAATAGGGCGTGGACAGCATGCACATCAGCCACTGCGAGGACCTCTGCAAGGTGGCCACGGAAACAGAGAAAATCACATTTTTATCAGACATCGCAGCCGTGTCAGCAAAAAACATCAAGACCACAGAAGTAATCAGGCGGTGGCTGTTTTATTGTAGATACCAGAGTGGGGAAAACCATCTGTCTTTGACATTTAGAGGGAATCTAATTAACTCTCTGACGTGGCAGACTAACAGGTAAATGAAAACTGAAATTGTTGTTGTTGAAGCGCTGAGGTGCGATTGGACTTTTTCATACAGGAAGTCTACCTAGAAAGATGTGCTCCAATGAGAATCTGTCATCCTATAAGCAGCTCTGAGGGAAGTGATAGCCTGGTTGTGTCCAACAAAGCCTGAGTAAGTAAAGATGTAACAGAAGAGAGAAAAGCATAAAGCTCCTTGGGGAAGGAAGTACTGTATGGTGCTGTTGGGGGGAATTGAGCTGGGGCCTCCTAGGTAACCCTATTTGAATATGAATGCGTCCCATGATCCACATCAAGGGCACTGACAGGGGCACCTCTATCTACAACTACCTCCAGCCGATGTAGTCGTGTGTCTGCAGATCTGTGTGTGCGTGTGTGGGTGCACAACTGATCACTCCGTGCAGCCATCAGCCACCGCATTTTTTCAAGGTACTTTGTACAGTGCATTAATCACAGGGACCCTTGAGCGCTTCCACGGATCCAAATATTCCGACCTTGAGGTTACAAGAAAGACATTAGTCCTGATCCATTCAAAGTATTGGAGACAGGGAGGGGAGCAGAGGGAGGGGGCAGAAAAGCTTTCAAGGTAATGAAATTCTGCCATAATTTAAAGGAAAAGACTTGTGGGGACAAGCCTGAGCCAGAGTAAGAAAAAAAAAAAAGATTAAATTGGATTTTTTTTCTTTTTCCCCTTTATTTTAAATTAGGCTTAAGTGCATGCGGGGGGTAGTTTTTCTTTCTCTTTTTTTCCGAACAAAAGCATGATAACAGCATTAACGTCCAGAATGAATCGAATCATTTCCAAACCAATTAACCTTTGACAGAATGGATGAGTGGACAGGAATGAGAATGGTGCATAGGGGAGGGGAGAGAGAGGTGGGTGGAGGAGAGCAGGCAGCAGCGTGCAGAAACAGCGGTCTGACTGGCAGGGAGCTAGCTTTTGGGGGTGATTGCTGACTGAGAGCATAGCATGAAGGGGCCTGTTGGGGCCCCTGGAGATACCCCATTCAGACAAACATGCCAGGAAACCCTGCTGGTGGTCCATCTAAGTGGGAACATGCTGGCTGAAACGCGCAGCCGACCTGTGTCATATATGTCTCCTGTTTAAAAGGGGTATTGGTGGAAAAAAAAGTAACTAATAGCGGGCACCAAAAGTTAAGCTGGGATGCAGGGAACAGGAGATGCTGAGGAACGAAAAGGACACCACCCCACTCAATCTCAGCTCCCTCTCCCTCCTCCAGTCTGTCGTGTCCATCCTGACTGATAGTAGAGGGGTCTGCAGTTAACCCCACTTATTCTTTATGCTGGCTCTCACTCCCTCTATCTATTTCTATTCCTCCCTCATTGGCTCACACACAGCTGCAGCCGGTCCATTAAGTTAATTAAAGGCTCCATTTTGAGCTGGAGCCCGCTAGCAAATACGAGTGCCAATCAATAGATCTCTGGCTTATTTTGTGGGAGGGAGGGGTGACAGCGCTGGTGCTGCATTCGGGGACATGATTTGTAGCCTTGGCAGACGAGCCATGTCCCTCTATGTCTTGTCCTCTGTCTCTGTCTAATTTGGTAGTCACCCTGCCCCTTGCACAATCTCCTTCTCAGTCTTCACTGTGATGTCATCTATCACTCCGCTTCTCCCTTCTTTACCCCCAGCCATCCACGGCTCTTTCCCATCTGCCTACGCAGAGTCACAGTCCTGTGTATCCCTACGAGAGCACGTGCGCATTTGTTTTAGTCGCCATCTGCACAGGGGAGGCAGCTGTGTGGGGTTGCAGCTGGGGTTGGAGGTGTGGGAGGCTGCAGCGGGCAGTAGTGGAGCTGAGATCAACAGGGTGCCCGAAGGGATGATGTGAGCTCTGGGACTAAGAGAGGAAGTAACAGTGGGACAGAAGGCGAGGGTCTCGTTATGTGAGACTGCACAGCATGCCAAAAATCACTACACAGAATGAGAAGCTCATTTCCATGTCTGCACCATAGACTGTATAAAATAGTGGCCATAGCCACCGTGACGTCATCCATTGATTTGTAGACGACCATTTTAAAGCCTGGAGTTCTGCATTTCGGCCGTCACCATCTTGGATTTTTTAAAGAGAACATATTTGGACAAGAGGGTGGCGATGTGGAGGTGTGACGGATGAATCTGACTCAAACTGGAGTGATGCCTTGCAGACAGCCTGTCATTCAAGTGGCCCCTAAATAAAAATGTGTAACTGTAAGCCTTGCTAAAATGAAAATGGGTGAGTTGTAAAAAAAAATTCATACCCTGTGTAGTTGGCATGGATGTTGACATTAGCTATAAAGACCAAAAGCATTTTTATACCAGGCTGTAAACATGTTTATTTCTGCTGTAAAGTGGGGCATTTTAACATGGCCATCTATAGGGACTGTCTCTGTTTGGAAGACAGGTTTAGAGAAATTGCAGTGTTTGGCATTTCCACGTTAGTTTAATTTTTCAGCCCATGTCTAAAAGTGCCAACACACTGGGGCAACCTCTAGCTCAAGTGTGCACCCCATGTAGGCTGAGTCCTTTGCAGCAGCCTAGGTTTGATTCCAACCCGTGGCCCTGTAATAAAGGCCAAAAGCCCCAAAACATAAAAAGAATTGTGAAAATAAGCCGGGAGAAGAGATGATTGGAAGCAGCTGGTTGCCAGTCACAGTGTTGTGTGTGGAAGCTTCTCAGATAAAGATCACTATTGTTGGAAATGAGGATCATGAAAACATACTTGGTTTCTTGGGATTTAAATCTGAGCCCGCTATAGGACCAGCATCACTTTGTTCCATACCCATAGACAAGACTAAAGATGTAAACAATTCGATTCACACTGTATGTCTTCAAAAATAAAAGCATCTCCAGTGATCCTCAATTTTCAAGATCTTCTTTTTTTTTTTTTTTTTTTTTGCTTTTGTCTCATTCCACAGCAAGAGTGGAAGGCCCACAGGCTAAACAACCATCATCAGCTTCATGTGGCGTTCCTCTGCGATGAATAATGGCTGAGGGCGGCAGGCAGCGTAGCAGTTCAAAATCCGCATACAAGCTCTCTCTGCTGGATGCCTCTGCTCCAACAGTCCCCCCATTCCTACAGTCACACCAGCAGCATGGCAGTGGCGCAGCTCATCGGGCTCCTTCCCAGCAGTCATTCGACAATTCTCTCCCTCCAGGGAGGCAGCCCATACAGGCCTTGATGGTTAGCCAGTGTTGTTTGTTGGAGGCCTTTTCCTTCCACCCTCCTTCCTCTACTCCTCCTCTTTCTCTTCTCATCTCTCTTCTTTTTTTTTCAGTGAGAATGCCTGGTGCTTTTTCCACTTCTCTAATCTAAACTCCCTCCTTCTCTCTTCTCTCTCCTCTCAGAGAAAGCCCAGGGGGGCTTGTTCATATTCTCTCCTCTTATTGTGTTTCATCTTTTTCCTTATGACACAGAACTATCCCCCCAGAGTATCCAGCTTTCAGCCAGGGAGCTGGAGAAAACGCATGGTTAACCCCATTTTATTCTGTCTATTCAAAGGTTCCCCGACAAAGCTCTAGTGCTCACAGCAGATAAGAAATCATTCACATAGAGCAGGAGAGAAGGTTTGGTATGCATTCAACAGAGGCAGAAGAGAAGGTCATTTTCCGCAGGAGCGTGGCATTCGAAAGGAGCAGTGCATTTCTAAGCAATATGTTGCACCATATTGTGCAGCTTACAAAACAATGGACGAGCTCACTTACCTAGGCATTTCTATGAAACAGCTGTTGTGAAAGCGCTATGCAGCTGTACCTTCGTCTGGCTACAGTATCTGTTCCTAGATGGGTTACTTTCTAATATCCGCATAGAACTTCAGAAGGTAAATTTAGCACAACGTTACAGTATGCCCTTGTCAATCATACACGAGTCTATTATATTATAACAAAGTCAATTTAGATATGAGAGAACACTGCTATTATTGTGCCACAGACCACTGCCATAAAGTCCAGGTCCATATGCATACTGTAAGACAACTTAACGTTAAATAAATGACGAGTTTGTCAAGAGCAGCCCTCAGCTATGAATTGACTCCAAAGCAAAATGATGTACCCATGCCATGTAATATAACTGTCAAAAGAAGGGGTTATCAACCATAAGGTATGACACATAAAAATGTAAATGGTTCGATGGGGGGAAAGGGGGGGAGGGAGGGAGCGAAATAAGGCTCTTCTCTATTGGTGTTCCTGCAGTGACCTCATCTCTCTTTCACCCCACTCTTTTGCTCTCGCTCTATTTCATTTTCTGTCTCTCTATCTTTCACTCTCTCGTATCAAGCACACACTCCCACTGCGTTTCTCAAGCACATGCTCCCTCATCCTCGGTCACCCTAACCACCTCATTTCTCCAGCCCTCCCTCCTCTCCAACTCTCACTCTGTGCGTAATTCAATCATCCCAAGGAGATGGATATCCGTCCCCTAGGAGCGCTTACGCTCTCCATTTCCTAAAGCGCTTGATCAGATTAATTGATTGTCCCCCCCCTCATCTCTGCGCCCCTTCTCCTGACTGAGGCTGCTGTGGTAGCGGAGGGTGGGAAGAAATCAGGTTTGCATTGATATTTTTATAAAATGGCTTTTTCCTTCTGCCCCCAGACAGACCCCGTAAAAGGACAAAGGGGAATAGATAAAGTACATGAGCCAGGAGACGGAAGGGGGGGGAGTGGGCAACATGGAAAGGGTGGAAGCCTGCAGAAACAGACAGGCGGGATTTATAAAGAGGACAAAACAACAACCTGGAGCGTACAGGAGACACAGAGCTGAACAGGAGATCAAGGGACAAGATAAAGCAGATAGGCGATCAATGAAACAAAATAAACAAGACTGTTTAGGGGGAGTATGGCACATGTGATGTGAGTGTGTGTGCATGCATCTGTGTACCATGATGTTTGGCTGCAAGCCCACAGAGCACAGCAAGGGGTAGAGATGGGAGAGTCGAACCAGGCCCCACAGGGAACACAGGAAGACCTCAACTCATCTATTATAACTGAGAGCCAAGCGGCTGCCATGTCTCCTGATTGCTGAGTCCCTGTGGAGCCGTCTCCCTCCCCCTTTCTCTCTCTCTCTCTCTGTCTCCCCCTTTCTCTCTATCTCTCCTCCCTCTTTCTGTCTCCCCTCTGTTTTTCTATCTCTCCTCCCTCCCTCTCTATCTCCCTCTTTTTGGCACTGGGGATGGCGGTAGATTACGGTGCTGTTCCAGGCCTTTGGCTTCTACGTTATGGCTTGGGCCAAATACACGCACAAACATACACGCGCTCATGCACACACACGCACACTCGCAAGCACACAAACACACAGAAACACAAATACACATAGACAGGAACTCGCTCGTCTCTCTCTTATCTATCTGCCGCACATGTTCCCCATACGTGTAAAGCTTTTACCTGAGCGCGCCATTACAGCTGAGGCTTTTACCTCTGGAGAGCCAAATTACCTTTCAGATACAACCTTCCCTTTTTCAACTTGCCCTTGACATTTAGTTCACTTGCATTCCCCCCCGTACATATAGACTCAAACGCGCACGATAAAAGCCACACATACAGCAGCAGGCAAGCAGGCGGACAGACACACACGCAGATACAAAAAGTTGCAAGTCCTCAGGCTCTTAATTCTCTGTCATTTAGACCTCACACATGTTCTACACATCCTTCTTCTTCCTCTACAGTAACTTTTACACTCAACAAATACTGTATGTTTGCAGGATAGAGCACACAGCTTTGGCAGGATCATACTGTAACCACAGAGCTGACCATGCTCTTCAAAGCTGCAAGCATTTTGCACTTGGCAATAACAGGTAAGGCTCGCTTTTCATTTGTTTTATTAAGTAAGGGACTGGTTCTATCAATAGGGAAATATTCATCCAATAACATCCAGCTCCAGCTCTCTACTTATTTCCCACTAAAATAAAACAAATATAAGGAGACTGCTCCACCAACCCTGTATCCAAACACAGGATGTTTTCAAACCATAACATATGGTTAGGGCTGCACAAATAATTGTAGATAATTAAAAATTGATGTTTTCTGTTTCCACAATTAATCATGTTCTTTATCAAAACCCCACAATGCAATAACGTTGATATTAACATTGATTTAAATTACTCTTTGTTAAATAAATTCGTTGCTATCAGCTGATCCCACTGAGAGTCAACACCAAACACTGCAGTCATATGCAAGATATACGCAAGGCTGCTCACACAGGCCAATTCTACACTGCCTGCCCAGTGTGAAATGGTGGGGAGCTTTATTTATTGAGTGGCTCTTACAGAAAGCATTTAGGGAGCAAAAGAGACCAAGATGTATTTTTCAGGAGTTAGTTGGCCCAACTAAAACGAAAGGGCAAGTGAATCATGTTGGTCTTTCACAGGTGGTAATAAAGGGGATTTGGAAACTCAAAAACGCATTATCTGCCAGTTTTGTAGATAAGTTGGAAAATGTTTACCAAGAATTTATTATTTCATAAGCCCATATATCATATCAAACAGAGAAACTGAACAACTAAAGAGGACAGTGTTAACATTTGACTAGAGGAAAAGAAGTTGTTAGGGTGAAAACACAGGTCAGTGGGGCCTTTTAGTGTGTCACACTAGTTTGAGAACTCTACTATGGCCTTCGCTTACTCTTATTTTCCTTATTACGCAGAAAATACAACCGCACATTATTTTAAGTTTGTATTTTTCACCACATGAAGACTAATATTGCCTTGACAGCCTTGTTAACGCATCACACTTAATTCAAATTTCACAGAAACAAATGAAACTCACCAAAACTGTCTACATTAAACCAAATTATGGTATGCGCCTGATACTCTTAAAAGTGTTGCACAACAGAAACTGAAGAGCAGCGCAACCTTTTTTCATTCATGCTTTGGCAAGAGGTTCAAGTCATCTCAATGATAATCAGAGTAGCCCTGCATTTTTTCACAGTCCGTGTCTGTTTCTGTCGCAGTAAGCGAAGTGTAATCTGCACAGACAGCTGTTTAAAACCACACAAATATCTAGGGATGGGTACCAAACTCGGGTATTGAACGAGCCCCGGGGCTACATTCTTCAAGACCGCAGTATTGATAAGCTCTGACCTTAACGGTTCTGCTGTCGGTACTGGAGCAGTCACAGGTTTTGTTTTGGGTTTTTTTGTTACAAGATAAATGTTATCTTGCAGATTTATCTCACCAACTCCGTCAATTATCCGTCATTGTATCATAATTTTCGCTATTCTCCCTGAAGACGAGAGATCTGTCTTGCTCACCCTGGCTGCCTGCTGTGTGTGAGTGGAGAGCAGGGGGGCGGGGCTGTTGTTCCAGTGACGCACACACGCATGTGCACACAAGACAGCGCATACACCAACTCAAGCTCGTAGCCTACCTTTAGATAGATAACGATGGCAGGGAGAGTCAAACGGTCAAAAGTGTGGCTTTACATTACAAGAGTTGATGCAGACACAGCACATTGTCACAAGTGTGACAAATGTTTCGGCAATACCAGTAATTTGTGAAAATACCTTGCGAAAGTACACCATATTCAGACAGAAAGATGTACAGTGCTTGACTGCCCTAGCACAGTTAGTTTATCTGTGTCCAGTCCAGGTTTGTAACATTATGCTAGCAGCCAACATGTGGAGTTAAAAACCATTAGCTATTTTGTGACCCTATTTATTAAATAGGGTTTCTGGCACAAGATAACGGTCCAATATTTTCCTCTTTGTTGGTGTCATGACTCACACAGGTATGTGACGTGTCAGAGGGGAAACGAGCCGTTCACATTACTCTTTGTGGCAGGTAACGGTCCACAAACCTCAGTGCACTTTAGGGACTGTTCTTTACTTGTCAGTGGAGGAGGGTGGCTGGTTGATTTTTATTTTATTTATTTATTTTATTTTGATCCCCCCTATGTTAATCACTTATTGATGCTGTTTTTGAAATATGAATAAGTCAATAAGTAATTTATTCCATTGAAATATCATTGATGTATTATAGAAAAGTGATTTATCTTTTTATAAATGACAAAAGGCACATCTGCCTAATTTTTGCTGTGGTATCGTGATACTACTCAGAACCATGATACTTTCACTGGTATTGTACCGTGGGTCCCAATTTTGGTACCGTGACAACACTATTATTTTATGTATTTTACATTTCAAGTTGTGAAAAGTAAAATGTTTTGTTAAAAAAAACTATTTTGTTGCATAGTGAGAATTGAGAAAATAAAGCAATTTATGTTCTTAATTTGTTTTTTTCTTCCTCAAAAAGTATCGATAAGAGTACCGTTAAAATACTGGATCGATAAGCAGTATCGATAAGAGTAGTAGTACCGTTAAAATCTTAACGATACCCATCCCTACAAACATCCCACTGTATAAGTGTTTTTAATTTATTAACCATATATTGATTGATTTATTAGCCCCCAGTCTGTCTGTGAGTGGTAGATTCCCCATACTCGCTACGGTGGGCAAGTAGATGAAATCAATGAATCAATAAATACAAACACTGTTGATTTCTTCCCGTGGCACTGACATGAAAGCAGTATTTGTTCACTAAATGTCTGCTGTCAGTCAGCTTGGTGAAGGTGGCTACACAGGTGCTGCTAACGGACATCTGCTTCTGTGGAGAGAGATGCTAAATGAATGTCAGAGTCGGTGTGGATTTAAAACTACTTTCTCCGTGGAGATGATACTAACACTGACAATCACACTGCGCAACAAAATATGACTTCCGCAACATAACAAAAATCTCAAGGTACATGACATGAAAGAAAAATGTGAAGTGTGATTTTTTCCTGTCGAAGATACGTCATTTCTGTTGCGTGACACTCATCTAAAGTGTTGCATGGCCAAGCATAAATCAAGCTTTAGTCCTGTTAGTCATCCAATTCGGAAAAAATAAATCCCATAGATAAAGTATTTAGTCATTACAGCAAACTTAGTGAATAAGCGACTTGCAACAAGTTGGTTTATTCTGCAGTTTATATGGCAGTCAGCCTGCTACAATGACCGCAATGGACAATACACATATAAATGGCCAGTGCTCTGAACATCCTGCTATGTTGATTTAAATGAGAATGTCCATTCTACTCTCATTTCATTCCTATGGCATTAAACCGTGCAAGCTAGGGTCTGCACTCTGTCATCTAGCAATCAAAGCAGTCACTTTGTTTATAATGCTCACAGAGGTAAAATTCCTTCTATAAGCTTCTGGGGTTTTTCTAAATCTCACCTGCAAAACTTGCTTCTCCTTGTGTCACTGTATAACTACTGTTTTGCTTTATTGTGCAAATAAATGAATAAGGATCAAATAAAAAAATCTTTCCAAGAACACCCTTACCACAATTTAATATTTTCTCCTCCAATGGTCTAAGTGTACTCAGGGTATGTTCAGTGCTCTTGCACTATGGGTGCAGGTGCAACAAAGGACATTCAATCAGGCCTGTGTCTGTGTATCTCATGGCTGCATTGGCTGTTTGCTGCTGCTCAGAGGCAAACATGTACAGACAGCATCTTTGTAGGGGGTCAGCTGAACTCTTGACCTAAACACACACAGACTCATCAATACAGACAGTCACAGTGACACACAAATAAAGCACACACACAAACACACAAGCATGTACACTCAATGCTTGAGTACTCAGCCCACAAACTAAATCAACACATCATTTATTTTTCTTTCCAAAAGACTCTCTCTCTCTTTCTTACTTTCCCCAGACTTTTTTATTTGCTAGGGGGCTGAGCTCTCAGACTGGGATTGATCCGGAGCTGCCGTCTTGAACCTGTGCCCCGAGGGCAGCTCAGTGCAAACACGCCGCAGCCCCTCTCCACTTACTCCGATCATGGTTACACTCACTGTTACACTACACCCGCATATAAACCCACAGAAAAAATGCACACAGCAAGTGCCACCTCTACCTGAACTGCTTTAAACAAACCGAAGGCTGATGAAGACAGATTTGAAGGGAAAAAATGTGTCTCCTCCACTAAAACAGCAGCAGCGTCATAAGAAATATTACAAAGACACTTGTTCACAGTCAAAGTGCAAACCCAAGAAATCTGAATGGGCCTGAGTAATAAACTCTTCTGTTGAAGAGGATTTCAAAAATGACTAGCATGTGTATAAGTATTGGAGGAAAATCAATAAGCCTAACAGCTGCATTGGATATGACAGCAACAATTTCATACACCACATCCCATTTGCTGAGTGCTTTTTCATGGGCAGAGCACAAAAGAAATCCATTATTTTTTGCAAACGCAAAGATTCATTTGAACATTTTACATAAATAATTCATACAAAGAGAGCTTTTACAGTGTTTTCACCTGAAGACAGACAGCTAACTAGCGAGAAAGCTCACTCACCCACCCACCCTTCCTTCTCTCTTTGAAGTCGGAAAAAAGGGGGAGGAATAGGGTATAATTTGTTTGATTCATTTATCGTTGCTTACTATGAATAAATGTCATTAAGAGTGGTTGCTGCGCAGCGGTTGTGAAGTTATGGAATAGCTGGCAGCATAGTGGGGGCTGAAATAAAGCAACATGGTGATTAGAAGAATGCATCCATCCCACACACACTGTGCCAGTCAGGAGTCTAATGGCTCTGTGGAAGTTTGTGTGTTCAAACACATGCACACACACACACACACACACACACACACACACAAGGTACACACACAAATACATATACAATTACTCCCTTTTCTTGGCTGTGACTGCCCTGAGTTCGTATGGAGTTTGTGATTGATGGATTCTGTGATTGGTGCTGTAAGACAGGTGGAGCCTTCACGTGAGCTAATCTACACTGCCTCCTACAGGATAGCAGCTCACATTGGACCTGTAAATATGTGAAAACCTGTCATCATCACCTTCAGCCAAGCTGATAATGATGACGATAAATGGTGTTTGCACAGCACCTATCGAGTCTTCAAATTCAACCGCCACAACTGCTTGACAGAAAGGTGGATTCAAACAGTCCCTTGTGTACAAGGACTTCTGTATTTCAGAGTTGTGTGTAATTGCTAAAAAAAAAATGCAAAAAAAATCTTGGGTGCCTTCTAAAAAATATTTTCTTCATTGCCTGATTTCCTTTGCAAGCTTTAATGAGACCCCAATAGCTTTGCAATTGCTCCTATGGGGTCATTTTTGTGTGTTATTGAGAGTACATCCCCATCCCTATTCTGACATAAATCGCCTGATGGCAAATTCAGCACCCAAACCTTTTCTGTTAATGGCATGTGAAAACCACAAATATTAGTCAAGTCTTACCAGAGGGCAGCACTCCTACCTTCCATGCAATGCGGTTGCCCTTGGTGTCATGCATCAGCGCCATCGGGAACTCCCCACGCTCATAGAACTTGCGAAAGGTAGTCGGTTTGGAAGGGCGCTCCCGAAAAGCCCCTGCAGCCGGGGGGCCCTCCACCTGGTCAAACACAAGAGGGGAAAACGTGAACGAGGAAAAAGCAGCAAAACAGAGAAATAAACACAATGAGACATATACAGCAAGTTGAGAGTGTTGTTTTATGAAATCAGAATTGACTGTGTTTTCTCCTACAAGAATAGAATCACTCCCACTGCCTCTTCTTAAGAGTAATTCAGGGAGACACATGTGCCTGCTCCTGTGCTCCTCTAAGGAAGGCAAAACACAGATAGTGTGCGCTTGTGTGTGTGCGCGCGTGTGTGTGTTGGCCCTGTAGCCAGAGGCACTGCCAGAGGCATTGTTAGGATCATCTTTTCTCTGCCTCCATATTGGATATGTGCTATTACTGCGCCACCAATGGGACTCCTATTACATCAGCCACAGTGTCTGCTGCTATCGTTGTGGGGACCATTGGTGGTGGTAGCCTTACAACGGATGTAAGTTAATGCAACACATTGAAGTGGAAATGGGAGGTAGGAAGATTTTAAGATTAGCATACATGTCATATTAATACTGTATTGTATAGGACAAAGAAATTGGTGAACGTATTCAATTTAGGGCTGAGCGATAGGGAGAAAATCATATATAATGATATTTTTGACCAGATACCTCAATATCAATATTGCAGCTATATTGTAGGGTTGACTATTGGTGCTTTGACAAAATATTTACACAATGAGATTCTTTAAAATAAGGGCAAATAATATGGTAAAGGCAAAAAAATAGAACAGAAAATTTGTCATAAACCTTTGGCAAGGTAAATCTATGTGACGCTTGCAGCTCAACAAAAAAAAAATAGATACATAAATGTAAATGTGCGATAGTTGTGGTATCATATCAGCCTGTCACAGGTTACAGCGTGACAATTAGAGGAGAAATGTCAGAGCATAAAGGTCCAGGTGAAAAAAAACAACTCAATCATTTAGGATTTTACTAAAAGAAGGAAATCACCTGTTGATTTATATATATATCTACAGATGCCATGGTACATTTTCTGTATTTGGGAGCTGTTTAAATGTTTTTTTTTTTTTTTTGTTGAAGTAATCGTACTGTATACAGAATCTGAATCTCACTCTGATTTAATGTTGTTGTTTACAAACTAAAGAATGAGGCAAACTGGTGGGTTGAAATGTAAAACTATATTACCTATTTTGCTGCAATTCTATGCTCTTAAACTACTAATAAAATATATATTTTTTTTACTAATTTGCCATATTGTCAAGAATACTTTTATTGCAAAAATACCCTGAAATATTGTGGCATTATTTTAGGGCCATATCGCCCACCCTATTGTCATGATTTCCTAAATCTAAGACAATATCTTGCCTTAAATCCCAATAGCGATATAATATCAATATATTGTCCAACCCCAATTTAATTGAGAAAAATGTTACCAACATGTTGAGAGATCCTACAGAGAGACACTGAATTTAGGAGCCTTGAAAAGACCAATTACCCCAAATGCCTGGTAAGAAACACTCACACTCCATCAAGGAAGTGACCGAAACTTCTCACAGAACACCCACTGGTGAGATTGCTAAAGTGGGAGCCACTCATGTACTTGAGGGATATGGATTTATTTGATTGAAAACATTAGAGCTTTGCAACAGCATGTTGTAGTGGACGAATGACAGAATGTTGGAGCCAATCGTTTCCCTGTCTGTGTCCCTTGTGTGCATCCCTCGCCATCTGTGTCGTGCTGCCACATGACTGGCAGATGTGTTGCTGTCATTAATCCTCAGATTACCACCCATTGAGAAACAGAATTTTGCCACAGCAGCCCACAGGCGGAGCAGAGCGATACTGGGATGTGTTATCTTTGGCAGGGCTGCCTAAGATTGGTGTGCAACTTGAAAGATTTTAAAGGGGTTTTAGTCTATTACTGTGATGCTATGCAAGGGTAGTTTAGTTTTCCGTGTTACATCATTCACTACTATTGCCTGTTTGTTGCATAATTCAAAAACAAAATGGATAGAGGAAAAAAAAAAGCCTAGAACCCCGAATGTAGCTCAGTACGGCCGCCACCAAGGAATGATGCAACATGGAACAAAGTTTAAGTTACACATGTGATGTGGTGTAGCTGGTGCCATTGTTGGGCTCAAGAGAAACAAGAAGAAAGGAGAAACTATTATGAGGGACTCTGAGTGAGTGTCTCAGAGCACTCGCTGCATTTAAACAGCCCTAATGCACCGTGGGATTGCAGCGCAGTCATTTCAAATGAATCTGTTTGGAGCATTTGTTTACCATGCCAGGGAATGCTGAATAATATTATGCTGAATTAATAGGCACAGGTTTGTATACCTGCAGGAGAAAGACTACCTTAACAAAATGTCTGTGACTAACAATGCATGTAAAACACAAGAAAAGGCACTTTTTCAGTGTTGCCTACTGCACTAGCCGAAAAGAAATCCATCACAACAAATGGCATGTACGCCTTCTACACTCTTTTAAGTCCCCTCTTTAATTTTCAAGTATAATTTTAGTTGCAATGGTGTGTTTAATCATGTAGGGTGACCAAAAATGGTTACACCTAGTCTTTTGTTAAATGGTATACCAGAGGTGGGACCAAGTCATTGCTTTGCAGGTCACAAGTAAGTCTAATGCCAGGTCAAGAATGACAATGTCCCAAGTCCTAAACCTATGTCCTACTGGAAAAATGTCTAACTTTTTCTTCCAAAACTGGCTAAAGGTATTAAGTATTTTCAAGTCAGAAGGTCTCACATCCAAAGGAAGTCATGAGTCATTGGTGTTAAAGTCCAAGTTAAGTTGCAAGTCCTTTTTTAATTTGTGAAATTAAATCTGAACTCATCAAATTTGTGACTATTTGTGACCCCAACTTCACCATGTACAGTGCACTTCTGTAAAAAGAGAGATTGCTCCCACTTTTTTTCTATTAGATTTTAATCAGCTAATCAATAATTGCCTGAATTGTTTAACTTGCATTGCTGTGACCGGTTAAGTGTTAGCTTGCCTCAGTGGAATACTGTCTCTGTCTCATCACATCAAGCACAGAGAATAAGTTAATACAAGAATGCGATGCCTTTTGTTGTTTCATTTAGACGCTGTGAAACATACATCACTATTATCTGTTTGTCTTCCCTCTTTTCTCTCTCTGTCTCTGTTCACTCATCTCACTGCAGGAGTTGTTTTGCAGCCATAGCCTGTGGGAAGCTGGAAAGCTTGCGAGATCAGTGCTGCTCCAGCCTGCAGGAGTGACAAAGCCCTCATATCCAGGTAGCTACGATGGCGGTTGAGCCACGCTGCACAGGGAGGCTAAAAATAGCTCAGACTGGGCAGCTAGAAGAGAATGAACCCAGACTGCATTGACTGGCTGAGCAGCTTTTATGGTCAGGAATGATGACGCTGCAGTCACTTCCATGGCCTGTGCTCGTGGCTGAGGTGTTGCAAACCAACTTCACAGCTATTTTCCTGTTTCCTCTCCAATTACCATCACTGGCATGCCAAACACGTCAGCAGCCAAAAAGATACATGTACATGTATACACAATAGCACATTTCCTTGTGACTCAGCACACACTGAACACAGAAGCCCTTTGCTTGCTTCTGGCGTGGGCTGCCGTTCCGAGCAGCTTAAGGAGAACTGTAATAGGAATAGCACTGCGGAGAGATTATCACCTGCTGGCTTCCTGATGCCATTCCGATGATCTGCCTGCTCCTGTTCTGCCATTCATGACGTTCAGGTCTAAAGCTCCTGCATGCTGAGAAAACAACCGCTATCACTGAATCTCAATGTAATAGCCACTAACCTAGTTTGTCTAACAAAAACTAGAGTTTGTTTCCTCTGCTTTGCAGCCTTCTGAGAAGCCACATGAACTCATGGACAGGGCGTGCAGTTCAGAAGCACACAGCGCCCATGTTGTGAGCAGCAACATCCCTAAGTTCTGTCTTGTATGGATGAGCATGCATTTGTGTTAACTCAATTTAGACTTGCTGCGCTGACGACAACGACTGCCGCTGATTCTGTTGTACTATTTGCCAGCACGTCACATCATTTTGGGCTCTGCAGGTCTCCTAAACACATTTGAATCATTGTGTGGTTTTTCAGTTTTATGCTATTCTGCCTGCATTTGTTGATGTGAGTAGCCACAAAGATGGTTGTGTTGTTATATGAAGTGGTGAGAAGCAGCGCAGCATCCCCCCGTGTAATCAAAAATTCTTCCCTGTTCTAAAACACTGGCATAAACACAAACACAGACAGTGAAAAAAGACAGAAAAAATGAGCCCTACAACGTCGACCTATACAAGCAGATAACATCCCGCCCCTCAGTGGAGGCCATAAAGCGAGCCTGTGAGGCGACAGACTACAGAACAGAGATAGAGGTGGTGTAAGGCAATAAAGGGAGGAAGTGTCTGTTTTGTGTGCCCCTGGTGCACACATCAGGGAGTCATAACAAGGCAGGACTGGTCAGATGAGCTCCAGGCTGTCATTTCTCTCCTTCGCCTTCACTATGCCTCCAGATCTGTTTCCTCCGTAATACTGTTGTCCACTCCAACTAGCTCTACCGTAAACCTGGCTGCCGCAAGACCCACAGAGGCAATAATACACAAACATGCACTCATGCACGCACACACACGCACACACCACACATGCTGAGCTCCCTATGGGTGAGCCCCTGCAGAGGTGATTGAGCACCGGCAGGGCCTCGTGCTCCTGTCATTTATAAAGGTGTCACCCTGAGAAACAGAGATGCTCCCTCTAACCTTATTAGTATGGCACTTCCATGGCTCTCCTGCCTGATTTTGACACACGGAGTGGGTGGGGTAGTCAAAAGGCACGAGGAAGAAACTGAGAAAAAAAGAAATTAAGTGAGAGGCTGAGGAAGGATAAAGGTGGAGGGTGAGATAGGCCACAGAGAGAGACAGAGACATGTAGAAGCTGGAGAGGTGAGAAACAGAGAGACAGAGAGTGAGGAAATCAAGAAATAGAGAATGGAGGAGGGTGATGGAGGAATAGTGGATATGACAGAAAAAGGGAGCAGGGGAGACAAGAGGTGTGGCTCATCAATTCTGAGGGTGAGTTCAGCATGGCGGGGCTGCTGCAGCATGTAGGTGATCCATCACTGTGCCTGGGCCTCCAGCTCCGGCGCTCTCTCTCCCTCTCATCTCTCCATCTCACTGCCATATACCACCACCCCAAAACACCTCTGAATACCTCTGATAGATGTCTGGTGAAGGGCTGTCAATTCATTGTCAACCCTGCATTGCCATCACCACCGCACACTTCCTCAAATGAGGCCCTCGTTAATCTCCCTTTTCATTTCTATCCATCTCCTATTACCCTCCTGCCTCTCGCCATGTCAGAGCAAAAATGCATTTTGTTGCATAGTATTTGTTTGGGAACAAGGGTGCCACCACACATAGGTGCATTGCATCACCTGTTTACTGAGGCAGCAAACGGGGTAGGCACCCGCTCGCATGCTCACTCGCTCTCCGCATTTGACTGCTGTTTTCGGTTGAGTGGTTATTGAAATCTAGCTCCGTACATAAGGCCGCCTTTCCTGAGGGAGGGAGCAGGGTAGGTGAGTCACAGAGGAGAGAATAGACAGGCCGAGGCTCTCCTGATAAGGTCAGCTTGCACATCGGTGCCACAGGCAACTAAATTAGCTCTCTTTATTTACAGGGCATTTTCCGCCGTAGCCCAGCCTGCTGCCTGCCCGCCGGTCACCAGGGATAATGGCCAGGCTAAATATGTGTGCTTTATTCTCAAACTGCATTTAAATGAACAAGACACAGACAAAATAATGGAGGTATTTCGGCTGTTAGGGAATCTCTGCTTATATGGTCAAACAATCATTGGACAGGATATTTTTGCTTACTCATTCCCTCTGCAGGGCAAAAACATGGACTGGTGGGAGGCTGATTCCTTTCAGAAGAATAGATCTGCAATATTTGTGCAGCACTCCATTAATTTCTCATGACCAAACAGCAAGAAGTGCAATCAGTCTGCGAGTTTCATTATGTGCAGAAATTAGCCCTGTTGTGAGAGACAAGGTCGGATGAGAACAAATGAGTAAAGAGCTCTCACTGGACGGGGAAAACCACAGGCTGATGAAAGGTAACAGAGTCTTTTGTTCGGCGCTCACAGGACCGTAGAGGTGTGCTTTACAATTGTCACCGTGTCAGAGGCTTTTGCATCAACTGTACCGCGCGCTGAGGCACAAGGGCAGGGATGTTTGTAATGAAAAATGACGACACCGGCAGGAAAAGACGACACTACACACCTCGTGTCACTACAAAGGCACGAGGATGAAACAGGTGACAGCCACCTACTATTGAACTGCGCGCAAGAGGGATAGCTTTAAAGAAGAACTTCAAAAAAAGAAGCTTCAAGCATTGAAGAGCGCCCCGCTGTTTTCTGTCTCCTCTAGTTTAACCCCATCACTTAAAAGAACAGCATAGACACAGGGAGACGTTAACGGGGTGTGAAAGAAAGAGTTTGCGGTAGGAGTGGGAGGGGTGGAGAGTAAGTGAAAGAGAGCGAGCAAGACAGAATGAGGGAGAGCGAGGGAGTGAGAATGCCCTGAGTATTTTCCATCTTCTCTGTGTGGCCCACTTATCAGCCAGGCAGCAGGGCAGCCTTGTGCTTACAGAGCCCTATTGGCTGATTCATATCACCAAACCACAGTTGAGATGATGGCTCAGAGTGAATCAGCCTGCATGGCAAGGGCAGAATATAGCAACTCTTACTACTTGTTAAGTGAACGGGAAACCACATGCACTGAGGCTCAACTTAAAAGAAACATGCACATTGCTTGACTCACATAAGTCTGACCCGCTGCCAAGATACACTTGCAATGTGCATGTACTGATACAAACCATGTAAACACACAGGTATACAGTGCACCACACATGTGCAGGTTGTCTTAAGTCCGTATAATTTATCATATAGTGTTGTTATAATGAAATAATTGACTTGTTAGGAGTAATTACCACAACCATTCTGCAATAGCTTGTTTGCAATCATGTGACTATCATGACGTCTAAATTCAGATGCAGGGCAGAAAGTGGTAAGTTCCAAATATCATGCATGAACTGGAAATAGAGAAACATGACTACATAAATGGGTTGGATGAACCTGCAGGCAACACATGTTGGATGCTATCCATACAAAATGAAGAAAATTGATTTTTTTTCCCCCCCAACTTGACCAATTTGCCTGGTGTGAACACGATCATGATTACAAATCACCTTGTCCTCCAGACCTCCTCACGTTACAAGGCAAGCCAATGAAAGAGTACAAGAGTCTAGTGGACTATAATAGGACCACAATTGAAATGACTGCCATTTTGTTTTTGGTCAGGTGAGCAAATGTGTTCGAGTATAATGCTCTCTTACACAGAAAGTATTTTAGCAGCTGGAGGTCCCTTTTCCTAATTGTTTTTAGTGAGTATGAAGCTTTTTGCTCTCAGTTATTGCGTTGCAACACACCCTGCGATGCTGTGCTCGCGGTGCCTGTCATTTTGCCAGAGCGCTCTTACCTCCTTGAGTTGAAAAAACGTCAACACGGAGCAGAAAAGTTCCCTGCGTCATCCCTTTTTTTGTGATGGTCACGACAACAAGTTTACAGTTGGTAAACAATTGAGGAGAAACTTTTGGTTGTAGTTGCCGAATACCCAGACAGTGTTTCCCCTCGGTTTACAGCTTTGGGGGGTCGGATAACAAATAAAAAATTTTGCTTGGGTTCGGCTCATTTGACATGCTGCTGTGTTGTGCCATGGCCTATTCAAGTGCTGGAATTTGTTTGCAACACAGGCTCTGCTCCAACTGAGTGTGTGTACAGTGCCGTGCTGCGGGTTCGGTTATAGCTGTCTCAAACACGGGCCCCCCTAGTGGTAGGGGAAACACCGCCAGAACTATAAGGATCGACAACAGAGACTCGGTTGTCAAACTGCCCCCGAGTCATCTTGAAATACATCAGAAAACGGACATCATCGAGGAGAAGCTCCTGGACCAACTGGAGGTACTCCCTGTGATCCACCCTCTTTTCATAGACTCATGTACCCACACAGATCTCTGTTTCTTTGTGCCCAACAAACTATTTGCTGACGGCCAATCACCCTCAAACAGAGCTAGAGCAAGTACATTTTGTTTGTCTATTTTGGTAACTCGCCATTAATTGACCCTTTGCTAAGCCTCTCCCTTAATCAGTCAATGTCCAATCCTACGTTAGCAACCATGTGTAACAACCGAGAGGTCGGTCAAGCTTTCAGCAGAAGCTAATATGCTGAAGTACGGTAATGTTACCCGATACCCAAAAAGTGTCAAATGTGGTGTTGAATTTTTCCCCTTCTCCAAGCCCAAGATATGGCTAAAACAGTGTGGAAGACCACACGAACAGCTGAATCCAGCAAAGATCAATAAAAACACCTACGTTTGTTCCAAGTTAAGATGCTAACTAACTTTAGCTAACGCTAGCTTTGTGTGCTAGCTGCTCTCCCTTTGTCTGCCTCAGGGAGGGAACATAACTCACACTTAAATTGCGACTGGTGAGCTTTTCCCTCTATTTTAATATTCTCATGATTTATACTCCGCCAGCAGATGATATTGTGAATGTAGCTCCCACATGCATATTGAAGACCTTCCTGTCGGCTTCTCTCTGATATCTCCGAACAGTTTTTCCAGAAATTTGATGTTATTTCCTTTGGAATATCTCTCACTGATATCGCTGAAAACTCCATAGCCTCCATAGCATAGTGGATGCACCACTGTCCAGCTAATATTACTAGCTAACGTTAGCTAACATTAGCTGCTATTTTCAACCTACTATGTCAACCTTTCCCAGAAGTCTGGTGAAACTCTGTTGAAAAACTGTGTCAAGGCTAAAAATATTGAGAAGTTGTCACAGCACATTGTATCCAACTTAGGGCCTATTGAAGACAACGCTTTAACCTTGACATCTGACATTAGTTGACTCTGCTACTCCAGACGGAAGACAGAGGTGTTTGATCCACATCTGCAGGAATTTCTCAGTAAGAATTTTTTTACCACTATTTTTGGGACTTAAAATGGCCCTTGGTTATTTGATAGAGTGGAATAGGTGTAAAAAGTGCAAATCATAGGCATTTGTGACATGTTGGTGGTTTTTGCCTCCAGCTGCCTGCCTTCCATCTGGTTAGCACACCAGTGTATGACGACATATGCAAGAAAGCTTATCTTTATTGCAACTCAATGTGAAACAAGGCTGCAGAAACATGTACTTATGTGTCAGCTCTTTGTATGCATGATTATGAGTGTGTATATTAAATGTCTGTGTGTCAGCAAAGAGAGCATTTTCTTGTCCTGGCTGTTAAGAGAGTGGGGCACGCACTGATCCAATGCTTTGTCTTTACAACCTCAATCAGTGACGACACCTGAAGGTATTAAAACACTGCGCTGGGCCATGAAATTAATGAGACACAGAAGGAAAACTATGTCCCTGACCTGCTGCAGTTGCCACTTCTGCTGCTGAGAAAGAAGAATTTAACTGTCCTCCCAATTTTATTCACCAAATAAGTAGCTTCTTGTCAATAAACATCCTCATAACTGCATTTAATTTATGGCGGACTGAAAACCTCCTCATAGAATATTAATGTTCCTGAAGTCGGTGACAACACTCTTTGTTTTAGAGTGGTTATCGGGCGATGGGCACAGCTCGGAATAGCTGCATGACTCATCCAAAATTTGAAACCTAAGTTTGTTTTGCAGGTAAGGAGACAGTCAACTAAGCAGATAAGGCAGTTGTAGAAATAAACAGACAGACAGGGAGATGCTGAGATGGGCAAGCAGGCTGGAACCAGGCGAGGAGATGAGGAGATAGGCAGTGAGGTGAAGTGAATGCAGCTGTGACTTTATTGGGGAAGCATCACTGGGAGCTGTGGAAGGTTTGATTTGGCAGCAATAGGCCCACAGGGGGAGGAATAGGAGAAGGACACACCCAGAGCAGCATGGAGGCCATCGATTTCACCACAGAGCCACAGACAGACAGCCGCATAGATGAGAGAGGAAAAGAGCGGGTCAGTCTACAGCGTCACCACATCACACCACCCCACAGCCACACACACATTCACACAGTGTCACAGGTAGCCCTGCACTGACAGATCCCTGAGGAGTGGAGGAAGGCATGGTGAGATAAGCAGACTGCGCATGGCAAGAGATACAGGTTCTACCTCTGATATGGGAATATTGTTTAACAGTCAAGAACATTATCTAGGTGATTAGTATGTATTGCAAAATGAACCCCAGGCCCTTGGTCTTATCACTCGCCCAGTGTGACTTTCTATTCCTGGAAATCAGTCTTGCTGCCTGTAAGGCCGTCTGCTAAAAATGATGCTCGGGGTTTGCTTACAGAGACACCATGCAGAGACCAAAGCCCAGCATGGTCTGGAATTTGACCTTTACATAAATTAAATGTGGGGAAAGCACACTGAAGGCTACATCCCTGCTAGAAGATACCCAAGACACACAGCCTGCCAAACCAGGCTGCACGCATTCAGTCCCAAAAACACACACTTTATCTTCTCCTTCTCTATTTCCTTTACCTACTTGAATGTAACATAAAATCCCTCTTAATACAAATTTGTTTACTCCACAGACTCAGAGGGGAAACAGGCTCCCAGCAGAGGTTGTTACAGGAAACAGTGAGTGATATATATGGAACAGAGGTCTGTTATTGAGACCTCCTACAAGGATAATGCTCTGAATGATAGTCCACCCTTTGGATTAGCCTGAGAGACAAAAGAAGAAGACAAAAAAAGACACTCGTTGCCTTGAAAACACGCTTCTTCTCAGACACCTCAAATCTCACACTGTGCTTGCTGGAGCAGCTCTCTCAGACAGAGAGGCGACACTTTTGGCTTTTGGCTGAGCTACAGGGAGGCACTCACACAAAGACACACACACATGCGCACAGTCACACAAACAAACAAATAAAATGGAGCTAAAGCAAAGACATGCCCTCAGCATTTTGTGCCAGCCGCCCCTGGCTTTTATTCTGAGTGCAAGGTTTATATTAAAGTCATACAGATCTACAGTTTTATCAAATCTTGCTCCTACAGTCCATTCATCTATCCATCCAACTTTCTTATCACCCCTTCTTCATTTGCAAAATTGCTCTGCATTGCAGGTTGCTGGTACTTTGACAGTGAAACAGGTGTCTCGGCTATTAGTATGAGTCTTCTTATGTCACCTCCTCTATCCCACACCTCCGATGACAAGCATAAATCAGGACTGTGTCAACGAGCAAGATGCTTGTTACAAAAACAGCCAGGCACTCAAACACCAATGATACAGCCTACACTTGATCAGAAAATCTCGAAAACAGACCACACCAAAGCAAAGAGTGTATTTCTGTTTACTGTTTAGGCAAGAGTTAAATATGACCTCCCAAGTTCAGTCTGTGCAGCAAAATCCCTTTCATCTTCAATCATAAAATGAACACTCATCTATTTAAGAGGTGTGCTACGTCATCCCCTCCCTCCTGAATCATATACGCTCTCCAATATCTTTCCCCTCCACTCACTCTAATTTCCTCTCATAAAAAAGCCTGCCTTCTACGACTCTCCTTGGCTTGAATTTTTATGTCTTTTTGTGGCCCATCTCAGAGGAATGTTGTCAAGGTAATGTGATGATGACCCTTAGACTCCTCGTTAAATCACTCAGTATCAGAGCATCAACTTAATGTCTAAAATGTTAATGTAAAAATACAGCCAAGACAGTGCAGACGACCTTAAAGAAGTGGCGGGGAGTTTTCTTTTTATCTGCTTCAAGCAAAGGTCTAAATCACAATCTCTTACATTAGTACTCACATCAGCATCCGTGTCACAACCTTATTCAGACAGCCAGACAGACAGTCCCAAACAAAGTCAGTTAGATTCGACAACACTAAAGAGATGGGTGTCAGAGTGACAGATGGAAAGTTGAGCATCTGTCACTGTGCTGAACCATTTGGCTGAAATCAAAGGGAGATGAGGGCCTTCAAAGGACAGGCAAAGCTGTGTCTGAGGCCAGACATGCTCTGGTGTGCTCCGCAGATAAGGGCCAAGAGGTTATATTGCTTTTCTTCTGTCTCTCCCTTTGTTCTCCTCTGTCTTAAGGGAGTGGGAGGGAGGGAGAGGAAAAGGATGGAGAAGAAAGTGGAGGAGAGAGAAAGGGGTAGTGACAGAGAGAGAGAGAGAGAGAGAGAGAGAGAGAGAGAGAGAGAGAGAGAGAATGAGTCATGAACAGGTTGCCCGTCTCCCTCTGCCACTACATGCCGTGTTGGTCAAACACTCGTTAGTAGAATTTGCTTGGTGTTTCCGGATGGCGAGGGTAATGAGCAGAGGTGGCTGGAGCAGAAAGGTGCCAGGCCGTGATGTGGATCATTTCTGACAGTATCAGAGTACTTTTGCCCTCCAGCCCTTCCCTTTCCCTGCCTTCTCCAGCTTGCTGCAGCAGAGCCGTTGCCTCCAGCGTACCTTCGACTGGGAGCACTTTGACTCAGCTGGATGCGAGGCAGGAGCTAAATAGCAGAGTAATCCTCAGTGGAATTCTGAAGGGAACGAACACACTACTTCATATCTCAAAGGGTTTGCAGGTTTGCTTTCTTGGCACTGGGTGAAGAACACCAAAGCCCTGGAGCACCTTCTATGAAGTTGGCTGCTGTGCAGTTTAAACTGCATTCAGTCTGCAAGATGGTGGAATTGGTGCACTTTTCCTGTGCCCTCTCATGCCTCTTCTCTTTAGAGAGAAAATTCCCTTAATAAATATTCTTTTGTATCGCAAAATGCCTCTTTTCTAACATTTATAGGTTGCAGCTATGTATTACTAATGCATGGTGGATTTTGTCCTTGAGGTATTACAGACATACGCAGCCCATTTTGGTCTCTGCGCTGGTCAGCAAAACTTCAAAGGTCAGGCCAATGTTGTTGCATTGATGGTGATTTTAAAAGATTTTCAAAGTGGGGGGTAGTGAAACAAAGGCCACCATTTGGCATTATTGGATTGGAACAACAGTGTTTGTCAGATACATTGATTTTTCTGCGACTAGTTCCTTTAGTGTTGATGTAGGCAGTATGTAAGCTGCCACATATGACCCTGTAGTACACGTGCCTACACTAAGAAGGGCCTATTCTCCCCTAGCAAGGACAAGTCAGTCTGATGGATGATAATGATGGAGGATGGGTGAATAAAAGGCTAATGTCCTGTCAGTTTAATACACTTAAGCACAGACTCATTTCAGGTGAAGTTTAATCGTCCGGACTATGGACATTAGGGCGGTATATATCACTTATAACAGGTATATTTACATAAAGACACAGACACACAACACAATATTGTGGTGCACAGCACAATGTAAACACTTGATGAAAACTGACTTCACTTGGAAGTAACTGAATTAAGTAAATTAAATTAAAAACAGCTACAAAGGGGTCAGAATCTGAAAGCAAATTAGCAGCATTTGTCAGCTATTAAACAGGTCTGGCTGTCAGCACTTTTATATTGAGCTCCAAATTGTTTCAATCACTTCACTTCAGATGAAAAGTGGTCAGAAATTGATCAACTGTGATATAACGGGCATGCACCATACACCAGGAAAACAAATCCAGCTGATTCTAATTCAACCTAGCATAACCCACCTTTGGCTTTGCTTGCAATTATGATTATCAGAACATTTTGTCTGTTGCTTGTAGTTAGACTAATAGCGTTTCCAATTAGTCACTAAAAACGTATATAAAATGCATTAATGAGGGTTTAAGTTATCTGCTGATGATGATCTCTTTTTTAGCATTTCACAGCCCACATTTTTGTAAATATCTCACATACTGTGAAAGGTTATTTTAATGTAATTAATACCTCACTTCATCAAGAACTGTTGTTTTTATTGTTAGGTACATTTGCATACACAATAAAATGCAAAGCAGTGCATAACACCTCAACAATACTAAAACTAAAACAACAGAAGTGTTCATTCTTGTGTGATAAGTAGGGGCCAAAATAATAGGCTATTTTTTACTCTATATTTGCATTTATAAGTCTTGAATATTAGTGGCATGCAGTACCTCAGTCCAATTAGTGAAAATACTTTAAGCTTGAAAGTTAGTAAAACTAAATGGCCTGATTTGTGTTAACATGAATGCATCAATTTACTGACTTACTGTCACCAAGCATGGTCAAGCTCTACAACATTAGCTGACAACGTATTAAGCAAATTGATTACATGGTCATTCCTAGTCTGAGTGGGAGGAAGTTCGCTGCATAGATCAGCCTCTCGTTGGGCGGAACGAGCCACCCACTGAAGTCCCGCCCTACCACCTCCGGTTGTGTAGCAGTTTTCAACTGTTTTCAACATTTTTCTGCCATGGTTCGTGTCCTGTTTCCCCCCGGCAATATTTTTGCAAGCGCACCATTGCTATGGCACCGCCCAAAACGACTGTGATTGGTTGAAAGAAATACAAGCAGCCGGGGCGTTTTTTCTCCAATCTTAAAGTGAGAGTCAGCCCAGCCAGACCTTTCTTTTCTTGAGAAAGGTCAGGTGAGTGAGATTAGGTCATTCCTAATCATTTACAGGAACTTTGGTGAGTATGTTAAATATAGCACCATCAAAGTATGTCCTCATATTTATCTAGCTATTAATACAACTGGGACTAAGTGCAAACAAGCCAAACCTGCAGTCTTCCTTTTGATACGAGAAGGACGCTGCACCTAGAAGAGGCACAGGTCTGAATGTCCTCTGCACTGGTTATCACATGACATAGGGCTAATTAACTCTAGAGCGGAAAATAGAGGCCCTGCAAGGAGCAATAAACACTCTCCATTAAAAGCCATCTAATTAGAATGCAAGCTACAAGGGCTTGAAGGAGAACACAACAAACACTGAGGCCAGTGTAATTGTCAACCAAGCTCTGAGGAAAGCAAACATAATAGACATAATCAGCCAAGCACTTCCTACAAGACCATGATAGAATGCTGTGGAAGTACTTCTTCAAATCTGACTGAAGTTTCCAGATGGTGTTTTCCTCATCCACGGAAAAGGTCACAGACATTTCGGCAGTCATGCACTTTATACAGCATGCTATCAGTTATAACCTAATCTAACTGATACCTAGTGAGAGGAGCATCAAGCACATAAACTACTTTGAGTAAGTTCTTCCAAATTCATCTTTAGTTGTAGAGTGTCATTATGAACAAAACAGCAAATGGCATTTCACAGACAGGCTTCACTTTACTTAAATGGCCACTTTTAATGAACAACATGCGATGGATAAATAAAAAATGATTCAACAATGCTGAAAATGTGTTTGTATTTGGGTCAGTCTTTTTCCACTGCTTTTGAAGCAAGTAGCAAGGCAGCCAAAGTCAACAAAGTCAAAAGTTATGAGGGAAACTGTAAGATTTCCAAGTCAGCCAATGCTCCGTCCACTCAAGGCCTTTAGGCGCCGTGGTTGATCGATAGTAATGGAAACGCCAGGAGGCCTCCAGAGCCCATTGCCAATTTAACCTTTTTTACCATGACTCAATTCTTCCTCCAATAACCCAGCTGCTTACCGGGATGGACTACAGGCTTCTGGTGCTGATAAGACGAGCGCACGGGAGCAGAGGGAAGGATGCAGAAAAACAGTTTCAGTGTGTGTGTGAGGGTGTGTGTGTCTACAAGCACGCTGGTTTAGAAAACACTTCCATGGGGCAGTTCAAGAGAGGTAGACAAGCAGACAGGTGAGGGAATCTACAGCAACTGCGGAAACCTGCTCAATTTGCCTTTACCTGCATCGGCATGCCCCACGCACAACACAGACACAAAACACCCTACCAGCTTCATGGCCAATTTATGTATCACGCTGGGCACATTATGAGTTTCCGTGTCAGGTAAATGTGTTTGGAGCGATGGGGAAGAATGATTTTGACTGCGAGTGAAAATAATAAATAGACAGATTCATCTCCATAAAAGCATTCAGGGGTTCAATCTTGGTCAACCACTGCCTGCTATCCATATAACTGACAATGCGCTTCTTTCTATCTCTAACTTGCTGCCATTTTATCCGTGCTGCATTCATGTTCTGTTTGTTATGATTTCTCCACCCCATTGTGTGTCAGTGGATGGCAGCAAGGATTTAATCATTTCAAATCAAGCTTTAACTGATAAACATCCAACCATTAGACAAACTTTTAAATCTGGATTAATTCTAAACCTAATCAAATTTAAGACGGCATTTTAACTAGGTTTATATTGCAATTTAAAGTGAGATTACATTTAATCAGGTTGCGCTGAAATTCCAGACTCATTTAAACCCTAATCAAGGATCAATTCTGAACTGTCACTTGTTTAATTTGTTCAGATGGCTTAATTTATTAGACTGACATTCAGTGGTTACAGCGTCAAAGGCAAATAGCTGTGATGCAAATCAACACATCTCTGACACAGCTTTAAACTTCCAGGGCTTGAATTACTTTTAAAATGACAAATAAAATAACATTAAACACAACAACATTAAAACACTTTTATCAGTGTCGGAAAATTTTTACTGCTTCATTTGGTATATCAACCCTTCCTTCTTGGCACGTTTGAATCCACCATTGCAACATTTGTTTTTAATGATAGCTTAAGTATGAGTCATCCTCGTCGTCAGTGTGTTTTAATGTAATCAGAGCTGTGAATACCTTCAAATTTTCATAGTCAGGGTCATCTACAACAGGGTTACACTGATTATTTCAGCAAACCTCTGGCAGAAAACGTCTATTCATTTTATTCATGACAGTTTAACAACGAGGAGATTATCAATGTTTAACAAAATCATTTGAGCTGACCTTCCCAATACAGTAATATACAATAAAACTACTTTAAACTGTATATGTTCATAGGAACATTTTGAGCAGTGATTAATTAAACTTAATATTGAAACATATGTTATCACATTAGAACTGTCTAGATTTGATGTGCAATGACTTATTGCTACATGCAAGACTTTCTTTTAGGGCTGGGCGGTATATCGGTTCCTACCAAAAACCGATATTTATTTTCGTTATGATATGAATTTTTTATATACCGCAATACCGGTGAATAGCCCAAACAACGTCCGGAACATGTGTAGCAGGAAAGTGTTTCAGCAGGGAACCATTTCACCGCTGCACACCACAGGCACGCTTGAGCGGGTGAGATTGAGAGCATATAGAAAAGTTTAGAGGCAAGAATGGCTGCCGGAGAGAGTCCTGAAAGCAAAGCAACTGTACACGATGACCCAGAAGAACTCATACCAAAAAGAGCAATGTTTCCTCTATATGCAACTAGCAGTGGCGCACCGCGTTTACAATTCTCCTCTGCTCTCTGTATTGTGCACGGCTGAATTTCGCCCTGATGCACACACACCCACATATCAGCAGGTATAGAGGCGCTTCAAAATCCAAGCACTTGCTGGCTTGACCAGGTTTTACAAAGTGCTGCTGCTGTTATGCTGGGCTGCTTTGTCTTGTCTGACTGTTGCCTGAGCGTGTCAACTGCGTGAACAACTGCACAACTTATACCCCCTTTACACCTTGCATTGACATGCGTTTTTTGTGATCAGATTGCAATCAGATTGCTCTTGACCACATGAAAGTACAGGTGTAAATAATCTCGAAACACATTGAGGACAGATTATTATCTGATCTGCCAAACCACTTCTGAAGATGGTCAGGGACGCATTGTGGCCACATCAAACACCAGTGTAAACGCAAATGTGTCTCCAATCCACATGCAACAACGTGGGCGAAAATACGTCAGTGAGCTGCGCCAGCTGGACACAGGAAGAAGGAAGACACCAACAACAACAACCCTCATCGGGTAGCGACTGCCAAGAAAAAGAAACTACGGATGATAGCTGAGGAGGGAGTCATGGTGAGCGGAAGTGTCTGCTCTCCATTTGGTCCGACAAAAGTGTCCATACAATAACGCTACTTCACGGCAGCTAACATCTTGTTCTTGTTATTGTGGTTATTGCGCCGCACAGGATATGATGTTGAAGTCTGCTGCTGGAAATGTTTGCCGAAGAAGAAGAGGAGGATGCGGCGTCAGCGAGACGTAGCGTGATCAGATAGCAAAGGCATCTGGATGTGGACACCAGAGACGCATTTTAATACCAGGTATAAATGTATGTGGTCAAGCGCTATCGAATTGCAATCCGATAGCAAAATAAACACATGTTGATGCCAGGTGTAAAGGGGGCCATATTGTCTATACCAAGTTAAGTTACCGGTGCACATGGAGCTGAGAATTACGTGCACAGCTCAAATTTTACGCATAGTGCTGTGCATATATATGCACATGGTATTTTGAGCCCTGACATCTAAAGGTAAAATTACTGCGAAACAATAAAAATAAATTCAACATCTTATTAATTGGTTCTTCCTATGACGTATTGTTATTATGTTGCTGATTTGGTTTAGGTTTTATTATTGTTTACAGTAATTGTCTGATAACCCACCATTTCACAGTGTAAAATGTTTTCATCTCCAGGGACCTGCCTGGTTGAATGAAGGTCATGCAGAGAAAGAGAGGGAAATAAACATACAGGGAGAGAAGGAGAGAAAGATAAAGACAGAGAGGGGGGACAGCGGCGAGGCTGAGACATCTGCTCAGGTATATAATGATGATGCTGTGGGGGAGGAAAGGAATAAGATATGGAGGTCACGTTTGCTAGCATGGAGTCTCCATCTGTCCCCTGGGGTTAGTGGGGTGAGCCAGGGATGACGGTGGTAGGGCTGGGGGGGAGAGGGGTTGGCAAGTTGCGGGGAGGGTTGTAGCAGACTTGGGGACGATGTTTGCCAGCTCAATTTTTATCCTAGAGGCCAAGCAAACAGTAAATGAGGTGCATGTGTTATAAAAGCAGTCTATCAGCTCAGCAATCTGCAGACCCTTGCCACGCGAAAGTTGAGGTTGGGATCAGGTGTAGTTTGTATCGATTTGCCCTCTCAGGTGAACTGTGCAATGCTGTGTCTCAAAGAGGAGCATGTCCATGTTCTTGTGTGTGTGTTGTATGTAGCGTAGGACACAGAAGAGTGTAGAGGCATTTATATAACATGAGCTCTTCCTTTCACGTCTTTTTCAAGGAGCATTTACTGAGACAAGCAGCTTCACAACACTTAGGACCTTGAAAATATCCTCAGTCTTTGTTTAAGCGTGAAAGCAATACACATAAGGAGGAAACATTACAGGATGTGTTCTGGCAAACATCTAACCAATTACCTAACTACATAAATCAATTACAGGGCATGATGATGATGGTCTAAGGTCACATATTCCACATCTTCAGGAGTCTATAAATCAATTGTACCCTATCTACATGACTGAGCTCAATAGTTGTGGGTGTTGAGACTGAGAGAATGAATAAGCTAGCCTGGTTCCACACCTCTGAATTGCCGCCTCCATCTCTGATTGTTTAGTCATTCAAATAGGTTTGATAAAGTGCCATTGACGACTGTTCCCACCAGTTAGAGAAACAGACAAAAACTTTAAGCTCTCTAGCTGGAATAACTAAAAACTACACAGTTAGCTACCAAGCAACATTTATCAAACATGGCCACAATGTGACAAGCGTGAATGGGATCAATACAGCTGTACAAGTTGTTGAAAGCTGACTTACAGAAATGCAAACTTTTCAAGCACCATATTCTTTAGACTGATGTGAAAGCTGTTGGGTTAACTGCTCTTAGCAGCAACTAAGGACATGTCAGTGTAACTGGAAATGATATCAGTCGGACAAATAAGTCATGCACAAGTGATTGGTTAGGGCAGATAAACAAAACATCCCTGACATAACAAGACCTCTAAAGAACACATCAGGCAGAATGAGTGAGCTATAACAAAATGGCAATTCTGTTTGATGCTAGATAAATGCAAAATGCACTGCATAACAGAGTCCTGCATCAGGTCAGATACTCCCAGATATCTAGCAGGTGACCTGCAAAAAAGGTGAGATGCAGGTGGTGTTTTGTCTTAATTTTATCTCCTGGTTCAGTTCTAGGGGTGTAAATAACCAGTTTCATCACGCTACGATATTATATTGATTTGTTTGGATGACGATACGATGTTGGCCGATACCATTAAGTCTGTCACGATACGATTTTGATTCGATTCGATTTAGGAGCTTGTGATCGATATGACGCGATATCATATGCCCATCTAACACAATCATTTACATCAGCTCACAAAAACAACTAGAATATGATTTGACCATTTTATTTCTGAGCTCTGTTTGTTGTTTGAGTGGAGGCGCGCTTGCCCAGAAATGGTGACACGGACGTGCTATGTGAATTTCAATATAAATGTGTATCTTTAAGATGACGATATGGATCGATGTTTTCATTTTGCATCGATATAATCAGATTGTTAATCAATGAATCGATGTATCGATGTGGATTGATGTATCGTTACACCCCTATTCAGTTCTGGGTGAAAATAGAACATGCAGGTCGGATCACAGGTGTTTGATGATAAGTATATTAAAATGAGAATAATAATAATTTAATTTAATGTTTTAACATTTAAATCATCTGACTGCATACTTTGTGTGTCTCTTCTGTACCAGCTGGAATATGAGAGCCATTTCAATGAGGTGCATTACAGACATATTAAGTACAGAGATGTGCTGCTCAAAATAAAGTTTAATCTAAATTGTACTTCCTAAATTATCTTTATTTTAATATTATAATATCTTAGTTTTATAAGTACGAAATGTTCCAAACTGATCACTTTAAAGGCACTGCCTGGCCAAATTATTTGATCAGTGCATCGTTTTTAAATGGTCTGCAGTTTCGGGTCGACCCGCAGATCTTATGTCAACAGATTGGGTCAGGTTGTGGAATTTACTGGTCTTATGTGCAGGTGGCGGTGCAGGTGTGGTATTGCACTTCATGGTCTAGTTTGGGAGTGGGTCTTGAAAATCAGACCCATGCAGGACTCTGCTGCATAATGTCGTTGGGCAATATGACAATACTGTGAGACAATATAAGTCTGCAGTATCTCTTTTTCTACAGCATTTTACATGTCCTGGTTGGAAAGACACAGGTGTGATAATAATGATGATAGGTACCCTTTCAGGGCTCTAACATTGTGCATGATGGCTCAATTGCATAGCTTACTGGGACATGTTAGACAGGATGAAAAGTGCTATGACAAGTCATAATCTCTGCTGTTGAACCATTAAGGACAAGGTTGCAAATCAAAGATCAGAACTGCTTCAAGGCAAAATAGAATTTTTATGATTTTATAAAGATTAAAGTAGTTTTTGAAATATCTTTATTTGACAGAAATTTAATTTCCTGGGCTGGCCAAAGACAGATAATTTCTTATGATTCTACCATGGCAAACAATTTTATCCATATCACTCACTCATACCACATAACTCAAGAAAATCAATATCTTCTTTTGCTTTCTCTGTGTCAGCTGCGATGTTCACACTGACACTATTTGTGTCCATTCATGTCACAATACTATGCAGGTGTTTGCGCTCTCTCCCCAAACCCTTGCTATTTTTTGTCGCCAAGCTGGAATAAGCCTCCGACACAGAAAATAACAGCTTTGTTCTCCCCTCTGTCTGAAACACAAGGTGACGACCTCCCACCAGAATGTAATGTGCATCTTTTTTCTCTTAAATGCTTTGGGATGAATCACTTGAAAAAAAAAAAGGGGGGAGAGTTTCAGGGGCCTGCGCTATTGATTCAATTTCTATGACCACAAATACTTTAAAGCATAATAAGCCTATGCTTCAAGTCCCTATACCCTTTCAAGGCTTGAAATGGCCTTGTCGTTACCTACAAATCACAGCTCTCTGCAAAGCCCTCTCTGGAGCGATATGTCAGTGACCACAGGGGAGGAAAAAAAACAGAAGGCAACAGACACAAGCAAGCCTCTGAAAAATGTAATGGTTTTCGTTGAGGATTTAGCCAGTGGTATGGCAGTGTGGGAGTATCATTCATGTTCCAGACGTAGCAGATCCTCTGGGGAGATGGTGAATATTAAAGGGCTTTGCAGGAGCCTTCCTTGTGAAGGCTCTTGACAGGAGATTTGTTTATGACCTTCAAAAAAGGAGGAGGAAGTCAATGATAGCTCTGGCTGCCTCTTTTGCATCTTAAGGCAGTCCCAAGCCATAGAAAAAAATAGAGCTGCAGTTTCAGTTTCAGGTATTTACTGTTGTCATCACAACTGTGCAGCTCTTCCGTGTGTATTTATCACATGTGCCAGATTCCTTTAAGTGCAGTGTGAATTTAACAAGGAAATAGCTGTCTGCAAAAAAAAAAAAAAAAAAAACTAAGCAGATCAGAGAGGAAGACCTAGTTAAATTGTTTGCATCAAAGTACCCAAGGCTGGACAGTCAACATTATAGAAGTAAAAAAGATAAAGAAGTGAAAGCTGGGGGATTGCTGACACAAAATATTAAACTGACACTTTCCTCAAATTCATTTATGAACTTATTGCTGATCACGGATGCCTCAACTTTTGATGCAGCGCTCTCATTTCACCGGGAACCAAATGGAAACTGTCAACATGAACACATCACAACAAGACAAAAATCTAAATATAGGGTATTCTTGGAACTTCATGAAGAGGGTTTTGCCATATCCCTGACAAAAAAACAAACAAAGACAGTGACAAGTTGCCAAGTTTGCATGTAGGAAGAGTACTGAAAAATAAATCCTTACACTGTAAGCCACCTGTCGTCATTTTCAACCTTAAAGAAAGCGATTCTAATGACGAGTTTGGTGTTGTCTCCAAAAAAATAGGTTGGGGATAATTGCCTGAAAGATCAGGAGAGTAAAAGAATGCCTCAGTCTGTCAATTTAAGCAATATGAGTGTCTGTGACAGGCTTTGTTGCTCACCAGCCGCAACTGCCTCTGTAAAAGTGCCAAGTGAGAACTAAAAGCAAGAAGAAGTAATATGTGAGGCGTCTCAGGCTGTGTTCCTTATATATGATACTGCATGCCTCTGAAACAAAGCGAAGCACAACATAACCTTCCTCCACACAGAAAGTGAAGCATGAGAAAAGGTGAACAACTTCAGCTTAACTTGCTGGTGAGTAACTGTTCAGTCTCAACTAAGACTGACAGTCTTGTGACTTATTCGTGTAAAGTGATCCAAACTTGTGCAGCAAAATATAACAGTAGAGAAGGACTATAATTAACGGGTGTCAGTGTTAAAAAGGTGTGACGGCACTTTTTTTTTTTTTAAAACGTACCTTCACACAGGCACTGATAAGCTCTGGTTTGTGCACGCCAAAGAAAGGGTGCCTATGTAAATGTGCTGCCGGGAGGCTTGCTTTCATCAGCAGCTTACAGTCTGTCATCATGGCTGCTCCTTCAGTATGGCCTACCACACCTGCCAGAACACAGCAGGAGGCTGCATGAACCTTTTTTAGTGGCCAAACAACATTATATGAGCAAATATGGAAGCAAATAAGAGACATTAATATTGGAATTTCAATAGCCACTAAATACTTAGCACTGAAATTTGATTGCCACTTTATTCATACCACTGAAATATTTTACGTTAAAGCCATGTATCATGGGGCGTCAGTGGCTTATTGGTAGAGCAGGTGCCCCATGTACAAGGCTGCTGCTGCAGCGGCCCGGGTTCGAGTCCTGCCTGTGGCCCTTTGCTGCATGTCAACCCCCCCCCTCTCTCTCTCTCCCCCTTTCACACATAACTGTCCTGTCCATTAAAGGCAAAAAAAAAAAAAAAAAGTATTATCAATTTTTTTTTTCTGAATTGACCTATAAATTAAACTGTAAACTTTCTCGATTTGCAATTTAAAAGTTATTTCATTTTATTATATATATTTATTATTTTTTATATTCACAAATTTATTATTTAAAAATCATATTATTCATTTATATATATATATATATATATATATATATATATATATATATATATATATATATATATATACACACGTATATATACATATATGTATATATAGTTTTGTTTTTTGTTTTTTCTCTAAAGATCCAGGGTGCTTAACTTCAATTAGTCAATTTCAGATAAAAAAAAAATCATAGTTTCATAATTAACAAAAAATGGATCCAGGTTGCTCATATTCTGTTGGTTAAATTAGGATCTCAAAATTCGAGTTGTAAAAAATTTAACAGAACATCAGTAAAATTCAATCGGTCAAAACATTTAGGTCGGACTGCCTATCCTATCCTGAGTAAGTGGGGAGATAATATTAATTCAACTTGAATTTTTGGATCTGAACAGCTTTTAAAATTGTAAATCAAGAGAATCCATATTTTTTTATTTTTAAGTTTCAAAGAAGTGAATTCAAAACAAATACATTTTAATACATAGTTTAAGGGGTGCTTAAATTTCATTAAGTACTCAAGTGCTGTTAAAATCCTATTTTCACAAGATCATATTAAAAGCCACTGTGACAACAAATGTGCAGCTCTAACTCATCTTGATAACAAATATACACATACAGGTAGCCCTACCCCAGATACAACTAGTCCAGATTTCTAATAATAATTTATTTTTGGCCTCACAAAACCTAGTTCTACTGACCAATCAATACGGTTATTCAATAAAGACTGATGTCCTCTGCTATACAAACCTATTACACTTTCCTGATCCATCTTCATTTGTGGTAAATGAGAGAAAAGGAATACCCGACATGACTGTCTTTGGAAATTAGTAAGCTCCTTCAACACAGTTGGGGGGACTGCTCTGGAAGGAAGTAATGGTTCAGGAAGATTCTGTTTGTTTGTCCCAGAGTAAGACAAAGGGCACCAGTACAAAAATAAGTGCACAATAGTTTATATAGAGCACAAAAAAAGCTTTGGTAGCCAAACAAACAAATAGAAAAATGTAAGCTTGTAAAACTATACTCGAATCGTTTTCTGTGTACAACCCCGACTACCCCACAAGTATGTTCGTCTATAAAACATTCCCCTTTTGTGTTAATGTGGTATCTCCAAGACGTTATAAAAAAAGACATTTGCATTTTTCTTAGCATATGGCTTCTGAGTTTCATGGTGTCTAATTATTGCGTTATGGCTTTGGAATGGGTTCTAAAAGTGTCATTTGAGCCCATAAAAGTTATTGGATAATTTTAGAGTCCTCAGATCCCCATACTTGTGTGAAACCCACCCGAGCTCGCCTGACCAAAAGAGTTGCACACACTTGCACACATAAGATGGTTGGACAGAATATGTTAGACATTTTTTGCTATTTGCTTTTTCCACTGCGACCTAATATCTCTAAGCTATTTGGTGAGTTGAGATTCTTTTGCTCTGCAGAGAGCAGAAAGAGGATGGGTTGTGCTAAATAATAACAAAGAAATGATAGAGGAATAGAATGAGTAAGAGGATAATTTAAACAGGAAAGTCCCTCTCTTCTCTCCTGTCAACTGTGACTTCACCTAGAGAGTGGTGTCACACCGATGGCAGCATGTGGAACAGGGCCGCCCTCCCTAAACGCAGAACACGCGCTGTGCGTAGGGCCTCATCTTCCATGGGGGGCCACACTTTGCGCGAGGGGACGCATTTGCGCATATACGCAATGGATGCGCACATGCGCTACCGTGAGGCGCGCGTAAAATCAGCTCGAGGAAGGAGAGCAATGATTGACAGCACTCAACACCTGAACAATCAGAGGTGTGCGCCGGCAGGCACTTGCAGAGCTGCAGCAGGTGAAGAGTTGTCGACATATTGTCCAAAAGAGCCTCAGGAGTATGCGCGGGGACATTCGGGCAGGCGGGCGCCATGGAGGGGGAGACCCGAGCCTCGGGAGTATGGGGGGGCCGGGAGGTCGGATGCTCCCAGAGAGGGGAGAGGGAGAAATATAGCTAAATAAGATGAAAATAGAAAAAAATGTCACTGTATTTTATTTCTGTTTTCAGTGTTTAATTAAGGCGGGAGAGGCGGAGGGCTGAGGGAGATCGGACGCCTCCAGAGAGGGGAGAGGGAGAAATATAACAAAATAAGATTAGATAGGAAAAACCTGTCTCCCTCTTTTATTTTATTTTCAGTGTTTAATCAAGGGTGGGGGATTGAGGTGGTGGAAGTTTGATGAGTAATTGATGGCTATTTGTGACTCAGATTTGTTTATTTATTTCAGGTTGAATTTTTTATTTTATTTGACTCATAAAGCCAAACTACTGTATCTACAGTTCATTTGTTATTGCCAATAAAGGTTGTCAAGTTAAATGGCAAGTTGTTGTATGGTCATTTTGTACCTATGATACATTTGGGATGGGGGCCTCCAAATAAAATTTCGCTTAGGGCCCCAGTTTGGTCAGGTGCAGCCCTGATGTTGAAGTCCACACTGTTCATGTGACACTCAGCCTCTGTCTGTCCCTCTGACACTCACATGCGACTCTTGTCTGTGGCATTTCAAACATTCAGGGTGTAGAACCGGAAACGATGCTTAAATTGGCATTAACTCACGCTAAACACGCATTTTTTTTTCCCCAAATACCACATTGTATTGAGTCATAACTTCCCCAGTAACAAAAAACAAGAAATATAAAGCTATTCAGCCAGCTGTCAGTCGCTTCTTTCAAAATAAAACACTCCAACTGAAAGCTGCAAACAATGCTTAAGCTAACGTCGTCAAAATAACTTCACTCACCACCGCGTTCTTCATGGTGGCCTTCACGGTGAAGCCCGGTGTTTTCAGCTCCGTGTTTGTCCTCAACATGTCCACAGGTGCTGTCCTCCACAAAGGATTAAGACCAAAGAGTCCAGAAACGGACAAATACGAGCAACGTTGCTAACTAATTAATACTTCTTTGGCTCTCGTGACGGTCCGTTGGGGTCTTTTTCCCCAGTGGTTGCTAGGCGACTTCAGAGACGCTCTGGTCTGGTTGCCGGGAGACGTGTGTTTCCCTGTTGCCATAGAAATTCCAGGGCACTGCTGAAAATATGCAGAGCCAAGTGTCGCGGTGCAGGATGCCTGATGTGCTTTACAAACAATAAATAAAGCGTTTTAAAGTTGTCAACATAAACAAAACGGATCACTTTGTATCTGCTGTGTGAATGCAAGGAAAATATTTATTAGATTTTCCTGGCTGGAATGTTTTGTAGCCTATGTGAGTGACATCAGCTGACAAGAAGTAAACACAGACTCAAGCTGTTGCCTCGCAATGTAATTCCAGTATTTATTTATTTTTTATTTGCTGTTATTTTAGAAAGGAGTCATATATCAAATTGTTATGAAGATGGCAATATTATAGCAAAACAGGAAATTGCCTTTATATCCTGACAGTGACTGTTTCATCAGTGTTTTTTGTCATTTCATTTATCTTTTTGGTCATGAGTGCAAGCGACGAGGGTTGGGGTTGGCCGGGCCTACTTTCCAACCTCTTTAAAGACGAGGGAAATAAACAAATAAAGAGTGTTACTCCTTAGTGGACACACTCCATCCACTCAAAGCTGGACCAAAGCACCTGCAACAATGAGCCAGCACCCTCCCCTGGGCCTGGAAGCCAAGCTTTCTCCAAAATGAAAAATGTCAACTAAACTGTCAACAACACACAAACAAATATTTTTATTTTTATTTTTAAATAGAGATTGAGTAAATGGCCCTTTGCTCTCCTGTTTGCCTCTCCCTTGCATCTGTCCAGTCCCGCTCCTCATCACTTTACGGTTTCACAGTTAACTACAACAATGCTTATTATATTGAAGTGTATTGATTGATGGCCATTATATTATTATCACATCACTTAAACTTAACACTGCATTAATATATTACTATTTAAATAATATAGCTGTCACACAAGATATATTTCCTGTCACTTTAACATCAACACAGCTCCTTTTTCTCTCCCTCTCTGCCACACATCCCATACTCCTTACCCAACAAACAGGCCCACAAACATTACCAACACCTGAGGAAATCTCATCTCTAGCCCCAGACTCTTATCATATCACCACATACATCATCATAACTGCTTTTTGTTACTGTCTATGTCTGTCAGTTGTGTTTGCCCCTTTCTCCTTGTATGTAAATGTGCCACCAATTAAAAATTTGAAGAAAAAAAAAAAGGATAGAGAAGTGCACAGACGTATAGTTTCTTTGTTTGCAAAGGCATGCAGGTATAATGAAGATCCGGTTGCAGGCCAAAATATTCGTACTGGACCTTTCTCTGTTAGTCATGGCAGCAGTAAGAGTGAGACACACACATAAAAATTACCTGTCATTTATTTCTATTTTCCACACATGCACAAGTCACAAGCGAGTCTCAAGTCTCAAGCAAGTCCCAAGTTACTTTATGAGAATCCATCAAGTTGAGACCTTGCTGTAATTCAAGCACGACAGTTCAAGTAGTGGTTAAAGTCAAGCAGGTCAAACGTCAAGTCATATGAAAGTCTGCACGTGGTCAAACATCTTACTCGCTAAGAAGCTAATTAGTTAGCTAAAAAGACACATTGCTCTTTGTGTCTTTGTACGCTCAGTATTGGTGGATGAAATTGGATGTTAACTGTTTTTTGAGCTGCAGATTTTGCTTACCACAGTTCTCTTCTTACTTCTTTAATCAACATAACATTCATTTTCCGTAACTGCTTATCCTGTTGGGGGTTGCGGGTGGGCTGGAGCCTATCCTAGCTGGCACTGGGCAAAAGGCCGGGTACACCCTGGACAGGTGACCAGACTATCACAGGGCTGACACATAGCGACAGACAACCATTCATGCTCACATTCACACCTACAGACAATTTAGAGTCACCAGTTAACCTGCATGTCTTTGGACTGTGGGAGGAAGCTGGAGTACCCTCAGAAAACCCACAATGAAATGGGGAGAACGTGCAAACTCCACACAGAATGGCTCCCCCAACTGGGAACGACTCTAGTCGAGGTCAACTCCCAAGTCATGAATAGGCAAACCAAGTTAAAGTCAAGTCATTAATGTAAGTAAAGCAAATTTAAAGTCCTCAAATGTGCAATTTTACATCCAAACGAGTTAAGTAATGAGGCTGTAGCCCCCAGCCTCTGAGTAACGGGTCAAACTGATGCCCGGCTCACATATTGTTATATGGCTATTTTACCTAATGGGCTGCAAACTATGAAAAGATGACCTAACCTCACTCTGGGTGACCTGTCATTTTGTGTCCCTCTGCGACAGCTCCAGGGCCACCACACTTTCATCTTACACACAGGATCGATCCCACCCTCAGCTCATCATTATACTCATGCAGCGGATCCTCATCCAGAAGTAAATACTTAATGATGCTCTTTGTCTGGCAGGTAGACCAAGGCCTTGACTCTCAATAAGCTGGTTAGAGAGCAGCCTGAGCGCTGAATCATTCCAATTTAGGGATGTGGCACTTTTAATCTTCCAATATCGTTTTTGCCTCTGGAGACTTTCTTGGGTGAACTGGTGCAACTGTTATTAATCTTCAGTGCACAGGCAATTTCTCTAAAAGCCCCTATTTGTTTTTTATGGCTCCATTGAGAGAGGAGGGTATAGCAGCAGGGAGGGAGACTGTAAACAAGGTATGCAGGGAAGGCAAGTTATGTCCCTGTCAGCATTCAATGCTGGTCTCTCTCCCTCTCTCTCCCTCTCTCTGCTTCCCCTCAGAGGATTAAAAAGAGGAAGAGGGGAGTTTTCAGAAAGCAAACTGAGCAAACTGGAGCGTCAGCATGAATTCAGCTGGACTGAGAAATGATTGTTCAAACAGCACTGCACTATCTCACTCCTGTGAGTGTGCAGCAAGGAGAGGAGCTGGCCTTTGTGAGTCGTGGAAACAGACATCGCAGGAATGACGCGTGAAATACAAAATATATATAGTTAGTCTTGCCAATCTCTTGGCACGCTCATGTGCGGACACTCGATAAGTGTGTACATCTGTGGCTCTGTCAGGCTGCCAGTGTCGTTCACCGCACAGGTCAAGTTAATATCTCAGTTTCCTACAACTGCTTCAAGGACACAATGTAGTCTCCAAATTGACTTACACAGTGAGGATTCATTTGTATTTTCCGCCACTAATGATGTATCGTGAATAACCAGGTGGTTCGGTAGGTATAAGGAACGCGGGAAAATATCAGTAACAGCATCGAAAAGGAAACACAATACAAAACGCTTTGATGAATATGTGCTATTTTTCTGCATCGACGCAGTGCCTTCATCATCATGGTGTCCCTGGTTTGATCTCCAGCTCATTTGCTGGGCCACCTTCAGGCTTGGCAACCATTGTCCACTGTGAGGGAAAACAGCAATTATGATATCATTAGAGCAGAACCCGGTACCTACAAAGCGGCAGACCCAGAGGGGGCCAGCAAAAGAATCTCAATAGAAAAAGGAAAGCAGAGACTTTGCAGCAGAGTCAGTTGCCCCCCACTTACCATGAAACAAGACAAACAGCCATTAGACTTGGCCATTAGGGCTGTAGGGAGAGCGGCCAGGGGCTTGTTGGTTTTAACAGTTCGTCAGCTGGTGAAAGTCATACAAAGTGTACAAGGTATGTGACTGCGATAAATGTCATCCCATGCAAAAGGGAATCAGGATCGCTGTATGCGTGGCTGCCTACTGTGTTACATGCTTTATGACTTTTAATCCAGAGAAGAAAAATGTCATCTCAGATGTGTTTAATGTCCTATAGGGGCATTATAGAAGAGACTATTAAAGCCTAAATTCAATAGAATTCCTGTAACGGCACTACTGAGTCAAATACATGATCTCGTCTTCCCAGAAGGAATATTATTGTGTCTGTGGTGATTTGTCATGAGGTGTCTGAATACATGTCGCAAGTGTTACAGCCTATTAAACTGTTGCTTGAAGGAAAGCCATGGTGTATATAGCACCTGACCCAAAGCAACACTTAACTACATTCTTTCACACAGTCAAAATAATTTGATCTGAGATTATATTGAACGACTTTCACTTTTTAAATGCTTTATATTTCACTGGACTGTGTGCGTGTGTGTGTGTGTGTGTGTGTGTGTGTGTGTACAGGCCGTGCTTGACATACCCCTGACTCTTCTTGTTAGCTTATTTGCACCTGGTATGCCTCCAACAACTTACACCTTTACAGTTTTTATTAATACAAGGACTTTTGTGACCAACTGCAACCTCAGCACGGATCTAATCAGCCAGAGTAAGTGAAACACCTGTGCGGGTGCACGGGGCCTTTAATGGTTTAACATCTAATCTGGAGGAATTTGGTGCTCAATGAAAGATTAAATCAAACACAAAGTGGTCTGAGTCCTCAAAGATGAATTTTGTGATTCACTATGACAATGTGTGTTTAACAGGGGCGTGCAGAGGTGTCTGAATTGAGGGTAATGTATGGAAGAAAATGACAGACATAAAAATATTTGAACTGAAAACTTAAAGGGATAGTGCACCCAAAAATGAAAATGAAACAGAAACAGGGTTTGGCTTAAGAATCTTACGGGATGCGAACATCCCTCTCGCAAATTAAAGTCGGTGTTTGTTGGACCCATCATCATCCCTCCCACCCACCCTTAGGACTTTTGCCACCATAACTTTTGTCCTTGTCCTGACACATTTCCCCCTGATGCAGCCAGGCACCATTGAGCTACATGTATACAGTAAGGGCAACCAGCTGCGTATCATGCTGACATTAAGTGATGTCTTTTTTCATTGGTTTCTGACACCGCAAGTCACTCCACAAGCGCCAGATTTCGACAACTTCCGAGTGAGACGGGGCTCTATATTTCTTATCTTCTGCCACTTAATGTGCAGGTTTGTCACAATATATAACAATTCTGACTTTATTTCACTGCTGTTCCCTTTCTTTTTATTTGGCATTTAATCTGTTTTCTTGTTAATAAATATTTTTATTTTATTTCATTCACGTCATTTTCATTTGTAATTTTTTTCAATGTCGTGATGTGACCTGTGTCACATGACTCTACATGAGTTCTTAAATGACACACCTGTTTCTTATTCATTTTACACCCTGACGAGGATTATCTTGTCGAAACGAGTTGGTTTATCCATGTATGAAATTTCTGATTTGCAATTTTAAATGTTGCAGTTGAATGAAGATGAAGTTGAAGAAATTCAGATAATAGCATCCCGGCTACCCAGGACAGGATAGGTAATACAGTCTGAATGTTTGTACCAACTGAATATGACTGATGTACTAATTATGTACTAATAATTATTTTTTTCAATATACCAACCAGAATCTATCTTTTGAAATTAGAAAACTTGTGTTTTTGGGTCAGAATTTTTGGGGGAAAAAAATCAAAAAAAATCAGCTTTTGGTTTTTACAGTGAAATATGCTATTCAGCGGCTGTTAAAATGCAAATATGTATGTCTCTTACTTGCTACCACAGTCGAGATAAATCTGAACGGTCAAATCTAACAAGCAGATGAGAGAGGAAGAGCACGTTTCTGCTACAAAATATTGTATCTATAAATCTCTGTTTTTGTTAGCAAATGCTGGAGAGTTTCACCTCTTCCTACCTCAGCCCTCTAAAAACTACTATAATTAAAAAGAGTCTGACAAGGGAACACTCTTTGGTTGACAACGCCAACTCCTAGACATATTTGACCTTTGCTGAGTGGTTGTGAGTAGGCACTGCTTGACTATAAAGGTCCACTAGAGGGAAATATCAATACAAGTAGTAGGTAGGTCGATGCAGTACAATTTTAGCATCACGGTTTTGCCTCCTACTACTGTCTTCGTGCAAGTGCAGCCGTTCTCTGCTGTTGTTTTTCTGGCCTTGACTGGTGAAGGTGCACGCACAGATTCTCCCCACAATCACTTAAACCCCTTTTATGTATGTAACGTATGCCTGCTGGACGCTGATATAAATTCTTTGGCAGCACAGCGACTCAGTGGACACAAGCCCTCAATTTGATGCCATTTGTCTCTGTCTGGAATTTGCATGCTCTCCAAGTGTGAGTTTCCTCTGAGTGTTTTTCATTCCTGCATTCCAACAACATGCAGAGCCACTGCCTTCTTCCCAGTGCGTACTGGAATACGCTCCATCCAGCCCAGGACCCTGAACTGGAAAAGCGAGAGTATAAAATACAAATGAATGAATAAATAAGTCTCAGACTCAATTTTAACCTTCAGTGACCTTTTTAATGACTCAAAGGCACTCTGTGGAGTTTTGACCACTTGTGGTGTGGAAAGATATGTGTGATGACGGACTGTGTTCTACAAATAAGGAAGCAAAAGAAGAGAAGAAGACAACAAGCACTAAACATCTGAAATAAGGTTTTGTGACAAACATTTTTATGCAATAAATTTGTTTGCTGGATGGTAGGGATATACAAAATGCATTTGGGAGAGAGTCTGAACGTAACTAAAGCCATGTTTCTTCAAAATGAGAAATCCACAGGGTACCTTTAAGTAATCTACACTCAGCCTGGACTATCTTCATGTAATACAAAACTGTCAGCGCACCAAGGTAGGGGGTTTACTGCTTTAGGAGAGTTTGAGAGAAACAGATTTGACTGGATTCTTTTTTCACTTTGCATTTGCAACAACAGCTGCAGACACACATCTGTGTTAACTCCTTTGGTGACATCATAAGCAATATATGTTGTTATTGCACGAGAGCTAGAACATAGAACACAATACATAGTCAAACAAGCTTGTAATATAATGAATGCAGCAGCAGAAGCAACCAGTATCCCCAGAATAAATGTTGGCATCGTACGTTTCTACAAACAGCTGATATGTAACATTTGTAAAATATTGTGTAGAAGATATGTCTAAACGTTACATTTCAATACTGTGGTTAACGTGTGATTATGTTTAGACACAAAAACCACTTGGTTAATGTTAGGAAAAAGATCATGTTTTGGTTTAAAGTACATGTTTTGAGTGGCACAATCAAGGCTGGAAATGGCACCAATATCTCACTGTAAGAGCAACTTGTTTTGTTTTGTTGGTCATTAACAGTAGTCTGCACTGGACAGCAGCTTGACAGTCATCTCGCCTAGTTGTCACACAACCCACCATCTTGTCAACCTCTCGATAACAAGGTCAACTCATTCAGTATACATATAATCAAAACTACATACTACATGGTTTGCAGAATGTACAATGCCATCAATTTCTTCTAGTGACTGGGCTGAGCAAAAGCCTGTAATTGATGCTTTGCTAAGTCCCTCCCCTGCACGCAGACTGACCAATCATAGTGTAGACTTGGGCCGGCTCAGACCAGCGTCTGACAACAACACAGCTGTGCTCCATTGACTCTAATGCAATCGTTTCAGATTTCCTTCATTTTCAGGCTGGTTTTGTGGATTTGGAGCTAAATGTTGTGCCTGGGGACAACCTGGAGAGGTTGGAGAAAGATATATGTTTCTTCCCTGTTCCAAAACCAAAATCAGACCCTGAAAAGTGTAGGGTTAGCTAGCTAGCTACTGAAGATATAGCCTACTGAATGCATACACATGCTGCTTTTGCTTTTTAATAATTATAACTTTGATTAAAGAGCGACCCTGCTGTACAGGAACCAGTGAAGGAAAACAGGGAAAGGAGGTCTGGTGTTGGAGGTTGAGGCACTGGTGTTGGCACAGAGGGGAAGCCTCTGCGCACACTGTGATGCCACACAGTTCATTCAATATCAGCAAAATTTCCCTTTATATTCACTGTCTTCTGTGTTCTTCTTCTATAGTTCGGCTTTAGCTTCTATCTTTGTCTTTTGAACCTGTTGTTGCTGCTGAGTCAGTTTGACATCCTGGATATATCCTTCAAACACAGACTGTAGACCCCTCTGTCTGCTTCTCTCTGGAATTTCTATTTTGTTTTTCCATAAATGTGATCATATTTCTTCAGGAGTTAGTCACAGTGTGGGCTCCATGCTCGCTCCAACATCTTAATGGACGATCACAAAGGGGCTGGGCTTTGCTAAAGGTCAATTGGGAATCACTGGGAGAAAATAGAACTGAGGCAGATTTTTGGTGAAATGTTTCTTTAGTAATAATCTCTGGAAACTGCCTCTCTGAAAGTCGCCATCAAGTCTTGTAATAAAACTGAAAATGTCAGAATAACCCCAAACATAGCAACACTAGCTTTGTTTTTTTTCTCTCCAAACAATAGCAGTTCGGGTATCCAGACTGTAGTCTTCCCTCCCCTGAGCCCTGATAAATCCAAAGGCATAGATCTCTTCAAACGGCGGGACAGTTGGCAGGAATACTTGATATGGGCCCAGAGTTGCAAGGCCTTACTCACAAAGCCACAGCGTATTGATCTTCATGCATTATAGAAGCAGCTTTGAGGCCAGCTGATATTGGAAGGCATAGCCTGCTCTTCCTCGGAGCATACACTCTAACATGCCCATTGGACCATAGCAGCAATAATCAGACACAGGTCCTGATAATAAACATATGGATATCTAATCTATTCTAGTATTGCTGCACTCTGCTTGATAATTGTTTACATGATTATGTTTGTTCCAGACACTTTTATTTGGGTGGTGTATGTCTCTTTGAAACTGTCAAAGGCTGACAGACTTTAATCTTAAATAGATTACAGGCCATTGTGTCACTGTGGGCTGTCAGGCTTTTTTCAGCCTGAATCATCAAAGTAAATCCATTGAATGCCACATGCCTCACAGTATGACCTCACTGTTGGTGCTTTCAGCAGCCTTGGCAACACCTAACCCTCCAGAGAATTGAGCTCTCCTGTCACCTACAGGTCAATGTCACATGAACCTGAATGTGTGAACACTGACACCAGTGATCCCACTGGGGCGCACAAAAGCTGGCCTCTCCTGCACACGACTCCACTGCGAACATGGTGTTAGGGATAGTGAAGAGGGACAGAAAAAAGAGACAGAGAAGGTGAGAGTGATGGGATAATGGTGTTCTAAAATTTGTAGTACCTGCTCTGGAGAGTCCAATTGACAAGCTCAGTTTTGGCTGTCAAAAACACCGACTTGGTGCGAATGGAGGGCCGGGGGGAAAAGGTGTTTTCAAATGTATCTCCTTTTAGCTACACTGTCATTGCCAGGTTTGAAACTACATGTATGAGTAACATGGCTGATTAGTAGTATAATTAAGACTTCTCTTAAAAGTTACATACAAAAAATAGCATCAGCAAATACATTTTGTAGGACTTTTAAAGGGACAGTTCACCGCAAATTCCCTTACCTGTAGTGCTATTTTTCAGTCTAGATTGTTTTCGTGTGAGTGGTTGAGTGTTGGAGCTATCGGCCCTCGATGTCTGTCTTCTTTCGAATGTAACTGAACTAGATGGCACTCGGCTTGTGGTGCTCAAAGTGCCAAAAAATACATCTGAAAAATTCCACAGTAATGTCTCCTTTAATCTGCAGACCTTGTTGTGAACAGTTTCATGTCGGAACTATTTTGTTTTTACCGCTAGCCATATCATCGTGCAGAAGGAAGTGTGCATCTACTCATGTGTGAGAGGCTCGTGACAGCGTTAGATGTAAACATTAATGCCACCCTCCTTGGCTGAGCTGTGCCATTAGCTAGCTCAGTGGTGCTAGGTGAGCTGGCAGTAGATGCACATTTACTTCCGTGCTGTGACATGGTTGGTGGTTGTAGTTTGGTAGAAACAAAATAGTTCCTACATGAAAGTGCTCATAACAAGGTCTGTGGATTATCTTGAGTGACCAGGTCATGAAGCTCTAGCCAAAGTCAAAAGCCCCTTTTACACTGCCAGATTTTCCACGGATTTTCCAGATTTGCCAACTTATGAGAGAATAGCCGAAGGACTGACCAGCCGCGGCTTCCCTCGGAGTATGTCACTGTTTACATCACGTCACTGAGCTACACGTATTGTTACTTGCTCACGCCCCCCATTGCCCCGAAAAAGGCGCATTCTGTATGAACAAAAGTAGGCAGGCAGCATTTTGCTACACTCCCTGATTTTGTTTTTATACTGCCAATGCTGAACAAAGACTGATTGGGCTTTCCTGCAAATTTATAAAATTCCTATTTAAAAAGGGCTTCCATCTCTGGCTGTCAGTGTTCGGAGCTGTCAATCGAGTCATATGCTGTTCCACAGCTGATCCACAATCAACAAATAGCACAGCTACACACCCTCTCAATCAGCCTATCATCTCACTGCTCCTCATTTTAAATATGGCTCTTTTTCTGCCCACAGTCCTTTCATGCTGCTGCTGTACCCACCATCTCCCCATCATCACCTCGTCTTCTCGGATGCAGCCTCTATTCGCCTCAGCAATCATCAACCAAAGTCATCAGCCACCATCACCTCCACCAGTGTCTAGACTCCATGGGGGGATTGATCTTGCTGCCACTCAGATGTCTCACAATCACAAATAATCTCCCTCTGGTGTCTAAGTGGCAAAGACTTCTGTAAAATCTTATCAGCACAAATCATCTGTTTATCTGTACACTATATTATATTTCGCATTACACTTCATCTTTGTTTCATTCTTCTGTCTCTCCTGATTGAAATGATTTCCGGAAAGAGACACTGCTGTTGAGTTTGTCAAACATATTTTTTGGTGCTTTGAGCACCATGAGCAGAGTGCCATCTAGTTCTATTATATTAGAGAGAAGGCAGACATCTCAATGGCCGATATCTCCGACACTCATCAACTCACACCACAATAATCTAGCCTGGAAAACAGCACTACAGATAAGAGGAAAATTGGATTTTGAGGTGAACTGTCCCTTTAATGTGGACAGACATTACAAAACTGTACACTTTATAAACATACTTTGTGGGTAATAGGGCGGTGTTGTTATTGAAATGCTTGTGTAACTGATCACTATCAAAATCTAAAGAAAAGAGATGAGTTATAAGTCTTATTTAAAGGATAGTATTGCAGGGGGAAAGATCTAAATAGTTAGCACCAACAAAGGAACATACTCCGTCACCCTTGGATTTTAGCTGGGAGCGTGACATAGGTCAGCAGATCTAAATTGTCTGGAGGTGGAATAGATGATGAGAGAATCAGGGATATAACGTGGTGCCAAACAGCAGGATATTCCATTCCTTTGTTATGTGACTGGCTGAAATGCACCACAAAATAAACACAGAGAAACTCAGTTTTCTTTACCAGATCGTGACTTTGATGCACCACTTTGTGTTTACCCAACTGCCATTAAACTAAAAGAAGAAAGAGATGGAGAAGAGGAGATATTGATGTTGACAGAAAACTTTTAGATTAAGATCTAAAAACAGTGGCGTGCATGAAAGAGAGCTTTCCACCCATAAATTACATTTTCAAAATCATCCACATTAGTCTTAGTCAGTAATGTAAAGTGTGTGAGTGTCAGAGTCTCGTACATGTTTTGTTTTTTATATAAATCAAGCTATTCAAATGTATTCCCTTTTTCTTCACAGACACAAACACAAACAGAACATCCCTGAGGCGACAAACTGTGTATGGCAGGGCAAATGCAATTTGCTTTCATTTAAAAAAAAAAAACAGCATGCCTCTCATTCACCTGACTGATGCTCCTCTGCTCTGCGTATAAAACATTCAAATCGAGAGAGACAGCCATTTATAAAGCCGATATATTTCAAAGCAGATTCCCCTAAGTAAAGATGATACTGGGGATCTTAGCACATATGGGCAGATGGAGGTAGGGAAAGGGGGGACAAGAGAACAGGAAAGTCTTCTCCACTCACATCACATCTGCCTCTTTTTTCCTGGAGCGGGAGGCTCAAAGTCTGCCTCTCCGGCGTTCCTGACATCTTGGCTCCGTTAATTGCAACGTTTGCCGGCCGTATTGGTATTCACGTTAGGCCCCGAGAACAGATGGCGTTTAACTTTAAATATTATTAACACTTCCCAGCTTTCTAAGATCCTGGGTGGGGGTTATGAGGACGAGCAGACGTGCAGGTGAAATTACAGCAATTTCCATAACAGCATCAAAGAAGAAAAAACAAATTGGGGTGATTTTCCATTTGTTGCTGCTGGTGTGTGTTTGTGTGTGTGTGTGTGTCCTACATAATCACCCTTTTTATGTTTGCGTTTCATCTGTGTATCATTATTCATATCGTGTTTTCTATCTGCATGTTTACGTGTATACTGTATGTTGTATCAGTTTCTCCACAGGTTTCAACAGTTTAACAGAGAAAACAATCACACACGAAAAATGACTTGCAGTCTATTGAATAATATTGATTATTGCTATTTTTTACTGATATAGATCTTCAATTCAGCTTCATCAGTTAATAAACATCTATAACCTCTACAAATACAATGTACTCTAGAATTGTAAAATTATTATTAAATCGGTATTTTGACAGCGTACTTGCCAGAAAAGGTGTTGGCATTGTGTGTTTCTGCAATTATGTCACATTTGTACATTTCATACGTGTCATGCAAACATTTCCAAAGTGTTGTAGTTCAGATTACACATATATGAGCTGAATTTTTCATCAGAAGGAGGAGGGATACTGGATGGCGTGAGATGTAGGCAAGACGAGCAGCAGACAACTGTTTAAGACCCACAAAAGCGGAGTCTCTTTTAATAGTTTAAGACATTTTTTGCCATATTTTTTGCAACAAAATTGTATTTTAAAGGTTCAGTGTTTAGGATTTTGGGGGTTATGTTGGCAGCATAATATAATAAGTATGTTTTCATGCCTCTGTGCGGTGATAGCTGTGGGAGGAGGCATTATGTTGTCAGGTTTGCTGTCCATCCCATTCTAGTGAATGCGATATCTAACACCTTCAGGAAATTTCTTCAAATTTGGCACAAACGTCCACTTGGACTATATGATGAACTGATTAGAATATAGATAGTCAAAAGTCAGGGTCAACGTGACCTTGAGTTTTGTCTCACTCTCATGAAAACAATATCTCAAGAAGGCCTTATAGTAGTTTCTTTAAATTTGGTACAGACATCCACTCCACATTCACTCATTCACTACTCCCTACTTACTATGTGGGGAGATCTAGGTAAAGGAATAAATAGTGAGCTTATGTGTAACAGGATAGGTTGATAAATAACTTTACACAGCAGTGCGTGACCATTGGTTGTACACTGCTTTTCATGGTGCATTGTGGGATACTTTGAGCTCCCATTATACATTTGTACATCACTACAAAATGGCAAACTCACTATAAAGTGGACTATACAGTGAGTAGTGAGTGATTTCGGAAACAACAGCCTTGGACTCAAAAAAAAAAAAGGTCAAGGTCAATGTGACCTCACGAAACATCTTTTTGGCCATAACTCAAGAATTCATACACTAATTGTGACAAAATCTCACACACATGTTTAAGAGGATATAGTGATGAAGCAAATACATTTTACATCCAAGACATCAGGGGTCAACATCACTGTGACATCATAATGTTCTGCATAAAACACTTTTGTGGCCATGACATCATATCTTAGATATGTCTCTACTGGTTTAAGTAGAGACATATCTGGTTTAAGTACTACTCTTTGGTGTACAATCACCTGAAAATAAGAATTGCTGTTTCCCATAATATTACAATGAGCTGTTATAGAGTCCGCAATGTTGCACCACCATGTCTCTGCTGAAGCCCAGAACGGGCAAACCAAACACTGGCTCTACAGAGGACCTCTGCAGATATTTCGGCTGCCAGTTAAAACCTCTTGAACAATTAACGTTGCAAGAATCCTAACCAGGAGAAGCTTCAGCTGGTTGCAATCTGCAGTCCTCACAGCGAGATGCCACTAAATCTCCCTAAATCTTACACACTGGACCTTTAAAACAAAACATGATGTTTTCCTAATCTTTAACAAGTGGTTTTGGTGCCTAACCCTAACGACAAATTAACCACGGTGTTGTCACAACATAATATTAAAAATTTAAATGTAAAAAAGTTTCATCATACTGACTATGTATAAAATGTACAAATAAAACATATCCATGGTTGTCAGGAATACACAATGCCAACACTGACTCTGGCAATCAGGCTGGAGTGGAGGAGAACCCTTTGATGTTGTGTGTGTGTGATTTTGAAATGTTGCAGTAAATGAATAAATTATAACTTTTTTTTCTAACGCAGGACATCCTGTTACAGCCTGTAAAAGACACGTCAAATATCTTATCGACCCACTGTGAAAATCATAGGTGCGCTTAAACACTTAAGTGAGTATATGAGATCATTACAGCCAAAAAATGTCTTATTCAAGGGGGGAAAAAATGACTGTGAAAAGCCACAGCACGACAGCACGCCCTGTATAGCCTCTGAATATGCTCTGAAATGCCTTTGAAATATATATGACAGCCTATCTGAGACAGTCTGCAAATGCACTTAACCGCTGGGTGGTAGGAGAGGTGTCGGAGAGGTGGGATGACGTGGAAAGACTGGAAGTCACCGCGGAGGAAAGGACGAGTGAGCGGGAGGAGGAGAGAGGCTGAGACCAGGGAGAATAAAAGCAAGCTGTTACTTTTACATAGTGTAGGGCAGAGTGGCTGCTTTTGATGGCAGCCACAGGGGGAGTAGAGTGATGTGTGTGTCTGCGTGTGCGTGTTCACGCAAGAGTGAGTAACTGCGTTTCTCTATTTGAGTGCCTTTGTGTTTCTGTGTCTGGTTTTGTGAGAAATAGAGAAAGCTACTGTTTTTTTTTGTTTATGTGTCTGTTCCTGTGTGTGTGGGTGTTTGTGTGTCAGAAACAGAGAGGGGGGATAAAAAATAAAAAAAAATTGTGTGCCAGTATGAGTGAAAGAGGGCGATGTTCTCGAGCATGCACTGACATGTCACATCGTATTTGCCACATTCGAAGGGAGAGCGCCCGTAGTCTCTGGTGCCCTGACCCTGCAGCCTTGTGGCGCTGTCTTGCTGTAGCCACACAACAGCCACCATCTCTGGGATTGAGGGGCTGCAGATCACCGAACCTCAGTGACCCCACTGGCAACCTCTGGAGAGCTCAGCAACTGTCTCCACTCATCCCACATATACTGAACTCTTGCCCGCGCCACAGGGATGCACTGTATCGTATGTGTGGCCGCGTCTGTGCAGGTGTGCATGAAAAGAGCAAAATATCACCTCCCCTCCATCAAAATTAGCAATCACATTCAGCTGATTGCTTAGCGAGTGCAACGCGCTTTAGCGAGGTTCCCCACCAACACTTCTCGACACCCACTGAAAAGCTGCAGGTCTGGAACTACAGGAGGTTATTAATCTATGAATAGAGGTGATTGCAGTCTGGCTTCAGGTGAATCATCTGCTCTCTCTGTTCAGTACTTAACAGGTGCCAGAGTTACTGCTTCAGTTACCCTGGAGACAGCGATTTGAAAGGGCAGACGAATCGGCTCCAGGATCTGTAGGTTAATGGGAAAAGGCTAAACTTTACTGTAAAGTGCATGCTGCCACTGTGGAAAATGGCATTTCGTGATGGGCTTGAGCTTCCTGTGAGAGAATCAAGTGAAAACCTCTTTGTGTTTGTTTCATCGTTTTGCGAAAACAACATTGCATATTATGTGCATTCATTGTAGCCTTTGCCACCATTGTTGCGTTTTAGAAGCTAAAAACCTCATGCATGATGCAAAAGTGCACCGTGACAAATAAAGAGAGCTCTATTTATACCTAAGCTTCCTCACGCTTTCCTCCTTTACCCAGAAACACATGTTGTGCACTGCTGGGAGAGAAGAAGCAGGCTGTGTCTTTCACTACTCCTTTCACAGATTTAAATTCCGTTTACATTTTAGGCATTTGTCTAATGTGCTAATTTGCAGCAATCACAATGTGTAAAGCGTTAGGGGGTTCACAGTGCTGCAACACAGTGGTACAACAGGAAGGATGGCTATTATTGAACTGCTGTGAGAATCAAACCTGTGTCTTCTAATTGCTTCTCAGTCACAATAGTGCACCCTGCTAACCCAGCAAGTCCCTGCTTCATCATCAGATTAACAACAAAGGAAGAGAGGCAAGAGGGAGGAGAGCAGGGAATTATAAGGCTTCTGCCTTATATCATAAAGTAAATAATGTGTGTGCTTATGTTATTATAGTGTGTTTCAAATTGATCGTCTTCAGGAGTTGTTTATGGAAGCAAATAACAATAACAAACATAGATGTATGAATTTCGACAGCGACTGAATACTCAACATTCAAGCTGAAATTCAAACACCACTGAATTCTGCATTGCTTTGAAACCCTCTTTGACATTATTCTGTAAAATGTCTTGATTTGCAATTTCAGGCGCTAAATTTGTTTTCGTTTTTCTTCACTGTTGACAAGTTCAGATCCAAACAGCTGAGCTTCACAATGAAAAAAATAATAATAATGGAAAATTCAGATCACAAAATTTAAGTTGAAAGATTTTAGATAGAACATCAGTAAAATTCGACAGGTTGAAACATTCAGGCTTGATTGCCTATAATGTCATGGGTGACCAGGATATATTGAATTTTAAACATGACCAACTGAATTTAAGCAATCTGAATCTATTTCATATATTTATGTATTCATGGAAATTCTGAACATTGAAAAAAACATTTGCAATTTCAGCTTTTAAAATTGCAAATCAAGAAAGTTGTGGCGGGGCTGGAACCTGGTTCACCCTGGACAGGTCGCCAGACTATCACAGGGCTGACACATAGAGACAGACAACCATTCACACTCACATTCACACCTACAGGCAATTTAGAGTCACCAGTTACTGTGACCTGCAAGTCTTTGAACTGTGGGAGGAAGCCGGAGTACCCGGAGAAAACCCACACTGACACGGGGAGAACATGCAAACTCTGCACAGAGGGGCTCCATCCCCCCAGGTTCAAACCCCCCACCCTCTTGCTGTGTGGTGACAATGCTAACCACAAATTTCAATATGAAGTACCATAAAACCTCAATTAATAGCCCGGGCTATTATTTGCTTAAATCATGGAAATAAACAGGCCTATATTTGGGACAGGCCTGTAATTCCCTTCATACAAAACTGCTGTCCCGCAAAGATGGGACATACAATCAAATTGTGTATTTAAACCAGTATGAATATTACTTACATAAATATTAGGCTTCAGATAATATATCAATTATGAATCATTCATTTGATTTAGCTCCGACAGACAGTGTGCCAGAGCATACCAGCACAACACCCATGCTTTGCAACCAGACCAGGCCTCTGATTGAGACAGGTGTTTATTGGTCAAAGTGTGTGGCCACACTGGGCTAGTAAAAGGGACTCGGCTTTAACTGAGGCCAGGCCTTTAACTCAAGTTCTAGGGTATTCAGTGTCTGTTAACATTCAAATAATCGTGTCTTTTATCTGCTCCCATAGATGTTTCTGGTGAAACAGAAATGAAGCCAAAATCACTATACCACAAAATAAAGAACCGTTTGTTTTCCAGCCTCTGTTGCAAGTTCAGGCGAGTGAACAGACGGGTCATTCCAGTGTTTTGCTTGGCTCACCTCTGGGCTCCAACACCCGTCAAAGCAATTACACAAATAAGCCTCTGCAGTTCATTCCTGTGTGAGACGAACAGACGTGCCAGATACCTTCGCAATTCTAATTGAGAGAAAGAAATCTTTTTGCAGACTCTCTTAACAATGCCTCCCACTCGGGGCCCTCCTCGCAGAGAGCGGCTGCTGTTTGCTGTTTGTTGCTGCTTGGGTTGTCCTTCATGTCAAGTGTTTACATCAGTTCTTTAATTAATTAGCTATTTATAAAGAACTCAGCCTAATCACAAGCGGGAGGTCAAAAGCTGTTTATGCATTGTGCTGCTGTGGTGACAGAAATCTACGGTGGCCCTGAGAGCTCATTCACTGCAAACTAAGACAAAGTATGCAAAACAATACGTGTAAACAAAGAAACAATTTAACCAACTTCACGACACATCCACAGCACTTAAAAAACATCTTGATGACACATGCGCAGCCTTTAGAAATAGCACCTGAAGAAACTCACAACACAATGGAAACTGTATCCAGGGGACACTTAGAGTGATGCACACGGCTGCGACACGCTTATTACTGCCATGGTTTGTAAACGTATAAGCATATGCACTGGGTTAAAAGCAGAAAAGTGTAATAATATCTGAATCATGACATCACAATGTTAAAATTAGCCAAAAAAAACACATTTAGGTCATTTTCCATCACCACTGACAGACAGCTGACCTCAATAACTTTATAATAAATAAACAGCAACAAGCACTTCATATCCCAGCTGTGTGTATCACTTTTTAGTGTTACCTGGAAACAGTTTCTGTTGTGTTGAGAGCTTCTTGCAGCGCTAGTTATCAACCCTGACAACGCTGGGTGGTATTGTTTTCACCTTGTGAGTCTGTGTGTGTGTGTGTGTGTGTGTGTGTGTGTGTGAGTGTGTGTGTGTGTGTGTGTGTGTGTGTGTGTCATTATGGCAAAATGTGGTCTTGGTGACATCTATTGTAGCATGAACTACAATAGAAGCCATTTTTAGTACCTTTTGCAGATGATTAAAAACCAACCAAAAAAGGCATCTTTTAACGCTGGCATGATACGTGGCCAGTTGCCATTATAGTTTCATGGCCTGGGGGAAACGCAACAAGACAAGGATGAAATTTAAGGCTGCTAAAGTCCAAATGGGACGGACGGGAGGGTTGGTGAATGGGTCCAACAAACATCAACTTTTACTGGAGAGAGCATTGTTCGCGTCCCGTAAGATTCTAAAGGCAAACCCTGTTCTTTTTTCCTAAACCTACCCTTGTTGTTGAAGGAAAAGAACATCAATTTGCGATGTTGTACCGATGTAGTGATTTTCGTCAACGTGCTAACATTACAACTGCACAAAATGCAGTCCTGAAACAGATGTGGCCAGTTCAAAGATGGGTGTGGTCCAACAAGGTGGGTGGAGGTTGGGCAGCAGGAAGTAGGGAAGTGGCCACTGGCCCTCCTCTTTACTGTACGTCTCTGGCCAACATTCGCTCTAAGCTGTGGATTGCTTTATTGCAACTAGAGTGACCCCATCACAAGATGGTCTCTAGATCTAGATGCAGCACGTGTCATCACATTGTTTTTATGTGTTGTCTTGATGGTGAAGATATTTCTTCATTTGCTTGTGTTGTGGGTGTGAATGGTTGTCTGTCTATGTGTCAGCCCTGCGATAGTCCGGCGACCTGTCCAGGGTGTACCCCGCCTCTCGCCGAGTGTCAGCTGGGATAGGCTCCAGCCCCCCACGGCCCCTAACAAGATAGGCAGTTACGAAAAATGAATGCACATATGCTAACTTATGCTGTTATTAAATATAAATTTAATGTGGTGAAAAACACCATGGGGATAACGTGTACGTCAGAGTTGTTCTAGTATCCTTTGAATGACAGATTTATTTCTTTTTTCGTAAAAGCAATCATGCATGCAACTGCAACAACTGACTGTCATAGCATTTTGTTTTATAAATAGAATGGGTGGAGATTGTCACAGCAGTGTCATGTAGTGTGCTGCCAAGACTGTTAAGAGGAAACACTTCATGCAAGAGGAGAATTACAGTAGAGACTGAATTAATGGAGTTTGATTAAAGTCACTAAAACTGTTACAATATGAACTTAAAAGTTGCTACAATCAATAGTTTTAAGTTTACAATTAATCATATGATAATATAATATGAAAGCTTTAGTTCACAGTGATGAACTCCCAGAAAACAATCATCAACTGTGCAGTTTCAGCATCTTAAATGTCAAGTTTTGGTTTGGGACTTGCAACTTTATTGTTTTGGGTCATTTGCATTGCTCTAATAAATGCCGTTTTCTGATAAAACAAAGACCTGTTTTCAGTGAAAAACTTTAAAAACCCTGTCAGCTACCTGCCCATTACCCAACAGCAAAGAGACAAAGTTAGCAGTGAATATAACAGAGCAGTTAGCCGCTAATTACAATTTCCAGGTGTGGGTGGAGACCAAAACAGAGCTTAGAGCATGTGGCATGAATGCTAATGTTGCTCTGTACCCAGTGGATGTGTCCATAAGTAAATAAATAAATCATATTAACTTTGTCGGTTGATAATATGTCAGTGTTGTTTTTACAGCTTGTTTCCACTGCCCCAAAAACGAAACTAAACGACCCAGAAAATGCTGTTGAGATGATTTTGAATTTGACTTTCACCTGCTACTACAATAAAATATGTAAATCCATAATTATAGTTCCTTGGAATGTACACAAAGAAAAGAAAGTGAAACGACTGCTAGATTTCAAGGTGTGTATATTGGCCACATATCCATCATTTGTCCTGCCAATGGTTCCATCAGTGAGCTGCAATAAGAATCCCCTGTAGGATGATTGAGCTGTAACAGTAGCCATGACTCTTAATGTGTCCCCCTGTTTAGGACTTGACTGAATAATTTATGCAAGAGTAAAATGATCAGTAGTAGAGCTTTTAGAGTCAAGTGCTGTTTCCATTTCTGCAACAACATCCTGCAGGGGTCATGACTTTTGCCTTGTACAATACCCGCTCGAAAGATCGAACAGTGGATGGCAAACAGAGGAGCAGGGAGACTTGGCGGCAAAGAGACAAATGACAAAAAAGAGAGACAGACAAATGGAGAGACAGATTCGGAGAGAAAAGGGGGAGTTAGAAACAAAAGCCAGAGTGACGGAGCAGTGGGAGGTATATGCTGTTTGTCAGCACAAGGAGAGCGAAATGTCAGTTTTTGTGCTGCATCAGTGAGTGATGGCTGCCATTATCCCACCCAATGGGTATAAGCAGGCGATATTAGCACACTGTTTCCACACCCAGATGAAACAGGCAGAGTTCTCCACAGTGGGGATACCCAGAGCCAGCATGGAAAATGGAGTGTGAAAGCATGCGAGGCATAAAGATTGGTGGGGGGAGATATAAAAAGACTAAGGGAGGAGGAAAAAAAGGGAAATAAAGAGAGAGGAAAAGGAGCAGGTGTCGCCATGCACTAAAGACAAAATCACAAGAAGGCTAGTGTCAAAAACAGAGGAAGAGAGGGAGGAGGAACAAAAGGAACTGAGTGTCCCTGTTGTTTCAGAAGATCCCGCAGTGTTTTAAATATAATGGTCCCTCTCAACATAGACCACACGGTGTGATCTGACATCCATTGAACAAAGTGGCTGAGGCAGATATGGTGGTTTGGGGCACTGCAGTGGGACGCACACAATGAGAGTTGTAATTATAGAACAAGCACACCTCACTAGCTCTCTTAACACAGAGGGAAACTACCTGCTATTGTTTCAGCAGTATGAATGGGTGTGTACTGTGTGTGTGTGAGTGAGACAGAGAGAAAGAAAGGCAAAGAGAGTCAGGCTCAGAGATGATAATGCATGTAACTCGCGTGGACTGAAATCCAATATACATGCAATCATGCAGTGAAACCTACAATCATATGCCTCTTTGGGGTGAAAATTGTGCCATGTTCCCAGTTGTTTTCATCCTGCTTTGTGCATTTTAGAAAGCACCTGCTCCTGATGCAGGACCCACTGTGTGAAGAAACCATGCCTGACATTCAATACCCGTAAAAATCTGTATTGGACACATGTTGGGAAATACAGACCCAGCAGAGGAAAGGAGAACTTCACAGTGACGGCTCAGGAAGATTTAATGCTGAAAATGCACCTTACTGTACAGTGATGCAGCTGTGGAAGTGTTCCAGATTTGAAGGTGTTCAGGTTTTTATCCTGCAAAGACATACAGATGACAGAAAACCCGAAAGCATGTCACGTTTTTAATTGTAGATGTAAATATATGATATACATGACATGAAATCTCAACAACAATGAGCCTCTGAAGGCAAAGGCCAATATTAAAGGAGAAGTCCGGTATTTTGCACTTTGAGCCCCATTTCTGGGTTGTTTATGATGAAATAGAGTGGTTAAGACCAAATTAAGACGATTGCTCATTTTCTGAGAATTTGACTTTCCCCTGCCTGGCTTAACACTGCTGCCCATGGCCATGTGTGAATGAATCTGTCCTAACACCACCCTAAACGGTCGTTTTCAAAGCCATGAAACTCACCGAGTGGTCAGTGGTGTTCGTTGATGTTCTGGCATAAAAAGAAGCTGAAGAAGAAGGCTGGCGTTGTGTTCAAAGGCATCGTACTGCGAAGGTTGTTTACAAGTTCTAGCTCCCTTAACTTATATTGTTGTGCGGCCACGTTTCCCTGTGACGCCACTAAGCTGCGTATCATGCCAACGTGAAAGGACTGCTTTTTTCATAGCTGTATGACGCAATCACTGCCCCAGTGCTGGTATTCAACGACTTCGGAAAAGCCGGGTTACTTGCAGGCAGTCAAAGCTCACTAAAATGTGACTGGTCAAAACTCAGACTACAAACAGAAACCAGAAAGCTTCCAACACCAAAATCTTGTCCTGTTTCCCAGAGATTCTGCATAAATATGAAGGAATCTGTTCATAGAGGTTACACAATATGTTCAAAAAAAAAAGCACAGGCTGGGCCTTTTAAGTAATTATTGATTTGCAGTCACATATTTTGGGTAGATGTAAGAGGAGGCTCTTCACCTGGGGATCTGGACTCCAGTTAAGGGTTGCAAGATAAATCTGAGTGGTGGCAGAATAGCAGGGTAGAAAAAGCATATTGCTTTGCTTTTATCTCCTGAATCACTTTAAAAGCCATTAAACTGTAGCAGTTTGAGAAGGAGTAATTATCCTTGGGGTGAAATGGTAAAGAACTAAACGTATGCAACCTGTGAAGAGAGGTCACAAGTAGATATAGCTTTGATTCAAGGAGTCACAATCCAAAAAGTTAAGGAATTACTGTTTAAAAAAACATCAGTTGAATTCTTGATCCCCTCCTTCTCGTTACATCTAAGTCTCTGTCACTTTGAAATTTTGGATTGTGGAGGCACAACTCTCTAATTACATGCAGTGTCGTCATACTGCACATTCACAAGAAAAGCATATATTTGTATGCCCCCCCAAAAACCTTGATAATGCTAAGACAGATGTGCTTTTTTCCCCACTATTATTTCGCTAAGGAGAGGAACCTGTGTCATCCATCACTGCAGGAAGCTACACCTCGTCTGACACAGCCAGCAAATTAGAGAGGGATTAATACGCAGGATATGTCCCATGTAGGATATATCCTTTGTATTGATTAGTTTCCCATATACAATTTTCCAAGGTGAGCACTATACCCAGGAATTTCTCATCATTGGAAGTTGTATAAGTAACCTCCTGTGATTTAAACCCATGTGGAAAAAGGTATTATATCAAAATACTAAATACTGTAATAATATCATTGATTTTTCATTTGCTTTAGCAGTTTATTGGCCTTAGAGGCCTCATCTTTTGGCAGATGAAAGCATGAGTAGGTGGAAGATTTAATGGCTGCGGTTTTATTACAAGCTTGAGAACAATCTGGGAAGTCATGTTTGAAAGCCGGGCAAAAATAATGACCGAGTTTGTATCGATCAATAACTCTGTCAAATCCCAGCAGACGGGCTATACCATGATGATTGTGTGATTGGACAGTAAAAGAAACGTATAAAAATCTTATTGTCTGCTCGGTAACATTTATGGCTAAAATGTAATAGTTGATACAGCAACTCTAAAGCTTTATTTGCCTGCATTTGCCTTTGCTGTGAAGAATAACCCAACGTTTGAGTGAAACAAAATATGTTTTCCAGATAGTCAGAAATGCCATTATTTTCTTGGCACAAACAGGACAACATGCTGGCGTCTGCATGTGTCAAGATGTAGCTGCTGAGATGAATCTGCCTCAGTAAGTGATTCACAGTCCCCTGGGCCTTCAATCAATGTTATCCTTCCTCTGAGATTTGTAATGGCATGTGTAATGGCACTTCTTGCTTCTCTTTGATGATGCAGGTAAAAATAAAAAACAAAGAGTATGACTCATGGAATCAAACCATTAAGAGAAAATGTCACGGTGAGTCAGAAGTACAGAAGAAGTCTGTATCCTCTCGACAAGCAGCCCAGGTGCATAAATGCTGAAATGCCGCACTTTCTTTGTCAATCTTGTCCACACTTCAGTGCAGCACAGATAAGGTTGAAATAGCAGAGGAATTTCAGACAGATGAGTCTTAGCAATTTCAGAGCGAACCAACACATAGTTCAGCCTACATCTAACCCCATCTCAGTCTATTCACCAGCTGCGGCTCAGCTACTCTGTCTCTCTCCCTCGGTGTCTATCTCTGTATAAAACAAGTCAACAATATGAAGGCAGCAAAGCAATCAAAACAAAGACCTCGCTGTGTACATTTGATTGAGAACTGAGGGGAGGTGAAGAGAGGTGATGCTGAGAAAACTGTAATTCTAGACTACAAAGACTTCCTCTCACGGGAGACGTGGAAATGAACCGAAAATGGCAAGGTGTCAGCTTCAAGAGGAGAGTATTTGTTTTCAGCACTAGAGGAGGGCAGAAGCACAAATCACACGCTAAGAAGTGGAAAGATGATGTGGGGGCACCAGGAATACAACTTTTATTTCAACCTGTTTGTCCTCAGCACAACCAGCCATCGACAGATTTCTTAACAGGCCTACCAGGGGCAAACGTGTTTACGGCGCCCATGGGACCAAGTCTCTGTTTATAGTAATTCTTAATATTATTATTATTCAAAAGACAAGGTGACTACTACGAAGACTCAAATGACTACAAAGATATGTAAAAAGACAATAAGGAGACAAATAATAAACACAGAACAATCACAAAAAGGCACCAAACAACCACAAAGACACAATACGACCACAAAAACACACATAACTACTGTTAAGAGATGAACAACTACAAAAAGAAACACAAAAACACTTAAAAACTACAAAATAACTACAATACAGATACAGCTATCAAATGATACAAAAAACACAGATGCCGAGGGACTACAAAGAGGCAGAAGACAGCAACAAAGGGATGCAAAAAGACTACAAAAAACTCCAACTACAGAAGAAACAAAACCAACACAGAGACAGTTAACAACTACAAAATGATGCAGAATGACTACATAGAGGCACAAAACAACCACAAAAAGACAACTACAAAAACACACAAAACTACCGTAAAGACATACCCAAAGACAAAGAGACACAAAGCTACCACAGAGACACTTAACTACAAAATTACTAGATTTAAAATGACTACAAAGAGATGCAAAGCAGCTATTAAGTGACGCAATACAACCATAGACATTCAGAGGGACTACAAAAGGGGACAAAACAACTACAAAAGAACCGAAACAACTGACACACAGCTATTACATGACACGAAAAAAAACCACAGAGATGCAGAACAACTACATAGAGGCTAGTAATTGACTTCCAAGAGATGACTAGAAATGACAAATGACTTTACAGAGATCCAATCAAGCGCAAACATGCCGAAAACACCTACAAAACATGAACCACAAAGAAACACAAAACAAGCAAAAACAGGCAAACAACAACCACAAAGAGACACAAACCACCACAGAGACACAAAACGACTGCACAGACACCTCACAATTACAAAATGATTTCAAAGTGATGCAAAACACCTATAACGTGTCACAAACATCCACAGAGATGCAGAACAACTACAAAGAGGCACAAAACAACCACAAAGACACTGACCAGCTATAAAAAGATACCAAACTATTACTTAGACACTTAACTACTACAAAATAACTACAAAGGGAAGCAAATTACTTCACAGAGATCTAAAACCACCAGAAAAGACACAAAAAATCCTAAAGAAAGACACACAAGAAGGACAAAGAGACACTCAACAATTACAAAATGACTTAAACGAAATGCAAAATACCTATTAAGTGACACAAACATCAAACCGACTACAGAGGCACAAAACAACCACAAAAAGACACTGACCAGCTACAGAAAGACACAAAACTACCACAGAGACATTTAACTACTACAAATTGACTTTGAAGAGATGCAAAATGTCATTTAGTGTCTCTCACAGTCTGGGTGTCTTGCTCTTATGTAGGAGGGGTGGGGGGCTCTCTATGTGTCTATGTCCATGAGTCCGTTAACTTGTAATTCATCCACGGGCACACGACACATATACACACACACACACACACACACACACACACAAACTTGATCGTTGTAAAATATTGTTTCAGCAGATACAGATATTGGCAGATACAATGCCTCAGTGGCAGCGCTCTAACGTTACTACAGCCGACATCAAACCCATACTCTTTTGTGTCTTCACCTCGTCTCCCACCTCGTCTTGTCTTGTAGCGCTGACAGCTTGGCACAGCAATGAGAATCAGATCGCAGAAGATGATTGTGCTTTTCCATCAACACAACCGGTGAATGCGTTCATTGTGCCTGCGATTGTACGAGTGCTGACAATTGGTTTAGAAAGATCTTTTTCCTACTATGTCTGCAAACGATGCTATCTCCCACCTATTCTTAACTGTCTCTCAAGTAACTTGTTTTTTTTTTTTTAACACATCCTGCATTCATCTCTGGCATTTTTTTCGACCAGATTGAACTAAATGAGAAAAGATGTTGTGGAGTTTCATTTTTGGGGAAATGAGGACAGCGTATGACTCTTACTCTAAATCAGCGCTATCAGCTCGGTGAACTCCGCTTCTCGCTGTGACAGTTGAATATGTGTGGGTGACAGTACAAACAAAGGTGAATCGATGCATTTCCCCGAGGAAGAGACAAAAAGAGGTTGAGAGGAAGACAGAGAGTGAGGGAGAGAGGGAGAGATGAAGGTGGCAGCGTGACATAGGGAGTGTGACAGTGTCATGCAGGCTGGTTTCATCGTTTCTCCCCAGCGCCCTAGGGAGATCATTAGCTCACAATATGGAGTCTATCAATCCTCACAGAATACCACTCTCCCCTCCGGATACATGTCCCGTCTGTCTGCCTCTCTCTCTGTCTATCTGTCTCTTTGTCTACACGCCGCTCATAGATGTGCATTCGGGATCATGAAAATCTAGTTAGTAAGAAACGGGTTACATGTTATCGCACCCTTGGGGGTCGTTCATGGAAAAAGACAGTGGCCTAAAGAGTGACTATTATCCCCTTTAAAAGCTCATCTCTGACACTCTGTGTGTGCTTGTCAGCGTCCTGTCGTTTCATTTTATTTGACTTGAGGTTTAGGATTATATAGTCCACATGCTGAATTATTGAAGAATTGAACTGACAGATCTAGTAAATGTCGTGAGGAGCGGTTCAGGTAACAATTTTATTTGATGTCTGCCAATTATTTGAACAAGGTCAGCAACAGGTAGGCCTTAAAAAACTATGCTGACACTGTAGCCATGACAGAAACACTCAGGTTCTTTCTTTGTATGCAGTTTATCTTTTGGGATTTTTGCTCCTCTAAAGTTTGAAGGTTTCTGTCTTCTTATTAAAAGACTCTAAGTCTGAAGTCCATACAGAATTATAGAGCTGGCTCTGAGGATGTGAGCTAGCTCATACATTATACTACATACAGAGTTGGGAAGCATATAATTTAAGTCAATCAGTCATTATTTATTTGCCACATGGAATTATACATGATACAACTCCAGTGAAACGAGATCCCATCAGCTCGTTAAACCTGTCAACTGTAATTTAGTCCTTCTCTTTCTTTTCTTACATTATTGGCTGCTGCTTTATAATTGTCCCTGTAAATCCATGGTTTCTGGTTGTGGAATGAAGTAACTGTCCTGACATCCCAACCTCAACAAGACAGCTGTGCGGTTGCACCTTCCAAACACAGGGAGTGTCGCTTCTGCAGCCAATTTTGAAAGGAGTATAGCAGTGATCCACAGCAGGATCGGGGAATCAAAGGATATTACAGTTTCTGATATCCCTTGCATAGTAATATCTACCAGGTGAGCTAGTGGGTGCTCCATGTTAACTGATGGTTACATTTGAAAACCTTGACCTTGCTAGCTAGAAGCTAGGTAGCCAGACTTTAGCAGAAGGAGAGTTCACAGACTGGTGGGTTGATTTCCTCATCCCGATAGGTGATTTGTAATTACACGCCACCAATGTCCAAAGCAAACTACAAAAATCACCATCAGTACTTGCAAAATGGACATAAGAACCTACATTTAGCACAAATGTAGCAGAGCTGACAAAGAGGAGACTGCAAACATCTGTACCTATGTCATGTTCATTACTAGATTAACTACAACTTGCCGTTGTTGGATGGCAATTTAAACACATTCAAATATCAGCAGCTCTTGGCAGGTGCACAATTGCATCACAGGTTACACAGGTTCCATGTGTGCTGTCGATATTGGAGTTCATTTGAGAGACTGCACTAATTCTCCCTTGAGAATTATTGATGCATAACAACAACTGTTATTATCAGTATTGCCAGGCATTTATATTACACTGTGATATAACTTGTTCAGTGAGTGTCCCCGACTCTCACTCAATGACAAAAATGTAATAATTTATGGATGAATGAATGGAAAAGTCAAGTTCAACCCTTATTCTCGTGGTCATGATTGTTTCTAGGTAACATAACACGTGATGCACTCAGACTGAGAGGCTAAACGCTGTCAGCCTCCACTTGAGGGCTGATAATTATTTCTGACTGACTAGACCACAGTTACTGAAGTGACATTTATTGGCAAGCATGTCGGGAGCTGAAGAAAACAGTAATCTACAAGTAACTTATAGGAGAACATGAGAAATGTCAGAAATGATAGTGAGGTTACCATGGATGATGGCAACAGCGTGCCGTTCGACAAAAACATTGCGATTGTCATTGCCCAGAATGGTGTGACCTTATGGAGCTGTCCACCCTGGGCAGACTTTGTTAAAGGATGCTTTTAGACCTAGAGTTGTCTTGCTTTGGTCCGAATCAGAGACTAATTTTCTAACAAAGTTGTATAATTGCCTAAAAGTTGGTTCGTGTTCTCACGGCAGCATTTACATGCGGACCAGATAAAATGCCTTGTATGAGAAAGCTGCTCCTGATTGGTCAGAATTTCCATGCGGGAAAAATCCAGGAAGTAAACAAAACGTACACTTGCAAGATAAATGTGACACTTTCTAATGTCACAATGGAGGGACAACTACGCAGGTTGATTTTAGCGCTGCTCATCGTGGACTATATTGCTGTCATTGTTCATTTTAGTCAAACCATACAGTTTGAAAACGAGGCGCAGCTCCAACTAGAAAACAATGTTTTGATGCATTGGAAACAAACCGCACTCAAATTCATTTGTAATCAGACCAAGACCACCTCTTCAAGAAGGTCTCGGCCCGGTTATTTTGGTGCACACCTGAGTGCGATTGCTGTGTTCACACCTGCCCAAGCGAACCACGCTTAGGGGGCAAACAAACTTGAGTTCAATTGAATCAAACCAAACAGGGCAGGTGTGATTGTATGCTAATAAGTATTTAAAATACAACTTGCAACTCAGAGAAACTATGCAGAGACTGTGATGTGTTTTCCAAAAGGAAGATAATGCACCAATGACCCTGCTGGCAAAGAGGTGAATGTGTTCCTAATTGGAAAAGGATGTCACACAGACACACGCGCACACATTCACACACACGTACACACACCAACAGAGACCCTCCGGGAGGTAATCTCTCTTCCTGTTCCGGCTATGCCTGGCCAACCAAGCGGAGCTGCCACCTCATTGTGTCCTTCTGTACCAAGGCTCTGTACAGTCTTCCTGCAAGCAGAGAGGGAGAGAGAGAGAGTGGCGATTCAGTCTCTACCAGGACACACATGACACACACATGGCTCCATGTTGCCTGATGCCCTGCAGTACAAACAAAGAGATTTTACAAAGGCTGCAGCATCTGATTCACCGCCTGCTATTTTCTGTGTGTTTATCTGTGTGTGTGCGTGTGTGTGTGTGTGTGTGTGTGTGTGTTGTGTGTGTGTGTGTGTGTGTGTGTGTGTGTGTGTTGCACCTGCGAGTTATTGCTTGTGTATTTGTTCGAGTTGATTGTTTGACTATAAAAATAGGTAAAAATTGCCATTGTTGAGTATTAAAGACCAGCTGCTCTGGAAGAAAATACAAATGACTTCAGAATTCTCAGCAGTCGATTTTCTCGTCTATTGTGTTGTGTAAAAACAATACATACTGTATATATAGAGATGGTGTGATGACAAAGCGAATCAGTGAAGAAACAGGTTTAAGTACAATATACTGTACATGATATAAAGGAAGATGTGCTGGTTGAAGGTCAGGTGGTGTTTGACAATTTCAAAACATAGAATTTATGTCCTTTATAATATCAGCTGTATTCATGCAAATGCACGCAAATTGTCACCCTCTATTTATTGCCATGACATGTGACAACATAAAATGTCACTTCTGAGAGAAAAAGCAGGGGAAAAACACAAATATGTGTAACGTGTTTATTCTGATTCCACACATGGAGCAGCCAAAAGGCACTTGGAGGTCAAATAAAAGGAAATGAGCCCGGCAATATGAAACACAAACTCGCGACACATCAATACATGTTTAACAGTTATCAACGAGCCCATAAATGTAAATTAAAATGATATGTGGGGAGCAATAAATATGCTGTTTAATGGCTTCGCCCCTCCAGAAGGGCCTTTTTTTCCTCTTTCCCGCTCCCTCTTTTCTCACACACACACACACACACACACACACACACACACACACACACACACACACACACATACAGTTTCATCATTAACAATGTATGCACACAAAAAACTAATTTTAGCACTTTTTTCCCCCCATATCATTTACTTCAGTGTATCTGGCATCCGGCACCTTCTTACTTTACTTTCTTCAGTTTTTCAATTTGTTTCACCTAAGAGGTTTTTAAAAATTCATTAACGTTTTGCGCAAAACACTTCTGGGAGTCACATATTGATTTCTTATTAATAGGTTGTTTGTTGTAATAAATTATTTTGTTCTTAAGGCAATGAATATGTAAAGTTGTAATGCAGTTGGTGGAAAGAAAATGGCCCCAGGTGCCTCAACCAGCAGAGAGGAAAAATATGAATGCCTTCATTTATTTGATGAAAAAAAAACAACGCTGAGGTAATCGTTAACTGTCATTTTCTACAACTCGTTAATGTATAGTTGTTCTCACTTGGTTTTTCTCTCTGAGCGTTTCACTTGTGATCGATCTGCTTGTGTGTGTGTGTGTGTGTGTGTGTGTGTGTGTGTGTGTGTGTGTGTGTGTGTGAGACATCCGTGATAACAGAATGACATACTGACACAATCCATTAGTATAAGAATGAATGAATATAAATATAAATAACACACTGCTTAGTGAAGGTGTCATACAATCAATATGGCCTTGTTACTTTTAAGCATCTCTGAATGTTTGTAGTAGTGTTAGTAAAAAAGACAAGAGGTGAAGAACCATAAAGGGTGACTGAAAGGAAATACTACTTGAGATATTATCATTTTTATTCCACACATTCGTCTTCTGTTTCAAAACCATGGATGTATAAAGAAAATTGCAAACAATGTTTGAGGCAGGACCCCGATCAGCTCTATTAAAGTTGCTCAGTGGTGCATGAAGCCAAAAAAGCCAAAAGATCTTCCCTATTGTTAGTTCCATAGAGCATACACATTACTGACATTTCACTAACTTTAGTGGGAGTGAAATTATTTAATCTTGAGGCTCTTCTAAACTTTGAAATGTTGGAACGCTCAAAAAAATGCACTACTATCCACTACCTTACAGACGTCTCTTTCACAATCTAAGTCTATAGGAAAATGTGTTTTTGGGACCAGTGACATCACCTGACAGATTCCTTCATTTATTCATTCATTTTCTGTGATCGCTTATCCTGTTGGGGGTCGCAGAGGGGCTGGGGCCTATCCCAGCTCACTTTGGGCGAGAGGCAGGGTACACCATGAATAAGTCGCCAGACTATCACAGGGCTGACACATAAAAAAAAACAACCATTCACACGTATGGGCAATTTAGAGTCACATATTAACCTGCATGTCTTTGGATTGTGGAAGGAAACTGGAGTACTCGGAGAAAACTCACGCTGACACAGGGAGAACATGCAAACTCAATGCAAAATAATACGATAATGCTAACCACTGCACCAGAGTGCCTGACAGACTTGCTAATTATAATTCCATTGCTTAGACAGTAAGAAAATTGCCTTCTTAGCCAAGCACTCTGACTGGGGGCCTGTTGATAACGTGGCATCTACATGACCTACAAAGCAACATGGCCATCTACCACTCATTCGCAGATTCCGATATGTCATCACTAAAGTCAATTAACAAAATGTTTAAACTAAACACAAATGAATTTTTCATGAAGCACGATTACATTCAAAGTCAATGCAAAGACAAAAATAGACGCAATTTTGTGCTAGGCTACAAAAGTAAGCGTCCAAAAGATATGAAATGTTTAAACTTGAGCAAGGAGGGGGCTTGGAGACGTGAAGCCATAGGATGGTAAGTTCTGAAATAATGTATCTGGTACTTGATTCCAGCTATCAGTTGTACTTCACCACAAATCAAGTTAGCACTAACGTTAGCATGAGCTGGCTCTGCTGGCATACTTGTCAGTGGTTGTATTCGTAACATGAGACACGAGATAGAAACCTGCTTTGCATTTGGTCTGGACACACCTTCACACTTCGAATAGCTCCCCCTAGAGCCTAGAGCCTGTTCTCACATGAACAGGGCATGGACAAAATAACAAGAATATTTGACAATATATTGCCATTTGTCAGTGCAATAGTCTGTCTAAAAATGCACCTCTGACAGGAATTTTATTTAATTTTTGTATTTTCTGAGGCTGCTTGTGTTGTTGTTGTGGTGGTGGATACCATCATATTGCCAGATATCCCCGCTATTTTGTCCACCCTCCTGCACACATTCATGCTATACGGTGCAAATGTTCAGCCACAATACAACAATGCCATAAGGAGATTATTATAAGAATATTTACTGAAAGGAAGGGCATGCGGATTGAGTGAGAAAGCTATTAAATCAGGTTGTTCAAGGAAGCAGCAAGAATTAGGAATACATCCAGGCAGATATGTGTCACACTCATATAGAACACCCACAGTAGCATGTCTTGAGCAGCCAAGCGGCTCTTGTTAATGCATTATTGGAGCTGCCATCCCGATTCAGTCTATTTATCGCCTTTTTCAAGTTTGTTTACTGCAGCCCGTAACTCATAGCAGCAACAGACAGACCATTCCTCTCTTCAGCCCCGTATGAAACTTTTACTGGGCTAACAAACTGCAACCGTCGACAGGGACACTGGTAGGCCGGGGAGGGCTGGTGGGGGAAAAGGAGCGAGAGGAGAAAAGGAAGGATTTATGGCTGCTTGTAAATTTGTCCATCAGGGCTTTGGTTCTTATCAGCTACATTTGCTCTCCCGGCTCCACAATGAGCCGTCTAGACTCTGCTATAATGAGATCAATTCCACCCTTCACACACAGTATGCTCAACTTAAAATGAAAAGATGTTTTATTTTGGGGACAGGGAGAAAATAAAAGGAAATGTGTTTTTCAAGCTGCTAAACACATTTCATTAGCGGATGGATCCTGTTTCACACATAGGCGAGAATGAAATGAGAGGTAACAGAGGAAAAAAGCTTTAGAGATGAGAATTTATGCAAAGCCACACACAAAAAAAAGTCACCTTTCTGCCGCACCAGAAACCCACTCATTAGCTTTATGAATTTAACATCATGGTGGAGAAAGCCAGATCATTCAGCCGGCCTGCTCTGTTTGTTAGGGGAGCTAGTGATTATTGTTTATTACTTCAATAAAAGCCATACAATCCTCAGCCTTCCTGTGCCCATCTGGTATAATGACAGCTTAAATATTCAGAGCTGCGCAGCCGTAAAATAAAAACAGAATGAGTAAAAAATAAAGTGTGTGGAGAAGCTGGCTAGCTTCCCTTCAGGGTTTGTTTTTTGTCATGCACTTCCAGTTTTGGATTGAGAAATGGACTGGCATTTAAAAGCAGCCGCTTGGCTCTTGATGCATGAGGGGTACATTTTTTTGTTTACCTGAATGCACACACACACACACACACACACACACACACACACACACGTCTATACACACTCCAACAAAGACAAAGCCATGCACAATCGTGCACAAACAAGTACACATTAATCACATGCCCAGAGGACATGATGTAACGAGATAAACCACAACAATTTTGCATGCACAATAATTACACCAAAGTATCATACATACACTGCACCAATTAAGCTAACACAATTAACTCCAGGGCCATGGAGGATCTTAGAGGCTTGGTGAACCTTGTGAGGATTTATACCAGGTCCCAGTCAATCCTCATTTCATGTAATTCTTCCAAGTGTCATGTAACAGTCTGCGCAGTGCACCTGTGGAGTATTAGGAGGGCCATTTGGCTCTGATTACATTCTCTGTCTCTGCCAAACTGTTTTGCTTTTGCAGGAACAGTTAGTTCAAGGCATCCGTCTCTGTAGCTTTCCCTGCACAAACCTTTCTGAACTCCTCTCTGCGTCATCTCTTTCTGCTCCCTCTTCACATCCCCGCGCCACCCTCCCTCTCTGTCTGTCTCCGTACGGCTGTGAAGAAGGCCACTGTAGGCGATCGATACCTGACAATGTGGCGAAATCATATATTTTTCCTCTTCTTTAGCAAATTCAATTTGGTCCTTAACATTCCAGTGGCTTTAATTAGATGCCCACGGTAGCAAATTGCAATTTACATTTTTATAGTTTTTCGAGTTAATTAGCTTGCTCACTCAGCCAGACCCGACTTGTTTATGCTCCCCCCCTTTCCTTTTCTCATTCTGCCCCCTTGCCTACTTTTTGAGGCCTCTGCTTATGTTGTGTTTACAAGGGGAAAAAAGCTTAATGTCACACTATTCCTTCTCAATAAACCAAATAAAACATTAAGCCTACAAAACGCTTCTTTTATTAGCCATTTAGAAGATAGGCTGCCAGCTTCGGTGTGTTGTTTTGACTATATCAGAAAGTTTCCCAGCCTCGCCAATGTTACATCCCATTGCACAGAAACATTTAATCATCTCTTTTATGAGGATGGACCTTTTAAAAACCAAGTAACTTGTTTTGGGCCTTTGCTGTTAAACTCTTTCCTTCAGCTCCTTCTGGTCCAAAGGGATGTGTTGTATTGAGTTTTCTCTGGCACAGACTGCTGCTGCGAGCCTTTAACAGCATCAGAGTGGAAATGATTGTTAGCTGTTTCTTACTGATTTGGATCAACAGTGTTGTCCATGTACAGGTGTACGAACATGATTCTGTCACTTTGTGATGAGAGGGGGGGACACTTGTTTGAAGATGTCACTACAAGTCCAGTGATGTCTAACATCCACACTGTCTTTCTACCCAAGGTGTCATCACTTGGAGATTCTTCTGTTTATCTTTAACACATAAATCTATTGCAGAGTATGCTCACTCAAAACGGCCACGCCATTAATTATATATAACTTTAAGCCTTAATAAAATTTGAACAGGTGAGTCATAGCCGATGCAATTTGTAGACAACAGCAAAAACAGTTGCACCTAACAGGCATGTTAACATGGTATGTAACTTACATGGATGCATTGTAATACTACGAAATAACCACGAGAGGTCTGGGTGTAAACATTAGTGGAGCCCCAATACGCTTTACAAGTAGCAGGTCATGTGACCAGGCTAGACTGTCGAAAGTTGCTTCAGTACGCTACCGAGTTCAGCAGTGCCTTGCACCGCTTTACCAGCGTGACAGAGACCAGATATCTCGACTTAAAAATACACAGTCCTTAACTTAACAGGCACCTTAAACTTTGTTACACATCTGCTCATTGACAAAGCTGAGCATCCCATGAGTAAAGCTAATCGCCTGGTAATTACCATATAGGCTTCTACATGCTACAGCAATGACAGTTAGTATTCTAACACCATGAAAACATAACGTCAGGCATTATTTAGTAACGTACATAGAGAACAAGGACTAAAGCCAGCCAAGTGAGAGGAATTAACTATTCACACGGTAAACTTTTAAACACGATTGGTCACCATTTCCAAGTCTTCTGCATCTCGTCACCTCTGCACAGCCAAAAAATGACTGTTCCAGAAACATTAGTGCTTTTTACCGTGAAAAATCACATGTAAGAGCATCTAAACACAATCGAACATGTTCCAGCAGGAGTATGATCTGAACTCACAGAGAAATGTACAACAAGGGCAACCAAGATTACATGTTTGTAGTAGCACACCTGGAGCAAATGACCAAATAAAGAAATCCGCCACACCATGATGTCATACTGTAGCCAGAGTAGGAAAAAACAGTTGTAAATGGAGGATTTCTTTTCCATACATTTACCTTATACATTCAGCCACGTTTAATACGAACAGCCTTATTGTAATATTATAGCCTATACTGTTCAATATTTTCTTATCTTCAGACAAAAAAAGACAAAGACAAAATTAACCTAATCAATCTATTATAGCGTATAAACAAAGACGGTGGATAAACCAAGACGGTCCACTGCGAGTCTGTTTCCTGTATCAGTGTCACGTGGAGTTCGCGACCACCACGCCCCTTTAGGAGACTGACAGCATGTCCTGAGTCCATTGATTTCAGTGGGAGAAATTAACGTGATTACAAATTATGGCAGATTCTTTCGCCCCATAGTCTCAGAAGCAAATATTGGACCCATTTATCACGTCACATATCTTCAGAAGATTTTGACACCAAAATGGCAAACTGCAGACGGACAAATCGGAAGAAAATTTACTTTGTTCAAGACCTGTCTCCGTCTCAACAACACACTCTCGTGAGATCTGGTAACAGATATCTCCTCTCTGGTGCTGAAATCAGTGCAGTTTCACCAAAGATACTGGATTAAAAAAATATTTTTTTCCAGCAGATATCTTAGTTACAACATGATTGAGCTAGCAAAGCAGTTTTGTGTTGCTATGTGTGGTATTTATTCAGTTTTCGGAAATCATGATGTCTAGAAAGCATCAGTGGCTGCAGCTGACAGGGACAGGGACAGCTTACATCAGGGCGTCATCTGTTAAAAGCCTCCCATTGTCGGATATGACATGAAACTACTCCAGTTAGCTCAATCATGTTGTAACTAAGACATCCGCTGGGAAAAATATTTTTTTCACAGACCATTTATTTATTTAGCTTACGGCCAGTAAGGGTACACACACGTTGACAGAGGCGAGGTTGGGGATACTCCTCTTTGATTGGCGGTTCTCCATCGTCATTGACTGGGGTACGGGGGACAACACCTACTTAGGAGACCGGAAATGTATACCATTTCATACAATGGTAGTATATTGTGGGTGGGCCATCTTGTAGTAATCCAGTATCTTTGATATAAGTCACATAATAAAGAAAGGGATAGGTCACCTTAGAAAAGGGTGTCCATTGGGATCGACTCACTTTTAAAGTCAGCCTCAAGTGGCCATGTGAGGAACTGCAGTAGCCACTTGAGTGCCGGTAACACAAGGAAATATAATTGATTTTGAGTAACAGATCCATGAATGTGAAGGCTTATCAAATGGCAAAACACTGCACAGTATATACTGTATAAAGTATGGGATTTTACAACACTAGAAAGTTGTCAGAATGGCAATGAATGTAATTTCCATTGCAACAATTGTGAGGCCAACAGCAGAAATACTGCGTTCACATTGCAAATTAATCAGTCTGCACTTGCTCACATTCGACTGTCCAACACGGTGCCCTGTCAGATGAAGCTGTAATGTGCTGCTGGTTCAACTTCTCTGCCTTGTGGTGTTTTGCCAGAGCCCTCCACGTCAGCACTCTAATAGAGTGGCCTCAGGGCTAAAGTTGGTCCAAACATGGCCTCAGACAGCAGTAGCTGAAGAGCACACTGACTTCTGCTACTGCATATGCACTTCAGCCATTTGCCAATATCACCAGAGTAAATGAGCACTGAACTCTTCTGGTTCGCTTTTGCAGCTTGACGTGTAACCATGGCAACCTCATGAACCACTACAAGGAAAACAAACCAATTATACCCAGTTAATGGTATCAGAGGACTCCTGAGAACAATTAACTATTTTACACCAGTTTGCAGAGATATTAATGAAGAAAAAGGGCTCGGAGCAACAACAGCTTCAGAGTTGGACGATCCTAATATGACCTAAAAACAATGTTTGTGTAGTGATTTCTCAAACAATTCCCTCTCATTTGTGCTACAGCTCCATTTTAGGGCTGCACAATGTATTGTTCTTCTAACTGTCATTGCAGTAACAACTTGCAACCTGCGATATTGCACTCAGGAATTTTTTGAGGTATATATGAAGGAGACTATCAGTGTAAAACTGCACTTTAAAATGTAACAATCACTCTATTTCTAATTCAGGTTTTCAGTTTGTTCGATAAATTAATGCTGCAAATAATTTTCTTTCATTTTTTTAAAATCCAGCGAGCAATTTTTTGCAATTTTAGCAGCATACTGAAAGCAGCATAATGGCATATTTCCCTCATATTGTGTAGCTCTACTCCATTATTTCATATTACATGATGAGATAAAGGAAGAAAAGAAAAGCACCTTCACTGATACAGCCAGTGAATCTTTATAATAGCTTCAGTTTAAAAAATTCAAACTTCTCCTCGAGCCAAACTACACCACGGTTGCCCCAGAAATATGTACCCCTGTAGAGCTGCCCCCTGCCAAAATACAGCTGACCTGAGCTGCTGGCAGCATTTGTGCAAAGAAATGAAACTGCAAAGTGAATGCTTTGACCTACCATTGTCAAAGAAAAGACAAGTAACACTATCTCCTTGTGTAACTTGTCTTGACATTTCCTTGTTTCTTTATCCCAACCCATTATCATGTTTATTCTAAAACTAAACCTTCCTTTTAGATGACAGATATGCACAGGAGGAAGAGGGGGGAGAGGTGAAGGAGGGGGAAGGAGGGGGGGAGATAAAGCAAGAGACGGGAAAAGTCCATGAGTGCAAGAGAAAGAGAAAGACAGCAGGAGGGAGGGAGAGCCAGTCAGTGCGGCAATCAGCCGAGCAGACAGGCAAGTCACCTCTACTGTCAGTCACCACTCCCCCCCTGTGACCAGAGGACTAAATGAAACACGGCCTTAGAGGTCCTCCATGTTGTCTTCTGTTTCATCCTCTTCCACCATCACTCTTCATCTCCTTAACAGACATCTAACATGTAGTCATGGAGCCCCAGAGACTGTGTGGCTACTTGGGGGACCAAGAGGTTGCCGACTGCCAAGAGACCATGTAAGCACTGACCTCCATTACAACGCAATTAAACGACTCGTGTCCTCCTCCAAGGTAAGAGAGCACTTGACTCTTCCCCTGTCCTTTCCCTCTCATCCATTCCTGCTTCCCCCGCCTCACTTTTCTTTGATGCATGCCTTTGTTCTTCATTAAAACATCCCATCCTTTTAGCAAAGTCTTGGCTGACATATTGTACAGCATGTTGTTATTGTTTGACCCAGGCTATTACCTTCAGGGCTTCCCGGAGGCAGAAAGGACAGACGGGGGATAATGTTCATTAGCCTCTAATTGCTGGTTTTATGCTGATAAAAAAAAAACGGGGTCAAGAGTTAAAAAAATACCCAAAGATCCTCAGACAGTCTGGCTGGTAGCAAAACATCAATAAACAATAAGTTATAACCTGCTGCTGTACGCTGCGATGATTGTGGAAATGGGGCAAGTAGAAGCTCTCCATCACATGACAAAGAGACAGTGGGAGCATCAGCATTTAAACATCAGCTGTCAGATCATTTCATGGACCAGAGAAACCGAGAGCGCATTTGTTCTTCCTGTGTGCTTTTAAATACCACAGAACAAATGAATGAATCAATCTTTCGCTTTCACACTCAAGCAGTCTTTGCCAATTTAGGAAAGACAAATAACCTTGGCTAAGATCTTAAATAGAAAAAAAAAATGAAAAAAAGGCGAAATGGTGTTGGACCAATCCACGTTCTAAATTAACAGACCTACTGCGTTGGAGTGTTGAGAGTGCAGAAAAAGGCCCTAATTTTAAAGTCTGTGGGGATACCTCTACACCCTGCAGGCAGGCTGCATCATTATAGGCGATATTTTGGTGGAAAACATGCCCAGGGAGCAGCTCCTGGCTCTGAGAGTACAGTGTTTGAAATCACACAGAATCTTTGAAAGCAAACTTTAGTGTTTCTTTGGAGTTTCCGAAGCCTCTCTTTTCTACATAACCTCCTTATCGGGTTATGCGCTCCCCTCAGTTGGAATTCACCCTTCTCCTCTAATTATAGACTGCTTGTTTTTCTATGAGCCCAGCTGTGCCTTTGAATTTAGAATGTTATTCATTTTATTTTCCTGACAGCTTGTTCCTAGTTTTGTTTTGAAGTGCTTTGCAATTGTCCTAACCTTATTTTGCTTCACACAGATCGGTATTTGCTGTAACTATCCTGTTCTTAACAGAGGCTCAGCGGTGTGCTTCCTGGGGAGACTTTTCCCCCCCATTAATGGCAGGTATAAGCACTATTTTTCAAGCTATATGACATAATAGACAGCCTAAAAATCTGTACATCGTTTAGCAAAAACACAATAGTTGCCAGAGCCCACACTGACGCTAAATGCACTCCCTTAAGAATTTTTTTTTTTTTTTGAAAAACAAAAAGCGATTTCAGAGAGAAGCAGCCAGATGGGTCACCACACTGCATTTTAAGGATAAATCCTGGATGTCAATCTGACCAGGGTTAAACAGCTGAAGCTAAAGCCTACAGATCACAGAGTAAAAGTGAACCACTAAATCACCTGGTGATCGACAGACTATTAAGACTATTAAGCAACACTCGTCCCTATTAAGAAAATGCAAAAGTAGCATATGCAATCAGTACACTGTTCGTAGCTAGTGGAAGATGCGCTAACTCAATGTTGTGTTCACACCAAACGCGCTGCAAATTTTACCATCGTGTTACTCACGAGTTTGAACGCTAGAATATTTCGTGTTGACTCGCTTACGAGCTAGAGACGCTGACTCTGACCATGTGCCAGGCAAGGAATATGGAAACTGCTTTGGCACTTTTTTTTGTGTTGATATTAACTGTAGACACAAAATCATGTTTAAATTGTATGGTGAAGCATTTCTAACTGTAAATAAACCCCGTTTCAATCAAAAAAAAAGAAAAAAACAAAAGAAAGAACTTCCACCTGTACGTCCTCAGTGTCATATGTCCTCGGAGGATCTCAATGCCGATTGGCTATCGAGGCGCGAATACTGTAGGCTGACCAAACGTCCTCTTTTGCCCGGACATGTCCACTTTTCACTTCCTGTCCAGCATCCGGCAGATGTTTATAAATGGATGATAATGTCCGGTTTTCCTTGTGTATGTGTGTGTGTGTGCGTAATTCCCGAGAGGCTGCCTTATTGGCGGATCTCCAACACTCACAACGAGGAAGCAGCAGACACCGGCGGCGCTGCATTACTTTCAGCTTCCAAGATGCCGAAGTGCAAGTGCAGCTTAACAGATGAACTGCAGAAAAAATTCCCAACTTACCGTCCCGACCCGGTTGTGTGCAAAGCTGGCACATATGATTCTGTGTCTAATAAAGGTGCCGGGGAGTTCAAAGTTGGATTTTCTAATACAGAAGAGGCAATATTTAGAACATTGTTTCATATTATTTATTTATTTATTTGTCCAGTAAGACTTGAAATGATAGCTATTATTTGACAAGTTGATTTTTCTAATACAGAAGAGACATTATTTCTATCATTATTTCATTCCAGAGATTTTACATTTATATTTATTTTTGTACAATTGAAACTTTTTAACAAGATTATTATTTTAGGCATAATAAAAGCAAGTTGAGTAACCTCTGAGAAGCCTATCTAAATTTCTGTCTTTCAGAGATATTATTTTTGTAATATAACTGAATTTTCTATCCATACATATAAACTTTAAATATATCAAAATTATAAGGCATCTTTAAGTAAACTGTGAGTATCCTTTAAGTAGGCTATCTCGTGGCCGGGGCAAGTGTCCTCTTTTTTGGATATCAAAATAGGGTCACTCTAGTATACTGTACATACAACAGTATCCTGGTTTCTTTTTTCGAGTACTCTCGTGGCATATTTGGGATTCTCATAAACAGGATGAGGGCTTTTGAAAGGGTTTCTGAAAACAAGGTATGATGTTTACATGCTCAAACACATAAACAGGATACTTCAAAAACCCGATCATAAAAGGGACATTTATGTTCATGTACACACACTCAGTTATATTAGATTTCTTCAGGGAGTATAGATTTGAGGCTTTTGAGAACAACATTCGCCACCCCCTGCTCCGCCCCTGGCCCTTAAAGACTGAAAACCATAAGCATGAACACAGCTGAGACACCGGTGCAAACAGCAGCATAATCTCTGCCTGAGGAATAGAGGGGAGAGGGTGAGGACACGGGGGCGGAAGGAAGAGGAGCCTCTGACCTGATGTTCTCGCCCCCATCTGCTAATTAGTCCTATTCACTAACCAGATGCTTATAATTAAATTTACATGCAGTGGTGAATAGCCGGATAAAAAAGAACAGATCCATCAGGAGGCCACGAAGGAGGCGTTCAGCGACCATCACATGTTGTGTAAAATACACAAGAACATAAAAAGCTCATTAAGAGAGACAATAAAGGGAGGAGACCCCCAGAGCACTTCAAACACCATCTTGAGCATGTGCCCTGGAAGCATCCACCCACCTTCGCCCGCCTCCCCTCCTCTCCCTCCCCTCCCGTGTCACATTTTCTCTCCATCTTCCTCCTTCTGTCTCACCCCTGTCTTCTCAGCCATGTTTGCGTTACTAAGACCATCAGTTTGCACTCTGGCTCTTTCATACTGCACCTGTCCCACGGTGGGGTTGTTTGTTGTCACGCAGGCAATGTACGGCTACCACAGGTGGACCCTCCTCCCCTACGGTGATGTTCAGAGGAGAAGGAGAGGGGTAAAAAGAACAAGCTCTCCTTTAATGCAGTTTTGGCACAGTGCCCTGGCTGATGGAGCTAGCTGCAGAAGGAAAACAACAACAACACCCCACAACGGAAAGGCCTTACTCACTTACTTACTCCCACTTCGATGCTCTGGCTAGTTAATTATTGCTCAGAGCTATTTGAATACACCTAATTAAAACAAATGTAAAGTAGATCATTAGCTGAAAGATGTTCGCTCCCTGCTGTAGGGGAACCAATGGTGTGGGCCGCAAACAATAGGGCACCTTGGATTGATAAGATTTTCATCAGCAATGAGGCCGATGGAGGATAAACTGGCACGAAAATGCCATTTCCTGTCGATTTTTGGAAGGCAAACAACGGTTTAATTTCTAGCAAAAGACGGCAGCCAGCAGGCTGCGAGCTGAAAGCACATATAGAGGGAAGATCATCAAAAGTAAATATCAAAAGGATCTGACAGCCAGGGGTCTAATGCCTGATATTTTCCACAAGGTCCTCCCCTGTTCTGTAGATAAATAAACTTAAGCGCAGAAGAGAGGAGATGTAGGTGCAGAGAAAACACACAGAGCATTTAGCAGCCAGGAAGAAGAAAAAAACTACATTTAATGAGCCATTTTTAAGGCGGACCTTTTTGATATGTCATAGCGGGAAGCACAAGTGTAATTAATAACATTAATAATGATGGCTGAACTTCATTTAGGTGTTCCAGTTTCATGCTATTTAGTTTGCTCATTGGCATGGATTACCGGGACACTTAAATGGAACAGAGCCGTCGTTAGTGTTATTAGTTACACCTGTGCTTTTTCCTGCTATGACACAGTCAAGATGTCTGCTGTGAAAAAGGTCCATTGGGTGTTGGAACGACTTTGTTTGTGTGAATGTATTTATATGTCTGCATGTAACACCTCCCTTCACAGGAATTTTCCACTTTATTACAATTCAGGTCTTATTTTTGTAGTTTGGGCCAAATGTTTCCATTGGTTATGATACTGTAATCAACAAGTTAGTCGCTGAAAGTGCTAAATACAATGCTGTTCTATACCGTCCCCATTATTGGTCCCCCCTTTGTTAGCGTACCTAGCACACAGATCTGGTACTAAAAGGTGGAGCTGTGAACACTGGAGTCTGTTGATTGGTCAATAGCGGACGCTCTCTCTGCTCAGGGCTGAGCTGTGGCTGGTTTTGTGACCACTGTTCATACTGTCACAAGTTTAACATGTCTCCTGCAGAAGCAGCAAAACATCTCTTTCACCGGGCTGACTGCCGGTGAGTTTTAAGGTGAAACATTTACTTGTGATGTGACTCAATGCACGAGCTGACAACGTGAATCCATCAGCACACTTTAAAGTTCAACATGACAACTTTAACCATTGCATTAGTTTTATTGTCTCTCTTGGGTGAGATACACTTTTAGTAATGAGTGGATCTTCAAGCGTAAAAATATATATGTTAATTTCGACCGAATTATGTGAACTGCATATATTCTAATCCTCACTTAGAGGAGAAAAAAAGCATTGCCGAGCATCATTCCTGTGAGCTATGGCCGTCACAAACCTGATATTTTCAAATATCCCATGGAGAGACTCTCACTGCAGCCTGTATTTTGTTCTGGATGAAACAGTGAGTAACAACAACCTCACCCACACTTTAAGTACTGTTTGCAGTGGAAACACAAAACTGACGTAGGGTCTAGTCTAGGTAGCATGTCTGATGGGTTACTTTTGGTTCCAGTGGTACCATATGGACAGTGTTTGGTGGAAACAGGGCTTAAGAGTTATAGTTAAAAGATTATTTTATTTGATACAGACATTACAGTAGCATAATTGCACATTTATGCACCAGATGCACTGTATTTATATATGAACCATCGCGGACTCTGAGGACCTCAGGGACCGGCCTCCTGCTGGTACCCAGAGTCAAGACTAAACATGGGGAATCAGGGTTCCAGTTTTATGCAGCTAAAATCTGGAACAGTCTTTCTGAAGATGTGAGACAGGCCTCTACTCTGACAATGTTCAAATCTAGGCTCAAAACAGCTCTATTTCACTGTGCATATGACTGAAAGGATCTTATCTGCACTCCTCTCTTTTAAAGTTCATTTTATAATGATTATTTATGTTTTTATTTTGTATTGTGATTTTAATGCATTTTCTTCTTCTGTAAAGCACTTTGAATTACTTTGTGTACGAATTGTGCTCTACAAATAAACTTGCCTTGCCTTGCCTTGCCTATTTAGTGTTTGTATTAAAGGGCCAGTGTGTAATATTTGGCATGGTTTATTATCAAATCTGTATCTGAATCTGAATCTGAATATTCTACCCATTAATATGTTTATTGAAAGTGTATAATCGCTATAAAATAAAATTCGTTTGGCTTTCATAGCCTTATACTTATGCTTTTATATGTATATGTATATATATATATGTATATATTTACCCAACATGAGGGGTGAGCGAGTGAGCCCTGCAATCTAGAATTTGACCACTGATGTCACTGTTTTCAACGGTTTTCAACCCATTTTACACACTGGCCCTTTAAAACACTAATTTGCAACACCTATCTAAAGGTGATTTTAAAGGAGACTTTTCAAAAGTTAAAATAGAAAAAAAATTAAAAGAATATACATCTACACATACATAAACAAAAACACACAGACAAATACCACATCCACAACGATACATCCACTAATATACACACACACACACACACACAACTAGAAAAGTGAACTCAGTGGACTGCAGATCTCCGCATGGCAGCCAGGCTTCCCCTCGGGCTGATTGTGGCCAATGTATACATTTCTATTAATTCCAGGAGACGAGTTTCAGAAGCTCCCAGAAGCTAAGACAAATATGGGCCTCATCTTTTTTTGTATTAACAAAAAGAAACAAGTATTTTTTGTTGCCTCCAGACAAAGTATTGACTGTCTGGAGGCAACAGCATAACAAAGTAGGAAATAATAACATTTAAAAAACTAAAACAGACAAAAGGAACAATTTAACCACCTAGCCTAATTACTTACTTATGGTAGAGTCACAAAAATCAAGTAAAAATGACCAAAAATCTGTAAGACTACAAAATCGCTCAGGCAAAACACTCTCGGTCCCAGTGTGCTATGTAGTCATACCACATTAACAGGCCACAACAAGACCACAGAAAGCTGTAGCTAGTGTAATTGTCCCTCCTGGCTCACCTTACATTCAAGACCGAGAAGATGGCCGAGAAGATAAAAACAGGCATTCGTTTGTCTTGTAATGTGCCTAACTTTAGTGGATCATAACATATCAGGTCTGGAATTAATCTGCAGATGCTCCAGCTCAAAATGAGACCAAACTTTTCTATGGATGTCAGTTTTTAAGCTTTGTTAAATGCCAAAATGTGGCCTGTGACAGACAGTAAGTCTTGTTGTTTATAGCCAAGCTGATTTCTGGAAAACTCACAGCCCCACCCACATATAAATACATCAACTATTCCATAGGTAGAAATACATAAAATGCAGGTGTGTCTGGTGATGCTAGGTGTGAGAACAATGTTGTTTCTCAATAATCCCTCATTGCACAAGAAAACTGTGTTCATGCACAACAATATCAAGAACGGCGTCAAAGGCATGATTCATGGTTAGGGAAAAAATTATGATTATGGGTTATAAAAAGATGAATTTAATTACATGTCTGTGACCCAATCTTCAGTCTCCTGCATTGAAGCAAGACTTATCCATGCTTATCCACCACTGGAACTTCAACTCTCCATCTCGCTACATAAAGGGAACACTATTTCCTGTACTGGCACTGAACGTTGGCACCTGACGTAAATTGTGAGGCACAGAATTGTCCCATATGCAATTCCACAGGAATGATTGCCAACACCAGTTGTTATAAATTGTAATAAACAAGACATATCTTTACATTAGAGGAGAAAAGAGAAGAGAAGAGTAAAGGTGTGCTGCTCAGCGAGGTAAATCAGAGAAGACTCGCCCCATCCTCCAGCAGTATGAGGGCCCTTCTCCTGTGTCAGCCTTTAATTAACTATTGACCGTGCCACCAACAGGAACCAAGATGCAGCAGACAAAAAACCTGGGCTAAAGGCTAATGGCCTGAGAACGTAATACATCCCTTAAAGGTCCTGCTCTGCTCATCGCTTCTCCCAGTTTAGGCAGCGTTTCAAATCCACACTCGGATCAGCCTCCTGCAGCCAACACACGCCGTCAACAAGTTCAGTCTTCCCAGAATCTACAGATTTGTCTGATCCAAGTCTGAAAACAATTACACACAGATGCTGCCAACTCACTCATAAAGCCATCTCTGTGCACACACACACACACACACACACACACATAGACGTCAGCATGTATGGCTTCAGTGTGTGTGTATACCTGTTTGATTGAATTGGCAGAAAGACAAAGCAAGTGAAAAAGACGAAAGCTGAAAATGTCTGTGAATGTGGCAGAATCTGCAAAGGCATTACCGCTGGCATAATTAGCATCATGGTGCAGGGACTCGAGCTCACAGACACACGCAAACACAGCACACACACACACAAGCCACAGGGACTCTGTTTTTACTGCCCACAGTCTGACAGGGGCCCATATGCAAAACACATACGCCAACGCACAAATTATATATGCACAGAGGGAGAGAAACAAACAGTCTTCCAGTTATGCACTGCAGCACGCCAGGGTCTGCTCCCTATGGACTGCAAGCTTGAACCACCGACAATACGCATCTGGTTACAAGTTGAAAGTTCGGTCTTATTGACATGACATCCCACTTGATTAATTTGGTGTTTTTTCTTTTTTTACAATGTGATACTTTGTAGAATCTGTATCTTAATCATTGTGTATGATATATGCTACGATGCAGACAACACAGAATAATTAAACACTGAGAAAAGAGGTGTTGTGAGGACGAGATAATTAGCAAGCACAATCGCAGTATCTTAACACTTTCCTATTAGATATAGACACCTAATGCAAATTAACAATAATTAAGGGGGATATTTCGATTTTCCTTACATATCCGTCCTCGTCTGTCAATCATTTTCAGTTATGTATGTGAGGAATAATTACCACCTGCAGCACTGACAGTGTACAGCTCCGCTCCATACCTGTAATTACAGTGAAGTAAAACCACACATTTGATTGAAGTGCGAGCAAATTATGCACAGAATGCGCAGGCCAGACAAAAGCAAGAAAGATAAGTCAAAAGGTCCTTGGAGAGGACACACGTTCCGTTCGCTGTTTCTTCTTTATATTATAATGAGTCTCAATGGTCTCCAAAAATGCCCATAAATTTTCAGAACTGGTGGGTGGACCATAGTTGGCACAGAAAGTGAGCAAATGGCTCAGTCTCAGGCATCATGCATATCAATGAAAGACGAGGAATGTGACTGTCCTGACAAATCGGGGACTGGGCAAGCAGATCTCGAGCACTTCCAAACCCTGAACTGGACGACAAAATGTCCCAAAGCTCATGATGACCATCCTGTATAATTCTGCCTTCATTATGTTTTTCAGTGTTTACAATAGAGTCCTAATCAAATGGTTTATTGCTGAGGATCTTGAGACATAATCAGCATCACGCCGACTTTAAGTATAGATTGTTGTATGAAGTATAGCATGATAGCTAATGTGAAGGTGTAAGTCTCGACCTAAAAAGACTGGCAGCGCGCTTCGATCTAGTTTGGGTATTTGTTCAGATATTTACTGGAACTCTGCAGTTTTGTTTTTCACAGCACAAAACAGAAAGCCAGTTACTCTTCCTCCTTCAAAAATGTAGTGAAAGCTTTGAGAGTTTTTTGTGACGGCAGATGGTGGAATAAACGAAAGACTGATGGAAAACTCACTTCCATGCTCGAGCATGTTTATCTTCTTCAGACAGAGAAAACCTCACCATAAGAAGCAGCATATGTGTGACAAGAACCGGCGTGGTTTTATGAGAACTGTACTGCCAAATCAGGGTGATCATATTTTCCACGGTCTCTTTTTGCTGCAGTTATAACAATGTTACACCACTTATCTGACAGTACTGATGCTTAATAATGTTTGATGTACCGCTTTAACAAGAGAGCTCCAGTATTTCAGTATTCTATGAAGTCAGGGGACTTGCAAGGCCAAAATTAAAAAAGAGAGGTCCAAACTGATGCAACAAAGGGTGAGAAAGAAGCTACTATTTTTTTAATGCATGTGTGAGGTAAATCAAGTCAGTTGAAGTCATTAAATCTTATTCATATAACCCAATATCACAAATCACTAATATGCCCCAAGAAAAGAAATGGAATTAACCTCAAGAGGAGTAAGTACGGGAGGGTTCTCTCTCCAAGGACGGACAGACATGCTATAGATATCCTTCATACGCAATAGACCAATGTCCATGTGACAAAATGATACATAGAGTGTGAACATAAATGAAAAAGATGGCTCAAGGAGGAATCGAAGCAGCCTTCAGCTGCAGCCAAAAAGCTAGAGCCTGAGCCACATGACCTCCTCTCCACCATGTAACCTGGAACAGGCTACACAACCACACAAGAAGCACAACTGAAGCACCTCTTTCACACAGATATGAGAATGAAACAGGCACAGAGAGGGAGACTGAGAGACAAGAGCAGAGGCTGAATCTCTTGGAGGACGGAGATCCACATCTAACATGTGGAATGAGGCGAGAGAGAGAGAGAGAGAGAGAGAGAGAGAGAGAGAGAGAGAGAGAGAGAGAGAGAGAGAGAAAGAGAGAAAGAGGTCCCAGGACGGCTGACCGTCCAGCACAAAGAAGCCTGAGTTAAAAGCAACTTTTATTAGATTTTTAGTTTATCAGATTAAATGGCCGCCATCTAGTCTGGTATCCAATTCTCAGAATACATCCATGTTTTGAGTCCTCACTGCCTGGTTAACACCACAATCTTTCAAATTTGAAGCTGGGGTGGCAGTTTAATTTTGCTATCATTGGGCAAAAATTCCATAATAAACTTTGTGCTGATTGTAATTCAAGTGGTCTTACTGAAGACCACTAGACACCCAACACACACTAGACACCAACTCTTGGCTTTGTTTTCAGGTCATAGGAAAGAGAGCGTTCCTTTTGGCTGTTCTTTAAATGCAGATGTGCGTGTGGTACCTTGGGTGAAAGCCTGATTCAATGACAGAGAATTCTGCAGTGAAAGTTACTATTCCAGCGTTGACAACAACTGCCTACACTGCTAAGTAACCCAAAAAAGCAAGACAGCCTTACTAAAAAGAGGGTCTGCGAACAGACAAAATAAAATGTGTCAATATCAGCAAAGTGTTTCAGAGAGAAAATGTTGCTGATAGTTAGGGTCACGGCTACAGCTTCAAGTTCAAGTTTATGTAGCTAATATTAGCTAGAGCCTTGAATCACGTCACTGCCCACCACTACAGACTAGTTTGCTAGGAGGAGTGTGGGCGGCAGCTCTGGAGACGAACCCCCAGTCAGCCAGTGCAGCAACCCAAATCTAGACAACCCCAGCCCCGGGAGCCCCAATTCCCCACAGATCAGTAAACTTTCTGTTGCTGCCGTTACTTGCTTTAAGGTGAGACCTGCTTCCAAGCTTGTGCCCACTCTCCTCCCGGGGAAGCAGTCCACAGCGGTGAAGAGTAAGGCGGAGGGACCATGGGGTGGCTAGCTAGCTATAGCTTGTCTGATAAACAGAGATAGAGGGCAGAGAGGGGCTGAGTGAATGCGCAACCCCAAACTATACAACGAAATAAGATTACATAAATCAATAAATATGAAACACTGGGTTACTGAATAAGTTGCGTACATACGCATATTGTCGCCAAGTGGGAGGGGCTTAGGACAGAGAGGGGAGGGCTTTTTTTTCTTTCTAGATTTCTGTCTATATTAGCTTTAATATAAAGATAAGTTGTCAGTCTTTTCATTCATACTGTTACTGATAAATGTTATTTTATGTGAGGTTGTGTTGTGGGTACTATTAAATGTTCTACATATTTTTTTATTTCATGCTTTATGTATTTTGCTTTATGTTCAACTCTGTGTGTGTGTGTTCTCTTTTATTTGGCTGCATAAGACAAATTCCCCTTGGTGACAATAAAGTTAAAGCTGGATGTCTACAAACTATTTTGCAATATCATATCACATGAATTTAATGTGCTCATCTAACAGATCTAATGGCAAAGCATTAATGACCTCAAGTCTCAGAGCAGGTGTCAGCGTATTAGAATAAGTCCAACTGTCTGGTTGGAACAAATGAGGAAAAAGGAAAGTGGTCGTTACCTGTTGGAGCACAGAACACAGCAGAGCCGATAGTTACAGGAGTCAATGGACAGTCAGCCCTTCCATTACAATAGTATTATGAGCAGGATGGATGGTTGAGCCATGACATCAATATCTACTTATCCATGTGTCCATCTAGAAATCGGCTGAGAGGAATGTGATTAAAAGGCTGTGTGATTCATGCTTTCAATTCTATTGATCTCCTTATATAAACCATTACTGGAGCCTCAAACACTCACGCACATATCATATAGGAACACACACAGGCTAATAGACACAGAAACACACACTCACACTCACACAAGCACAGATGCTCCGTCTATATCTATAAATATCAACCTGAGGTAGACTGACTGACGACCTTATTTCCTCTGCCTCACACACACACACACACACACACACACAGTAAAGTAACGCAGGCTTTCATATTGCCAGGGCAAGCTAGACAGCTAGTTTGCTGTGAATTTAAAGCGATAAGCTGAGCAGTGGCGAGCCGTAGCTATTCCTGGACGTTAGGTGCACAAAACCGGGCACTGCCGGAAGATTTATCTCCTCCTCTGAAATTTCATTTGGGGGAAGGAATAATAAGGCATAGGAAATGAAAGTTAATCACGAATCCTTGCTCACTTTCTCCTTCCGCCGCTCTCTCCCTCTCTCTGTGTGACATTGGCTTTGAGAGCTTAGCTGAGGCCTGCTTTATTTAGTCGGGAACCTTTTGTCTTTTCTCTCCCCCCTGCAACCTTTTAAAAGCTTCATAAATCAGAAACAATGTGCACACTTCTGATGGTTTGTTGTCCCGCAGAAACTAATTACGGTGAGGAAGCCCTTCCACCAGTGTAACAAAGTAGAATGAAATGGTTCGCCGTCTAACACACATTAAAGAAGTGGGTAGGTTAGAGAGCATGAGGTAGATACATTTCTATTTCCCGTGAATCACATTTCTCAATTTTTTTGCAGTGAAATGTGATAACGTGGAGTGTTACAGTATATAGAGCAATATTGCACGTAGTTATAGAGAGTGAAATCTATTTTTTTATCCATCAGAAACAACATTACCCACATACACAGAGCGACGTTACTCTCCAGTTAAGCTCTTACTCTGGATGAAGGGATAGCTTACCCTGAAATGTAAATTCAACCGACATTTACCTCATGCCAATTTAAACCCTTTACTTTAGTTAACAAGGCGGTTTATTCCTCCAAAAATCACCACATGCTCATCCATTTTCTCCAGACGGGTCACGTCTATCATTTTTCCAACCCGTTTCAGCATTATGAAAGCGAGCTGCCACACGTCAAGGCCCAAAGATTGGCTGCTAGCCTACTACCGCTGCATGCACGAAGTTGGATGCTGGCTCAAAGAGGTGTCTTATAGCTGGGTGCCTTGTGGAATCGCACAGCTTGAGCTCATCAGTGGCTTTGAACACCACCCAAAAAACAGAGTAACTCTACCCCCCTCTCGTTCTTCTCCTTAGAGGGAAGACGTTGGGTTTTGATGTCTCTCTACCTCCTTTACGTATCAATGTGTCTTGTTTACCTGTGTACACCTCCCCTGTGTTTATCAGTTTTTACTAATAGTCTACACTAATAGTTGGCTGAATTCAAATTGCCATGGCTGTACAGCCTACACAAAAACAACACACACAACATATTTATGTCTATTGTTTTTCCAAGCCACTGTAGATGAAACCATAGCCACCTGTGCCTGACGAAGGCAGGCTGCCAGACGTCAAGGCCTAATGATTGGCTGCCACCGCCATTGAAAGAGACTGCTGCTTGCTAGCTAGCGCACCCCACAGTCCTCTGCCTCACTCCCCATTATTCGGAGACTACAAACTTGCAAAGTGTGCTGATCCAGCAGGGAGTCATGGGGCGATTTAATCTGGCTGAATTCGAGTTGATGGTCCGTCTCTGCAAAATATGACATCTACAGTAGCTTATGAAAATAGCAATAGGGGTAGTTAAAGGGAAACTTTGCCGATTTTCAACCAGCTCTGTCATTACAGTGTGGGCAGTTTGTGTAAATGAACGCTGTTTGGCATCACCCCCGTGCAAGCAGTGCCTGGAGCTTCCTTCTCATCTGCCAGCAGTGGTCCACCAGACTTGAGCGGGGAGCTCCAGGCATTTGGCATCCCCCTGTGCCGCCAGCTAGCTCAAAGCAGTCTCTTTCCATGGTGCTGTCTAGCAGTAGACTTGCAGCCAATCATCAGGCCCTGACACCTAGCACCCAGGCTTTGACATGTGGAAGTAGGTGTGGTTTGGAGTGGGTTGGAAAAATTTCCTTTTATAGCGAACTGCTCCTTTAGCTGCTTTAAGAGAGATTCTCCCCTTTGCCATTATTGAGGCAGGTTATAAAACACTCCCCCCAACCTGTGGAGTCCCAGCCACAGCTGAAGTATTTCAACACAAGAAGTCTAAAAATATGACACTTAACTTTTTGAAAGATCAGCAGATACCTCCTAATATGCACTGTGAGGAAATGATGTGACCATATTCTCCTCTTTAAGCTGATAAGTTGGCATGAAATGTAAAACAATAAGTGAGGGCTGTTCATACATCAGAGTATGAAATTTAAAATCAAATTAAAGTATGCATGAACAAATCCTTCATGATATGATCTTCAGCTCCATGAGGCAATAATTCTGATACTAACATTGAATTTAATTACTTTTTAAAGGGTTCACTAGTACTGCTGAACTCAAAATTAACATCCAGCTTTAAACCGGTTTGAGCTATTTTTGGTTTTCCTGCCTGCACATACTGTAGATACTACATTTGAATGTATGAATAAGTGATTACCTGGACATAACTTTAAAAAAATATTGCTTCTGATTAAAACGGTTTCAAATCAGTCTCTGAGAATCATGTCATTTTTTTAATTGAGCATAGCGTTAGTTCAGGCAGGACACAATGTCAAGCTCAGCTCACATCCCAGCTCCATCAGCTGATCTCACACAGCCAAGTCAACTGATGGGGCAGCGGATTGATGGAAGGGAGTCAACTGATAGATTCCTGTCTATGCAACCAATTGGTGAATCTCATTCAGGGCGCCCTGTTTAAACTGCTCTGGCCTGCCTACTGTTGCTGCTTCCTCTGCATGCTGCTTTGCAACCCGCCTCCACCCCAGCTCCTCCTTTTCATGCTGTGTCTGACTTATCAATGTCATTTCTGTTTGGCATTGATGCTGCTTAGTTCTGTTCCAGGGGGTCTTTGCTGCTGCTCTCCCTGCCTTAGGCTTTCCATGTAGGCGCATGGAAGGGCAGCGAGGTTTGCTCTCTCTGCCTCAGGTTTTCCTTGTTTGCACGTGGAAGGGCAGAGAGGTGTGCTCTCTCCACCTTAGGCTTTCCATGTAGGCACTTTGAAGAGGCTCTCTGCGTAGGCCTGAGGAAAGGCAGAGAGGCCCCAGAACAGAGCCATACTGCTAAATATAATACTGCAAATTGAAATAAAGTTTTCTTGGACTTAAGTGTTCCTGACTGAAATGTTCTTTTTTGAAAGTTGGTAATACGACACTGCATATTCTGCTATCATCGTGACTCTGTACCAGGGTGAGCAACTCTGAAACTGGTAGGTGAATGGTTGGACTTTTGCAAAGGTTTCAAAGCTCAAAAAAGGCATTCAGCACCACTTTTGTAGCAGTATTTTATCCACTCAGGGCTTCACTTGTGTCCTGGTATACATTTACTCTACTTTTTCACATCTCATTTATCTTTTCTGTCTATTTTAACCTTATGTTTCATGGATTAATATTGGACTCTGTTTAATATGCACTTAGCCTGACCTTCTGTTTTGATAACATGTAATTGAACGGGGCCAAAAGTGTCAGGACAGAGAGAGGGAAAAGAAAAGAAGTGAATTGAAGAGAATAAAACGAACAAATGAACCAAGGAGACGAGCACTGAAAGGTGTTTTTGATGCTGATCCCTTTTACAGTAACCTACAAAGCCGCTAAATTAAAATAAACTATTAAAATGACCTTCGGATATGCAGCTGCTGCATGGGTTCTCCAGTAAAACATTAAAATACACTTCATGCAAATAGGTGGAAACATGCAAAGAGGCTCCATATTAACATAGTGGATATAGGGCTGTTTATTGCTGCAGTTTATGATGGGGAACACAGAGAGTGATTTTTATATGGCACAGGGATGTAAAGGCCTCAGGTTTTATGGTTGTTGAGCACTGACAGCGAAAACCAATAGCATATTCCTCTAAAGCCAGGTTCCCTTATTGAGATCATAAGGTTTAGGCATTTATTCAGGCATACATGTGAGCAAACACACGGTTAAATACACCACAAACACCTTCTAATGTGTTAGATGGAGTGCAGTCAAAAGCTTGAATGCAACCATTAAGCAGTGGTTGATGAATCCAATTTTCTTTGAGTAAAGGAAAGCTGCTGTCTGTCATTCCTCTCAGCAAGTCACTTAACCTGAATCGCTTGTGTAAACACACTGTGGGATAAATGGGTATTATCTTAGAGGAGGCCAAGAGCCGGCAAAGCAGAGGGGTGACGGAAATAACTAGGAAAAAAAAAAAGCTATCGTTTCCACTTCCTGGACAACGAGGATGGCTGTAATGAGTATTGGTGTGTGTGTATGTGTGTTCGAGGGGGGAGCGGGAGAAAGATCGAGCGGCGGCGGCGGCGATTGGGAGAGTGAGACGGAGAAGAAGAAAAGAGAGAAAGAGAGAGAGATCACAGTAATGAGGTGTCTGGGATGCTGATGTGTTTTCAGCGATACGCAGCGTAAAGCTAACAGTTCTCTGAGCAGGGTGCTTTAACATATACGCCTCCTGACCAAGCCGAGCTGATCCAGATTGCCTCTCAGTGATTTGATTGTGGCGAGCAGAGCTGTGATTGGCTGCTGTGCTTAACGGTTAGAGTGAGGATAGAAGACTTTCTTTCTTTCTTTCTCTTACTTTCTTTTTGCTTTCTTTCTCCTGTTGATCAGTTTAAATTTCCTTTTGTCTAAGGGGCACGCCACCCATTTTATGCAAGAAGATTAGCTGTCTCTTCAAGAGGAGTAACACACTGGAACAGTTTCTATAGACCTGTTTCCACCAAACACTTTCGGTATGGTACCTTTGGAACCAACTTCAGACATGGTACCTACACTCAAGCTTGTCCACTGCAAACAGTACTCTTATATGTGGGCAGGGTTGTTGTCACTCACTGCTTCGTCCAGCACTCACTGTATTTCCTCATTACCAGTGACACAGTTGGAAGTCTGCACCTCGTTTATCGTCCACAGAACGAGGCTGCACGCTGACACTTTCAGACCAAAACCAGCCACAACTCAGCCCTGAGCAGGGTGACCGTCCACTATTGACCCATCAATGGACTACAGTGTTCACAGCTCCAACTTTTAGTACCAGATCTGTGTGCTAGTTACCCCAACAGAGGCGTGACCAAAAATGTGTACGGTACGGAACGCTCCCATCGGTACCATCCACAACTTTTCACAGCGGAAATAAAAGCTTACCTAACTGAACTGTACTGTAGGGAGCTCTGATATTACATGATGCGACGTGATAGTCAGTGCTTGTTGGCTGTTACAACACGGTGTCATTATGTTCCACTTGGGAGCCTTGTGATAAAATTCAGTGTACAGGTCTGATCTGGTGTTTGAAAAATTCTTTCTCCAGCCCAACCCTGATCTCGAACCATACCAGTGAATAAAAGGTGAGGTTATTTCAGCCTCTGCTGCACTGATTTTGACCGTTCTTTTTGTAGTCTTTCTTGCAAGTCTCTATCAAAGCAGTACCTCTAATGCTGTTTCTGCATTCTGTGTGTGGCATACAAGTGCTTTTGTTTGGCATTTTTGAAGCTCTAATAATCTCAGTATTGCTGTAGTGCTCATGTTACAAGCCTCATTTTGCCCCAGACTGTTATCATGTCGACATGAGGCTGCACAAATGACACCACTGATTTTAGATAAGGTGCACTGATTAGGAGATATCTGTGGAAGGAGCGAGTAGTTATGAAATTCCACACAAAAAACACATAAGAAATTACTGTATATGTGTCTCTGGCTCCTTTTTCGTTCCCTGCTACCAAATGCCTGCTGCATTCTAAGTGGCTATTGTTCATCTCCCATCTCACACTCATGGTAAAGATGGGCCTTGATACAGCTTGAACGCAAAAACCAAGAGCGTGGATTCTATGATGACTCAAGGGTTTTAGTCTCGGATCCCGAACACTTCAAGTTTATTTTTATTAGCAGTCGATCCCTTAAGCATTTTTCATTTTGATTGCTCCGTGCTCTGTAGTCAATACATCTCCCATTTTCCCTTCCTTCTCTTTCTACCTGTCACTTGTTCCTATTCCCTCCCTGCCTCCCCTGCTCTGTTATCTGTTCTCTCCTGCCCGGGGCCGAGTCTCCTGCCTTATGGAAAACTCCTGTCTGCCAGTGGGAGCTAACACAGCACTAACACATCACCCAGCATGACACAACAGCAACAAAACTGTGCCTGTGTGTTTATGTGTGTCGACATGGATGCGTGTGTAGACGTGCAAGTATAGATTCGTGTGCACTCTCCAGTGTGTGTGTGTGTGTGTGTGTGTGTGTGTGTATGAGTGAGTAGAGAGCACTTTGAGGCATGCATCGTTTTCCAGGCAGACAAATAAGAAAATGCGTGACAACTCTTGCATGACAGCCCTGTCACCATCCATCCATCAATCAACTTTGCGACATGCACATGCACACGGAGAGCACATGCACACACAAATGCTCATATCATGAGAATGTAGAAATATGCTGATGTAATGTCATGTCATTTACTGTCCAATATACAGCAGAAAGAGAGACGGTGAGGAACAGGTTGAAGGGTGAAGAACTGAACATGACGCCTCGAAAAACCTGTTGGCGTTTGGGCTCGCCCCATTTTTCTCCTTATTTCTGTTCATTTGATTGTCACTGGATGTTTGTAGGATGTCACATCAAATTCTGCTCCGTCTTCGAGGACAGATGGGGACAAGAAGCCACTATCTGGGCAGGTGGATGGAGATGGCGACGGAATAAAAGAAGCCGACAGATGAAAAAAATGATACCTTTAAGGCTTGTCTGCCGGTTACAATCTCACTCTTGAGTGAGCTGTCATTTCTGTTAGAATCATTTCAGGCAGAATGTGTCAGTCAACCATGCTTAATCTTACAAATACGTCACAATAGTATAGAAATTACCAACTATATACGAAAGTCTGCAGCCAACAGCCAGTTAGCTCAGGGCCTCTCCCCCGCCCTCACTCCTGCTTCTGTATCCAGAGTGTAAATCAACGCCTTAAGCAGCTAGTCCCTCTGCTCTCTCTTATCTTTAAGCCATATATTGCCTTTTCCATTCTGCAATTTCCCCAAACTTAGCCCGCCTCTCCCCTCAAGACTTATGAAGAGCAGGTTTTATTGGTCGGGGTCTCCTGCAAGTGGATTCAGAAAAGGTATGAGAGGGGCAGGAGGGAGGACATATAGATTTATTTGCGGTAGAGTCAGAGGAATGGGCTGCCTATTCAACCGGTATCTTTTTCAATTGTACACAGTAGATATCAAACTGGAGCTCCGCTGTACTGTGGAACTGTTTGGGAAAAGGTCACAGTGCTGCCTCGCTCACTGCATACAGTCAATTTGTTCAGTTGAAGAGATTCAATTCTCAGCACAAGCCGAACCGGAATGAGAGGACAAGTGTAGCATTTGAAATGTGTCATTGTGCTTCACTTACTCACTTTAAAGAATAGTCATTAGTATGATTAAATGCCTTATCTAAAACACAGAACATGATGCATATTGATTATATCATTACCATTTGTGCCATATCCAATTGATTCTACTCCCGGCGTGATATTTTTTTGCAGGAGAGCTGCAGTAATATCATTTGAGTGACAGCTGGATTCTGCGAGGCTGAGATTGGAAAGGTTGTTATATGCCAAAGGCGTGGTCATATAGATAAAATATGGTTCCAGTCATTTTAAATATTAAATGTATTATGCATGGATGGCTCTCATTCATTTTGTGCGTTTTCTAGTTTGATAAGTCCATGTAAATGGATTGTATTTTCAGCCACAGCGGGAGCCCGTTGTAAATGGGACGTCAAACGAACACTGCCATCTTTCTGGGAATAATGACAAAACCAGTGGGTGAAATTATTCTGAGACTGTTTTATGGCTGTTTTTCATCCTAAATTACATAGCTTGAAATTCAGCTTATTATAATTGCTATTTGTAAAATATGAAGTTTGAGTTTCTCAAAGTTGCTGGGGTTTTATTTTATGAGTTTTAGAGTTAAGAACCTGAACTTAAAGAAAAAAAACACAGACAGTATTACAGAAATCTGCAAGATAACAGAAATCTTTCCATTCTATTCTACTCTATGTACTAGTGGGACAGTAACACTGGTGGAACAGATCGGTAGAGCCCTCTGAGAGCAGAGCAGATTCACCATAATCTGCTGTATGATGTCAGCATGTTATTGTTCTCGTGGTTTGAGCTGTGATTAGACAGCAGATTGAAGGCATTTGTTGTGTGCAGTTCCACAGATTACTGACAGACATGGCAACAAAGAACAACCAGCACTGCGGGCCATACATCCAAGAAAGAGGGGTGGGGGAAGCTGCACAGTGATGACAGAAAAATTAAATGGCTCGTGTGTCAAACACGTTTCAGACACATCATGCAAGCTGTTAACACAGACAAGAGACAATGTGCGTGTTAATACACGTGCTAACAAAAAATGTATGAATACAATTCTGACAGAGAAATATTTTTAATCATATTCAAGTTTATCTGTGTCTGTCTGTCCAGACTCACACGTAGCCATGGCAGCAGACAATAATACTCAACTTTATTTATAAAGCCTAATATCACAAGTCACAATTTGTCTCAGAGGCCTTTACAGCATTCGACATCCCTCCTTCCTTTGACCTTCACAGCGGATAAGGAAAAACATCCCAAAATACCCCTTTAGCGGAAAGAAAATGGTAGAAACCTCAGGAGGATCAACTGATGAGGCATCCCTCTACCAGGACGGATATGATGATAATAATGATTATGGTAGTGTGGTAGCAAATATGTTATAAGTAAATATCAAATCACTGCAGTGAACAGCTATTTAAAAGGCATTTTCTTGTATATGCATGGATTTTGATGCTGGAGTTGCATTTACGTCACTATAGTGGACCCTAGTGTGTCATGCCATACATTGCCACCCATTGGCCAGGTGTTGTCAGTGCAACGCAAATCTTTAAAAACCAAGATGGCTGAAAGAAAGAAAGAAATGAAAAGGATGGAGCTGAAATAGGGGTGGGGGGTACAGGGGGGAGAAGTAGAAAGAGAGACGGGAGCAGCTGAAGAGGAGCAAGGATGAATGCTTTAGCATCCCATTCAACAGTATTATAATATGTTAAAATAAATGAACACACAAAAGACACATTTTATAGTTTCACATGATAAACATCAATCTTTAAACTGGATTATATTTCTCCAGTTGAAAACTTAAACACATGCTATCCACCCGAGCAGACTTGTGAAAACTCCATGAAAAATGCATGTTTAAAAAAAATGAACTTCAGAATTTTCTTTTCATGCCTACAGAGGAATAAGGCACTCAAGAAAGAAATCTTGACTGAGGTTGTAATAATTCATGGGATATGGATGTTGCTACAAAGAAGCCAGACAGACTAGAAGAATAAATAATGGCCAGAAAATTATTTTTGCACAACATTATGTCACAGTGAAGCTGACCTTTGACCTTTTGGATATAAATTGGCATCATTTTATCCTATCAGATATTTGTATGAAATTTTGCCTTGATTAACGTATGAATTCTTGATTTGAGGCCAACAATGGGTTTTGTGAGGTCACAGTGATCTTGATCTTTGACCACCAAATTTAATTAGTTCCTCCTCGAATCCAAGTGGACGTTTGTGCCAAATTTGAAACAATACCCTCAAGGCGCTCTTGAGAATGGGACAGATGGACAACCCAGCACATAATGCCTCGGGCCACAGTTGTCAGCAGCACGGAGGCGTAGTAAAATCGCTTCACAGTTGAAACAGCCAATCACAGACTATAATGACAGAAGTTGGTAAATGTGTATTGCAGGACAAAACCATGGCAGATTATGCAAATCTATACCTTGACTAATGTCATGACAAATATACGTAATACTGTATTACCATACACACATATTCACACTCACACACGCATGCATTAACAAGACTTACAAGAATGTGCTGATGTGCCGTCCGTGACCGATCTATGCATTCATGAGCTACTGTTTGTATGCATATGCATGCGTGCGCTGTGTGTGAGTCTGTGCCTGTAAGTGTGTTTTACTGTCTGTGTGTAGACGTGCATGAGTGTGTGTGGATACAAGTGCCCAGGCACGTACGTGTGTGTTTTCCTCCCCCTGTCTAGCGCTCTAATAGTGTGTCCTCTGGATTAAGTGATATAAATGGATAGCTTTTCCTCCTGATGCACCATCCACCTGCAGGAAAAATAGGCCCCCTGAGGGAGGAACGTCACTGCACAGGGCCAACTCTCCCTTATTGCCCCCCCCCCCCCCCCCCCCCCCCCCCCCCCCCCCCCCCCCCCCCCCCCCCCCCCCCCCCCCCCCCTCTGGAGCATGGTATTCCATGGCCACTGCTGCAGTCACCGAGGATCAGCAATGAGGGAGACAAATAGAGAAGCGGAGGTAATCAGCAATTCAGATCAGTCTCGCTGTCAGAGGATGTGGGTCATAATATGTGATGGTGTAAAAAGACAATAGGATGTGCCACCAGGAGGGAGCAAAGCCTGAACATAGTAGCAAAGACCTCCAGAAAAAGAAAAGATGGGATCATTGTTAAACTAAATCAGTCTGTTTTCATTTTAAAGAAAAAACACTTCATTAATTGGAGTATTTTCAGTAGCCGACTGTGGGCATACAATAATAACATCATTGGAGGATATTCCCATGCATGGGCACAGTGGCAGAAAAATGTTCAGCTATTCAAAACATCACTGGTAAATGTATGTTTTTTATGAAGAGTCAGTCCCGCAGAGTCTAAAAGCGAGAGCTTTATTGTTTTATATCTCTCCAACATAAGAAATCCATTACAGAGGACTGATTTCTCCACTGAAAATATCCTAGAATATGAGACCATAATGCATTGGAGCTATGACACATGTTGTGTATTCAGTTTAAGAGATTTTAGGCTTAATTTGTCCTCAGTGGAAAAACTCACGCTCTCGCTCTTACATTACAGCATCACTCTCTATCACTATATGGAGAGCCAACAAGTTTACCCCCGTTCTCTGGGGTTTGTCAAACGGCATTTCAGGAAATGCTGGAAAAATCACTACCTGAAGCAGATTCAGAAGTTGAGGGAAATTAGATTCAGCACTCGGTTCCCAGATTATTTATGATATGCCTTTAACATCAAAGATGATTTTATCTGAGGGTAGAGTTTGACTAAAACTTCATAAGTTTTGGCAAGAATTATATAACCACTGTAAAAAAATTTCTGCTGCACATACATTGCAGAAGAAATGTAGGTAAAAAGTATGTAAATGTTTAGTACAGATGACGCAGAGACGATGCAAACATGGACTTTTCCATTCTTGAAGCATTAATGTCACTGCACTGCGAGTATTTTAACTTCACGCCTGTTTTGCAGAGATACGAAAGTTACATAAAACTCTATTTTCAGGACTTTAACCTAAATTTCAATCAAAGCAAAAGTTTCTAATTTGCATCACAACATCTTCACGCCTTTTGCCTCCCCCCGGCTCTCCTCTGTCTTCCTCCTGTCTCCCTCCATCACCTCCACACCTTCGCTCACCTCGCTACCACACATCAGTAACAATCTCATTTACCGCCCCATTAATTGCTGGAATCCCAGACACTGGTGAGAGGTGTGTGTGTGTGTGTGTGTGTGTGTGTGTGTGTGTGTGTGTGTGTGTGTGTGTGTGTGGGTGTGGGTGTTCATCTGTCTGTGTGTCTGTGTGAAGTTTGGAAGTAGCAGCAGTGTATTAAGGGAGGAAGGTGAAGCAGAGAAGCTACCTAGGATGTGTCACTGACAGTAAACCTCCACCTGGTGCTGTAAAACCACTCAGAAGCCTCCCTGAGGAAAAAGAAACTCCTTATATACACTGATACCAGTGGTGTCTCCAGGAATTTCTCACAGTGGTGGCCAGATGGGGCTGCTAAAGACCAAAAGCCATAACTGAATTTCAGAAAGTCTATTATGCTGTTGAAGTATAATCCACTTAACAATCCAACAACCCGCTTACAAGCCAAACAAACAAACAATTACAACTCACCTTTGAGGCCTTAAAATCACCTATCGCTAATATTCCAACAAAAATGGTCCTGATACATTCACAAACGTCAAGATGATCCAAATCCAGTAAAATATTTAGTCCAAATAACACTCATAAATGTCCTCGGACTGCTGCTGCATCTTGTCAAATGTTCTTATCGTTCCATGTCTTGTTCATAATAACTCCAGTTTGCGTGTCAACATGGCCAGTAGCTCAGTATCAAAATGGCTGCTGCAGTTTGAGCTTTTGATGGACAGCTCACTTGACCTGATGGGAGCTCCTATGTCCTGTCCACAGCCTACAACAACCGGAGAGAGCCTGCATTGAAAGGAAAGGTCTGCCCCTCTTTTCTCATGTAAGGATCCAGCCAATGGCAAGGGGTCATCTAATGAAATTCTGAACATGATGGTATGCGTTTTGAGGAGGTATCCCTCAACATAGACCAACAGAAATAGAAATAGAAAATAAAGAGATTGTTCTTTCATTCCCCTGAGGGAAAATCCACTCTTTCTTATTAATTTAGATTTTCTAAAATGCTGGATAAACCCTTAGAAAACCATGACCAAAATATTTATATTCTGTGTTATTGTTATCTACTTTGAATTTGGACCATGTAAGGCTTCATGTTATTGTGTTTTCCAGCTAATAAATTCCAACTATAGTTGACTGCAGCATCTGTTTTTAAGAAAATATTTAGGCAGAAATAAAAACTGTCTACTTCTGTGTTTTCAAACTTCTTTAACTTAACGCCAGTAGCACTTACAGTTCACACTGTTACTTTCTACAGAGACCATGTATGTGCATGTACTCCATGTGATTCAAGATTAGCTTTATTTGTATAGGGCATTTTAGGAGAATTTTACTGGTAAGGTATCCCACAAAATTATAAATAATAATAAATAAATTGCCGGGGCAGTCAATGACTCCTATTGTCATGATATTACATTATTATTGTTTATAAAGCACTGCTGACATGTATGTTATATGTCACACTAGACGCCGATGCTGTTGTGTTACATGCCATGCCCACCACGCCTCTTTTGATTCTGCAATACCAGCATGCAATCGTAAGTCATACAATGGAGCAGCATGATGCCACCATTGTTTGGTTGTATGTTAAAAAAAGCAAAGTAGGCATAAATAAGGGACTTCCTAGGGGACCTGTAGCCCGATCTCTGAGTAAAAAGGACTTCCGCATCAGGATGGTTGTGTCCCCCTCCCCCTGGCCACCCCTTGGCGGTGCCACTGACTGATACTTATCCTCTTCATCCCGGCTGGAGCATAAGGCCGCAATCATACACTGCCACTGAACCCATGAGACACGTCAAGGTAGCAAGGTACCTTGACAAGGTGGGGGGGCTTGCGTGTCTCAAAGATCCTGTGAGCTATACTGGCGAGGGCTTAAGGCCCCTGGCAGGTCTAACCAAGCCGGGCAGGTCATGGGGGAGAATCCGGACAAAAGCAGCACTGGTCCTCCCGGTTGCGGATTGAGCAACAACCTCATCTCGGAAAACAGAAAGTGTTACAGACACTGCAAGATACAAACCACTGAACCTGGGGTCCAAACGAAGCTCCAGCCAAACCACAGGCAGTATGATGGCAGCAGAACAAAACCCACCCTGGGAATTCTGTTGCTTGAAGAAGAGAAGAAGAAGCACTGACGGATACAGCTGATAAAAACCATTATTGGTCCTTATTCTTTCCATAAATGATGAGATTAATCTAGGGAAGAGCCATTATTCGTCAGTGATTTCTAATAGTCACAAAAAAGGAGACGTAGATGAAGTGCAGAAGAGTCAGACAAAGATTCTTAAAGTTTGAGACAGTTTATATGTGGATTGATTAGTTTCAAAGAGTTTTATGTTTTCGTACATTTAGTTACTACTACTGCAAAAGTGGAGGTATACAAGTACCTGTTTTCCCGCCCTATCATCTATATACTGTAGCTGCATTCAAACACTCGTACAACTGAGACACCCACGTATCTTTTCACACACGAATCATCTTTCTATCTCTGCCTTAATGTCTTACTGTAAGATAACACACAGACCTTGGAAAACACACACACACACACACACACATAAAAGAACAAAAAGTAGAGTGGCACATTAGCAGGGGGCTGTTAATGAAGTGAGTCCCTGCTGCAGTAATGAGTGTGCAGATTTAACTACATTAGCATCCCGTTCCTCCTCAACAGTGCATCAGGTAGGGCATGACAGCGCTCACAGTCAGACACATTACAGTTATTTGTTGCAACATTGATCCAAGCATCAGGATGCTGCTGCTCTGCGAGCACAGGGGATGCAGGGGGAATTCTGCACTGAACTAGTGTAATTCTTTGAGCTTTTTGAGCTTTGTTTGTATTTGTGGTAATGCTTTGAGGAGGTTTGTTGTTTGCTGCTTTCAAGAGCATCACGGGGGAAGACTTTTCTGATCCGAAAATGTGATTTAAACCCTCTGACAGGACAAAAAAAATAAGGCTCTTTTTTCAAATAAGTCAATTGCGAGCTTGAAAGGAAAGCACGACTGCTGAAATCATCATTATTATTAGCACGTTAACACCTTAACACATTTTTTTTTATAAATCATTGTGTTGTTTGTTTGCTGAATGACATGCAAGCTAAAACGTTCTCTTTCATGGCTCAGGGTTGCCAGACTTCACAGTTCATCTAGAGCAAGAAAGACACCTCCACTCAGTTATAACCTCCGCATCTTTAACTGAAGTTATTTTTGCAATTTTACCCTCACTTTACATACACTCATGCTCTCTACAGGCAGATGCCAGTTACATTTCTGGTGTGCAATAACTCTAATGAGCATCTCTGCATGCAGGGCACATCATGTGGATACTTGGCCATGAAATGAAAGCATAATTACACCAGGGAAGTGCTTTTGTCTCTTCATTTTCTCTCATCTTCACTATTCTGTGCTCCGTTGCTCTCAGGTGGCTCCGGTTCTTACGTGAATGCACTCAGGGGCAGCCTCTGTCTGTCTCTCCGTCTTCCTCAGTCTCTCTCTCTCTCTCTCTCTCTCTCTCTCTCTCTCACACACACACACACACACACACACACACACACACACGTGGACTCCCAAAACTCTCTGTAACAATCATTGTCAGGGCAGGTCTGAGGAGAGTGAAATAAATTGAGAGAAAGGATCTGACTGTGTGATGGGCCTGAGTCCTGGATAAAGGTCAAGCAGATTGATGGTTCTAAAAGGCTCTGCGCAAGGACGCAAGGTTATGACATCTTATATCACCACTGTCACCGCCGCCAATGCCATCAGCGTTGTCTCCATCACTGCAAGTTTTATATTACCAGTAAGTGGCAAGTGGTATCTGACATTCCAAGGCTTTTGCAAATTGTTCTCTCGACAGTTCGAGTTGGTATTTCTCTCTCTCTCGCAGGTTTTAGTTTGAGATGAATAGGGATGTTTAAGTGGTGGCTTGGGACGCCGTCAAATCGTCCTTGAGTGTCATACAATAGACACAAAGCGGAGTAGAGAGGGGCGAGAATGGGAGGCGGAAAGAGATAAGAGGGAGAGGGTTAACAAAGAGGCTGTCAGAGACTGAGGCGCTTTGTCATTGTCTGGAGCATTTAATGAGCAAGAATTAAACAATGACAGCCCGTAATAACCTGCGAGCAGTGTGTGTGTGGAGGTGTTTGTGTGTTGATACATGAAGGTTTGCTTCCACGCTTATTTTAAGATGATGAGAAATACCTGACCTGTTATGTTGAGCATTTAACTGTTATTAACACCCCAAACAAAAATAGTTGTGTTCACATACCAGCAGGATGTATGTTCTTGCACACCTTCAGTTTTAATAAGTTAATTAGAGAAACATTGTAGAATGCGGTACAGATTCAGCAAAAACCCAAGGACTCACGTTAAGAGATTAATGACAACAGCTGTACCCACTTGCTTAGGATGTTAATTGCGATGTCCTCGATTGGTTTTCTGTCAGCTATCTAATGATACAGACAAAAGGCAATGAAAATAATCTTAAATGGGAGACAAAACATGACTTAGCAGACGTGCTAGCAGCTTTTTGAGAGTGAAAACTTAGTTAGGCAGTGCTTTAAGCTAAATGCTAATGTCAGCATGCTAACATACTCATAGCAACAATGATAAAATGCTGACATTTAGAAGTTAAAGCATCATGTTAAGCATCTTAGTTTGCTAATTAGCACTAAACACAAAAAGTACTTCTGAAGTTTAATTTAATTCAGAATTTAATTTAATTTATTCATTATTTGTCAATCCACACAATTCTCAGGTGGAAGTGAAAGTTGAAATGCAGCTTTCATTTATCCCTCTTTTTACACAACACTTACACAATTAAAGGGGTAGCTCAGGGTCAGCTATAATATGGCTGCTGGCACAGTTTGGGGGTTCAGTGCCTTAGGTCCCTTGGCAATGCCCAGGAGGAGAACTGGTAAATGGGCCTGCACTTGTGTAGCACCTCCCTAGGCTTCTGACCACTCAGCGCTTTCACACTACGTCACGTTCACCCATTCACCGAGGCTACTGTACAAGGTGCCACCTGCTACTCAGCTTATTCACACTCACACACCAATGGAACAGCCATTGGGAGCGATTTGGGGTTCAGTATCTTGCCCAAGGATACTTCAACAATCAATGACAGTCAATAATAATCAATAACAGTTTAAGTGTACCTGCCGTGATACATCAATTTCCAACATGGAGCTGAAGTTTTTTTATATATCTATTGAGAAAAACATTATTTTTTTTGGCACTGAACATGGGAATTGTTGGTCTATCGCTGCCTCTATCAGTTAGTTTGTGTTGTTATGTGACTTTGTTGTATTAAAGGGTAAGTTCTGATTCACCAAAGCGATCGAGGCAGCAGTAGACCAGCTGCGCCCGTGTTCAGCAAGGTAAAATGTTTTGTAAATAGAGTCTGGTGGCTTGGACAAGAGCATAGATGGGGAACTTAGGCCAAGAACTGCTTCCCCATCAGAAAGGGCTGTCTGACGGTAAAGTGAAGCAGTGAAAATATTGTTGAATTGTACACTTGAACTGCTATTGATTTTTTTTTTTTAGGTGGCTAAAATACATTTTGCTGCCTCCCCCATTCACAGTGGTACATTACTCAGCTTCTGTGGTGGTAAGCTACTCCTGCCTGCTTCTCAAAACTGGGGGCATGCTGACTACCATCTACTGTAGGTAATACACTGGCTATGAATAAGTATCTCAAACAGCCCCACTTCAAAAGAGCCATCCCTTTCGTAAGTGCTAATATCGTAGGCAACTGGAATTGCTTGTGTTTCTTGCCTACGATGTTAGCACTTACGATTACCATGACCTGGATGACTGAGAATCTTCACCGACAAGTATCCATCCCTTTACGGGATCACCATGTATTCTTCATCCTGTGAAAAACGTGAATGCCTGGACTAATTTCATCACAATCCTCACGCACAAAGATCAGAAGAATTTATCCTTTGGCATAATTTATTTGCAATCCATCCCATTGTTGAGATATTTCAGTATGGGCCACAGTAGTGGACTGACCAACAGGCCAGCATTGCAATCCATAGAGCCACACTAGGACTGCATAAAAGACCAAAGGCACGGATAGCTCTGCAAACACAAAATCTGCTGACCATTATTTTAATTCAGCTGTGTGAAATACTGCTCAGCAATACTGTAGTTACAAGTTTCCTCTACACGTTTGTGAATCACCGTCCTGTCTTTCAGTACAGTAGAAGAAAAAAAATACAGCAACAAAGGAAGGCTTTACGCTGTGATTTATGCATCGCAACATTCACACTGAAAAGGACCAGAGGAGGCCGCCCACAGCTGCTAAAAACACTTCCTTTGAAATTGTTTAAAGGACCTGCAAACATGGACACGGTGTATTTACTCATCCTGGTGTCAGTGGAAACCACGGTGAAGCTTGTATGCCAGTAAACCATAGAGGAAGTTAGCTGACACAGCTTTGTTTAAGCCTTCAACGCTATCACCGAGGTGGGTGGAATCGTGTTTCTTAGAGGTCCAAAAAAGGCAACCAATAAATACTGTACACAGATGATGCAACAAGTGTTCAGAGACCAAAATTCAAAAATGTACAAAATTAGCTAAGTCACTTTCAGGTGCAGCTTCGTACTTTACCTCCCTCCTCCACTGGAAGTACAAGGATCTCTCACACAGTTACACACAAAACAACTTCCGCACCACAGTCTCTTAATGAGCATAATCCTCCATGTTTGAATCTCACGGCCTAGTAAAAAGGTTTGGCCACCCAGTTTCTTTGCTTTCCAGCTGATTCCAATTAGATGCTCACATTAAATAATATTGTAATGCAGTGGTTTGCTGAAAAGAGAACAGGAGCGAGAGGAACAGAGCGCATTAAGGAAGCTCTGCGTCTCCAGAGGTTAATCTTCCATTTTCAGCCTAATTTACAGAGCACCAGGAAACATGCATGCAGGGAGAATGCAAAAGAGGGAAGAAAAAGCAAGCGGTAGTGCGATTAGGGGGGAGAAAGCAAGATTAGAGCTAAAGACAAGATGAGGAACAGACTGAGAGAAATAAAAAAAGGTTGTGTGGGTATACAATAAAACAGGGGACAGGCCGTAGCTCCTCCTGGATTCTGACCAGGCAGCAACGCTGCATGTAGCAGAGACATTTCATTTGCTGTCTATTTGAGTGGAAAATGACTGGTTGTGATCCAATCAGACTGCCTGTCAGAGAGACGTGTGAGTGAGCGAGCGAATATGAGGAAACGTACACAGACCAGCCTTCCCTGCCGTAAGCATCAATCTCACCATCAGATTAAACACGCTGAAATTAATCCAGACCAACTGGGCGATATGCAGATCACACCGCCGTATGTAAATGAGCAGCTGTCTCAAAGGTGGATGGAAACCCAGCTGTGTGGGTTTGTCCAAAAAAATAGCTGTCGATGGAGTCAGGAGCAGTACAGATATAGATGTCTGCCCTGATTGCTGCATCACAGGATCAAATGTTCATACTGTGTAAAACAACGGATGATCTCTTGTGGGTGAAGGCATCATATAAATGTCAAATGAGGCAACAATAACATTGTGAATATGTTGAAATAGGTCAAGCTGAGTGCAGTTGAGCTGAGGTCTTTACGCAGCAGGGTGAGCTGCATCTGTGAGGCGACCGTGTCAGAATTGAAAACACACCAACACACCAGCCGGACGACGCTTCCTGTCTGGATACACAGCACCCCCTAGAGGATAATCCAACACAGGGACTCCCTTTGTGTGTGTGTGTGTGTGTGTGTGTGTGTGTGTGTGTGTGTGTGTGTGTGTGTGAAAAGGAATGAAAGAGGGAAAGACATAGCAAGTGTGTGTGTGTGCGTGTGTGCATGTGCAGTAAGCGGTAGGCTAGGCCGAGCTGAGAGGGAGACTCAGTGACTTTATACTCCTGATAATCTGGATTAAAACCCTCTGGGACAGCATTAAACACCGCCGGCTGGGCATTACACGCGCGCGCACACACACACACACACACACACACACACACACACACACACTGGCTCTCTCTCTGTACTTCTCTCCCTTTTGGTGTGTCGTTTTTAAACACGACATGATTTCTCTTATTAAGACTGTGTGTGTACATTTGACTGACTGAAAATAAACCACTAAATTCAGGCTCTACATTTATCTTTTGATCTGAGTTTTGTCGTGTTGAATGTTCACAGTCATTTCTTCCGAACACTCTCTCGTTCTAAACACCTAAATCCTTTCATACACTTACAACTGTTGACAGGGATATTCTCACATGGAGCGATGTCAGTGTTCGATGAGATGACGGGAGGGATGGAGAGTTGGTGGGTTCTGCCATGCCTGGCCCAGCGGGGATATTAGGTTTGATTGGATTGGGGTTGGGGATTTGTGTATTAAACTGAGATTACTATGTGATCCAGCGTTTCGCAGGGAAATCCACACGGCGAGGCTCGCAGAGGGAGTCAGCTGACCTCCTGCACGCTGCCCGATTCAATTCGCCTCTGCCCTGCCCTGCTGGGTTCTGGGTTCTTGAGTCGTGTTGTGTTTACATTTCTATTTATACCATCCCATCCTGTTGTGATCCCTCTCTTTTGTTCTGTTCCCCTGCCTCTTTCCGCCGCAGTCTGTTTCATTTCATCGTTCTCAATTCTGTTCTGTTTATCCTGATCCTGTTGGCATTGATTAACTTTTCTGATTAGATGGACATCATCGGTCCGTGCCACCCAAAGCCGTAATAAATCACAACTGCAAAAGTAAACGGGAGATATCTTCTCTTTTCTTTTTTTTTTTTGCAACGAGCTACACAAGGTTGATACCACAAATCTCCAACTATTCCTTTAATTTTTTTAGATTTGGGCACAAAAATGACTGTCATGGTTAAAAAAGACAAACGCTGCCTGTCAGGAGGAAACAGGAAGCAAACAATGGTCCCCTGTGTCAAAGACCTATACTTTGTTGATCCATCAAACCACCCTGAAACGTTTTGTGGCTCTACAATAGTGTGTCTATTTATTCTTAGCTCTCCACTAAGGTTGTGATGGTTGGTGTTTTTGTACGAAACCCTTACAGTCCAGAGGTCACAGTCTGGACACACAACCAGACACACAGTATGTAGTCTGATGCACGCAACACTGAACCAAAGTTCACAAGCATAACTTCCATCCAGAAACTTTCAGATATATGCCATTAGAGGATAAGGCCGCAGATTGCTGCTGCTTGATTAATCCCAGATGGGTCACCTGGGTGAGAAGACCCCAAACCCCCTGTAACTCCCAGGAACATCACTGATGATTCATCTCATTGAATCCTAAAGATGAATCTTGAAACCAGCTGTTACGACCCATGTGCTGAGGTTAGCAAAACAAATGCATCGGCATGCAAGTCACACTATAATGAGCGCTAACGAGCTGGAGCTGGAAGACTTACCTGAAGGTTCCAAGTCAGCGGCAACAGCAATGGACAGACAGTTGTATATAAGATGAGGACAGTTGTTCCAGCGTTGCAGGGGATCTGAGTGGAAACGTTCAATGCCATCACCAGGACAGAGTAATTACAAACTGAAGTCCAACTCCTTATCCCTGCTGCTTCCATGTAGCCTTTAGACAAAAAAAGCAGAACGGCAGAAAACAATACTGAAGCAATTGGACTTTCCATTGGTATTTAGTCAAGGTGGAACAAATTGTAACACTCCTCCTAATGCACACATTTTATATTTTATTCTGTATTTTCAATTTGATAGCAGAGGACTTGTTTTTCAGTTTTATAGTCTATTGTGACCAGTTGCCTTCTGGGGAAGTGTTTGTCCAGTGTTTGTACAATGCAATACAGAAATGTTCTTTATTTTCACAATGAAAGTAGCTGAGCAAGGTTGCCAGTGGGCAAAATGCTACCTCACTCCCCAGCAAGAGGATTTTGTCAGCCTCTGACACTTGCACTACTGTCTGTTCACAATAAATGAGAAGAAATGTGTCCTTATGCATTTGGGGTTTTCTTTCCGCTGTACGGAACTCACACTGGACCAGTACTCATAAACCATGATATTAACTGAACTGTGACTTCTGTGTACAATGCCACTACTTTTGACAAAGGTCATAAGTTCTGTGCCTTGAAAAGGTCTTAGCGACTTGGAAATAAGCACATATTGTTTTAGGGCCTTCGCTTAAACTTGTGATGATGTCGTTTTAAAGTACATCACATACAAAAATAAATCTTAAATCGAGTCCCTCTTACTAGCTTTCAACCACATCGATCCTATCACATGAGCTTCATTAGGATATAGAGTTTGCTCTGTTGTCATGGAATTATAATTTTTTTCTGCATCTGCTGATGAGGGTCATGTGACATGACTAAAAGCTCCAGAGCAGCTACTAAATGGACATTGTGGTGAGGCTAGTGCTATTGTCAAGGTCAAGAATTAACTCTGAGCCTCAGTCATAACATTTTATTATACATATGTTTTATATAGCACATATTCCTGGTGTCCTGATCTGTTTTAGATGAAATTCCCAAGATGTCTGTATGAAAATATAAGCAAATGCAATAACAGAAGCTCAGTGGATTTATGTTCTATACTTGGCTTTTGATATTTTTTCATTGCCTTTTCATTTCCTATTTCCTCAGCTATATCATTGCTTATTTAATATGTTCTATAGAGCCGTTTTTGCTGTTGAATCATATTACTTTTGCTGCCGCACCAAACTAATTCCCCCACAGGGATCATTAAAGTTTTATTTTTTCTTATCTTAAAATTCAAATTTAACTTTGAGTCCTCACACCTTCGCTGCAGATTTTCACACAGCTCCCACATTCCTTGCCTCACATTCAGAAAGAACCACATTTGACTGCCAGAATGCACCACGAGACTGTGCACAATCTGCACTCGCGCTGTTTAATTCTGTTGATCTCCTCTTTCCATTTCCCTCGTTTTGTCGGTCCGTTCTGTTCTCCGACGTCCTCCTCTAATGACTCTCTAAAGTTGTGCTTAATCTGGTTAACCTGACCCCATTGTGGGACATTGTGCTGGAAGTCTGCGGTCTAATGCTTTTCAGAAAAACAAATGGCATTGTGCATCCGGTGTACTAATCTGTGTGTTGTCTGAGTCCGCAGGGTTGTGTGGGTGCATGAGAAGATTAGAGCTCACAATGGAAATCAAGATTCAGTGAAAGTAGATGTGTGACAACTCTGTCATAAGCCACGGACATGAATCCATAGTGTTTACAGTTGGTCAACCGTCCACCAGCCTTTATCCCTCACTCTCTCACTCCTCCTCTCTCACGATGCACAGCGGTAGCAGTATTGGGCCTACCGAGTGGGTCATTGATTTTCTGTCAGCAATGCAAGGGCTGAAGCCCATTAGGCCAGGGCCAGACAGACGGACAGATGTGCACACATACACATACGCAAACTCACACACACAAAGTTAGGCCATTTGAAGTGCCACTGCGTGCATCCAAATCAACTCTGGGGGTAAAGCTTAAGATTTTTCTGGATGCAATTCCACTGTTACATTCAACCAGGCACAGATAAAGGACATCTGCAGCAATTTAATGTCACACTGACTTAAAGAGTAACTTCATACAAGTCTGTAAAGCAGTGTTTCATTGTCATCTCTAGTTGGACCTTTGTTTCACCAGTAACCACACCCAGTATAGAGCTATGATGGGGCCAAAACATTAGGCCCGACTCTAGTTGAACTAGAGATATTCCTAACGACTCATGTCCCTGATGTTTAAACCGAAATGAACACTTAGACTGGTCAAGTATTTTAATCACAAGTAAACACTCAGAAAATAGTCAAAATTGAGCACAATTTAATCTGCAAGGTTTAACACTATCCAAAAAAATAGTGCAGAGAATGGAAGAGCCATTTTTGAGCCAAATCATTAATCAAATGCAAATTGAAACACACCACACACACACACACACACACATGTCGAGGCCTCTCAGGATCTCCCATGCACCCAAAAGCACTCTCTCATTCAGCCTAGTAAGAAGACATCCAGCCAGTGCAAGTGTGTGTGGCTTGGACATACTTTCCACACTGAATGTCTGCCGACAGCTGTGGTCAGGCTTGTGGTTGTCACGGGGATGCCCACGCGGTTCCACCCACTGAGTCTGAGAGCACGTTTGTGTGTCACCACCGATCCAAACGCTTCCCTTTTTCCACTGGGTATCTCAGTAATAAGTTGAACCGTTTAGTATTTCTGGTGCCATGTAGCAGCGTTTAATTGACTAGCCAACTAATTGGGCACATCCCAACATAACCCACATAGTTTCTGACCAAGCTGAGCCCAAACCACTGCAGCAGTTCTGGACCTGAGCCCTAAACCTTTAAATCCACAGTAAAACCTTTAAATCCACAGTAAAAGCAAGAAAACACATTAAAGTCTTTATTACAAGTTAAATTCTTTTCAGAGTGTTAAAATACATTTGTGGCACGATCTTCTACATGGACCTTCTTGTATTAAATATTCAGTACATTCCGAAAACTGTTATATGCCATATATATTAAACAGAGATCGAATAACATTTCTCTTCAACCCGGTCTCACTCCGAAGTCGAAAACCAACGCTTGTTCAGTGACTTCCAGCGTCAGAAAAAAGCCATTCTTTGCGTCTGCATTATACGCCACGGGTCACTGTTATGGTTTCGCAGCACCTGGCGGCATCAGGGGTTAATTCATCGACGCAGTGCATTTATATTGAAAGAGACTGTATGCAAACTGTACATTTCCTGTGAAAATGGAACTGTATTTTGAAAGCAGACAATACATGTAACAGGCAAAAGTTGACACAGCATCCAAGCACGTCAATAACCAAGGTACCCAGGGTACCTTGCACGTCATATCTCGACGTGGAGAATCCATGACTAAACGTCGATATGTGACGAGGTCGGAGTGAGAATGTGTTGTTCTCTTCAATAATGAGCGATGGGAATCAGGATGAGTCAATGGCCACACAGCACATACATTATTTAGGACATTAAACAGAGTATAATGTCTGCATAAAAACACCCCCAGATCCCGACATCAGACAAGTTTAATGTTCAAGCAAGCACTTCACTGGAAGCATAGTCATGACTTTATTAGCAGCAGATTTAAAAAATAATGGTCAAATCAGAGCAGCACAGGCCAAGATAACCCTTAATTTTTTCCTCCACACAGCCAATTTGTGACACAGGCTTTTGTGTCAAAAATTTGTAATTTTCAAGCCCAAGCTGAGACACCCAGGGGAAGTCACTTAAGTAATTTTCTTAGACTTGATAAAACTCCCTCAAGGACCACAGAAGACCTTATATAGCTATTTTCACAGGCTGTGTGGTACTTCCTGTGACTGATAATTTGCCATGTTAAATCTTTGGTGCGTCACTTTAAGTATGAAATAGTGTAGCGCCAGCATGTGAAAATGTTGTAGGTATACATACAGTAGTTACACAGTCCCAACATTGCATTACGTCATTACTTTCTTCTCTCTCTCCCTCCCTCTCTAACACTCTCTGAAGGACATTTGGTTGATTGATGGTGGTCCAGGCGTTTGTTAAGAGGCTCCAGGTGGAAAGCTGTTATCAGCTGTAGGCCACAAGATTACCTCCAGCAGCTTTCTGCTCCAACTTTTCCCTCCTAAATCCTCCCATTCACAAGCTGCTCCCAAGACACACACACACACACACACACACACACACACACACATACAAACACGCACACCTGAATGCACTCTCAAACACACAACTTCGTGGACTTTTGCGCAGATGGTGACACACACACACACACACCCACAGCACAGATTTTTTTTTTCCGTTTGATGTTTTCCCACCATATTTCACACTCTCTTCATCTTTTCCTGTCTTCTTCTATTATTTTCTGTCCCTTAGGTCAACATCTTTAAGTCAACACGGCGATGCTGAATGTTGACTCAAAAAAGACCTCGGACTAGCACGCTTTGGTCCGACTCTCCTCCACGTATTGACCCGTGGATTCAATCTGCCTTACATGTACCTGTCACTCTGCCTGATCTCCAACTGTTTGAGCTGTTAAAATATTAACAAAGGGTATTTTCTGTCTCGCTCTATGAGCTGCGCTCTGTGACAGGTCTGACACCGTAATATGAGAGGAAGTTAACACCTTTAAAGAGTTTAGCAGCAGCCACAGCGGGAGTCAGTGTAGTCACACCTTTCACCTTCAGGCTGATTTTGACAGGATGGTTTACTGCAGTGCGGACTGTTATCCCAAAAAGCATACAAACGATTTAAAAAAAAAAAAAAAAAAAGATCACCAATATATTGAAGATATTTGGAGTGCAGTGTTTCTTTTTTAGATTCACCGTAAACTCCTCCTGTAAAGTTGATTCTGGCATTAAGGAAGTGATGATGGAGGGGCTTCCTGTAGTAATAGCAGTATGCAAGAGTAGGTTTAAGTAAGAGAGAGCTCGCCGACAGGCTGGCAGAGACACAGAGCGGCCCTTGCAGGCTGTTAAAGGGCATAGTACAGGGCCTGGTGGCAGCAAGATGGATACACAGGCTATTATGCAGGCAAAGGAGATAAAAGCAGCCAGGTTGAAAGACAAAAGTGCTATGAAGTCAGAGGTAGTACTGGATCAAGGTGACTGGCAGTGTCAGAGGACAGACAGAGCTGCAATGCCTCAGTATTTAAAGACAAAATAAGACATAAAAGGTGCTGTGCGAACAGTGATAAAACTAATATATATATGTACGGGCTAAAACACTATTTTTCACCACCAGCTCCTGTGGTTTGATTTGTTACGAGGACAGGCCTGGGACTCAAGAGAGATGTTCAGTAAGGTGAGAAAAAGAAGTGACCATTTAATCACTTGCTGCAATACAGTCAATACTGGCTCTCTGTCTTGCTTACTCTTTCTCTGTGTCACTCTGTACCTGTGTCCCATTTAAGAAGTTGCCTTTTGCAAAGTGTACATTTAAAGACTGAATAACTGGTCAGCATGTCCGTCCCGTTCATGGGGCTCTTCCAAATGGAGTTAAATTCAGGTGGTCATATGTCACCAGTAAATATATGAAATGTTCTGCACCACTGAAAAGCAACTAAATGACAAAAGTAATGGGGGCAAAGAATAAATACTGTATACTGTACCATTACCTTGGTGCACTGGTGCATCATGTATTGACGGCGTGGCTGTAGAGTCAGCAGTATGTCAATATGTTGGTCTGTCGGTCAGTGGGTCCACCACTTTAGTCCAGACTGAAATATCTCAATAACTACAGGATGGACTGCCATGAAATCCACCGTCAGACACGTATGGCCCCCAGAGGATCGATCCTGATAACTTTGGTGATCCCCTGACTTTTACGAGTGCAGTTTTTACAAGATATCGCAACAACTACTGGAAGGATTGCATTGGAATTTGGTGCATACATTAATGTTCCCCTCTGACTTTGATTTGACTGCAAAACTAATGACATTCCTATCAGCTTCAGCTGTACTTCAGTGGTAATTAGCAAATGTTAGCATGCTAAACTAAGATGGTAAACATTGCAAAGATTACACTTGCTAAACATTTAAACATCACCATGTCAACATTGTCACTGTGAGCGTATCAGCATGCTGATGTTAGCATTTAATACAGCCTCTCAAAACTGCTAGCATGAACTCTGAGCAGCAAATTTACAAAAGATTTGTGTGGCTTTAGAAGCTGCTAAACTTCCACAAATTATATCAAAGGCAACAGCTTAATTTTCAAAACACCCACAAAGGTTGAAATGGACCTTTGTACAGCAAGTCAGAACAGGTTTGCATCCGTAAAAAGTCTAGAGAGTTGCTGGGAGTGCACAGTCTCATTTCATAACTCAGATAGACTACTCTTCAACTGGTTCAATAGTAATATTCAGGTGGCTGATGATGATGAAAAGGAGATGAAATAGAGGATGAAGAACACACACAGATAGAAAGAAAGTGATAATGAGCAGACAGAAAGGGAAGCCAGCTGAGCCTCTTCAGGTAGCCGCGTTGCATTTGGCAAAGCAGCTACCTGAAGGGAGAGCAGGGACAATCTAGGGAGGTACCTCCAGTGGAGAGAAGCAAGGGAGTAAATTTGTCTTCCAGTTTTGTCTCGTATTGCAAATTTTTGCAACAAATAGAACAATAAGATTCAACAGAGGGTTTCTGTGTATCATGTGTTTTACTGGATGATGGATTTAAAAAGGCACACGTAAAATGCAGACTTGGTGTGCAAAGGCCGTAAATGTGTTGCCGAGCTAACAGCATCTGGGTGTGCTATTTACACGTATTTAAGCAAGGTAATATGTGTGCACTGGCGCAAAATTGGCCCTTTTCTATGCAAATAAGCCTCATTGCAAAAACAGCCCAATTCACAAAAAACAGTGCTAATAGCCACATGCAATTACAATTTAATTATTAGCATCTTCAGAGATTTAGTGGTAACTGAGGCATCTGAAAACACCTTTCAGACAACCTTTTCAAGCTGGCATATTTGGTCTGATTTAATGGAGACACACATATGGTGACCTAAACTGTTGCACTTTATGATCATGATTTTATACCTAATATTTATAATTATGATTTTCGTCTGTATGTTACATAGTTGTTTGATTTTATGATGTATAGATTCATTGTCTTGTAAATAAAATGCATTATTATTATTATTTATAATTTCCAGTGATCATGGCAGCAGAGATCATAGCCAGGCAATGGCATCATAATGCCAGGTATGCATCTGCACCTCCTCCGTCAGGACCTGTAGCTCACGGTCTGAAAATTTCAGTTTTTGGTTTCTCTCTGACATTTTTCTGCCTACAGAGTTTTTGGCGCAAAGGCAGCCTTTATATTTTGCCATATGGATAACTGCAAACAGATCCAAAAAGAGCATATTGCACTCAGCTGCAAAACTTTATGGGCATATTTTCACTGTAATATCATTAGTGTGATATCCTTTGTGAATCAGACTTTGAGACAGGGCGGACAGCGGTTGATGGCAATTTATGGTGCTATCAGCAGTCGCAATCCGTTCTTTGCAAAGTTGCCCATGAGTCTTGTCACCTCTGAGATGGCCTTTCGAGTACTTCTAGTTTTGTTTCTGAGAGACAAGGGGTAAAAACTTATAATACTATGACGAATCATTTGTCGACGAACTCATTTCGGGAGGCTTCAACTTGGTAGGCCACATCTGTCAAAGGAGGTGGCCCCTAAAATGGGACACAGTGTCTGTATCTGTCCCACTCTCTCTCTCATTTGCATGCTCTCCACCCGTCCACCCCTCATTGCACCGTGGCACTTCTGGGTCAGTCTTCTATCACGACAACAGGCAGCGGTTCAAACTTGGAGAATGACTTGAGTGCAAGGACAGAACAGGCAAGAGTGAGGGGGGAAAAAACAAAAAAAGAAAGGGAGACAGACAGAGAGGGGGATGGATGAAGTGAGGAGAGGAGACATACGGACGGACACAGTCCAACAGACGGAGAGCTATAGGGACATTTGGAGGATACATGAGGCAGTTATGAACCTATTTGGTTTCTTCTACAGGAGCGCCCGAGTGTCACTAATGGCAAAGTAGGGGCTGGTAAACACATTTCTGTGACGGCACGACACTGCCGAAAAACAAATTAAACTCTCTTCTCGCATTTCACACCCTCTCAACCCTTTTCTCTCTGTCTCCCTCAATTACTCATTTCTTGCCGTTCTGGTTTTCCATCTCTGTCTCTCTCTTCTCTCAGTCTTTCTTTTCCTGTCCATCCATCTCTTTCAACCTATCCCTCTGTCTTGTCTCTGTCTTCCTGTCGCTTCCTCCTCATCCATTCCTCGGGCTCTACCTCCTTCTCTCTCCTCTCCTCTCCTCTCCTCTCCTCTCCACTGTGTACACCCAAAAATGAAAAACAGGGCCATATGCGCGGGGACAGCTAGCAGTATTGCGCTCCTGATGTTCCTGCTGAGGCAGTTAAGCATCTCTCGGCAGACCGCGCCCACTTCAGCCTTGCCCAGGACATGGGGACAGTTGGCAAGCACTGCAGCTCCAAACAACACGGTGGCTGCTTTCTGGCTGCTTGTACTGTGATGAGACTGGGAGCAGGAGTGTAATGAAGCTTCTGGGTCCTTGTGTAGACTCGATACCCCGTGTACAATGGCTGTCTAAAGCAGCTGGTGCGGAACTGGACGAGAGGTGTGTATGCACCTCTTGCAGGAGGACAAATGAGGACGAGAACGGATTTCATAGAGGATGACTGGCATGGCCTGTGTTGCTATGCACACAGAAAGACACAAATTGTATGTACAATAAAATACAGGCCCATTAGTTGCCTTAACTTGTCACTTCCTGCATCCTAAAATGAATCCTTTCTTCAGCAGCTAGATGTGAAATGGCCTCAAACTGGAATTTCGGCATCTTATGAAAGCATGAAACTCAGCATTAGCCTCTCCAGAGCATCCCCCTCTTTACTCATAGCCTTTACTGGGGTTCAAATTATTTCTTAACGCACAGCTTACCTCTTTCTGACCTTCACTTCAGGAGAGATTTACGCACATGTGTGTGTTTGTCACTTCACTTCACACTCATTGCCTGTTGTCCTTCAAAATATCGATCTCGGAGTCACATTTTCTTTCTTTCTTTCCTTCAAAGACATCAGAGCACAAATGCCTAATCTGTTTGACACTCTAAAGCACTGGTAATGTATCCCCTGACCCTTGCAGTATTAGAGGATAATTTAGTGTGTAACATCACACTGCTTTCAAGGTATTTTGGAAGCTAATCTACCGTGCTTGTAGGGTACTGGAGTTTTCAAATGGCAGATGCTGCACAATGCAGCACTATGTTTGGGTAAATTGCACAATAATGGCAGTAACAAACATGATGACAATTAAAAAAAAGTCTAAAAAGTCCTTGACTATAGTTCTAGCATATGAGTGACTCAGGAGAGTTTTTGCAGCAATATCTAATAATTTTATCTTTTTTTTTTCTTTTATACTAGTGAGGACATGTGGCATCATTCAATAGTGTCAAATTTTGAATTTCCCCTTTGTAAAACACCCATAGCACCCAAAGAATTTAGGTGACGTCTTTATTATCTGATATTTAATTGTTTTGTGCTGTCCTCACAGACCGACACATGAAACTTTATTAGTACAGAGACAGTAAATATGACTTTTTTGTCACTTAGGTTTTGTAATGTATTTCCACTGAGACTAACTGGTACATGTAGCTCTTTGAAATTTTGGGAATATAGCTCCAGATTCTTTGCTCAAAACTGTAAAGTGAAGAAGAGGAGCTGCAGCAGGTGGCAGTGAACAGAAGGAGTCTGATTTTGAAGTTGGATGTTTCTCAGTGTAACTTGAATCTGGTGTACTACTTTTATGCCAGTTTTACCAAACATGATGTAAGCAAAATTTTGCATGGTATGTAATGTTTGCTCATGAGAAAGGCAACATTAAATTGATAGATTTTTGAAATTGAAAGGGCTACTAGAATATTTGCAATTATTCAACCCAATTGGCAGAATAAATATTGGCATTGTATCTTTCTGCAAACCATGGACATGTTACATTTGTACATTTCATATATAGCAGATATGTTGAAACTTTACATTCCTCTGTGTTTCAAATTTTAATTTCATATTGGGACAACTCTGTAGTTAACATGTGGCCTACAAAAACTGTTAGGTTAGGAACTCATACCCACTTTTGTCAATAAAAACACGGCTGGAAATGTCCGGATCTCTCAATGAAAAATGCCTGATTTAGTAACTTCAAATACAGGTGGAAATTTCACAAGGTCTCATTAAAAAATACCCGCTTTTGTGGCAACAAACATGACTGGAAATGTCCCAAACTCTAGTTAAAAAAACATTAGCTTTGTTTGCAACAAACATGGCTGGAAATGTCCCGAACTCTTAAATAAAATACCTGCTGTTGTCTCTTGAAACACAGCTAGATATGTCCCGAACTCTCTAGAATAAATACCTGCTTTTGCTGCTACATACATGACTGGAAATGTCCTGAACTCCCATTAAAAAAAATACCCATTTTTGTCCATACACATACAGTTGGAAATTTCAGCAGGTCTCCTTCTAACCTCTTATTAAAAAATAACCACTTTTGTCACTACGAGCACAGCCTGAAATGTCCCGACCTCTCATTAAAAAATACTTGCTTTGTTTGTTACAAACATGATTGGAAATGTCCCGAATGCGCTGTTAAAAAAAAACAAAAACGTCTCTGTTGCTGCAAACACAGCTGGTATTGTCCCAAACTCGTATTAAAAAATGCCTGCTTTAGTCACCACAAATATGGCTGGAAATGTCCGGAACTCTCACTTTTGTTGCTACAAATATGGCTGGAAATTTTACATGCCCTCAATAAAAAATACCAGCTTTTCACTATCCACCATCCTCTCTTCCTCCTGATGAGAGACTCAACTCAAATACATGCAATCTGAACTATGTCACTTTTGAATGTTGATATGATACATACCAAACACACAAAGGTAACATATCCTTTGTTTGCAAAAACACACAATGCCAACATTTTATTCAGGCGATTGGGCTAAATTATTTCACCTCACTACGATTTTTTCCACCCTTTAAAAGTGGGTAGATTGTATTCTGCATGTGAAATATGTGATTACCTTTATTTACATCCCTGGACGACACATGCCACATTAACCATCACATAAAAGCGTAATGTTATTGTGCAGGAAAACAGGTTCATAAGCCACAATAGTGCTACTGTACTCCTTGTACATCAAAATACAGCTCAAGTGCTCAATGAGGCCTTGTTTTGACACCACATTACACTAATGCTGACAGTGTGACACAGCTGCTATTAGCTCTTCATCCAATCTTCCTTTCCTCTTTCCCTCCCTCCTCCCTCCTCCTCCCATCACACCCCACATGCATTTGGTTATCAGGAAAGGTGTCAGAGGAATGTGCTTAGCACTTACAGCGAGTGGTGTGTGTAGATATATATATGTGTGTGTGTGTGTGTGTGTGTGTGTGTGTGTGTGTGTGTGTGTGTGTTGCCTGTATTTAGCGAGGTGACACTTTGGATCGACCATGCGCTACTACAGGGGCTGATGCCGGTGTGTGAGGGGTTGCATGGGTCACTAAGTCACTAACTACTGCTGAGGGAAAGCCAGTAGGGGGTTGCTGATGTTTACAGGGGCCCTCTCTAACACCTATACTGAGCTCACAGTGTGCATGTGTGCGCGAGCCGGTGTGTGTGTGTGCTAACCTCTTCCTGGACTTTAATTCTTCCGAGGAACATTAGTAACAGACCAGAACACTCCCATCTGCCACTGCTCTGTCCTTCGATCTGCCTCCCATCCTTTTTTCTCTCCTTGTTTAATCATCTCTAAGCTCCTTCTTCTCCACTCGCTCGCTGTATCAGTTTCTAATCAGTGGCTCCTATTTTCTGTTTTTCGCTTTCAAGGCCTCTTTACTCTCTTTTCAGAAAGGTTCAGCTGCTCCTCTTTGGGGTTTTTCCCATTTCCTCCTCTCCTCATTCTGTCATTCCCGCCACCTGTTCTTCTCGATGTGTATCCATGTACCGTGTCCCTCCCAGTGTGTTGCCATCCACCTCTACACCTCATACACATCTCAATACTTCCGTTCATCTTCACATTTTAAACTTAAATATTGGATGCGGCACGAGCAAAATGCCACCACTGGGGAGAGCTGTCTTTGTCTCTGTCTCTGACTTTCAGTCTAAATATTTATATATATATCTCACTGTTTCTGTTTCTTTCCCCTCTCTTACACACACACACACACACATACACACACACACACACACACACACGCACACATACCCCTGCCTCCGATGTGGTGAATAGTAAAACTGAACACAATAAACGTTATCACAACAGCCACTGAATTCGGAGAGATAAGAAATTCATTAGGCGCCAGCTTGCTAATGACGTGCAAAGAGATGAAATTATGGCAAGGACAAAAAGGATGTAAGAGACGGGAGTAGGGGAGGAAGGAGGGGAGGAGGTGAAATGAAAAAGGATGTGCGGGAGAAAATGTTCCCCAGGATGGTACACCGTATCATGGCGTGCCAGCTCGATTGGCTTGTGACCTCTGCGAGTCAAAGAATTAAACAAGGTCTCATTCACATGACAACACTGTTTCCTTCTTCTTCTTCTTTTTTATTATTCCCAGTTTGTGCTTCTTTCTTCCTCTCTATCTGTCTGATATTACTCGCCATACGCCGCTGGGAAATCGAGGTTGAAAGTCGAAGCACTCATGCTCGCATTCTCTTATGCGGCTTACTGCTCACATGCTACTCAAGGTCACTCTAAGCGCAGGCCGCCATTAACTAATAATGGAAGTTCGTAACCTTCTGCCGTGGTGCAACGTGGGCAAAGAGAAGGTGAAAAAGAACTGGGGCTTCTCATGTTGAGGGCTATTACCCACCTGCATTTAGTGTTGAGGACAAAACACTACAGGTCCATCTGTGGCACATCAGAAACAGACTACCATAATCCCAATGTCAGTGCCTCAGCATGCTTAGCATTCCCTCTAACACACACGCGCGCACACACATACACACACACATCAGCCATCTGGTGCCCATCCTGCCCCATGTTATACCCCCCTCTGCCCCGTGCTGGATTACCCCCTCAGTATTTACATCTTGCAAATCCAGCCAGCGGCCTCTGATAGGGGCCATCTGTAATCTGAAGGTCATATTTGCAGCATGTGTGTGTCCGTGCCTATGTCTGTGTCTGTGTGTTCTCGTGTGTGTATCGGCCTGTAATTTGTTCGCGCTCAGTGCAGGGACAGTATCAGCATCCGCGACATCTGTTCAACACAGGGCCTACACAGCACAACTGAGCACATCATCTGCACCGCACAGCACAGGGATGAAGCAACACACACACACACACACTGTATGCTCTCACACACATGTGCGTGCATGATGTTGGTATGTTTTTCAGGTTTTATTATGCTATTAATCTGTTCGTACAACTTCTATTGCATATCTGGCCGTGCTGGAATCCCTCCTCTGTTGCTAGTTTGCTCATTTCACTTTTTTTCTCATCCGAACCGAGCATAAAAAAAAAAAGACTACAAACTGTAAAGCCCTTTGAGGCAAATTTGTGATTTGTAATTTGAAGCCATTAAGAAGTGCTTTAATGGTTGTACAAACTGCTGTTCTGGTGCCCTAGCGGTTAAGACGCATAACAAATACTGAGATTGCAAAACCACCCAAGACAATGAGTTGTTCTGAGCCAATATTAGTGTTATTTCTAATAGTACTACTGGGTCATTAATCCAAATTAAATATGGTATGCTTTCGAACTGTTATTATCTACTCAGGCTCTTTTTAAATTGTTATGTCGCTATTTGATACAGATTGTTAATAACATAATTCCCATAATTCACTCGTTTGTTAGAGCCTCCCTATCTGTTAAATGCTTATGTCTTTCAAAAACTTCCTGTCGATAATTTAGACTCAATCTGAACTCAAAAGATGTCATCAGGGGGCCCAAGTTGGGGGCCAGTGCTCTACATGACTAGTAAACTGACCTTTATGAGTAAAATTGGTGGAGTGAACCTTAAAATGTGGAATCTAGTTTGTCAGGATGGTAACAGAGCTCTCTCGTGCTGTACACATGTGCATTTAAGTAAGTGTTTGTCTGCACATGAGCACAGTTGCACACATCTGCGTGTGGTCAGCCTCAATCGAATCATCTCTGTTTCACCCAGAGAGACGCCACAGCAGGCAGAGGAGAGGCTCCGAGGCTAAATATTGGAGCCTGAATGCCCAGTATTTCTTGCCAACGATGACAACAACTCAAGTGGGATCCACGCAGAGTAGGAGAACAAAAAGACTGAAATGAATTTACAGCTCACCCGTTGGGGGATGGATGTGCCGAAGATGAAGTGATGATCATCTCTGTTCTCTGCTAAAATGAAATATGACGGCGAGGGAGCTTGGTGCCATTTCCTGCCTGGCACAGGAAGCGCCCATCTGGAGCTGAGTGCTGTCTGTCCTCTGTTGTTGTGTTGCATGGCGTTGTAATAGCTCTTGTCACTGCTGTTCCTGTCCTCAATGCTGTTATTATTTCTGAAGCACCACACAGGTCAGCTGTGGGAGATGGGGGGGAGAGAAATGATATTCATAGTTTAAGATGCTGCGTTGCTGTGGAGGAGAGGACTGGTAAAACGGTCAATAAGTGAGGAGTTTATTATTTGAACTGGGAAGAGGGGAAGGGGGGTAACAGAGGCAGCGGAGGGGAGTCTGTAGGAGGACGAGCAGTGAGACGCATGCTGGCAGCTGCCCGTACGACTGTCACATCCCACCGCCCGCCAAAAAAGCAGAAGGAAGCCACTCGTCATCACCGTGACAACCAACGCGTGACGAGAGGAGGGAGGAAAGTTATCCATCAAAAAATGATGCAGGGATGAGTGCACTCCTTCGTCTCTCTGCTCACACACACACATACACAATGCCATCATATTTCATTTGGGTCATCAGGAGCAACTGTCTCCAAGAGGAAATCTCTGACTGAATCTCATGCTTTCCCCCACTCAACAACATGATAATGTATTTTCCTCTGTAACAAAGTGACTGCAGCCCCCCACAGGGATAATGTTCAGAACACACTGACAAACTGAAAGCACAAGAGGAGGGGTAACAGCAATTCAAGTGTGAACTAAAAAACACCCCAGAGCCAGACACTGTCACACTGGAGGCGAGCGTGTTGTTGTGCTGAAGACAAAAGCATGAATTCATTTGAAGGAAATTAACCTATAAACCAGAGATTAGTCTTGTCATACATGGGGATTTTTTTTTTTACATAACCATAAACCAAAGAAGCTGACTGTGATGAAGATGTAAACATCACAATGGCTAAATTTAAAAACCAAAATGCTTCTTATGTCACACAAATGCAAATACACTCAATATTTCTGCTGTAAAGCAACAATTCCCAACCCGCCAGCGCACCAGATGGATTTCTCCTCCTTACTTATACAGTTAATAGAAACATGACCTATAGCAATCCATATCAAGCAGCTACATCTACATGTAGCAGCTAAAACTGCAGACTGACGGTTAGGGATCACAGGAGAAAAAGCCTGAAAGGAAGGCTACTGTACTCTCTGAGGCTTTGATGCATGAACAAATAGGAAGGGCTGATAACTGTGAGTGTTGAGCACCACCCAGTGGTTGATTGTGTGCTCAGTTAAAGCTCTCATTGAGAATAAACACACACTTAGGGCCTGTTGCTACACAGGGAAATGGAAAATCCACATTCAAATGAAGCTTGTACTTTTCAGACTTTACAACAATATGGTCTGACAAAGAGAAAATGGGCAGTGAGCAGTAGTTCTCTATGCGAAAATGCCCTGTTAATGCCAGAAGTCAGAGGCAAAGGGGACGTGGCCGCTTAAACTTGCATGTTGTATGTATAAGATTGTGAACGGATTGGCACCTCCACCCCTGAGTCAGTTGTTTGAACGTAAATCCACCAACGGTACCAACTCTAGAGCAACTACAAGAGGAGACTGCGCAATTCCATTTAGGCGCACCTCCTTCTCACAGTCTGCTCTGTCAGTCAGAGGCAGCAAAATCTGGAATGGCCTGCCAACTTCCATAAGAGACTGCTCTTCCTTTCTTATATTTAAAAGGCATTTAAAAGACTGGCTCAAGTCTAACTAGACCTGTAATCATTAACTGTATGTACTTAGTTCCCCATGCCGCTGCACATGTTCCCTCACTGACATGCGCAGTGACATGGGTAAACCATAAAAAGCACTGCAACACTTTACAAGGTACTACCTCTTCTCAAGTCACTTTAGCACTGCAGCACTTTAGATATGTACTACTACTTCTTAACTCAGTTTGCATAACTCCCAACAATAACCCGTGTTCTGGTCTTTGCATTGTTGCACCTCCATTCCATTTACTCTCATCTGACAACTAACCCAACAATCTGACAACAATCTCTATAAGCAGAACACTGCAACACTTTCCATGAGCACTGTAGCACTTTATATCCATGGTTTCGTTGTGTTTCTTAATCCATCTTAGCACAACTCCAACAAGAAACCTTGCTCTGGTCTTTGCATTGCTGCACCTTCATCTCAATTACTCATCCCTGACAGTTCATCTTGTTTTTAATTGCACCACACATAATGGTTTTTGTTATGTATAACTGTCTGTTCTATCTGTCTCGGTAGTATTGTATTGATTGTCCCTTTCTCAGTGTCTTGATATGTTGCATTCTTACTTCAAATTTTATCTCTCCTATGTCCCTGTTTTCTGTTCTGTTTTGTTTTTGTTTTGTCTTGTTTTGTTTTGTTTTTATTATGTATTATGACCCTTGTATGTCTCAATGGCTCTTAACACCATGCCGGAGGACTACGGTTGGAAACTAGCCTTTGGCTAACACTGGCACATTTACAGTAATGTATGTTTAATGTGCACTGTCCTCTTTAAATAAATAAATAAAAAATTTTTTAAAAAAACTGGACTGGTTCAAGATGACAGAAAGGCAACAGTAACTCAAATAACCACTTGTTACAACCAAGGTCTGCAGAAGACCATCTCTGAACCAACAACACAAACCTTGAACCTTGAAGCAGGAACAGGAAACTGAGGCTACAGTTCACACAGGCTCACCAAAACTGGACAATAGAAGATTGGAAAAACGTTGCCTGGTCTGATGAGTCTGGATTCCTGCTGCCACAGTCAGATGGTAGGGTCAGAATTTGGTGTAAACAACATGAAAGCATGGATCCATCCTGCCTTGTATCAACACTTCAGGCTGCTGCTGGTGGTGTAATGGTGTGGGGGAGATTTTCTTGGCACACTTTGGGCCCCTTAGTACCAACTGAGCATGGTTTAAACACCACAGCCTACCTGAGTATTGTTGCTGACCGTGTCCAAACCTTTATGACCACAGCGTACCATCTTCTGATGGCTACTTCCAGCAGGATAACGCACCATGTCACAAAGCTCAGATCATCTCAAACTGGTTTCTTGAACATGACAATGAGTTCACTGTACCCCAATGGCCTCCACAGTCACCAGATCTCAATCCAATAGATCACCTAAATTTGAAGTAGCTATAATATTTATCTCAGTATATACACTGAATCATATGCCAATGCTCACCACAATTATATACGTACGCATGCGCGAGTTCTACAGCAAAGCCCGGCAGACAGTTAGCGGCTAAGGCTAGCTGGTTAGCATATTAGCAGCTAAAGGGCTACATAGTATTAAATACAAAAAACAGAACTAAAAGAGAGTTAATATTGTACTTACATTTATCAGGTGGCCAGAAACACGACTCCAAGTGAAAGCTAATGTTGTTGCTTAACTTCCGGATGCATACAAAGCAGCCACTTGCTAACAAGCTCGCCATATTAGCATAAAAGGTCATGATATGTCAATGTACCCTTTGCAGCTTGTTTCCGCTGCCGCCAAGTGGCCAAAATAAATATTGCAGGTTGAAAGCAACACTAGATTTTGAAAGGAAAAATTCAGGCAAATAAAACGAACAAATTAATGTTCTTTTTTATTATTAAAAGTTTTATTGTAATTTTATTTTATTGTAATTTCTTTATATTTAACAAACAAGAATAGAAAATAAATCAGACATATTACAAAACAGTACAAAGCAAACAGTAATCAAAAAAAGGGTGACATTCATGTAGCATATTTAACATACATCAGATCTCATACATCTACTGTGTAAGAGCCTTTTAAACTGGGGGTACAGTTTTTAAAGTGTACAGACAGTGCTGGACAAGAAATTAAAAGATTTTTTTAACAATAAAAAAGAAAATTAAATGTTTAATCCATAAAGGATAAAATGTACCCACACTCTGGGGTTCTTGCTGCTACAGGTTTAGCTTATGTTGGCTAATATTTGCAAAGTTTAGATTTTTATGTGTCTGATGGCCGACTTCGAGGGTGCCTGCAGGTCCGTAAAAAGTCTTAAAATGTCTTAAATTTCATAAATATTTGCCCTTAAATAGTTTTAAATTTAAATTTGTGGGATCTTAATAGACACAGACATTTGATCTATGTTTTTTTTCTTTAAAGATATTTTAGGGCATTTTTTGCCTTTAATCGATTGGATAGTGAAGTGTGAAGGGGGGAGAGAGAGAGGGAGAGACATGCAGCAAAGGGCCACAGGCTGGATTTGAACCTGGGCCGCTGCAGCAACAGCCTTGTACGTGGGGCGCCTGCTCTACCACTAAGCCACCGATCACTTTATTCACCAATCTTTAATTTTATATTTTTTTCAAAATGTGTCAAGCTCTTCTGCGTGAAAGTCCACATTTCTGATGTTGCAAATATTTACGCCTACCACCAAACCTCTTACTTTACATAAAACTTGCACTTACCTGTTGGCAAGATAAAGATTAATCTAGTTCACTCTAATAACCATATTCGCATATAAAACCTACCTCTGCATGGAACTAAATATACTAGATTTACACCTACCCCCAATGCTTGAATAAAAAAAGATAATTTGTCCAAAAAATTGTCTTTAATTTTTTTAAAAATGATCTTGAGAAGGTCTTAAAATCATGAAAGTTAAGTGTCTGTTACCTGTTGACACCATGACTTTATATTTAGTTCTCTTTTACTTCTGCTGCTGTTACACTGCAATACAGAATTAGTCATTAAACAGTTATTGTCAGTCGTGAGCAATAAACCACAGTGCCTGCTGTTCACCAGATTTGTTGTAACATATTTTTTCCCTCCACAAGCAATAAATCCTCCATCAAACCCCCTCCTAAAACTGATGTAGAAATCAAATTTCACACCTTGGATTTTTGTATTGACTAAAATTATTTATAAACGAATCACAGCTGTTTATTTTTAATCATTTGTTTATTTATTTTGTTTAATATACCTCTGAAAATGTACATGGTGTGTTGTTTCTGTGCTGCGTGTACCCCCTACAGTGAAATCAGGATTTCTGCTTCTAATTTTTGTTTTCTCTTTGCACACCTGAAAGAGCAAAACAGCTGGATGTTACTGTAGATAGTGGTCTAACACACTTATTGGAGAAATACATATTCATGTGTTTTTGTCTGACATTATTTATCAAAGGAAAACAATGAAATATTGACTGTTAGAGCTGCTTAGTTCAAAGGAAATCTTTTCTCCCTCACTTTTGCTCACCACTACTCATTATCTGCTCCCAAATTAGCTTCTCCATCCACTGGGCGGATGCTGCCCCCTAGAGAGTAATACAGTCAATATTCATAGAGGTAGTCAATAATGTAGAACATGAATTATGCTATTTACATTTGTCCAAGTCAATAAAAACAAGCATAAACATGCGTGATAACATTACATGTATGCACATGCACACATCACACATAAGTTGTCCCATTGTTCTGCTGTCATCTATTGGCAGGAGGGCCACAGTGGTGACTGCAGTGCGAACCAACAGGCATGACTGTAGCCAGCGGTACAGGCAGAATAATGAATGAGTAATGAATAATAGAAGAATAATGAAGAATAATGACTTGGGGAAAAGACCCACACACATGCACACACACTCATACGCACACATTGTACGCACACATGAAGGCAGACATAGATAATTATACGGTATCACCATCTATCTTTCTCTCAGAGGGAAAGAGAGAGAAAGAGAGGTTCCTCTGTCCCCTCTGGTGTACATAACTTCATTAAGAGGAAGTCACAGATGGGCGCAGGGTATCGCTCTCTTTTACTGCGAAAGAAAAAAAAAACATTTCAGGAACCAGGGGTGCAAATAATATCAGCGTGAATCCGATCACACTCTAAAAATATCACAACACATCTGATGCTGCTCTAAAGTCATTAAGTCTCAAAGCCTTTTAATAATGCAACTTGTGTAACTTCCCTTAAAGAACTTCGGTGTGCAAACTTCACACTGACCATGTGGAAAGGGAACTAAAATGCCGTTTGTGTGTTTTTGTAGTGCATCATGGCAACTAAAGACATAATTCTGATTTTTGTTGTTAGTATAAGAGCACAATAATAACAATAATAGCAACTTTATTTGTAGAGCAGTGAAGTGATACTAATAAAACATAAGCATATACACACGCCAACACCAATACACATAAACGCATATATAGCTATAAGCATGCAAACATATACACATGGCTGCAAATACATACACTTCCAAACACGAATTAAGTCTATCAACTGTCAGGAAAGGCCAATCTGTAAAAGTAAGCTGTCAGACGATTTGTGGCACCAATTGTGGGCACCACTGGGCACCACAAAGAAGAGTCATTTAAAACTACAAACCTTGGCTACTTGGCGACTATGATTGTTATGAGCCCACTGAAAAATGAAGACAATTCCTGCTTCAGGGCCAGAATCAAAATCAGAAGGCCTTTTATTGTCATTGTATGTGTTTGCTACTCCTGTGAGGTGCTGACAGTAAAAATCACATCCTCCATACATTCAACCATCCAATCCTCACAATAATAAATAACAGACAACAAATAAGTGAAATAGGTTTAAAGAAAAAACTACAACTAGTATGTCTGTGAATATTGCACATACAGTGTAGTAGATTGTTAAGAAATATTGCCCATAAGGTGTAGTAATTATACCCATAAAAGAAAAGGTTCATCCTGTGTATTTGAATTTGTTCAAAGACGTTATTAATAAGGGCGAAAGCTGTGCTTGATTAAGACTTGACGACTACAGACATACTTTGCTTGACAGAACTCGACGAGCAAACACACAAGAAGGCACCAAACTGGAGAGAAGGCACCAAACTGGCCTATAATACTTACCATGCTATAACTATATACTGTAACCATTGTCATAAACCATAAATGTATGATTCATGATAAGGGTACAAAGATATGCTTAAGTAATGCACTGATGCAGGATGTATCATGAATTCCTGTTGCTCATCATTAAGACATCTCAAGTGTTAGTTTGATATCTACTGAAGTATTTTGGTAAAATTCAGAGAAAGTTTGCTCAAGAATGTCCATTTGATGTTACTTCAGGTTTGACACATTTTGCTCGTATAGCTTCCACACTTGCATCACTTTTGCTTTTGGTTGCATCTTTTACTTATGTGGTATTACTGCATCAACTTCTGTAAAAGTTTTATATTTACCTCTCAGCACTTTGTGTTTTGAAGCTGTTCCCTGTCACCCTACATGGGTTTGTTTTGCTGTGACTAACAACAGCTGCTGGTTTGTTTAAGCAACAGTTTTATGAAGCAAGAGAAACCACTTCCTGCATTTAAAGGACATAACTATAAGGGACAAAGTAAAGCTGTTGGCATAGTGACATTGTGACCCACCTCACATCTGAGGACAAAATTTATTGTAGTGTTGTCCACACAATAAATGTGAGTAGCCATATGTTATTATGAGCGTAACAGGAACATTTAACAATAATATAATTTAATAGAACTAAATCATGAAGTAGGAGCTGTAGCAGTCTGATATATTGTTCTTTAATTTCTGTGCTTTTTGCAGAACCATCTAAAATCCACTCGCTTCTCCTGACCCGCTCTGGCAGCCACTGAGTATTCGCCTCAGGTGAGAGGTCTGGTGTCAAACTGTCCGACAATCTGAGCTGTCATCGCAGCCTGAGCCTGAAGGTGACCACTGTCGCAGATATGAAACGTTTAAAACCAAGTGTGTCGAGAGTCTGATAGACTTGCCCGCCAGCTCTGAAATTTAAAAAACCATTAAAAGTTCTGTGGAGTCTGGTTAACTGTTTTTCCTGCGGGTCATACATTGATTGACGGATTTTAAATGTTACAAACTGAAGGCTCTCATGGGTGAGATTATAGCTTTAATTATGATTCGCTCAGTGCTCATTTGTGTTGCTCTTATTCTTTGGTTTTGCTCAGCTACGGCTCTGTGTTTTTATGTATTCATAGTTTTTCCTTTTCCTGTTTTGACTTTTTTCTGCCTGTTGTTTTAAATGCCATACCAAGATTTCCAATAACAAGGTACAAGAGACGGACACATCGCACTCTGCTGCTTGCCGAGTGTATCAAACTGGAATATGTTATTTATTAATTCTGCAGAATTTTAACAGGAAAAAGGAACTTGAAACTTCCTTTTCTTTTAGTTTCCCAATCTGATACTTCCTCTATTTTCACCTGTGCTTTGATTATTATGTTTGATTCACTCTTGTACCTGTTTACCTGAAGTGAGAGTGGCATTTGCTTTTTGTTCATCTCAAAACAACATGCTGCTCAGCGTTTTCCTCCTGTTCATTTTGTGTGAGAGCACAGGTAAGGCCATTTTTTATTGGTGAATGTAATAACAGAATCCAGGATGTGCTTTCAAATATACTGTCAACATTTATTTGTGCTCCTTGTTGTCTTTACGGTGAAATCCCAAACAGCAACAACAACAACAGCAACACGGACACCAGCCCATTCATTTGCCACGGACACTTCTACAACTACAAAAGCAGTAACTGTGGAAGGTAATACAGAATGTGATTCTTTAGTCATTTTAATCAAATAAAACTACAAACGAGACTATGAGTCTACAGCAACACTGGCAGCTCTGTGAGGATGTACATTGCTAGACACAGCAGGGACTGAAACTAAATGCTACGTCACAATGCCAATGCTAATATGCTAATGTTTAACAGGTAGAAGTTTTCATTTCAGTTTTTTTTTCATACTGAACACAGAAACACAGGACTCTCCTGAACAGTGATACAGATTTATGCTGTGACCACAAGTTTTATTATTTTGTTTCTGAGAAATCATGTTCTGTTTGTAATTTTAGTGTAGCAAAACAGCCTTAGAGACCGGTCTAAGCATGGGATTAAGGAGGCAATGCCCCACCCAATGCTGCGCTTGACCTACCAAACATAGGCGCCTTTAGCCTCGAATAACTCGCAAATTTGAGAAGTTAATTGTCACTGAGCATTCTCTGTGAGATGTCATGTTGCATAATGTTACACTGTGGCTCCAAAACAAACTAAAACAGGAAACGACACATTCCTTTTATTAAGAATTATCAGTAAGAATTAAAGCTACTTGGGAGTCTTAGTAAATGTCTTACTTTTTATATTCACAGGCTTGTACATGCAGCTTTTAATTGAAGAACCACATATTTTCTGACAGAGTTCTTAGTGTTTTGTACAGATAATGTAATCAGGAGAGTGAGCCATGTGACATTCTCTATGGGAAAAATGAATGAGACTTTTACTTCTAAAATCAAATAGCTTCTCCAACTTCTCAGCTCTGTGATGTTTACCTTGGTCACCAGCTTGGTTTAGCATGTTAGCATGCTAACACTTGCCCATTAGCATTAAATACAAAACATAGGCAAGGCAAGGCAAGGCAAGTTTATTTGTATAGCACAATTCAACACAAGGTAATTCAAAGTGCTTTACAGAGACATTAAAAGCAACAAGACACAATTTAAAACAATAAAAACAGTCGATTAAAAAGGGAAATAGAAATTGAGAATGATAGTGATAATAATAAAATACAGTGACATAAAATAAAAAACAGTTTCAATACATTGAACAGTCAGGATAAGAAAAGAAGTAGAATAATAAAAGGCATAAATCAGCAGTGTGTAGTTAAAAAGTACGGGCAGTAGGATACAGCAGGTAAGTATTTAATCTAAGAGTATGCTTCAGTAAACAATAGTGTTTTTAGCCCTGATTTAAAGGAGCTGACAGTTTGAGCAGACCTTAGATCTACGGGAAGTTTGTTCCAAAGGTGAGGAGCATAATAACTGAATGCTACCTCACCTTGCTTGGTTCTTGTTCTTGGAACACACAACAAACCTGTTCCAGATGACCTAAGGGGTCTGGATGCTTCGTAGGGAACCAGTAGATCAAGCATGTATTTTGGTCCGAGACCATTTAGGGCTTTGTAGACCAGCAGTAAGATTTTAAAATCTATTCTTTGACTCACAGGAAGCCAGTGTAGCGATTTAATGACCGGTGTAATATGGTTTCCTGGTGTTTGTAAGGACTCTGGCGGCAGCGTTCTGATTGATTTTTTGTTAAGGCCTGTAAATAAGCCATTGCAATAATCCAACCTACTAAAAATGAATGCATGAATAAGTTTTTCCATGTCTTGTTTAGACAGAAACCCCTGAATTTTACCTATATTTTTCAGGTGGTAATAGGCAGATTTAGTAATAAACTTTAAATGGCTGTTGAAATTCAGGTCTGAGTCAATAATAACACAAAGATTTCTGGCTTGATTTGTAGCTGTCAGTGACATAGAGCTAAGGTGGGCGCAGATCTTTGCCCTTTCATTTCTAGGGCCAAAAATTAATACCTCTGTCTTTTCTGTGTTGTGGCGTCCAAATTTGATTTTTTTTGTAGGAGAGGTTTTAGTACTGCAGTTTTCAAGTCCTGGGGAAACTGGCCTGCTATAAGAGAAGTATTTATTATCTGCAGTACATCTGGAGCTATGCAGTTAAAAATGGTTTTAAAAAAGTTTGAAGGCAGAATATCAAGGCAGCATGTTGTGGGCTTTAATTTTGAAACCGTTTCTGTTAGAGTTGTGTAATCTAGAAGGCTAAAATGTCCTAGATTAACCGGAGGACAGGAAGGCACAAGTGTGAGCTGGAGCTGCACACTGCCTGTCTTATCTGTAATATTTTGATTGTGAAGAAGGCTGCAAAGTCATTACATGACTTGTTAGACAGTAGTTCAGGAGGGAATGATGTTGTGGGTTTGGTCAGTCTGTCCACTCCAGAAAGAAGTGTGTGGGCATTATTACTGTTTCTATTGATAATCTCTGAAAAATATGATTGCCTTGCATTCTTCAGTTCCTGGTTATAGTTGTGAAGACTCTCTATAAATGTCGTAATATACCTGGAGTTTGTTTTTTCGCCACCTGTGTTCAGCTTGTCTACATACTCTTTTGTATGCTTTAACAAGTATGGCGTTTCTCCAGGGTGCCTCTTTCCTACCTGACATAACTTTGGTCTTAATTGAGGCGATAGAATCAATAACAGTCATAACACTGGAACTAAAACTTACAAGGTCATCAACTAGAGCTGAGGGCAGGGTTTGTGATGGTGTAAAACGCTGGGTGAATAATAATGCACAGATGTTATCATTTATATAACGCTTTCTGATCACCTCTGCTAATATTGCAAGTATTTGGTCATTAATCAAAGTACTGCGCATTTTTAACTTTAACCAGATGATGCCACTAGATGAGAAGTCAGCAGATCACCAAAGTCATCAGGACTCGTCCCTGAGGAACATGATATTTGTACAAGTTTTAATGACATTAGATCCTATAGTTGCTGAGATATTTCAGTCTGGGCCACTGTAGTGAACAGACCAACCAACAAACAGCCAATGCCACTGACGAGGCTGAAAATGTGTCTCTCTCTCTCCCTCCTCTATCCATCATCCTTCATTCTGTGTCCTCCTCATCCTCCACCCCACGCATGTTCCTCCCCAGAAAAGCTTTCTCCTCTGCAAGTTGTGGCCATACCAGACTACCCAGTTGCAGCAGGTCAAAGAGTCGACCTGTACTGCAGCGCTTACGCCATGCCAGACACCGTCATGTGGACCTGGAAACACCTGCAAAATAAGACCTGGCAAGAAGTGGGCCACAGCAGGCATCTGACTCTTATCAAGCCAGAGCACAGCGGGCTTTACCGCTGCTGTGCCAAGAGCCAGTTAACTGAGAAGAACGTGACGAGCCCTGACCACCAACTCTATATCATCTCCACGCAAGCAACAGGTTGGTGCTCTGTTTTGATTCTGCAGTTTCCATCAGCTCTGAGAATCTTTAATGTGTCTTTCAGCTCATTGTTCTTACTTGTCCTGTCAGTGCTTCCTCAGAAGCTCCAGTAATATCTCTGATTGTATTTATGTTTCATTACAATCACAGTGTAGCTCCCTTGTGGAAGAGGATGTGAAAGTACCCGCAATAGTGTTGTGTGGTTCGGTCTGAGCCTTTCTGTGTATTTCCCATTTACAGTGTTAGGGTTTTTTCAGTGCTCTACCACACACAGAGAACAGACAGCCACAGGACTGTGAGGAGATATTTGCTGAATTTGACAAAATCTGTATTGGATTTGAGTCACAGACTGCAAGTCGACGGAGATCAAAAACAGATAGAGAAGAGTAAATATTGGACTGACATTTAGAGACAGAAACATGTCTCCAAATGAATGATACGTTCCATATCTGCTGCTGGATGAGTACATAGGCAAGTGTTTGCAAACACATTCACCAGATAAACTTTAAGGAATACTTCGTTCTCAGATCAATCATTTGTATATCAACTACTCACCCCGTGTTAACTTTGAATTCACAAAGAAAACATTGTTTTTTTTCCGCACAGCTCAACTTTAAATGAAGAATTCAAAAATTGAGAAAAATTCTTGATGAACTAAAGGAAAGGGGGGCCATGTTTAACAACAGCAAAACTATACCAAAAATGTCTATTTACAAACTCTCACACAACTTGTCCAGTAAAATCCAACTGTCATTTATCCCAACATATGCTCAGTTTTGCTGGTATTAAATGTGCCCCCCCCCCCCCCCCCCTTTATTTCAATTCATCAAGAATTTAGCCTTTTTTGGATTCTTCGTTCACCACGGAGGCACGCAAGAAAAACAAAGTTTTCCTCATGAATTCAGTGTAACGTGGGATGAGTAATTGATACACAAATGATCAATTTATGTGTGTAATATTCTTTTAAAAGGTGATAATATATCAGTGCATTACAGGGTGTTCCCACTGCTCCCAAGTGGTCAGATTAACAGTTATCTCAGGGTTAAATTTTATTGGTAAAGAATTGTGATATATACTGGTGGAAATTTGTCAGTGACCTCTGGTGCAGTGGGTTACAGGCTCATTCTGAATGGACCACAAGTGACTCACAAATGTGTCAGGTTTGTAAAAAAAACACATTTTATTTCTAAATACAGTAAATTTCCAGCACAGAGATTTTATTTTGAAGAGCTGTTTTCTGCTATAGAGCGAGTGACTATATGACAGCTACTGGACAGAGACAGTAAACTAGTTTGAGACATGGCCAAACGCAAGTATGACGCTGACTATATTTAACTGTGGGACCTTAAACTAATCTGGAAAGAGGAATCTGGACCCTGTGGTTGTGTTGGAAACAGTTAGTGGACAAATAATACAACAGCACTCCCTCTAAATTGCCTCAAACATAGGTATCATTTGCATTATTTTTATGCCAACATATGCACATGTATATATCTTCAGTATGCTAATATTGTCTGATATTTGAACAGTAAGCAAAGACAATGTTTGTGTTTGTTATGCACAAAAATAGAATGCACTTTTTGTCTTTTCAACGAAAACTAAAGCCTTTCTCCTGCCATTCTGTTCTGTTTCCCCGACTCACAACAGTTGCTGAAAATTTAGGAGTAGCTGCCTTTTTCTTCTCTCTCCTGGCCTTGATCATCAACTTTGCTATTCTCTCCTGGCTGGGCTGGCAAAGATTTGGTCCCACACAGACTTCCTCAAACACTGCAGCTAAAGGTAAAGAAGAGCAATCCCTGTTGAGGTCAAATTCTAATAAAATGTTCTGTGGATTATTTTAATTTCTTTGTTCTCCTAAAGGTTTTCCTGGACCTGAAAAGTCATCAAAGTAAGACCCTTGAAAATATATATATTTATATTCATATTGATGTATGTATTTTGTTCACATGCCATGAGCTGTATGTTAGCAGTCTGACCACATTTTTCTGCACACCAGGGGAGGTGTGCAACAGACTGAAATGGACGGAGATGTGTACATGAATTACACGAACACCAGCCAAGACTACACTGATCTGGACCCCAGCAATGCCACAGAGGACAATGTGTACTCAAGTCTGTCATGATGGGAGGGTGGAGCTGTGCAATAAAATGACAAAGCATTTTGTTAGGCTGCAGAATATCTGTCTCTGTATCTGTAGCATCTCAGCCATTAACCTGATAGATGAGGTTTGTGTAATGTGTTTGACTTAATCTAATGTGCACAGTATGTTGAACACAACCTGAATGTGGACAGCATGAAGATCTGAGGCCGTATTCACAAACATCTTGCTGCAGACCCTACATCGTAGCCTATGTATGTCCCCTACGCCATTGTGAGCATTTATCCTTGTGCAGTGGTGTGTCTGTGTCACTCTGCAGTTACACCTCCAAAACAGTCAGCAGCAGGGTTTCTGTGAAGTGTGTGAAGTGCTGTAAAGTTTAGTTGATTCAAAACACACATTAAACACACATTACAAATGACTTAATAGAGACAATTTCAAACAGTACACAAGTACACAAATCAGCTTCACTATAACTCGCAGACAAACACTTGTCCATATCTGGACACATTTTCCCCACAAATACAACATGCTAATGTTTTTAGCACAAGCCTATGGCATTTTACATTGTATAAATTAGCCTAGTGGCTAGCACACTTTTCCTCTACTTATATAAAAGCAGGGACAACAGCAACATTTAGCAAAGGTAACAGTACATAATTTGGCTCCGTTACAACTCACAAGATTCACTGACGAAACATCATGACGAATTTCTTAGAGGTTTGTCACCAGGAGCAACTCTTTGTACGAGGAAGCTTTGTGAATATGGCCCCTGTAGTTCTATCGTAAAAAAACTTCCCACCAAACAGCAACAGGCACTTCCTTCTCTGTGTTTGTACATTTTAATAAAACCAATAGATTGCTGTAAGTCTTTGCTTTTAACCACATGTTCTGTTTTGTGTGTGTGTGTGTGTGTGTGTGCGCTTGTGTGGGTACACAGATTGATGGATATGTCAAACACGGATTTTTTAATGTACTTTAATCATCACAATACTGCACATGAAAGACATAAATCAAATTCTAATTATAACAGTTGTTTATATGGAATAAAAAAACAGCATATTTTTCATTTTGAAAATCAAAATAACATTACACAGACTTCTGAGTAAAATAATATACAACCAAAGCTGCTCCACTGAATGAAAAATACCTCGTCAATCTGATAGTATATTAAAAAAAATACAATATATTACATATAGGCCTCATAAATAGGTGAATAATAAAGTGTGTTCCTTTGTCACAGTGAGTCATGGGAGTTTTACCATGTGACATATAGGCAATGTCACAATATTGGATGCCTGAGGGGAAACGTAGCCCACACTTTATTACTTCTGTTCCCCTGGTTTCACAATGCTGGATAAAACGTGTCCAGGCAAAGCTAAAAAAACCTGAAAGTTATCTGATGTGAGACAATCTCATCACATATTTTACTGATATAACGTCTGGCAAAGCAAATACACCCACTGAGTTGGTGTGCGTATAATCTAGTGAGAGGCTCCACTTTAAACACTGCAAACAACACGACTGTGCTCTGTATGTATGTGTATCATCCTTTACTTCTAATGCCCCACTTTGTGCAGAACAACACCTGTGGGAGGATTTGAATAATGTGTCCGGTGTCTCATCTCATCTGAGTTCATTTCGTAAAGTAAAGTGTCCTCCTGCGGAAAATTTCAGAGCCGTAATTGATTCATTTATGTACTTCTGCTTGCAAAACTTCTGCTTTCAGCTTGTACTTCACACAGGAAGAGCAGAGGGAGTGCTGCAATTCAGACCGCAGCTTCGACAGTAGGACGTGATAAAAGGTCAAGATAATATTTGTGAAACCACGTCAAACTGTCAAGCTACCCACACCACACATACACTAAAGCTTTAGTTCTTTAGGTGCAACTTAATACTGTATGTTACCTTGAATCAGTGGCAACATGAAAGTCTTCTACACACACACACACATCATGTACAAATCAGTCCTCTTCAGGCTGCGGGTGCTCGCTCTGGAGTCTATGGCTCTGATTCCTGCTGTCCATGGAGAGCTGTGAGGTGACTGTCTGCGAGCACCCTTCGCCCTTTGCTATCTTTTTAATGTGGGCCATGATGAAGCCTCGAAACTTCCTCGTGGCAAAATAATAAACTACAGGATCCAAAATGCAGTTGAGGCCCATGAGAAGCAGAGTGATCTGATGTGCGTCATTGAGCGCCTGAAGAGTTTCCTGGCTCCACCTGACGTGACCCCAGCCTTGTTCGATCTGCAACACCGCCAGTGTCCAGAGGCCTTGAATTACATGGTGGGGCAGGAAGCACAGCACAAACACGCCCACTACTGCTAACAGCATCCGCAGAGCTCTACGTTTCATCCCCCTTGGCTTTTTGGTTGAGGCGGACACGGTCCTGGTGGACTTTCTGGATATGATCGTTGCAGACTTTAACTCTGACTGAGGACCACTTTGAGAGAGTAGAGCTCGAGCAATGAGGAGATTACACACCACGACCAGAAAGAAGACGACAAAAAACATCCCGATGATTGCAAAATGAGTGGCAGCTACTGTTTTCTTCTCCCGATCGGATTCATTCTGGTACCCCTCGAAACATCGAGTGACATTGTTCTCGCCGTTGTTGGTCCCTGGAGATGCCAGAGATGGAATAGCCATCGCTACAGTCAATGCCCAGATGACGACGCTTATGATAATCCCACGACGTCTGTGGTCTGAGGAAGCTGCATCCAAAGGCCGGGTGACCGCCCAGTACCTGTTGACGCTGATGGCCCCGAGGAAGAGGATGGAACAGTAGGTGTTGATGAAGAACAACGAGCCAGTCAGCCGGCACATGAAATCCGTGTAGATCCAGTTGCCATGCCGACTGTAATAGTCAATCCAAGGGGGGAGGGCGAGGACAAAAAGCAGATCGGCGATGGTCAAGTTTGTCATGTAGATGCGGATTTCGCCCATGGCCTTGGCCTGGCGGAGGCAGCGCAGCACGAACAGCACGTAGATGTTGGCGAGGAGGCCCAGGATGAAGATGATGCCATAGACGACGGGGAAGAGGATGTAACGAAACTCAGAGTCAAGGAAGGCTGAGCCATTACCGGCCGAGGAGTTCAGACCAGAGGTCCCTGTTACAGCAACTGTGGTTGAGGTCAACATATCTGCCTGTGGAAGAACAAACGTGACGTCAGTGTCAATGTTCTTTTGCCAGTTTATTAGGTACACCTAGCTAAAACTAAGTCTAATACAGTACAGCAGCCAATCTGTATTTTTCTTCTTATCATTTTGGAGGATGTGGTTTGTGGTGCTGTTGAAATGTTTTACAGTTAGGTGTCACAGGTGTTTCTATTATTTTGTCCACTATTTTCTTCAACAAAAGTACATTAGGAGCATCATGTAAGGTATTAAAAGTACATTTTCCTTTCAATTGTGGCTTTCCTGAGATTTGCATCTTCTTATTTAGCAATTAATTGCTCATATTCAAGTCACAGCTCATTGGTGAGTTAAAAGGCTGACTCATTTTTGATCAGCCTCACAGTTTAAATCAAACCTGGCCTTAATATGCAGTAGTTATTCTGAGAAAAGATTGACAAAATTCTTGCTGTCAACTTACCGGACTGCTTCTTCTTCTTCGTCTTCTTTCTTAATATCCTCTGAGGAAGTGAACTCTAAGAGTGTCTGCACAGCCTTAAATTACTTTTACACTGACTGAATGGGCGTGTACGTGCCAGTGCTACAAAGTTCAAGACGGAGGGGGTGTCAGGAGGAGGAGGAGGGTAAGGAAAAACCCTGCATGATGCAACGCTCATGTTTTACCTCCTTTTTTCTCCTTCTTTGTTTCTGTCAGTCAAAATCATAGGTCAAAATGAAAAAAAGGACACCTACTTTGGGGAAATGTCAGTTTTACAGTTAGTCTTTATTCCCCTGCTTGTATAAGAATATGGTTTAATGGTTTTAAGCAGGTGGAGACATCGCTGGTAATGTGGTGTAATGAAAACAGCTAACTTAGATAATTATAGATATAATTACGCCATGAGGTATAAGATAAAAGAAAGCTATCAGAAGTCAGTTCCCCCGTAATTATCAATTAACTTATTATTAAGTAATGATTATATTAAAAAAAATATATTTATTCCACGTCAATCTATATATTTAAATATCATATTATTTTATATTAATGAAACTATATATATATATATATATATATATATATATATATATATATATAATATACATATTAATTACAGTTACATTTAAATGTATTCTTCTAGGCGTATTTTTATATTTGCAAAATATAAAATTCATTCTGTTTCTCTGCATCCTTTCATCATGCAGGAATTTGTCTTTTGGCACAGCCTAGTTCCAGACATTTTTCAGCTTTATTGCTCTGTTTAAAAACATTTATTAGAAAAGTAAGTAATAACTTACATCACTTTGATTAATCAAAAATTAAAATTACTTTACTTAATACAGGCTTTAATAGGGTAGCTGGTAATCTGTATTCAATTACATTTCAAAAGTAACCTTCCCACACACACACACACACATACACACACACACACACACACATATATCTATATATGGAGCCTATCCCACCTGACATTGGGCAAGAGTAAGGGTACATCCTGTACATATCACCAGACGCTGACACATAGAGACAGACAACCATTCACACTCACATTCACACCTATGGCCAATTTTGCGTCACCAGTTAACCTGCATGTCTCTGGTCTGTGGGAGGAAGCTGGACTGACGCAGAGAGAACATGGAAACTTCGTACAGAAGGGCTCGCCCACCCTGGGTTCAAACCAGAAACCCACTTGCTGTGAGCCAATTACTTCAGGGCATTAAAGACACATTTTTTCCCTCTAGAATGAAAGGTTAAGTGTGTAAGATTTAGAGGAATAAATAGGCTAAATGGAGTATAGCATTATTAATATGTTGTTGTTTTTTGAAGTGTATAATCACCTGAAAATAAGAATTGTAGTCTTTACCTTAAAATGAGTCATTAACATCTACATGGGGGAGTGGGTACTCTGAAAAACAGTGTTTTTGTAACTTGAAACTGCTTTATTCAGTGTTTTTACTGGATTATATCACTGTGTCCGTTTGTCTGCAGATAATTCAGCTCCCGGTAAAAAAACCTCCTGAATGTCTGATCTTCAGTTATCAGAGAAATAAAAGACACACATTAGTAGGTGCTGGGCAAGTGGCCTGTCTCCAACGAGCCAAATAGCATCAAAGAAACAATGATTTGTAACAAGAAACTGCTTTATTTAGTGTTTTTACCAGTTTTAATCACCTGGTCAGTTTGTTTTCAAGAGGAAGAGACATCTGCACATTATTTAGCTCCTGGTTAAAACTCTGCGCAATTGTTACTTCTCTTCGTGACAGCTTACCGTCTCCAAACCGTAGCTGGGAACACGCTGGCTTATTAATAATTTTAGCTTGGCTCATTATTAGCTTGTAACTAGCTTCTAGCAGTCTGGAATACTCTGCAGAAGGAAGGATGGCGAAGCGTTTGGGTGTCTTTATTGCAGTCTTCACCACAAAACAATAAACATGGCCCACTCATGAGGTTGAACAGTAGCCCTGAGCTTATCTAAACACTTAATTCTGCTGACTATCATCTCTCTGTACCGTCTGCTGTTTTCACTATGACACTCTGAGAGAGCTGCTTCCCTTCACACACACAGTGAAGCGCAAGTCACACACTCACAGGTTACCCAATTCTAACCAGAAGAATTTTCAGCTGGTTACAATCTGCAATCCTCACCGCTTGACGCCACTAATTCCCCCTGAATCTGACACACTGGACGTTTAAGTTTCCACAACACTAACTTCAGTCTGCCCTAAATAGGAATCAAAAGAATGTCTAACTTCATCAGAAATCACTTGAGTTTTACTTTCTTTTTAACTCCCATGTTAGACATTTAATAAGTAACGCCTGTAATTAATTAACAGGCTGCCAGAGCCAGTTTCTGTCTCCTCAGTGAGCAATAATTGAGGCTAAAAGTCTGAATGATGACAATTAGTCGCCCAGTCTAAATACAGATTCGTTTGATGTAATTTAATGTCATTAGTATGCCTTAATCGTTCTCTGTTCAGCTCATCAGGGACGTGCACAGACATTTTGAGGAGCAGAAGCACCCACTGTATTGTCCCTGTGCTTTCCCCTGATGTTGGCACACTATAAAATGATTTTTGCCACGGTATGAACTGAATGATAGGGAAAATTCTTCCAACTGTATAATATACCTATAGATTTTTATGAGGTTTTTGTAACCCATAAAGCAGTGTCAGGCATATCTGCAGTAATGCATTTTGACCACACGGGGGAGGAAGAGCCTAATAAAAAGAGCCAAGGACTTCTGTGCTTCAAACAGTGAGCACTGATGGAGTGATTTTAGCCCAGGTGAGTCTCCTAAAGGCACTGTGTGAACTGCATGAACCAGCACTCTCACTCTGTGTAGTTCAAAGCAGCAGCAGCCCCCTCCCTCTGTGGTGAATGTCTAATTCCGGCTCCTATGTACAAGCACACAACACAACACGTCCTCTCCCTGGTGCCACAGTGTAATTCCTAGATTAAGGTTAACGAGCCTCCCCAACCTTATTGCTGTTATTATGGCTTGGCGGTGGAACAAGAGAGCAGAGCTTTTTGGTGGTTGTGCCCTGCATGACTGCCAGACGTGCTGTGCCATTGCTGGGTATACAGGCCTACACTGTAAAAGAAAAAAAAGAAAAGAAAATTCAAGATACATCTTGCTGCTCGTGGTTTGGGGTGTGGATTCAGAAGATTCCACAGCAAGCAAGTGAGATTTGTCTTGGTCATGACATGGAGAGGAGCTTATGTGAGACGTGGTTTGGTTCAAAGAATGCTGTCTGATATGTGCGACTGTATTGTGTACACTGTAAAACATCATCAACCAGCAGTTTAGCAGAAACAACTCTTATCAAATACTCAGAGCTTCTCAGATGCCTCTCAGACCAACAATCATGACTTATTCTGACGTGAAATCACATGACTAGAAATGATGAGTTGCATGAATGCACTGCTGAGTGTTTGAAACACGATCAGTGTATCACCAGACTTCCCAGCATGCTTTGTTTGAGGGTTAAAACTCACCACAGAGAGCATTCTCTATTGTTAAAGACAACATACATGATGGAAACTTGCTGTGTCTTGTAGTACTTATTAAAAGAACAGTACGCACAGGACCAAATTATTGCTTTGCATGTCTCAATTCAAGACAGGCAAGTCCTGAGTCAAGTCCCAAATAGAGAATGATGAGTCCCAAGTCACATCCCATCTTAAGCTTTAAGTTTGAGTCATGAACAAGTCATTCTGTGCTCTACCAGATGTCATTACTGTTTTAACAACAGAGTAATTATGTATTGAAGTTACAAAAAGCATGAATTATTTAAAATGTGTCCTTATTTGTTAAAATGCATGTGCTGAAAGTTTTTGTTTTTACCCACACATTTGCATACTGCAATTTATTTCCTTGTTGGCCACCACATACTTTGTTTATGCAAACAAAATCCAGCTGGGGTTCAGTAATATTAATTCTTCGTGGTTTTCTCCTGCAACTTGATTGGATGCAGTCGATTGGTTTAAAAACAGTGGATCATTAGGGGAATTAAGTGTTAACATGCTGGGAATGAATATTAACATTAGTTTATTCAGGAAATGAATTGACTTGTGGCAAACTTTTTACATAACATACTTTTTTTTAATTTTTGGGGGGTTGGAGGAAGGTGACAAGTAACTTTAAGTCAGAGGGCTCAAGTCCAGGTGAAGTCAAGTCAACTTGCAAGTGTTCATTGATGACGTCAAGTCGAGTCATTACATTTTTTACTCAAGTCTGAATCAAGTCCAAGTCATGTGACTCAAGTCTACACATCTGGAGATTAGTGTCTACCTTTGCATGATTCAGATACAGAGCTGACTCTGGCAGGAGCAGACACAGCTATAAGGCCCATGTGACAAAGGAAGAAGTGGCTCTTCAAATTCAGAAAATATAACTTGTAGGCAAATGGCCACTTGGTGGAAGTGGAAAAGAGCTAGAAAAAACACTGGCATTCATTGATTCATTAATTTTCTGTAACCACTTATCCTGTAGGGGTCACGAGGATGGCTGGAGCCTATCCCAGTTGACATTGGGCGAGAGGCGGGGTACACCCTGGACAGGTCACCAGACTATCACAGGGCTGACACGTACAAAGAAACAATGATTCCCCTTCTTACAATCACACATACAGGCAATATCGAGTCACAAATTAACCTGCATGTCCACTGCAACACCATGTCACCCAAAACATTGATATACACTTTAGGTTAATCTATCAAAACTGTTAACAATCACTTGCTTATCAAGCAGACACACGGGACCACTGTGATTCATTTTGAGTCATGTCTCTGGCCACCTGATGAATGCAAGATCAATATTCACTCTTAACTGTTTTTGTTTTCAACCAACTCCTGAGGGAAATATTTGTCTCCTTAGCTCCACCATGTCCACCAGCTAGTCTTTAACGTTCTGATGCTCCAGAGAGCAGTGAGAGTGAATCAAAACAGAAAAGTCTTTTAACATGTTAACTTTACTGAACATGTTTTCTTAAGTTCAGTGAACTTAACTCACCTCAAAAAAATGTTCTCACAACAATCGAGCTGACTTAAGGGTAGAGTGTGAAGGACTGTCAATTACTGTTTGTTAACACGCTCGCCAGTGGAAGTGAAAGTACAAATGAACCCCAGATCTACTCTTGTTTAGAGTTTCACCTCGCCATATTTTCATTCTTACAGCAGCATTTTTTAAAGATTATTTTGTGGTATTTTTTCCTTCATTAGATAGGAAAGGCTAGCGCAGGGGTTGGCAACCTTTACTATCAAAAAAGCTCCAGACAGAATAAAAATATGTCTGGAGCCGCAAAACATATTTGTGCCTCATAATAAAGGTAACATAGCCTTTTAAGTCGAATTTAGCCTTTCAACATTACTAACTGATCTAAATGAGCATTCATTAATATGTTTTAGCACAAGATGGCTATCCTGCAGTGAGTTATTTATGATTACTTGGTACATTACCTTTGCAGCATTGCTGATAAAAGCAAATTAATTTGTCCACGCACTATTAAATTCTTCATTTTCCCCTGAGACTTTTTTGGATTTGGAATCTACAGCTAGCATGTCAGGGAGACTCAAGACTGTACTGTAGCAATGCTAGATTTATGACGCACATTTTAGTTGGTGAAATGTTAAAACTTTTTTTTTTTTAAATCACTGTATAAGCTACACATTTTTACAGCTGAGGAATGTAAGAATCACTTTAGGCCTACAACAATAAATGACAATTAAAATGTTAAAAAAAATATAATGGTTATTCATTTCCATGTCATTTTCTGTCAAATCCACATGGAGACGGGCTGAGGGGCCACATGTGGCTCAGGAGCTGCAGGCTGCCTGCCCCTGGTCTGGAGTGAAATGGGGAGAGAGGAAAGTGATGACACGCAGCAAAGGGCCAGAGTTGGAAGTGAACGCCTCACCACTGCGGCAATGACATAGCCTTCGCACGTGGGGCGCCAGCTCTGCCAGGTGAGCCAGTGGGCACCCCTGAGGCAGCGTTTTTAAAGCAAAGCTACAATTTTTCAGTTGAACCAGCTTGCAAAGTTTTACAGTGATAATAAATAACGGTTGGATTCAAATAAAGACATCCCATGCTGCACTGGCACAGTGGCAGCGATTCGCTTCACAAATTCTTCTATGGACAACACCTGCGTCTGGCTCCTGCCTGCATGCCAACTGATATCCTTCTCTCATAGACACCCCTCTATACAGCCTCTAAATGGCCCAGAAAAATGTAAAATAATCAGATACAGATTCATGCAGGTGATCCCTGATGTTCCGCACTGCTGCACGGGTCAGTCCAAGGAATCCTTCCTCCCAAGGAGTGGTTGCACTTTGAGTCCAGGTGTGCAGGGACGCAGAGAGGGAATGCTGCCAAGGCCTCATAACTTTCTTCCCTCTTTTTTTTTTTTTAATGGGAGAGGTAGATATCAGCGTGTAAGAGCTATATAGTCAGAAGCCAGAGTCATGCATTCCTCTGGGAGGCAGAAAGGGAGGGAGCTGCCTGCTTGGAGCTCCTCTTGTCCCATTAACACCTTTTCACAGTTGCTCCTTCACCTCACCTTGATCCATGGTGCTTTGCCTCTGGCAGACATGAAACGCCCTAGTAGGATATTTTACAGACCACGGCCTGTACACTGAGGCCACTTATGAAGAACAGAGGGGAGAAAGTATGAGGCTGATAACTGATGAATCGGTGGTGTTTAGCTGCACGTCTTGCTTGGCAGAGGGGTGTCTTCTTGGCAGACCGGAGAGTGTAGGTCTCTCTCGGGCAGATTTACTGCATGCCAGAGGCTGAGGTTTGAGGAATGTCCCCCTGCAGTGAGAAAGAGAGGGCCATGGGAGGGTGAGCGAGACAGGCTGAGGCATCTGTACTGCAAGATAATATAAGACCTGACAGTAAGACACGATTTTTTTTATTCCATCAAAGGATTTGGTGCTCTCTTTCTCTCTCTCATGGGACAGCCTGTATTTCCAAATTAAGACATAAAACCCTCAAATATCAGATCTCAGTGGGAGCTGTTGGAAATCACCCTTAAGTGATTAAAGCAGAAAGGACTGTCATGATTTCAAGCCATTTAGATTCAGTATTGTACAAGTGATGCTGTTTTTCCAAAGGGTTCCTTTAAACATGACATCTGCATGCTACACTGATGTGAGTTTACACAATGTTGCACAATGTTGTCAGAGCTTGCTGGCTTTAGATAAGTGCATGTTTCCCTCTGCGACAGGCTGCCCCACATTTTGATCCATCAGGGTTACATCTGTTTAAATACTGGCCATAACCCGCTCTGAGAGGACAGTGAATTAAGCACATTAATCCTTATCCCCGCTGTAAAATGGACACAAAGTAGGGAAAGCTTTAGTCATATTGTGGCATTAAATCCTCCTACTCTGATCTAATTTTTTTCTTACATGCTCATTTTGTAGTCAAAAGAATATCGTCAGGTGACTATTGACCCGCTCCTTGCACTCTGGACTATTGGCTGCTTGTAATTTTGGTGATCTATGCAGGATTATTAGAGATTAGTCGGCTGTTGCGGCCACTGCAAGCCGCTCTGAATAAGATAAAATACCTAAAATGTGAAGCAAAATCACAGGGCTTCCTTTTGAAAGGACAATCAATGCGTTAATGTGATTATGATTTGTGCTGCTGCGTTCCCAAAGTTTTATTAGAATGAACGCATTAATGTTGCTGTGCTGTGAAGGATGTTTGTGATTAGGAAGGATGTTGGCTTGAACACCGCTCTTCCTGAATCCTGTGTGTGTGTTACAGTATGTGCTGCAAGAGATTACATTCCCTGCGACCCTGTCTTTATGCATTAGATTGCAGTCTGTATTATGCATTTGCATTTATACCATTTGATGTATTAAGGCAAATTCCCAGAATGACAGAAACTTGTCTGTGCATGAGCCAACCCTCTCAAGACGGATGAAACATGGCCGATACACGTCCTCATAAAAAAGAGGCATTTTCCATGCCTGTCTTTACTTACATGTCATCTCACTGTTTCTATTGCTGTGATGGATTTTTTTGTGCTTCGCTTCCTCATAGATCAAGAGCTGTTTTAATGTCTAGAGCAGACCAGCGGCTCTGGAAACTGAGGCATAAGCCTGTATTCTACAGCTCCTGAAACTATATTTCCCTCTCATGCTGTGCCTTTATCTTTAAAGACACATAAACATGATAAAAATCCAAAGAAAACATATAGTTTATATAGAGATATGTATGCATGTTCACATACACCTGTGTTTGGCTTTCCAACTGTGGGGTTCAGGTGTCAGGGCATGCCTGGTTATGCCTCAAGCTCGCAGCAGCGTCTGAAAGGATTTAATTTCTCTTTGATTCCTTGGTGTATTTGGCCTTTTCCCCACCTGGAGAGAGCAACACCATAACGTTATTCGTACCTCGTCCAGACCATTATGTGAAATGATATGATTAGAGCAATATGGCCTTTTACGAGGGAGGGATGTTTAATGAGGGGGAAAACAAAAGCTTGGCTGTGGTGTTCTCCACAAAGGACCGTTTAAGTCACACAAGACACGGTCATGGTCACAGATGACGTCCAGTAAGTATATTTTCCAGCCTATCCCTTATACAGAGAGCAACAATATGCAGCTGATGTTTCTTTCAAACAGCAATCAGGCAGAACAGATTCTGTTTTTGATAATGTAACAGCATCTTAAAATGATGGCAGTGTTTATGTGCTCTCCTGCTGCTGAATAAAGCCGTGTTCTGCGAGAATCAGTCTGAATTGTTCAAGAAATACAAACACAAACACTTCGCTGTGTGTGCGTGTGTGTGTGCGTGCATGGGCAGGGCTTCACCTGGTTGGCTGGTTGCCTATCATATTCATGAGAGTTATGAGGTATTTTATCATCTTACCCAAGTAATTTCCACAGTTACGCAACCGAAAGACAATGAAAAATTTTTACTGCCACACCATTATCACACTGCAACACACAGAGCAAACAATAAGCTTCTGTTACAGTCATCACACTGTGTGACGGCACATGAAGTTAGTACTCTCAGCGGGAGTATTTCATACAAAGGTACACTTCCAGGGCTGAGAGAGGTTGCCCCCGAAAATGAACCTTTTGGTACATGTACTTTTCCTCAACAAAACAACTAGAGGTTAGGTGTTTGAAACTATGAGGTCGCCCCAGCAATTCTACACTAGACCAGTGATACTCAACATACAGCCTGCAGGCCAAATCTGGCCCCCGATAGAGTGCTGGGTGCCCCCCAACCATTTTCCAACTCACAAAGAAAACAAAATTGATTCACACTGAGATTTTTTGTACTTCTAATATAAATAAGGTGCCAGAATGCATAAAAAACATCAACATAGAGCTTATTTCTCAAAAGAAGTGCTAGGGGAAGATCACCTTGACCCCCTAAAAGAGGTCTGGGCTAAGCCCCGAGTGTCTTCAAATCCTAGAAACGCCCCTGTGTATATCTGATGTGTCCGGGGCTGCTGCGTCTGGCCCCTAGCCTCCTGTCATTCTGCAAAAGTGACCCCAGGGCAAAGCAAATTGAGCATCCCTGCACTAGATGTACAAGATAAGATTTGCAATAAAAGATTTATCTAACAAGTTCTAAAAATTTTTTGGGTTTAATACAGCACAGGAGATATTATCATTTTCTTTCCCTGAGTTTGGACTCAGGGAAAGAAAATGATAATATCTCCTGTAAGAATAAGGCTGAAAAAAACTTGTCATTATTAACTCAATAGAGAGGGTATATTGACTTCTTGCATCAGAGTAGGGATGTTGTGATACATTGGTACTGACAATAGCCATGATGGTTTAAAATTAAATACATTTATAATATTATGTAAATAATCCAGTGCCTCCTAAATCATTTCACTTAATGCCGTGTGGTTGTCATTTAACTATCCATCCTCTTCTGAAGTTAAGGTTACAGACTTTCTCTTCACCTCCCTACACTTGAATTTTAAGTGTAATTAATTTGCCAAAAAGAGACAAAATGCACAATAAACAAAATTAAAGATGAATATGACTGATAGCGTTGTTTTCTTTTAAAATAGATATTGTGATAGTATTGTTATTATGAACTCTTTTGGCCAAGAAAATCTGATATTGTGCCTGCCCTACATGAGAAGCTTAACGTTAAATCCATATCAAGTCACATTTTCCGAATACTGTTTTTTTTTTTTTTTTAAGGTGCACTATAATCAAATAGAGGTCCACGATCTAAGCTGCAAACATTACAGACTGCTTCTAAATGGAAAACTTCGAGACCCCCCTGCCTTAAATCCCACATTGAACATCCAACACAGCAGTGCCACTTGCATTTCTCAACCTGAAACCATAAAAGTTGCATAACTTTAACTGTGGTATTTGTGCATTTATAAGCATATGCAGAATAATCAGCATTTTTGTGGCGGCCATTTTTGCCATTCCTGGACATTTTATGGGCATTACAGTGGACACAAACCAAAATAAAAGCTTAGTAACAATACAATGGGGATTTATAATATGTCTGTGCTACTGGAAAATATACTTTAAGTAATGTTATCAGTGTGTTAACCCCATTTGCTGAGTTTAAGACTCTCGTAACATTGCTACAGGTGTGACTCATTGAGTTTATAGTGACTTTGTGGACACTTTTTTATACTGCAATGGGGATTTAAACTGTGATATACAATGGGAAGCTTACAGTAGTGTTCTTAATGATATATTTTTGTACTTTTAATATAAATAAGGTGCCAGAGTGCATAGAAAAGCATCAAAATAGAGCTTATTGATCAATAGAGGTGCAAGAGGATGATCCCCTTGACCCCCTAAAAGAGGTCTAATGTCCCCAAATCGTAGATATGCCCCAGTGTGTACCTGACCTGTCACACAAACAAAAATAAAAGCTTACTGACAATATGCTGGGGGTTTATAATATGTCTATGCCACTGGGAAATATATTTTTAGTAATGTTATCAGTGTGTTAACCCCATTTGCTGACTTTAAGACTCCTGTAACATTGCTACAGGTGTGATTCATTGAGTTTATTGCGACTTTATGACACTTTTTATGCTGCAATGGGGATTTAATCTCTGAGATTTACAGTAAAGTGTTCTAAGTGGTATTTTGTAGTCCAAAATTGTGCCATAATGTTGCTGTGGAGGATCTAGTTGGATCAGGAAGTTTATGCTGCTCAGTTAAAAAGCAGTGTGTGCAGACATAGAAACAGAAAGAGAGATTAAGACAGTGGGACTATCCGCACAACCTCAGCTTGGATTCATTCCTCCCCATCGGCCAGACTTGTGTTATGTGGGGGTGAGAGGCGGGACCTCGCAGCCGGGAAGGGCGTTCTCTTTGCGGTCAGACCGGGCAGAGTCATCCCGAGGGGTGGGTCCTCCGGCAGCAGTAAAGGAAAACCCACCTTTTTTCATTGTTAAGGACGCGGTGGAATGTGATGGTTTGATCTCCAACGGGCCAGGGAGGGGAATATCCGAGAGGAAAGGACCGACGAAAGTGATTTAGGCAGAGGGGGAAGCCAAAAAACGCAGTCCCCCCTGCCGCCTCCAGCTCTCCGGGTTGTGTGTGAGAATATGTGGATGAACTTGTCCTCGGCGTGTCGGCAGCAGCGAGTCCTCCCGTCCGCATGAGCTCAAGCCGTGTGAAGTTGTGGATTTACCGCTGCGTTTTTCTGACCCGGCGGTGGACCAGCTAAGGTAAAGTTATTCATTTCTGTGCGTGTGTTTCTGGGGAACATGGGGAACAGTGTTTAGAGGGGGTTCAGACAGCGGCTTCCTTCCTGAGTTGGACCCAGTCAGTCGGGACTGCAGAAGTCTGAACTGCGGCAAGTTTTTCAACCCTCCTCCTCCTCGTCGTCCTTCTCCTCCTCCTCCTCCTCTGCTCGTTTTGTAGCCAGAAGGAAGCATCCAGGACTGCGGCGAAAACCTCAGGTGGTTAAAATGTAGCGGTGCATACAGCATTTACTTCCTATTTTCTGCTCGTTTTTACAATGTTTCAAGCATTTGGCGACATATTTGCGAATCGCCTGCGTCTACGCACTTAATAACGCCAAGCTTTTCCATATAGGCTGCTGCATAACCAGCACAACATGGGGTAAAAACATAAAATGAAGTGTTGGCTACTCCAACATGCTCTTGACATTCATGTAGTCCATGTTATGGGAAGGGTATTACCTTAAAAATGTAAACAAACTGTAAACCCCCTATTCTCGAAGTAAATGGGAATTTAAGGGTATTTTTAATGAATGAAGTCAATGTTTCAGTTCCCTTTGTTGACATACAGTATCAGCAACAGAAGCTGACATATCTGGACTTTGTACCACACAACCAAATGCACTGTTTTGGTTCACTTTTCCTTCCCATACACAGGGAAGCTTTCCCATACACATAACATTTACATTACAGACAGAATACACTACAATATGTGCTAGATATGACACAGGCCTGTTGTCAGTGCAAGGTACTGGGTTAAATATATTTGGGGTTCACTTAAACACACTGTAAACTCATAACAGAGCACCAGAAGTCGCCATATGTACATTGCATTCACCCAGGAATAGACGTATGGAGGACATATGGAGGCAAACCACTGGAAGGATATTACAGTGGTTTTACATTGAAGGAAACTTGAGCTCCTCCTGTATTTAATTTGTCAAATGAGTTCACAGTTAATTAAGACATTGTAGCAGCAGCTGGAAGAAAGGACGGATAAATGAGTTGTGCACATGTGTCTGTGTGCTGGGGAAAGTTTTTGGATGGTGGACGACCTCAGTGTAACAGCTAAACTTTGATGAAATACCTTGAAAAATATCAATATTTGATATAATTTTTGATACCACGGGGAAAATAGACACTAAGGGTGTCAGATTTTATTAAAAGGCAAATATAGCAAGTCTGTAACATGATGACAACTTTTCATGGTTAGTAGCGGAGAATAACTGCAGTAGACTTCAACAATAAGAGAGAGCAAGAAAGCACAGCTGGTACCAGTGTATCAGTACTGCACAAAATGAGCATTGAAACCATTTTCAAGGATTCACAATCAATAATTTGATATTTTTTAGCGACACTAAAGCCTTGGATCTAGTGCTGAAAGTAGTCTCAAAGCTGTACTGAAACTTGGTGATCCGTTGACAGACAATTAATGGTAATTTATGAAGGAAAAATGCCAAATACTCTCCGGTTTCAGCTTCTCAAATGTGAGGATTTGTTGCTTTTCTCTGTCTACATGACTGTCATATGCATATTTTGGTGTTTTGGACTGTGAATCAGACAAGCAGTTTGAAGATGTTGCCTACATTTTTGCAAATTTGCAGCATTTTATTGTCTAAATATATTGAAGTTGACATGTTAAACAGTAACTAAAGTAACCGAAAGTTGCAAGTTGCAAGACATGTTTCCTCTGTTTGAGTATCTGTGTGTGTGTGTGTGTGTTTGTTTTCCTTCACGTGAGGTGGAATGTGTTGTGCTGCACAGGCTACACACACGTTTGAAACCAAGGTGGCAGAGCCTGAAATCCGAACAGTACGTGCCCTGTGCTGCCTCACCAGAACAGTAATAGAGGAGTGTGTGTGCATGTGTCAACAGCAGAAAAAGGTAGTTGTAGTGGTGGAATACTAATCTGCCAGGTGGGGCTCGTAAAGAGCAGCACAGGGAGGGAAGGAGATGGAGGGGACCTGCCTTGACCTGTTTCAGACATGAAGGAGACAAAAAAATCACTGATGACTTTCCAGTAAGGCTCGCCCTCCCAGCCAGCTGTAGATTATACCAGCTGAGCTACCAGCCTGAGCTGCTGCGAACCCACTTTCCTTCTGGATTCTTCTCAGGCACTTGCATGGCGGCTTGTCACAGCGGTAGACGTGCGAAAAAGGGTTTCCTATGGTATTTTGGAGGGGATTGTGACACCGCATGTGGAGGGAATGTCTGCAGTTTCTGCTGTCAGTTTGGAAATGTTGGGAGATATGCAAAGGGAAAATTAAATGAGAGTAGCAGCAAAGTGAGGAGTGAGATGTCTAAATTTTCCCTGATCACTGCTTGATCCATGCATTTACAGTCTTGGGAAATCACGCTCCAAGCTTTGGTTGCATTGGCTCTCAGGAGGGGTAATTCTCAGCGTCTGAACATGATTCGTCTGTGGTGTGATGGCTGTTAATGCTGACACAGTACGAGCGCCACCACCTGCTTTGTGTTCTCCAACGTGATCTCGATGGTAACAAGTGAAAGTCACACAAAGACCGAGTTTGCACCATGTCCTGTCCAGGAGTTGTCGCCTGCCATGCAAAGTAATAATCATACCCCTCGCTCCTCTTTTATGACCTGGGCTATACCACGCATGATTGGTTTTCCACTCCGCAGAACGCCGCGACCGCCCTATGAAACTGCCTGCACTGCTTTGGGTGAAACCAAAAACTAATCATTATGGGTGTCCAATAAGGGTAATTATCAGACTAAGCACTGGACCTGGGGATTACGGAGTGGCTAAATGACTGCTCTGGGGATTAAATTAAAATATTGAGGTTTTCTGCCTGGGAGAATCAAACCGCTGGGAATGTCAAACCCAGCCTGTCGGTGGTAGTATTACCGCCACTCCTCACCATCAAGGTTTATGCACAGAGCCCCTGCTGTTAGAGTAGCACCGTCACATCAGTGTGGAATTACAGTACATGGATACTGACGTCAGTAGATGCAAGTGCATTCAAATAAAAGTGGATATTGTTATTGGAAACATAAATTGAGAAAGAGTTTCAATCATTTGCTCAACCTGTATCAGAATCCATAAGAAACAAGTGGAAAGACCTACAGCTGATATTGAAACTTAAAGGGACAGTTCATCCCCAAATCAAAAACACATATTTTCCTCTTACCTGTAGTGCTGTTTATCAGTCTGGATTGACTTGGTGTGAGTTGCTTAGTGTCAGGAGATGTATGCCTTCTCTGGAATATAATAAAACTAGATGGCACTTAGTCTGTGGTGCTCAAAGCACCGGAAAAATACAACTCATAAACTCAACAACAGTGTCTCAGTCCAGAAATCATGATCCATTAATCAAGATAATCCACAGACCTTGTTGTAACAGTTTTGGACTGTCCCTTTAAAATAAGATCACTTGCAGTATATTGCCATCTGTGTAAATATTGGTAACAACCCAACAACCACACACTTATGATCGTCATGAATTAATCTGGCAGTATTTTCTTGATTAATCAATTCATGTTTTTGTCTATGACGTGTCATAAAGTAGTGAAAATGGGCTTTAAAAATTTCCAGAGCCTAATTTAATGTATTTAAAATGCTTGTTTTGAATGATCAACAGTTCAAAATCTAAAGGTATTCAATTTACTATCATTTGTGACAATGGAAACCATCAAATTTCTGTATCTGAGGAGCTTAAACCAGCAAATGTTTGACATTTGTGCTTGACTAAAATGATTAACCAACTATCAAAATAGTTGCAGATTTATTTACTTCTGATTGATTGATTATTAGCATAATAAAGACAACTTAAATTGTCAGCGTAGCCTCAGAGGAATAAACAGTCAGCATCCAGCCAAACCTGTCCATCCTAATAAGCTGTAATGGATAGCGCAGATAGAATTTGGCCCGAATGGTGTTGGTTATTATTAGTGCTACACTCTCACTTTTAGCCTCCGTAACCCTCTCACCAGGAATAGAGCAGCGGAGGATGCACACACAGGACACAGAGTGATATCACAGGCATTACAACAGCACATGAATCATGGTCTCTCAGAGGCTTGTATTAAAGCCCACACACAGCCTGTGAGTGTATATCCTTTGTCAGTGTGTGTGTGTGTTGTGATAATGCAATAATGGGCTCAGTATCCGGGACAGAGGCTGCTGTTGACAATACGCAGGCCAGCTGGAGTTGCTGTGTATCTATTAGCAGATCTGAAGAGGATGGCTTAATGCCATAAAGACGCCTAAATGAGACTGTGTACATACTGTATGTCTGGAGAGTGTGTGTGTGTGTGTGTGTGTGTGTGTGTGTGTGTGTGTGTGTGTGTGTGCGCGCACATGTGTGTGGGGTGTAGGTGTGAAATGCTAAAACACTTACTCCATTAATCAATTATTCACTCAACAGAAAATGAACTTGCAGCTATTTTCACACATCATCTTCCAACTTCTCAATTGCCAGGTTTTTATACTTTTCTGCCTCTTGTGATTTTAACAGTTTAGGCTTTGGGCTTTCTGTTGCACAAAACAATTGATTTGAAGACATCACAACAGGCTCTGGAAAATCACAAGGGGCACTTTTCACTATTTTCTGACATTTTATAGACCAAATAATTTGATCGATGGAGAAAGTCAATCATTGAAGTAAATGTTAGTTGCGGCCCTAGAGATAGGAGCATGTATGTCTGTATGTATGTCTGCATATTTAGGCTATTGATCCAGTTAATCAATAATCACAGCAAAGTCATCAAAAAATACCCAACTTTCTCTGCTTTTAGCTTGTCCAGTTTTAGGAGTTGCTGCTTTTCTCTGTTACAAAAACTTGAGATAATCAATTTGGGTGTCTGTACTGATGAAAACTTCATCTTGAGTTCTGGGAATTTGCAGTGTTCACTGTTTTTGGTCACTTTTTACACCAAAACAATCATGAATGCAAATAAAAATTAATTGCAGCGCTGTGTGTGTGATACCAGATATTTAGTATACGATACCAATACCAGTGAAATTCCACAATTCTTGATACCCAATTCCATACCATGTTACAAAAACAAAACAATAAATTCCTGCAATGTACTTACACGTCTTTATTAGAAACATTTAGATCAAATTGAATTTTATCATTAATCCCTGAAGATCTGCCTCGAACAGAAGTACTAGTCCATGTGGGTGCATGAGATTATGTGGGAGAGGAAACACGTTAACATATTTCTCCTCCACTGATGTTGTTGTTCAGCACTTGTACATCTAAGTTATGACAGTCTTCCATGTGTTGCAGTTGTTCCTTTGTGCTGGTAGGTGTTCTTCTTCTTCCTTTGGCATTTAATGGCAGACTACAACACTTTTAGGTGTATATGCTGTACCACTATGTTTGGAAGAGTTGCATCCCTGATATCTATGGTAGGCTACCCACAGTTCTGGAGAAAAACAAGTACCCTCATGTTTTTTAAACTTTGGCATCGACTTGGTACTGAAGTATTGTTCTCATGACATCCTCATACACAGCCATCAGACTCTTGAGTTCCTATCTATCTCACCCTAACTTTTTTGTTCCCCTTCACCTTCTTTTTTTCCTCTTCAACAGTACATATTCACTTCCTCTCTTCCTCTTTTTCTCCCGCTCCTTTTCCCTCTTTTCTCTCCCCTCATCCTGCCTGCCCTCCCTGCCAGCTTTCTTTATCAGTGGTGGGCCAGTGACAGGGCAGGGTTGTGTGATTTCAGCTGGAGTTCAAACTACTTGAACTTTGTGTGTGTTCTTGGGTTTGCTGTGTGTGTGCGTTCATGTATGTCTGCCTGCCAGAGCACTTTTGCTCAGTGCTGTTCCCAGCCATGTCGATCTGTCATCAGATACTAGAGGCCGAGAGTGTCAGTCACTCAGCGAGCAGTAGCCAGGGGCACATCTCGGCTCCAAATGTTCACACGCCTCACTCAGGCTCTCATTAACACATACGCTGACACACAGAGCAACAGATATGTGCTTTCACTCTTTAAGAATTCAAAGCAAGAAAGGACTCTTTTCATACAATTTCTTCTGCGTGTGTAAATGAATCCCCCTCGTTAGTCCTCCACAGCGTGCCAAAGCAGCCTCCTCATTACCAACTGCTCTGGTGGGCTTTCTGTCCCATGGTGGTGTGGTCAGTCACTGAGGCCTCACCACACACAGGTGTCATCAGGGAGATATGCTCCAGTGAAGGCTCCAGGTGCACGTGACTGTGTCCAGCACACAGCAGAAGATATCCATGATAAAAGTTGTTTTTTCCCCATCGTAACAGGTGGGATAATAATATCTGTTTTCAATTCTAATCAGGTGTTTTTAAACTGTTGTATTGTATTAACTATGCCTTAGGGTACTCTCAGACCTTTAGTTGTCTTGCTTTGTTCTGAATCAGGGACTAATTTTGTTACGAAGCTGCATAGCTGCCTAGAGTTGGTTCGTGTTCTCACGGCAGCATTTACAAGCTGACCAGATAAAATGCCTTGTGTGAGAAAGTTGCTCTTGATTGGTCAGAATATCCATGCAGGAAAAATCCAGGAAGTAAACCAAACGTTGAAGAAGAGTACACTTGCAAGATAAATGTGACACTTTCTAATGTCACAATGGAGGGACAACTACGCAGGCTGATTTTAGCGCTGCTCATCATGGACTATATTGCTGTCATTGTTCATTTTAGTCAAACCATACAGTTTGAAAACGAGGTGCGGCTCCAACTAGAAAACAATGTTTTGATGCATTGGATGTGCTGAATGTGCATATTAAGGCAGTACAGGAGGAGGCGCACATTAATAATCCTCCAGGACTGTAACATGCTCATGTTTCACCCAAACAATGCAACAGTTGGTTCGGATCGAGGTTGGAACACGTTCTCACCACGAATGAAACGCACAAGAGTTCGTTTGTAACCAGACTGAGACCGTCTCTTCAAGAAGGTCTCAGTCTGGTTGTTTAGGTGTACACCTGAGTGCGATTGCTGTGTTCACACCTGCCCAAACGAACCGCACTGAGGGGGCAAATGAACTTGAGTTTGATTGAACTGAACCAAATAGGGCAGGTGTGAAAGTGTTCAATAAAAAAACACAATACATTCCACATGAAATTAGGCGTGTGCCATGTGGATAAAATCCATATATGTAATATATGTCCTGGTGAGAAATGGACAGCGTGATTTTGTCCCTACTCGTCATATTTTGCCACTTGGGCAGAAGCCTGGGGTGTTAAAATGATCTGTGCAGCCTTTTACATTGTATCTTGGCACAGAAGGGTTCAGCATTAGCAATACACTACTTGGTGTTTGACACGTCACATGAGGTAAGTCATGTAAGGGGTCAGGAGTTAGGTTTAGGCAACAAAACTACTTGGTTATGGTTAGGAAAAGATCGCAGTTGTCAGCAAAAAACACCCAGCTTTGAATGCCACAAACGCAACTGTAGCGCTGTAGAGGGATGGCCAACATATCCTGTGTGTATGTACATATATTTACATCTTATAGCAGCATGTGTAGTCATATCAGCCAACTCTGCATGAAATGAAATGGTGGAGGGGGAATTCATATTCTGTCATTTGTGTCATAATGTTAAGCAATATTGTGTAACCAGGACTCATGGAGTCAGCCCAGCTGACATCTCTGGTATTTTCTGGCTGGTTATTGAGTTACTGTGTGGTTATCAAGCCTGTTACATGAGTGGCTGGTTATGAAATGGGAATTTTTTGGCAAATTAGGCTCTTGTTTAATGACCAGCTTTGTACACTTGGCACAACTTTTGGTCCGAGACAATTTGATGTTCCTGAATTGTTTTTTATCAAAGCTCTGCCGCTGAGAAGCTGACAATAGTGAGTCATCAAGTCTGAGGAAAAACGTGCATCTTTGAATCATTTACTGCAATTTTACCCAGACCTCTACTTTTTAAGTATTGCTTGGTACTCTGAATGACACATTTCCACTTCCTTGTATTCTTTAATGTGTGACAAACTGGCTAGCCAGTCATCTAAGCAATTTGGCAGAAGGACGTTGGCCTTCCTTTGTCATTATGAAGAAATCCTCACAGCTCAGTGCAGAGCTATAATTGTACTTTTCCACTTAAGTTTGTAAATCATTTTGCTCTGTATGTAGCTGGAAGCCACAATCTACCAAGCCAAGAGGATAGCATGACAGTATATACACGACCTTTCAGCTGCTAAATTTACCTTGCGCTCTGTAAATTATGGTTTGTCGATAGAGAAGTTAAGAACTATAAAAACCTTTGCTTAAACGAGGCTAAAACACGTGGCTGTTAAAGCACAAAACCCTTGATAAAAGCAAATCTGGGCATCTTTTAATGATAAATAATAAAACTGGCTCTGATTCTGGACGCAGTCTTAAGTGCACCGGCTCAAAAGCAGATGTCTTCAATGCTTCTCTATCACTGTTCCTCAAGAGTTATGCATTGGTTGTAATGCAGACCTGTACCAGGCTTCCAAACTGCCTTCAAGCACCATATTTCAGGAATTTTAATTTATGAACACCCGTCCATCGCTCTCCTGCAGCCCTCAAACCTAGGCAGATGCCCTGCTGTTGACGGATGCTTCTAAAGCTGGTAACCAAAGAGGGAAAAAAAATCATCTGGTCTTCATTTTGGCCTCCCAACCGTCCACCATTTCCTTATCACAGGGAAGCAGGGAGACGTGGTTAGTGTTGAGTCCATAGATGCTATACAAGAATGTCACTTATTATTTGTGGTGCTTTTAATTGATTATTTGTGTATTGTTGCCAATTTTCTCACACTTGTTTCACTCATTTTTGTCACTGCCTCCAGTTGATCCTGGATCTCTGTGAGTCAGTGACTTTAATCTTCAGACTTTACTCTGGAAGTTTTTCATGATAGTCATGGTTTGAAGTGTCATATCTGCCTCTTTGTCTTGTTTTTGCAAACCGTGACAATATCTAGTGTAAATGCAAACTCAGTGTAGCTTGCCAGAGGAATAAACATGTTTGATAACCTCTTAACCTGTTTTTTTCCCCTCACTTGCCAGAAACCTACTTGCACAAAGTCAGTTTTACTTGCCCCTACATTAAGTGTTTTATTTATAAGTGGTTATCAGATAACAAGAAAGACTGAAGTTGATTGTAGGGTTGCACAATATGCTAAAATAATCATATTGCGATCATTTTTGACACATTTTTTGTTTGTGATAATCGTTGTAACTTTATAGAAAAGGGTCAGGTTTTTTTTAAATAAAAGTGATGATGCGATTTTTGCTGTAACAAACAAGCATGTTTCTTTATGTCAAGAATATGATTTTTCTGCTGGGGCATCTCTGTAGCACCACAATGCTTCATTTAATGATATGTTGTGAGACATTTTACCTTAATGAAAACATTGCAACTCTCGTGATTTGGATAACATCCTCCTTAGACCCTGCATCCTCAGGACATCACATTTTGGGTTTACTTGACCTAATACTTCATTCTGCTTAACTAAGACCTGTTGTCCTCGTTCGTGGACACTTTTTTGTGCAATTTAGTGGTGGTAAGAGCACAATACACTAATCCATGTAAAAACAAGATGGCAGCTGTTTCTTTCGAGTCAGTCTGCAGCCCACCCCGACACAAAAGTAGACAAGGCCCAAAACCTGATCACATTTTATGGTTGAAACTTGTTTCTTTATGATTAATGATTATGATTTATGATTGTTTGTAGTTCGATATGGCAACAAATTTCTAATATGACCAATTTTAGCAACAGTTACAAGCTAAGATGCTGTTATTAGGAAGTACTTGTTTGAAGACATTAGGACTCTATTATCGTCTTATTTTAGGACATTGGGACCTAATTATCGTTGACAACATTTAGTTTTTTATACTTATACCACATCCTCTAACACCACCCAATTAAACTCCTGTTTCCAGGATAATTGAAATGCAAACTTGCATTTCATAAACTTTGTCTTTAACTGCCACCATTTTCTCGCAAGTGCCCGCTGGGTACTGAACATGTGCAGCTTCCAATAGAGGTGAGAAGGAAGCAAGATGGCCCAATAGATTTACAGGCCTGACGTGGCATTTTTACTTACCGGGCAGTCAGGCGATCCTTATTTTTGAGCTCTGACAGTAGATTTCTTGGATTTTTAGTTTCTTACATGTGACTCCCTCTGCCTTTCTTTCTAGCTGTCTCTTTCTCTCACACCCCCCGTCTCTGTTCTGAGTGCCAGTTTATTTGAACACTTCTGCCAAGAATGTGTTTGTGGCTGTTAGATATACCCAGATAGCTGCAGGTGATAAGTCCTCTAATGTTTAATCAGCGGCCTGGCCAGGCCAGCTGCCCCACATGGCTGGAGTTTGGACCACATTGACTAATAATGTGGGTCACTCTGCTACTGTGTTTGTGTTTTACATGCCTTTCCAGGTTGACCTGAAATACAAGTTTCCTCTCGGTTTTGGGATTTTATTTTTTTCCAACCGGTTCCTGTGTGGGATTTAGGTTTCTGTTGGACATTTCAGCCTCCAATAAGTTGTTTTACAGAAGCTCCCCCGCGCCTGTTTTGTTCCTACACTGTACAGGCTCCTCAAAAATGGCTTCCTCGTCAACCCTGGAAGAACAGAGGAGAGAAGTGCAAAGGAAACAGACTTCAAAGCATGTAGGAGGCACAGCAAGGCAGAGACAGGGAGGGAGAGGAGAAAGGGACTGAGGCGTTTTAACAGGGGAGAGCTAAAGTTAAGACATTTCTTGTAAATTCCTCAGCCACACTTTTATTTTTTTAGGTGTTCTCCTCCTCTACAGGCCAATATTTCCCCTCTCTCCTTCCGATTGTTATCTTGTCTCACTCACTCTCTCCTTCTTTTTTCGCCTCGCTAAAGAGGAGACCCCCCCACCCTCTTTTCCTGTCGCTCCCCCCTCTCCTGCCTGGTCCAGGAGTATTTTTGGAAGTTAATGAAAAGAGAAATCTGAACCGCTTACCCTTAAAAGGCATGTCTGGGTCAGCTGGGTGGAAACTTGTGTTATTAATGTCCTAACATTTTCTATGTGAGTGGGTCATCTGTGATTGTAAGTATGCATGCGTTCAGTGCTGCGTACAGCGCAGGAATGCTGTGGGTTGGGGGGCTAGAAGGGAAGGAGGGTGGGCAAGCAAGCAGGCCTACGTTTTCAGGAAAGGAGGGGAGTGAGGGGCATATTTGGCATATTTCAGGAGCCATTCCAGTCTGGTTCAAGATGCATTCTTCTTCCAGGGATGTGGCTAAACAGCCAGACAGACAGCAATCAAGGGAGGGGAAGAAAGGTGAACATCACGCTCTACTTCCCATCAGTCCCATGATGCTGGTTGTGGAAGATGACGCAGAGTACACATAGCTAAAAAGCCACCAACACAGGTGGTAAAAAGATATCAAAATACCACCTAATGCCACCTACATGCTAATACAGATGTCTAACCTCCCCACCGGGCCTGTAACCGTAATAATATCCATAAAAGGCTACATGTTGAACCAAAGTTCTTCACCCAGCAGCAGGGTTTGTATGTCTTGGGTACCATCACTACAGTTTAATGAGTGTTTATATGCAGAGAGCTGTAATATGTCTCTTTCAACCTCTCTTCCGTGGCATTATAGTCACTGCTCCTCTCCCCTAGAATTTATGATGTTTTAGCCTGTTATTTGCAGTCGGACGGCTACTGACTGACGTGACAGTGGTTGGCAGGAGTTCACTGTGGCGGTACCAGTCCAGCGCTCAGCAGAGGTCGGGTTCATAGCGAGGTCTCGAGTCTGTGTTTCAGGGCCCGGTCGGAGCAGAGTGTACCCAACTGGCCAAAACTCCTATGTTAACATTTTTTATTTCTGAAACTTGCAGCAAAATGTTTTCTTTTACAAATCACTTTGTCTCAAATCAAAGTAACACTAAAATAAACTGATAAAAGAGTAAACTGTTAGAATATCAAATACTGTGGGTGCTTATTGTCCTGACTCTGGTGCTGCTGTTTCTGGGTGAGGCCCAGAGAGACAACATCAAATGTGCCGGCTGTCCTGTCTCGTGCTTTGATGCGTCTGATGTCTCTTATGTTTTGATCTTACGGGGAGGATATGGATTAGGGAACCACCACAACTGTCACAAATTAAAGGAAAAACCTGAATAAATGAGAGCAGAGCAACTGCAGATGCTCACAGACTGAACAGTTTGATGAGTGTGAAAATCATGTTTCATTCAGACTCAACGCAATTGAACACACATGGGAAAACTTGCCACTTCCATCATCGAAACACCAAATGAGGAAGAATGTTTTGGAAGAGTGGTGCTCATCCTTCAATAAGAGCTGCATGGACTTGTAGAATCTTTGCCAAGGAGCAGTGACGCTGTTGTGGCTGCTTGTTGTCCCCAAACACACTTTATGTCAGTTTTCCCTCTAATTTGTCACTACTTGTACTCTAAGTCAGTTTTACAAATAGTTGTTGACTGCCTGAATGAACATAACATAGAATTTGAGATATTTGAGTAGTGCTAGTAGTAGTGAATAGTAAATCAGAGACATAACAGTTGTTTCCCCCTGAAATTGAGTATGTAATGGTTAACCATTTTTTTAAAATGTCTAAATTGATATAATTCAAAAGTGGAGGGGAAAAGAAGTTGCCCCTTTTATTGCTATAAGTAACAGGACGTCATATCTGTTTGAAGAAAAACAAAACCAAAGCAATAAAGCTGAAAACAGCGGACATTCAGTCTGTAGCAACTTGAATTCAGCCAGCACAAACTCCCTGCAGGATCACAAACTTTCTGTTGCTGCTGATACACAGATTAGACCCAGCCCACTGTGATCCTTGAGTTGGGGTTTGTGCTGGCTGAATTCAAGTTGCTACAGCTGCTACTGAAGGTCCGTCTCTAAGATTCCGCTCGCTCTCCTCCCGGAGAATAGTCTCTTAGCAGTGGGGAGTGAGGCAGAGGGACTGCAGGGTGCACTTGCTCGCTAATGCTTGTCTTATTTGTGATCTTACAAACAGATAGAGTGATAGCGTGGTGAAGGAAGGAGTGAATCAGTGCGCTGCATGAAGCTCTAAAATGACACGATATTTCTCCATTTGCCATAGAAAAAAAAATACAAACTCAATATGTGGTGGTTAATGTTGATATTGTGTTGGCCTCTAAAAATAATGAGTGTATGGGAAACCTGCAGTAGTTTTATGAAAAGGGGCAGCTAAATATAGGCTAGTAGTTTAAGTTTACCTCAAAATGAATATGTTTTTATTTACTCTATTGTAGACTACTTGTATGTTTTATTAATTAAGTAAGTAAAGTTTAGTGCTTTTTGCAAAGCAAGATCAGAAAATGCTTCACTGAAATAAAAGAGTTAAAAATTAAACCATAAAAACAATTATTAGTTTATTTAACACTTTTCTTTGCACTATTCCCAATTGGTTCAGTTACGGGGTCCAGATTTCTCCCTAGTCATTAGTTCAAGGTCCACACAGTTTAATATATTCAGTGTCATACTTGTGTTTGGCCATGTTGGCCATTTTATCATCTGTTCCTTGTTCCATTATCCACCTTTCCTGAAAATTTCATCAAAATCCGTTCATAACTTTTTGAGTTATGTTGCGGACAAACAAACAAACAGACCAACGCTGGTGAAAACATAACCTCCTTGGTGGAGGTAAAAATGCAGCTCTGTGCTGGAATTTCACTGTATTTAAAAATAAGGCAAGCTTTTTTACAGACTTTTTTACATGTTTGCGAGTCACTTGCAGTCCACTCAGAATGAGCCTGCGACCCACTTTTGGACTGCGACCCACCAGTTGGGAACCACTGCACCATATGATGCTGCTGAAATAGAAGCCAGAAAGACAGATTAACATGTGATGTGCATTGTTTTTTGAAAACACGTCTCATGATATACAGTCTCTAGAAGTGTATGATTTAAGTTGTCCCATGGTCTAGTGTTAAAAAATAGATCTTTATTTTGAGTGACGGTACTTGTAGAACAGCAGCACCTGAAAATGGCAATCAGGACGCAGAAATCTTGATAGTATTACACAGGGAGATGCGCGTATTGTCACGACCAGAGAGTTAAGAATGAAACCTTTCCCTCTCTCTTGGCTCTGACCAGTTGCCAGGCAACCAGCAGAGACTCCAGGAAGTTACTGGTCACAGCCAAGAAATAGTTTGACGCATAACACCCATCAAAATGGCAAATATCGATTTCATACTTTGATTTTTGTTCAGTTAAAACAAACACGATAGAGGGTGGTAGTTGGTCAGCTTGTTTTCCATTCACTTCAATAGAGGAAACAGACTTCAGAATGAGAGGACAGGCTGAGAAGTTGAGGGAAAGAAAGACGGACTTTGGACTAATGATACCTGTGTCAACATCCTCAAAAGTGGCCTTCATAAATTCACATTGTTGTACAGTGCAGCTGTCATGTGTGTAAGTGTGTGTGTGGGTGTGAATGTTTGTTCATTCGATCATATGAACAGTCCTGGTTTGGATCCTCACATGCTCTTCCTTTGCAGATGATCTGTCTGGCGATGCACGAGTGTTTTGCTCCTGTGCCTCGCTCTGAACTGTATGAGTGATATACACACTCTCACATCCACACACACTCACTCTCACACACTCCTGTCTGACCTGTTCTAATCCCTGGATCTCCAGGGCGGCTCTCAAAATAAAATTCCTGCCGCAGATTATTTTTCTTGTGATCAGAAAATATACATGTTCTCAGGGAGAGGAATGTTCAGACGCCATGGCAACCTGACGATTGCTCACTTCCCCCTCTTCTGTTTCTCTCGTCCTCGGCTGTTTTGTCTTCTTTGCTCAACTTTATTTTCTGTTCTTTTACTTATTTACACTTCTACTATAGGTTGGTAAATCTAATGAACCTTTCAACTACTCTTCACAACTTTCCTCACATACATTACGTTTATCTGACTTTCCCAAGATCCCTTTTGTTCTGTTTGTCCCCTTTGTTCTCACCTCATTTAAAACTGGTAAGATGTTTTTCTCTTTCCCACAGACATCCCTCCCTCTGTTCCTCCATCCATCCATGCATTAGCCAGTCTGGTTTTAGGAGCTTTCATCATTGTGGTGCTGATGCATGCAGACCCCGACTGCTAGGCTATTTTCAGCCTCTCTTTTCCCCTCCTGTCTGTACCCTTTTTTCCCCCTTTGGTTTTATTTTGTAGGAGAGCTCTGCGCTGCTGCCTTTTGTAAAGGGGCAGTTGAGGGCTGGGTTGGCTGGTTTTCCCCTCCATGCCAGCATTGCTCTTTGGAGCTCCTTCTCATGCTAGCTGTCCCAACCAGGGGAAGTGAAGCAGCACAATGTGAGCCATGGCGAGGCCATAAAAATAGACTGGCTAAAGTGCAGCTTTTACTTCTACTACTAAGAGACATGTTTGAAACCCTTTCATGTCCAGTGTTTTTGTGGTGGCAGTAGTAGTCGTAGTAGTTTGTCTGATTAGAGCTGCACCTACTGCCCAGTTGGCAAAATTAAATGTTGACGTTGTACTTTTCTGCAAACAGCAGATATGTTACATTTGTACTTTTCATACGAATCACATCAACATTTCTAAAGTGACGTAGTTCAGATTACATTTATACAGGCTGAGTTTCTCTTCAGGAAGGGTAGGGAATTGCAGATGGTGAGACACCATTTCTTGCAGTGTTTGTAGCTACAAAAGTAGATATTTTTTAATCAAGGTTCTGGACATTTCCAGTTGCATTTGTAGCAATGAAAGCAGGCATTTTTTATTGAGAGTTTGGGACATTGGCAGCAGCTTTTTTTTTCCTGACAAAAGCAGGTGTTCGTTGACTAGATTTCAGGACATTTTCAGCCATGTTTGTTGTGATAAAAGAGGGTATTTTTTTTAAACAAGAGTTGGGGATGTTTTGTGCCCTGTTTGTAGATGGGGCTGTTTGTGGGATGGTGTAACACCAAGCTAGCGGCAGACCATTGTTCAAGACCAACAAACGACAAAAGCAGGTATTTTTATTTGACAGGGTTGGGACATTTCCAGACGTGTTTGTAGCAACAAAAGTTGATGTTTTGTAGCAGCAGAAGCGAGTATTTTTTTTATTAAGAGTGCGGAACATGGCCAGCCATGTTTGTAATGACCAAACTGGTCTTTTGAGATACAACATGATGTTTTCCTTACCCTAACTAAGTGGTGTATGTGTCCAACAACACATTTACCACAGCGTTGTTACAAGAAAATTCAATATTAAATGTAAAGAAACATAAAGTTTCAACAAACCTGCTACATACGAAATGTACAAATGTAACATATCCATGGTTTTCAGACATGTACCATGCCAACATTTATTCTGGCGATTGAGCGGGATGGCAAATAACATAAGAAAAAATGCTGTTTTTCATCTTTGCTGGACAACTAGTAAAGACAGACAGGACATAAGAGGGGAGAGAAAGGAGTACGACATGAGACAAAAGCTGATGAATGTTTTGATTTATTCTTTTTTGATTGTCTTTTTGATGAACTGTTTAGTTGAATAAATGTCCAAAAAATAGTGAAACAATGACCTCAATTCCTTAGAGTCTTCAAATTAGGGCTGCAGCTGATAATTATACATTATCAATTAATCATTTTGTTCATAAAACACAAGGAAACCATTTCCAAAAGTCCTGGGTGACATTTGAAATGTTTTATTTTGTCTCACTAACAGTCCAAAACCCAAGAGCATTCAATTTATTACAGTGTTAGTCCATAAAGCATCCATGTCTCACATGTGAGAACCTGTAAACATCATACTTTTGCCTGATTTATTAATTGACTAATCCTTTCAGTATTTTGTCTGAGCTTAAAATAGCCTGAGTCACTGGAACATTTCAGTATTAACCTAAACACATCACTCAGACTGATAACACACATACCGTTCTCTCTCCCTTTTTGCTTAGAGTGAAGCAGACAAACACACACAGCTACTCAGACTATGAGCGAGTCATCGGCTCCCCTCTGGTGGTCTCCCCATCTGCCCTCTGCTTTTTGTCTTTTCTTCTCTCTGTGCGTCACTCTAAGGCTAAATGTCAGCTAACATTTGGACAACAATGACACCTTTTCATGTAGTTTGTATTCACTATATATATCAAGATGGTAATTCTTTATTTGAATTTACCTTTAAGATCATCATCGAATATACACTTTTAACTGGTACAATACTTAACGTCTGGCTCACACAGTTAAGTTGTGTGCTTGTGTAAGTACATACGTGTGTGCACGAGGACACATTTTCAGACACAGGAGCCTCACAGGAATCCTGTAACACTCCCAAAGTCCCTGAGTGGCTCATTTGTGCACTGTGGAACATTGTGGAATACCAGGCATATTTTATGATCCAACCTTCAGCCGGCTCCTTCTCTTTCTCCCAGCGTCTGGGTTTATTTGTGAAGCTAAGCTGGTCTGGCCATCCGGGCCCCCCTCCTCCTCGCTCCTTCGCTCCGAAGCAGAATATTTAAACATTACATTTTGACATTTAGCTGATGCTTTTATTCAGAGTAACTTAGAGTGAGTGGGCGCAGTATGCTCAGGCGACTTGTCTCCCCGTGAGAAGTTAATGTTTCTACGTGGGTTGGCATGTCTGTATGTATATGTGTATCTGTATACGCTCTTCTTGTGTCCTTGATGAACAAGCCTACCACATATGGTGTGTTTTGACTTCCTGGGCAAACAAGGATACAGCAAAGCTCGATGCCCGTGGCAAAGAGTGACACTCGCCCACCCACTTGGACAAACTCGCTGTAGTTTTTACCTCCTAGTTTTCACCCTCTAGTCACACATTTTTTCCTCTCTCCGTCTAAACCTCTTAAAAATCGTCTGCATTTCAACCTCCAGTTGTCTCTCTCATCCCTGCTCGTCTTAAACACTCTCCCTCATTCCATCTGTTTCTCTGCCTTCCTTCCTCCGTCTCGCTTTAAGGTGTGGACTGCGCAGAAGAATGCAGTTAAATTAGTGTTTCTTCTCTCCTGCCAGCCAGCTGCATCTTACACTCCCAGCCATGCCAGGCATCTGAGACACAATTGACCTTAAAAGGAAACAATAGCGGCCCATCAATTCTGCTCTGCCAGTCAAGGAATGGCTCACTCCTGCCTGGGCAGGGTCCACCTCGCGCACACACACACACACACACACATACACACACACAACGAAAGGAAGTGTTTGGAGACTGAACTTTGAAACCGCTGGGAAATGAGAGCCAGTAAAGTTTTTCTTGTTATTTTATAGGTGTATACTGTCTGTACACAGCTGTAGCCAGGTTTTTTTTTTTTTATAAATACCAGGGTCATGAGTCTCTCCTGTTAATTAAAGGTCTAAATGCTTATCCACAAATCTTAATTTATTTTTTGGCTGAAAGGTAGTTAAATGTAAATATGGTACGTTCAAAACGTGGCTGGTGAGAACAGGCTGACTCCAGCTTGCAGCTTTCTCAAGAACCATTTATCCAAACAACTTCACACTTCCCATGACATATACCCTTTTCTCACCAAAATTAGCATGTGTGTGAGGGTTTTTTTAACGTGGGGAAAACCCGCTAAAAATAGGCAATAAACCACTTTACCATTGCCAGCAGTAGACGAGTATGGATGCCTTTTTTCCCCCTCATGTGTCAAGTTCAATGTCACGGACTAGTCAGTAGAAAGCAGCATGGCTACAGTGGTTGTTTCTTTCATATTTCTCTTATTTATTCAGTCTCCCTTAAAGTCAGTGCTGACTAATTTTGAGCCATGTTTAAGTGCTGCTTGGATGGAGAAAGATGGTATTTTGTGGCAGCCGGTCAGTGCAGGGGCTAAAATTAGCGCGTCCACCTGAGCAATGTATTTCCATTACTACCAATCGAAGCCAATCGGTGTCATGACTACTGCAGGGTCATTTGTCCTGGCAGTGAATGCTCTTTGTAACCTTTCCCATTAAATTAAAAAAAGCCAGATGTTTGCAGGTGTTAGTGATTTTTTTTTTTTTCCAGTGGGAACGGGGCTATAGTTGTGTTCTCTCGCAATCCCAGAGTACATGCATCATTTGGGTACAGAAGCTCTCACAAACATTTTATGGCCCCAGAGAAGTCCAACTCAGGCTATCTCCGGGATAAATCTTGAATCTAGAATCTGTTCTTGAATGAACTATAGCAAACGACAGAGAGTGAGCTGTAACCATCATGCCTTTCAGCCCTTTCAGAACGCCTACACAGTGTGTACATAACGTACTAATGATAAATATGTTTCATAGATGTCATGAGGTCACACCCAACACTGCACTTCCTTGATTCCTCAGCAATTCACCCGCCAAGTATGAAACTGACTGGATGATAGACAGACAGATAGATAGAGACTCTGTGTCCTCAGTGTGTGGTTCTTTTTCTAAACTAATTCAATTGACAATTCAAATTATCATGAATTAATTTGAAAGCAACACGTCGCCATGTAGGTGACAAGCTGATGTTGCCCCATGTTTATCCATCCATGTCAAAGTGACTGTGCGCCTTTGCTTGAGTACAAGGCTCGGCCTGCTTATACACTGACAATTTTTAATTCTCAAAAGATTATCACTGCTCATATATTTGATTTTATTCCCATATCCCAAATGTAATTTGAATTAAAACCCAAGCGGTCAAGGCAGATGGCTTCCCCCCCCTAGAGCCTGGTTCTGTTTGAGATTTCTGCTTTTTAAAAGGAAGTTTTTCCTCACTGCTGTCGCCAAGTGCTTGGTCATGAGGGAATTGTTGGGTCTCTGTATATTGTACATTGAGTATAGTCTAGATCTGCACTTATGAAAAGTGTCTTGGGATAGCTTTTGTTGTGACTTGGCGCTTTATAAATAAAACTGATTTGACTTGAAGTTTAAATAACAAGCCATAGCCCTGGAGTGTATGAACATCTTTATTCATCTTTATCTATTCAATCATTTAGATGAAACACAGAGGCTTAAGAACGTCTTTGTGGTCAGAAAGGATTCGGTTAGCATCCTCAGATTTAAACCCTCATGCCAGCAAATTCTGACTGTCCTAAAAAGTGTCCTAGAGCCAGACACTACTGTAAATGTTAGTGTCTTTCAAAATGCTTTAAAATACCATTTGTTGGATTCCTCTGACAGGCAGTCTTGTCTGTGTCTTGTTTATTCTAAGTAGTGGATCTGGCCTTGGAAGACCCTTAATATTTTACCTAGTTTACATGCCAGAAGGTTCCTTTATTATTGAGGTGTTGAGTGACATCGCTAGTTGTCATATCGCTGTTGCATAAATGAAAAACAGCCAACACTAATCTATCTGTCTCAGCAGTAGTGTGTGAAAGCGTCAGCTGTTATTTGTTGAACAGGCAGGGCTGAAAGTCATTAGATATTAGGACAGGTTTTGCAGGTTCACGGTGAAGTTTAAGAGGCGGATGGTTTGACATCTCGTCAGCTTGTGGACAAATTCTTACTCCACCTTGCCGCTCAGCTGGAATGCAAATAGCAGCAGGAGGAATGCTGTTCGCTGTGTGCACTGGCAGCAAATGAAAAATCAACCCCTTGCTCTATTCTTCTCTGGTGTTCCCTCCTCCCTTCTTTTGTTAGCGCCTTCTGTCTGCTACTTTCTGGATCTCTGCTTCCTGTCTCTCCCCATCTTTCTCCTCTCTGTGTATCTGCTGTCTTTCCCCCTCGTCCTTCTCTCTCCCTAGGCATCCTGTTCACTGTGTTTGATTTGGGCATTCCTTTCCTCCCCGAGCAGACAAAACAACCCCAGACCTCTCTGAACTGCAACCCCCAGTGTGCATACACACACATGCATGCACACATGTACACACACTCTCCCTTCTGCTAATCACACACACAGGAAATGGGCTCCCATGCAAACGAGGCCCGCCTGGCGAGTGGAACCCAGGATGGAGTTTCAGGCCTTGAAATGTTCTCCAGTGGAGGAAATTGAACATGATCTCTCTCTTCCCCCTTCTTTCATTCTCCCTCGTTTCCCCTCTTGTTTTACTCGATGTGGTTCCTCTGTCCTTTTTCTTTTGACACTCTTTTTTCCATGCTGCATTTGAATGCATCCATGTTGCTATAAAACATTGCCATTAAGACCAGCTAATGCACACACAGAGTTTCTTCTCTGTGGAAGCGTTGGTGAATATAAGATCTTCTTAGAGACGCGAGAGTATTTTCTATGCTGTTGGTACCAGTCAGAGCAATGTTAGGTTTATACTGTACCAAATCAGACTCTGTATAAGTGTGTATGTGTGGCCTCAAGTACTGTATGTGTTTGGAGAGTGTGAACCTAAGTGCTCAGAAAGCACGCACTGATAACTTATCAACCACCTTCCATTATACGTGGGATAAAGCTGCACTCAAAGATAAACAATGCATGATAAAATGTTTATGTAGTATAAAAAGGGAGGGGAGGGTTGTTTCTACTTTGTTTAACACAACCGAACCGAGTGTATAGTTTCAGGTAAGAGATATTATATTGCACTGTAATATTTGCACGCTGACTGGACATTTATTGTGGGTCAGGACAAGATGTGCTTAAACACACTGGGATCAGTATATGTACAGAAATGTATCTTGGTGACGCTGATGCAGACGTGTTTTGACAGATAATCATATCACATATTATCACAGATCGTACAGGGACAGTAGTGTTCCTTGTGAAGTGCGATACAGAGTGTACTGATATGTTTGGTGTAAAGAAGGACAGGACATAAGTGACGTTTCAGTTAAATTAAGACTTGAATGTCATCTCTTCATGGTCAAAACAATGTAGAAGACAAATGAAAGAAAACCCTGGATTCAATTTGGTCTTGAACTGAAAATGCACTTAGTAGGGTTTGCACAGTAATGTTAAATTTTTTAATGTGTGCCATGTTTTGTTTTGACTGAAAAGTATGCACTGATTTCCGGCAAAAAGAAATGGGAAAAAAAAAAAATCCAAGATCTGTAAAAATACAGAAATCATCATGTACAAATGTTCAAATTTAGTTAGAAAACACAACAACATATCATCACTTAATCAAGATATTAGGGTTGGATAACAAGAAGTCAGTATTATTGTTTATCTATATTTTATCAATGAAGCGATGAGATGACCCTATATGATTATGTTTGTGTCATTCTTCAAATCTCTTTTGTCTAAATTAATGGTTCTTATCATCAGTTACTATTTTATGTGTGATTTTGCATACATCTGCCAAATCCTGATACATACAGATACCAGGGTTTCCCACATATTCATTTATTTGTCGCAGCCCGCCATGATATCAGCATTTACTGCTACACATTGATTTTCGATTTTTGGAGCTGGACTGTTTATACCATTTGGTTATTCAGAGCACCACACTCTCGGAGCACAGAGTGTACTCTGGGCATAGACAGAGCAGCAGAGTGCCAAGCACAAAGTGAAACTTAACTGTTCATTAATTTATATATAGAATGCCCCCATGATATGATGACACTAAATAGTATTAAAAAAAGAAATAGAGCACTCTGTGTCTTAGAATAACAGCACTCTAATTTTTCTAGGGCTGTAATCAACCAAAGAAAATCTTGGTGGACTGAAATTCTACCTATTCTTTGACCATTCGACATGGTACAATAAAGCCATAGCGATAAATCAGATACTGAATTACTTTTTTGGTAATTATTTATCCGTTTTCTGATTAAAAATTAGAGTATTAGAATGTTCAACTTTGGGTAAAATGCTGCGCTCATCACTGTCACCAGGAGCTGTCCAGTCACAGAGAAGGGGCGGGACAAACCACAGCAAAGACCAACGGTCAATGAGGACAAATACAAGTGCTCAACAACAACAGCTGTCGTTTTTCAGCTGGGAAAAGAAGCTCTTAAAGTAACACCATTGATTGTTCAACCAGTGAGACTTGGATCGGACATGGGCATAACGACCAAACAAAAGACCAGCTGACCAGAACTATACAGCCTTACCTTTTTTCAACCTACTTTAGATGAAACAGGCTGTGTCCCGTGGAAACCACGCACCCCACGGTCCAGCACCGGGTCCAAAAGTTCACTTTAACTTGCCTCTGCAGCGACTGCTCCTCTAATCCATTGATCTGATGTGATCAGCTGTGATCAATCTAACAACAAACTGATTTACTGACTAATTGTGCACCTCAGACTCAACAACAGCAGACTCAGAGACAGTTACAGACCATGGAGGAAGTGCCACCTCACACTGTTTCAGTTTATTCTGCTGAGTAACGTAATGAATCCTCCCCAACCTGACATGCTGTGTGCGTGAGGGGAAGCGAGTGGGAGCGAGGGATGAGAAGGAGACAGCTGTTTTCAGTTTCGCTTGGTTATGGGTTGGCTAACTGTCTGAATGAATAGCCCCGACCCCCCCATACACACACACACACACACACACACACACACACACACACAACACATACAAACACAGACAAACATGTGGTCTCTGGTCACCCGGGTATTTGGCGTCTCCTGGATTGCGAAGAATGTGTCAAATCTCATTTGTAAAATCACATATTTTCATTAAGTGTTTATTGATCGCAGAGCGCCCCAAAAAGCTGGCGTTGCACTCTGCAGAATTACACATTTGGTTTAGTGCAGTGTCGGAGTGTTGTTGTGTAGCGTGAGAACGTTGGATGATTCAGCAAAACCTGTGAGCCGGTATTATGCGGCGGCCCTCATGAATCTAGCATGACAGAGCTGAGTGCAGAGCAGCAGGGCCGTCTCCTTCCTGTGAAGAAAAGCTGTGTGGGAACAAAGAGACAGGATGACACAGAGAGGAGATGAGAGTGGCAGGGGCGAGTTGTTTCTGTCCATCAGTGGCTACTTACATGATCGAAATGTCTTTGAGAACGTCACTCGCCTCTGCTTTCTCAGTTACTGTAGCCTGTGTCTGTAGAGAAACCTCTCTCTGAACAGTTTATGACCATTTCATGTGTTAAGAGCTGAAATGATTTCTCGATCAACAGACGGTTAATCACCAATGGGTTTGTTAATTAAATTAATCTTTAACGTCATGTTCCAGCTGCTCAAATGTCAGTATTTGCAGATTTTTCTTAGTCTTTCGTGGTGGTAAATTAAAGATTGTTACAAGAACAGATGATACTGACCTGGTCAGTTTTCAGGGTGTTGAAAATGTAGAACTCCTCTGTATGTTCAGCTATTTTCTGATGGTTTTTAGGCCAAATGATCCATTGATTAAGTGCCTACATACTGTGGAAAACTAATCCACAATCACACTAATAATTAGCTGCAACCCTGCATGCTTTTATGCATATTGTTTTTCTACCATCTTTTTTTCCATGTCCTCTTCCTCCAACCCAATTACTAGAATAAATGCTGCCATTGTACATCACTGCATACAGGATACATTACATTTGCACGTGAATAGGTAGCAGATATGTTAAAATCATATGTTTCAGCAATGCTGGGGTTAATGTGTGGTTGTGTTTGTGCATAAAATGGTTAGGGTTAGTAAAATATTATGTTTTGGCTTAAAACACACAGCTCGGGATGTAGGGGTGGGAATCACCAGAGGATCCACGATATGATGTTATCACGATACTTAAGTCACAATACAATATCATTGAGTACTGCAATAAAATATGTTGCGATTTATTACCTTTTTTCAACAGTAAATTATGTCCCCCAGAGGAAACCACAGATAAAACATCCGTTTTATCTAATAAGATGAAGTTTTCCGTCTGTTTGTCTCACATCAGCCATTTTTTGTTTTTGTTTTTGTAGCAATATGTCTTGTGGACTCTGAAAGAGCAATTCATTGTATTATTCTAGTAGGCAATTCGTGACAATTCGATAAAAATATGCTGTATTAAGGTTTTTTCTCCCAATGGAAAGCAGCAATGTCTTGACAAAAAACAACTGCTTTTTGTGACACTATCCGAGCAGAAAAAGCAGCAATGCTGCTAACAAAAACTGCTTTAACTGCTACTACACTGATAGGAAGATCAGGGATGTCTCAGAAAAAAAACCCAAATGCTTTCAGTGTCTAAAAGAACATTCAAAATGCAGTGAAGGCTCCCTGAAAAACCCCACGTTTGGGGGTTGAAAAGCTGCTGAAAAAAATCATAACCAGTAGGCTATTGTTTTTGTTGGTCTCAAACCGTGGTCTCCACCTTGGCAGGCATCCCACCTAGGTGACACACCATCCAGCATCCCCTCCACCTCTAGATCACTGTGTCAGCTCATACACTGCATCACCTCAGAAATGCTGATCTGATGTTTATGAATGGTGCATTGTAAGGCATTCGTGGTTTGCAGAAATGTCCAACATTTTCTTCTTGCGACTGGGCTGCTTCCTCCCTGTTGCAGTAAAGGTCCTAATTCACAGGTGACAAAGCAGTTTCAGCTTCTTACTTCATTGGTCTGCAGCTTTTAAAAAAACATCTTGTGCGGTCTTCATCAGCAAATTTAGTTTGCTGGGTTGTCGTGAAACTAGATGTTCAAACCGTCCTTCATTCTGAGCACCTTTTGGACGCCTGGTGCATCATGATGACATAAATGATAAGTGTCTTTAATGTGTGATGTATGTAATGTTCATGTGTCTGTACCAGAGTGTCCCGTTGCTGCTTCCAGTTCACAGGAATGTTCCCTTTCTCCTTCGGCCTCCCCCTCCTCTTTCTCATTTCTCCCCTCCCTCCACTTCCCTCTCTCATCCTTTAAATTCAGTCCAGACTTCAGCCTTAAATCTGGATTCTCTGTGCTTAACCAAACATATGGAATGCTACTGTAGTGGAATGCTCCAAGTCTGGGTTGTTTTCTGAATGTGTGTGTGTGTGTGTGTGTCCCTGTATGTGTGTGTTTGACCATGCACATGTTTTGAAGCAGATGAGAGCTTCAAGGATGATGATGATTATGATAATGGTGCGTGTGTGCGTTTGTGTGCCTCCCCAGAGAACTGAATAGGGCCTTCTGTTGTCGTGGCCAAACACTGCTTGTCTGCTCATGCATGAGTCTATTGCAGAGCCTTCCGAATGCGCCCCATATCTCAGCAGTTAGCTCATTCTGTAGCCTGTTAGCTTGACTGTGAACCATCTCCCCCACAGTGACTGCATTGTCAGCCCGGCCGCAGGCTCGGGGCCTTGCCAACTGCCAAACATAACGATGGTGAAAGATGCCATGAGAGTGTGTGTGTCTTGATATTATGATGACCGCTGAGTTACTAACCTTATGCCCTGCTTGTGTGTTTTTGACCACAGGATGGAGACTTTGGGAAGAGGAGCTTAACGTATGATAACAGAAGGATGCATCTTAAATGTAGGTTTTGCCTTCCTGTGTTCTTTTTAGTGTTGATTTATTTCTGCTCTTCATTCTTTCTGCACATATTCAGTCTATCTCTGGGTCACTGAAAGTCAGCGAAAGTCATACAATTTTATTTTTTAAATTTAACTCATGTCTTTTTTCAGTAACGAGACATTTTTGCAGTGCACAATACTACTCTTTACATGTTGCCCTAACGCAGGGCTTGCACAATATATTGCTTCACTCAACATATTTGTATCTTGTGACTCTCAAAGGAATAGTTAAACATTTTTGGAGAACTGGTTGGTTAATTTTTTTTCTTTTTGAGAGTAAAGTAAGAAGATTGATAGCGCTCTCATGACTGTGTGTTAAGTACGGAGGTGAAACCAAGAGGTGATCGGCCTAGCTTAACACAAAGACCGGAAACGGGGAAAGCAGCTAGCCTGTTCACAAATATGTCCAGCAGTACCTCTAATGCCAGGCTCACACTGGATGCTGAAGCGCGGCGAAGTCCGCTGATTTTTTCGAGCCTATCCCAGCTGACATTGGGCGAGAGGCAGGGTACACCCTGGACAGGTCGCCAGACTACCACAGGGCTGACACATAGAGACAGACAACCATTCACACTCACATTCACACCTACGGACAATTTAGAGTCACCAATTAACCTGCATGTCTTTGGACTGTGGGAGGAAGCTGAAGTACCCAGAGAAAACTCACAGACACGGGGAGAACATGCAAACTCCACACAGAAGGGCTCCCCCACCCTGCATTTGAACCTTCGAACCAGGAACCCTCTTGCTGTGAGGCAACTATGCTAACAACTGCACCACTGTGCTGCTCTGATAATATTTTGTGAACAATAAAAAGGATATATTAGATAAAATATAAATAATCTGATAATTATGAAACATATTTGCCATAACAGAAACCAAGAGAGACACAGACAAACCACACTTACAACCAAACACACAAGCAGACAGAGACAGAGCTCTATGAGTGAAGAACAGAGCAGATGAGCAGAGCTGCTTGATGACTGGCTGACATGGAGAAATGTGCTTCTAGTGTACACAACCAGATGACGGCTGATGGGCATCTTCACATACAGGGGTGCTTTGATGTCCAGTGTGAAAATTACTGTACAGAGCATCTCCAGTTATAGCCCCTTGTCTGTCAGACTTTTATATGACAACAAGACTCCAGGAAGTCACTGTGTCCGGCTGTTGTTTGCCAAGGAATCATTACAGCATGTAACTCCCCCTATTATTTTTTTTTTACTTTACAGAAAGCCAGGCCAGCTGTTCTCCATGCTTCCAGCAGCATGGGGAAAAAAGCTTAGATAATGCTAAGCTAAATGAACTGCCTCCTCATTCTAATGCGCAGACATGAAAGTGGTGTAGAGCTTTTAATTTAAGATGCATTGATCTCCTGCTTTCCTTTTCTTATACTGGCATTTAGTACAGTGTAAAATGAGATGGTAGACAGATTTAAAAAGAAAAGGATACCCTAGTATAGGTATCTGTGTGTGTGTGTGTGTGTGTGTGTGTGTGTGTGTGTGTGTGTGTGAGTGAGTGATTGCTTTTATCAGGTCACCCAGTGACACAAAATCAAATCACAGCGTCTCTAATCTTCTGAATTTCAAATGTTTCCTCTGGCTCCCCCCCCTCTCCCTCTCTCTACACTCCTCCACCTCTCTTCTCCTCCTCATCCTCCTCCTTTGCCCACCTTTTCCTCCCTTCCTCCCCCCCTCCTCCACCTCCTCCTCGCCTCTTCCGCCCCTCCTCTGCTCTTTGTGAGTCTGTTTCCTGTTGGGCACAAATGCCGGCGCCGCACTTCCTTCCCTGTAGCCTGAAGTCACACAGGAGTGGCAAACATATACCATACTGTATATATTCTGTAACATATGGGTCAGTGCACTCACATTAACATTCACACAGCTCACAGGGACGACAGCTGGTCCGTGTGTGTGTGTGTGTTATCAGACCAGGTTAGTCAGCAGAGACAGTATATGTGTCACTGTCTTCCCATGTCTACTCGGCTGTCTGCTCACATAACAGTTTAAGGTCAATATGTGGCCAAGGCGTGTTCTGTGCGTCCTCGCTGAGCTACATTTACATGCATTTATTATTCCGGATGCTAGTTCACATCCTGCTTGAGCCAAAGTTGTCCTAAATAGTCTAGAACTGACAAATACAGCGAAATCCGACAATAAAACAACAAAAGGAGCTTCTCATGTCAGTGTCCTGCTACTAAAGGCACGTCCTACTTGTGCTTAGGTTTTTCATAATCAGGAGTTTAAGGGTAATGCAGAAAGACTCACACTAAAAGAAATAGTTTGACATTTTGGGAAACACACTTATTTACTCTTTTGCCAAGAGTTAGATGAAAAGATGGACACCACTTGTATGTGTACGCTAACTGTGGCGCTTGAGCCGAGAGACACTTAGCCTGGCTTTATCCAAGGGTCATTTATACACTTCAGTTTTTTAAACAAACAAGATATTAAGTGTTTAGAGGTGAGCTTGAGAGCTGCTGCAGTTATTTTTATACCTTTGTACCTAACGTTCTTCAGGCTGTAGCACTCTTGACATGAAAGCAGATAAGTGTATTTCAGGTTTCTCCCTGGCGTTGATTAAACCCCTAAAACTCATCTTCGTTCATCAGAATTTCATATTTAATATTTTTCTGCGTGAAAAAACTTTGTGCCTTTAAATTGCTGAGATGTAACTCTACACCTCTGCCTCATTTAGTATTCAGGGGTATAGAAACATGCAAATTTGTCCCCAACTCTATCCCGTCCCACCTCTCAGCTGCTCGCCTGCAGCTAGAACAACCTGCTCTGTTGATTGCTCTCTACAACGTTAGAAACATACAGTAATAGCAAACATGAGCCTGCGGTTTGCCCACGTTATCCACAGCTAGTAGTTTGTTGCTAACCTTGTTGCCAATCTCCAGCTCCAACAAGTTAAAGTGAAAGTGAAACTTAGCTTGCAAGATACCAACGTGTAACTACATCGGGCCTCCTCTGGTTCTGATACCTATTACTGTCCAATTAGTAATCGTCACAGGAGTGTCAGTTTCACTTAATTTTGCTTTCTATCTTTTCTATCTTTTGCTACATTTCAAAGTCTATTTAAAGGGTGATGAAAAATGCCGTGGGCTGAGATTAAACCTGCAGCCGCTGTGGCAAGGACACAGCCCCTGCACATGGGGCGCCTGCTCTACCAGGTGAGCTAGCAGGCACCACGGAGGTGTTGAAAATTTAATGTTTTGTCATGTAAATGTCAGACAGTTGGCTGGATGCACTAACATGTGGAAACGTAAGCCCTTTCTAAATAGGAATTGTGCAAATTTGCAGGAAAGCCCAGTCAGTGTTTTTTCAGCATTGTCAGTATAAAAATAAAATCAGGGAGTGCAGCAAGATGCCACCTGCCTACTTTTGTTTATACAGAATGCGCCTTTTTTGGGGCAAGGGGGGGCGTGAGCAAGTAACAAAACGTGTAGCTCAGCGTGTGACGTAAACAGTGACATACTCCGAGGGGAAGACGCGGCTGGTCAGTCCATTTCTCTCATAAGTCTGCCCGTCCTTCGCCGTTCCTGTCATCTGATGGTTAATGGCCTCTTTGTTTGCAAGGGCAAGGAGGGCGCGCAATTCCTTGTCTCTCCAGTTGCTCATCTTTACAGTGTCTGTCAGGTTTACGTTTCCCTCTTGCTACTAGCTGCTCACTAATTCCTGCTATCAGCTGTTTCCTGTTAGTCCACTGCCATTGGGTCGCACGTGTGGCGTCATCAACAGCTCCTCCCACAAGTCATCAACAGCCCCTCCTGCGGCGGAAGGGTGCCTCGTTCTTTTTAAACCCAAAAGGTTCTGCCAATATGTCTACCCCTACACGCGGAAAATTGGGCACCTTGGATCAACTTGCCAATCCAGCTCTGTGTGTCTAAATCTCGCAGCTTGCCGGCAAAATGGCCCAACATTCGCCAAAAGTCTGGCAGTGTAAAGGGGCTATAGGGCCCACTGCCCATCCTTTGGCCTCCACTGGTTAGCTGGCATTATCCTTGGCTACTCTGCACTGTGCACCACCCATGTTGGGTAGGAGCTATTTAGCAGTGCTACTCATTCAGAGATTACTAGCTGTGCTGATACTACTAATGGTGCTACAGAGCTTACAACAATGCTAGGGTTTGCATTTACAGTCAAACCTCTTTGTTTACTCACAGTATTAGGACAGTCTATAATAACTGTATGATTCAGTCATGCCTCTGTATCTCCTCTGATATACAGCTTTCATCATTTTACCTCCTGCTCTGTTTATCTCCTCTTCCCTCCCTCGCGTCCTGCAGCCAGTGCTGCATTCCTGCTGCAGTAATCCACTCTGGCAGCTACCTGCTCTGCATTCTGTGGAGTCACTCCCCTCATCTCACTCTCTCCTCCTCGTCTGGTTTTCTCTCTGTCTCTCTCTGTCTCTATCTTTCTTTGCTTGCCTCGCATTACTACATGCATTTTGCTCTGCACATTTGCCCTGTCTAAGCTTTTCCGCTGCTATCTCTCTCTCCCTCTGTACTGTTTCTTCCTCATCAGAGAGCCACTGAGGTCTCCATTCAGCCGCAGCAGGCAGCTAATGCCAAGGCTCAGGCTGATGAAGCACTGCCAAGCTCTGCCAACCAAGCTGTGTGTGCACTCTGTGCTCTGTGCTAGGATCAGGAAGCAGTGAATGAGCAGGATGTCAAGCAGCCAGGGAGAAGGTTGAGGGGCTGTATGTTAAGAGCTATTGATGTGTCTGTGAATCGACAGTTTGTAGGGCAGTTGTCGGCAGCCATCGCAGGGGACCAGCCTGGTAAAATATCCTATCCATCATCACCGAAGAGTTTGATGATCGGCTGTCAGCTCCTCCTCTCTTAGGCACAGTGGCAAGGTCATATAAATGCAGCAGGAAGGGAATTAGGATGAAGGGTAAGGGAAGGAAACAGGAGGAATGCAGCAGCAGAAATGGGGGTTGGGGTGATATTTAGAGATAGAGGTCACATGGAGGGGGTGACAGTGACAGAGACTGATGGTAAATAGGAGAGAAATAGAGAACGGGAGGAAAGCAAGAATGAATACTAATAAGACTGTGTTGTTGGTGACCTTTTACAGGAGAAAATGGCAAAATACACAATTGGTGACTTTCAAGTTCAATTTCAATCGACATTTTTTGCAGACACTAGGTATCAAACAAAAGCCAGAGACTGTTGTATTAAGTACCTGTGAACCAATATTTCCAAGCAGAAGAGAGAAGATAATGTTACCTCGGAGCCTTATGGTGAAAAGTTTCTCCTCCTTTGTGCCGCTGCATCACATCTGCAGCTAAAGGCTTGTTCACATTACATGATTTTCACCCGGATTTTGCGTCGCAGAGACTATTATAATCTTTTGAGTGTTCATACCAGGCGACGTGTGTTTCTGTCATCAGGAGTCTTGCCAACTGTGTTACGACCTGTGTGTGCACGCCACAAGATTTCTCCACCGTGCCCTCGCCGACAGAGCCCCAGATAACGCGGTGACGTCACCAAACTACATTTTTTAACTTGGAGATGACACAACGTAAAGGCATGGATATTCTGCCCAGTGTTGATCTGCCTCCAGGGCCTGGGTCCAAACACAACGCGCTCCCCGTGATCCTGTGGATGCCACCAGTGTTGTTGTTGCTTGCCGGCTTGTCCTCCTCACATTTCTTCCGTCCTCGTGCGTGCTGACGTGGCATGTATCCCGCCTTTCATTTGCTGATGCTCTTTGTCAGTTGTGTCAGACTTCTCCAGTTTTCTAGCCAGATATCCAGTCCCAGCGCAGATGAGGGGGCGACTTGCTCGTAGGCTTGTTCACTAGGTTTGGGTACCGAAACTCGGTACTTTTTGTACTTGGTACCGACTTTAAAAAGTACCGAAATAAGGTACCGTGAAAATCGTGTAATGTGAACTAGCCTTAACTGTACTGAAGAGTAGCATGAAAGTCATGTGGTGTTTGTTTGCTCAAGTATTCAAAAAAATGAAGACAAAACTTTATTTATAATTAACTTGGTGGTGATTCTAGCAAAATGTTTTATCCAAAATTGTAAGTTTAGCAATAATAACCTCGTATTGGTGTTTCTCTGAACACTACATGAAACTGCTCTTTAATTCGACCAACAAACAGGCTATTAAGACACTTGTATGTCTAATAATCTATTTGTGTAGTATGGTATCTACCTGGCTTTCTGTTATGTATACTCTCAACTGTAAACTGATTACTTTTTACACAAAATAAAGAATAATTAAAAAAAAAAATAGTAACTTGATGTCAAGAGCACTCTGCAGCAAAATCTGGAAACCAAAATGTCCCAAGAAGTACACTGCACAGCACACTGACTATCAAAAACGACTTCCTTATTTCCCTTCTTTGGCTACAAGATGATGTCAGCTTGTGACACATTTCCTTATATGGAAATATATCTGATGTTAATTTCTCCCCGAATTTTGTCCGGTTGTGTTTAGAAGCTTTCATTGGTGCTTTTTGATGGTCGAAAATGCCATCATTCTCCACTGCAGTCGTTCCCCCAGCTGCAATAATGGTGCAGAGACAGCAAAATAAAGAAGACTCAGACTGGGCATTTTCTGAAGAGAGGATCATAGAGACAAGCGCAAAATGGAGTGTTTCTGACAGAAGGTGAATACAGGTGTTGCAGCACAGACAGTATGAGGAAACTTAAGTGTTTTTTGAACATTAAAGCATGAGAGTAGAAACCCAAAATATAAGTATGAACCTAAAAATGAACATAAAAGACCTCCTTTAGAAAAAAAAGTGTCAAATACATTATTACATTCTAATGACACTGACCACATGGAGTTTACTATACGGTATCTTTACTGTGTTATGTGCCACAGACGTTTGCTTGATTTACATTCCTTAACCCGATCCATCTGGGATGAGCATGTAAAGAGCGGATGTGAGGTAGCGTTTTCACCATAAATCTCACCTCAGCACTCTGATAAGCCTGTTAATGCATTTGCATGCTCTGTGGCATCTGGAGTACAGTCAGATGTCTCACATTTTGAGTGCGTCTGCAGAAGCTCTTTGCCAACAACACTCTGCGGCGGATGCTGCAGACACAGTGTGTGGCTCTGTTATCTTCTGACTGTAAATGAAGCGTTCCAATTTGTAAATGTTTGTTTAACAGCGTGTGAGCTTAGGCTAAAGTCCGGTTTTACAGTTTCATGTCCAGCAGGAAAGCAGGCGACATGTGCAGTATCTTTGAGGATGCAGTCCTGTTGGGAAGTGTTTAAGCATCTGGATTTTTATTTATTTAAGCACAGTTGCTTGAGAGAAAAATATTTCTGATCACATCTAGCAATGTTAAAAAAATACTGGAAATTTAACCCACCAAGAACAAATTGCTTGTTCGTTCCCACCAGATTTTTGAGACATCCTGCGAACTCTCAAACAAAGCTACAAACCAACAGAACAGGGTGGAGGTAATGAATGAGTGTAAGTCTGTCATTATCTGTTCTTATCACTCTTGAGCACTCTCTTAACTTTTGTCTGTCTGCCTCGCCTCATTCCTTCCCCGCCTGACTCATACTTATTCACACACACAGACACACGCAGACTTTTAGACCCAGTGTTGACTCTGACAAGTGTCATCATGTTGTGTTTTTTTCATGTTCTCTTATCGGTGTGAAACGGTGACACACGCACACATTCCTTCCTGAGAAGTTCATCATTACACGTGTACATGCACTCATTCAGTCAGATAAAGATTTTGCTGAGGTTTGCTGACACCTGAGAGTGCTTGAACAGCTGTTGAGCATAGCTTTAAATAGGTAGGTGGTGTTGGTCCTGACAGAAAACGCTGTGTTAATGGGAGGTCAAAGGGTTTGTCTTTAGCTGAATGATTCAAAATGACGCTCACTACGAGGTAGATTTATAGCTGTTTTGGGGCTTTTGATCATATCACAAGGTCTTTGCTCATTGCACACACACTTAACAAAATTTTAAAAGCAATACTTGTTTTTGTTCCCAATTTTCACAAGTTGAAATAAAGATCCAAGACTTTTTATGCACACAAAAGACTCATTTTGGTCCCAAATTAGTTAAAAGTGGTGTTTTTAGGCACTTGACAAGTGTGGCATATCAAGCTGCTGGTAGATGCTGATAAACAGTGTTGGAAAGTTGCTTTTGAAATATAATAGGTTTCAGATTACAGATTACCCTGTTAAAAACGTAATAACTTCAATTTTATTTTTGTACCTGGAGGGCAGTTGGTTATACAGCAAGTAAAAACACATAAGAGTGCACATACACAACAATCAGGGGGAGGTGAGGGGAGTCAAATACAGTGGGCTAAACCGGGATTAAATAACACATGGACAAACAAGGACAGATGTGACACTTGCTGGCGGTCGCTGCACGAGCATGTGCCCATAAGTAATGCAGCTATTTTGAAAACTTAATTAAAGTAATGTAACTTATTACATCCATCCATTTTCTGTAACCACTTATCCTGTCAGGGTTTGTGAGGGGGCTGGAGCCTATCCCAGCTGACACTAGGCGAGAGGCAGGGTACACACTGGACAGGTCACCAGATTATCACAGGGCTGAAACATAGAGACAGACAACCATTCACACTCATGTACACATCTATGGACAATTTAGAGTCACCAATTAACCTGCATGTCTTTGGACTGTGGGGGGAAGCCGGAGTACCCAGAGAAAACCCACGCTGACACGGGGAGAACATGCAAACGCACAGATGGGCTTCCCCACCCTAGGGTTTGAACCAGGAGCCCTCTTGCAGTAAGGCGACAGTACCACCAACTGCACCACTGTGCTGCCTATGTTATAAATAATGCTGGAGTTTACAGAAATAGGCTGTGTGAAAAGAAGATGATAGATAGTAGATGTAGTAGATGATATCTTGTACATACTAACTTTTCAATGAAAGGCATATATTCAAATGTATCCCGTTTGTTATCACCAACACATTGATTAGTTAATTACATATTTTTTCCGCACTAACTGTAACTGCTTACAATGACATTTATTGTGTAAATTATTCATGTGACTGCTCTCCAACAGTAAAAGTGTGGAGTTTGATCACATAACACAACACCGCAGATGTCACAAGTTTTGGGGAAGCGTGCCATTAGCATGCTGACTGGAGGATGTCCACCAGAACTGTTGCCTGTGAACTGAAGGTTCATTTCACTACCATAACACGTCCCCAGTGTCGTTTCTGTGAATTTGGCAGTACATCCAACCGGCCTCAGGACTGCAGACTGTGTGTAACCACGCCAGTCCAGGTTGCAGATTTTAACAAATTTGTGACCAGAATTTGAAAGAAAAAAAGTATTTTGTGTGCATAAAAAAGTCTTAGATCTTTAACTTAAACCTGTGAAAAATGAGAGCAAAAACAAAAGTGTTGCGTTATTTTTTTTGTTCGGTGTACAACTATAACAATGTTGGACTCACAGTTTTGAAAAAAGTATCAAAAACCGAAGCAGAGTTATTGTCTTTGAGATGCTGACAGACCCTCTGTTTCTTTCTCTTTATAACTTTTCTCTGATCCTTCTATCTAATCACGGCTCCTATTAATGTCACAGTGTGGTCGGACAGTTACGTGTCCTACTGGAGTCTTCCTGTCTATCACTTCACAACTGAGACTTCCCGTGGTTTAGATAGCAAGTCACACACATACACAGTCACATGTTGATGTCAGCAGGGTTTACTGGCCTTTAAAGTCTGAACTTTTTAAAACCTAAATTCATGGCCTTGTCAAATATTTATTATTCTTGAATGATTCTTGTTTTTTGTGCACAAGGATTTTATGGACACAAGACTGATTAAGTGCATTTGTTCATTTATGTTACTGATTTTTAACATTTTATTGTTTCTCTTGTATTTGAAGTATCCATGTGTCTTTTGTTATTTGTACAAAAACCACACTATTTAGCAACTAAACTTTATTTCCCACATTTTAGTCCGACTAATGCAGTTCAGCTCAGCTCGGTTTGGCTCAGCTGCAGCACACAACAACACAATCTGCTCTGCTAATCAAAGCCTCACTCCTGTCTGCCCCAGTGTCTTGTGTGAAGTGTTTTTCATGTTTACGGTGTCAGTGACCTCCGACCCTGAACACAGAGGGCAGCAGGCTGAGGGTGTGCTGGAACAGAATTGGGAAATATTTCATGGAAACATGACAGCAAGTCACACGGGACATAAATCTATGTGTTTACATCAACAACAAGAGTATTGCCCAACTTGCGTTTTTTTGAAGCACGTTTTCAAGGAGAGATTTCCCCAGACTGAATATAATTTAGACTGGAACAGGTCTTGCGAAGTAGGAAAGGAGCAGACCCATGAAGAACTATAATCTGTAGTATCACCTGCCGTGCAACGATTAATTGATTAACTGATCAACTGATCACTTGTTAACTATGAAAGGTCCAGTGCATAGGATTTAGGGGGATATATTTGGCAAAAATGGAATAAACATTTTTTTATTTGTTTATAATCACCTGAAACTAATAATCATTGTGTTTTTGTTACTTAGAATGACATGTTTATATGTACATACAGAGCAGGTCCTCTTCCATGGACCCACCATGTTGTTCTACAGTAGCCCAAAGTGGACAAATCAAACACTATCCGTTGATAAGGCCATTCCCCGTTTTGTGTTGTTTTACATGTTGTGTCAGCCATTGTAGTTCTCCTGCAGGCTTGGCACATAGGAGAAGCTGCTGCAAACTCAGAGCTAGACACCATTCAATCTTACACACTAGACCAGTGGTTTTCAAACGTTTTGTGCCCAAGGCACACCAAAAGGCAAGCCAAAATCTCAAGGCACACCTGTATTTATATCTGTGCACAGTCGCCTCTATAATGTGCGTTGTCACTCTTATCACGACATGAGACAATAAAAATAAGAAAAAAACAAGACCTCCTTTCTTTCAATGGTAGGTCGTCTTCACTGGTGCTTGTACTCTGTACAATAAAGCGATTCATTGTCCCACTCATGGCCTTCTCCTTTTAATTGTTATCATCCCTCACACTGGCTGCCAATCAGGGCTTTTGATGTGTCACACACTTATAATCCCCACGTGCGGATGGCGACTAATACTGTAAGTTCCCTGTGATTTTTTTTTTAAAATTATAGTAAATTAAATTACATTTTTTAGCTAGAGTTTGCCTCTGTATTATGAAAGTGGTGTGCACAACATACTGATGCAGTCAATTAAAAATTCATTCATAACTTTTTGCACAGGCCCCAGTTGAATATCGCAATAATAATAACGTGTAGTTATCATAAAATCCCACGGCACACCTGAATTGGCATCACCGCGCACCATTTGACAACCACTGCACAAAACCTTTAAATTAATTACCAGCTGATTTTTTAAATAATTGATGAATCGGTTTAAGTAATTGAAAAAGTCAGTATTCTCTAAGCTTCTTAAATGTGAATATTTTCTGGTTTCTTTGCTCCAGTATGACAGTAAACTGAATATTTTTGGGTTGTGGACAAGACATTTGAGGACGTCGTCTTGGTGAAAACGCTTATTGACATTTCTACCATGTTCAGACATTTCTAAGACTAATTAACTTAATCGACAGCGAAAGTAACCGTTAGTTGGACACATAGTTTTACACTATAAATGATGTGTGTGGGTTTTTTGCGTGTGTGTGTGTGTGTGTGCCATTTTGGGAGAGTGCTCAAACAGAGCAGTACTGGAAGGATGCTAGACGTAGCATTTCAAATGTAGTGAGCATAACCTGTTTTGGTGAGCATTCATCTGTTGTGTGATATTCTGTGTTGTTATCCGAACTGTAGTTGTTCCAGATCTCCTTGGCTGCAGATCTGCCTGAGGCCTTGCTAGCAACTGACCGGCTAGTATTTTCGGGTGCTGCTGTATTTATTTTTTTTAAATAGAGCATCTAATACCCTGCCCCTGTTCTGTGTCTTGGCTGCAGCAACAGTGACTGTTGCGTGTAATCCTGTGTGTAGCGCTGATGTCTGATCAAGAACATGCTCTAATTTACTGTTATGCCACCAAGATCAGGAGCCGAGCCGGGAAGCTCTGAGGGTTTTGAGTTCAGTTCAACCTCTTTAAAGTCAAATCCGCAATTAGGTCATAAACAGTGAAGCCAAAAATGTAGTACATGTGTAGAACCGCCGTGACAGCTGACAGGTCAGACACCGTAAGTCCTCTGGCTTTTCTCTCCCACCCTGCCATGTCTGCCCTCTCTTCCAACTTTCTCTGGCATTTCCCATCCCCTTCCCCATATTTCCCTCTCTCTCATCTTCTTATCATGCCCCCTCACTTAAGCAGAGTGCTGGTTTTAAGCCCCAGCAACAAGACTCTTGATGTAGACAGAGAGGGGAGGGGAGGAGAGACCTAGAAAAGGCTCTGGGTTACTGGGCTAAGACCGGAGAGAGGACTGTTACTTTCCAGCCATGCTCTTTAAACTAAAACTGACCGTGATGTTAACGTTAATGTTTGTCATAAAGTCAACCCTGAGCTTCACCTTTGATCCCACTGGCCTCAGGGTGCATTGAGTTCACCTCTACTCACTTTCTTTTTTTGGGTAGGGAAGAATGGAGCGCCGTTTTTAAGATTTACAATCATCTATTTACTATTATAACCTTTCATGACTCTGAGTATTTACTTAATTGCACTAATAAAAGTTTTTTATCCTGCACATGTACCAAACTGGTGTTGGTTGTGCCCATTATTCACCTTCACACCTGTTACATTGATGTTTTTATCTGTCCCTGACCCCAAAAGAAGAAGAATTCAATGATTAAAACTTCCATTTAGTTGATGTCAGAGAGCATACTATTGTAACCATTTCCCCTCGTAGATACCGTTTTGATTTTGGATTTGTTTCCCAGTCTAGAAAAGCATTAAGTGACCATTGATCATTATTAAACCACAACAGTGATATTGACCTTGGAATAGTTTGGGAAGCTGTGTTTCTTCGGTCCTCTGCAGTCTACTCAGCTGTCAGATTGAATAGCTTTGAACTGTGATTTGTCAGAACGTTGTAAACACAGCTGATATCCCCTGATCTAATTCCGACGGTGCTAAACCTCGACTAACCCTTTATTTTTATTTTCAAGTTTTAAGAATAACTTTGCTAAATCAAGCCACCTGTTAATACCAGCTTCTTATAGACAGGAAGCTGTTCCTATTTAAGACTACACACATGTTGATGCTAAGCGTCCAGTTTCTTTTAGCAAATAACTGGTGATTTCACTTGACAGTCTGGTTGAGTCATTGTACAAGATTTTGTTCTCCAAGTATGAAACAAACCCCTCATACAAAATAACATCTATTTGGAAGGAGACTTTCAACCTACAAGCACGAAAGACCTTTCTGAAATATAGAGTAGTCCTCTTAAAGATCTGGCCGTACCCATTCAAGATTTTTTGGCAAGCAAACGTTTGACTGTAGTGTGTAGGTTTAAGCAGGGAACTGGGTCCTGTTATTGTCCAGAGTTTCTTTAACACGTGTAGCACACAAAAGGAGATCATCTGTTTCAAAAGCGTTCTCACCGACTGCAAACACTCTGTTGCTCTTAGACGAGGGTCGGTGCCTGGGTAGAACATGCAGGAGGCAAAACACAAGGCAGATTACACCGTGGTCACATAGCCAGTTTGTAATTTGGTCTTAAACAACAGAGTTTCTTGCCGTTGCTTGAATTAGTCAGACAATTTCGGCTTTAGCCTTTACCGACAGAAGATCCTCAACCTCATTATCTCTATGAATTGTTGTATGTCTCAACTCCTAAAACTCTCTGTAAAATATTAAGAAATAAATACATAATGGTAGAATTAATGCCTTAAAACTTTTTTTATTATTATTATCCAGTGTTGACACAGATCAAGACACAGGTTAAAGTGCAGCCACACAATTTAGTAAAAAATACATTTTAAAGTCTACAGTAGAAAGTTTAAAAAACAGTCGTTTGCCTGTATACCATGCGTATGCATAATGATGTGAGGTATTGGATTGGTCATAGGCTGTACTCGCCGATACCCGATACCGCATTTTAGGCAGGATAGGAGGCATTTCCAATACTGGTATCGGTATCGGTACAATTCTGCTATTAACCAGGCAATTATTTTCTTGATTAAATGCCTTTAAAATGTCAGAAAACTGAATAATGTCCTCCATATTTTCCAAATATTTTCACATACTATTGATATTTGGCTGCTGATGTTGGGCCAATGCAGACAACAGCCTACTTACCCAACAATAGACTGTTTCTTGCATTGCTGTCTTCATTTTCTTTCTTCTTTCTCTGTTCTTTTGGTTTTGGGACTCCATTTGTTCAAACCTATAAAGAGCCACTGTTTCTCTTAAACTGTAAAATCAGTTCAGACTGTTAACAAATGACAGGAAATCCAAACTGAAATGAAGCTAAGTGTCCATGCTGAGCATTTCCAATCACTGGCAGCCAGGCCTTGGAGGAAAGCAATGGAGCGAAACTGTGATGTATCAGCTCAGTTTTTATTTTGCTTTCACTCTATTTCTGGAGGGGCGAAATAAATGGTGGGAGAAAAGAAAGAGGAAACCTTGTCACTAAGGAATATCTTAACATTGAGTGATGTTGCCCTGACAAACAGAAAGCATCTGCTTTGTCGTTACAGTGGTATTGTGGTTAACTTCCATGTCCTCTCCCATAAACAAATCTATTTTTCTACCAAAGACGACGTTTTGTTTACCCACTATTTCACCACATTTCAATACTTATACTGTAAGTGGCAATTTCACCCAGGATCTTAAGGAAAAATCCAAGGAGAGTAGGTATTCGCATCCCATTTCAGCTCGCTCTAATGAATACGCTACATGACCTTAGTTCCTTATCCATTTTTCTGCTGAAATCCAACACTGCCTTTCATTCTTTACCATTTTTCCAAAAGCGGTGCAAAACTGAAAGGGTGAAAAAAAAAAAAAAAAAAAACAGAGAAAAAAGGAACATGACAGCACAGGAAACGACAAACCGAACATTATGGGATGCCGGTTTTCTCTTTCTTGGAAAAACGGAAAAATGCAGGCCAAGCATCAGGTCTCCACCATCTTGTGGCTTCCAGTGCTGCGCCAGCATCCATCCACTGCAGTCGTCCCTCCTCACACACACACACACACACACACACAAACACACACACACACACACACACACACACACACAGTATTTGTCACACATTCACATATGCAAACTGGCAATAACCCCCTACATGAAGATGTGGTTGAAGCATTTTGATTGGACCAGGGCCCTTTATTAACTACCGTTTATGAGGCAGAAGAGCTTCAAACCAAGAAGTTCCAATGTCAAGTGCAAGAGAGGGGAATTTTTTTCTTTCTTTTCCTTCTCTCTTTCATGGAGAGAACAGAATGTACTCAAGGCAACAGGCAGGCAGGAAGAGAGTGGCTAAAGCCCTAATGATATGGTGTATGATTGTAACCTTGGTGTGTGTGTGTGTGTGTGTGTGTGTGTGTGTGTGTGTGTGTGTGTGTGTGTGTGTGTGTTTGAGAGAGAGAGCAAGCTGTGTGGATGAACCTCTTCAACAAAGTCTGACTTCCAAGTCTCTTTGGTATTGGTGGTCCGAGACAAACTGAAGACCCTCTGGTTTTCTGTTTTGTCCCTCCTCTCCTCTTACAGGCATCAGTGTCTTGCTCTCCTCAATGTCTGCTTCTCTGTCTGTCTAGCTCTCATTTTCTTTTTTTTAGATGTAAAAACACCTGGGTGTGCAGCTCACTCACACACTCACAAACTTATAAATTCATGTTAAGCAGTTTAGAGATTTAGAGATTAAGTGGCAGCCTCCGGGGCTGAAAAATGAAGCCAACATGGAAGTGCCAAAAACTGCAATTCTCTGAAAGGCCATTTGAGGCTGGCTCCAAACGCGAGTCAACAGTAGATGACAAATAGGAATGAACAGCCTGGTACAAAAAACGATTTTTGTCTCTAAAGCTAATTTCAACATAAACCGCACAGGGGGTGAATTTTTATATAACTCACTTTGAGCCCCTTTGAGTGCAGGCTGTCTGTAAGGCGTCATCACAGCCTGTGAATTGGATCCACTCCTCCACCACAACTCCAGCTTCTCATCCTAATATGGTCACTTCTGGCTCCAAAAACCCAAGGTGGCGAAGGCTTAACTCAAGGCTTCAAAACAATTGGTGACATCACGGTTGCTACGTCCATTATTTTATAAAGTCTATGTTTGCAGAATGCAGCAGTGCAGACTTCGGACATCTTCGTCACCGCTTCAGTCCGTGCTTTGAATCCTGAATAAATTTAGATCCGATGAAAATGAGAAGTTGGACTGAGCTAGTTTTAGAAAGCTTGCAAAATTCAGATAACTAGACTGAATAACACAATACAAGTACGAAGCTATACAGAATATACTACTCATGTTTTCCTACAATCTGTATATTGGGTCTCACACCTAACCTAGTCGGCCTTGTTCGTCTGTTTGGGCATCCCTCGATGGAAGATACTACATTGGTTTCAGACTGCAGACCGCCCAATCTGAGAAGATTTTTACCGTTTGATGTAATTTAGCCCATCTAAATGTCAATATGTTTTAGCACTATTTAGTTCAACATATCTCCCATTCACACACAAACACACACACATGCAAAAAAAGTTTGACATAACAGTTAGGCATCGGGTTTCCTGTAGGTTTAATCTTGGGGTTAAGGCAAAGATTAGTTTGATAAACAAGTTACAGTTACAGTTTTGCTAGCTTGTCTAAAAAGTGACAAAATGATCTATTGCAAGCTGACGAGAAGGCGCGTCTATGTTTATGTTGCCCCCTGCAGGCAAAGAAAGTAATGGCTGCTGCAGTTCTAACACTCGCACCTGAAGGGAATGAGTGATACAGCTGCTGCTTCATTCTATATAGAAATAGTTGGCCTGTGTCTGTTTGTATTTTTTCCTGTATGCCTGAAATTTTGCTTAAGGTAATAAAACGCATACATTTAAAATGTAAAATACAATGGTAGAACTCCCTGAAGGTGGCACACGTGTCAACATTACGGAAGCTGTTACATTCCTTATGTGTCTACAATTTTGCTGCCGACAAACAGTCTCAGTGTCCTGCTTCTTGAAACAACAGCAACAGAGTGCGAAAGGTCAAGAAGGGAACTTCCTGTCCAGATTTCAGGAAGTGAAAGGTGCCAGAGTCGTACAGTGTTAGACTGAGCAGTCAGTCAGGGCTTGGTTGAAGGTGTTTCCAGTGTTCTCTTTAATTTGTATGGGGTTGTGAGTTCAGTTATAGATACTGTATAACCTGAAGTAGCAAGAGGAATCTGTCCACAGGAATTTCTTAGAGTGAAATCAAATCTGGACTTCAACTTGTCCTGATCCACCTGAAGGTCAAGCATAATACTAAATTGTAGAAACATTTTTATATACTCCCTGGACCCTGGCTATTAAACCCAGACAATGCCCTGGTTAGGAATGGGCTCCTGTGTAGAGAAGGCTTGGGAGAGCCTGTCAGTGGCCTGGTTAAGAGCAGACAAGGCAGAGCAAGGGACTGGCAGTGCCCTGGTTAGTCCGTCATCAGGAATGTGTCTCAGTAAAAGGGGTCAGTTCCCCTGCCTTGCAGCTCCTACCCCCCGCCAGGTTTTTTCCGTAATTGTCAAACAACGCACAGAACAGGGGAACGAAACTGTGTTCAATTTGAGCTCAGTTCAGATTACCTCAGCGACTCCCCTCCAGCCATACTTCCTTCCCTCCATTCCCTCCCTTCTCCACATTTTCAAACCTGTTCCTGGCCAAATAGCATCACACATTTTGCTTTCCATGACACAGTCTGGAAGATGAACAATAACTCAAAGAAATATGGGAACATTAGTGCTTTTTTTTCTCCTCTGGTTGTCGAACAACATGTTATTTTACCTGGTCTTGTTTTCCAGGTATTCATTGCGTTGTTTTATCTTGAAATCTTTGTTCACTGGGTACTAATTTATTTATGGTGCAGTATTTCAATGTCATATAACTCACCAAGTCGGCTCTCCACCTGTTTCACTCTGCCGCCTGTTTTTTCTAAATCAAGCTGTAGTTCTGTGAAAGCCAGTTCAGATGTAAACAGTCAGGAGACATTGTATAAACTGAGACAGTGACATACAAAAAATAATATCAGTAAAGACCAACAAATCCATCTTGAAATCCTTGATGTCACTTGAGAGCAATTCTTTGGAAATTAGAGGCATTTGAATTTAATAGCCATCTAATACTTTATATTGAAATCTTAACATCACTGAAATCAAAGCATTATTTTTCTTTGAAAACCAAACATCTAAATTTATTTGTTTGGAATTCACTTGTTTGAAATTAAAATATTAAATTTCTTGATTGATTTGCAGTTTCAAAATTTTAAATTTCATGAATATTTTTCAGTGTTCACAAGTTCAGATCCAAACAATCCAACAGTGTCAGAAATAAAAAAGAAATTGACTAACTTTCTATTTGAATTTGACCATTTGAAGTTGGGCAGCCTAAATCTATTTTTAGAAATTATGAATCTTGAATTTTTAGATGTGAATTTGTGAATATTGGGGGGAAAATAACGATAAAATTTTGCTTCTGGCATCAGAATTACGATATTTTACAATACGATGTCAAAGAGGTGAATTCAGAACAAAAAAATTTAGACACATGGTTTTCTTTGTAAAATATTGAAATGGTATAAATTCAGTCATGTTTTTAATTTCAGCATTAAGTATTCAGGTTGTTAAAATTCAAATATTTATGTCTCTTATTTGTTTCCATACGATTCCCTCAGTTCGACAATCAGGTGTTTTATTTCTCCCAGTTCTGCCATTTGATGGTTGGGTCCTACCAGTTCAGTACTTGTTGATATTGCTGTTTTTTCCATCCTTGCACCTGAACGTAAATTCTTTCCTTAGCCCAGGTTAAGACGTGAAGGCAAGTAGAGATAACTTGAAGCACCATTTATTTTCTTTTAAAACATGTGGGTTGGAGAGACACACAGCTTTTCATGCTGCTGCCATTACCCAACCGGATTGAACCGTTGAACCCAATGGCTCATGAACACTTATCTACTGTATGTGGGTCATGGTCCTAAATGGAAGGAATTCATGGTTCAAGACTAAATACTGATGCCCTGTGCTTCTCCAATCTCTCTCCCTTCCCTTTCCCTCTACCACCCTGCATCTTCTCATTTCTTCTCTCCTCCTTTCCATCTCACCCTCCATCCTTCCAAATCCCTCCTGTCTTGTCCTGAATATAGCTAATGAGGCCCCGGCCCTGCGATAAGCGAATCAGGTATGTTGATTGGTTTGGCAGAGGCGGGCCCTTGCCAGAGTCGCTTTGCACGCACCGCCGCCCCTTAAAAGCGCCCACTTGGCCATGCTGGTGTGCGTGTCTGAGAGAGATGGAGGGGAGAGATGAGGGAGGGAGGTAGCGAGCTGGCAGAGAAATAAAGGGAGAATGAAAGGAGAGGTAGGCAGCCTGCCAAGACAGGAGTAGCTGGACCTAGTGAAACACCATTATTAACCAGGACGCAGCTCAACCTGAGCTGGATTTCTTCAAATCATGTAGGGGCCTGAAAGCCATACCTAAGATAATCTGTTAAAAATAATAAAGACTGAACTTGATGATTCATTATTGAGTGGGTCAGAGCAGTAGGACAACCATTTGGGTGTTCAAGGAATCCACTGTTTCTCCTGAGGCGTCACATTATTCAGAGTTTATTCCCTTAACCTTCCCAGTGGTTATGTTTTCCCTGAGCTGCATAGTGCTGTGTGAAGAGCTGTCACGAAGAATTGAACTGTAGCTATGTAAATCTTTTTGTGCCAGCGAGCGCTCTCTGCTTTTAATGGATACATGGGAATTTTTCACAGTATTTTTACTCCGCTGGAACAGGATCAGTCAGGACAGGTTTGGATCACAGCGACCACCTCAAGACAACAGAGAAAAATAGGTCTACAACTCACTTAACAAGCCACAGCTGGGCAAAAAAATGCAACCCAGAATGACTTTATTGACTAAGGTGTTTTGGCATCCAAGTGGACAGCTAAGCTAGCAGTTTTCTCTCCAACATTTTTCCCAGTTTGTCTTTTTTCCGCACACTCTCTCTTCAGTCCATGTACTTTGCAGTATTTCCTCTAAGTCTTGTAATCTATTGAGAAGATTGCTAAACCACCACTAGACCTCATGAAAGCAAAGAATAATTAAAAAGCTACAGCTGAACGCTTTGAGTTCACATTGTGCTTTTCATGAAGTAATTGTTGTCATATTGACTTTCAAAGCTCATTGCCTTGGTTTATGTTCAACAAGACATTTAATGAATTGTGGGAATGGTGGTTTGGGCTTTTAACACCAAATGAGACGATAGAAAATATATAAAACTATGCTGGAGTAAACCATAATGGCAAGCTTTACCTTGTTGTATACCACGTACGCACACAGATAAAAAGATTGAGTAAATTCACTGCATCGGTTGATGTTTTTACAGCAGTAAAAGTAATTTAGTGTAAAAGAAAACTACAGTAGTCTTTCTATGTAGTGGTTTGTAGCTTCAGAGAGGCAATCTTTGAACATGGTACTGGAGAGGAGGGGAAGGAGGAGGCATGGAGCCGGTTGTCAGGGGGTCGATAAGTGATGATGTGTGCAGATGTTATGTCCTACCCTCAGGTCGATTTTCCCTCGCGGTCGGTGTGGGAAGCTCGGCAGAATGACGGGGGGAAGGGGAGTAATAGGATTTAGGAAAGCACACTACCTGAATCATGCATGAGACTAAAGCGTTAGCTGTTAGATTTATGGAGGCCATGCAGACAGGCATACTGTGGTGTGCTAATAATCCCTGTCCTCACCACATAGAGCCATGCTGCGCCTACTGAGGGTAATACCACAATGTAATGACTGTAGAAATATATCCTTTGATATCACAGGGCAAAGGACAACACAGCTTCAATGTCCTAATTTAATTCAGCAGAATAGTCTCTGTCACAGAGTGAAACGCTTCTCTTTTGTCATCACATCCGTCCCATGTGACCATGAATGGTGTAGTGTTGTGACGGGCCTGTGATGTCGTGGTTGCCACGGTGACGGCCGTGTATGTGTGCAGATGGGGGTCTGTGAAGGAGGCCGGTGTTATTGAGATGTGCTGCTGTCAGCAGAGGCAGGCAGGCAAGCATAAATCGATGCTGGGTACAACAGCAGGGAGACAACAAAGTGTGTGTGTGTGTGTGTGTGTGTGTGTGTGTGTGTGTGTGTGTGTGTGTGCAAGCCTGTGGAGGCATGTTGAAACCCCCATACACACGCACACATGTATGCAGTGCCACCCCCGTGTCCTTCAAAGGACAGGCAAGGTGAAATACATGGTGATTCAGTGAGAAAAAGAAGAGAGATGCAGTGTGTCAATTATGTTCACTTAGTGCACACTTGATGGTCATAATGATGGATGGTATCTTTGGCACAGATAATGTTTAGTGTTATGAATGAAAGGAAGTAATGTTCCTTTCACTGCGCCCATTTTCAAAACTCACATGTTTTTCTTATGGTCTAAGACTGTCCAACAATATAGCTTAACGAACCATGAAAAACTTGTTCGCAAATCCAAAAACGAATGTGCTAAAACTCAAATTTGTGATGCCATCAAGTATCAAGTCTGGAGCTGCTTCATGGAGCCTGATTACACCTGCTATTCATATGCGTTTCGGTGATCTGAACACATGTGGACAGCAGAGACACATCACCGTTCTCACCTGTGTCTGTCATGCGTCTTCAGCTGACCACGTGTGTTCGGGTTCCGTTACTGCCCACCGCACATATGCTGGAAGGTCAAATGGTCCTGCGTACAGTTATTACATCCACACTCTCGATAGCTGCTAACTAGCATACGTAGTTGTTGTATTAGGCTCTTGAGATATGGCTGGCGCAGAATTCAACACATTTCTTTCCAGAGGGCAAAATGCTGGATGAACACTTCGTCCACCTCGTTGAAAAAAGGGCAAGTCACAGAGCATTGATGTGTTGTCGTCAAAACAACCCCCATGTCCTGCACTGATGACCTTGTCGGACACGCATCAAGACACATTAGCTTTACGTTACGAAGGATATGTGAACACATATGACCCAGACCAACTCCGCAAGTGGTTTGAGTGACTGGATCACAATGTGTCTTGGTGGTTGTTTACACCTGTGTTTAGATCTGTTCACTTGTAATCAGATCACCCAGGAAGCATGTAAATACCAAGCGAAAACATGGCCTTAGACAATGAATGTAGACAGCTGTTACAGACACTGGGATGAACAGGGAAAATGTTCTGAGTATAAACTGAGAACAACAGAATAAAGCTAATTTTAGTACCAAAAAAAACAAAAGAAAACAAACATTCTTTGTGTCCACAAAAAGAGACTCCCATTCATTGTCTATGGAGCAGCTCCAGACTTTGAGATGTACTTCTCTGGTTACTGTCTTTGAGAGAGAGCAGCTCATTTTCATAAATATTGATTGAACTTTATGGGCCATGGAAATAACATATTGGAATTCTTCATATAGGTGGTGTTCCCCTTCAATTACAATTACATGGTGATTGTGAAACTAATCCTATGTCATGTTACTGATATAAATGTAGCCAGAGCAGTATTTGTTTCAGTCTGTGTCACAGTGTGTGTAAGTGTGTTTTTACTGTACATGCGTTGGTGTTTGGCCTCTTTTAGTGTGTCCTATGGTTTGTGTCACAGCAATTAGATGGAAGTGTAAAATCATACAGTACGCTGACTGTTCTGGTGTGCAGTCTTTTTTCTCACTTACCGAGCTACCTTTTTAGGATGCAAATGACTACAAATTAGGGATGACTAAGTGTTATTTCCTCTCTCCCTCCTACAGATGACCGATTCCTCTGCTAAACGCCACTCTGAGGGAACTTCCAAGTCTTAAAGTGACAGTGACAGACCGCGGAGAGAAAAGAGTATTTCCCCTAGAACCTAAAGGACTTGATAACACTGCCACACAAATGTGGACCTCCCAAAACATTGTCATCAAATAATCTGAACGACAAAACAAACACAGATATAATACAAAGAACTTGTAGCCATGTCTGACCATAAAGACATGACCCATCGCCACCTACGGCACAAGCTACAGAGTCTTGGACGAAGACTGGATGAACTGGAAGAGGCAACCAACAAGCTGCAGAAGTCTGAGGATGAGCTTCTTGATCTGCAGGTCAGTGCTGGTTGATTTCAGGAATTTATTTGTGTGTGCATATCAGAAGCAATAAGTGAAAAGAGGTGGAGTAGAAATACACTACATGAATAGATTAACTAATATTTGAAGTCTTTCTTTCCTCTACAGGACAAAGTCATCCAAGGAGAGGGCAGCAACTCATCCCTGCTTGGAGATGTGGAGGAACTGAGGAAACGTCTCCTAAGGATCCAGGGTAAGGATGAGGAGGTACGCAAAGCTGAGGATCTCTGCCGCACAGTCAGAGAGAAACTGGAAGAAGAGGAGAGCCTGACAAAGGAGCTAAAGGCCGAGATTGAACGTCTACAACGGAGGATGGCTGAACTGGAGAAACTGGAAGAAGCTTTTGGGAAAAGCAAGTCCGACTGCAGCCAGCTCTGCCTGAGCCTCAATGAGGAAAAAAACTTGACCAAGAAGCTCTCGTCTGAGTTGGAGGCCCTCAAGGCACGTTTGAAGGACTTGGAGGGGTCTGAGACAAAGCTGGATAGAGCAGAGCAGGCATTGGCCATGGAACTGGAGAAACTCAAAGGATTCACCCAGACCTTTATGAGTGAGCGCAAGAGGCTACTGGAGAAACAGAGGGAGGATGAGAAGATCATTCTTAAGCTGACAGAAAAATTGGAGCTCCAGAAGAATCGCATCGGGATGTCAGCAGACCCTGGTCGTGCAGATTTCATGAGGTCTCGAATTGAGGACGAGCTCTCATCCACAGGGCTCCTCACAAGTAAACTGGCTGGGCGCAAGAAGAGCCTTGAGTACTTGAAGTTGGCCGATGACAGCATCAGCCTTGTGAACAAATCTGAGAACGAAAAGAACAGCGGTCTTGAAGGCTCGCAGGAGGAGGACAACAAGGTAAAGGAGCTGACACAGGAAGTAGAGAGGCTAAAGAACCGCCTTAAACAGATGGAGATAGTGGAGGAGGATCTAAAGAACTCAGAGTCCAAAAATGGCGAACTTAACGAGAAGTTCCAGATGGAACGAAACCGGGCTCGCCAACTGAGCGAGCAGGTGGAACAGCTCAGGACGCAGCTGTGCGGAAAAAGTGGACTTGGAAGAAATGGAACCAGTAATGTGGATAAACACGGCAATGGAAGCACTAACATTTGCCCTAACAGTCCCGCAAAGGTCCTGGAGAATGGCAAAGCGGAGAATGAAGAGCTTGTGAAGGGGGGTTTCAGACAAGAAAAGCCCAAATATAGGAGTGCTGCAACTGTTTCAGAGCCAAGTTCCCCCAGACACAGGAACAGGGAGCTCTCTCCTCAGCATAAGAGAGAAACCAAGCTGAGAAGCAAAGATCTGAGCCACTCAGAGGAGAGCTCTCCTAAGCCTGTGAGGAGACCCCTCAGTCCTGCTCACAAGAGTAGACACCCAAGGACACCCAAAACCCCAACTACTGCAGTTTCATCTGATAACGGAATCAGAGACACAGGACGAGGAACTGAAGAAAAGATGAAAGGAGCCACTCCCTCCTCTGTAAACACAACCTCTAGTGATGTTAAAAAAGCATCTGTTCTTAGTCGCTACCCGCCAGCAGCTAATGATCAGAAGCCCCTGAGGACGGCTAACAAACAGACGGATGGGGAGACGAAAAAGAACAGATTAGAAAAGTTTTCAAAATTGTATGTAGGTAGCGATAGCGAATCCAACAACTCTGATGTAGTGCCTGACAGTTCCAGTAACATCAACAGTATCTCTGCTTTAGAGAAGGACACAGCGTCTGCCTCAGATCAGGAATCAACAGACTTGGTTCAGGAATCTGTCTCTGTATCTGTCGCCTCCACCCTGTCCAAAGCCAATGGAGCCTTCACGGCCTACAGATCCCAGGTCACTCCACTGCTGCCCAACGATCAGGGATCTGAGGGTCACTCATCTGCCTCTGAAACAGAATCTACCGGTTCAAGACCCTCTGAGCCAGAGCCTGTAACTGAGATGACTACTTCAACTGTAAGCAGTAGAACTGCATCCTCCAGATATCCCAGATACTCCCACGTCCATGACTCGCATTCAGAGGGTTCTTCCTCCAGGAGCTCGTTTGATGAAGAGCTCCACAACAGAACACTGGCAGCTGAGGGAGGCCACCAGGGGCCCACGCACACTGCAACAGGGCTCGAGATCCAGCGAGTGTGCAGCCCACGCGAGGCGCTCAGATCAAAAGCTGTCATCAAGCCTGCGATCGTCGAGATAGACAGGAAGGAAGTGATGATTTCGGAACCTTTGTCTACCAATGGCAAACCCAAAATCTCCACCAAACCTATCGTGACCACCACGAGTAAAATGACCAGTAGTATAACCATCTACCCCAATGACCCAAGCTCTTCCAGAACCAGCAGTCGCAGCAGCAGTTTGTCCAGTGAACCCATGCCGATCAAAGAACGCCACACCTCCACCAGTAACATCCTCATAGGTAAGCAATGCTTTATATAAAGGATGGCAGTCATGCTTTAATTCAGGTGCTATGATGAAATTGTATTTAAATTGCAACTGTATTAGAAAATTGTAAATTGTGTAAAAACAAGACTAAACAAACAGACACAGATTGTTATTCTGAGTGTCTGACAGAATTATTGAAAAGATACTTATAAAGATAGATCTGTTTGTAAGAGAGTAAGATCCAGTTTGTTTAACCAGAAACAGCCCCAAAATAGCTATTGGTAAACCCACCAGACTCCATTCAAATAAATAGCAATTTTAGTGAGCCAATGAATTTTCACATCTAACTGGGTGAATCAAGGATTTATTTCAACCAAACTGAGTTGACGATTTTTGAAACAGTGGAAAAGACACACTAAGATGGCTTTTGTGAGTTCATTTTGCTTCTGTGGACTCTCAATAAAGTGTATTTTATGATGATAAAATTACAGTTCAGTTTGACTATAGCTATTTTGGGGCTGTTTCTGGTTAAACAAAAAGGTCCAAAGAAAGGTTAATTTCTGTAGTGACCCTTCCATAATTTTGTCAGACAATTGGTATAATATTTTGAGACTTTTAGTGACCAAAACAAGCACATTTAGTGGATGTAAATTGATGGTGCACAATGGCCCCAAGTGACTACAGTGCAGCCTGTTTTGTTGTGCTGTCTACAGCAGTTTTGCTCAATACTGGGCCAATTTCAAAAGTTCCCATTAGTCACTTAGACACAAAAACATGGAAAAATAGGGTCCAGGTTAAAAACTACCAAAGTTGCCCTCTAAGACCTACATGCCCATGGGCGTACAAATGGACGCAAGTACATTTGCTACTTACACAGCGTGGCTGTTTATCGGAAAATGACAACTGTGTCTATCTTAAACTAGGAAAAACAGTTGTGCTGTGCACCACTATGCACAGGGTGTAACATAGAGTCTACAGCCATGTTAGCAGCTCTGTGAGACTGTATTTACAGAAGTGCTTCGAGTTAAATGTTAATGTCAGCATGCAAACATACAAGTACCATGTTCACTATCTGAATTTAACATAGCACCCCAGGAGCATTACGCACAAAGTATAGTGAAGGCTGATGGAAATTCCCAAACATAAAGCAATGCTACCAGCATGGAAATTTTTTTTGAAGAACACTGCATTATTGTCTTGTCACTCTACTGTCAGCTTGTTGCATTTATAAAATATTTTGCTCAGAAAAAACTGCTATAATTTTACAAATTGCCAGGACCCAGCAGTGAGCACCATGGCAGCATCTCCGTCCCGTATGAGATCTCCATTCCCAAGAGTGAGATCACCCTGCGGTCGTGCCAGGACCAGGACTGTGGGATGGACGACAGCAGTGATTCCTCATCAAGGTCCAAACACCACAACACCTCTCGAATGGAGACCGCCACCAGCCACCTCTGCTGCCCACGAGGCAACTTCAGCCTCCAGTCCCCGGACACCACCTCCGCAGACTTTAACGACACAGAGTCGGGCTTTGAAAGCAGCAGCAGCAGTAGCACCACCACCGTCACCAGCTGGAGACACCAAAGACAAAGCCAACTCTCCCAGGAAGACAGTTTACCAGACATGAAGAATGTGACTGTGAGAAGCACCTGGAAGAACCGGGGAACTGCGACAGCAGACGAGTTGGGACGGGGACGAGGGGGCGCGAGGACAATGACTGATGGTGGGTCAGAGGATGAAGCAGAAGCCGTGACAACATGGAGGGCTTACCGGGCAACCACCTTCGATACAGAAGAATCGATAAACAGCGGAACAGGAGCTGGTGCTGAGGCACTGAAGGGAGGCAGGCCGTCCCCTGCAGAGGTGAGATAATGAATAAAATGAGGGCATTCATTCTTTACACGAAGATGATAATAAATGAGAGGACAGGAGTAAACTACTTCATAGCTGCATAATATTGCTCTTTGTCTTGCTCCCTGTCTCAGGTGTACATGCGTAGGATCAACAGTGTGGTTACTAACACCAGAGAAGTCGAGGAGCCAGCGCTTCGCCGAGGCAAACGCTCACAGTCTCCCAGTATGGACGCAAGAGGCCTGGGAAGGACTGTACCCCACGCACCTGTTACCTCTCAGTCCTGGAGCCGATCCTACACGCAACATCCCCAGGTAGGACAACAAGATTTAGGTTTTTACACTTTTCTGCTCTGTCAAGATGTGTTTTCAAAATGATGCAGGTGCAACCCCCAAATATAAATGTCGGGACGCTGTGTAAAATGTAGATAAAAACAGAATGTAAGAATCCTTTTTGACCCATATTCAGTTGAGTAGAGTACAAAGACAAAATATTTAATGTTCAAACTGATAAACTTGATTATTTTTTGCAAATATACATTCAGAATTTGATGTCTGCAGCGTGTTGCAAAAAAGTTCGGACAGGGGCATGTTTACCACTGTGTTACATCACTTTTTCTTTTAGAGTGCTTTCAGACCAAGACCTGCTTGCTTCGGTCCAAATCAGGGACTAATTTTGTTAAGCTGCATATTGCCTAGAGTTGGTTCATGTTCTCACGGCAGCATTTACAAGCTGACCAGATAAAATGCCTTGTGTGAGAAAACTGCTCTTGATTGGTCAGAATTTCCATGTGGGAAAAATCCAGGAAGTAAACCAAACGTTGAAGAAGAGAACGCTTGCAAGATAAATGTGACACTTTCTAATGTCACAATGGAGGTACAGCTACAAGGTTGATTTTAGCGCTGCTCATCATGGACTATATTGCTGTCATTGTTCATTTTAGTCAAACCATACAGTTTGAAAACGAGGCGTGGCTCCAACTAGAAAACAATGTTTTGATGCATTGGATGTGCTGAATGTGCATATTAAGGCAGTACAGGAGGAGGTGCACATTAATAATCCTCCAGGACTGTAACATGCTCATGTTTAACCCAAACAATGTGTCATGTGACTGCAGTTGGTTCGGATCGAGGTCGGAACACGTTCTCACCACAAACAAACTGCATCAGAGTCAATTTGTAACCAGACTGAGACCATCTCTTCAAGAAGGTCTTGGTCCGGTTGTTTTGGTGCACACCCAAGTGCGATTGCTGTGTTCACACCTGCCCAAACAAACCGCACTTGGAGGGCAGATGAACTTGAGTTCGACTGAACCGAACCAAACAGGGCAGGTGTGAAAGCACCCTTAACAATACCTGTAAGCATTTGGGAACTGAGGACACAAATTGTTTTGAAAAAAGTTTTGAAAGTGTAATTTAATTCTCAAGTTTCGTAAGTGGGCCCCCCAAAATCTTGAAGATTAAAAGATTATCTGTGTCCAAAATCCTATCTGAATACTGTGAGAAATTAGTGTCTTCACACAGGAAAGCATCTTGAAGCTGGCATTACAAACCAAAGCTTCTCCAAGTATTGAATACATTTTAGTTAGTATGTTCAATACTTTTTTCCTGTGTTATTTCCCTTTATTGCACATCATTTTTATGGCTTTCTTTGTAAATTTTTTGAATTAATACAAATGTCAGGTCTAAATTTCATGTGAATATCTGCATTGGAAATATGTTTAAAAAATTGAGATGTTTTATACTTATTTTCCTCCTCTGTACATCGAGAAGGATTTGCAGATTGTGGCATTCTGTTTTTATGTGCATTTTATGCAGCATCACAGCTTTTTTTTAGAATTGTGTTGTACATAGAAAGTGTTACTACAAATGAATCCTTTGTTAGTCTTCTTCAAATGGGAAGCACAAAACAAGTATCAAGGTTTGGCTGGTAATTTTACCTGCTATGGAAGGACAACTCAAAGAAATTTACAATTACAATATCATTCCTCCCTTCCTGGAAAACTACTCATTGTGTCTGATTTAAATTTCTCAAACATATCTGGCATCAAATCTGCGCTATTACCACAGAGTGTGGTTATTTCAGGGTATTTCAGCCCTGCATTGCTGTGCAGGTGAAGGCATTATCCGCACCACCCTGCAAATAGTTTTGTCTCGAAGATAAAAGTCCAGAAAGTACAACCGCAGGGCTGAGCTCCTGGTGTGTCCACTTTGCATGAGAGCTCAGCTTGTATTTTTCCCTGACGCCAGGCTCTGCGACTTCAAGCTTAGCACAGCAGTTCTGTAGGCCCCACTCCTGCTGCCCCAGTAAGCACAAAGAGAAAAGGGTGGGACAAAAAAGAGAGAGAGAGAGGGAGGATGGAAATGAAAAAGACCTCAACAGGGGGAAAAGAAGGTTAGGAAAACCTCAAGGAGGAGAAAATAGCTTTCTTGTATTTAAATGTGCCACCACAGTCTGTGCCCCTGCCAGGCGGCATTGCTATTCTACGCAAACATTACTGAAAACACCCGAATACTCGCCCCCACACAGAACTATAGGATTAATGTGTGTTTGTGTATTAATCCACATTCATGCCTTGTTCATCTGTCACTATGCTAAATCTTAAATTATAGCTGCAGTTAGTTATCATGAGATATTTTGTTTTTCTTTTCACATCTTATATGGCAAAACATTCAACACTGTAAGCACGACCTGCCATGTTACTTCTCCAACACTTGTGACTGATTGTGGAGCTGAGTTATAAACTGTTCATGTCTGTGCAAAGAGCCAGATTAAGCCCTTTGATTTTATGTATGTGTGCCTACACATTAACGCACAAGACTGTGTGCATAGCTCCAGTTTAATTGATGGAGTGTGAAAGTTTATAGAAGTCATCAGAAAGATTAGGTGAAAACTCCTAATGGGCTACAGTAATAACGTACGTGTCTATTGGTATATAACATAATGTCAAATGGCCGCAGTGCTGCTTACAGAGTGGGCTCCATGGCTACAATAACATGTCAGTCTGTCAGTTTGACAAACTATGCTGGACTCGAGGACTACGGGTGAATTCTCAGTGTTTTCCCCTATAAATAAACTGGATGTTGCCAAGGAGACAGACATACTCATGCAAAGTGTCCGCTGTCCCATCCATCATCTTTGCTCACATTTGCAGTCCAGGGCAATAAAGTTATCTGGGTTTAAACTGTTTTTGTCGTGCATTTATACAGCACAATCCTCAAGGGATGTCTAAAAGCCCCCTTGAAATGAAAAAATATGTTTTCCCAGTTTTTATCTTGTGTGCCTGTGCTCACTTTTATCTCTTATTATACGCCAAATATGTCATAAAGCAGCATTAAGAGTATCTTCACATAAAAATTCCTGTCTTTTATCTTTCTGTAAAACCTGGGAAAACAGTTTTAAATGTTTAGTGACTCATCTTGCACATGGGTGTTCACAAAAGTTCATGCAATCAAATGAAACTTCGGGTGACTTGCTAGCCACAGCGGCCATATAAAACCTGCACCTGTTTGTGGGTTGTAGTATCTAACTTACAAAGCAATATGGAGAGATAGGAAGAGATGTGTGTTTGGATATCAGCGGGCACAAACTTTGTTGTCATTACCAAACCAATGTGGCACTGGATTCATCTCCTGATCTAACGGCGAAGGGCCATCCAACAGCCCGCTCAATAGTGCCTTATTATCTGGGCCCTGGTCTGGCCCCGGCCTGAGGGGATGGAGCACCAGCCTGGCCTGGCCCGACAGGTTTTCAGAATTTTTAAACCTCCCATAACAACATGTAGGCTATTAAAATAGTTTAATTGGGGTTTCTAGCTTGGTAATAAGCTATATTCATTATTTTGATTGAAAGGATAAAATTAAATATGAATTTATTTAACTTAATGACTGTATTCTCCTATTTAATGAGAATTGTCGACTGTTGCTGTGCTGCACTGCCGCAGTTGCATCATGCACAGTCACTTCAAAAAACAAAATAATCAATTAAACAACCCCAAAAAAATGCTTCAAACACTTTTCTAAATAATCTTAATATTGGAAGGAAACAAAATATACCCAGATAAGGTTGGAGGTCTATAACTGCACATATATGTGTGACCTTATCTAAGCACTTTTAATGGCATAAGTGGGTATATTTTGTTTCCTTTCAATATTAAGATTATTTAGAAAAGTGTTTGAAGCATTTTTGGGGTTGTTTAATTGATTATTTTGTTTTTTGAAGTGGCTGCACTGAACAGACTCGGTTGGCTTATCTTGAAGGGTTGTAACAAGTTTAAACTTTGTCCAGTACTGAACTTTTCCCTAGGTGTTGCTCACCGTCTTAAGTTCACCATCTTCAATCTTTTTCTTTATGTTGTCCATGTTTGTGGCGGGACCTGTGGGCACAACGGCTGCTGCGTTCAAGTGTTACCGTTTAAATTGGTTAAAACAAATACACACCTCTCTAATTGGCAGGTTAAAAAAAAAAGCCCAAGCCCGGCCCATGTTCGAGGTAATGATGTGGTAATTGGCCCGAAGCCCGGCCCTCGGGCTTTCGGGCCCCTCAGGCCTCGGGCTCCAGCGCAGGGCTCTACCACTCAGCCGCGAAATCTGCTGTATCTCTGTATTGCACTAAATTCTAAGCCCACCCACTTTTTAGTGGTACAATCAAATGCAAAGATTTGATTTAAAGGCCTCTTGTAACTGCACTGCATAAATATTTCGTTTCACTAGAAAATATGAAGCTAGAGACGCTCTAACTTCCATTTCACCGGGGCTTTAATTATGTTTTTGACTTCACACAGTATGCACAAGTAGATCCTATGGTATACCACAGGGTTGTTGTTTCTGTAGTTGTTGCAAGGTTATTGATCAGGTCAGGACCAGAGTTTAAGGAGGGTACAGGGTTATGGTGTTGTTTTGCGCCAAAGTCGTGCAGTGCCGTTGGGGACTCATTGTCGTGGCCAGTTTTCAGTTTCATGGGTTCTTCCTCTTGGAACTTTCACTAAGACAGTGCATCAGCGCTTTTTTTGGTACAAACCGATGTGTCAGTGCCGAAAGCAAACACTGAATGTCTGGTCAGGTGCTGTTGCTTACGGTCTGGATCTTGGCTGCTACCTTTTTGTAAAGTCTTAACCTCACCTGAGTGCTGTGGGGGTACACAGCATATATTATTACCTGCACTTGTATTTTTCCGAAGCTTTGACACCACAAGCCAAGTGCCATCTAGTTCAATTATATTCAAGAGAAGGCAGAAATCTCTACGGCCGATATCTCCAACACTCGACAACTCATAACACAACAATGTAGACTGATAAATAGTGCTACAGATGGAAGGAAAAATATGAAATTTTGATTCAGGGGTGAACTATCCCTTAAGAAATGTCTGTTTAATATGAGCCATGTGAGTCAGACCATCACTCATGTGAGCACACCATTATACTCCAGTCACAGCAAAGATAATGAACACAGCTGGGGTACCTCATCTCCAGTCATTGCATCAAAACATAGCAACTAACATGACCTTCGAGCTGTGATTTCCTACAGGACCCCTCCCTCTTATTTGCTTCAATAGGCTCAATAAAATCTGTCTTTCACTGAGCCTCAACCCTTAAGCATTGATATGAACTGGTAGAAAGAGCATCAGGGGACAGCCACCTTTGTTTTGCCTCTGACCCCTCCCCTCCCTTCCTCTTGTGTCCCTCCTCCTCCCATCCCCCCTATTTAATTTGTCATCCAAGCCCCGACATGAACAAAGTGGCTTCACGTCATGTATTTGAGGAGCTCTGTCACGGTCAGTGCCCACATCAGTTCTACTTACACGGTCTTGACCCCAGCTCCGAATTTTCAGGACAGAGACCACTTATTCCTCTCTCACCTCAGTTCATCAGCCTCCTGCGCTCGTCTTTCTGACCCTGTCCCACATCACTCACTCTTGATAGCCCTGGATATCCTAGAGCCCAACCCTGTCTGTGATGTGGTAAATCAGCAGTGACCTGATAAACCGCCGGTCTTGTTGTCACTCCCTCAGTTTATGCACTCCGTTATGGGAAATTCCCAAATCCACTCAGTTGACTCTGCGGTATGGTAAAACCTTGTAAATCCTGATATTTGATGCATGAACTGGTCACTCCATTTGGATAGCAGTTATGAGCAAAAATGCTTCAGTGCAAAAAAAAAAAAAAAAAAGACTTCAATTTATAATTGGGCTTTGAAGCATGACTTGGAGCACGGCCGATCATCTTTGGTTTGGATTTTCAGAACATTTCAGTGGTCTGAACAGCGTCCATTCCCAAGAGGTTTGGATAAATACAGCTGTAGTTAGGACAGCGGGAGGTTGGGATTAGTTTGTGATTGCAGTGTCAAAGGTTGATAGAAGAGGCTTGTGTTATTACAAGTTTGTAGATGGAGGCACATGGGTTGATGGAGGAGGAATGCAGCCAGTCATCATTAACGGACTTCCCATTGATCTTTCTCTCAGTGCTCCTTTGTCTAAAGCTCGATCCATTAAAGTCTGCATGTAAATAGCAGCTGTTTATATAGGAAGTAGTTTCAGACATGTGCGCCTCCTAATTCTTTTTCAACATAAAAAGATTGGCTGAAAACTTTACTTACATTCCTTATTATGAACATTCATGTCAAAGGCTTCCTAGTGATTAGAGCAGAGCAGGGTGAAAATCAGCAATCGATAAATAGTCATTAAGGAGGAGACAACACTCCTGATTCCTTTAAGCACCCTGGAGCGACAAGGGCAACTGATAGCTTATTGATTAGCTTCCTATTCTAAACCTCATGTATAAATTATTTGGATGTCATTTATTCAAACCTCTATGGGATGGAGAATGACATCTTTTCATCTATTGAAAGGTCATGTTTGTTATCATCATGGTCCAAATCCATGGCTGCTGTCTGACCTTAACTTGACTTTTGCCTCTGGTTCGTCCAAACCAGTGTTTACAGTGCAAATATTTCTCACTTTAGTGGCATGGCTCTGTCGGTGGCAGTCTGTCAGTCCGCTGTGGTCGAGAAATGTCTCAACAACTCATTGTCTTGACATTTTGTGTGGACATTCGTGGTATCCAAAGGATGAAGCCTACTGATTTTGCTCATTCCCTCAACTATATTATCACTATTACGTTGATATTTTGTTTTTAGTGCAATATCTCAAAATCCAATAGATAGTCTTGGACGTTCACATTTCCCAGACAAAGTACTGTAATGACATTGGCAATCCCCCTGATGTCTTTTGGTTTTTGATTGCCATGAAATTTGGTACAGTCAATCATGTCCCCAATGGATAAATTGTAATAAAGGATCCCTTACCTACTTATCTAGTGACATCATCAGGTCAAAATATTTGTCATCTTTTAAAGGGATACTTCTGTTCTTTTCACATGGGGTTGTATGAGGTACTTCTCCATAGTCGACGTACTACCTACTGTAGATGATGGTCAGCGCGCCCTCAGTTTGGAGAACCAGGCAGGAGTATAACCATGCAAGCTAAGTAATGTACTGCTGTGGACGGAGGCATCAGTAAAACGTGCTTTTGCCATCTAAAAAAAACAGCATTAGTTCAAGTAGATGGTATATTTAGAATATTTTTACTGCTTTACCTTGCCATTGGACAGCCCTTTCCTACGGAGAATTGAAGCCATAATGTGTATTTATTTCAAAGCCACCAGACTTCTTAGACAAAAACAGTAATTTTACCTCACAGAACACGGGAGTTGCTGGTCTGCCAGTCTACCAGTTTGTTTTTATTGTGTGACTTTGGTGGTTTAAAGGGTTCGTTTGGATTCACTAAAATCACACAACAACACAAAATAAGTAACCAAGGCACTAGTAGACATGCAACCCCTGTTCTCTGTGAGGTAAAATTACTTTGTCAAAAGAGTCCACTGGCTTTGAAGAGATGGATGTAACGATTCAGTGTGCCATCGGAAAGGGTTGTCTGACAGCAAGGTGAAGCGGTGAAAATATTTTAAATATAGCGTACACTTAAACTTCTGTGGGTCTTTTTTAGTTGGCTAGAAAAACACACTTGGAAAAAAATATGAAATATCCCTTTAATACTGTGACAAAATACCTGCAAAACCCACTCCCATCAGCCTCAGCTGCACTTTATGTTTAGTGCGAATTAACAAATATTAGCATGCTAAGATGGTGAACATGGCACCTGCTAACATAAGCATGTTAGCACTGTCATTTTGAACATGCTAGCTTTAGCTGGGACAGTATTTGGCTCAAAGCACAGCTGAACTTGAGTACAGCCTCTTGTTAGGTAGGCGTAATGAGCAGGACTGGTAGCAGGGAAAAGACCTTCAGGACGTGGTCCAAAACACACTTTAAGGCCAATACTGGTATAAATAAAGCTATAAAAGGTCAGTGTTAAAATGGGGACTGCTTGCTTCCCATGGCAGTCACTCCTCACCTCAGCGTACAGAACAGAACTGTATTGTAGTAATTCCTCCTCGCTGTAGCAGAAGGAAACCTCAGCCTGTACATGAATGAACCGTGAACTTATGTTTGGCTGAGGACAGCGGGGCGATATGGCCGATGAGCGAGATACCAAAACATCCTTTGTTGACTCAAAAACCAGTGGCAGAAAGGTAAAGTGTGGGATCAGAGCTGCTCTACTATTTTCTGTTCGCCTGATGTGACCTGCGCAGAAAAAGCCCTCTGGAAAAAACAGCAGCTGAAGTTGGACGGAGTGATGTTTTCAGTTGTAGAGCATCAGACAACAGATGCTGTACAAACGCTCCATGAAAAGCAATAAAAGAATGGCTTTTATAAATCATAACCAATAAACAGATCATCACCTGGTAAAATCAAACACAAATTCCACCTTTTCTGAAACATTTCACCTGAAGCGTCGAGAGTGTTGTCTTGCTGCAGAGGTGATTTAAGAGTTTGGGTTGGCAAGGCTTCACCATTCCTTTAAAATTGGGCGAGAGACCAAGGGCAGACAGATTTAAAGTAGGGATGTAATTTCTTCTGCAGAAAGTTCTGTCACGCTACTTGTGTTATTTCTGAAAATCTGCTGGCTTTCGTTCAGTATTAGAAAGCGGAGCCGTCTCACAGCGTCTGTTTGTTTTTCAAAGTGAACTCTTGGAAACTGTATTGATCATTCTTAAATGGGAGAGCCCTTTGTTCACATAAAACTCTGTCTACACATAAAGCCTGAAACACCCTAGAGGAACATACTTGCCGACTTTGAGACCTCAAAAGTAGGGAGGATTTTGAATCTAAAGTGGGGGTCTGGGGTTCCTCTCAGAGAGTTTCAGAGACTTTGTTTCCTGCATTCTGGTGACTTTTAAAGAATGAAAATAATAAGTACACACCATCAGCATTTTCATTAAATACATTTAATTTTGTTTAATTTTTGATTCATGCCCCTGGTACTCCAGCAGAGTACCAAGAGGGCAGAGGGAAGCCAGGCTGTAGGCTTGGCCTCAGCAGCGACCCACAGCTGGCTGTCCTCCATGACCGACATACCCCTGGGTCCTGGAAGCGAAGTGAAACGGGAGGCTCACTGTCTTTGAAAGACATCTGAATACCCCACCATGGCAGAGGAGGCCAAGCTGGGTCCCCCCAATCCCCAAGACACCCCTTAGACCCCCACTAGAGCATCCCATCAGCCTACACACCCATAACATAGTCAGCACGGAGATGACCTATAGGCTACAGATCACAGTGTAAAAGTGGACCACCACATCACTGCTGATCGCCACACAAGACAATGAATATAAAGGGAAACTTTGCTGATATTGAACCAGCTGTGTGGCATCACAGTGTGTGCAGATGAACCGTGTTTGGCTTCGCTTGTGCTGCTGCCAGCATCCGGACCTCCGCCACCTGACGGGCAGGGATCTCCGGGGGAAGTCAAACGTTTATCTGATGACACACAGCTGAATATCAGCAAAGTTTCCCTGCCTCCCTTCACTGGTTCCTGTACAGCAGGGTCAGTCTTTTTTTCACTGTTATAATCATTACAAAGCAAAAGCAGCATCTGTATACATTCAGTAGGCTATATCTGCAGTAGCTAGCTAGCTAACCCTACACTTATCAGGGTTTGATTTTGGTTTTGGAACAGGGAAGAAACGTATATCTTTTTCCAACCTCTCCAGGGAACGAGTATCATTAATACACGACGTTTCCCAGGCACAACATTTAGCTCCAAATCCACAAAACCAGCCTGAAAATGAAGGAAATCTGAAATGATTGCATTAGAGTCAATGGAGCACAGCTGTGCTGTTGTCGGACCCTCGTCTGAGCTGGCCCGATGCTACGTTTAATTGGCCAGTCTGCGTACAGGGGCGGGACATAGGGAAGGGTCAGCTGTGACCCTGGGAGGAAACCAGGAGAGAGCAATAAAAAAGGGGAGGGTTGTGCAATTATGAAATTTTGGAAAACGTGTGCATCAGCTTTTGTCAGAAGAGAGGATTGATAACTCTTGTACTGTCTGGTAAATATGTAAGCGCAGATCCATGCAAGTTTTTTTCTGTTTGCAGTCATTATTCTTAGCTATGCTAATTGGCTGCTGGCTCCAGTTATTAACTATAAAGATATCAGAGTGGTATCTGTCTTCTTTTCTAATTCTTGAGAAACCAAACTGTCAGACTCTTCCTTTATATATCGAATACATTCATATCTGTCCTCTTTATCTGACATATGAAAGTCAGTAGATCTGTACCTAACAGCACTGCTTTTCTTACTCCCACCTTCTCCGTTTTTTATTGTGTCAAATCGTCGTGCTGTGCTGCCAGACATGATTTAGTGTTTCTGATTATAACAGCCTATAAAAGTGGGTTTTCCAAGCTGAAGGCGTTCTGGTGTGAGCTGGAGCAGGTCTGTGATGACAGCAGCACTTGCTGTTCCCAGTAGATTTCCTCTGCTGTGGCACATCAACTTACTTAACAGCATTTATTACAGGCTGATGTTGCTCTTGCCCAAATATTTTCTTAAATTAACTTTCAGCCACATGGGAAAAAGCTCTCCATTGGCACACACACAGAAGTTACTAATTTTCCTTCGACCAAAGCCACACATCTTTAATGCTGTTTAGCCCTATAAAGCATCATTGTTATTTTCAAGCCTCTTCTTTTAACTTTCAGTAAATACTCACCAAATCTTTGTTGCCATGTGTATTTTTTATTAACTTGTTATTTAAAGTCTGTGATAATGTGTTGAACAATGCACAAGCCTCCTGTTGAGTGTAGGAGGAACACTGGGAGTGCAGTACATGGCAACCTTGCGAAAGCCCCCGGTCTTGCAGCAGTGGCTTACCATAGAAGGAGAATATGCCACTCTGCTGTTTCCTCCCCTCGGTGACTGGGGCAGGAAGTGACCACACTGAACACGCCTACTTGGCAGGGATCGCCGGTGACTGATTTCCTGTCTGTTACCCCTGGAGACCGAGAAAGGCAGTCCAGCAGGGCTCCATTAAAGCCAATTAGCGAGAATGCATTCTAAAACGGCATCAGAAGCCAACTCCAACCCACCAAATGTCACTAATTATGGTGCTTTTTTAAAGCTGAAATTACAGGAGCGGGGTGCTGTTTCTGTGTGCTTTAGGAACTGCTTCGTCATCTAACTCTCGCTTTCTGAGAGCAGGGTTACTGAGGTTATGAGAGGGGACGTGCCGCTGTAGCCACCACAAGCTAGTAACGTGGGGTTTGTTTTCTAGTCAGCCCACCAAATTATAAATCTCTCAGCTTGGGGTATGTTTGGGGTTTTTGGTTGGGGATTTTTCCCCTGGCAGAAGTCCACATGGCAGACTTTCCTTGTCACACACCAGTTAACATAAGCAGCATGTATTTAATGCCCACATGATACAAAAGTCCAAACAAGGCCCCGAACCATCCAAACAAAATGCCCAGAGCTTCTATACACAAGTCCAGAATATGGGATTAAATGGACCTCTGTTATAATGTTTGGCTCTCTGATCATGCCAACGCCAAACAAATCCACTTATTAAACGAGGACTTACTGCAGCTGCCAATTCAGACTCTCAACAAGACTTCTCTTTATCAAATTTTTTTAACCTCTCCAGGCTGCTGATAGCGTAGAGCCCATTCCAAACCCGAGCCACAGCCCAGCCTCCTGGAGGCGGCACCTAGGCAGCAGCGACCCTCACCACCTGGGGAGCTCTTACGACCGGGCGTCCAAGACAGCAGGAGCCTCCTCCAGAGGGGATATGTGGGCCAGTCGGGGTCAAGGGTCAGGGGCCAGAGCTGAGGGGAGGAGTGGAGCGGGGAGCAGACCGTGGAGCCAACGCCACTCTGAGCATCATTAGACCGGCTGGGTCTGAGCGGGACTTCTACAGCAAGACGACAGGTAGGAGAAGATCTTTTCTTTTGTCTCCTGAACTCATTAATTAAAGAAACCTGATGTTAATTACCCACGCTGCAATGATGTCACATCTCTTAAGAGGGGTTTCAAATCAAATTCCCAGTATGAAGCTAAGCTGACACTGCTGCAGCACAATTTACAGCACTGGGTGTAGCACATCCATCATGGTGGCAGCAGTGCTGTGGTTAAATAAGTAGAGTGACCCCCATCGGGACGCCCCAGTAACAGTTGGCATCCACCCTGCTGAGGTGTCCCTGAGCAAGGCAATTCCAGGTGAACTGGGCTGTAGCGAAGCCTGCAAACAAGCATGAAGGAGAAATCCTTTATTGTCCATAATTGCAAATATTTTCCTGACTCCTCAGCAGTTTCCTTGGAAGAACTATTTACTTTGGCATTAATTAGGAGTAGGGTTCTGCCTAACGACTAATGTGCCTTACTTTTAAATGGAAGCTTAAACTTAGACTGGTCGACTAGTCTAAAAGCAAGAAAACACTCAGATAACATCAAAATTAAGGTTAAAGATTGTCCAAAGATGTTACTGTGTATATTTTTTAGAGCTTTTTGAAATCATTAATCATGTTTTTCTCTGACTATTATTTGCTTAAATCACTGAAATCAACAGGCCTATATTTGGGATAGGCCTTTAATTCTTTTCACACAAAACTATTGCTCAGCAAAGATTTGGAAAGACAATCAAATTGTTTTTCAAACCAGTACAGTAAAAGGGACTGGGCGTTTAATTGAAGTTTCACGGTATGTGTAACATGTTATTTAAACATGTACATCAATAACTTATAATTGAAATAATATGTTTAACAGATTAGTATTTCTGGTGCTGACTAGTGATGGTAGCAGTGTTAAATCGACTAGTCGATGCATTTCGCACATTTCTAATTAAAAGACTTTTGGGGATTTCTTGAGTAAAGCTTCATTTAAACCCAAATTATTATTCATTTCTTTTCTTTTCAGAAACCCAACTCTTCATACATGTACATGCATGTATACTAACAAATTTATACATGTTCAGCTGTACACTAACTAAAGGACTCTGAGATTTTTTGGAAATTGATTTTGATTGGAAATGTACCAATCGAACACTGTCTTTACTTCCCTCATAATTAGAACTAAATTACCTTGTTTTTTGTGGCAAACTCTCTAAGACATTATTTAGAAATTACAGACCAATCATTTGTCAAAAGAAGATGAATGTCTGTGCTAAAATATGAAGATTAAGTAAAGTATTTCTCTTCATTTTTCTCTTAACAGCACTCCATTAAGCTCTCAATGGCACAAGGAGGGCCAAACATCAGTCTCCCATCAACTAATGGCTACCACCGTCTCCAAACGTCAACATCCCCAGCTTTCATAGCAAGCAAAGCAAAGAAAAATAGCAGTCGCAGCCATATAGAACAACAAACCACAGACCTGACATCCTTAACTCTGACCCTGAGTGTACGCTGAGACGTGAACAGCTCTTCCTATCCGGAACTTTCTCTGTCCCAAAAGAGGCATAAATGGAAAGACAGTGCCTGTAGTGTTTTTGGAGGTCGCCTCACCAGCCCATGTATCCTCTTCTGCTTCTCGTGTTGGATGTATTAGTATAATCCCGAAACTTGACAAGGGAGAGGCTGGCATGCTGGGGACGGCTGGGGATTTTTTTTTCCTGCGTGCCAGATAGGGTTTAAAGAGAGTTTGAGGAAGAAGGACTCAAACTTTGAGAATGCCTTTCTCAGAGGACCATTACAGTGACCTCAGTGGAGCTGGATATGTGTCGCTTCTGCATCAGAATTTCAACCTCTCTCCATCCCGATCTTCAGTCAGCAGCAGTACAATGTTACAGATGCATCTTCATCTCATAGGGCTGGATCTTCATGCAGAGTTCTACACAAACTAAAGTATCTTTACGTTTTTAATGTGACCAAAAACAGGAAGCGAATTACCATCTTTGCCGACTCGTACTACGATATTCACGTACATATTTGCTTTGGCGGCCATATGTGCTTATTTTCCCGATTTTCTCACACATAAATACACAAAACCATACAAACACATGCTCATTTTTAACTTTCGGTTTATTTTAAACCCGTGTCACCACTTTCTGGCATGCAGCCTCAAACTGGATTTAATTTGAGGTCTTGGATGTTGAGCGAACATTTGCATGTTTCTAAGTAATAAATGAAGAGCACTTGAAAGATTGTGACTCAGCATGCACTCTGCTTAAAGGATTGCTGGTTGGCTGCATTCAAGGAGCACACACACACAGACACACACACACACACACACACATTGTGACAGACAGACCGGGACCTTATTTATGCTTTTTGCCATTTTCACCAGTGATTTTCTTTGTAATTCGCTTCCTGTTCTGCATTATCCTTTCCCCTTCTGCTCAACCATATCAAGACAAAAAAATCGTAGTTTGCACGCAATGAAATGCAATGCACATGTAGAGAAAAATAATAATTAGAAGAGGGGGGGCATTGTTTATAACCTCAAACCATGCTACAATTTCCATGGTGCTTTGTTTTACAGCTGTTGCAATTGTCCTCATTCATGTATTTTTAAGAGAGCCATAGCAAAATGGAGTTTCTGTTTTAACTGAACATTAGACATTCAGATTACCAGCAAACCTGGCCTGGCGAGGCGGACATTTTTTTTTTCAGTGCTGCTGTAAATACTGTGGACATGCCAGCCAGTCATAGGAAGACTTCTAACCACAAGGAACTGACCGTTCAGCTTGTACGTGACTGGGTTCGCCGTGCGAATCGTCCCAGCTTATCTCCATTTCTTATTTCTATAGAGGTGTATTATTTTGTTACATCATAAAAATATCAACTCGTGGTTGGTATGTTGGAGCAATCTCTCATTGGAGGGTGCCACTGCAACAATGGGGGTGCCATAGAAACCAATTCAGTAGTGGCCAGTAATAAAAAGAGGTGTTTTCATTGAGGTAAACGGTGCATATCTGTGACTTTTAACAGGTTCCTGCTGGGCTCGTGGCAGTACGACAGGCGATGTAAACTTCGATCCCACAGCAAAATTTATGAATGTCGCTCTTGATTGCAGCTGAGAATGACCAATTTCTTGTTGCACCGATCCAACACAACTACATTTCTTCTGTTTATCTGACAAGATCATGTAACTGTGACAACTTGGGACAAATCTGTTGAGGAACTCGGGGTTTTTTTAAAGCTCTGTCTGGTTCCTCTGCTGTTACAGATTTCAATGCTGTGTTGAGTCAGACCCTGCTGGGGGTGGGCCGTTTGAGTCTCAGTGCATTTCTCAGTTCTCCTGTATTCTACCAGCCACCATCTAGTTATATTTATTAGTCTCCGTATATGTACAGGTTCTTTTATTGTGAAGAGATCTGCCCGGTGGCAGGAGCCCAGTCTGTCGCCGCTTCGTCACTTTACTGTTTATGCAAGCAGGAGATTATATGCAATCAATAAACTGTCCCCCCCATGCAGTGTCTGCAACAATGTCTGTAATCATGCTGTGCATACAGATCAGTGATAACTCCAAACTAAACTGTTTGTTTACCGTCAGAATGCACATGTTCACCTATGTTTATTTCCATTACTCTGTGCTAGAGATATCTACAGTATGTTCATCTGTGCCTTGAGATACAGTAAGAGAGGTAGATTGTCCCAACCAATCCAGACTTGCACCATAATCTTACTCTTGCTGTTTGTAGAAATGACACGCAATACTGATTGTGAGGTTCAGTTTTTTCTATAACTTTATATTTTTTCCTTCGAGAGAAATTGTTGTATGGAACGTCGTAAAAGTATTTTGGTTCAAGTGTAAAAAGTTCTTCGAGGGAACTCCTCCCTGAGGGATGTCAAAGCAAGGTTCCCTGAGAAAAAGCTATTTTTTTTTTGTAACCCAACTTCAAAGTACCCTTTTAAAGAATATATATATAGACCGCACCGCCCGAGAAGCTATGTCCTTTGGATTTGTCTGTCAGAGTCGCAGGGTGCAGCACAGCCGGAAAGGATTGCCATGTGGCCTCTTCATGGCCGCTGCTGGCTTTATGATAGAGCAAAAACAGACCAGACGTACTGTTCAGGGCTCTTAGTGCACATGCCAAGACTTGATGATCATATAGTCTTTCTGTGCTTTCTCTGTTATTGTTCCTACTACCACTCTTCTCATTTACCAAGAGGGATTGCCATCTTCTCCCCAATCTCTCATCTTTTCAACCGATTCCAATTTTCCTTTTAGAGTTTTAGCAAAGTGTCCCTCCTTCCCTCCCCCTTTCCTCTCTTCCTCCCTCTTCCTCTGTTCCTCTGCATCTTCCTTGGATTCTCATTTACTAAAGGGAAAGCCTTGTCCTAAGCAGCCATGATATGTTGTTGGTTCAGAGAGTTGTTTTAATGAAGGCCAGAGGCCTGTCACCAGAAAGTGATGGGCAGCTCCCTAAGTAGCTGAAAGGTCAGAGGTCAGGGCTGCATCTAATCCTGTCTCTACGTCTTGACTCAGGGCTTCTAAATACAGGAGAGAGGAAGAGCGACGGCTTGGCAGTGATGTCCACTTTAGGGATAATTAAAATGATGTATTGAATGTCCAGTTTCGCCTGAGCTCATGCTGCCAGAGACGCACGTGGCGTGGTCAACCAACACTGTTGTTATTAATATGACAGCGAGGGCTCTCGTTTTAAAGCCCAGAGTGTGAACTGGTGTGTTGTAAGCTGCTGCAGATCCCTGAGTAAGAAGATACCGACTGAGAAATGTGCACGTGTTTGTCAGAGTTGGCACGCAGGGCGGGAGATTGTTTTTTGTTGGCTTTTTTCTTTCGAGGCTGACATCACTGTGGGTCAGGATTTCTGTATATAGCAACTCAGTGATGCAAGTGCTGACACCCCCCTCAACCCTTATCCTGCCTTATCCCCCCCCCCCGTGTCACCTGTTTCCCTCCGCCCAATAAATAATAGACAGACAATCCTCCAGTTTCACCCGTCCTTCCTACAACTACACTGTGCAACCTCTATCATTTGTCTCTTGCACTTTCCCTCATTGCTCTACCTTTCTTACTTTCTGCATATGAGTCGGGGGTCCCAGGAAGAGCCCAGCTGTCGGAAACTGTAGGTTTTATGACGCGTCGGAGGGCTTCCCTCCTGGAGACCGGCTTCAAAGAATGCAGGGCCCTTTAAAGGGCAAAGTTGAAACTCCATCCTCTGCTACACATGATGCCTTTCTTCCTTACAAGGCCCCAAAGTACACTAACTACCGACTGTACGTCCACGCTGCCCACTGAAACCCAGCTGGACTCTGTGTGCCAGGATGAAGACCACTTTAAAGGGTAACTTCAGTATTTGTTGTCCACCCTATTTTCCCGTGTATTTGTGTCAAAGTGACTAATGGCAACAACATTTTATGAAATTTGTCCGGTATTGAACGAGACTGCTACAGCCAGCAGTCATGAAACAGGCTACGATGTAAGCAATTGGGGCATTTGTGCATCGTCAATTTACGTCCATAAAATGGCTTGTTTTTGCCACTGATAGGCTCAGATTGTCATTCTAAGTGTCTGACAACATTTTGGAAAAGATCCCTAAAGAGAGAGACCTTTTTGTTAAACCAGAAACAACATTGCCATCACTAAATCCACCAGACTCCATTTAAAAAAGTAGTCACTTTATAATGAAGAAACATGCTTCATTCAAAGTTGACAGAAACAAAATAAAACTCACAGAAGATGTCTTGGTTTGTCTTTCTGTTGTTCCAACAATCACCATCTCTAGTTTGTTTGAAATAAACCCTTAATTTACTCAGTTAGATGTGCAAATATGTTGGCTCTGTATGTTCTAAAATTAATGTTTTTTTTAAATGGAGTCTGGTAGGTTTGGTGATGGCAAATTTGGGGCTGTTTCTGGATCTTTCTCTTTAAGAAAAAGGTAGGGGGTCCTTCCCATAATGCTGCCAGACACTTAGAATAACAATCTCAGCCTTTCAGTGGCAAAAACAAGCACTTTCAGTGGACGCAAAATGAAAGTGTACACAAATGCCCCAAGGTGTTACATTGCAGCCTGTTTTGGTGCTGCCGGCTGCAACAGTCTTGCTCAGTACTGGACCAATTTCATAAAATGTTGTTCCCATTAGTCACGAAGACACACAAGAAAATGGGTCCAGGTTGGAAAAAAAAAACAACAACAGAACTTAGCCTTTAAACTTCTTCCTATATGTGTTTTGGGCTACACAGCACTCTTTACATGCTATAGGTCTTACTCGTTGCTTCCAGTGGTGAGAGCCTGTACAGCGTTGACATGGTGGAATGTACTGACTGGTCATGTGGGACTGACGTGAGGACTTTACAGGTTTCGAGACTTCTATGGCTTTTGTGGCGCCATAAAGAAGCAGCTGGGGGCTGTTTTCAGAGGTTTTGGTGGTTCCTCTCTTCCCTGAATGATGGTGGTTTTGCAGAACATTTGTTGAATGAGAGAGGTGGTGTGATGGAGCAGAATATCTGGGCTGCGAATGATATGATTGAAAATTCCTACAAGGGCAAGAGGTAGTTAAGCGGCGGAGTGAAAAGTGGCTGCTTCCTGCTCAAATACCAACGTAAGAGTTAACAGAAATCCTCTTAAGCTCTGGTGGTGTATGTATAAACATCCGTTATTTACAAGTCATTGTTTTTTCCCCTTTTATAAAGTAGACTAGAATGTACTTAGTGGAGATTGGCGTGGCGAGGCAGAAATGGCTCTCGGGCAGTGAGCGGGCCCTTGTCCTCAAAGGCCTCCATTGTGAAGCCAGGGTCATGGTGTCATTGGGTGGCGTAGGCTGTAATCTGCACTTAACCAGCACTTAACTTTAAGACCTCAAACTACTAATGCTCCCTTAGTCCCCTTTGTCAAAAAGTTTCCTCTTTTGTGTCCCAGATTTGTACTTTAACTGAGTTTCAGTAGCTGTTTGCTGAATGTACCACAGTCAGATATGTTGTGTGTTTTGTCACCAGCCAAATTAGAGTATTTAAAAAAAAAAAAATCATCTCACCAGTGAAAGAAAGGAAATTGGCAGTGAATGAAACGTGTTTGAACATATTTTGTTTTGAGGTATGGCACCCTGTTACGCCTGCATCTCAGCCTTCTAACATTGTGCCAAAATCATTCCACAGTATTTCCAGTTTACAGTCGGAGACAGTGCCAATGCTTCCCTAGGTGGTCACCCTGTCTCTAAGATGCTGAAATTAAGGGGAAATATTCAATTTGATGGTTTTCTTCTTTTTTTTTTGTTTTCTGCTTAATTGTGTTTTTATTTCTTTGTTAAACAAAAGATGTCTTATTTTGGAAGCTATATCGGATAGATTTTATTTAAGGAAACTTGTAATTTTGTAAAGTGGGCCTTATTATTGAAATATATTAAGTATTTGTCCATCTTGATTTTAAGAAATGATATTTTTTGCAAGATAATGTATCTTCCTCGTTGTTATGACACTCCTGGAGAGTACTTTCTTCCTGTATTTTGTGTTTGTTGTTTTAATGCGAGACATTTCTCACGACCTGGAGACATGACGGCACACCACGGATCACAGAGAGCGAGAGGAGGCCAGGGTTGAGTCATAGTCATTGAAGAATGAGAGCTATGTGCATTTTATCAGAGCTGAGCAGGTTGGCGGCGCTGAGCGGTTCTCCATGTGTCGTCCCCGTTTTTACCGGGTGACCATTCAGTGCTTTCAGCCTCTCTCTCCGCTGCTCTGTTCTCCCTCGCTCGTAAATTCAGGGTTCGTACATCTTCTGTGCTGTATGTTTGTAAGTGCTGCCAAAGAAAGAAGCGTGCAGGCCCCAGACACACACATGTATATATATATAAAGACACACAGATAATCTAATAGGAATTAAACATGTAACTGGATCTCATCTCTCTTACACGCATACATGCACAGATACAAGAATTTCAGGCCTGTACAATCAACCTTTTTTTAGTGTTTATAAGTTTGTGCGCAGAAGAAGGAGACTGACAAACAGAGGTGTGTCAAATACAAAGCTGTATGTAATGAAATCAGATCAAAAAGGTGTTTTATGATTTATTCTTGCTTCTCCGTGTGTCAGCGATGCCAGGTAGACTTTGTGGGGAGGCTTTCTTTTTTCTGTTTTAGACTTAATACATTGTGCATGTTTTAACCTTAACTGTGGCTGGCGCACTCTGCATGTAGGTCTCTTGAAGCTGCCAACTGTACAGCAGACCATATGTATTCCAATAAAAATAAAAACCAACCTGTTTGTAACACGTCTCCATGTTGGAACCTGTGTCAGTGAATGTGAGAGTGTGTGTGTGTGTGTGTGTGTGTGTGTGTAAAACTCAGCCATGTATGTTAATCTCTTTCATGCTTTCTGCCGAACGAGCTCAGCAAGTTTTGATTTCATAGCTGTGTGTGTGTGTGTGTGTGTGTGTGTGTGTGTGTGTGTGTGTGTGTGTGTGTGTGCGCGAGAGAACAGCAGCTGACAGCACGCAAAATAAGCAGCAGGCAGACAAATGAGGCAAATTGGTCAGGTACAAAGAGGAAAACCACAAGCTGTTGTGGAATGCAAAGTCAGCGCACACGACTTTCTCTTAAACAGCTACGCCTCACTTTGTGAACGCCAGCACTTCTGTTCCTGCAACTGTTGCTCGCTTTTAAATAATCATCTCATCTACACGATTTAATCTGATAAATCTGACTTTGCATGTGAAATAACCAACCTGTAATTCTCAACTTATTTTAGTATTCATCAGTAATTGTGAATTTTTTCACTTCGCCTCAAGCTGCCTGATAATTTCCAAGGTTACCCCAAACAGTTTCGTAGAACTGCAGAGAACAAGCCTGAACATGTTGAATTCAGCTGCGTGGCCTTTATTGTGTCGATGGTGAGAGTCATAAAGCAAAAGTTCAACATGTTCTGGTTGACAGCAAGTGACCCCAGGTGCTCCAGAGATGACGCTTGTCTGTAGGCCAACACAGAAGTTAGCATCACGCTAGCTCCCTTGGCAAAAAGACAATGGGAGTTTTCCATTGGATTTTGGATTATTGCCGAAAATAAGCTCTGTGGCAAACACACTTGTTCAGCAACATAATGAACACCACTTTCATGATTATTGAAGCCTAAATGCAATCGCCAGACACAAAATGCTAACAGGCTACACTATGGTCGCATGACCAAACATCCCCACTATAACAAGACTGTACAGCTGTGTTCATCACGGCTCAGAATAATGATGCTCTGTAGCCTCATTTAGCCACTTGTTAGCAACCACCTTTTTTAAAAATGCCTAGAAGCTTCAAAGTTCACAAGTGGGGTATTTACTGACGGATTTTATATCGTAGAACAAAACCTAAGCTTGTGTTCACCATAGACCTAATTTAAGGCATCTAACCAAAAACCCATTGACTTCAAGGTGAGGAAACTGTGAGTGGATAAATGTTCTCATTTCCAGGTTTTAGGACTCATGGATAATACTTCCTGCTCTGGGATTTAAACGGTGCAGTGGTTAGCATTGTCGCTTCAAGGCAAGAGGATTCCTGGTTCAATCCCAGGGTGGGGAGCCCTTCTTTGCACCTTTGCATGTTCTCCCCGTGTCAGCGTGGGTTTTCTCTGGGTACTCCGGCTTCCTCCCACAGTCCAAAGACATGCAGGTTAACTGGTGACTCTAAATTGTCCGTAGATGTGAATGTGAGTGTGAATGGTTGTCTGTCTCTATGTCAGCCCTGTGATAGTCTCTCGCCCAGTGTCAGCTGTACTTTAGTCATGCCATGTGCTATCATTTGTTATTACGTTTGTGCTCCATACCAGGTGGCTATGGTCTTGAGTCACATAAATAAATAAAATAAAATGAAAGTTTCATTTATATACTAATAATCCCAATTATATCAAACTGTATACTTTATATTCAACTGTATATATGAATAAATAAACATTTAGACAAGATAAAAAAAAAAAAAAATCCTGATACATGACCCCTTTGAGATTTTAACGTGTCATAATAGGTTAAGCAAAATATTATAATTGATTACAGCTGAATCACAGTTTGCTGCCTCAGTCTTCGGGTGCTTGAATGGAACAAAGCCATTGTTAAGTTATCATTACCTGCTGTGTGTTACCAATTATGACACGTTACAATGTGTGCTGTGGAAAAAGGCCTATTTTTAATCACAAATGCTCTAAGGCTTCTTTCAGAGCAAAGAGTAAGAGGCACAAGAAAAAACATCATCACTTATCACCGTAGAGAATAGTGTGTGTGTTGGGTTGTCATGATTCAAACTGGTTGAGAGTCAGGGGTTAACACTGTCTCACTGCTTGTGTGGTTTAATCTGTCCCAAGTTCAAATGCAGGGAGGTGCTACCCTAACACAGTGGTGCCTGTTTAGACCCTGGTACGCCGATGCCTGACCTGAATTAGTGCGGTGAAGTCAACCATGGAAATGACTCAGTTGCACTGCAGGCAAGTGGAGGAGGAGGAGGAGGAAGATGGAGGAGTGAGAAAGAGGCTTCACTGCCCACAACAGGTGAGACAGGAGAGACGGAGGGCGATGTTTGTTGTGAAAATACAAACAAAGAGCCTGCAGCTTTGAATAACTAAAGAAGTGAAACCAGGTTGATAATTGTAACTTAGAAAAGTGATTATAACTTTGCAAGCTGGAGCGAATCTATGTTCCATATATGTTCCCCAGAAAATATCCTCCCACTGTGACATTTAAAGTAGTTTTATGTTCTCAGCTATGTTCTTCTTTAGGTCAAATGTCCAATGTATGTTTCCCTGGGTCAATATGTCAAAATCACCCACCTACACCACTAGTCTCACAGCTCAATACTCCACACAAGGCTACACAAGGCCCTGGGAAGACATGCCAATTAAGCAAAGAGGTGCTTGGAGCTAAATGCTAACATCAGTGCGCTAACACACAAACGTGGATGTTATGCAGGTAAAATGTTATAGTTTAGTGTGCTAACATGCAAACATGCTAATTAGTGCTGAACACCAAGTACAGCTGGTGGGACTGGTGTTACCTTTACATGTATTTAACTTTGACAGTATCAGGCTAAGTAGAATTTTGAGCTGATGGCCCAGAAGAAAAGTCAGGGGATTAACAGCAGTGGTGGAGGAAGTACCAGATCCTTTACTCAAGTAGAAGTACTCTACTAAAGTATTAAATACCACACTGTAAAACTACTGGACCCATCTCATCCTAACGACACCCATGATGGCTGAGTGGCTTAACGATTCACATGTGGCCTTAATGACTCTGCAAGAGTTCATAGCCACACAGAGTTTAAAGTCGGCTACTCTGCACCAGTCTGCTGGAACTGAAGAAGTATCTTGGATGAGAAGTGAAACGTCTTCAAGAAACTCAAGCAAGTCCTGTTGCCTGTGACACAGCACTTCAGATATTCACCGGTAAGTATCCAAAGTAACAGTATTCCAGCATCAAAATAATCAAAAGGAAAAGCATGATTTTAATTGCCAGTTAATTTTGTAACCGATCGACTAAATGTTTCAGCTTCACTTGAATATTTTCATGTGGTTTGTGTGAATAAAATGTCATTTGTAAAGTAACTAGTAACTAAAGTCATCATGCAATTGTGATGAAAAAGTAGTGAGTGCAGTAAAAAGAACAAGATTTCCTCATTAGTGTGGTGTAGTGGAGCACAAGTAGAAAGTTGCATGATATTAGATACTCAAGTAAAGTAAAGGTACCTCAGATCTGTAGTAAAGTAAAATACTTTCATTTACATTTCATTATCGATCACTAGTCTGTAAAATTCATCATCTGGGGACCAGGAAATTTTTGTGAAAACCACATCGCTAAATCGCTAAAACACTACACTGCTGGAAACATTGTTCAGTCATTATATAATCCCTGGCTTTATTTCATATTTGATTTATTATGGATGATGTCCAAAAATACTCCTGACAGCATGTGGGAGGTGTTGGTACCTGTGTAAGTGTACATTCCACCCCACACCTATGAATCACCTGAGATGTGCTCAGGCTTGCTGTGGTCTCTCCTCCAAAGGACTTTAATAACTCCCTATCACACTCTCTATGCCTCTGCCTCTCTATCAAGCTGATGTGGGCTCCAGGCTATTATGAAAAATAACCTCACCAGTCAACAGTTACACGCTGCTCTGAGCCTCTGGTTTACCAGGGAGGTGAAAATACCCGAGTGCCGCGGTCCAAAACCCCAGCTCAAATTACTGTTGTTACATCAAACATCTCCTTTGGTCACGATAATAATAACCGCATCTCTGGGGGAAAACAAGGCCTGTGACGCTCGAGAGTGCATGGAAACAGAGGGGCACAGAGCCCTGAAATACAACGCCACAGAGAAGCTCATAGCTCATGGTTGACCATTTTAATCTCCCCCCTCATTCATCAGATCCCCCACTATGTGGAGCTGCTGCCAGGGACCCTCATCTCTCCCTCACATACACACACACACACACACACACACACACACACACACACACACACAGTGCCACAGACCCTGGGAAGCAGCCAGACCTGCAATGAAGGAGGGTCATTGGAGGGTCAGAGCAGGAGCAGCCATGTTACTTTTGCACATGCATGTGCAGAAGCTACACATCCGCAGGTGACAGGACAGGAATGTGGAAACAAAAAGACACAAAATGACTTTTGCAGCCAGTGACTACTTAATATGTAAAGTTAAACAACAGTGAATTCTTTGAAAACCATGTATCTGAATTTATTTGTTCGGATCATAGACTGTACAAAATAATGGACGTAACCTCAGGATCGGCACTTTGGCTGTCGCCATCTCTTTTTTTGGAGCTTGAAGTGATCATATTTAGACAAGAAGTTGGCGTTGTTAACGAGCGAGGGCTGGATCTGACTGAGAAGCTGAGAACACTATCTGCCGACAACCCGTCACTTAAGAGTTGCCAGCCCTAAATTATGGTAACTTTAAGCCTCAATAAAAAGTAACTGAGTGAGTCATAAAAAAATACATTAAAAAAAGTACAACTGTCATGAAGGGGGAAATTAGCTATAGAGACCAAAAGCATTTTCGCACCAGGCTGTAAACATATTTATTACTGTTGTTAGGTCAGGCATTTTAACATGGGGGTCGATGGGGGGTGACTGGCCTCTGGAGCCAGCCTCAAGAGGCCATGAGAGGAACTGCAGTTTTTGGCATTTCCGTGTTTGCTTTAATTTTCAGGCCTGGAGGTTGCTGCTTGGTTCGGAATTTACGTCATTGAAATGAAAATATGAAATTTCTTGATTTGCAATTTAAAAAAAAAAAAGAAAATTTAACATGTTTTTTTTTTTCCAATGTTCAAATTCAGATCTTAAAATTCAAGTTTCTTTAAACAAACAAACAAACAAAAAAGATTCAGGTTGCACAAATTTAATTGGTCAAATTTAGGCCTAAAAATTCAAGTTGAAACTCAAGACTGGATATAACCTGGAAATCCAGATGACCCGCCCCTAGCAAATTCGAATCTGCTCTGCATGGGGATCTGGCCCCGACGAGCAGAGCCTGTTGAATCTCCTATTGGACCAATAAGATCAGTCTATCTGACAGAGGCGGGCTCTGGGTGGGCGTAACATGATGACAACAGCGCTGTGCTGTAGGAGTCAAAAACAGCCAAGATGGCAGCTGCCAAAGGATCGCGTCCATTCAGTTTAGCTTTGGAAGAAACGCTAAGTGTTATTTTTCCTTGAGAGAGGAACAGCAGACTGCCCTAGAAGCCTTCGCTTCCAGGAAGGAAGTTTTTGCTGTTTTCCTGACGGGATATGGCAAAAGCATAATATATCAGTTAGCCCCACTGGTCGGCAAACCAATGGGGCTTAGTGCAATGAATACATCACCTTGTTTTCTGCTCTGATTGGCTATTGTGCTATCCAGTTGCGTGTGGCGGCATTTGAAATGCCTTGGTTAGTGCTGCCCTATCGGTGAGGGCCAGACTCAAAATCTCTGTAGATTTGAGTCTGGATTTCCAGGCTAGACTGGATAGGCAACTGAGCCTGAATGTTTTTCACAAATGAAGTGACGGATATTCAATTTAATTTTTTTTTTGGTTAGCCTTTAAAATTTTGAATATGAGTTTGACCAATCAAATTTGTGCAACGTGATTCTAATGTTTCAAATTATGGAACTAAAACTTTTGGATCTGAATTTGTGAACAAAAAAAAACAAAAAACTTTATGAAATTCAGCTTTTGAAACTGCAAATCAAGAAATTTACACTAGTGTCGAAGTGAGTTCAGAACACAAATTCAGATACATGGTTTTTCAGAGTAAAATATTTAAATTTATATAAATAATGGTATTTAAATTTCAATGTTTAATACTCTACAGCATTTATCAAAATTCAAATATGTCTCTTATTTGCATCCACACAGTAAGCACTTTGTTAATCTGCACACACACACCATTCAAGAACACACTGATCTCGAGATACAGTTTGTCTTCTTTTAATAACAAAACAATCAACAATATAAAAAAGTATGTGATGACAACCATAATAAAATACTTAAACTGCTATGGCAACAAAAAACATTCACAAATCTTTCAACATATCCGCCATTTTTTCAACTTTTAATACAAACTATATTCACTACACTCTAAATGATAGAGAGTAAATTTAGGAGGCATACAGCTACAGTACATAGCTATGTGTTAAGACTTGAAGACAACCAAGACAAGGCCTTGAGTTTGAAACGGTGCTACTGAGTTGGTCATCTGTCTTACAATATATCTGGCTCTGGGTTGTGTGTACACATTTAGGATTCAGGCGAGGGCACATAAATAGATGTTTGCAGACATGCTCAAAAAGAAATCAAACACACTGAATCGCTCTGAATATAATGCCATGCTTCTGATTTTTATGACCGGGGAATCACACATAAATGATTAGATTAGATTACTATGTAACAAAATGGGATTTAATCGTCACCCTTGATCGTAGCCCGAGTCTCTGTAGTAGGTTACACGTCTCTTTATTTTGCTGAAAATGTAAACAGTCACAAAAACAAGTCCGTGGAACCAAAATGCTCCAGTTGAGCAATCACGTTAAACATCATACCTAAAGCCAGGATACAAATTTTCTGTAAATACTTGAGTAAAGGTGATGATGCAAAGTGTTGCAGGGACTTTATTTGACGAACAGAAATGTCGGAGTTTATCGGTAAACTTTTATATTTTCTACAGGAACTGAGAGAGTCAATTTCAGACGCTGGGGGTGGGCTGAGCCTGCTGAGGGTTGCTGGCAGCCGTGGGAGTGGCCTGTCGGGGAAGTGTGTACATGGCACCCAGGAACTGGTCTGCGATGCGCCCGGCCTCGCGGAGCCCGCTGAGCAGTGCGCCGTGAACTGTAGCGGGGTAATTCCTGATCGTGTGCTCCCCTGAGAAGAAGAGACGAGGGACGGGCTGAGGAGGAAAAAGAAAAGCCACACTGAGACTGAGGCTGGGTTGTCCCAACATGATGGGGAATTAAAGCAAACAGGGGGTTGGTTAGAAAAGAAAAAAGTGTGGTAGTAAGCTGCCAGGTCTAATCAGTCAACACATAAATATGACTCAATCAGTGTGCCAACTTTAAAACATCTGTGTGGGGAGTAGACTGCTCTGCTTTGCTTTGGTTAAGTATGGTGGGCAGGCTGGGATGCCTTTCTCACACACACACACATTTCTCACCCAAACACAAACTCAACACCATGATTCTGTAATGTGTGTGTGCGTGTACCTGTGAGGCTCCCGGTATAGCAGGTCCAGGCGTGATAGGCTGCGCCATCAGGTCGTAGTCGTTACCCGAAGAACCTGCCGCAACGTATGAGTAGGAGCCCCGTGCCCAGGGGTCTGCACGCCAACGAGTGACCACAGTTTCCTTTGGCTGCCATGACGACAAACAACAACACATACTTCTTAGGGGTTTCCATGATGATATTAGAGGGACCTGTAAACAGCTGGATGGCAAACAGTTCCAACGCTGGCCTCCATGCATATGATTTTATCCCATTCGAAACCATAAGCAAATGATTTATAATGACGGGTGGTTTGGATACGACTTTCACATGTGCTCTGCTCGCTGTGTAAAGTTCTGCTGGCTATGGGGGTCGACTCAGGAACAGACTTGACATTCCGCTCAAAATAGTGGAAAACCCAGAGAAAACACTAATGATGGAGCTTAGAAAATATAACCCACCACTACTTTTCTGTAAACAACAAACATAATACAGATGTATTTGAACAGAACTGCCAGCTATGTCGAATTGTGAGGACATCATGTTCCAGAGGAATATACAATTTGGTACATGGGCTTAGAGTTAAATTAAAGTAGAACTAAAAGTGAAAAGGGGAAAAAACTCAATATGGACTGGAAATATCACCCAAGTGTGTGAGTCTTGGATAGGCAATAGGCTGCATCTTCTGTGACAGTCTAATGATGATAAGCTTCCAGGGGCAACTGGCAATGTTTCGGGAGATCTGGTATAGCAAGCAGACATCCGGACTAAAACTTCCTCCTCTATATGCTGGTCATTTGGCTAATCTCTTAAACACATATTAGCAAATAAAGACAAATATGTTTTGAAAAAGCTAATATAACACTCAACTGTTGTCGGATGATAGCTGATGGGTTCTGCGACTGCAGTTCGGCCAATGTGTTTGCCTCTCAACACAACATTTACTAGGGGTAGGAATCGCCAGAGGCCCCACGATGCGATAATTAGGGCTGGGCGGTATGGCCTAAAATCAATATCACTGTATTATTTTAGGGGGATGCGGTGACGGTATGATATTGCGGTATCATCTTCATTCTTCATTTTACACCTTAAATAAAACAAAGCCATACAAGTCTAAGATGGAAACTATTCATCGTTAGAAGTAAAACGGTTGCTAATCCATCTATTATTGTGTATAAAAGTTATATAGTATGTATAAACGTTAGAGGGAGGGCCGGCGGCCCCCGGGGCCCCTTCTCCCGCGGGCCTGGGTTTGGTGCGATCGGCCAGGCCACCTCCATCACGTAGTGAGGGAGGCGCGTGTGGCAGGCGGGCAGGCAGGTCAGCCAGCCGGCCACTGGGTACCGTTCTGCTGCCGTAGCCGGAGTACTGCAGTATGAAGGTAACCACAAAAGCAGTACCGCGGTTCATGTTTACTGCAGTAAGTTACCGTCACCGCGAGTACCGCCCAGCCCTAGCGATAATATCACGATACATATGCCATGATACAATATTATTGCAATTTTAAACCTGTTGTGATATGCTCAGTATTGCGATAAAATATATTGTGATTATTGTGACTTATTTCTTTTCTTCAACTGCAAATTGTGTCCCCAACAGAAAACTTTGTTTTTTCAACAGTTTTATCAAATAGTAAAAAGTAGGTAGTCTGTTCATCTCATTTCAGTCATTTTTACTGCAGCAAAAACTGAAAAAAAACCCCCAACTAATTATATTATTCTACTAGGATACCAAAAGTTTAATTTGTATATTAACAATTTATACAACAGTAAAATCAATACTTGATGTACATGTATCGATACGATATTGCCACACAAAAATTTCGCGACACTCTGCGGTATCAATTCTTTCCTCCCACCCCTAAGGTTTACCAGTTGCTAAAACGTCACAGTTCAATACTACTCAACCGAGGTGGGACCAAGTCAATCTTTTGCAAGTCATAACTAAGTCTCAGTCTTTGCAATCAAGTCCCAGGTCAAGACAGGCAAATCCCGAGCCCTAAACTTCAAGTTTGGAGTTCTAAAAAAGTCATGAAGTGCTGTTCACCAAATGTAATACCACTTTAACAGAGAAATATTTAGAAGTGATTTTTTAAATTTACAAAAATCATATATGCTTTTTAAATTGTCTATTTATTTGTTAGAGCGAGTGTGACCCAAATCTAGAAAGATTGAGGGTCTGGTCATGAGTAATGAAAATGGCCCAACTTGAGGGGGCGGCACCAAGCATGTATCTGAAAATATCACTGCACACAATTGGATAACACTATGACCAATCAGAACAATACACGGGGTGACGTATACGCTTAGCTACCAGCGGAGCTAACTGGTAGATTAGACTCTTGCTGTATCCGGTCAGCGCAATAGCAAAAATGTCCTTCTTGCAAAGGAAAGATTCGAGCGCCGTCTTCTGTTCCTCTTTTAGAGAAAAAGCCAAGTCTAACTCATTCATTGTAGTGGCCAAAGCCGTTTCAAACAACTGGTGTTCATCCGTAGCCATCTTACAATGTTTACTGACTGATTCCGGACTTCATCGTCACAGTGCTGTCGTCATCTGTTTAGCTCGCCTCTGGCCCGCCTATATCAGATACACCGATGTGATTGGTGCAGCTCAGTTTCATGGGCATAGGTAATGAGCATCATTACTGATTGCCAGAGTGACTCGCTGAGCAAATTCAAATTGTGCTCTTGCGAGACCTCTGGATTTCCAGGGTTCTATTAACCAGCACCACAATAAAATTAATTTTGTATGTTTCTGTCTTGTATTGAACTCAAATCTTATTGGAAAAACTGTCTATGACCTTCTCTTCCCACATTCGGGAAGTGAAGGGTAATGAATCAAAAGTGACTTTTTTAAAAAACATATTTTAATCTTTGAGCTTGGGGAGTCAAAAGTCTCAAGTCCAAGTGCAGTTACGAGTCACTGGTGTTTAAGTCCAAGTCGAGTTGCAAGTAATTTTTGAATTTGTCGAGTCTAAAGTCATCAAATTTGAGAGTCTGACTCAGGTTGAAGTCATGTGACTTCAGTTCACACCTCTACTACTTGGACTACAAAAATACTAGAACTCTTTTACAATATCAAAGTCTTGTCGTGCTGCCTAAAGATTCTGTATACATATGCAGATGTCTGTTTAGGAGATTATAAGAAGCACAAATGTTTACCTGTGGTACAGCACTACTTCCAAATATTCCTTTGAGAATGGCCAGGCAGCGTCCGACAATCACATCATCACTGATGTTCTCCATGATGCCAGCGGCCTCACCTGCCATCAGAGCAAGTAGGATCGGGGCTGAAAAGAGAAAAGGCACGACTTGTTAGAGACTTGTTATGAATGCAGGGATCAGACACTTTAATTTGATGCTTTAAAGAGCTTATTTTTTTGACAAATCATGTTTTTCTTATTTAAGCATTGCAGGTAACTAGTATGCCTTGTATATAATCCCCCGCAGAGGTAGTTTTTTTTATGTAGAATACATATGGTTATTAGAGTGAGTAAGGTCTACATTTAGCCAACAGGTAAGTGCAAGTTTAAAGTAAGAAGACAGTGTGAGGTAAAAGTTTAAAGATGTAATTTGATTAAATCTTTGTAGCATCAAAACCTCACACACATCCTGGAATGTATGAGAGAAGAAAAGGGGCATATACTGACAGGAAATATGTCTCAATACCACATCACTCTGCAGCGTGAAACTAAAAGGCATCTCGTCACCTTTGTAGAGGTTCCAGAAGAGGAAAAGTTCGCCCCGACTTGCTGTGGTGGAGCCGACGTGACCAAACAGGTTGACACTGGGATCCCAGAAGACGCGGTCAAAACACAGCACCACCTTCAGACAGGGAGGAGCACAACGTAAGAACACTCACAACAACCACAGTGCTTATTTCAATCAAAGGCTCCACTGCCTGTTGAAGCACATCTCAGGTTCAGCACATTGACCCCCATCACTTATAGATATGAACGTGTGAATGATACAGCGCCCTCTGCTGGAGACTCAGCGTTAGTAGCAGCTCAGATTGCATAATAATGCAGTACTCTCCTCAGTGCTGCAGCAGAATTAGGAGATAAACTACTCTGCTGCAGATGATGCTCGGCAATAGAGAGAGAGCGCGAGAGCTGGTGGGTCAGGAGTGACGCAGAGCGAGCACTCTGATCGGATTACTGACACACTGGCAAAAAAAAAACACCTTTCATTTGCACGCCATCTGACTGCCTCTACACTCCTATACTTCACACATCTCCCATGCCACCCTTTCGATCCAACTCTCCATCCTAAATCCGAGCCCAGATGTAAGCCAGGATACAGCAGAATCCCCCTTAGGCATGGAACACAATCATTTTCTGACTATTCACTGTTTTTTGGCGCTCTCCCACTGAAGGTCACGTTCCTAGCGTAAGGACACTGCAGCAGAACGAGAAACAGGAGGTCTCTCGAAGGAATAAAATCCTAAGTCCTGCTGGAAGCACACTACATGATTTAAAACCTGACTTGAACTCTGCTTTGAAGACTGTTACTCATTTCAAGACTGGATGGTTTGCACTGGATTGCACAACATGTGACAATCACACTTAGCACACCTTGTCCTGTAGTGGGTGGCAGGGCTGGGCGATATGACGGTATATACCATGAGACAGTAGAAATGTGTCAACTGGCATTACTGTTTCTACTGCTGAGTTATTCATGGCTGGATTCTGTTTGTTCTGGATTGTGATGTTGCAGCTGCAAAGTAACATGAGTTGGGCAGGGGGAAGAGAGTAAAGCTGTAAATACAGAAACCTGTAACACTAGAAATTATTGTTCTCAAGAACCTTTAAGCATTTTAGCTTAACTGTTATGAGTCCTTTTAACTCAAGATTTTGGTCATATTGCCCGAGTAGACGGGGGTTGGCGCTACAGTCTCTGGCCTCCCATTTAAACATCAGAATACTCAGGACTGTTCTGACTATATCAAATGTGTTGAAGTTTTACAACCAGAGTCTGGACAAATCAGAATGAGATCCTTAAGTTTGGTGAACTGGATAGAAGTAATGAAGCTCTATCTGATAAATGCTAAACATCATACCTTGTTGAGGTTGCCAAAGCCCATCCTCTGTATAGCAGACGTCTTCCACTCAGGCAGCGGAGGAACAAACTGCACAGCGGGGGGCTGCTGCTTCAACACGCCGAGAGGAAGGGTGCACAACACGGCGTCACACTTGTATATGAAGGTCTGGGTCGTGGACCGAGTGTTGACTGCGATCACCTCGCAGCCTGGAGAAAGAACAGGTGAAGAAGTGTTTAAACGGACACTGTGCATCCATATGAACATCGATAATGAAAACCAGAGTGGCAGAAGAACGTACCAGAGGCTGTGTATCGGACCTGCCGCACCGCTGTGTTTAGTTTGATGTCTAAGCCTTCAGCCAGGGCCACGGGGACACAAGAGTAACCATTTCTTACTGTCAGGTGGCTGCCAGTGAACTCAAAGTCATCATCCTGTGGATAAATTAATAACATGTTATGGCAGCAGTAGTTAAACTAAGAAGAAGAAGATATACTTTATTAATCCCCAAGGGAAATTAAATTCTTTCCACTCCATCATATACACACAGGCCTGAAATACACACACATGCATAAACAGGACCTGTACATGCATTAAATGGGCACCTCTCCAGCTATTGGTCCGTGGTCCATACTTGGTCCCTATGGGAACTTGCCGCCCCAGTAAACTAGCAAGAACTTGTTACACTCATGGGACCGTAAGAGGCCCAAGGGTCTTTGTAGTGCGAGACCATTGTCAACACTACACGCTTATGACATTATAAAATAGGTACGTGTATATACCTGATCCCAATGCTTCAGTGAAAGGGTGGAGAGGGGCGTAGCGTTGGCAAACTCCAAGTTGGCAAAGTGCCAGTCGAGGATCTGCCGATCCCTGGATGACAGGTAAACATCACTGTGGGAAAGAAGGGAAGGAAAGCGATGTTGTGATGCATACCGACAGCTATTCAAGCATCAAGAACGGGTTCACTCATGCACAAGTGAGAGCTTAACTCAAACTGGTGCTAACGTCATAATACATATCTGAACATAGCATTGACTGGGACTTTAAAAAGAAAATTGGCAAATTGCCACAGGACATACACAGGTAAACATGTGTTGCTAAGGGCTGCGGGCCTCCAGCATGCAATTATCTTTTATTACCTATAAGTACAAACTATTTTCACTCCAGCACACAAGCCAATATTGCTTCAACAAAACCAGTCCAGCATACTTAGTCTGGATGGCTCCTGATTAGAACAATTAATAAAGAAGTCTTCTGGAGATGTGCAGCAGTTACATCACAGGCTAATACACTGATCCAAAGCAGACCAACAAGCTGCTGCTAACTCTGTTCCTAGCTGGAGTCAAATAAGTGCTCCACATAGTTAGTCATTACACTGAACCTTTCCACACCCTGGGATGTTTGTGCCTCAGGTTCTCAAATATACAAGTTTTACTGATGAGAAAAAAATGACTTTGGATCGCCCAGAGGCAGAGCAACCGTTTACCAAAGAGAAACACATGTTCGAAATACAAGCCGACATCTCTAATGACAAAACAGAGCTGGGAAGAATGACAAAAATATGTTTGGTGTTATTTTGCTATTGTCCACTTATGATATATATACACTAGTATATATATATATAAATAAGGTATATATTTTTCCCTCTCATAATAAATTGTGATTAAATAAAGAGTGATTTAACCATTAAACAAAAGAAAATTAGCATGCAAGAAAAAGACAGATGATTAAATAAAGCCACAACACACTCATGCCTCTCTACTGTGCATTTAACTAAAGTGATACCAGATTAGAAGAGAAGGAGTGGCAGCAGCAGTTGAGATTTATGCTGAACCTTCAGATGGATACGCTACCTGGGTGGATTGGCCTCCAGCTCCTGCAGCTTCTCCTCCAGCTTGACCTGCGACTCCACCAACTCATCATACTCCTACACAGGGACACAGGCAGACAGTGAGGAGATACAACTCATGCATCACTGCTGAGAAATATTCATACAATAGGAATTAGTTTATTTTTGAATATTTGTGATCATCAATATTTATCACAATTAAAACTATGAGCTACAACTTAAAAAGTAATTGAGAAGCAAAACTACATGTCCTGACAATTTTTAACTACAACTCACAATTAAGATTAGAGGTGTACAGATTAGACGATGAACTGATTAGTCCATCGGAAGAAAATTTATCACCAAATGTTTCGGTAATCGATTGATTGTTGGAGTCATTTTTAAAGCAAAAATGTCAAATATTTGATGGTTCCAGCTTTTTAAATGTGACAATTTGTTGCTTTTTTTTGGTCAATTATGAGAGTAAATGGGCGGCACAGTGTTGCAGTGGTTAGCAATTTTCGCCTCATAGCAAGAGGGTTCCTCGAGTGTGGAGTTTGCATGTTCCTCTTGTGTCAGCATGGGTTTTGTCAATGATGAAAATAATGATTAGTTGCAGCCCTAATTCAGATGTATTTTCATGTTACAGTATTACTAATGTGCTAATGTTTTAAAATGATTTAATTCAAATGAATACAGATAATTCTTTAAAACAATATTTCACATTCAACTGAACTGCTGTCAGACTTTAGGAGCCCTGTCTCTAACTAGGTGAGCATGTGTTGCATGCATGTGCATGTGTGTGTATCCAAGGTACACACCCAGAGGGTTTTAGGTCATGTAGAAAGGACACACAGTCTTGACGGAAAGGGCTGACTCAACCTGTTCATCAGGTCACCACAACAGAACCAACTACAGCAGCAACACGGAGTCTGGTAATACCACCTACAGCGTCAGCCCCAGGACACAGCCTCACTGACTCAAGTCTAGAAAAATTTACATCCTAATGATGCCTCCGAGCTAGTCGGCAAGCTGACCTGGGAAAATACTACAAACTGCAAGAATACTGGGAAATATCCCAGCATAAATATCCTGACGCAGCCTTAAAGTCTTGTTATATGGTGTAGTCATGCATGTCATGAGCACACACACACACTCACTCTTAAATGCTCGTTCTGTCTTGTGTGTGTGTGTGTACATCCGCAGACATAGAGAAAGTCAGACTGTGATTCAAAAGCCTTGAAGTGGTTTCTCAAACAGCGGATGGGTCGCAGACAAATTCAGCTCAGACACCAGCTGTGTTTAAACCAACTAAAACCTCCTTCTAAAATACACACATAGCAGTAGTGGAGGTGATTTATCTGAAGCAAAAATAAAACAGCAGCGCTCGCTCTAATAATACATCCTACCGCGGCATTAAACCACTTAAACACAGCCTGTCTGGTTTACTTAGAGAGCACGGCATTAAAATTCTGTCAGGCATCCACCCTGACCTAGTAAACCATAAAATATCCATTTTGCATGCTGGTATTTCTGCATTATAATACCACTGCAAATGATTTGATCTTTAAATAAAATGTTTCCGTCCTGCAGGTACACCTAATAATCAACAAAGGAAACATGATATTGCTTCAAAGTAGCTCAAACTACAGCATCGGTCACTACTTAACACCCACAACACCACAAACATAGTTGGAAATAGTTAGCTTTAAACTTAACTGCCTTGACATGAGTATTTTAAGTCCTAGTAAGTAATGAAAGAGTCACACAGGAGTCTGTTCTGGATGACAACCTGTCTACGCAACTGCCCACAGCTTGTAAATATTTGAACAAAGTGTAAAATGATGTAAGAGCTCTATTGTAACTTTCCCCTGTCACTCTAGCTGTTTGATGATCACATTTCTATTTCTTTTTCTCAAATAGTGCCTGAGCTCACTTTGCAGAGCGCGGTGAGGTCGCGGTGCTTGCTCTTCACCAGGAACTCAGCTGTGATATCTCTGGGTGGTTTGACTTCACTGGCTTCTTTATACTGCTGATGGAGCTCCTTCACCCGTTCCTTAGTGGTCACCATCTACAGAGGAGAGATGGGGAAAGAGAGGAAGGAAGTCAGAAGATGATGGTGGATGAAACCAAAGAAAATTCACTGTGTGTTCCAGTTCCCATACTACAATACTGGTGAGTATGCCAGAAAAAAAGTAGTATGTCCCAATACAAAATGTACACCAAAAATACCAGGATCTTCTACTACGTTTGGTCACATTTTGCAGTATGTAAGCTAGCCTGCTTTTCTGGCTATTTTGACCCACAATCCTCTGCACAGTCACACCAACTGAGCTGCATACATCTGACAGCATGACAGCTCACTGACATCTGACAGAAGCTGTATGTCCCAGGATGGATGACAGAGCATTCAAGTGAGTGATGACCAGTCGAATAGGTAGTAATCATAGGAACTGTTTAAGATGATAACTATGACATTAGCACGTCACTGTTGTGCAAATAATACTGCATGTTAGAATCTACAATATAAGCAGTTATAACCTAAAAGTTAAAACTACATACATTGCAGAGTAACAACAGCAGAGCTCTCCAGGTCGACCTCCATCTTTGGTGAGCTCATAGAAAAGCATAGTTTTGTTGTACCTCTGAGGTAACGTTAAGTGCTAACATTAAAAATACGCTGTGTTCGAAATCGCATACTTTTCCTTTTGTCTGCAAATTTCGCACTACAGATTGCACTGGATATATGAGCCAGAGGGTCAAAGTTCAAGATGGATGTTTTGTAAAGACAGCTGCAGCACTTACTGAAAGTAAAAAGAAGAAGTACTGTATGTGATTCAGAACGCAGAGTCAGTATCACTAAAGTGATTATGTTGAAACTCAACACCCATAACTGGCTTCTGAGTCAGGTTTACTGCCTTGCAGATCAATCTGAAACTGAAACCATTAACATTCCAATTAAAGCCTGTTTTTCTTACCATAACGACACTCTAAGACTGCAATCAGCTCTGTCACCAATTTACAAGAAGAGTACTCTGTCTTTAAGTTCTAATTTCTCTCCCAATAAAGCAAACATAACTGAGAAAGAAAGAAAGTGGACGTAGCCACTGTGACGTCACCCACGGGTACGTAAGCTACTGTTTTGAATCCTTGGGTTTGGCAATTTGGCTGTTCCCATCTTGTTTTTCTGGATAGCATACGCAATGCTACACCTCCTGATTGACAAGCTGAAATGGTACGAACCTGGCAATGACAAGGCAGCCAAGGTCTAGCCTATATTGTTTATTTTACTCAAAATGAACATCACGCTGTATTGAAGAAGACATGAAACTAACCATTGAGTCCATGAGCTCATGTTTACTGAGGTAATAAATCAAGTGAGATGTAGGGTGATTTTCTAATAGACTTCTATACAATCTGACTCAGTGGAGTCGCCTCCTGCTGGCCATTAGACAGAATGCGAGGCACTTAGCATGGGCTTCACTTTTCAGACCAGGAGGCTACGTCCATTATCTTGTACTGTCTAGATTCAAACATGACAAAAGAAATGAAAATGAAAAGGGTTTTTTTTTGTTCATTTTTAAAGGTTTCCCTGTCGGTCATCTCAAAGGATAGTTCAACACTTTCAAGTGTCGTAGCGCTGTAAAGAATTCTGGCAGCACCAACTTGACGGCATAACAATTTAATTTGTCCTCACCTTGTTGAGAAGATCCCTGAGCTCTTCCTGAGTCTTCACAATCTTCTTCCAGTGCTCTATCTGCTCATCTTTCACATGCTTCTCCTGCAGCCTACACACACACACACACACAGACACAAGATTGGGATTAGCTTATTTGTGTGTATACATCTCTCCTTTGGGTACAGGACACAGATGTCACCATCTCCCACATGTGTGCCATACTCACTGTATGACCACCTCCAGGGCCTGTCCCAGAGAAACAGGTTTGTTGTTGAGGAAGTTAAAGTCCAGCTGGTGGCTGAGGAAGGAGGTGGCCTCCAGCAACCTGTTGAACTCCTGCTCCACCATCTCGTCTTTTTCTTTTGGCACCTGGACACACAATCAAACAACAAGACCATTAGACCATCAGTCACACCAATGACAAATTGATGACATTTATACATCACTCCAGTGTCTATTTCTTTTCTTACTGGGACAAGAATTTAACCCACTAATTCACAGAGAAAGCATTAATGGGGAATGTATTACATAAACAAACCAATACTTACACTCGTGCACCGTTCACCCTTGAGTAGTCCACCAAAAGACGAACATGGAGGAGGTGCAGAGACAAGAGGGAAGGGGAGACAGAGAGAACATGTTAGGTTAACAAATCTGTAACCTCAAACAGGTTTGCACCAACTAAAACATGTACATTTAATTTGCCTTTTCCTGCAGAGGAGGAAACCAATTACACATGATGTGGATGCTTCAAGAGCCCTACTGGCTAGTCTCTACTTCAATGGAAGTGCCCCGCACATGAACCTAAACATCCTACTACTGTTGCTGCCTCTTGACAGACAGAACAAAAACGCAAAGGGAAAACACTGTTTATTTCCAATCTAATGACATTAGGCCATATCTGTTTTCTAGTGCGCTTTGCTCTGAGAGGAACTGGAGCCGGTGTTGATGACACGCAAGGGTAAGCAGTTAAATGGATCCACCGTTCATTGTGGGGTTTTTTTTTGGCTCATGGAAAACCAGATCTCTGCCTCAGGACAATAGCAAGGCTTGGAGAACAACTATAAAACCAAACACAGAGCACTTCTATGCCAGGAGGGAACTCTTGTGCATAAGTAAACATCTTCTGGTAAAGGAAGTAAACAACACAAGGTCTGGGTTTTAAAAATGTAATCTGGGCACACATATCTAACGCAGATGTTTGTAAGTGAACTTGACCCGTGGCATCGCTAAAACTGTCAGAATGACTGAAGCAGGTAGATATTTTTCAGGCAGCAGATGGCTGGAGTAAATCACACGCATGGTCCAAGCTGCCATTAACCTCTTGCCATTTATCAAACTGTAATTTCTTGGCTTTCAGAGCAGATTTTTTTGTTGCAAAAAACAGTCAACAGAATATAAAGCCTTTTACAGCTAAGATAAATACTTAATCATTTCTGGATTTTACTTGTTTAATATGAAAACATCCTGTGGAGCCTAGCCACGGCAGCATAATGGACGAGAGCCAACTCAGTTTACTGATTAAGAAATGTCATTATACTCACAGCCTGGCCATTGGCTTCATACAGTGGACACTTCTGTTTGATCTTGGCCAGCTCCATATTAACCTGCTTGCTGATCACTGCCATGGGATTCCCTCCTGAAAGAGACACACACCCAATTATCAGTGACACACACATACCTGGACAATAACACCATCTACAGGTAGACTTTACTAACTGTGGAGCCTCTGAGAAATGTTATCTGACTTATTAAAGGATGCTTTGACTTGTCACTGTTTTAAGGTATGAAACCTTCTCAGAGGTATTTGTTTTTGGTGAACAAATGGTTTATTATAAATTAAACTTGAAACCCTTTTTTTAAATTAATAGAGGTATGTGTAAAAAGTCTGACACGCAGGTGAGATCGTCCATCCAGTTTTTATTCATTCAAATGTACATGCTATGATAAACATCAATTTTTGTACCCTGGTATACAGTTTCATGGTGTACTGCTGCTACCCTACCTCAGTATTCACATAAAAATCACTGAATCTTACCCAGTCCTGTCACCACCATGGCGCCCAGATCAGCAACATAGTTCCCCTTCCTAAATGTGGCCACTCTGCCTCCAACACGGTCCTGCATGGAAAAAAATAAGTTAAATTATTTCTACAATAACTTGGTCAGCTTGCGAAAATTCTAAACTTATAAAATTACAAAAAGTAAGGTTAGTTTAGTTCACTCGATTGGTTATCATATAAACCCTTAGAAAACATATGTATACCTTATTATATATAGAGTATGAGGTGGCTCTTACCTCACACTTATTAATTATAAAAATACAATTTATTTATTTTTTTTACATTTTTTATAATCATAAAATGATTTAAACCAATAGCTAGTAAGTAAAACGTGACAAAATCGAAAACATTGGTATATGTAAAATGATAGATCGTGCTGTGACCTACCCTGGCCTCCAGTACTGTAACATCCATTCCGAAGCTCTGCAGCTGCCTGGCAGCAGCTAACCCAGACACACCTCCACCAATGACGATAACCTTCCCAGTCTTCTTAGCTGCAACAACACACAGGGAACATTAACTGGGTATCTGTACACCACTGACCATTCCCAGGTCAGTGTTTCTGAATGGTTCTGAAAGTGGACAACCACTTTCTATGAATCACTTTGGCTAATTGTTGGTGTTATTTTACTGGTGCAATAAATGAAGTGAACTTACTTGGTAAAGGCTTGACCCTCTTGTAAATGCCAAAGTTGATGAGACCGTGCCTTTCTAAGTAGCTGTGTATCCTGTGGACCAGCACTGCATCACCTAAAAAGAGAACAAAAAAAAGAAAATCTCAACTTCTGCACGACTACAATCTTCTAGCAGAAAGAAACTAAAGTTTACAAAATAAATTTGAAATAAAGTTCAATTTAATCTCTCACTGTTGTATGGAGCTTCAAGCTGCTGTGCTGTGGCCTCAAAGGTCAGCTGGATTTTAGGGTTGTCGAGCCACAGTTGGAGCTGTACGAAGTTTATATAAATTAGCATACAGTTGTACATATGTTTAAAACGATGATCCCATAGTCATTGATTTGTTAACACAAAGTGTCTACACAGGGACTTACCGTACGGTTGCGGATGTAGAGGAAGACCTTCTGAGTCTGCTGGGGGCCGCTGATGATGTCAGGGAAGCAGGCGGCCTCTTGGGATGTCATACGGTCATGAGGAAGACGGCTCTGGAAAGCAGCTCCCTCCACACCTAAAGGTAATGTACATGTCACTACTCTTAAACAGTACTGAGTGTCATCTAGAATTAATTCAAGACCAAAGGAAAGAGCATTCATATGCAATGAGCTCCATAATGAAAATGAACACAGAGTACATTGCCAGACTGTGAAAGACACAGCCTTCATGTTAGTAGAGAGGAATAGCTGCATTCTTGCCTGAAGATGAGCTCAGGCTTTCTATCACACATTTTAAGTTTCTTTCCTCAACAATAACATCAGTTTTATTTCACTGCTTTGATATGATGCATCAAGTTTCAGACTCACCAGACGGCTCCTCTGGTTCACTGTCATTTTCCTCTTCTGGTGGTGGAGCTGGTGGAGGGATGACCTGCTTCCTCTCTTTCTCTGCCTTGGCATTCCTCTCCTCCTCAGAGTAGTACTCGTCCTCCGATAGATTAGCCAGGCTCTCGTCCATCTCGCGGTACTCCACCTGCAACAGTAGGCACAATAAAAGCATCATTAAAACCATGAACATGATGCAGCACAGACTGAGATATAAAGTCTGTTGCCAATTTCCATGGGACACAAATGCAAGTGAGAGTTCAGACTTCAGATGAAGACTGACATTGCACCTAAGGCTTAAATGAAGAGGCACGCATTGATCCTTTAAAACAAATTTGTCTTTACAATTTTCGCTCTCACTCATCATCAGTTTTGGCAACATCTGTTCCTCCCTGAGCGGGAGGAAGCAGAACCCTAAAATGTTTACTTTTGCTCGCTTGCGACGGCTTGTTCTGCGAACTTCAGCTGAGTCTTGGTCAGCCCCCCCAGGGCCTGCTTGGTGAGGCAAGGGGGCTCCTCCAGGCTCCCCACTAGGGGATGACCTCTCCTTTTTCTTTACATCCATAGGGCCCGCAGCTGAGGCTGACGGCCCAGTCTGGGCATCAGAAACCGGGGCCCTATCCCCACCCGCTGCTCCTGCAGTAGAAGAAGAAGAGGAGGAGGAGGAGCCAGCATCTGACTTCTTGCTAGAGAGCATCATGGAGGATGTTGGAGGCCTCTCCTGAAGAAAAGGGGGGGAGCAGAAATATGATGAAATCCATCAAAACGAAACAGACAACAGCCCAAGTTACGATACTTTTTGAGGGAAATGGTTGAGATTTGCGTGTTCAAAAAAGTGTAATAAAAGAAAAATGCTAAGAAAATATTCCTAACAGAAAAGATGAAAATGATGAAGTGTGGGTTGTGCGTGCAGAAAACAAACAACCAATCAAAAAAATACATTTGAGGTTTGTGCGATTTGTGGTGTTCCCAAATTATAGCCTAGAATACTTCAAATGCAAAACCTGCAAAATCCATGCCAGACGGTTACTTTTACTACTCACTAGTGGGTGTCACACAAATTAACTCATGACAAAAGCATTCACTGACACCCCCCTATGTCAGCTGGTCACTTTTCTGCTGGGGACATTGAATGCACCTGCAACAAAAGGCTAACAACCACCAAATGCTGTCTGGCTTTGGGAGATACTTCACCCAGAATTATTACATCTGCAAAGCTGAATGATTTCAGTAACACTAACTGTGCATGAATGTCATGGTTTATGAAATGAAATCTCCATGGTTACAGTAACCTTGTCTTGTTTTACCCATTTCTCCGTGCACCTGGTAATATCCATTCAAACACTAAGAAATAAAGACAGAACCAGAAATATGGTTACGAACAGGACTAACTGGACAAAAAACGTTGGCCTTTAACATTACATCCATTGAGTTTAACCTAGCTACATATTTTGAAAACCTATTGGCAAATATCCACAGAATAATGCAATGCAAGACAGTCATCAAGTGTGTCACCATACCGTTATTAGCTCAATGGTTTTCAGGACTTAGCCAGGGGGGAATATCAACTCGAGAAAACCCGACAAATCTGAACTGGTGCCTGTATGAACCCCGGTGTTTGATTAATACATTTTAACAAGTAGATTAGCCGGACACATTTGTTGCGACGAGACTCTTGATTGACCAAATTGACTTTTGTTAGCTAACGAGTTAACTGCAAAGCTAGCAGTAGCACGGCTATCACCGTTAGCTTGCGTTAGCTAACGGCAGCTTCGTTAATAGCAGCGACTAACACATAATTCAGATTGATAGTATATTCTTTTCATATGATTGAAGCAAAAGCTGTACTGTAAATATAGTTAAGAACGCCTCTAAATGGATTTCCTTTCACATTTTTATTACGAGACCATGCTATGTTAGCTAACGCCGCTAACAATGAGACCTGTCTGGCTAGCACCAGCAGCGGCACAGTAGCAGGTGCGACCTAGCAAAAAAAGCAACCGCCGGCTTCGCTTCCGAAGAGATCTGCATCTATAAACTAACACAATGTTGGGCAGACTTCCTTACACCAGATAGCATTGTTTTTTTTTTAATAAAGGCAAGGATTAAATATTGAAAAATATAATATTACCTCGCAGTCCTCCGAAGATGTCAACACAAAGACGGCACAGTAGCACGTCTCCTTTCAATGAACGCTTACGTGATTGGTGGATCAGAGACGTTACCCAACACCACCCAGCGAAACGATTGGTCAACGTCACTGTCAATCGAAAGGTAGGCGGGGTCTGTTTTGTTTCATTTAAATTGTAGTCACACAAAATGCCATTCAGGCACATTTTGGCGTCGTCTTTCTGGTATAAAATCTGAAAATAGAAAGCGTTAACGATTCCTTTAGTTTGTGACAAGGAAGCAGCGTTTATTTACCGTCTGTTTTTTTAGATAAAAGGACAAAACTGGTCGCAGCGCTGCAAACAAAGTGACGTCACTCCGGAGGAAGAACAGGATGGGTAAGGAAGGGAAGGTGGGGGTGGACAGGTAAAGGTGAGCTTCCCTGTCGCGCCTGCAACTCAGGGAAGCATACCGACGTGTTGTTGACTCCTTTGTTTCTCCATTTTGAGCCGACTGTGTGTAAGTAACGCTTAAAATCCAGATATCAGTCGTTAATATGTGTTTGTGCATCACTGTATTTCGCTTTAGTGAGCGAAAAGTAGGTCTGTGTCGGTTTTGCTTTGGCTAATCTGGGTGCTGGTAGTAGTAATGACTCAAGATTTGTGTATGTGATATGAAGCCTTTCAGGGGTGGGTTATTCTGTGTTGTTAATAAATTAACTGCAGATGTATTGTCCTACATTCAAAATGAGAGTATACACTTAAAATGGCAGAACAGGGATCATTAAGGCTCATTCATGTCGGACCTTGATGAATGAGCCTTTATTTAACCTAGTCTGTATATTCTAAGTGATACAGGGAGTGCCATCATGGCTGTCATGTAATACATTTATGTTACATTATACTACAAGCATGTACAAACTGGTAATCTGATATACCATCTCACCAACAGGACCAAAAAATGGTGAAGCAAGAGCCAGAGTTAGAAAACCGGCCTGACAACACTGCCTTCACCCAGCAGAGGCTTCCTGCATGGCAGCCCATTCTCTCCGCTGGCATTGTCATCCCAGGGTTTGTCGTCATTGGACTGGCATTCATTGGCATTGGTGTCGCTCTCTTTGTCACTTCACGGAGCATCCAGGTGTTGGAGGTATGACTGGGACCACTGAACGCTCAAATCAGTCAGGTGGCAGGCTGGAAAATGAAGTGTCAGCTGTCACCAGCAAAAAAAAATGAGAAAGAGACTGAGTAGAAAATGTATTAACCTGGTAGAAGTGAACAAACCTTAAGTAAACATTAAAACAATCGGACTGAGTTTAAAGAGGTGTGGTGTCCCGTAACGCCTGCTGGAGATAGCTGTTGTAGCCATCAATAATGAATAATGACCTGTCTTGTTCTTTCCTGCGCAGCTGGACTACACCGGGGTTGAACAAAACTCACCATGCTTCAAGTGCTCTAACCCAGATAACAAGAACTGTGTGTGCGCGCTGGCCTTCTCCATTGACACTCTGTTTAAGGTTGTACTGGAGCTTTGCACAAACACATGCACACACTAACAATCAGTAATTAAGTTGAACTGTACTCCTGCCTCTGACCTTAGGCTTGGTGAATGTGTTTTCCTCCACAGGGGCCTGTGTTCCTTTATTACGGTTTGTCCAACTACTTTCAAAACTACAGAAAGTACAGTGTGTCCGAAGATGATGGCCAGCTGTCTGGGGACATTGACAACTTTAAGGTAAGTTAACAACATAGAATATTAACAAAAACACACAACACTCTGGTTTTATTTTCTACTGGACAATTCATATGTTGTTAATTGGAATAAAAATACTTTAAAGATGGAGTACAAATATGCCAGGTTGTCATTTTGGTTAAAGGAACAGGGTTTAGTGGCATCCAGCTGTGGATATTGTAAACTACCAGCTGAAACTTCTACAATGTGCCAAGCACGAACTCCCGGTTAGAATTCCTTGAGTGCTCACTGATCAGGAGGTTTCTACCGGGAGCTGAATTATCCGCAGAGGTCTCTTCCTGTCCAAAACAAACAGACCGGGTGATTAAACTGTTAAAAACACTAGGTGAAGCAGTTTCATGTTACAAATCAGTGTTTCTCTGGTGCTGTTTGGCTCGTGGCAGCAAGCAGCTAGCCCAGCACCTGCTAATGTGCGCTCACCTTTTTTCTCAGATAGCTTAAGGTCCAGACATTCTGTAGTTTTCTACCATGAGCCGAATTATTGGCAGAGGTCTCTTCTTCTCCAAAACAAATGGACATGGTGATTTAAACCATTAAAAACACAGAATAAAGCAGTTTGATGTTAAAAATCTGTGATTTTCATACGCTGTTCAGCTTGTCGTGGAGGGGCTGCCACCTAGAACTAGTGTTTGGGTTGTCCTCTTTGAGCTAGAACCATGTCGGTGCAATATGGCAGACCCCGTGGACGAATACCTGCTATGTAGATATAAACACCTCATTCTTAGGTAACAAAAACATGACCATTTTTATTTTCAGGTGTTTATACACTAAAGAAAACATACTTATTATATTCCATGTCTGTCAATATCCCGCATAATCCTACACACTTGACCTGTAAACAGTTCAAAGTTTTTTCAGTGTACACGGTGTGTACAATAAAAACACTGTTCTCTGTCTCCCTTGAAGAGTCCCGATGACGCCTGTGAGCCTTATCGGTATGACAGAAACGACAAACCAATTGTACCATGTGGATCGATAGCAAACAGCATGTTCAATGGTATTTAAGGAAATTCAGAATTAATTTGGAATTAAGTGTATAAATACTGTGTTAAGGAAGTATTAATTCTTGTTTGTTTTTTTTAAGACACCTTTAAGCTGTATCAGATCATCAGTGGGAAAAAGAAGCAGGTGCCCCTCGATGGAAAAGGGATTGCTTGGTGGACAGACTACAACATCAAATACAGAAACCCCAGCATCACACCTCTGAAGAACGCATTCAACGGTAGTAACTTACTTTACTGTAACTGGCCATCTGTTGTGCAGTGCTATGATTAATTGTGTTTAATGAGGGGTTCCCAATCTGCTCAAAATTAATTGAGTGCTCACAAGAAAGGGAGCATTGTGGACAAAAGGAGTATCGTACTTTAGTGCAGTGGTGAAATCACATTTTATAAAAACATGTATTTAATATAATGCTTGAAAATCGTGATAGCTGATTAAATGATTGACTTCCAGGTACAGTGAAACCCATATTTTGGCCCAGGCCTGCATATGAGTTGGACCCCTCAGACCCTGCTAACAACGGCTTCATCAATCAAGATTTCTTGGTGTGGATGAGGACGGCGGCCTTGCCAGATTTCAGAAAGCTGTATCGACGAATCACCGAGGGCGATTACGCAGAGGGCCTGCCAGCTGGAAACTACTCCCTTGAGATTGCCTACAGTATCCTTTATGAACGTTACAGATTGTGGCCTGATTCTACGGAGTTGCTTGGAAGTATGGGAGGTTATGCGTGAACCCTGTGTTTGAAGAATCATTTAAATAATTTTAACTCTGACCCTATTTAATCTTTTTTTCCATCACACAAATTAACACTGCATAACTGTTTAAAACAGCACATTAGTGTGTATAATAAATCTTATCATCGGGGCTTTAAAGAAGAACATCTGTGTGGTTAAAGGATTTTTTCGCTGTTCCATCCACATTAGAAGATTTACAAAGATTTAAATCTACATAAAAGAGTCAGCCATTGAATAGGTCACATGTTTTGTGTGTTACAACAACAGTCTAACTTGTCAAACCGGTCAGGTGTGGTTCTGTTTTTACCTGAGCAGAGTGAACACGGTGACTCAGGAGTTCCTTGGGCTAAGACAAAAACAGGCAAATTTTCCGCCATAAGCAAATGTGCTAGGCAAATAAGTATTCACGATTGATTGCTGACTTCATGGAGCCTATAAAAGCCTTTGTAAACACCTCCAAGACATTTTTTTTTGCTTTAAGGACCATACTGTGTTTTAAAATTTAGATCACTAAACAATGTATAAAATACTCAGATACACTTTACTACAAGGCTATTCACTTGCAAATTGAATTGTGACAGATTTTAAAACAGCCTATTTAAAACCTTTTTTTTAGCTTTTGGTAATGACAAATTTCAAACAAATGTAAATTAACAGAGTAAAAGACAGCAATGTTTATTGTATTACTTTTATTTTTGTTTACATATCGGACCCAGGCACATCACAAAGTGCACAGACAGAATAAGAAGAGCTATAAATGCTATCAGGGCAGAGGAACCATAACAAGTGGCAGTAACAGTAACTAACAACACCCTCTGTCTCTCTCTACCAGTATTTCTTTCCTTCATTTTGCTCTCTGACACACACACACTCACACGCTTCACCTCTTTATGTTTTCCATTGAGGTCGAGCTAATTTGTTTGGGAAAAGACAGATGTTTTGAAAACCTACTAAGCGCAGTTGGAACTGCGTCACTTGAGAGAACACTGATTTGTGATTGGCACTGTTGCTCTCGTACGATCTGTACATCCCGCCCAATCAGTGCTGTACATATGTAACTCAACAGAGATGAGATGGAAGCAAGATGGCTCACTCGTTAGCTACTTCCAGATACAATATGTAGTTTACATGCTTGTCTGTCTTACATTCATGTCTGCTGGGCTACTTGGCTTCTTTGCCAGATTTAGCCCGGAGGCCACCATTTGAATAGGCCTGCTTTACATCTCTGCTTAATAATTTTAATGCAAACCAGATAACTTAAGTGGTTTGTATGTATTTTTCTACTATTTCGGGCAGCAGTTGTTTTCAATCTGCATTAAAGATCACATCAGGTCTAAATTTTTTTCAATGTAATATTATCATTCAGTGTTTTATGCAGTTTAAAAAGTCTGCACAGCAGTAAGCCATTACAATAATGTAACTAGGATGGATTACACACAATTTTTTTTTTGTCTGCTTGAATTTAATAATTGGGTTAAAACATACATAAACATTTTAGAGTATCTTAATGCAGTTTTGTGTATTGAATACTACAGTGAGAGTATTGGCAAAGGATCATTTTATTTTGTGTTTCCTTTGTTGCTCTATATCCTTGACATTTTTTTCCTCAGACTATCCTGTTGTGAGCTTTGACGGGAGAAAGAAGGTGGTGTTCAGCAACGTGTCCTGGATGGGAGGCAAGAACGAGTTCCTGGGCATTGCCTACCTTGTGATCGGCTCACTGTGCATCCTCATGTCCATAGTCATGCTCATCGTCTATGCCAAATTCAAGTTTCCTGAAGAAGACTGAATTCCTGGTCAAGGACTGCCGTTGGCTGGAGGTTTATCTACACTATCAGCGTTTTCTTTTTTTCCCCTTTTTACACAATGAGATGATGAAAGCACAGTGCCGTGCTCACACAAAATGGGAGTATAGAGCTACACTCCATCTTTGAGCATGTGTTACTTTGGACATGATGACGTATCCTGAGGAGCTGAAGAAGCCTGGTGTCGTTTTTGTCAACACTGGAGTTTCCCCCATTGACTGCAAAGTAGGATGACTTCTAATATGGGTACATGTATGACGCTAGGCTCTCCTGAGAGCTGAAACACTGCTAGTGGCACAGAGGTATCTCTTGTTTGTGTTTTAAATTTAAGTGATCATCAATGAGGTGTCATTGCTCACAAGCCAAGCCCAAAATCATGACAATGCACTGTTGTAAATATATCAATATGTTCTTATTTGTACTATGACAAAGCCCCCACTATGAATCAGCAGGTGGACAAAGGGAGGCATGCATCGTATGTGCGCTTGTTTATTCAGTTTGTACTACTAAAGCTCATTTTAAAATACTTTTTTATCTGGCAGGGTGTTTTTCTCAGGCAATAAATGCTGCATTTAAATACTTAACTTCTTAAATTTGTGTTTTGCACCACCGCAAAATGAGCTGCCTTCTCATTTTAGGTCAGTAATACTGTTAAAGCCATAAACAATTTGATAAGCCATACGATACTGGACAAGAATGTATACTTTATTGTGCGAGATGTGCAGCTTAACTTGGAAGTAATGTTATAAAATGTGGGGATGTTAACTCAGGGGTCTGGTGTACAGGCAATGCAAGCTCATGTTACAACTCTCTATGGTTTCAGAGATTTTACTTCATGTTGCTATTTATTAATAAAACTTGAAAACCTGAACTTCACGTTCCTCTCTGTCATATAAATACATTAAGATAACTGTCATGCTCTGTTTACATCATTTTTAACCATCTACGCTGGAATTTATGGATGTGTTGATTTTTTGCTGTCAAAAAGCAAAGTATAATCCCTCAACCACTTCTTTATTTTGACTTCAGAAGTCTCTAATTTCAATTTTTTTGGATCTAGGATAATATTCTGAGAGCTTTTTGGCCTTGTAGATCTGCCTTCTCAGCTGACTCAAGTCCAAGCTCCAGGTTCTCTGCTATTTTTGATAGGCCTGGGTCTTTAGGTTTGTAAACAAATATGTAGAAATCATAAACGCAACATTTTAACAAATTTAAGATAAGATAATCCTGAATAAAACCCACAGCAGGGAATTTTGCATCATTACAGCAGTGAAGGGGACAATTCGAAACAAGAAGCATCAGAAAAAACAAAACAAAAAACAGCAATACAATGAATGAATGAATGAATGGAGATTCATTTCAATGTCTGGCCGTTTCAACACAGCCCACCCCTTATGGAATTATTGAGACACATTTACAGAGAAACATTACTCTAGTGCCATCAAGCTGACACAAAACAAAAATAAATAACATATAAAGTTTACATCCATCCATCCAACCATTTTCGTAACTGCTTATCCTCTTGAGGGTCACAGGGGGGCTGGAGCCTATTCTAGCTAACACTGGGTGAGAGGCAGGGTACACCCTGGACAGGTCGCCAGACTATCACAGGGCTGACACATAGAGACAGACACGTTGACTCACATTCACACCTACGGACAATTTAGAGTCACCAATTAACCTGCATGTCTTTGGACTGTGGGAGGAAGCTGGAGTACCATGGGAAGAACATGCAAACTCTGCAGAGAAGGGCTCCCTCCTGGGATCGAGCTTGCTGTGAGGCGACAGCGCAAACCACCACAACCCCGTGCCGCCCCTTTTGGCATAACAAATTAAATACCTAATACAAATGGAAAGTAACAAATTAAATTGGTAAGTGTTAAGAATAAAGAGTGTAGTGTACAAGTGTGCAGCCTTAAAAAGAACAGAGCAATATTATAAGTAGACTGTAAAAGAAAAATATTCAGGCTGAATTCACATTATGATGTGTAGATATTGTACAGTTTGTTGGTTTGCTGGTATTACACACAAGCGATGACTGTAAAAAGGAAAAAGTTAGTAGGCAATATACTGCTAACCTATTGCAGATAATGCATTAATGCAGGAGTGTCAAACTCATTTTAGTTCATGGGCCATATACAGCCCAGTTTGATCTCAGATGGGCCAGACCAATAAAATTTTAGACTTACATTCTGTACACGTTCATCCATTTACAAAACAGATGAACAGCCTGACATGTCTGAAGAAAAACAAGTGCAATTTTAACAGTATTTCTCAGGTTTTCCACATTCAATCAGTATGCTTCTCCCTGTCATTACATGTGCATTTATCCACATATTTCCTGATACAGATTCTTTTGAACTGACGCTGCAGATTGACAGTATTTTGCACAATGTTAAATATCTTTTAAACATGGTCACAGTAAGTATCCACTGTTACATCAGAGTTCTGTATTCAGGTCAGACTGGAAAAGCCTCTGAAGCTGAGTTTTATATGAATTTGGTATTGTTTTACTTGCACCTGTTTGTCTAGTCATCTAATGGGCCGGTTCTGTTTGACACCCCTGCATTAATGCTTTGATTCTTTATAGCATGAGTCATCAAAAAGTGCACTGATGCTCATGCCAGTCAAATTGAGGCAGAGGTTGTAACTGTATTATGGCAAATACAATGGTGATTTATCGCTGAAGCAGTAATATCATTGGTTTGTCACTTTACGCATATTAACTGTTATAAAACTGTATTTTAAGGAGGATTTATTGATTTATAGCTGCATCACTGGAGACAACTCCCTTTCTCCCCCTAGCTGTCATACACGGCTAAGACAAAAAGAGAGAATACAATTGATTCGTCAACCGCATTGTTGGTATTGTAGTTTTCAGCTTCAGCGACGCAAGTGAAATACCAATCGTTTGTACTACAAGTCCCACAACCCATTGCGCCAATAAATCTGACGGCAACGGTTGCGGCTTCTTGACAGCGGCAGTCAGCTTCTGACTGTCTCGGCAGACTCTGCAGTCCGCAGTGACACATCAGCCACGTTTCTTTGTTCATTTTCGGACCACTGCTAGCCGTCGTTGACCGCTTCCAAGTCATGTCCGACGGCGGGGGGACGGAGGAAAACTCCGGCACCATGGAGGTGTCGGCCGTTCAAACGGTCGCGGATACATCGGTGCTGCAGAAGCACATGAGGAAATTGGTACCGCTGCTCTTGGAAGATGGCGGCGAGGCCCCGGCCACTCTGGAGTCCGCCCTGGAGGAGAAGAGCGCAGTGGAGCAGATGAAGAAATTTCTGTCTGACCCTCAAGTTCACACCATCTTAGTGGAGAGAAGTGCACTCAAAGGTACATTTACCCAGAGGTGGTCGGCTAGCTAATATAATTTAGACAGCGGGGCTAACGTTGTTCATTCAAACGGCAGCGAGTGTTGCCGTTAAATTCACATAACGTTACAACGAAATGACGATGGCGTGAATCGAATATTAGCAAAGTTAACGTTGTGTGACAGTTACTAGCTAGATAACATTAAGCTAGCATGCTATCTGTGGCCATCACATTGTTATGTTGAAAGGCAACTACGCCACAATGGGTGTGGGGAGAGAAACCGAGCCGATGACAACACTCCAGTGAAGCTGCTTATTATAAGGTGTGAGACAGGTTAACTTGCTACTCTAGTGTAGCATTTAAAGCACATTAGCGTTAGCATTGTGTTTTAAAACGCAGTACATTTCGCATAATAGCTGTCGATAGACGTGCTGTACAGAAGAAAATGATGCAAGCACACAGTGCTAATATTAACAACACAAACCCCACAGACATCTAAAGACAACGAATCCTTTGTAGCAGCTGTAAGTCATGTTGTGTGCACCATCTTTGGGTTGTTATCATGTGAACCGGCTTGTGTCAATGCACCCATTGTGTTCAGTTTCCTCCGCTCGCCCTTCCTAATGTTTTATGAGTGCTGGACCTTGATCCCTTGATACTGCACATGACCAGCCAGAGTCTGAGCCTGCAGGTTTCACATTCCCAGCCTGAGAGTCACAGCCTCAGCCTGTCCCTGTTCTTGCTCGGAGAGTACTGATGCTGCAATGCAGAGTGCAGTTTATTTCCTGCAAGCCATGACCTCACTTGTAAGGAAGGGTGGGGACATGGATGGGTGGATGCCAGACTGCACTGTCACCCTACTGTAACATGGCCGATTACACCCGGATAAACTCAGCTCGTGTCTCACATCCAAGTATTTATTTTCACCATCAGCAGCAGGATAATTTTGGCCGGCCTTGAGCAATCAGTCCTTGCTGCTTGTCGGATGCATGATATATCTTGATTTCAAGTTGATTTCAGTGTGTAAAACGGCTGCTGCAAACACTCATTGATTAAGATTATAAACATGTAAGACTTACATTTTATTTGTTCTTCACACAGAGGATGTTGGAGATGAAGGAGAGGAGGAGAAGGAGTGCATCACTTATAACATCAGCGTTGACATACACTATGGGTTGAAGTCCAACAGGTAAATAATGCATCTAATGCACTGAGCGGAGATGCTGTTTTTAAGGCATGCAACTGTATATGATTTAATTCGTAAAACTGAAGAAACACCTCCCTACTGTCACATAACCTGTACTCCAAAAGATGATTTTAATTTACTGCTTGGCCCTCAGCTCCCACTTAAGTTCTGTTGATTTAACTCTGATATTTTTCGCTCTTTTCTACCCTGCAGCTTGGCTTTCATCAAGAGGACAGCTGTCATCGATGCAGACAAACCCATATCGACCCAAGTCCGAGTTCTGACCTTGAGCGAGGATTCTCCCTACGAGACACTCCACTCTTTCATCAGCAATGCTGTTGCTCCTTTCTTCAAGTCCTACATCCGCGAGTCTGGAAAGGCAGACAGGTAAGCCTCCAAATGTGTCTCAAAATATCGATTAAAAACCTTTCATCTAAAGGAAATCATAAATCCTGATGGAGAATTCATCTGCACTATCATCTCTATCCTTTCCAGAGATGGGGATAAAATGGCTCCCTCTGTGGAGAAGAAGATTGCTGAGCTGGAGATGGGCCTTCTCCACCTGCAGCAGAACATTGAGATTCCTGAGATCAGCCTGCTCATCCACCCCACCATCACAAACATTGCCAAGCAGTGCTATGAGCGCGGGGAGAAGCCCAAGGTCACTGACTTTGGCGACAAAGTCGAGGATCCAACCTTCCTTAACCAGCTGCAATCTGGAGTCAACCGCTGGATCAGGGAGATCCAAAAAGTAAGAGCCTTTCCCATATTTCTGTCTCAGATTTCATATAATAACAGGTATGTGAAGAAATTTCCCCTAAACTCACCACTGGGTTTTTTGTCTCCTCCACCCTCCCATTTATCAGGTGACTAAGCTGGATCGTGACCCAGCTTCAGGCACAGCATTGCAGGAGATCAGTTTCTGGCTCAATCTGGAGAGAGCCCTCAACAGGATCCAGGAGAAACGAGAGAGCCCTGAGGTTCTGCTCACACTGGACATCCTCAAACATGGCAAACGTTTCCATGCAACTGTCAGTTTTGACACAGACACTGGTGAGTTACAATCAGTCAAAACAATTTGTCCCTGGCTTGTTTCGCTACTGGCAGTATTTTGAATACAGTATGATTAATTGTTAATCCCTTCTCTACTTCTCACAGGTCTGAAACAGGCTGTGGAAACCGTCAACGACTACAACCCTCTGATGAAGGACTTCCCTCTCAACGACCTGCTCTCTGCTTCTGAGCTTGATAAGATCCGTCAGGCCCTGATGGCCATATTCACTCACTTGAAAAAGATCAGGAACACCAAGTACCCCATCCAGAGGGCACTGCGTCTAGTGGAGGCCATCTCCAGGGACTTGAGCTCCCAGCTCCTGAAGGTGTTGGGCACCAGGAAGCTCATGCATGTTGCCTACGAGGAATTTGAAAAGGTTAGTTTGATTGGGTCTCTGGCATAAAATCAAACCTATTTCATATTTACCCCCAGGAGTACACTCTTATTAAGCTACTCAAAATATTCTACGTGTTCCTAAATGTCTTGTAAACTTCTGCGTACAGGTGATGGTGGCGTGCTTTGAGGTGTTCCAGACCTGGGAGGATGAGTATGAGAAACTGCAGGTGCTTCTGAGGGACATTGTGAAGAGAAAGAGAGAGGAGAACCTGAAGATGGTGTGGCGTCTGAGCCCAGCCCACAGGAAGCTCCAGTCACGTCTGGATCACATGAGACGTTTCAGAAGGCAGCACGAGCAGTTGAGGGCTGTCATTGTCCGTGTGCTGAGGCCTCAGGTAAAGTACCAACCAATATGTCTTACCATTATTTATTTATGTCATGTTAATTTTCATGTTATATGTAGTTTTATTGCCACTTGATTGACTTGATTAACCGTTCTTTTACCTTTTTGGTTCCAGGTTTCTGCTGTGCCACAACACGCCCCTGGAGAGACAGTTGAGCCTCAAGACATGAAGGTAGCTGGAGTTCTCTTTGATGCTGCTGACGCCAACGCCATTGAGGAGGTCAACCTGGCATATGAGAATGTCAAAGAGGTCGATGGTCTGGATGTGTCCAAGGAAGGCATGGAAGCCTGGGAAGCTGCCATGAAGCGTTACGATGAACGCATTGATCGTGTGGAGACCCGCATCACTGCCCGCCTGCGTGACCAGCTGGGAACCGCCAAGAACGCCAACGAGATGTTCCGCATCTTCTCCCGCTTCAATGCTCTCTTTGTGCGTCCCCACATTCGTGGTGCCATCAGGGAGTACCAGACGCAGCTCATCCAGCGTGTGAAAGATGACATTGAGTCGCTGCACGACAAGTTCAAGGTGCAGTACCCTCAGAGCCAGGCTTGCAAGATGAGCCACGTCCGAGACCTGCCGCCAGTGTCTGGCTCCATCATCTGGGCCAAGCAGATCGACCGTCAGCTGACAGCGTATATGAAGAGAGTGGAGGATGTTCTGGGAAAAGGCTGGGAGAACCATGTGGAGGGCCTGAAGCTGAAGCAGGATGGAGATAGCTTCAGGGCTAAACTCAATACTCAAGAGATATTTGATGACTGGGCTCGCAAGGTATGTAGATCATCGGAAATAAATGTGGTGTAGCATTATAAAATGTATATCTGAAGAATGTGTTATTTTTGCCTTTTTCAATGCATGTTTTTATTTTTTATCAACTCTTATTGACTTTTTTCTTTTGTAAATCAGGTGCAGCAGCGTAACCTTGGTGTGTCTGGCCGCATCTTCACAATTGAGAGTACTCGTGCCCGTGGACGCACCGGAAACATGCTCAAGCTTAAAGTCAACTTCCTCCCAGAGATCATCACCCTGTCCAAAGAGGTCCGCAACCTCAAGTGGTTGAGCTTCCGTGTTCCCTTGGCCATCGTCAACAAAGCCCACCAGGCTAACCAGCTGTACCCGTTTGCCATCTCTTTGATCGAGAGTGTGCGCACCTACGAGCGCACTTGTGAGAAGGTGGAGGAGAGGTCCTCCATCTCCCTGCTGGTGGCTGGGCTCAAGAAAGAGGTTCAGGCTCTTATCACTGAAGGCATCACTCTGGTCTGGGAGTCATACAAGCTGGATCCCTATGTTCAGAGGCTGGCTGAGACCGTCTTCAACTTCCAGGAGAAGGTCAGTGTAACACTATGAAATGGTAACTTACGTTAGTATGGACTCTCCTTCACAGTGCTGTTTTATACCCTCCCAACATTTTTTTTCCTGCTGTATGTTGTTTCCAGGTGGATGACCTCTTACTGATTGAGGAGAAAATTGATCTTGAGGTTCGCTCTCTGGAGACCTGCATGTTCGAGAATAAGACCTTCTCCGACATCCTCAACCGAGTCCAGAAGGCTGTGGACGACCTCAATCTCCACTCCTATTCCAACCTGCCCATCTGGGTCAACAAGCTTGACATTGAGGTTGGTACTGCAAAGCAATATAATTATTTGTTCTTCTTGTTTAGTTGGATTTTGACTGTTGACTTTTGCTTCTTTTTACACATGGCTGGTTTTAAAACCTTACTGATTTTTGTTCTGTTTTTGTAGATTGAACGCATCCTGGGAGTGCGTCTGCAGGCCGGCCTTAAGGCTTGGACCCAGGTGCTCCGTGGCCAGGTGGAGGACAAAGCTGATGTGGACATGGACACAGAGGCTCCGCAAGTGAGCCACAAACCCGGAGGGGAGCCCAAGATCAAGGTAGCCATTGTGACTGTTGTGACATTATTGCCCTATGCCATTTTTTGTTTATTGTTACTTTCCTAATGAAGACTCTGGATTGCTGGACACAACTCACTATCTGTTATAACTAACTGTTCTGTCAATTTCTTTTTTCAGAATGTTGTCCATGAGCTGAGGATTACCAACCAAGTGATCTACCTGAACCCACCAATTGAAGACTGTCGCTACAAGCTCTACCAGGAGATGTTTGCCTGGAAGATGGTCATCCTTTCTCTTCCCAGGATTCAGAGTCAGAGATACCAGGTAGGGATGTCTGAACAATCCGTTAGATCTGTTAGTAAGATTTTATTTTAGTTCAGATATGAAAAAGGAGAGATGAGTATGAAATTTTGGGTCTTATTACACTTATGCTGTCGTGGTTATGTAAGCAAATCTGTCCTTCCTCACCAGGTGGGAGTCCACTATGAGCTGTCAGAGGAGGAGAAGTTCTACAGAAATGCTCTGACCAGGATGCCAGATGGCCCTGCAGCCTTAGAGGAGGCTTACAATGCAGTGGAAGACATTGTCAATGAGGTGGAGCAGTATGTCAAGGTAAGAATCATCTGCCTTGTGTTATCATACCTGAGCTTTATTTGTGAGTGTATTACTTTGTTTAAGGAACATATATAAAGAAACTAAATGACAAATAGTTTTTTTTGTACTGTTTCTATGTCTTTATGTCATAAACATAATATATACTACATGTGCATTCGTTTTGTATTGAGTATGGATCTCTCTTCTCTGTTGCCCTTGTGCAGGTGTGGCTCCAGTACCAGTGCTTGTGGGACATGCAAGCTGAGAACATCTACAACCGTCTGGGTGAGGACCTCACCAAGTGGCAGGCCCTGCTGGTCCAGATCCGCAAAGCACGTGGAACCTTTGACAACGCAGAGACACGGAAAGAGTTTGGACCTGTGGTCATCGACTATGGCAAGGTAATAATGTCCAACGGTTATGGGTGCTGTATTTGAAAAGCATTTCCCAAACATCAGTCGCTTAGAAAATTTGAAGTCATGTTAGGATATTATGTGAAATGGTCTTTAAAACAAGACATTTTAGGCAAAATGTTATACCATAGTTCTTTTACCATTATTTTAAGGTAAGCTTCTAATTCAGCTACCTTATTTGTGCAAAGTTGTTTCATTGCAGTGCAGTTGCTGCTCCATCTTCTGCATTGAATATCCATTTGTATGTCTGTGGGCTTTTTATTAAATGCTAACATTTATCTGACAACAGGTCCAGTCCAAGGTGAACTTGAAGTACGATTCCTGGCACAAAGAAGTGCTCAGCAAGTTTGGTCAGATGCTTGGTCAGAACATGCAGGACTTCCACGCCCAGATTTCCAAGGTAATGCATAATGTGATTGAGAAAAATTCTTTTGACCAGCTTTGTGGCATTAATTTCCAAGAGACACTCATCAGAAGATCATTCTATAAACCTTGTTTTTTTTTTTTTTTAAACCTTTCTGTTTCTTCGATAGTCCCGTCAAGAACTGGAGCAGCACTCTGTGGACACAGCTAGCACCTCAGATGCTGTCAACTTCATAACATATGTCCAGACCTTGAAACGCAAGATCAAACAGTTTGAGAAAAATGTGGACGTAAGTACTCTAAGACATTCAGTATAATTTCCTTTATTCTATTATATATGTGCACGCTTACTTAAAACTAGTTTAGGGTTCTAATCAGTTTCTCCTTCCTTTTACCCCCAGTTGTTCCGTAATGGACAGCGTTTGCTGGAGAAGCAGAGATTCCAGTTCCCCCCATCTTGGCTCTACATCGACAACATTGAAGGTGAATGGGGCGCCTTCAGTGACATAATGAAGCGCAAGGACACCGCTATCCAGCAGCAGGTGGCCAACCTGCAGATGAAGATCGTCCAGGAGGACAAAGCTGTGGAAAATCGCACCACTGACTTGCTCAACGACTGGGAGAAGACCAAACCAGTTGCTGTAAGAGAAACAAAATCACTTAAATACATTTGAAATACAGTCACAGTACATACAGCACAGTCACCCTTAGTTAATACCGTTTGTGGATTAAAAAGTAGAGCAGTTTGCGATTGTGAATGAAAAAAACTCATTAGACCTTTGTAATCTGAATTATTTTGCTTTTTTTAATGTCTGTTTGGTAATCTGTTTCACCAGGGTAACCTGCGTCCAGAGGAGGCTCTTCAGTCTCTGACAATCTACGAGGGCAACTTTGGCCGTCTGAAGGTTGAACGGGAAAAATGTGCTCGCGCCAAAGAGGCTCTGGAGCTCACAGACACTGGCCTGCTCAGCGGCAGTGAAGAGAGGGTGCAGGTAATGCCAACAAACATTCACATAAAACCATTTTTAAATCGCCAATCAAATACCAACTAACAGACAGCAAGTACCTCACAGACACTAATTTGTAATAGGAGTAGTATTTAAACCATTATGTACAAGTCACAGCTCTTAAATGCTCCAAAACCATACCAGTGCCTAAAAATACCCATTTTCTGTCTTTGTGGCGACTTGTAGGTGGCACTAGAGGAGCTGCATGACCTGAAAGAGGTTTGGTCCGAGCTGTCAAAGGTCTGGGAGCAGATCGACCAGATGAAAGAGCAGCCGTGGGTGTCCGTACAACCTCGCAAGGTAACATATCCACAATAATCATTCGGAGAATTGAATGCCTACTGCTTTTTTTGTGAAAATCTTTGCATATAACAATTCTTGTGTTGGTGTTTTGTGTTTGTAGCTTCGTCAGAGTCTGGATGGTCTCCTGAACCAGTTGAAGAACTTCCAAGCAAGACTGAGACAGTATGCCTCCTATGAGTACGTCCAGAGGCTGCTTAAAGGATACCTGAAGGTAAGGCAGCTAGTGTTTCCCCACTAAACACATGTGACTCATGAGAAAACTTAGACTTGGGTTATTACATTCCCTTCCTATTCCTTTCTGTCATCAGGTTAACATGTTGGTGATTGAGCTGAAATCAGAGGCTCTGAAGGAACGCCACTGGAAGCAGCTGATGAAGCGGTTGCATGTGAACTGGGTGCCGTCAGAGCTGACCCTGGGACAGATCTGGGATGTGGATCTGCAGAAGAATGAGATGGTGGTGAAGGATGTTCTCCTGGTAGCCCAGGGAGAGATGGCTTTGGAGGAGTTCCTCAAACAGGTGAAGACGGAGGGCGCTCAAGAGATGATGAATTGTAGTTGTCATGCTCATGGGGGCAACTGGCCTTTTTTCTCTACAGCTTCCAGTCTAAATGATCATAAATGAGTCTCTGGATTATAGACCTTAGATAATAATTCAGTGGTTTTTGGTCCTCAGATCCGTGAAGTTTGGAACTCATATGAGCTGGACCTGGTGAACTACCAGAACAAGTGTCGTCTGATCAGAGGCTGGGACGACCTCTTCAACAAGGTCAAGGAACATATTAACAGCGTGTCCGCCATGAAGTTGTCTCCATACTACAAGGTAAGCAGAACTACATGTTGTGTTCTTTTGTTTCACAAATATTTAAGTTTTCAGAACCGCATTGACACCATGTTCTTTTTTTCATCCCAGGTGTTTGAGGAAGACGCTCTGAGCTGGGAGGACAAGCTGAATCGCATCATGGCTCTGTTTGACGTCTGGATTGATGTCCAGCGTCGCTGGGTCTACCTGGAAGGCATCTTCACTGGCAGTGCTGACATCAAGCATCTGCTGCCTGTAGAAACCCAGAGATTCCAGAGGTAAGAACATTTATTTTTAAACTTAATTTCAACAAACAAACTACAACTACTACTACTGTAACAATATTTTCTACCAGAACCTAATTCAATTTGTCCCCCTGTCGTTATTCCACAGTATCAGCACAGAGTTCTTGGCATTGATGAAGAAGGTCACAAAGTCTCCTTTAGTGATGGATGTGCTGAACATTCAGGGAGTGCAGAGGTCTCTGGAGCGACTGGCTGACCTTCTGGGAAAAATCCAGAAAGCTCTTGGAGAATACCTGGAGAGAGAGAGATCATCATTCCCAAGGTAAGAAGGTGGTGGGGGACAAAGGGGCTGCACGTCGTTATTGACGTGTAGATAAAACACAAAACTAAATCACTCATAATTACTGATTCATATAATAATTTATTAACTTTCCCTAATTGATCCATCACACTCTTTTGTATCCAGGTTCTACTTTGTGGGAGATGAAGATCTGCTTGAAATCATCGGTAACAGCAAGAATGTGGCCAAACTGCAGAAGCACTTCAAGAAGATGTTTGCTGGTGTTTCCAGCATCCTGCTCAATGAGGACAACACTGTGGTGCTGGGAATCTCCTCCCGAGAGGGTGAGGAGATTCTCTACAAGACACCAGTCTCCATCACAGACCACCCCAAGATCAACGAGTGGCTGACCCTGGTGGAGAAGGAGATGAGGGTGACGCTGGCCAAGCTGTTGGCTGAGTCTGTCACAGAAGTCGCATCTTTCAACAAAGGCACAGCCATTGACTTGAGTCAGTACATCAACTGGCTTGATCGTTACCAGGTTGGTTTTGAGAGCATTTATTCTACACACACACACACACACACACACACACACACACATAAATAATATGCAACATATATGGAAATCAAGCAATGTGTTAAATTCACGTGATCCTCTCTTCACAGGCCCAGCTGGTGGTCCTCTCCGCTCAGATCGCCTGGTCTGAGAACATCGAGTCTGCCTTGACCACCATCTCTGGTGGTGGGGACATGGCACCCATGCAGGGAGTGCTGTCAAATGTGCAAGCCACACTCAACGTGCTGGCTGACACTGTGCTGATGGAGCAGCCTCCACTCCGCAGGAGGAAACTGGAGCACCTGGTCAGAGGGAATTTTTTAAAGTACATTTTTTAATGACTGTTGTCCAGTGAAAACTGTGTCTCAAATTCCTCTTCTGCTCCATTGTAGATCACCGAGCTGGTGCACCAACGTGATGTGACCAGGACTCTGATCAAGAACAAGATCGACAACCCCAAGTCCTTCGAGTGGCTCAGCCAGATGCGCTTCTACTTCGACCCCAAGCAGACAGATGTCCTGCAACAGCTGTCCATTCAGATGGCCAACGCCAAGTTCAACTACGGCTTTGAGTACCTGGGTGTCCAGGACAAGCTTGTCCAGACCCCACTGACAGACCGCTGCTATCTCACCATGACACAGGCTCTGGAGGCCCGCCTTGGAGGGTCACCATTTGGTATGGAAGCTTTTTTTGTGCTCATAAGAAATAGAAATTTAGATTTGAAGAAGAGGTTTACACATAAAATGATCAACTTCACGGAGTTTGTTCTCCATCTAGGTCCTGCTGGCACAGGAAAGACTGAGTCAGTGAAAGCTCTTGGACACCAACTGGGCCGCTTTGTTCTGGTCTTCAACTGTGACGAGACCTTCGACTTCCAGGTATATAACTGCCTCCACACCAGTTACACATCAAGTGACCATCATTTGCCTTTTTTATAGAATTTAGCCGTTTCTCATATTGTTCACCTAACTTACAAATCTCCTCCTGTTTGTTTAGGCCATGGGTCGTATCTTCGTAGGTCTGTGCCAGGTGGGAGCATGGGGCTGCTTCGACGAGTTCAATCGTCTGGAGGAGAGAATGCTCTCTGCCGTCTCCCAGCAGGTCCAGTACATCCAGGTGGCCTTGAGAGAGCACAGCAACCCCAACAGAGACAGGAGTATGTATAATATGTGTGGAAACTCATGTGTCATGAGACTGTCTTTTACAGAGAATGTCAAGGTTCAACTTAGTATCTTGAGCACCAATTGCCAAGAAAAAGGAGGACCGTCACAGTGCAGAGTAAAATTTTGAAAACATAAGCACCACTGTTTTTTAGATTTAACATGAAAACTGCATTGCATCACCCCCTCAGGTGTGCCAGTCACCACAGAGCTGCTGAACAAGCAGGTGAAGGTGAGCCCAGATATGGCCATCTTCATCACCATGAACCCTGGCTACGCTGGCCGCTCCAACCTGCCTGACAATCTGAAGAAGCTGTTCCGCAGTTTGGCCATGACCAAGCCCGACCGCCAGCTCATCGCCCAGGTCATGCTCTACTCTCAAGGTTTCCGCACCGCCGAGATCCTCGCCAAGAAGATTGTGCCCTTCTTCAAGTGTGTACTGTTCAAGAAAAATTTACATTGCTTTGAGAGAATTTTGAGCGCGTTTCCTCTCTAACTGTATCCTTTGCCTTTATTTCAGGCTGTGTGATGAGCAGCTGTCATCCCAGAGTCACTATGACTTTGGCCTGCGAGCTCTCAAGAGCGTGCTGATCAGTGCCGGCAATGTCAAGCGTGAGCGCATCCAGAAGATCAAAAGGGAGAAGCTAGAGCGCGGAGAGGACGTAGATGAGAATGAGATCGCTGAGAACCTTCCAGAACAGGAGGTATAGAAAATTATACATGGAAGGGCTTGAAGCAAAGCTCTGTCAAATAATTTTTTTTGAATCCAGACAGAAATTTGAGTCGCTTGAGTGGTTATTTCACTGTCTGTGCCTTGTTACTATAGATCCTGATCCAAAGTGTGTGTGAGACCATGGTGCCCAAGCTGGTGGCAGAAGACATCCCTCTGCTGTTCAGCTTGCTGTCAGATGTCTTCCCTGGAGTTCAGTACATGCGAGGAGAGATGACAGCTCTGAGGGAGGAGCTGAAGAAAGTCTGTGCGGAGATGTACCTCACCTACGGAGATGGTGACGATGTGGGCAGCATGTGGGTAGAAAAGGTATGTAGCTGAATGCAGACAACATTGAGTAGTTAGTGTGCCCAGAAATAGTGATTTATACAGCTCTGTCATCTCCTAGAGACACAGTGCAGCATTCAACAAGCTTGCATAGCTACTCTTAAACTTTGTTATTCATCTCCTTTCAGGTGCTCCAGCTGTTCCAGATCACACAGATCAACCATGGTTTGATGATGGTGGGACCTTCCGGTAGTGGAAAGACCATGGCATGGAGGGTGTTGCTCAAGGCCCTGGAGAGGCTGGAGGGTGTTGAGGGCGTGGCTCACATCATCGATCCAAAGGCCATCAGCAAGGACCACCTGTACGGAACCCTGGACCCCAACACCCGTGAATGGACCGATGGCTTGTTCACACACATCCTCAGAAAGTGAGTCCTGCAACACATTTCATCAGTAAGGGTAAAAATCAGCTTAACAAAGGTCTGTGGTGTAAAATATTTTTAATTTAAATTTCAGGATCATTGACAATGTTCGAGGTGAGCTGCAGAAGCGTCAGTGGATCATCTTCGATGGTGACGTTGACCCTGAGTGGGTTGAAAATCTCAACTCCGTCCTGGATGACAACAAGCTGCTCACTCTGCCCAACGGCGAGCGTCTTAGCTTGCCACCAAATGTAAGAGCACAGCACTACAAACACAGATGTCTTATTTTGTCTCATTATAGTCTCAACCTGGGGAAAGTGTGCTCACCTTGAATTGTCCCCACTCTCTACAGGTGCGTGTAATGTTTGAAGTACAGGACCTGAAGTACGCCACCCTGGCCACTGTGTCTCGCTGTGGTATGGTCTGGTTCAGTGAGGATGTGCTCAGCACTGACATGATCTTCAACAACTTTTTGGCTCGCATGCGCAGCATCCCATTGGATGAGGGAGAGGATGAAGCTCAGCGCCAGAGGAAGGGCACAGAAGACGAAGAAGAGGCTGCATCACCAATGCTTCAGGTGATTTAAACAAGATATCTTAAGCAAAAAATGGCAGCATTTCATTCAAGAAGAATAACATTCATGACACTTTCTCTTAACTGATATCCTATGGCATGTTTTACTTTAGATTCAGCGTGATTCTTCAGCGATCCTGCAGCCATATTTCACCTCCACAGGCCTGGTCATCAAGGCCTTGGAGCATGCATCTAAGATGGAGCACATCATGGACTTCACCCGCCTGCGGTGCTTGGGTTCATTGTTCTCAATGCTGCACCAAGCCTGCCGTAATGTGGCGCTCTACAACAACAACCACCCTGACTTCCCCATGCCCATTGATCAGCTGGAGAGATACATGCAGGTAATGCTCTGCTTTCTGCTCTCCATATAATGTAGTAAATAAAAAAAAAAGCATACATGTTTTATTGTTTGAATTACTGCAGAAATATATGCATTTCCTTAAAGCTGATAAATTTTGTGGCATTATCTCTCAACAGAAATATCTGATCTACGCCGTGCTGTGGTCATTCTCTGGTGATGGACGGCTGAAGATAAGGGGTGAGCTTGGAGAATATATCCGTCGCATCACCACTGTGCCCCTCCCCGCTGCTCCAAATGTCCCCATCATTGACTACGAGGTACGGCGTCTTCATGCTCAATCAGATATTGATCGCTCTCTTGACTAAATCTAGAAAACTACTCCTGTCTTTTAAGTTCAGTATCGTGATTGATTGCATTGTCTTCTCTACATCATCCAGGTGTGCATTTCGGGTGAATGGCAGTCCTGGCAGGGCAAGGTGCCCCAGATTGAGGTGGAGACACACAAGGTGGCATCCCCTGATGTCGTGGTTCCCACCCTGGATACTGTTCGCCATGAGGCTTTGCTTTACACATGGCTGGCAGAGCACAAACCGCTGGTGCTGTGTGGACCTCCCGGCTCCGGAAAGACCATGACCCTGTTCAGCGCCCTCAGGGCCCTGCCTGATATGGAGGTGAGAGATAAAAATATATTATACATCCTTAAAATCTGATTGACGTGTTTAAATAATTATGTATATTGGAGTTAAACATATTCTGAACTGCTGAATTAGTATTAAAACTGGTTTAAATGAGGAAAATATTTTGCAATCGTCAGCATTTGTGATTTCTAAATTTTTGTCTTACACTCCACTAGGTTGTTGGTCTGAATTTCTCCAGTGCCACCACACCAGAGCTGCTCCTGAAGACCTTCGATCATTACTGTGAGTACCGCCGTACCCCCAACGGCGTGGTCCTCGCCCCCGTCCAGCTGGGCAAGTGGCTGGTGTTGTTCTGTGATGAGATCAATCTGCCAGACATGGACAAGTACGGCACACAGAGAGTCATCTCTTTCCTCAGACAGGTATGAGCCACTGTTTGCATTTTACAGCAACAGAGTTTGTTTTATTGGACATTGAAGTGTGCAAACCCAAATTGGAGCATAAAATTTGGTATCCCTCCTTGTATGTTAAAGGCTCCCTGTTGTTTTCTTTTCAGATGGTGGAACACGGAGGTTTCTACCGCACCTCAGACCAGACTTGGGTCAAACTGGAGAGGATCCAGTTTGTTGGAGCCTGTAATCCTCCCACTGACCCTGGCAGAAAGCCTCTCACACACAGGTACAGTACAAAGACTAATTTCAACAGTAACATAATTGATACCATAATTCAAAGAAAACAAAAAAGAGAATGATGCTCTCAAAAATTAACATTGCTCAAGCCCTAACAGTAGCCACGTTGTTATGCTGTTTCTAGGTTTCTGCGTCATGTTCCTGTGGTGTATGTGGACTATCCAGGCCCAGCCTCACTCACCCAGATCTATGGAACCTTCAATCGTGCCATGCTGCGCCTCATCCCCTCTCTGCGTACCTATGCTGAGCCTCTTACTGCTGCTATGGTTGAATTCTACACCATGTCTCAGGTAAAGGAGATTACCCAATGTTTTTAGAAGAAAAAAATCAAATATGTAAACACTGAAACTCCTGTACATAAGACAGATGTTTTATTGATCATTTTTAAGTGACTGAATGTACACTATTTTCTTGCTAATCTAATTTCAATCCCTTTCCTCCTTCAGGAGCGGTTCACCCAGGACACACAGCCTCACTACATCTACTCTCCCAGAGAGATGACCCGCTGGGTGAGGGGTATCTTCGAGGCCCTGCGGCCACTTGAGACTCTGCCTGTGGAGGGGCTCATCCGCATCTGGGCCCATGAAGCTCTCCGTCTCTTCCAGGACAGGTGAGTGCATGTGTCGAGCTGAACAAGAGGGTATTCTCATCTATTCTGGTAGTGTTTCAAGGGATTCATAGTAGGTTTGTTTGTCTGTATGCTCATGAGTTTCTTTGTTTTTAAAGAACAATAATTTTGGTGACAATAAGGCTCATCCTAAACCTTTTTCCAGGCTGGTTGGTGATGAAGAGAGAAGATGGACAGATGAAAACATCGACATGGTTGCTCTCAAACACTTCCCCAACATTGATAAGGAGAAGGCTGTCAACAGGCCTATTCTCTACAGCAACTGGCTCTCCAAGGTAAACCAGAAATAGGTTGGCTATGCTGTGATATTCCTGCTTTGGTAATGATGCTGAATGAAGCCTTCAGCAGTTGGATTTCTATTTTCACTGAGTTGGTCATCTGTAAATGCAGGACTACATCCCAGTGGAGCAGGAGGAGCTGAGGGACTACGTGAAGGCCCGTCTGAAGGTGTTCTATGAGGAGGAGCTAGACGTCCCTCTGGTGCTCTTCAACGAGGTGCTGGACCACGTCCTCAGAATTGACCGGTGAGTAACAGCCTCTGAGATGACTGACTTCTCATCTTGTGTTAGTCTAGAAATGTTCATGTAAAGAGTAAATGATTTGGAGTGAGTTTTTAAAATTGTATTTCCTCCCCCAGAATCTTCCGTCAGCCTCAGGGCCATCTTCTCTTGATCGGTGTGAGCGGAGCAGGAAAGACAACTCTGTCTCGCTTCGTAGCCTGGATGAACGGACTGAGTGTGTACCAGATCAAGGTTGGTATGACACATGAAAATATTTGGAGCCATATCACTATTGCCTGTCTGCATTTATTGATGTATGTGCGTGTGTTTTCAGGTACACAGGAAATACACTGGAGAGGACTTTGATGAGGACCTGCGTACCGTGCTGCGTCGCTCAGGTTGTAAGAATGAGAAGATTGCCTTCATCATGGACGAGTCCAACGTGTTGGATTCTGGTTTCCTTGAGAGAATGAACACACTGCTGGCCAATGGAGAGGTAATGTGCTGCCACCATGATCTGTCGTGTTTTCCATTAAACTGTCAAGCGAAGTCCCAGTTTGTTAATGTTACCTGTTCTCCATAGGTCCCTGGCCTGTTCGAGGGAGATGAGTATGCCACCCTGATGACTCAGTGTAAGGAGGGAGCCCAGAAGGAGGGCCTGATGCTCGACACACACGAGGAGCTGTACAAGTGGTTCACCAGCCAGGTTATCAGGAACCTCCATGTGGTTTTCACCATGAACCCTTCATCAGAGGGCCTGAAGGACAGGGCTGCCACATCTCCTGCCCTCTTCAACAGGTACAGAGACACGTGCTGAACATAGAGCAGGAAGTAATGTATTACATGACAAGCAGGAAATAGATACTACAACGTTGAAATGGCTAACTGAAAACCTTTCCTTGTGTTAGGTGTGTGCTGAACTGGTTTGGAGACTGGTCCACAGAGGCCCTTTATCAGGTGGGTAAGGAGTTCACCAGCAAGATGGATCTGGAGAAACCAAACTACAAGGTGCCAGACTACATGCCCATCGTCTACGACAAACTGCCCCAGCCACCATCTCACCGCGAGGCTATTGTCAACGGCTGTGTGTTTGTACACCAGACACTCCACCAGGTAGGGATGCCTCCAAGTTTGCAGAGATGCTCAGTTGATTGTGGTCGTGTGGTATACTTCATGTGTTGTTGTTAACTCTCTACAGGCTAACAACCGTCTGGCTAAGCGAGGTGGCCACACGATGGCCATCACTCCTCGCCACTACCTGGACTTCATCAACCAGTACGCCAACCTGTTCAATGAGAAACGCAGCGAGTTGGAGGAGCAGCAGATGCACCTCAACGTTGGTCTCCGCAAGATCAAGGAGACTGTCGATCAGGTGAAGTAACACTGCAATTTACTTAAGTTTATATGGCAGTTTCATTCCACCTTTTTCTAAAGCCCAACAAGCATTGATTCTGTATGTCGTCTGACTGATTGTACTCATGCCTCCTCATCAAGGTGGAGGAGCTTCGTCGTGACTTGAGGATCAAGAGTCAGGAGCTGGAGGCAAAGAACGCTGCTGCCAATGACAAGCTGAAGAAGATGGTCAAAGACCAGCAGGAAGCAGAAAAGAAAAAGGTAGACAGGAAGGAATTTATCACTTAGAGCAATGGGTTTTCTTATTAAAAACTACAGTGATCCCTGTAGCTTGGCATATTTGGATTGAATCAAACCATATTCCTACACTGTTACTGTTATGATTCCAGGTGATGAGCCAGGAGATCCAGGAAGCTGTGTACAAGCAGCAGGAGGTGATCAAGGATAAACAGCTGAGTGTCAAACAGGACTTGGACCAAGTGGAGCCTGCTGTCATTGAGGCACAGAATGGTACAGTGGTTTATTCACTCACAGCAGTCTATATATTGCTTTTGGTTTGTCGTCACACAATGAGAGTTGCAAAGATGAATTGTTATACTATTTACGTAACACTCATATTTTGAGTTTGACTTATGTTTCATCCCTGTACAAACTTTTTCAATTTTTAAGTACAATGACTATGTGGATGTGCACAGAATATTCCAGTTTTTAGCTCTAATTTCAAAAAAGGCAATGTTCCTGCTAAGCTTTTTAAGTGGCTAATCAAAACAAATAGTCCACTGATGTTTTCCTTTACATGCAGCCTTACATACTCAGGTTAAAGGCTGTGTTTATCAGGGTTTGATGCCCTAACATGTCATTTATCATGTCAAAATGTGTTAAACCGCCATTTTGTTTCTTTGGGTCAAAATAGGATTTAAACATAACTGTTATCAAATACTCACTGATGGGCTTTAAGTGTAACAACTTGATCTTTACGTGCATCCTCCCTTCATCACTGCCCCTTCCTTGTCATAACCCACATCCTTGTTCACCTGATGTTGCTAGCTGTTAAGTCCATTAAGAAGCAGCACCTGGTGGAGGTGCGTTCCATGGCCAACCCACCCGCGGCCGTGAAGCTGGCCCTCGAGTCCATCTGCTTGCTGCTGGGCGAGAGCACGACTGACTGGAAGCAGATCCGATCCATCATCATGAGGGAGAACTTCATCCCCACTATTGTTAACTTCTCCGCTGAAGAGATCAGGTGAAATAAGAAAGAATGTATTCTGCGATTGTTAACCGAAGCTCTCTCCCTCTCTGTCTCTGCCTCTCTCTGACTTTTCAACCCCTGAGTCTGTTTCAAATCCCTCCCTTCTTTTGCCCGATATGCTCCCCTTCTCCCTCTCCTCTCCTCTCTTCTCTGCTTTCTATGAAATACATTCCCACTTTCACCTAACTAGCGGTGAGTTCTATTAAGCGGCATCACCTAGTAGAAGTGCGGGCTATGACCAATCCCCCAGCCGCAGTCAAGCTGGCCCTGGAGTCTATCTGCCTTATGCTGGGCGAGGAGACCAATGACTGGAAAAAAATCAGACAAGTTATTATCAGGGACAATTTCATCAGCAGCATAGTCAACTTTTCCTCTGAGGAAATGAGGTACCGGTGGCAGAACGTCCGTCTAGTCTTTAATGGAAGCACAAATTATATCAATCAGTAATTAATCAAGTGGCGCCTGTGATTAGGATTTGATTTTAGGTTTCCTATCGGCTGAATCAGAAAATGAGCTGACGGTAACAACCACTATCAATTTTGCATTTCTCACAGTAAAGATGGAAAAAATTGAAACCCCTTCCTCACCCCCAACAAAATTTAAATGATCCTTTGCAATATTTAATATTTTATGTCATGTGATTCGTGAAGATTATTGCACAGTCCATTCTGAAGTATTAGACTTTGTGTCATCTAACTTCTTGGACTGTTTCTACTTCATCCAGTGACTCCATCCGTGAGAAGATGAAGAAGAACTACATGTCCAACCCAAGCTACAACTATGACCAAGTCAACAGGGCTTCTCTGGCCTGTGGACCTATGGTGAAATGGGCCATTGCTCAGGTAAGGAGGCACAAACAATATGAACATCAGGATAATACTTAGGTAAAAAGAGTACTCCTTTTAATGTGTACCATGTTCTACTACTCCCCTAGCTTAACTATGCTGACATGCTGAAGCGTGTGGAGCCTCTGCGTAATGAACTGCAGAAGCTTGAGGACGACGCCACAGACAACAAGACAAAGGCAGAGGAGGTGGAGCAGATGATCAGAGACCTGGAGGCTAGCATTGCTCGCTACAAGGAGGAGTACGCCGTCCTCATCTCAGAGGCCCAGGCCATCAAGGCTGACCTGGCTGCTGTTGAAGCTAAGGTAACTAATCATCAAACCTTGTGTATCACTCTCTTTTAATCCAGTTTAAACTGAACTATCTTGCAGTATTTTTCTGAACTCTTGCTCTCTCTCCTCTCAGGTGAACCGCAGCACAGCTCTGCTGAAGAGTCTGTCAGCTGAAAGGGACCGCTGGGAGAAGACCAGCGAGACCTTCAAGAACCAGATGTCCACCATCGCTGGAGACTGTCTGCTCTCTGCTGCGTTCATTACCTATGCTGGCTATTTTGAACAACAGATGAGGCAGAACCTGTTCACTACTTGGTCTCACCACCTGCAGCAGGCCAACATTCAGGTAGTTTAAGCTCTGATGCACAAGGTCATTTTTAAAATATACAGCTACAAATCCTGTATGTATGTAGGATCTTCTTTTTGTTTCTATGGTTCTTCTGTTCAAGACATCAAATGTACATCGAAGCCCCTCTACCTATCGATCAGTAACGCACAAATGCACAATTCAAATTCTAGCAAAGTCTGTATTTTATTCAAGTTTACTGATTTTATGCCCAAGAGGCAAAAAAAGGTCCTGACAAAACAAAAAACCTTACAAAAAATACTACCCCTCATCCCCAAAATGCCTGTTCATACAGAACTAAGATTATCACATGACCTCTTTGTTTGGTGAAATATGTTATTTATGTTATTTAAGTGGAATTTTTACTTGACAATTATGGACATGGCAGATTTGGATGGGATTTAGATCACAGATGACCCCCACAACTACTGCAAACTACTAGAGGTTGCCAGGTAATACTAGTCCCGTTTAAATAGGGCTTTAGTGAGTTTAGTTATTTGTGAATTTTAATATCATATTTGTGTTTAACTGTTTTTCTTTTAAACACATCCCAAGGCACACACACTCAGGACTAAAAATCTGCATATTTATTTCCCCTCAGTTCCGTACTGATATCGCCAGAACTGAGTACCTGTCTAACGCTGATGAGAGACTCCGCTGGCAGGCCAACTCCCTCCCAGCTGATGACCTCTGCACTGAAAATGCCATCATGCTCAAGAGGTTCAACAGGTCAGTATCTTTCGCTCTCTCTTTGTAGTATTTAGATTTTATTTCTACTGTGAAAATACAAAGCGGTCCTGAGTATTAATTATCCTTGACTTGATTTAACTTCCCTTGTTGATCTCTTTTAAACCATTCCTTTTTTTTTAGGTACCCGCTTATCATCGATCCATCTGGCCAAGCCACGGAGTTCATAATGAACGAGTACAAAGACCGCAAGATCACCAGAACCAGTTTCCTGGATGATGCCTTCAGGAAGAACCTGGAGAGCGCCTTGCGTTTCGGAAACCCGCTGTTGGTCCAGGTATGAACAGCTGCTTCACAGTACCATCATTTAATAGACAGTCCAAGGCCCCTGTATTCATCAAGGATTTGTTTATAAAAATAATATTTATAATAGTTTATCTTTTTTTTTTGCTCCTAAGGATGTAGAAAGTTACGACCCCATCCTAAACCCAGTGCTGAACAGAGAGGTCCGCAGGACTGGAGGACGTGTCCTCATCACCCTGGGAGACCAGGACATCGATCTGTCACCTTCATTCGTCATCTTCCTCTCTACACGAGACCCAACGGTGAGTAGAATGTCATTTAGGCTTTATCCAAGAATAATGTAAGATTATTAGATAGCATTCAACCAATTTATTTGGTAAAAGTCTGTCATAAAGAAAATTTTGCTTTTGTCTGAAATGGACATTTCCCTCATGTACAAGGAGTTAACCTGTTTTATGTGGTGTCTCTTTATGCAGGTTGAGTTCCCGCCAGACTTGTGCTCTCGTGTCACATTTGTCAACTTCACCGTGACACGCAGCAGCCTTCAGAGCCAGTGCCTCAACGAGGTCCTTAAAGCTGAGAGACCAGATGTGGATGAGAAACGCTCCGACCTCCTCAAACTGCAGGGTATGATGATGAACGCTGACACGGATGCAATCTGATTCATGTCACGGTAGAAAAAAAGCTCAGTGTAATAATAATGCCCTCTGTCTCTTGTAGGCGAGTTCCAACTGCGTCTGCGTCAACTGGAGAAATCCCTGCTGCAGGCCCTCAATGAGGTCAAAGGTCGCATCCTTGATGATGACACTATCATCACCACACTGGAGAACTTGAAGAAGGAGGCAGCTGAGGTGACCAGGAAGGTGGAGGAGACTGACATCGTCATGGCAGAGGTGGAGGCAGTGTCACAGCAATACCTGTCGCTGTCCTCCGCCTGCAGCAGCATCTACTTCACCATGGAGTCTCTCAACCAGGTCTGGACACATGTTTTCTTTCATGTATTTTCTTTTTTTCTTCATTTTTTTGGTTTTAGTTTTTCTTTCGAATCTCACCTGCTCTTAAATCTGCTTGTAAGCCAGTAAAACAAGCATTTAATAAACAAACCTTTTGTCTATCTTGCTCCAGATGCACTTCCTGTACCAGTACTCCCTTCACTTCTTCCTGGATACCTACCACACAGTGCTGTATGAGAACCCCAACCTCAAAGGCATCAGCGATCACACTCAGAGACTCGCTGTCATCACCAAGGACCTCTTCCAGGTTTGAACCATACATTATGAAAACAAGAGAGTAAGAGAAATAAGTGATTTTCGTAGACATAATTCGCCTCTGTCTGTTATTTTTGACGTAGGTGGCATTCAACAGAGCAGCCAGAGGTATGCTGCACCTGGATCACATCACCTTTGCCATGCTGCTGGCTAAGATCAGCCTAAAGGGCTTGACCAGGTAAAATCCCAGTATTAACATTAATATACAACCAGTGGTACAATTGGTAACATCAGACAAAATAAATCATAATGATTTTAATCCATCTCTTTGCAGTGAGCCCTCATATGATGCAGAGTTCCAGCACTTCCTGCGTGGGAAGGAGATTGTTCTGACTGGCACGTCGCTGCCCAAGGTGAAGGGTCTGACTACTGACCAGTGTGAGGCCATGGTCCGCCTCAGCCGACTGCCCTCATTCAGCGACTTGGTGGACAAAGTTGAAGCTGATGAGGTGAGTATTAACAGATACTGCTGCATTTCCACTGTATGGTATGGCTCCATTTCACTCAACTCAACTTCAGAGAAAAAACCTGTTGTTGCCCCTGGTACTTTTTGAGGTAGTATATTGTGATAAGTATACCTTTTGATAAATTACTTTGTTTTCAGTACAAACTGTATCAGTGGTCATTATTCCTCTCTTTTGTCACTTCAGCAATTCTTCATGTGGCTTGAGAGCAACACTCCAGATCTGGCTGTCCCTTATCTGTGGTCAGAAGAGAAGCAGTCCAGTGAGTATACAAAGTTGTTGTATTTTGGAAGTGATGCCTGAACATTAAAGGCTAAGTTCGGTTTTTTGACATCTGGGCCTTATTTTTAGGAATAAATACGCTCGTAGACTCACCCAGACGATTTTGGTGGAGCTCGGAGCCGTTTTCGAGCAATTTAGATCCATCCGACGGCATCTTCTCTCATGCCATAGAAGCGGACGGGGCCAGACATCGAAGCCCCTAAATTAGACATTATCTGCTGCGAAACTCGCTCATTTCACCTACATTTTATAAATGAATGGCCAGTGTTATCACCATGTCCGCTCAACTTCCTTGTTATGGTCATCCGGGGCTTTACAACGATGGGTCCCTTTTGGTGACGTCATAGACGTGCGCCGCAGGCGCAGCTGAGTTCCGCCGGCGCTAGGCTAGGCTATACAGCTACACAGCTATTCTTGTGCAACATGACGGAATATTTATCCGATGTAAACGTGTCTGATGACGACTCCGAGTATGATGGATGCCCGTATCGTTTTGAGCCAGAATACACCGACAAGGAGCTATTTGAAAGGAGGATGCAGAGGGAAAGAGCCTTACAGCTGGCCAGAGAACAAGCGACCACTGCACGTCCATGAATGGGGGCTAACTGGTGTTGTTGTTGTGGACACTGCACGCCACAGACAACAGAAGAGGAGAGCTTTTGCTGCTCAGAGTGGGACTTGAGACCAGAGGAAACACATATTGATGCCCCCCAAAATACGTGTCTCACTACACTGGAAGATTTTTCTGCCATGACAAACCGGGCTGTGGTAGAGACTTTTTTTCATGTCCCGAGAGTCAACTGGCAGACGCAGCCGAAGCCAGCAGGACCGAACGGACAACTTTCGATAGAGTAAGTAGCCGATACAAATGCAAAAAGGGTATATTTTCTATGAGTGTTTACTTTATAAATAAATAACGGTCGAAACAACTGACAATTAGTTTTGGAGAAAGCATATGACTACTTGTAAGTGTGCGCTAACAATGCAGACCCGCGGTGATTGCAGCTCGAGTCACAATTTATTGCCTGCAGAGAATAACCATATCATATGCATTGCGAGTTAGTTTTTCAAAAACTAGCATGGACTAGAGTAAATTATATTGCGTTACAGTGCAGTATTCTTTTGCAGGAATATATTTTTAGAAGGCTACTCCTGCTAAGACATAGGTCGTGAAGATAGCTATTCATTTTATACAAGGAGCTTTATACGCTGGCCGACGTGCACTGGTTATCGACCAATATTATTACATCTTCAAAAGAAATGCATTACCTCCGCTGCGTCTGTTTTGCCCTCTGAAACAATCGGGATGGCATTCCTCCTGAGGTACTGACGCTCAGCTTCCTGGCCTTTTATCTTTGTCGTCTTCGTAATGAAGTCTTCTGGAGCGAAGTGAGCGCTGCAGACCCGGTGACTGACCCTCCTCAGTTCTTCCATAGGAATATTCGGGTCCATTTTCAGGACAACAAGCAGAGCTTTAGTAACTCCGGGTTTTTCAAAGGAAGCCTGTGGAATGTGAACTTTGTCCACCTAGTCATTTTGTTTGGACAAAGTGGAAAAACGCAATGACGAACCATGTTTGTACCCGTGTAGCCCAGCCTAGCCTAGCGCCGGCTGGACTGCGCTCCTGCGGCGCACGTCTATGACGTCACCAAAAGTGGCCCATCGTTGTAAAGCCCCGGATGACCATAACAAGGACGTTGAGCGGACATGGTGATAACACTGGCCATTCATTTATAAAATGTAGGTGAAGTGAGCGAGTTTCGCAGCAGATAATGTCTAATTTAGGGGCTTCGATGTCTGGCCCCGTCCGCTTCTATGGCATGAGAGAAGACGCCGTCGGATGGATCTAAATTGCTCGAAAACGGCTCCGAGCTCCACCAAAATCGTCTGGGTGAGTCTACGAGCGTATTTATTCCTAAAAATAAGGCCCAGATGTCAAAAAACCGAACTTAGCCTTTAAGGCCAAGCTGATACTGATTTAAAATTGATGTAAATATGAACAGATATTCTCTGTATATGTGACCTGCTCTGTTCTTCCCTGCACACCGCTCCCTCCTCAGCTTCCATCGGCCAGGCGGTGCACCAGCTGCTGCTGATTCAGGCTTTCCGCCCCGACCGTCTGCTGGCCATGTCGCACATTTTTGTCGCGAAGGTGCTTGGAGAGAGCTTCATGAACATCATCGAGCAACCTCTTGACCTGGCTAACATCGTGGATAGCGAGGTAGTAACCAGTATTTCTTCTGCCATTTTGGGTGATTGCTGTTGTCACTGTGGTCGAATCTGTTACTGACTTTCCGTCTCTTGTGTCTGTAGGTGAAGCCCAGCACTCCAGTGCTGATGTGCTCTGTTCCAGGTTATGATGCCAGCGGCCTGGTCAGAGATCTGGCTGCTGAGGAGAACAAACAAATCACCTCCATCTCTATTGGTAAGGAAAGAAAAAGCTCATAGTTTTGACACACAAATAAAATCCTCAAGTCAAGCTTAGCAAGGATGTTGATAAATGTTTGTTTTTACGCTGTCCACAGGTTCGGCTGAGGGCTTCAATAAGGCAGACAGAGACATCAACACTGCTGTCAAGTCTGGCAGGTGGGTAATGTTTATTCTGTGTGTTTTCTTAGCATGTACACGTTGTGTTTTTTGTTCCGGTATCCTAACTGTTTCTGTCCTGCAGGTGGGTGATGTTGGAGAACGTCCACTTGGCCCCTGGATGGCTGATGCAGCTGGAGAAGAAGCTCCACTCCATGCAGCCTCATGCCAGCTTCAGGCTTTTCCTGACAATGGAGATCAACCCCAAGGTACAGTAAACCACATCACTCATAATCTTGTAGTCCCAGAGTTCCTTTTCTCTTTCACTTTTCAGAGTCTGAATACTGTGTTTTCTCATCAGGTTCCAGTGAATCTGCTCCGTGCTGGTCGTATCTTTGTGTTTGAGCCTCCTCCTGGTGTCAAGGCCAACATGCTCAGAACCTTCAGCAGCATCCCTGTGGCTCGCATGTGCAAGGTGACTTACCAACACACACAATTACACCATGCTACCAGTTAAGCTGTCTGCACACTTCCTCCACATTTGCTATCTAAATTAATTTCTTCCATGTCCCTACAGGCTCCCAACGAGCGTGCTCGTCTCTACTTCCTGCTGGCTTGGTTCCATGCGGTCATTCAGGAGCGTCTGCGCTATGCACCACTGGGCTGGTCCAAGAAATACGAGTTTGGAGAGTCTGACCTCCGCTCTGCCTGTGACACTGTTGACACCTGGCTGGACGACACTGCTAAGGTTTGACTTAATCATCTTAATTATTTGATTCATCAGACGCCTGAGGTTGTTGCTCGGTGGGATTACATACACATACTTGGGCCACATTTAAAATGAACATCCAACACTGTAACATTATATATATGACCGAAAATAAGGAAAAGTGTAGTAGGACCCCTTCAAGTATTATAGTTTTGACAGATAGTTAAAAGTATGACAAGCATGTCTCTGCAAAAACACACAGGGTCGTCAGAACATTGCACCAGACAAGATCCCCTGGGCGGCTCTGAAAACCCTGATGGCCCAGTCCATCTATGGCGGCCGCATTGACAACGAGTTTGACCAGCGTCTGCTCATCACCTTCCTGGATCGCATCTTCACCAAGGGAAGCTTCGACAGCGAGTTCAAACTGGCTCTCAAGGTCGACGGGCACAAGGACATCAAGATGCCCGACGGCATTCGGTCAGTAGAGGCTTTCATTCATATTGAAAGGATATTTCCTGATGACCTCAACCAGTTAAAAAACTGTTATGATTTTGATGTCTTGCAGGCGTGAGGAGTTCATGCACTGGGTAGAGATGCTTCCTGACACTCAGACCCCATCTTGGCTCGGGTTGCCTAGCAATGCCGAGAAGGTCTTGCTCACCACTCAGGGTACGCCACAGCCGGTCATCTTCGTCATCTGTGCTCTGATGTTCTGTCACAGTAACTGGACCACAACTCATCCTTATTTGTCCTCAGTCCATCATTTCAGATTTCATGTTTTCACAGGGCAGATCATTAACCATCTCTCTTTCTATTCTAGTGTCTTTACTTTTATTTTGACAGGGTGTCTCAGTGCAACGAGCGTCTGCTTTGGGCAGAATACTGTGTGCGTGTGTGGTGGCAATTAATACGATACTAATCTCTCATCTTGTCATAGTTTCACTTCATTTAGTTTTCTAAGTAGCTCCTAGTGTCAGCCTTGTGTATCTCAGTCAAACAGTTTAGCTTTGTAGTTGTCGCCTTGCTGTCATCAAAGCCATCGCACTCTAAAAGGTGCTCTGCCCAGAGGAAGGGTGTGTGTGTCCTCACCCTCCAGCAGCTGTATTTCACAGCCATCATGTCGCTTTGCTGAAGTATTATCCCCACCCCTCCCTCGGATTAGGATTCCAAACGACCACACTCCTCCCCATCCTTTCAGCCATACCCTCCCTCCCTGATTTGTCAGATTGATTTCCACACCCTCTCCAAACTCCCACAATCCCAGCAGCCAAAGCATCCACCCCTCAGACGAACTGCCACACTCCCCTTCTCCTTCATCCTCACTCCTGCCCCTTAGTTTCTCTCTCTGATCCGTTCCCCTCCATTGGTTATGTTCATTTCTTTTGCAGATCCAGTCAGTCAAGATAACAGCTAATTTATCCACTTGGGAGTTGAATGTTACATTTGATGGAAATGTTGCCTGAAGCCTTGTATGTCTTTTCGTCCTACCCGGTGTAGCCCTAATTTGTTTGTCTGTTGGCACAACTCTTTTTTTTTTCCTTGTTTCTTTTATTAACACGCCCTCGAGGTAAGCTGTTTGTTTCTTTGTTCCACTATTAATTTCTTCTCCCCCCTACCTCCCACCATGGCCTTGTCTTCCACCTCCCTCCCCTGCTCACTCGCTCCCTCCGCCGGGCTGCGCAGGCACTGACATGATGGGTAAGATGCTGAAAATGCAGATGTTGGAGGATGAGGATGACCTTGCCTATGAGACGGAGAAAAAGGAGCGCACTTCGTCCACATCTGACGCCCAGCCGGCCTGGATGAGGACCCTCCACACCACCGCCTGCAACTGGCTGCAGCTCATGCCCCAAACAGTCAATCCACTCAAACGCACAGTGGAGAACATCAAGGTAATGGCAGATATGAGAGGTAACTGGCGAACAGACTTGAGGAGACAGACCTGTAATATAATGTTTGGCAATTACTCTCATGTTGATTTGTTTGAGCTAGACTCATGAGTGCAGGTTTGAATTTCAGCAAATGAATTTATACCTCCTTAATTCACGTCACTGATGCATTTGCCAATCGTCTGTATTTAATGTCCTCTTTCCCTAAACACACAAACACCAGGACCCACTGTTCCGCTTCTTCGAGCGTGAGGTGAAGATGGGTGGCAAGATGCTGCAGGAGGTTCGTCAGGATCTGTCCGATGTGGTGCAAGTGTGTGAGGGCAAGAAGAAGCAGACTAACTACCTGCGCACACTCATCAGCGACCTTGTGAAAGGTAAAATCATACCTTTTCTCTCATTCATTCATGTATATTAAAACATACTTGTTTGAGGTCAGATAAATGAAATGTAGGGGAAAAAATTCCTTCTGGTCGGTCTTGACCAACAAGATGACCTCCAACAGATTATACTTTTGAGGGAATTGCTGGTATACGCCTGTTGGTTCTCTCTCCCCAGGCATCCTCCCTCGCAGCTGGTGTCGGTACACCGTTCCAGCCGCCATGACTGTGATCCAGTGGGTGGCAGACTTCAGTGAGCGCATCAAACAGCTGCAGCAGATCTCCCAGGGTGCTGCCAGCGGGGGTGCAAAGGAACTGAAGGTACTATTTGGTTCACTGTTTATGCACAGCATCAAACAACCTCAACAGAGCCACTCACAGTACTGTTATTTTGCTTTTTTTCCCCTCTCCAGAACATCCACGTGTGCCTCGGCAGCCTGTTCGTGCCAGAGGCTTACATCACCGCTACACGCCAGTACGTGGCCCAGGCCAACAGCTGGTCTCTGGAAGAGCTCTGTCTGGAGGTCAATGTCACCACCGCCCAGGGTGCCGCGCTGGATGCCTGCAGCTTCGGCATCAAAGGTCAGACGAGCAGGGTCACACTAATTCTGTAACACCCTGCGGCAAATACTCAAACAGCTCATGGAAATGTGAATCCATTCGATTGTCACCACTTTGTGCTCTAATTAATATTAAGAAATTGTAATATTCAGTTTCAAGGGTTCTAATGTTGAACATGCTGACTGGTTTTCTCAGGTCTGAAACTGCAGGGAGCTACTTGTGCCAACAACAAGCTGTCTCTGTCCACCTCCATCTCCACTGAGCTGCCTCTCACTCAGCTCCGCTGGATCAAGCAAAGCAACGCTGAGAAGAGACACATGGTACGAATAAGATATGTCTATCTATCAAATCTATACAGTCAGATGATTCAGAAAATCATCTTTTGCAGTGGTTGGCTCTCATCACATTCTTTCCCTTCTCATTGCAGGTGACTCTTCCTGTGTACCTGAACTTCACCAGGTCTGACCTCATCTTCACGGTTGACTTCGACATCGCCACCAAGGAAGATCCTCACAGCTTCTATGAGCGTGGAGTCGCTGTCCTGTGCACAGAGTAGATGAAACATTCGTCATTCCTGAAGACCAGAGAGTCTTCATTATTAAACCACATATAATCACATACACATTCATTTCTTAATAACCACAGTTTAAAAAGTAGTTTAAAGCTTGTTGCATTCCAGTACTAAACGTAGTCGGGAACATTCGTGGAACAGTCATTAACATGTAGTCATTCGTAGTGTTTTTGGAAAGTATCTGAGAAGGTCAAGAGAATGTTGTGAGATGGTAAATGAAGAGAGGATGAAATGTGGGGAAGGAACGTTGGAAGTGAAAGATGGTTTTATGAAGGAAAGTGTTTTTAGATTGAATAAAGTCCATTGGAATGAAATGAACTGCATGAATGAATTCAGCGTGGTCTGTCATGATAAATGAAATGTACACTAATGGGAAAACATAATTTAATTATGTTTCATAAGCAGTTATGCATATAAAGGACAACCTTTGGTAGTGTTGAAGCAGGGTTGGAAATTAGCCCCAGTCAAATGCTGTCAAAATATACAAGCCTCTCTCACTAACCAAAAAACTAATGACAATCTAGTAAGTGGCTTGTAGATGGTGGAATCAAGCAGCTACAGTGCAGGTTGACAAAAAAGTCAATATCCATCTCTGTTTAAGACACTTCTCTGAGGTCTTTTATAAATTAGGTTCAGCAGGTTAGCCTACACCACATACCAAGATCATTTAATGACCTGTGGACACGCTTACACTTAACACTTAAGACACGATGAGCACATGGTAGCGGACATTAACTTTGTGCTGAGCTTCAGTTCTTCTGCTGTGTCTTAATGACAGTCATACAACAATTAAGAAGCTAATAAGACACTGAAGGCTTCACCAAAAAGAGTAGAAACTGTGAAAGGTTACTTTTTCAGTGTATTATTGCCACCTGCTGGTTGGAGGGACAAACATGTTTTTGCTTGAGAAAAAAGTACATAAACAATACAAGTGGAAATTTAACTAGATAACTCCGCAAGCTATCAATGAAAATGCAAACATGTTTCACTTTACTTGTCTGACGACATGTGAAACAGATGTATGGATGTGAAATTTAGGTTCTTGTCTGTGGCAAAATCATGGAATACATTATCATACTTGTATATTCTTCAAGACCAAAAAAATGAAGCTGTAGATTTTTAATTTGTCCCAAATTTCGAATATAGAAACTATCATTGACTTACAAGATCAGTTTACACACCTTCTGGCACATATGGATCACTGTATATCTACTATGTGGATCTGTTCTGTACGCATGACACCTCTTGCACATCTGTCTGTCCTGGAAGACGGATCCCTCCTCAGTTGCTCTTCCTGAGGTTTCTCCCCCCCCCCCCCCATTAAAGGAGGAATGTTGTATGCTTTAAAGCCCTCTGAGGCAAACTGTGATTTATAATATTGGGTGTATAGGTAAAATTGAGTTGAAGTGAATTTTGCATAGATGGTGTAATCTAGTAAACATACAGTACTGCAGCCTACATGTGACCTGACTATGACATAAAGCCTAAACTACACATGGATGGCTTAAAAACTATGCTTGAAACTGATGAATACTTCTGCAGCCTGTATTTTTTTCCCACTTAGATACATTTTCGACAAGTAAAATTTGATCAGCTGGTGATGTTAACAAAATTAGATTTTGTTGGAGCACCTGCGGCTAAAATTCAGTGGAGCTTTAGCTGCAGAGTGTCATCTTCATCATATATCTTGATGATTAACCAAATGTCTAGAGAAAACATTTGGTTAATCAGCGTCTGATGGGAATTAAAGGCTCTGATAGTTGATGTCTGAAGGCTTAAAAAAATGTCACAAGCAGAAATACTATGCAAGATTTCGATTAATAGGATCTCAAATCACCACTTTTACATGAAAATTGTAGCATCAGTTGATCCATGTTTTAAATTGTTTTTAATGCCCCTTTATATTGAATTGCTTTGATTTATTTCCATTATTTCTATTATTATTATCATTAAAATTGGGAGCTGCTTAACCATTATTAATTTTATGTGGACAAAAAAAAAATCACCATTTTTAATTGTCTTTTTGAAATTAGCATTTTTCTTTATTGGTCTATGAGAAAATACAGTTCCTTAAGTTCAGGTGCATAGGTTAGACTGTGGTCTGTTAATATAGAGACCGGGATTAGCATGGTAAATCTCCCAACAAAAATCATAATCGTTTAAAGACAACAAGCCATAATGTGACACAGAAAATAAACCTTTAGGTCTCTACACTGTTTTATCTATACATGAGTAAACAAAGTGCATTGCCAAGTAACTTTTTACAGTCCTTTATTCTACCTTAAATTATTCAAGGCATTGAGCGTGACAGCAGAGCTTCAGCCTGTCAGTCCATGGTTAGACGGCTCTAACATGGCTCAGATGCAAAGTCCCTTCCCTTATGTTTGTCCTCCATGTTGACAACGCACTGCCTCTTTCTCTGCTCCATCTCCACCACTTCTGCACCAAGGAAACCCAGCTTCCTCTTGTAAAGCGATCTGAGGTTACAGGGGCAGGGGGGTCTCTCCGAGGAGCTATCCAGCATCTGGGACGAACTCCTTTCCACCAGGGTCACGGGTCCAGGTGTGTGAGGTGTGGAGGATCTTGTAGTGTTCAAGCCTGAATCATCAACTTGACAGTGTAATTCTATATCCATGGTTTGCATTGTTGGATCATCGGCCATTTCCTCTGTAACATCCCTGCAACCATCCCGGTCACTGTGGGAGGGCAGAGGGCCACAGACACACAGCTCAGAGTCACTCCCACACTTCACATCCAAACCATGCTGCTGCTCTGACACTGGATCTCTCATCCCATTTTTCACCACTTCTCTGAGGGCAACAGAGGCAGGGTGATGAAGGATAAATCTCCTGCTCCTGCCCGTGAACCGACAGCCTCCTCCTCCTCCTCCTTTTCCCTGCTGCCTCATGCGCCTGCTGGAGACACTCATATCGGTGTTTGACTCGTCAGAATCCTCAGAGCTGCCATCATATGGGTCCAAAAACTACAATCACACACACACATGCATTTGTTCATAAATTAGCAGGATGATTTGCAGAGGAAACTGATGGATTAGAGAAAGCAAAGTGTTTACCAGAGAATAACAGCCATGCTTTCCTGCAGGCTTGTGTGTTAACGGCAACGTCCGCCGATAACTTCCACTCTCTGGTGCACTGCTCACACATCCCTGCTCAATGAGGAATTCAGGGATTTTAACACAGACAAGACGGTGATTCATTTTTTTAAACCATGAAGCTCAAAAAGTCCCAGTGTGCCCTTCCTAAACTATGTTTCTGACATCACAAAGACAACACTGTGGATGTAAGAGTGTGTTTATGTGTGCAGCGCCCAATAGTGTTGCCAAAATAATGGGCATGTGAGTCAGTTTCAAGGGAGAAAATCAATTTTATCCAGTGGAAAATATCCTAGTATGAAAGCAAATAAGAGACATACTATAGGTATTTTAATGTTAACAACCACTTAACACTTGATATTAAAATTTAAACTCCACTAAATTCATAGCATGTAAATATTTTACTTTGAAAACTATGTACCTTATTTTTTTTGTCTGAATTCTCATCTTTGGAATTAAAAAGAAAATATCTTAATTTTCAATTTCAGAGTCTGAATATGAATACTTTTTCAGTGTTCACAAATTCAGATCTGAAAATTCAAGTTTCAGAATTAAAATAAATAAATTCTCTGAGTTAAACATTTGAATCTGAGCAACTTGAATCTATTTTTTGAGATTCTGAAACTCAGTTTAATTAATTTTTGGATGAACACTGAAAAAATGTAATCAAATTCAGCTTTTGAAAATCAAATCAAGGAATGTCATATCTAAATATGAAAGAGGTGAAATCGGAACAAATAAATTCAGGTGCATGGTTTTCTAAGTAAAATATTTCAATGCTATGAACTCAGTGACTGTTAAAATTTAAATATTTATGTCTCATATTTGCTCCTACGCTGTAGTTAAGTTTACATTGTCACTTATCCATTTGTGCTGACTGTGTGTGTGTGTGTGTAAAGCAGTACCATAGTGCTGGTGTCTGACCATCTTGGACTGATCTCTGAGTCAGAATCAGTGCTGGACTCCACCTTACACATCTCCTGACAGAAAACACAGTTCACTAGTCCACATTTATGAGTCCAGGCAAGAAAGAAGTTAAATGCAAGTGAATTAACAACTTCAAACTGAAAAAAACCTCTCTGAATATGGTGATAAACTTTGGCTGACTGATCTCACCATATATTTGAAAGCAAGCTGGTCCATGTTGTTGGGCACATGTCTGTCCCTGTGATCTAATTGAAGAGAACAAATAAATTTGTGGTGCAATAATGCATTTAAGGAAAAGACAATTCAAAGTACATCCCTCATGCAGACCCATGATACCATATTCAAGGAAATACTAGGTTGTATGAGACCATGCAACCCATATTACTAAATTTAAGGTCAATTAAAGTTTTTAAATTTGCAAAAAAATACACAAAAATATTGATGCTACCTGGAAGTGAGAGCTGTCGTCTTCTTCTGTATGCCATGACATTTAGTAAGTATATTTTTTGGAAACACGACAACGTAAAACACCTAAAAGTTGTCTTTGTGTGTAGTCGGATTAATCAACCAGCAGAGTGCCAGGTGCATTTGATACAATGCAATCTAGTGCGGCCACATGTCAGCAGGCTGCACACGGTAAACAGCATTGGCACGAGTATATATCAAAATAATACGTCCGGTTTTTAATTTTTTTTTTTTTTCAAAATAAAATTCACATTGAGCTCGATGCTTTCAATTTTAATGTTTTTTAAATATGTTTTCTTTTTTTATGTATTTTTCGGTATATTTGGTAAAAACGTATTTAAAGTTTCTGTACAGGTGGAGGAAGCAGTAAATGGCTCCAATACAATAAACATGCACATATTTACCACAAGTAAAATGTATGTTACTGTTGCCACGTGTACTTTTTATAATATATGGGTTGGATTTGTTTTAAAAAGCACAGTAATGTTGAAACTTTTGCTGCTCTAGCTCCAGCCTGCTCCACCAGTTCCCCGATGAACCGATGGGGGGAACGGGAGAGTCGGTCGCCGCTGCATGGCCCGCTCCCCTCCGTGCGTAAGATCCGGCCTGGGGGAAAGGGATGAATGTTAATTTCAAAGATGGCGGCGGAGGGAGGAGGGAAGGAGATGAACGAAATTAAAACTCAATTCACCACTCGGGAAGGCGTCTACAAACTCCTCACTCACTCCGAATACAGCCGTCCTAACAGGGTGCCTTTCAACTCGCAAGGCTCCAACCCCGTCAAGGTCTCCTTCGTGAACGTCAACGACCAGTCGGGCAACGGCGACAGGATCTGTTTCAATGTGGGCCGTGAGCTCTACTTCTACATCTACAAAGGCGTTAGAAAGGTAGCGTGCTAACGCGGCTATTGTCAGCGGATATCCGTGATACTGCATGTTAGCGTAACATCACTGTTTCCTTAGCTGTTGCCGAACTTGGGGCTTGTGTCGGCCGGGTTAAATAACTCTGGCAGGCGGTTGACTTTGAAATTAGCTGGCAGCTAGTTAGCTTGAAGCTACGGCGAAGCTAGCCTACTAGTTAGCTAGCCAACGCAGCTAGCTAACGTTAGCTAGCAGCTACTCCGAGGCCAGGGGCTAAATTCCGTCCCCAGTCCGTCACTCTGTTTTAGTTTTGCTGGGCGGTAGGAACCGTGAGTTTGCGTTAACATTCACCAGGGTGAAGCCTTTTGGTTTGGTTTAAGTTGACAGCGTTGACATTGCTGCTGCAACGGTTGTAGTTTGTGATGACAGTGACAATCCGTACGTTGCCACCCATGACACCTGTCGACGCCTTTAGACTGGCAGGTGTCGACATATTAAAAATGATGCAGATTCAGTGTTAGGACAGTTATTAGGCTGGTATGCTGTTTGTAGCCTTTGCTCTGTGATTGATGCCACTTATCTCTTAGCTTGGGGATGTGTCTCAGTAAGCTGAAATGCTAACGCTTGCTAGTTAGTTGACATTTATGGTATAGTGCGCTAAATCATCTTTAAATGCAAAGGATACAAGTCTTTGAAGGCTGCATCACTCCACAGTACATTTATATAGTCTGCTAGAGTCACTAACATATAACTGAATGACTCATGGTGATGGTGGATCCCCACAAATATGTCATGGTTTTCTAGTAAAAAACAAGGTGGGGCACAAGTGGGAGTCGTGTGTGTTATCACTTTCATATGCTGGTGTCAATTAGGAGTATCCTGATTCAGGCTCTACACTTTAAATAACTTCAATGTGCTCTGTCATTAACTCCACATGAAGTGAGTTGGCAAACAGCTGACACGGTTGACAGGAGTCAGCTGACTTCTGACTGAGTGTCTCAGCCTTTTAATTATTCACACAGAAACATGTGCGTGTCATGAGTGTCGTCGTCGTCCCGCTGTAAAACAGCATGAGACTGGCTGAAGGCTGAGCTGCCGTAATTTAGAGCAAGTCCAGAGTTTGTAGCACAGACTTGGTGGCAATAAAACTGTCTGAAATAGTGATTTTAATGTTGCCGGCAGATTAGTCATATCCTTAATAAAGACACTGATGTTTGGTTTCAGTGTATCAGTAACACATCACAAGACAATGCTCCCAAAACATCATCTTATTGATTAGTCTATTTGTCCAGCTCCTAAGGTTCAGCTGAAAGAGGTTCTTTGCCTTCTGATACTGTTAACAAATCTAGCAGCTCATGAGGACCTGTTTATTTCCTGTATGTGGAACTACTGAATCCTCATCTTGAAAGAATTTTCCATTCTTCCAGTAGTGTAAACGGTAAATCATTAACAAGAGGAACCGTTGTTATACTGCTTATCTACACTATATGCCCAGCATGTCTTGTTCACTGCAGTAAAATAAAGTTTCCCTGATGTAAAGAAACAGTCTGTATGACCGCTGTCGTCTGTCATTCCACAGAAAACAGGCATGCCCCTATAATCAAGTTCTTCCTCATTTTTTGCTCAGTGACTGTCAGCAGTTTGATGCATTGGTAAAGTTCAAATGTCACATCTTGCACACTCTGATTGCAAGACACTTGTTTTAAGAAGGCTGTAACCAGCGTGAGTGCTTTCTTCCTTATCAGTGGAATTTATTAACATTGTCCTTTCAGCTCCTCGATACTCAGTGTCAGTGTGTTTGAGATGACGCACAGGAGGAAACAGTTTAACTGTGCACTCAGCTCCGATACTCCAGTTGCCTTTGTCATGCAAAAAAGTGCATAATTTTAGATATTTAAAGGTTACTGCACTCATATCGCGTGTTCATGCTTTCTCTCTCCAGGCTGCTGACCTGAGCAAGCCCATAGACAAGCGCATTTATAAGGGAACGCAGCCCACCTGTCATGACTTCAACCACCTCACAGCCACAGCGGAGAGCGTGTCCTTGCTGGTGGGTTTCTCGGCGGGACAGGTACAGCTCATTGACCCCATCAAGAAGGAGACAAGCAAGCTCTTCAATGAGGAGGTAGGTCTCTGAGGGACATAGGTTAGATTACTGGGAGTTCTGTTTACAGCATTAGAGGAAAAATTGAGAGACAGTTTTCATATTTGATTTTGCACTAAATTGTTGTGATACTGTTAATGTTGAGCCTTGTTGTCAGACATCTGCTTTTTTCTGCCAAGGAGGTGAAAGGGTATTTATATTTGTATATCTCATTTAATCTCACAGAGATGAATGAACCTATGCCCCACACAACAACCCTTAGTTAGGTTACAACTAACAGATTGGGAAATAAAAAAAAATCTAAAACACAGTTTCAGCACAGAATATGACCAAATGGCCTGTGACTATAACGGAGTATTCTATGTGACACTGTAAGACATTCAACATGTTCAGACTATCGATGATACTGTGCTGACATTTTTTCTCTCTCCCCTGTCTGATACCTCACCCTTCCCTCTCTCCTGCCAGAGACTAATAGACAAGTCCAGAGTAACATGCGTGAAATGGGTGCCGGGCTCTGAGAGCCTGTTTCTGGTCTCTCATGCCAGTGGGAATATGTACCTGTACAACGTGGAGCATACTTGTGGCACCACGGCACCACACTACCAGCTGCTTAAACAGGGAGAAAACTACTCTGTACATACGTGTAAGAGTAAATCCACGCGGAACCCTCTCCTTAAATGGACAGTGGGCGAGGGGGCCCTGAACGAGTTTGCCTTCTCTCCAGATGGGAAGTTCCTAGCCTGTGTAAGCCAAGACGGCTTCCTACGAGTCTTCAACTTCGACGCTGTCGAGCTTCATGGAACCATGAAGAGCTACTTTGGTGGCTTGTTGTGTGTGTGCTGGAGCCCTGATGGAAAGTACATAGTTGCAGGTGGAGAGGACGATTTAGTGACTGTGTGGTCGTTTTTGGACTGCAGAGTCATCGCCCGAGGCCATGGGCACAAGTCGTGGGTTAGTGTGGTGGCATTTGACCATTACACCACCAGCGTGGAGGAGAGTGACCCAATGGAGTTCAGTGGCAGTGATGAGGACTTCCAGGATCAGATGATCCATTTTGGACGAGACCGGGCCAACAGTACACAGTCTCGACTCTCTAAGCGCAACTCCACGGACAGTCGGCCTGTTAGTGTCACATACCGGTTTGGCTCAGTGGGCCAGGACACTCAGCTGTGCCTATGGGACCTCACTGAGGACATCCTTTTCCCTCATCTTCCGCTCTCACGGACACGGACGCACACTAACGTGATGAATGCTACCAGCCCCCCTGCGGGTGCTACAATAATCACTAACACCTCTAGTAACACTACTAACGGAAACAACAGTGGTGCCAATACTCCTGGCATTAACTCCCTCTCTACTACATTACCACGCTCCAACAGCCTACCCCATTCAGCCGGCACCACGACAACGGCAAACAACACCAACAAGGCTGGCAGTGGTGGTGGCGGCATTGGCAGTGGTATTATGGACAGTGCCATTGCTACAGGTGTGAGTAAGTTTGCCACGCTGTCACTCCACGACCGGAAGGAGCGCCACCACGAGAAGGACCACAAACGCAACCACAGCATGGGCCACATCAGCAGCAAGAGCAGCGACAAGCTCAACCTGCTGACAAAAACCAAAACAGACCCTGCAAAGACTCTGGGCACTCTGCTGTGCCCTCGCATGGAGGATGTGCCCCTCCTCGAGCCCCTCATCTGTAAAAAGATAGCACACGAGAGACTGACTGTACTCATATTTTTAGAGGACTGTTTAGTGACTGCTTGTCAGGAGGGATTTATTTGCACATGGGCGAGGCCAGGCAAAGTGGTAAGTTCTTTTTAATGTAGGAAATGTGGGGGAAATGGAACTGTCTTTCAATCTTAAGCGGTCCTAAAGTCAGTTGGTGGGCTGTAACTAAAAAATCAAGATATAATCTGAAAGCGTAAAATAAAAGTATGGACATTTGGAATAGCATTTTTAGCTTTTATAGTCAGATTGTCACTCTCTGCAGGCAGGCAAGTAACATATCAGACTTTGTTTATTGTGCATCTGCTCTCCAATGAAAGACCATTTATGCCTACGTTTCAAACATAACCGATGCTATGGAAATATTAGTCTGGTTATATAATACACTCTGATAAGGAGGATTTCCTGTGTAGACCTGTGAGGGGAAAGAAGACGTTAATCCATATGAAGTGTGTTCATTGGTTCATCATAATCATCCCACAATGCATAGCAGCACAGCCAAGAAGTCATCTGCATACACTCTCACATTTCAGCTTTTATGCAAATGGCTCTGTATTTGCCCAAAGATTCTCTGCAGTTCCTCACACGCTTACAGCTTAATGTGTGTATACACCCTTGTATACTTCCCTTTTGTCTGTGTTTTAGAGACTTTGCCAGAGCGAGGCACATGATAGTCCGGATCAGGAACACAGTCACAGGCAGTCTGAAGGCTAGTTAGTCCACTGAGATTGTTGCTACATGAGCAGGCGCTAGAGGCAAGAATGACCTTCAGATGCACTCAAATGTCTCATAAGTAGAAATGAGAACACAAACATACAGTTATACTGAGGAGGACACCAGTGTCTTGTGGGTGAAAAAAATGTAAGTTTGATCCAGAAACAATGTGAAGCAGTAAACATTAATGGCACCACGCAGCTTGTAGTGGGTATACATTTTGATTAATACAGACTATTTTATACAAAAAAGTGCAATTAGAGCATTCTGTATTTGGATAGAAGTTCAAGCAAACATTTTGTTATGGTTAAAGGAATGCTTCTCCTGGAAAATGGCCGTGCATTTATCAGTTACTCACTGCATGTTACCTTGAATTTGTGAAGAAAACTTTGTTTCTCATACACCTCTATGGTTAGCAGAAAATCCCAAAAATGCAAACATTCTGAATGAATTGAAGTTAATGCCGGTCAGCGTTTAACAGCAAATTTATATCAGAACATCTGTTTTACAAACTCTTACACAACTTGTGCAGTATAATTTACTATTATCCAGTCGGATGGTCAATACTTCCTAAACACATCCATTTTCGCTACAACATTTTGAATTAAAACACACCAGTACGAACACTTGTGCATGGTCTTGGAGCATGCCTGGAAACTCAATCGGATTTCATACCCATGCATTTTTGCGGTGTGTTCAGGACACATTATTCATAGGCAGAAGGGCTTTATATTGTAACGTTTTTAGCAAAAATGCATGTGTTTGGGAAGCACTGAGCATACGGATAAATAATAAGGATAAATAAGATGTGGATTATACTGCAGGAGTCGTGTGAGAGTTTGTGAAAGGTTTTGACTAAATGACAACCGGCTCCGTGACTGAAAAACGAAGCTAGCGCAGAAGTGCCAAAAAACTGCAGTTCCTTGAATGGCCACTTGAGGCCGGCTCTGGACCCCAGTCAGTCCCCATAGACCCCTGTGTTAAAATGCTCAACTTTACAGCAGAAATTAAAATGTTTACAGCCTTTGGTCGCTGTAAGTAATTTCAATATATTCATGACATCTATACAGGGGGGTACATTTTTGTGTAACTCACCCATCGCTCAAAGTTACGCATAATTAACAGGCCGCTTTGGTACACGCTGTCTGCTGATAGTGTCCTCATCTTAGTGAGATCCAGCCCTTGGTCCGCAACAGTGCCAGCCTCTCGCCCAAATATGGTCACTTCTGGTTCCGAAAAACAATATGGCAATGACTGTAGTGCCGAATTTGAGGCACTACACAAACTGATGGGTGACATCACGGTAGCTAGTCTATGATTTGATATAATTTCATTGTTTTTAAATGTAGACTGTTTGCTTCAATTGATTAAGAATTTGAGCTTTTTTTTTTTGGATTCTCCGTTCACTTTGGAGGCATGCGAGAAAAACATAGTTTCTTCATGAATTCAAGTAACGTGGCGAGTAATTGATACACAAATGGTCATTTTGCGGGTGAAGCATTCTTTCAAGGAATGAGTGTGTAATAGCAGAAGTGCAATAAAAATGTACTGTCCAACAGTTTGGTAAGTTTCGCCCTGTGGAAAAAAATGCCCTTGAGGTCGGTTCAAGAGGTTTAAAAACCCTCTGTAAAAACATGTTAATTATCTGGTCATGTACAACAGAAGTGCCTTGATCAAGCAAACCTTTCAAAGACATCACCACACTGTATACTCGGCATCCACTTTGACTGCTGTGCACAGGCTTTTAATGAAATGCAGGGGACCGGGATATGAAAAGAAGAAGAGGCTAGAGGCTGATTTTTTTAATGAGCTATTTGTTGCTTGATTTTTTTGCTACAGTATGTGAACTTTCCCAATGCAAATCTCCTTGTTTTCCTTTTTCCAGGGTTTATTGTCATCCCAAAACCAAGCCAGCTCTCCCAGTGGAACAGTAGTATAGCCACAATATTTCTGCTGCTAAAGAACCCTGCAACCCAGAGTCTGATGCTGCTCTTCACCCTGCAAGCATTGCAAGTTTTCCTTTTCTTTAATACCCCTCCCCTCCCCCCCGCCCCGATTTTGTTAATGGCTTTTCTGTTCTTTTTCGTTTATCACTCACTTGACGTAGTGGAGGAATGAAGCAAGAAAAGGTGTGGGGCAATTGTGGACTATTGCGCTATGTACTATTGTTCTCTGGAGTTTTAACACATTTTTTTAAATTTTTAAAAAGATCTTTCTTTCATGTCAAATCTCATCAGACTGTTTTCCCCTCTGGAAATAAAGCTTGGCTTTGTTAGATGCAAACCAGACAATTGTGGCTTGAGATTAAATTGATAGTTCATCTAATTTTCATAATCTGCGTGTATCTTTTTTAAAAACCTTGTGGTGTAGCCCAGTCTTGGCTCAGGGTGACTGACTCAAATATGAATATTGGATGAACTATCCTTTTACGACCAAGTGCGTGAGCATCTGAAAATTCTTGCATCCATCCACATTCACCCACCACTTCTGTCTTTTCTTGAGTAGAATCTCCCCATCAACGACTTTGCACTGATTTTGTTAGTTATTTTGTTGTTTGTTTTTATAACTACTCTAATGGAACAAAAAAAAAAGAAGAGGGTTGAGGACTGCCTTGTTGCACTCGGCTTTAACATCCTCAGTCTTGAAATCTGAAACTATAAAGCTGGATGCTGCAATCATAGTCTTTTTAAAGAAAAAAAAATTGTTTGCACTTAAATTAGTTTATTAGAAGAAAATGGCTTTACATTTTTTGGGTGTGCTCAGAACTCACAGATGGCTAATAACAGTAGGTGAAGAAAAAATGATAAAAACTATTAAAACCTTTATCTATTGAGCATTTATTTTAATATTATTTCAGATTCAAATCTGCTCTGTATCATAATGTGTATATTGTAATTAATTGATTTGATGGGGGCCTAAGCAAACTACCATTACTCCAGTGGAAGTTTTGTCATTGATAGTTATATTTCTAAAGCCTAAAGTATACATATTAATAATATTAAAATAATCTTGAATACACTGTTTACTGTTCCTTTTTTGTGCACCCACATGTACTGTATTTACACAACAGAGCTGGTCTGGAAATTGCTTACATTGTCGAAAAAGTGCTAAAGTTGCATGAAAGGAGCGTCTTTGAAGCTCTTTGAAGACAACAGTTGAGTCTTCAAAGACTTCATACAAGCTCCCTGTATGCCAAAGTCACTACAAATACCAGCACTGCTTTTCATTTTGCTAATGTCTCCTGGCTTCCATCACTCGCATCTCTTTTACATCATAGCTCCTTCCAGTGAGGAAGAGACGCGAGGATGGAGTAGCCAGTGCTTCCTCATGAAGATCCTAGGTTTCATAGTGACATTGCTTACTGTGCCACATGTTGAAATACAGCATTTATAAGTCATGCCAATTGATGAAAGATGTCCACGTAAGATACATGTGTTTCCTAGCTCTGAGCTCCTCCTGAAGCCTCCTCTCTCCTTGTCTTCTTGATGTGCATTTAAAGGATTGGATGATCCTCCATAATGGTGAAGAGATAACAATCTCTGGGTCATGGAAGGAGACAGGATGCCAAGGCTATTAGGTGAAAGCTGGGACACTGTTTATGACCCCATGGGAGCTTTGGGGTATGGCACATGTGCATTGTAACTGAAACTGCGACGTTAGAAGGTCACAGTGGATAGCGCTAGGAATAAAGGGATGGTGTCCGCTCAGGTGTTCATTGGGTGTGGTAGAATGGATGGTGGCCGATATACAATAATGTTTTCACATAGCAAGCATTTGTTTCAGTTGTCACCCATGTGTTTATTTTTCAAACAAAATATATTCCAACAAGGCCGACTGCGGACGCCTCAGTGAATCATCCCGACAATCTATGATACAGCACCAACTATTGAGCCTATTGGCAGGTGCAGACAAGACTTTACTGCGCATGGTGTACCCCAATGACGCGATGACATTGTGTCCCAGTCTTCATTTAGTAGCCTTGGAGGATGTGAGGAAGCATAGGTTAGCATAATGAAAAGGATCCTGAGAAGAAAACACGGAGCTTTATATCCTCCAATTTTCTTCCTAACAGACATTTCAGATAAGAAACTTGAGATTCAACCAAGAAGTTTTTCCCAAATGCAGTATTCATGTACTTTATTTTGTGTGATAACCAATCATTGACGCTACAAAGACTTCAGTGACCCCTTACACTGGACAAAAAGTTGGTGTAGCAAATATATTTTCGAAGTTCACATTTCCCACTTGAATTAAAAAAGAATTTCAATTCTCATCAATTTCTACTCAACATGTTTGTGTCAGGAGGTCGTACAGACATAATGTAAAAGATTCAAGCATTTGCAATGCAGGTTAATGATGACATTGTATAAATGACACTTAACTTCTTCACTCTGATTATGTGTCACAATAACCAACACAATAAAGTGCAGACTGAGTCACAGTCGATTTTAACGAGCTCACAGCTCAGGACGCGATGGTGCTTGTTTTTTTAAGCCACAATGCTTCGAGTGAGGGTACTGGCTGAGATATGTTTTAAACATAAAAAAAAAAGTAAGGACGTTCTTAAGGCCATATAAAATACAGATGTTTTCACATACATGACTGATCTAAAAGTTTGTTATGAACTATTCCAACTTTGCTGCACCCAGGGAACGTGCCTTTAAAATACTTCTCCAAAGATCATCTAGTTGCTTAGAGTAATTGTGAAGCACTTAATGTGAATGTTTTTGCTGTTTACCGTAGCACCGGAAGACTGTTGCCCTACAAATCAGTTTGTCCCGGCGAGTTCGTTCACAGCTATTAAAAAGAGAATATCACAAGTATACAGTGCCTATAAAAAGCATTCAGCACCACCCTCGGAGTTTATTGCTCTACAACTTTTAATCACAGCTGATTAATTAGTCACTGTGTGTAGTATTTGGTCAAAGTCCTGCCATAAATTCTAGACTGGATCGAGGTGTGGGCTCTGACTTGGCCACTCCACTCCAGGACATTAACATACTCCAGCGTGGTTTAAAATGTTGTTCTGTCCTCTCCAAGAGACATAGTTTTTAATAGTTTGTTGGGGGTGTGTTTGAAATGTCTTAAGGATGAAGGTTTTACCAGGACATTGATTAACAAGCTGTTAGAACTTCCAGATTTACCCGTGTTACACCACAGTTACATACCAGTGATCTCACTCAACTGATTTTTTAAACGTGGTCATATTTAAGGTGTGTCACAGTAAGGGTGATGAATACTTACACATATTTTGCATCTTACAGTTGCACTTAATTATAGAATTGGTGTTCATCATTTGTGATTCAAAATTGTAAAATGATACAACCAGAACCAGTCCGAGGGGTGTGGTGACATTTTAGAGGCACTCTATTACTTTCCAGGAAGCTGACCGTTTCCTGTCAAAGATGTTTTTGCCATTTCATTCACCAATGGTAAATGTACAGAAGCCCTGAGAGGCAAATGAGAGAAGAAAAAAAACGTTATCCATTTGTCTTATCTAAACTGTTCTCTGTCCTGTGTTTATGGCTTAAAATGGGTGAAAAAAACGGTTGTGCCAAGATCCTAATTGCCACATTATAGGCAACTGAGTTTGACCTCTCGTCCAAGAAGCTTCTTCAGAAGAATCGAAGAAGCCTCTTGGATGACAGGTGAAAGTTCTTCAAGAAAACTCAAGCAAGTCCAGTTGCCTACAGATATAGCACTTACGATTGGATGACTGCGAATCTTCACTAACATCTTGCGCTAAGATAATCTTTTTAAATTCCTTATTTTTTTTATCAGTGAAACAGGTGGGAGGGAAAAGCTTTGCCAGGTGAAAAGTAGTTTTGGAACGACTGGTTTTCTATGTACCTTTTTTCCATTGGTGTGCACTGGTGGAAAAACCCCTGAACAAACTTGTGAACAAAAAACTGTCACCACAAGTTTTCTAAATATTTGTTGTATTACTCATGTTGGCCACAAGAGGGTGAAGCCCACCAATACCTCACGTTCTAAATAGGGCTAAAGATTAAAATACATTTGATGACTGTAGCGTTACATAACTTGCTAACACAAAATGTATGGCCCTTGGGGTTTAGAGTGCATGGAGAAATTAAATTTTGCCTGGAAGAAAACATAAATGCTTTTACTCAGTTTTAGAACATAGGGCAGTGGTGAACTCCAGCCTCTTGTGGCCAAAATGAGTATTACAATAAGAAATGCTTAAAAAAAAAAAATACATTCACCTGCCATTTTTTTTTTTTTTTTTACTTTAATTCACAGATGGAAAAACTACGTTGGTAAGATTATGGCAGAACTTTTTTTTTCACCAGGCAAAACATTTTTTGTGTGACTTTTTTCCACAGATAATTTTTAAAAAATTAACTTAGAAAGGTTGTGAGGGCAACAAGCAATGCTTTCCAGCTCCTCCTGAGGGAACCTGAGGTGTTCCCAGGCCAGATGAGATATGTAATCCCGTCAGCATGTTCTGGGTCTACCCCGGGGCCTCCTTCCCATGGGACGTGCCTGAAACACCGTCTACAGGAGGCGCCCAGGAGGCATCCTGATCAGATGCTCGAACCACCTCAACTGACCTTTCGACTCAGCTCCCTCTTCACCAGATCAGACTTAGATTATCCTGGCAAAACCTTTTTTTCACCTGTTCTTAAGTCAGAAACATAGGACAGAAAACAATTTAGATCAGAATTATTTTTCCTCTCATTGGCCTCTCAGGGTTTCCGTATAATCGGCTGTTCACTTGTCAGATATGTTATTGCTTAGCTTGTGTAATATGCTCAGATGGAAGTATACTCCTATACAGCTGTAAACATGTAACACCTGACTAGGTCAAGTAAAACTGAGGTCATAACTAAACTACACACTCTCAACCCAACATAATATGACAGACTCTAATATTGATCATGTAGATATCACATTGAATTTCATCATTACAACGAGGACTGAATAGTTTTGATGTAGCAGTGGTAATTGGTAAGATGACAGGCTTGGCGGTCTTTGTTGCATTTCTTTTGTCAGATGTGTTTATGTTGCTTTACAGATTTCATCATCAGGCCTGTCCAAACATTGTCCTCTCCACAATGTGTTTAACAGTTACAGGTGTATCCTGTTGTAAGAGGCATTTTTTTAATCAAACGTTGAAGTGTTTTTGGCTCTCAGTAGCCTCCATGTTTCCGATCCAGAGGTGGCATGTAGAAGGTCTTGAAAGCATTGCAGTGTGACTCATCCCGGGGCTGTGAAGAGAGGAAATGCAGCCTGAATGCCAAATCAAAGCCTTTAATGGAAGCACTACCAAGGCACTTTTTGGTTATATTAACGTGACGATCCTCTCGCATTTATAAAACATCTGTTACGCAAGACAAACTTGTCAGCTGTGTTTTACTTAATCCCCGCAGTACCCTTGGTAGATGTGACTTCCCTAAGTGAAATGAGACTCAAAACAATGTTAAAAGCCTGATGTGTGTGTCGCACTCCTGTGTTTACCTTGACCAACCGTGACTGGCACTTTTTCGATGTGATGGTTGGCAGTGTGCCCCGGTGGGTTACAGTAAATGAGGGCATAGTGGAGGCTGGGAAGGAGATCTGCGGTCCTGGTACAATCATGTTGAGTTTGGGCAGCTCTGCGGGATAATGAGGGATGTTCCTTCGGATGAGAGGCTCTGCTACATGCTTCATGTTGTGCTGAAGAGGGAGGAAGTGTCAGATGGTAGCGGTTGTGTTTATATTTCTTTGGACATTTTATGTCAGCTGACTTGAACTTTGACTTACGCTCATTAAAGGGGTTTGTCTCGTGTGTCTTCCCCTCAGCTGTTTGCCTAGTCTGGCTGGGCGCCAGATGTGGTCTAAGGAGTTGTGTGTGCCACTACTTTCTACTCCACCCACAGTCCCAGAAACTCTGTGGAGAGTCTCTGCTTTCTTCTCTGCCAGCCTGGGAGAAAGAAATGACAGGATATACACATTTAAAACAAAAGTCCGGTGTCTCCACAGTTTGTCCTAACAACACACCTGGCAAATTTATCATCTGAATTTAATTTAACAAGTCATGAGGTGATGAATTGTTTCTTATTTACCTGACTTCCCTGAAGTACGTGTGCCGCAGGGCTGTTTCTGCAGTGATGCGTTCATCAGGGTCATAGGCGAGCATCTGATACAGCAGTGACAGAGCTGGAGCCGGGCAGTGAGGGACTAACCGGGAGATGCCGCTGCCTTTTCTCGGGGGGAAGTTGAATTGCATCGCTCTGGACCTGCCAGATTAAGACACCACGAGAAGTCTTTGTTTTCCAAGCACATAAAAATTTGATATTCACAAATTATGTGTAGACACGCTCTTCAAACAATATATTTTAGGTGGAACACCTACTGCTTGAACTTGTGGAGGATACTTTGATCTGGTGTCCCCAGCACGTCGTGGATCTTGGCAATCTGGTCCAGCTCATTGGTTCCAGGAAAGAGAGGATTCAAACTGAAAACACACACAGGTATCTGACTGACACAAGAAAACTATTTACATAGTATTTGTGTGAGATTTGTTTAAGCCTGCAGTGGCAGACAGGTCCATCAGATATGGTAAAACTTTCCACTATCAGATATCACCTTGAAACTTCCCAAGTTAATTACTTACATTGACACAATTATTTTTTGTATTACAAGTTTTCTTAAATTTTGTTTAAATATGCAAATGAGGCATTATCTAATTAAATCATTTGCATATATTTCCAGACCAGAAATTTGAACATTGGATAACACCAGATTCAGGTTCTTGATTCTTTTTTTTTTTTGTTGACATATTAAAGTCAAAGGTTTCTCTTTTTATCACTACATAAATCAGCCTTAAAAAATCCAATTTCACCAGGTTTTTAGGAATGAAATGTTATATAAATCAGGCTCTGGCTGAGACATGAACACACACCTCTGTAACAATATTCAGACTATAGATAGAAATAAAACTGGAAAGTTTGGTGTATGAAAGTGCTACTGAAGTGGAGATTTCTTGCTCAGAGTATAAGGAATAAAACTCGGATACATAAACGTAGTTTCTGTATTACAAGTTCTCAGTACCTCATGATCTCAAAGAAGACACAACCAGCACTCCACATGTCCATCTTTAAACCATAGTACCCATCAGTGAGGAGGCACTCTGGCGCTCTGTACCAGCGTGTGGAGATGTACTCTGTGTGCGGGGGCTTAGAGTACACGCTCCGACACGAGCCGAAGTCGCCAAGCTTCAGACCACTTTGCTGCAATTTGTAGACAATATTTATTGAAATATGTATGAGACAAAAGCAGATTGTTATGTTTCTGTAAAGCCAATTATGATAATGATGCATCTCACTTTGATGAGAATGTTTTCCGGCTTCACGTCTCGGTGAAAGATCCCACAGCTGAAAAATAAAAAGGAAGATTGAAGAAAATAATCTCAGCATAGTTTATATTTTGTTATACAAACTGAAGCTGTTTCATACCTGTGCATGTGTTCAAGTGACTTGCAAAGCTGGTACATGTAGTTCTTTACTGTGTGATCAGGCAGTGGCGTTTCTCTTCCTGTAAGGAATAAGAAATCAATCAGCTATCACCAAGAAGTTCCTGTTCATCCTTATCATGATTTATTACATGCTCATACTTGCAGACGTACCTTGTATGAACTCATAGATGTTCATCTCCATCAGCTCACAAATCAAAGACACAGTTCCAGTTTCTTTGTCACTGAAACATCGCATTAGATTAACATGACATAACACATGAAACTAGCTTTAGACGATACATTAACTTCACAACAGACAACACTCTGTACTCACTAAATCAGTTCATGCAGCTGGATGATATTTGCATGTGGGCTCAGTCTCTTCATGGCCTGGACTTCCCGCAGGTTGTTGGCCTGCTCCAGACTTTATGACAGAGAGCAGATGACAGGTGTATGCATACAATTTTATAAACTGCATAGTAAAACTGCATATCTGCTGCTGCGTATGGAGTATATAAAAATTTAACACGACAAATGCCAGATTTAAAGGGCACAGTTAAAGTTAAAAACCAGTGCAGGGACTCAGATTTCAAGCAGAGTCGTCTATTGTTACCTCATCACTACAAGGTCAAAGGCAGAGTAAGCCGACATCTAATAGGATACTTAAGGCAAAAGGGGTGTCAAGCTGCTGACTCCAGTTACAAGGGTCCATACACAGCAGAGTATGATACTGTATGCACCACTGATTGCCTGTGCACAGGGAAATGTTCGGTTGCAAAATGCACACCTGTTAATTGTCTGCTTCATGGTTTTACATGCGTAGAACTTCCCATCTTTCAGGCTCTGAGTTTTCACCACCTCTGAAAATGTGCCCTCCCCGATCTTCTTGATTGTTTTGTAGCCTGTGCAAGAATACAAAATAAAAAAAAAGAAAGACAAAGTATGATAAAGGGGAATGTTTCTGTTTCTTTGTCCAAAGACCTTCAGTTGATTATGGAGGGCAGCAAATATTCACATTTTAGAGACAGAGACTAACTAAAAATGTTTCTTTAGTTTTCTGTAGAAAAACGGATTAATCTACCAATCATTTTGGCTGTACATTCAATCAAGACTGTTTAACCAACTACTTTGTGCAAAACAGGGCTGAAACAATGAATGGATTACTGAATGAGCCTGGTGGGCACAGGCCCAGGGGCCCAAGTGTGAGGGCCCACTGGCCTTCACCTGTAACTTGTCACTCAAATTAATGCGTGCTTACCATAAAGACTCAAAATAACCATCAAGAAACATAATTTGACCACCAGGGACAGGAATCACCAGAGGATCCACGACACAATATTATCACAACACTTAAGTCACGATACAATATTATTGTGATTTTAAATATGTTGCCATATGCTGAGTAATGCGATAAAATACACTGCAATATATTGTGATTTATTACCTTTTTTTTTCCAACAGTAAATGATGTCCCCAAAGGAAAACTCTCAACATCTGTTTCTATAAGATAAAGTTTTCATTCTATTCATCTCACCTCAGCCATTTATTTGCAGCAGCAAAATGTATCTGGTGGACTGAAATAGCAATTAAATGTGTTATTCTACTAGGTTAACTGAAGTTTAATTTGTATTTGTAACATTAATAACTTAGATGATAAAAAAAATATACTCTGCACTGTGTGATGATATGATATTGCCACATAGAAATATCGTGATACTATGCTGTATCAATTTTTTCCCCACCCCTAATGTCTACAAAGAGACACAAAATGACTAAATGCAGATGCAAAACAACTGCAAAGTGACACAAAATGTCTACAGTGAGATGTAAACCTGCTGCAAAGAAATTCCAAATGCCTACAAAGGGATTTAAAATGACGATAGAGACACACTACAACTGTGAAATGGGGCAAATCAACCACAAAATGACCACAAAGTAATGCAAAACAACTGCAAAGAGACACAAAGAGAGTTACAATTACTATAAAAAATGGGCAAAACAACCACAGAAATGCAAAACAACTTCAATGACATGCAAAATAGCTGCAAAAGATTAAAAAAAAAATGACTAAGAAGAGATTCAAGATGACCACAAAGAGATGCGAAACGACCACAGACAAAAACTCCACAGAGATGCATGATGGCTACAAAAAGATGTTAAACAACAACAAAAAAAGGCTAAATAATTATAAAGTCTGTGTGTTTTGCTTCTATGGAGAAGAGGTGGTGGGGCCTCCAGCATGTCTGTGCCCCAGGCCCCACTGTCTCATAATTCGCCCATGGCTGCAACTACAAAATGATTTTGTATTATCTGCTGGTTATTTTCTTGGTTGCATTTTTGTAAACTTTGCTTGGAATATTACTGCTGCTTATCATCTAATGACTGCAGCTTTGTCACCTAAAGCCAATTGTTTAATGTAAAGATAACTAACTTGATGTTCACTTTAAGGACACAGTTGTCTGAAAGAGCATCCGAAAGCATTGAAAAGCTTCCCCTTTACCAAGCTAAACGTTAACAATCTGAACTGTGTGTGTGCACAACAGCCCATCTGAATGCTGGTGTTGCTTTACCGCTATTACAAGACCTGTACAGTCGCTGCATGTGTTTCAGATACAAGTATAGCCAGTTAATAACACAGTTAAGCCACAGCAAGCTTCCATCAAAGACAGAAACAGCTAGCAAACACAGGACAGAAATCTTTGGAGAGAAACCTCAACGACGTGCGACCGCCTGTCAGACCTGTCACCACTCTGCTTCAGCCGTGAACTCAACTTACGATGCATCCCTTTGTGTCTTAGCCGCCGCATGTGTGTCGATCATCCATTACACGCACATCACGACAATACATCACAATGCGAGGCTACAAAATGTAAGTTGTTTGCGTGTCGAGGTGTCAAAAGGACACGAAAGGCGCATCACGGGTGTTAGCCTAGCCCCGCTAGCAGCCCTGTTAGCTGACCGTCGCCTTGGTAACGGAGCACGCCTTCGCCCTCCACTCTGACCTGAGGAGGAAACTGGAAACTCCGGCTGACTGTCTGACTCTCTCTGCCCTCACCGCTGCAAATATTCACATTTAAAAGCAACAACGCGACACAATGTGCTCTGCTACTTATAGAAAAAAGGCCAGTCATGCTTTTTAATCGCTACAGGCCCAGATATTTGTCGCAACGGTGGTTTTTACAGCCCCACAATCCTTACCTTTTTTCCAGAGGTGGGCGGCGACCGCTAGCTCGGATGTCTTTTCATTTGGCTGCGGGTTGTTGTTCTGCATGTCGACAACATTTCCCCTGCTGTTCCAGTCCGTGTTAGGTGGTGTTTTGCATGCATTTCGAAGGCTTGCCCTGTTTTTCACGCCTATGAGCCAGTTGGAGTAGTGCATCATTAGTGCACTTTCAATGCTAAAGAGCCGCACATGAGCTTGGTAATATCTAGAGACAGTCCCCGCAAGAGCTGCACAGGTCCACTGCATTCATGTCACAGCATAACGTTACCAGGCGCCAGTGCATCCCGTACACAATCAATGCTTTCACGTCTACTGTGTGGAAAAGGCGTGGACCTGCTCCTTTTCGCTCCACATCGGCTTCCGTTAAACTTCTCATTCGCGCGCATGCTCAGTATCTCCCTGCATGTTTTCCTTGCTGCACTAGAAATGTGAATTTCTCAGTGTTTTCTTTCCTTTTTCTAACTGTAGTGAGCTGTTAGATCACCATGAAAACAAGATTCACCACCGTGGACATCCGGGCAGTTATTGCCGAGATAAATGCCAAGTAGGTGACATGTGTTAGCGCCTGTGCCGGGTGGCTAAGCTAACCATCGCTAATGTGGATTTACAGATACAAATGTTTATCAGCCATTCATTGACTTTGCTTCGTTCTTCCACAGCTACATTGGCATGAGAGTAAACAACGTGTATGACATCGACAACAAGACGTATCTCATCCGTCTGCAAAAGTGAGGACAGTTTGATAAACTTGACCACAAAAGTTTCACTGTTATGGTTCTCATATGACATGACTCTCCAGGAAAGTAGCAATACCACGATATGAAGATACTCAAATTACAAATAGAAATCCTGCTTTGGAAATTGCGGTAATAATTACTTGCAAGTAAGAAAGTGTCATCACTAACATATAACTTACAAAGAAGGCATTATGCAGATTTGTTCTCTGGCTGACATTTTACAAGCCTACTCTATGTTTTGTATGCAAAATCTGTATCTGCAAAGTATCTGTCATAGAATAAAGTGCAGAATGTTCCTCTGAAATGCACTGTAGTCAAAGTATAAAGTAGCATGCAATGGAAGTATTCAAGTACAAGTACCCCAAAATTGTACTTAAAGGAACAGTGTGCAGGATTTAGTGGCATTTAGTGGTGAGGATTGCACATTGCGACCAGCTCAAACTTCTGCCATGTGCCAAGCGTGAACTATCGGTAAAGATTCCTTCAGTGATCATTGTTTAGGAGGTTTTTACCAGGAGCTGAATGAACCACAGAGGTCTCTTCCTCTCCAAAACAAATGGACCTAGTGAATAAACTAGTAAAAGCAGTGAGTAAAGCAGTTTCATGATGCTGTTCAGCTTGTCACAAACGGGCCGTTAGCCCAGTACCTGCTAATGTATACTCACCTTCTGTATCTGATCATGTAGATCCAGATGTTAACGAGATTTTTAAGGAGCCGAATTATCTGCACTGGTCACTTCCTCTCAAAAACAAATGGATCCGGTGATCTAGACTGGTGTAAACACTGAATGAAGCAGTTTCATGTTAATAGCGTTTTTGCAAAGCTGCTTGTCGCTGAGGGGCTGCTAAGTAGGATGTCAAAAGAATAACTCCATCTAGAGCCAATGTTTGATTTGCCAGAAATAGATTTTCTATTTGTTGTAGCTGGACCATTCATTAGGAGCACTATTGGAATATAAAACCTTTATTTATTATTTGAAGCATCACACTGTCAGAGCTCAGAGCACACTTGAGGCAGAGATGGAGCAGCAGAGCGTCCCTTACATTGAAAGTGAAACTGAGCTGCTCCTACTGCTGGGTTTTAAAGATTGCCTTTGTAAACAATGTTGTCTGTTTTTGGCTACTGTACAAACATGGTGTTGGAACATGGAGATATCCGTCGACGAGGAATGTGTATGTTATTACGTAGGTATGAAAACTGGACAATTCTTATTTACAGGTTATAATATGCTTAAGGAAACATATTTACAGTATAATATTCCATTTTTGCCAGTATATCCCCCCAGATCCTGCACACTGGACCTTTAAGTACAGAACTTACCAAATATACTAATTATATTCCAACACTGTCAGTCAGTATGTATAACTCAGTGTAATTTTTTTTGTCTCAGGCCTGACAGCAAAGCTATTCTCCTGATTGAATCTGGGACGCGTATTCACTCTACAGACTTCGAATGGCCCAAGAACATGATGCCTTCGGGCTTTGCCATGAAAGTAAGAACATCTTGTTCATCATTAGTTGTCAACTACTAGATTAATTGCCAACTAATTTGATAATTGATTAATTGGTTTGAGTAATTTTTTAAAGAAAGAAAGTCAAAATTCACTGATCCCAGCCTCTTAAATGTAAATATTTTCTGGTTTCTTTACTCCTCCATGACAATAAACGGAATATCTTGTGGACAAAATTGTTGGCTTTTAAAAACACTGATCGACATTTTGCAACATTTTCTGACAATTCATAGACCAAACAGCTAATCAATTAATCGAGAAAATAATCGATAGATCAACTGACAGTGACAATTTCACCCTATTGTTGGCTTTTATAATATTTGATTTGTGATTCAAGTCAGATTTTACTGAGAATTCCATATAAACCCTTGTTTTCATTGAAATCCAGTGTGGCGAACATCAACCAGACAATTTTAATCAATCCATACAGATTTTATATTTATGTCAGTATCAGTATTAGCTTGTTTTTGTTGTGATTTTCCTGTCTTTGTTTATTCATGTGTAAGTTGTGATGAAACCAAACGTTTAAAGCAACTTTCTCCCTAGTGTCGAAAACACCTGAAGACACGGCGGTTGACCCAGATTAAGCAGCTCGGTATCGACAGGATTGTCGACATCCAGTTTGGCTCAGACGAGGCTGCCTACCACTTGATTGTTGAATTGTATGACAGGGTGAGAAATCAGTGTGAGATATCAAACTTCAGATTACATCAGCCCTGGTCCTGAACCATCAGTTTGATACATGCCAATGTGTTTGTGTATATCCACCTTCAGGGTAACGTCATTCTCGCAGACCACGAGTACACCATCTGAACCTGCTGCGGTTTCGTACAGCAGAGGCAGAAGACGTTAAGATTGCTGTGAGAGAGCGGTACCCTGTGGAGAGCGCCCGACCCCCTGAACCCCTCATCAGTTTAGAGCGGTAACCACATCTTTACATGTGTTTGTTGAGTTTTTGGACATCCGTCATAACTCAGTAAACATATACTATTCCTGTACGAGTACAGAAAGTAATTTTCTCTTGTGCTTTTTTACACAGACTCACTGAAATCCTCAGCCAAGCACAGAATGGAGACCAAGTGAAAAGGGTCCTGAACCCTCACCTTCGTAAGTAGTCGGGCAGCTGATACACTTAAGTTTATATGTCATACATTATCATATGAATGAACAGACTGAACCATGTTGTGTGTTCTTTCCAAATACCCTCTTCAGCCTATGGAGCCACTCTAATAGAACACAGTCTGATAGAGGCAGGGCTACCAGGCTCTGCCAAAGTTGACACCCAAGTCGATGCTGCACAAGGTATGCCAGAGTAATAAAGGTTACTATGGTCCTATGATTAATGGCAGTAGCAGAGAAGTGGATGTAGCAGTTCTACTTTAATATTGTATTTTTTATTTGTAAAGACAGTATGAGATCTGACTGCTTTTTCAGTTGCACCTAAAATCCTGGAAGCGCTGCAGATTGCTGAAACCTACATGGAAAAAACTGAGAACTTCAGTGGCAAAGTAAGTTGTTTTTCATGAGGAGTCTTTATGTTGAGATCCTGTAATAAATGTATTATATTTACAAACTACTTTGTTTAATTCAAGGGTTACATCATTCAAAAGAGTGAGAAGAAACCAAGCTTAACTCCTGGCAAACCCAGTGAAGAATTGCTCACGTATGTCTGGTTTTGTTTTACACATAATTGCTACCAAAAATACTTTATTCAGCTTTTTTATATGGTTTGTTAATTCATGTCAATGTCTTCTTACAGATATGATGAATTCCACCCATTCCTCTTTGCCCAGCATGCAAAGAGCCCCTATTTGGAGTTTGATAGTTTTGACAAGGTAAATATTGTCGTGGTGTCTTATTTGGTTTTATTTCATGATGCTGTGGTGAGAAGATAATAATGATCCTTTCTCCTTGACAGTGTAATTTCAGACTTTTAATAAGACTGCGATATGAATGCATGTGACCCTCTCTCTCAGGCAGTGGATGAGTTCTTTTCTAAGATGGAGAGTCAGAAGATTGACATGAAAGCCCTGCAGCAGGAGAAACATGCTCTTAAGAAGTTGGAAAACGTAAAGAGGGACCACGAGCAGAGACTGGAGGCCTTGCACCAAGCACAGGTCAGTTACAGCCAGCTGTTGGGTTTGTCTGCTGTAACTGCTGTACAGCAAGGTGTGGCACATGCTTTCCCATGTGTATGTACTTGTGAATAATGAGAAGAATTAGGTCAGCTAGTTTATCCTGACATTGCTGAAATACAAGCAATCTCGTCTTGTGTGTTGCAGGAGGTGGACAGACTGAAGGGTGAGCTGGTGGAGATGAACCTGCCTATTGTAGAGAGGGCGCTGCAGGTGGTGCGCAGCGCACTGGCAAATCAGGTGGACTGGACCGAGATCGGCATTATCGTCAAAGAGGCTCAAGCTGCTGGAGATCCAGTGGCCTGTGCCATCAAGGAGCTGAAGCTGCAGACCAACCATATCACCATGCTTTTAAAGTAAGACCATCTCATACACTTAAAGCAGCGACAAGGAACGTTGACTTGTCGCCCGCATGGTGACAGTATCAATTTTTAATCAATCAGTATCAATTATTAAATGATATACTTTGGGCGGGGCAACACAATGGTTTGAGTTGAAGGTGTGAGAAAAAATAGTATAGCCTGTTTACATAAAATCGCGAGTGCAGAGCTGATCTTCTAATAAGATCTTGTGATAAGTGTTGTAGGCCTATCATCTGTGGGACAGATGTAAAGCTCTGGGTAGCCCTGCACTAACATGATCAACTTTTCCGTATTTACTGAATATTTACAGAAGAAGGGAAAGATATCTGTCGGCTGTGATTGGTTTGAAACGTGACTGATGTCTGACTGACTCTGTCTGTTAACTATTAGGCTGCAGCTCTAGTGCGTTTGTTTTGGAAGCGAGTGAAAGAAAGAAGTTACTTATTTTTACTTCACTAGTTTTTGTTGTCTTTTTTTAAAACAGCAGGATGAGCTAATGTATCTATTTTTGGCTATGTAAGATTAATAGAGGGCCAGTTCAGGATCGGTTTTGATTCCTTTTAAATCCCACAAGTCTCTCCATCTGTTGAATCACCGACCAAGGTTAAGTTGTGTGCTGTTTTTGCCTGTGCTCTGTTACTGTCCCTTGTAGCTTTTTTTGTCCTTTGGTTGATTATTTTCTTTTTCCCTTTGCTGTTCCCGCCCCAGTATCATCCATACCCACAGAATATAGTGTCAGAAATAAAATTCTCTAAACAAAAACCTCCTCTTGCTTCCTTTGAACTGACTATGTACTACTCTTTGCAAAAGTTTGCCTGGGAAAATGTAAACATAGGCTCTTGGTCTGCCTGTTTCATCTGAGTTACAATAGCCAGTCTTCTTGCTGATGGTCTTGTTTGCTCGTGTTTATATGTATTTATGTATTAGTATTAAATTGTGGACTGTTTGATAACTGGTTAAAAACTTCCCACAGACCACTCTACTCATTGTTACACCATTTGTCTCATGTTGGTCTTTTTCACTCTAGGAATCCATATATTTCCGAGGAAGACCAGGAAGAGGAAGAGAAAAAAGATGTGGTGGAGGAGAAAGGGAAGAAAAACAAAAATAAAGACAAAGGACAGAACAAGAAGGTGCAGAAGAACAAGCCCATGTTAGTGGACGTGGATCTCGGCCTGTCTGCCTATGCCAATGCCAAAAAGTATGTTCACATCTTGTAATCCTTTTAGATATAGAAATGAGCGTTACGTTTGAAAAGTGTTCTACAGCTGATGGAGCTTGTCTTTTTGTCTTTTTAGGTACTATGATTTCAAACGCAGCGCTGAAAAGAAGGAACATAAAACCATCGAAGCAGCAGATAAGGTATGAAAGCTGCCTTACTCTACACTCTGGTTTAAGGCACAGGAAGTGTAAACTTTTACCCACATGCACACTCAGGATTGTAACCAGCTGCAGTGTTTTGACACAAGACAGCTTTCATCATACATTAATGTTCATCTGTTTTCGTGTCATTCAAGGCCATGAAATCTGCAGAGAAAAAAACACAGCAAACACTAAAAGAGGTTCAGACTGTGACCACCATTCAGAAGGCCAGAAAAGTCTACTGGTAAGACTCCACCATGTCTACCTTTACATATTCAGACTTTGATGCAGTGGAACCTGTATTAATTCTCTCATTCATTTCTCCCCCTTTTGGCAGGTTTGAGAAGTTCTTATGGTTCATCAGCTCAGAGAATTACCTCGTCATCGCCGGACGGGACCAGCAGCAGAACGAGATGATTGTCAAACGCTACCTCCGGGCAGGTAGTTAATGAACTTACACACACGCTCTTACCTTGAAAAGGTAAAGTACCTTCAAATTGGAGCTAGTTCATCCCCTCGTGTGCGTTTACTTTGTCAGGTGATATCTATGTTCATGCTGACCTCCACGGAGCGACGAGCTGTGTCATCAAAAACCCCTCAGGTAAACCTGCGCGTCTCCCTCCACTATTTGACCGAATGCCTTCAGCTCATCAACATACCTAATGTTACTTTTTCAGCTCATTTGTATGTCCTCTTGGTCTCTCCCCTTCCTGTTCCAGGTGACCCCATCCCTCCTCGTACCCTGACAGAAGCTGGCACCATGTCCGTGTGCTACAGCGCTGCTTGGGACGCCAAGATCATCACCAGCGCTTGGTGGGTTCATCATCACCAGGTGAGTCGTCAGTCTAATTCATGCCATACATTTCAAATTAAATGACAGGCTCAAAGGGGTTGCTGGAGTTAGGGTTAAAACAAGGTATTAATTTGCTGCTAACAAGCCAAGAAGCAAGTGTGTTGTCAGATAGAATTGTTGGTATTATTTACCATTAATTAGCGGTGTTATATTCATTATTTGTGTTCAGGTGTCTAAGACGGCCCCCACTGGAGAGTACCTGACCACTGGAAGCTTCATGATAAGAGGTAGGACACACTTAAATTCAAGGTGTGTGTATTTTGTTAGGCACCGGAGCAAAATATGAGAAGTGTTTTTGTTGATTATGATGTCTGACATGTGACATATTTCCTCCCAGGAAAGAAAAACTTTCTGCCACCCTCTTATTTGATTATGGGTTTTGGATTCCTCTTCAAGGTAAATACCATGATCAGCTGTGAGTACATGTTAAACTCTTTGTCTTCCAGCAGCTAAGTTTCACGTCTGTCCCTGCTCAGGTCGACGACCAGAGTGTGTTTCGGCACCGAGGGGAGAGAAAGGTGAAGACTATAGAGGAGGACATTGAGGACGCCACATCCAGAACTGCCGAGCTGTTAGAGGAGGGAGAGGAGCTGATAGGTAGCGGTAGTGCACACTGAATGGCCGACTTTATTAACTGTGTATGCAGCAACTACAATCAGCTGACTCTGTTGCCTTTGCAGGTGAGGACAGCGGTAATGAGGACCAGGCTGAGGAAAGAGATGGAAATGGAAACACGGTTAAGGGGGTTGATGGCGCTGCTGTTACTGGGGAGCCCACGTCAAACGCAAAGACGATGCAGACAGAGCAGGATGACATGGAGGCAGAGGAAGAGGAGGGTGGAGAGGAAGACAGCGGGGAGGAAAAGGAGGTGAAGAATGAAGACAGTGAAGAATTCAGCTTTCCGGATACGACCATCTCCCTCTCACATTTACAGCCCAGCAGGTGAAGTTTTCACTGGAACAAACACTTTCCTAGCTTTCTACATGCTCAACGTACTTAATAAAATCGTCTCTCCTTGTTTCTAGGAGTGCTCAGAATCCTGGTTTCAAAAAAGAAGTGACCACGCAGGTAATGTGTCATCTCAGGCACATACATTACATACATAACAGTATTTAATTTAATGTAAGTAATTCATTTCTCCTCAGGCTGAGGCAGACTCACAGGGGAGGAAACACATGAGTGCCAAACAGAGAAGGTGAATAAACTGAATGAAATACAACAGCTTAAAGTTAAGCATGTCCTTCTTTCTGTTGAGCTCATACTCATACTTTCAGCAACAGGTAGTGTTGAGACAAACAACATGCAGGTAACATTTCTGTGTGTCCAGTCATTGATTTTACAATCTGGTGTATTTTGTTTTTGCCACTAGAGAAGAGAAGAAGAAGAAGCAGAAACAGGAAGGTTGCGACACTGAGGAGAAGACGGAGACTTCGTCTGCTGGATCAGCAGTCGATCAGGGATCCAAAGGGAGGAGGAGGAGGAGGAGGAGGAGGAGGAGGTGGAGGTGGAGGCCCCTCCCAGCAGCCACCAAAGAGAGGCCAAAGGGTGAGAGAGGAGTTTGATAAGATAAGATGTTCAGTTCTCAGGACTAAATCTGAATCATAGTGATACAACTTCAAAAAACATGATGCTTTTTTTTAAAATTCACTTTTTATTTAGATACTTCAGGGTACAGTCAGACAGCTTAATCATATTCGAAGGACTTATAGCCCTGTCAAGCAAAAAGTAAAATAGAAGTTTTACAGTGTGTAATACAGGAGCCAAAATGGATCGATAAACCAAATGTAAATACAGGTATGAACATAGAAAAACTAGAAGAAACCGAACTCCATATATGAACCAGAATGCTGGGATGTGTCTTCATGATACTCAAAAGGACATAAATTCAAGTTAAACAAAGAACAAACAGGTGTAATGTACATCATCCAATTTTTCCATCTTTTCAAAAACTTATCCTGTTGCAGTCTAATAGAAAAATAATCCATTCCATCCTACTGATGTCATATGTAATGTCAGTCTAATGATCAGCTGTTGGTATTGCTGGCTTTAGCCACTTTCTGGCAATAGCTTGCCTGCTAGCAGCACTTAGAATCCAAAGCAGTTATCTCTCATGAGAGGTGAGGCAAGGTGCCCAAATATAGACTCTCTAGATTGAATGGAATGTCCACTTTTTGCACATCTATATAACCCTCCTGCTAGAAAGGAATTAATGATGGACAAGACAGAATGTGATAATAATTGGCACTGGAGAACCCACATTGTCTCCAGCCATTTGAACATTTGATATAGTGACTCAGGAACATGTCTAAACATCTTCAAAGGCAACTACTAAAAACTAATAAAATCCAACATATACTAAAACATACACAAAAAAAGGAATAAAACCCACAACAAACCATAGCAAATTGTTGTAATTATTGATTTTTAATATTCGGTTTTTGAACAATACCTATTGTGTTACATGTCACAGTGAATTTATCAGAAGGATCAACCTTGAACCTTAACTGATCTGATACTGTGTTGTTTCTGTCTTTGTTTCCTGTCGTCCCTGCAGAACAAATTGAAGAAGATCAAAGAGAAGTACAAAGACCAGGATGAAGAGGACAGGGAGCTGATGATGCAGCTGCTCGGGGTGAGGATGAATAAAAAATGCACCCAGCGTTACTATGTACTGTGCAGTGACACAACAATTAGGCCATCTGCAAAGCTTTTCGTAGCAGGTGTAACTCAGGCCTTCACAGTTGTCATGTGCACAGTGCCGTGAACAGTATAACTGCTTTTCCTCTGTAGTCCGCTGGTTCTGCGAAGGAGGAGAAGGATAAAGGGAAGAAAGGAAAGAAGGGGAAGGGAAAGACGAACCCGTGAGGAAACCAGCCCCTCAGAAACAACCTCCGAAACCTCGTAATGTGGAGGCTGCAGCCAAGAAACCAGAGCAGACAGGAGGAGCAGAGGGTGATGAGGGGAGACAGCCTGGAGAGGAGGGAGGGCCTGCTGACCAGGAGGACAAGGTACGTGACGCAGTGAACATCAAACACCAGTGTCTGGAGCGTAGTATTTGTCTGGTCATGTCCCTCTGTCTCTTTTCAGTTCTGTTTTTTCGTATAGTGTTGGATACCACTGTCAAACTATGTTTAATAAATGTCCATCTATGGTTTCCGCTCTTTCAGGAGGATGAAGTGGACCAGGACAACCCTGGAGCAGAGGTGGAATAATTCAGGAACATTTTGGGGACAAATACATGTTAATTCTGCATCATTCATTTTAACCCACCAATAAGTTGACCAATGCATTCGTCTAACTTCAGTTTTCCTTTGTGCTGCCTCAGGAAGCCGAGAATCTGCTCACCTCTCTGACAGGACAGCCTCATTCTGAAGACGTGCTGCTGTTTGCTGTGCCAGTCTGTGCTCCATACACCGCCCTGTCCAACTACAAGTATGTGCCATTACCTTTCTGTGTGTGTGGGAGACAAGGTGAGGCTTGCAGGGGCTAACTGAGTCATTTGTTTCACACAGACACAAGGTGAAACTGACACCAGGCTCTCAGAAGAAAGGAAAAGGTAAGAATAGTGAGCTGTTCTAATATTCATAAAGCCTCTGCTGATTGTTTTTACAAAAGTTATTAAAGTTATTGCTTTTAGAATTGACTTATTGATTTTCTTGTCCCTACCAGCTGCACGCACTGCAGTTTTTAGCTTTATGAAAGCAAAAGATGCCTCAGCCAGAGAGAAAGACCTGTTCCGCAGTGTCAAGGTAAAAATGTTAACTGCTTTTTTACTGCTATGTTATATTTTTAATGACATTTCTATGACATACTATGTTATGAATTTTTAATAACATCATTTACGATATGCTATACTATGACATTTTTGCAGCATACTATTTTATGAAATGTTTCTAACAGTATTGTTGAGGAAATCTGAGGCATGTCCTATAATGTTTTTATGACACACTATACTATGACATAGTATATGATGACATTTATTAGGATATTCTATTATGAGGTTCTTTAAGTTACACTATTGATGAACTATACTATGACTTTTTTTAGGACATACTATGCTATTTTTTATTTTTATTTTTTTACATATTACACGATATTTTCATGGCATACAAAAACATTTTTTGACATATTAAACTATGACTTTTTAATGACACTTTTTTTTAAACACATTTTAACGACAGACTACAACGTAACTTTTTTTAGCACATTTATACGACTTCCTATGCTTTGACTGTTTTTTTTTTTCCCCCACTGTATTTCGGACGACATACTATACTATGACTTTTTTTCATGATTTGGGACGACATACTATACTATGACTTTTTTTCATGATTTGGGACGACATACTATACTATGACTTTTTTTCATGATTTGGGACGACATACTCTACTATGACTTTTTTTTCATGATTTTGGTCGACATACTATACTATGACTTTTTTTCATGATTTGGGACGACATACTATACTATGACTTTTTTTCATGATTTCGGACGACATACTATACTATGACTTTTTTTCATGGTTTTGGATTGACATACTATACTATGACTTTTTTTCATGATTTCGGACGACATACTACACTATGACTTTTTTTCATGGTTTTGGACAGGTTTTTAGCATATTCTTCTTTGACTTTTTTTTTTAAATACATTTAATATAAAAAAAAATTCAAGATATACTTAAAGTTTTTTAAAATCACATATTAAACTGCAACATTTTTAATGAAATATTACACAGTGGCACATATATAACATAGTACACCATGATTTTCATGACATACTATACTGTGTTGTTTTGTGATAAACTATAATGTGACTTTTTATGTTTTATCACATGCTACTCTTTGACTTTTCTATGACATACTATACCATGGCACTGTTTCACTGGAATTTTACCTTAAGAATTAATGTGAAAAATACAACACAATGACTTTTCTTAATGACTTACCATATTATTGCTTTTTTTTTCTTACAGCATACTGTACTTAAATCATGACAGTGTACTATGACTTTTTTAATGGCATGCTATTCTATGACTTCTTTATGATATATACCTTTTTTTATATTGGCCATTTTTCACTGTTTTCTGACAATTTACAGACTAAACAATTGATTTGGTTGTAATCAGTCCTCATTGCTTGCAACCCTAACCACTGGGTAGTTTGTTTTCTTGATGTTACAATTAGAGTTGCGTTCCCTCTCATGCCATTGTGTGTTGCAGGACGCTGATCTATCCAGAAACATGCCTGGCAAAGTTAAAGTGTCTGCTCCAAATCTGCTTGCTGCCAAGAAGAAATAAGAGACGGGTAAACACAGACCTGTGGGACTCTGCCAACTTCATCTACATTACAAGCACGACCGTTACAGGCTAAGATCGGATCACCACAGTTCCACTGTTTGGATATCAATAATTTTATTTTAAATATTGATTGTATTTGTTGACCAACAATTTGTTTGAAATGAAAACATGTAAATTAACAAAGCTGAACAGAATGTGTTTATTCTTTGAGTACGAATTAACAGTATGCATTGTATTCTACAATAAAAAACACCAAGAGAACATTGTGCAAACCAGGCAAATACAAACAAAGCCCTACTGACATTAGGCATCTCAGTGCAACGTGGCTCAACATCCAATACACTCACAATTTAAGTTATTGATTAAATAAAAAATTAAATGCTACCGGAGCCACTCATCACGATTTAGAAGACTTTATAAGCCTCTTGCAGAATAAAGAACCCACACATTTTCTCACAAATATATATATATACCTATATATATATATATATATATATATATATACACATATAAATAAAAATTAACAATTCTGTGGCTTCAGAGGAGATAGTCTGCGTTATAAAGCACTAGTTTTAGGTCTGTGAGAATTTAAACTATTCAAGATGTAGCAAACATCTGTATTATAGATCCTGCCAAACATTAGTTATGGCAATCATTAAAACAATAGACACCCTAAAAAGAAATATGCCCTGTTAAAGCAAACCTGTTTCAGCCTTGCACCATTTATTTACTGTTAAGACATTAGATTCACATTTTAAGTTGATTGAATTTCTGAGTAAGACCAGTGAAAACCACAAATTCAACAAGCGACTGGTGTTAGTTTTAAAGGACCACAACTCTTCCCTTAACTCTTGGGTATACCTACAGGATGGACTATAATCTTGGGGGAAAGAAGTCATGCCCTCTTTCCAAACTATATTTTGTCTTGCCTCAGTAACACAATGCATTTTCTGACAGGGTTTCTTTCAGTGGTCCTCCCGTTATGCTGATCATTAGAGTGGGGCTTCCTGATCGTATTCTAAGCTGACTGCACTGGCAAACACAATATTAACACCTTGTTTTTACAAAGATAAGAGTTCCCTTTAATTGTAAAAACACAGAAGCACTGTCATAGCTTCTGTGTATTTGCAGGTACCAAATGCCAACAAAAATAACTTGTCTCCACCAAGTTTTCTCACCCAGCACAGACATAGCAATCCCTTAATCTTAAACCACGCTATTACATTTAAGCTTTTGAGAAGGAATACTTAAAGAAGTCCTGCTGAAAAAATATGCTTAGCAAAGAAATCGGAACAAAAACTAACCTTAAAGTAGTCCAGGACTTCGGCTCTGTCTTAATGCCCTGCACACCTGCACTGCAGCTCTGCTAAAGGTTGTACTGGCTTTGCAAGAGTTCGGCCTACTGAGTAAAATAATAAACAGCTTTGAGGATGGCCTGTGAACACTGCCGGTCAGGACCCACTTCCAACAGTTCCACAGCTGTTCACTATTGCTTAGAGATATTTATGTGTCCACACACACATTAAACTAATGCTCCAATAGGACTACCTGCTTTGAGAATTTACACTCATCCATACATACATATACTCCTGTAATCCTCTGGACTACATTGACTGCTTCCTCGCGGTCTAGGAGCCCAGTGTGTTGACACGTGCCATTCTCAGTTTGAGGCTGTGCAGAAGGTGTTTTGGCAAGCAGTCCCAGTAACTGGACAAACGCTCCCTGTGCTGCAGGACGGCCTCCATACAGAATCTGGAGAGTGGGGAGAGGAATGTATGAGCACAAAATAATAAAAGAACATCTGAGCTTCAGGTGTAAAATAAGTTCACACTCACCTGACTAGTGATTTGGGCTGAACGTTGAAAATCAATAACTCATTGCTGTGAGCCTGTCATGGACATTAAAAAGGCATTTCAATTAAGTAGAAAAGATTTTAATGCATTATTTAAAATTCTTTTTAAAGATATGACTTGCTTACAGCTCTGTGTTGAGACAACAGGTTGTTGGCACACCCTCCAAATACAAACACCTCCCCGTCAGGACCAGAGCACGCTGTGTGCCACAGCCTGAAACACACAATGTTCAAGAAGTGTCAACATACAGAATGTTTCCTCACAAAGGCACATCTTTACTACTGATCAGAGTCATTAAGCTGACATTTAAAAGGGATAGCTTTACTTATAAAGTACGTTATAAAACCCCACTTAAAAAAACCCCAACTGAACTATCCCTTTAATGTGAACACTAATTTAAGATGAGCGGTTTACCTCGGGCTCTCTGTGTGACTGTGTTTGAAAGGCTTCCATTCATTTTTGCTCACGTAGTACAGCCAAGCATCACCTGAAAAACAAATCAATCATTCTTTGAGACCAGCGTTCATTTTGATGTGGCGAGGGATTACTTGCTGCTCCGCAACAGGTGTCAGACTCACTCAGCGTCTCTCTCTCTGTGGTGAATCCTCCAAATAAGAAGATGTGGTCTTGTGACACAGGAGTGAAGGAATGCCAAGAACGGCCCACGGGACCATGCTGGGGAACGCTCCTAGGACAGGGTCAGAGGGGAATATCAGAGCAAAGCAGACACAACAACAGAATGCTCAAGGGTGGGCGTGTTACAGTGGAATAAGGGGAAGAAAGATGTGTTACTTTTGAGGCACAATTTCAGATTTGCAAAACATGACCTGCTATTAAAATGGTTTTTATTCTGTGGTGGGATCTACAAATACGAAAAGAACATCGCTTACATTTCATGCCACTCCCACGTGTCCAGGTCAATGTAGTACAGGTCATTTAGTCTGTAGTTCTGTGGATATGGAGAAAGGAGTTAGTGTTAATCATTATTCATTTTATAGTGAATAGGTAGGAGTTTAAGACAGCCACATCTTGTATTGCTACTTTTAAATTTCTTTACCTTGTATCGTCCTCCGAAGACGTAGCCTCTGTTACCAACTGTGGCACAAGCATGAGCTGCTCTGGGTGATGGGGTGTTCCCCTACATCAGGCCATAGCAACAGGGAGAAAATGGCTTATGTCAAATTTTTTCAGTGTTGTTTATTCTTAAGAGCAGCAGTAAAAAAAAGATTATGGCAGGATGACGGAAACAACTGAAATATGGAGAGTCTGGTTAGAGACGACGGGGCTTTTGTTCGCTACTGGGCGATGAGTTGGTTCTTGGAGGTATGATTGAGATGTGTGACATGAAATTGGTAGCGTCTGTGCATGTGCTCACCTTGGTGTTGGGCTGGCTCCATGTAGACGTCTCCAGGTCCAGGATATGGATGTGGTTGTTCCAGCCTCGTCCAGGGCTGTCCCACTGCAGCAGCAGACAAAAATTAATATTTTTATAAGTCAAATGTCAATAAACTGTTTCTTTACAGGAAATAGACACTCCAGCCTTTTTTGTATAACTTGCGAAGAGAATTTACTTTTAAACTTAGAAAACTGAGAAATAAACACTGATTAAAAAGATACAGCACTTGAAGTCAGTCGTTATCATGTGTAGAAGAAATGGTGCACTGACCACAAGTGAAGATGATTCATCGTATTCAAAAGTCCCTTGATGATGTCCTTGCGCAGCGTAGCCGTAACCCCCAAAGAATATAAGTCTGTGGAAACATTATCAGAAAAAAACTCACTTAAAATATGTCCTAAAATAGTAATCTGTGACTGCTCTCATGCATCTATTATTTACTGAAGTATTAACTACTCATACTGTGGTTAATGTGATTGCACAGCTGAAACTTGATGGCCACATGAAGGAAAAAAAGTTTTCTTCACAAATGTCTCCATAGTGAAGAAAGAATCCAAAAATAAAGACAATTCTTGATGAATTGGAGTAAATGGAGGCTGTGTTTAACAACAGCAAAACTACTTTAAAACATTTGTTTACAGACTTTCACACAACTTGAGCATACTCACACACGGACAGGTAACACACCTGGGAAAGTACATGCGTTTGATAAATGTGGTAAATGGGATGCACTTTTAAATGCACATGTATGCCCCGGCACCGCTGCTCATATGCAGAAATGTTTTCAATAGTATGGTTTTAGCAAAAATGCATGTATTTGGAATGTACACAAGTCGGAGAGATTTTCCTCAAGAGCTTTCTACCACAAAGTGATCTCTGGGTTAAGGTTAAGAAAACAAGTTGTGGTTTTAAATGGAATAGATTTCTATCAGAGAGGGCTTTTTTGGAGAAGCCTACAAGGAAAATTCTCCCATGTGTTGTGGAAGTACTGAGCATTGACTGGATAAATGACACTTGGGTTATACTGCAGGAGTTGTCTGAGAGTTTGTATTTCAATATGGCCCCTCTTTACTTCAATTAATCAAGAATTTTCTCCATTTTTGTTGTTTGTTTACCATGGAGCATGTGAGAAAAACGTTCTCTGCAGGAATTAACACAGGGTGTGTAATTTAAATACAAATGATGTTTTGTGGGTGTAGTATTCCTTTATTGCAGGGGTGTCAAACATACGAACCGCCAAAGCGTCTAATCCGGCCCTCTAGATGACTTAACACACAATGTTGATGCTCATGAAGGCTGAGAGGTTTCAGGAGCAGTTTAAACCGTGAGCAGAGACTTCATGTAAAAGAGGCTTTTTCCACTCTGACCAGAATAGAGCTCTCTGACATAACAATGAATATTTTCTATGGTCATTTTTAAAGACATTGAACATTGATATCACAAGCTGTTCATCATTTGTTTTGTATATGAACGAATGTTTTCAGAGTGGACGTCTTCACCATTAAAAAAAAGTTTACATTTAAAGATTATTATGCAGTGGTTTCACTGGTCCAGCCAACTTGGCCCATGAACTAAAATAAGTTTGACACCCCTGCTTTAATCTGTACTTGTAAAAAACAAGGAAGAAAAGACAGTCATCCCTCACCTGTTCTTCTGAACCCAGCACCCTAGCTTGTCTTTGCAGGATGGCGGGAGTCCCTTAAGATCCCTCATTTCCTCCCAAACAAGGGTGGGAGCTCTCAGTGGCAGGCGGTAGATCTGCAAATTACAGCACAGATATAATCACAAACAGCTGACTAACCTGCTTCAAGTTTTATATTTGAAAACATATTTGGGAATGTCAAGAAATTTGCTCCATGTGAGACACAATTTGTACCCTGTTTGTGTTCCCCCTGGCGTGATGACCTCCAAATAAGTAGAGTACTCCATCAACACACACCCCGCAGCTGCCTGACATGGACGTGTGCAGGTTGCCACCGGCTACGTGCTTTGCCCTGTGAAGATTCAAGTTTTTTTGTCTATTTTTGGTGCAAATAAGGTACATTTAGCGCTGACGACTATGGCATAAATATGCAACTTAAATGTAAGAGCTATTACCAAACTCCTGACTCCATGTTGTACGTCCAGATCTCATTTCTCGGCAGGTACAAGTCGAAGAATCCGTGGTTTTGAGAATTCTTGTACAGAGGGAGAATAACGTGATGTAAATAAATATAAAGACTGTAGCAGAAATGTGGTTTACCTAATAAAGTCCTTACCTTGTATCCACCCCACACATACATAATATTTCTGTCCACCACTGCTATATGACCACTGCGCTCAGCTGGGGTATCCAGCTCAAACGACTCAGATGCCTCAGTGTCCAAGGGCTGTTCATCCTCCACCTCCTCCTCCTCATCTTCCTCGTCCTCATCCATGTCGTCATTCACCATCCAAGCAAACACTCCGTCATCTTCATCCCTGTCAGAGTCGTTGTCATCCTCTCTGGCTGGCACATCCCCCATGTCTTCCTCCATCTCTGCCATTCTCTCTGCCATGTCAGTCTCTGCTGTCTCCTGCCAGGACAGGAAGCAATAAAGAGATATCATCTAGGTTAGAGCTGAGAGGATTATTCGATTAACTGATTAGCTATTTCTTTTTCAATAATCTAATTAAAAAGGGAAACAGAAAACGACCCACATATAAAGCAATGGATGTCAGATACTGATGTTTCAGCTAACATTAGTGATAACAGAGTAGGCACAACATCGGCCTATTTTTTCCTGTAAGTTCAACAGTCTCTATTAAAGTTAGATGCGCACCTTCGACTCTTTTAATCCACTTTTACTCACTTTGTTAGCGAGAACATATCTGATTTGGGGCAACGACGTTAGCTGGCAGCACGATTACTGCTGACCTACTTTGCTAGCTTAACTATTTAGGTTACACCAACGTTAGCTGTTAGCTTAGCTTTTGTCTCAGAGAGGAAACTAACTCAAGGTCCAAATTAACCGATAATTTATTTAATGTCGTAAACTAGTCACTTGGCTGGTCACAGCGGGCCGAGCAGGTTAACAGCTGTTCGTCAGTTAACGTTAGTCAGTTAGCTCAGGACCTTTGTAAACTCGAAAACACAAAACCTTTAACCACTCGGTGTATGAAAATGCTAAATAAATGCATTGGCTATCAAAGCTGACCTACACGGACCTGCTGTTGTGGTAAAAATGATTTGCACCCACCTTTACCTTGTGCTGTCAGAGGTTACTTTATCCTGCAAAATTCAAAAACACTACGCCATGTATTTGAGGTCATCACAAGCATTCTGGGGGCACGACCGGAAGTTGTCGGCATCGACGATCCGCCATCTTGATAAGGTCGGAAACAAACAAACAAACAAACAAAAAAAAAAAGATAAAATAAAATAAATTAATTAGTATTGATTAATTCTTTATTTAAACAACACAAAAATAATTATTTTGGCAGATATATAGATGATGAAAGGCTGTGTTGGGGGGAATGCATATTTATTTTGTAATGGTGGTACTTGGACTGTCAATAAACTGGGTTTATTAGTTATTTATTTAATTGGGTGGGAAATAGCCGAGGGATAGTTGCATATTAGCTGTAAACACATTTGGGAAGTTCTTGAAATAATATACGAGTTAGAAGAAGAAATGTAAGAAAGGGGTAGGGACGGTAAATTTTACCTCTACCTACTTCTTTTTGGACACTTATCTTTGTCTTGTTTGTTTTGATTATTTATTTTGTTTTTTGTTTGAAATAAAGTCATTCATTCATTCACAGTGTAAAAAGGACTAGTGCACAGTTAAGAGTATACAAACACAACAATAACAGAGAGCCGGAGGATATGATACCACAAAAAGATATTATAAGATATACAGATGTCAAGTGTCTTAATAGCCTTTTTGAGAGCAGTTTCATGCACCAACATGAGATTTATTATTGATAAACTATCATGTATGGATAAAATACTTTGCCAGAATCTTTACCACGTTAATTATAAATAAAATTTTGTCTTCATTTTTTGGGTACTTGATGAAACCTCATTAATACCAATTATTCATTTCATTCATTTTCTTTTTTTCATTTTTCTTAAATTTAGCAGTGGAGCTCAGTGTATGCAGGTGTCGATTACATACAACACAACTAATACACAAACAGCGTCACTCCATCATCACAAAAAATAATAATGTAAAATCTTTAGAGATATAGTTCATGATATATCTGCAAAAGTCCTTTCAGAGTTTCTTGGTGTGAGAGCAACGCCAGAAAAAGTGTAGTTACTTGCAAATATGAAGAATAAAAATTCGGATTTAGCAAATGAATGCAAAAACATCTGTCTACTTCAAAGGCATGCTAGATTGCTCAAGGTATTCATTGTCATTGTGCAAATAAAGACGTCAAAATGTTCAGTTCAAAGAATAAAACCTTTATTATTCACCACAGAACATACAAACATACATACAAAATAAAACTACAGGGATTTGATCACAAATCCATTTTAAACATACAGTATCATACAGGAGCAATGTACAAAATAAGTGAAATGGATCCACCTGTGAATCCATTTTTTTTCTTTAGAGTCCTTGAAGTTTGCTGTGAAAAACACAAGAGCACAACTGGTTAGTTTGAGCATTAGCGATGGTTTAAACTAGTCATTTGTAGTGAATAATGGTGAGCAAAGTGAAACCTAAAGAACACATCCTACCTGTCCTCGACAGCTCTGTTGGATGGGTAGTACACCTTAAAAGTGAAGCCACTTCTTGGGAATGAGCCCTATTAAAAAAATGAATTTGAGATAATACTATGATATAACTTAAAAAACCCCATCATGCTTATTATTTTCTGTCAATTTTTAGAGCCCTCACGTAGGTTTCTCTGTTCCTTACCGGGTTGACGCAGAGACAGTCTGTGTTTTTGATGCTGAATGGGTCGTATTTATCTGCGAAGATGATGACATCAGGGACCGGGTAGACACGCATGGAGTAGTCATACGCCCAGAATACAGGACTCACATACAGGGGCAGTGGAGTCAAGTGGCCCTGGGACAGGATGGTCTTAACAAACTGGGGAGAGGAGGAGGAAAATGACAAGAGCATTTGTTTACAAAAATAGAACAACATTTCGCATTGTGTTATATTAAAAAAATTCAACCAGGCCATGTGGTTTACCAACGTCGTACCAAGAAGTCATTGCTTTTGAAGCGCTTATGATGACAAAATCTTAAAATACTATATACAAAGGCAAATAAAACCTTAGACGACGACTAATATATGTCTGTTTAATGAGGAAAAGCTCACTCAGCGTAAAGGCTTGTTCAGTGAAGCTGAAACTCACATGGTTTGGAATGTCAAGATTGTTACTGGGCAACCGGACGCAGTTCCTGCACATCTTGTTGACCAGGTCTTCCCTGATGATGACGATCTCCTGGCTGCAGTACTGGATCCTGACAGGAAAAACACAGCAGATCACTTTACGTTTCTAAGAACAGAGATACTGTCAAAAGTCCAGTTAACAATTTCTCAAGGCTTACAAATCCAATCAACCACCACACTACATTACAGATATTTGGACAATGAATTAAAGCCTCCTGTTTTACCTGCATGGGTTTGTAGTAAACACAGAAAACGGCACTCTCTGTCTGAACTCCTCTGTGATGTGATCTGCCAAGGGAGGCCTGAGGGAAACAGATTTATCCACATTTATCCAAACCACTGAATTAAACTGCCGTAATGATGTTAAAAAGCAGACGTCTATGTTTACCGTGGCAGGATGGTGCCTGGACCAGGGTCTTCAGGGCCGGGAACAAACACAAAGCGACAACTGCAGGACAAGGTAAAAAAAAAAAAATTAAAGCTCTAGTATTTTAAATAAAGAATTGTTTAAAGAATAAAGAATTGTTTGCATTCATTTTTACAACTTTGAAGTCTTTTTCTTTTCCTTTGTTGGTGCATTGAGTAGTGTGAAAACGTTGGAGTGTATTGTGTCACCTGCATGTATCCTCATGCATGAGTACAAGATAAACAAAGCAGCAACCAACTCGTAGAAAAACAGCTCCACAGCACTACTAGAGGTCAAAAACCTTGTTTCCGGAAACTTAGGAGTAAACAGAGCAGACTAGAGTAACAGTTCTCTCAGATCGTACCTGCTGTGAATGCTGGGGTATGAACATATAGCGTCAGCAAGAGCCTTCAATGACTCTAAAAAGAGAAAAAATAATTAGATTCTGAGATGTGTCCATTTGTGCCTTTATTACACACTGAGATCTAAACTCAGCACTATGTTATAAGCGATAATGACCCAAACGTCTCACCTTTGAGTGACTTGAGCTGTGTTTTTCCATACGGGGCAGAGGAGAAGTTACCACAAAAAATGAAACAGGTGGGAGGCATCGAAGCATAGCCTGTAGGACAAAAACGAACAAAGAAGCTAAATGTGATTGGTGGCTCATAAAAGGTATATTCTGGAATTTTAAATCTAAGACCGATGCAATAACAGACCTGAGAACATGATGTTGAGCTTTTCCATCACTTCAACACTGTCCAGCCACACGTCAGAAACAATCACAAACATGGCGTCTTCATTCTCCTCCTCCAGCTGCTTCAGCTTGGCTGAGGCCTTCACTGAAGTGGTGGATGGGCCGCCGAAGAAGTTCAGATTGCCGTAGTACGCCCTGGAAATACAGCAAAGATCATCAGTGAGTCACTGTTCTTTCACTTGAAGCTGTGTCCTTTATAAATAAAAACATTTCTTCAAAAGTTGAAGGGTAACTTTGGTATTTTTCAACCTGGACCCTATTTTACCACACTTGTGTCTGAGTGACTAACTGCTCCGCCCCTTTGTGATGGTCCAACAACCTGTCAGAGTAAGCATGGACCCCACACTGTAACTAACTGCACTCCCTGAATTTTTTGGAGAAATGAAACCGTGATTCCAGAGAGAAGCAGACAGAGGGGTCTACAGTCTGTGTTTGAATGATATATCCAGGATGTCAAACTGATTCAGCAGCAACAACAGGTTAAAAAGACAAAGATAGTTAGAAGCTAAAGCCGAACTATAGGCTACAGATCACAGTGTAAAAATGAACCACCACATCACTGCTGATCGCCACACAAGACAATGAATATAAAGGGAAACTTTGCTGATATTGATCCAGCTGTGTGGCATCACAGTGTGTGCAGATGAACGGTGCGCTTTTAGTGGACTTCAAATGACGGTGTGCATATACCCCAAGTGATAACATTGCAATCTTGTTTTGCAGCTGTCACGCTCAGTAGTGGACCAAGATCAAAAACTGTTGTTCCCGTCGGTAACTTAGACCTGGGAAAATAGGGTTTGGGTTTAGAAATACCAAGGTTGGTCGTTAAGTATCCTGTAAAAGGTACTTAATGCTGAACTTGAACCTGAAATACATATTTTTAAATCAACAGATATTGTAATTGGATACAGTCTGAATTCTTGGCAGTTGAGAAAAGAACATATGATAGTTGCCTTCACATTACTTCAGTGACATTTTCACTGCATACCAGCAGGATAAAACAACTTAACAGACGTGACACTTTACTTCACCTCGTGTAATGTTACCAGGTAAAAAGCCACAGACTTCAGGCCTTTGCACACTGATGCCATTTTTTTACATCCTAAATTGTTGTACGTCTAAAATGGATATGACCTCATGTTCTGTCACGTTTGCACAGAGTCCGAAACTTTCGTCTTCCACAAAATTTTTTGCAACAGGTTCGATTTTCTGTGTTTTAAGCATCTGTCAGAAGCCTTTAGAGAGCTGTTTGACCAATGACCTAGAATCAGTGAAGCCAACGTAAGGTTTCACATATCGCTACACTGACAGCTCAATACCTTAGCTTGCGATGAAAGTTTGTCTAAACACTATTTTTACAATCCACTGACCTTGTGCTTGCCGACGGCTCTGTCGGTGGAAACCCGAAACCATTGACATGGAAAACCGAGTCCTCGTACCAACCTACAGGACAGAGGGCAAATCTTAACCTCTAATAATGCATGTAATAGTACTTTGTTTTAATCTTTTTTTTCCCACATTTTCTTTACTAGAGTTGTAGTAATAGTGGTTATCTTACCCTCTGCCAGCACAAAGCAGGACTCTGTATACAGGCCGTTATGAAACTGGTGAGAACCTAGTTAAGGAATACACCCACTTTAAAGGCAACACAATGCTGTAAAATATAAAGTAGTTTATGTTGAAGAGCTCCAACCAACAAATAAAAGGATATTGCTTTGGACATGTCCAGCTGTACCGTTCCACTCGGGTCCTCCAGGTAAAATTTACCCTTAAAAGAATAAGAAATGTTTAAGAAACCAGATGGAATATTTAAATTGTACAGAAGAGTGGGCAGGAAAGCCTCTGAGAACTTTTCATCACCAACTCACTTCTTTCAGTTGTGTGACCATCCCGAGCACAATCACCTCTCCAAGTTTAGCTGTGCTGCCGAGCAGTGCTTCAATTGTCTTGAGCTGGAGAAGACAAATAACAAAAAAAGGCTATCTGTCAGTCAAATGCAAGCCAATAAGATGTTTTATTTTCAATGTGCTTTAAGATTTGTTACCTGAAATTTGTTCTGACCCTCCTCAACAGCGGCTCCTATTGCAGGCGGGGTGAAGAGCTGGTGCCGATGTATACGCTACAAGAAATATGTCTGTATAAATAAAACATGCAAGCTACACATACAGGGTCAGTTCCCCAGTCTGCCAATTGGATAATGACCAGAGCTCACTGACTTGTTGTAAGATGGTGTAGCGCTCCCTGAAGAGTTCAGCTTTGTCTTTGGCCAGACCACACAGACTGGGCACCGGATGACTCGTCATATTGATGCTGAATGAAATAACCAAAATGAAAACTTTTAAAACTTTGACTGCAGCAGGTGTAAGTGTAAACTGGGTCAAACAACAGCAGCAATAATTTGGGATTCACTCTGACACAAATAAGAAAGAAGCTGTCTTTTTACTCACGGTACAAACTTCTTCCTCTCCACACTGTAAATGTATCTGGGCACATCAAAAGCTCCAATGATGTTGAAGACATTATCTCTGGAAGAAAGTTAAACAACCTTTAACTACAGCTATTCAACCCAGCAAAATGTAGTTTGTTGTGTAAAAGCTGCATTATGATTGGCTAATTTAAAATAAAATGCTTACATGGTTTCATCACAAGACTGAGTGCAATCCTGAACAGCACTCTCCACCACAGACAGCTCGATCATACTGGAGGACACTGTTGGAAAACAAAACTGTGGTCACATCCTGCAAGTTGGGATGCGCTAGATTGTATTTTTTGCTGATATCCAATAACAACTTATTTGGCTGATAACCGATACCGATAGATACATCCACTTTTCCCCCACCTAATTTTAGTAATCACCAAGTCTCTTCTGTAGTGGAATTAACACCATATTATGCATGCAAAATAAGAAAAAAACGTGTTGGCTGATTCATTTTAAAGCCGATACTGGACCATACCCATGATGTGCAGATATTATTGTGCATCCCTACCTGCAAACATGCTTTAGGAAAACACAGAAACACATCAGGTGCTGCATACAGCAGATTGTGCTCTAAACACAATAATCTGCAGAGACACTCACATGGTTGCTTTTCCACTGCATCCAGGACCTTATCAATAATATCATCCAGTTCAGAGGCATCGACAGACTCCAGGACCTCCACCAGGTATCTGCTGGCTTCACTAGAGATCGCATAAAACAAGAAAACATATGTTATTACTATTTCTTCCTTTTGATTGCCGATATAAAAGTAGAAAAAGCTTAACTTCCTTCAGAAAATGCAACTTCAACTTAACAAAAATATAACTGGAAATATTTCGCATTTCTACACTTCTGAAAGATTTTCCTTTTGATGAGGGCTGGGGACAGGGGTTTTGGAAACAATACAAACAGGCTGAAATGTTTTAAAATGTAAACTGTTTGCATGTTAGACACAGTCATGTAACAAAATTAAGGAAGAAGAAGCAATAGCGGCTGGCTTTGGGCCACCAAAACAGCTTCAATGCTCCTTGACATTGTTTGTATGAGTCTCTGACACTCTACAAAGGGATGAACATTATTCTTGCAAAAGATAGTCCCTCATTTGGTATTTTGATGATGATGATGACGATGATGGTGGAGGGCACACTACCAGATATCCCATAGCTGTTCACCTGAGTTGGTTCTCATCATTTTCATACTCATCTGGCCTCTCAGTGACCCCATGTGCCCTGTGGATGTTGGTACTGTCATCCAACCCGTCTACAGTATACAACAATTTACATTTAAGCTGGAGCATTCAAGGATTTGAAGTGTCACCTTAAGGGTGAGCACTGAAAGGAGTTGAGTTGACAGGTGATTTCAGTTTGACTTCAAGTAAAGTGCTGTGAGAACAAAAACAGTAGAGAGCGGTTAAATGCTCAGTGTAACGTGAAGCGAGTAAAGATACCAACGTTACCGGATATCACCTAGCTTCAGTGGAGTAACGTTACAAAAAATTAGGAAAACATGGAAATCTAAACATATACCGTTACATACCCACAGCCTGCATCGCGTTATTACCAGTTGCCAGCAGCATAAAATTATTTAGAAAATATGCGCCGCGTCCACCAGACTATCGCTGGCTGGGAGCTGACAGATGATGTTAAATTACATGTTGTGTTCGCTCTGTTTCTTCAAGACTGACGTGTCAAAGTTAGCTTAAAAACATTTACCAAAGTTAACACAGTATTAAAATACATACGGTCGTAGTATAAGTCCCCGCATCTTGAAGCCAGCGGACACTTTTGTCTTTATCTTCCGAGCGACTTCCATGATTGTTACAGTCCCACTCAAGATTTGGCGCTAAATGTCAACTTCCGTATGTATTTCGTCACTTCCGCTGAAGAAAAACACAAGCAAAAGAAACGCAGCAGCACAAACCAATTATTTTTAAAGCCATAACATTTTTTGTTTAAGTTACTTGAACATTCAACGTTACAAATCTCCTCCTACATGACTTTTTATCTTGTCAAATTCCCCCGCGTCATTGTATTATTGCATTTTGGCTCTGTGACGCTTTCAATATAGTTAAAAAAATCTATAAAATGTTATTGCGTTATTATGTTATTTACATCACCATCATTATTATTAATATTATTATTATTATTACAACTACTGCTGCTGCTCCTTTTTATCGTATTGTATTAGAATAGCAATGGTAACATTCAGCATGACAGTGGTCATGTAAGGGGATTTTATTTATGACAAGAGGACCGGAAGTAGATTTTTTTCTGATTTTATTATGGTTTTAACACAGGTAGGATGATTTTTTTTTTTTTTTTTTTAAAGGTGCGTGCTGCATACTTTATTACGTCACGTTTACTTATTTTCTTTTATTATTATATTATCATTATTTATTTTATGATACACACAGATTCCATCCATCCATCTTTCTTTATTTATTTCTGTCTATTTTATTAGTTGTTTAGTTGTTCTCTATTCTACTGACATGAACACACTGCATTTGTAGCCGGACTAGAAATAGGCTGGTGGACTTTTATGATTGATTTTTTTAAAATTAATTTATTAATCTTTTTTTTTTAGATTTGTATTTTTATTTTTATTTATTTTATTTCTCCTCAACAATATGTTTTACAAACAGAATGTTGAGCTCGCGTCATCAGCATGGTCTTACCAGGCTACAAAGACCCACCCTGCCTTTATATCTATAGCAGCCAGGCGTGTGTTCCACATTTGAGAGGTGCAGCTCTGTACAGATAACCTAGTTGTGGTGGGGGGAAAAAGAAGAAAACTGCTGTCGGCCTATGTAATATATAATTTAAAAAAAAAAGCTTTACATGATTTACATGATGCAGGAATTCAGAGTGACCTACCCAAAAGGAAAATTGATAGATAATATATAATTTATAATAGCACATAGGCCTACTCATTTCATATAAACAGATGACAGATGCTGCCAGTGAAGATGTCTGTCCTTCCAGTGATGAAATCTGGTTATATGACTATGAGCCAGGTGTATGGTAGGAATACTGAATATGTTTAAATTCAAAATATAGCTACTTCATGTCAAGAGAAAGAACAGTGATGCTTGTTTTCCCTGTTACACTCATTTCCTCTTTTTGAATCTGGTTATTTTCAGGCTTTTGTAACAAACTTTGTTAGGAATGATAACTACATGCTCTTAACTGCCTTCTGCCTTGTTGTTGCTGCGGGCTGTGTCATTACTGGACCTGGGTAGTTGAACCACATTTTTCCTTATTTTGAAGGAAACAGTTGAACATGACAGGGGAAGTCCCTCCGTCTGTGCCTGGGACAGTGCAGCTGCTCGCTGAGTGGATACAAGCACAAATTTGGAGGTGGAGAAACCAATCAGGTGAGGCCAGGTGGGCTTCTGATTGTTCAGGCACTGTATTTGAAGCTATAAGCTTTTTTTTTTCGCAACACTCCAGGCACTGACCACAAAGCCTCACACCAAACCAGCAACACCTCACACAGCGAACAGCTCTTGTAATTCCCAAATGAAGAGTGATAGTCACTGCCTAGAGGGGTTGCCAGTTACACATATCACTAGAAAATCAAGGATACACATCAACTGCATTGTCTGTGTCACAGACCAATTATGAGACAATGGGCCCCAGGCACAGATATGTAAAAGGCCCCACCACCTTTTTCTACACAGACACACAGACTTTGTGTTGGTTTTTGTTATGCATCTTTATGTGGGTTAGTTTCTCTGTGGTCATTGGTTTTTTGTGTCTCTTGTCAGTTATTTATCTGTCACCTTGTGGTTGTTTTGTGTCTTTTTGTGGTTATTTGTGTGTCTGCAGTTCCTTTGCATCACTCTGTGGTCATTATAAGTCTATTTTTGGTTGGTCTAACTCTTCATTGTCTTCTTAACAGCACCCCATTACGCTCTCAATGGCACAAGGTGGGCCAAACATCAGTCTCCCATCAACTAATGGCTACCACCGTCTCCAAAAGTCAACATCTCCAGCTTTAGGTCTTTAAAAGCTTTAAATTTAACTATCTGTAGACTCCCTGTACACTGCTTCACAAACTTGAATAAGAATGGAGTAAATGCAAAAGCCATGGGTGCTGCTGATTTGTTAGGAAACTCTAAATAAATATAATGAATATAACGTTGTTATTTCCTTTGGAGTGTTAGTACATTTTCTTTTCTTTTTTTCAATTCAATTTTTTTTTTTATTGATTTTGGTTAGGTAAGTACATGACAGATGAACAAAAATAAAGCTTTGACAAACAGGGTAACAGAGATTAATACAAGAGGGGGTATAGCACCAGTCCCAGTCGGCCAAAAGACAATCAAAATAACAAAATTAAATTAGAATAAATAAACACAATGAAGTTAATAGGGATACTAATTTAAAAAAGTCATATAGTTGACCGAGTCTTTTATTTTTGGGGGGGTTTAGTTCCTATTTTCATTAACACTTTCTTCTAAAATGCAATATTACAGACAAATTTTAGGTTATAAAGGATTTAAACTCCAAAGTAATCACCATAAAATGCACCAGAATCACTGTATACACTGTATATTACTATTACAACCAGTTTATGAGTCAGGACGCTTTTATTTTGGCAGGGAAGAGAACCAGAAGTTGCGTTTTATTTTGTAACCATGTTGACACAGCATACAGCAGTGGATCCAGAGTCGTGCACGGACAGTGTCTGACGGGGGAACGACTTTTCTTCGGTCAGCTGTGTTTTGGTGTCCACAACATGAGAAAAAAACTACGTGACAACTAAAAACGCACTGTAGCACGTGAGTATTATGTTTATACGTGTTTTTATTGCGATAAATGTTTGATATATGTCTGTACTGTGGACCGTTTGATCTGCCACTATGTAACGTTAGCCCTCCGGATATAATGACTAAGGCTTACAATTTGCTACAAATACCGTATTATTTACTATTATTAAACAACACTAAGGGTTTTTGGGAGCCTGTTTGTTTCCGCTCTGCTCGCAGTGTCACCGTTACTTCCCTTACAGTAGCTATAACACACAGCTGATACTGTAACACAGGTGACATTTTTAAGACAGATTTTTTTGCACATTTTAAGGCTCAAACGCAGTCCTCTGTTTCTATTTATAGCAGCCAGCCATGGATTCCGCATTTGCAAGGCACCGCTCGGAGCTGGTGGCCCGGGAGAGGAGCGGACACACGGCTGTGGTGGAGGACAGCCTGCTGTATGTGTGGGGAGGTTACATGGTGAGGAAAACAAACACACAAACATTACCAAACCAGCCGTTAAACGTGTTTCCCATTCCGTTAAAACGAAACTGCACAAAATAGCATGCTAATACGGTTTAACACACAACTGCAACACCCTAATAATAAACATGTTTTCTCCACAGTCAGTTGCTGATGATGAAGTTTTCCTGCCCAATGATGAAATCTGGGTGTATGACTTACAACAAGGTGTATGGTAAGAATATGAAATAAATTCCAAATGTGCCTGTTTGGTTAAAACAAAGAATATTAAGTCATGTTTTATGATATTCACATGCTGATGCTTAAAAGGTCCAGTGTGCAGGATGCAGTGGCATCAAGCAGTGAGGTTGCAACATCACAACCAATGAAACTTCTATGTGCAAAGCCAGGGGCGTAAATATAGACATCGCAGGCAGTGCTGGTGCCCTGGAGCTTGTGGGGTGGAGGAGCCTGTGGAGACAGCGGCTGGAGCCTATCCCAGCCTACACTGGGCGAGAGGCGGGTACACCCTGGACAGGTTGTCAGACGTCAGACTATAGCCCTTTTTAGATAGGAATTGTGCAAATTTGCAGGAAAGCCCAGTCAATCTTTTTTCAGCATTAGCAGTATAAAAACAAAATTGAGGAGTGCAGCGAAATGCCGCCTGCCTACTTTTGTTTATACAGAATGCCCCTTTTTGGGGGCAATGGGGGTCGTGAGCAAGTAGCAAAAGTTGTAGCTCAGCGTGTGATGTAACTAATGACTTGCGCCCTGCTCCAAAGGAAGCCGCAGCTGGTCAGTCCTTTGACAATTCTCTCATATGTTGGCCCGTCATTCACTGTTCCCGTCATTTGATGGTTAATGGCCTCATCGTTTGCGAGGGCAAGGAGGGCGCACAATTCTTTGTCTCCCCAGTTGCTCATCTTTACAGTGTCTGTCAGGTTTGCGTTTCCCTCTTGCTACTAGCTGTTTTCTGTTTATCCACCCCCAGTGGGTCGCATGTGCGGCGTCTTCAACAGCTCCTCCCACAAGTCATCAACAGCCCCTCCTGTGGCAGAAGGGAGCTTCGGTCTGTTTAAACTAAAAGGGCTCCGCCAATACGTTTACGTTTACGCAGCGGAAAATTGGGCACCTCGGATCAACTCGCCAATCCGGCTCTGTGTGTCTAAACGCCCGCCGTCCCCGTTTATCCACGCTAGATGCAAAAATGCCAACTGCTATATCTACAGCCAGTGTTTGGTTTGTCCGTTCTGGGCTATGGTAGTAACAACATGGTGGAGTTCCTGAAAGAGGACCCGCTCAGTATGTAGACATACATGGCTTATTCTAAGTTAATGAAAATACAATACAATACAATGCGATACCTAGTTTCAGGTGATTAGAAAATTATAATATAGTTATGAATATCATATTCAATTTTGCACTGGAATTTACAATGGGATATTATGTAGCTTCTTCACACAAAGAGCACAGGCGATCTGGACAATTACTGGGAATTACCAGAATAATAACACAATATTGAACACACATACTTTAAAGTAGTATATTTAATTCCATTTCATCACAACATATCGTCATGCATGTTTTGTTTTAGTGTCCTGCCATCCCATCAGACTGTTTGCTTGGTTTTCCTGAGCCGTCCTTAAGGTATTGTGCATGTGGGGTCTATCGTCTGCCTGATTTTGTGTGAACAAAAAAAAAAATCCTACACACTGGACCTTTATGACACAGCCCAGTCATTTCACATTATCCTGTGTTTGGATTGACAGCCACTCGCCTGGAGCTGCTGTCTGCTGTCTAGACGTTGTTGTAAATTGTGCCATGACTTAAGAGACCGTAAGAAGTTTATCCACTATTTTTTATCTTGCTTTGAAGGGAAGTGTTTCACATGTCAGGGGAAGTCCCTCCTGCTATGTCTGGGACCTGCAGCTGCTCTGTGAATGGACACATGTACATATTTGGAGGTTGTGATGACGATGGACAGACCAATCAGGTGAGGCTGATAACTAAATTCATATGGTTTTTGTGTAGTTAAAAAAAAAAATACTATGAACCCCGAAGTATGTGTAAAATCTCCTTGGGGTGTGAGTACATAATGAATGAATAAGTAAACACACCTAAAAGGTCACATCTTAGACTGAGCAGAGTTGACATGAAGAAGTGATCAGTGTTTGACTTCAAACAGATCTATTGTGTCAACCTGACAGACGGTAAATACACGTGGAAGAAGATCATACATGAGATCGGTTCGGCTCCCTCTCCTCGAGACAAACTGTCCTGCTGGGTTTACAATGGAAGGTAAGCACCATGAATCTTAACTGGCTGCTGTTTCCAGCACTTTGTTACTGCATGTTTCACCATGGGCAAGTTTGACCTTCATGAAGTACTGCATCACTATTACTGGTCAAAACAAGTTTGGAGTGTTGGACACTCTTTATAGGATCTGATAGTGTGTTCTATGACTTCTGTTTTCATATTTTTTCCGCCTGACATTTGTTGAATGCTACTGATGGTTTGGCGCGTGGGTTTATTTTGATGAAAGAAAAAGAGAGGCTGTCGGCGCACTGACATTTTCAAGCAGTTAACCCGACATTGGAGGTCAAAACGTTGCACTAATAGAAACATGGGAGCATGACATTTTCAGCGTGCAGGCAGCCTCTCCTCTCCCTCTGTTGCTCTGTCTGTCTGGTGTTGGATGTGCTCACCACTGATTTTATTCTGTTACCATATTCTACATTCAGTAAATTATAAGACATAATCTTCAACTGAATTTGTTTTTCTATTTGAGTTGCAATGACTACATTTCCAAATGGTAATTTGTAGGTTTTAACCTTGTTTTAAAGGAACAGTGTGTAAGATTAAAAGGGGATTTTGTGGCATCTAGCCACGTAGACTGCAGATTGCAACATCCTTAAACATCTCCAAGTTAGGATTCCTTGAGTGTTTTTGTTCAGGTTTTGACCAGGAGCTTAATTATCTGCAGACCTCTTCAATAATATATGTTCCTAAGCATGTGTCAAAGTGTCTCCCATCAAGTCTGTATTTATAGATCAGAGCTTTTCTGTAGGAAGTGACATACTCCTCTTTCAGGCCTTGATTTGTGTGTACGCAATGTTTATAAATGAGACCCCAGATGATTAAAAGCAGTAAAAACACTGAATAAATCATGTTACAAATCAGTGTTTCCTCTATGCTATTCAACACATCGCAGACAAGCTACCAACCCAGTACCTGCTAATGTGTGCCCACCTATTTTCTCTAATAACCTAATGTGTGCTCACCTTTTAAGCAGTCCAGACGAGACAAATTATCTGTAGTTGTCCTCTCATTTCCAAAACAAACACAGCTGGTGATTTCAAGTGATTAAACACTGAATAAAGCAGTTTCAAATATTGAATAACACATTTTCCAACGCTTTTTGGCAGGTCAGAGATGGGCGGCACACTCACCAAATGCTAATGTGTGCTCACCTTTTGTCTTTGTTAAATTAAGATCCAGACGTTCAGGAGGTTTTTTCCAGGAGCCAAATTATCTGCAGAGGTGTCGGCCTCTCCAAAACAAAGACACCTGGTGATTTTAACCACTAAAAACATTGAATAAACAGTGTCTCGTTAAAAAAAGTGTTTTTTTTTCTGATGCTTGTTGTGGATGAGGACGAATGGCCCTATCAAGAGCCAGTGTTTGGTTTGTCCATTCTGGGCTACTCTAGAAACTACTCAAGCTACTCGCTGGTGATCTTTCTAGATGAGGACCTGCTCCCTATGTAGAAATAAATGGCTCATTCTGAGGAAATGAAAGCCTGATGTTAATTTCCAGGTGATTATACACCAAAGAAAACATACGCACTGTATCATATTCCACTTCTTTTAATATATCCCTCTAAATCCTGCGCACTGGACCTTAAGAAATACACCTGCAAAGAAAAACACATCCTACACTGAGCTCCGAAAACCACAAGGTTTTACATCTGCTTGTGGTTAATTAATAAAAGCTAATTCTACATTCTTCGCTTGCATGACAGTAACTGTGATAATCTTTGTTTAATATTCTCCAGGATCATCTACTTTGGAGGATATGGTCACAAACTACTGAACAATATTGACAGCAGGAGAAGAAGCTTCATTGTAGATGAAACATCATGGGTAATGTTTTTATTGACTATAAGTTTGTCACTGGTGTCCGTACATGTTTGCTATCCCAAGAGTGCAGCTTAGGAATTGAACTTTTTAGAAACGCATATTTGGTAGTTCGAGGGATCTAAGTTCTGAAATGCATCATGCCTTCATATAAATGAGAATCATCTTATGTTAAAATTTTGTTTTCAGGTGGGGGATCTCTTCTGGGGATGGAACAATGAGGTTCATATATTCGACCCTACAGAAGTCAGTTGGAGTGAACCACAAACCCATGTAAGCCAGTTAAGAGTGTGATTCTTGGAAATCTGTGGAGACAATTTCAAAATTCGCAGATTATTTTACAGTTTTTGTGTTTTTGTTTTGGGATTCATTTGCAGGGCCGTGCTCCAGCCCCCAGGGCCGCCCATGCCAGTGCCACAATGGGATGCAGGGATACGTTTGTGGAGGCAGAGTCATGGTGAGAGCTCGGCGTGGTTGTCACTTCACCTCACATTTTCATAAGCAGATGACAAGTTGTCTTCAGTAGCAGCAGGAAGATGATAGCAGTCTGCCATTAGTAACTCAAGCTCCTCTTCTTTCAAATGCAGGAAACCAGGACGAATGACATTCACTGCCTAGACTTTCAATCATGGACGTGGTCAGAAATGTACGTACAAATGGCTTTTATTTCCTAATCATTCATATTTAAAGCAGCCCAATTATAGACTATTTATAAAGATGGACGATGTGTCTCCACCTCCTCCCTCTGTACAAAAATGAAGCCAAAATGTCCCAGAAAGTGGTGCTGCCATCTTGTGCTGGTGGTGTTATTAGAGCCTGGTTTGCACAACTGTGACCGGCTGGTGGAGGCAATGTAAGAGTTTCAGCCTATACACCCACCTCAATTGCGAGTCAATAGCCCTTTGACACAGATCCCGCGATAGGGACGCAGTGAAGATCCTTTATGCAGCCTTTGCTTTTTTGTACAGAACCAAACAATGGGGGCATAATGCTGCCCCAGTGTGGGATTTTCGACAGCAAGAGGCGTGATGGGTATGACAAGTAACACAACAGCGTCGGCCTCTAGTGTGACATACAACAATGCATCGGCAGCACTTTCTAATCAATAGCAATGGCATAACATGGCAGTAACAATCATGCGCTGTCCCTGTGTTATGGCGGTTGATCTCATCCTTTGCTCGGAGGGAAGGAGTTCCCTGACCTCATTGTCTCCCCAATTTGCTGACATTTTTGGTTGCTGTTTGTCATCGAGTTAGCTGCTAACTGCTGTCAGCTGCTATTTAAATCTCTTGGCTGTGGGTTACACACATAACACCATGTCAAAATGCGGTACCAGTCCTGTCCTGTCGGCTCTCCCTTTTACACAGGTATAGATTTGGTGCCATTACTACCTCTGCTGCCTGCTTAAAGGCGAGACCACTCTGTTCCCCCGATTCATGGTTGTACTTTTTATACCGAATTGCGAGGCAGAATAACGTCAGATTCCTGCCTTGAAGTATAAAAAGGACTATTCACAGCATAATCATGATGCCACACCCCCTTTTTATACCATCCAACAACTAATTTAAACCAAGCTTATCAGAAAATACAAACACTTGAACAAACATTAGCGTGATAAGAACTACCTAAAAAGACAGAAACCATCTTTGGGAAAAATTTATTTGACGTCTAGTTTGAGCTTTAGTTTGGCCCATCTTCTGTTCAGAAACATGGATCGAAATGATTTGGCTTTACTTTTTGTCTTGCCGTCCATCTTTACAGACAGTTTATGGGCCTTATCGTTTGCAGGGTTTGTGTTTGACAGCATTTTATAAAATATGTTTTCCAGAATCCCAACGTCCACCTCTCCAGTGGGCAGATCGTGGCATACGCTCACAGCAGTATCAGACAACACCTTGTTCCTGTTCGGAGGCCTCAGTGTAGACTGCAAACCAATGAGTAAGAAAATGTACCCAAAATGTACTTCTTTTCTTTGTTCCTGTTGTCATTTTATGTTCTTTAACTGTTTTCTTGTCAGTAACATTTTTCTCTCAATCAGGTGATGGGTGGTTGCTGGATGTGGAGTCAAAGAATTGGCGAGAAGTCGAACATCCCTATAAGGATAAGCCAAGGTAGTGATTTATGAATATTTGCAAATTGTAGGTTAGGAGTTACAAGTTACAGATTCTACATTTATTACTCTGTTCAAGCATTAGAGAGTGTTACTGTAAATTGTGAGCAGATTTTAAATAGCATCTTTTCTCCCATTTAAGGTTGTGGCACACAGCGACTCTAAGCAAAGACTCTGATGTGATTGTGTTTGGTGGAAGTTGTGACTACATCCTCCTTGTCGACACTGTAAGTATCGCAGAGACACTTCAGAACAGGGCTTCCCAAAGTGGAGCCAGTGGGCCAGAGTTGGCCCGTCATAAATTTCAATTTGACCAGCCACATATTTCTAGCAAAAGCATTCAATTTAATTTAAAAATGATATACTGTTTTTGCGGTTTAATTTTACACTAAGTAAAATGATCTTTCAAAATGCAGGATTCTGAATTATTAGTAATTGTTTTCACAGTCTGAGCATGGTGGGCAGAGTGACACTTTACACAGGAAGTACACAGCATTTTACTTATTTTTGCTACCATAAATGTTTTACATAGACAATGAGATTGGGAGGAGAGTCTTGAAAGTGTGCAGAAATGTTCAATTAACTCCAAACACAATCTGATACAATTCACAACAGTGCATCGGCTATATTACTCCAAAGACAGATTGCATAAGATTTCCCCTGATGTTTGCTCCCTCTGTAGAAGGTGTGAAGAGGCAGTCGGGACTTAAACACATTCTGATTGGACATGTTGGAAGTTGTTTTCTTATTTGAAGAGTGAAATTGAATGTTTCCTCAAAGCAGTGGATCCCAACTCATGGGTCGCAGTCCAAAAGTGGGTCGCGGGTCCATTCTGAATGGTCCACAAGTGACTTGCAAACATGTCTAGTATGTAAAAAAAACACACTTCATTTTTAAGTACAGTGAATTTCTGGCACAGAGTTTTTATTTTGAAGTGCTGTTTCCTACTTGACAGAGACCGCAAACTATCTCAATGACATGGCCAAACACGAGTATGATGCTGAATATTTTAAACTGTGTGGACCTTGAACTAATGACTAAGGAGAAATCTGGATCCCGTGGCTGGACCAGTTGGGAACCACTGCTCCACAGCCTCTGAGAAGAACTGGGAACAAAACCCACTAGTTGCTGTCCTAGATGCCATGAGTGTGTTACCTAAGTCAGACAAGTATAAAACTGATTTTGGCAAGGAAACTTATTCTGTTTATATGGACGTCAGACTGTGCACCAGCATATGATATGTGGATAAGAGAGCTGATGAATGTATTGTTTTTTGAAAGGTTAAGGCTCTCTAATAAGACTCAAATAAAAATAAGTCAGAATTCAGATGCCCGTCCCAGAGAAGCTCAAGGATAGTGGATTTTAATGGACTGACAGTGAAACAGTTTACCCTTTAGCACTGTGTATTTTATTTTACTAGTTATGTTAAAGTCCTAGGACTTGTTCTTTGTCTTCTATATCCTCCTGAGACCTGAACCTTTGTTTGGTATGCATTTTTAATTTTTCCTAGCTATTTGGGATCAGTAGGACCCAATAAGTATAAAAACACCTCAACATTGTCAACAATAGTAATTAAGTCCCAATATCCTCAAACGAGAGGACAATGAAGTCCCAGTTTCTTTCAAGGAAAAACATTATTAATCATGAATAAACAAGTTTCAACCATAAAATGTGATCAGGTTTTGAACCTTGTCCACTTCTGTGTCGGGATCAGCTGCAGACTGACTTGGCAGAGATGGCTGCCATCTTGTTTTTACATGGATTAGTGTACTGTCCTCTTACTACCACTAGATGGCACAAAAAGTGTCCACGAACAAGGACAACAGGTCTAAGTTAAGTAGAATGAAGTATAAGATAAAGAAAGGCATGAATGTGATGTCCTTGTACGAGGACACGGGATCTCAGGTGGATATGTCAAAACACTTGAGGCTGAGTTGTTTAAGTGTATATTAAAAATCCTAAAATAAAGGTTTTAAAAAAAGAAACTCTTTTATATAGCGAGAAGAAGACTGTGCATAAAAATCTACCTTGGAATATGTCCATGTATTCCACTGGTTAACACCACAGTCATACATAGGATGCACGTCTGAATGTGCATTTCTTTCTCAAAGTAAATACTTTGTGCTGAATATATAAATCAAAATGGAACCAACAAAAATTGTATATTTCTTTTCAGGGTCACTGCAACGATGCACTTGTTTTCCAGACTCAGCCATATCCTCTGTTCAGGTATGTTTCATAAAACCATAAATGTTACTGAAATAATTTTATAAAAACAAGCACAGAAAGAAAATTAGAATAATTTTGGAGCACAAATAGACTCACACACAACAGATATGCTGATTTTTTTTGAATGGTGGCTGTTACATTTTAGTCTTAGAGCCCTGATAATGTGCATGCTAGCAAACTGGTTTTAGCCATCATTAATGACGGTAGTTGTGCTTGTGCCTCTCCTGTTATGGGAAGTAAAAATAACTGCTTTTAAAAACTTCTGTTTCTTTTTATACTAAATCAGTCTTGTCATGAGATGAACCCTTTCAGGTGTATCATCTCACTTCCAATTGTTATTTTTACTTTGATTATGCAATCTCTGTCCCAAATTAGAGCTGAGAAATAACAGACTGTTTTCCCTCTGACAGGATTTGTGAGGATTACATTGCGAAGAATGTGAGGAACTCAGAGATGCTCAGAAATCAGCTTCCTCTGCTGCCTCCCAAACTGCTGACAGCTGTACAGAGGAGGATGTCTTACTACAGGCCTTCAAAGAAGCAAAAATACTAGTTCAAAGAATGTGGAAGCTGCCAAAAACAGTGCATTATTGTACAATTTAATTTAAGTACTGTACTCCCTTTGGTGTGAACATACCTATCACACTGTGGGGTAGCATTTTTATTTATAAAAAATATTTTATGGTGTTACATTTTATTGTTTTAGAGATGCAGTTTTTATTTTGTACAGTCTGCCTGCTGAAATACTCTTAAACTGTTCATGTGAAGACTGTGATCATTAAATGGCACGTTGAACTGTTTTTGCCTGATGTGGATTATTAGACCAGTCAACCAAGTCAACACACACACACACACACACACACACACACACACACACACACACACACACACACACACACACCGATTCTCCCAGAGATTTCACACATGTTCACAAATAGCAATAACCAATTTTTATTTGCAGTATAAAATCAAATAAAAAAACTTTCAATCTACATTCCTGGCTGAAATCCACCTTTCGTTAAACACTGACAAATGCAGTGTTGACAAACAAATGTCCATTTATGTGTCCGTGCGCACAACTTCTCCGTTCAACCACTACGTGGCAGCAGGCTTTTATGTTTGAATGTGTCTGAAATGCAGCTGTGCCTGACTGAAAGCCTCTGTTGCCTCACATTCCTCCTTCATAAGGGTGGAAAAGTGCAGGAACTGTGGTCAGGAAGGAAACCTTAAATAAACAATCCAAGCTCATACCTTTGCTGCCACTTAGAAGAACTTTACACTGTGCTGCGTGCGCAAAACTGCTGGTGGAAAGTTATTTTTGCATATAGCATAGGCCACAAGAATGTGCCAGAGAAGAATATGTGTTCCCTCTTTACCTATTAACAGATGAGTTAAAGTAGAATAAGTAATGGGTAACATACAAGTAGGTGTGTGCTCTGTGGGAGGTCGCCAGCGTTGAGGGGGTGACAGTGACACCACTGCAGACAACAAACTGAAGAGGCTTCCTGGCATCTGTTCAAGTTGGTGTTATACCTGCGATTACACTGCTTCATGTTAAATAAGACTTGGGTGAACGCAAAAGCCTGGAGTGCAAACATATGTGTTAAATTCATCCTGGAAACCCTGCTCAAACACAGTGAATGTAGCCTTCCTTGGTAGCAGGAATTTGTCAAAAGAAACCCTGGTTCCCTTTCTTGTCTTAAAATATCTTCTGCACACTGCTGCACCCGACGAGGACAGCTGAATAGGACAGAAGCTTTGCTGCAGCGTTCCCAGCTGGGGGTCAACTAAACTCCCTCTCAATAGTGTCCATCAGCTCTTCTTCTGATCCATCGTACAGGATGACTGGCATGGTGAGAGAGGAGCTGTGGCAGCTGCCAAAAGTCCTGGGGAGAGTGGATGGAGAGAAATATCAGCACCATGGTGATAGAAACAGGAAAAATAAATCATACAAATCAACCCACAACAATCAGTTGATTAATTTCCAATATATATGATGCACTAAAGGGCCATCAAGGGCCAGTGGTAGGAAATACATTATGGTAATGGTGCTTAAGGCAAGTTATGGAAATGATTTCTTAGTTTTCACACACACACACACACACACACACACACACACACACACACACACACACCAGCAACAACAGACACTTGTTTGTTTCTGTCCTGCTTGCAGACATCTGACTAATCCCATCCACCCTGAGAATAATGGGCTGGTACTTCGATCCCTTTAAGGTGAATTTGATCTGGCCCTGCTCGGCTTTTACTACTCCACTGAGCACGGAAATGCATTATTTATCAGAGCTGTCTACTCACGATTGTTTCTCTGTTGTGGGAACAGCTTCCAACAAAGCCCCTCTTGTCAAAAAGCCTTGAGAGGAGGACTGACAGAAACCAGAGAGGGAAAGAGGAACACTTTAAGAAGTCTCCAGGATCATCATAGAATATTAATTAAAATCAATCACCATGTGCTATGAAATAAATATCACAAATAAAAGTCCTTACACTGTGTTGACTGGGGCACGCAGGTGAGTGTTTTTTAGAGTGTGTGAAAGCATCATTGCTCCTCTTGTTTACATCTCTTGATCCACCGTGTGAGCCACGTGGCTCCTCGGCTCGGGACCGATGAGCTGAGCTCAAGTCCTCCTCATCCTCTTGGCTAAAATGGCACAGTCCGTATGTTTTGGATCTGATGACCGTCTTCTTGGGAGGACTCTTCTTCACTGAAACTCTTCCTCGCTCCTCGTAATCAGCCAGAACCGTGTCCAGCTCTGCATCAATGTCATCGTCCTCCCTGGAGAAGTCAGAGTCGTGCCCCTCGCTGTGGCAGTCCGGCTGCGCACGGTTGCGCGCGTTGCGCAAAATCGCGTGGATTTTGAGCGGCTTGAATGGACGGTTGTCCTGTTTGGGTGAAGTGACACCAGCAGCTGTTTTGGTTACATTCACCTCGCTGACACACGCAGGTGCAACTTTCTTCCCTCGGCTTGTCCCGCTGCCCATGTCTGGTCTGCTGCTTTGGAAATCTACACGCAAAGTCCCATTTCCAAATTCCTTTCCAGGCACACTAAGAGCTCCAAGAGTTGAACATTAACCAAGTAAGATCCTTGGCAGCGTTTAAGGTCAGTTTTCAATCAGGGTTTACGGCTGCAAGACACGTCTCTGGCCGAAAATGAGCTCTAAAGGCCAAATTTCTTCAAAAATATTCCGCTACAGAACTGAAATGATCTCCATGTTCACAGACCCGCTGCCTGTAAACTTTCGGGTAACTCTACATCAGGATGAGAGGCAGTGTATCGGTTACATAACACCAGTTTGGCTCAGGACCCCAGGGAGAAAACTCCGCCTTCTTATAGAGGGACACACACTATGTTTTCCTAAATAACTCCCACTTTTACTTGAGAGCCTTGCTTGTATTTTCTTATTTAAAAACCATAGAATTGAAACATTTCTTATAAAAAAAAAAAAAACCCCAAACTGTTTAAATATGCAGCCATTTCCAGGATTGAGAAAGAGATGACGTAAGGACAGTATGTCCATGAAAAGGCTAGTAGGCCAATTAGTTTGATTTATCTGTATCACATCAGCAACAAAGACCAGCCTTTTGCCCGTCTGTGTTCAGCTAATAGATTTTATTGAGGCAAGTGAGGTCAGGAGTGAGTGAGTTGCTGTCCGCCCGCCGGTCCAGGAGGCCCCCAGCTCACCAGCCCCTCTGGTGACTTATTAAGACCCAAGCACTGAGCCACAACAGAAAGACGGGGCATTCCTTTCCGACAGCTTGGGCTTCCCAGAGATTCCTCAATAAGCTTTTGTTTGATCCACTTGCACACACAAAAGACACAGCAGGAGCATCTCCCCGCCAGAGCTGTCCAACCAGAACCCGGAGTTCACCCGAGTAAAGGAGTTGTTTGCTATCTTTCATTAAGTGCCTCTTTCTCTTTCTCTCTGTGTCTGTCCTTGCTTGTGTGTGCACATATGTGTGTGAGTGCCAGACAGCTGTGCAACCTGTTCTCTCTGGAGGATGACCAAGTCAAAGACACCTGCCGCGAAAGCAACTGGCATTTTCCAAACTGTGAACGTGAGAGGGGGGAAAAAAAATCAGCCTGCAAGTCCCAGATGTCTCATCGAGGAAATTCCTGCTTTATTTTTTGATTTTTTTTAGAGAACACGTGTTAGATGTTGTTGGGGAAATATGTACACTGTTGTTCCTTTACTTAAAGGTCCAGTGTGTCAGATGCAGGGGGAAATATCGTCAGTTTTCTTCAGCATATAATCACTTGAAAAAAAAAAAAAAACATGTTTTCATTACCTCAGAATGAACAAGTCTTTGTCCATGTTGCACTGCCATGTTTCTACAGTAGCCCTGAATGGACAAACCAAACTGGCTCTACACAGGGCCATTCGCATTGCACCAGCCACAATAGTTAGCAGCCCCTCCACAATGACAGCATTGAAAAAACACAGATTTTTTTAACGTTAAACTGCTTTATTCAGTGTTTTTACTGGTTTAAATCATCAGATCCATTTGTTTTGGAGAGGAAAAGACCTCTGTGGATAATTTAGCTCCTGGTTAAAACCCTCTGAACATCTGGATCTTTAGTTATCACAGAGAAAAGGTGAGCACACATCGCAGGTGCTGGGCTGGCCAACCCAGTCTCACTCCAAAGTAGTCAAAATCCATTTTCGCTGTCAGATACCAACAAAAAAGGCTGTTCTTTCACATTGGCATCATACGTGGCTGGTCGATGTTATACTTTAACAACACTGGTGGTGTCAGGGGGAACCACGGTGGGACAACAGCGAAGTTAAGGGGTGGAAGTCCAAGTAGGGCAGGTGGGAAAGATGGATGGTTTCAACAACCACTGACTTTCACCTGCGAGGCCGGTGTTCGCCTCCCGCAAGACTGCAAATCCAAACCCCATTCTTTGTTCCTAAACCCGACCACGTGCTTTTGTTACCTAAACCCAATCACATGCATGTGTTGGTAAAATGTAACCACATTTGTTTGTTGTTGAAGGAAAATAGATGTCAATTTCACGTCATATCTTGACATAGAAAGTCCATGACCAGATGTCAAGATGTGACGAAGTCGGAGTGAGAATGTTTTGGGCTGGCAGCTTGTCTGTGACTATACAGCTTTGGAGAAACACTCACCTTGTATTGTGAAACTGCTTTATTCAGTGTTTTTTTTTAGTAAATAAACAGATCCATTTGTTTTGGAGGAGAGACAGTGGATTATTTGGCTCCCTGTAACTGTAACTAAAAATGAACAGAGGAGGAATTTTAACCAAGAGTTTACACTTGGCACACGGTAGAAGTTTCAGCTGCTTGCAATCTGCAGTTCTCACCACTAGATGCCACTAAATCCTACACACTGTTCCTTTAAATGTTGCTGGAACAGGATGCCTTAGCTGAAACATGTAAAAGTAACTCTTTGAAGATTACTCTGAAGAGCAGTTTAGTCTTTACAAGGGGTCGTGAGTGGTGTCCTGATTTAATCCATCTCAACATGAATATCTTTCTCCAGTCAGCATCGCCATTTCTTGTAATGCTTTATGAAAACATTGCCTTGTAGGGAAATGAGCAAAACTGGAACATCCACTTGATTGTGCAATTGTTATATAAATGTATACTATAGCTCTTGTCTCTCTTCAAGTCCGTAAGATCTACTTCAGTGAAAGTAGAAGTCCTAATTTTAGGCTGTACCCAAAAGTAAAACTACACAAACAAGTTCACTTTCCACCCCTGCTGCTTCTCATGAAGTCTTGTTTGTGTTGTTTTTTTCAAACCCCATTTGTATTATGCTCTGCCCTGCACCAGTGTATCATTAAAAAGATCAGGCGGCCACATCTGGAAGAGAACTCAACAGCTTCCAGACGAGGGGGAGGATCCGCCGCAAGACGGAGGCCACAGCCCAGCTCGCTGCATAACTGTGGCTTCTCTGACGTCTCCCAGATTCAAGAATATTCCTCCTCCCATGGACAGAGACTTGAAAGACTGGAGAAAGTTCTGCCTATGCAAAACTTTTGTTTTCAATTGCTCGGCTTTTTGTGCCAAATCCTCTAAAACGATGTGATTTGGGACCACGACGTAATAGCCCTTGAGCTGCCTTTGCAAATGTAACAGATACAAACGGCCTTTGTTTTGTCCCAACAGCAGGAGAGCATGTGTGAGAAATTTGATTTTTATGACTCAACTGCTCCATTCGTGAGGCAACAAATTGGACTATTGTTGTCAAGTTTGAGTCGAAGACACATTTCTGCCTAATGTCTGGTGAAACCAAACCTCTGGAGAGCATTTAACAAGGCAGCCTCCTGCTGATAGGCATTCCAGTAAAACTCGCTGGGCCTCTTAACCCACCAGGTCCACAAACATGAACATGACAGGGTCAGGAAGAACAACACAACAACATATACACCAGTCCTATAATGTAAGTAAATGTAAATTTGAGGTACTTGTACTTCTCCTGAGTATTCCCAGTTTATACAACTTTATAATTTTACTCCATTTCAGAGGCAAATATTGTACTTTTTACCCCACTACATTTATTTGCTAACTTAAATCACTGGTTATTTTACAGATTGTGATTATTAATGGTATGGTTAATGTCCTCATACAAGTACTGGGTTACATAGATATATAACAAGCTTTCATTTAATGTACATATTGCTGCTCTAGTTAGGAAGTTTTAAGTGAAGATTTTACTTTCAGTGCTCAAAACTATTTGAAGCTACTTTTTTGTCTGTGACTGATTACGGTGACATAATGTACATGCATGCAACCTTCTCTATATCATGTAGCTGTGACTCAGCAGACCATGCATCTCTACATTTTATTACAAATGCAAGGTCACTTACTCGTCACTGCATTCTTTATGATTTGGTGGGTTGGACATCATTGACCACTCGCAGACAACAGCACTGGTATATTTTTATCTATAAAGCAAAATTGGGCAAACTACCGGCCTACCTCTGCTGGTTACCAGCTCTGCTCCTCCAAGTGGTTGCTTTTTTAATGTTACCCCATGTTTTAACAGAACTGCATTCTCCCACTGTACACTTTGGACATGGAACAATCTTCAAAAAGGTCTAAACCTAGAAACACTTATATCCATCGATGAATTTAAGGGCATCATAAAGAATGTGGTGACAGAGACACGTGCTTGTTTTTCTTCAGAGGCCACTCTGTTTGAATAGTTATTGTTTCATTGTGGATTTCTGCCTTATATGTTGTATTTGTTGCATTTTAAATGTGTTTCGATTGGCTGCTACCTTGGCCAGGTCTCTCTTGTAAAAGAGGTGTGCAATCTCAATGTGACTTCCTGCTTAAATAAAGGTTGAATGAATAAATAAAACAATAGAAAATATAAATCAACTAATAAATGATGATATATTATGATGAATTAATCTACCCAGCAGCACATAGAGTAACTAAAACTAGCTCCACATTTGCATTATTAATTATAATTCAGTAATTTGAATTAATTTATTCTGAAATTGGCCATTCGGCACTTTTGTACTTTTATTAAAGTAAGATTTTGAATGCAGGGCTTGTTCTTGTAGCAGAGTATTTTAACACTGTAGTATTGTAACTTTTGCTCAAGTAAAATATGTGATTACTTCTTCCACCACTGGTATACACACACACAATATCCTGTAGTATTACTTTTTTTGAAGGCCTTGTGACTCCAGAAGACCCAAACCATAAAATGTAAAACTGTGAGAATCTGTAATTCATCAATAACTTAAGCTAGATTGTTCTTTCTTTACAGACTTTATACCTCTATTCTGAAATTAGAATTATACACTGTACATGAGATATTTTCTACAGAGGAAGACCAACTCTTCTTCCACCCATTGAGACACTGCACAGACCTAATCAACCAAACAGATGAGCAAGGCTGAGACAGAGGCATTTTGTGCTGTGACACGGTGACATAAGGTTGTCAGGGCAACAGTCAATGCAGCCTGGAGGAGTTCGACTGTAGTAAAAGAGCCCGGGGGCTGCCCTGTTTAACTTTCAGCTATCCCTCTTAATCTGCCGGATTACTAAATGTAAATCAAGGCTTTCGCAGTTGTGTTGACGTTGAAAGTACGTCACAGGAATGAACTTATGACCTCTGGTGGAGGTTTGCAGGAATCTTTTTCAATGCTCACTGCAGTCCAAACCTTAAAAGTACCATACCCTGTGTAATTCTCATTGACAGCTTGTTAAGAGGCGAGGCATCAACCTTTATTCTGATCGGATGATTTAGTTCATTGTGCCCGAGCAGGACATGGTCACAGCAGTGCTGAGCTTTTAACCAGCAGATGGAGCCAGCATTCAAGAAAAGCAAACCACACAGCACCTCGGGTGTTGATTCATGCCAGTAAAGACACTGAAGGGTCCTTGAACAGTCAGGACAATGGTGACTCGCAATGCATTTGCAAGAATGACTTTGCCCTCCAGGTTTAATATGTGAGGGAGGCTCTGCTAAACTCACTGGAGACCTTGATATTTTAATCAAGAAAAGTGAGCAAAACCACACAAAGAACTCCTTGTACGAGAGATCATTTGAGCAATTTGTCAGTGTTTTAAAAAGTAATATAAGAGACACATGTATGTTAAATGATTTGTAATTAACCTTGACTTGATTTGGTGAAAGCATAGAACTAATTAATAAAAACGGTGACCTAATAGGAGGCATGCTGTAACCTTTAAAAGCCACTGACGGCTGGAATCAAGACAAGGAGGAACATGTGAAAATAGAAGCAAAACCCAAACGCAAAGTACACATTAAAGCGAAACTATGAGACTTTTGCTAAATGGCAGCCATTGAAAAATGTAGTGTAAAGGGTTGTCTACACCAAGAATAATATCTATAACAACTACTGTAAATGTAACTCTAGTGGCGGAGTCCACACCACAGATTTAACAGCAATGACAATGGCAAACAGTATTTTTAGGATCACTTTCAGAGCGCTTTGATGGACGATAGAAACACTTACAGCCATTTAAAATCCACCCAGGGTGTCACATTCAACATGGCAGATGACATTGTGGACTCGTCAGTAAAAAGCGCACGCCTATTTGATAAAAACGCTGTCTAGAAGGACATCTGGGATGCAGTCAAGCTCACCCTCGAAATCAGTGCTAAGTGTTTTGTTACTATAAATAACGGAAATGAGGAGGGGATTATTTATAGCTAACAGTTTTTTCTTTTTGTGTCTCTGCGCAACGACAGCAGGATCAGCTCATCAATATTTGTTTTCCTAAACTGCCAACAAAGCTGGAGTGCATGGGGTGTCCTTGGTGACATTGTTTACAACCATTGTTCATCAGTGTGGATGCTCACATCGTTATCGTCATTGTTATAATTATTGTTCTTGATGTGGATCATAGATGTATAAAGAGAACTGGATACAGCATTGGAGGCAGGTTTCCAGGGCTGAGAAATGAAGCCAACACAGAAGTGCCATAAACTGCAGTTCTCTGAACGGCCACTTGAGGCTGGCTCCAGAAGCCAGTCAATCCCTACAGTGTCCCATTGAAAATGTCCAACTTTACAGCAGAAATAAACATGTTTACAGCCTGGTACAAAAGACGGTTTTGGTTTCAACATTCATGACAACTGTAGGGGGGTGAATTTTATATGACTCCCCCATTTACATTATATTAAGGCTCGAAGTTATGCATCATTAAGTTTGGGCTCCTTTGAGGGACAGGCTGTCTGCCAAAAGTTTCCTCAGCTTCTCAGCTGTTCCACAGTGCCAGCCTCTCGCCCAAATATGGTCACTTCTGCGCCAAAAAAACCCAAATGGCAAAGGCTTCAAAACGGTAGCCCACAAACCAATGGATGACATCACGGTAGTTATGTCCAAAATTTTTTGCAGTCTATGGTCCCACCAAACTGAATAACTGTATGTTCACGCCAAAAGCGGCCAGAGCTTCCAAAACGGCGGAAGTCATTCATTTTCAATGAGAGCCCGGCGACTGGGGCGACTTGGGCGACCTGGTCACCAGCTGCGTGTCTTGGGCGACGAAAGCGGCTGGAGCAGGTTGGAAGGAGAGTTAAAACTTGTTTAACTTCATGATAATGAGCTCTGACGCAGTTCGGCGGCAACCAATTGGAATGCTGACGTGCTTCGATGAAGCGGGTCCCAGAAAACAAGCCATGTAACTTTTATTTCCTACGGCACACTTGTTCCAACAATGGAAATTGAGAAGTTTATTACTTGCGTTCATGCTCACTCAGTCCTGTATAATGTGTCGCTGTTTGGTTACGGAGACCAAAATAAAAAGAATGAGGCTTGGAACTTAGTTGGTTGGTCTGGTGAGTTTTAAAGTGTGTAATGTTAGTAATAGAGGCAGGAACTGCAGGCTAATGTTGTGACGTAGCATGCCAGTCTTCCTTGCTTGGTTTGAATGGGATGACATACGTTTTCTGTTTTCATTGACTAAATATAACTTGCTGTAGGCCAACTATGAGCTTTTTGACTGGACAACAGCATGCAGCAGCTACGCTGCTTTCAAGACAGTAGTTTGTGCAGTGCTTTGCGGCTCCTTTAAATTGACAAGCACGATCGAACGTTCATTGATTCACGTGATGAGCAACTAGAACGACCAAAACTGCCAGAAATATTTTTGACAGTTGTGCCTCTCGGGCGTCCGCGACAGACTTTGCCTCTTTGGAAGCTTCTGGTCTGAACGTACAGCTAAGCTTAGGAGCAAAACCCTTGATGGGGTCTGATTAATAGAGCAAGTGTGTGGCATCACATATAACAAGATTATGTTGCATTATTGAGTTGTGTTATTGCCCATCTGATGAATGTCAGTAAAATATTTACTCCCTCCAGCCTCTGTTTTTGGTCTCTACCAAGTAAAATATCAGGCTCTTGGGCTGCTAAACGCTCCACTTTGCTCACCAGCTAGTCTCTGGCTGTGTCTGTCTGCTGTTTGTTGCTGAGCAGGTTGTGTACAGTGGGTTTCAAGAGCTTTTTTGCTGAAAATAGCTGCCTGCTGCAGCAGAAAATGGCCAAACAGCTAAACAATGCACTGAAACTCACGACACAGCTCTGTGAAGCCGAGGGGAGCTTCAGGTTCAGGTGATAATTCTCTGTAGCTTCATCAGGACGAGCGTCACCTTTCACATTTTTTTTTTCACGCTGTAATTTGAAAAATATCCATTAGAGCCACTTTAACATGAAAAAACAACAGCACACAAATACCACCCTGTGTTGGAGGATGCAGGTACAGTACATACATTGTCAGTAAATGGAAGTTGGTCTTCTCAGTCCAGTCTGTGGTCACTACTGCAGTGACCCATTTTTCTGTCAAAAGGCCATGTAATCAACAGAAAACAATTACTGCTTCTCTCAGGCGCTCAAAGCACTCAATACCAGCATCTGCTCACTTCCTAATTACCTACTAGGTAAGAGGCTTCATTTGGAGAGGAACTTGCAGCAATCAATCCTTGCATTATACTTGGCTCGTTTGTCAGCATCCTAATGTGTCAGATTGAAAGTGTCAGGTCTGCTCACTTCAATTACTTTTGATTAACTTTACCTATATGCCTTTAATCTATATAATTTTCTTGTTTTTATTGTTACTTCTTCCTCGGCTAACCTAATCCACTGTAAACCTGTGACCTGAATGTATATCCTGGTTTTACTGCTCAGACTCATTTCACCCATCTGCTCCAAGGCTATAGTGGTACCCTGCATCTGCCTCCACAACACACCATTTAAATGCCTCTCCTTTGTTTAGTGATGTTTTTTTATGTTTCCCTAGCTATTTGAGATACCTCCTCTGGCAGACAGTGAGTCATGTTGATTTGAGCACGTCGCTGTGAAACATTGGCTCAGTCAAGGCCTGGCTCCAGTGTTGAATCCCTCATGTTCTCATTGGCTGCATTGTGTGTCCATGTGCATTTGTAATGGTGTGCAGGAAGCCATGTGGAAAAACAAGCCTGTAAGGGGTGGACATGAGTTAAATTCTTAAAAAGTCAGTGCTAAGAACAGTAATATGTGCTTGTAATTTTGGCTTCCTTTTAGTGATCCGGTTTCATTACAAAATCATAGAATACCGTCACTTGGGCAGTGACTTCTGCGTCATGCACTGACGAACATCTTTGTGTGTAACGTAACTACTTTTATTGGGTACAAAGTAGTGTAACACGTTACTACTGAAAATATGGTAACAGAACATACTTACTTTGTCAGTTGGGCACAAAGTTACTTTTCCCGGGGACAGATTTGACGGTGACACTGCCTGTCTGCCTCAGCTGCACACTTGCGCAGTTTGCAGGCTCTCATGGTGTGTTCCAGTGCACCTAGGAAATATCGTATTTACCATATTTCCTACTTCTGAGCACTGGAACGACTCACCAAAGTGGTAAATACCAGTGGGAAACTTGGATTTTTCAATGATACTAAAGAAATACCTGTTATGTCCTCCATAGTAGAACTTTAAGTAGGCCTTACTGTACACATTTAGGAAATGAGATGGGGTTCTACCCAAAGTCAAGCAACATAAAAGTAACGAGTAAAGTAAAGTAAAGTAAAGTAAAGTAAAGTAAAGTAAGGGATTACTTTTTTTAAGAAGTAACGAGTAACGAGCAAACACTACTTTTTAAAAGTAACTTCCGACACCCCGCTGGGTGCCATCCAACAACATAAATTACGGGGGACGAAAAGTCAGAGGATGGTGGGCGAGTTTGGTGGTGGATGGGTCCAACAGTTACTGACTTTCACCTGGGAGGCCCGTGTTCATTTCCTGTATGATTGTAAAGCCAAACCCTGTCTTTTTTTTTTTTTTTTTTTTAAACCTAACCATGTGCTTTTGTTGCCTAAACCTAACAATGTGCACCGTGTGAGTTTATTGTTGAGGGGAAAAAAACGCCAGTTCCAGGTGTTGTACCACTGTAGTACTTTTATTTTGAAAGAGACAGTGTATTTTGAAAAGACACAATGCATGTAACAGGCTGAAGTTGACATGGTGTCCCAGAACGTCAGGAACAGACGCACCCAGGCTACCTTGTGTGTCATATGCCAACTCCTGAAATTCTCCTGACCTTGGAAATGTGCTGACTTTTCCTGGGGCGCCACCAGGAGGTTGTTTATTGCGGATTCTTGATGACGACAGTGCGGGCAGCCATGAAATTTTTCCCCTCCACATGAACTGTCATGACTTTGGGTATCACTTCACTTTTTTCTATAAGAGCCAAATATGTCATTTTGATGATGCAAATGTTAGCGAGATGGTGAACATTATGCCTGCTAAACATCAACATGTTAGCATTGCCATTGTTTGTACCATGTCATCATTAGCATGTAGCTCAAAGTAGCATTTGACTGCACCATCACCAAGAGCTAGTACGGTATAGTCTTGTTGTCTGTACCTGCTGGTGCTCAAAGCAATCCAGCTTGATCGGTAAACTCCCTTTTCCCGCACAATTAACATGTATATGCTGATTGTAAATATGGACAAACATGCTAGATATAGGTGATAGTATGCTTTCTGAAAGCAGCATGGAGGCCGGTGAAAATGTAACAGTGCTTACTCTTTTTTCTCTGTGTTATTGATTCAGTCTATTTTTCAAACTTGGTGCAGACAAGCTTTTTTTTGGAACAATGTTCGAGACGGAATATGTGGTTAAGGTTGAATCAAGACATTCAAAACACAGGATTGGACATTTGAGGATTTACTCGCAAGAAAGCCAAAGGAATTAGTACATGACCATTTATAGTGTATCAGATGGTGACACACCTACAACTTCCCAATACACATTAAAAGGTGTTTCCTGTCAAAAGGTGTTTCCTGTTATTCTGATAACCAGTTCTAGGAACAACCTTTGTAACCAAATTTGGTCAGAATCACATCAAACTATATGGTTGAAGTCATGTCAGGTCATCCACACAATGTCTGCCCAATGAGAGTTTGTCATCTACAAATGTCATTGCATCATGCTGGAAAAGGGGCAAAATTGTTTGACGGGCACCAGCTGGAGCTGGAGTCGATAAATACCCTTGACCACAGCAGAGTCAATTGTCCCAGGAATGAATGCTGATCATAACCATTCCCACTAAACTAAAGATAAAAGCCAGATGTGAGTGTGAATAATGTCCAGTGAGAGAGGAGCTTTAGTAGCACTGGAATAAATAACAGAGTTGGATTAATATAACTTCCTAAAACACATCCGTTTTATTTTATCCATGGATACAGTAGATTTCTCCCAGTGGATAAACTGCAATCAAAAGCAAGCTTTTAATAACTGTAAACAACCCACAATCCGAATAATTCCACAAAATATGGCCAAGTAAGAAGCTACGCTGCTAAGACACTGTCTCCACTGTGACGGAGACAGATGCTGAACAGCACCTCAAACACTATTTGTCAGTGATTTCCTGTCCTTTTTCCTTTAACAGAACAACACAGAGAATATGAAACTCGATCTGATTCCTTCCCTGGGCGTTTCTCTTCCAAAAACATTTTGAAGGCAGAGGAAGAGTACAGAAGGTCCAAAAAAGAGGAAGCAACACCAGTTTTGATGCTGTCCATGGTGCTGACAGGCCACAGATAACACTGAACAGACAGCTGTACTAAAAACCTTACTATTTAATTGATAAGTCCCGGGGGTATGTCAGAGATTTTGTGTCATAGAAAAAGCCTGCAGACCTTCTCAAATACCTGAGTCCTTTTAAATGTATGTGGATTACTTTATATAATTGACACATTTGGAAACTGTCTGACGCAGCTCTGTGCAACGAAATCTCTTGTTAACGGATTTATAATAAGGAAAGCTATAAAATCCTCGTTAGATTTTAGTTAACAAACAGTGCTATGGATGCACTGCATGACATACAGACACATGGCTCAGTGTTCACTGTGTATGTGAAGGCTTGTACCTGCCTGCCAGATATGGGAAAAAGTATAGTGTGCTGTTGGAAAAAAGAAAGTGCCATGCATGTGCACAACCCCCTCTCCATGTTATATAATGGGACTGTTGATGGCTGGCATCATTATCGGCCCTGTCTATGCCAGTCTAAAAATACGGTTCAGGACTCCAACAGTATGTGGCGTTTATGTAACTGAAGAGAACAGGAGAGGGGTTTGGATCACAAGCTGTTTCTATGACAGTCCAGAGCCAATGTGACAGAGAGGGCGGGTGAGGAGGAAAGATCCAGAGTCGAGTAAAAAGGAGAGCGTGTGCGTGTGCGTGTGCGTGTGTGTGTGTGTGTGTGTGTGTGTGTGTGTGTGTGTGTGTGTGTGTGTGTGTGTGTGTGAGGGGGAGTGTTGAGCGAGTAGTGGCAGAGGTGCAGAGGAGGTGGAGGTACCTCAGTTCCATTATAGTGCACATTTTAGATACCCCTGCAAGGGCTACCTGCAAAGAAACTTTCACACGTCTGCAGCACATTTCTTCAAACTGTGGTTCATCTTCTGCTAATGCAACATTACGTTACATAAACAGCCTTGTGCAGTTTAATTTTATAGCCCTTAAAGGTATTATCCCAATAAAGTATATTGCAAACTAACAGCGCTCGCAACTGAAGTGAAAGTGGAATTTAATTCAATTTCAACTTGTAAGTAAAGTTTAACAATTTAAAGCTGGGGTGTTGAACACTTGTCTCCCCCCTCTGGCAGTGAGAATAATTTCACAAATGCTGTCGACGCATGTTTATGACGTACGCCTGCAGGTGCGCTCGCTGTATCTTCCTGCCCTGAAGAGCGCTCTTTTCGTTTTCCCGTGCAAATGTTTTGACTTTAATCCTTCCTCTGAACGTTTTTTTTCTATCTGGAGCATCCAATCCAGAAACTTTTCCTGGATGCTTCTTAGGATATTCTGCCATACTAATAGCTGCTACGCCATTGCTATGGTTTCTTCTCCATTCCTTTTGTTTGTTCAGCATACATAGTGCATCCATCCATCTTCATCCGCTTATCCGGGTCGGGTCGCAGGGGCAGCAGGCCAAGCAAATCACCCCAAACGTCCCTCTCCCCAGCAACGCTTTCCAGCTCCTCCTGGGGACATCAAGGAGTTCCCAGGCCAGATGAAATATGTAATCCCTCCAGCGTGTTCTGGGTCTGCCCCGGGGCCTCCTACCAGTGGGACGTGCCCAGAACACCTCTAATGAGAAGCACCCTGATGAGGTAGGGTCTCCCAGGGCAAAGTGGGCCCAGGGGAGGGAACTAAGAATGATTCAAGAAGACCTTGATGGAAGGGAATATTGGGAACCTGGCCTGGTATGGGGACAAGGACAAGGATGGCTGTTGTCACGGTCCTGCGATCAAAGACAACCTGGGATAAAATTCTGAGAGTGTCAGTAATTTGGGATGGCCATCTCACTGCTTGAAGGCTGTTACATGCTACAGAACTTTAGGTTATTTAATAATGTCACCCTCTATGTTCTGCTTCACAGTTGGAAAAGTAATAACCCATGTAGCATCCCTGCACACTCAGCATGGGAAGCTACTGCAGCGTACGTTGTAGCCTGTGATTCAGTATCGTACAGTCTGCGTACATCAAACTCGATGTCGTACCCAAGTTTATTGGATCCATGTTGCACAGTGTAGCTGCACTAAGCTTAGATTGATTGCCAAGATTGCTAAAATCTCACTGTAGTCTGGAGGAGGCTCAAGGTGCTAGGGTTGATAAAAAAACCCATCAAGCTGACCTTGTTTAGTGAAAAAAAAAAATGTGCCAGGGGAAGACCCTCAACCAAATTTTGTCCTGGCTAATTTTTAATATATTACTCATTAATGTCTTTTTATGAACTTGCCTCCGGCCTCCTGTCATTTAACAAAAAAATGCCCACGGGCAAGGCAGGTTGAGTATCGCTGCACTGTAGTGAGCATTCAATAACATTTTAATTGCAGCTTTATTCATAAAACAAAAGTATAACAGTAGAGTGTCACTCTGCAAAATAATGAAGCTCCTTCTACATTTTAAAACGAGCCATCTTGTAGGATTAAAAACTCAGGAGACAGTGTTTTAAACCAACCAAACTCAAATTTAAACTTACTATAATATTATTTTCTTTATATCTGATGTTATGAAAACAAACCTCAACATTCAGAAACCTGAGCTTGTGCTTTCTATGTCCTTATTGATCAAGATATCTACAAGAACCTCAGCGAGGGAACACCATTCTGCCTTTTGATCACCTCCCTGGAACAGAAACAGAAAACGCAATCTCAACACTGTTTTATGACGTTGTAAACACCACACATAAAGCTTTATTATCAGGTAGCAGCATCTGGATACGTTGAGGTAATTCCTTGTTTTGAGTGACCCAGTCCTCTGTCCCCTCTGTAGCGCTGTGTGCTTACAGCTCAGACTCAGGGGAGGGAGTCCACTGTGTGATTAGAGCAGCATTATTGTCTAAATGTTTCCTCTAATTAACATGCAGTTAAAATCAACAGTAAGACCTCTCTGTCATTTGTAGCCTCCATAAGCCCTGCTGGTTTTTTTCTGCACTTCCAACATGCTTGACAAGCTGGTGTGCACACTGATACAGTCAAAAGGAAGGCATTTTTATACAAATATCTAGTATGTCACTCGCTTTGTGTTCAGAGTATAAGGAAAGAGTTGTGTTAGGTAATGAACCATTGATTTGCCACCTATTTGACCTCTCGACTGACTCATTGCACAAAGGATATCTGGTAAGGTTTCCTCAAAATAAAATCAGTTGCACAAAAAAACCCTTAGGTCCTCTTTTTTTTCCTCTTTTTTTCTTGTCTTGGTCTTACACTTAAGGAATCCCCAGACAAAAGGATTGCAACATGACCAAGTTTATGGTGATATTTGAAAAAAATGAACACACTGAGAAGAGTGTTCTGCAACCAGGAGAACCCAATGGATACACTTTTGATTTTAAACTATAGATTTGACTGAATTTGACACAATCGTTTTCCAATATGGTTTTCTTGTCTTCTGCCATTTTTCACCATCTACCTGTAAGCCAACTTGTGAGACGATAGCAGGCATCGCAAGCATGAGTTCAAGCATACAAACACTCTCCGTGAGTGTGTTTACATGGATGGTTTAATTCCCTTTTCATTCAGAATGAAAGTTCATTGCTATTACAAGTGATCTTGTAAACATCTAATTTGGAATGAAAATGGCCAATGCGATTGAAAATTCAGTCCAATGTAAGGGGCTGGAATATTCTGTTTCTAATTCCGAATGAAAGAATTTCTCACACTTGTATACACTCATTCCTCTTTAAGTTCATTTCAGTCTTTCTGCACATGCTCGTTTCCTTGTCCCTCTGGCGCGATGACATATATAGCGCGCATAGCAACGGGCTGAGATAGAGCAATCGGACTTATTTCACTCACCGGTTTCCATTCGCCAAAGCACAGTCTTCTACCTCCCTCCTTCTCCTCAACAGACGAAGCATTAGCAGAACAAGGTTGTTGTCGCACTGCTGCTCCGCCCCGCCCCCTCTCCAATCAGAAATCTTCCCTGTGCCAAACCTTGCGCAGACCCGAATAAAGGCGATTAAACTCATTCGGAATGAATATTTCTCATGTAAACTACCTGGAAAGACTTTAATTCCCAATGATTTCATTCAGATTTATTTAATTCCAAATGAGAAGCTATCATGTAACCCCACCCAGTGTAGACTTTTACTGCTGTGAAATCTCTTTCAGTGTAATGAATGAGTTGGAAACCTTTTAAGGGATTCTGTGCAACTGTTTAAGTCCCTCAGTTAAGGAGCCTTAAGTGTCATACTTAAAGAAAAAAGTTCAGGTGTTTTGTGCAACTGGTCCCTATAGGGTCTTTAACTTGTCACTGACATTATTACCAAGTTGTATTTCCACTACATGCAAGATCATTAGTAACTTCCCCATTTAAAACACAGACATCCTGAATTAATTTTCATCTGCATGTAAAAGCTCTAATGTATTATCAGCAAAATGTACTTCAAAAATTCACGGTACTCTCTGCAGATGACAGTTAGCTCAGCATGTGATGCAGTCAGGTAGAATTATTATAACGAAGGCATTAATGTGTAGGCAACAATTTAATGTTAGAACGTGTCAAGAAGAAACAAGTTTGGATGTATTTTACCTACTGTTATGGTTTTATCATATTAATGTATCACATTTTATAAGGAAAAATGGGACTAGCCTACTCAAGTAAAGTACAAGTGCCTGAAAATTGCACTTAAGATGCCTGACAGGCTGAGCTGACAGACCGCCGCTGGGCAGTGTCGGGCCGTCTCTTCAAAGCCACCTCCATTCACAAAAAACAGAAATTTTACATCACTGAAAACAGGAGCTGCTTCCATCACTTTGTTTGTGTTATTGTGCGACTTTTGTGTTTTAAAGAGTTAGTTCGCATCTGGTCAACTGGTCCAGCCACAGGGTCCAGATTTCTCCTTAGTCATTAGTTTGAAGGTCCAAACAGTTTAATACATTCAGTGTCATACTTGTGTTAGCCATGTCATCAAGCTAGTTTGCTGTCTCTGTCAAGTAGGTGTCTGTTAGTCACTCACTCTACAGCAGGAATGGCACTTCAAAATAAAAGCACTGTGCCCAAAATTCACTGTACTTAAAAACAAAAAACAAACTTGACATTTTTGAGAATCACTTGCGGTCCATTCAGAATTCTGCGACCCACTTTTGGACCACGACCCACCAGTTGGGAACCACTGCTTTTAAGTAATTGTTAACAGTGTAAAGCATATACATAGTGCAACTGGCAGCTGAAGATAAGGATTCGTGTGTGAAACTGTAAATATCCCAGCTATCATAATATCATAACACAAAACACTGGCATGTTGTTGTTAGTGTGACATTGGTTCTGAGTAAAGACACCTCACATCGTCTTGTCTCGCTCTTGATAACAACTCCGCCATGGCCTGATGTAGTGATGCCACACTGAACACCAAACCCTAACGGCTGCAGGGAGCTACTGAAGCAGAAGGCTGTGCTCTGTGCGGAATAGAGTTACCCATTCTTGACAAATTACACCTGGTAAGCAAGTCTGAAACACGTTACCTCAGTGTTTGTAAGATTTATGAGCACGTCTGCATCCGCATCTAATTCACTTGGATCCGGCAGACACGGCAGAAACTCCATGATGGAGGGGGAGAAAAAAAAAAAGGAGATTTCCTCAACAGTTTTTTGTGAAGACGTATGCACTTCGACTGTCGTTCAAAAGGAGGTTGTAAAAGTTAACAACCTCTGCATATACTCGGAATGCAGTAAACATACTCTGACATATGGCAGGTTATGCTGATCAAAGCCTTACGGTGGGGTTTAGATCAAGGGGAATCAGGAGGGGAGAGGGATTTCAGCATTTCTTCACTGTTTGTCACATTAATTAAACTGTATTTGTTGTGAAATATGTTTAACACATATAAATGTGTGATTTTATAAGAAACTACTCTACAAAAATGTCCAATTTTCAAAGCAGAGGAGTTCTTCTTGAGGCCGTGTTACCTGTGAAAATGCTCAGCCATTCATGACATATCCTCTTTTCATATTTTCCCGATTCAAAAAAAGCGATCGAAGCTAACTCAGGGCGCGAGGTATTGCCCACATGATCTGATTTTGGCTCTCCGGCTGTCTTTCACAGAGCTCGACGCTGCTGTTGTTCTGCTTGTGTTATCAGAGCTCAGCGGACTGGGCTGAATTATTCAATGCTCCCAGCAGCACCGTTCTCTCCCTCACTCTCTCTTTGCACCGACCTAGTTTACATCAGGAGTTTACAGGTCGGGCAGGGGGCTGGAGACTCGCAGCCCTGCAGCCTTGGCTATCAACCCTGGTCTAAAAAAAAACCTCTACACAAGATCAGCCTTTGACAGCTTTGGTAATTAAAGCTAAAATGTATTACATGTGTCATGTCTGTGTCATGTTGTAGCTCCCTAAATGTGTATTTTTGGTGTTTGCCCTCTGCTATTAGAGTTGATCACAGTCAGGCACAGCGGCACAAGTCCAGAAGTGAAACAGGACTTTACTTTGAGCTCCATCCAGAGGCACAGTGTTAGTTCAACCACCTGCCAGGCTGACAAGGAGAAATGTTACGCCTGTTACACAGACCACCAACATCCGAAAGCTCAGCTCAGTGACAAGCCTGATGGAGCTCTCCTTTGACCTGCCAAGACTGTTGAGCCCAAATGAGCTTAAAACGCAGCATGAAACACAGGCTGTCAACGCTCATCTGTGAGTGGGAGTCTGCTCCTCGCCACGAGCTCTGGATTCAAGAGCGTGTTGAGAGGTGACAGCACAGATCTGAGAAATCATGTTTTGGAACGCAAAGTTTTTGGAATTGTAAATGCACATATTACTGACTGCAGTGCACTTCAGTTTGAAAAATGTTTTTTTGTTTTTTCAACTAAACCAAAAGGTGGAGCAACAGATGCCAAGCACTGGAGTAAAGAGTTAATGAAATTTCCCCTTGAGAGAGAGAGATGAAAAATCCAACTAAGAAAAATTGAATTGGGCAGCCTCAGGTTCAGGGAAGCCAAGGTTAAGGAAATGCAACAAAGCAGTGCAGTGTTTTCATTGAAAATCAATACAGTGCTTCTCATTAATATCGTCATACTGCTGTGTGGAAGACAAGTCAGATTTTTCAACATGCAACACCGAGGGAAAGAGCACACAGTCTGTGTCAGTGTTAGAGGCCTGTGCAGACACTTGACACTCAGCAGAGAAACAATAACACAATATGTTGCCACAAAAACACAACAGGAGGGAATATTCTTTATTATTTCTACCTTTAAAAAGGAACAGTGTGTAAGATTTATGAGATTTAGTGGCGGGGAGGACTGCAGCTTGCAACACTCCTGATTAGAATTCCTTCAGTGTTCATTGTTCCAGAGGTTTTAACCAGGAGCCGAATTATTCAAAGAGGTCTCCTTCTCTCCAAAACAAAGGGACCAGGTGATTAAAGCCAGGAAAAACACTGAATAAAGCAGTTTCATGTTACAAATCAGTGTTTTTTCTATGTGGTTTGGCATGTCGAAAACAGGCACCTAGCCCATCACCTCCTGATATGTGCTCACCATTTTTCTCTGATAATTTGAGATCCAGATGTTCAAGAGGTTTTTACCTGGAGCTAGAATATCCGCAGAGGTCTGTTCCTCTCTAACACAAATAGACCAAATGATTAAAACTGGTTTCACTAACAAAGACCACACCAACAAAGTAAAGATTTAGAATGATTTGTGTATGATGGATTATGGGTTCGGAGGAAAGCGTGACGGGATATGGATCAAAGGGATGAAGGGATGAGGGTCGAGGGTCGAATGGATGAGGGGATGAGGGATGAGGGTCAAATGGATGAGGGATGAAGGGTTGAGGGTCAAATGGATGAGGGATGAAGGGTTGAGGGTCAAATGGATGAGGGATGGTTAGGGATGACAGGGTAAAGATCAAGGAATATAAAGTGAGGAATGAAGGGATGAGGGTTGAGGGATGAAGGAATGGAAGACTAAGGGTTGATGGAGGCTGGGTTATATAATATAATATGTCCCCCTAAACCCTACACCCTGGACCTTTAAAAGAGCTCCTTTAACTTAAAAGTTTCAACAAACCTGGGTTCAGTTTTCAGAGATATTTAGGCAGTCTCATTATTCTCACCTCTCATGTTCTCAGATCATTCCCCTCTTTTTTGTGACCTCTGCCTGACCTCCCATTAGCAACAGCTATCACAGTCTGACATGGATATCACTGCTTCGGGTCAATATTCAAATCGCACCTCAGATGTAGAGTGGCCTCCCCTGCCAAGTTTCTGTTAATCCATTCTGGGCAAAAACGAAAGAATTATCTCCCGATTTGCCAAAAAAACTCTTTCCTAAAACACTTGCAAGATGTTTTTATGGAATACTAATCAGGAGTGAGAAATTAGTAATCAGGTGGCTGAGTGTGACTGGAAACCTCTCTCGCCAGACTTTAAAAATGCTGGATTTCTGGAATACTGATGGGTTTTGTTTACATATAAGAACGTTTGCTAGGAGACATTGCATTTGCTTTTATTATTTTATTTGGACAATTACTAACTGATAACTTCCCTCACACACTAGGACAAAATATGAAGCAGGTAAACAATCAAATACAAATGAACAGTCAGTAAATAATATTAAGTCCCATCTGTTACTATGTCTGTCAGGCTACTCACAATTTAAATTACTTACCACTCAGAATTCTTAGTTATTTTTTAGAAGAACTGGTCATTTATTTCAGGCTGAGACAGACAAACTAGGCTCATTTTATTATCATCATTATTGATTGAACAACAACAACAACAACAGTTAGTCAGATTTGAAGTGAGAACCGGCCGGGTTATGTCACTTCTGCGCTCCTATTGGTGGTGCAAATGCAAGCAGAGAAGCCCTTGAAGGTATGTAGTTCTCAGTGGAGTGCCCCAGTGGGAAGTTCCTCCCAGTGAGTCCCCACAAATGTTTTGTCTAGTAAAACCTATACTTGCTATCATTTTGGCTGCTGGAATGCAAATTTCCTCAAATACAATAAAAAGCAGAACAGAGCTGCTAATGTCAGCCTAAACTCTGATATATACTAGCACCCAAAGGTGGGACAAAGTTATTGTTTTGCAAGTCACGAGTAAGTCCCAAGTCTGTTAACTCAAGTAACAAATCCAGTCCCAAGTCCTAAACTTTGAGTTTTAAATCCTAAACAAGCCATTATTCGTTCTTTGTAAGGCCATTTTAACCATCGGGGATGCTTTTGTAAATCTTACTGTATAATAACGAAAACTCTGTGTCTGTTCCACATTTTTCTCCTCACTGACTTGGTCAATCCATGTGATATTTGGCACAGTGGTTGAGGGTCATGGGAGGATGCGAATCAAGCAATATTACATCAATTGGCCAAAGGGGGGCGCTATAGCAACTGTTTGAAATTGCAAACTTTGAATGGGCATATCTCATGCCCTGTATGTCGTAGAGACATGAAACTTTGCACAGAGATGCCTCTCCTCATGAGGAACAAATCTGCCTCAAGAACCCATAACTTCCGGTTATACAGATTTTCCGCTGGTGAACATAATCTAGGGACCAATATCTAAAGTTCCCTCTTGGCAAAGTGAGCTTCTCTAAGGCAATGAATATTGCGGAGGGCGTGGCTCATCACATAAAAGGTGTATTACATCTCAAGGGTTTCACCCATCACCACGCAACTTTGTAGGCATATGACCACATATAATCTGAGGGGACCCCTCCATTATTGACCCCATCAAACAAAATGGGGGCGCTAGAGAGCTAATTTCTTATCTAGGCCTAACCACCATATCGATATTTTACTAAACTTGGTAGATATGGAGTACAGGACGCCTCAAGGTGACTGGAGAAATTTAACTCTAATTGGCAACTGGGTGTTGCTATAACAACAGAAAATGCTTAAAAATGGCTAAAATGCGACCGATCGCTGTGGCTCCCCCTGTGGCCCAATGTTTTGTTTTGTTTTTCTAATTTTTGGTATGACTAAGTCATGGTATGGTATGCTGTACTCAATGGGTATGGACTAGTTTGCAGTTATTTGTTAAAACAAGTATGTTAAAGTTACCTGGGTGTGAGCGAATGTTAGCCGAGCATTAGCTTAACTAAGGTAATATTAGCCTCAGCTTACTGTTCTTTGTGCAACTTCAAATGTAATTTTGGACCTGCATGTTTTGCATATTGCAATTTGTGCTTTTGTTGGGCACCACATGGTTTTTGTGTGCAAAAAAAAAATCTTTGGTATCTTTTTTCCCAAATCTCACTTAATAAACGTAACATTAGTTCCTCATGGTTCTTTCTTGCAACTTGATTGCTGGGAATTTGGGGCTCGGGGGGAAGGTATCAAGTATTTTCAAGTCAAAAGCCTCAAGTCCAAGTGAAGTCACAAGTCACGAGTGTTTAACTTCAATCAGATCAATTTTGTCAAGTCTAAAGTCATATTTGTGTCTCGAGTCCACACCTCTGGTAGCATCCAGGACCTGCTGTCACACAGTGGGGAAATACAACACAGTAGAAGGGATTTTATGTCTTCTTTATAACAAAACCTGTAAACCCAAAAAATAATGCAGTATAAAATGTTTCTTGGTCTTGGTAGTAATGCTGGGTTACCACTAAGCCAGGCATTAAATGTTTGATAGGACTGCCATCGTTAAAGCTGTTACAGCGATTATTGGGAGGCAAGTTTAACAAACAGCCACTTGCTAGTATATTTTCATTTATGACTCAGCAGTAACCAAACAATTCCAATACTGTGCTATTTTTGGTATCAACTTTACCGGTCTAAAGTCATTTTCACTGTTGTTCTGATATAATGGACAACAAAATCCCCGCTGCTAATAAACACACCTGAAGGTCAAGCTACTCCTTGTGCCGGCATCCCAAAACAAAAGACTACATATTACCTCTGTAAGTGCTCCCAACAATATGTCACAGTAAATTAAATTTCCCCAGCACACAGGCCGGAGCTGCTGCTTGATCCCCTCAGACACTGACCTCTCTTTGCCGGTCAGTGCAGTGAGGCAGAAGAATGAAGTGAACGAGCCCCGGCCACAAAAGGCCATCCCTGCTTAGCTCGCGATCTGCACCGCCGGAGCTGACATCAGAGGTGTTATTACCATATAAATGAGATAAAGTCTTTGGTAATTGCCGGCTGAAATTAAAGCCAAATAGTCATGTGTTGGAGACAGTTTGTCTGCATGTAGACGGAAATTGTCTCTCAGTAGATTGACTTGGGTTTTCTGAATGAATGTATTCTTAAATGATGGTTATACTTCTTTATGCCACAGCTATTGTCTTTACTGACACAAAGTGTGATAAACAGGCAGAAATCTACTCTTTAAAAGCATCCTGGGAGTTTAATTACTCAAACTTCTGTCTATTAAAAGATTTTCCTGAACAAAAAAAAATCTGATTTGATAGTCCTGACAATATAAAGTGATGAAACATGTCTATAAGAGCAAATGAAAACTTTAACATTGGTAAACCTTATTTAGGATCCTGCTAATCCCCTTAAAGCTCTCTGATTACAAAGAGCACTAAAGCACCAGTCACATAACAAATTAGTCCCAACGTTAGCGGCGAGCAAATTAGATCTTGATTAGTGCTGCTAATTACATCTGCGGTGAGGTGTGTGTCATCCGCTGATTTTTACGAGTGTTGTGCCATATTACGTTATGGTGCTTTGGTGCTGAGAGAGGGGCAGTGGCATTTATTAGTTGATGGAATAGCCCACCTGGGATAAGAGCAGCCGTGACATTTCAGCAGTGGAGCAGGGCAATTACCCCGGGCGTCAGCAGCAATAGAGCAAGCTGGCCTTCTGTTGTAGTTCAGCTCATCGAGGCTTTGATTTGTACATAGATTTCTCCGGTTGGACATTTAAAGATGGAAACAAAAACATCTGTCTTTGTTCTTGAGGCCAAAAACCAGAGGTTGCAACCCAAACACTGATTATAAGAGTGTTTGGGCAACGTTATAGATAGTATTTCACAAGTTGGGAAGTCATCCGTTCTTCTGACTCCAGTGTGCTCATGAGCTTTACATTTTACATCTTACATTATGCACCTCAGTTTTCCCAGGAAATTTACCATTTAGGTACTGTCTCTTTCAAAATAAAACGCACTACATTGGTACAACACTGCAAATTGACTTTTTTTTCCCCCTTCAACTAAAGCATGTGGTTGGGTTTAGGCAACAAAAACATGTGGTTCGGTTAAGGAAAAAACTAACAGGGATTGGGGTTATAATCTTACAAGAAGCGGACACTGCTCTTTAGTCAGTGTTTGTTGGACGCAGGTTGGAGACTGTGTTGCACCAACACATTCCCTAAAACCTCTAAAATATTGCTCTCTTTGTTGTTATTAGGGCTTAAACATAACTTTTCTAGGTCACTCGGGGTACAACAAAGAACGGTTACAACCTGATACCATTTCACAAGTGAAAATTACTAGGCAATACGATGAATAAAATAAAATAATTAATAAAAAGTTTCTTTTCATCAACGAAGCATTTACTTTTGTCTGCCATGTTTCTGCATGTATGACATCATGTATGACATTTTCTCAAGTTGTTTTTCCAACTTGAGGGAGCATCCATGTAAATTTTCCCAGTCAGGCTGTTCACATGCACTGTTCGTATGTTTTCCTACAAAAAGTAACACCAAAATTCCCATTTATCTCATGTCATGAGTCAGTAATTTGTGTATAATCCAAGGGGGCCAATGCACTCACGGTAGTAAAAAAAGGAGGTGGTCCCGAAAGGAGGCTTGTTGGGATGGTGGACAGGTCACAGGGCACAGGACTTTCCCAAGAAGATATCGGTATTCAGAATCGTGTTAACCTTGATTTAACTTTGAGTCCTTTTAAGCTATGTTGTCAACATGTTTTTCTTAAACCTAACCACAGCAACTTTACATTAAGTACGTAACATCATTCTTGGGGCACTAATTTGTGAGATAACATATGAACCAATGTATGACGATATGCTTTTTGATTATTCCAACACTACATTGTAGTGGTACTGATTACCCAGATTTCAGCTGGTCAAAAAGAAGTGTGAGAACCAGCTCCAAACCACATTAAAAAAAAAAGTCTATTCACTTGTAGAAACAAGTCTCACAAGAGCCTTTTCAGCAGAGCCTCCGTAACAACATTAAACAAATGCTTCTTCTATAATGAACAAATGTGTTTAAATATGGGGTAGGAGTTATGCTGGGTCTCAATGAAACAAAACAATAAATAAAATCACTATATAAAGCCTGCTGGTGTTAGGTGATCATTTGGTTAGCTAAACTTTTGCACCAACACTAAGAAGAGCACAGATGCAGGTGACCTAATGTGAAGGGATTCCTTAATATTCCCTCCACATAGGTTTTAAGATCAGAAAAATCACCCTCAAACAGCACAGCAAAAGACGGCATTAAATTCTCAAAAGGGCCTCAAGACCAGAGCTTCTGGCTGACGATATTTGCTAACATGAGGTCTGCATTCGATTGAGGAAGGGTCAGAATGTCCTACGTGTGCATTTCCTCACCTCTGTTAAGCCCTAAGGAAGGGCATCGTTACAATCTGATTGGCCCAGAGGGGAAATGCACCAAGCTGCTCTCCATTCTTAATTAAGACCCAGTGCCCTCACCCTGCACAACAGGTGATCTGAATTACTCTCCAATCAACTCAGGAGGAACTGTGACATCCAGCCAAAATGAACTGGAAAAGAGAAATGACAGCAGGTAGCGAACAATAAGGGACTGCTGCAACATAAATGCAGGGTAAAGCCTGCTCACACCAGAAAGTGGAACAGTGAAAATAATTAAGATTTTATGTCTGAGTCTTTGTGCCATGTGTCATCTCGCTTCAAGACAAAATTCCCCCTCGTAAAAACAATTAAAAGTTAAAGTTGAAGTTGAAGTTGTGATGAAATAATGGTGGTGTTATATAAAAACTTTAGAAAAAAAAGAAAGACAGATGCTGGAATGAAACAAACATGACCTGAATTAACTATTGTTGGGAAAAGAAGAAAAATTTGAATAATGGGGTTATTTCAGTGTCATTTTCACGTTTTATCCAGGTTATTATTATTTCTTAAAGTCTCATTTATGCTTTAATATTGAACACTTCCACTCTCCTTACATGACAACCTGAACAACACTTAAATAACCTTGTAGTGTGGTAGATTTCTGGATGCAAATTAACATTAATTTGAGCTTTTTAAGGACTTGCTACAACACCTGAGCACAGTTTTGATCCCATACTTCTGAAAAATGAAATGTTCTGGCTGCATCCGCACAGTTGCGAATCCATCTGTAACTTTACTATACTGTAACCCTGTTTAACCTTACTTTACAGTCTGTGCCTCTGGACAAGTGAAGTACATTTAAAAACATGAGGGGAGAAGCCAGTGTCGTCCGCCTCCATTTGATTATCTCTTGATAAGGCGCAAGGTGTGAACTATTGATCCTCTAAACTGTGATAAGATGAGGGGTCGAAAAACCATCTGCTGCGATGATTCAAGCGATAACGGACGATTTCCTGCAGCTACATCGCTTCTTTTTAACAAGAGATGTATTGAATCAGGTTCAGTGACTGCTACATTTACCTCAGATCATTCTTCTGCAGTCTTCGCCACCTGTGACATACATGCTGCGGCAGTGAAAGGCACAAGATCAAGCCGAGCGACCTCGGCTTTGTTGCGACCTTTCACTTACATGAAGTCACGAATAAAAGCCTCCACTAATCACAGCACTGTGTTTCAATTACCCCCCCACATCATAACGCCACTCTCCTCTTCCCAGAATGCCACTGCCTGAAGGTCATGGCAGCCTTTTATCGCATGCTGTCTAGGACTTTCCGTGGGTGACCTTTCACTGTCTGTCGCTTCACAGGATAACACCGATCGCCATGCAAGGATTTGATTGCATGCAAGGTTACATCATAAGGTCCTGGCCCATGTTTTGTACAGTATATTAGTCATGTGGTTTGTGTCCATCGTTGAGACTGTCATCTTGACTGTTGTGTTGGAAAAAGACCAGAGCATGACAGGCTGAGAGAAAGACAGAGGTGGTTTAATGTTAAAAAATAAAGAAATGAAAAAGGCAAGAGACCACTTCTTCCTGTGATGACTGAGCCTTAACTTGACTGATTTGTTCCCGACAGGGTCCTCTCATTAATCTTTTACATCTTGCCTGTAGTTATCATTACTAAGAAAACCGTCAGACTCTCTCCTTATTTTGACAGAGACACTCACTTTCATCTTCACTATGTGAACGCGGGGTGGGGGTTGTTGTTGTTGTTTACCAGCATCCCACCCACCTCTGAAATTCTGCAGTGTTTAGCAAGTCATCCATTGAGAGACACGTCTGGACTGAAGAGCACCTCCTTTCTATTTTTGTTTTGAGAAAATGTGAACCACAGCTTTTAGTGCCAGATTGCATCAAAACGTTATACTGCAACATCAGTGCTGTGAAAAAATATCTTGTTTTGAAGAATAGAGAACCTTATTTCCGTAAAGTGGACCCATTATACTTTTTTTAGGTTCAGACTTAATAATTCATTTAACAATTCACTTCCTGTCTGAGACGTTCCATTTAGCACCTGTCTCTTTCTTGAAAAAGCCCAGTCTGCCTTGCAGACAGGTACAAGGCTCAAAATGAGCCAGGCCTGTGCAGATTCGATCACTGGCAATCGAAGCACAGTGCATGTCGATTAAAGATTTGTGTTCAACCTCATCCCAGCTTGCTCTGACATCATACAAAAGTGGACAACGATAATCTCTTTTTATTTTGTTGAATTTCAGAGATTTAGATTTTATTTGTCTGATTTGAAGGTTTATCCTGTTAACAAATTACATGTGTTACTGATGGTGAAGTTTAGTTGTCAGAGGCTGAATGCATTCATCATAAACTATTCATAATCTGTTGTATAATAATGTGACTTTTTTAGTTATTTAAGTATTTAGCATAATGTCATAATTAAAACAACTGAAGGCTGCAAACAAACTGATAAATTAGTCTTATAACATTTTGATGAATCGGCATCAGATCTAACAGGGTGTGAGTGTTTCTGTGACTTCCTGTGTAGGCAGAAGGCTGCTGGGAACTGTCGGGAAACTGCCCGACTTCCCTGCAGCTTTAATTGTCACGGCCTTCTGCTGCAGCTGCCTGATCTTGTCCACTTTCCAGGCGAGGCGCAGTTCATCTCGAATGACCCGAATAACTGTAATGGACTATAACTGCACTGTCTACTGTGGAAAATCACCCAAAAAACTTCATAACACAACCAGCCATGTTCCAGCAGGAATGTGATCCAAAACAGCATCGACAGACAAACAAGATGACACGTCTCCCTGATGTTAGCATTTATCTACATGTAGCAGTGTACTTGCAGCTGGGGAATGAATAGCACTTTCTCCCCTTACAAAGTCAACACTAAAAGTTTCAAAACACAACTGGACATGTTCCAGCAGGGGTATGATCTGAAGTTGGGGTGAATTTAAAAACATTTGCAACCAGGATTACATGTTTCCCTGATGTTAGCATGTTGCTATATGTAGCAGTGTACTTGCAGTTGGGGAATGACTGTGAATAGCAGCACTGTCCCCCCTTAAAAATCACCAGTTAAAGCTTTCAAACACAACTGGACATGTTTCAGCAGGAATATGATCCAAAATCAGGGAAAATCTAACACTGCAACCAAGATGACATATTTCACTGATGTTAGCATGTAGCTTCGTGGAGCAGTGTAGGCTATTGTGACTTAGTGTGACTAGAGGTGATGACCATATAAAGAAATCCATTGTGGTCTGACATCATCTTATGGCCAAAGTAAAAGAAAAAACCTGTTGTAAACAGAGTACTCCGAACGGTCTGTAGCCTGAGGTTTCTGCTAAAATTATATGTATGACAGAAAATAAGGAAAACAATAATTAATCCCCTTTAACATAAGTGAAAAGGTGAGTTTGTTTCACCCATCTCCATCAGAAAAACTAAAACTTTTAGGTGACTGATTTATTTTCTGTCTTGTCAAATGATGTTGAAACAGATGTGCAGCCGCTGACAAGAGGTCACAAGCTCTGTTGTAAGGGATCACAGGCCAAAAAGGCTGGGAACCACAGCCAAACACCACGCTGGTTTTCTACCATGTCATTCATTCCCTGAAATTCCATTCACAAATTCAGAGCACAGTCACAATTGATGTTTGTACATTGAGCATGTCAGGCCTGCTAATCATTCACTGCGCACTTGGGGCATTATGAATATTCAGAGTGGTAGCCAAATGTCACCGAGCTATCCCGGAACAATAATGGAGCTTGAAGTCTGCAGACAAGTGGGCACGAAACTGAGGCGAGCTAATGAATGTAGCTGTCTCGCCATGATTAGTTTGGATGACAAATGTTTTGATAGAGACGGCTCTCCGAGGCTTCAATCTACATCACATCATTTTCCTCTTTATTCTGTGTGACAACACTGAGTTCAGCTGGAGGCAAAATGTGAACCAGGGATGTTAATGTTTTACCTTTTCAAACAGATGTAAAGATCAGAGTTGAGCACCCTGCTTTTTGAGAGTTTGAATGCAAATGCTGCAGCCCTACAAACAAAAACATTAGAGAAACAAAGACAAAAAATAAAAGGACACAAATAGAAGTGTCATGCTTTAACAATACAAATATATGAAACAAAATGAAGTCAGTGACTCAAGAAGTATAGCTTCTATTGGTGCTCAAGTCAGGATATGTGGGCCAAATACCACTATATAACAACAAAAACATCTGTTTCTTTGGTAATACTGCATGTTGCACTGTGGGACAGGAAAGACTAAACTAAATGATGTCGTTTGAAGGGCTGGTGCGCTTTAGAAACACGGTCCACTGGCTGAGTTTATTGTAAATATAATTTATACCTGACACTCTTTGTCACTCTGTCACAGGGAATCTCAAAGCCGAGAGCATTACCGAGAGCTGGCGTCAGTCTAATTACTGGGAATAGTGCCTGTCAGGAATTTAGGGCAGGACCCGCAGTATGGCACAAACATTAACATAAAGGATGTTGAAAGAGATTTAATGGGATTTTCAGCTTTTTTAGGTGAGCAAAATGATGGAGAAACAGTCGTCCATACAGGAAAATGCAGATGTACCGCAGTTATTCTGACAACAAATCAGCTCTATTTTATAGGCGACTGTAAAGCCTAAGACATGCTAATTCACTCTTGTGAATAAACACAGACTCAAAGACTCACACGTATACATTTACATATAGCAGCATTTACATACACACACATACACACATGCACGTACACACATATTTTTCTGCATCTTCTATGATTGTATAGCCACAGGAAGTTGTCCTGTTTAACTGCTGAATCAACCCAATGGCCAGAAAAGATGTTTGCATTATATGTTACTGCAAAACATGGATACATTAAATTTGTACATAATTTTGTAGCGGGTACATTGAAACACAAAAATCACTTGGATAAGGTTAGGAAAAGATGATGTGTAGGCTTAAAACACCAGTACAGTACAAAAGCTGCTGGAAAATGCTGCAATGTTTCTGTAAAAATCACCCAGGTTTGGAGGCTCAAATGCTGCTGGTAAGCACAGTGATGTGTTGGTGAAAAACACCTGGGTTCACCGGCTCAAACACTGCTGGGGAACGCTGCTCAGAAACAAAACTGCCACTGGGAAATGCCACTAGAAAATGCCTTGATGTCTCATTGAAAAACTGATTGGTGGCTAAAATGCGGCTGGAAATCGCTGCAATGTGTTCATAAAAACATCCAGGTTCTGTGGCTCAGACGCTGTTGGGAAATACTGGAATGTGTTGGTGAAAAACATCCAGGTTTGGTGCCTCATCTGCCACTGGGAAATGCTGCTGGGAAACGCCACTGGCAAATGCCCTGGATGTGTAGTTAAAAACACCCAGGTTTGGCGCTTCAAACACAGCTGGAAAATGCTGCAATGTGTTTGTAAAAAAAATCACCCAGGTTCGGAGGCTCAAATGCTGCTGGGAAACGCATGATGTGTCGGTGAAAAATACAAAGTTAACTGGCTCAAACCCTGCTGGGAATTGGCACTGGCAAACGGCCTGGAAATGACATTGAAAAACACCCAGGTTCCGTGGCTCAAACGCAGCTGGATATCGCTGTGATGTGTCCATAAAAATCACCCAGGTTTGGTAGCTTAAATGCCGCTGGGAAATGCTGTTGGGAAATGCCACTGACAAATGCCCTAGATGTGTCGTTAAATACATCCAAGTTTGGTGCCTCAAACACTGCTGGAAAATAATGCAATGTGTCTGTAAAAATCGCCCAGGTTCAGAGGTTCAAATGCTGCTGAGAAACCCAAGTAGCAAACACCCTGGATGTGTCATTGAAACACACCCAGGTTTGGTGGCTCAAACGCTGCTGGAAATGGCTGTGATGTGTCGGAGAAAAACACCCAGGTCTGTACGAAATCCAGGTGGAAATACTGTGTTCGATATCAGCAACCAGTGGTGCTGATATCGAACACAGTGGTCTGCAGCCCATCCACCATCCACTCCGTCTCTTGATGACAAATGTCAACTTATAAATAATGTCACTGAAGACACGTCGATATAACACGTATGAAATATCCAAATATAACGTATTCCTGGTTTGCAGAAACATATCATCAAAACACTTTCTTCTGGCGACCAGTCTGGCTGAATATATCAATACTCATATTCACAAATGTCACTTCTTTGTAGGCAGCCATCTGCTGATGCTATTAGCCTCCACAGGGAGCCCTACTTGATGCCAGCAATCGTTTTGAAAGAGTAAATGATTCTCTGTATGATGGTGGATATCTAGTTCTGGAAAGTAGCTCTTTATGTAACTAATTAGTGTATTTGGCTCTCCTGTGATAACATGTTGTGGTAAACTCAGATCCAGCTGAGGTCCGTCATGTGTCCACATGGAAGACCAGATGAGATCCGCAGTGATTCCTTGCTCTCTGCTCAGCTCCACTGGCCTTGATCTGGGTCATCTGGGCATTTCATGGGACGGCTGTGGGCCAAGAGAGAAAAAACAAACTCCAAACACAAAAACAAACAGACCCACAATTTGTAATTTGAACGTGAAACAGCTGTTAACCTCGCCAGAACTACTTCATATCGACTTCTCATGTGACACAGTTTTTAAAAGAGTCCAGTTTCAAACAACATTGCATTCATAAATATAATCGGGGTTCTTCACAGTTGTGGTTTGCAAAGGTTTGCTCCTGGAGTCAGAGAAGAGCATTAAATATTAATCCACCACAGCCTGCTACGGGGCAAAGCTCTGCTCATGCAATAACAAGAAGGCTGTTTACTTATCCTCATCTTGCAGTTGAGAGCTTAATTTTTATATTATTATTTTTGCTCATAGAGGGAAGGAAAAGTGGGACACTCTAATTGAAAAACGGCAATACTCCTTTCCTGTGAATGAACTCTCTGGAGAGATGATATGTCAGCTGACGTAGTGTGTCCATAACAATGTATCTTATTGTATTTTAGCTTTATGCATCACTGGTGAAAAGTAACTGATTACATTTACTCAACTGAAGCTATACACTCACCAGCCACTTTATTAGGTACACCTTGCTAGTGGACCCCCTTTTGCCTTCAGAGCTGCCTTACTTCTTGGTGGCATAGATTCAACAAGGTGCTGGAAACATTCCTCAGAGATCTTTGTCCGTATTGACATGATAGCATCACACAGTTGCTGCAGATTTGTCAGCTGCACATCCATGATTTGACTCTCCCGTTCCACCACATCCCAAAGATGCTCTATTGGATTGAGATCTGGTGACTGTGGAGGCCATTGGAGTACAGTGAACTCACTGTCATGTTCAAGAAACCAGTTTGAGATGATTTGAGCTTTGTGACATGGTGCGTTATCCTGCTGGAACTAGCTATTATGTTCTGTTTTAATATTATTGTTATTATTATATTATATATATTATATATATATATATATATAGTTTTGATTTAACCTTTTTTTTTAAATCGAAACATGGCATTGATATTCCTGATGGTGGATCCTTTATTGCTCCAACATGTAAGACTTCTATCAACACCCAGAGTTGGTAAATGTTTGATAGATGCAAAAACATTCAATGAAATATAATAAAACGGAAATTATAAAGTATGAATAGCTACAGGGGCTGCAGGAAAATGAATTCCATTTGGGATATAAAACAGAGGGTCAGCTGTTGTGTTGCACATCAACACTTCTGGATACCAGTGAAAATAGATTTCTACATCAAAGAGGATTTTACATAGCACCTAAATGGATTCCCCTACAGGGACAGGCAGGAGATGCTAAATTGCACTTTCCCTATTTCGAGTGTAGCATTAATTAGACATAGTGAATAATGAGCCGAATGTATAAAATATTTCCTCGGTGCCATTGTGATACTGACCAGAGGAAAAAAATGTGGGCAGGAAGACAGTGAAAATAAATGGACCATAAGGAGGAAAAGTTGTGATGCATGTACAGTAGAGCCCTGCCATGTTAGAGGTGTTCACATGGAAGCAGTGTAGGGGTCAAAAGGTCACTTGTATGAACTGTAATAACCTTTTTTCATTCCCCATGTGGTCACAGAGATGGGCTACTGCATTTGAGCATTTTGCTGCCTCCCTATGTGGCAGTTTTCAATAAAGTCAGCTTTGTTCTATAACCAGGAACACCATCTGCCAGTGTGTCAAAATAAATGCAAGACGGCATTTAACTGCAGACTGCTTTGGATTTAACGACATTTTAGTAAAACTGAAGAAAAAGGAAGAAAGACAGAAGAGGGACACACAGAGACGGAAATACAACAGCTTTGTGATGTATGATTTAGTCCACTAGTGACTGTTTTTTTTTTGAGCCATGCTGACATTGTGGCTCAAGGGTTTTAAGTGGGTTGGACTTTGATCCAGCATGAAATATGTCAACAACTGCATTCATGTCCCTCTGAGGATGGATTAAAATACCTTTGATCATCCTGTTTAAACTTTAATCAAACACCACAGTCAGATCAAAAATTGAATTTGTTCAATACTCCTCTGCTGTACTAAAAGTTAGCATACTCCTCTCGTGAAACTGGCAAATGATATACCTGTTAAATACTGGCAAGCTGGCATTGTCATTTTGAACATGTTAGCATGCTGATGTTAGCATTTAGTCATAGCAACAATGTGCCTATTGTAAGTACAGCCTCACAGAGCTGCTAGTTTGGCTATAGACTCGCAAACTTGCATATACAGTTACATACTGATAGACCAAACTAGCATTGTGTCAAGGCAATGCTGTGCCCCCTTTTGGAGGAATGTAACGTTACACAAGCAGAGAAACAAAAAAAAATGACGAAAAGCTGTACTGTAGCGGGTTAATCACACTAGATTTAAGGAACATAAGACTCGTAAATTTTGGTAAATTATCAAATGATGCTGGAGACAGTTACCACTGATGAATAGCTAACGTTACCTTGTGTTGGGGGCACAGACTGTATATAAAGATGGACGACATGATAACTCCCCAAAGTGAAGCCGAAACATCTTGATCGCCCCCCTGGTGGCTGGCTGCAGTACACAACATAAAGCCTGCCCTCTTCATGTTAGTGAACGGGACATGAGCCAGACTGAAAACTCAAAGTATACATCAAATGAATTTTTCCCAAAGATGGTGTCTGTCATTTAAGTTAGTTTTGATCATGCTGCTGTGTGGATATCTTCGGATAACTTTAGTTTTAATTTGTTATTTAATGCTATAAAACAGGGATTTTACAACATGATTGCCAACTGTGTGAGCCATTTGGTGGACTGGCATTCAGACTTGCTTGTAATTGATCGGATGAGAGTATGGGTTGGGTTGGAGGCTGCTGAGGTACAGTCATACAGTATAGCAGAATCAGACTGTCAGCTCCAATTACGTCTAAGACTATAGAAAAAACATATGGCTATTAACAGTTTGCTTATTTATAGACAACACTTTGCCTAATGATACCAGATGATTCAATCAAATATAGATAATCAATATCCAGGTACTGTGTTGGGTCATTGATCCACTTGGACAGGGGAAGACTAAAGTGGCATGATGGCGATCAACAAAATCACAAAAGAGTTATTAGCCATATCTATGAAACAAACGTTTGTTCAACAAGAAATACAAACATGTTACAATCATAATTCAAACTCATGTGAATTTGCATTGACATGTATATGATGTTCTGTTTTCTTTCCCCCCAAAAGGAGCGAGGCTTGATGTTTTCCAAAATACCCATATGTGTCGCTCTGGTCTATTCTAAATGGGTTTTGAGTATGTTGTGTTATTTCATGTTAGTGTAGAATAGTAAATGTGTTGACATCCCACTAACTGCTAAAAGTACAGTACTAGGACAATTAGCATGTATATACTGTACAGAATAAGTACTGAATGTGGTAAGGACACAGTGCTTGTTGATGCAGAAATGCCAAGTGTCATTTGATGGAAAACTTAAGATTAATTTCAAAACAAAAATGGAGGAATCTGTCTCATGCTTTTCATGTGTTTTCTCACATTTTCCTCTGAAATTAGAGGGTAGAAAGGATGTCACGGGCAGAGATGTATTGCTTCCTTTTGAAAACCTCATATTTATCGTTCCTTAAAAGCTCTGCTGCTGTTGTCAGGGTGTAAAGAGTTACAGCTTTGCCCTATGAGATCCTTGAAGCCCTCTTAACTAAATGTGTTTGTATTTTTTATGTCTCGGTGCCAACCTCTATTAGTATCATGTCACTAAGTGCCCTTGACTCCAGTGAAGCAGCGCTGTGCCTGTTGGTGAGGTCCGGGTTGCATTTACAGTCTACGCCCCCTGAAACACAGCTTGGCACAGCTCAGGGCAGATGGAGGGTACAAACTCCTGTATGACTGAACGATGTTTAGTTATTCAAGCTGTGTTGACCTGAGGGTGAAAGTGAAATGCTCTCCAACTTTGCAAACATCTTCTTAGGATTTTTTCTTCAGCTTAAACAGACTTTGAATGTCAATAGGTTGCCTGCCTACGTTAATAGTACAGTACCATATACAGTAAAATACCCTGTGGCCCATTGTACTAATATTGGTAAGACTGTATAAAATACTGCTTTTATATTTTGTGTGATGACAGCTCGACTTCACTTAGAGTGCTGCCTATAATTCTTTATAATGTTACATTAGCTGCTCGGTGAAAGTGCTGCGTGGGCGTCTGAATCACACAGGGATTATATGTGCAGGTTCATCAAACTATTCAACCATACTTTCATGTCATTAAGTTTCACGACTTCACTTGAGAGGGAAAGGTACCCTCCAAATATTTTTCACAGCAGTAGGGAGGTCTGCTCTTTTCCTGCCAGGTGGTTTATTGGCAATATTCTCACCTTGCAGCAGGAAAATGTCAGTATGACATGGTTGGATGTGACAGAAAAAATAGACTTAAAATGCCTTAAATTATGCTTTTTGTTAAATTATTATATTCAGTGACGACTGTTGGTTTTACAGTATTGATATTAGATTCAAAAGCTGCAGTAAAAGTTGAGATTGTTGGTAAATGCTATTATGTGTTTATGTGTTATTATCAGAGATATAAAACTGCGTCATAACACTTGATGTATTTTAGGTGTAATAGTTTATGGTGCCTTTACATTGTCTAATCAATACTCATGGATGGATTACTGAATGGGCCTACTGGGCACAGACCCAGGGTCGAGGGGTCGCCTTGGACTTCACCTGCAGAATGTCATTTACATTACCATTTTCTGACCAGGAAGACACTCAAAAAGACCACAAAAGATGCAAAGGAACTGCAAGGAGACGCAAAATAAAGGACTATAACGAGACGCAAAACAACTAGGGAAAGAGGGAAAAAACACCACAAAGCCTGTGTGTCTTGCTCCTATATAGTAAAGGTGATGGGTCCTTTTTCATGTCTGTTTCCCAGGGTCCATTCACTCATAATCCACCTGTGTCAATACCTACATGCAGAGCTAGACATGATTTTTTTTTTTGCACACCAGTCACTGTGGCTACTGATGTTTCCCAAAGCCACTCAGCATTTTCACCAGCCACAATTTTATTTAGGTTTTATCCAATTAAATTTGACAATGGTGTGCTACATCTTACTTGAGGAACTTAATCTACACCCATTTTAAATGTAAATGGCCACAGTAAACACGCAAATTAAAGCAACATAAGATGTAAAACACTACAGTCATGAAATATTCACCTCTGTTGAGATTGTGTGTAACGCTCCTTTAGTGTGAAAACATACAGCTGATTAAGACAAAGACATGAAAAAGTAGGTTCTTATTGTATAAAGAGTGCAGAGGTGTAGTAAACAAACCGGAAAGATAAAAACTACACTGATAAAAAGCAATACAAGCCTGATATTGCAGTATTTACATGCAGTTATTAAATATTTAAATAGATGAAATATATGCAGTGGAAAATGAATTCGTTTCGTCTAATGAATTCAGTGTTTGTTTTTCTCTTATGCAGGTGCTGATTTAAAGGCCTGCCTACATGCAATACACAGTGGTGGAAAGTACCATTACTTGAGTACATTTACTGATTTTTGTTTAATGCTACATTAAACTTCTACTCCACTATATTTCAAATGGAAGTGTACTTTTTACTCCATTACATTTATCTGACACTAGTCACTCTTTACTTTTTAGATGAGGATTTAACATGAAAGGTCCAACGTGGATTTAGGGGCCTTAAACTGAGAATTGTGTTTTCGTTACCTTAGAATCAGCCATTTATATCTACATGGGGAATGGTTCCTCTTCCACATCTTCCCATGTTGTTTTATAGTAGCCCAGAACGGACAAATCAAAGCTGGCTCTAGATATGGCCATGCGCATTTCAGCATCGGCCACCTTAGTTCCCGTACATGCTCGGAAATATGGGAGAGATTTCAGTTCTGCAGCCTCACCACTAGAGGGCACTAAACTCTATACACTAGACCTTTTAAAAAAAACATAAAATGAAAAATAAACACACTACTCCTACCCCAGGTACACTATCATCTCATGTCCCCTGAGATTTATCTTTTGACCATTTAGCAGGGCCTGTCCCCTCGTTTGGATCCCACTAGACCAGTGATAATAAACTTGAGGCCTAATCGCGTGCCAGGTGGACCCCCTCAACCATTTTATAATTCACAATGTAAATAGACTGATTCACACTTTGTTTGTACTTTTGATGTAAATAAGGTTCCAGAGAGCATAAAAAGCATTGAAATAGAGCTTGTTTATCAAAAAAAATGCCAACCCCCACCTGACAGAGGTTCAGACTGAGCCCCAGATGGCCTCAAATCCTAGAAATGCCCTGCGTACTTCTGACCTGTGTTGGGCTGCTGGCCCCTGGCCTCCTGTTATTTTGAAAAGTGGCCTCTAGGCAAAGCAAGTTCAGTATTCCTACACTAGACTAAACGACCAAGCTATGGAAAGTCACAAATAAATTGGTACAACTCAGCCAGCTATAAAAAGGTAAACATTAGGCATTGCTGCATCACAATAGCACTCTAATATTCAATGTATTATGCTTATTCTGTCACTTAAGTTAGATTTTGAAGGACTTTTACTTGTAATAGTGTTTTTTGTTGTTGCATTGGTTACTTTTGTAAAGCATCTGAATTCTTCTACCTGCTCTAACAATACATATTTATCATAACCTGTTCCTGCAGTGTCACGAAAGAGAAACGAGCTGTAAGTTCACCTGTGTCAGCTTGATGATTTCAGTCTGCGCTTCACTTGAGTCTCCGCCCCGACTGAGCTCTGCTCCGAGCCGGACGAAACAGACGAGAACTGCTGTGGCGTCCAAACACAGAAAACCTTGCCTGTTGGCCCAGAAAGACGTCCTGTACTTGGGTCAGCAATCCTTCTATACCCCCTAAAAAGTGCAGCCGGAGCCTCTCTAGAAAGATTAATGACCATTGATCCCCGGCACAAGCCACCAGGGCAGCAGACCACAGTTTTCCTCTGGTCCCCATGAGCAGTAAAATCCTCATTACACACTTTCTGAGTCTTTAGGTTGCCCCTCTGCCCAGCCTGAACTGAACCCAAGGACAGTTGTCGGTGTTTTGTTTTGTTCAGCGAAGTGTGTTAATGTTTGCTTATTGGTGCATTTTAGTGCACTTCATCGTGAATTCTATAATGTTTGAATTTTATGTTTACGACATATTTTTTGAAGTAAACAATGTAGAAATGGAAGGTGAGAGGGAGCAGACCACTGATGACCACTGTGATTCAGAGAAAACTGCACAGTCTGAACTACATTCTTTAAAGAGACACGCACACCAGATAACAAACTTGTCTAGACTCTGCTGCAGACCCTCTCATTTGCAGATGAAACAGGAAGCTGGTGTAATCATCTGTGTGTTTGCAGAGCCAGTTTGTATTTCTTTCTGCGTGACCTTCCTGATCAGATGAGCATTTCAAAAGCACAAGGGGCAGCGGGTCACTGCCAATATGAGGCTGAAACAGCAAATTACCATTCGGCAGGAATATTCCTCCTGTAAATCAGCTCCCGCTCTATTCTGATCTGTAGGTAACTGTCTGACTTTTGCTCCAAACACTGTCTTTGATGTTGGGAGATGGTTTGAAGTAAGAGTGATTAAAATGTAACAGCAATGGGCTTTGTATACTCTGTAAGCAGTTTTTTCTGTGCGGGAATAATTTGTCTTTTTCTTTAAACAGTTTAGTTTGAAGCAGACTGAGTGCTTTCATTGGAAATCAATATCTGACTAACGAACAGCTTAAAGCCACAGTGTGTAGGAATTTCTCCCATCTAACGTTGAAATCATATATTGCATTCAAACAGATGGCGCACTGTAGCGCCTCACTGTTTCAAACACGTATTGCAACAACTGTAGCCGCAGTGTACCAAAAAGCTATGATAACACTGATGCAACCATGTCATCCAATACTACATGGAGTATTAATTCAGGCTCCTACACAGACACACGCGACGCGAGTTGACAAACCCCCTCCTCACCATGCTGGCTGTGTTTACGACGTAGGACTGTTGGGGTGGGTGTAAATTGAAACAGCTGATCGTGGCCAGCAGCACTACTGCCGCATAACAAAGTCCCACTCTGAGCATAATGCAGGATCATGTATTATGCAGCATCACGGGAGACACAATCCTTGTCGCCAGAAAGCGCAAAAGGGAATCAAAAAGGCAGCATGACCGGCGAATTAAAAAAAACAAGGGTCAGCACTGGGGTTGCCTTTCCCAGGTGGAGAGAGCTGCTGAAGGAGAAAGGTAATACAATCACAGGCTAGCGCTAACGGCGGCTAACGGCTTACCACGGCTAACACCGGCAAACGGCAGCGCAGTGATGCGAGGAGAGGGATGAGGCTGTTAGCGACTGACCGCTAACACAGGCTAACAGTCAACAGCAGCGCCGGCCTGTGATTGTATTACCATCCTCGCTCAGCAGCTCTCTCTACCTGGGAAAGGCTACCTGGATGTGGGCCTTCGTTTTTTTAATTCGCCGGTCACGCTGCCTTTTCTATTCCATTTTCGTCTCCCATGATGCTGCATATGCCTGATCCTGCATTATGCTCAAACAGTGGGACTTTGTTTCATATTTATCAGGGTAGTAGCGAAGCGCCTCTTGCTGCTCTCCTTCGGCTCCTCAGTCACGCAGTGCTGGCCTGGCTCTCAACGAAAACGCCGAAGGCGGTGCTGTATGTCCCTTGCTGGTGGGTGTATTCTCAAGATGGCGAAGCGTAATGGAACCCCCCAGACGACTTACCCGCACAATGTACAAACAAATCCGAAATTCTCCTTTTAGGAGAAGTAAGTCAGATTATTGGTGGACGTAATAGTACACCAGTGATGACATATTTATGAATGCAGATATCGATTTTTGCCAATAAACAACGGAAAATGTTACACAATGTCCCTTTAACAGGGGTTGATCGTGACTAATAAATTATATTATTGCAAGTTGGATACTGATGATATCTCACTTTTCTCACTTTGTGAGACACATTTCACGGTTTTGAAGATATCAAGCTCAGCAGGGAGTCTGCAAAATGATCTTGATAAAGGCCGTTAGTGTCGACATCTTTCCCTCTCTACCTAACACGCCAGAAATTAAAAAGTCAAAGATACTTGAAAGCTGTTTATAACCGTTAAATGGCTTAATGAGCAAATCCTACACCAGCCATTCCAATGAAAATACCTTTTACAGCTCCAGCTCGTTAAATACTGTCTATGTTTAGTTTCCGTTTCCAGCCTTCTATTGCTGCTGTGAGTTCTGTCCAGAAGAGTCTACTGCGTGCTTTCTGTGTGATGTGATTGACGGTCACATACTCCGCACATTTGATATTAAAACACCAGTAGTAATATGTTATATTAATGCTGAGTTGACAAAATGTTGAACATCACATTATGGGCCACAATGGCCCACTATAATAGCCAATATGTGACGTGAGATGACTCTGCAAAACCTCAGATCATATTTGATGATATTTTATTCATGTTCAGTGTAAAAGTTTTTCTTTTTATTGTTGTTGTAAATTCTTGCTTTCACAATATCTGCTCACAGCAACATTGGCAAGGCTATGATTAGCAAAAGCAATGAGTGGACGAAACACATGCACATCTCTCTTGTCCAGGTGCTGAATCCAAAAATCAGGGACCTATTACATTTTGCCTTATTTCTGCTCATATATATGACGTTACAGTGTTGGATGTTCGTATTAAATGTGGCCCAAGTGTCAAATAATGAGGTAAAAGCAATCCTCAGTAATCCTCGGGCTTCAGACTGTTATGAAAACTCTGTTTCCCATGTTTTTTCCCTACTTTCGAGACAAGCTGACATCACCTTGTGACTGATTTATTAATACGATCATCTGCTTCAGGCACACTAATGAAGGTCAGCGCAAGTTCAATTAGGAAGACGTTCTTTATGCTATATCCATTCACAAGTCTCCGTCTATCCCACCAGCTGACTCTGGGTGTTCCCTCTCCTTGTTAGCCAATCAAACTTTGCCATGATCTTCTTCAGCCGTTGCTACTGCCAAACTTTACACCTGTTTTCCCTTCTGCTCCTGTTGGCTGTCATTGTTGGCGGGATCATCGCGCGCTCCTCCACCACATTCATCTCCAGTCATCTTATCTAGAGCCCAGGACCAGCTCCTCTAAAGCCTACTCCTCTTTTTTTACATGACATCACAATGGGGTCTAATCACTTAAGACTTTTCACATTTCTCAAAAGTATGTGCACATGTAAATAAATATTCTTCTTCTTCTCCTGATCGAACTGCAAGTGTTTGCATCACTGCTACAACATGTAGCCACATGCTAACACCAGGGAAATATGTAAGGGTCCGTACACATGCTGCGTCTTTAACAGCCTGGAAAATGCTAAGTCAGGAGCTACTTTCATGCCTTTTTTGAGCCAGCTTTCAAGAGCATGGTGGCAGGTTGCATTTGAGGTTGCTAAGTAACTCTAATAAGCACTGTATCATAGCCTATTTACCTGAAATCCTGATTGCAGACCTGATCTTCTTCCATGTGCTGTTTATAAGCGTGTAGGTCTATCGCCCGTGGGACAGATGTGAGGCTCTGACAGCTCTGCATCAAAATGATCAACTTTTCTGTGTTTACCACAGACTGATATTTACAGAAGAAGGGAAATATAGTAGATAGATCAGTGTGCGTTGCTGCGAAAAGTTAAACTCTGTTGGGATGATGGGACGAGTGTGCCTGCCTGTGTGTCTGTCTATGTTGAAAACAATAAATTTAAGGGCGCAGCAAAACGTGGCATGTGTCCGGTCCCTAATTTTGGTTGCCAATGTTGTTAATTTCTCTTAATTTCAGATCAGATTCCTGCTGGAACATGTCTGGTTGTGAAGATTTTGGTATAGAGGATTTCATTGGTGATTTTTCGCGACAGAAGGTGCTGCTATACTCTGTTACAGGATTCCTCTGGCTGCAATGATGGTGGAGAGACACCATAAGTGCAGATTTGAAAGACCTGAAAATGCTGACCAATCAAAGAAGGCTGGGCTTTTTTTAGGAGGGAGACTTAAAGAGACAGGTGCTAAAACTGCGTGTTTCAGACAGAGGGTGAATACGGGAGTTCCAATATTGACAGAATAAGGAAAATAGTGAACATTACAGTGTGTAAACATGTTCTAGCAAACCCTAAATACAAGTATGAACCTGAAAATGAGCATAAAATTTTCCCTTTAAATGTTTTATTTCAGTGCATTGTTTCAAGTCCCAACTGGCTCTTCATCAGGTACGGAGAGAAAAAGTTGGTTATGGTTAATAAAAAAGCAAACTAAGAAAAATTGTGTATTAGTGTGATTCACCCCACACTCTTTGATCACCCTGACACCCACACCGTTGCCTTCCACCTTGCCAAAGGGCAAAATACCTGCACTGGCAACAAATGGGGCAGATGTGACAACAGAGTTTCAGAATAATTAGAGCCAAAGTGGACTGTGCTACTTTTACCAGCCTGCAGATTTTACATACTAAAAACAACCTGATCATTAGTGGAGCCAATTACCAACCAACATCACACAGATCTTTAGATTTCTGGTTAAACTGGTTTCAATTTAACATGCATGATTTAAAAGTCATGCTCATTAAGCCTAGAGGAGAAGAAAGTTTCCTGGCATTTAGTAGTTTTAAAAAGTTTCTATTTTTTCTGTATTTTGCCAGTTCTCTTCATGTGTCTTTTCATTTAACCAACAGTTCTCATTCGATCACTGCTGGGAGAGTCTCAGAGTTAATTTACTGCCAGTCTCTCCATATTTTGCATAATATATGCATTAAAAAAGAGGGCGTAGTCCTTTAAAAAAACTTCTGCTAACCTATAAGCTTCAATAAAAGAGGGTTGTGTGCTGGTTTTGGGGAGACACTTGTTTAACAGATTAGCTCTGCCTTAAAGTCCAGCATCCACAGTACCTCAGCCATGGGAATTCAACTTTAACCGACCTTTGATATCCTCCGTGGGAGCAAGAGAAGGTCAAGGGAGGTTAGAGCAACACCGTGCACCTTCTTCAAACCTTATTAAAAATACATCCTGTATATCTCTGACTTCTTTCTCTATTGATTGACTGGTGAGATACATCTGTATACAACTTGTACATCTACTGATGTTGCAGAATTAATGATGTTGTTCTCTGTGCATCCACATGAGTTGATAATACTCCGCCACGCATTATAAATTGAACTACAGTGCTGACATCACTGATCTGCAGCTGGTAATGGTGTGTGGATAAGTTGCTCATAAAACCGGCATGACGAAACACGCTGTCACAGCAGCCCAATCATTAGGACACCAAACAAGGAAATGCTCGGATGGACACTAATCATTCAAGATCAAACGCATTTCAATTAACCAATAACATCTGCTGCACACAGTCATTCTGGTGATTTGCCATATGTTTCGAAAACCTTAAAGCAGCGATGACGAGAGATGGATGTGTGACGATCTTCAAAATGAAGAAAACTAACAGAACATTAAAATCCATGAATCTTCACCCATATGGACATGTGCGACTTGAAAAAGAAAGATCCGTGAATGTGACTTTGAAGCGCCTAACCTTAAAGGAACACTGTGTAAGATTTAGGGGGATTTGGTGGCATGTAGTGGTGAGGACCGCAGATTGCAACCAGCTGAAACTTCTCATGACCAGAATTCCTTCAGTATTCTTTGCTCGGGAAGTTTTTACTGGGAGCCGAATTATCCACAGAGGTGTCTTCCTCTCTAAAACACATGGACCAGGTGCTTTAAACTGGTAACAATACTGGATAAAGAAGTGTCACATTACAAATTAGTGTTTCCCCTTTGATGTTCATCAGGTTGCACGTGGGCCTGCTAATGTGTACTCACTTTATTTCTGATTCAGATGATAAGGAGGTTTTTACCATGAGCTGAACACCCCACAAATAGGGGAAGAAATGATCTATTTTTCACTAATACTATTTCTACTATGATTTAGAAATATTACATCAGGCCACAACAACATAACTACACAGCAAAGCCTACTAAATAATAGAGAGGCCTTTTTTTTTTAGGCTTCTGCCGCTTACCTGACACGCTTAGACCTCCGTAGTCAATATGTGGAATGTTTGATACTCAGTTTTTGTATCCCTATGTTCACCTTTGGGTGTAACTCACCTATAAAAGAGGTGTCTCCTGCCTTGCCATGGGAGAGGTAAGCGGCATTGCTCTCGTAGTAATTTCTGTGTTTTAGTGCTGTTAAGCTATGTTCATAAGTTCATTTAATGCTAACATATTCCTGTGTCACTTTATTCGTGTAGGTGCTCGAGTCTATATGGTTGTATTTGACGGTTTGTTTTTTACCTCTCGCTGTCAGGTGTGTTTTCTGTGTTTTATTGTACTTAAATGAATGTAACATGGCGCCCTTTTGCTGTTGTGCTCCATGGGAGAGGGGCTGGAGTTTATATGGCTGTATTGACGGAGGATTTTGTTTCACCTCTTGTTGTCAGCTGTCAGGAATACACGGAGATTGCCTCCAAAGATGTCCACAGTCTGGGCCTTGTCATATCAACACAACACTGTGATCTAAACCTGTGAAAACACAGTATAAAGCAGTTTGATGTTTGAAAAAAATCGACGATCTGTTGCTTAGCGGATAATAACAACCAGTTTTACTTGTTTCGGATGGTATTAAGTCTTTGTTACCCTTCGATTCTACCCGTGGGTCCTCTGTTTCTCACCCGTAAAACTGAAGTCCAAGCGCTGCTGCCCCCTCATGCAGAGACATGGGAGAGGCACTATCCCTGGATGCCAAAGCTGGTGACGGAAAGGTCGATTTCTGACACTCTTGTCGGGGAAGGGCTGCTAACTACAACTGCCAGTGTGAAAACGCATAAACGTGAATGGCACTGACTAGAATCAGTGTTTTGTTTGTCTGTCCTAGGCTGCTGTAGAAACAAGACGGTGCAACATGATGATCTCCAGTGTAGCTGTGTGCACTCTCTCTGTCTTGCGTTGTGTGATTAACCAGGCACAGATCCTCTCTCTTTGGCTCCAGGCAGCTGTTTATTCACAGGGACAGCACACTGCAAACTGGCAACGATAAGCGGGGTGTCCCTGCTCAAGTTAGCTGATCTGTGCCGCACATCCTGCCAGTCTGCACTGAAAGCTGAACACTAGTCCCAATGAAACACTAATAGATGGAAATAACTAGTAATGGTAGAAATAGAATAATTGAAATCATATAATTACTGGTAATGACAACCATGAGCAAGTAACAGCAAGTGGGATCTTTGACCTTGCTGCACATAGATGAAGGCTTGCTCCCTATGTAGGTATAAAACGGCTCGTTCAGTGGTAACGAAAACACAGTGATTCTCATTTTTAGGGGATTATACACTAAAGGAAACACTTTTTATATTCCCACACACTGAACCTTTAGCTGAGGATTAGCATGAAATAACATCTTTATCACTTCTGAACACACGGTTTAACAGGAGCTGATGGCCGCCCAGTCGTGGAGATGCTCAGCTGATTTCAACACAGCACACAATCTGCTTTGCCATACGGATACCGGATGTTTGAATAGCAGGTTTACCTTGTGCAGATGGGCTAAAAATAACAGGTAAACAAACATGGAATTTCCACCCTGTGAGTCAAAGCTATCATCTAGATTTCAAACATGCCTCTCTCATATAATAAACACAAGCAAATCAGATTCATTCATTTAAATAATTGCATTTGTTCCTGTTTTTGTCCCAAGTTAATTAGCAAACATTTTAGTTCAGAGAAAAAAATAATCTGCTCTTATTAAGTGGGATAAACAGGGGCTGTCAGCACATCTTTACAAGCCTTATGTGTAATACAAATAAGCGTGGCTGCTCGTAGGTGCTGTGGCTCAGAGAGGGTTTTCATCCATAGCTGAACAATTTTCTGCTCCTCTGGGATCCTTTGCATCAATTCAATTTATTTCAGTAAATGGACCAATTCATCAGGGAAATTTGGTATGTCATTTGTGTTTTTCATCAAGCGATACCTTCCTCCGCTTTTTTCCCTCCTCGAACACAAATGGATTAAACACTTTCTGTGCAGACATCTTGAACCTACAGTACATCTGCATGAGAGGTTATTGTGTGCTGACAGCATAAAGGAGAAGAGCTCAGTGCATGTATGGAGGCATCGGAGTATCATTTATGTAAGCGGGTGTTTGCTGCTCATCCACTGTGAGTTAATATTGATTGTTGAGTTAGGAGAGAAAACATTTTCCAACACTGTAGGATGAACTGGTTTGACTTTAACTGGGTTGAAATTTCATTTAATCAGTGAAGAGATCAGCTTTAAATCCAGAGGGGACACCTTGTCAGTGTAAAGATATATCTCTCTATATAAAATACATTACATAAAATCCAACAGAAACCTGCTCAGGTAATGATAAGTTCTTCCCTTGAAAAGGCAGCGAGCGGCTGGTGCTCCGTATCCTTCCAGATGTCTGTGTGCGATACGCTCCTCCCCGCTGGCCCACACTGACAAGCCGATGTCATCCCTGTGACATTTCCAGAGCCTTCACATTTCATCAGGACGGTAATTAATCATTGCCGAAACAATGTGGTGGCCTGGAACACCAGGGCTGCCACGGTGCTGAGGAGGAGAGCGAGTGCTGCCAGGGGCCTACTTGGCACACGCCAAGGGTGCGACAGGCAAAGGCGTTGCCATGGTGAAGCCTCGGCAGCATCGGGGACCATCATCCCACTGTGACATCCGTTGGCATCACAGGCTGCAACTCTAACCTACTGCGAGCTGGCTGCTCCGTGTCTGCACAAATGATGGCAATGAGCAGGGCTGGGAAACACACTTCCAAACACGCTCATTAAGAAAACCTTAACTGTGACAAGAGGACAGCTGCACATATAAGGCTTATAAAATATTAAATCATATCTATCAACATACCATTACTGTCACGTCAAACCTAGATGCTTCCTACAACTCTTGCCTCTGTGAAACAATTTTCCAAGAAATCTACATGCCACATAAAGTTTACCGATATCATGCAACAATATTTAATGCTACTCAAGTTAAAAAATAAATTATCCATCTTTGCAGTTTGGAGACTCTGGTCTTAAAAGTTATTGAATCTAACTCTAACTGAAATTATAATGCTTCTTCTTCATCTGCTTTCCAAATGAAATCAGCACAATCAACTTTTTCTTCAGGCAGGATCCAGCTAATGTGGAAGCCACCCTTATAAGAATCTTTGCATGCAGAGAATTTCAATGCTATAACTTGTTATTAAATGTTTTAATCATCAGTTATAAAGTACATTGGACAATTTAATTTTGATTTCACAGCCAACCCTGCAAAGTTTATGTATCAAACATTCATAGCCTACTGTTATTAGCAGTAACTGCCCTATGAGCCCAGCGCAAAGTGGCAGCGATGAGCTAGCTAGTGCACTAACATGCATGTGCAGCCGGCACAGCTATCACAACAACTAGCCCAATAGAGGAGCTCTGATTACAACCACAGACTGTATTAAATAATGGATTTAGCCACTGTGATGTCACCCATTGGTTTGTAGACCATTTTAAAGCCTTGAACTGTTATGATCTGGGTTTTCTGGAGCCATAAGTGACCATATTTAAACCAGAAGAAACACTAGAATGAGGGCAAGAGAATATCTAATACAGAATATGAAATTAACAGATGATTTGTGCTTAACAGACGTCTTTGGTGCTTGGACACCAGAGGGAGATATTTTGTGATCGAGGGACATCTGAGTGGCAGCAAGATAAATCCCTCCATGGAGTCCACACAGTGGTGGTGGTGGCTGATGACTCTGAGGCTGCTGACTGCTGAGACAGATGAGGCTGATGAATCCATAAAGACTATGTGGTGATGGGGAGGTGGAGGGTGCGCACAGCTGAAGAACCATAATTAAAATGGGGAGCAGTAAGATGATAGGCTGACAGAGAAGGTGTGTCACTGTGCTGTTGGTTGACTATGAATCAGCTGGAAACAGACTCAGACAATGAGACCTAGAGATAGTGAGTGAGCATGCGTGCAAGGAGTAAATGGCAGGGTCAGAAATAAAAGTTACAACCTGAGCATTAAAAGTTGGCCTAAGCTAAGATTAAGCTTGACTTCATTGTCTGCTCAGGACACTGTTACTTCATTATATCTTTACATAGCAAATAGCTGTTTGCTGCTATGTTCTGGATGTTGCATACAGCTTCTTCAAATATCAGTGAAAAATACATGTAGTGTCAGTAAAACAAAATACTCCAGTAAAGTACCTCAATATTTTATTTAAGTACAGTACTCGAGTAAATGTACTTGGCACCTCTGGTGCCTTGTCAGGGCAGTAAAACATAGTGTACAAGGCATGATAAGGAAACACAGCCTGCAGGCAGGAATAAAGGCTGAAAGAGAGCCAGATGTGCCCCGGACTTTCAGGGTGTATTAAGTGTAAGAGTACAGATAACCTACTTCAGGTCTGTCAGCTGTACACACATTCTCTGAAACGCCACTATGAATAAATCAAAAGCATAACAGCAACCTTCTCTGGAGTTTCATCATTATTTTATGGAAGTTGTGTGTAATAATGTATAGAGCCTTTAGATCTGGCTTTCCAACCATATATGGGCTTTGCATTGGTAGAAAATTCAGGTTATTTGGCTTTTGTTTTTGCCAAAGTTCACAGTTATCACCAGCTTGTCACCTTGTCACGGTGACCTTTTAATGTGTTGTTTCTGTGTGCTTGTGTGGGTGCTCTTTATCAGGGGACAATAATAAAAATGGAGGTGCCATCTCTTGCCAGCTTTTAATGTTAATTGGCAGTGATTTGTGAAAAAAAATGGCCTCAGTCCAGGACAAAGCTGCTTCAGACGGCACTGCATTAGAGGTGGTTTGTTGTCACAAAATAACCTTTGTAAAATAAAGGAGGGTTAAGGCGGCAGGATGAATACTTATTCTCACTTTTGTGGTGTTCACACAGCATACAGAATGAAAATCATAACTCCAAGTCAACCAAACAGGTGAGGTCAGATTATTATCAAAGCTGCTGAACCAGAAAGTTGATACAGTGTGCTGTATGTGCTCGAGGGGGAAGACACTGACAGTTCAAGGCCTTTGAGTCTGCAAGAAAACAGGGCGCTCGGTAGAAATGCATCTGCAAGCACTGGAATTATTAACATTTAGGTATGCTTACAAGACAGTATTAAATCAAAGTAAGCAAAAAAAAAAAAGAAAAAAAAAAAGGGGCTGAAGCAGTGCTGTGTAGATGGACGCTCACATCCACACTTTTATTCACTCATTTACAATTCATGTCAAGTCACGACCACCCACCCCCCCACCCTGCTGCTTGACCCTCTCTGCCTTTTGGAGAGGGAGAGACGGTGTCAGAGGGAGAAGAAAGAGAAGAAAGGAGAAAGAAGCCTCCGGGCCAATGAACATCTTCAATCTGACCTTCACGTTGAGCTGATCATCCAGCAGATTGTCTTTGACAGATTTTTGACACCACTGAAGAACACGTTTTGAACTCATCTCAACAGAGCTGATGGGTACAATAAAACAAAGACTGGACAATCATACAGTTAACTGCCTTCTTTAATTAATTAATCTGTAATATAGTGCTTCCAGGACAAAACACAGGATCAGTTGGTTATCATATCTTATTTTCATACAACAGTTCATATGGTATCTTACGTTAAGTAATAAAAATAAGTAAGTAAAAATGTCTGTATCTGATATCTTATGTATTAGATAATCATGGTTTGGCTTCGTCATGTTACATATGTAATGTTACATACTTAATGTAACATGACAACGTAAAGCAATGTACATACGCAACTTAAAATAACTCAATGTTGTCTTCTGGTTTCACACGGGACACAAACTGCAGTTTCCTGGCTCACAGTCCTATGTTACATGAGGTATGTACGTCAATTAAAAAAACTTAGCGTTGATTTTTGGTTTGGTTTCACACGTGACACGAACCCAGGTTTCCTGGGTCAAAGTCCTATGTGAAAATGTAATGTGATGTGAGGCATGTATCTAACTTGAAATAACTCAATGGTGACTTTTGGTTTCACACAGTATATGAATCCTAGTCTCGTGGGTAGAGATGTCCGATATTATCGGCCTACCGATATTATCAGCCGATATTGGCATTAAAATGTAATATTGGAAATTATCGGTATCGGTTTTTACTTTTTTAATGAAACAACTTTTACACAGCATGCACATATTATATATCAAACTCTTCAGCTACTTCTCCTCTTACTCAAAATGTCAAAATATGAGAGATGTGGTGTATAGTTTTTGAGATATCTTTGTTTGTTTGTAATATGTGTAAAGTTAGTTACCTAAAATGATTTAGTTTTCTTTTATTTATTTTTTCTGAGAGGGGGGAACCCCGCATATATCGGTATCAGTTGATATCGGTATCGGAAATTAAGAGTTGGACAATATCGGTATATCGGATATCGGTAAAAAAGCCAATATCGAACATCCCTACTCGTGGGTCAAAGTCATGAACACCAGTCTTGTGGGTCAAAGTCATAAAATCCCAGACTTCTGGGTCACAGTCCTATGAGACATGATGTACGTACGTCAATTAAAAGAACTCAAAGTTGACTTTTTGTTTCGCTTAATGAGTGACACGAACCCAGGTCTCCCAGGTCAAAATCAAGAACCCTGGTCCTCTAGGTCAAAATCATGAACCTTGATCTCCTGGGTCAAAGTCATGAACTCCGGTGTTCTAGTTCAAATCATGAACCTCGATCTCCTGGGTTTAAGTCACAAACCCTGGTCTCCTGGGTTAAAGTCACGGACCCTGGTCTTTTGTGTCAAAGTCCCAAACCCCAGTCTCCCTGGTCAAAGTCAAGGACCCCGGTCTCCTGAGTCAAAATCATGAACCCTGGTCTCCTTTGTCAAAGTCAGGTATCCCGGTTACCTGGATCAAAACCCTACATGACCACGTAATGTGATGTGATGTGATGTGATGTGATGTGATGTACATTTCAACTTAAAATAACGCAGTGTTGACTTTTGTTTTCATACAGGACACGAACCCTAGTCTTCCAGGTCAAATCCCTGTGTTTGACCCATTCAACATCCCAACCTTTACTCTTACGCAAACTTTCTCGTTCTTCATACCACTTCGCCTTACTTCCTCCTGCCACAGCCTCCTGGCTCACGATTATGTGGGTTATACACAAATTATAGTATTTTGAACAGTGAAGAGAACAGCCTGTAATGATTAGTTGAAAGCTACAGAAAGGCAAGTGGACCTTGAGTTGAGATATTTTTGGCTGTTTGTTCAAATGCTATCTACATTTATATTAATAAGGCCTGTCTTTGGTCATGTGAATTATGACTTTTGTCTTTCAGGAAAGAAGCGTCATGTTGTTTTGGTGTTGGACGGAGCACGTCTCCTAGCAGATCTTAGATTTTTTCCTAACCTTAAATTTGCATTCAAATATTTTTTTTGGCCACTTAGAGGCAGCACACCGAGCTGTAAACCTTAAGTCATAGCTGAAACCTTGAGGAATTCATTGCTTCATGAAGTTAACACAGCAGACATGATTTATTTACACATTTATACACCCAGCAGCCACAGAGCAACATTAGCATTCATTTGAAGTCATGTTTCTGGCCACCTGAAGAATCTGTCTTTGGTCTCTATCAAATCCTGAGGGAAATATCCCTATGCTAGCTCCACTAGCAAAAAAAAAAAAAAAAGCTTCACCAGCTGGTTACTGACTTTGCCTGTCTTCCATTTGGTGTTGGCTGGTAGAGTGCAATGGGCTTGGAGCTTTTTCCACTGATAACTGTGTCCTGCTGCTGGTAACAGTGCTGAAAAGAGTGAACCGAAACAGTATAGTTGTGGTCTGTAAAACCAAACCAAACCCTGTCCGATGACATAGCAAATCAGAAAACATTCATGTGAATCATTTTGCAACATTCATTTCTAACATTTTTCGAAGGCACAGACAAAGCATGCAGTATTTTGTCACTTAGTTTAGAGGCCTTCCTGTGCTTAGTTCAGAAGAGCCAAGAGTAGTCGAGATTTCTGGGACCAAAAAGACTTTTTACACAATAACAATCATAAAGCACATAAGGAGAGGGTTTGGGTGGTGAAGGGAGCTGAAGCAACTTCAGAATGAGCGTAGCAGGGAGAAGTGCTCAGTTAAAGCCATGCTGCACACCTGAATGTTATTAGTCAGCTGATAGACAAGCCAGTGACTGTGAAGCGTGAATCAAACCAGCTGATGCCAATCAACTAAAGCAAGCACACTATCAATGACAATCAGTGTTCTCTAATGCACTTTGTTTGTGCTTATTCTCCAGATTATTAACAAAAAGTTTACACTTTACAAGATTATATGTTCACGTCCAGTTTTATAACCTGGGCCCATTGATTTCTGATTATTCCTGTTTACTGTGTGCTCTGTGTTTGCTTTGATATGCAGTTGACATTTCAGTTGCTATTTCCCTCTGCAGCTTTGCAACAGAAACAAATCCACAAGCTCTCAGTCTGAAAGGCTCAGGGTTTTGTTTAGTCTACAAAACAGCTCATGTTACCAGCCTGCCTTGATTTTCTGAAAAGCTGCTAGTAGTTGGTACAGTGGCAGCCGAGAAACAGAGTCAGTCAGACAGTCTTTCCCTCCAATCCTTCAAGGCAGTCCGCTGGTCTGATGGATGAGAATTGAAAGGCAAATCAATAGAGATCACAGCTTGAATGAAGAGTGATTTTAATTGGCTTACTGTTATTGACGTGTGCTTCCCTCAGCTCCTTGGACTTGCTCCGGGGGCCACAAGAGGGCCTGCGCTGTGGCTCTGGCATGTGAAGATTTGCTGATACTCAGACGTTCGCCAGATGAAATGACGACTAACGAGGGGTGACAATAGCAATTCAGATAAGTGTTTATCAGGGGCATTTTGGTATGCTGGTGTCTGCTTGTGGTACATCTATTTTCAGGGGATGTTGAAGGATTAATGAACACACTCGAGATGACAAAGAGTCAGATTATCACAAATCAAAATGTGCACTCCTGAGTTTTAAGTATGCTTCCCGTGTTTGCCTGTGGAAAAAAAGGGAAGACACGACTTACCATCCATAATAGAAAATCCTAGCCTGACATCACCAGACCAAACTGCAAATGCGAATGAGTCTGGAACCTCACAATTAATTTTCAGTTTCCAAGGGACGTTAACAGCGGCAGTAGCTCAAAATGCCTCTGGAAACAATTACATAGACCTACAGCCAATGAGAGCAATGAAACATGTGACGTAGCATTGAGTGGCAAACAAATGTAAACGTACTACAGCATGCAGAGATGAGCTATGATGGAACATCAGTATGTCTGTGAATGAGTGTTTTTGCCATCAGAATTGAAAAAAGTACTTGGACAATGGATTTATAAAGAGAACTGGATGCAATGTTGGAGACTGGGCCTCATTCATTCCCATGAAAGTTGCTCAGTGACGCATGAAGCCAAAGAAGCTTTATTTCCATGACATAAAATTACCTGGATTTTCTGCACTGTTGGGCCGAGCAGCTAACTTCTGTCGGCTGAGTGGCTAACTTCTGCTCTTAGTGCTCTGATAACCTGATGGATCAAATGGATCAAATTTTGATAGTGAAACAAAGCATTTTGCGGGGGTTGTGACCATGTACTGTGAAAATAAAGGATGTAGCTGTCACCATTTTGAAGCCTTGAGTTTAAACTTTTGGAATCTTGGGATTTTGGAGGAGCAAGGGGTGGATCTGATTGAGAAGCCAGAAAAAGAGAGACCTATCACACCGATCTCTCTCTCGTCGAAATCTGGTGCTTGGGCAGTAACTTGCGGCGTCAGACACTAATGAAAAAAGTTGTCCTATAATGCCGTCATGATATGCGGCCGGTTGATGTTTTAGTTTAACAGTGCTTGGCGGTGTTAGGGGGAAACGCAGCGGGACAAGAACAAAAGTTAAGGTGGCGAAAGTCCGCGTAGGGTGGGTAGGAGGGGTGGTGGATGGTGGTGGATGGATCCAACAAACATTGACCTTCACCCAGGAGAGCGGTGTTTGCGTCCTGTTATATGTAAAGCCAAAGCCTGTTCTTTTTTACTAAACCTAACCACATGTCAAATGCATTGGTCTGTCATGTAATGTCAGAGGTCAAGACAGAAATAACAGAAATTGTTGATTATCATTTCAAACCTGTCCCATTAGATAAGCTGTTGTGATTGGCCCGGAGAGGTCAGCTGGGAGGAGAACCAGGTGTATCTGACAGAGCAAATAAAACATTAGCCTGCAGATTAAATGTATTATTAAACGTATTATTATTCATCTAGTTCTCAGGCTAAGCAAATACTTTAAAGGAAGCAGACATAGAAATATGTTGTTCCTATTGAGATTAAGTGTAACACAAATCAAGGTGGAAGCTGAGAACGGATAAACATTCCTCTAATGTGTTTTTATGAAATGGTTGCAGATGGTTTTAACAGTCAACGTTTCTCACGGATACTAATAAATTCTCAAAATGTGCTGATGAAATCTGTTTTGCGTAAAGAGGTGGAGGCTTCGAGACTCTCAAAAACTCAACACCAGAGAGAGGGAGACAGAGGAAATAGGATGCAATTTCAATTTTACACTAACTGTCTGACACTGCTGTGGATGATGGTTTAAAACTCATGGGGTAGTTTATAGATATGCTAATGCTAATTTTTCATTAAACTGGATCTCAGTTATTATAGTCTGCTGGAGCAACACAATTGTCGTGTGTGGGTTTAGAAATTAGTGTTTTCTTGCATAAGTATGTCGACAGTCATCCAATCCCATATATGTTGTAACATTAGATGGAACTCTATTTTTATTTTCGGTATATTAGATGGTTCAAAAATGGTTCATTTGCCTCCAGTGGTGCTAAGTTCCTGCTTTCCTTTCTGATATCCATGTACAGATATAAAAGAATCCAATGAGACACAGAGAGAGTATCAGGATTCCCTTTCTTCGGAAATCTTTGGTAAAATATGCAAATGCTGCACATGATTATGAAATAAGACCTGAAACATAGCCTCCAACTTTTGATTCACGCACAGTCAGCAGCAGGGAACGCCTGTAAGATTAACACGGAGGACCCCTCTCCTTATTGCGTTAGGGCTGCCTGAACAGGCTGTTTTAATAATGCATACTCACTCATGCATATTCTCCTCGCTGTGTCAAGTACAGTGGAATTAAACAAGTTTATCATCTAAAAAATGACATGTTCCATATCAGCCTTTTTCACTGAACGCCCAACGAATGGCGAGCTGGCTTTTCGCCTATCATGAAGATACTGAAATGAGACGGCTATCAGCGGTCGTCCAGAATTTATAATTTCCTACCGGGGCCAATATCTTTAGAGCTTAATAACTAAGGAACAGTTTTAATGCTGGGGGAGATTTTAATGGTGGGAAACTAGTCCTCTGAGGCTGCAGGAAATAAATATATGCTCAGATCAACATGCAACTGTTCCCATTATTTAACTGACATGTCAAAATCAGGCCCCAAAATGAATTATGAAATTGCATATATGACACATTTGATCAAATAAATTCTGACCTGAGGTGTATTTTCAGTTATGGGGTTTGAGATATTGAATAAAATCATACCATTAAGTCAACTGCTTTTAGGAGTTTTAATATGGGATGTGATGCTCACAATTTGTAGCTGTGACCACAGCAGTATTCATGGTTTATGAACTACAAGCCAGAACCAGAATGGTGTTTCAAAACAAGAAGTCGTGGGTCTAAAGAGTTTGTGCATTTTACATGATTTCCAGATTTCATCAGACTTTCACAACTATCTGAACGTCAGATACAAATTCAGTGGGCTTAAAATCCATCGGTGTGTTATCTGTAACCACTGATCCCTACAGGGTCGTGGGGGTGCTGGAGCCAATCCTGGCTGACACTGGGGTAAAGTGAGATACACCCGGCACAGGTCGCCAGACTATCACAGAACTGACACATAAAAACAGACGGCCATTCACGCTCACATTCACACCCACAGTATGGGTACTTTGACATTATAATGTTTAGCAGACGTTGGGTTTTGCTCTCCATACCTTATGACTAAATGTAATTATTCGGCCTCAGGATTTCGGCATGACATGTTTGGAAGGTGGTAGATTTTGGTTACTTAACAAAACAACTTAAAACCAACAAAATATCAACGTCATCAGTCGTCAGTATTCTTTGTCAAATTGACGTTGGCATTAAATATTGTCCTTTTGGTCAGCCAACATCACAACCTAAATTCAACCAGCTGGGTAACTATGAAACCAGTAACTATGAAACCAGTTAGTACAAGTATTAAATAAACTCACATTGACAGAAATGGACAGTTTTTACGTTATGTCAAGGTGTCCATGTATTGTGTTGCAGAGATCTCTACTGAAGTCAGCATGCAGTATACAGGTAGTCCCATCTTGTAATACCACTTCTACCTTGAGAGGTGATCACTGTAGCGTCCTGCCTGTCCTCAGTCCGGTGTACGTGTATGCATCCATATGTTGCCCCTTTTGCCACTTGGCATGAGCAGTTAATGAGCTGTCTTTTGGCTCGTGACCAATCTTTTCACAAAATCTTGGGCCAGTCTGTGAATCCAGTTGGAAGTTATGTGCCTTCTTCATGACAGGCCACGCCCACCCGCTTTTAGCCAATTGGCATGAAAAAACACACACACTCATACCCACAGACACACACTTGACCTCCATGCCACTTATTAGCCTTCTAGGGCAAAAACTGTGGCTGCCAAAGGATGGAGAAGTTTTGTGGACTGACTGTCCAACTGACAGAGCGAGTTATCGAGCTGTTAACAAAACAGCTATTAGAAGAACATCTAAATAATTACAAGCATAACTTGTTTATTTCTTTCTCTTCCCAAGTGACAGAAAGTCATTAAATTGAATCATTTACAAACCATGAATCTAACACTCAGACTCTCCCTCACACCCTCCAGCAAAACGCAGACAGGCTGGTTACTGAGTTCACACACGGCACCTGCTATTGTATCGATGGCATAAGTTCTGAGCGACGGGCTTGAACTAAGTCCAAAAGTGCGACCAATAATCTCTCATGTCTGAGTGAGAGCTGGAGTTTCTTTGCGTGCATGTGTGTGTGAACAAGAGAGGATGGTCAGAAAGAGGAAGACTTATCTTCCCACAGGATCAGTACTATTGTTAAACCTCCTAAATCACCTGCAGTGAGCGGTGCAGAACAGAGCAGCCTGATGCAAGGCTGCGAGATTTCTTATTTCATTTTTAATACCTCCAGATCGGATCCATCCAGGATTGTGTTGCTGTAATCCCTTGGCTCGATATCCCCCATGTTCAATATGTTAATGTCTCCCACCAAATGGATCATTCGTCAGACAGAGTTGGCAGATGGGCTTGCAACCGTTTCAGAAAAGACAGATGTATCAACACCCCTTTTTAAAACCTCTGTGTGCTTTTCAACACTCTACTCGCCATCAATACAACAATAAACGTGTATGGAAAGAACAGAGCATGCATCATAACCAGACCCAGTGAGTTACCCTGGATAATTTTCTCAAGGCGTATAAAAGATGGTGCAGAGCGGAAGATGAACGTTACATTGTCACTACCCAGAAGACCAACATAAGAGGCTTTTGTATGTTTGAATTGCCAGAATCATTTCTCAACACATTATTTTTTTCCAGCCAGATAATGATCTATTTCTCAGTTCCACAGTGTCCTACTTAGCCTACTTATCTAAGTTGGAGGGAAAAATAATCATTTGATGTGGAGGATGCTTCTTAGCCTTGCTAATGCTGCTCTGTCCTTGATTATTATCCTTATTATTTAACAGCTTAAGGCCAATTTTCTTAAGGATGAGATTTTCATTGCATGTATATGTGAGGTGCTGTATTGAGCGAAGACAACACTGTGCATTTGTTGACTTGAATACAGTGCGGTGTTAATGGCGAAGAAAGAGCTGAGGGAGAAAATCTACCTGAATATCAAATTGATGTTTTGCAGAACTTGTTTTCAAAGAGAAGCACACTGAAGGCTGTTCTCCACGTTCTGATTCAGGCCTCACCATCTCAATATTGAATAACACGTGAGCTATTATGATGCTTTTGTATGCAACACATGATTTATTACTGCACCTTCTGTTGTGCCATCACAGCCTCAGAAGACAACGTGCTGTTAGGGAAACTCTCCTCAGCAAACTGCTTGTGTACCCTTTTTTTTCTATTAATCAACTGTTTAAAATGATGAGACTGATTAATTCATAGGCTATTTTCTACCTGCAGCTGCTGGCAATGTGCAATTTTAACACCTTGATGCACTCACCCATTCATTCATGTCATTTATGTTGGAAAACAAACACCGCAAGATTCAGGAAGCTGTTTATACATGCACCAGCCTACATCAATTTGTATTGTGTCAGTGGATGTGTGCAGTATTTCATACAGGCGTAAATGTTGTGAAAAAATTCCCACAAAGCCAGATGTTGTTTACTGTATCTATTGAAGTCAGACTGTAGACACGTCATATGCCTGCTGGCAAACAAAGATGGCTCCCATAACTGACTTTGAAAGTTGACAGTAATATTGAACGAGCTCAACATCAAAGCTGATTGCCTCATGCCTTTTTATCCCAAGTAGCAGCCTGATTGATGATGAGGTTTTGTTTGTGGTACAGAAGTTCAGACTTTATAGTTTACACTGAGGGAGGGATGTAAACGGGAATACATTTGAATGCATTTCCAGTGGAAGAAAACACTTCTAAAGTGTATTTGTGCTGACCCACAGACGTCTCAGGATGGGCTAGCACATTCGCTCCTCTGCCGAATGTTCGAAGGATCAAAATTAAAGCTGCGTCGAGTGTTCCAGTCGGACGACTAGCAGCTCTCAGAAAACAGGCTTTCATGTGCTCTGGCTGACAGGCTTTTGATGTAAGTAGCAGAGTCTGAGATTAGGCTCGGAGGATATCAGGCTGGCCTTTAGAGAAAGAGAAGAGGAGAGACGGAGGAAGACAGAGAGGAAAAGAAAGGTGTGAGCGTGTGGGGTGAATCTGATGTTTATCTATAATATGTAAGTTTTAAAAATCAGTTTTACAGATGATGCCCCACTTAAGATCCATACCCAATATGTCGAGACGTGTGCGTCTCTGCCACAGATAGGAACTCTGACAATCAAACATTTTGTGTTATAAGTCTTAAAGCTCTCATTAGTATTCTCACCAGCTGCTTTTTTTTGGCTCTTCCCTTGATATAGACAATATCTCCAGAGAGAAAGAGACGGAGAGAGAATCTGAGTATCTCAGAAGCTTCATTCTCAGAGAGAGAAGGCTCATATGCCCAAGCCATGTCATCCTCTCTATTCTAACCAGATGCTGAGGGAAATACAAAATAATCCATTCTTGAGTCCGAAATATCTGACAATTATAAAAATATATACAAATAGCTGTTGTAAAGTTTCATATCATCGTTGCCCAGTACTCATGAAATTGGATTTCATCTTAGGAAAATCATGTGATCCGATCAAAAAGCTCCAGAAACAGACTTTGTGGTGAAATTGTTTTGCCAACAACTCTTTCCAAAGCCAAGAATAAGCGTCAGTTCAAACTTTTGAGCCAACATGGATGAGAAGTGCTCAGAAAAAGGAAAATTTGATAATCTACAATTGACTGTTGAGTAAGCACCACCACCCTTAGTTACTGTTGCTAGGCTTGTTAAAGGGGAAGATCACCCCAAAAACAAAAAAGCATATTCATCCTCTTACCTGCAGCGCTACTTATCAGTCCAGACTGTTTTGGTGTGAGTTGCCCAGTGTTAGAGGTATTGATTATAGAGATATGTCTACTCTCTCTCAAATATAATGGAACTAGATGGCTCTCAGCTTGTGCTGCGGATTCAAAAAAACAACAACTCAACCGCAGTGTTTCTTTTCAGAAATCATAGCCCAGTTACTTAAGATCATCCACAGATCTTGTGAAGAGTTTCATGTAGGAACTATTTTCTTTCTACCAAACTACACCCACCAACTGTACCACCATGCAGAAGGAAGTGTGCATCTACTGCTAACTCACCTAGCATCACTGTGCTTGCGTTACGTTACAGCTCAGCTGATGAGGACGCCATTAATGCTTACATCCAGCACTACCACAAGCACAAATCTCTCATACATGAGTAGATGCACACATCCTTCTGCGCAGTGATATGGTTTGTTGATGTAGTTCAGGAGAAACAAAAAAAATTTCCATAGTTTCCAATAGTTAAACTGCTCACAACAGGGTCTGTGGATTATCTTGAACCTTGGCAACTCATTTTCAGAGTGTCAAATATGGCGGCTTGGTCATGGCCCTCAGCATCTGAGACTGATGTGTAAGGCCCCCTTTTAGCGTCCATATGAGACGCACCAGGCTTACAAATAAGTCCAGTGTAGACCCATCCGTGGTGAGGAAGTAAGGTAGAGAGTGAGAGACTCCACGTAGGGATTGGTGGGAGCTGTGTTGGACAGGTCAAAATCTCACAGGACTTCTCACCCAGGAAACCGCTGTTCGTGTCCCATGTGAAACCAAAAGTCAGCGCTGAAGGTTTTTTGACTACATAATGTTGATGTTGCCTGACATGCTTCACATATTCATGAAGTCACTTACGTAAGTAACAAAAGTAGTGATTTTAACCAAACCGTGATCTTTTCTCTAAACCTAACCAAGTAGTTTTGTTGCCTTGCCACGTTTCCTGTGTACATCGAAGTTTATTTGAAAGGACACTGTATCATCTAACAAATAGCAACTGACAAGCTATCCCAGAGCATCCAAAGTTGATGCTAAAGGGGTACTTAGAGCGTCACAGATTGAACCATGGGGCCACTTCCCAAGCTATTGTATTTGATGAGTTGGAGGTTACAACATGTTGACCTTAGCCTCAGAAGCAACACATAAACTGTTGCAACTGTTGGTGGTAATCTAGTGGGCATACATGTTAGACATGCTAATGTTTGTAGCTCACATCAGAGCAGAAAAACACACAGGTTGAATGCATTCCTTACATCTTTGCTGTTGGGGTATTCGGTTTGGAAATATGCAGACTCTTTAAATGCCAAGCAGCCCCATGCACATCGCTTCAACATGTGTAGAAATCCAAAGCTTTACATGCCTGCTGTGCTAGTTCTGGTTGCCAAGCAAGTGATTCCCAACTGGTGGGCTGCAGTCCAAAAGTGGGACTTTGGTCCAGTCTGAATAGACTGCAAGTGGATCGCAAACATGTCAAGTTTGTAAAAAACACACTTTATTTTTAAGTACAGCAAATTTCTGGCACAGAGGTTTTATTTTCAAGTGCTGGTTCCTGCTGTAGAGTGAGTGACTAATGTATAACTACTTGACAGAGACAGCAAACGAGCTGGACGACATGGCTGAACGCAACTATGATGCTGAATATATTCAACTGTGTGGACCTGGAACTAATAAGTAAGGAGAAATCTGGACCCAGTTCGGAACAACAGTGCTATGATTGGATGATATAATATCATATTCACAACAAGGTTATATTCACTGAGCTTAATGGAAAATTCTGCTGCTGTGACAGTGGACAATAAGATATTTTACTCCTAAGAATGTTTCTGATTGAGACATTTTGGATGTCACCATTATCGTGTCTGGTTAGACTGGTTTACATTCTTACAATCCCACATTACATGTTAAACAAGTAGCGTACCTCACATGCCCCCTCTGATATCACATCTGTCATAAAACCCCATCATTTTTGAGTCTGTAATGAAATTAATTAGACAACTAATTGTTAGCCCTCCAGCTTTACATTAATTCTTCATTCATTTTGAAGTATTACATTCCTAATCATAATATGAGCACTAATTTATCTTCCATCCATTATTCTAAATGGAATACATAATTTTCTTACCAGTTCAAAGCCATATGTGGAAGACTGCTAAAATCTTAAAGTTGGGGTCAAATCTGACTTCCAATGAACATATAGTATCTTATTCAATTATGAAGCTCCACAATGAAATAATTGAATGAGAATGCCAATACGAAGCCAAGTCTTATGTTGGCCCGCAGCAGGCTTTGACCAATCAAGCCTAAAAGCATTACTACAACTATTTTTAAGTGATTTAGTTTTTTCTGTAGGTCAAGCATTTTTCTTTTTTTTTTTTTTATTCTATCAGACTTTAAGCCACTTGAGCACTGAGGCAGAAAAAAAAGACACATCACAAAACTTTCAAATCAATCTTTAATGGCTTTTGTTGTTGTTTTACATTCTTAAGCCCAAACACCATTTTGAGGTCACTAAGATCCCATTACTACAGGATCAACAAAGATGCTTTTACAATGTCCAGCTTCTGCTTATCACCCATCCATCATTCCCGAAACAATGAAGGGATTAAACATATTTTAAAGTTTGAATTTTTTATTTCACTTGTCTTGGCATCTCTATTAGTGACAGGGATGGGACTGGGGGAGCAGCCGTCTAGCTCTCTGACTGGAGGACACCCATATGCTGCTGTCATGTTCTCCGCTAATTAGGATTAATGGCAGCCATGACACTGCCTTCCTTAGCCTCGTACCACCACTCTTAGGATCCTACTTAACTTTCAGCCATGTCTCTTTACCCCCGCAAAAAAAGGAAAACGCCTGTGAAGACTGAAGGAGATTTCTAGACAGCTTTCTTTCAAGACCAGCACTTTGTGGTTTCTCAGACCTTCAGACAGTGTTTGATATTTCTTCAAGGTTCTCTGACGCCAATGAAAAAAAAAAAAAAAACAGGCTTTAGCGGGCTAAACTTCACATATTTCTTCTGAAATCAACAGAAGTTCAGAGCCTTGATGCTGATATCCAGTGTATTGTGTGCAGTGTTTGTTGTAAACTTTGTTCTTATAGGGCACGGCTTCTAAATAATTAATAAAGGCATTACTGGGCTGCGTTCTCTGAAGGACAAATTAGAAAGCACAGGTTGAACAAGGGAACACAAACACATGTGATGAGGAAAACCAGAGGCATTAATTGTCGATTACTTTTCAGCTAATCTCACTTGAGAAGACCCTCAGATTCCATTAGCTTTACCCTTGAATCTAAAACAAAACACTAATACCTGGAGTTTGTGTGGATGAGATATTCTCTCACACCAATTTTCAACAAGGTCTCTGTGTCCTCAGATCTACCTCATGAAAGGTGTGCTGGAGTAGCTTACCCTGTGAAATTAATTAAACTCAAGGCTTTCAGAGTTTGAAATCTGACACCCTCTCAGCGCTCTTTTTTAGCTTACCCCACATGAAAGAGGTTTCTGTTATACCCTCTGCTAATTTCACCTTTAGGCGGGTTTTTTTTCCTGTCAGAACATTGAAACCAATTCATGTTTATAAGGTTACACCTGAATTAATTTTGTTTGATTTTTTGCCACCTGGGAGCAGCAAGGCAAACTTACTGTAATGGTAACATCATCATGTAAAATGTTTTGGCAAATGTGTTAGCAAAAAGCTGTTCACACATCCACAGATCAATATTAGCATTAATTTGGAGATGGCTTCCTGGCCACATGACAAACTGAAGGCCTTTACATGCCAGCGGCATGATGAATAAACAACAAGAAAATTCAAAATACTATTATACTAATATTACAAATCAAAACTATTTATACGGCAGTGATGCAAATTTGGGACAGATGCAACACTTGTTCAACAAATGTTTAGAACAGATTTGCTCTGAGTGAGTTTAAGTTCCCTCTTGTAAACAGTTTTGCAGTGCATATGTATAGGGCTTTTATTGTCCAAGCTAAGATCGGAAGGAGTGGACGCCTTTGTCAAGACTCAAAGGAGCAATAAAGACCATAGACCTTCTGTGTTGTTGTTCAGCGATGCAGCTCCACACGTCCAAGAGTTTGTTGTCTTTAGCATTTTTGTGCCATTTGCCATACAAGTCAGTGTGCACTGTCATGACGTTGTGATGCCTTTTGACACTTTATCGATAAAAAGATAAAGATAAAGATAAAGATGTCTGTTCTGCACAGCGCAATTGCTTGATGGCTTTATTTGCAGTGTGAAAACTCATAATAATCAAACACACTGTGAATATTTGCATTAAAAATCTAGAGACCATCTTGTTCATCACAAGTTCATCGCAACTAATGACCCTGTTCACATCACACATGTTCTGTTGATTAATTGTCAAGATAAGAATAAAGATTAGTGCAGCTTTAATCATGGTATATTCAAGTGAATGTAGGATAAAGCACAGTTCACTCTGCGGTCAGTACAAAAAGTAAAGACACATGCTGCTTGATAACAATGTAAATGAGTGTAGGAGTGCTTGAGCTTGTACTGAGACTGATGTTAGCTTGTCTGAATGTAAACTGATGTGAGCCAAAGGATGATCACCATGCAGCAGAAGAAACTCTGAATTTGTTCTCGTCATCTGGTAACCAAATCACAGTGGACACCCTGATTAATTGTTATAAATGCTCGTGCGGGCAGCGACAGTCCGAGTTCGTTAATCTTGAGGCAGAGAGGGATGGGAAGTCGGCAATAAAATTATGCACACCGGTGGTTTCAGTTTAGAGGGAATGTTTCCTTTACATTTCCATTTTTATTGCTGTCCATTCCAGGTCTTTTCATGCGCAAAGCAACGTCGAGCCTAAACTAATTTGTTGGCAGCTGTTTCACATTCTCAACATTTCCATTAGCAACCAAACCCATCTACATAATGAAATATTGTTCAAAGGAAAATCCGTTTCCAAATGCTTTTATTGAATTTCACAACCTCAGATTCAGAATTCTCACCAGCACTGCTGAAGTATAAACCACATCACTCTGCATCCAGATACGACATCCGACTCCTTTTGGTAATATTTCATCACGAATTAGTTGAGTGGAAAATGCCGAAAGAAACCCAGGAAGCCAAAACATCTTCACTGTCCGTGGTAATGAAAACACAAGAAAGCTGGAGCCCAAAAGTCATAACAAAACATATTAAGATGCAGCATTTATTCTGTCCTCTTTACTGGAAAGATATATTCCTCACAGAAAGCCAAAGGCTCAAATGTGAATTGATGAATAACTATAAATATTCAAGTAGTGAAACTGCTTTTTTCTTTAAATGAGAAATGGGTGGCATGGCCCGGGTGAGTCATTTCTTCTACAAGACAGAGAGATAAGTCTCTCTGCTCGCAGTTCAAACACTGAAAGCTTGTGTCCTTCCCTCTGGCAGAGGTGAAGTGAGAACACAGAATCGGAGCGAGAGGACTGGGACGGGACGGTTGACTCTGGGAGGGTTCGTCCTGGTGTTGGATTGCAGAGTAAAATGTCCCGGAGGTTATTCACGTTTGATCAGTGTATCCATTACGCGCTCCGGTCGCTGACACTGATGTGTTATATTTCCGAAGGCGAGATAAGGAAGTTCTGTACTGTGAATGTGCATGATGAGTAAATGCAGAGTGTGTGTTCATGAAAGGAATGTAAAAAGGTGAGACACACACATGCAAGGACACACATGTTGTCGCCTTATGCATGAAGACACATGACTTGTGAACACACCGAGTACCTCTCTTAATCCACACATACGACAGTCTTGTCGACTGATGGCTCTTCTCTGACACATACACGCAGGCTAACACCTTAAACTAGGCCGACACTGTACACTTTTATCAATCTTGGATATGTGTTTTCTCACAGTACATGTTTTAGTCGGCCTTTCAGGTTCTGTAAACCCCTCCGAACTAAATGCCAAATGACAGCTGATTGCAGAAATTCAGCCACAGTGATGACACTTACAGTTGGTGCTGTAGCTGGCTAATTGCTAACTCAGTAGCCAGTGAGGCTAGCATCAGCCAGTCACAATAGAGCTGTGCTTATTTTCTAAAATAAGCTCAGAGTAGTACTTTGATTTCTCTCCCCTGACATTTTGTTCGTCGTTGACCATAATTTTATTCAATAAAAAGTGATTGAAGAGGGAAAACAAAGCTCTCTGCTCTCCAAGATCAGCTTGTTTAGTTTATTCGCAATTGTGCCACTGACTCCCGTCTCATATGCTGCTACACTTTTGTGGAATATCTTTTACTTCGACAGAGGTAACTTAAAAAAAAAGTGAATAGAAGAACACAGCTAATAAGCTACGATATCCAACTCTCAGTCCCCAGAAAGGTCAACGCTGGCTTTCTATTGGTCAGTGGCGGCAAATTTCACCAAAGATGACATCTGCTGAACTTTTTACTTCTACTAGGCTTAAGGCTCAGACGTACCTTCCGCATTAACATCTGCTGAGAGCTACGGTCATACAGATGTGCACACTGTTCTATTCATAGTACAACTGCCGGTCTGCTTCAGAGGGCTGGGAGGTGAGTGCACCATCTCCCTATCACCGACATCGGGTGAAAGTGAAACTAAGACGATGTAGCTGGGTCTGGGGTGAATGTCTGTTGAATAATCAACTTGATGCTAGCTTCATGGTGGTGAGACGGGTGTGGTGTTTTAGACTGGACTGGAGTGTGGAGCAAGAGATTGGAGCACGCACAGCTGGCGCAATTGCAATGCCCACAGTCTGTGCAGTCACAAATAATGAGCTCTGCGCTAACCTTCGCACAGGGGTCCGTGTGGACACTTGTGGAAATGGGTGGATGATGACATTTATATCACACACACCAAAGCGGACCCTCATGGATGCAGAGACTATGAATTATAGTGATCATGGTGATGAATTAAGAAAGAATTCGGTCATAGAAATCAAGTTGTTGCTTACAGTGTTCACTTTGGGTCTTTACATACATGACAACATATAGAATTTATTTTTTATTTTACTTACTTTACAGTAGTGTCCTCAAAGCTAACTGCCAGAAACAAGCCAACGAAATGCAGCGACAAAACTTTCGCAGGCTACCTTGTGCAGGCTACCCAAACCGGTCATGACTGCAATGAAGACTGAAAATAAATGTGGACAGGGAAAGCACCTGTGGTCGAAGCTGCCCTGTCCATCAGGTTAATGATGCTTGGTGACATAATGCTCCACGTGATTTTATATCCAGGTAATAAATATACAAATGTTAATAAGATGGTAATCTGCATGAGAAATTATAAAAAGAAAATACACTGTAATCAATTTGACGCAGACAGATGTGATCTATATACAAGGTTTCCACTGTATTTATTTTGCCCCTTGAACAAATCCACCTGTCACGGTGATTCCACTGAAAATACACACACACACACACACACACACACACACACACACACACACACACACACACTTACGCATGAATACACATCATCAAGTGCACACCTACTCACTCAGTCTTGCACACACACTCCCATTAACTGCTTATTGTACAACTTTGACAGGAGCATGTATTTTTCTGCACACACATACACTCGCACACACACTCCGACAGGCACACAGGCAAATGCACACATGCCCACACACACACACACACACACATATACACACACAATTTATATGTACACATATACACACGATCTTCACAAAAACATACCAGAGGAGACCCTCACCCTTCTTCCCGGCCTCTGTCACAAATGCCTCTTGTCGTCAGGCTCTGTGTGACTCCCCTGAGTCGGTTGCCAGGCAACCGTGGCTGCATTAACATGCGCGGGAGAAAGGGAGCAGGGGATACCTCTTGCCTGTGGAGCGAAAGCAACCACGACAGCGTCAGTGTGAGGCGACGGGTTCCTTCCCAGCACCCCCTTCCCTCGCTCTCCCTTCCTCTCTGTCTCTCTCTTATAGCCGTCCAGCGTTCACGCTCTGCTCAGTTAGTTAGGGATACACGCTCAGTCAGTGGAGCGCAAGAAAAGGTATGTTAGGTTACACATCATGTAGAGCAAGCAGGGGCTTCCACCACTTCAGCAGGGGTGCCTTTTTTTCCTTTTTTATTTCAGCATGAAACATTTAGAAGCCGAGACATCAGCTAAACATGTTTTACATTGCTGAGCAGTATAAAAGTTTGATAGGGGAGATGAGCTTTTAATAAGGCTCGATAGGGGTGTGTTGGCAGGAGAGACAAGACTGAAATATCTCCTGTTTTTGAAAGCTTCGCGGAATAAAGACAAAAGGAGGATGGAAATGTTCACATGAAACAGCTTTGTTACCCTCCCACCCCCATCTGCCCATCAACTGGCTCCATTCTTCAACTTGACATCATCCTTCCTCACAGACAAGAAGAAGAAGAAGAAGAAGAAGAGGAGGAGAAGAGAGAAGCAGAGGTGGGGAGGATAACAAAACAGACAGAGGGAGAGGAGCCGAGAGGAGGTGGGCAGCACAGTTTCAGCTCTCACCAGGCTGAGGAGGAGAAAGTGACGGCGGCTAGAACTTGGCCACTAGTGAGATGAAATTCGGGGAGGAGACGCTGGAGCGCTGCAGGGTACGACATCCAACGAGAGCCCTAACATTGGACCGCCTGGAACACGAGCCTGCCCTCTCTGGATCCTGTGCCCCTCCACAGCCGAAGGATGAGCGGGGTCGACTTTCACCTTAGTTGCCAGGGATGTCTGTGCACTACGGAAAGGCGTCCCCCTCCAGCATGTCCAATGCTATGTTATTCCTGATGCTTTGCAAGGTAGGTCTCTAAAGTACCACTGTCATCCCACGTCCAGAGCTTTTTTTTTTATGTTAAACTCATCGTCATGTGCAGAGCTGTAAACCGTCAACAAACACTTAATGAATCTTTCATTATTCTTAAATGTCATGACAGTGTGTAGCTATGAATTTATTATGCATCATGATATATTCTTTATAAATGTGGGGTATTTCCAGACTCAGTTGTCTTTGTATGAATCATTGATTAACGTAACAGAGACACCTCGATGTTTCAAGCTCTTTATGTCTTTTCTGGTTTACTCTGAGAGATACTATGAGCTACGTTTTTCCAGGAAACACATCCACATGGCCCTCTGGTGCTGATCCTCATGCATGTTGCTAACAAGTTTAAATGCCTCTTATGTAACAGCAGGACGATCTCAGCTTTTGGTACATGGAGCAATTCATTTGTCACTCAACCAGTCGTTTTGTCAAGTGCGCGCTGAGATGAATTCCAACTGTAGCTCCTGTGAACTTGTTTTTGGAAAGACTTTCTACACTATCCTCATATGGAAATGATATGCAAGAATACTTTTTTAAAAAATACTAACATGCAACCCTTCTTTTATGTTAAATATAAGTTCCATGTCTTTGAATTTAAGCTGCTGCATTTCTGAACTTTTCTGTTGTGTCTTTAGCAGGATCTTTTTGATCAATAAAGAAACGAGCTCTCCACAGATGCAATTCTTGTCCCATCCAAAATAGATCTGTCACTTTCCTCTCACTCACAGAACAATGAGTACAGGTTACGGAAAATGGGTCACGCTCACAATTGGCAGCACCTCATCAGATTTCACTACAAACTCTTTTTCCTCTTCTCCATTTTTCCATTTCTCTACATATATTAACAGACATTATGTTTGTATGTGATGCCCTGATTGTGTGTGTCAGTGTGTGATAGGCGTCAACCTGTGTATGTGTGTGTGCATTTGTACACACACTTGGGAGAGAGCTGTTTGCTTTAATTCCATTTTACAACAATGCCAAAAGCGACTCCTGCCTGTCAGACTCTGTTAGCATCTGGAGTGGTTTGACATGCTCAGGATTATTCAAGTGGCAAAAGGTTTTACTCTCCACTGATCTGATCTCAGGATGTTAGATGCTCCTGTTAGGTGTAGCAGGAGTGTCCGGATTTGTTGTCCCAGGTATGGCATCTCTCCCTTTTCCTCCCTTCCTCTCTTTCTTTCTTTCTCTCTGTCTGTCTGCTCTTTTTACACAAACACGCTCCCGGCTGTTGCTGTACAAGTGAAGAGCCAGGTGTGAGTTTGCCTTGTGAGAGGGAAAAACTCCCAGGGAGATGCTTTTCATTTTGAATGAGAAATTGTTGATCCCAGAGATGCTACGTTTCATATTTGAGTCAGGAGTGGCCCAGACAGTGACAGGCCGGCTCAGATTAATCACAGAGGGAAAAGTTAAGACTTGAAATTGTTGGAATCGTTGGAAATGAACTCTTGAGTGACAACAGGAATCAATACTGAGATAACTAAATCCTACCTTAGAATAGCACACAGTCAAATGACTAATCAATAAGAGGTGGAGAAGTGGAGACTGTGTACTGTAGCTTGACTGGATTAATAATGCTTTTATTTGATATGTTTAAGACGTGCTGTGTGAGTACATCTCAGTGACTTTACTTAGTAGCTTATGACAGCTCTGATCACTGATGATCTGATCACACACAGTCCAGCCTGAGTGTTAAACAGACACAGGGAGTCATTATGGGTGGTTAATGATTATGGCACATCGCAGGGTGCCAGCTCTGGCTGCCACTTGAAACCGAACGCTCTCTGTTGAACACTGGAGACGTTGGCTGCGGAGGCACTGGAAGGCGTCCAGAGGGTTTGCTGTGTGATGCACAGCTGTACTCGGTGGTAAAGCGGTTTTCTCAGCGCCCAGGTTTTGGCAGAGCCTGGACCCCTCTTCACCACCACTTCCACCACCGTCACCTCCTCCTCTGTGGTGGAAGAAGTATTCAGATACTTCACTTTAGTTAAACTACCAATACGTTAATGTAAACAAACTCCATCACAAGTAAAACTACTGTATTCAAAATCCTACTCCAAAGTATTATCATAAAAAAAATGTGAAGTATCAAATTAAAAGTACTTGTTCGCAGTAAAATGCCACCATAACAGATATAATGTCATTATTGTATTATTAAAACTAATTAAAAATTAAATAAAAAACGAATTACTTTATGTACAACTCTCTCCCATACCTAAATGAAAGGTAATTTTCCACTGACTTCCAAAATGTCCTATATGACTGGCCCCACTTCATATATTACCTTTCTAACGGTTACAGTTACAAACATATTGTTAACATCATGCTAATGCTAACGTTGCAGTACTGCTTGTTAGGTTTAGGCAACAAAACTACGAGGTTAAGTTTAGGACAAACATCATGGTTTTGTATAAAAAAATGTACTTCTGTCATGTCAGATACTTCAGATGTGTCACTAGCATAGCATTCTACACATGCTAGCGTACCAGGCTCTGTTGTTGTTAAAAGAGGTCAACCTTGAGGTCAACCCACCAAATAGGGGCTTCTTTAATATTTGGACAATGTTACGTGGACTTCGTCACTTTTTATGCTACATCACGTCACGTCACTTCCTCTGCTCCTTTAATAATTACTATGGCCACTAGAGTTCACCATCTTAATGAAATGGCACTGTCGTAATAAATTGTTTGTGCAGTTCACCTCTTTAAACCTGGTCTCACTCTGAAGTCAATCCCACGCTTGGGCAATGACTTGCGGTGTCAGACACTGACAAATAAGCCATAATACACAGCCAGTCTGAACGGCCCTCAGCGGTGTCAGGGGCAAACGTGGTGAGACACAAACAAAAGTTAAGGCGACGAAAGTCCAAGTAGGGCGGGTGGGAGGGGCAGTGGATGGGCCCAACAAACACCAAGCTTCACCTGAGAGAGCGGTGTTAACATCCTGTAAGATTATAAAGCCAAACCCTGTTCTTTCTATCCTAAACCAAACCATGTGCATTAGTTGTTAAAGGCAAAACTTCCCTCAATTCACTGTGTTTTACGGACGTAGTGCATTTATTTATGCTAGCTAGCTAGCATGCCTTCAAATAATTTAAGGATCTTGGTCTCACATGGTTTCAAACACCAGTTTCTGAGGGGAAAGTCCTGTGTTTGTTTGACCCATCCACCACCTCAACCTGCCTCCTTACACAGACTTTGGCCTTTTATAATATGTTGTTCTTAACCCTAACAGCAGCACATTGGTCATGTGATCGCAGTCTCCCTGATCACGTGGGATGCACACGAATCATGATTACATGGGTAACACATGAACCGTGTTGCATTATTTTACATAGGTATACATACGAACAGTGCATGAGAACAGTCTGTCATTTTCCGACTTTTTCTCCAGTCTTATTTAGATAAAATAATTTGGAAAGTTTAGAGGGAAAATGTCTCTTTGGTGGAATAACAACACAGACATCTGAAGGGACTCAAACTGGACACTGAAAAAATCTGGACAAAATCTTGATTTGAAAAGTAACCTGTAACTAAAGCTGTCAGGTAATTGTAGTGGAGTAGATGTATCATAGCATAACATAGAATTATTCAAGTAAAGTATCTCTAAATTTCACTTGAATGCAGTACTCAAGTAAATGTACGTAGTTACTTTCCACCACTGCTCCCCCTCGTCCTCCTCCATCTCCTACCACATCCTCAGGCACATTTTCCCCCCACCTTGTTTTTATTATTTTTTTTGCTGAGCACTTGTTTATATCAGCAGCGAGCAGGCGTCTTCATGCATGAGGGCACATCCAGCGCCCCACACAAAGATCCACATTCATGTTGAGGGAAGCCCCATTTATAGTGCTCCCCAGGAGAGGCAATCAAAGCCCATTGTTACAGATCAGAGGAGGAGGGCACACTTTAACACAGAATCACAACCTGATGGGGTTTTTATGTGCGTCAAGAGCACAGTGCATGTCGATGATTGGACGCTGCCGTCATTCAGAGTCACCACGCGTGAGATGTTAGCCTTTCAGTAAGGACAAGCAGTTTCATGCTCTTAACCTTATATAAACAGGCCTGAACAAAAGGTCTTTGACTTCTCTTATAGGTAATCCATAAACACAAAAGTCAATGCCTGACGGTGGTCTCTCAATAATTGATGTGAATTTTCTATGATTCCTATGTTTGACTCATAAAATCTAACATTTGAAATACAGCATTGGCCTCATGTAAACTCAGTCTGTCTTTATCCTATTGTGACCATCTTAGTCAGTTTCATCTCCCTCAGATTCGTCCTTTTTGGTAATCTATCGACACACATAAACTCTGATGTTCTGTAACTGATTTCTACTGGGTGGTGATATCTGCCAAGACCTTTTTCCCTCTGCCAAACTGTCCAAGAACACAATCAGTAAGTCAAAGAAAAGCTGCACTGGTGATATAAAAATCTCCACTTTGGCAGAGCTCCTTGAAAAGGTTACATAAATTTCAATTATTGCAAAGGACACCTGCAAATGAGCCTTAATAATGTGGGCTTTGCAAAGGTTAATTACTGTAAACAACTGTGAGGAGTGAGATTCATTGTCAGGAAAAAGAAGTTTCTTTTCTTTTCTTTTTTTTAACTGGAATTTGTGAAAATATGCGCGAGTGAGGCCTGCACACAAGGGCCAAGCTAGGGACACATATGAAGTGTAAGGTTTGGGGTCCTCAACCAGACAATTTTGAGCATTATACACTTTATTTCCTGCATTCTGGTCAATTTTAATGCACCAATGTGTTCCTTTTGGGCATCAGTTTATGGTGTATATGCTACTTTTTGTGTTTTCATTGGGGGAACAATACACACGCTCTAAATACATAGGGGGGCATGACCCCAGCCATGGGGTCCAGATTGCTCTTTAGTCATTAATTCAAGGTCCACACAGTTATATCCTCCTAAGACCTCAGCTGCTGTTTGGTATACATTTTTAATGTCTCCTGGCCTTTTCGGATCAGTAGGACCTGATAAGTATTGGTAGTAGTTTGGAGAAATCTTATCTTAATAGTCACAAGATTAAAACTGATCACCTGAACATTGTTGTGCAAAAACTAAATTACAAATAATACAACAAATCTATAGCTTGTGATTTGTTCATTTGGAAATTCGGCATGAATTTTCCTTGATCCATACTCCAAGCTAGGAATGTCTGTCGCACCTAATTGGTCCCGACATCCTCAAATAAGACGATAATAAAGTCCTAGTGTCCTCCAGCAAGATGATTTTAAATTGTTACTGTTGCTAAAATTGGTCAAATGTGTTACCAAATCAAACTACAAACATTATTATTTATAAATAAACAATGTTTCAGCCATTAAATGTGATCAAGTTTTGGACCTTGTCCACTTTTGTGTCGGGATCAGCTGCAGACTGACTTGGTAGAGATGGCTGCCATCTTGCTTTTACATGGATGCGTGTACTGTGCTCTTACTACCACTAGATGGCACAAAAAAGTGTCCACAAATGAGGACAACAGGTCTGAGTTAAGCAGAATGAAGTATACGGTGCAGCAAACCCAGAATGTGATGTCCTCATATGGGGATGCAGGGTCTGAGGAAGATATATGTTGAGTGCCATACTTGCGCTTGGCCATGCTATCAAGCTAGTTTGCTGTCTCTGTAATGGAACTGTCTGTTAATCACTCATTCTGCAGCAGGAAACAGCACTTCAAAATAAAAGCTTGTGCCGGAAATTCAATGTACTTCAAAAATAAAGTGTATTTTTTACAGACTTGACACATTCATCAGTCACTTGCGGTCCATTCAGAATGGACCAGCGACCCACTTTTAGACCACGACCCACCAGTTGGGAACCACTGCTATAGACTATCTATAGAATCTACAATATACTTTAAATCACTTAATTTATTTAAGTTTAAGAATGCAGTGTGGTTGAGTGGTTCCTGTAGAGCACAACCAAGTGGAGTTTGGTTGGGACAGAAATACAAAAAAATATCATTTGACTTGTCTTTTTAGGTGGATGTTCTAGCTCAGATCCTGTAAAGTGTCACTGCACAGAAGCATTAAATTATAGCACAGGTTTGTCTTTATTATTGCAAGTCACTTCCTCTTCCATGAGGTACATCAGTGGAAAGGGCACAATGTGTACTCAGGTAGTGCTTCAGGTGGCGTCTTTTTGTGAACTCATGCTGGAAGTAAAAAAAAAAAAAAGTGTAGTTCATGTAAACGGCCAAGCTTTTTACCAAGAGGAACGGCTCCCTGTTAAAAGGTTTATTTTTAGTCTGTGTTAGCTTACATGCCTTACTGTTGCTAGTTGGCGTATAAAACCCATTGACCCGCAAAAGGAAGGCTGTCCTCCTGAGAGGTATTTGGATGCCAACTTGCACAAGCTGCTGTGCCTGCAGGCTGAAAACATACAGCTAGTTTCTAATACTCCACCCCGGGCTACACCAATCAATACACACACACACACACACTCCTGAAAACTCACACATACAAGCTGGCACACTCAGAAGTTGTATCGGATCACGGCAGTCCCACAGTTGAAGAAGTAACACAGCTGGGTAGAGTGCAAGAATTTCTCCTGGCTTTTTTTCCCACTCACTGGGCCACAGAGAGCTGCCAAGGCTATTCCTCTGATGTCCAGCGTGTCAGTCAAGACGAGTGTCTGTTTTTAGAAGTACACTGTTATCATGGTTGCAATCGTTCATTTTGTTATGGTCAGAAGTTCACTTCAACAAGAATAAGTTTACAGGATCGTGTTTTATGTGGGGCTAAAATCTGGTGTATACGGCTTACATCACACTTTATAACATATTCATAATACCTGAAAAATAGATGAAGTATGGTATGTTAGTGTTCATATAAGTGGTAAACCTGTGTTATTTGTGTCACAAGCGTTGAACAGCACCTCTTATGTGGCAATATCTAAAAGAAATTGTTTCTAATTGTGATAGGAAAAGTTACTGGGGGAATTAAGCTACCTGTCTGACTTGTTTAGCCACCCAAGTACTTTTCCTCATTTAATCTTCCTTTTGTAGTAAAAGCACACCAAAAAAATAGATATACAATTTGCAGAAAGCCTTCAGAAACCACACAGTTATAGTAAACATTCAATTAACTCACTGTCCTCTTAACAAGAGTGCACTGCATGATAACTGGATTAAAGCTGACATTAATCATGAATGTACACACGTTTGTTTTAAAAATTTAAAACCAATTTTAACCCTGTGAATGTAAATTGATTTAAATCGTCCAGGAGTTTGAGTCTTCATTTCACATTGATGAAAACAGTTTAAGCTGTTCAACACCAGATTGGAGTTCTCGTGTTTTCGCCGACCTCCTTTTTTCCACATTTAAACTCAGGAGATGACTATATTTTATTGAAGGAACGAAGTGAAGTCATTCCCTTTTGATGGAAAATCTTTCACATATCCTTGAATTAAATATAGCTTTATAGAGGCTTATAGGAAACTCAGAGCAACATGCAGAGAGCAGCGGTACAGTAAACCCTGCACATTTACAGTTCAAGGTCTTTGAATGTGTGTGTGTGTGTGTGTGTGTGTGTGTGTGTGTGTGTGTGTGTGTGTGTGTGTGTGTACACTTGTACATGCTACACCGTGAGGACCAAATAAGGTATTTTAGTAACAGAGTGAGGACATTTTGGCTGGTCCTCACTTTTTCCAAAGGCCTGTTTGACAGTTAAGACTTGGTTTTGGGTTCAGATTAAAATTAGGTTTGGGTTAGGATAGGTATATGACAGTTTCCCATTTCTTTACACAGTCCTTTGCATTTTTATTGAACACTGCAAGATCCTTTGGGCTGCACTGGTTGGGTAGTAGGGGGCAGACAAGGCAGTGTTACATGCAGATGAAGATATTTAATAAAGTATGACATGGAATTACAACACATCAACACACGTTCGAAGCATTTTTTTTCTCTTTCACACACAAGCAGTAAGCGCTTCCTCTGAAATTGGCAATAAGCAAGGCAACCATGCAGCCAGAATAAATGTTGGCATTGTCCATTTCTGCATCCAGTCTTTGAACCAGGTGAGAGTGGTCTCAAATGCACAACTCTGGTAGACTGGAAATCCAGACCCATATCTAGAAAGATTTAGGGTCTAGCTATGAGTAATGAAAATGGCCCAACTCAAGGGGCGGCACCAAGCATGCATTTGAAAATATCACTGCACGCAATTGGATAACACTACGATCAATCAGAGCAATACTTAGCGCTTAGCTACCAGCGGAGCTAACTGGTAGGTTAGACTCTTGCCGTATCGGATCGGCAAAAGAGCAAAAATGTCCTTCTTGCAAAGGAAAGATTTGAGCGCCGTCCTCTGTTCCTCTTTTAGAGAAAAAAGCAAAGTCTAACTCGTTCATTATAGCGGCCAAAGCCGTTTCAAACAACTGGTGTTCATCCGTAGCGCTGTCATCATCTGTTTAGCTCCCCTCTGGCCCGCCTATATCAGATACACCAATGTGATTGGTGCAGCTCGGCTCCAACAGCATGGGTAATGAGCATCATTACTGGATTGCCAGAGTGACTCGCTGAGCAAATTCAAATCGTGCTCTCGCGAGAACTCTGGATTTCCAGCTCCAGGTACAACTCTGGAGACAGTTCAGGTAAAATTGCACAGTCTTTACTGGTCCGGTACACAGAAGGACAATCAGTGGAGGCAAACTAATTCAATAGGGATGAGGCAGAGTCAGAGTCAATCAACAGGCGAAGAGCAAGAAGCAAGAATGCTAGACACACAAGAAGCTAAGATGAACAGGCACTGAGAGAAACCAAGACACACTAAATACTCTGGTGAGGGGAAGGATAACGAGACACAGGTGGGACTAATCAGGATGGGACAGACAATCAGACACAGGTGAAGTCATCAGAAGGGAGGGAAAACTCACAGGGGCAGGAAGTGAAATGAGTAGAGATGTGTTTCAAAGTAAAATTAAAAACCTAAGAAACTTGAACTTTATGAACTTTACTTTAAACTTGACATTATGGAGATATAAACAGCTCATTCTAAGGTCATGAAAACACTGCAATTTTTATTTTCAAGTGTTTATACCCTGAAGAAACCATACTTATTACAAAATATTCAATTTCTATTCTACCTTTTTAAATATCCAGTTTTGGTTGTACAATCTCAGCAGGAAATGCTGCCGAAGTTTCGCTAAAAGACAACCAGTTTTGTTGTTTGTTGGTCTCAAACAGTGGTCGGCAGTGTCATCTAACAGCGTCCTACATCCCATCCACTTCCCTAACTTTAGAAACAATGATATGATATGTGGGGCAGCAAGGTCGAGCAGTGGTTAGCATTGTCACCCCACAGCAAGAGGGTCCTGGTTCCTGGAGGTGGGAGAGCCCTTCTGTGCATGTTCTCTCCATGTGAGCGTGGGTTTTCTCTGGATACTCCGGCTTCCTCCCACAGTCCAAAGACATGCAGGCAGGGTTCATTAGTGACTCTTGCCCAGTGACAGCTGGGATAGACTCCTGCGGCCCCGTCACCCCCAACAGAATAAGTGGTTACAGAAACTGAATGAATGAATGAATCATATATGTAAAACAAAGAAATGTAGCGTATCTGTGGTTTGCAGAAACGTACAATACCAACATCTTCCTCTGGCGACTGGGCTGAGCAGCAAACATCACACACCCCTGCTGTTGCTTTTTCATCACAAGCGCTAATTCTTAAATCTGTTCCCTGGGCCAGAACAGTTTCCCACATAATTTCTTGCATTAATGGATAACACAGTCCGTAAAACAGATGTAGCTATCTCAGATAACAATGCATTTGTGTCACTACTTTTAAGCAGCATTCTATCCAATTAGTGCATTTTTAAAACACGCATTAGCATGAAAAAATATCACTTCGATAATTGCTTTTTAAATATTCCATCGCCTCACCAACCATCTCACCAACACATAACTTTTCTTTTTGTTTCACTGCCATTATCGCTGTCCACCATACACTGCGCAAAGACCATCTTCAAAGGACAAATTAACCAGTTGCGATTACTAACACACCAACTGTGTTTCTCTTTTCTCTCTTATCTGCTCGCTCCAGATTGGTCTGAGACGAAAACTGCAGACTTTTCCAGGGAAAATGGTAAACACTCTCCACTGTGATGAGGAAAAGGGAATCCAAGACAAGGAGAGTAAGGAGGAGAGCATCTTGGCCATGTTGGGCATCATTGGGACCATTCTCAACTTGGTAGTCATCATCTTTGTCTACATCTACACCACCTTGTAGGTCTCTTAAACTCTTGTACTCCGTCAGGGGGAGCAGATCACAGCTCATCTGTGCCACTGTAGCTACAGTATGTTGACTGATTCGGAGATGAAGGTGGGAGGAGCAAGGAAGAGTGGTGAACTGGATCTAAGACTATGTGATCGCCATATGGCATCCATCCTGCATCACTTCAAACAGCTAAGACTATGGGAAACTGGCTTGTTCTTCTCCCTTTTACAGGTAGAGATATCCAGAATACATGGTGACGTTTGACTTGTACATAAATGCATGACGAGATGATGACGAGAGACGCTCAGAAGATGCAGCTTTTACCAACACATGGACATAAAAGACTGCAGAGAGAGCATGGAGAATATTTTTCAGATGTTCTTATTAACTGAAATATGGAAATTATCAAATTTGCTTCCATAGGATAACAGATGAAGATGTACAGAGACGGTTAACACAGGTATCTGCATCGCTATTTATCATTTTTTCTCAAAGATTCTCTCAGCAAAACACAACATACATCAGTTTATATAAGATTTTAACAGACATATTAAAAGGAAATTGTAATGCATCTTGATTTAATGTTTTTTATACTGTATTTCTCACTGTTTTCTGTAAAAATTGACCTTGGATGGCGTTTCATTTTACCGGAGACTATACCTACTGGAAATGGGTTGCATTCACACAATTCTAAGTGTGCATTTATTAAAACAAATGGTGTCTTTAAATGGCATTAAGTCAGTTTAAAGTGCTGGAATGCTAAACATAAATGGATGCACTTGACATTGTGCCGGTGGAAGATCAGACAGATTAGTGCAAAATGGCTTGATTATCATTTATTATTCAAGTGTTTAATGCATCACTTCAGGGTCATCAACACCGAGATAAGATGCATCCATTTGTGAGAAAATGATTTTAACTTTTGTTATAGTCTCTGCTCTGAAAGCTGAGGAGCTTCTTCTACGAATTGAGAACAAAAAGGCATTTTACTTGTTGGCCTCTTTAGGCTGACACTGAGTTCTACCATGAATTTCAGCCTGCAGGAACATAACAACATGCACATTTACAAACATACATGGGACATGATCGCACTGTAACCTGCTCACCAATAAGTGTACATAGAGTTGAGGACAGTCTGCATTTTTCAGCCATCGACCTCAGTTTGTGCATCGTTGATTCGAATCTTTAGACTTGTGAATAATGACTGTATGCCTTAAAACATGAGGAAATGGCTATTTCCGTGATGTATAAAACGATCAGGTTATCACTACTTTGTGAAAGGTTTCACTTGTTGTATATATACGTATAATTCAATGTCATATTGTTTTTATTGATAAGGTCATTTATTGGGTAATTTTATATAAAAAGTACTCTACTTTTGTCTTAAACAACATGCAAAAGCTTTTCTTAAGTTCTTAAATTTTGACTCTGTGAAATGAGAGTTTGTGTAATTTCCAGACCTGGGCCAACTTTTTTTTCATTTTTATCTTTTTGTGTAGTGTAAACACGTGTGGGTTTTTGCCACACTGGACAATACTGTGAATGTTGTGAAATTTACATGATCACAGGAGTTTTTAGAGTAACTTTTGGTATTTTCCTCGTTGATTGACTGAACTGTCACTGTGTCATTTGTTCTTACTATCTTACACTAAGTCTCTCTGGTAGATGATAAATCGGTTCAAACGTAAGCTAAATTTGATTTGACCCAGGGCTGGAAATAAGACAACATTTTTGTACTTGAGGGTAAGACATTAGCAGAAAGTGTGTCAAAAATCATTTCTGCGTTTATAGGTTGATCAGAATCTGGGCCAGCATGTTTCAGCTTGTACAAATTGAACCAGGTCGGGTCATGTGGCAGTTTGGACTGAAATTAACTTCCTGTTTTTCATTCATTCTTGTACAAGAGGTCTGCAGAATTATTTACCTGTAATAATCTTCCCACGTACCTCTCATTTTTAGATTAATTTAATTTGATTGCATTAAAGGAATAGTTAAACATTTTGGGGAATATGTATGATGGAAGTCTCTGGCGGTTGCCTGGCAACACATGGACAAATGGACCTTATAGATATAGGTTAGCAGCACCTGCTACGCTGACCAGAAGATTAAAGATGCTGTTATCAACCTATTAAATGTGCACTGGCATTGGGAGCAGTTTTATCAGGTTTACGTTCAGTAGGTTTAGGCGTTAATACTAAATGGATTTGTTTAAAAATAAGATTGTGGTTTGGCTTAAAATAAGTACGTTTGTAACTAACGTAATAACATCACATGTCATGTAGTTAAAATACCTCAATGTTGACATCTGGTTTCACATGGGACACAAAACAAGTCCTTTGTTTAAACCGTTCACCACCCCTATCACCTTCGTACATGGACTTTCTTGCTTTTTGTACTAATGTTACGTCACCTGACTTCCTCCATTGCCACATACCAATAAACACGACCATAAAAAGGGCTGATAACAGCATTTGGAACCTACTAGGTGGTGTAACAGCCCTCTTACCCATTTAAAACCAGTAATAATGCCCATTTAATGGACTAATAACATTCAAACCGGGGGGGGCGCAACCTCCCAGTAATGACATATAGGGCAAGAAAGTCACGTAAGCCCTTATAAAACCAGAATTTTTAGATTTTAAGCTAGCTCTGGTAGGTTTATTTCGTACCTTTGGACAGAGCTAGGCTAGATGTTCCCCCGTTTCCAGTCATGTTGCTAAGCTAAGCTTCAATGGACAGATTTAATTGATCTTCTTTAAAAAGGGCCTTAACACAGAGGAGGTGTTTTTATTTGTGTGATTAATTTGCACGTCAATACAATTTTTAAAACTGTTTCTGTCATTGGTACTTTCACACAGAACACGAAAATTACACTAAAAAATTGTCGTTTTTTTCTGAACAAGGTCGATTTTCCTGAGCTTTCACACAAAGGCATCAACCAACCAAGCTGGGCAGAACAGACATTACATCATGACAATAGTTGACCCGTTATAACTGTCACCGATTTGCATCACCGCCATTTTCGAAGTTTTCTTCTCAATTATTTGTTACACTAATGAAAATATTTATGATTAGAATATTCCATTTCTATAATCATATTCCTGTAAATCCTGCACACTGGACCTTTAACTTTCAAGAAAGTCAGTGTCCCAAAATGTAAAACTATTCCTTAAAATAAATGAATCTATAAGAGATGAAGGCCTATAAATAACAATGTACAGTATGTAGAGAATGTAAGGCTATAGACAACAACAGGCTACGTTACATGTAAAATATTGCGTTTGTGTTCGTCAGTCGACAACCTCATGATTTCAGAAAGTGCCTGAGATCAAAGTGTCTCAACCTCACCAGTCGAGAGGTGAAGAAAAGGAAAACACGCACCAGTGAGAGCATCTTTATAAGGCCACCCGTCACACAGACAGGAGAAAGCATGTATCCTGATCCGCTGCGCTGCGTTCATGACGGGACTAGATTTCTACTACATGACTTAGTTAATAAAGTCAGTTGTCTTGGGTGAGATGCTCCTGCTGTTTAGCAGAGTAAGGAAAATGAAAGCTTAGTAAGCACATGGACAAGTCTTACGAATGTATTCATATTTGATGTACAAGTTGATTAATCCTGTTCTCCTTATTGTTTACTTATCTTTCCTAAAGCTATGTAATCTGAACTTCTTCTTATGTTTTATTTATGTGTATGCTGAATCTATTTAAAGTCATTGAATAGTCTCTTGTGGGTGACAAATGGACAGGTTTTTCAGCTTGTGGTTTGGTTAAAAAATATTAAATGAATACATCTTGAAACTGATTTCACTGGGATGTGTTGTCTTGGTTCATAAGAATGGAGATCAATGGTTATAAATGCAGCTTTATGCAACACAACTCCAGCATCGGTGCACATCTGCTGCATTCATTAGGCACAATATACATCAGTTTTGAAAGACTCTTTCGGCACCACGACTTCTGAGATAAAAGTGGAAACCGTTAGCACTGAGAGAAAAATCTTTGAAAATCTATATTCTACTGCATCTGACAGCTGTGTGAGATTACAACAGAGCCTTGAAGTAGAGGAGGAGGAAGAAACCAAACCTTAAAGAGTCTACAGCGTTACATCCTGCGAGACATATTTCTCTGTCTCGCCACAAATCGATCTGAAAGATGGAGAAAAACGGACGGAGCACAAAGCTAGCAGGACAAAGACACAGAAACTAGATCGCCCCATACAAATGTATTTTTACTCCATCTCCTTTTGCTTTTAGGTCATATATGTGTCAGGATAATTTCCCACTCCATTAAGAGAGCTGTGTGACTGGTAACATACTGGAATAATCCTGTTGGAGGAGGGGAAAAAAATGAGAGGCTAAAAACAGCTTGTCTCCTCTTTTTCTTTAAATATAAAGGATTAGGCAATGAACCAAGGAAAAAACAGCGTTGTTTGAGGAACCCCAGCTGCTTAAATTCACACATGCCCAGAAGTCTGCTTTAAGCTATTGTTTCACCTGGATCCAGCCGGCACAGCCTTTCGAAATCATTCCCTCTTTTGAAGCTGAAAGATGCTTGGTGAACAATGTGCAGGAGATTGTGGTGCATCGCAGATGGATGATTCAAGCGAGCAGATTGTCCGCACAGACGTTCCATCTCTATCTAGCTGAGCTGACATCGTTTTGATGGTTTCACAGAAAAGCTGTGCGGGCGATTAATCCATCCACCATACAAGCCACACCAAATCAACAAGACATACTCATGGCTGGCAACGTCAGGCTGCTTCTGTTGTGATTCAAAGGCAATTCAACCTGTGGCAGCAGCAACACATTAAAATTTAATGCCACATTGCAAAGCTTGGTTTCCACAAACTGACTGTCTTTTTCCCCACCAATAATCATATCAACAGAATACAGATTATTTCATTACAAAACACCACCCTTCAAGCATGATCACACCCAATGTGAAAATAATTCAACTCGACTAGGAAAAGGGGTCAAATGTGTAATCTGTTTTTGGCAATAACAAGTTTTGCTGTAATTAAATTTAGAGCAGTGTGTTCAGAGTCAGAATCCAAACAAGAGTTTGATAGCATTTGTATTCCTTTTAAACACTACCTACAGATAATTTATAGCTTAAAAACATGGATCCAGTGACAGGTGAAAAAACGTACTGTGCTTTCATGGCTGCAGCTACATGAGGTAAGAAGACAGATGATCCAGGATTAATATATCAGATGTTCACCTGCTGCTGCACCTCTGAGGCCTCCCAGCTTTTTTTTTTTAAAACGTAAGCCCCCAATATCACTGGTTCAAATACAAACAGTACTAAAAAGAAAAGTGTACAACATTACACAGGGATATAATCTGCCTGTTTGGGTAGCTATGGGAGTCATGCTGATGGACTGTTTAAGCAGTGGACAAGGCTTCCAGGTCTGAAAAGTGAAGCCAGTGACAGCAGAGGCTGACTCCACTGTCACAACAGGAAGTCCGGTTAAGTCAAAGAGAAACTGACCTTACTTGTCACTTCATTTATTTCCTTAGTAAACATTATCTAAATGAGTTTATAGTCTCAACTGCAAGCTTAATGGCGACCTGTAAATCAGGATAGAGTCACAGCAATCAGATTTGTCCCTCGCTCCCTTGCAGCAGCACCCTGTTGTCCGAATACAGTCACTTCTGGTTCCAAAAAAAACAAGATGGTGACGGCGGACATGTCAAACTCAACCCTTCAAAATGGGATCCACAAACCCCAATGGGTCAGTTCAGGGTGGCTACGTCAACTTCTTGAATACAGTCTCTTTATTTCAACATAAAATATAAATTGCACCTTCTATTGCCTTGATTTTGTTGATTTTTTGCAAAATCGTTATAAAGAATAGTGAAAGATTTTGGAAAATATGCTTCCTTACTGTTTTTTTGTTCGAGACAAGGCTAGCTGTTTCCCTGTTTCTAGTCTTTACGCTTAACGAAGCCAACCCGGTCTCACTCTGAAATCCAGGGCTTGGGCAGTGTCTTCCAGTGTCAGACACAGACGATAAAAGCTGTCCTTTATGGTCAGCTGTTATAGTTTAATGGCAGCCGACAACGTCAGGGAGAAATGCCGCGGGACAAGAATGAAAGTCCGACTAGCATGGGTGGGAGGGGTGCTGGATGGATCCAACAAACAGCGACTTTCTCCCGGAGGAGCATTTTTTGCGTCCTGTAAGATTATAAAGCCAGACCCTAATCTTTTTTTCCTAAACCCAACCATGTGCATTAATTATTGAATGAAAAAAAAAACCCATCAATTCACCATGTTTTACTGACGCAGTGTGTTTATTTTGAAAGAGACTGTGTGTAAATGGTACATTTCTTGTGAAAACAGAAGTGTATTTTGAAAGAAGACGGTGCATGTAACAGGCAGAACTTGACAAGAATATGTTGACTAGGCAAACTGGCTGTTAGCTGTACTGTCATATTTACAGGACAGATATGAGATAAAATAAAACCAATCTTCCCATCTAACTCTCACAAAAAAGCATTTCCTAAAATGTAAAACTATTCCTTCAGAGGATCGTCAGCTGGACAATCACCTCACTTTCCTCTCACCCACAGCATCATCTTGCTAGGGTAAACAGTGATAACCATCTAAACACAGAAATAAGGGCTTTTTATGCGTCTTGTTACCAGCTCACCCTTTTTCCCTTTTAAGAGCAGTGGCCTTGTGGGTAACCTGTGAGTGTGTCATGTGTGCTTCGGTGTATGTGGAGGGAAGCAGCTCTCTCAGGGTGTCATGGTGAAGACACATGCAGCAAATAGTGATGACGGCAGTAGAATTAAGTGTCTAGATAAGCTCAGGGATGCTGTTCAACCTCATGAGAAGGCCATGTTTATTGTTTTGTGGTGTAGACTGCAATAAAGCTATAGTTAGAAGAACAGCACCTGAACGCCTCCTCTATTCTTCCAGACAGCTACAGTAGCAGCTAGTCACCAGCTAATCACTAGCCAAGCTAAAGTTAGCGTAAAAAAGCCAGCGTGTTCCCAACTACGGTTCGGAGCTGGTAAGCTGTCACCAAGAGAGGTAACACTCTGCACTGGCGACAGCGGCAGCCGGAGCCATTATGTTTCCAGGTTGTCTGTCCGCTCATCCTCCCTGATCTCATGAATGCGACCTCAGAAATATCTCTCAGGAAATTTCACATTTAGCAAAAACATCCACTCTGACTCAGGGATGATTAGATTTTAGTGGTTAAAGGTCAAGGTCATTGTGACCTCACCAAACATGTTTCAGGCCATAACTAAAGTAATTAATCACTAATTATGATAAGATCTCACAAAAATGTCCATTAAGATAAAATGGTGAAGTGATGACATTTTAAATCCAAAAGGTCAAAAGGTCAACTTCACTGTGACGTCATAATGTTCTGCAAAAACACACCATATTGATCTTCTGTGCTGCTGAGTTGAAGATGTGTGTGAAGCATCCGAGTCTGGACAGACATGGATGTAAACTGCAGCTTGAGATAATCTACAAACCAAATCTAGTCTCACAATACTTGAAACTATGTACTTTGAACTTGCAGGCCAGTATTGTCAGGTATGAAAGGCTTGTAGATAACAATCATGGGCAAAGCGATATTTCCAGCAGTGAAAAAACATCAAGTTTATGGTCAGTTGCACAGATTTTTTTCTGCAATGACCAGAATGTGTTTTTCTCAACTGGAAAACACACCGCTTTGCTTTTAATGTCACCATCACTGTTGTTTTCTTTTCTTATGCATGTATAGGCTCAACAGCTGGATGCACACAATTGCACATTCTCTGCAGTTGTCAAAATGCATTCTGGGAAGTGTAGGACGCCACTAACTGAAGCTGAATCAGGTTGAGGGAGAGAGCAAACACTGAAGGTAAAACAGAGCACCTTCCTGGAATATACTGAGAGATAAAATGTGTGTGTGAGTGGGGCATCTATAGGGCTGAAATCTCAGGTCTGGATCTTGACGGGGCACGTCGTCAATTTGTCTGACACTCAAATACAAACAGAGAAAAGAGTCAAACAGATTGGATTGGGGTCATGCCGATTTCAAATAACCTTCTGCGCTCTCAGTCAAAGGTGAAGTTCAAAAGCCTGAAGAAAATCGGGAAACAAAGCAACACTTATGTTACCTAACCATGTCCCAGTTCACTCCGGAGTATCGATGTCGTGACTTCCCTGAATCCAAAGTCCTCCCTCAATTAGAGATCTGAGAGGATTTCCCCAACAGATGTGTCCTATATAGATTTCCTGTCACAAAGGGTGCACATATCCAGCTGCCTTTCTTCACATTTATTCATGCAGAGAAATAAATCCTGTGATCAAAATCGGGGAACGGGCTTGAAAGCCATGACAAATCCTGATATAAATGTAAAACTTGAGAGAGGGAAGTGTCAAAGTGTCAGGTTCAGCTTGACTGTTAGAGATTACAAATCTTTTGCATGGGAAATGTTTCCAGTCGTGCTATGCTGGAGATCAACCTGTCGGCCGAGATAGCTGCTTAAGATCGCAAATGTTTTGGGGTCCTCGCTGGAGATCTTATTGTACTGGTGAGGTGAGGAGGATTAGCAAGGTACAGGAGGATCAGTGAAGATACTTTTCAAAGGATTTGAGCGGGGTGGTAGTGGAGTGTTTTGTCTTTTCTTAAAATCAAACTGAAATAAGTATTGACTGATGACGTTGGTAGTAGGAATGAGCAAATATACTGTATCACTTTTTGTATCTGTTCAACCAACTAAATTATCTGTACCTGCATTACTTGCAATGGTTTGTGGCTAAAAGTGGAAGTGTGTGGGACCTGACCTTAACTTTTCTTAACTTGAAAGTGATTATGGGTTGAATAGAAAATGCTGTATCTATTATAGGCTAGAATTCATTTTCAGAACAGTCTTAGAATCGAGGTTCAGATCATTTTTTGGTTGATCTGAACATCAAGATTAAAAACAGCTACCCAAATGAGGATTGATGTTAATACATTTTACTCAGATGATGCTTGTACCAGGGGCGTAAATATAGAAAGTGCAGGCAGTGGGATTGCACTGGGGCCCCTGGGGTGGAGGAGCCAGTAGAGAGACCAAGTAATTTCTTGCAAGTGATTAAGATTGTCACCTTGGAAATATACCTATGTTCAAAAGATAAATGTTAAAAAGAGAATACTATTACTTTAAAAACAGTGCCATTTCCTATATATGTCCTCAAAAAATAGTCAGTAGCGGTTTAAAACTAAATTATATGCCTTTTCTATATTGCTATAAGTTATAAAATCTATAAATACACTATAAAACAGATGATTGCTGGGTAATATGTATGCTGATGTCGTCCAATGCCAAGTCTTTATTTGTGTCAAGACATTACATGTACGATAACATGCACCAGGACCCGTCCTAACTTCCTGGTGCCACTGACTTGTACTCATAAAAAATGCATCATCCATATCAACCCTCGTTGGTAAATTCAATTGAAAAACCTCAGGCTTCAGACCTTTATGAATGTTGTGTTTCCGCCATTTTGTCATACTTTCACGACACGTTGACGTCAGCTTGTGACGGATTGCTTCATATGAGCATGTGCTCCAGGCACGCCTCTGCACCTGTATACATTATATAGCTTAAGTGGCTGAAGCTACATGATAGCGTCAGCCAGGGAAACATGTAATCTTGGTTGCTCACGCTGTTGATTTTCCCCCCGATTTGGGATCCCATTCCTGCTGGAACAAGTCCGGGTGTGAAGATTTTGGTTTAGAAGCTTTTCCTGGTGGAGCATGTTGGTCAGAGGGTGAATGAAGGTGTTCCAGCGCAGCCAGTGTGAGGAAAATAATGTGTTTTTTTAAAACAACAAAAGCATGTAAATATGTTATAGGAGAGACCCAAATTCCTCCAACGAGCAAATCTATAAACCTGAGTGCTCTCCTATTGTAAATAGATGGAAAGTCAGTTGAGTTTTCACTTAGAAAGTTCTACAAAAGTGGAAATTACTTTAAATTGAATTGCACAAAATGACTTGAATCAGCAAAGATTTGTAGTTATTAACTTTGTAGTTTGTTAGCTTGTTTTATAAGTAAGCAATCACTCTTCTAATTCATTCCTGTAATAAATCAGTGGGCAAACACATGCCCGTTCATAATGCTGCGACATTTAGCAATTATTCAGACTGTCTACTTTCAGTCTGTTGCTGGTTTAGTTATCAGATTTAGTTCTGTACACAGGAAGCCTAAGCATTGTCGAGGTTAAAAGCTCAAATGTCTCTTAGCGAAGCCGGCTCTCAGATGTTAATTAAGCACCGCTGTAAGAAACACCTACAGCAGACCTGAAGCTCAGACACCATTTCCGCAATTATGTCCAAAAAACAGCTTTACGTTCTTGGGAAAAACAGACGTATCGTTATAGCTTATACTTCCAAACACAAAATAGCGAGGGGAATATAAATTTCGGCACATCTTTGATGTGAATAATTTACCTGTCTGCCATAGTTGCACAATTTGAAAAACTAGGAGCTAAAACCTGACCAGCGGAAAGTAATGAGAAAAAAGTCATTAGTTTCCCCCTCACTATGCGAGAGCCAAACTGTTCTCGTATCATTATGCTTGTATTAAGATCATAAAACACATGCAAACAACACACCCACACATCCATCTCCTCTTTCCCTAAAACACACACTCTCTCACACACATACACACACTCACCCTTACACACTGCTTTATTAGCAGCAGACAAGACGAGGAAGAGAAAGTCATTAGAAGGAGAAGATGCTTCAAAGCAGTTTGTCTTGCATTTAGGACGCAAGCCAAGGATGCTCACTTGACAGAGCAAACATGCTTTGTAGTCATCTTTACCTTAGAAAGTGGGTCATCATTATCAACACAGTGGATATAAAACTTTATGAGCCTCTGTTTGGTGAGACACTAAACTGCATTTTTCAGTCGTTTACAGGTATTTAGAAAATGCGGATAAGTTGATTTTTAGAAACAATTAAATACTCATTTCAGCATGAGCAGTGGAACCATTATGGCGTTAAATTAGTGAGCAGTAATCAGCAGGCTTGATGTAAAGAGGTAAAAATCTGTGTTCAAAGTAAACTGACCTTGGCTTTAATATATCCTGCCATTACTGTGTGTCACGATCACCCTAAGAAAACTGTTTACACTCATTTCACTGCAGCTCTTTGACCACAAGTGACATGCTGACGATGATTAATTATGTTAATATTTATTTAGGGTCTGGTGTCACGGAGCAGCATGATTAAGTAGCGCTCTTGTCAACTGTCAGCTAACTTTAGCTTTTTCTAATCCAGGCTGATCTCCCTGAGCATTGTGTTAGCCGACTGGAAAGTCTTACAGTGAGTTTGAGAGATTTTGTGGTTTGGAGATCACGCTGCGTTTCAGCTTACTGTGCTGCAAGTTTGAGGGTTTAGACTCAAAGGATGTACAATAAATCATTGTTTATCAATCACAGCTAATCAATAAAATCAGATATCAGGGAGTCATGACACTGGATGATTTTTCTGTGAGAGTACAGCCTATACTATGCCTGGGTTTAAACTTTGGGGTAAAAATAAAGGAATGGATGCCTCCATGGGAAGGGACACATCACAGCAAGCAGTTTTTTTAATGGGCAGAGGAGGAGGAAAAGTGGAGGGTGGGACAGCTGTGGTGTCTCAAGCTGAGACTGGACGACTCAGCTCCCAGTATCTGTCACTGTTGTCTAAACAAAGACTGCTGAGCTGATCGATAGAGTGCAGACCATGGGGCTTCTGCAAAACTGACTATATGGGAAAACGTCTATTTAGGAGCACAGCGTGTATGAAAAAACTACTGATTCACATAAAACCTCCTTTTTGCCTTTTTGCATTGGAGCTCTGACATTAAACTGCAGAGACTGGCCGGTCAGAAAGCACAAGATAGATTTGATCTGGTGTGAAATCAATGCTCGCTAACTACTCAGACTGTAGTGGATAAGCTCAGCAGAATGGGTTTTGCTCTTACTGTACTTCTCACTTTGAGTCTGATTTGTACCCAGAGGAGAGGAATGGATGACTCCCCGGCCAAATGATTAAGGCTGGGTAGAGGCGAGGTTTAAGCAGAAAAAAGCCACCGGCCAGACACAGTCGTATTCAAGGGCTGAAACACCCCAGTGCACTTCAATCAGACCAGTTGTTGAGGTGGCACACACACGCCCGCGCAGCTGCTGAATGTACATTCACTCATTCCTGCTGTTTGAAGCACATCTCTGGTAGGAGCATGTTTGCATGATTCTTGCACGGGTGCAATGTCTTCACATGAAAATGGTGGACAACATATGTGCACACTTAGTTTAAGAGAACTGTACTTAGTCTACTTTAGGGGGCGGGGCCTCACGCAACTGCTTATATTGCTTAATGGGTAATAATGATAATGATAAACTTAATTAAATGTAAATGTAGCACCTTTCGTACAAGAAATGTAAGGGCAGTATAAGCACCGAGTGTTTCACATGAAAATAGAGATAATGGAACAAGAATGAACTGATTCATAAAAACATAGAGTTGTGAATCTATGAATCATAAAATCAAGTAAGATTTTAAAAGATTTGCAGCAGCGTGAAGTGTAAAGATAAAGAGTTTCAGACCTGTATCAGGACAGTCAGAGTTAGCTAAAGGCTGAAGTGAACAGATACCTCTGTAGCTAAGGTTATTTAGCGAGCTAGCTTCCCTAAGTAGTGTGTTCCATAACTTTAGGGTGTCATTGATCTTCTTCCACCTGATGCTGGGACCCTCCAATAAACCAGCAGCAGATGATTGCAGTGTTCTTGGAAGCAAACAGTTGACAAGGGAGTTAGCAATGTAGCTCGGTCCCAGCCCATGTAGGGCTTTTGGCACGTTCCAGGCAACCCGTGTTTTTACAACCTTCTACTCGTGAAAGTGCACTGGAACGGCTGTCAAACCCATAACTTACCACTCGGGAACTCGTACAGATCGACGTACTCCCAGTTACGCTTTTTGACGTCACACAGCCCTCTGAACAACAATGGCAGTCCCCATGGATGCGGTGCTGATGCAGATGATACAAGTAAATTTGCACATTGTAATCAAAATAATACACAGATGATTATGTTCTACAACCTGTTGCGTGTATGAAATGATACCCAAATATCTCGCCGACAAGAAATACTGCAGCTTGCTCTAACGCTAACGTTAAATCCAAAATACATTTCCAAACACACAGATAACGTAAAGTAAAAAGTATAATAGCATCTGTGACCTTATGTGCCATTTATCCTCCTCTGTTTTGCTCAAATGAGCAAAGAACCGCACCTTTGGTGAAAACAAACAAACCCCGCACGGTCTGCCATGTTGGTTTGACAGTTTGGCGTGAACGCTATGAAGTCGTGAGTCATGACTGAAGTAGTGACTTACGGACTCAGAAACTTGCCTGGAATGCTGCATTTGTATACACAAGGAGGAGGAAGAGCTTAAAATCAGTTCTAAATGTAACAGGAAGTCAGTGCAGAGCAGCTCAGACTGGCCTGATGTGCTCTCTCCTCTTGGTTCTGGTTAAGAGCCGAGCTCAGAGTTTTGAATGAGCTGAAGTCTCTCAGTGGTGTTTTTTGGGAGGCCAGAAGAAGTGCACTACAGTAGTCAAGTCGGCTTGAAATAAAGGCAGGAATCAATTTCTCAGCATCTTATTTGTTCAGAAATGGTCGTACCTTAGCCATGTGTCTGTGGTGGAAAAAGTATGTTTTCCTCACCTTGTAATGTTGGACTTGAAGCTAAGAACTGAATCAAGGGTCACGCCAAGACCTGTAACCCCGTAGGTAGGGCTGGCTCTGCTAAAGTTATCCTTGGAATAGCTTATATGATTATCAGTTACATCCTTATAAAGGGCGCTTTATTAGAAAATGTTACCAGTAACTGATCTTGAAGCTTGAAGCTCTTCATCCAGTGGGATTTGAGGTTTTATAAACAAAATACAAAAGAAGTCATATTATTTTCCTTAACTCACATTGGTTCATGCAGCATAATGCTTTAATAAAAGTGATAATGAGACATAAGGGATTTCCAGGGCATAAATTGCCTTGAACATGTCATAAATCCACACTATAGCGCAGATCAAAATGACATAGGCTGATGTAAGCCTTACTTGAAGAACTAGTAACACTCCTCCTACAAAGGGATGAATTACATAAGAAAGGGAATCATATTTTGACTTGTAGACGCAGTAAAGTCTGTACAGTGAGCCATCAGCATTGAATGTGTCAGAACTAGAATGATGAGATTTGTCTTGAAGATTCTGTGCAGGGTTTTTCATGGCATAACAAGGTTAATATCCTCACCACAGAAAGCCACAGCACTTATTGCTCACCGGCCGAAGTTAAGGTCAAAAACAGTAAACTTTGTCCGGTCAGCTCAGTCACCACCCAGTTATCACATAACATGAAGCCTGAACAACAGAGGCAACTGTAAAAACACACACAACAAAAACCCGACATAATAGCTCTTCATGGTTCAGAACTAATGGGGTGAAATACATGGAAAACAACACGCAGCAACATGACTAATTATTATCGAGTCCTTAACAGTGCTTGCAATAAAGGAGCCCCCTCATCAGGTGTTTGAGCAGCAGTCCAGAGCAGCTTTGGCACACAGTCACATTTTAATGGGGTCACAATCATACAGCCGCTGTCTGCTTGTTGGACTCGAGCACCTTCCTCTGTCTGGCTGAGAAAACACAGAGCCGCTGCTGCTGCTGCTGCTGCTGCTGCTGCTTTGTTTGACATTAAACGGCGCTGTAAGGACAGGCGTAGGATACAGAGGCAGACAAAACAAGTATGCAGATGACTGCCAAGGAGCAGAGGGGATGTCTTCATTTGAGCCGCCAGAGTAATTTCACAGCTCCGAAGACAAGTCTGTTTTAAAGAGGAGAGGTGAGAGGAGGAGAGAGAAGACACACACTGCCCTCTGCTGATGGATACTGAGAGGGTGAAGCCAGTCAGTATTTCAGCATCTGTACAGCTCAAGATGCATTTAAAAAGCTGTTCTAATTAACAATAACAATTTTATTTAGTGCATTCCACAGATAGATTTCAATATTTACAACAATAAAACATTACAGCAGCACAGAACTTCAACCCTAGCAAAATGAAAGACCTTAGCAACATGTGGCCTCACCATCAGTGAAACAAAACCTACACCCTTAGTGTATTCCATACATTAATTAAGGATCAATACAGTTTAAATCGACGCAACAGTCATTTATCAGTCATAGAATACACTACATGTTCAGTCTGAGATTATACACCAAACAAAAGCCTCTAAAATTAAACATATTCTGAATTTAAGATAGAAAACCAGCCATTTGCTGTATTGTTTTGAGAGAGGTTTGCATTTGATTGTAAAGTGCGAGTGTTTCTTATATTGTGTCCACCCCCAGCATGCTGTATATAAGACATGAGGTCATCCCAAACGTTTCACAGTGGCCTGCTATAGCATGCGACCCCACCAAAATCTGTCAGCTGCTGACATCTAGCTGATGCAGAAGGTAACGACAAAGAGAAACCACAGTCACAACATACACAATCACAATAATGCAAAGTAACAGCATATATTTTTTGGCATTATGTTTTGGTGACTTATTTTATCTGTTTTATTCTCTTCAGTTTTAAAAGTGTGACTTTGCCACTGATCTGTATTCAGCCCGTTGCAGATGGCGTCCACTCCACTCGGCCATTGATATTCAACAGGGTGAGTGTTTGATTTAAGCAGGCAGTGCTCCACTCAGAACAAAATCTCATTTTCTGACTCCGTATTCTAATATTAAAGTTCAGGGAGGGATTTGAAAAATCACACAAACACAGGACAATGACGTCTCAGTGTTTTCATCCACTTGGGATGTGGCATCATGCTGAGGAGAAAACACATGAAACTGTGTTTTTTACCGAGGTAAAGTCTCTACACAGGATTGTTTAATACTGGTAGAGTGGAGTTGTCCATCTTTGCAGGCGATCGTGTCAGGACACAGGCTTACTCAGCTGCCCCCTGCTGAACTCATCTCGCAGGTAATCAAGCTTTTTTTAACCCACAATCATGAACCCGAAGACTTAAACAGCGTGCACAGAAACACACAGAAAAGTTGGTTCCTCTTCAGCTTAGTTTATTTAGTTTAGTTTACTGGGAAATGAACAATACTGCATTAGATTGGCCTACAAACAGTGTATTTCCAGAGGATAACACATTTAAGCAGTGGATCTCAACCTTTTTGGCCCCATGTGCACATAAATAGTCTAACTTCGACATATTGTATTTCTCAGTAAGCATTTAGTGCAGGACTGAATATTTTAAGCCAACTTTCTCTCGCTGGCCCGGGGAGAATGTGTAAATTTCGAGCCAGGCCATAGCCATATCCGCAGCAGGTGTCCAAGGTGAACAGCCTCTGGCATGTTAGATCAAGAGAAGTCGGCAAATCCGATCTGTAACTTCGGGATAAGGATTGGCTCTGAGGGCTGGGTCGATGAGGCTGGGTCGATGAGGCTGGGGTTTGAAGCGGGGCTGGGCTCGAGCCGTGGCTAGGGGTGCATTTGCCTCATCGCCCTCGCCGCTCTGCCACTAAGAGCACAGTACATGGCCTGTCTCACGGGGCCCTTGTTCATGGCATCTCACACAGGTTTTCCGCCGGGTTGTGTCCAGTGCGGTGGCACAGTGGTGCAGTGGTTAGCATTGTCGCCATACCCATTCTTGGTTCAAACCCAGGGTGGGGGGTTGTGCAGAGTTTGCATGTTCTCCCTGTATGACCGTGGGTTTCCTCAGGGTACTCTGGCTACTACTCAGAGTGTAGAGCAATGGGTGTAAAAAGAGCTTGAGCAGAGTCTGCACTGCAAGAGCTGATTATTTGTTTCATGGATTTACTGAGTTGTTTAAAGAACCAACCACCTACCCACAGCTGCAGCTTAGCGATGTTAAATAAACATGTTTTATTTAAAAGCTGTCACAAAATGAAGGGATGAAAAGACATGTGGCGTTTATGCGAGGCTAAGTTAAGCTGTTAAACACGCCGAAAACTAACACACATGTCAAAACACCATTTAACAGGCAGTCACTAGCTTAATACCACTTAATGCTCAGCAGGGTACAAATGAAAATAAAGGCACGCTCATGAATGTTTTATGAGCCTCGTAAGATTTACGCTTTAATACCGACAATAAATATGTCATCAATACCAACTCTGTAACACCTGACCAATTTCTTAATGAGTCTACAAACAGACACGACCTTGAAATTGTCCCGCTTCCTCTTTAAACGTCTGGTAAAATACGAGTCCAACCTGAAATACGACCTTTGGAGCCGGTAATTTTCAAGTGTCTGTTCATTTGACTCTACTGACAAAATAAGAGGAGACAATTATTCCATTAGCTTGGGCCGAGAATGTGTCACCTTCTGGGGATGAACGGCTAATGTATTTCATCTTCTTGTATACATGAATAATTCATTATCATTAATTGCACCCACTGCACGACCTCATTCAACCCTGGAAAAGAAACCACATTATTATACATTTAATCTTGGACTCTTGACAAGACAACACAACCCAACAGAACATGGGATAAGAAGGGAAGAATAATGTTCTCCTCAGGAAGCAGCTGTGAAAAAAAATAACCAGAATAACAAAGTGTGACACTAATGTTCAGTCTGGATTCCCTTTGTAATCCTAGGTATTCTTCTTCTTTCTTCTTCAGAAGGAAATCATACTTCCCATGAGTGAAAACTCACCAAACTTTGCTCAAAGGTCCAGTCTCATGCCAGATATCCTCAGCTGTAAACTCAGGCCAATAGTCCTGATGGTGGTGCTACAGCAAGTGTCTAAAGTTCAAAATTTTGAAAATTCATAACAAATCAATCATACGTGCTACAACTTTACAACTTTCATCAAACTGTAGCCCCGATACTGAAGAAACTTTTGTAAATTTAAACCTATTAAAAATTATGAAGTTCACTCTTTTTTTTCAAAAACTGTAAAACTTCTTAAACCTATCTCCTCCCACAATTTTTGCTCAATTGACAGCAAACTTGCTACAGAGCATCTTCAGACTGTCTTACAAAAACTACTTTTCTCAGAATTTTGATTTATCAAAAATTGAGCCTATAGTGCATCAAAATGTTTGACTGTAACACAGTACTGTAAACATATACATGCAAATTCTTGCTAAATAAATCTTCAATGTTCATGAAAAAAAAATGACAAAATTCTAGAGTCATGGTAGATGATGTCTGGCAAATTTCAGAATTTTATCTCAAAAACTGAATTTTTGACAGCATTTTGAATTTTGCTCTGATGTGAACAATTAGAGTCAATGTAAAAATGGCAATTTTAAACATCAGTTTTTCACTTATGGAGCAAGTCAATCATTGTTACAAACAAATTACCAACATCTCCATGCTGTCTAGATGCAATATGTGTATTTTCAGATTTTTGTCTTAATAACTGAATATTTTACAGTGGTTTCAAATCTGCCTTTCCATGCACAGATGGCTGCTTTCCTACACAACAGTGAATGGCTTACTCAGTTTGTGAAGCCACTGTTGAGTTGCTACTTGCTAATTAGCTCAGAGCGGTCGATGACTGTCTTAGGTTCCAGAGGTTGTGGATTTGAGCCTCAACTGGTGCAGAATCCACATTGTAATATAAACATCTTCTTGTGCTCCAGCTTATTGCTTAAATTTGCCTGAGCGTGACTCATCACTGTGCAGCATCTTCAAGTCTTTTTTCTGCTAGAAAATCTGCCTTCTCATGCTTGAAAATAAACCAAACTTTGCACAAAGATCCGGTGTCAATACTTAATTGTGAAACCATCTGAGGCTTCTCACTTTGCACATAGCTCAACTAGTTAAACATCAGTTTTTCACTTCTGAAGCAAATCAATAATTGTTAAAATAAATTACCAACATCTCCATGCTGTCTAGATGCAATATATGTATTTTCACATTTTTGTTTCAATAGTTTCCATGCATGGACGGCTGCTAAACCTGCACGTCTGGCTTAGTCAATTTGTAGTCTCGCTCACCAGACCTTTCTCAAGAAAAGAAAGGTCTGGCTGCGCTGACCCTCACTTTAAGATTGGAGAAAAAAAACGCCCCGGCTTTTTTTATTTCTTTCAACCAATCACAATCGTTCTTGGCGGTGCCACGGCAACGGTGCGCTTGCAAAAATATTGGCGGGGGGAAACAGGTTTTGGTGTAACACGCCCACAAAAATATCGCCTACAGGACGTGAACCATGGCAGAAAAATGGCTACGTCCCCGCAAGATCAAACACTGCAAAAGTTAGTAAAGGGCGTGTTGAAAACTGCTACACAACCGGAGGTGGTAGGGCGGGACTTCAGTGGGTGGCTCGTTCCGCCCAATGAGAGGCTGATCAATGCAGCGAACTTCCGCCCACTCAGACTAGTGAATTTGTGAAGCTACACATGAACTGTCACCGACTAATTAGCTCAGTGAGATAGAAAGTCATTATTAGTCTCAGAGATTGTGAGTTCAAGTCGCAGCAGATTGTGTTGCCAAGTTCTTCCAATTCTTCTGCCTGTTGCTCAGAATTGCCTAAAAACTCCCGGACCCGACCCATCACTGCACAGCAGCTATAATTTGTTTGTTCCTTTTCAAAAAATTAAAAGGAATACAGTAGATCACTTAAAACTGAAACCTTGACCATTTTCATCTTGATTTCATCTTCAAAAGCATCCAAACTTTGCTGTTTCCTGCTGCAAGAAGACACCACTGACCACCATTTACAACAAAAGGCTCCTCTTGTGATGAGGACGACATAGAATATGCTTTTACGAAAATTGAAATTACATCAAAGCTCAATACCCCTCAGATTCAAGCCCAGTCGCCAGAAGAAAATGTTGGTCTCTGCAAATTGAAAATATTGTAAGATGAGGACATATTTAGTAGATTGTCTTGTTTTTCTCTGTTCATGATTTTGCATCCACATAATTTAATGTTAACTACATTCATATATTGTTTACATATTTTATTTTGCGCTTGACTTTAAATTTGGAGCTATTTAATATTGCACTCCTTATGTGCAGGTGAGTTCTGATTAAGTTTGGTGGAGTGATATATACTGTATAAGATGTGAGATGCCACTATTGTTGTCGATGTTCAGCTGTCCTACTTTTTTTTGGACATTAAAGTGGATCAAGTTACTCAAGCTGTCTGTGCTCTTACTTCACCCACAGCACTTTGATAATTAATTCAGTAACTATAGGTAAGACGGGAGAGAGAAACCTGCCGTACAATGTGTTACATTTCTATATTTTATACATATCATATTAACATTTATAAAGTGGTGTAGTATATAAGCTGACTATGTGGCGGTGGAGGGGGTGATGGAAAGCGTGATAGCTGCCAAGCTGCAGACCACTATTCACGACCAACAAACAACAAAACTGGTTGTGATTTAGCGAGTCATTGCTGTGTTTCCATCAGATTTTTAGGCGCCAAACATGGCTGTTTTATAATGACCTGTGGCTGTGTGGCTGCTTTTGTGCCTAAACCTTACCATGCATTAAGCATTAAGTCTCAACAAATCTGCTACATAAAGACATGTAAATATAACATACTGGTGGTTTGCAGAACAGTACGATGGCAACATTTTGTGGTAACTGAGTTGCAGATTCCCACTGTTTTTAATGTTTAGACAATATGCAAAGATATGTTACTGCCAAAGCATTTCAAAAAATAATAATAAATCAAAAATAATAATAATAATAATAATAATAATAATAATAATAATAATAATAAAATATATTATTATTATTATTATTATTATTATTATTATTATTATTATCATCATCATCATCATCATCATCATCATCATCATCATCAGTAGTAGTAGTAATATCATAATAATAATTAAATTAAAATAAAAACAAAACAAAATAAATAAAATAGAAAAATCTGAATTGGATAATTTTTTTACCTTTTTTTTTTTTTTCTTCAAACAATGAGCCCTAAAAGTAAATCAGCCTGAATAAACTGATATGAAAAGTAAAATAATGCAAATCACTACTTCCAATTAGATAAGATGGTAAAGTGATAATGTGTACAATACACTTACTGAAAATAATGAGCATGTGTTTTGTGGCTTTAAAGTCCTGACGTCTGAATGTTTTAAGACATTACCCTCTTCACAAGGTGGCTGAACTCTAATGTGTCAGAGTTCACTGCAAACTGACATTTTCTATATTTGGAGGCAAACTGGCACCTCTGCTTCTGGCATCTGCTTATTTGTTGATAACCAGCACAGACAAACCCTCACTGTCCATCTCACCAGCTGAATAAAGCTAACGTATCTGAGATGATAGCGTGATCTGTGGGCTCAGCGACTTGACAGAGTGACATTGGTCTCCATGTTAATCCTTCAATGTTGTGTCTCACACTGCACAGCGTCTTTGCTTGAGGGGGGTGGCAAGAGAGAAATGGTGTGTGTGTGTGTGTGTGTGTGTGTGTGTGTGTGTGTGTGTGTGTGTGTGTATATAAGCAGACAGGGTTAGTGACCTTTTCAGAATGCTATCGTTTAATAAACACTGACAGCCTTTTAGAGACCACTTACCATTCATCTGGCCTACAAGATTAGGCCCTCCAGTGAAACTGCACAGTGATCGAATCATTGTCCTCAGACGGCATAGTGACAGCAAGAAAACACAAAATCAATATTTCAGTGGTGAGGATTCATATTTTAGAGAATTCTAGCAGCAGCGTGCAACAGTCCTCCATCCATCCACTCCTTTACCTACTTAACTATGCAGGGTTATATTCCATAATGTCTTTGGCAGGAGGTGAGGTTCACTCTGGTCAGGGCACCAGTCTAACAGGGTGTGTCCCATTCCAGAGCCTCAGTCTGAACCTCCTCTCCAATAAAGACGTCTACCCTCATAACACAGTGTTCTGGGAGCTCGAAATCAATTTCAGACCAGAGCACACAGACCTTAGAGTGATCAGATTTTCATGATATAACAAATACACATGGCGACAGTTTTAGAGATTAATATATTGTTAATTCTGAGATCACGTCAGAGAAAGCAACAGCCACATTATCATAGATGGTATGTAAGACCCCTAAATCAATGCTGTTGTGACAGCGGCCAGTATGTATGCTACGCTGCCCCTACTGGCCATGTGGGTATTGCATTTTGTATATCTCGTGAGAATTTCTGAGGATATGCACCACCAATGCTCCAAAGGATGCAGGTCCAAGTAATCAAAAATAGCCCACTGCACTGCCACCTGGTGGTGAAATTTATCAATGAATGCTCCTTTTGATTTATTTGTAATGTTGACAGGCTAAATTAGATTTAATAAGCTGTGTTACCTTCCATATAAGGCTTAATATGTATTGCGGATCCAGATAGATTTTTTAAAGACTGTCCTGCACCGTCGCCATGTTCGTTGTTATCATAAACTTCTGACTCTAGTTCCACCTAGTGGATGCATCTGTGCCAACAAAAATAACCCATGGAAGTAGGTAAGCAGTGATGGTTACATTTGAAATTAAATGGATCGATATTTGTACATAAAGGGATATATATGAGCCCTTTGATGAGGAGGTCGACACCACTGTGATGTCTGTGCATTAAGTTTGTAGCTGGAGCCAGGAGACAATTAGCTTAGCATAGCATAAAGATGACAAACAGGAAAAAACTTAGCATAGTTCCATCTAAAGTTTGGAAATCTGCAGAACTTTATTTATCCATGTACAGTCAAAAAGACCTTTTTAATTGAAGTCACATGCTGTAGATATTACTCGGCGAACAACAGCTGGGCGCAGTGACTTCTGAGTCTAGGTTGCCAAGCAACAGATGTACTGGGTAGATGTACAAACTGTTGGCTGTCAAAAATAACTACACCCTGTAACCTTTAATCGTTCTCAACCTTCTTATCTAATTTCCGACAAGACAGACACAAAGTTAACATACAAACTCCACACAGAAAGTTCCCAAGTATCTGGGTAAGGTTTGAATCACAGGCCTTTTAACTACGAGACAACAGCGCTGCTAACAAATGAACAACAACATTCTTCCGACAGACTTCCAGCATTTGGAAAAAGAACACGAAACTGAGATTCTGAAAAAAAACATGTTCAAGGTTATGTCCCTTCCAAAAATAGTCAAAGTACATTTCACTAGTGCAACAAGACGAGACAGATTTTACATGACTAACCCTCTTCGACTAAACACACATGTCTGCACATACACGCCAGCGAGACAGGTTAACCGTGAGTGCTGGGCCACGCTCATCCGGCGACACGTTTCATGCACCGCTGCAGCAACACGAGAAGTGCATACCGGAAACAGGCCGACGAGGATAAAAGCAAGAGCACGCAACCGCTCCCTTTCGTCTGAGGCAGCCTCTCACCCACCCGGCTGCATGTTTGTCATATTAAATATGAAGCAATTACACAGCCTTACACAAGCCACACTGCTTCTCAATCTCGCATTTGAAGTGAAAATGAAATTCCTCTCTTCTCCCATGTGTTCCCCTGCTGGGAGGAAAAAAACTTCAACAACATCTCATGGTGGAATAAGATGTCCCCTCTCCCCACTTCTCCTCAGACTGACTTTTCGCAGTGCGTTGATGGCGAGATGAGAGATAAATTGATGAAGTTACATTTGGATGAATAAATTAGTGGGCCAACTTGTACCAGAATACATTTACATGTAGATGAGATTACAGTCCTGACATACAAGCTCATTACTGGCCTCTGCTGCTTCCTGCAGACGTCATCACCCAATTGCATCCTAACTCACTCAGCCGGGTCGCTGCTGTGACTGCGAGAACAATACATACAATAACTTGCTGATTGATGTGATAAATTAGAAGGGAGACAACACGGAGGGAACTACCAGCCACACATTATGAAAGCTGAGTTTTAGTTACTGCACCAAAGAGACCCGGAGGTGCAGATAAATGTCTCAACAATTGAGGTTGAAGGATTCTTAATTAAAGGCTAAATAGCACATCTTCTGCCCACAAACACCAGTGGAAGAAAAATCCTCCTACGATTCACATGCTGACCCCGAAGCTCTTTCCTCGCCTGCCGGTATGAAGCAACGGTCCTTGGAGGGCCTTTAGTGTCCACCAAGAAAACACACTATACAATCATAAAGAAATATGATGCAGGAACTCTAGCTTTAGGTGGCTCTGTTAGGAGGCACAAAGAAACTGTGTTGCAAGAAGCAGCAACACAAAGGGCTGTTAAACACTCATCATAATCTGCATTGGTAGTTTTATACACACATATACCTGTATTAAGATGCATTTAGATATTCTGTAGGAGTTAATTATTTGATCTCTAAAGATTTGGCTTTAAAGGTTGTGGGGGCAGCAGCACCTTAGTTTATAGGAATGGGGGTTGGGAACTGGAGGGTCTCTGGTTCAAGTCCCCATCTGGACCAAATATGGATTTGACCTGGTAGCTGGAGAGGTGCCAGTTTGCCTCCTGGGCACTACGGAGGTGCCCTTGAGGAAAGTACCTAACTGCTCAGGGCACCTGTCCACGCACAGCCTCCTCACTCTGACATGTCTCCATTTAATGAGTGTATAGGTCCAGTGTGTGCATGTGTGTATTTCTAGCCTGTGTGTATATGACTACAGAGTGAGAAGAAATATGTCTGCAGACGCTTTGTCACGTCCGTCAGCACCATTTTGCATAACTATGTGATGCACAGCTGAAACACATTGTAACACAAGGTTAATATGCAAGTGGTCGCACTTAGGTTCAGGTAAGAGAAACACTTGAGAAAACAAATCATGTTTTAGGTCAAAATAAGTACATCAACACACAGTAACGATGTAAATACATCGCATGAGAAAAATAAGTATGCTACAACCGTACCCAAGTTACTTTGGACTTGACTTTTGATTTTACATGGGACAAGAACTCTGATCTCCTGGATGAAAGTCCAGTTTGTTTGACATGAACATATTCCAGTATTTGCCCTTATTCCAAAAATGACAATATTCCTACTACTCCACTAATGTTCCCTTTTCCATGCAGCCATGTGTGCTCCAATTAACATGCTCTAAAATGTCGTTCATCACATAAACTATGGGAAAGTGGAACAGCTGGTGCCACTAGCGCCATTTTGCTTCTTTGCATCAACATAAGACAAAGTTTTCCTCTGGTGAAATCGTGTGAACACAGCCTCCGTCTTTCATTCCTTCAGTCACCTTTTATAAAGGTTGGAGCTGCAATATTTGCACATATCCAAAAACCTGTTGATATCCAAGTCTTTCATTTAAAAGTAGGTGTGTCTCTTCTGCTGGCCAGAAATGTGGGCTCTTCTTTTGGGCATGTAGCTCTACCCAGGCCTTGCAAATTGCTGGTGAGTTTATATGTTTACAGACCTGTATACAGGTGCAAAGAGTGCTCCTAAAACACAAACAGTACTGGCGTATGTCTTAATCAGAAAACACTACCCTCATGAAATGGCCTAATTCAGAATATCCATGCTGTTTACATGATCCATAGCAAACTCAGAATACTGTCATATTTGGAATAATAGTTGAATAGTACTGTGCATGTAAATGAAGTCACTGTGAGAGTGGTCTTTATAGTGAGTTTCAGCTCACTGGTTTGCTGCCTGACCCCCACCTTTACTGTTTTGCTTCACCTTCACTGCTGTCAAAGCATCTCTTTTCAAACACAGCAGGCAGCTGTGTCCAGCAAAAAAAAAAAAAAAAAAGAAAGCTCCAAAAACCCACTGTACACAACCTGCTCAGCACCAAACAGCAGACAGACACAGGTAGCGACTAGCTGGTGAACATAGTGGAGAATTTAGCAGCTGAAAAGCCATAAATTTCCCTTAGGAGTTGGTGGGGACCAAAACAGAGCTTGAACGGTGACTGGATGTTGGACTTCCATTCATCAGGGGGGGCAGAAACATGACAAAATAAATGTAACTGTTGCTCTTTGTCTGCTGTGTCACACTGTGTCCTCATAAATTACAGTAATTAAATGACTACATTTATTTCTGTACTATTTTCCATCGGCCACAGTCCTCCTGGTCAACACAGCCTGCTCACACTGCAGGTGCACAGGATCAAAGTGACAGAGCTGAAATGGCCTGCAGCTGAAAGTGAAAGTGAAAAGCCCAGACACAAATGGAAGAAGAAAAAAACAGAGTGGAGAGGTAAAGGTGGCTCTACGGGGAAATCTGCTGGAGGGGAGGCTCAAGGGGAGGATCAGACCCCTGTCATCAGTGACCCGAGCACTCACACAGTCATACACATGAGCACACACACATTCAGGCTGCAGCATGAAAGAAAAGCCTGATATCATCTGATATCACAACATTTCCCAAGTACCAAATTAAAACAATGGCATGATCATGATGCATTGTGCTTAAAAAATAGACAAGGCTGACCCTTGTACACCATTTGAAGGACACAGCCTGGAGAGTGGGCACATCAGCACCTGTCACTTCTCTTCTCCAGATGTTCAATTGATGCCTTGTGACACTCTGCACAGCCCATCTATCACTCAGCACAAAGCCATAACCTTCTGCTTCCCCGTGCACCGTTACATATTCAGACAGCAATCTGAATATAACACGCACGGAGGAAGGAGAAGAGCGGCTGTGGAGAATGAGAAGTGAAAGGTTAAGTCGTGGGCACGCTGGTGACAGCGCAGCAGGGGATTGCGGATGCCTGTTGGCAGGTACACGGTATAGCTCAGAGAAATGTCTGCCGTTTATGCTTTACAGCAGGCAATAAGAATGAGGCAGCGCTGTTGAAGACCTCATGGGTGCCAGCTGATGGACAGGTCAGGCTATTTGTATTAAATCACAAAGGATAAGTGTGACTCCACGGGATAAACTGCCTGTCTCGTTGGTGAGCGATGCCCTGTAAGAAAAAGACAAAAAAAATGTCTTTTGATCAGCACTTTCCCGCTTCACACATTTACAGAGACACCCAGAAACAGCAGGTGGAAAAAATGAAGACTTGTTTACTGTAAAATACAAGCTCTCTTTTCTTTCGTGGTATCCATGTGATATTCCTATGAGTTTCCATAATATATATATTTTCATTGAAATATTTGGAGGTAGAATAGTTTATCGTGTTCATCCCATCAATATAAATCAACAGATTATCATGCATTTAACAATATCACAATAAACTGCCCATGTTTTACATTTGCTGGCGATATCGGCCATAGAGGTGGTGTCTGCCTCCTCTTGAATATAATGGAGCAAGATTGCACTCAGCTTGTGGTGCCCAGAGCACTAAAAACATACATTTGAAAAATTCAACAGCAATGTCTCTTTCCAGAAATCCTGACCCGGTTACTCAAGATAATCCACAGACCTTGTTGTGAGCAGTTTCATGTCAGAAAACCACTCGCCTACCGTATCACTATGCACAGTAAGGTCCCAGTCAGACAGAGAGCATTTTAGCAGCTGGAGGCAGCTTTTTGCAAGTTTTTTTTTTTTTTTTTGATTGTCAGTCTTTAGACGCTTTGCTTAAAAGGTGCTGTATGTAAGAATGTGGCCAAAACGGTTACTGCACTCAAATTCAAAATACTGCCGCAAGTCGTGTCTGGCCCCCCCTCCCCTGCAGATTCGAGGTTGCTGGACAGCGGCACGCTGGAGAATGATTTGTTTGCCCATGGGCGGCTGCAGTGGCAGGGCTGTGTCACTGCATCCTTGATCTTCGGTTTTCCAGCAGACAATTCGAGCAAGTCCGGCTTCTCTGCTGCTAACGCTGCTGCTGGGATACAGCTGAGGAGGAGCCGGCTGCTAATGCTATGTACCGGGACACTGCTTATGCTGTTGCCATGCTGCTGTAGCTCAGTCGTAACTGTAACTGATGCTGAGACGCTACTGACTGCGTGACTGGTAGACGGCGGTGGTGCAACAGGCCAAAACACAAATTCAAAACATAAACATGATTTGTGGACTTTTTTTAAATGCTAATATTCTGGTTGTACTATTGCTGTCGGTGAGATCAGTATGTTATATGAACATTATTCTTAAGTCTCTGTGATATATTAGGATGATTTTACGACTATTTGCTTTAGATTTCTTACATATAGCTCCTTTAACTAAAGACTGATGTCTTTCTCTCTGATTTTGTGTTTAGATGGGCGGATACAATTTCAGAGTTTTAAAAGAACTCCCTACATTGCAGAACCAATAGTAAATCCGCAGGGCGGTCCTTCAGTGGCTCGCTGAACTCTTGTGCCCATAAACAAACAAAGTCGCTGTAAGTCCTTCATTTCTACAATCTTGTGGACTGAGCACACGTTTGATAAAACAGAGTGAAAATCTCTCGGCATCCATTTTCAAGCTCTCTGTTTCCTTGCGGACGAGAAAAGGGGGAGCGCACATTTCCGGGAGGGCGTGTCCTTTTAAAAAATGCAAGAGGCGTTGCTTTGTTGCCGGCCGTTTTCTCTGGTGTGTTAAACACACTTTAGAAAGGAGTGTCTCCAGATTATCTGAAGGCTGAGATCTCTGCCTGGTGGCGAGACTAAACTGATGGTACTCCCCGTGATCCACCCTCTTTTATAGGGTCTCATGTAACCACACAGATCTGTTTCCCTGTGCCCAACAAACAGCTTCTCACCCTCAAACAGAGCTAGCACAAGTACCCTCTGCCTCAACATTTTAGGAACTAGCTACAAATTACAATGAAACAAACAAACAAAAAAAAAACAGTCAAGTGACCACATGGAAAGGTTAATGTAAGGATTTGACTGGGGGGTTGCCTGGCAAACGATTTAAATTTTTTTAAAAAAAGGCAGCAAGGTGTGCCTCACATTGTGCAACCTGCAAAAAACTTCCTGTGTGATCGTAGCCTAAGACATGCATCTTCTACCTACTGCTTGATCACCTGTGCCAGCTAATGCTAAAGGAAGCTACCATGACGAAGAGCCTCCATGAGTAGATGCACATTTCCTTCTGCGTGGTGATCCAGGGTTGCACAGATAGTAAGAGCATAGGAAACCTCTGATGGTCTTAAAGAGGTATATCTCCAGCAATTAATCAACTACTTGACTACTTTCAGTAGTCATGGCTACTAAAATGCAGTAGTCATGAATGCCATGATACAGTTGGCAGGTTTGGTTTGGTAGAAAGAAAATAGTTCCCACGTGAAGCTACTCACAACAAGGTCTTTGGATTATCTTAAGTACTTGGGTCATGATTTCTGGAAAGAGACATTGCTGACGAGCTTTTCAAATGTATATTTTTGGAGCGTTGGACACTACAAGCTGAGTTCCATGTAGTTCCATTATATTGAAGAGAAGGCTGAGTCTTTATGGCTGATATCTCCCACACTCAGCAACCCACACCAAAAAAAAAAAAAAAATCAATAGCACTGAAGGTAAGAGGAAAAACATGTATTTTTGACTTTGGCGTCAACTGTCCCTTTAAAATGAAAAAGGCCTGTGTGAGCAAGATTTAGAATTCAACTAAAATCTGCTGTGATACTTAAAAACAATTTTTACATAAATGTTCAGTTTACATGGAATATTTGACACAGCAGGTGAGACAGCTCTAGCTCACATAATCCTATTTATTGTAGAAATTGTGGGAAAAAAAGATGACTCAGGTGAATATTTCATGCTTATTTCATCTCACTTACTTTATGGTTTGTAGCATCTTTAATGCTACTGTCACAATGATTTAGAGAGTAGAGCGAAATCCCTGGAATAAAAGTACAAAACTATGGCATGCACATTTTAACTTCTCCAGAGGCGAAAGTGTCAAGTGAAGTTAGGATAACGCAGGGTGTTTAATTAATGACAGTCTAAAGGGAAACATGACATGCAATTACTTGTTGTTGTTGAAACTTCAGTCAGATTTTACTGTCGATGCAGCTCCACTGTATCACTTATTAGATTTACGAACCGCAATTTTCTAAATCAAATTCACTTCATTAAAGTGTTGTCAAGTGCAGCCTCATTACTTGGACAAAGGTTTCACGGCCAAATATGCGATTAAATAACGCTTTATATATGAAGATAAGCAGTGTGATGTTTTTACAGGAGATTATATTAAGTGAAATCATTAAACACTGAACACTGTGTTTTGACATTTATCTGCAGCTTCTAAATAAAATCTGGCTCTTATAAAAACGACCTTGAGCAGGTTACAGAGTAATAAAAGAAATTGATACCAAAATGGACTTCTAATCCAAAAATAGCAGATGACATTTACTGTAGTGGATTTGATTGGAGAGATGAATCACCCATTGTCCTTGAATACAATCCGCGGATCGGTGCGACCTTTGACCTGGGTGTGCTGTGAGAGTGCATTCCTATAGGTCACAAGGGAAGCCCATAACCATGTTGTTAGTACTGTCATACGGAAGAGAGCAAGACACAAACTCAGCCGAGTGGAAAATCGGAATAATGCATTGGCAGCAGGCGGTAGAGGAGCTGCTGCCTGTCACTCAGTTACACTCAGAGCAGGATTGTCTGCTTTGATTCCCAGGCAGCGACACAACATGTTCTCAGCGTCCCATAGATGCCATACTAACATTTTGATAGCTTGGTTGCGAGACACGTTTTTGAGAAATCTGACACCCTAGGAGAATTTTACTCTAAACAGCTCAATCAACCAGTTTTATCTCCACCAGGCATAAGCCTGAGGGGCATCATATGCTCAGTCATGTGTGCGTGCGTGTGCGTGTGTGTGTGTGTGTGTGTGTGTGTGTGTGTGTGTGTGTGTGTGTGTGTATCTGTCAGTCAATAGCTAATCTCTCATATCACTGGACACATCAACCTGATATTTTTTGTGCACATTTATGACTGTATGCTCAAGAACCTATCATGGTTGCAGTCAGTCACAGTTTTTGAAAACCACATTTTATAACAGTGTTGGCAGAAATATTGATTTATTGATACATATCTGTTTAATAATACATTTGTGCCAACCTCAGTTAAGATTTTAAATAATGTTGCTTGATGCTTAGTTGTTGTGTTGTGCTTTGCTTATGGTGCTCTGTTTTGTGCTGGTGTTATGTGCAATACATGAGTGGCTGACGTGCAACACTGTCATGTGTAAGTGTTTTTATGTGGTTTCTTTATATGCTGTATGCTTTTTATTTCTTCTAATTATTGCTGAAAGGCAGCAATACTTGTGCTGCACCTGAGTCCAAGACAAATTTCCATATGAGGACAATAAAGCATATTATATTGTATTGTATCGCAGCGCAGAGTAGCGTATCATATCATATTGTATTATAGTGTATCGCATTGTATCATATTGTATTGTATAATTGATTCAGGATATTTGAAAGGGTACTATCCGCCGATTCACAGGGACCAGCTGCACCTTCTTGCTTTCTTTCTTGTTTTGTTGTTCATGTTTACTACCGTCATTCTGCTGTTCTCTGCTACTAACCAAAAGAGGTCATCATAATCATGTTTTTGTTATATTTATCTTTTGATTAAAACATTTAATTTTATTTCCTCAATGTCAATTTTCCCCCGTAGTATCAAAATAAAGGAAACACTTTGCACATCTATTAAAAAAAGACAGGTGCATTGGAGAGAGAAGACCAAAAAGTTGCAAAAGGACTCCTGCACACCATCTAACTTGCAATATATAATTTATTTGCAACCTTTATTTATTTGCATCTAGTACCAAAACATCACAAATTATATATTGCAAGTTAGACAGTGTGCGGGAATCCTTTTGCAACCCCCACAGTATAAAAAAGGTTTTTGATATCTTTTTTTCAAGGTTAGGAGTTAGAATTTCCAATATCTGGACAACACTTGGTTCCTTGGTTTTATACCATGATGACTCCTCACTCCTCATAACCAGCCATCAGGAGCCACAAGTAGACAACAACTGCCTCAGTTTGGTAGCTCATTTTAAAAGGACAACCTCGTTGTCAAGAGGGAGAACTTACATGGTGGTCAAATAAATGTTTGAAGAAAAATTTGCTGCCATATAGCTTAAAATTTACATTTTATATTGCTGGTTTTCAGGAATTATTCCTGTCCAGATTTTCACACCTAAGAAAATTGTGGTTTGTAATCATTCAATCAAACATTACAGCAGTGGTCCTTAAAACATTAAATAATGACAGCCAGCTGTTGAAATGCCTTTGTCAGATAACTCATCACTTATGTGGGCGATACACTGGGCAAGTTTTTGGTCAGCATGACAAAACAACAGGAATTATTGTACAATAAATACCCACTTGCTCCCAGACACACCTGACGGATATCTGCATTTTAGTTGACTTTTTTAGTTGGACAGTGTCCTGCAATAGTCCTGCAGTATTGTTGCTGTGGAACTGTGGATTTTCAGTTGAAATGACCCATGTCAAATGACAAAAAAAATTAAGAATTAAAAAAGCTATACCCCATGCAATACACACCCAGGAATGTACATGATTCATCTGGTCCTCAGCTTGACCTGAGAAGTTTTTCAATTTTTCAACTTTTAATACATTTATTACCAGCAGGCTGGTGGATTTCTTATCTCTACCTACAGTAAAATAAATTATATACACTGGTCTATAATGGCACAAACAAAACTCCAACACCCTTACAACAGCCACTCGTGGTTTTTAACAACACGCTGGATGTTTCTGCATAAAATGCTTTTGTAATCTGGATGGTACAAAACTGTGGCTGGCACCATGGAAACGTCCAGAAAAGAGAGCGGTTTTTAGAGGGGTTAGACAAGTTGCTTGTAACACCTCATTTACTGCCGACTCACTGACTATATTTACATGCACAAAATATCCTGTTTTTTGCACTTGATTAGAAAAAAGACAATATTCCTACTAAGCCGTTTGCATGGCTTATGAAAAATGAATATTCTGCTAATACTTCTGTTTGCATGTAGTTGTGCATACTAAATTAACATGCTGTTTATCATGTCAAAATGCAGAGAAGTGAAACAGCTGGATCCACATGTGCTGTTTGCTTCTTTGCATCAATATAGGAATTTCTCAAAGTTTCCACTGGTGGCAACTTGCTCGATGGCGCGAGCTCAGCCTCCCTCTTTCATACCTTTATTTTTACAGCCTATGCTTTAACCACCTTGAAAAGGTCGTCGGTGCAATATCTGTGCATATTCAAAACCCTGGTGATCTCCAAGTCTTCCATTTAAGTAGGTATGTTTCTTCTTTCAACGAGAAACAGGCTTTTAATTTGGACGTGATTTCTACCCTGGCCTTGCAAACTGTTGACTAGTTTATTTGTGTGTAACATTTCCATGACAATGCACAGAGATGACCATAAACAGGTGAGAGGCTGAGTGTCACAAACTGCAGTAAAAACCCCAGATGAGACACATATTCTAAATGTGCTGTGTACATGTCCAAAGAATGCCCCCAAAACCTGAATAATACCGGCATATCCCACGTCTTTACTGGAAAATATGGTAGATCTAAATGAAGCTCAATTGGGAATCAGGAAGACTCTTTATGCTATATTCATTCACAATTCTCTCTCTATCCCACTCCCACCGCTTCCTCAAATCAGCTGCCAAACTTAAAGTCTGTTCCCCTCTGTGCTCCTGTCAGCTGTCACTTTAGGCGGAACTGTCGCACCCTCCTCCACCCCATTCACCTCCAGTCACCAGAGCCCAAGACAAGCTTATCAAAGGCCGACTCCTCTTCACTTCCAAATCCTCAGCTCCCTCTTAATCACATCTCGTCACATGAACACCATTTCCACCACCAGTGTCATAGACTCCATAGTGGGGGTTCCCTAATCTACTGCGTCCCCGACATCACAACGGGGTCTATCACCAAAGACTTTTCCCATTTCTCATACTTATGTGCACATGTAAATATTCTCTCTCAGAATGAGTCGCTCCTGATTGAAATGGAATACGACGTTTACATGACTGGTATCAAATTCAGAATATTGTCATATAGGGATGGCAGTAGCTCAGTCTGTGGGGACTTGGCTTGGGTATCGGAGGGTCGTGGTTCAAAGTCTCCATATGGACTAAACGTGGAGTGAAGGCTGGCTGCTGGAGAGGTGCCAGTTCGCCCCCTGGGCACTGTCGCCTTGAGCAATTATCCCCGAAACTGCTCCAGGGGCGCTGAATAATGGCTGACCCTGCTCACCCCTCTGCTGTAATTGCATGTGTGTGTGTTGTGTGTAATAAGAGGGATATGCGAAAGTCATATTTCAACTGCCAACTGCCTCGTGTGGATACACATTAAAAAAAAAAAAAAGACATTAAAAAAACAAATAACGATGGAATATTAGTGTGCATGTTAATGTTGTCAGTGTCATTTGTTGGTTTGTTACTAATAATAAAAAAAATGTTCAATGTAATTTCTCTACTGACGTAAAATGCCAGTCATGCCCTGGTTCAATGTGACCTGAAGAACAGCATTAATGAGTCCAAAAAAGTCAATACCACACAATGGTAGTAATTTTTGAGGGTGTAGTTTGTTGTATATTTTTTATTGTTATTACAGTACAGTGTAAGGGGCTGTTTTACGGTGCTCACCCCATTTTCAGTGGCTTTATTGGATATTTCATTGTAGAGATAAAAGGGGGGGGAGGCTGGAGCGAAGAGGTGACATGCAACAATGATGCAAGGCCAGATTCACACGGCAAACATTCCAGCTACATGACATGCACCTGAGCCGAGTGAGCCTCCAAGCTGTCTCAGTTGTCCAGTGTTCGGCGTTGCTCTCATTTCACACTTAAAAACGCTGTACACACACGTACTGACATCCACGGAGGGAGAGAGGGAACGGCAAAAAGGTCAGGGAGCTTTGCCCTGTATGTGCCGCAACAGTAAAAGTCAAACACATCGCCGCACACGAGCAGAGTGGCCCGGCAGAGTGGCAGAGTGGTTGTGGCATTCAAGCATGAGAGACTGAGTCTGAGTGGAGTGTTTGTGCGTCTGTGCACGCAACCGAACCTGTTGCAAAGCTTGTTGTCCTAATTTGTTTTGGTCCACTTTGGTTTGAATATATTACCACAAAAGGACAACAGTGAGTGCCAGGAAGAGCACAAAAATGACGAGGACATTTGAAAGTCAATTTCATTTATGGGGGGGGGGGTGAGTTAATGTCCTTGGGCTAAGATGAATGTCCCAGACGGACAAACCCAAAATTAATCAGGTGATCATGGAAGTAGGTTTTAGAGAGGCAGCTCATTTCAATTTATTTAGGATGGGTGACAGCACATGGAGGACGAGGGAAGACAGCCAGGCCACAAAAAATAAAAATAATAAAATAAATGAGTTTTGCCATGTCACACGGTTTCCCCAGGGTGGATATGTCATGAGCCGTGCATTACATGGAGACAGATATTTTTGAAGCTGTTTTAAATAATACACCATGGGAAAGGAGCGGATATTTCCCAAATGGCACTACAAAGATAAACAGGTCAAAAGGGAGACATCCCCTCAAGCTGTGTTGATAGTTGGGTAATGGATCAATATTTATTGTCAGAGGGATATCACACAACATGCACAGCGCAACATTTATTAAGTTATACTTTACTGATCCCCTGGAGGATTATTTTTCCTGCAGTTGACCCCATTAAACATTGTTTTAAAGCAATTTAGGAGGAGGAGGCAGCCACAGCACAACATCTTGGGGGCAGCTGCAGTGCTGCATCTTCAGTTGTTTGTTCTTCTTTTCACCAACAAAGATGCATTTAAAAAGGTCCATTGTGTGAGATTTAGGGGGATATATTAGCAGAACTGGAATATAATGTTTTTGTTAGTGTATAACCACCTTAAAATAAGAATCAGTGTTTTCGTCACCTTAGAATGAGCCATTTACGTCTATGTAAAGAGTGTGTCCTTGTCCACAGAGTCTGCAATGTTTCTACAGAAGCCTAGAAAGGACAAACCAAACAATGGCTCAAGAAAGGGGCATTCACGTTTTCACTTTGGCTACCGTAGTTAGCAGCCCCTCTATGATGACAGCCTCGGGAAAACAATGTTTTTCGTGAAACTGCTTTATTCAGTGTTTTTTTTTTTTTACTGCTTTATATCACCAAGTCTTTGTTTTGGAAAGGAAGAGACCTCTGTGGATATTTCGGTTCCCTGTAAAACCCTGCTGAACGTCCGGATTTTAAGTTATCCAAGGAAAGAAAATGTGAACACACATTAGCAGGTACTGAGCTAGCCACTCGTCTTTGACATGCCAAACAGTGCAGGAGAAACACTGATGTGTAAAGGCCTTTGAACACCAAGTCCGTTTATTTCGGATGCGTCATCCGAAAAAAAATCATTACCCACAGAGACCTTGCACACTGATTCTGATGCGTTTTATCGTCCTATTCATTGTAAAAAATATGTGACAACGCCTGAACGCTCCGCTCCATAGACTGTGTGTATAGTGCCGTGCTGCGCTGCTGTGTGAGCAGCGTGTTACACACCGTCCATAACATTAACTATGTCCGGGTTAGGCGCCATAGGGGGGTGACACCGAGGGCATCATTTAGGCTAGAACCGGGACTGCATATATCCTCCTTTGCCTCTCTAAACTGGAGTTACCTTTCTGGCTATCACCACTCTCTCCCTGTCGAGCACAGACTCACTCTGAAGTCGTTGAAATACGGAGCTTGGGCAGTGACTTGCAGCGTCTGAGAAAAGAAAGTCGGAGGCAGAAAAGGCTGCAACGAAAAGGCTTTGGATAAAGCGAGAGGACAAATCAGAGTCAACATTGTTGCAGCTTTTGAACGGTGGAGACAACTGAGGGAGCTGAAGGGCCTGAAAAGTGATGCAGAGGTTGCTGTCTTTCTGTTGGACAGGTAATTATTTGTTTGCTTTGGGGGGATTTGTTATTTTACTCGGCTCTCCTCTGCCCTGCTGACTCCTACTGCAGGATGCACGTTCAAGTTCATGTGGGGCCGTGGCTTTGGACGGAGCACTGACGGGAGGGGGAGGAGGGGGTGGAGCTTAGTGGAGGTGCCACTTTCAAATCTTGCTAGCTCTCCAACATTACCAACTATAGCTTTAAGGGGGAAATGCGATGAAATAAGAACGAAAGTTAAGGCGGTGGAAGTCTGGGTGGGGCGGGTGGGAGTGGTGATGGATTGGTCCAACAATTGGTATTGGTAGCGACTGGTATGTAAACGTTAAATTTCCTGTGAAAACAGAAGTGTATCTCGAAAGAAGAGAACTTGACACGGTGTAACAGAACGTTAACAACCAACCCACCCTGAATATTACTATCTGACCTGTTGAAAGTGAGCTATCTGAGTTATAAAATGATTCTGGGTGCCCCGTTCTTATGTCTTGTCGCGCTTCTCGGTCAAACTCCTCTAAAGGCTTTTGATGGAAGTGTGACTCAGTGTGTAGACGTGATTGACACAACGTGAAGTCATATTTATTTTTAGACGTGTGACAATTTCTGATGAAAAAAAAAAACTGACTCAGAGTGCAAAGGCCTTTACACAAAGCTATATTCAGTGTTCATTCATCTCCCAAAAACCTCCTGAACTATGAACACTAAACAAATTCTCAAACAGATGAAGTTTCAGCTGGTTGCAGTCTGCACTCCTCATTGCTAGATGCCACTAATGCCCCTTAATGTTACAGACTGTTCCTCTGAGTGAGCAAATAAGTACATTATTAGGTGTGAAGGAGGATGAAGGAAGGTCAAGGGGTGTGATGAAATGAGTTCAAGCATGAAATGCTGAACGGCAGGTCAAATGGGAATCAATGATGTGCCAGGAGGTGTAGTGGTGAGGAACCCAGGGAGAGAGACTTTCATCGTGCCCCCTGTGGTCCCTGTAATGAAAGAAGAGAGGAAGTAGAAAAGGGGTTTGGACATGCCTAGGCATGAAGGATTGGATTAGAGTAGGGCACTGGCTTTGTTCCTGAACCTAAATTATAATGAGTTTCATTTGATGTGGCCTAAACGAGAGCACCCAAAGGACAACCAGAGAAGCAGAGAAAACAGGCAGAGTCGCATAGAGTGCTTTCGCTCTCTGTCCACTGAGCCACTGAGCTGCCCAGGGCTGTTATACCTGAGCTATGAATATAACATATAGCCACATGAGCAGAAGCTAAAAGTGAGGAGTGACATGTTTGCCATGGGCTGCTTTTTCATATACTGTATTTGTTCATGATATATACCCATGGGCTTATTAGTCACAATAACAGGGAATGGATTCATTCTACTGCTACGAAATCGTCAGCGAACCATGCTTGACATCTTCAGGTTCTTTATGATGAAGTGACGGTGACAGTTCAAGCACGTGGTAGCACTTTTATGTGCACCGATTGGTCCGCTACCTGTCACCTCAGGGCTTTACAAATCATCAGACCCACAAGGACTGTCAAATCATCCTCTGCCTACTTTTATCACTCACCTACTGTAGGGCAAAAAAAAAGGCTGAATGTGGGATAACAGATACAGTCACCTGTAAAAATACGGTTTAAATGTGACAGAATAAGAACAGACGGACAGATTAGAAGCCAAGCTGCAATAATGGAGGCTGTTAGTTTGCTCCCAAATGGCTCAACTTGACATTTCCACCCCAGTCAGCTGAACCTTTTTTCTGAAGGTTAGTAAAACAAATAATTGAATTTCCATGGATGCTGCAAACCCTTTCACGTCAGCTTCTGTTGGAATGAATTCAAATCTATGTCTGTATCCGACCCTCTCGTCTTTGTGCAGTTGGCAGGTTTGATTTTAGTTGATGGTGATACACACGACCCATATTTCCAGCAGATTAAAAACTAAAAGGGGTTTTAAACCACAATCTCACCCAGGTCAGGAATGTTTATGGACGTTCTTGACCGTGAGTGCGTGTGTGTGTGTGTGTTCCCTATTCCAACTGTCAAAGGCCATGGCTATACATATGGGACCTTGATTTTGTTGCAGCAGCAAAAGGAGTGTTTCTGGCAGGACTGATGCAATGAGAGCTGAAGGGTGAACTGACAGGGGTCAAAACACTCCTCCATCTAGATCTCAAGTAAATGCACACACACATACATGCCCTTTCCACCAAGGCTTACTTAAGTGGTATATATAGACAGCAGGAAGTGTATTGGCCCTTGGCATAAACATTCAATTGCCCTGTAAAGCATCATGACTGTTATGAAGTTCCACGTAATAATTAATGGCGGAAATGACAAACCAATCGCTTCCCATTTCCCCCAGAGCCTAGCAGCGACCAACAACACAGGACACACTGGATGTTGTTTTCCACAGTTGCATCAGTTAATCCGCCGTCCACCATTTCCACTGCTGGGGATTGTAATCGATAGTTACGGCAGAAAACAAAAACACATTTCAGGTTGACACACTTCCTTTGTGCTGTAAAATCGATCCTTCATTTTCCCGTGACATCATACTTGCATAGTGAAAGCAGGGCTTATTTGGAACCAATCTATACGCCAATACTGTCATTATTATATAGTCTTTACAATGTGCAACTAATAATGACAAGTTAGAGGAAAAAAAATGTCTATTTCAACTTTAAAATATACTTTCAAAAACTGCATTATGTTGTGCTACATAAATAAGTATTCTGGTCACATATGCATGTGGAAAGTTAGAGGATTACCTCTGGGAATCTTTTAAGCAAAAGGGGAGAAACTCTGCTGCTCTCATCAGGTTGAGATTGGCAGTTGGGTCTTTTGATGTGACTGGTAATCTTCCCCATGCCTGAGAAGTTGCCTGGTAGCATTAAAGCGAAACAAAGCAGCAGTGGCACACAGGGCGCTCAGCTCACGGTGTTACGCAGATTCATTTTCTTCTAAAGTGAAAAAGGGCACAAAGTGTCTCCTCTCTTAGGACTCTACATACAACCTGAAACTAAAACATTTAGGATAGGTGCAGTAAGGACGCTCTGGACAAACACCAGCAGGATAGCTGTTGAATGGATTGTTGATATAGTATTAACATATGTCTGGCAAAATTATAAAATGTGTTTGTTATTGTTAACAAATACAAAAATTACAGAAACTGTTTTGCTTTTTGTATTCATGACCTGTTTTCAAAGACTCCTATCTTTAGTGGGAACCAGTGGGTTTGAGGCTGAGTCCCACCAGTGGGTTGGAGACGATGAAAAATATTAAGGAAATAATTATAGCATAGTTGCTTCTGGGGCCGTAGTCACAAAGCTTCCTAGTACAAAGAGTTTCTCCAGGTGACAAAATTCTAAGAACATTCTTAGAATTTATCCTTAAAGTTAAGACTAGGTCCTTGTAAAGATAAAATTTATTCACTGAGCTTCTTAAGCCTTAAAAGAGCTCCTAAAGTGAAAAACCTTTAGGAGTAGGGAGGAGGACTTTTAAGAGGCTTAGGAGTTTCTTAATCAGAGGAGAAAATGGCAGAAAAACAAGGAGGTTGGAGAAATATTCTCCAAACGCTGGATAACATTGAGTAAATTAAATGCTACACATAAGATCATGCAGAGATAATGTGTGTGGTTGATGTCATTAGGGATACGCACACATTTCCCACCCAACGCTTTAACGCCAGAAATCAAATGATCACAACACAAGCGCAACAGTGCAGCAGCGATGACTTGGGTCTGTCTCAGCCTTCCATCAGCTGACTGGCCACACTAACAATGACATCACTTTCACAGTAAGCATTTCATTTCATTTCCACTGGGTGTCCACACCTCACAGGTTCACAAAAAGGGCGCATCTGTTAAAAGAATGCATCACGCCTTGCAACAGGGCCAAACACAACTCCTCACTAAGGTAAAAGTTTCTGTCCCTTCCTTGCTCAGAGTTGAGAATTTCCCTAAATCACTCCCAAGCCAGGACTCCTCGGCTAAGTTAGGAGCTCCCTGACAGTATTTTTGGTAGGTCTGAGAATATGGCCCCTTGTCTTTTAATGTGATTTTATTTTTTTTCAAAATTCAACAATAACACAAATATAGAGTGACGCTATAACCTAATTCTTTACAAGCATTTACATACACAGCTATAATATATGTAAATATTGTGGAAATATACCCTGGCTTTTATTTACACACATCATATATGTATGAGTGCCTGACACACACACACACACACACACACACACACACACACACACACACACACACACACACACACACACACACACACACACACACACACACACACCCCTCTCTGCCACCTGTGGGCATTGAGAAATGTGCTTTATCACATCTGACTGCTCTATAACAGCCACAGTCAGAGACACAAAGCCAAAGAGGCTATTGCAATTTTGGACTGTAATATGGCTGAGATGCATTAATTTAGCCAGAGCAGATGTGGTGCGCAGATGCACAGAGAGGCTTCTCCATTTGCACCGTGGCCTGATGAAAATCAAACAGGCTTGGCCAAGTGGAAACACACAAAAAAAGGGCACCTTGGTGATAGATGACTCTGGTCACATACGGTGCAAGTAGAAAAACAACAACTCATAAGCTATCAGTTTCAAACGAGAGAGCGAAACTTGACTGAATGCCTGAAATATGAACTCGCAGGCGGCTCATGTGAGAAACGTGGAGAGAGGCATGGTGTGTAAAGCAATGTTAAGACTGCATCCCTGTGGATTACCCATGGTCAAACACACACATGATGAATTGATATATTCAGCTGAGCATTAATTATAAATCACCTGCCTTGTTGGCTATGCATCAGTTGAGGAGAGGCAAACTAAGGCGTACTGTACGTTGAGTGCACGAAGCCGAGAAAAAAAGAGCTTATACAGCACATAAAACGTGTGTGTTGCATGTTGTGGGAGGAGGAGCATGCATTTACTCACATCTCCTTTGACAAATAATAAACAGGTGTGTGTGTGTGTGTGTGTGTGTGTGTGTGTGTGTGTGTGTGTGTGTGTGTGTGTGTGTGTGTGAGGGATGTAGGGATCTCATTATATAATGTTTCGCTTGTGGTTTTGGATCAAAATCCTCCTACTTGATGCTCGAAATGTTGCTTTTTGATTGATTACACATACTGCTGTAATGCTATTCATAGGTTCTGACACGCAGCTGTCACAGCCAAAATTACAACAAAAGGCCCCCAAGATTCAGGATATTTAGGATTAATCAAAGAGCATGACCGATCTCCCGTGAATCCAAAAACACGCTCACACAGGGTATACATAAATACATAAAATCACACACATACAAACACGCACATTCTGGGCAATGTAGGCCCGGGTGACAGACCACATCAGTCACACCACAGGCATTCATAAATGTTGAGCAGGCCAGCATAGTAGGTGGCGTGGCATTATTCCAACTCATTACCATCAACCTGGAATATTGTAACATGACAAGACCCAGTTTGATGCTTGTTAATAATCTATTTTTACCGGGATTATACGTCTGAATTGGGGCCAGTGCATGCCCAGTGGCATGTCCATCACAAAATGAAAGGGGTTGCAGAACAAACAAGGTTTGTTACAGAGTATAGAACCACAGCGATGCACATCAGACTAAACTAAATATTACTGTAGCTGCAGTGTTCTTGCATTCAAAGCACATCAGTGGTGATGGAGCATGGCTGTGATGCTGTGTTTGAAGTCTTGTTTTTGTCGGTACAATATGCAGCAATATGTCGACTTATCCAGGCAACATGAAGCTGAATGTAACATTTACTGATGTGATAGAGTTAAACCACATTGGCTATGTCAACAGGTGAGACACACCTGAACCACACTTTTTCCTCTCACAATGTTTTTAGTATTTTACCTCATGTTACTATACAAATGGATATTCAATTTAAAAGGAACAGTGGGTAAGATTCAGAGGGATTTATTGGCATCTGACAGCGAGGATTGCAGATTGGCACCAGCTGAATTCATTTAGAATTTTGTCAGTGTTCATTGTTCAGGAGGTTTTAACCAGGAGCCAGGCTATCAGAGGTCTCTTCCTCTCCAAAATTAAACCCACACAATGATTTAAACAGGTAAAAACACTGAATAAAGCAGTTCCGCGTTAAAAATAATCAGTGTTTTTCTGACACTCTTGTCATGAAGGGGCTGCTTACTACAGTGGCTGAAGCAAAAATGAGAATAACCCTCTCCCGAGTTTGGTTTGCCCATTCTGAGCTACTTTGGAGGCATGACAGAGCAACATGGTGATCTCTGTGGACGAGGACCCACTGCCTGCAACCAACTGAAACTTCTTCCATGTGCCAAGCGTGTTGGAGAACTACAGTGGCTAATATAAAAATGCGAATAGCCCTAGCTAGAGCCAGTGTTTGGTTTGTCGATTCTGACTACTGCAGAAACAACATGGCAGACTCCTGCCTTTTTTTTCCTTTTCTTTTTTTTTAAATTTAACCCATTTTTATACCAGCTATGTCAACCATCTCATTTTCAAGGGAGACCAGGCCAAGACAGAAGCGTATAAAAAAACTTACAGCCAAGCAACACAATAAAAAACACAGGATATACACTAACATGTAGATGTATAACACCTACGCACAATGACAAGAACCAAACTATGATTCATCCTTGTACTTATGAGAGTGTTAAAATCAGACAGAGACCAATTCAGGAGGATTAAACTCTTTTCAAAACATCATATCCCTCATTTAACGCATTAAAGAGACACTGTTTACTGTGGTGTATTACAATTTAGTAACATTCCGACTCATTAAGTAAAATTTCAACACATTTCAAATAACAACTGTGGTGAAATCTCAGACTCAAATGCAGAGAACACACAGGAGGCACAGCAGGGATGAAAAGAAGTACAGTCTTTACTTTAGTCCAAAAAGTATACACTAACAAGGAGTCCTTAAAAGCTAACAAAACAAACAGGAAGTAGGCAAAAATCATTAAATCCAAAATAGGCAAAGTCATAAAAAAACATCCCGGCAATCAAACACGGAGATTACCAGAAAGCTATGGCACAAAGGCACAAAGACAACCTGGCAGAGACATGAGCTGGTGGGTATATTACACAGGGATGGCTAAGAGGATAATGACGGGCACGTGAGGAAGTGGCAGCAGGTGTGGTTAATGACACACGAGGATAGTACTTCAATAAATACAGGAAATATCAAAACAAAATCCAGAATGTTACAACCTAACTCCCAAAATCTCAGGTGTCTTTTCCTAACCATGGCTCTATTATTCCATCAAAAAATAAATTACAAGTAAAGGCGCTAAAAAGCTTCTTTTGCTTCCATATCATTATTCACAAACTTGAACCGCCTAATTTTTTTTTTTTTTTTTTTTTTTTACTTTTAATGGTATACTTTGCAGGAATTGTCAGTTATTGGTCTTAAACAGTATCACCAGTGAATGTGGAAGCCAATCCGAGATTCACTCTCATTTGGGAACGTTCGCTTAAGCGGGGTACACACATAAGGATTTTATAAGTCTTAAGAGATTTTTTATCTGTGAGAGACCCCACACATGAAGATAAAAAATCATGGATTGAACAGTTTTGATCGTACTGTGTGTCCGATATTCTCAACACAGCACACCAAACGGATAACAATTCTGTCCCACGACTGACCTAGAATTTGGAATAGAGTTTGATGGAAGAGGGAGATTACGCCTGTGTGGACGTTCAGCTGGTTTAACATTAGCTACTCTGATTACACCACTAGCTAGCTAGCTAGCTATTAGCCTACCTGATAACTCCATGGCACCAGCAATTTCTGGCCAACTCTTGTCCTCAACTCTTGTTGACATTATATGAACACTCTACAAGCTGGTCCTCCATTTCCGACGTCCACCTGACTTTGTGCTTCGAGTCGGCCATGCTTACTTCTTCATTTACTATGTCTGCTTCCTTGTTCCTCAGTCAGCTCGCTTCTTGATTGGTTACATTCTGTTCCACGTCACAATTCACAGATTCTGGGCTTTTCCCACATACATGAGAATTTTTGATCGTAAATATCGAACAAGTTTAATATTTACGATTGTCAGCTCCGACCCTTTTCCGAGCAGATTATCGGGACAAACTGATTCTTAACACACCTCACACCACAGGATAATCTTATGAGACATAAGATAATCGGGTGTTTGCCATCCTGGGTCAGGAAGGGGGAAAATTGGGACAAAAGCAGCCCGATTATTTTTATGTGTGTACCCTGCTTTAGTGTTCACCTCACTGTATTTGTGTTTATTTTGGTGGTGTCTGCGATTTTTGAAGCTTCCTCTCAGATTCATGCTGCTACTGCCTGGTCAATACCTTGTTTATAAGGTCACGACCTCACCTGCGCACTAAGTCCAGGAAGGTCCTGAACCCAGTAAAGTATGAGGAAAATAAGAAAATACAGGCAGACTGCAAAGCTTCTGCAGATAAACACAGAGCCACACACTTCTGGTGGGTCATTAGTGATGATTGAGAGGGTTTATTTTTGTACAAGTCTATACATTGTTTTCAGAAAACCCCTGCATAGTTTACCTTTAAAGTACTGTTGGAAAACTCTGAGTTTGGCTTAATGATCATGTAATGATTTAGAAAAAAACATCACAGACTCCACCATGCATTACACCAGTGCTGGATCATTATTCAGTCTAATTTCTATAACTAATTTTGCCAGTAAACTCAATTCCACGATACGTCTGCTAGTAATAAATCACAGCGTCAGTGGGGAATGTGGGTATGTGCTCTTTGCTAACTGGATGACTGAGTCACTCGAGGCGAAGTGTTCCACCGTCTGGTTCTTAGAAATCTGACAGTCCTCAAAGTCACACAGTATTACTGAGAACTCAACATCAGAATTCCTTGTCGGCTGAAACCTAAATGTCTGTTTTTCAGAGCAGAGCTATCTAAATGTTCCCCCATCTTCTTGACTGCCTGTGTAACACAATGACAATTTCTCAAAACCTATTGCAGCTTCCTGACACAGCTCAATTTTAAGCCTCCAACAACTGAATCTTATTTTCCAACATGGGAAGTGCACATGCCTTTCTGTTCTTCCAATTGAAAAGGATCACAAACTTTGCTTTTTTAATTTAATACACAACTTGCTGCTCTCAGCGAGGATGTAGATGCAGTCATAAAAACGTATAAAGCGCTACTTCCCCTGGTAGCACATATAAACATGTCTGTTGACTCTGTGAGCTTCCTGTTTGTGAAACGATTTATCCTTGGTTTTTGGAAAGCCTCAACGATTTCCCTTTTGGAATATATTTAATCTCCGTGAGAAGCTGCGACACAGCAGTAAGTTTATTGAGGTCGTGCTATGCAGGATTTTAAATGGTGGGAAACAACATTTTTAATAAGATCTTGGTTGAAAAACATTGAACCTAAGGGCTAATTTATGCTAACTGGGTGCTTAGAACTAAGCATGTTAACTGTGGAAGTGTCACTCCCAGGAATTACAGTAATAACCCAGTAAGTCATTTACATAGTGTTTTCTTTGAAAAAAAAATGGCAAAAGGAACTGAAAATATCACCCTTAATGTAAGATCAACATAAATGTACTGATGCATGACAAACTAGAGGATGTGATGCAACTTATTTATGTTCTTTAATATAGACAGATTTCTTCTAAAGGAGCTGGAAGTGAAGCTGTGAACTGGAGCGGAGTGAAATCCCCCACACTGGAGGATCGGACTGGATGTTATGTATGCCTGCTCAGCACAAAAAGCATCCAGGAGGATGGAGTCTTAACTGCTGATCTAGGAGATCTGCTTCATCCCCTCAGAGGCAGAGGTTATGGTAAACCAACACGGGATCAAGCCAAGGATGTTAACATCCATCAGTGACTCCAGGGACATTCATCTTACTTGTTGCCAAATACTGTTTAATTTTAAGATTAAACAACTACTCTGAAATGTGTCTGTGATATCTGACCCTGAGAAAATTAAAGTTCAAGCTGCCTGACCGGCTCTTTGAGACTGCTTTGTATGTAGACTGTGGCGCTATTCAACCGAGGAATACGTTTTAGTATTCACAGTGAAGGCCGGGTCACCATTAAATGAATCACCCCTCATACTGTAAGTAGAGCTTGTTAACTGGCTTTTTGAAGATACTCTCCAGTGAATAATAGCAGCATCCTTTACTCTGCAGGCCCAGTTAATTCAAGAATGTGTCATTAGTTTTAGGTCACAGGTTTTAAAGCCTCTGGAAAGGCTCCGGAGAGTGAAAACTCGAGTGCACGCGCTCACAGCTTTGATATTTGCTCATCTATAGATTCAATTTACCCGTGGATGTCACAGTCACACACCTGTTGTGTTCCTCGGTGAGTTTGGTGACCTGAGAGGGTTTATTTCTATTTCTTAGTTGAGGTCAGGGACTGATGTTGGATGAACAGCCCTGCTTTAACTCAGCATCAGTAACTTGATTTCAAAAAGCCAGAGATACACCATTGGATGGATTTTACACAGGCAAAAATGTCTTTTGCTCATAGGTCTACATAAGTTTGGAGTTTTTCTTGATATTTACTGAGAATTGGCAAGCAAGCAAAAAAACAAACGAACAAAAAAATAAACTATCGCTCCTTTGACCTTTCCAGATGCACCCTGCCTCTATACCTGCCTGGCTACCTTTATAAACCCAAGGTGCTTACATTGCTGCCCAACTCTTACAAAGCAAACAAAGCCCTAGCAAAAGCAGATAAATAAATAAAACCCTAAAAAGAAATAATAAATGAGTGTTACAGGGACTAATGGACCTCAAACTTTTCTAACCATCTGGACAGGCTGTTCTCAGGCACTGTTCGTACATACAGCAACAAAAAGGTAATGCACCACAGTTCTTACATAACCCACCAAGTCATGAGCAAGTAGTTTGTGTGTAACTCATGATGGGGGTAAAAAGGTAAGTAATATTAAGAGTGAAAGTCCGTGTAAGGAGGCAGGTTGCAGTGGTGGAGGGGTACAGCAACACCCACCCAGTCTCACTCCAAAGTCATCGATTTCGACTTGAGTGACTTCTGGTGTCAGACACCAACTAAAAAAGCCGTCCTTTCACATCGGTATGATACACGGCTGGCTGACATTACAGTTTAATGGTGCCCAGCAGTGTCAGGGGGAAACGCCATGGGACAAGAATGAAAGTTAAGGTGGCAGAGGTCCAAAAAGGGTGGGCGGGAGAGGTGGTGGATGGGTCCAACAACCACTGACTTTCACCCGGGAGGAAGTGTTTGTTTCCTCGTTAGACTGTGAAGCCAAACTGTTCTTTTTTGCCTAAACCCAACCATGTGTGTGCGCTGGCAATATGTAACCATATGTGTTAGTTGTTGAAGGAAAAGAAATGTCAATTTGCAGTTTTGTACCGACATACTGCATTTTTTTGTTTAAAGAAATTGTATGTAAATGGCACATTTACTGTGAAAACAGAAGTGTATTTTGAAAAAACACAATGCATGTAACAGGCAGAATTTGACACGGTGTCCCAGAACATCAATAACCAACGCACCCAGGGTACCTTTCACATCGTATCTAGAAGCGGCAAGTCCATGACCAAACGTCAATATATGACGAGGTCGGAGTGAAAATGTGTTGACAGCACAGGACTTTCCCCAGGACACTGCTGTTTATAACAAGTGTGAAACCAAGCCAACTTTGAGTTATTTAAAAAGGACGTCATCACCATGTTTCGTTTGCTAAACCTGACCTATATAGCTTTACCTTCAGTGTGTAACTTTACGTTTATAACATCTTTGAGTGCTATTTTGTTGTATATGCATCTTTGTATATGTATCTTTGTAAGATATCCTACTAACCCTTGTACTGGGATACATTAATCTGTGGATGCTTTCAGACCTAGAGTTGTCTTTCTTTAGTCTGAATCAGGGGCTAATTTTGTTACGAAGTTGCGTAGTTGCCTAGAGTTGGTTCGTGTTCTCACGGCAGCATTTACAAGTGGACCAGATCAAATGCCTTGTGAGAGAAAGCTGCTCTTGATTGGTCATAATTTCCATGTGGGAAAAATCCAGGAAGTAAACTAAACGTTGAAGAGTACACTTGCAAGATAAATGCGACACTTTCTAATGTCACAATGGAGGGACAACTACGCAGGTTGATTTTAGTGCTGCTCATCGTGGACTATATTGCTGTCATTGTTCATTTTAGTCAAACCATACAGTTTGAAAACGAGGCGCGGCTCCAACTAGAAAACAATGTTTTGATGCATTGGATGTGCTGAATGTGCATCTTAAGGCAGTACAGGAGGAGGTGCACATTAATAATCCTCCAGGACTGTAACATGCTCATGTTTAATCCAAACAATGTGTCATGTGACTGCAGTTGGTTCGGATCGAGGTCGGAACACGTTCTCACCACAAATGATCCGCACCGGAGTTTGTTTGTAACCAGACCGAGACCACCTCTTCAAGAAGGTCTTGGTCTGGTTGTTTTGGTGCACACTAGAATGTGAATGCTGTGTTCACACCTGTCCAAATGAACCGCACTTAGGGGGCAAATGAACTTGAGTTAGCTTGAAACGAACCAAACAGAGCAGGTGTGAAAGCACCCTGTATGAAAAATATTCAACTGGTTTTTGAAGTCATGTGTCTATTTTCATAATCAAAAACATATGGAGGCTGGAAACAACGTATGTGCAGGCTTAATTTGTATTGTTAGTTTATGATTATTTTATTAATACCGATGGTGCTGTCTTTTATCTTATATTTTCTTACATAAATGTTTTTATCTTAATGATTTTTCTTGTGCCATAAGGCAAGGACATGTGCCATCTTCAAGATGGGCAGGCTACTTATTTTTTTATTAACAAACAAAATAGACAGAACCAAAGAAAAATGCTCTGTGTCTTGAATGTAATAAACACAATAAAAAATGAAAGGCACAAATTGGGACTGACTCAAAACTATGAAAAGCAGTACATGTGAGTACTTGTACATAAGTATACACTGCATGTACTGCTCCTCCAAATACAAGTAGTCTCTAATGTAAATTTGAAAAAAAAAAAAAGCAGATAGAATAGAGTGAAAGATGTACAGGCAAAGAAGGAAGGAAATGCAAACAGAGAGAGAGACTTGCACCTCCTTCGTTACATGTGACAGTCCAGCAGCTCCACAGCCTCCTCCTCCGCCTCCCTCTCCGACTCTCATGCTGTCTCTCGCATCCACATCTCTTCATTTCTCCGTCTGCTCAGCTTCTGTTCCTGCTTCTTTTTTTGTCACATCCCTTCATTCTCTCCTCCTCCTTCCTTCTCTCTCTCGCGCTCTCTCTCTTTTTTTTTTTTTTTTTTTAATTTTGATTCTTCATCTGCGACATGCTGCTCACGTGAAGTCCGTCAACTTGCAGAGCGCTGTGGATGCCCAGTTAAAAAAAACAAAACATAGAAAAGAAGGCAAATGCTCTGTCGGGGAATAAGAGGAAAAACGCACGTTTGCATCTTCCATTGAGTGCCTTGGCTTGAACGGAGCAACAGTATGGATCTGTCATTCATGGCTGCGCAGGTGAGACGGCTTTCCTCTAATTTGCACACAGATGTTTGTGTCGTCCGAACTTTCTTTTCCATTTGTCCATCGATTTCATGGGCGTGGCCGGTCAACAAGTTCATGTGGCGCTTTGACAATATTACATTATCCATACGTCTCAACACTAATAACCAAGATGGATCACATAATAAATTTAGTTCCCTGCACTGCATAAATCAATACACATTTCCATAATATTGCTAATGGGAGTTTATGGTATTTATTTCCCTCCTGCTGTGTGGTAATATTATTTAAGCAGTCTTTTAATTGAGAGTTGATGTAGTTACCCTTTGAGTTTATCAGATTAAAGGTTTGTTGTAGTTAATAACGTTATGTCTGACTTGAACGTGTTGTACTTTTGTGGGACTGTGTGTTAGAGCCTAAAGCAAGGACTGTGTGTGACAAAATAACACCATTAAAACTTATTGCATTTCATTTTTATTTTAATTTACTGTGTTTTTGCAGTTAAATAACAGCAGTTTGTCAGATCAAGCATCAGTTCGGACCCAGACCCCGTGGCATATTGCATTACTGGTGCTCTGCATAGTAATACACTGGAAATGTCAATTGATTTCGTCCTCATAGAGAACATGTGTTATCGCGCATCTTTACATGGACATGTGGTTTGTTTTCATTAGGAGCTGATATGGCAGGCTCCTCTTCCCTCCCCTCATTTCAGTGTCTGGCTGCTTATGGTTCGTCTGGTGCCATCTACTTTGCCATTTTCTGTGCAACTGCTATTAAAAGGGTTCAGAGCGTTATCTTTGCTGCCAGTGGCTGTTCTGCAGGCCAGACTATGAGCCAAATGCTCCCAAATCTTTTTAAATCAAGAACCCCCTAAATAGAAACGCATCGGAGCATGGAGCCATCCGAGAATACATTTTTTTGTTCAATATGCCTGAAAGAAAGGTGGAGTAATAACAGTGGAAGGCATGAGACCCATCAATCAAACAGTCAGCACTGTTCTCTTTATCATCAGGAGAACTTTTAGTGAGGGAAGTAATCAAAATCAGTGTGATCATTCACATCACACTGGTGAAATACTGTGTTCAAGGATTTAATGTGCTTATGTGTTTCTGGAAACTTGGTTGGGTAGCAGTGTACACGAATGAGGCTGACAGCAGCCGAGTGAAGGAGGCAGACCACTATGAGCCTTTTATGTGGGCAGTCGGTTACTCATATTCACAACTGGGAATGGTTGGATAGCACAGTGTTTGAAACCACTCAGCTGGAGCTGGGGACTTTGCTGCAAATGTAGTATGTTTCTTCTGCCCCGGCTGTGAAGACGCACAGATGTGCAGCGAGCCTTACACTGTCAGTAAAGGTGACAGACGAGGAGCTGTCTTTGAAGTCTTCATTACAAATACGAAAAAGTAGATACCACAAACAAGATTAAGACCAAATGTGTTTTTAAAAAAATAGTGCAGAAACAGTGAAACAACAGTTACAAGATAAATACAACACAACATGTAATGAATAGAGTAAACATGGAGTCAGCTACCAGTTATACTCGACTGATTCACTGTCAAGTCGTAGTGAGATGGACTGAGAAAATGTTTGTCATTTTTACTGTTAACAAAAGAAAAAAAAAAAAAAAAAAGGCTTCAATAACCATCAGATTTAGTGGGCTGTTGGCAGATATGGAATAGAGTATTCATAACCATGTTTTCATGAGAGTCAAATCACCTGACACTGGGAATCATTGTGCTTTTGTAACCTTAGATCAATCCGTTTATATCTACAAAGAGAGTGGGTCCTTTTCCACAGAGTCCGCCATGTTGCACGGCTATGTTTCTACAGTAGTCCAGTATGGACTAACCAAACACTGGCTTCATGTTTGAGTATTAAGTTGGTTGCAATAGATTGCTAACTGGACATGGCAGATGGTTTGTTACACAGAACCATCTGAGGATGCTTTCAGACCTAGAGTTGTCTTGCTTTGGTCTGAATCAGGGACTAATTTTGTTACGAAGTTGCATAGCTGCCTAGAGTTGGTTCGTGTTCTCACGGCAGCATTTACAAGCAGACCAGATAAAATGCCTCGCGTGAGAAAGCTGCTCTTGATTGGTCATAATTTCCATTCGAGAAAAATCCAGGAAGTGAACAAAATGTTGAAGAGGAGGACGCTTGCAAGATAAATGTGACACTTTCTAATGTCACAATGGAGGGACAACTACGCAGGTTGATTTTAGCGCTGCTCATCGTGGACTATATTGCTGTCATTGTTCATTTTAGTCAAACCATACAGTTTGAAAACGAGGCGCAGCTCCAACTAGAAAACAATGTTTTGATGCATTGGATGTGCTGAATATGCATATTAAGGCAGTACAGGAGGAGGAGCACATTAATAATCCTCCAGGACTGTTACATGCTCCAGAGTGCAATTATAACCGGACTGAGACCACTTCAGGAGGCAAACAAACTAGAGTTCGATTGAACCAAACAAGGGCAGGTGTGAAAGCACCCTGAGAAGCCGTCATGGAAACTGTCTGAATAACTGTGGATACTTTCAAAAATATTTGGCAGGTGATTGGACGAACCATCTGTCTGTCAATGTCTATCAAAGACCAGTCAGGAGAGCCTTCACTGCTGTTCTTTGCTCTTCTTTCAAGCGGAAATATTCTCCAGTTCTGATGAAACTGATGCCATTGCAGCATATGCGTGATTCCTCAACCCTGCACGTCTTTGGTGAAATTGCTTTTAAAGTTTTTGCTCCCTCACCTTGGTGTCAGCTTCATAGTCAGCTTAAGCTCTTTATGTTGTTCTCTTGGTCAGGACTCACTTGCAAAAGAGATTTTATAATTTAACAACAACAACAACAACAACAACAACAACAACAACAACAACCTCTTTAGGAGACGCCATTGTTGTTTTGAACGGACACACACCTAAACCATGCATGTAGCTGCTACTAGCTCCTCATGGGATGCTGATTGGTCTGCGCTACTGGTGGTGCAAACACAGATGAATTACTTAAAACCTCACAATAGATTTGTCTAGTCCGTGTTCCAGTGATTCTCGTGTGATCTTGTGATATCCCGAGAATCCAGCAGCCATGCAAGGCAGATTAGATTGCGACCCAATGTTTACTGAATTGAAAGTTTGTTGGTTGATTGATTGAATAAACATACGATTGTAGCTCTACGTGTAACCTTAGAATTCAATGGACTAAAGGCAGAAAGAAGGAAATGCACAACAGCAGGAAATAAACAGTGATTCAGGATTTTATCCTCAGGCAGCTATTTTAATGACTTAATTAAGCAGTCAAAGTAATCCTATTAAATTACAAATAACAAAAAAGGCTCAAATGAAAGAGGAGTACCTTCAGATAAAGCCCAGCAAAGGCATTTTGAGAGTAGATTATTGCCGATATTTGTTTGGTCAGATTTATAATAAAGGGTGGATGTACCAGAGTGTTTAACTGAAAATGTGGCAAAAAATGTAAAGAGTTAGCGCAGAGGGTGACAACGACTTAGCACAGGGAGTCCTAATCAGGCTTAAATAAGGTTTTACTTCCAGTTCTCCATGGCCCCGTTACATCATACTTATTTCCTGCTGCTCTTCCAGTTCACCTTTCTTTCCCAAGGATCCATGCACGTCTTCTTCAAGAGTGCAGCCCTGTGAAAAAGCTAATGGCTAATTTTACTGAGGTGAAATTCATTCCAGTGCCCTGAGTCACTCTGTAATGGTGACTGTGAACGAAGTCAGGCAAATGTCCCTGGAGTCTTGAAGATTGACTTCACAATGGATGATTTTTTGCCCATCCATCTCAGCGTAGCTCTGCCGCCTGCAAATCACTGGACCTTCGCCATCACTTTGTCTCTAAAAGATGACGGATGCTGCCATAACTGTTCCCTCCTAAAGACAGGAAAAGTTTTTTAAAGAAGTCCAACTCAGATTAGCTGGTCAGATTTTTCTCCATGTGGCAAAGAATGAGGCATCAGCAGTTTGGAGGGTGTAGTGGTTGGTAAATGTTGCTGTGTATTTAAGGAGAGAACTCATTAAACTCATTTCTTTCAGTTTTAATTTCCTGAAAAGCAAGAGCACTTCCTCTAGGACAAGAACATGCATCATATGTGTACCATTACACAGAATACCACTCAGACTGGTAACATAATTGGCCATTGTATCTAATTATAGAATTGTTTTGTAGGATGTCACAGAAACATGCTAAATAGCTCTCTCAAAACAATGTGTGCGCTTTTGTGTTCGGCGAATGATTTGCATTTGGCAGAGATGCCTCACTGGTTTGGAATGAAAAAGGGCATACTTCATTAGGCTGAAAGTGGTGGCATCCTCAAGCATTGCAAAACATGGATTAATAGGTGACAATCACAGTGAAGCTTCTGAATACTAAACTGAGGGCAATGAGGCAATTCGTTCTTTTCACTTAGACTGAATTGAGAAATGTTTCAGATAACTTCCCTTAGCTCCTTAGGTATGGGCATTAAGTTTTATTTTTAATTTGCATTCACTCTCACTTCTTCTTCCAGACCAACTACTGTGATTGTTAATCACACCGTGTACATCTTTGCACCTTGTGCAGGTTTTCACTGTCGTAATTATTAAAATGGCAGATGTTAAGGCATAAAAAATGAGCCAGTGTGCTCCCTGGTTACTAACTGATGTTGAGGTCAAGTTTGATGTGTAACAGACAGGCTCCAGAGCCATCCAAGGCAATTTGCCAGTCTCAGACTTGCTTCAGCTGACAGATTTGCCACACAGGGCAGCAAAACCCTTAAGGCTCTGTCTATCCAGTACACAGTGACCCAGTGGCCTTGGCCTTTTACTCAATTTTGCATGTACACACGTTCATGCATGCAGAGACCTTTTTAAAAATTTAATACAATGGCAAAATTTGATCCCCATGCATAAGGCAAAGGCCAACCCAAAAGCTACAGAAAATGTTAACAGTACATTTCTGCATACCACAGATACCCTGTATTTGCACATTCTTTTTTAGCAGATACATTGAATTTTTATGTTTCAACAACCCTGTGGTTAATGTGGTTAGGTTTAGGCACAAAACCCACCTGGTTATGGTTAGGAAAAGATCATGTTTTGGCTTAAAATGCCCAGTTTTCAAGGCACAATCACAGCAGGAAATACAGCAATGTCTTGGTAAAAAAAAAAAAAAACTTTTGTTGCACTTACTCTGCTGGAAACAAAGATGGGTTGCCACAGAACACCCTCATTTGAACCATAAAAACTCACTAGAAACACACTCACTGGTTTCTACAAAACACCCGTGTTTGGAGTCTAAAAAGCTGCTGGAAAAACAGACAGGTCGCTACAAAACACCCACATTATGGAGCCTAAAAAGCTGCTGGAAACATACTGGCTGGTTGCTACACAACACCTATTTTTGGAGCCTAACAAGCTACTATACAAAGACAGATCAATCGGTTGCTACAAAAAAAAAAAAACAACATACATGTTTGGAGCTTAAAATGCCACTGGAAACATATTGAGTGGTTGCTACAAAATCACCCATGTTTGGAGCCTAAAAAGCTACTATACAAATAGACAGATCGATCGCTACAAAACACCTTCATTTTGGAGCCTAAAAAGCCACTGGAAACACACTGACTGGTGGATACAAAAACACCCATGTTTGGACCCTAAAAAGCTGCTGCAAAAAACAGAGGAATTGCTACAAAGCTGCTGGAGAAACAAAGATAGGTTGCTACAAAACACTTAGAACCAAAGAAGCCGATGGACGCACAGCATTAACTCACTTAACACAACCGGTTTTGTTGTTTGTTGGTCTTGAAAAGTGGTCTGCACGTTGGCAGGCGTCTCGCTTAGACATCATGTCATTCACTATCCCTTCCACCTCCCACTGACAAAAGGCAGCTTATATATTACATCACCTGAGAAACATTGATTTGCATAAAATTTTAAGATGTAGCCTATTCATGTTCTGCAGAAATGCACTATGCCAACATTTTCCTTTGGCGACTGGACTGAAAAGGCACAGAAGGAATGTCAACACAGCAATCTGTACATGTATTTCCTCTCCATTATGTACATGTCTAGACAATTAACCCTTAGATGAGATGCTATGGGTTTCCATAGCCTCACTCCAGATTTATCTTTTCATGACAGGCCACCAGCAGTTCGCATTACTCGATTACTTATTCAGTGAGGCTGTGGCTCTGAGTCATTCTACCTGACAGGGTTGTCAATCTCTGCTCCTGTTACAGAGGACGGATGAGAGCGAATGGATGAGAATGGAGGGAGTGGTTTACAGCCTCGACACAAACAGAGCCATCTGTATTTACCCACAGCACCAGGACCAGGAACAGACAGGACTGGCAAATAGACATTTGGTTTACTTTGGTGCCAAGTGCTAGGACAAAACAACAAGTGCCAGAAAGTCAATACAATCAGAGTAGATGATTTTAAAGTCGGTCAGTGTGTTCAGCGGAATAGTCCTGATGCTGTCAGATCCACACGCTCTTATGCGGGTTACACCAGCACTTATTTGTAATTATTTGCAAAAGATACATTGATCACCACGTCAAAATAAAACGACTGGACCAAATTAACTGTCATACAAGTGACGTGTGATCATAAAAAGACTGGCTGGAGGCGTAAGGAGAAGACACTGCCCTCTGTGCACCACTATCCCCTGATATGAAGCCAGATATGGGAAATCCAAGTTGAATAGTTCACAGATGTGGTTATTTTCCTATTAAACACATTTTGCGTAATAGCACCCGCCACAAGGCCTATATCAAGACCATCTTTGATCTCGATTGCATAAAAAATTCAATTACATAATCATGTTATCTCGCTGTGCATTCTTCACACCCGGACCGTCCCCTTTAAAGAATAAATCTCCTGGTCTCTATAGTGGAGGCTTATTTGAAGTGTGTAATAATGGCACAGCAGCCTTTTCATCTCTAGGAGTTCATTTCCCCTCTGGTGTTTTGTCTGCCTTTTCAGCAATTGGTTTTATATGAAAGCTGTAGTCTTGAGATAGTGAAAACTTGCAGCAGCCCCAAATTTCAACCGTCTTCCACTTTTATGACCCTGCAGTGTTGTAAACAGGTTGAGAAAACAACAATCACCTAATTAAAGAAGGAGCCGTATGAACACGAATAATCAAATCTTTAAGTGCATGAAAGGCAGGCGACTTTGTCTTTGCTAGGTCTGATGTCTATTTTTAGCAACTTTCGCAGGAAGAGCTGTTGGAGGGTTTAAAACCTTTTTCATTTCAGTGTCATTCATACTTTTTTTACTTTTTTCCTACACATTTTTTCCCTTTGTGTCTGTATTCTGTCATTGTTAATATAAATCAAACCTGAAATTGGCAGAATAATGTTAAAAAAGCAAACCACTGTGAGTTTAAATTAGGGTTTTTTTGTGTGTCTCTGTGTGCACAATTTGATTGTGTGACTTCACACAGCCAGCAGGAGCATTCAAAGACATTTATAGGCTGCGAAGGGCCAGTGTGCAATGTTAAAAAGTAGACCCTTTTAATGAGGAGATCGGAGCGAAAGCCTTAAAGTGATGAAGATGTAACCTTGCTTTTCACAGCAGGGCCATTTCATGGCTTACTTTCACTTGATGGATGTACCGCATGCAGAGAGAGAACACAGAATACACTGGAGGCAGGAACATTCAGAACAAACAGAATGTGCTACATCTTGGTCGGAGGTTTGCTTTGGCTCAATGATTTTTACATCATCCTCCCCACAATCAAACCAAATACTCATAAAAAAAAAAATTAATAATAATGATTCATGTTTTCTAGCTGGTGCTGATAGTGGTGAGAGTCACTGCAGCTGCAGGTGGTCGTGTTAAATGAGCAGCCCGCAGGTTCACTCTCCTCCTGTTAAAGTGAGAAATCTTAATGCTCTCATTGGGAACAATTGCCTAACCACCAGGAAGCTGCAGGTCTCTATTTTTGGCTCTGATAACTGTTGAAGCAGGCACCACACAGCCTTGTAAACAAATTGAACATTTGCTAAACCCCTCCCCGGAGTAGCAATTGTCCAATCATAACTTAGCAACCGTAACTAGGCACAGCAGGCCTGTCAAGCTTTAGATTTCTCTGAAAGTTGCAGCAGGGCACATGGGGTTGTTTGAGCGGAACTTTGTATGTAAAAAAATTTTGATGATGGTTTATTTCAGCATGTATTTTCCTCTCCAAATCCAAAAGTACAAAAGACAATGGATTAAACAGTGTTTGTCTTGTAATGTTAGGTGGAACCATACTTTAAAGGCTTACTCACGCTGGGACAATATGTTCATCTCACGATTTGACACTGTCACAAGTAGAGGTCACCCGATTAATCTGCACTGATAACACCTTATATGATCTATTGTTAATGGTGGAACAGGCCGCTTGTCATGTGGGTACTGCCATAAGGCTTTTGCATAGAGTACCCGACATGCAAAGCCAAGATTACTTGTTGGTTACAGAATAGAATTATGTGCTTTGTATTTTTCGCTAGCAAGCATGGCCGGTATAATTTCACTAGAATTAAGTAGCAAGCCTAGCACTGGGAATGTGTGTGAAATTAATTTCTGGTAATCTAAACGACCGTTAACTCATAATTACTTAGAGACCAGGAGGGGCCAGCACACAGTGTGCTCCAGCCATAAATGCAGTTCTCTCAGAAAGCAATCCTCACATTTCTCTGGTGATACAGAATGTGACTTTGTCCCAGGGAACAGCTGATTTTACTTCAAGGCTCTTTAGTGGCATTCATGTCATAACAGACCCGTTTTAAGTCAATTTCTCCCCACAGGAGTTGTGTCTGGTGTTATCGGCCAGTTAATCTGCGATTGTTTTTTTCCTCCTCCAAATTATCGTTATTGTATCAGCCATTAAAATCCGATATCGGCCGACCTCTCGAGGTGCCAATTTTATATGTATTGCGGTTATGTTTTTGGGTTGTAGACTGTCCGTACATATACATCCCATAGTCGTGAACACAATATCTCAAGACGGCCTTGAAGGTTTTCCTGAAATTTGGCACAAACATCCACTTTGACTCAAAGGTCAAAGGTCACTGTGCCCTCACAACTTTTTGGGCCATTATGATGAATATCTCACAAATATCTCACAGAATAGAATTATGAAGTGAGGTTATTTTGTATCCAAAGGGTCAAAGGTCACCTTGGCTGTGACACCATGATGTTCTGCAAGAACACTTACCTGGCCGTTGTTGAATATCATATCTCAGGAGCAGGAGGGAAGACATTTGGTCAGATACTGAACTGATGACACTAATTGTAGCTGTCCATCTTTAAACTGTACTGATTGTATAGATTTGTGTGCTGCAGGTTGAAGATGTGTGTGAAGCATCATGTTGTAGAATATGTAGCATCTTTGAAGCTACATCAATAATTCAAGCATTGTCTGCCATGGCTACATATGGGTCTAGACAGACATGGATGTAAATGTAACTACAACTTAGATGGCTTGTGGAGGCATGCAACCATGAGGTGGTAATTCAAGTTACTATTTGAAATGGTGAAATTCTCAAATCTTATTCCATCGTAGAGGAGCCCTTTCTTTCTGTTTATCAGACCACAAGTGACGACCTGAAGACAACCTTCTGGAGCAGCACCGTGGGTCACAGTAGGCTGGGTCAAACCTGTGTTAAGGCAGCAACATAAAGTTTGCCTTGGCTGATTTTGAGTTGCTGTAGCCTCTATAGAAGGTTTGTGTCCTTGGGTGATCTGCATTTTCCTCTCTCACTTTGACTTTCTTAAAATTTGACGTCACGTTACTCATTACCGCAACATAAGAAGCAACTTCTTTCAGCTGCCTCATTTGAATGAAACTGATTTGGCATTAAGAAAAAAAATGTTTTTAATCATTTACGGGGTGCCCAGTAGCTCAGTGGATAGAGCAGGCGCCCCATGCACAAAGGCAATGTCCTTGCCGCAGCAGCCGTGGATTCAATTCCAGCATGTGGCTCCTTGCTTTATGTCGTCCCCCTTCATGCTTCAAACTATCCGGTCATTAAAGGCAAAAAGCCCCCCAAAAAATCATTTGAAAAAAAAAATCTTGACACTTGAATCCATTTTTTCCAATCCCTAGGGCTTACTGATATTTCAGTCACTTGTTAGACTGGGGAGCAGCTGACAGAATACAGTGATTGAGGAAAATAATGCCACTCAGCTGCCACGTTACCGTACGTCATTTCCCTGTGTCTCTGTGCCATCGTAGCTTACATGTTTGCACTGTAGACACAAACATCTCCCAGCTGTTTTGCACCTGAAGTGAGTGATTGCATATTGAAAGAAGTCCTGGGGAGAATGAAAGGGAGACTTAATGGGCTGTGACAGCCAAGTATGAAGTAATAACATCTTTTCCTGATAGACCTAACCCCCCTAACTGCATGATGCTTCCGATGTAACTGTGCCTCTGATATTCAGCAGGTATGAATTATGCATTCCTATATAAATAATCTATTCTTCACTCATCCTGAGATCATTTCAAAGCAGCTATATCCCGTGTATTGATATGCTTCCAAATAAAACGGTGCTATGATTTGGGCTGAAACTTTGATGAATATTGACTCAGCCTGTTCAACTTTTTAAAAAAAAGAAGAAAAAAAAGCTCCACAGGGACATTTTTGCCATTGAAGCACGCATAAAATTAAAATCTGAATTCAGCTCATGAGCAGTTCTTGTAATGAAAAGGAAATATGGGTGAAAATTATGGGAGTTAAACAGTGTGTGGCTGCTTAGCTTTGGTGAAGGCTGGCAAAATGCTGAATGGCAGCAGCTGATTACACACCATCAAGGAGGAAGCAGAGATGAATTATGATTGTGGTTAATCATCACCACGGCTGCTGTAATTTATTGGGCTCATTATGAATTTTTTTCCCAATCATTAGCATGCTAAACATAAAGTAATAAAACTATATGATCATGTTATGGAAAGAGTAAGTGTCAATTAAAATGTTTTCACCCCTGGGTGTAATTTCAGTAAATTACCCCTGTGCATATAAACAAAAGGAGCAAAGAAAGGATTATTTCTTCTTGGTTTATACACAAATTTCTCAGGCATAAGTGTTTTCCATTTTTGGACAGCAAAATATCACAGTTTTCACCCCGAGCTTTAAAACCCTAGTGACTTCAAACAGAGCCTCTGTAAGAACACCAACAGCAAAACCTGCTTTTGATTTGATCTGTTTCACTGGGCCTTACTCTTTGAGTCTGACCTTGGGGTTTGTTCAAAGAAAGCTGCCCTGAAACTAATGACAGTGTTCAGACAGGCCTTTCTCTCCTACTTTCCCTCTCACTCTCCTGTTGTTCAATCTGCAAAGGAGCTGAGGTTATAGCACACATAATGTACCTTCACTTCAAGAAATGCTGTTGCCCTAAGAGAAAAATCTTTTAAGAAGTTTTTCTGCTGCTGGAAAGATGTTTTTTTTTTTTTAGCTTTTCATAAAACTGGGCTGTCATGCAGTACAGAGATGCGAATGCTTTTGAAATTGGCGCTAAATAAACAGGGAAAGCAGAGGAAATGGGCTGTGGCATTTGTTTTTACACAAGAGGTAGAAAGCCCATGGAGCCGTCACCCTGTGCGTCCATCACCTGCTGGGACAGGAAGCAGGGTTCTGTGCTTTGTGTGCCAGGTGGCAGTCAGGGTTGGGGCCCTGGAAGTACTGATCCCTGGCATTTCAGTCATGGGTGTTGGCCTCCGCCTCCTTTGTCACCGATCCAATTTGTGATATTCATGGACAGGATCTAGAGGCGCAGCTGGGGGTAGGAAGAAGTCCGGTTTGGGGTCCTCAGAATTGCATCTCTGCTTTTTGCAGATGATATGGTTCTGTTGGTTTCATAACACCGTGACCTCCAGCATGCACTGGGGTGGTTTGCAGCCGAGTGTGAAGCAGTTGGGATGAGAGTCAGCATTTCCAAATCTGAGCCCATGGTTCTCTGCCAGAAACCAGTGGATTTCCCCCTCCAGGTTGGGAGAGAATTACTGCCTCAGGCGAGGAAGTTCAAGTATCTTGGGGTCTTGTTCACAAGTGAGGGTAGAAAAGAGTGTGAGATGGATTGGCAGTGTGGTGTGTTTTCTGCAATGATGCGGATGCTGCATCAGACCATTGTGGTGAAGGGTGAGCTGAGCCAGAAGGCAAAGCTTTCGATTAACTGGTCCATCTACGTCCCAACCCTCACTAATGGTCATGAATTCTAGGGAATGACTGAAATAATGAGCGGCTGAAATGAGTTTCCTTCATGGGATGGCTGGGCTCAGCCCTATAGATAGGGTAAGGGGCTTGGACATCCGTAGGGATTTCGAAGTGGAGCCGCTGCTCCTTCGTGTCGAAAGGGATCAGTTGAGGTGGTTTTGCATCTGATCAGGATGCCTCCTGGGCACCTCTTGTTGGAGGTGTCCCGAGCACGTCCCACTGGTAGGAGGCCCTGGGGTGGGAGGGGGGACCCAGAACACGCCGGAGGGATTACATACCAATGCCTTGGGGTCCCCCAGGGGGAGGGGCTGGAAAGCGTCACTGGAGAGAGGAACGTCTGGGGTACTTTGCTTGGCCTGCTGCCCCTGGAACCCAGCCCCAGATAAGCGGATGAAAATGGATGGATGGATGGATGGATGGATGGATGGATGGATAGTAGAAAACCACCAGCTGCGACACACTGGACCTATAAACTCTTCCACTGGTGGCTGACATAATGCAAGCTTGGCGGTTTTTCCACAGGGAACAATATGTCGAGTGGCTGGTGTCAAACAATCTTGAAATACAGTACCTACTTCTTGTTCAATTTTAGTTCTTGTATAACAGCCAGGGTTTGAGAGAGATCAAGAGGGAAAGAGAGAGAGGCGGGTCTCTACCTTGATCCGCTTCTATATTCTTTGTGTCTGTGGTGGCAGATGTACAAAAATGCCAAAGCACAATCTGTTTGTGCAACAGCCTTAGAACCAGCAAAAATCTGCTGGCGGATGGAATTTGAGTTGGGAGATGAGCAGGGAGGTGTGGGCGTAAGGTCTGGTAAGAGAGGTTCATTTACTGAAGGATACATTATTATGTTGCACAGCTGATTGAAAATCAAAGTATCCCTTTAAGTTTGGATTCCAAGGCAGCTTTAAGGTCTCAGTATGTAGCTGCAGTTCAGGAACATTCTGACTGTATCTACACAGTATGTCATTATCCTGGATTATGCGACACCCTTCCTATTAGAACTCAATTACTGTATTTCAGTCTCATAGCTCATTTGTGTCATATGCATCTGATTATTAGGCCACAGATGGACTAGTTTCAATTTCCCTGCTGATGGACTCCCCTCCTCTGTGCTGAACTACAATGTGTTGCTGCTGATATTTCACATCAGATTTATAGCAGCTATTTTTGTCATACAATACAAGCCTCGCTTAATGCTCCACGGCTCTTATTATGTTTTATATGAAGCACATCTGACTGCGACCTTCTCATTCCGGGTTCATGCAACTTTAATGCCCAGATGATGAATCAGGCACTTACGGTATAGTCAGTTGTATTACGTATGGAAATCATTTGGAATGCCCGCTGGTATGCATGAGTGGTGGAGAAGAACACTAACTTAGATTTTTCTTAAAATGTTGAATTTTTTATGGCACTTGCACGGAGTTGTGAATCAATTCGCAGCCAGAGCTTCAAGCTATTCTTTGCAGACGCTGTGATGTGTTTGAGCTAAATACTGTGTATTCACCAGAGTTTCAGTCTTAACACACCGATCTCAGAAGTGCATATGGATCTATGCTGTCTTTGTCTACCCCTGGGCTGTTTACAACACATCACTTTAAGATTTTTACTATGACCTTAGGCACTTTGCTGCAGTCAAAATGAGTATTAAGCTTCTGTGTTGCAACCTGCAGTGCAACCCTGGTGTGCAGTATATATGTCACATTCATTTGGGCTTACAGCTACTCTGTAGGCATTACACAGCCCCTACAGGGTCGATGCTGTGTGGGATCACTTTACCCACCCGTGTCGGTGTGGGAAAAAAACACATTCAACACTTGTATCATTTGGAAGGAATGGTATTGTTTATTGGTGCAATTACTAATCAAAGGCTGTAAACACATTGTAATTGATTAATTTCACACCTGAGAGTCTTGTTGGCTTTTATGTGATGCTCCCAGCTTACACACAAACACACACATGCTCAGGCAAGGCTGTGTGTCCTGACACCCACCTCATTGCCCCCTGTGATATATAGCTATCTCAGAGTGTGAGAGACACAGAAATCTATTTATTTATAGCTGTGATTTATGGACAGAAGGCCCCAAACAATGAATGCACCGCCTTAAAGAGCAAGTGTGTGTACGTGTAAATGCATGTAATCAGATGAATTCTGATTGTTTTTTCTTTGCAAAAGGGAATAAATCAAGTTATTTGGCTGTTGCGTACATGTGCTTTGTCACATTATCCATAAACTAACAAATACATCTTTCCTTGATGCCTCAAACTGAACGTACACACACACACACACACACAACACACACACACACACACACACACACACACACACACACACACACACACACACACACACACACACACACGGACACGCACACATATTGCACACATCGTATTAATTCAAGACTGCGGGCATGCAGAGTGAGGGAGCACTCCCGACTGTTACAGTATCTGAAAACACTGTAACTAGGCCAACATGGCACTCGCGTGACAAATTCATAACACCCCCCCACCCACCCCCTCATCCCACGGGGAAAATATATACAGCATCCATTCATAAATGCTGATGCCAACCTGGAGCGGTATATACAGTACTGTAGCAGCGACATCTCTTCATTTTACAGCAGTTGTGTTGTTATGCTGAAGGCAATTAACACTAGAAACAATGCAGTCGATTGTGGCATCAACAAAGACAGAGGGCCTAATGCAAGACCGTTATTTACTCTTATCTTAAACCTCTCGCTCTTTTTCTGTGAAGTCCTTATTTTTAACTGGATTCTCTGTTAGTTTCAGTCACTTGTTCATAAGGAGATGCTGGTTAGCAAGATTTTCCCCCTAAAATCCTAATGCAGAGCTTCAAGTCCTGCTTTTGAACATCAGCAGACAAATGCTAAATAAGGTCTTTGTAAAGCAAAGCAGTTCATGACTTATACAGTACGAGAGGCAGTCATGTGACAAATACGAGAAGAGAGGGAATATTTTAGCCTACAGTAGGTGATGTTAACACTGTTAGTGCAGCAGAACGACACTGGACAGCAACCTGCATAAAGAAGACCCTGAGGCAGCTGTCAAGGTGAGAGAATTTCCCTAACTACCACTGAGAAAAGTATGTTTGTGCCAGAATATGGCAATACAAATTATGAAATCTGAAAACTCCTCTCAGCAATTTGGCAAGCCACAATGATCTTGATATGGTGAACAGAATACTAATTTTGTTTTAAATTAAATTGCTTTTGTCTAAGACGCCCAGAGCACTTTGCATTTTCCTCCGAGCTCAGCGACGAGGTGTTACCGGCTCAGCCTTTTAAGGGCAGTGGCCTCGTGGGTAACCTGTGAGCATGTGGAAGGGAAGTAGCTATCTCAGGGTGTCATGGTGAAGACGGCAGGTGGCAAAGAGTGATGATGGCAGTAGAATTAACCATCTAGATGAGCTCAGGGCTACTGTTCAACCTCATGAGAAAGCCATGTTTATTGTTTTGTGAAGACTGCAATAAAGCCATGGTCGTGAACGGCACCTGGATGCCACACCATCCTTCCTTCTGTAGAATAGACCGTTGGAAGCTAGTTACAAGCTAATAACAAGCGAAGCTAAAATTAATGTTCATAAGCCCACATGTTCCCCACTACGGTTCAGAGCCGGTAAGCTGTCACCAAGAGGTAACAGGTTATTTTTCTTTTGCCAGATCTCCACAGTTAATAATTCTTTAATATAATGACAAGAATTTGCCGTCCACATGTCGCCATGTATTTAATGGCTTCAGAGACAGCATTCTACAATGCCAACACGCTCCCAGTGTCGTCACATATTGCTGCTTTATCAGTGGCCTTTCACATCTTCATATGTGCTACGGATCCTCCTGCGTCTGCTGTTGACGTTCCAGGACGCTGCTACCAATGGCAGGATGTCAACAAAAGCATATGGTTGGTTTAGAAAAAAACTTCATGGTTTAACTTTACAAACAGGAAGCGAACACCAGGCTCCCGGGTGTAAGTCCAGGGTTTGTTGGACCCATCCAGCACCCCTTGGCTTTTGGCATCCGGGGTCTGACACTGAAATCACTGACAAAGCAGTGGTACCCGACAATGAAAATGAAAACGGGCTGACAATGGTACCTCAGTTAAAAAAGGTACAGTATCGCAACCTCCTCCACCATCACCATGTTTTAATTGTTGTCAGAAACTTTTGACTCTGCCCTCTAGTGCCATCTAGTGGATGTATCTATGCCAACATAAAGGACACAGGAGTATGTGGGTAGTGATGGTCACAATATTTTAAATAATTTATTTACGTATGTACAGGGAGTCTTAAGAAAATACAGTGGGACAGTCGTAGACTTAAAGGAACTTTATCATCGAGGCTGCGTATATATAAACGACCAGTGGGGGAAAAAAAAAAAAAAAAAAAAAAAAAATCACACACTGTTGCCTTTTAGTTTTGATTCGCTTCAAGTTTACATTACAAATGTACCAAGAGGAGTAGACATGACTTAATGTGGATTGACAGGCAACTCACTCATTGGACAGATGCATTTCATCCGGCATCAAATTAAGGACTCTTTAGTATGCAAAATAACTTTTGTATTTGTCTCTTTCAAAAACCTTCTCTGAATTAGTATGGAAGTGGGATACAACTTTAGCAGAGGGGATAATTAATCATGTTTCTCCATTAGATTGACAGTTTGTGGGAGCAGCTTGCAGGCTATTACACAGGAGAGCAACAGAACAAGGGAAAATAATTGTAAGGGTGCTTTTATACGTAAAAATAGAGCAAAAGCAAACAAACAGCGCAGGGATGAAATCTCTGAGGACCTGAAACGTGTTATGCCTAATTTATATTTGACAGGAAAAGTGGTGGTTCAGAGGGGTGTGCAGCAATAGCTGAGGGTTGCAGAACAAGAAAGACTGTGGTGTTTGATTGGCTGGTCAGAAAATTGGTTGGATTTTCATTAATATCAAACCTACAGTACATCCATACTGGTGATATATTCCTCACACGCAGGATTATAACAGTGTAAGGAGAAGTTATGGGAGAAAGTTTGCTGATACTGCTCTTGTAGGTGCACTAAAATGTCCGCTCTGTGTTTGAATCAAAGTGTGTGCTTTTGGAATTATTATTACCTCTGTTAAACAATACTAAACACTGAGCAGCACAGTAAGCACATAATTGTGTCTACATACAGTGTGTGCATGTTTACGTCAGTGCATACTGTATGTGCAAGTTACAGTGAAAGAAATTCCCTCCATCTGGCTATCATTTCTGAAGAACTCCTGCTACCTTTTAGTCACATTTCCCGGTGGAGTTATCTTACAGTGCAGAAAGACACAGCACCACAGTGTTAGTCACCGTGGTTAAGAGCATCTGCCAAATGCTATAAATGTAAATGTAAATATTTCATGGTATACCGGGTCATGCAGATCACTTTAGCTCTGGAATAAAGAAGTTAATCAGGAAGGATTTTAAGGAGAAAGCTAAAGAATTGTGTGAATATTAATATGTGCAAATGTTGAAAAAAAAAAAGAATCTGAGGAATATGCAGATGCCGTCACACAAGAGTGATTTACAATGACTGTAGCACTGTAATCATACATATTATATGCATGCCATAAGAAGGTGCAAGAGTCAGCAGTCAGGTTTCCTTTAAATTAATTAATATGAGAGCTAAAAAGGGATCTGAGAACAAATGGAGTGAGTAGATATGATACTAGATGTAATTCAGAGAAGAGAAGATGAGCATGAGGTGTAATACTTCAGGAGGAGATGACTTTTCGGCCTACATGAGATGAGGAGTGACTCCACTGTTCTCAAGTCGTGGCAGCCTTGGGGAGCCAGGAGGGAGGCCAGCCATAACAAGGTCGGGACAGAGAGAGCTAAAAAGGAGATGGCAGACAACGGAGTGAAGTCTGGCGTCCAGGACTGAACTGTGACCTGAAGGCTTGGCTGGGGTTAGAGGGGAACGCAGATGTCTTCACGGCCTTGTGGAGTTTCAGAGTAAGATTTTGAGGAAGTTTGGCTTTAACACGTTGTCTGCCAGTCTGTTAAACAGGTTTATTATAACTGGTAGTTCAACAATGAGCAACACAACCTTTAATTTTAATCTTAGCTGAACTCAAATTTACTCCCAGACAGTCAGGTGACATGGTGTAAAGAGCAGCAAAGTCTGCAGAGGGAGAAAGTTGTGATGGATAAATGGGTCAAGCACAGGACTTGCACCCAGCAGACTGGTGTGTGTGTCATGTCTGCCACCTGGCACACAATGCACCCAACCCTGATTCCTGTCCTTGTGGGAGGTGGCTCCGTGTTACTTATTCAGGCTGATCCCAATAGGGAGTAAGGGGGCTGGTGTCCCTGTACTAGACGAGGTACTCAGTGCCGGAATTTGCTGAGTCATCAAGGTTTTCTTGAATCGCTCTTAGTCTGGCCCCTCCCCTGGGAGCACTTTGCCTTTGGAGATCCCACCAGGGGCTTTTAGCTCCATTAACACACCTCCCAAGAACATGTAAAGGTGGTGATTCTTGGAGTCAATGTGAACTGTGATCCAGATTTGCAATGATATAAATGTGCCAGTTTTGTATCAAAAACGAGATATATTTGATAGTTGAGCCAAAATGCGAGCTCTCCATCTCCCACCAGGTTGCTTCTACTCGCTCTGTATATTAAGAGTGGTTGCAAAGCAGGGCCGCCCCTGCTGCACCTCACCCCGAGCCAAGTCTTACATGAGTGGAGATTCAATTAAGGGCTTCCATCTCTACGCCTGAAATTTTTCTGTGCTGCACAGAGAATGAGCAGGAATGAATGGAGCCGTAGGGGCGGCTGACGCCAGCAACAGATACACAAAGAGCATGATGATCTTTCCCCCCCTGCTCCACTCAGGCAGCTTTCTTACACAACCTGTGAAAAGCTCCCCAGGTACACGTCCTCCCTCAGGTGTGAGAATACAATGAGTTGACTGGGTTTTTGCTACAGAGCAAATCTTCTGCTTTACAAAGTGCTTTACATTTTGTCTTTATGCACACTGTTAGTTTATATTTCTACAGCAATGCTTGTTTTCATGAAGTCAGCGTTCATTACCTTCAATGCAAAGTGATGCAACAAGTGCTGCTACATTTAATTGTGGTGAAATACAGAACACTGCAATAATTTGCAGCAGAAATTCGGGAAGGAGCTTTAGTTTATTTTTCCAGCTTGCTTTCAGGACATCATTTTTGACTTTTCAAAGAAAAAAAAAAAAGACCTTTACACAGATTTCGTTAGTCATATGTTTGCTTCTTTTGTCTTAGCAACCTCTTAACCTCTGGTACAATATTTTTATTTTCTCTTCAGTATGATCTAAAGAATGTGTAGGACTCAGTGTCACAGCCAGATTTTTAGAACAAAGACTTGTACTTTAGCACAGGTGTCTCTCACAAAACTGAGAGAAAATAAGTGAAAGGTGACCAAAATAAAAGCAAACAAAAGAGTACAAGCCTGGAGACAAACAGAGACAGACTGACGGCCACAAGCTTATATAGTTTTGTGTGTGATCAGCACAGGTGAACTGAATCGTCTTGATTAGCGTCAACTCCAACCTCAGACACCTGCAGGGAGAGGCTCTCCTCAGAGTGGGGGTGCAAGCCAATTACCTTAACTACATCCACCTTTTGCACCCGCGCTGAACACACACGAGCCATTTCAGCTGGAAGAATGTGGGTTTTTTATTTGATGTAATGATAATGTGTGCCTACATTTATTGATATCATGTTTGTAAAGTCATGATTTCATAATACAGGGTATGATTACAATGTTTTATAATTTGAAGAAATTATTTTTCATTTCAAAAGTCTAATGAATGAAGGCAGTTGTGGTTGTTTTTGGAAATCAGAATTAGATTTAGGCCATTATTTCCAACTAGATGGTGAACAGGAAAATACGAACGCTTACACCTACAGTATGAGGATTATACTTAAGTTGGTTTTATTATCAAGTCTGTCCACTTTGGTATAAAACTGAAGTGATAAGATCAGCAAACAAATTTGATTCTTCCCTGAATAAATTCTGTTTGTGAACATGCAAGAGGTAACACGTGACTCCAACGGGTGTGTTGTAATTAAAATCGCTCACAACGTAAAATACATGAGCTCTGGATAGAGATTTGGAGGTGGCGTGTGACATGGCACAGCCAAGAAATCTCTGTCTCTATACCTTGATGTGTTCTTTGGTGTAAACTGTAGCATAAAACACATGCTGCGCATAATCTTGTTTATGCATATTTAAAATATCTGCTACAATAAATAATAAATGGCCCCTAGGCTTTGGTGAAAAAAAACATTTTTCTGTAGATTTTTAAAATGGTCAATAAATCAAGTTTAAATATGCCAATAAGAAAAACAGTGATGTATTTTAGTGCAGGGATTTGGCAGTGCACGAGAAGCATTTTCATGATTAATCAACCTGTAAATTGAGTTGTACTCTGTAGTTTATTTTAAAAAATAAATGTGCCAAGGGAAATGTGTTATGTATCATATTTCTGACACTCCTGTAATATATGTACATGCATTAAGTCGGTAACCTTATGTTAAAAAGCCTGAATGATTATAGCTCTTTCAAGCACTCTGAGAGAGAGCTACATTTTACCTCTGCTGAACTCGTCTTCTGTCTTAACAAACACAGTCGAGCAGACAAAGAGAGAAGACGATGATTCCCATCTGATTTGGTCTGATCGCTCCAATTTACAATTCAAAGGATTCCAGAAGAGACAGAGAAATGTGAGAAGTTTTTTTTTAAGGCTTGTTGGAGACTTGATTTTTAAAACAAAACTTAAGATCCAGGGCAGAATGAGTCGGGATAAGACTGTGTTCAATAAGTTCAACTCTGACAGAAATAGAAATAAATGAATTCAAATGTGTTGCATCACTGATAAATAAAGCATGAGCAGAATTTCAGCAGCGCAAAGCCTAGAGAGGTATTCACCACAATAATCATCTAAATAATAGAGCAGAATACTTGTGGAAAAGACTTTCAAAGCTGAGAGTTGATTACCAGTGTTGTCTGTGATCTGAGCTTCCTTGTTTTGGGGAGGAAATGTGGGTGTAGTTAGTGGATCTTCTGCAAGATTAAAGAGGAAATCTTGACTCGTCGTCAAAATGTTCTTTTAACTTTCCAGCTCCACATGTTCCTCCTCTTGTCTGCCTATGTTGTCTGTTACGCTGGCCTCACACCAAACAACTTTTCAGGTGATTTCACTGTTGCAGACAAATTTGAAATGTTGGAATAGAATCATGAGTGTGGTGTTGATCATTTTGTGAAAGCTGGTTGTAAAACTCAGTCCAAGCTGTCTTAAAAGTCTGTCTTTTACTCATCCTGATGTTACAATAAATATTTATATATATATATATATATATATATATATATATATATATATATATATATATATATATAGAGAGAGAGAGAGAGAGAGAGAGAGAGAGAGATAGATAGATAGATAGATAGATAGATAATAGATAGATAGATAGATAGATAGATAGATAGAGAGAGAGAGAGAGAGAGAGAGAGAGAGAGAGAGAGAGAGAGAGAGAAACTGGTAGAGTTGTGGAGTGAACAAGAGTTGGGCTTTAATTGTGTCTCTGGTCCACCAATCAGCATTTATATATGCATTTATAAGCATTTATAATGTTTGTCTCTCTGTGTTTGGTCTCCTCCCACTAAAATAGTGCTGGTAACCAACAGAAGCTGGTGGCGAGATGTGGAGACATATTACAAAATGTTCAGCTTGTATGCAAATACAGTTTATCATTTATGGATTATACTGATGCCAAATTGACAGCGATACCATTGACAGATGATGCCTTTCATCTTGTGTTTCTAGAGTGATGTGTTCTTGCAAGGGAGTTTGGTGTAATATTTTAAAATCTTTAGATGTGAGAGGGTGTCAGACTTCAGTCTTTAAAAAGTATTTTCAAAGTCTTCTAATGTACACTTGTTATGTTTGGTTTAAAGATTTCTTTCTTTATTCCTGAGTGAGTGCAGCTTTGGGAGTCAAAGACCAAAGCACTAGAGACTCAGGCATACACTTACACATGTCAAGAGTCAGACACTAGGACTATAGAAACCTGTGTAATGTACATATTTACACACACACACACACACACACACACACACACACACACACACACACACACACACACACACACACTCACACACACACAGACACACACACACACACACACACACACTCACAGCCTGTGTCTGTTTCAGTCTTCTCATCACTTAAATCTTGCCCGTGTGATTATCTGGCACAGCGTCTCAGTTCTCATCTGGCAGGAATAGGAAATCACTCTTTGTTTGCGGTGCATTTTAATGTTTCATAGCTGATGAGTTTAGTTTCATCTCAAATCTCAAGGCATCACGCAACTGCTAATTAGCAGCATATATCAGTGAGCAACAGCTCCAGATGTGAACATGCATTATTTCCTCCACTTGTCATCCTTTAAAGAGGTGTTTTTTTTAAGCCTATATTTATTGCTCCTATTTTTTTTACTGCTACAAGTGCAGGTACAGCAGTGAGTACAGAAACATGAAGGTGATACATTTATCATTCATAATATCAAACAGGTATAATAAACTTCCCCCTGTGCTGCACAGTTTCCACTGAGCTGACAGATTGACCAGGGTGTCAAGCGAGGATCACTTGGGCTACACTTGTTCTACTGAATTATAAGATTTATTGAAAAATGCTGCTGGGATGCTGAGACAGGGAAAATCAATGAATGTGCAGCTGTAAATCTGACCAGCAGGAACCAGGCCTGAAACTAGAAGTCTCACCACTTCTGCGCGGGTGAACAAGCCTCCCTAAAACCTCTGTAAATCTCCCTCCAGATTCATGGCAAGACTAGAAGTGTGGTGCAGACCGCATCTATTGTGTTCCGTAAGTGGCTGCTATTGTATAGAAGTATCACGTATAAGAGATTATTCCTCTGATTTATTTCAATGCTGTAATCCCATTTATTTATTTCCCTGTGTCCTGACTTGTGTGTGCAGTAGGTTATAGATAACACCACCTGTCAAAAAACTGTCACTATTTTTTATCCTTCCTGTGGGAAATTTGCGGTCTAGTCTCACTCCTAGAAGGTCAAAATATATATACCAGGCTTTCGACCAACTCCAGTGTAAACCCATCCATGTGAGTAGTAGATGGTCAGAGCAACGCACGTGATAGAGACAACGCAAAAGTCCACTTTGGGTGGGTGGAAGCTGCGGCAGATGAGTCCAATGAGCAGAGGACTTTGACCCAAGAGGCCAGTGTTTGTGTCCCATGTGAACCTAAAAGGTATCGTTGAGCCTAACTTGACTACCATCAATCACAATCTTGTCCTAACCGTAACCAAGTTGTCTAAATCTCTTACTCACGCCGACCTCATCTGCGTCGCAATCCACAAAGTGCAAGCGGCTGCCCAAGTGTCAAAATGTGACAAGTAGTGATTAAATTACAAAATTTGAGGTGCTTTAACTTTGTACAGGAAAGCAAGGCCTAAACTAAACAAAAATTTAAGTTTACTTTGAAAAGTACACTTTGGCTGTCAGAATTATGACAAGAAAGCAGTATGTTTCTTATTTTTACACTTTGGTCTTTCCCACTGAAAAAAGTGCTTAAAATTACAATAATTTATATTTTTTTCCTAGCTCCATTTCTCTGGTTTTTATTTTTAAATATTTTTCTGATTCTATTATTTATTTATTTATTTATTTTTAAGTTGCTCATTCTCAGTCCCTTTTCCCCCCATGTTTTTAAAAGCAATCGCACCAATTTGCTCAGGGTTCAAAGGTTTAAATACTTACTAAAGGCGTCCGAAAGCAGCACAAGAAAAGTGGTGTCGCTTTAGGTTTTAAGGGGTTAAACAAATGAGCTAGTTGTGATTGTCACACAGTAAATAGTTTTATATGTGCACAATCACAGCAAGTTTAACTTGATATTTTAATCTACATGTCACACACCTGTGGCAGCAGGGTCATGATTGAGGCAGTGAGAGGCTCGTCAGAACAAGTCACATCTGTGTGTAATTACGTGTTTGTGTGTGTGTGTTTTTGGTGCTGCTGTTGGGTGTGCACTGCTTTCAGTTGGCTTACAAAAGCCTTGTTTGGACGGGGTGGGGCTTTTTATTTTTACAGGAGGCATTTTGAAATGACTGAATGTCATGACTCACTGAGACACACACTTTCACACACTGTGAGTGACACCTATGTTTTTCCTGCCTGGGACTGTAGTGATATGGTATCAAGAAAAAGAAGATGCAAGAAAAAAACATTGAAATTATGCTTAAACACACATTATTTGAATAACTGCAGCAATCTCAAAACATTTTAAAATCAAGCTGTAGCTCAGAAAGTTGAGCAAAAACTCGAGGGGTATGCATTTTTCAAAGCGCTGCAGCTGTGCTTAAAAATGTTCTCCAACATGCATCAGCTACAGTTAATCTCCCAGTCTGTGAAAACACTGAGATCCCTTCACAGAGGAGCCTCGACAGACATGCCCAAACTGTACGGCATTAATAGCGCTGTGTAGCGTACTGCTGCGAGGACTAAAACTTTGTGACCTGCCCTAGAGAGAGAAGTCCTTTCTCTATTCTGTGTTTAAAAGGCATTTCTTTCACACACACTAAAGCTTTTTCTGTTTAATAGCTGTGGGTTGTGTTCATGTCAAAACCAAATAAATCAAGAAGCAACGTCTTTGAATTCAGCTCACTTCTGCAGTAACAAACATTCTCTTTAAGTGCAATCTTGTGTGTCCTACAGTGATGTGTCCTAACGTCATGGCTGAAGAGTGATTTCAAAACAATGTGTCAGACACAAATCCAGAAAAACAATGGCATCATAGGACAGGTGAAGGCCACGGCAACACTGGAAACCATCAGCTATGCTTGCAATGTCGAACACACAGTCCATTCTTTGCCCAGCAGGGGTCCGCCTCCGTGCCTGTCTTCTCCAATACAGTTTGTTCCCCCTGGTACACCTTGAAGTTTGTTCTCCACAAGGACACAAGTATCGACTCTTTGATTTGACCTCGTGTTTTGCCTGAGTGCAGAAAACCGACTCGTTCTCTCTGTTTCTGTCTTAACAGCCACACTTGAGTGCTTTTGTGGTTAGGTAGATGTTTTGGTTCCCCCACTACCCAAAGATATTTATTTGGGTTTTGCTTGTTTGTTCCAAAGCCATTTCACTGAGCACTTACTGGTGGCGACATCCCACAGGAGGCAATTACAGTCCATTCTATTTCACAATTACTGCGATCAGCCGTGTAGGATGGCACAGCTCTAGGAACAGCTGGGACAAATAAATCAAAGCTTTGAGAGCAGAGCAGGTGGAAGCGTGCTGTGAAAGGAGCTGCGCCGTACCGTCTACCACAGATTGGGGTTTTCCTGTGCTGAGTATTGCACAGGTGGAGGCATCACTCAGAGCCAAAGAGGTGTGAAATATGCAAGTCAGGAGATTTCTCCAGTGTTGGTTAATGGAGGGGCGTTGTTTTCCACATGGTGTCACACTATTGAATGAAACAGTTGCTTACCTGTAATCACATTCATTTCACTCATCATTTATAGCATTAAATCCAAGATGTAAGCGGCAAATGGTGGTTTTAAAGGATGAGACCTGCTTTCCTTTGCTGAAAAATTCTCTTTTCAAAGCTTTTTAAAATCAGTGTCTGTGCCAGTGTTACCCTCTTCTTTTAGAAGAACATTTCACATATCTCACATGCAAGTTTTGGCAATCAGTGTTGTGTTTATCTCGCTGGAGATTAATACCCATCTACACTTAATTTCTTGTGTCTTGGAGGGATCGGTTAGCTGGTGGATATCCAAGGAGGTAAATGCATCCAAAAAGCCTTCAAGACAGATTCAAATTCAACTCTTTAAACCACCTTGGGAGCCAGTTTAACTGGCATAGTTGTAACTGAACTGCTAATCTGAAGAAGTCATGCTTCCTCTGTTGTATTTTGGCACTTTCCAAACAGCCTTAGGTGCATCACCACCGCCGTCTTGACTGGACTAAAGCCAACCCTGATTCGCAGGGAAAACACTGATTGCAATTAGATTTGTGACACAGACTCTTGTGTAAATGGAAATCCATTAAATCTTATCTTGGTTTCATCAGGATATGAGACACTTGAAGTGACAAGTGTGAATGGGGCCCTCTATGGAATAAGCCTCTATCATACCTCCACTTATCAGACGACCATAATTAGTCACAGTGACTGATCGCAAGAAGCAAGTGTGGATTGTTTTCAGATAGGAGCATACTTTTTTCTGTTAATGTGGAATTGTCATTTTTCCATTTTGTTAATGTGGGGCATTTAAACCATTAAAAGCAAGTAAAGACCCTGTTACATGTCCACATATTTTGTATGCTACAAGACACATTATGAGGCAAATGATGAACCAATGTCATGGCTGAACTGAAGTGTACCAATGACAGTCTCAAGGACGAGGACTCAGACTTTGGGTTTGTTACGTGACAAACCTGTGGAGCCAGTCCCGTCAGCTTGCAGGGTGGACCTTTCTACAATGCTGCAGCAAAATAAGGAGAAACGCAGTGTAGCTATGTATTGAATTTTGCAAGTTAAGTTTCCAACACATTCTCACTGCGACCTCGTCACATATGGAGGTATGGTCATGGACTTTCCACATCCAGATAAGATGTGAAAGGTACCCTGGGTGTTTTGGTTGTTGACATTCTGGGACACCGTGTCAAGTTCTGCCTGTTACATGCATTGTCTTCTTTCAAAATACACTACCGCATTCACAGGAAATAGACAGTTTGCATACAGTTTCTTTCAAAATAAACACACTACATTGGCACAACACCTCAAATTATGTCTTTTTTCTTCAACAACAAACATGGTTGGGAAAAAAGAACAGGATTCGGCTTCAGAATCTCACAGGATGCAAATACTGCTCTCCCGAGCGAAAGTCAGTCTTGTTGCACCCAACTCGGACTTTCACCGCTTTAATTTTGTTTTCATTCTGCCGTGTTTCCCCCTAACGCCGCTGGGCACCGTCGAACTATAACAGCAACCAGCTGCATATCATGCCAGCGTTGGAAACCAGCTTTTTCGGTGGTCTGCCGCCGCAAGTCACTACCCAAGCACCAGATTTCAACGACTTTGGAGTGAGACCATGTTGAAGTTTCACATGCCAGTCCAGAGCAAGACATTAGCAATATGTGACTTGTTGATTTATAACAGACTAAAGCCAAAGGCTCAGGCTATGTATTACTTACAAGCAGAGATTTGTGTCTTGCTGCAGACGAGTGACTAAGGGTCTGGGGTTAATTTGCATATGTACAGACACCAAATACTAAGTTAAGCACAAGTGTTGAGTCACATCTTAGTTATTTTGAGGCATGAAGGGATGCTTTATATGAGAACATTTTTTTAAACATGTAATTTTGATGACTAAATATGAGTTTGGGTGGGGTTAATTACTGCCTAGTGATTAACTCTAACATTAGTAAAAAACAGTTGTCTACTTCCTCTTAATTCTTTCGTAATGCGGAGGAGATTAACAAGCACAAACTTGGTGACAAACCGATGCCTTTCAGAGTTGGCACACTGAGGCAGAAATGCATTAAAAGAATAAAGATACAGTAACGTTAAACTTCAAGAGACATTTCCGTAGTGTGAGTGTGTGAACCACTTCACCTTCAGTTTTAATCGAAAGGTTAAAAGAAACGACTTCATAAAACAACCTGGGCAGTGAGACCACGTTAATCTTTGCCAGGGGAATATTTGTGGAGCGTTTAAACTGTGGATCCAGAAAGCTCAAATTTAACACCCTTTAATTTAGTACCAAGCTCTCCGCACTCTAAAAAATGACTTATTTTAACTTATTTTTTGAGATTGTTTAGGTGTGGATGTGAGCGGGAATGGTTCTCTGGCTCTATGTGCCTTGTGATAGTCCGGTGACATGTCCACGGTGTACCCCACCACAACATCTGGATAAATATAAAGTTGGTTCAGCTTTAATAAGCTCTTCAAGGTCAAAGCAAATCATGCTGGTTGTACTGAACTAAAGGGTTTTGTTGTGGAAAGCCACTAGTTTACTATTATGTTGGAGAGTGGGTATGTTTCTCTGGAAACCTTGGTCAGTAGTACTACTTAATCACTGATGTCATTCATATATGTCAACAAGCGTGGGTTTCCTGGCAGCAATGCTTAGGGGATGACCTCCATTGCCCACATAAGTGCTTTGAGATGCTCCTTCTCGAGGTTTCCTTCTCCCTCCTTTCCATTAGTGCTTAACCGCTCGCTACGCTAACCTCATGTGCATTATCCACATGGGAGTTGTGGGCTTGGATGAATGGATGGAGGAGCAAGTCCCTTGAAAAACGATGATATACTAGTGACATGTAATGGAAACGCCCATCCACATGTCCTGTGTGCACCATCTCTGCCAAAAATAGTGAGCAATCAAATATTTAGTTTCAGGCTTACTACTGGAATATCTTTTGCACACGCTCCCGGTATCCGCTTCATTTTATTCGGTACACTTCCCCATTTATGCAAACAGCTCACTCCTGTGGACAATGAGTTACTCATGAATAAAACATAAATATAAAGAATGCAGACAGGGTTGAGAGCTTCAGTTATCGTCCGACTGAACGTTAGATTAGGCTAGATGCAGCTTTGAATACAGGATAAGGTTTTAAACATTGTGGTGTCTGGAGATCGCAGTGTGGTGGGGGTTTTATTTTTTTTGTTCTTGTTGTTTTCTCCAAATAAGAAATCAAATCATCAGCATGCTGATGAGAGAGGTCAGATGAGCTTCTTAAAATTGACAGCTGATTTTGCCAACTTGAGTTCCTCCTGCAGATCACTGTAATTGTCAGAAAAAATAAAATGTTACTGTCAGCACCTCTTGAAGTTGGCCAACTCCCTTGTGAGCTGTGTATGTCTAGAAATGTGTTAATTACTAGTTGTTTTCAAAAGTTTCTCACCCTGGGGAGGTTGCATGGTTAACCACACCTGTCATCACAAAGCCTGTAAATATGGGTGTAAAATATTGTACTTTTAAATAAATCTGTGGTTTGGAATCAGTATGCACATGTTGCCCTTCTCATTAATGTTCGTTCTCAATAACATACCCTTTACATATGATTTGTGCACAACTGCTCATACTATAAAAAGAAATCTTAAAATACATAAAAGGTATATTTGAGATGCTGTAAGATAACATCTACTTTATTGTCCCCAGAGGAAAACTTTGCTCGGGCAAAAGTGCTACAGCCAACTGCAATCTACTTGATGCAATACATAGTCAACACGACGGCACAGAGGTTCAACATAAAGGCTGTAATAGATAATTATAAATGCATTTATACAGCACAAAGTGCTTCACAAGACTATAAACACAGTTAAATGAAGCTAGAGTATAAACAATGAGGTATCTGCAAGTGGTTGAGTGGTAAAACAAAGTGATTAAAATGAATAAATGTACATAAATGTGTCTAAATATGTACATGCATCCACACAAATAGGCTCGTACATAAATAAATCCATATACACACATGCTTTGCTTAATCACAAAACACACACACACACACACACACACACACACACACATCAGGTTTGAGCCGATTACTTGGATGAAATGAGAAACAAGTCTCACAGATAATAAGTATTACTTCTGATCATTCCAAATAAATTCCAGACTTAAAATAACAACGTCTGATTAGGCCCAACCCACTTTGAAAATATTTTTTTAAAAGTGGATACAGATGTAGACGATCATATCTCAACAGGAAGTGCATTCCAGAGTTTGGGGGCCCTGACAGCAGAAGCCTGACCCCCTCAAAATTTGTCCTGGGACCAGCAAGAAGTCGCTGACTATATGATGTCAGGGCATGTTCAGGTTCATAGGGTGTTAAGAGATCCATTATATACGCAGGAGCTAGTCCAAGTCATGCTTTGAAGGTGATTAATAAAATTTAAAAGCTAATTCTTAAATGGAGAGGAAGCCAGTGCAAAATGCTACAACGTGTAATGTGCTGCCTACATACATACAATCAAAATAAAAACAGACAATGCATAAAGTATCACACATGCCTGGAGTAAGATATAAATCCATAGGCACTGTCGAAATGAGAAGTCATGAAAACCACTATACATTATCCGTAAAACAAAGTGCAAAGTGCTTACTTGCCAGCTGAATGCATGAGCATGGATTGACCAGCATCAGGACTGTAGTCACTGGTATTTAACGTGAAGGGGGACCATTTTAAATCGATTTCTGTGGACCAACCCTTCCAGGGGGTCTGTCCCAGGAGAAATTATAGAAACTTAGTAGCTAAGCTGAGCATTTTAAAGCATTTTGAAACAAAAATATTAGATCGGGGGTTTTCAAAGTTTTGATGACTAAGTGCCTTTTTAGGGAGACAGCATGTAGTTGAGGGTCGCACAGGAAAATGCAAACAGGGACTTTTTTTATGACATTTTTAATGACTTTTTAAAATGACATTCTTTCTGACATTTTTATGCCTTTTTAATTTCAATTAAACACTAACACTATAACACTAACACTATAACAACTGACAGTGATATAGCCTACATAACACTCATATTTCATTCTAGTTTTAGACTTCTTGATCCATCTGAAACCAATGAAAATAGCAAGTACAGTACATCGATTTACCTGCCTATAGCAGTCTAAATGTGCGAGATGGCTGGCATAATTTATTCCACTTGCTCTGGGACTGTCCAGCTGTTCATACACTCTGGTTAGAAGTGATATCTCTTATGTCGGAGTTATCTGATGTCAGTTTCCCAGTGTGTGTGTGTGAAAGTATGCTCGCTGGGCCTGAAGCCTGCCTGTTAAAAGACTTCTATAAGGGGCTGGAGGACCACTGAGACACTGTCTGTACACTTTTAACAGTAGCCCCAGTTTAAAAAGCTTGTATACAATGAAGGTATGAGAGCCAATGTATATTACTTTTTTGTAACCTTTATTTAATCAAGCAAGTTATTAAGAACAAATTCTTATTTACAATGGCGGCCTGGCAAAAGGCAAGAGCCTCTTGCTACGTGAACGTCACCCTTGCATCCTCCCCACATCCCCTTTTTTTTGGATTACTGTTTGCTTTGTTTCTGCAGAGCTGCAATACACTGTAACACTAGAACTGGTAGTAATAATAACATAGGATTATGATTCATGCACTAATGATTATTTCAGGTGGTGGTGCGTGGTTGCCTTTGTAGCACAGCAATTATTTTTCTTTAACGTCTTTAACAATGTATTGGGGGTTATGTGTCACCCTATATATGTATTATAATTACTGCCTGGACCAGCTTCCTTGTTGAGTCGTGTTACAGATGTTGGTAAGAGGGAAAGTGAAATGGTTTTGTTTCCTGGGTCAGTAACATGTACCTGAAGGCAGTAGTTTGTATTCAGGAAACAGAATGTGAGACCGGTCCTTCTGAATTCTGTGTGCATGTCGTCTCATAGACACTGTGAAGGGACGAGAGCTCTTTGTTTCCCATCACTTTTATTGCAGTCCTTACCATGTTTGCCGATGTAGCAGGAGGAATCAGCAGTTGCTGGGTGGTTGTGGGGGGCAGGGAGACCCAGGTTGCTGGACTTCGTGCATGCCTGTCTGGCTCCATCATGCTCATGTGAACAGCAGGCGCTCCACAGGATGTGTCATGTCATTATTCACCACCAGGGGCCAATGAACGCAGAGCAGCAGCAGAATGCTTTCTAAACAGTGTTTTCCCCTGTGCGAGGGAAGACCTGTGTTTGTGTGTGTGTGTGTGTGTGTGTGTGTGTGTGTGTGTGTGTGTGTGTGTGTGTGTCCATAACGTCTTTGTGCATTAGCCTGTGTACATGAGAGAGAGTGGGAGTGAGTGGGAGTGTGAAGGTGAGCAAATGAGCGAGCAAAAGAGAATTTCTGTGTATGCGAGCGCTCAACATTCCTCCGAGGTATTTTTAGCATTGTTTTTCAACATCTTCAGCAGAGACTGTTTTCCGGTCTGAGCGTGGTACGGGTCTCTCATGCATTTCTCAGTCATATACCCCGCTTTGGAGATACACACACACACACACACGTGAAATACTCTCACACAAACACACACACATGAAAGCATTCCATTGCTTTTGCTTTAATGGCTAACCTTCGCAGGGCTCCGATTGTCCCGAGCAATAAATCATTTTCACTTGCCACATCTGAAATATTTATTCCATGTTAATCAAGCATTGCTTCCTAAATACACACACATGCAGAGACACACACACTTAGCATTGTGTGTGAGAGAGTGGGACCCTGCATGCCTGTGTGGGAAACCTTGTAACCATTTACTAATGATGCCGTGATGCCACTACCTCTCATTTCTTTGAACATAGCACTCACAATTGCTAATGCATGACCAATAGGAAAAAAAATCTGCCGTGCCATGATTTTTCTTTCCTCTGCTGGGGCTGTGAAGTGGTTTGTTTTTATTGAATTTAAATGATAATTTCTTTTTAAGTAAAGTGACACTGTGAAAAAATGCAAAGTCATTTAAAACATTAATTATGCTAGTGCCTCTGTGCAGCCGCATTAAAGCTGTGGTTAGTAACTTTTATATTTAAAAAAAATACTTTTCATATTTGCTGAAACTGTCTTTATTGCCTTTAAGCACTTCTAACAGCCCTACCACCAGTGAATGTAAAGAACCAATCAGAGCTGACGGCTCTCTAAAGCCCAGTTAAGACCAAAGATACGCAATGAGACGAGTTGAAACAGGCAACTATAGCTATGTCGTTCTGCAACAGTATAAAAACCTGCCGGTTCACACCAATGCAACTAGATGAGAAGGTGGATCACCTTTAGGCAACAACTCTCTGTACTTCTGTTCTGTTTTTCAGCTTTTCAGGTTTATTTTGTGGCTGAATATAATTTGTAGCTTCTTGATATATGAATGAGGACAGTGATAGTGAGATACTGGCTACAGCTGCAGCCAGTTTACAGCTGAAAAACAGAAATGAAGTGAGCGTCAGATGGACTGTATTCATAATCAATACGCCACATTACTATAAGTAAGCAGCGCCAATTAATCAGTCAGTTAGAATGTGTGTGTGAGGGAGCATAAGCATATACAGCGAGCAGCAGCAGCGAGCAGCAGCAGCGACCCACCGTCCGACACCGGCACACTGTCAGGACAGAAACAGAGGGCTTAGCGAGGACAGAGCACCTGCGGCAGCAAGCAACCATGCCGTCTGTAGTCATTTTGTCTTGACCAGTCAACTTGACCAGACTTACTCTAAAGTCATTGAAATTCAAAGCTTGGGCAGGGAATGGCGGCGCAAGACACTGAAGAAAAAAGCCGCCATTTAACGCCATCTCCATTCTCACTGAGGCCTGAGTGAGAATGTGTTGGGCTAGTCGACTTCACCACAAGCCGACTGATGACGTGCTTTACATTCTAAAACCAGCCGCCGCCGGTTTGATCAACAGAGTTGCAGGTGACACCATCACATGGCTTGAGTCGAACTCAGGCCGGCCAGTTCACACCACTGCAGCTGTTCTCTGCAACGTTCTAAACTGGTTTCGTCTCACTGAGAATCTTTGGTATGAAATGGGCTTTCCGCAGCTGTCAGTCAATTCGATTGCTCCGTGAACTGCAATCAAACTGTCAAACTCTGCAGTGCTGATCAAATATGAACCAAGATTCTGTTACTGTTGCCTGTTTCTTGCTTGAAACATATTTTAGTGCACTGTTTAGCTGTAAAATGAGAAAGGTGGTCCATCTGATAGAAGGTGCTTGGTGGTACTTGACTGTTACCAACATGGTGGCCAGGTCTCTATATACTGCTACTCCCTGATAAAGATATCCTTTATTTTGCTGGCCTAAAATTAGTCAAATTCATTTTTTTATGTTGTTATTTAATGTAAAAGTCCTGGAGTTGATATCAATAATACCTACCAAAAGTTTTTAACTAGGCTCTGACATATATTAATAATCAGTCAGCTGATTTAAATGTTGAAGTGACTCAGTGATGAATCACCCTCATGCATGAATCACACATCATATATCGTCACCCTATTAAAATAATGGCCTAAGTCATATTTTCAAGTTTTTGGGAAAACACAAAAAACGTATTCAAATTCAGTCACCCTCTTGACATAGGCCATTGTCCTATAGGGGCATATAGAGCATGATCCTTTTAACTAGGGATTTTGGGGATTTTACCAGAGATGGCCAGCATTATCAAGAGATGACTTAGGCCAAAAACTCATTTTCGTCAAAAAATGACTTAGGCCATTATTTTAATAGGGTGACGATATGGAAAAAGATACAGAGAAAATAGAATTGCATGGCAAATATTGAATATTGTAGAGACCCTCACATCATGTTTTCAGGGGAGGTCATGTCTTATTAACAGAAGCTCCCCCTGGCTCCCCTGGAGTTCACACCATGGCTCCAGTAGTCAGAGATTGGAAAAGCAAAACCTGAATTAAACATCTGATTTCAAATGCCTCACTGCTCTTTCCTAGAATCGAAATATATTCTAACCCTTCTCTGTATTTGCCCACCTCGTTTCCCAGATCCCAGTTATGACGGGAGCCTTCATGGACTCCTCGCCCAACGATGACTACAGCGGCGAGCACTCCCTCTTTAACTCCTCGGCCAGCGTCCATGCCGCTGCCTCTGCCGCCTCGGTACACGGCCAACAGGATGAGCAGCAGTCCATGTCCAGCGATGCCATCTGGCTCTGGATCGCCATCATTGCCACCATAGGAAACATTGTGGTGGTTGGCGTCGTCTACGCCTGCACTTTCTGATGAACATATGCTGACAAAGACAAACACACACACACACACACACACACACACACACACACACACACACACACACACACACACATCCTGCTTTTTCCGGATATCTGGACCCCTGAGCGAGGCCACGCTTTGTAGACAGACACTCTCTCTCTCTCTCTATGTCTCTCTCTGTCTTCCTCTGTCCCCCTTGCACTTGGCTTTTGGATCAGATTGAGTCCCTGAGGGTGTGGAAGTTGTGATACTAGACAATGACATATAGACTCCTCTATTTCTTCATCAAGGAGAGGACTGGGACTTGGCTGCAATTGTCGGCATGGAGCATTTTTGGATGCTACAACTGTTAGTTTGAAAAAAAGCTTTTGTGTTCGACAGCTCTTTAGTTAAAAACAGAAACATCAGACCTGCGCTCTCAACCAAGAATCAAAGGAACATTGTTGGGTTTTTTTTTTCCCTGCTTAAGTTTGTTTCCGTGTTTCTCCTCAGACAACATCCTCACTTATAATGCAGAGACGAGAATGGAGATTAAATGGGGCTTAAGATCCAGGTTGATCCGGGCCATCTTAAACATCCACCAGATAGTTTCTTAGCAATTTAGAGCAGTGCTGTTTAATTATGCGGCTGAACAGAGATGGTGAATGTTAAAACATTTAGAAAGTGCTGGGATTATTTTCATGCCAGGCAGCCCTGAGGCCCAAAACACTGGAGCTCATTTAAGGACTAATTTGTGGATGAAACGTCGTGTATATAGTATCTAAACAATTTTACTGACAGGAAACAAAGAACAGACACATTTAAAATCTCATAAGAATGGTTTCCGCAGTGCTAACTGAATCATACACAGTGAACGATGACTGTATGATTAGATGAGTAGAGTAAAACTAAGTCAACCCTTTGAAATGAATGATCCTGTTGTCAAATACCTACAGCAATATTCACCAGGGGTTATTAGAAATCTAATTGTATTGTCATGGTCTGTTCAGGCATGTTTAGATATTATCTACAGATGTCAACAAATACAATTAAAAGCACAAATTGAATCGCAAGATGACGTAGCCTACTTTGCTTACTGCACCTAATTATTTTGCACTTCTTTTTTGTCTTAAAGGAACAGGGTGTAAGACGTAGGGGGGTTAGCATTGCAGATCGCAACGACTGGAAATTTCTCCTGGTTGGAATTCTTTCAGTGTTCAGGAGGTTTTTACCAGGAGCCGAATTATCCACAGAAGTCTCCTGGTACTTGACTGTACCAGGAGAGAGGTGATTAAAAACAGTAAAAACTCTAAATAAAGCAGCTTCATGTTACAAACCAGTGCTTCTCCTGCGCTGTTCAGCACGTCATAAATGGTCCACTCGCCCAGCATTGCTAATGTATGCTCACCTATTTTCTCTGATAACTTAATGTGTGCTCACTTATTTATGATCCAGGAGGATTTTACCATGAGCCAGATTTTCCACAGAGATCACCTCATCTCCAAAACAGACCACGGGTCTCATTTCTAAACATTGCGTATGCACAAAATGAGGCCTGAAAAAGGCGTACGCCACTTCCAACACAAAAGTTGTGATGAATAAAAACTCAATAAAAGCCTGATTATGGGAATTGTTAAATATTTTTGCTGCATACTATTTTTGGCTTTTGTCCATATGTACATTTTAAGTGTGGATCCTACGCATTGTTTTGTAAATGGGACGTCAGGCCGAGGGAGGCTCAGGTGAAGTTTTAGAGTCCACTTGCGGAGATCCCAGGGGAGAGGGGGTAGCAACACAACTCCACCTAATGGAGGCTTACCGCGCTCACGTGTGTGCACTCGCGCACGAGACCAGCGAAAACACGTGAACACACAAGCGCGCACATTTCAGAGAAATAGTTAGAGCTGCAAGCTACAATGAGGCTAAAAACAGAGTGCAAATGACATTTTTCCAAACAGCTTTTCATATCAGGGCGTCAGGACACTTGGACCACCACAGGCGAGCGGTGTGGAGATATTTTGTGGTTTCAATTATGTGTTTTTGGACGTCTGAATCTGGGGCACCGTAAGCCTCCATTAGGTGGAGTTGTGTTGCTACCCCCTCTCCCCTTGGATCTCCATAAGTGTTGTGAGGACTCTAAAACTTCACCTGAGCCTCCCTCGGCATATGGGTGAGTAGATAATGGCTGAAATTTTTTGGGTGCACTATCCCTTTAAGAGTCTCTTAAGTTGTCAGAGTCTCTTCCTTTCCAAAACAAACACATCAGGGATCTGATTTATAAAACCATACTAAAACCATACTAAAAATGTATGTATGGACAAAAGCCAAAAATGGTGTGCGCCAAAAAACATCCAACAATTTCTACAATCAGGCTTCCACCTCACCATCTGTGTCGCTGATTTTCAGCCTCCAAAATGTTTGTAAGCATGGGTCAAAGTAGCTCCCATCAAGTCTATTTCTAGAGATCACAACTTTTGTGTGGGAAGTGGCGTACACCTGTTTCAGGCCCTGTTTTGTGCGTTCACAATGTTTATACTGTAAATGAGACCTCAGATGATCAAAAGCAGATTCATGCTAAAATATATATATATATATATATATATATATTTTTTTTTTTTTTTTTTTTTTTTTTTTCTGATGCTCTTGTCACACAGGGGCTGCTAACTACAGTGGCCAACATGAAAACACGAACATGCCACCACCTATCCAGAGCTAGTGTTTGATTTGTCTGTTCTGCGCCACTGCAGAAACATGATGATCTCCATAGATGGGGACCCACTACCTGTGTAAATATGAATGGCTCATTCTAAGGTAACGAAAACAGGAATCATATTTTTAGGTGATTACACACCAAAGAAAGCATACTTAATATATTCCATTTCTGCAAATATATCCTCACTAACTCCTACACACTGGACCTTTAAAGTACAGCTTGTATTTCTTGTCAACAGGACAGAGCAGCTGTGGAAAACTGGTAAATGTATGTGTTTTAAAAGTGATTTAACACCGACCAGATCTGTGGTGAACTTTGTGGTAACTGTATACTAACGCGAGGAGGGAAAGGATGCCTCAGTTCGAAATGAAATGTTGTCAAGCTGTCCCTCTAAATTCGTCACTGTTCAGTAAATTAGCTTTTGTGTCACTGTGGAATCTGGAGGCAGCAGTCTCCATGGCAACTAATCCTCGTCCTAATTGGGGAACAACAGCTGTATTCTGAGAGTCGAGCATTAACCTGCAGCCACTGATGCCATTTATGCTTTTTATTCGGAGCATTTAATAACCGCTGGCACACAAAGACCGTCACAGGAAGCATTGCACTGAGTTTAAACAAATGTAACATCTGGTGACCTTGATTTTTTAACTTACTTGTGCATTGCTTTACACTGTTTTATTTCCATTTCTTAAGACAGAAAGCTACTATAGGAGAAATGTTAGAAATTTTGTTTTTCTGAATGTCACTTTAAAGTCAGTGAGTAGTTTTATTCTTTATTGACAAACTGACTGATCTATATATTTAGACAGAGAGAGAAATAGAAAGAGAGTACTCCTTTTTTCAGTAAACTTATATATTTTTTCTGGGATTTTGGGGATAATGTCAACATGCTTTCGGTTAAAAGATACAAACCTGTCTTGTAAACACCATACTGTACATGTTCAGATGTTCATACACTGCGAATTACAATACTAGCTGTATCAACTGTACCGATGTGAGGAGAAATTCAGACACTGTCATTATACTTCTACAATGTTCAAAGAAGGACTTTTCAAGCCTGTTATTTTTAATAAATGGTTGATGTAGAAATACTGTATTTAGACATGTTGTAAACCACATACACAATGCTCCTTTTGTAAAGACATATGCTACTATTAAAATTTCTGTATTAATGCATTTTGTTTTTCCTCTGTTGAAAAATAAGAAATAATTCATCTGGAAGTTCAATGTCAAGTGCAGAATGATTCACTCACAGGAAACATCGCTGGCTAAATGCAAACTCTCAGCTGCCTGCGCACAGCGTGATCATGCGAGAAGGTGTTTTATCTCCATCTTTTCTCCGCCTCAATCACCTGGCGTTGTTCCTGACGAAGCCAACCCGCGCTGACAGACATCACCAGTCGCTGCTGAGCCATCAGGTGAGATTGATGCTAAGCTTAGATGGCGCCATCTGTCATTTTGACACAGGCACAGGTTGTTTAGACACCAGCTGGATTCACTCCTCTGTGGACCCCTGCGCCCCGCCATCTCTCTCTGCCTTCACACTGGTTTTGCTGAACCAACAGACTGTGCAGGAAGTTACAAAAACATACAATGTGAAAACAATGCTCTGGCCTACATAAAGAAAGGCAAGATATTTACCAAAAAAAAAGAAATGCTTTAAAGTTTTTCTGCCTGCAGCTGATATCTTTATTGAAATCCCAAGAGCTGCAATTAATTTTATTTTACAAAGTGAGCAAACTTTTTACTGCAACAACAAGACTAAAGTCTAAAGCCATGCTAGCTGTTCCATGAGGCTTTATGAAAGCATATGCTCCCAGGGTTCTATGTTTCCCAGCTCAAAATCCTTTATGACTCATTAAGTAGACCCTTCAAAGAGTTTTATGCTTTCAGCAATGTTTTTGCCCTGGGTCAACTGGTCACGGTATGTTTTCCAAAGGCAATATGTTGTATTCACCCACCTACAGCTTATAGCCTACATATGTTACACTCTTTGAAACATTTTCCCTCAAATTTGTGGTCAAGATTGTTTTCTTGACATCTCCACATTTTTACCTTTCAGTCTCAATATGAAATGTCATCTTCCCTTCAGTTTTTTGCCATTTTGAACTGCAAGACAGCCATTACCAATCTCTTGCAATCTCAGTCTATACCAAGAGATTTATAGAACCCTGAGAACATAATGATGAGCCCAGCCTACTTAAAGGAATACTTCACCTGCAAACCCACCATTTATTTTTCAGCTATGCACCATGTGTTACCTTGAATTCATGAAGAAAACTTAATTTTTCCCACCTCTCCAAGGGGAACGAAGAATCCCATTAATTATTCATTAATTGAAGTCATTGGCGTCCACTTTAAACAACAGCAAATCAATATCAAAACATCTGTTTACAAACTTGTGCAATAAAATCCAGGTCTCATTATCCAGTTGTATGTACAGTACAACCCAAACATATAGAATATTTTTACTTAAACAAAAACACTTCTCACTCTGACCTCGTCACATATTGATGTTTGGTCATGGACTTTCCACGTCCAGATACGAGGTGAAAGGTACCCTGGGTGCGTTAGTTGTTGACAATCTAGGACACCATGTCAAGTTTTCCCTGTTGCATTGTCTTCTTTCAAATACATTTCTGTTTTCACAGGAAATTCACAGTTTACATACAGTCTCTTTCAAAATAAACACACGTCGGTACAACATCGTGAATTATTGTTTTTTTTTCCTTCAACAACACACACATGTGGTTGGGGTTAGGCAACAAAAGCATGTGGTTGGGTTTAGGAAAAAAGAACAGTGTTTGGATTTCTAATCTTACGGGACGCGAACACAGCTCTCCCAGGTGAAGGTTGGTCCAAGGTTGTTGGATCCGTCTGTCATTTTTTTCCTGAAATTCAAGGCAACGCGCAATGAGTAGACTAACTGATACACAATGGTCATTTTGTGGGTGAAGTATTCTTTTAAGTGCTATCATACTATGATGACAATCATGCTAACAAAACTACATTTAACCTGTTCACCATCTTAGTTTAGCATGTTAGCATGCTAACACTAGGTAAGTAGCATCAAACACAAAGTACAGCTGAGGTTGATGGGAATGTCATAATCGCAGGTATGTGGTCATATTTTAACTTGATGGTGGCACCAGATAAAAAGGCAGGTGGCAGTTTGTAACACTGCCAGTCACAGCGTAGGGTAGTTGGGAGAGGTGGATGGATCCAACCAACCCTGGACTTTCACCTAGGAGCTGACTGTTCACTCTCCATGTGAATGTTGAAGCCAAACCATGATGTTTTGTACTAATCCAAACCATATATTTGTGTTGCACAAGGAAATAAACATGGATGTAGTAAAGGGTTTTACCGAGACATGCATGTAACAAACGTAAATTGACATGGCTTCCTGGAACGTCAACAACAGACACAGGAGGATACGCATCATATGCATACATGAAAGTCCACGAACAAAGACGCAATATTTAAGGAACTGGGATGAGAACGCCTTGGGTAATCCATGTGGTAGATGTCAGATGTAGGGAAAAATAAGTCCGCACACCAGGCAGCTCCCATTTAGAAAGATTATAATGCAGAGTGACATTTAGAGCCCACAGCTCTTCCTCAGACTTCTGATGAATGACAGAAGGTCACCATCTTAAATAGCCATAGTGCCTGAGCCAGTCATGTGACATGCCGCACCTGTTGCCCATGTTCATAATAAAAATAAACCAGGAAAATATATATACATAGCTGTGTTCAGATGTTTCACAGAATGGATTTTGTCCTGCTGGTGGCAAAAGAGATAAAGTCAGGGGGTCATCAGAGTCAATTGATGCCATTCACTGGGGACCATGGCTAGGATCTGAGCCAAATTTGATGGCAATCCATTCAACAGTTTTTGAGACATTTCACCAAAAACTAAAAGTGTCAAACTGGTGGGAGGAAGGGGAAGAGTCAGGGGATTATTGGGAACTCTGGGGACCAGTAATGTTATTGCAGTCGCTCAGTAGTTCTTGAAATACTTTAGTCTGGACCAAAGTGGTGGACTGTACAGCCAACAGTCTGACCGACCAACTGGAGCGTTGCCATCATTGGAGTCATGAGGCTAAAAATCCTCATTATACACAACCATGTAAGATTGTTTTGTCTACTATACAAAAAAGAAATGCTTCTTTACTTTTTATGGGTACAGTCGATACATTTGTCCTTATAGTTTGAGATCTACTGCTAGCCAACATTAATGTTACCGGATGAATGATTAAGTAATATAACCTTTCTATCGTGACTTTACACCCACACCTGAAATCCACAGCATCACAAGTGCCTCTTTTACTGTAACAGTCATATCCAGGATGGCTTACTCCCAGAAGTTAGTGGTTGCAAATCCCTTTCACCCTGGGGAGAAGTGTTGTCAAAAACATTTAGAGATCACATTCATAATTCCATGAAAGGGTACCTACTGCTCAACCTTTACGCCGCCTTACAGACTGAATCAGCCCTTCCGACACTGAAAAGGCAGCTTGGTTTCATAACACGTGGATCAGCTCCCTTCAAATTCGCCACGGGCCTTTCTGATCCCCCTCAGCAGAGGAGATAGAGCTGGAAGTAAAGTCGGCTGCACACGATCTTTGAACAACCTTCACATTGCTTCCTCTGCTTGTTGTGCCTCTCCTCTTTATCCGATCAAGCGACTCAATTGTGGGAAGAAAAAAAATAAAGTCCCAGGAGCCTCACAGCACCGCAGCTGCCGACTCCTAGAGAAGAGGAAGTCTCAAAAAAATCCCCCAGAAAGAGCAAGATGAAATGGATAACCATTGACCTTGGCTGAGCTAATCTATGCTAATGCATGGTAATTATTAGACTTTTCAGGTGAGAAATCCACAGTGGCTAAGACTTCATTTATATGGTCTGCGTGAGGTGAGACCGGCTTTACCTGTGAATAATAGATAATGTCATTAACTTAAAGCCAGGATGAGATTAATCGGTGTTAAAATATGAGGAAAGGAAAGGGAAGGGAAGGAGAGGAAAGCAAAGGGTGTGAGACAGGAAAAGGAAAGGAGAGGTTGTCTCTCTCCTCCTGTGTTGCCCTTAAGTCTCACAGGATGTAACACTTCAGTCCAACTCCTGTCCAGTCGAGAGTGACAGCCTGGTGATGAGGTGCCGGGTATGCTAATATATGCCAAGCCGCTTAGACACATCTTGTCAAACTGTCACTTCAGAGACACATGAGAACGTACAGTATGGGTCAATAATTATCCCATGCCGTAACAAAGCTATACATGACCATCTCTATAATGTGCCACATTAATAAGTCACATCACAGCAAATTGTTATTTGTGACGAAAGACTGCAGCTGTAAGAGAAGAGGCAGGAGAGGCTGTCTGCCACAGTGTGCAAGTGTCTGGGCTCACAGTATGTGGGGGTGTAAGGGAGTGAGTAATACTGGAGCTCCTCAGTTTCATCAGGAGCCTGCATGTACACTTATCCATCAATGAAGATAGAATCGTACAGGAATGGAAAAAGCACAAATACACAACAGTATTTGCTCTCCTTGTTTTTATTAGCTCCTACTTTACAGTAATTTGTTTTGGTGAAGGCTAATTAGAGTTAAAGTTTCATTTCTTTTAACCACTTATAAAGTCAACTCTGATTTCTGGGTTAACCCAGGTGGTCATGTTAATGGATAAAATGGTTCTCTAATGCATTTTATAAATTATTAATGTTTATTCGACAGTCAATTGTTAGGGCAGCTAATTATTGGTTAAAAAAATGTGAAATGTGCCTCCCTAATAGGAGATATCATAGATGCTGACTGTACACTAAAGGTAAACTTTGCCCACAGTCAGTATGTTTATATGACATTAGAGAAAATCGATTTATTGTGTTAGTCCGACTAAAACTGGACTTTTAAAACACATGTAAAGATGTTAGTCCAACTGAAATTGTACTAAATTCAAATTCTCAAAAGACAGACTGACACAGATAATGTAATTCAGAGTCAAATTACTCCTGCATGTATACAGTCAGTCGGACCCAAACTGGTGGAGGCGCTCTGCTCATGCTCCACAGTGCCCACTCCGGGTTTTGACCCGGAAGTCGAAGCAATAAAAGAAGAGGCCGGTAACAACATGGCAAAATCTACGTCCAGAGCCGTGCATTTATTTGACGGACAAAATCTACATAGTCTACCATGGTACCAGTTTGCTGCTAGCTGACCGTAGCTAACTCGTTCGTCAACTGTTTGGTCTGCGACGTAGTAAGTCAACCAGAAAAAGGTACAACACTACCAAGCTGAAAGGGGGCATATTGCCACCTATTGTAGCAGAGTCGGACATACTTCGGTCAATAACTTGATTTCCCTCTTGTGCTTGTGGGGCAAGGACAGGAATATGCTTAAATGGCCTAGTCAAGCTCTAAATGTAGCTCGACTTAACTGTGCATGTAAATTTACTGACTGTGACGACACAAAGCTGGTTGAAAATTGGCAATGTTTGCTTTTTTTATAAACACTTAAAAATGTTAATGATACAGTAAAGTTTTTCCCATTTTCAATGTGTCGGATTTAGGGGCATCTATTGGCAGAATCCGTGCGTGTGGAGTTGCATGTTCTCCCCATGTCAGTGTCGGTTTTCTCCAGATACTCCGGCTTCCTCCCACAGTCCAAAGACATGCAGGTTAATTGGTGACTCTAAATTGTCCGTAGGTGTGAATGTGAGTGTGAATGGTTGTCTGTCTGCCTGCCTACTGTCTTAGAAGTTGACAAACTGGACCCAACTCGTAAAAAGTTTTCTTTGTCGCCTTAGGCCTCAGAATGATTGTAGTTCTCTAACTTCTGCACTTCACCAGACGCATTAGGCCCATAACTTTATAATGATGTAACAAGCACTCAGGACTTGAAGACATGGGTTTGGTCATGCAGCAGGGACCTGAGGTCAGAAGTTTAATGGCTTTCCCCAGGTGAACGAGCTCATAACAGCAGATCTCAATGGAGGGAGGATAATGGAGATACATTAGTTTCCCTCAGGTTAATTAATTTGATTTTGTGACTCATAGGTTATTATCAGAATCAATAATGGGCTTTCGATCGCAGTGTTTCCTGCTCAAGGTCCCTTTACAGGACTAAGCGAGTGCTTGCTCCATCAGATCAACTGCCTCAACTCTACGACGTGTTTGTTAAAGTCTTATCAAAAGAGGCACTGATACGGCACAAGGTAACAGAGCATTACATGAATTGTGCTGTGTTTGCATCGTCTGTAATCGACTCTGACGTTGCAATGATGGATGATTTTGATGGTAACTGCTTGAGCGCACAAGCAGGATGGAGTTTTATCCTCTGCTCGGATGGCGACATGAGTAACTGACAGCTGTCATCACGCTAACAGAGATTTCACAGAGATTTCACCAGCTGGCACCGTGTGCCTCTTGAAAACATACAAGAGGGAAGAAAGGTTGGCGAGAAAATGATTTTAGGTGGGCTGCTACCATGGCAACAGCAGGCTGTAATAGATTTGGACAGCACCTTTGGCTTGTGGCAGCCATTTCCGGACCTTGATTTTGCTTGTTTCTGTCTCGGGTTGTCGTCGTTCCACCTTTTTTTCCCTCACACACAAATGCACCCTCTAATAATGCTCATTACAGATGCTTGTCAGTCCAGCTAATAACCTCTGATGAGGGGCTCACACAGCAGTGCGTACAGCTCTGACTAAGCAGAACGATTAAACAGGATGATAAGCCCTGTGAGCATCCTGCAAAAATTGATACAGAGAGTAGTTAACTGATGATGTGCATCCTCAGTAAGATTCAATTTGTTAATTTCCCTCCAAAACAGAGTCATAATTGAAAGCTGTCCCGCTGATTAAGTTAGTCTAGCTGTCGTTTTGTTGGGGCACAGGATGCAGGCAAAATGTTAAAGAAATCACATGTAATCCACTTCTGCATTAAGCTATCCTTTCTACCTCCAATCGCAAGGGATGGTAAACAGTGTGCCAAGTGTGACAGGGAACAGAGAGTCTTTAATGCAATCCCGGGGGCTCCACCACCCCCTGATGCTGCTGCAGTCTCAGGGAAAATGCTTCATTACTGTTACTCCATGATGGGAGCTCAGCATCACCCGTCATCCAAAAGGCAGGAGCCCCATACTTTTGATTTAGTATCGCTGGGTGTCTCACACACACACACACACACACACACACACACACACACACACACACACACACTATGAGACAGGAAGAGAGACAAAGTATCTCTCTCTGCCTGTCATCTCGTATAGAAAACATCCTTAGAAAGAGAAGGCAATTTATGAGGAAGCTGCCCTTTGAACAAGATGAATACAGCCCTGCCCACCTGTGCCCTGAGCCAAATCTCTAACATATTAAGCTTATTACTGTTATTTTCTTTTATATAACCCTCATTTTTTTGAGGAAGTTGACACAGAGCAGAGACACCGTGGCGGCTGTCCTGCCTTCGATTCAAGATACAGAGCACTGATGATGTAAGGCAGCAGGTTGCCGCTGCTCACTGTTTGAAAGCAGCTTAACGCTTACCATGTGCACTATAGTTTAGAGTGTTAGCATGCTAATATTTGCTGACTAGCACTAAACACAAAGTACAGCTAAAGCTGATGGGAAGGTTATTTCAATCAAGAGATGCCATAGATGTATAATAATGACTGGACCCTGAGATGGTGCCTACTCAGGCCAATGGAGCTGCTCATCTTACACATACTCCAAAGAAGTTTCTAGCTTGCAGGTTTAGGGGGGCGCGGGGAACCTCATTACACGGGTTGAACTGTAACACAAACTTTTTAAGTGGTTACACCAGGTTGATCCTTTTGTGCTTTGTGCCAGTTGACCACAATACTGCCAAACTGTGACCTGTGAAATTGCGCAGAGATTGGACGTGTTTCAGTGAAGTTCAGCGACAAATGCAGCTCAGTAAAAACACTCTATGTAGGTCACCGGATCCAACCAAATATCATCTTAATAATGTTCTTGTTGCCTTTCTTGCACAGTTTTGAACAATGTAACCAACTCCCAGCAAGTGTTAGCTATATATTTCCTTTTTCTAATCAGGTAAAAGCCTCATTGAGATTAAAAATCTCCTTTTCAAGAGTGTCCTGGTCAAGAGGGCAGCATAAAACATTGTTACAAGTTACCACAAGGACAAACAGACATAGACAACTGTCATACCCAACAAATTAATAAAAGCCACAATATGCTATTAACATGAAATACAAGGTCCAGGACCAGAACAAATGTGATATGAGTGCAATTTTAAGTTAATTAGGAACAGTCACATTGACTAAAAAGCTACAGCTATCACCTCTGCTTATTTCAGATCCCTCTGTAAATTATTCCAGGATGAAGGGCAGCATATTTAAAAGCTTTTGAAGAAGAAGAATAGATTTATATATAAAAAACCAACCAATGCGAGAGCCTGCGGACATACAAAGACGACCATTTAGCAGTGGCATACACAGTGGTGGTGTATACGATTGCAACAACCAGTAACAAAGCACAATCAATCTATCTATCTATCTATCTATCTATCTATCTATCTATCTATCTATCTATCTATCTATCTATCTATCTATCTATCTATCTATCTGTCACAGATGAAAAGAGAGGCATATGGATAAAAATTCATAATAGAAAAAGTCAAAGCTGACCATGTTTGCGTTTTGAGGTTTCCCGTCAACAGTTTTACTGATGTCTCTTAACAGTGGTGGTCTATGGGAAATTGCTTTTTTCAATACCACGAGTAGCCACTGGGAAAAATTGGAAGCAAGGCTGAGCTGCTTTCCTGGGGGCCTGACAGAAGTAAAGATGTTTAACACAGATTATAGGTGCACAGGTAACAGATGATATGTGATGATTAAGATTTGACCGAAAGACTTACAGTAGACTCTACAGGGAGATTTTGCAATAGAAGGCCGTCCGCCCTGAGCAGCAGCAAGATAAATTCCTTTGTCCAGACACAGGTGGTGGCTGGTGACTCCGCTGAGACTGATGAGGCTGATGAATCTGTCAAAATTAGGCAGTGATGGGGAGGTGGAGGGTGCGCACAACTGCAGCATGACGGTATTAAAGGCAGAAAGAGAATCATAAAAGACAGCAGCAAGATGACGGACTAACAATGAAGGTGTGTCACTGTGATATTTGACAAATGAGATCAGCTGATGGAACAGGCCCAGACGATGACAGCAAGAAACTGTCAATTAGCATGTGTGCAAACCGTGAATGACAGATGGTATGAGTTTTTTGCTAAAAACTTTATTAGTTTGCAGATATTTGGTCACAATCCAATGAAGTGGACAACTTAAATTTTGATCTAATAGCTGTACCAGATAAAAATCACCTTTATAAAAATCCCCAGTTACAATAAAATAGAAGATAATATTGAGGTATCACCCAAGTTACTACACATTTTCACTAGAGGAACATCATAATAAAACCAGAAAACCAGAAATGTCAACCTCATGGTGGCGTTACAGGAAAAGTCAGAGGATCCTCAAAGTCATTGAGATTCATTTTCTGTGAACCAGGAGTGTGTGCAAAAACATTTGTGCCAATCCATCTCCTAGATATTGAGATATTGCACTGGATACGTGAAAACCTTTGACCTGCTGGTTGCAGGGTTCATTTCATTAACAAAGCTATGACCAAAAATGTTTGCTAGCCACTTTTTTCCATGACTAAGACAAGACGTTGGTGAGCTAAAAATAGGTCTTTGAGATAATAAATATCATCAAACGCACATCTATTTTTTGTTGATGAGACAAGACTTAAATTGTTAGCTGTTAGCTACAGTTAGAGCAATGTCAGTAAGTAGTTGGTGCTAGGATGTTTTATTAGCCTGCAAAACACTCACACTGGAGCAGCTTTAGCCACTAGCGAGAGTTGTGAGCTTTAGATTTAAACTATGAAGGATAAATGTGGAACTAATGGGCAGGTTTCTCTAAAGATTAACAATAATTCTATAATAGCTGTCAAAATTAACACTGGCTGGTGGCATTAAAGAAAAGGACAAAGGACAACCAGAATCATTAAGATTTATTCTCAGGCACAGCGGATATCCGTGCCAAATTTCATGGCAATCCAACCGACAGCTGTTTAAACATTCAACTAATAAAAATGTCAACCTCATGTTGGTGGGACAGGGGAAAAAAGGGGATCACTTAAGTCAGCAGGATTCGTCCTCTAGCAATCATAAATGTCCGTACAAAATTTCATGCTTATCCTTCCAATATTATGTGGACTGGAAATACAACCAGCACAGCTGTTCTTGTGCTGCCGGCTACAAGGAAACAAGTCCCAGGCAAACTTCTTCAATCATTAATCACTGAGCAGAAATGATGTTCGATCTACAAGCAGATGTAAGTCTCAGAAAGTGCCAGAGGAGTCCCGGGAATAAGACGCCTGTCCCCCAGCAGACCGCTACAGCTCTGTCACTCCACCAAATATGATTGGATATCAGTATGCAGAACATGCAGCCTGTCACCATGGAGACTGACATGTATCACTACGGCAGCCTGATGCACCCATTGGCAGGCACAGTTGAGTCTCATTTACTCGGTTGCTGGCCAAAATTAAAGTGGAAACCTCTCCGGGGGCTAATGGAGGATCCAGGGAACAGAGAGCGAGACAAGTACACAGACAGTTAGACAGATGCTCTGGCTGACAGAAAATGACAGGATGATTGAGAAGAGCCAAAATGCAAGAGAATGGGGAGGAAAGTATCAGGATTAACAGTGGAAACCTCTGTCCATTTCTCTGTGTTGTGATGAATGGGTGACAGGTGTCCTCTCGGAGCGGAGCGGAGATTGATCGATGTTGATCTTTCTCATCTCCAGCTCACACTGAAACATTCGCAAGTGTGCCGGGCCGACTGTTTCCTGTTTTGGGGCCATGCTCATATCTACCATGTTATTTATGATTTATGACACCTGTAACCTCATTTCTGTGTGACTTAGAGCCAGATGTGTTTCAAGGCTCTTCTCAGATTTGAGTAGCACAGTGTAAAAATAATCTGTTACAAGTAAAGGTACTGCATTCAATTATAATAAATACAGAATAGAGGAAAAGAATAGACGTCCTTATTGTTGTTGTACCAGTACAATAAATTTAGAGCGATAAAGATAATTGTATGAATTAAAATTTAGTAAATATCTAACAGATAAAAATAATAAAATAAATAAAATTCAGTTAAAGGCCAGACAAAAAAGTAATAATAATAAAATAAATAAAATTCAGTTAAAGGCCAGACAAAAAAGTAAAAAATAATAAAATAAATAAAATTCAGTTAAAGGACAGACAAAAAAGTAAAAATAATAAAATAAATAAAATTCAGTTAAAAGCCAAAGTAAAAAGGTAAAAAATAATAAAATTAATAAAATTCAGTTGAAAGCCAAACTAAAAAGGTAGGTCCTGACTTTGCTTTTAAACAAGTGGCAACCCATAAAAATACCTTCATCACATCACCAATAAATGAGAATAAAATACATTATAATCAACAATAAGAGGCAAATGTTGTTATTGCACTTTATGTATGTAATGTCACCCAGACTGGAAATGAGAATTTGGACAGTTTATGAGGTGTGGAAGTTTAGAGTTCTGATGGCTCGGGGAAAGAAAGTGTTTGTAAGTCTGACAGTAATAAATAACCAAGAAAATTAACTGAGGCACTGTACTCAAGTACTGTTTTAAGGTTAGCACTTTCTGCTCCTTTATACTTCTACTCCATTAAAAGGCATATTATGAGGAACACATTGTACTTGAGTTAAAGTAGTTTCCCCTACTTAAAAGGTACAGTGCATGTTTTCAGATTTTAGACAGGTCACATGAGATTAATGTTTAAAAAATCATCAAATTCACATGCTCATCAGCCCAAATTTTTTTTAGTAGCCTCCTATAAATATCATGCCTGATAACAGTGACATGGACACAATGTATGTTTGGCATTACTGAATTATTTCCATTTATGTCTAAGGAGCGGTTTTAAAAGAGGATGGCCGACTGTCTTCTCACTTTTATATGTGTCTAGTAAATTTCCAAGGCTCAGAGCACTTTGTGTTTCATCCACTAGAGGTCTCTATTTCCAGTTTTTCCAGATGGTATTCCAAGATGATACAGGCATATGCATTATACACTGTATTCTGCAGAATCAGAATCAGCTTTGTTGGCAGACATATGAGGGATTTTACTTCAGTTTTCAGTAGTTCTTAATAAACACACACAAGTGCAAGGAATGCTGCCATTTTAAGATGTGTCATAAGTTATACATACATGTAAAGTAGAGATTGATTATACTGTTATGCTTGCTTATAGATTATGTTCTATACAATACATAACAAGGCTACTGAACTTGCTTTGCCTGGGGACCACATGTGCAAAATGAAAGAGGCCAAATCAGTGGCAGCAGCCCGCACATGGGCGTTTCTGTAATTTGAGGACATTCGGGACTAAGGCCAGACTTCTGTCGGTGGCTTCTGGGGGTTTTCTTCTCTGGCACAAGCCTTATCTTGATGCTTTTCATTCATTCTGACACCTTACTTACATTAAAAGTACAAAGAAAATCCTAAGTGTGAATCATTTAATTTCCATTATGAATTATAAAATGCTTGGGGGGGGTGGCACCTGGCACCCCATTAAAAGTTGAGTATTCCTGGTATGTCTGCAAGTACGGTAGATTTTTTTGTATTGCAGGGTTAATTCAATATTGCTCTGTAAAGTAATATGGCTGATTTAACAGTTTACACGTGTTCAGTGAGCTGTGTGGTGCCCACTAGAAGGAACAAGTTGAATAAAACTGATTATGCGCATGGTGTGATGGGTCTGTGTTGATTTGTGCTCTCAGTCTATACAGAATACGCTTAAGAATTATTTTGCAAAAACATGCCATTTAGATTATTTAGATTTCAATATTGTATTCAATCCATATGGTTCAAGATAAACTGTATTTTTATTAAATGAATAAGAGGCAGCTTAACTTAAATGGAGGTCGAAAGGTTTAACCAAATATGTCTTAACATTATTTTTTCATTGCATCAGGGTTTCTGAAAGTTATCCCTTTTAGATAGAGGAGATGTTTCAGGTTTGTAGTGAGACACATTAGAGACATGCCGTAGCAGTCCTCTCTGAAAGTATCACCACACTGTCAGAAGTCATTCAGTAAAACAAGCAGTAATCTCTTTTGTCCCTCTGAGGCTAACATTTGTAGTCTGTCAGCTGGCATCAGAGTAAAAAGAGACAATATTTGACTTTCTAAGACAAGACAGTGAAAACTAAAATGCTGTGTAAGACAGACATTTATCAGACACTCCTTTAATTGTGAAAAATGTTTAAACGGTAGAGTATGATGCAGAGATTTTTGCTGAGATTGTTTTAAAGCATGTAAAACTTGCAGGAATATGAGTGATGCATATCACGGTTGGAAAAATTTCCTTATTTCTCAATAGCATTGACAGGTTGACAAAGTGGATACTCACTTAGAAGTTAGTAAGCAGTTCAATAAAGTCAATCAGAGCCATAACCACAGTTAACCACTATGAATGATGAAATATTCATTCACAAGTGGCTTTCTCCCATGTAGTTTACATCTTACTCAGTCCTTCTCTAAACTATTAACGCCCACAGACAGCTCTCAGCTTGCTCACTGCACATAAACATGTTTATTTTGCCATAAATGGCACATTTCCTGGCCAGTGGTGTCCCCAAGGAGGAGTGGGGGGCCATGGCCCCACTAATTCAATTGACCCTTTGCCCCTAGATGCAGAATCTTAATGTAGCATCGGGCCGTCTCAGACCAGCGTCCAACAACAACACAGCTGTGCACCATTGACTCTAATGCAGTCGTTTCAGATTTCCTTCATTTTCAGGCTGGTTTTGTGGATTTGGAGCTAAATGTTGTGCCTGGGGCACGTCGTGTATTAATCAAACCCTGAAAAGTGTAGGGTTTGCTAGCTAGCTACTGAAGATATAGCCTACTGAATGTATACACATGCTGCTTTTGCTTTTAAATCATTATAACAGTGAAACAAAGACCGACCCTGCTGTACAGGAACCATTCTCTGGAATCACTGTTTCTCAGGCATCCATTGGTACCAACCATGTCAGCATAGCTTGTCGGCAAGGGAAGTAAAATAATGTTCCGAAATTTAGGCCAAATTTTGATGAAGGAAAAACTGTCATGGCGGTTTTCAAAGGGGTCCCTTAAACTCTCACCTCAGGATTCTGAATGAATTAATGAAAACTGGGTCTATGGGTGGGATCTCCCTTAAACTTGAGAAGGCTTGTTACCAATAAATGTTTGGTTCCTAACAACCAATGATATCTGTACCTGTATTAGTCTAAACAAATCAGATAATCAGTCATTTTACAACCCGGTCTCACTCAGAAGTCTTCAGTTACTGGTGCTTGGTCATTGACTTCCGGCATCAGACACTGACGATGGAAGCTGTCCTTTTACATTGGCTTGATAGACAGACAGTCACCATTATTCTGTAATGGTGGTGGTGGACAACAACATAAGTTAAGGGGGGAAAAGTCTGACAAGGCTGGGTGGGACAGGTGATGGATGGGTCCAACAACCATCGGCTTTCATCCATGTATTGGTAAAACATAACCACTTGCGTTCGTTGTTGAAGGGTTCCCGACGTAGTGCCCTTATTTTGAAAGAGACTGTATACATTACCTGTGTATTTTGAAAACAGACAATGCATGTAATGCATGAAGGTGACACAGCATCCCAGAGCGTCAACAACCAACACACCAAGGGTACCTTGCATGTACGCTCATATGTGATGAGATCAGAGTGAGAATGTGCTGCATATCAACACAAATGAGAAATCAAAGTATTTCAGCATGCAGTCCCTTCTTTACTTTTCCCTCTTTTGACATCAAATAGCCTGTGTAGTTCATCCACATGTAGACCTCATGAAATTCAGTTATGGTTTTTGGTTCTGAAGTGCCGTCCCAGATTTTCCAGTGGCCTCATCTGGCCAACCCATTGAAAAACATCTGGGGGTGTCACTGTTCCTGGTGTGGCTAAAATGTCTCATCCTTGTTCTGACAACCAATTTGCATGAATAAAAACAAAACCAAAATCCAGACAGCAGATGTTTGGACTGTGGCCACCCACCGGTAGCTTGCGCAACATATTGCATAACGTCTTGTGATGGCTGGTTTGTTGATATGAAAAAGGGGATGTGAAATTTGAGCCTATTTTTTACACATGTTTGATTGGCTCATTTTGCTATGTCTTCAGTCCAGAGCAATATAACAGGCTAGAAACTAGAGAGAGAAATATGAGGGAGGACACATGGGTCACTTTCCAGAACAGCCTCTGTTTCGATAACAGCAAATATTGGGTGGTCTATGTTTTATCTGCCAAGAACTTTCAAGCAGTCAGATGCACAGCAGCAGAAGAAGCAGAGTTTGAATTTTACTTTGATTTTATTATTTTCTTTAAGAGATGGCTTATTGTTCCATGGCTGCATTAGTGGTATCACACAGCGTTCGTCAGAGCTGCATTAGTGGTTTCAGACAAGAGGCGAGGCCCGGGGCCACTCCCTGCATGAGACCCTGAGGGCCGGTATGACTCCGTCTCTTACGAGGTCTCATTCACTCTTTCAAAGCCCCTGATTGTACCGGACAGCTGTAAAAACAATATAGAAAGTACACGAGAGGAGCCGTTCCCTGCTCTCTTATATCCGTCAGGAGTTATGAAAGAGGGAACAGGGGCGGGATCAGCACCGAGTAATGGGGCTCACAGCCTGGAAGAAAAACATGTTAAGCAGACAGGCAGAAGGAGACAGGAAATGAGCTGAGTATTTTTTGAAGAGGAGCATGAGCCCTGCCGCCCCCTCGTCCAGACATTTGTTATATACCTCATTACACACCACTGAGACATAACTAACAGCAGTGGACAGAGTTGTGGCCTGTTGTCATGATTACTCAAGGACCTTTGGGTTTGCTGTGATAAATTACTTTAGCGTCTACCGCATGACAGTTAATGTATTGTAATGTAAAGGATTCACAGAGTGTGTCTCCATAAACTTAGGAGGGATTGAGTCACACACATTAGGCTGAAGTTACAAGGCTGTTAAATCTAATAAAGGTTATGTTTAGACACAGGCATTGTGCTATTAAAAAACATTTCTTTTCCCTCTTCACTCCTAATTAAGGTTCTGTTTGCTGAGGTTTCGAGAAAACCATTGTGTTGACAACTAAAAAAACCTAACAGCGGCTTGTCTTTCCAGAAACAATGCCTTGGTTAGTAAGGATAAACCACAGACCTTACTGTCAGCGTTTATTTGATAATTTGACAGTTGCACAATATTTTTCTGTGTTCGGTACAAAATAGTTTCTCATGGAAACTGTCTACAACACAAAACAGTCAACCTACACTATTTTACTTTAACTTTAGTTCTCCACCAGCCCATAATATACTGCAGCAAGAAACAGGAACAGGCTTCAAATGACAAACCGCAGTAAAACCACCAACATGCATGTTTTCACTGGCAGTGCTGTAGTAATGTAACTAACAGTTCAAAAGAATGGCCAAACAACAGCAGTCATTTCGGGGAAGCAGCAGTGCCGGTAACTCTATCATGACATCACAATAAATAAAGGATGTTTCTTAGGAATAGCGATTGGGTATCTGTAACCTGACAGTCTGTGCAATTAATTTCATGGCTCAAACAATTACCAGAAGTGGAATCAGTGTGCTTTCAAGTGCCAAAATGATAATTTGTATCCATTGTATTTGGGAGTAGTTTTCCTTTTGATTTCTCTTTTTCCCTTTTTGCCTTATGTAATTGTTTTATATTTGTTAGAATAAAGCTTTCACTGCACTAATGATGCTTCAGCCATAGAAATCACCCACCTAAACATCACTACAAGCAAAACTTCAACAGCCACCTCTCATGCAAGATTCAGCATCAGTGGTATGGAGCAACATTCTAAAGAAAAGGAAACAAAAGATGTTTGATTGCATAAGACACCACAAAGACAGCTTTCTGTGTTCATTTTGTGGATGTGAGTCACTAATTTGGTTCCTGTGCAATAAAGATGGGGGACATGGGTTGTGGATCAATTGTTTATAAAATAAGACAGGAAGGGCCCGTTCATGTCCCCAAAGCAACTTATCTTTATTTGTCTACACATATCAAAATAGCTTTATTGTATAATGCTTTTCGTTCTGTTCAGGTCAGCTTGTCAAAATACATGCACACCACACCCACACAGAAACAGATGCAGAATAAGATTTAGAGAGAAAATGATGAGCAAACCAAAACTTCTGAGTAAACAACATAACCTGAGAGGCATGCAGGTCTGGGAGGATGTTGGCAGGAGGTCAGATATTCTTTCAAATGGTGTGAACAAACCAGAGACAGCAAGAGACGTGCAGTCTGAAGTTAACATCTCTTAAAGGAACAGTTCACCCAAAATTTGAAAAATACACATTTTCCTTCTTACCTTTAGTGCAGGTCTTTAATCTTGATTATTTTGGTGTGAGTTGCTGCTGAGTGTTGCAGATATTGGCTGTAGAGATGTCTGCCTTCTCTCAAATATGATGGAACTAGATGATGTACGGCTTGTGGAGCTCAACACGCCAATGACTTCTTGTGAGCAGTTTCATATTCAATTATTTTCATTCTTCTAAAAAACACCCACCGATTATATCAGCGCATGGATGACTGTATGCATACACTCATGGATGGGAGACTCATGCTAGTGAAAGCTTGAGATGTAAATATTTATGGCATCTAAGCTGAAGTGAGCTCGGAGTATATGCATGCTTCTTGACTAAGAAATAACACTGCAGTTAGGAGAGAAAATATGTATTTTTGATTTTGGGGTGAACTGTCACTTTCAGAAGTTGAATTTGTCAGAACAACCACACTAAAGGCTTGTTCACATTACACGATTTTCACCCCGATCTTGCATCACTGAGACTATCGTAAATTTTGAGTGTTCATACCTGGCAATGTGTGTTTCTGTCATCAGGAGTCTCTCTCCAGATTTCTCCACGAGCCCTCGCAGACAGAGCCCCAGATAACACGGAGACGACACATGGTAAAGGCATGGATATCCTTCCCAGTGTTGAATCAGATCTGCCTCCAGGGCCTGGGTCCAAACACAACGCACTCCCCCGGGATCCTGTGGACGCAGCCATTGTTGTTGTTGCTTGCCGGCTTGTCAGTGTTGCCAGATCTTGAGAGAGAAACAAGCAACCAGGGTTATGTAAACAAGCCCAAAAGAAGCGACAGATGTATATAGAGAGAAAGGTGACGTTTAGAGAGCAAGCCCAAATAAGCAAGTTCACTTTAGAAACAAGCCCAAAAACCGCAACCCACGACTACCAATATTTGTAAGCGACTTTACAAAAAAACAAGCCCAAAGACGCGGCTAATAAGCGGACCTGGCAACCCTGCGCCTTGTCCTCCTCACATTTCTTCCGTCCTCCTGCATGCTGACGTATCCTGCCTCTCGTTGGCTGATGCTCTTTGCCAATTAAACTTCTCCAGTTTTCTAGCATGCCAGATATCCAGTCCCAGTCACAGACGAGGGAGCGACTTGCTCGTAGGCTTGTTCACACATGGGGACTCATCGTGGCAGACTATCTGCCGACTCACCTCCGACCCAAGGTGGCTCTCTTCATCCTCTGCGACGTCAAATTTGCGGTGAAAATCATGTAATGTGAATTAGCCTTAAGTTGATGTCAGAATTGATATTTATTTCTTCCTATATCAACCCTGACCATTCAAGTTCTTCCGTTGTTTGTAATAAAGGTGTTACATAACTACTTTTGCTCTGTTGTTTGGATATTTAGCTTCCCTTGCTGTGCACTTTGGCTCCTGGGAAATGTCTTGGTAAAGTGTCCTAAGTGGAAAATCAATAGTGCACAATACACTCAGTGGTAAATAGACCAATCAATCCTAAACGTTTATAATACCATCCAATTAATAAGACATCCTAATTTGATTCTTATCATTTCAAGAAACAAGGAAAGGGTGGCTGAGAAAAGGAGGAAATAAAATCTCTGTTGCAAGACCAGGAAGTCTCATGACTTAACTGTTATTAGATTGTATGAGAGACAACCTGACCTGTCAGAGGAAACTGATGGTGGGTGGGAGAATGGCGCCAGCACCAACTGGAAATTTACAACTGGATGTTAAGTGCTTCGGTGTGGCCACAGGGCTTCGTCCTGCTGGAGGTCACTTCGAGGTTACCACTCAGATTGTGGGCCTTCCCCTAAAACATAGTTAAGGGTTCATGTGTAACAACAGCTACACTTCTAAAGTATTCTTTAAAGAATATCATGAGGTGGTTCTTCAATCTGTGCATGTGTTTTGGACCAACAGGAAGTGGCAAAACTGAAATCCATCATTGCGACATTACGTCAATAAAGATCACAGTCATGGTCATGCATTTACTAGACACTAATCCCATGACTATGATGCACCAGATCAGTTTTCACACATTATCGACTGCTTTTAAGCACTTTGTCTATCCGGATCAATGCTGAATCAAAAATGACCTTTGTTTTAAAGTGTTTCGTGCTATTGAGTCGCACTGTGAGATCATGTACTGCACTATGAGCACATGTCCATTTGTGCACAGTATAGAAAATGTAATAACGTAACTGATGTATAAATCTTAGTTACGTAGATTAAGAAGAGATTGGAGGGTCAGTGCTGAACATTAAACAGGGGGAAGGGTCTGAGTCTTTATCCACAATACAAGACAGCAGGAGAGGAACAATGGGTCATGAGTGTGCCTCGTCGGGACAATGGAGAATGAATGAATTTTTTGAGTTTCTGTTTTGCAACAACTCGATTTTTGCCTCCAGTAAGAGACAAGCATGAGGAATAGAGGCCAACCGCAATGGCTGTTTCCTATCCTGTTGTTTTGGCTGAGTCAAAGCACACTCATTCTTGTGTCAAACTTGCAACACAAGACCTTGGGTTGAGGGCACATTAGGTGAAGGTAGACCATGTTTTCAAATGTCTTGTAGAAGTCATAATGTTTCACTTTGGAGAGAAGCTTGAAATGGCTCAGATGATCATAAACTGTGTATAGAAGCAGCAGCAATGTCAAAGTTTCATTGCGCCTAACTGTTTCTCTTGTACTGTCCATCCAGCTATTTTCATCAACTTATCTGGGGCCAAGTCATGGGGGCTACCAGCTGAGCAAAGTACTTTAAATGTCCCTCTCTATAGCAACGGATTCCAGCTCCTCCTGAGGGATCCCAAAGAGTTTCCGGGCCAGATGAAATATATAACCCCTCCAGTGTGTTCTGGGTCTGCCCCGGGGCCTCCTACCACTTGGACATACCCAAAAAACCTCTAATTGGAGGCACCCAGGAGGCATTCTTTCAACACGAAGTTTGCACTTGCAGTTTGCAAGTGTGAAGTGGTCGGGATAAGAGTCAGCACTTCCAAGTCTGAGGCCATGGTTCTCTGCCGGAAAGCGGTCAATTACCCCCTCAGGGTTGGGAGTGCGTTACTGCCCCAAGCGAAGGAGTTCAAGTACCCAGGCATCTTGTTTTAAAAAAAAAAAAGTCACAGCAATTTTGTAGAAAAAAACATTTATGGTGAAAACAGGAATCAATAACTGCATATTGGTAAAGTATTTTGGGTGGTGTAGGTCCAGCCCCAGTGATGGACTCTATGTTTTCTTCTGTCTGCATAAACACATTTAAAGGTTAGTTGTGGAGGGTAAGTAATGGTTTCAGGTTTACCACAGTAACCATACATTTCACTGCTCAACAGTGTCCCTATCATAATGCACTTCCGAGGCTATTAAAACGTTGTACCTCAGACACAGCACTGACAGAAGTATTTACTGTAACAATAATCTTACAATAAAGTCAATGTGGTGCAGTAAATGGATTCATTCATCTCTAATGCACAGCGAGCAGTGCATGAACATAACATTAAATGACTCTACAGTCCGAGCACACATCTACTTCACTTTAACAATGAGGGAATGGAATAACATTACTATGCTCACGTCAGATGTTTGTGTAACTGGAAATTCATTCATTTCCCACAAAATATCCAGTAAGTCCTCGAATATGCGGAAATTCTCTGAAATTTTACCTGCAGTGTATTTACACCAAGACGACGTCATCTGCCCACACTGACACTTAAACTTACAGCTCAAGCGGCTGCATTCTGAACAGTCCTCATCCAATTATAAAACCTCAAGCAAATAAACATTAGCCAGGTCGTAAACACGTAGACATTGCTGTATGTATGATGTTACTCAGAGGAGGGCAGGGGACAAACAGGAGAGTGAGAGAGAGAAAAACAGAGCATAAGACCTGAAGTTGGCTGACACCCTTATAATTTCCTATAAAAAGGCGAGTCAGAGGCAGACTCAGTCGAGTAAGGGAGGGATACTGAGCTGTGCAGCTGGGCATCTGGACATTTTACATCTGGACTTATTCAGGAGGAATGACTCTTCAATCTACAAGGTATGCATGACCGCCGTTTGGTTTTAAATATTGTGAAATATTTCACAGTAGCTCCGACACATTAGCTCTTCTTACACATAAAGTAGTGTTCAGCTTTATAATCATTGTATGCCAATGACTAAGTGCAGAAACTAAGTTATTACACATCAGGGTGTGTTACGTGACAGAATGTCTTGATTCCTAAAAGTAAATGATCCAGTGAAACAAAGACAAAACAAACCACGAATGAGGGATGAAAAACCGGAATTGTTTCTATCAGTATAGACATGTCTTTCATGATCTCATCTATTTATGTAAACATATACAAGTTTTATTTTTATGATTTTGACTACCAAAGAAAACCAGCTTGCAGCTCTGGTGATTGTTACTGATTCTTAGTACATTCAGAAATTCTCATATGTGTATCATTTCAAAATATAGTTGACTTTGATGCAATGGTGCAGTGAAAAACAGATCCTTGGATGTCTAAAGTGATATCTCATACTGTGCAGAGCAAAGTCAAACGTCCCCAGGGAAATTAAGGTGAGCAGCGCCAAGCCTGTTGCTCATTACTGGAACATGGTGACCACTCTGATACAGTACGTGACTTCAAATGAAATGAATGATGAAAAGAAAAAATGCCTTTTCAACCCTTTTTGATCACATCCCCTGACATTTTGTGCACCTATTCAACAATATATGCCCAAAACATTTACAAAAAATCGTTCATTTTGTTAAATCAAAATCCAATAATGGTTTCTCCTTTAAAGCTAAATATGACATGTCCTTACATGAGCAACAACCATCCAGTTTGAACCAATAATATCACACTATTCACCCATCAATCAATCTGCACAGGGCTAAGGTTACAGTATGTTCGCTAGCTGGCAACAGCACGGTACATCAGGGTGTCTGTTTTCCAAAAATGCTGTGGTCACAGGCAGCAGCCCAGAATTTATTCACTTGAGAAAAGTGGTAGCTGTGAAAGCTCCACTATGTGCAAGGCAAATTAAACTTAGTTTATATCTCCCTGATGGATCATAAAACAGTTGGCATTACCCCGCCATGGCGTCACTGTCTGATCTAAATTTGAGGGGTCAAACACGTGAAGGCAGAAAAATCCAGTCTGGGAAATCACACCAAAGTCCCTCATTTTAAGCTGAGACAAAAACCGAGGAATCAAACACAAAGTAAAGGCTGGAAAGCATGAACACAAGAGGAAAACAATGACAATCTGGCAACTGAATGGGGGCTTTAAATACACGGGTTGATTACTAAGTACACACAGGTGAGTGGAACAAGACACAGGTGAAACACGTGAGGTAATTAACAAAGGTGGGAAAACTCAGGAAGTAAAAGAATCACTAAACACAATGAGAGCACATTTCAATATAAAACAGGAAGTGGACACAAAAACATGAGCATAAACTTGACAGAGTATCGCAGCAGTGTAGTTGTAAAACTTATTGACTTATGGGTGAAGGCAGGGCTGCTGGTGGTGTGTGTAAAGGTGCAATGCAGCAATTAGTAGTTTCAGTTGCAGTGAGCCGCTCTGTTTTATGATCGGCTGTGTGGGTGGTGCTTAAAGAGCTCGGAGGCTTATGATCAGCTGTCTGTAGAGGCTCAGTTGTTAGTCATGTTGTGGTGTTTTACAACACAACAAAGCTCACAGCTTGAACGTACAGAAAAGAGCCGTAACAGCCATCATGTTGAACTCTGCTTTTGCTGAATCCCCAACTCAGGGGATGACCTAATAATGAACATTTCCCCAACAACACACCAGACAAGCCAAGCTACTGCAGGTGTTTCCCACCGATTTTAATGCTAAGCTAGGCTAACAAGCTTAACAGTGGCACTGGTGTTCTCATCTAACTCATAAAAATGTTGTTTTAATGCTAACATTTATTGGTCTTTGTTTTATGTTCCCAACAGCACCCCAGACTTCAGCACCACAGCTCTATATGGAGCACAGAACAACACCAATGGCTCCGATTGTATCGATCCGTACGACTGGGAGTGGCTCCACACCGGCCAGCCAGTGTATATCCTGGTCATCACTGTGTTGGGAGTCATTTTCAATGCATTCGTCCTGATGGTTTTCTGCTTCCACAAGAAGCCCTGCACTGTAGCTGAGATCTACTTGAGCAACCTGGCTGCAGCTGACCTCGTCCTGGTGTCCTGTTTGCCCTTCTGGGCCGTCTACATATCCAATGGTTTTAACTGGCATTTCGGTCTGTTCTTGTGCAAAGTGATCAACATGGGCATTAAGCTGAACGCCTACAGCAGCATCTACTTCCTCGTCCTGGTTAGCATAGATCGCTATGTGGCACTGGTGCGAACAATGTCCCATGGCAGAATGCGTAGGCCAAAATATGCCAAACTGGGCTGCGTGCTGGTGTGGGGTTTCGGTTTGCTCCTGAGTGTCCCCGCGCTCATCTTCAGGAAAGTGAACTATGTGCCTGACTATAATGTCACCGCATGCTATCTGGTCTACCCAAACCATACTGTAGAGCTGCTCTTTGATGGGATGTTGGTCCTTTTCGGCTTCATCATCCCTATTACGATTATCTCATTCTGCACTATCAGGATAATTCAGGCTTTGAAGGTCCAGGCAATAGAGAGATTCAATGCTGAGAAAACAGAGCAGAAGGCCACCACGCTGGTGCTGGTGGTCCTCCTGGCATTCCTTATCTGCTGGGTGCCATTCCACATCGTCACCACACTGGACGTGCTCTTACGAGCCGAGGTCCTGGAAGGGTGTCACCTCGTGTCTGTCCTGGACATCTGCAATCAGCTCTTCACCTACTTAGCCTTCTTCAACAGCGTTCTCAACCCCATCCTCTATGTCATCGTGGGGAAGAACTTCCGGAAAAAAGTTCGGGAACTCTTCAAGCAGTGGCACTTGGAAAGAACAATAACCTCTGAGTCCTCACGTTCGTCAAACCTGTCCTCTACATTGAAGACAGCGGTATAAAATGCTGCTTTCAAAAGCAGTCTTCCCCATCAAAAAAGACTTTGCAGAAAGAGTGGTGGAGAGTCATTTAATAGACTTGCACAAATGTAAATTATTCCAATAATAAGCTTAATTTATTATTACATTTGTAGTGGATGCAATGGGACAATATCACCCTTTCTCGTATCAATGCTGCGGTAGATGCCTGGAGCATCTGCCCTGTGCATCTCATACCATCGATAAAGGGTGCCTCTGTGCATGATATGACTGAGTGTCTGTGTTTAGCAAGTTGGGAGTGAGACCTGGATGGGCCTCTTTAAAAAAAAAGATATACTTAATTTTAAGAAATGAAGTCCTATGTGAAGGACCAGGGCTTGAATGAATTGCTTTTCTCACCATGTGCAATAAACTTCAGCCTGCCTCTTGTTTCAAACATTGGCAAACATCCGTATCGTGAATGTAAAGGTGGTGTGTTGTAAACCAGCCTGGGTGCTGTAAAATAATTCATGTAAATACAGTTTTTATACTCTGCCTTGTACTGCTGATAACTCAGATTGTAATAGTACCAGTATTTGTTTATCCCTGAACATATTACAGGTCAAATAAAACATACAAATGGTTTTATGGATGTCTTGTTGAATTTTGCATTTCAATGTTGAGTTGAGCAAAAGACTAGACTTAGAACGACAGCTCCAACAACTGCTTGCTAAGTGTTTTCTGGTGTTTCTGACTCATTGTCTGGTGTAGTTAAAAACAGGGCTCTGTCAAAGAGTTTCCACTGGTGACACACAAACACACTTATTTTCGTTGGCTGTATGGACATCTCACTTTATATTTTTCCACACTCCAACATTTATTGGCCCACTGTTGACTCATTGTGGGCTGTGGGCGAGGGTACACTCCTAGTTGTCCCCAAAATGTTAGGCATGTCGTGCCAAACAGGAAATCTTTGTTGGGAGTCAGGTTTTACCACCACTGCCAGAGCTGGATTTGTTGTGGAGCGAAAAAACATGCAGGCAGACAAAATGACCTCAAAGGGTGAAATGAATGCTTAAAATACACCATTTGACCTTGCGCCATGTATTTTTGTCTGCTTTTTAGGATTATACAAGTTATCCTAGCTTGTTCCACTTTTTGAGAGGAATAAAAACTTAAGCACATGATGGTCAAACGTGAGGGGGAAAATGTTTAAAGGCAATACAAGGCGCTGACGTACTCCTGTCTGTAGCACCATGGAAGTTGACAGCGTGCCATGAGAAAGATTTTACCAGATGCTCGAAGCTTCATCCAAAAAAATCTGCTCCTAATAATGGGAGAATGTGCACAACAGCTGCAGTATCATCTCAGTTCATATTTATTTGCACAGAAAGTAAGAAGAAAGGAATTTTCAGTTGGACTTAAATATATAAATACTTACAGTGTGTGTGGATTTTTCCTCAACTTTTTGTGTTCTTATCAAAAATAAGAAATATAAAAACACATTTCTTATTTTCTATTTGTGTCCCACTTACTTGACAGCAAAAGGAACAAACAGTGTCTTGTGTCTTTTTTTGCATTAAAAAAAACAAAAAACACCACTTTGGGTTGCTGTCATTTCCATCACACTGTGCAAAATGTAAACTCAGGTAGGTTCTTTTAAGGTTTGTACACTTGGTGACTGCAGCAGAGGTCATGTGACAAGTATTTTGTGTTAATTTAATGCTAATGCTAAAATGAACATTCGCAAGCTAACATATAATGAGATGTGTTGTTTTGTTTCGTTTTTTTATGATGTAACAAAATTACATATTTTCCATAACTTTGTTCATTATAGTCATGGGCGGATTATGATTACTATGGGCCTCTGGGCACAGATATGTAAAGGGCCCCACCACCTCTCCTACATAGGAGCAAGACGTGTGGTCATGAAGCATCTGTCTGGGGTTAATGTCTCTTTGTGGTCATGTTGTGTCTTCTTGTGGTTGTTTTGTTTGTATTTGAGGCCATTTTGTGCTTTATTGAAGTAAATTTATACATTTTATGTCATTTTATGTCACTTTGTAGTCATTTTGTGTCTCTTTGCAAGCCTGCTGCATCTTTTTGTGATCTTTTTGTCTTTTTGGGGTCATTTTGTGTCTCGTGGTTGTGTTGTGTGTTTTTGAAGTCATTTCGTCTCTAACTTGGGTAACTGTATGTATTTTTGGCTATTTGTAGTCATTTTGTGTCCCTTCGTGGATGTTTTGCCAATATTTGTGTTGTTATTTTGTCTTTCTGTGCAGTTCCTTTGCATCTCTTTGTGATCATTTTGTGGTCATTTTGGGTCTCCTTGTGGTTGTGTGTGTCTTTGAGGTCATTTAGAGTCTTATTGAAGTTATTTTATACATTTGGTAACTTTTTCTTGCTTTGTAGTAATTTTGTGTCTCTTCATGGCCATTTTGGGTTTTTTTGTGAATGTTTTGCCATTATTTGTGTTGTTATTTTGTCTTTGCAGTCCCTTTGCATTTATTTGTGATGTTTTTGCCTTTTTATCTTTTTGTAGTCATTTTGTGTCTCCTTATGGTTATTTTGAGTGTCACTGAGGTCATCTTATGTCACTTTGTAGTCATTTTGTGCCTCTTTGTAGCTGTTTTGTCTTTCTTTGTGAATGTTTTGCAAATATTTGTGTTATTATTTTGTGTCAGATACAGTTCTTTTTGTGTGTCTCTTTTTGGCTGTTTTGTTTTTTTAGGGTCATTTCGTCCCTTGTTGAGGTAATTTTATGTGTTTTTGGTCATTTTATGTCACTTTGTAGCCATTTTTGTAGTCTTAGTGGATGTTTTTTTGTGGTTATTTTGTGTCTCTTTGCATCTCTTTCTGATCTTTTTGTCTTTTTAAGGTCATTTCGAGTCTCTTTCTGGTTGGTCCATGTTAATTTGAATGACATTTTGCAAGTGAAGGCCAAGCAGCCCCCTGACACTTTTTTGCCCCTGGATCTGTGCCTGCCCGGTAGGCCTGTTCAGTAATGCATCCATGATCATCATGGAAAAGATGTACAGTAATGGAAATAACAATACCAGTTTTATATTACTGAAAATATTGTATCAATATTTTTTTTCCAAATTTGTCTTTGTTTCCAGACCAGTAATCATACTGAAAGCGTTTGAAAAGAACCCAGGCCACAAACTCATACTTGCATGGACTGACGATCACACATGTCCCGTGCAGTATCTGTTGCTAAGATTCCCGTCTTTGACAAAGGCATGTGTGCTGTGAGCTCTGACTGATAAACCACCACTAAATCACTAACACCCTACTAAATCAATTATCCCTTATCACTTTAAAACACAAATCATGATGTGAATTTAGCAACACAGATATTATGCCTGTGTTGACACAGCTGAAAGCTTTTACTGGAATTTATTGTGAGCACACCCTTTTTCTAACCCTAAAATTTCTGTTAGTGTGCAACAGCTTTCACAGTGATCTACATCACCCATGGAGACTGATGCAAGAGTCAACCACACACAAACTGTGTGCAACCACACAGAAGCATGGGACTGGGTTTACACCATGCAGCCTGCCTACATGTCCATCATCTGTTTCCTTGGAGTGATCGGCAACTCCTTTGTGCTTTGTGTGTTCTGTCTCCAGAAGCAGCACAGCTCTGTGGCCGACATCTATCTGAGCAACTTGGCAGCTGCTGATCTCCTCATGGTTTCCTGCCTGCCGTTCTGGGTAGCAACTATTATCAACAAGTTCCACTGGAGGTTTGGGGAGCCCATGTGCCAGCTTACCGGCATTATCATTGGGATGAATTACTATTGCAGTGTGCTGTTCCTTACGCTTGTGAGCGTGGACAGATACCTGGTCCTCACCAGACCCCTCACCCAGATGAGGGAGAGACGGGCCTTCTGGGCACATGTGACTTGCATCAGCATCTGGATTGCTGGGGTCATGCTCAGCTTCCCGGCTATCCTCTTCCGCTCCGTCCAGTTCTTCCCTCATCTGGACATTGAGGCGTGTTATCTTGACTATCCCCATGAAGCCTGGAGGCTGCGCTACAACATGACTGCCAACACAGTGTGCTTCCTTATCCCTGTCCTCATTGTGTCCTTCTGTAGTTACCACATTATTAAAGTCCTGCAGCAAAGCCAGAAGCTGAGAAAAGGCAGCAGAGGCAGTGTGGAAAGGAAAGCAGCGTGCCTCGTTCTTGTCGTTCTGGCAGTGTTCATCCTCTGCTGGCTGCCCTACCAGGTTCTCATCTTCTTGGACACTTTGGATCATTATGAAGTCATCACAGGATGTACATGGGCGTATGTGTTGGACATTGGAAACCAGCTTGCTACTTACATTGGCTATAGTAACAGTTCACTGAATCCTTTCCTGTATGTAATAGTGGGGAAGCACTTTAGGCAGAGGTCAACGGAGGTGTTTAGACTGGTGTGTGGCGAGAGGAAAAGACAATGGAAAAAGTCCGGACATTCCAATGCCAATGTCACCTTAACTAAACAAACTGAGAGCACGGAAGTTTAAATCATCCTACATATAGTATAGAGAAATGTTTTACCAAAGAAGCTGTCCAGTGTCCAGTAGGATTTAGGGGAATATATTTGCAGACATAGAATATGATATAATGAGCATGTTTTCTTGAGTATATAATCACCTGAAAGTAAGAATTACTGTGTTTTCGTTACCTTAGAATGAGCCTTTCATATCTACAAAGGTAGCAGGTGTTGCAACACCACGTTTCTACAGTAACCCTGAACAGACAAACCAAACACTGGCTCTAGATATCGGCATTCATGGTTTCGCGTTGGTCAACATAGTTGCCAAGCAGCATTAGAGAAACACCAATTTGTACCTGAAACCACTTCATTCCTTTCTTTTTACCAGCTTGATCACCTGGTCCATTTGTTTTGGCGAGAAGGAGACTTATTCGAATACTTTGGCTGCTGGTGAAAACCTCCTGGACATCTGGATCAGGAATAGGTTGAGCACACATTTAGTTATCAGAGAAAATAGGGGAGCACACAGCAACGTGCGTAACATGAAACTGCTTTATTCAGTGTGTTTTTTACTACTTTTGATCACCCTGTCCATTTGTTTTGGAAAGAGAGACACATCTGAGGATAATTCACCTCCCAGTAAAAAACCTCCTGAACAAAGAACATTGTAAGAATTCATCTGGTTGCAATCTACAGTCCTTACTGCTCGATTCCATTAAATCCCCCTAAACCTCACACACTGGACCTTTGAAGAAATCACTTCATTCAAAATGCTAATTGTTTCTTTATTATAGACATATTAGTCATTAACCTATGGAAACTTAAAGGAATAATAGTTTCAAATTTTGGGAAATACACTATTCGCTTTCTTGATGTGAGTTAGATGATGATGTCGATACCACTCTCATGTCTGAGGGCTATATACGAAGCTGCAGCTTAGCATAGCAAAATGAGTGGGAAGACAGGGAAACAGCAAGCCTGACTTCAGGCCCGCCCACAGAAATAGCCAGGCCCCTGAAAGGTCCAGTGAATGGGCCCTGCATATCTGCTTTACTCATATCAATGCATGCTCATATCATCAGCAACTATAATACGTTTATGTTTGTTGTTTTAATTTAAGAAAGGTGAATATTTTGGTTCAAAGTAAAATGTGTTTGACATTGCTTATATTTACGATGAATATGATTATTTCTATATAGAGGTTTTTCTTTTTTTCAGACAAAGAGATTAAGAGATGTTGCTTTACCTTGACATGTTTCAACTGTCAACTTCAGTGTTTTCCAGAAGCGTCATCTGACGTGCGTCATGACATGTCTTTATTGGCTGGTGTTTCCTTGAAGGCGTGACAGGCCTGGCAATCTGACAGATCTGTGGCCTCCTTGCAACAAAATTTGCCTGCCAGCACCTCTAATTGGCACTCTGTACAAAGTCAAGCCACCCCCACCCCCATATCGACACTGTGTGGTTTTTAAACTTTAGTACCAATTGAAAAAACGTGTTGATTCATGATCTTAGAGGTGCCGGAGGTGGATTTTGTTAGCTTTGAACAGAGCCATGCTAGCTGATCCCTCTCTGTATCCTGTCTTTAAACTAAGCTAAGCTAACCAGCTTCATATTTACCATACAAATATGTGAGTACCATCAGTCTTCTGTAAGTAGTCTATTGTGATGCGACATAATCCAGACTTAACTAATATTTGTGTGAAATAAATATTAGTGTTTTTGCTAAATAACCTCCAGTACACATTAACTGTTATGTTATACTGTGTTGTGTTTGTCAATCTTGAACATCATCTCATTTAATTATGATTATTGTAAACTGTAGTTTCATTTCTGAGCTGTCCCAGCTCTATTGTTCTTGTGAAACAAAGCCAAGGTATGCTGTCTTGACAAAACTTAACCTGAGGCTGTGCTATCTGTTTCCATAGCATTTATCAGAAAGAGCAACGCAGAGAGTTGGTTTTTGTGGGGTTTTTAAGATGTTGGGAATTTGTTCGCTTTAGAATTTCCACATGTTGAAACTAGCTTTTACTGCCACTGATGCAATGCAGAATATTTGAAGTGATGGATCATCATGCTTGTGTATTACCTTGCCACTGTCCTGTCTGTAAAGAGTGAAATATAACTTTTTCTTCTGCATTATCAGTACAATAAAAATAGAGTGAACCAGTGAGCTATTAATGTTTTTCAAGATAATTCTAAAATATATGACTGCCTTTTCTCCAGTAAAGCATCATCTGACTATTAAAGCATGCAGTATCTTTGTTTTGATAAGCAGGGAATGTTTCTACGATGAAAATGACCTTGATTTCCTCTCTGAATGTCTTAATGGACTCTGTCATTTTGACCATAAAAGGGGCGCAGCAGCCTCACACTCATTTTTAGATAACATACTGACAAAAAGCACTGTTTATATTGTCTGTCCAATTTGATTGTTGCTTGGTTTCAGGCCATATCGAGTTTGCTATTGTTGCCATTTCATCAGCTTGACTTCACATGAAATTTAGAATAGATTAGGGTAGGATTACACACGGATACAAGGATAAATGGAGATGGGGATAAATCTGTTTTTATCATCCATGCAAACATGTATTTACTGGAGATAAACAGTATACTGTTCATAAATTGGAAAGCAAATTATGAATTACCAGTATCTCAGCATAAAAGCGTAGACTGAGGTACTGTATAAACAGGCAATAATCCTGTTAACCGGTTAAATCAGATTGATGGGTAACACACTGACATCAGCTGAGCGTAACTGTCCCTTTGGCCTTGAGGGATATTGTTAAGACTACATGAAAACACTGTCACTTTACTATTGAAGCATTAAAATATATCATTAGTGATGATAAATTAACACTTTCTTAATCTTTTCCGATGAAGGTGAGCACTCTCTCCAACACATGTAGCGCACAGCAGTTTTAGCCTCTCTAATAAGTGCACGGGCCAAATTTTGACTCTCTCATAAACAAGTTGATAAATTGACCATGATGGGTGTAGAGGAATGCAACTCTATATACAAAAAGCCTCCTAACACATCTCCCCTCTGACTGGCTGTGTACTCTTACCGGGAGCTCCATGTACACACGTAAGCCCTGTCCCAGAGCCTTGTGTTTATCATTAGCATTTTGACCATAGGAGAAGGAAGATTTTCAGGAGACGCACGGTAAGAAGCTTATATGTTCCATCGAATTTTTAGTTTGGAGCGTCAGAGTTTGTACCCTGAAAATATAAACAGGTCCCATTCAGCTCAATGAGAAAGAATGTAGCTGTTGTTGAGTCTTTTAAATGGCAGGAAGTGAGTTGAGGTACTTCTTGAAAACAAACTGATAAATTATTTGGCAAATATTTGAAGTCAGTTGGTCATTTTGAGTCTCTTTGTAGTCATTTTTGTGTCTTATTAGGCCTTCTGTGTCTCTTTTCAGTGCATTTTTGTCTCTTTATAGTAATTTTACATTTCTTTGTGGTCATTTTGAGTGTCTTCTTCGTCAGCACATGTTAGTTTTAATGGCATTTTACAGGTGAAGGTACGGGAGGGCTTCAACCTGGGCCTGTTTTCAGTGGCTCATGGTGGCCACATGTTTTCCTCAGCACTAAATCTACCTAACTGTGAATAAGCGTGTGATTACTGTGGCAGAGATTTCTACAGTTTTCGTATGTTTTATGTAGTTTTTGTGTCCAAAATAAAAGTGATGAACCTTGCATGTTTATTTTCAATCTCTAGTGAAGTACTTTTCAAACAAGCTTAATGTATTTTAAATCAAGTAACAGCGTTTTTACCGATGAGTTACTGTATGTCTAATTATTTTGTTTCCTAGCCCATGGAGCCCATGACATTTATACCCGTGGCAACGCTGTGGCCCGAGAACAGCACTGCATCACCAACTTCTGAAGAATGGGAGCTCGTCCACGCCATCATTCCCCCGTACATCTTCACCATATCCCTGCTGGGCCTCCTCTTTAACAGCTTCGTCCTCGGGGTGTACTTCATCCACATGGATCGACTGACTGTAGCCGAGATCTACCTGAGCAACCTGGCGCTGGCCGACTTCTTTCTCCTGTGTGGCCTCCCCTTCTGGGCGATGTACATCATCAACGACTTCAACTGGCTGTACGGAGATGCATCCTGCAAACTGGTCAACTCCATCATCATCATTAATTTCTACACCAGCATCTACACTCTGGTTATGATTAGCATTGATCGCTACCTCGCACTTGTGAAGCCGATGAAGGCCAGGTGGCTGAGACGGACACTCTATGCCAAGGTGATCTGTTTTAGCCTGTGGATATTAGCGGTCGTACTGAGCACGCCGATACTGGTTCACAGAAAGGTGAAGTTCATCAAGGAGTTTGAGACAACTTCCTGCATACTGGATTACAGTCACGAGAGCTCCTGGAAGTTGGCCCATCAGATGTTGATGAATGTGGTGGGCTTTGTTCTCCCAGTTCTGGTAATTGTTTTCAGCAGTGGGAACATAATCAAAGCTTTAAGTCAGAGGAGGGACAGCATTGCTTTTAATGACACCAAAGACACAAAAGCCACAGTGCTGATGTACGCTGTCACAATACTGTTTTTACTGTGCTGGGGTCCCTTCCAGATTTTTACCTTCCTCGACACACTCTGTGATATTAAAGTGCTGGATGAGAAGCTGTGGTTCCACACACTTGACATAGGAGGTCAGGTCTCAGCGTATCTGGCCTTTCTCAACAGCACCCTGAACCCACTGCTGTATGTCTACTCAGGGCAGTATTTTAGGAGGAAAGTTAGCGCCATCTACAGGAGGACTAGACATCCCCGCAGAGGATCAGACATGACCACATTTCAACGCTCTGTTGTGTCCACTTACATTAACAGAACGGAGCAAATTAAGACTGTGGTGATTTTTAATGCAAAGGATCAGATGTGACATGACATCCTCCATTTCCGTTGCTGCGTATAGGAAAAGCATACAGGATATGAGGATAAGTTGTCATTTCATGGGACTTAACACAATAATAATGCTGTTACATGGTTAAACAGCACTATGAAAGGATGTTTAATACTGTGCTGTGCAGAAATAATGGACACTGCCAGAGATAATGGCTGTAATACAGTATGTGCAAGAAATGAAAGCAGATTTTATGTTTACAGTAACCATAAAGACACTTTTATCTTTGTCTGCAGACACACAGTGTGTATGTGTGTCTCAGAGAGGCAACTTCACAAGACACGTTACACTCTGCAGGCTAACTGGAGACACTTTGTGTACACTGACATGCATGGTTTCCTTATACAATCTACCTTTGCGTGTACAATAAATATTTATCCAGGGCTGACATACAGTGGTGGAAAAAAGTTTTCGGACACCCTTACAATTTTACACAATCTCAAATATTATCATGAAATATTTGTGGAAAAATCTTTTTTGTGTTTCAGAAGGTGTGGCTGCATAGACAGATACGAACAAATACAAATTATATTTTTTTGTTTATTGTTTACAAGAAAAACTAACAAAACTAAATTCTTGACAGTTTCAATATGTCAGTTCTCAACATTGTCTGTATCAAAGTCAACAAATAACAGAGAATGTGTTCAAAACTGAACAAAAAATAAATAAACCATCACATCATCAAATTAATATTTAGTATTCCTGCCATTTGCACGTAGTAGAGCTCTAATCCTGGCTGGCATGTTCCCCACGAGCCTTTCACACTGCTGAGGGGTAATCTTGTCCCATTCTACTTGAATTACTGCTTTTAATTCTTCTAAATTCTTTGGTTTATGCTTTGAAACAGACCTTTTGATAATCCACCACAGATTTTCAATGGGGCTCATGTCCGGGGATTGAGCTGGCCATTCTAAGACCTGGATACTGTGCTCCTGCAGCCAGGTTCTACTGGCCTTGGATGTGTGGCAAGGGGCATTATCTTGTTGAAACATCCAGTTTTTACCTTGACGGAACAGTGCACGCGCAGAAGGGAGCATGTGGGTTTCGAGAATGGTATAATACTTGGTAGAGTTCAATGTGCCATCACAGACAGTGAGATGACCAACACCAGCAGCTCTCATGCATCCCCAAACCATGATACTGCCTCCACCATGCTTGACAGTAGGTACTGTACATGCTGGAGATAATGCTTCATCTGGCCTTCTGCGTACCCTCACATTAGTAGGAGGAAGATGAAGCTGGAAACTGGACTCATCTGACCACAAAATCCTCTTCCAATTCCTGGCTGTCCAGTTCTTGTGTGCCTGGGCCCAACGACGCCGGGCTAACCTCTGTCTCTCATTGATCAGGGGCTTCTTGATAGCCTTGTAGGACCTTAAGCCATGATTTAAAAGTCGGCCACGTACAGTGCGGGTGGAACACTGGACACCAGTTTGGTTTGACCACTGCTGCTGAAGCTTCTGTGATGTCATTCGGCGGTTTTGCCTGCACATGCGGATCAGGATGCGGTCATTTCTTGCTGAAGAAACTCTTGGACGCCCAGATCTTGGTTTGTCTTCCAAGCTGTTGGTTTGTCTGTATTTCTGCAGAGTGTATCCAACTGCTGAAGGACTGCATCTGCACTTCCTGGCTATCTGGCGGCAGCTGTACCCTTCCTGGCTGAGAATCTTTATCTTCAGGTGTGTTTCCTGTGTTAGGTTCCTTGTTTTAGCCATTTTAGTGTCTGAAGAACTTTCAAATGTGCTGCCTTTATGTAGACACGAAGCTTGGCAACAAAAATTGTGTCTTAATAAAAAGAATGACCTTCATCACCGGTACCAAAGTGACCCAATACTCAAAATTTCTTATGTATTTTTGTGGAACCAATCAATTTTAAGTTTTTAATGGCTTTTTTAGGATTTATTTAGTATTTTGGCTGTGACTGTACTAAAAGAAATTGCACTTGAAGACCTAAGAGTGATTCTTAATGCAATATTTCACAAATGCATGGGGTGTCCGAAAACTTTTTTCCACCACTGTACATCGTTATGCAAGGTTCCCTTTAGTATCAGCACTCATTAATTAAGCTATTTCTGTGTATTACTGGAATAATGTGTGTAATCAGTTCAATGTAAATACTTAAGTATTATAATAAATAATGTCAAACATTGCAGAGACATGACATGAAGCATAAACTCTGGGAAACTTACATTTTTCCCTGAACAGCTGCATCGCAGCTGCAGTAAGTAGATAGAAAGAACTTGATAAATTCACTTATGGTTGTTGCAGTTAATAGCGTCCTTTTGTGTTATACATTTCACACATCTGATTGCAAACATTATAATGTATAAATCTAGCAGGCTCTCCCGTTCTCTTTGCATGTCAGATTTTTGCATCAGACTTAATATGTGCTCAGTGACTTCGCATGTGCGTTTTAAAGAGCAGTTAAACAACTGAAAATCTTCAGTGGTTTCATTTCTCACCTTACTGCACAGGTGTGTGTCAGGGTGTTTCAACAGAGTGACATCATTGTTGGGCATGGCTACAGGTGCAACCATCATCAACCACACAGAGCAGCTTCTGACCACATGGAACCAACATCTTAGCATCTCAGGCACAGGGGCATGTTCAGGGATAGACCTGTGGTATGACTGCTCATTGCCAAACCACGCTCCAAAACAGTGACTGTCACAGTCACAGTTAGACGACTGTAACAAGGCTTATTTTAAAGAGAAAGTCATCCCCCGAATCAAAAACATATTTTTCTGCTTGCCTGTAGTGCTTTTTATCAGTCTAGATTGTTGTAGTATGAGTTGCCAAATGTTGGAGATATCAGCCGTCGATGTGTCTGCCTTTTCTTGAATATAATAGAAGTAGATGACACTCCCTTGTTGAACTCAGCATGCCAAATAATACATTTCACTCAGCAGTCTCTTTCCAGGTATCATGACTCAGTTACTCAAGAAAATCCACAGACCAACTCACACTGAAACTACACTGATAAATAGCACTACACTTTTGATTTTGGGGTGCACTGTCCTTTTAAATTCAAGTTGTATAGTTTCTGATGTTAGCACGCCTATTATCTTACACTTAACCTATGGTGTGACTTTGATTGGCACATCAAGTAAAACTGGCACATCAAGCTCATGAATGCATCGTTGCCGTGCTTTTTACTGGGTGTAGAGACTTTCACCCGAGATTTGGCAAGCTCATTTGTTAGTTCTCCTCTTCAAAAACTTTTCTCTTGTAAAAACATTCTTGTAAAAGTATGTATGTCATAATAGTCACATTTGTGATTGTCCAGGCATGTATTTCCATGGATAATTAACCGGTGAGTGTGCTGACATCCTCGCACAACCTGCAAGTTTCAGAATGAGGTCTCTAAGAAACTGAAAATAAGGTTGAATCACTTGCTGGCTACACTTCTGGTCAATCTGCTGGCATACATTTGTTTTAGTAAAGATAAGAACCCTGCTTTTGTCTACATCGGCCTGAAATAAAGGATAATATTTACCATGTAAGGAGAAACTTTGCCACCATTGTCAGTGTACACCGCATACACACTGTGCCAGATTAATAAGTGTGACAGGCGCAGCAATGAGCCAACTGACAACCGCAAATTTGCAGGAAAGCCCAATCAGTCTTCTTTCAGCATTAGCAAAATCTGGCAGTGTAAAAGGGGCTTAAGTTGGCCGTAGGTATGAATGTGAGTGTGAATGGTTGTCTGTCTCTATGTGTCAGCCCTGTCATAGTCTGACGACCTGTCTAGGGTGTACCCTGCCTCTCGCCAAATGTCAGCTGGGATAGGCTCCAGCCCCCCTGCAACCCTCAACAGGATAAGTGGTTATGGAAAATGAGTGAATGAATGAATAACTTACAAAAGTAATAAACCAATTTTTGTAAGATTTAGCTATACTTTGAGAAATTAGCATGCTAGCTTTAGTATGCTAACAAATGCTGCCATTCCAACTGTATCATTAAAATGTCTTACTGCCAAAGTTTTTCACTTGAAAAGACTGAGGTTCAACTTTTAGCAGTAGTAAAAAAAAAAAATCATATAGTATTTATTTTGATTCTTCAGCCACTTGGTCTGTTGTTGCACACGTTTCAAGTTAACCTCCATCTACCAAAGGCGTATTTATCCCAATCTAATAGCAATCACAGCTAATTACTGTGCAGCTTTGTTCGTGCCCGGTTAATCTAGTTTTTGTCCATGCATGGCTTTGATCATCCCATTTCCCTCGCTTGCTACGCCTCTCATTCCAGAGTCTTGGAGAGGAGTCAAGTGTATTTTTCAGAGGGAGGGTCTTTGTTTTGTGCTGCATGTGTTCTGTTCAGGCAAAAAATAATAATAACCCTCTGTCTTTTCCCCGCTCTGGAGATTGCAGTGAGATTTCCATGAATTTCTCATTTGTGTGAATGTGTTTTTGTTTCGTCAGCGCAGAGTAATTGCAACTGGATTTTGCCAAATGCCACACCTCACCAACCCTGTTTGGCATAACACTGATTCCATCTGGCTTTTGCCCCATTGCAGCACAGTCAGATTTACGAGAAGGAGGAGACAGACGGGGAAATAGGTGTGTGCAAAACAATGGTCCTTTATAAAGAGCTCGATGTAAAACTTACATTAAATCTGACACAAACACACAGGCTTGTTTGGGTGCCGGTATGACAAAAGAAAAAGGTAAAACTTTAAAAAGAAGACCAGAAGAAGAACCAGTTTTTAAGCCTTCATTTGTTTAGTATGGAAATTTGTACCTGCAAAAATGCCTTTAGGCTATTAGCACATGCTGTCAACAATATATGTACAGACAACTATGATTATATAACTCTGACAGTGAAGAAAGCTTATAACATGATACCAGTAATAATAAGTTATGCTTGTAATGGGTGGGACTTTAAGACCCAGGAGATCTAGTGGTTTATTGAATGATAAAGAAGAAAGTGGGAGGTTCCAAGGTGAGATAAGGGTATAGGAGGCATTTTTACTTTCACCTCTTGTTGAGACACACTGAGATCCCAGGTAAGAGACGCAGCACCTTTTAAGTGTAATATGTGATGTCAGATAAGAAATTTATAGGAAAGCTGCATATTTGCACTTGCATATACAGCTGTGGTAGCTCAAGTAGCTTGGGTATGTCATGGTTTAATGTCTGTGTGCCAAGTTGTCATTATATTTACTGTGACTAACAGGAGTTAAGACGATAATCTGCCCTGATTAACTAAGATTGCACAACTCAACAGAACAGCTGAGAATCAGGGTTTGCAAATGTATTTTCTGCAGATGTGCTCCATGAAATGTTAGACTGTCATAAACTGCACACTGGCAGTTTGTACAGTGACCAGATAGCCATAGAGTGGTGTTAGCACAGTGTATGTGGGGAGCATTATGCTGTGTTCACACTATGAACGACACAGCAGTCGTTCTCAGTAGAAGCAGGTGACATGAAGCTTCAAACTGATGCCCAGAACTTGTCCCTGCAGACGGGTGTGACATGCTGAAGCATGAAACATTCACATGTTTTTGATTCTAGGTGTGGTACTGTGTTTTGTTTAGTTGGTTTATGCTAAACTATGTATTGCAGTGCACACGCAATGGGGCGATGAAATGTGATGTTAAACTTTGGCTCACACGTTAAAGACAGTGTAGGGTTGTTTTTGCTTTGTTTGCTTTTTTGTTTGTTTTTTAGATGACATTCTTGTGCTTTTTGGCAAGTAGCCGACACACACAAGCTTGTGAAGACGTAACTACATTAACAAGCTGCTGGGCAACACTTCAACAGCTGTGATAATGTAGCTGGTCACATTGATATGTTGGCACACTTAAGCATTGTTTCAACCGAGCAGTACGGTACGGTACAGTTCAGTTCAGTGCGCTTTTTTTCCATTTCCATTGTGAAAAGTTGTGGATGGTACCAATGGAACTGTTCCATACCGTCCCCATTTTTGGTCCCTCCTCTGTTGGGGTACCTAGCACACAGATCTGGTGCCAAAAGGTGATGCTGTTAAGACTGCAGTCAGTTGACTAGTCAGTAGCAGATGGTCACTGTTGCTGGTGATAAGGAAATAAAGCAGGTGTTTGACGAAGCAGTGAATGTAAACAACTCTGCCCACATTTAAGAGTACTGTTTGCAGTGGAAATGACATGCTGTCTAGGTATGTCTGAAGGGTTAGTTTTGGTTACAAAGGTACTTTACTGAAAGTGTTTGATGGAAACGGGGCTTAAGTGTAAGCACAGCATACCAGTAAGAGAAAATTAAAAGGCAAAACCACTCTGGGCAACAGTAAGGAGAACAGGAAGAAGAAGAAATTTGCACATAGTGTATTCTATTATTGTTTGATAGCTGAGTTGTTTATTTTTGTCATTTTCACATTAGCTTTTGTTATTGTTTGTAATAAAATCTAATAATAACGATGCCACATTTGGTAATGATAACAATACAGCGCATTTCAGGGTTCACATGACGTCAGATAAGTCACTCATCTCCCCCAGAGAGCAGAGGCCTGTACGACTAACCCTAACACTGGCTGTCTGGATAACCAGTATGACGAAGTTGGTTATCAACAAGTTCAACCAACGATGGGTTTTCCTATCCTGCCACCAGTGCGCTCATGTTGAAGAGGGGGTGGGTTTTAATTAATGAATGAGGTAGGCTGCTTCATATGCTATGAAATGGTACAGAAACTATCTGCAACTACAAGACAGTAGAGTGTCATTGATGTGGATGTAGGCTATACTGTATGTGACATTAGTACTGAAAAATTTTTATTATTAAGTTGGATGATGACTACTCTGAATATGTCACATAAAACACTTAAGTGTAGCCAGGCTGTTTCTGCTACTGGAGTAAAAGGTGGAAAGGTAGCCTAGTGACTGCTTAATGACTGATGAGATTCATCTGACCCAAATGTTGCATTTATGGTTATGAGAGCCGTTTAACACTGTGTGGATTATTCATAAACTATCATCTTTTTTGCTAGTCCTCATGATGTTGTCCACTGGTGTCTCGTTATTTTGAGCTGCAGTGATGGAACCAGAGTGTAAAATGTGGACTAAATTAAGCTTTGCAGAAGTTAAAATCCAGCTAAAATCATGTGTTTAATGTGTCTCTGTGTTTGTTATAAGCTCAGTGCTCTAACAGTGGAAATAGAGCCCTGGAACAATGAAATATTCTGACCTAAAATAATACATAGGCTCCTCTTTTTTTACTTGACACTCTGAACTTTTGTCTGTGGATACTTGAAACTTCAGTGATCTGATTGGTCAGAGGTCGGGGTGTTGACAGGCTGTGATCCGATACTCTGCAGTTAACCTGCTCCGGAGCAGGTTAGCTCAGTGAAAACCCAGAGTTAACCCTGAAGTTACCTCACTAACTCCAAATCCTGCTTCCTAATACAGGCCACAGGTAAAGTGTAACGAGCTGGGGAGCGAGGCCACTGGGCGGCAGGAAAAAGACCTCACTAGGCTTTGCTATGTACTTATGTTGTTAGGGCCCTATATAATCTTATTATATAATGACGAAAACTTTGTCTGTGTGTCTGTCTGTCTGTCTGTGTCTCTGTTCCATGTTTTCCTCCTCACTGACTTGGTCAATCCATGTGAAATTTGGCACAGTGGTAGAGGATCATGAGGATGCGCATGAAGCGATATTACATCAGTTGGCCAAAGGGGGGCGCATTAGCAACCGACTGAAATTGCAAACTTTGAATGGGCATATATCATGCCCTGTATGTCGTAGAGACATGAAACTTTGCACAGAGATGCCTCTCCTCATGAGGAACAAATTTGCCTCAAGAACCCATAACTTCCGGTTATATAGATTTTCCACCATTTTGATTTTTTTGAAAAACACTTAAAATCGATCTCTTCCTAGGAAGTTTGACCGATCTGCATGAAACTCGGTGAACATAATCTAGGGACCAATATCTAAAATTCCCTCTTGGCAAAAGTTTGAAAACTTACTAAAACTGAGCTTCTATAAGGCAATGAATATTGCGGAGGGCGTGGCTCATTACATAAAGGTGCATAACACCTCAAGAGTTTCATCAATCACCACGCAACTTTGTAGGCATATGACCACACATGATCTGAGGGGACCCTCCATTATTGACCACATCAAACAAAATGGGGGCGCTAGAGAGCTAATTTCTTCAATTGGGTGGCGCTATAACAACAGAAAAATGCTTAAAAATGGCTAAACGCTCTGGCTCCCCCTGTGGCTGAATGTTTTTTTTTTCCTGTGTAATTTTTGGTATGACTAAGTTATGGTATGGTATGCGGTACATAATCACGGAAACTGTCAGTCAGTCAGTCAGTCCCATGTTTTTTTAGGTGGTTTCTAGGCATTGAGGATTGGCATAGGTAGAAGGTGACAAAGCTACCAATGGGTATGGACTAGTATAGTATTAATAAAAAATAATAAATGATTAACATTTCGATTTTTTTTTTCTTCCCCCGTTTGTGGCGCCCCTACGGATGATGAACAGGGATGTCAAGGGGAAGCTTACCATGGGTGCCAAATGTGCAAGCGCTAACAATAGCACTGTTAAATGCAACAAAGGAAAGTCCTCATACACTGCTGAGGACTATTTCCTGTAACAGATAGAACACACTGTACAGTGAAGGCTGCAGGTTCACTTTATATAAACAGTTTATCCACACACTGAGTTTATTCACTTAAACACATAGCCCGTTCCCTGTTCCCACAGCTTGTTCATAAAAATTTCCTGGGAATATTTACTGAATTGTGATTAGCGCCTTCTCATAAACAAAAAATGCTTTTACAGAGAAATGCTAAATTTGAAGACCCACAACTTTGTTTAGAAACGCCTCTTCAGGTTGAGTCTGTCAGTCGACAATCTTGTACTGAAATGACGCTAAAAATAAACATCTCAGAGTTCTACTTAAAAACGTGATGAAGACACAAAATTTACTACAGTGAAAGGCTGTGTGTCCAGTGCTGGAACATGTTGTGAGAAAAAACAGAAGAGGGCCAGTAAAGAAGGAGGGGTCATACCACGTGACATTTTGTCTGACATCATTTAAAATCAATTTCCTTTCTCCTTTAAGGGAGTGAGGCGCAGAGCACAGTAGAGGAACGTACTGGAGCAGTGTACTGTGTCTGAATTTCACATCTGGACTTCTTCAGGCAGAATGGCTCTTCTGCCTACAAGGTATGCATGCATATGTTTTACCCATCATTCACTGTAGTCAGGATATTAACTGTCAACAGCTGAGCAATCTTCAATGTCCATTTGTGCTTTCTAACATTGTCTGTGAATGACAGTTGACAGACACTTAAAAATGTACTTACCTTTACAAATAAAACTGATCTCAAACTAAAATAGGGTTAAATGTAACATGACACACTCTGTTTATATGAAGTGCTCTTGTTGTTCTGACACGTCTTGTCTCAGCATGTCAAGTGTTGTATTTTGGTGAATTTCAGCCCCAATGTGAGTCAGTGAGATCGGAATGACCAGTTTTCAAAACTGTTTGTACTGTACTGATACAGCAATACAGAAAGGGTTAAAGAACATTTTTGATGCATTAAAATTGAAAGCATTTATTATGTGCCAAAAAAAGCAATCAGTGATGGAAAGCAGCTCATTTACTCAAGTGCGTAGGTTCAATTTTGAGGCACTTTACTTGACTACTTGTTAACTTGAGTTACTTAGCAAATACATATTATTAATACCACAATACTACATACATATATATATATTTATATATATATATATACATATATATATACATATACATATATACACACACACATATATACATATACATATATATAGAGAGAGAGAGAGAGAGAGAGAGAGAGAGAGAGAGAGAGAGAGAGAACCTAATAAGCTACACAGCAATACATACATTTATATACATTTCAACTGTACATAACGTAGTTGAGAGAGAGATCTGTCTCACATTTACAAGTTTCAACAATGTGATGTACATTAATACATTAAAAAATAGAATCTAAAAACAATATATATATATATGTCTTCTGAAACTGGCCATTCTGCGCAATGAGTGCTTTTCTTTTAGTTCTTTACATATATTTTGGTGCCAGTGCTTTCGTACTTTTACTTAAGTAAAAAATTGAATGCATGAGTTTTGCTTGTAATAGCATTTATATGCTGTCTTATTGTTATTCTCACTTAAATACAAAATCTGAGGACGTCCACCTCTGATAATAATACACAAGGAAAAGTTCAACTGTAGTATATGCACACAAGTTGGGGGGGAAGAAAGACAAACAGTCTTTCCTATGACTGCTTTTACTGTTAGAAACAGGAAACACTATAGAAACACGGCTCTTTGTGAGTGTGTTTTGCTGTACACATATTGCATTTAATGACATGTACTGTCATGAATGCAGCTCATCATATGCAAATGTTGTCAAAAATATTCCAAACTGCATGTTCATAGTTTAGGGTACTTTTACTACAGTAGTTTATCCATTCAAAAAGGGGAACCTGACCAGATGAGTGCAGGAACTGCCAAGAATGTTGCTGGTTCAGCAGCTTTACCCATAGAACTATCAGGAAATCACACACATTTTTTTGGCATGTTCAGCCCCTGACGTAGTGTGAATCTTATAAAAAAAAAAAACGATCATACTAATTTCAATTATTCATGGCACAATGGCAGTCTCAGTGTCTCATGTCAGCAAACACCGCGCCCTCTGCATGGTTTATTTTACTGGTCTTCATCATTTTGTCAAGAGCCGTGCCGGCTCGCAAAACAGGCCATTATCAGAGAAATAATTTATTAATCCTTGACAAATGTTTGAAAAGGATTTGTAAGCACTTCACGTCATAAGGCACTTAAAACAGAATCATTTATTATTCGATGATCCTCTTGCTTGGGCTTACACAAATATGAAATTGTTTTCTGCAAAGAAAGGATTACTTTGATTACAAAATATACATAATATAACCTTAAGCCTTATTTTAAAAGTTAGCTCTATTGGTCTTTATTATTTAAAAGAAAAACATAAAACTGAAGACAATCGTCTATAAAACACCACGCTAATGTGATGTACTAATGTCTCAGCTATACTTTGTGTTATAGTAACTCATCAAACCTGACTGTAGCTGTCTTATTTAAGGAGTTATCACAGTGGTGTGCCAGAAAGATTACTGTAAATCTGCCTCATATTTTATCTAAATGCTCCTACTCTTATTTTCATGCACAATCAATTTCTCTGGGAACTGTTTTAAACTGGGAAAACAGCTTTTTTACAGTATCCAATGTCACTCAGTATTCAATATATAAAGCTGTAGCTGATAACTTCACAAAAATAAACTTTATATATCCTGAAACTGTTCGTATGCACAGCCCTAAATGAGGCAGATAATCATATTCCTCTGCCAACTCTATTGACATGCGGCATGCACTTCTAATGGCCTTACCGCACCTGAACAAACAAAACAGCCAATCAGAGCCGGCGCATCTCTAACAAAGCTGTCAATCATGTCAGGCAGCACTGATCAAATATGAATCAAGACTCTGTCCGATACATTTAAACAAAACGCCAAGCACCACCGAGTAGCTGGACCCGCTTTCTCATTTCACAGCTAAAACAGTCCACTAAAATATGTTTCTGAAAACACGAGTCGAGATTTAAGTAAAATAGTGACAGAATATTCAGTCATATTTGACCGTTTAATGTACTTCTTTCAGAACATAGTGACAGCTATTTTCAGTTAAAAGTTACCAACTGTAGCTTTAACAGTTGACAGCATTAACTTAGTGTCTCTCTGTATTCCACATTATGAAAAGAAAATGTCAAAGTTACCTTCAAATTGTCTTTGTTTTAATCTTCTGTCGTGTTTGCCTTCCTCCTCCACAGCATCCCTGCTAACTTCACCACTGTGGCTTTATCTGGAGATCCAAACAACATGAATGGCTCTGATTGTCCTGGCGCAGAACTCACGAAATGGCACCACACTGTGCTGCCCGTGTACATCCTGATCGTCAGTGTGCTGGGAATGGTGTTGAATGCGTTTGTCCTGATGGTATTCTGCTTCCACAGGAAGGCCTGCACCGTGGCTGAGATCTACTTGAGCAACATGGCCATTGCTGACCTTGTCCTGATGACTTGTTTGCCCTTCTGGGCTGTGTACGCAGCCAACAAATTCAATTGGCCATTTCCTACTCCCCTGTGTACACTGGTCACCCTTTCCATCAACCTGAATGCTTACTGCAGCATCTACTTCCTTGTTCTCATTAGCATAGATCGTTTTTTAGCACTAGTGCACCCGCTGTCCCATGAACAAATGCGTAGGCCAAAATGTGCCAAACTGGCCTGTGTGCTGGTTTGGGTTTTTGGCCTGCTCCTGAGTGTCCCCACAATGGTCTACAGGGACGTAAAACCTAACCCTGGCACCAATTCTAGTTTATGTTATCTTAATTACCCAAATCACCATGTACAGCTTGTATTTGATGGGATCCAGATAACGTTTGGCTTCATCATCCCCGTTTCAATTATTTCGTACTGCACTTTCAAGATTATTAAAGCCCTGCAGAACCGGTCAATTGATGAGGTAAACACCAGGCAGACAGAACAGAAGGCCACTACTCTGGTGCTGGCAGTCCTCCTGGCATTTATGATCTGCTGGGTGCCATTCCACCTGATGAAGATAACAACCGCACTAATAATACTTGAGCTACTGCCAGGGTGTGACGTTGTCGCCATCGTTAACACCTGCAGCCATGTCTTCATGTACTTTGCCTTCTTCAACAGTGTTCTCAACCCCATTCTCTACGCCATTGTAGGAAAAAACTTCCAGAAAAAAGTTAGGGAACTCTTCAAAAGATGGCACTTTGACAGATCAACCTCCTACACACGCTCAAACCTGACAAGAAGTGTTAAAAGTGAGGAAATCTAGCAAGGGTTTTGTTTTTTTTTTTAACAGTTTTGCATGATAAAATAGTTAGTTACTTTCCCAGAAATTCATTCATTCATTCACTTTCCATAACCGCTTATCCTGTTAGGGGTCGCATGGGGGGCTGGAGCCAGCTGACATGGGCAAGAGGCAAAAACAGCCTGGACAGGTCGCCAGACTATCACAGGGCTGACACATGGAGACAACCACCATTCAAGCTCTCAGTCGTGAATGTCTTTGGACTGTGGGAGGAAGCTAGAGAACAGGGAGAGAACCCACGCTGACACAGGGAGAACATGCAAACTCACCTGGGATTGAATCCCCCCACCCCGGGTTCGACCCAGGAATCCTCCTACTGTGAGGCAACAGTGCTAACCACTGCACCACCGTGCCGCCCATGTGAGAAGAACATTGTTTGAACTCTCTCCTGATTGTTTGCTGTGAGTGAATTATAACTCTGGGCTTTAGCTAAGAGGAGGCAGAGTGGTGTTCTGGTGTTTGCTATCTACACTGTGTTTATGTTCCTAGATTATTTTTAGTACACTCTTTACACTGCTCACTATTTCATCAAATATAGACACTGACACACAGTGGCACACTTAAGCAGTTGTATGAGACAACCCAGGCAGCAGCATTTGTTGACACTCCGGGTAACTACCGCAGTACAAGTCTGCATTTGGTGTAAGGGAGTGAAGGATGGATCAAGCATACTCCAGACTTTTACACAGGAATCCACTGTTTGTGTCCTGTGTAAACCCCAAAACATTTTTTTTACCTGCTTTGTAAGTTTATTACGAAAAAGCCCATATGCATTTAATGACCAGAGCAGAAATTTCACAATTACTGTGAAAAAAAGTTTGAAAAGAGACGATGCATGTAACGAGCATAAATCGACATCCCCGAGAGTCCAAAACTGACGCAGCACGGGTACTTGTCATGTCATATATTGACGTGACAGTCCGCTGACCAAGCATCTGTGTTTGACAAGATGGAAATGAGAACGGATGTACTTGCACTTAAACCCGACCCCTTATTCCTGAGTGTAATAGGCCTTTCCAAACAGTGCCATGAACCCGTGTCTTCTCCGTGCAACACTTAAGAAGGAAAGCTGACTACTAACATCAGCAGACCAGAGGAAGTCAAGGGTGTGGTCATTTTTGCAAGGGATGAGATGTCTTTCATTTTAGGATATGAGACTACACTGATGATATAACACTGATGCACTAATTGCTGTTTCATTAGAAATGCTTTTAGACTTAACACAATAATAGCACTGCTACATGATTTAACAGCATTAGCAGATTGTGTTTGATGTAATGGGCAAAAGTTAAGACAATGGAAATAATGTACAAAAGGAGGGAAAAGGATTGAAAAAGACTGTCTCTCTGTGGAGAAGTAACACTTTAAAATGTTAATATGACACCTCTATGGTAAGCTGTTTGTGTTGGGTGTATGTCTGTGAATGTGTGTTTCTGTACTGTTATATAACAAACGAACATATTTATAGCCATTTATTGTCCCTTCTGTTTCTGACACAGTAACTCATGTATCCTTTCCTTGACCCTAGAGAGCTAACATAAGAGTTGCCACCTACACACTGCGCCTATTTGCATGCTTGTACAGTCTTTTCTATTCAAAGTCACAGCAGCATGTTAGTTTACTCATGTTGTTATTTCTTTACAGTGTGAGCAAACGTCACTGCTCATGAAACAGCCTCTTTGTATCAATTGTGAAACTATTTGCATCATCAATTTAATGCGACACCTGGAGAGGCATAAATGCAAAGATTTAATCCTTTGCTGACTTGTGAATAAACGTGCACCTATGTGAGACATGCTCCTCTGTTTTGTTTTTTTTCTTCAGTCTGCAAACCACTTTTATGTTCCATCTGTACGTGTCGATTTTTCTAAAGTGACTTAGTTCAGAATACACGGACATGAACATGAGCTGAGATTCTCATCATGGAGAGGGAGGAAGGAGGAGTGCAACACACAGCTCCAGATCACAGTTCAAGACTATTAACAGTCAAAGCAGGCATTTTTTAACAACACGTCACAGCATTTCTTACTGTGTTTGTGGCAAATGAAAGTATTTTCAGTAGAAACTTGTGTTTTCCTAACCCTAACAAAGGGGGGCTTGGTCCTACACCCAACCGTGTTAACTACTGGGTTGTCAGAACATAAATAGAGAATTGACCTATGGCTAACCCCCCGCCACTCACTCAGACAAACTATCAACATTCAGTGAATTTGAATTTATTTATTTATAGGGACAACGCAGTTAACATAGTTTCAATACAAGGCATGAATCTGATGTGCTGCATATAGAGTTATAGCTACAGCTTATTTTCAACTGCTGTCCCTAGTTGGGCTTTTAAACAAATACAACATACAAAATCACAATCCTATAAAAATACAATAAACAAATACCCTATACAAAAAAAAGTACAACCTATCCTACAGAATTAAGTTCAAAATCATCACAACTCTAAACAAAATAGAATAAACTTACAAACCAATACAATATACAAAATACCCTGTACAAATAATCCTGTACAAATGTGAGCGGCGCTATGGCAGGTGTCACAGTACACAGCATTTCGCAGGAGGCAGTTGATGATTTTTGGGGACATAACGATCAGATGTCATTGAGAAGTAACCAAGAGGGCCTAAACTACGCATTGGAGGGATATATTCATCATTTTATTGTTGAGAAGGTCGATGAAAAGCTTAAATTACAAGCCAAAATTTACAGGTCACAGTGTTACGCTTGTGAACCGCATCTCGTTGCCGTTGCCATCAAAGACAACAAGTTAAAGTGCCACTGAAGTTAAGGTTTTTGGCTCAGAATTTGAGAAAAGGATAACGGCCTTTTTACCATCTTTACCAAGAGTGTTTTTCCGTTAGTTTGGTGCTACAGTAGTTACACTGAATCATTCAGCATAACGTTTGCCAACCTTTGTTATCGCTGCGATTACAGATAAATTAACAAAGCTAAGCTCCAGAGGTTAACGTTCGCTTAACTAGAGCCCTTTGGACAACAGCTAACAATGATGTACAATCACCAAAGTACAAAACTAGAACAAAACAGGCTGATGAACTCCCAGCAAACAAGGTGACATGATGAACAATGCAGCTAGGAGCTAACATTAGGCTAACTTTAGCGAATGTTAGCTAGAGATGTTAAAGATAACTTTATAATTCTTTCCAGCAAAGTGACAATATGTTGCCTCAAACACGATGTTGTCTTACCTTTAGACAGATAGACATCCTTGTTAATCTTATTCACGTTGAGTTGATGTTGTGGTCTAACGTTACCACACAACTTTATCCAAAGGAGACACTTTTCTCAGTTGAGATGTGGTTTAAAGTGTAAAAAATACACCCCGCCGCCCAGCCTACCTTGTGTCGGAGTTGCATGTACCCCATGCACACAGTTTGACCATTTTTAAACTTCAAATCTCAGAAAAAGCTCATAAAACCGAACAAAACTGACTTTCTGTAATGCATTTCAATGGACATCCTGGCAGATAATGTCCGACTCTATAGGAATGGCTATACGCACTGTGATTGTTTCATCGCGTTTGAGGGCGGGACTTAGCCATAGGTCAATTGAGATGTAAATAAATGTTAAGTTTTAACATATCTGCTACATATAAAACATGCAAAATCAACATATCTGTGGTTGCAGAAAGATCATACAATATAAACAATTTAAGAAATAGAACTGTGGTATATTACATGTTATTATCATTTTTATAGATTTCTGGTTTCAGCATAAATTCAGGCAGGTTGTAAAGAAGCTAACACTTTAACCTAATAATCCAAACCACAATATTTTGAAGTTAAAACTAGAGTGAGTTCACATGTAGAGCTGCCAGTAACCCCTCATTGCTCAGGAACACTGTATGTGCACACACCAACGGTAGATGTGGTAGGTCAGTTTGTCAGCTATCATGGACGTTACCGGTGAAGGGTTTGAGTCATCATTTTCCAATTAATTTCCTCTTGCTGTAATGACATTTCTTAAAAACTGGGTGCCAACAATGAGTCAGAGTGTGTGAGAAACATAGGAAGTTGTGATAACTGTTTAAAATCTGTATGATGGTGCAGCCTGCTCTAATTCCCAGGGCAACAAATACTGATGTTTCGTCTCTACCCTCGGCGTGTGATATGGATGCCAAAGGCTGCCATTATGACACACACTGGGCTTTCAATTAACTTTGAAAGTCCATGGCAGGCTGCTTTGACAGACTGTCTGATGATAGTGTCCTCAGTCAGTCAGTCAGTCAGTCAGACATCACAGTAGCTGGGTCATTATACGAAAACGTGCTATTTTGTGTCTCTTGAAAACTGTGCTATAAATGTCAATAAACAATAAATACACTATAATCATTCTAGGATTTATTTTCCATGATATCTCTTGTAACATTAAAACAATGTAAAATTTTATTTATTTTGTTTTCAAGAGTTTTAAACACCTTTTTGTATGAAGCATAATTCAAAATCATGTCCTTTCATTACTCATGAATGGGTTTTATTCTTAATATATGTAAAATGTTGTAAAAAACATCAGTTTAGTCGGGTCGCCAGGTAGTCGTCAACCCTGTTACTTTTAATGAAACACCCCTTCTGAGATAATGGCCTGCTCCGAAAGTTGCATCATTTCCTTGGAGTGAAATCAGCTTCCTTTTGTGAAATCAGCTTCCTTTTGTGAACATGCTGGTGAAAAGACAAATAAGTGTCCTCTTATTTTCATGATTTTTCTTATAGTTATATAATGTTTGACGGAAGGGGACAAGCTTATTGTGTCAGCCCTGTTTCCACAAAAGGACACGTTAAAAAGATATTTGTTAGAAATTTTTAAATGTACATAATATGATATAAGCCTCTCATGAATGCACACCATGTGGTCTCATGACCCTCACCACATGGCTAGTAATGGCTGCCAAGAACATTTTTCATCAACAGGCCAAACATGTTCAATGGATCAAATCCATTGTGACTGTCCTTTCAATATCCTTCATGTTTTGAAAAATGCTGTCTCCAAAATATTCTTTGATTAGTCATGTTGAATTAAAAGTTTATGAATGTCCAATTATCTTCATTAGACCCAAAGCTGCAACTTAAATCAGTATGGTAACTGTTGTCAACCCTGTTACTGAGGTGTCAGCCCTGTTACTTGTATAACATTCTAGTATAATTAAAAAAAATTATAACAGGGTTGACAAAACACACATATGCATGTTGATTAAATGTGGGGGGAAAAACAAAAAGATATGCCTGAGATGGCACAGCACCTATTTCTGTAAGGATCTATTTAATCCAAAAAGGGTCATAGTTTTAAAACAGTACTTTGAAAATCAAACATTAAGAATGGGAAATGGCACGTTTTCATATAATGACACAGCTACGACCATTCAACTTTGAGAGAGACTGAACAAGTCAGTGATGCCAGTGTACCAATTTCACAGCGCTCATGCTACTTTCTGTTGTTTACGTATCTCTTTACCACATTTACAGCAATATTTGTTAACTTAGAAATATATTAAATAGTTAAATCTAAATATTAAATGTGGCACCTAAATGTTAAATGTTAAATATTAAATGTGGCACCTAAATGTTAAATGTTAAGTCTAAATATTAAATCTAAATCTAAATACTATATCTAAATCTAAATCTAAATCTAAATGCTAAATCTAAATCTAAATATAAATGTTAAATCTAAATGCTAAATATAAATAGAAATATAAATATTAAATCTAAATGCCAAATATAAATATAAATCTAAATGTTAGATCTAAATGTTAAATATAAATATAAATATAAGTGTTAAATCTAAATGCTAAATATAAATCTAAATGTTAGATGTTAAATCTAAATGTTCTGGGTGAAACTAGCTAATATGCAAATTCACACTGCCAGATACCGGAAGTACCAAAATAAAAGCTCGAGATGGTCAGAGTGTGTTTATAGAATCAAATAACGAATTAAAACCAACTTATCGGGGGGAAATGAACACTTGAACATACATTAGCGTGATAATAACTACCTAAAATAACAAGAAACGTGTATGGAGAAATTTTATTTGATGTGTACTTTGAGTTGTTAGTGTCCCTTCGGAGGGAATCGCCTTGTTGTTGTTTACAAATACTTCCGGGTAGAAAACCAGCAGAGTTTAGCTACATATATATATGCATATCTCACATTTTTCACGTCACTATATCACCGTTTAGACCAATCTGGTGTTTGTTAAGTCTACAAACACTATGATTGAACAAACATTCCTATCATGTTCTGAAATTAATAACATGGTTATCGTAGATTAACGGGGCTACGACGGTTATAGACACTGCTAAGGGGCCGTTCACATGTAGCGTCTTTTGCGCGCACAAATCCATTAGTTTCAATGTAGACGCGCGCTAAGCGCGCTCACAATTCAAAGCGACGCCGTAGCGGCGCGCATCCGGTGCGACGCGCCTGTTTTTTTGTGCGCGTCCGCGTAGCACAGAGATGGAAAAATCTCAACTTTTTCGAATGCAGCAAGCGCACCGCATGTCATGTGATAAGAATTAACCAATCAGCTCCACAGATCTGCTTCTTCCTTTCCGTCCAACGGACTTAACAACATTATGTATCTAAAAACACACACTATCTCTCTGCCAGCATCTCCCTCTCTCCCTCTCCTCCACACACACACACATGCACACACCTCACCTCCTGATGCTTGCTGGAAATCCATTTAACTTTTTTGAAAACTTTTTTACTCCCCCTGTGAGTGACGTCGGTTTTGGTTGCTTAGTAACTGCAGGTGCGACAGTAGCGCAACCTCCGAAGCGCCTTGGATAAAACGATGGAAACGGCACAGCTGGCGTTTTCCATGCGCTTTTAGACGCTGCATGTGAACGGCCCCTAATGGTGCTAACGATTGTTAGCTTAGCTTAGGTTGTTAGTCCCTTCGAAGGGACACTAACAACTCAAAGTACACGTCAAATAAAATTTCTCCAAACATGTTTCTTGTTATTTTAGGTAGTTATTATCACGCTAATGTATGTTCAAGTGTTTTCCCCCGATAAGTTGGTTTTAATTCGTTATTTGATTCTATAAACACAGTCTGACCATCTCGAGCTTTTATTTTGGTACTTCCGGTGACCGGCAGTGTGAATTTGCATATTAGCTAAATATTTAGTTTCACCCAGAACATTTAGATTTAACATTTAACATTTAGATTTATATTTAGCATTTAGATTTAACATTTAGATTTATATTTAGCATTTAGATTTAACATTTAGATTTAGATTTAATATTTAGATTTAACATTTAGATTTAGATTTAATATTTAGATTAAATTTAGATTTAGCATTTAGATTTAGATTTAATATTTAGATTTAACATTTAACATTTAGGTGCCACATTTAATATTTAGATTTAACTATTTAATATATTTCTAAGTTAACAAATATTGCTTTAAATGTGGTAAAAGGTGACGTTAAAAAAATTCACAACACTTTTTTAAACATTGTTTGAAGCTAAATGTGGCAAAAAGTTGATGTTATTTTCAGCATGAGACACTTTACAAACGGCACCCCATATCCATGATGTCGAAGGAAATGCACACCAGAGAAAAACACAGAATGCTATAGGCTACTCATCTGTTGCATAGCTCTGGTTTTCTGGCCATGTGAAATTAGTCTATAGGCTATTTTTAGCGGGGTTTCTCATGTAAAACAAAAACGCATACATTTTTGGTGGTTAAATGGTATGAGAAGCAGAGAGACGTGACAAAGCCTGGACATATGATGGGCCTGGGGATGAGAACAGGTTGGATTCACACAACCTCCCACTTTTGTGGCTCCAGAGGAAGTTGTGTGAGGTCACTTGAGACAGTAGCCAAAACTATGACAAAAAGAAAAAAAAAAGATTAGATGATTTAAGTGGAACTGTCAAGTTCTTAGGGAGTACTGCGACATTCTCTGGGAAAAATATATGGAGGTCTTTGGTGACTCCAGAGGAAGCTGGCCGGGTGACATCTGATAAATAGTGAAGTCACTTGAGACAGCAACTGTCACTTGAGACAGCTTTGGCCAGGGCTGGAGACTAAAAATTTGAACGTTAAAAAAAAAAAAAAAAAAAAATAGAAAGAAGAAAACGAAATTTATAAAGTAATGAGTTTACCAGGCTGTATCTGGCTCCTCATCTCTGCGTTTGGCTGAAGGCTCCAGGCTATGTTAGCCGTCACAAGCATTACACACCTGAATCTTTAACTGAACGTGAAGCGTCTGAAATGCATTGGGAAGTACAAGCACCAGGTTTTGACCAAAAGGCAGCCTCCAGGGTTGAAAAGTGAAGCCAACACAGAAGTGCCCAAAACTGCAGTATTACTTCACAAACTGAAGATCCCTTTCACTAAAGAATTTTAGCCCTAAACAATAAAAGATAGTCAAGTCAGATAGAGGTATATGAACAATTCTTACCAGAGCATCTTAATGAAACACGTCTCTCGCCATCTCTGAAGTCACTGTCAGCCTGCTGGCCTCGCCACAGTGCGGTACATGAAGCGGTAGCGCTTCTGTAGATTTTTTGTCCCGGTAACATTAGCCTATATCCAGTGACGTGATATCCATTGTTATCCCGGGGAAGCTTTTGTTGTGTACAGACAATGTCTGCGGTGGGCGACAGACTCAACACTATCATGTAGCTCTTCAAATGTTCTCTTTAGCTCATTTTCCATATTTGTATCCAAATACCATAGTTGTAAAATGCTTAGCTGCCTGACAGCGAGTGACTCCACTGTAGAGGCATGTTTCCTATACCATTCAATTGTTTTGTCAAGTTGTAGTCTAACAGTCCATCCGTTGTCACCTAGGTAATGTAGTTACAAGCAAATACAGTTAGGAAATGTTTTGCACTGCAGGGCTGAGTTTCCCAAAATATGATCCTTCTTAGCAACGTTGTCTTCTTTGTGGCTGAGAAAAACTACACTGCAAAAAAGAAAAGCACCTAGCGCCCTCTAGTGTCCCCACTCAGTCATCTACAAGGTCATGGCATGATGGTGAGCCAAGACAAGAGTCCTGAGTCAAGGTTTTTTTAGGGGGGGAATAACTAAAAAGTTACTTTTCTCAGTAATGCATTACTTTTTGGTTTAAAGGAGCAATAAGCGAAATCGTTTCACCGCTGGGTTTGCTGTTGTGCACTGCCTGTAGACCAAAACAGTGTGTCATGAGCCAGATGAGCCTCTACCTCTGCTCTCCACCCCCCCTCATCTAGCAGTTAGCGATGTCTCGGTCTCTGCTGTGTTTAGCTATTCCCCTGCCTACTTCAATGATGATGGAACCTGTAATAAATGTAATATGTTTGCTGAGATGGAGGCGAGGCTCAGTGACTGGAGGAGCTGGTAGAAATGCTCCATAGCTGTTAAGTTACTCCAGTAGCCGGTGGCAGCCGACTCGGCTAGTGCTAACATCGGGAGCTAACACTAACATTCCTCCTCTTCTCCGTGAGTGAGAGCGATGCTTTAGCCTAGTGAGCAGCTGGCTCGCGGGTTGCCCGCATAGGCTAAAACATCGCTTCAGGTTAAAGTGGGAAGAAGCAGCGGGTTTATCGAACAGCTGAGTGAAGCTGGGTGAAGTGGAGGCTGCGGAGGAAACACCGGGATGGGTTAATGCAATTCGCATTTTACAATGCTATACACATGTACGTTCATGTACGTTCACATGAACGTACATGAACGTTCAGCTGGACTGGCTTGTAAACAATGGGCTGGAGATCAACACAGAGAGAGGGGTGTGAGGTCATGCTATACTCCAGATGAAATTACACCTCTAGTTCTTCACATAGCATTTTTTTTAATTCTTTTTTAAATTCTTTTCTTTTCTTTAATTTTTTTTAATTCCTTCAATCTAGAAATGATGAATTTCGCTTAATGCTCCTTCAAGTAACTGAGTTACTAACTGAGTTACTTTTTAATGAAGTAACTAGTAACGGTAACTAGTTACTATTTTTCAGTAACTAGCACAACACTGCTTCTGGCTCCGATAAAACCAAGATAGCAAAAGTGGTAATGCCAAACTCAAGGCTCAAAAACAGGAGTACCAAACCAAAGGGTGATGTCAGGGTAGCTACATCCATAATTCTGACAACCTGTAGTTGCGTTGACAGAAATTAGCATTCACCTCCAGACATACAGCGCTTAAACATTCAAAATTTAGGCTGCACCAAGTTTGAGAGAGATGAAGAAGTAACCAACGTAACAGAGGCTCCATGCTGCTTTCTATTGTTTACTTTCCTGTTTTCTGGCACGTCCATGTTGTCGAAGGAAACACACACCAGAGAAAAACACAGAATGCTACTTTCCTGTTTTCTGGCACGTCCATGTTGTCGAAGGAAACACACACCAGAGAAAAACACAGAATGCTACTTTCCTGTTTTCTGGCACGTCCATGTTGTCAAAGGAAACACACACCAGAGAAAAACACAGAAAGCTATACTCATCTGTTGCAAAGTCCTGCACATAGCTCAGATTTTTTGGCAATGGGAAATAAGTCTGTAGCCAATTTCTAGCAGGTTTTCGGGCGTGAAAAAAAATGCATACATTTTTTGTGGTTAAATGGTATGAGGTGCAGAGAGACATGACAAAGCCTGTACTTTTGATGGACTGAGGATGAGAACAGGCTGGACTGTGGCTCCAGAGGGAGTTGTGTTAAGACACTTGAGACAGTAGCCAAAGCTTTGATAAAAAGAAGAAAAGGTGATTTAAGGGTAACTGTGGTTATTTTGAACTAGGGAGTACTGCAATTTGATGTGGGAAAATATATAAAGCCTTTGTTGACTCCAGAGGGAGCTGGGTGAAGTCTGATAAATATCCACATGTGAAGTCACTTGAGACAGCAACTGTCACTTGAGACAGCTTTGGCCTGGGCTGAGGACTACAAATTTGAACACTGAAAAAAAAAAAAAAAAAAAAAAACAGAAATTTAGAAAGTAATGAATTTACCAGGCTGTAGCTGGCGCCTCATCTCTGCGTTTGGCTGAAGGCTCCAGGCTATGTTAGCGTCACCAGCATTACACACCTGAATCTTCAATTGAACTTGAAGCAGCTGAAATGCATTGTGGGAAATGCAGGCACCAGGTTTTGACCAAGAGGCAGCCTCCAGGGTTGAAAAATGAAGTCAACACACAAGTGCCCAAAACTGCAGTTCCTCGAATGGCCACTTGAGGCTGGCTCCAGAGGCCAGTCAATCCCCATAGACCTCCATGTTAAAATGGCCATCTTCAGTTTTAGGCCTAATTGCGCATAGTTAAAAGGCAGGGCTGCTTTGAGTGACGGGCTGTCTGCCGACAGTGTCCACAGCTTGTCAGTCAGGTCTACCTGTCGCTCCACAGCACCAGCCTCTCACCCAAATATGGTCACTTCTGGCTCCAACAAAACCAAAATGACAACAGCCTAAATTTCGATCTCGAGGCTTCAAAATGGGAGTCTGCAAAATAATGGGTGGTGTCACGGTAGCTATGTACATTTCCCCCCCCCCCCATCTATGGGGGCAAAACTAAATTTATGCCACTACTTTGTTTACATTGGAACAGTGGAACTCCCAGAGGTTCCAGCAAGGCTTTATTTGGTTAGCTGTGATCTCAAGACACTAGACCAAAACATGATTTAAACCAAATACCACGCCTCCCTGTCCTCCCAGTGGATGCTTCTTAGTGTCAACATTTTTTGTTGTGGCATATAAACAACCAGATCTCTATTTGTGTAGTTGCGCTGTCTGGCTGTCTTTCAAAGCCTGCCTTGCTTCAAGAGCACAGTGCTCTGCCAAATTTCAGCGTAATGAAAAACAACTGAACTGACAGAATCCTCCACTGCACGACATCTGCACTAATAACAGGGACTGATAGGATATGCAAATGCATGCTGTTCCTGGAAAGCCCAGTGCATAAAGTACCAATACCACAATGTGAAAAGTATTATATGGAAAATACATTTAAAGTAAAAGTAATCATCAGGCAAGAAAATGCCCCCATGACTGATGTTGTTATACATTATATATTAGATTGTTAACCAATGTCTGAGTAGAATTCGACAGCCTATCAGTCGGCCCCCTTTGAAAAGGTCAAGATAAATCTGATTTCTGCCACACAAGTTTGTCATTATATATTTTCTTTTATAAGAAAAGTTGGATAATTTTCCCCTCTTTATTATTCAAATAAAAAAACACCTGACAGGTTCAGAGCAGACATGTTGACAACACAGTATTTCCATTTCGTCACCTAAACATTCAGATGTAGTTTAATCAATGTACTGATCTTGTTTGAACTCTCAATGCTGCGTACAGCAACAATGAAAGCATTGGACACTATTTTGGTTTGTAGCACGGCACAGCATGTTTTACCAGGAAACATTTGCATTGCGGGGCTTATCTCATTTCAACAGAACAGGGCTCTCCATTTCCATTGCCATTCAGGTTTGAACACTGGCACATCAGGATGGATGCAGCTCCTCTAAACCAGACAAACATTAGTGCACCTGCTTCCTGCGGAGTAGAGTCCTCGGTGGAGAAACTCATGTATCCAACGGTCTATTCTCTTTTTTTTATTGTTGGCTTTCCGGCTAACTGCCTGTCTCTGTACGTTGCCTGGATTTTGATGAGGAAAGGGAACAATATGGCGGTCTACCTCGTCAACCTGTCCATCTCTGACCTGCTCTACACGATCACTCTGCCCGTGTGGATTGAGCTGGCCCTGAAGAAGCCCCTGGGTAGCCTCTGCAGTTTGGTGGCTGTGATCATGTACAACAGCTTCTACGTTGGCTCAGGCCTCCTTTGCTGCATCTCCGTTGATCGCTATCTTGCATTGGTCTACCCTCTCCGCTTTCACCGCGTCCGAGAGGTGCGGACAGCAGCACTTGTGAGTATTGCTGTCTGGGCTTTGGAGATTGCCATCCACATCATCTTGCTTGACCACACGGGGGTGCTGCAAGCTTTCTCCTCAAGAAACCTGTGCGAGGAGCAGATCCCCATGACACGAGAAGTTGCAGACCTCACCTACACACGAGTCACCCTGGGGTTTTTGGTCCCTACTTTCATCATGACCTTCTGTTTTCAGCAGATCATGCAGTCACTCCGACGGAGCTCCTCCATCCTGACAGCGGAGCGCACGAAAGTGGGACTGCTTTTGTTTTTCCTTCTGCTCACCTACATTGTGGCGTTTTTGCCCTACCAGATTGTCATGCTGCTCAGAGCAATACTGGAGCCCGGGACCTGCGTCTGGGCCACAAGGCTCAGAGATCCGTACCTGGTCACAGTTGCCACGACCACCATAAACAGTACCCTGGATCCTATAATATACTGTTTAATCAGTGAGAGTGCTCAGAGAGAGATCAAGAATGCTGTAGAGAAATGTCGCGGAGTTTTTGTTAAGAAGAAACGGACAAAGAATAATGGAATTCAGTCAGTTTCCTAACAACAGAATTACCTATTTGTTTATATTTTCATCCTTAATTTACTATTTGATTGTGTATTTTAAGAGCTAATATCAAATCAAAGCATTCATATACTGATACCTTTTTACTGATAATGTCATGTTGATGCAATGTGATGTTATAGTGATTATGCCCACACACTTCTGAACCACACCTATACCACTGTGTTGATGGTTTATTAGTCAAACCATATCTTTTATTACACTAATGTACAATGGTTGACTCTGGAAAAGACTGATCTGATAGTTTATTATTTAATTTAAATAGCAGACGTTTAAAACAGCCTTCTCTGGGTTGTGGGTTTTTTTTTTGTGTTTATTTGTTTTGTTGTGTTTTTTTGCATTATTCCATTAATTAAAGATTAGGTTCAGAATTTTTTTTAAGTCTTTCTGAACACAGTCCTTACATGCCCATAGGTACACGGATCTCATGCAAGAAATGATATGAGCAGATTTTCTCTGTTTGTTCTTATTTTTGTTAGTGCCTGTTGACTTCTGGAATTCACCTGTGTTTTCTTAATTTTCCTTTTCTCTTAGGTAAGAGAAAATTTTATGAGTGGTTGAGAGCACTCTTACCAAATAAGAGATAAACATCTGCTTTTCACAGTCCACAAATTGTTGTCCAATGCAAGGGAAAAATACCTTTTATGTTTGAGGTATATTTAGAAAATACATGAATATAATATAATCAATTTTAAATCATGAATTAAATTAATCCAAGATTAAAAAATTCGACTATGTCTTTGTCCATTGATCCCAATAACTCTTATTTCAGTTACTGTGCTGTCCCTCTGCTGACCAGTGCTTTTACTTTTCATTGACCATTGTACATTAGTATTTTAATTTCTTGCCACTACTTCCACTCCATTACACGCCAGAGGGAAAATATTGTATCTTTATTCCATTACAAGTGTTTATTATTAAGTTACTAAATAGATTACAAATTAAGATTTTTGCAAACGAACCTCATGAAAACACACAAGTGCAGCTGAAACTATAAGTTGATTATTAGGGAATTAATTGACAACTATTTTCACAATCATTTAAGTCAGTGGTTCCCAACTGGTCCAGCCACAGGGTCCAGATTTCTCCTTAGTCATTAGTTCAAGGTCCACACAGTCTAATTTATACTTAGATTTGACCGTGTCGTCGAGCTAGTGTGCTGTATCTGTTAAGTAGCTTTCCGTTGGTCACTCACTCTACAGCAGGAAACAGCACTTCCAGAGAAATTCTCTGTGCCTGAAATTCACTGTACTTAAAAATAAAGTGTGTTTTTACAAACTTGACATGTTTGGGAGTGACTTATGGCCCATTCAGAATGGACCTGTGACCCAAAAGAGGTATAGGTGGATATGACAGTTTATACAGCGTACACAGCACGCTTGCATTAGCGGTAGTAATACATATGAGATTTTGGTACTTATTTGAAAGAAAGATCTCCATTTAACTTTGCTGAAGCCTCCCATTGACTGAAATTGAAATTACTTTAAGGAATCTGTTTGTTGCCAGCATTGGACAATTACAGCAACCAGTAATGCTTTTATGTATACAGTACATGGACATGTGAAAAATATATTTACTTATCCTTTAGGGCACATATAGGTTCAGCCATAACATCATAACTACGCTATGGAAACAATTTGTCAAACAGACACGTATTTATTTATCAGACTACCTGAGTGCATTTCGATATTGACACAACAAACACAAGGAGCTGCCTTATTAGATTACCCAAATTAAATCTCCTGCGCGGCCCTCTAACACCGGTAGTTTGTTCTGTCGTGGCCTGTCACCCAGTAAATGACACAGAGTAGTCAGGGACGACAAGGATACATCTGCTATCTCTTCCTGTTTCTTGAAGCTGGCTGATTAAGCAGTGGGAGACAAGACAACTGAATGTGACCACTCTGCACCCGTTTTTAGTGATTTTATTTTTATAATAATGAAATGTATGGACAGAATTTGGAGCAGAAGCACAACTGAATAAAGGGTAAGTATGCCTTCATATGAGTTGGATTGAATTTAAGCTTTTCCTTATGAAGTACTTGCAGAGATTAAGTATGTTTCTGGTTGACATTTGAAGACTTAAAAGGATCATTTTACAGGTTTTTCATGTTTTAGCACATTAGGTAGCCTGTTACTGGTGTATATGCCTGATCTAAATGATTTTTAATTGAGCATAAATTTAAACTGAACTTCTCAGAGGCAACTGGTTTTTAATCATTTCACTAAAATAAAAAATATATACATTTAGACTTGAAACTTGCTCTAGAATACATCACAAATAACACATGATCAACAGTTTTTGTAACACCATGTTTTTGTCATGTGCAGGATGTGTTGTGAAATGACCTCCTGCCAAACAAAGTGCAACATCAGAGATTTTAGAACCAGCTACATGACTTGTCAATGATAATGGCAGACCACTTTAAGTAGTCTGACAATAGAAAATAGTGCAACTTAAACAAAAAATAAATGAATAAAGATCAAAGTTACACCCTGCAAGCTGATTTTCCAAATTTACTGAAATGTAACACCAAAAGTTGTAGTGGTACTTCAGTAAGTCTTGTCAGCGATTCAACACGTTGGGTCAAGCCTAAATCCTACAGTTCCCATGATGCAACTCAATAGCACCTTTCAATGGAAGTGCTAAATACCTTGAAAGGACCATTTCAGCCCCCAAATGTTTTTTTCCCTCTGTATGGTGAATTCATGAAGAATAATGTGTCTTGCATGCCTCTGAACAAAAAATCTAAATTCTTGCTGAACTGAAGTCAAAGTGTTTAACTACAGCTAAACTATATCAAAACATTTTTTATGTTATTGTGTGACTTTGTTTTTTAAAGGGTTAGCTCAGATTCACCAAGGTCACACAATAACACAAACAAACTCATAAAGGCAGTGGTAGATCAACAGCTCTGTTTTTCAGCGAGATAAAATGACTATTTGTGTCACTGGAGTCTGGTTTCAAAGAGCGCATAGATCAGGTTTCACTTTTAGTTCACTTCCTTGTTGGACAGGGCTGTCTGTTCAACTGATACTTTAATATAGTTTGGCTGTCGACCTTTATTACTTCAGTTTATCAAGAATTTTCTCTGTTTTGGAATTCTATGTGCAAGAAAAACAAAGGGGATTAAGTGTTGCCTGAATTTCCAGACTTTAAAAAGCTGCCAACAACGCCACAGAAGACATTATTCATCTGTTCTCACAGTAAATTAAACTTGAAGGGGAAATACACCCATTTTAAAAATTCATACATGTTATTCCTGGGGTCTAAGATAGTCCAAAAATATTAGTTAAAAAAACTCTCAAATCCAAAAAAGGGTGATGTCATGAAATAAAAAATAAATAAAGCCTGAAGCTACTCCATAGCCTCCGGTTTTGTATGCGTTTTTAATTCATCCTAGCTATTTGGGATCAAAAGGACCTAATAAGTATAAAAAACTAAACACTATCAGTGATAATAACAAGACAATAATAACATCTCAATGTCTTTAAACAAGTACTTCCTAATTAACAGTGTTGCTAAACTTGGTCAAATGTGTTGCCATATCAAAGTACAAACATTATTAATCATAACTAAACAAGTTTCAACCTTAAAATGTGATCAGGTTTTGTCCACTTTTGTGTCGGGATCGGCTGCAGTGTGACTCGGCAGAGACGGCTGCCATTTTGTTTTTACATGGATTAGTGTACTGTGCTGTTACTGCCACTAGATGGCACAAAAAGTGTCTACAGTCGAGGACAATGGGTCTGAGCTACGTAGAATAAAATAAAAATGTGATGTCCGGCAAATATGAGGACGCGGGGTCTCAGGGGGAAAGACCATGAATTGGGGAAGATGTTAGATGACACTGAGAGCACCCAGGGGAAAACTGAGTTATGGGTACATTTTCTGTTTCAGAACTGAGAACACTAAGATAAAATAAAGCTCATTTGGGTACAAAAACAAAGAAATCAAATGTTCTGTGAGTCTGTAAAATCAGTCTCCTTTTCATGGTCTGTGAAGCCACTTCAGACTTTATACCCTGTGACATCACAGTTTTAGACTTCTCTGGTTTCTGGCCTTGAGAGAGCGTAGCTCAGAAATAATTTAAGTTTCCTTGGCCATGGAAAAAACAGATCGGAATTCTTAATTTGGGTGGTACAAAATCTCAACGTTTAGGTGTTCAATGCATTTTTGTATTCCATCCTTATTTCCTTCCATGTCTCTCTCCAAGGTGTGAACACATGAACGCAACATCCGCAATGGAAAACCTAACCCTGGCCTCCAACCATTCAGAATGCTACACCACTGACGGCGCACACAGGAGGAGGCCATTTCTGTTTTTCTACCTGACTATTATCATCACCGCCATCCCATCCAACGCCTTCTCCCTCTACGTGTCCTGGCAGCACATCAGACAGAAGAACGAGCTCGGTGTGTATCTGTTCAACTTGGCCCTGAGTGACCTGACCTTCACTATCGGTCTTTCGCTGTGGCTGGACTTCCTGTGGAAAGGAGTTTGGGCGCACGGAGGCTACGTGTGTATGCTGTCTGTCTACTTTCTCTTCACTAACTTCTACACCAGCGATGCTCTCCTCTGCTGCATTGCTGTCGACCGCTACCTGGCAGTTGTTCACCCATTTAAGTATACTTTCTTGAGGAAAGTTAGCACTGCAGCAGCAGTCAGTGTTGCTATTTGGGTGTTGGTGGCCTGTTTCAACGTCTTCACTATCACCTGGGAGGACTCATACCATGAGAACAACAAGTTTTCAGTGTGCTTCGATGTCTTCCTCCTGCAGTCAGAGAGCCTGGCTCGGGCTAATGTAGCGCGCTTCATCCTGGGCTTCATTGTCCCCGTTCTCCTGGTGATGTTTTCCACCTGGGGGATCTGTAAGGCGGTGAAATCCAATCAGGCCACAGAGGAACAGGAACGGAAGCGGATTTCAAAGCTGCTGACGGTAGTTCTGCTCTGCCTTGTGCTCTGCTTTGGACCTATCCATGTTATGATGCTCCTCCGCACACTGGTGGAAGACTGCAGGACAGTTGCATGGCTCCATTATCCGTACAAGTTCAGCATAGCTGTCTCAGCCCTCAACTGCCTTGCAGACCCTCTCCTCTACTGCTTCATTACTAGAACAGGAAAAGCCAATGTCAATCAGGTTGTTCTCTTCTTCCAGGTAAAGAAGAAGAGCAAACATGAAGACGTGGTGTAGGTAAAATAAAGTATAGGACTAAATGTAACTCCCTTGTGGTTAACTCAACACTTAGACATTAAACAGTAGGATATGACCCAGAAGATAACAACTCAGTTATAGATACTGCTTCAACAACCTGATCTCACTCCAAAGTCGTCAAAATCCAGCGCTTGGACAGTGACTTGCCGCATCAAACACTGATGAAAAAGCCATTCTTTAACGTCAGCATGATGCTCGGCCAGTAGCTGTTACACTTTAATGGTGCTTGGCAGCATCAGGGGGAAACGTACAACACCGAAAGTTAATGAAACAAAAGTCTGAGTGGGGTGGGCGGATGGTTCCAACAAACACCGACTTTTACCCAGGAGAGCAGTGTTTGTGTCCCATAGGATTACAAAGCCAACCCCTGTTCTTTTTTCTTTAACCCAACCATATACGTTTGTTGTTGAAGGAAAAAGAAAATTAATTTGCAGTGTTTTACCGCCGTCGTGCCTTTATTTTGAAAGAGACTGTACGTAAACGGTTCATTTCCTGTGTAAACGGAAGTGTATTTTGAAGGAAGACAATGCAAGTAACACCATAACTTGACATGGCGTCCCAGAACGTCAACCTCCAACGCACCCAGGGTAGTTTTTACTTTGTATCTGGAGGTGGAAAGTCCATGACCAAATGTCAATATGAGACGAGGTCGGAGTGAGAATGTGTTGGCTTCAAATGTGAGGTAATTCTCATTGAGCAAAAGTTTTTGTTGTTGTCATCAAATGTCATTAAAAGGTCCAAAACCAGCAATCAGTTAGTCTGTCTAAAAACTTTCTGATATCTAGTCTCTAATACTTTGACTCAACCCCACCAGTGTTGTAGGAAGTGTTCAGACATTAGTTAGGTAAAAGTACTGATACCACGCTATGAAAATGCAACACAACAAGTATGTGTAAAATGTACTTTAAGTATCAAAAGTTGTATCACTCAGTGGGCCTCATTCACCAACGTGTGTAAAACAAGTGCGCACACAAAATTACTGTTGGATTGATGACGCAAATGTACTGGCCAATTTGTTCCTACCATCATGGCATGTTTGTAAATCAGAGTCACTGTAATTGACAGGCGCATGCCCGCTGTTTGCACACTGCCACCTATTTCTCAACAGGAAGTATGTGTTCCTGAAGGTGTATCATGGAGAAAGCAATAAAGTTGTGTACACACACATACTAAGGCCCTGACACCTTAGTGTGGGGCCGTTGGTGAACACCTGTGAATGTCTTCGCGGTCAGATACAGCTGAGAGACTGTTTAATATTTTTCTCTATTAAAACATTTTTTGATTAATGCAGTTTTAATATGCTATGGATTTAATTAAAAGGTGTGTTTTTACATTTGCTAAGACAGCAGGGCCTTCACAGTTGTGCATACAGAAGGCCTGAGGCAGTTTTAAATTTGTTTGCAATTTATGAACAAATTCAGGTACACACCTATGGGCAAATTAGAGTCACCAATTAACCTGACTTGCATGTCTTTGAACTGTGAGAGGAAGCCGTGGTACCCAGAAAGGACCCACAATCAGTACGTTTACATGCACAGCTTAATTGAGCTACACTCAAAATTCGATTTTGGCGTCTAATCGGACTTCTGTCCCTGTCCCAGCTTACGTGCAACTGAAAAAATCAAATTACTGACGGGAACGTGTCCTCCTCCTCATCGTTTCAGCAGGTTAATACGGCCCCCTTTCCGGTTGACCTATTACATCACTTAATAATAAACAGCTGGAGTCAGGCGGCAGACCGGCATTTTCGAACAACAGCAAGATGGATAATCGTACAGCCTTGTTCATCTCGTACGTAATGTACGCGTTAGTAATTGTACAGATAAGGTGCACGCTATCCCTCGTGGTCATGGTGATTTCGAGAGGCAGACAAGAACGCCGTATGCTGTTGGAGGGCTACAACAATAGCATGTCCTGTCTGTTCCGGGGTCATACGCCAGCGCGGGGGGTGTGGAGAATGCGCACATGCATTGTCTAGTTTAACTCAGATTAAGGTGTACATATGCCAGAGAAAATCATTATCTGGGTGTCTTAATCGGAGTTGGAGAACTCAGATATTAGTCGGAGTAACGTGCTTACATGCACTTCAGTTGTCCAGTTATAGTCGGATTAAGGAAATAATTCGTTTTTTTCAAGTGTCATGTAAATGTATGGACTGACACGGAGAGAACATGCAAGCTCTGCACAGAACAGAGGGGCTCCCCAATCCCAGAGTTCGAACCACCCACCTTGGGTTTGAACCAGGAATGTTCTTGCTGCACCACTGTGCTGCCCCCATGGTCACTGTTCAGTGTTTCACTATTATATAGGATGTTTTGGAGTTAAATTAACTACTTAAAATACTATTTTGTAGTTCAATCTACGGCAATGCATCATATTCTACAGTATAAATCATCACATGTTTGTAGTGTGGCTGTCTTGTGAGATCCACATATGTCCTCCAGTCAAGTTTTCATGAGCTCAGAAAAAGCAGCCCTGTTTCAGCTTTGTGATGATGCATTTTCCAGCTGATCCAAGAGGGTTTTTAAATAGTTTGTTTATTGTAGAAAGTAGAGGAATTTCCTTAACAACCCACAAAGGAGCACTTTAATCCTTCAGTTAATCTGAAAAATTCAAACTAAATTTAGAGAGACGTGGTTTTTACCGCACATGCAGGCTGTGAAACACCAAAACCTCAAATGAGACTGTCTGCCACACAAAAATGAGTGGAATAAACAGCAGGGGCAAAGTCAGATGTTGTAAATAGTTGGGGATTAGCCCAAACCTGAAGGAGTTCAAAGTGGTTCAAAGGCATGCGATTTCCTTTTATGGCAGGTACATGCACTTTGAGATGATAGAAGGAGTTACATCAGCATCAGTTCATAACATGGTCACACGGCACCTGTTGCGGTGGCATGATACACCACTGGACACTGTCAGGTTGAAACACTGCCAGCAACAGTGTCACGACAGGTTGGGTGTCATAAAATGTATAAACACTGGTCACAAGATCTCTCCTAGTTTTAAAGCGGGTGAAAGTCCATTCTCAGTGCAGCACGTCTGCCATGTCACACTTGTGTCAGTTTCTGTCGGAGCCTTATTGACTGTTGTTGAGGACTGGTGAAAGGATGTAAGTGGGGGTGTTAGGTTGATTTGGGAGGATGTACTGGAGATCGGGCAGAGGCAGATTCAGTGTGGGGGTTCCGTCTCAAGCGTTGTTTTGCCCGAGCCGATTACATGCCCACCAGACGGTACGTAGAATGAGACATGGGGGAGCTATGCACCAGATTCAATAAGAAAAGATAAGGGGAGAATGGAAGGGAGGATAAAGGACTGTTGGTGGGGAGGATGATGGATGAAGAGAAGGGAATGGGTCAAGAAATCTGAGACAACTACAGCAGGATTTGGCAGACACATTTTTAGTGTCAGACTCCGCACATCATCATTTTGCCTACCCCCAGCGTGTTTAAACTAGCTGTTTGTTTTGCTTGTGTTCATCACTGCTGTCGAGGTACACTGCATACTGTGTGCCTTTTTTATCAGCAGTGAGTCATGGCAAACACCTGTTCCACAGTGGAGCATTTGTCTGACATCACAGTTATTCCGTTCTGTGAAATCTTGTTGAAACAGGTCAAAAGAAAAACATGTTTAAATGCAAATTTGTCAACAGGGGGAAAAGTGGTGTGACTTGTCATTGGACTACATGACGACACATTTGACTGCAGTTTCACATCAGCTTGTGTGTCAAACTTTGTGTATTTTTGTTGAAGTGTGGGTCAGATGTCATGGGAAGGGAACAGGATTTTCTCTTTTCCGTCCAAGAGCCATCATCCTTTTACAAAACACAGGAAGGACATATCAGGAGATTTATATATAATTTATTTACTTACTTATAACAAATTATGACTCAAAAATGCTGTGAATTCACAAATAAAGGGCTCAAGAAGCTTTTCAGTAATAAACAATGTCCAATCTGTGAATGTCTTAACTTAAAATGAAACTGGAGATGTTTGAGTTCAATGGGGGGGTTTTTTGTGAGGAAAATGTTTTTTAAATTCTTGACATGGTTGCAAACTGCTCATGCAATCAACATTTGGCATTTTGTGCATTACTCAGAAAAATTAAAAGTCATAAGAGAGTGTGCTTTGATTCTGATTCTGATAACCATTCCACAATACTGACATTTTAAATTGAGTAGAATAAAATATGAAAACAGTTCATACAATTGCTTTATCTGTAGGTCTGTGTGTCTTATCACATCTACACATACTCTAAGTGCTTTTGAATTCTGGTCTAAGGTGTGGCAGACTGAACGTGGGTATCTGAAGCCCTCTAGTGGACAAATATGAAAGTGCAACAAATTGTCTACACTGTTAACATCTGGAAAGGCCTTCGCACAAATTATGATATTACATCTCCTGTAGTATTTTATGAGAGAAATCAAACATAACACAGAATACATACATGCCATAAACATTTTCCTTTGCTTTAACAATATGATATATTAACCAGGATCTAAGATAGTGGTTCCCAACCTTTTTCCTTAAGGGACCACTTTTCTATCATTGACTAAATTGATGACCCCTGAATGGGTGACATATGGATTTTTCACATTATATTCAATGCATAACAATAACAATACAAAATAGCTTATAAACTGTACAGTTAACTCACATAGTGAACACAATAACTTGATGGAGTTTGTGTAAAACAAGCAAATTCTCAAACGTCTTCAAGAAACTCAAGCAAGTCCAGCTGCCTATGATATAGCGCCTAAAAAATACCAAATGTTGAGATATAGGATCAGTGGGAAGAAGTGTAGTTGTTTTCAATTTTGGTTCATTACTGCTGTCATATACTAACCAGCAAAAATGCCTTGGGTTGATGCTGGATGAGCACATGTTATGAACCGTCAGTGTTCTTGCTCAGTCAGCAGGTAGAGCGCTGGGATCTGTACTGAACAAAGTTACACAATGTGGCAATCTAGGATTCAGTACTTACACACAACTCTATAATTAATGTGTGCGTCCTGTGTCTGACTATGCTTCTGGTGTTTGGGGTGTTCAAGAACACTCAAGTTTCAGTCTTTCCTTGGTGTCCATAAATTAACTTTACTCTATGTTTTGCATGTTTAGAGAATAAATGGTCCACTGACGTATGGTATGAACCAAGACTATGAACTTATTGTTCATAAAGAATAGCTGCAGTGTGGAAGACTTTATGAAGTATAATCTAGACAAAAGACAAAGGTCTCTGTGTGCACAGTTGCACTCAGGAACGTTGCCATTAGCATTAAAGACTGGAAGGTTCGGGGCGTCTGTGGTTTAGTGGTAGAGCAGGTGCCCCATGTACAAGGCAATGTTGCCGCAGTGGCCCGGGTTCAAATCAGCTCGTGGCCCTTTTGCTGCATGTCATCCCCCCTCTCTCTCCCCCCTTCATACTTACCTGTCCTGTGCATTAAAGGCAAAATTGCCCTAAAAAATATCTTAAAAAAAAAACAAAAAAAAAAAACTGGAAGGTTTAACACCACCCCAGAGGAGGACAGAATTTGTTTGTTGTGTTATTTCCGCGAAATTGAGAATGAAGTTAATTTCTTGTTTTACTGTCCTGTATATGAAGACATAAGGAATGTACTTTTTTTAGTAAGATGACCTCTATCTATGTTGATTTCTTTTGGCTGGATGATCATGAAAAATTTGACATTTGTTTGAGACAGGGCTGAATGTTGAATGCATTTTGAATGAATTTTGGGCTTTTTTAATTTTTCAATAAGCTGAAACCATTTCCCTCAGTGGAAACGAAGCTTTTATTTACTTTAATTTCACAGAGAAGAGACAATCAATTGTGTAGATAATAAAGCCTCCACAAAAATAGTATTTTTAAGTTCTGTGTGTGAGTTATCCTTCAGGGATTATACTTCCCGATTTCTCCTTGCTTCATATGAGAAGAGGAAATCTCTGCTTGTCACTTGGCTAATTTATACAAAGTAAAATGCCATAGGCTTGTGCTAATAACATTAGCATGTTGTATTTGTGGGGAAAATGTGTCCAGATAAAGACAAGTGTTTGTCTGTGAATGCTGTGAGTATAGTGAAGTTGATTTGTGTGCTTGTGTTTGAAATCGTCTCTATTAAGCCATGTTTAATGTGTGTTTAATGTGTGTTTTGAATCAACTAAACGTTTCAGCACTTCACAGAAACCTCCGTCGCTGACTAGTGTTTTGGAGGTGGGTCCCCACGATGTGCTGTAAACATGCACTTTATATTTCTTTATTTCACAGTATGACAACCTTGGAGGTGGGCAAACGTGCAAGAGTTTGCATCTCACATTTTTTTCCTCAGGTGTTTAAAAGAATGTGTGACATTTCCCTGTCCTCCTTCGTAGCAACAACGGCTGGCGAGCTCATGTGCTCTACCATGTGAGACCTTGTCCTGCCTTTTTCCTTTCTTTTCTCCATCCATTCATCCATGTCTGATAATATGCTTCACCTAACACTGAATACCCTGCATCAGCAGGAAGCTGGAAACTATAAAGCCCATCTGAGCACTCATCTTCTCACCCCTCACCTTCCTCTGTCCTTCACTCTGCAACAGACAGCAGCCGTCTTTAAATGTAAAGTACAGGTGTATGTAGAGATGGAGGTAACTGAGGATCAATGGGTTCGTCAGCTTCACCTGGGTGTTGGCAGAGTTTCAGCAGCGGCACGTGTGTGAGAGTCTGCTCCCTCTCAGGCATGATAAATGAATCCACAGTGGTGATCTGATGGCACGCATGTAATAAAAAACATGGAATGAAAAAGTGGAGAGCAAAGTGAGCTGCAGTGCTGTGGTGGATTCTATGGTCAAAGTCAAGGTGTCAGTTGAGGACTGAGCATCGATGGTGGATCTGTATGTATTGACCACATTATGCTTGGTATCTTGACATTGGAAAGGTCGACCTCATGCAACAAGGAAATTTAGTCGAAAGAAGAAAAAAAAAAAAGATCTCGAATCAGGATGCACAGCCACATTTTGGCCAATCCCGGCCCTGGCAGCTGTGACCAGTGCTGGGTGTTGGCAGGCAGGCTGTGGGAACAGTCGGGGTAATGTACACATGCACGTGTCGCAGAGCAAAACCTGAAGTGGAGACACACATGTGCTAAAGAAGGAAACAGATGGACAAATATAGCAGTGTGTGCTCACAATATTACATAAGCCATTTGTCATGCAAACTAAGAATAGAGTCAGTGTAGTTTTACTGTTGTTTATATGACTACAAATTAGATTTAGTGCTGTAAAAATATCTCAACCGCAATATTTCCTCCCTCATTGACTCATTGGCCTGAAATCTTCCTTTCCTTAATGCCGCCACTCTCTTTGATATCCATTTAAATGATTAATTGCTCTAATCTAAAACCATTATTAAATATGCTTTTCTCAGACGCATCTCTCCCCAGCTATCTCCCAATCTATAATCCAAACTTTCTCACTGTCCCTCACTTGTTTCTTTCCCCATTTGCCAGACGTGCGCAGTCTGACTCAGCCATAATAACGGTTATCTTTAGTCACTGGGAATCAGAGGAGTGGAGAGCTCTTTGTTTCACTATGACTCTTTTCCAACCGTCTAAATTTATAATGGATTATTATAGTTACGTGTGACGTAATGCTGGAAATGTGAGCATTTTGTTTTTGTACAAGGGCATCCATTCAGATTCAAGTAGAACCAGAAGGACTTGCAACAGTGGCGGCATTGATTTTTAATCAAAGGATAAATTATACCTCTTCACTGCAAACTGGATTACTTAGTGATAACGCTATTTTTCTATTCTCAAGGCCACAAAGCTTGACTATGTTGGATGTACTTATATTCAATACACATAAAATGAACCATGCAAGGACCAGCTGTATGTCCCTAAATGAGAGGCGAGTCCCCATTATATTACTGAGAGAACAGATTGGGCTTTAAAAGTAGACTTCTACCTTTATTTATTTATGACACAAGAACAATATGGCGACCTCAGGGAAGGGCAAACCTCTAAAGAGTTTGCGTCCGTCTTTTTTCCCATTTTAAAACATGTGACACTTTTCATTTTATCATCATGCTTTCATAACAGCAAAGGCTGATAAGGATGTGTGCACATTCATCTGGATCTTTGTCCTGCCTCATCATCAACATGATTCATCTTCATCAATTAAAAATGAATTGCTGACCCCTGGTTTAGACCATGACTCACTGTTTGGATAACTGTGTGGAGTCTGTGGGTGGTCTGAGGTGGAAGAGGCTTCTGCCCTTCTTCATCCAGTCCCTGTTGAAAGACATTTTGGTGGGAATGAACACCGGGTTGACCATATTTTCAATGCCTAACGATCTTTTGTGTGAACATTGTGACATTTTGCAGACATTGGGTTTCTTCTCCATAGCTCACAGCTAAAGCAGTATTTATGATTGTGCGCGGGTCCTGCGCATGTTACCGACACCTTTGTGAGCATTTATACTTGTGTGGTGGTTTCTGTGAAGTGCTGTGAAGTTAAGTTGATTGAAAACACACATTAAACATGACTCAATAGAGACAATTTCAAACACAAGTAGACAAACTGGCTTCACTATAACTCGCAGCATTTACAGACAAATACTTGTGTTAATCCAGACACATTTTCCCCACAAGTACAACATGCTAACGTTTTTAGCACAAGTTTATGACATTTTACATTGTATGAATTAGCCTAGCAACTAGCGATCTTTTCCTCTTCTCATATAAAACCAGGGACAGCAGCAACATTTAACTAACATTACATAATTTGGGTTCATTACAACTCACAAGGTTCACTGACAAACAACTGTCTTTATACTAAACATGTTTTCCAAACAAATATAATATGCTAATGTTATTAGCACAAGCCTATGGCGTTTTACATTGTATAAATTAGCCTAGCAACCTGCAGAGATTTCCTCTTCTCATTTGAGCCTTGGATAAATCCTGAAGTATAAATCCCTACAAGATAAATCACACACAAGACTTAAAATGCTATTTTTGTGGAGGCTTTATTGTCTTCACAATTTATTGCTCCTCGCGTCATTGTGGTGCGTAGTTAGATTTCTGGGGAGGTGCACGTCAGGCTACGCTGTAGGTTAGGCCTACAGCATTGGCTCTACGTTGACATGGAGCTACGCTGCAGCTACGGTATCGATTCAATGCAGAAGTATAAATTCCCTATAAATGTCATAATTTTTGATGATGTAGGCATGTGATGTTTGAAGATGGTTACTTAACAATATAACGTAAAACCAACACAGTATCATTGTCATCTGTCATCAGTATTTTATGTCAAATTGCTGTTGGCATTAAATGATGTTGTCATAGACCTGACATTAAATGTTGATCCCCAGATGTTACAAGTTTAATAACATTGATGGCCAGCTGGACTGAGGCACCAACACACACCAACAATTCGGGAACCAAACAGTTTTGCTTTAATTGTCAAACTCCCTTCAATCCAAATATCTGTCTTAAGTTCAAACACAGCTCAAGTTCTTTTCAGTGTCACTGTCACTGTACTCGATTTGTCACTTTCTCCTGACTGGTTTCGATGACTTCATATTGCACCTCTCTTCACGTCAGCTGCCAGACACATCAGGCACATTCCACATCTCTTCCCCGGAGCATGCTGAGCTCCTCCAGGTGACAGTCTGACACTCCCTCCAATCTTCCCTCTTCATCATCCTCCCTGTCACCTTTGGCGCTTTCACACTTCCTCTTCACAGCAGCTCCTTGTTCTGGCAACAGCCTCTCAGGAACTTTAATGTGGGGAAATTCTAATCACTTAAAGGAGGGTAGCAAATCCTGCTATTATACTTCAGTAATGTTTGTTTAAACTGAAGGTGGGGGTGAAATCTGTCTCTATTTTTAATTTGATACATGTAACTCAGTAATCATGGTTGATAATGCTTTATTTCTTTCTTTAGAGTTTCATTTTGAGAAATTATTGTCACAAAGGGGCTCTATCTTATATTATCAAGACCAAATACAAAACAATACATTAATTTTTTAAAGTTGGTGTGTTAAAAAGTTGCAAAATGTATAAACAAGTAAAAAATCAAACAGCAACACAGCTGAAGCAACCATACAGACACAAACCTGAAGTGTCAGAAGAGGCACCCTGCCTTTGTAGACTCCAGTGGAGCAGAGCAGGTGTAATCAATTTGGCTGATTACGCATCAAATTAAGCTGATTCCTGCTGATGTTAAAAATAGGAAAAGGATATTTTGCTGTCTTCTTGTATGCCTTGTAGTTTAGTTTTTTAAATATCGACACCTTTGATACATTTTCCTTTTAGTGATTTTTTAAGACTGTAGTCAAACGGTGTCACTAACAATAAACACTTTAAAAATCATCTTACGAGATTTGATTGTTGAAATTGTCTTAAAGTCAGTTGAAAAACTTCACCAACAGAAAGCTGAATCATCTTGAAACTGCCCTTTTTCAGTATATAGTAGGCATTTATGGCTTTCATATGAAATTGAAATAAAGGACTGCTAATTCTGCTTTTTACATTAATCTCACGAGGCAGGATCACTGATTTATTCTCTTACATCTCATTCAGACCCAAAATCATAGTGGGGCTGACAGCGCTGTCTGAATTAGTTGCTATCATAAGTGTGCTCAGGCTAAGTCTAGCTCGTGAAGGAGCTCTATATAATATTCAAAGCATTAAAGGTGGAGTAAGTGATCCTGGAGACAGCTGATTGTTGAGACTCAATTTGCATCTGCAAATAGCAACACTTTTGGTCAGTATTCGGAGCAAACCACCAATCCAAAGCATCGTTATTTGACAACCTGGGAAGATATAGCACAGTTATGCCATCCTGAGCAGAGAATAAAATCATGCTCACTCCGTGTGTGTTGTAATCCCAGCTTCTCTGTTCTTCATAGTGGTTGACAGTCTGGCTGCATCTGCATGTTAGTGTATGCATGTATGTACCCCGCTGGCTAGCAAATTGCTCTCTACTGTAGTCATACAGCAGTTATGACTGATATATGGACGCTGTTGTCATGGAAGCGTAGTGCTCACCCTGGTCTACAGGTCTAATGCAGTGTTTGTATGCATACCGACGAAAAGTACTTCACCACAATTCATATATAGCCAATGTAATCATGCACCAGGAATTTATGTACAACCCACATAATAGTAAAGGCTGCAATCACATCATGAATGCACTGGTGGGAGCGAAGAGCTGAAATCTGCATGAGGATGCAGGTTGGGTTGGTGGGTGGGTCAAACAAACACAGGACTTCCCCCCAGGAGACCGGTGTTTGTGTCCCGTGTAAACTTCAAGGCATTTTAAGGTACTTCATCATGAGAGTTCACGACGTTTTTCCAAACAACTTTTTATGTCGGGGCTTCAGGATACTTGGATCACTACGGACGAGCAGTATGGAGATATTTTGTGGTTTCAGTTATGTGTTTTTGGAAGTTTGAATCTGAGGCGCCATTTAGGTGGAGTTGTGTTGCTAGCCCCCCTCCCTGTGAGGACTTCACCTGAGCCTCCCTCAGCATATGGGTGAGTAGATAATGGCTGAATTTTCATTTTTGGGTGCACTATCCCTTTAAGGACATACCTTTACATTACACACATAACATGACAAAACCCAAACATGTGTCTTTTACCAAACATAAAGATATTTAGGGAGCTTTCACACCTGCCCTGTTTGGTTCCGTTCAATCGAACTCAAGTTCATTTGCCCCTAAGTCATTTTGGCAGCATGACTTGGCGCACTCTAGTGCACACCAAAACAACCAGACAGAGACCCTCTTGAAGAGTTGGTCCCACAAGAGGACGTTCGATTCAAACCAACTGCAGTCACATGACACATTGTTTGGGTTAAACATGAGCATGTTACAGTCCTGGAGGATTATTAATGTGCGCCTCCTCCTGTACTGCCTTAATATGCACATTCAGCACATCCAATACATCAAAACATTGTTTTCTAATTGGAGCCGCGCCTCGTTTTCAAACTGTATGGTTTGACTAAAATGAACAATGACAGCAATATAGTCCACGATGAGCAGCGCTAAAATCAACCTGTGTAGCTGTCCCTCCATTGTGACATTAGAAAGTGTCACATTTATCTTGCAAGTGTACTCTTCTTCAACGCTTTGTTTACTTCCTGGATTTTTCTCACATGGAAATTCTGACCAATCAAGAGCAGCTTTCTCACGCGAGGCATTTGATCTGGTCCACTTGTAAATATTGCCATGAGAACAAGAACCAACTCTAGACAATTCTGCAGCTTTGGAACAAAATTGGTCCCTGATTCAGACCAAAGCAAGACAACTCTAGGTCTGAAAGCACCCTTAAACGTAACTTTACACGTTAAGTACCTTATGTGATGACACCTAACCCTGACTCTTTTCCCAAACCTCAACTAACTAGTAACGCCACTGGTTTGTTAGATATCATAAGATCCATTGTATAAGAATAAGTTGCCCAATTAACAGTGTTAGCTCTGTTGCTTGTATTAGCACTGTATGAATTTAGCACCGTTAGCTGCTAACAACCGGCTCGACCACCACCATGTTGCGAGTCATGTGCATGCAACCTCTGAATCATAGATATGCTCTGAAAATCGTAGAGCTCCTTTAATTTTAGCCCCAGTTAACTAAAAAACGATATCTTTCTATCATGCAACTTCCATTCTACTCTTCCTCTTTTGTCCTTCCAGCCTTTTTAAAAGGCGTTTGTGATTTTTAGTGTTTCAAGGGTTACCTAAAAAAAGCAGCAATACCTCTTCCATGTTGAATCTCAGAGAAAACACAAGGTGAATCCCGCCCACAGCTTTGGTGAGTCACGCTGCTTTCCTGGTCAAAGTGGAACTCTGTATTAGAGGAACGCTTTAATTCAAACAAGAGGGAACCAAGTCTAATTTCTGTCTAAGAAAAGCAAGGTGCGTAATTGCCTGTTACTTGAAAGCTTTATGCATGACTAAAGATGCACAAACACAGGAAATGAATTAGCCCCCGCAGAGGCCTTGCTTGTGTGTGATTCATGGCCATTTTGAACACTTTTAAATGGAAGTGAAAGTGGGCAGGATTCACCAATACAATCCCTCTACTTGATCTATTTACATCAGGGTGCGATTTTGTTTTGTGTCCTTCCTCCCTCAAATGAAAATAAATGAATTTTCTCTTGTAGCTGCTGTCGCTGCCCTCGCTGAGATTGCCTTCATTGAAGAGCACTTGTAAACTTGGTAAGATTAAGATGTGTGCTCATGCATGCAGGGCCAACCTCTCTAGGTGGGATACAAAAGCCTTTTTTCGCATTCATGCGCACTCTCAAACAATTCTCAGTTGATGAACTTGTGATTCTGCAGCCGCCCTTGGGGTGAATTGCACAGCTCTCTAATGGCAGACAGAGCTGTAAAGCTACCACACACCGATAGTTGACATCAGTTAATTTCTTTAACTGTCAGTGTGCCAGAAAAGAACTGGAGCCATAAAAATGCTTTCTGGCATTGGAGAAATTTTAAGACCAACACCACTCAGTTTCCCTCACTCAAAGTGTCATGATTTATGAAGGCCGCATACATCAAAATTCATAAATGTCCAGTCATAAAAGTGGGGCTTTGGGTGCAATCAGAGGTAAGTAGCCACCCGCCACGTCTCTTACATGCTGTAATGGAAGTAAAGTAACATGGTTAATAGATAAAGAGCTCACCACTAAGCGCACATATTGAAAAGAAGTAAAGGGAGGATGCAGAGAGCTGTGTAGCAGGGATAACATTTTATGCAGGTTTCTGAAATAGTTTCAATTTGTTTAAGATAAGGCAGGGACGTGAAGGGAGAGTAAGTGCACAGGAAGTGGGGGACACAGATAAACAGTGATATACCACATGCAGTTTGATGCGCTTCTGCAGTGATGCGGGTGTTGCGCCACACCCTTTTAATTTACTGGTCCATCTACATCCCAACCCTCACCTATGGTCATGAGCTCTGGGTATTGACTGAAAGAATGAGATCGTGGATACAAGCGGCTGAAATGAGTTTCTTTCCTTAAGTGAGTGATCCGATGCCGCCAAGAGTCAAAGTGCAACATCATGGTTCAGCATATTCTCATACATACATGCTATGAATCAGCAGCCCACATGTGACGTTACGCACTTAACGTCAAGTTAAGATTAGGTTTTGTCACATTAAGATTCTGTGGATAGGTTTAGGACAAGACTCACGTGGCTCAAAGTTCACATGATTCTGGACCCCAGTCTCCTTGACAAAGTCCTGTGTTTTGTGACCCAACTTTCAAATGGCACCACTTCCTTCTCTCCTCCTGTCAGCATATTGGTCACTTGACAGCAACCCTCCCAAATACGTGGGTTATGCCTTCAGTTTTGTATTGCTTCATAGTTGCCCATAGTATTGGGTCACTTTCATCAGCTATACGGTCAAATTAAAGGAATCTTGGTGTTGTTTTTGATCATGCCATGCATTTTTATCTCAATCACTGACCTGAACTTGTTTTATTTAGCCAAGAAATGTTGCAGAGCTCAGGTCTGTGATGTCTCAACCTGAGCTGGTGATGGTCACCCATGCTTTTGTGCCCTTCCATTTGGACTGCTTTAATTCTCTTTTTACTTGTCTAGACAAACCACGTCCACCAGGTTCAACACACATCACTCCCATTTTACAATTTTTACACTGGCTTCCCATCGAGTTCAGGATTCACTTCAAGATACTTGACCCTCCACGGTCAAGCACCTGAATACATTAGTGATCTCTTCCATCCATATATCGTCAGTAGGTCGCTTAGGTCCTCAGAGTAGAGCCTACTGTCTGTAGCTATAAATATGCATGAGAACAGCCTGTATAGGTACTTTACAATTACCTTCACCTTGTTGCTTTAATGCAGAATCACAGTTCATGAAAATACACAATTAAAAAATGTCTTTGAACCATCTTTAGAGATCCGTGCACATTCACGTAACTTTTCTAGCAAGTTAGTATGATTTAAAGGTGTTAAGTAAAATTCATTTTCCTTTTTCTGGCACCGCACCACATACGGCTCTGAAAGTTTAACATGTATAACTGGGAGGGTGCGAGAGTCAGAAAAGACTCTGCTGCCTCAGAGCAGTGACATGCAGTTGATAGCAGTTAATGAGGAACACCTGTGCGATCCAGTGCAGCTGCCTTTTTCAGTTTTCACTTAATAAGCTGTGTGAGTGAGGATTTCGCGGTCTGTATTTAGAAACTGGGTGTTTTGTGTGATTGCCTTATAATAAAAAAAAGTCATTTTATTTTGTACGTTCCAATTTACTGCCAACACTGCACATGTGCTGTTTTTGAAACCAAGAAAATGTTATTTTTCATCTAAGTTTAATTCCTCAGTTGTATTAGGGAACATTATTGTAATTTATGTGGTAGAATAAATCTTTTATGGCATTTTGTTTCACCGCTCGATGCTTGATAAACATGTTTGTCAAGAGATTTATGTTTTTCTGTTACCCGCTGTGCAGTAAGTACTCAGTCCTCGGCCTGCCTTTTCCATATCGATGTCTCTGAATGACTGTCTAAGGACATGAGTAAATAGACTAATTAACAACAGACACATTGGAGAAAAAAATGGTTAATTAAAAAACTGGGGTTGATTCACCGTGTGTGGGGGAGGGACAGAGATAAAGAGAGGGACAGAAAGATAATGAGAGACAGACCAAAGCGAGTGGGAGGGGGGGCAGAGCTGGTTGAGGTCACTTCCACCTTGAAGGGAAAACCTCAACAAACACACACAAGCACACACACACGCACACACACACACACACACACACACACACACACACACACACACACACACACACACACACACACACACACACACACACACATGCACACGCCCTTTCTATTACATGCAATTTATAGCTCTGCCTTTACTGACCTGTCTCCCTGATTAATTTCTTTTGTGGTGCTGTCAGCTGGGTCTTTTTTCCTGGGTGCCATACACACTTTGACACACGTGACTGTGGCTCCGAGCCATAGACATGCAGCACGGATGGAGACCTTGGGCTCCAGCGTCCTGCAACACGCTAGGAGTCAGTTACATAATAATGAATTCTGTCATTTAATTACCCAAAAGCTGCGTCAAGGCAAATTCACATTGAGTCTGAGCGGAGTGAAAAGAGAAAAAGGATGGAAATTAATTGAAGTGTGCAGAGAAGCCATATTTTGGTAATATATCATTTAAATAAACTCAGTAAATTAAAAGCATTTGCAGGGTGTCTTTGTGTATTTTGTTGTCATAATTTCTCAGATTTTTTTAAATGGTAAAATGTCTAAATTGATAGAATACTTAACTATATAGTTCTAATAAAGTAGCAATTAGTATATTTTTAATAACTGCAGGGATGTTTGGATAATAGAATTAAGCAACAAAAATGCTAAAGAATATTTTTTCATTTGTCTACAGCGTCTTATAGGAAAGTACGCCGCTAGAGATTAATTACATTATGCTAGAGGTCAAATATAATTGAGTGGTGTTAAATGGACCATAATATCTCACAGCCACCTATCAAAGGAAACGCCATCTATCAGAAATTTCCACTTATAGGAGGCACACTGTTAACAAGGACAGATTTCGTGTTTAGCGCAAAGAAAATTGAAACAAATAGTAGAAAATAAAAACTTCTCCACGTTCATCTCAATTGCCCATCTTATGTGTTGAAATTTTGAGAAGTTGACAGTCTGTAAGCTGTGTTCTCAACCCAATTGCTAGAAAAAAATGTTCACATTGTACATTTTGGCAAAGCACAGGCACATTTTTTGTTGTGGATATATTGAAACTTCACATACCTCAACAACAGTGAAGCGAAGATTTGGGTTTAGGCACAAAATTCGCTTATTTTTAGGATATATTTCTTTGCTTAAAACACTCATCTTTGGTGGCACAAAAGCCGCTGGAAAAGCAGGGACAGGTTGGTAAAAACACCCAGGTTGTGTGGCTCAAATGCCTCTGGGAAATGCTGCGACATGTCAGTGAACACCACTCAGGCTTCATGGCTCAGACACTACTGGGAAACGTCACAATATATAGTTAAAAACACCCAGGCTTCATGGCTCTAACAACGCAATGTGTTGGTGAAAATCACTCAGGCTCCATGGCTCAAATGCTGCTGGGAAACGCCACGATGTGTTAGTAAAACAACCAGTTTTTTTGGCAGGTGTCTCACCCCTCCCAGTGCCATCATGTCATGTGTAAAATATTTGAACATTTATAACTAGGAGGGGTGTGAGAATCAAAAAGGGACTTTCTGTTCCTTCAGAGCAGTTGTGTGCAGTAGATTCCAGTTATATAGGAACACCTGTGCGATCCAACGCAGCTGCCCAAATCAGCTCATACACTACCTCACTTGATAAACATTGATTTAGTTCGTTTTAAAGTTTAAGTTCTCAACAGGCCTTCATTTGGGACAGGCCTTCTTTTCATACAAAGCTGTTGCTCAGCAAAGTCTGGGTTATACAGTCAAATTGTTTATTTAAACCAGTATGAATATTACTTGATTAAAAATCAAGCTTCAGGTAGTATATCAGTTATGAATCCTTCATTTGATTAGCTCCGACAAACAGAGCATCAGACAGAGTGAGTTACAGCACTCGAGGATTACGGCACAGCGCATACCGACACAACACCACTAAGACAATACTCACAACTTGATTAATTTTCTGGAAAAACCCTTTTGATTCTTTTGATCTGAGGACCCTTATGGACAAAAGGAATATGAAAAATTTGGAGGGAAATCGAGGAATGGACACATAATTTGAGGTAGACAATAAGCTGGTTTTATACGCCCAAAGAACTTCTATTAAAAAAACGAACTGCTTGGCAACCAGACCAGGCGTCTAATTGAGACGGGCTAATAAAAGGGACTGGGAGTTTAATTGGGACTAGGATTTTAATTAAAGTTTAACGGTATTTGGTCCACCTTGCCAGCAAAATAGAGTTGTTGTTCTAAGTGTACAGCTATCAGCTAAGTTACCACTGCATGATTTTTTGCTAGTATTGGCTTTAATGAACAATAAAACGTGTGGCATCTTCGTCTACCACTCGAAAAATCCTTACAAATGCAGTTCATGAGTTTAGTAAGAGCCCCTAGTTTATCTGTAAGGTTTAGTCTAGACTTTGACATGTCACAGTGACAATAGCTCTTGAGTAAATAATAAAATTAACGCTGGCTAAATCCCATTTGGCTGCTTCAGTTTCACGGTCCTGGTATTGTGCATGCTGAATCTCCGTCACACTGTCGAGGCTCACTGGTGACTTAAATAGAATGAAGCCATCATTAATGTTATTAGTCACACCTGTGCTTTTTCTAGCCTGACAAGTCATATTGTCTGCAACAGTGAAGCAGCCCTGTTATATAATATATCTTTTTGTAGCAATGCTATTGGAAAAGCAAAGCCCTGCTAATACTGTACAGTACCAGTAAGCTGCCAGTACAAATTAAAATAGCAATCACCACCTTTTAAATTTCTTTTGTCAGGTTTATTATCTGGAAAAAGGCACTCACTACATTTAATGTGATCTGTTCATAAAATAAACTGTACACAACAAACTTATCACAGGTCATGGTCATGAAAAGGTTGATGATATGAGAAACAGGTTACAAGTACAACCAGTGTGTGCATGTGTGTGTGTGTGTGTGTGTGTGTGTGTGTGTGTGTGTGTGTGTGTGTGTGTGTGTAATTTGCCTTGCATGCAATGCACGCCAGTGATACATTTAATAATTCTGTAAAATGTAAAGAAGGCATCAGGTTGTAGAGTCAGTGCCTGTTTGTAAATGAAGTCAAAATGGTCATGTGTCAAACATTTCAGTGAGTAAACCTCTAGGTACTACAGGAAAACACATTTCAGTGTGCCACAATGTTGTTTCCGAAAAAATACCGAAAACAAAACTTGACATGTTCAGTTCATATTTTACAGTTCAATGGAAAATTCAACTCAAGTGCTTGTCTGATATCAAAAGGAGTAAACACGGATGCAAACATGCTCGATGGGTACAAAATCAACAGCGTTAACATTCGTTCATTAAAAAGTCATTTAAGTAATCTGAAGACATTTTGTGATAAAAGTGAACGTCATAACAAAAGCAGTGTTTTTCGACATGGCGACAATCTCATGGCCAAAGGTGATTAAATGTGTGTCTGTCAGGTGAACTCCAGTTTGGTGTTAATCCACAATGGTGGCAAACATTACTGACATGTTTTTTTTTTTTGTTCACATATAAGAAAGCAGTACATTTCATTTTATTTAAACAAAAGGAAACATTATAACAGCTGTCATTTCAAGCTTTCAAGGTAGTCAATTAACTGCTATGGTTGTATTTTAATAACCATGCACAATCAAGGTGAACACGTTGTTGTTATGAGCTCTTAGTATGTAGTTGTTTATACCCCAAGGCTGCATTTTCATAATCACATACCGTGTAGGAATAATTGTACATGTCAGCTAGGTTATCGCTTGTATTGTCTATTGATCCAGCAGAAACACAACCTCCCACCCTCTATTCGTTTTACGCTGTAGTCCTTTAGACGCTAAGCTTAAAATAGCCACCACAGTATGACATGACAAAGCGGTGATCAATAATGTCTCAGAAGATGGATGGCATGAGGATGGCTCTCTGGATCTCCTGCCCACACCGTTAAAAAATACGATTCAACATTAACAGACAGCCGTTGCCCGAGTGTCTCCAACGAGTCGTCAAGGCTGAAAGACAACGAAGCTGGAAAGACAGCTCCTGTAGAGATAGAAGTTCTTTAGCGGCCCGTTCTACAGTAACATCCGATATGAGGTATTTTAACTACACCCTCGTCTGTCTCTTCAATTTTTTGGCAACATATTCTCTTCCCATGGCTATGGCACGATGACTGAATCTCCTGGGAGCAGCTCCAATCTAAGCATAGAAAACAGAAAGGCACATTTCTCGACATCTCAAAGGACCATGCACTCTGTGTCTCTGTCTCTTTCAGTTCGATTCTCTCTTTGTCTCTTGAGGCGCTCTTCCATTCAATGCCTAGTCGTTCTCACTGTCTTTGGTCTGCACTGGCGTGAACCCATTCAACTTGCTGCGCTCCATTGCGTACTGTGACAGGTTTGTCAGGCTGGTGTTTCCCTCTTTTCTCTCTCCGTTTTCCTCGTCTGGCTCCTCATCTTCTTCTTCTTCCGTCCTCTCCTCACCCAGCATGACGCTGCAAGTGTTTATGCCAAGACTCGCCCGTCGCACATCTTCATCAATGTTCCTGCGGAGCTCACGGTTCTTGTTGCGTCTGGCCAGCTTGGTGAGGGATCCGAAGCGCAGGTTGAAGAGATTCTCCTCCGAGGAAGACGCTGTCTGTGGCGCTTGCTCGCTCCCCTGATTGTCGTACGGCTCGCAGGCCCCCTTCAGCCTCAGGTTGTTGAGCTTGGTGTCGATGCTCTCCTGGGAGGACGTCTTGAAGCGGCCGGCATCCAGGCTTGCGAACAAAGCCCGCTTCTCTGGGGACAGCATGTCCAGGGAGTGAGCTCGCTGCTCCAGGCCAAGCTGACGGCGCTCCATGCTGCGGATGGTGGCAGCCCGCTGGAGCTTGTCATGGATCTCAACACTCAGGCGGCGCCGCGTTTCACGGAACTCTGCTCGGACATTTGCCTTCCATTCAGCTGCGTGAGCTTTAATCTCCCCAACCTGTGACAACAGTGCAAGAAGGAAAGGATCAGGAAAAGACTTGGAAAGCACGTGGGATACAACCTGCAGCAGTGAGACATTTCCACTGTGTTAAACGTCACCTCCTTAAAGGCCCAGGAAAACAATTTATTGATTTACAGCTTCTTAGGCTTTTCATTTTCAACTTTCATTTCGCCCTCCAAAGAATCACGCAATCAAGTCATGGCGCAGAACTCCTCAGTCATCAAACTCAACGTGCAGCAGTCATGCTTCACTGTGCAGCAAGAGGTGTGGTGCCATCCGCAAAGTAACATTACTGACTGGTGGGAACATGCAGTCCTCTGAACCTTTGATAAACATAAGAAGGTTGCTTATTTTAGAATGTGCCAACGGATATTTTGCGGCTCTGTAGCCGTCTAGGAAAAGTGACAAGTGACACTTTGACACTTTGAAATCTAATCACAGCAGCTAGACCTCCAAATATGGTTTGGATCAGATTTGTTAAAAATCGCATTTCAAATGCATTTTTAATCCGGATATGACAAAAAAATTTATTTGGGCTAGCAGTCTGAATATGGTCTTAGCAATTAAGACTTTGGCACCAACCAAACTCCATATATCAAACCCTGCACTGAGCATCTATATATCTATTTCCATTCTGGTCACTGTCTAAGTTATGGTCTCTTCTGTCTGGACTCAAAGGTGAAAGAGCTTCACATCTTGAACGCCTCAAACAGTGGCAGCCGGTCACAGAGCAAGGTCTGAGCCGCAATTAAAAGGCAAAATAAAAGAGCAGACAGAAGGGGCCAAGGAGGCAGTGGTGACCTTTCATTTTCTACCTCTCTAATGTAATACTGAGTGGTGTAATTGAATGAACCTCACCTCTTCTTTGGTCTTTTTAGACAGTACCCGAAGCCAGTCTCCAATCATGCTGAGGACGGCCGCAAAGTACGCCAAACCCACCAAGATCCAAAACCACACCAGAGGCTTGTACCACTGCATGTAATCAATCCTACGGTCACCACCTGGAGGGGAAGAAAAATACCCACCCAAATACGTCATGATAGTTTGACGAAACAGAAATCTGCATCATGGCTGAAACAACTATCCGTAGCGTAGCTCTATACCTGCCACATAGTCTCCTATTCCCACTGTGGTGAGTGTGATCACAACAAAGTAAATGGCCTCCAGTGTGGTCCAGCCCTCGATGTGTTTAAAGATGACAGCAGGGATGGTGACGAAGACGATGCAGCCGGCCAGAATGAACAGGATGGTGGACGTCACTCTGATCTTAGTCTGGCTGATCTGTTTGTGTTTTTGCTGAGGGAACCAAAGAGGAGATTAAATCAGAACCAATACAAGCAATTAAGACAAGATCAACAAGATCTGATACATGACTCACATTGGAACAAATCTGAAATGCTTATTATCCCATTGAAAAAAACATAGTGGCGAATATGAATGAAAAAGAACCAAAACTTGCAAGTCACCCTGAATATCTTCTCGACTCTCAAGATGCTTTTCACAAAGATGGTCCCCAGCTGGTCTCCAATCCCCGCCAACAAGAAGCCAAAGAGAGGGATGCCAAATATGGCATAAAGGATGCAAAAGATTTTTCCGCCCTCCGTGCTTGGAGCTATGTTTCCATAACCTGTCACAAACAGGGAAAAACACGAGGAAGAAGAGAGAAGGGGAAAAAAAGAGTTATGAACATGACATTAAAGACAGAAAAACGACGACGGAAGGAAGGCAGAGAAGATGTGGCGAGGAGGAGGCGGAGGAGGTGGAGTGTTAAGTGCGAGATGAGAAGCAGAAGAAAACAATCGAGACTTTCTTAGGCAACATAATTAATTGACGCCCATATGTTATAGTGCTTGTTCCAGGGGTCCTCGGTAAATAAGCTCCTACAGAGACAATAATTAGGTTCCCCTTAGAGAAGATTACTTTAATTGTTGCCCTACTGTGACACAGATACAATGACGAAGCCAGGGGGACACATAAAGGACAGTTTATCACGACTACTTTGAATACAATTTCATTTAAACTCATTTGAGCAGAATACATATTTCTTTATTTGTAACTGTTGCGTAACCTGGACATAAAAGTAAATTAAGCCACTGAAAGCTGCTGTTCGGCAGCGTTTTAGCAAATGCCACAGTTAATTAAATCTCTGGACTACACCACAACAAGAGGTCAAGGACATTGTATTTTCTCCAGTCACTTAACTGAAGGAACATGCAGCTAATGGAGAGAGTACAGAAACTTTAACGCAACAGCTTTGATGTTGGAATATTGGCTCCTAAATGGAACCGTAGTTATTGTAGATGCTCAAACTTAATTGGTGGAATATGAGACAAAGGGCCCCGAGGCAAGGACGTGCAAAAGACCCCGCCACCGCTTCCACAAAGAAACGAGACACACAGGCTTTACAGCTGTTTAACCTCTTTTGTATTTATTTTACATCTCGTAGTCGTTTCACATCTATCTGTGGTTTTGTTTCTCTTTTTCATTTTATGTCTCTTTGAAGTCATTTTGTCTCTTTTTGTAGTCATTTTATGTCTCTTTGTAGTCATTTGTGTCTCTTTGTAGTCATTTTGTATTTCTTTGTAGTCATTTGTCATCATTTTGTATCTCTTTGTAGTCATTTTATGTCTCTTTGTAGTTATTTTGTATCTCTTTGTCGTCATTTTGAGTCTCTTTATAGTCATTTTGTGTCTCTTTATAGTCATTTTATGTCACTTTGTAGTCATTTTGTATCTCTTTGTAGGCTCTTTGTAGTCATTTTATGCCTTTTTGTAGTCATTTTGTATCTCTTTGTAGGCTCTTTGTAGTCATTTTATGCCTCTTTCTAGTCATTTTGTGTCTTTGCAGTCATTTTGTGTCTCTTTCTAGTCATTTTATGTCGCTTTGTAGTCATTTTGTATCTCTTTGTAGGCTCTTTGTAGTCATTTTATGCCTCTTTCTAGTCATTTTGTGTCTTTGCAGTCATTTTGTGTTGCTTTGTAGTCATTTTATGTCTCTTTGTAGTCATTTTGTATTTCTGTGTAGTCATTTTGTATCTCTTTGTAGTCATTTTGTCTATTTGCAGTCATTTTGTGTCTCTTAGTAATCATTTTGTGTCTCTTTGTAGTTGTTTTGTGTCTCTTTGTAGTCATTTTGTGTCTCTTTATAGTCATTTTGTGTCTCTTTGTAGTCATGTAATGTCTTTTTGAAGATGTTTTGTGTCTCTTTGAAGATTTTTTTTGGGTCTCGTTGTAGTCATTTTGTCCTTGTTGTAGTCATTGCTAATCTCTCTAATATCTTTTTGCAGCTATTGTGCATCTCTTTGTAATTGATTGTGTCTCTGCATTCGACACAGTGGACCATCAAATCCTCATTAACAGGTTGCACAATTGCATTGGCATATCAGGCAAAGCATTAGACTGGTTTTCATCATACCTCTCTGACAGGAGTTTCTCCGTCTCTACAGGTAAATTTGTATCTGACTCCTCTCTTCTCTCCTGTGGTGTCCTGCAGGGCTCAGTTCTTGTGCCTCTGTTATTTTCTCTATATTTGCCACTGTTAGGACCAATGATACACAGATATAACATTGCATATCATTTATATGCAGATGATATGACCAAATCTGACTAAATCCTGTTTTGGAAAATATTACTAAACTAAGATCTGTTGTTTCAACTACTGAACTGGAAAATTATACATGCACTTGTGTCTAGTGTAATGCACTTTTCTCATCACTGAGTATGTTGACTATTGCTCAACTGCAAGCAGTCCAGAATGCTGCTGCCAGACTAACTAGATCAAATAGACGCTCTCATACTACCCCTATACTAAAATCCCTTCATTGGCTCCCTGTTGAGTTTCAGATCCAGTTCAAAATTCTCATTCTTACTTAGGGAGCATTACATGGTCAGGCTGCCTCTTATGTAGCTGAACTATTTCACCCATATTCTTCAGCTCGCTGTCTTTGATCATATTTGCTAAAGTTGTTGTCTGTCCCTAGCACGTGCCTTAAGACATGGTAGCACGTAAATTTTGGAATGCTCTGCCTGCTCTCTTACGATCTGCTGACTCTGTGGTTTCTTTTAAAAGCCATCTAAAAACACACCTGCTATTCAGGCGTTTGGGTAGTCATTTTTTATGATTTCTTTCTTGTTGTGTATTGCCCTTGTGAAGCACTCTGTGGCCTATATCTGCAAAAAATGCTTTACAGGTAAACTTACTTAGTCTTCATAGTCAAGTTGCATCTTTTTGTAATCATTTTTGTCTCTCTGTAGTTGTTTTGCCCTTGTTGTAGTCATTATGAGTCTCTCTAATGTCTTTTTGCTGCTATTTTGCATCTCTTTGTAGTTGTTTGTGTCTCTTTGTAGTCATTTTATGTTTGTTTGTGGTTATTTTGAGTCTCTTCCTCCTCCTGGTTGGTACATGTCTCTGTGAGTGACATTTTGTAGGAGCCCCTGGGCCTGTGCCCAGTAAGCACGTTAAGTAATCCATCCATGTCAAAGCTTTAAGGCACCCAAAGGCTTTTTACTTTTATTTAAGGGAGAATTTTGACCAATCATAAATTGTTAATAACATGTTTGTCTTGCAAAAGCTAAAAAGCCTTTTAAGGAAGAAAAAGCACCCAGAGAGACACCGACATCAAGTAAAACCACATCGTCTGTGTCGTCAGCAGTGTCTGTTTTATCAGCATCCACAATACTGTTGATCTTCACAGGTTGTTAAATCCCACCATGCTCGGGCTTTGCATCATTTAGCAACACCTCATGAGGGCAAAGGGATTTGTAAAACTCACCTGAGGGCAACATTAAGAGGGAGGATTTACACAGCTTTGCAGAGATTTGTAATGAGAAAACACCTTTGACAAACAGAAAGGACAAATCCCATCTAATGCTTTTTAAGAAATAATGACTGCCCATTATTCTTCTTCTTTTGGGGCAATTATTTGTACCATCTGAGGAATTTTCACCGGCCAGCATTACACTACAGTCTCTGGTAATACCTCGTTAATGTTGTTAGATCTGTTCATCAAAGAGAACACTGTTTACAAAAGACATGGTCGAGATCATTTATCTGTATGTGCTTTGGTTTTTGCTTTAACCTACACTAATTAAACAGAAAACTGTAAGCACATCTTATTGTAGATTGTCAAATTCATTCAACAGTAGCAGATTAAACTGGAGTATTAAATGGTGGATTGTTTAAACCATTACCTATGGTTGTGATGACAGTTCCAGCGAAGAAGAAGGCACTGCCCAGGTCCCAGTAACTGGAATTGTAGGATGTGTCTCCAATAGGACTCACTCCTGCACTCACAGCATCTATAGCATGCTGGAAAAAAAAACATGAAGAAATCATAATGTTAATAGGGTTGGGGGAAATAAATAAAATGAGAGAATTTAATTAATCCCAGACCCATGTCACAACGCTGTGATAACAAGTAGAGCTGCGTGGCTGCACTTACAATTGTCAGTTCAATATTCAAGTTAATAATTTCATCATTTTCACATTTTGAATACATTTACATTATGATGTACATGTTTCCAACATTGCACAGCCCTAGATATGTATAACAGTTTTTTAACTTGTGACCACCTGGGTTTGAAAAATTAAGCCAGCGTGGAAGTGCCAAAAACTGCAGTTCCTGGTTTGGCCACTTGAGGCTGGCTCCAAAAGCAGGTCAGTCCCCAGTGACCGCCATGTTAAAATGCCCAACTCTTCTGCAAAAAGTAATGTTAAGAGCCTGGTACCATAAACAGTTTTGGTCTCCTTTGGTAATTCCAACATTCATTTCTATAACTCACCCATTTAGATTTTATTAAGGCTTAAAGTTATGCATAATTAAGGGCATGGCCACTTTGAGTGACAGGTGGGGGCTATTTGTTAACAAGTCACTACAGCAGCGACAGCGGTAACGTAACCATGGTTAATGGAGCATAGGCATGGCCGTAGCTGTCGCTATTTCAGTGGGTTTTCATTTCGTGAACATTTACTAGAACATTTTGGTCACCTACAAAAGTCATGTTCAGCATTTGGTTATACTAAAAAAAAAAAACGGGTCGGGTGTTGCTTTTTTTTCTGGTAAATACATTTTGTTTTTAAGTTAGGAAAATCTGTTTTTTTGTCAGCAAAAAATTAGCATTAGCATTATCACAGTTGACCATGGACTGTGTGCACTGTGCTCACCAAGCTAGCAGCTAGCATTAGGGTTAGCTCCACCCTCTCATCCAAATATGGTCCCCTCTAGCTCCAAAGTACAAAATGGCGACAGTCAAAATACCAGACTAAAGGCTTTAACACAGGAGTCCACAAACCAATGGGTGACATCACTGTAGCTACCTCCGGTTTTCATATATAAATACAGTCTATGCTTTTGACTCCTTAAAATAAAGCAACGTCTCGTCACTAGTTGCATATCTCTAACTGTTGTGACCAGTCCAACCAAAGAGATTTTCGTTACTTTATTTAAATCCGAAAGAAGTCAAATAATCCAGCAATTCACCAGAACTAGAAAAGCAAAAATTAGAGGAAATCAGGAAAAAATAAGTATAACTTTTTCCAGCAGATATGTGTTTCCTTGCAACCCCTCATTTGCGTGCAACCACTGACTTTGAGCATGGTCTTTTGAATTAGCTGAGACAACATTTTATGCAAGTAATTTTAGCATCATCGCTGTTTTACAATTTAAAAACCAACAATATCAACATGTGAAATCTTCTTTTGGTAGTATAAACTTTCCCACATATCTAGCATGAGATCTGTTCCCATTATTCAGTGTCTGGCTCTTCACATGGAGCTGTTTCTCTATTCTTACCCACATTGAATGTTTTTACACCTCACACTGACTACATCGACGTAGACTTTCACTTGCAGCAGAGAGACTGTTATCTCTCTGTTCCTCTGTGTCAGCCCTTTTCTTCAGTCCCTGAGCTTTTCTTTATCTCCAGCTTGTCTGGGGAAAACATTAAGAAGCCACAATGCTCTGCATTTACTGCATCATTATTCTCATTGATCTCCCTCTGAGCTCCATTACATAGCCATGAAAAGTTAATCTACTATCTTGCGTTCTGTCTGAAATCCCCATTTATTGACATTTTATGGGATAAGCATTTATTTTTTCAATCTGCGTTGAAATTAATAGTTTGAATTTGGCCCCTGGGCTCAAATAAACATCACCTCTGCTGACATGGAAGTCATTTTGAGGGATGCCTTTGGTTAGAAATAGCTTCAGTGCATTTACCGACGGTGAAGTGCAGCCTCTTCATTCAGGGCAAGCCCCGGATCTATTCATGCAAGCTGTTAGTTAGATGCACGTCCATGTAATAAAATATGTATCAACTCTCGTGACATACATTTCAAAGCAGACAGAGTGGAGGACCACTTCCACACACATCGCTGCACATGCCTACTCATAATCTTGCATGTGATTTCCTCGGCTCCATCAGTGCAGCCCGCTAATGAGACAGATTTTGGTATCTAAAATTAGCCAATTAAAGTAATGCTATTTCATATAGCAGACACAGCTGCTTTATATGAGGAAATATCAAAGCATTAATTATAAAATAAACCCCCAAATAGCCTAATTCTGGAGCCAAGGGAGAGCCAAAAATAGCCTCACAATGTTTCTGAATATTTTATGAGAGGGTCTATTTTTATCTCGTGCCTTTTTCACAGCCAAGTTCACGGCGCATTAGAGATGTAGAAAATCCTCCTTCTCCACGTGCACTTTTGAGGCACGAGGATGCTGACTTTGATATTGTGTTGCAGGGTGTTAATTGGGACGACAAATGGTGTTTTTCATTACACGCGGGCTCTCTTCCATTTTGATTGCACGGGAGAACGAGCACACTGACATTCTCGCAGATGCACAATCAACACCAAGTGTTTGTGCCGACGAGCTTCACGCTAATGTGTGTTTTCATATTCTGCACTGCAGTATCATTAGAAAGCGAGCTAACTCACTGCAGATCTCCATCCTCTCTGTGTGTCTCTCTAGCCCACAGCAGGTGACGACGGTGATCCGGCCAGCGTGGTGCCTCACTCTCTGTGAGCCTCTGCCAAGCACTCTCCTCTGCAGCACTCTCAACATCACTTACATCTATGACTGTGCCCTAACCACCTTGAAGCATTAAAGCCGTTCAGATGACTGCCAAACAGGAAGGCTCTGGCCCATCACAGATAAGGCTGACTAGAATTTATCAGAACTGCTTGTGAAGCGAGCAGAAGAAAAACAAAATTGGGCTTTGGTACTCAGAGAGGCGCAGGCATTATTTTTTTAGCACAAAATCGGCCTGTTTTTGGTTTCATTAAGGATCGTTTTCTATCTAACAGGTGTGACTTGCTTCTTTTTTTTTTAGCACTGATAATGTCAACAGATCCTTTACGTGAGTGAAAGTAAAGTATTCCCACATTCAAAGTCAAACCTAAGTACAAGTATAACCAGCAAACTGTGCTTAAAGTATCAAAAGTAAAACTACTCATTATGGAGCAGAGTGGTTCCTGATGGTGTCATATGATGTATTACACCTCAGTGTGTGACGTACACTTGTAGATAAAATATAGGCCTATATTAATGAAGGTTCGTTAGTACGGCTTTGTATTTCTCTGTAATGTAGCACAGTGTTAACAATGTTACTGATACTATTCTTTCTTACACCTTCAACTCAAACCACCGTATTGCCCCGCCCAAAATATATCATTTAATCATTACATTAATATTGTAAACATACTGGCGACTAGTTGACTAATGACCCTAAATGACGACTATTGGTCAACTAGGAAAACTCTTAGTTAGTGACCACTTTATAACCCTGATGCAAACTTAACACAATGACTCAGCCATGAAGTCCATCTTTGACTGGTATTCATACAGACAGAACTACATGTTTATTTTGAGGTTGTAATTTGCAGTGGTGTTGAACCTGACCTCATTATACTGACATGTTTGCCTGGGTCCACACTTCTGATTGCGCCCACTCCACCGAGTTCATGTGAAATCGAATCTCCCTCCCTCAGGGAGATTGGTCAGAGTGGACACCATGTCAGACTGAAGAACGACACCGAGCGTAACAAGTTGACACTTGTGTCTGATATCAGGCAATTAAGATGTGATACCAATATTCCCGTCCTGTGGCCACTGAGTGTACACATGTAGGCGTTTGGACTACTTCATATATTGGTAAATGGTAAATGGACTGCACTTGTGTAGCACTTCTTTTGGCTTCTGACCACTTAGAGCGCTTTTACGCTACATGTCACATTCACCTATTCACACACAGTCACACACTGGTGGCCGAGGCTCACATACAAGGTGAGATATGCTACTCAGTGACCATTCACACACACTCATACATTGATGGAACAGCCATCAGGAGCGATTTAGGGTTCAGTGTCTTGACAAAGGAAACTTCAAAATGGACACCACAATCGTTTTTAGGGAGTTAAATTATTTTATATGTAACATTCATAGTTACGTAAATAATTTAGTGGAGTAAAAAAAAGTGCAGTATTATTGTCCTCTGAAATGTACTTAAGCAAAAAATGGAAATCAAGAACCTTTTATTCATACTTACCTACAGTAACTGAGAAAATAAAGTGAGTCACATTCCACCTCTGTACACAGGGTATCTTGTGTGGTGACATTTGAAGACACACGGGTCTATAATAACTGTATATTTATATTGATTTCTATGATATTTTCATTACTTGAATAGCTGATTCCTCGTTAACTTACTGTGGCACATTAATAAAGCTGCCTCACTTTGACAGTCGTTCTCACAAACAACTATAAATCCATATAATTTAAAAAAGTTAACTGAAAATCATGTAACCGATGGCGCTCAAAAGGTTAAAGATTTAAAAAGCTTTTAATATCTCATGGCTGTTCAGTATGAAAACAAGTACTTGCCTTGATGAAGGGCATGTAGGCATGTTTTTAAGGACTGAATATATTTAAATCTTTTCCTTTTTGAGTACCTCAGATCTCGTCAACAATTCTACACAAGTCTGATCCCCAAACGGAAGTGCAACAGAGGGACACCTTTTTCACACCCCAAATCATGTAATTCAAGCTATTTAGAAAACCATGACGGTGTTGTTTGCGTGTCCTGACGCACATGTACTGCAGGTAGCTTGGTGTTTCTGAAAGTTTATTTGTAGATGAGTGACTCATCAATAGATGAAGTTTGAGTGGTGTCAATAACAGAGTGGCTTCACATTGTGCCAAAGTATGAGTCATCCAGACGGCCCTGGAAAAGCCATTTGGGTCTGCTGCGTATGTGGGCACACAGTGGGTAGGTGAGCAGCACACACACCGAAGCCGACATGAGGAGGTCAACAGACGTTCACGGACACACATACAATTTACCACATGCTGTTAAGCAGAGCTTTGCAAGTGCTTCCTCTGTCTGTACATCGTCTTCTTCCATCTCAAATGCACACACACACAGTACAGTATATATACACACACTAGCTTCCAAAGGTTGCCATTTTTCCGTCAACTCCCCCACCAAACAGTATGACAACAGTGAATCACCGCTGCTGTGGTGCCACAGAGGATCTTTGTCTGAGTGACAGGCGTGACACAGCATGAACGGACCGATAACAGAACCTGTTAAAAGACCAGACAGACTCTTTGATGGAGTACTTGTGAAGAAGCCTGTCCTGAGGGCCTTTACTTGAGATGGCAGCAGGAAAAAATGTGTTATTTGTCAGTTTTAGTTTCACACATGGCCTCATACTCATTATTTTTGCAACACAGAGTTGAAGTACCATCATAGCTCAGTAGAGTGACAAATCGATATTTTCTCCTCTGATTCAAAGAAATAACCAAGGCACTTATTTATTTGTATTTTAGTTGGCTAAGAGACTGATACCACTCTCATGGTACAGTAAATATGAAGCTACAGTCAGAACCTAGTTAGCTTAGTTCTGGCACATAAAACACAACTTGTTATTTTTACACTTTGTTTATATACAAATGAAATAATAATGATTGCATTTTTAATTTCTCCTAGCAATTTGGTAGTAGTATAAAAAAATAAAAATTGTTGAAGATAATTAAGTTCCAATGTTTTCAAACCAGACAATAATAAGTTCTAATATCCTTCAACGTGCTGATGATAAATTCCTTATGTCTTCAAAGGAGTACTTTCTATTCAACAGCGTCTTAGTTTGTGACTGTTGCTAAAATTGGTGAAATCTGTTGCCATATCAAACTACAAACATTATTAATCGTAAATGAACAAGTTTCTGGTTCTGGACCTTGTCCACGTTTGTCAGGATCAGCTGCAGACTGACTCCAAAGAAACGGCTGCCACCTTGTTTTTACATGGATTGGTGTATTGTGGTCTTACTACCACTAGATGGCACAAAAAAGCGTCCATGAATGACGACATGTCTGACAGCCCATTATACCAAAACAGACAGTTGCTTATTGCTCCAAAGTCGTTGAGCCTAGAGTTTTTACGAACCTTTCGCAACATTTCCCGGCGGCATTTGAGCTACTGATCCCAGGTGTTTTTCACTGACGTGTCCCTGATTTCACAACGACTTTTGTGCCAACAAACATGGGGGTGTTAAGCTTTTTCTAACCATAACCAAGTGTTTTTTGTGCCTAACACAACACTGTTGTAAACAAATGTAACATATTTGTGGGCTCTTGCCCGCTCCCACTGAATTTCTGACCATTACCGCCCGCAACCGCAACATGTGTATTACACTTCCCCCTGCTCCCGCAATGTTTATGTTCACTCCCACCCACTCCCGCAAAACTCTGAGAATTTATGCCCGCACAATAATAGAGATACATTGATTTTGTGTCTTCTCCCGTCCCGCAGGAGAAAACGCGTCATTTTATAGGCTATTAATAAAGAGATTCATGGGGTTGTTTGTTTTGTTTCCCTGGCCTGCATGTCTTTTGACGCACTGGTCAGGAATAGCGCTCCTATTTCATTGTTTTCATTTAGTTTTTAATGAAATAAAGGCTGTTTCATATTCTATTCTCCTCCTCTGTATTTATTTATTTATTCATTTTCTACCTTTTATATACTAATCATGCAGTAATTGAGGTTAAGGCAAGCCTGGCGCCAGGATGAAGTTACTGAGGGGGCGGTTAAAAATTACGAGGGGGGCAAATCTTTATTATGCAACACAGGTTCACAGTGAGTTATAAAGAGCGTGCAGCCGTGCGTAATTGTCGCGTGTAATGACAGCCCGTTGCCGGTGAAACACAATAAACTGCACGTCTTCTTTCATGTTTGTTTCATGACAGATGGAGCTTACAGACAGACAGACAGGTGGAGCAAGCAGCAAATTGGTACGAAAGCTGGTTCAGGGCATATTTGTCCATTTATGAATAAATATACAGTGGAAATGCTCATGCATGTGCACCAAGATCCCGCAGTGTGTTTTTTAGCCGCCCGTTCCCGCCCGCAGCAAAGTCCAAACCGCCCGCTCCCGCAATATTTGCGTTGCAGTCCCAATGCAGCCCTCTACTGTGTATTTTTTGGAGAAATAGGACTTTGGAGCAATATGCATTTATTTCTGGGAAAGCAGGCTGTCTGAGAAATGGGCTTTTAGTCCAGTGGGACAGTTCTGGGACAAATGGGCTTTAAAATATTGGGCCGTATGAACAATAAAAGCTCCGCGCTGTAGCTTTTATATATAGAAATGAGAGTGAATCATCCCATCAAACTCTGTAGAAAAGCAAATATCTAAACTTGTCGGACTATCCTTTTATTACTTTAAATTTGTCAGTTGTAAAATTGTAAATGAGTTCTGGGAAATTTCGCAGAGGCAAATAACTGTAGAGACACGCTGCCTTGTGTTATGTCATGAGTCTGAATCTGATCATTTGTCCAGGAGACAGTCTTGTCTGTGATTCAGCTGCTGCTGCTTGTGCTGCTGCTTGGAGCAGCAGGAGGTCTGTGACTGCTGGCCTGTGCAATAAATAATTGATTCCCTCCGGACCACAGGCACACCATGCTAAAGGTTTTTATTTCCACACGTCTCCTTAGGATATACTGTCATTGATTTTTTTTTTTTTTTTACAAAACTCATTATAGCACTTTTGTGGCTCAAAGGTTGAGCGCCGCCAGGGAGGAGGAGAAGAAAGAAGGCTTCTCTGAGGAAGAATAACAGAACAGACGTGGGTGTGGAGAAGCAGAGAGACACAGATAGGCAGGCCAGTATTCACTGGAGCAGGGCTGAGGAAACTACCGTTGGATGGAGCCATTCTAGTGGAAAGTGGAGCACGCCAAATGCCTTGTGGCCGGGTCTCTCTTTGGGGTTATTTCAAGCTTCAGGAGAATCAGGAGGGTCCACTGTGGCACTAATGGGAATCATGTATTTACTATTCTCAGAGCACATAAGAAAAACATGGAAAGCACATTATAGGATCTACTGTATTTCTATATTTTCTGCAGAATACCGCTAATTAAGTTCCCCTGTTGCCACAAGGGATTTGCCATTTGGTCTTTGTGTTACAAGCCCTCACTCTCCAAAGAAAATAACCTGTATTGACACAAGATATCCATCTCTTTTCTTCGAGAACATCCTCCGCAAAGGAATGTTTGACTGATCTCAGTCCTGCTTTTTTCCATCACCGCACACCATCACAAATCAAACTCTCCACTCAGCAAACTGCACGCCGGCACATCTCAAATGATTTTCCAATCCAATCCCGCTCCCAGTTGCACATGTCAGCTTGATGTAGTGACTTTAAACCTCGACCTATAATTCTGGGTGTGATATCAGAGATCGGCGTGAAGCATCATCGCCATACCCCGAGTTATAAAGCGGCTGACACCATAAAAAAGGCACACACGGTTAAGTTATGATGGGATTGGATTTTTTTTCCGATGATCTGCTTGTAATCTGGTCCAGTCCACACAGGTATCGGTTAAGAATAAACGCTTCACATGCCATGTTGGTAAAATGTGGAACACTGCAGGGACAGCATGCCTCAGGTCAGCTTTAATCAACTTCTGTGTCACAGGTTAAGGGCTGTCAGTCCTGTTTTAACAATAGGCTGTTGTATCCATGTTCACGTATGAGAGATCTGCTACAAAATGAATCACTCTTATGGATGCCATATTTCAGGTTATGATCAGAAAGACCCAAGGACGTAACTGTGATTTAAGGAGTAACAGGGAAACAGGGGTTCTGCCCCCAGAAAAAATAAAAATAGAATCCCATTTCCTGCATTTTTCCATACATTTAGGGTGTATGGTACTCAAAAAAGCAGAATTTTCCTGTCGTACGTATCATTTTGTCGTCTGTCGTCCATCAAACAAAGCATGATGAATACAGCAATCGCGATCGGTAGGATGAACTCAACTGGAGACTCCATTGTAGATGCCCGTTGGAAATGTAGATGGCTCACGGCTTCCTGTTTAAAATAGTTACATATGCGTGAACGTAACCGACGCGGTGACGTAGTGAGTGGTGTCCCAATTCCTATGGAAAGATTTCAACCCCTACATCATCCCCTTTCACCCCCCAGCGCAAAACCAGCAGCTCGAAACACATTCTCTGCCAGACAATGACATATTTCACATATTTGTGGTTAGAATAAAACAAAAATATGCTTTTCAAAGTGGGAGGACACAAACAGGGTTTCAAAAAGGCAGGAGGGGGTCATGTCCCCTGTGTCCCCAGTGGAAATTGCACCTCAGGACAGACTTTGATGTCGTGTCATGTAGAATTAACAGAGGGTCAATCAGCTTCAGTCTCCCTTGATCCATCAAAGCCACAGGTTTTACTGCATGTCTTGCTAAAACAGAAGATATATCACACAGTTCTGGTAGAAAACAGAGAAACTTGGCTTCAAACATTTCTTACAGCAAAGCCAACAGTGCTCCTGTGGCCGTGAGCTAGTTTCCTTATTTAAAACGTGTGGGTGTTGTTAAAGCCTCACTCTGGAATTTCACACTGTACTAATACATTTATTATTGAGGGCACAAGACGTTCAGATACAACTTAACAATTAGATCTGTTTCTCAAGACAAACTCCAATGCTAAAATGTAGGCATTTTACTACTAGTGGTATTTCACTGCACACAACGAAATCTGTATTGACTCACAACTGCATTTCATAATTCACTCCGAGTAACCGTGATATAGCATAAAGGTCACGCTGACTGATCTTATTTTCTATGAGGATTGAGACGTTTATTATTTGCCCTTTTCCCCAGGATTACTCGTATGGACTGTTATGTAACGTAAAGCTGCATGTGCTAGCATGTGCTGTAAAGTGTGTTTGCAAACAGATGCGGAGTGTCACTGAGAATCATGGGTATCTCCGTGGTGACCCTGAAGGTATTAATGTGCTTCCTGCTGAAGAAATGACCTGCCTTGAAGTCTGCTCATGACATTTACCCATCAACCATCGCCAACCGGGGGGGCAGAGAGCAGGGGGTTTATCTTCTGACGGTGCTACTGTCGCTATATAATCGATTTATTGACACAGGAAGACAGCTAATGAAATCCTTAGTGAAAAATGTGTATAAGTCAGCATTATTGATGACAAGAATCCTAGTGGAGAAGTTGTGACTGAGTTCAGTGTAACACTTTAAGTTATACTCATCACTTATGACTCACTAGATGTCTGTGAAAGTGTATTTATCTGCAGAGACTCTGCCATCTGCTTGTACTTTCCTTCTTTTTTCTTATTTTGCTGCATTCTGGATGTTCCTGGGTGTGTAGCCCGTAGCCAAAATCAGCAGGTGCCGGTGAGACAGAACTTTATATCCAAGAGCATCCAGGAGGAAGCTACAAAAATCGTGTCCACAGCACCAAAAAAAAAAACAACCCACAAATATAGTGAGGCAGAACACCAGCCAGACAATGCTAGTTTCAAAATGAGAGAGAATCTGGGGTTGGCTTTCACTTTCCCTGGTGAGCAGGGATGTAAAGTGTTGCGGATTTGTCCTGTCTTCTGTTGGACAGGTACGTGCCAGCGATTAGCTTGGTTAGCTTGCTAAAGTATTTGCTTTTCCATGACAACAAATGTAACATTCCTACAATAGTAGCTTGCAGTGTACATACAGGCAGTGTAGGAAGGAGGTGGCAAGTTTGAATGCCATGTGTACAAACAGTGAGCAACACAAATCACACACACACACATCCTGCATCGTATACTTTTAAAACACTAAAAAAAATCCTTTGGTTTTCACAGTTCAAGTTTCCTCTCGTTTCAGATCACTTCCCTTCCTGCCCGTGTGCGTTTACCCTCCCTGTTGATGACTTCACCTGTGTCTGATTGTCAGCCCCGTCCTGATTAGCCTCACCTGTGTCTCCTTATCCTTCCCCTCACCACAGTATTTAGTGTGTGTCTTGTTTTCTCTCAGTGCCAGTTCATCATGGCTCCTTGTGTGTCTATCATTCCAGCCTTTTGTTTCCTTGTGTCCTTTTCTTGTGTTTTTGGATTTAGCCTGTTGATTGACTCTGCCTCAACCCTGCTGGATTTGTTTGCCTCCACTGATTGTCCTTCTGTGCATTGAACCTAATTTTTTGCATTTCAGTCCACTCGCACCTGGTTCACCAGTTGCTACACTGGGTGCCTTTCGAATCCAGCACACCAAACTGCATGAATATATCAGTGCTAAGAAGCTAATTGCACCTAAATAATGAAGTACAATAATAACACTCCAGAGCACTAGGGGCTAATACTCACTTCTAAGCCTTGCAGCAGAATTGAATTTGCTGTTTGATAAATATTCAGAAAAATTAAAGCAACAGGAACGACCACTCGCCTGGAACCAAATTAGAATTTAGGTGTTTCACATTAGCAGAGTGGCTAATAATGGACTAAACTGCTGCAAGTAAACGCTTACACAATTTGTCACAATAACACCTGAAGCCATAATACAAATGTGCAAAGGGAAAACAAGTCACCAACAAGAGTTCGGCACAGACAGGGGCATAAATATAGACAGCGCTGTTGCGATGGGGTCCATGGGTTGAGACGATCAGTTGAGATGAGACCCTCCGACACTGTGTTGGGCAAAGAACAGGGCTTTGCAAGTTTTAAGAAAGAAATACGTCCACGATAAAATAACAGCTTGCTTTAAACTGAAAATGGTGCCATTGCTAATCATGTCCTTGAAAAGGTAAATCAATCTCTATGGTTTTCTTTCTCTTTTTTTAATTGTCAGTAGCAATCTGTAATAAAAGCATGTGCTTATTCTACAGAAACAACTGCATAAAAACTAAAAATGAGCCATAAAAACTTTCTATAAAATAAAAAATTCTCTGGTATTTTTGTCATTTACAGGTATGCAATGATGACTGCTGGGTAATTTGCATGTTAGTGTTGTCAAATGTCTAGTCCCTTTTTGTTTCTATGACAAGACGATAAGATGCGTTATCTAGTTTCGATGCAAAATCTCTTGAGAGTGATAAGCTAAGTGCATTTCAAACATAAAAGCGACAAGAGAAAAGAACAGCAGGAGAAGGTAGCAAATTAGATTCCTTTGGCTTTTTTACAGTCCTTCTCTCTGACTTCTCTAATTTTCAAATGCAAAAGTCCGAGCAACTCATTCGACTGTAAAATCCAGCACATTGTGTGTGCTTCAGAACTAGTAATTAGCGTGCACTATAGGGCCTGTAATAATAGCTAACTACCTTACGCCTCTGAGCATGAAAGTTCACTCTTGACAGGTAATGTGTCAAAAATGGTCTTAACTCAAAGGTCCACTTACTGGCTTTTCCTGAGCTTTCAACTGCATGTTATGATCTTTAACAATAAGTGGAGCTGCCACAGGTGTCATCATCATAAGTATCCATGAATGACTGCTTCCTGTCACACGGCTGACGCTCCACACTTCAGTCATGTGATGAACCCTGAGCTGTTCCGTTTGCTGATAGAGACTGAAATGAAATTGCTTCAAGTTGTGGCCAGTTTGTCATTAATAAAAAATGAGTCCACTTAAAATTCAAAATATTTTGCTTTGTTTTATATATATATATATATATATATTAAAAGAAACATGAGATATGAGCTATTATTCTGTAAAAGTCTGCAGCAGTCGATGGACACTGAAATCTGGTACTTGCTAGATTGACCACGACAGTGCGGACATGAAAGAGAGTATCATCCAAGCTTTGACAGATCATGTGACAAGCTAATAGGACCACAATTAATTAACCCAAGAACCTCTAATTACCCGATAGTAATCACCATCTAGGAAACTGCTGCTGTAAAGGTCAGTCCTCTGACGTTCCTCCTCTTATCTACCAATCAAATTGAATGACACTCAGAATAAGTCATCAGATCATTTTCATTACATTTTTCTTATCTTCCGAACCTCTTAGAAACTAATCTGTGTGGTCGTGAAGATATTCAACGCAATGCAATGTGCTACTCTGAGGCTGTTCCAGAACTCTAAAAGCTCACCTCCACTCTCACTCTCTCACTCTCTCACCTTGATGAGTGCCTCCAGCTCCTCAGGGGTAACACATGGGTGTCTCTCCAGGAAAGACGCCTTCTCCAGGGTGATACTGGTCTTCTGGATGCTCTCAAATGGCTGCTCCAGCGCCCTGAATGCCAGACCTCCACAAACCAGGTAGAGGACGACAACGACGAACACCGCCAGCACCGTCTTCCACTTCATCACAGAGTGGAGCGCCGCGACCGTGCCGTCGCAGCTGGCGTCCATGCTGGCCACCACGCTGGCAGAGCGGGAAGAGATGGACAGGCGCGGTAATGGGCAGTGACCGTTGGCCTTTGGGTCGCAGCCCATTGGGTTCTGCATGGTGGCCACGCTGGCCTGGACCAGGCTCGACTTAGCCATGCCAGGCTGGACCTTTTTGGGAGGGACCAAGTTGGTCTGGACCGCCACTGGGGAGAGAGTGACAGGGAAGAGAAGATTTAATTTGTGTTGGAGGACAGAAACAGCAATTCTGTATCTACTGAAAATGATTCTGATGATTTTAGGCAAATACAAATTAGCAGACTGTTCTTGGCTGAAGGCCCTGAATCTGTTACAGGCTGGATATGAATAAAATGTGAAGACAGACTGAGTGAGTGTTCAGAAAAAATCCTTCTGACATGTTGTTTTGAAGGCAGACTTTGAGGCTTTTTAGGTGAGTTTGAAATGATTACACAGTGTCGATGTGTTTACAGATCCCTATTGTTGTTCTTTGTCCTGTGATAACTAGTGTGTTGCAGTAATAAAATGGAAACATGAATTTAACTGAAGTTTTGGCTGCCTCCTTTTAATCTGTTTGTGCCGGCAACAGAAATTTTGAACTTTCTTTTGATGGATATATTCTCAAGGCTTGCTTTAGCACAAAGCTGAGGAAATTTTCTACTCCTCAGGTGAGGGTTTTCACCTGCTGTACGACTAATAATACATCAGTCCAGTGTAACTTTTATTTATATGGAATATATAGATAGGGGCCTATCATGTGTATTGAATATGACAAAACTCCCTACAATCTTGTTGCTTATTTTGGGGTATTTCCTACGGTTTTGATAATAACAGTGCCCAAAGACTAAATATAGCATGATAAGAACGTGGCTTTATCTCAGAAACTACAAGGAGCACTATGAAGCGTTTGGTAATTTTGTGATCACCACATAATATATATTATTATTATTATTATTATTATTATTATTATTATTATTATTATTATTATTATTGCAGATTTCAACTGGGCTTATTCCAAAAGTTATGAATTAATTCCAAATTGACTGTGACAGTATGTCGTGTGCAACCATTTCCTAATCAAGAGGCAAATCCTCGCTTAAAAATCCAATTTAATTCTTAGTTTAATTTAAAAAAAACCTCACAGGGGACCTATTTGTCGCCGTTAGCGCGAGGGAATTATGAGAGTCTGACACATCAAAAGCCCTGATTGGCAGCCAGTGTGAGGGATGGTAACAATTAAAAGGAGAAATCCATGAGTGGGACAATGGATCGCTTTATTGTGCGAGGCAAATTACAGCAAAACACCAGTGAAGACGACCTACCACTGAAAGAAACAAGGAAAAAAAAATCTGTCAGTAGACAGTATCATGAAAGCTTTCTGTCTTATTCATTCTTATTTTATTGTCTTATGTCGTGATAAGAGTGATAACACATTATAGAAACTACTGAGCACTGAACTACAATGCAAGCCCAGTCTCACTCCGAAGTTGTCGAAATCTGGCACTTGGGCAGCGACTTGCGGCATGAGAAACCAACGTAAAAAGGTGTCCTGTAACGTCGGTATGACACGTGGCCAGTTGCCATTATAGTTATACAGTGCCCAGTAGTTAAGGCGGCGATAGTCCAACAGGGTTGGGTGAGAGGGAGCAGTGGATGGGTCAAACAAACACCGACTTTCCCCCGAGAGAACGGTGTCCATGTCCCATCAGATTCTAAAACCCTGTTCTTTTTTCCTAACCCTAACCATGTGTGTTTGGTTTTCAAAGAGACTGTACCTAAACATTAAATTCCCTGCGAAAACGCAAGTGAATTTTGAAAAAGGACAATGCATGTAACAGGCAGAACTTGACAGTGTCCCAGAGTGTCAACAACCAACGCACCCAGCAGGGTACCTTACATGTCGAACATGGAAACATGGAACATGGAAAGTCCATGACCAAAACGTCAATATGTGACAAGGTCAAAGTGAGAATGTGTTGAGTAGGCTTTCCATCAGGTACAGAGGTATCAAAATCGATTGCCTACCTCTATACATGAGTGATGTAATAGCTAAATTATTTCAAAGTGAGTCCTTGGGGAGCAGAAATCACTGCACAGGTTTGGACTCAGCACCTGGACAATGACGATGTGTCTGTTTTGCACACTGAACACCACATTTTGTAAACGCAAGCCTCATTACTGCCACTGACAACCTACATCCTCCTGCATGAGGCATTACAAAGCGATTTCCTTCTATTAGTCCGAGCTAATGAAGGGCTCTTCACAAAGCAGAAGATAGAAGCTATCGGCACAAATGTCTGTGTCAAAGCTGTCATCTCGACATCTTAACGCACTGAGAATTTGTTTTGGATCCTGCACATAAAAGCCATTATTGCCGTGAAATGGAGCCTCAGCGGCTGCCTCGACCACTAATGCAGAGAAACCTTGTTATTAAATTACTGTGAATTATCAGCATGAAAGGAAAAACCTGAGGAAACCTGAATTAGTGGAGATAATCGAATGATTCTGAGTATGTAACATAGAGTTACATAAGGCAAAACAGACAAAAACTGCACAAATATTCAAACACACACACACCATGTGCAACTAAATCCGTACAGTGTTGCCAGGTGTAGGTGAAAATTGAGTTATCCTCCATGCTGAGAAGCAGGATTCAATTTTTCTGATAGACTGCAAGAGAGGGCAGGATAAGTGCCACTCTCAGTCATTGGCTCCTGGCTGAGTTTTATCACAAATGCATGGGTGCTGGAGCGGGTCAACCAAGTGGCAAGCATCACCGAGCAGGCAGCCAATTTTAGATTCCTTTAATGTATATAAACCATTGTAGAAGCTATTCTGAGCTGCGGCCTTCACCTCCAACGCCCCCACCTCTCTCAGATGATCGCAGAGCGAGTCGTGCCTCGGAGCCCTGGGTGGAGCCTGCTGTCGGCTCCGATGCAGCTCTCATAGGTAGGAATGCCAAATGGATTTGTCTGAGAGGGGGGGTACTCTTTTGTTTACTAATGGGATAGGGTCACTTATGGGATATGCTCGGTAAAACGTATGCACTCACGCACGCACCCCGCCCTGATGAGTCAAGGGCATCCAGGAAGTGTCTCATTCTCTGATCCAGGAGCAATGAATCTTGTTAGTTAATGCCCGTATCATGAGTGAATCAATACCGGCAAAGTGATGTCAAAAGCTTGGGAAGGTGCAAAACTGACACTTTCAATTTACAGTGCGTGCCTTTAAGGGCGGTGGCGGGCTATTTTTAGCATATGAGATGAATTAGAAAATTACAACTGAGAGGTGAAGCAGCAGAAAGAATATAACCCTACATCATATCGTCTGCTGTGTTTGGTGCAGCCGTGTTGATGGATGCAGTCGAATATCTGCCGGTTAATTAATTGCAAATGGGCCACGTCCATAACTAGTCTTACTGCGACGTTAATTGCTTTTCATCTCATCTTGTGAGTGAGTGAAATTAAATAAATCAGTTGTATGCAGCAGGGCAGCAGCAGCTATACACTAGAGTAATTCAGAAAGCTGTATCTCATCGACTAGTGCAGCTGAGTGATTTTAAAAAACAAATAACATCCTTAGTAAAAGAATATAAGTCTATGTTTTAGTTTTTAAACCATAGATGCACAACTGAAACTGGGATGAACATAATTTGGTTTGCATTTAATTCTTCCGATGCCATGTGGCATTCATCTGAAATCCTTCTCAAACCACTGAATTTGCTTCTTATTGATTCTGGCAAATTAAATAAGGCCTGAGTGGAGAGCAGTGCATTTTATCTGATAGCATCCGATACTCTCTCTCTCAGTCATCACTCTCTGTTTCCAGCATGTCTGGGCAAAGCACAGGAAACTTCCACTAGAGACTCAGGTCCATCATAGAGCTGGAAAAAAAAACGTGTGGCTGCTGCTGACGAAGATTCTCATGCATTGAAATTGTTGCATCAACCATTCAGTTTCTGTTTAGTGGGGCACAGTTGTGGTGGGACACTGTAAACATTCAGTTTGTCAACATCTCAGCATGTCAGCTGCATAATGCGTGCACAAGAGCATTATTCACCCACGGATGAACACAGTGCAAAGCTACTAGTAGTAGTAAACACGAGGGCAGATTTTGGGTTGTGCTTAGGTCGGCTCCTGGCCCAATTACTCCCTGTGGTACTAGACAGGTTGTAGGCGTTCAACTCACCAGCTGAGCCTCAGATTTAAGCATCAAGCCAGGCTGAATCACAGATGCCAGGCCAAGGACTTCCAGCAAAAACTAGTTTCAAAATAAAATCCTTAGTGGGGATGTTGCCAGGAGTGGCTTAGTCTATCTAAATACAGACTTACATAAGTGTAGATTTCGGGGAAATGCAGGGGACACATACACCTTTAATATTTAGATTGAGTGCATTTACGCCATCAGATGATGCAAAAAAAGGCAAAAATCTGAGGCAGAAAAAATCACCAGAATGCTGGAAACTAATTGTGTAATGCTCAAAATTTCCTGGAGAGCAACCCTAAGCCAGTGGCTGAGCCATGGGGTCCAGATTTCCCCTTAGTCATTTGTTCAAGATCTACTCAGTCTAATACATTCAGCGTCATACTTGTGTTTGGCCATGTCATCAAGCTAATTTGCTGCCTCTGTCAAGTGCCTGTACATTAGTCACTCACTCTACAGCAGGAAACAGCACTTGAAAAAGAGCTTTGTGCTGGAAATTCACCATACTCAAAAAAAAACAAAACTGTTTTTGGTGTGTTTCTTTTTTACAAACTTGACACATTCGTGAGTCATTTGCAGTGCGTTCAGAATGGACCCGCCACCCACCAGTTGGGAACCACTGCCCTAAGCCCCCCATGAATCATATGTGTCCCCCAGTATTGAAATGAAACCTACGCCCTGGTGACTATACATCTCAAACCAAAATTAGGACATTATCTTTCAATAGAGACTAAGGACCAAGCAAAATTCTCCATATTTTTGGAACCATATGTAAAACATAGGGGTGTAACATGCTTCCGGCCAGTTGACCACAATACTGCCAAACCATGACTCGCAAAAGTCCACAGACACTGGACGTGTTTCAGTGTAGTTCAGTGACAAAGAGTGTTTTCGGCCATCGTAAGTAAATTTCTTTGTCATCTTGTTTTTCGATTACAGACACCGAATCCATCCATATATCATCTTAATAACTGTCTTGTTGCCCAAACACTGCACCATTTTGAACGATGTAACCAACTCGCAGCAAGTGTTGGCTCAGCTTGAAAAAATTTCCACACATAGTGCATTTTTTCTGTCTTTGCACTTCAAACTTATGTTCAGTTTGAACTCACGTCCTTGATTAAATGACATATAATTTGTATTTTTAATTTGTCAGGTATCTTAATGACACACAATATTACCATCTTGCCCATTTTTATACATTCAATACTCATATTTTGACATGTGGACCTAGGTTACCCATCGTATTTATCCAACCGTTAAATATCAGTGATAAACAGATGAACAGATACCTCTAATGTAGATGGAGAAATAGGTATTTACATGCATCTATCCATCAGTTTATCACAAATGAGAAGTGAAACACATATAATATCCGTATGTTTTTCCATTGATGAAGCATTGGTGGTTAGATGATGTTTGGATATCTATGAGACATAGATCATAAACAGTATCAATATAGCAAGTAGACAAAATTGTGATGAATAAATTGTGTTAAACAGACAACTAACCCTCTGCCTGTTACATATAACCCCACCCATGAGGTACGTTCTAACATTTCACCTCCACCAGTGCAATTGCAGGCTAGATGAAAGGTAAGTTCTAGAAAAAAAAACAACAACAGTTCATTTGTAGCAGAAATGTGCATGTTAGAATAAAACAAAACAAAAAAATAACAATCACAAACAGTTTTAATGACACTGATCCAAAATTAAAATGTTAGGTTGTGCTCCGTTCTCCCATATTACAGGCACAGTCACAATCTAGTCTATTTCCGGTGAGATTAATTATTTGGTAATAATCCACCATGATTGCCCCGCCATGCCTGGTGGTTATAATAATCAGACATTATAGCTTCATGCTGGAAATGTTGTGCGACATGTCCCTACGGCCCAATTATTTCTAAGGCAACAACTGTGCGTGCTTTTATTTTGGCAGCATTTCCGGTTTCACCGTGGTTATTGAAGCAGCTTGAAGCGGTCGCGGCTCCGCTCCCAGCAGCGTTTCCTTGCACAACTGTGCACACGGAGGATGGAGAATAAAGAAATCCACCCAACCGCCTTGTCTCGTGTTAAGGGTCATTTTGGCACGTTAAAATATTACAATAAGAAAAAACACACTGGAAAAAAAACAAAATATTGGGTAAGAAACTGAGTAAAAATGTTGAATAATGCAGATTTACTGCGCCTCAGGTATCTCTGTGAGATGTTGCTGAGATTTAGAGAAATATTAAATGACATATGTAAAGTTATAAGACAATAAAACAGCAGTATTCACCAACCTTGTTCCGGGTCCCAGTTAACTTGTTTCCTCGGGTTTTCTATTGGAAATTTCATCTCTATTTTTGTTCTCAGTCAAAACGTGAAAGGAATTTGCTTCAATCCGATTATAAAAAATAAATAAAAATAGCCAAATCACGAGGAGTTCTCCCACGTCTTCGGAGCATCATGTTTTCGTGGATGTGGGTGTAAATTGTACGGAGAAATAAGCGCATCGCAGGACCGCATTGTCTGCCTCTGCTGCCCCCCCTCCTCCTCCTTTTTCTCCTCCACCTCGCTTGGACGCGCGGTGCTCGTCTGCCAAGAGAGATACTTGGGAGACCTTTTCACTGAGGACCGAACCACATCACGTCCCACACTCTGCACACGCACACCAGTGGTCCGGTCCATAAAACACAGCTGGAGCGCGTCCAGAAAAAGGCAACTTTACCCACGCGTCACGCCGGCAGCAGGAACAACGGGCAGGGATGCTCTCCTCCCTTTCACTCCCAGAGCGCACTACTCCACCTGTTTTTACTCTCACTAGCCTCCAGCTAAATTTGCCTCTGGCTTTGCATCAGATACATTTTAATTCACTCTCATAATCCATATTGAATTGGCTACTCACTCTTTTGTTTTATCCCCCAAAACAGGATTATCTTCCCATCGTTTGGCAACCGGCGACGGAGCACATGGCGCAGGGGAGCAAGTCAAATCAGCAGCAGACTTAAACCATTACATCACTCACATGAATGGAAAACGGTGCATAATTTATGAACAACGATAGCTTAGAATAAGTCGCCTCCTCCATCTGGTTAGCCCCCCTAAATTGTGCACCAGTCAGATGGTGACGATGGGAACAATTCATAAACAGTTTGGCCAAAGTGGATTCGGGGAAAAAATAAGAGAAAAAAAGACTTTTGGAGCCAAAATGTCCTGCAGGTGTTGCAAGGTTGAATTTTAAATTGAAGTTATAGCCTGGTTTAAAGATCATACTCTTTTTACTCCAACCATTCAAGCATTATAATACACATATTTTTACATATATAATAGTTTTTCTACCCTATCCTGAAGGCAGGCTTAGATTTCCATTCATTTCAATAGACCTCTGAAAGTAAGCTTGCAAACTGCTTTATTTTTGTCCAAAATATAGCTTTAATTTTCACTTGAAAATGCATCATAATAATGATAGCATCATCCTTATTTCATTAGTTGAGGAAGCTGCTTTGAAAACACAGCTTTGCAAGCTACCAATGACATCACACTGAAAGAAGTTGAACTACAGCAAAGCTACTGTGAGAAGAAATCTAGCAAAGTAGCTCAGCCTTGTAATAGATCAAATCACTAAATATCATGCAAAATGTCTCGTGCCAGCATAAGATAACACTTACCTGAGTCTAGGCTCGTGCAAAAAGTGTCCATTGTTGGCAGGTCACACATAAACAAACAAGTAAAATACCCCTCTATTTATTGGCAGGTGCAGACCCACAATGCACTGCACTGTGGCAGCTCTATATATTTTAAGTTTAGGTTTACAAATTCTGCCTGACCAGTGCATGCCTGGGCATGCCTTCACTGCAGTCAGGATGACTTCACTACAGTGAAGTAATGATAAAATAAAAATTGAAAAATTATTCCCTTCCTTGGTAACTATGATCCACCCACAGATAGTTTATAGAGTATTTTTATCATCTTATCAGCTTATTAGTTGAGAATCACTTCGACTGTTTCATTTTTTCCTGTTGTCTTTTAGCAGATTGTCTATAAAGTACAGTATGTGACAGTTGAAAAACACCTACATCCATTTATTTTCTTTAACCGCTTATTCTCTTGAGGGTCACAGGGGGGCTGGAGCCTATCCCAGCTGACACTAGGCGAGAGGCAGGGTACACCCTGGACAGGTCACCAGACTACAGGGCTGACACATAGAGACAGACAACTATTCACACTCACATTCACACCTATGGACAATTTAGAGTCACCAGTTAACCTGCATGTCTTTGGACTGTGGGAGGAAGCTGGAGTACCTGGAGAAAACCCACGCTGACATGAGGAGCCTGCACAGAAGCTCCCCCACCCTGGGTTTGGACCAGGAATCTTCTTGCTGTGAGGCAACAATGCTAACCACTGCACCACCGTGCAACTGATTAAATGAGTAAAATCAATAGTAGAACATAAAACAAAGACGAAAATATGAATCTAAGGGTGTTTTAACAGACAGATACAGACTGGTCGAGCCATGGAAGAAAGAAAATTGCGTAGAAAGTAAAAATATTTAAGAAATCTGAGACAAGAGTTAGCAGTGATGTAATGTAAATTAAAGACACTCAGCATACAGAACCATTACAGGGGAAAATGTTGAGCAAAACTAAACTTGCATTGGCTTCTTTCACAGCAGACACAGCCTTTCATCCCTTTCTGTGGTGGCTGACTGGGAGTAGCCTGTACATTAGCCTAAGAGTGACTGGCTTTGAGAGCTAAAGGCATGTCCAAATATGACATTCCAGTTGAATTCAAAAGAGCTTTATTCCAGATTTCAGGTTCTTTGTAGGAATAAAATCAAACACACGGCAGCAGTAATGACGTCAACAAGCTGTGAGCGTCCAATCAGCAACACCTGGCTCTCTCTTGGCCAGGCATCATCAATCTGCAGACCTGTAGTGGGTGGAAAAACACACTACAGTAAGAAAAAGGGAACTGGCTTCGAGACACTTTAAACACAGGTGTAACCAATTGCTGTAATTGCTGCAATGGAGCCATCATTGATGTCATTAGTTCCACCTGTGCTTTCTCTGCTATGACAAGCTGTGAAAAACTATTTGAATCGGATTCATTTGGGAATAACAAAGACGGCGAGATTCAAGGTGGCAGCATTTTATTCACACAGCAAAATTACATTCACATCAGTTTGACACAGGCTGCACGGTCAAAGCCAAATAAATATTTATTTCAGCTCATCTTAATTGAAAATATAGACCTGTTTGACTCCTGTAAACAGAAGGATAAGCACACTGGGGTTTAAAACATTTCATTTAACATTCATTTCTACATTTTAAACTGGCAATAAAACCAAACTGTTGCTGGGGAAAACAAAATGACGCAGGGATTGATTTGTGGTAAAGGGCCAACACTGCTGTTAGCTGTGCTGCAAAGTGTTTCACACTACTGTACGTGATTCACAATCCTTTGTTGCTATATGACGTGAGGGGTTAAAAGGTCCGTCAAACAATACAAGGAACATGGCAGAATTAACAATATGCTGCTGACAAAATGTTCCCACGACTGATGTACTCAATTAAATCATAATTTATATCTGTTACACTGTGTTTTCCCACATTGGTCAGATTTTTCACACTACGTCGTTTCTGTAAATGAGGGAACTTTGCTGCTGGTTGTATGTGTGCAAACTGTCCTGAAAATGGCACACCAGCAATAAACAAGATAGATATATCAACTAGAAGATATTAAGGAGCTTTCAGGGAGCATGGGTGACACAGAAGAGCTTATAATAATAGATATATTTTACAGTTTCAGGGCCTTTTGATGTGTTTTTAAAGGGTACTGAATTTCTAGCCATTCTCTCACCTCCACCTCTGGTGTAAATTAAAATAACTGCACTATTAGGACAATTGTATAAAATTCAGTGCACAGCTATTGCTCTGTAACCCTGTTTTTAATTGGCAGACACAGGGGCTCCAGTGCATGTCACTGTTTTTTTATCACCAGCGAGCACAATATCAGCTGACTTTTCCTGCAGTTTATGGGCTTCACACTGGCTCCACCTGCTTCATCCTGTCTGTCTCATTTTCCGTGACTCCAAAAATATCATGTCCACAACCAGAAATATCACAGTGTTGACACACAAATATTCATTTTGTCTGTTTTTCTGTCTGCTGTCTGCATGTGCTGCACGCTGAGTTAACTCCATTGTCAGTGGGGTTTAAAAAAACTCCATGAAGATTCAAATTTCATGATGAATAATATAAATAAATATTCATGTATTTGATTTAATTCAATCCTGATTTATCTTGTTATTGCGGCTCCCTTTGCTCCACAGACGACAGGTGTTTGGGGTTTAGTGGGTGGTTTGGGGCGTGGCTTTCCTTACGCATGAACGTGATGACGTAGGTGATCATAGCAACCAGCATGGCGACGGGGAAGCTTTGCTCCGCCGCTCATCTGCTTATAAACTAGTATTAGCAGAGATGTTACACTGTTAGCTTTCCGTTACGCGATTGTTTTACAGCGCTAAAATGTTTGTAGTCAAGTACACTGTAGTTTGTGGATGTGTCCCAGCTCTACCGCCGCTGTCCCCGGATATTTCTGAGGAAAATGGGATACGCTGAGTGTAACATTAGCATGGACTCGAGAACAGGTATGGAAACACTGTTAGCATTAGCTAGCTGTTTGGCTAGTTAATCAGCAGCGTGAAGCATATTCAGATTGCGCTTAGGCAGCTATCTGAAGATAAACTTATGCTGACTGCTTATCTCCTCATCCTCCTTCAAGTTCATCTAGACAATGGCCAGCCTTGTACTCACGTTACTTGTTCTAGAGACGTGAAATTCATCACTAAAACAGTAACGTTAGCTTGTAACACGATGCTACAGCTAAGGTTAGGCTACTTTATTTGGGTACATTAAAATAAAGACGATTTTTGTCCCTCATGTTGTGCGTTTACTATTTTCACAACTTTGTTTTTACACTATTGAATGGCCATATATTACTGTAAACACGACAAATCATAAAGTAAGCAAGTAAAATGAGTCAACAATATACTTTCTACTGATTAAAAGCATATATTTTTCTATATTTATTTAGTTATTGTTTGCATTACATAACGTTAATACTACTACGATGATGATGATGATGATGATGATGACGACAATAAAGCTAGAACATAGGTGTAGAAACACTAGACAAGTAATTACCCTGATTGTTTTCCATTATCTATCAATGTAATGATACTCACATAATTATTTAAACAGTATGAAAATAAATTAATGAAAATGGCTAGTGTTGCATTGTTGTTTTATGTGGAAATATGTCACTGCTGCCTCTAGTGCTTTTAAAAATTGTATGTTCTTTTATATTGCATCAGTAAGAGTAAGAGCCGGGGGTCAAACCACTAATCTGTCGATTATACATAATGACACAAAGCCTTAAGTGAGTCTAAAAATAGCTTATGATTCTGACCAACATTCAGGACCCCAATGCATATTCAATTAAGTAAAAATATTAAATCACTTTTGAGCAGCCGTATGCACCAAATGCTTTCCTGGCGAGTGACTTAAAAATGAAAGCATTCAGAAAAACTATCATTGATATTTTTTTCTGTCTGTAAACCGATAATAGACCAAGGGAGTCAACGAATGGGTAATTTTTGTTCTTTTTAGGGAGTGTATCATCTGGACTGGGGTGCAGCCCTGGTGTGAGAGGACAGACTTTCAAAAGTAGCCGTAAGTATTAATATGCGCTAATATCGTAATGGTAAACAAGTCATTTATAAGATGAGTTTAATCTAACAGTATACTGTATGTTCTCTGTGTTGTGTTTTCAGCTTTCTGCCCTCTCTCCTCCAGCAAGTTGACACAGTCCATTGTCAAAGACCACATGGTGTCTCATTACAAAAAGGTTTACTCAGCTAAAGGTGAGCTACGTGATCCTTACGTTGATATTCAGCTGGCAGAACTAATTCAGCTCCTGCATATTTATGTTGAAGTGGTTAAGACATGTATCTTTGTTGCATAATAATTACATGAATGACCTGTGGTGGCTTTACTTTTTTGCCTTGTTCTGCAGCTGCCATTGATGCCTCAGTACCCAAAAGCTTGATACTTAGTGTAAAATGTAAGTACCTAAGTGTCAAATATTAAATGAATAATTAACTATTAACACTTTTTTGCTATTGAAATGAAGATGTATCTCATATTTCTGAGTATTGGTCATATATTTCTCATGTAAGCACACCCACAGTGGTTTTTAATAGTATTATAATTGGTTTAAATGCCATCCAAAACCACTAACAGCCAGGTATTGCTGTGGCAGTATTTGTTATCAGAATTAAAGGTTGAGTGTGGGATTTAGTGGCAACTGGCGGAGACGTTGCACAACTGAAATTTCTCTGGAGTGCCAGGTGTGTAGGAGAACCTTGGTGGTCAGTGAAACACTGCAAATACCCAGTGTTTAGTTTGTCTGCTCTGGGCTACTGTAGAATAACATGGTGGACTCTGTGGATGAGCCCCACTCCATATGTAGCCATGAACGGCTCATTCTAAGCTAACAAAAAGAAACAGTTCTTATTTTCAGGTGATTATGAACTAATGAAAACATAGTTATGAATAGTGTGTACCATTTCTGCCAGCACATGCTCCTAAATCTTGCACACTGGACCTTTTTAAAGACCAAAGTTGTCTCTTTGAACTCACCACTTTCCGTCAGCATTCAGTAGCTCAGGAAGACATGCATCATAGAGCAGGCAGAGGCCAATTGCTGCACTGACAGTCACCTCATTAAGCAATAATGCAATCCACCCACTCATCACATTTGAGCACAGGATGCAACTCATCCTTATCTTTAATGGTAAAAGTCATGCTCTCAGCTTATGATTGTGCTGTCTCGATTGCTCCATCGACCCTCCCATACCTTGCAATTAAGTGCTGTTAGTCCTTTAGTCTATTATAGACTATTTCCTGTGTCTTCTCATGTGTTCTTTAAATTGCCTGTTTACAGATAATGACCAGCTCAGACAGGAGCGGCTCAGGAAAGGGGGTCGTCCTCAGTCAGCCCACTCTCTGTCGCAGAGAAATAGCAGAGCCTCCAGCTCCTCAGCCCAGGTAGGAAATGTCACTGGTGTGTTTGTCACTGCTTCGTGTGATGTCAGAAAGAATGGCAATGATCACAAGCACTCAAATGATTTAAATGCAAAGCCTGCATTACGTCAATACATGTTTGCTTTTTAGAGTAGATTATCCGTGCAGTACGACGACAGCCCCTACCTCTGCTCAAGGAGTTCCATGGCCTCCAGCCCAAGGTTCAGCTCCTCCTTTCACGCCAAGGACATAGTTTATCCACCGCGTAAAGTCGGTTCTCAGAACCACTCTCAACACATTCGCCCATCATCGGAAACAAAGTACCGGAGCCCCGAGGCAACGTCCCACAGAAAGCAGTCGGCGTGGTCACTTGGAGCTTCGGGAGATCAGAGCTGCTACAGACTTTCCAGGACCCTGTTCAGAAGACGTACAGCGGAGACTTGCTCCAGAAACATTCACAGCGCTTTACCCCAGACAAACCTTTCACCCCTAAGACCTTGAAATCAGAAAAGAGTTCATACCTGTCACAATATCGCTACTACAGAGCACCACCACGGAGGAAACCTACTCAGGATTGCAGCAACTCTAGATTGACACGACAGGAGACATATCATGGAAGGTACGTGCCAAACATCTCACTGAATTTCAAAGGAAAACAAAATACATGTGTGTTTAAAATGGTTCTCTTAACACGTAGAAGATGTGTTGTAATGTGTTTGAAATAACTTGAATTTAATCTTTTTAATGCAGCACAAAAACCAAGGAATACACACAGGAATTATACGAGCCATCTCAGGTAATTTAAGTTGATTATTCAGATATATATTCTAGTATATCTCTTGTTTCAACACTTGTCTTTTTGCTTAATTAATCTATGTATTGACTTACTTTTCTTTTTAATCATTCTGTTAAAGTGGATACATATTCAAATGTGCTTTCTCACATCCTTGGTGTGATCATGGCACTTCCCAAAAATCACAATATTCTGAATAAGATATTGTTTATGCCAGGTCTAAACCCTGATGCATGTCTTTAGTATTACCCACACTGACTAAACCAGATGACATTCTGTGGTGCTGTATCCAAATGAAGACTATAAAAATGATGGGGTATAATTATCTGCTGCTCAGTGTCAGATAACCTTGTGTGGTTTATCGTCCCTTTTAAACCATAGAGAGCTGAAGTGTTTACAGCCACATTAGATACTTGATCATCACACAGCCTTGACATCACTGAATACGCCTTGTTATTTTTACCGTCCGTTTTGTTATACAGGGATTTAATACAGAGCACGAGTGGTCTGAAGACGAGCTCAACGGCACATATTTCTCAGCATCTAGACAACAGAGTCGAGCGAACAAGAGCAGAGACCGTGACTTCTTTGACTCCTCATCCAGGTAAAATCAGAAAGTGGAATTATAATATTGCATTTAAGCACCATCTTATACCTTTTTGTATTTCCTCTATATAGATCTAAAATAAGTCTAATTTTTAGGGTCTCACCAGAAGGCAGGAAATCTCCCTTTATGAAGGGTATATCTGCAGAGTAAGTTCTCTTTGATCGTGTCTAATGCTTATACAGCTGAAAGATTATTGACATATGTGTAAGAGCTTAATGGTGTGCTGCTTCAGTAAATTTTAAGACCCACCTAAAGTACTTTTAAGTAAATTTGTAAAGGGAATAACTCTCATCTGTCGTTCAACAGGGAAGAAGAATTAATGTACCTCGAATTCATTTCTGCTGTAACGGAGGATATCTTATCCAGAGGGCACATCTCTGACAGGTGTCTCATTTATTTCTGTGAACTACGAGATTAAATTTGCAGCCTGGATGACACTTTTTTAATAGCTATAGCATGCAACTGAGTACGTTGTTTAAAAGGTGTCAACTACTGTTGGTTACCACCTTCTGAGTCATTGTTTGTGTCTGTGTCTTCCGTAAGGTTCCTCGACCGTGTGATAAAACGCCATATCGAAATGAATCGGCATCAGCTTGATGTCGTGAGTATATAACTTAATTCAGAATACTAAATATGTTAAGCAAATATTAATATCTGAAAATATTTAAGAGGTTGTCACAAGGGCTCCTTTGTTTCCTCTCATGCATATGTTTGTTTTTAGGGTAAAATGCGCCACCTCCTGGAAGTGCTGCGTAAAGACTTTGAAGAGCCACCCAACACATCCACCTCCACCTCAGAGCTTGAAAAAAAGGAGAACGATCTGTTTGATTCGTTCCTGCCACATCTGGAATCAGAGGGGAATCAAGTGAAGACCAAAGAAGACAATGACGCGTTCCCTTATGCGTCACTAATTAAATACTGCGATTCGCCAGATTACGCTGATCCCCTGATGGTCTCTACACCCTTGTGCTCTCCTGAAATGACGCTGCCTCACCAACTAAGACAAATGACAAGGATGGAGAAGATGTGAATCAGGACAAGGGCATTAGCTCTCCTTGGCTTTCTGATGATAGAGTAATCAGTGACGAGGATCATCAAAATCAAACAAGCACACCTGAGAACAACAAAGAAGTCAGCAATGAAAGCCATGAATACACCACTATAGCCAGTGACAAAGACCAAGATGAAGACGGCTATGATGGACAATCTAAAGAGCTTGAGGAGCTGGGTAGAAATCTCTCAGAGTCGCTTCACGTGTCGAGCAATACCCACAACTACAACAACGTGGAAACTGCCACTGAGCAACACACAAATACAGCTGCGTCTGTCAGTGATGATGAATTTTGAGTTTTGCTGTATTCAGGGATTACATGTCCTTTAATGTTTTTGTTACCAAGTGAGTGTTTTTCCAGAGAGAAATATAATATCTGAAATATCTGAAAGTATAGTTTTGTAAATTTGATTTAACACTGGTTGTATTTATGTTTTTACAAGCCTCACCATGATGTTGTTGTAGCTATATTATGCTTTTTTAATAACCATTTTACAAAAGCACAATGACATGTTCACATATTATGGTATACAAGGGTTTGTGAGTGCACCATAGACTTGAATGCCTCATTTAGGATGTAAAGAGGGTACATGCTGGCTTTTGTGGCCAGTTGACATTTTCCAAACTATTACTTAATTGTAACTACAGTAGCAGGATTTGAAAAATCGCAAAGGATTGTCCATAGCACTTAATTGATGTCAGATGTGTGAAATTAGTTAGAGTGGATTGAAAAGTGTGTCCAGCCAGTCTGAAGCATGGTGTAGCTGCAGTTTACATTTTCAGATTTGTAGAAAAACACTTGTTGCAATGGAGTGTGTTTGACTTTATATGCCTGTGAGATGTAGCAACTAGAAGTTGACTGTCACCAGAAAGTGTCTTTACAGCTGCAATAAATTTTCTATTCTTCTGATTCTTGCATGTCGGCATCTGATTATTTACTGTGCAATCATTCAGCCTTGCAATCTGCAGCCAAACAAGCGCGGCTGTTATTACATTTGCGGACTGTGAGTTGAGCCAGTTTGCAGAGTATTACAGAGGGCAGCTATTTTATCATTGCACAATGTTCTGTGTTTGCCGTTACAGCTGTCAGTCGATGTAAAAGGTAAACAGACAGGTCAGCGGCCGGCAGCAGCAGCAGTAGCAGCAGCTCCGGACAGCTGGCCCATTTCTGGCATTTTCACGGCTCGGCATTCCAGCTGTCTGATGTCATGCCTCCGAAAACCTCTATGTATTCCTCCGCCGCGGAGGCACTACAACGCATTTCTAACGCATTCAATCAACAAAGAACAACACTTTATATATTTTGCACTCCATCGTTGTAAAGTCAGAGTATATCCCGATGTGTTACAGCGATTTATCAACAGCTGAAGCACAGTTATACGAGATGTAGAGCCGCGGATGTAGACGAATACGCTTGTCGCTCCACCAATCCCAGGAAGCGAAACGCGCTTGGAACTTGAGTGAAGTGTTGGGGCAGGAGACATGGGGCGCTGCGATACTTTGGATCCGCAAACAAACTCCACTCAAACGGACTGTCTCTAATCCCGATAAATATCTTTTAAAAAGTAGCGTTATCCACTGACATTAATGGCGGGACACCCCAGGACCGACTCCCACTTGGACCAGTAAACTGCAGCGGCTGGCTAACGGTAACGTTAACGTTTTTTTTCTTGCCCAAAACATTTACCGGCGACGTCAGCTTCCCAAGGGTGCCGTCTATTTGCTGGCGCATCAGTTAGCACGCTAGCAATAAAGCTAATTGAGCGCTACTTGTAGTTAACGGGCAAAGTTTATAGGATTAATTAATTGCAGATTAAAAGTAGCGTGTTGCTCCGGCGCGTGTCAAATAAGTGTAAGGAACTTATTTCATCGTGTTAAGTATGTGAAATAAAGTTATATGGATGCATGTTTGAGATGAAAGCAACAGGGATTTTACATTAGCTTGGTTCATATTGAATCAGGTCGCTCTTGCCAGTGTTTGGATCAGGCTATTCACTGGATTGGGATTAATTTAACCACAAAATTGGGACAAGTCTTGCAAACTGTATCATAGACTGCATTAAATACACAGGTTGTGTAGCCTACTGACAATTGCTGCACCATATATTTGCTTTTCGTGCATTTTTAGAGTTAACTCAAAGTTAATTTGGCAGCAAGTTAGGTAACGCAATTTAAAATAAAATGCCGCATTTAAGAGGATTACTTTACGATAAGTCTTGTGTTTGTCTGGTCTGGCGTCTGTTTCAGGGTGACAGACCATGATAAGCTTATCCAAAACTACCGCAGCATATGCCATAGTGATGAGTTTGACCACTACAGCTGTGATTCACTCTGTTTTGCATCCCCGTTTTTCCAAGCTTGCAAATTCTGGTGATGTTTGCTGATGCACTGACATGTTTCCTGTCTCATTTTTTTTTCAGACACACAACCTGATGATGACCTGTACTTGTAGCATTCACACACTTTTCGAGATGACAGCGAGGAGGATTGTTTCTCTGGACTAAGTGAAGACCTCCCTCTTGGAGAAGTGTGAAACATGCCCTTGCCATTTGGCTTAAAACTCAAACGGACTCGAAGGTATACTGTTTCAAGCAAGAGCTGTCTTGTCACTCGGATTCAGCTGCTCAATGGGGAGTTTGTTGAGTTTACACTTTCAGTGGAGAGCACCGGGCAGGAATGTTTGGAGGCAGTTGCTCAGAGACTTGAGTTGAGAGAGGTATGTATGTGTTTTCACGAGGCAAGTGCTGATTGTTCTGTCTTATAGACTTTTTTGGGGGGACTCACCGCAACATCGAGCTTGTCCATTAGTCACATTTTTACTAGGAATGGGTGAGCAGGACAACAGAAACCGAGATAACCAGTTTGTCATTGTTTGCTCATAGTATCTCTCATAATCTCTGTCCTGCTTATGACACAATCCAGGAATTTGTGTGTAATACCATGTATGTAACCAACTCATCACACAGATTCACAAACTTATAATGCATGTTTTTTTTTTAAAGTTTCATTCAAACAGAAGTGGCAGCTCCCACAAAGCATGGACAGTATGGTCAAGAAAAGCAGTTCTGAGTCAGGACTGAACAATGTCCTGAGCTTCATGTCTGCATTTGGTCACTATGGTCACACAGTGAAAACCACCTGTTAGTCATGAGCTGAAAGAGATGCTGTCATTTCCAGTTGCACCTCAAATGAACAGTAGAGACTGCTGAATATGCAGGCAATCTGGCATGGGAGCTTGCACACTATGATAGTGTCTGTTATTTTGCCTCGTTGGTCTCGCTAGCAGTGCTAGTGATAGGCCTCCACTCTCATTTAGAGATTGTCTTTTATGCAGTGAGTGATAATGCATTGTTTGTTTTTGATGTCACATGGGTTGTTTGTGCAATCATGTGGTTCTCAATCAATCTTTGTTAGCAAGGTTCTACAACTGTTGTCACTGTAAATGATTTAGGCATGAGATCTTTGTTACATAGACTAGTACTAGTTCCTCGTCACACTTAATTTTTCACTGTCTGAAAATCTGTATTAACTCAGCCTCAGCCTGATGTTAGTAAAATGTAATGATTGACAATTGACCTCCAAAGAAATAAGATGCATGTCTTAATTTGTTGTTATTTTCTCTGATCTAGGTAGTTTTTCACAGAATTATAATGAAAAAGAGAGTAATGTTTACACATAGTTACTAACCAGTACTATCCAATGTAAAATAGTTATGTTGGCAGGTTACTTACTAGTAGTCATTTAAGAGTGGCTTCACATCACAATAGATCTCTTTCAGCTGAATTGTCTTTGGTAAACAGCAAGCCTACAGGGGTTACTTTTCTTATCAGTGTTCAGAGTGAGATGTTCAGGCAATCACAAGACTGAACAGAAGTGCCAACAGCCATAAATCTAGAGAAGATGCAATTGTTGTATTTTCTGGTTTACATGTTCTTGTTATGTAGATGATTATGACACCTGCAATCTGTGCTTGTAAAACATGTGACTTTAGAGAGGGCGTATGTGGTTTGGATCTCAAACAGTCATATAAAACTGTTCTAAAGTTTAATCTGTGGTACACATTTTGGTAGGCGTGCATTCCCTCTAGTTCACAACAGGTAGTTAAACCCTAAATTGTTGTGAAAGACATACAAGTTGTCCTTGATCACAGTGCCGCCCAGGTGTAATGTTTGTGCTTGCTTTCTGTGCCTGTTAGATAACATACTTCAGCCTGTGGTACCTCAACAAACAGAACCAGCAGAGATGGATTGACTTGGAGAAGCCGCTGAAAAAGCAGCTGGACAAGTATGGGCTGGAGCCCACCGTTTACTTTGGAGTCGTGTTTTACATACCCAGTGTGACCCAACTGCAACAGGAGATCACAAGGTGATGTTCCATCGGTGACACGAGGTGTCTTGTCTAAGCCCCTAAGCGTGTCAGCAACAGTTTATCTTCACAAACAGCAGTTTAAAAAGTTACACACTTTAGTTAGGAAATGAGTGCCAAGGAAAGTTGAGTGCAACCAAGTGTTTTTTTTGGGTTTTTTTTTGTTTTCCTGTAAATAAGCTTCAACCAGGTTAATGATGATGCAGCAGCTTAGAGCCACTGAACTGGATGCCAGTTTGTAGGGATGTCTTCTTACCCATCCATCTCTTTTAATACTTAAATCCAAGCACAGAGGCATCAAGTATTACTCATTCAAGTATGTTGTAAGTTATTCTAATACCGCTGCATTTAAAACGTTTTCCGCTGTAATGACTTTATAGCTGTTTCTCCAAACCTGAACAAAGTTGTTGTATCTGGTTGTTGACTGTTTGTCCAAGTAACCCTGTCTTCCTCCACAGATATCAGTATTACCTACAGCTGAAGAAGGATGTTCTGGATGGCAGGATCTCATGCACACTAGAGCAAGCTATACGTTTAGCTAGCCTGGCAGTGCAAGGTAATATGACTGTATAATACTCTAATTGTGTTACAGAAACTTCAGTTTGGCAAGCCTGGTGTTTTTTTGGCATAAATCTCTCTGCAGGGACTTCTTTACGTCCCAGGCAAAGTAATTACTGGTGCGATTACACAGCAATAGATCGTGATAGGCAACAGCTTCTGAAACACCAAGCACCCCCCTGCATCGATGAATATTGCACTGGAATTATTCTTTACAGTGATTTTTCCACAGGAGGCTTGTGCCAGTTCATTAAGGGTTTTGTTGATCTCTGCGAGTTTGCTGGTGTTAGGGTGTTAGTGAATTGCAATAAGCCTATTGATGCTCAAACTGTTACCTATTAATCTCCATTAGAGGAGGAGAAAACTCGTTCTTGCATCCAAAACTTAGTTTCTTCTCTTCTGGGACTTTAAATGTGATAGGATTTAAATTGGTGTCATAAAGTGTTGTGAACGACACACAGGTCTCATGTGTCTGCTAGTAGTTTGTCGGAAACCCCTGTTCATCTACTTATCCAAGGGTTTATATGAACATTTTTATGATTCTTGCAATATACAGCGTTTAACAAGCACCATTAAACTTAAACCAGCCTGTTAAATTGGTCAGGGGTGTGTATGTGTGTTTGTGTGTGAATGTGAACTCCCCTTGCGTGAGCTTTAGCCCTGACACGTCCTCCAACAGTTGCCCAGCCAGAAGAATCTCAGACGCTGCTGGCAAAGTTAAATCAGGCGCTGCAACTTACAGGCCTGGGTGTTAGCATAGCAGAGCCACTGAGATCACTTACTGCTGCAGCCATGTTCAAATAACCGACCAGCATGCTTTATGTGCATTTGAAGAAAGGCGCTGAGATTTAGCAACTACTGAAGTTGTCTTGCACACGTTGCATTTGTCCTCAGATGTGCTGCTGCGTAGTTCCTATTTCCTGTCCCTGGCAGGGATATTTTGGAGTGAAGGGCAGTTGTAGCTTTTGAGCAGTGCTGATGCCTGGGATACCCAACATAGCTGCAAGTGGTGCCAGCATGCTGCCCGAAGCTGGCAGCAGTTTTGGACCTCGACGTTGTCAGACGCTGAAGCAGTTCCCTTTCCTAACAAACGGGCCCCTCCTCTCCTAAAATTAGTTCATCTTGTCATCATGCACTTGTGCTTTCCAAAAGGCATTACACCATTCTGCAATTTTTGAATGTCTATTTTGCCCTCTGCTGAATGCAGAAATAGGCATGTAATAGAGTGTATTCAGAGAGCTGTGTCATGCCGAGTGCACTGCTGTATTTACTCTTTTAATGTGTCTTCTTTTATGGTCTGCAGCTGACTTTGGAGACTTCAATCGATATGACTCCCAGGAGTTCCTCCAGAAGTTTGCGCTGTTCCCTATTGTAAGCATTATGGTTTTTGAGGGGAGGGCAACACATGAAAAAATGTTGCAGCTGTCCTGTGCTCAGCATCGTATCAATCCTGACTGTTGTCTTTACAGGACTGGATCCAGGATGAGCGAGTGCTGGAGGAGGCCACTCAGAAAGTGGCCCTGCTTTATCAGTCCTTCAGGTGAGCGGGTGTTCTCAGCATCAGCCGGCTTGTCCTGTGTGAGGATCAACAGACAGACTGTTCTTTAAAGTGCACAGACAAACAGTGCTTTTGCATATATGTAGGCAATCTGCATTTTTATTATTCGTCGTCATCTGGATTCACTTAGAGTTCCACTGAGGCCACGCAGAAGCCATTTCCTGTGATTTAAACTTGCACAGGCTGAACAGCCCTGATAACCCTAGCCTGGTATCAGACCATCTCTTACCCACCCTGTCCTGAATGTTAATTTCAAAGAAGGCTGTTTCTCCTCACTCTAACTGTCTTGTTTTATTTATTACCCAAGTTGTTACCACCATAAAAAAAAAATGCATGGCACAGTTACTTTTCTGAATAAGTTACTTTTTTGCCTAAAGTTTTGGCAGTTCTTTGCTTGTTAGAGTTCCTGTGGTGTTAAACATATGTCCAGTGGGTTTTGTTGGTTGTGTCTTCATGTCTTTGTTGCTGTTTTTAGGGGTCTGTCAGCCCCAGAGGCAGAAATGTTGTACATGCAGGAGGTGGAGAAAATGGAAGGCTATGGCCAGGAAAGCTATCAAGCCAAGGTGGGTTTTTTACGATGTCTGGCCTGTGATTCCAAACAGCCCAAATGTTGAAGCATGACGTTAGCTTACTAGAATTTGAACTCGCACGCTGCATGTTTTCTATCTGGATTCTTTCACCTAAGAGACTGTCTTGAATCTTCTCCTTTTAGGACAGCACAGGCACAGATGTCTCCATGGGATCTTGCCTAGATGGCATCTTTGTCAAGCATAAAAATGGCCGGCCGCTCCTTTTATTTAGGTAAGATTAGCAGAGCTGCTACAATTAGTTGACCTGCAGAAAATTTATTAGCAGCTGTTTTGATGATCATGAAAAATGTCAAACACATGCCAGTTTCATGCTTCTGAAATGTGAGAATTTGATGCTTTTCTCTTTCACATTTGACAATAAACTGAATAGTTTGGGATTTTTGGGCTGTTGGTCAAAGAAAACATACAATTTAAGATGTCACATTGGGCTCTGGGAAATTACTCTGAGCATGTTCACTATTTTTTGCCATTTTATTGACAAATGTTTAATCAGTTAATCGAGAAAATGATGGTCTGATTTGTCGATAATAACAATAATCATTAGTTGCAGCCCTAAAGTCTAGAAACAATTTGGAAGATGTTTGACTATAACAGCAATGTCCAGAAGTCCTGTGGCCGTTTGTACAAAACACCTTCAGGTTTCTCCTCAAGTATGCCACTGAAGGCCTAATTTCTGCTTAGCGGAGGGACTCACTTAAGGGTGTGGCACAGAATCACTTCAGAGATTTGTTTAGTTAAGGAAAAACATTAAGGCATTTACTGCACTTCAAGAGATTTTCACTGCTGTGAAATTCTGACAGTAGTAGCAGATAGTAAAAAATGACAAAAGGAAAAACAGACAAGAAAACAAATTGGTCAGAGGAGGAAAAGTATCATTCTGTTAAATATGGGAAAGTTGATCATGTTAGTGCAGGGCTGGCAGAGCTTTACATCTGTCCCACAGACGATAGGCCTACACACTTATAAACAGCGCCGAGAAGGAGATCAGCTCTGCACTCAGGATTTCAGGTAAAAAGGCCATGGTACAGTGCTTGTTAAGTGTGTTGGCACCCTCAAATGTAACCTTCCGCTCTTGGAAGCTGGCACCAAAAAGTCACAAAAGTAGCACCCAGCGCCCGACCTCGCGTTTTCCAGGCAGTTAAAGACGCGGCGTGTGTGTGGGCCCTTAAGGAGAAGGTGTTTTGTGCAACCAACTTTGTTTTAAGAAAACCCTCACTCAGACTTTAAGGAAAATGTTAACTAAAGATGTTTTGTGCAACCAGCCACTGAAATATGTTCTGCCTCTAACAATGAAGAATACAGGTTGTCTGGTAAATTGAGAGCAGTAATTATATTGGAACAGATGATTGTGTCAGTATAGATGGAGTTTTATGGCACAGCTCTCAACTATTCTTAGGGGTTGTCTCCTGTAATGTTCACTAATACTTTCTAACTTGGAATGTGGCCCAAGAGGAAATGAGTCAGGTAGACTGTGATAGCTGATAAAGACTGTGGGAGCACTGTCTGTCAGTCTAGTGAGTAAGTGTACATTCTTGACCTTTGCTGAACTGTGTCATATACATACCATTGTGAGGACTAGATACCTTTTTGATGGACTCCCACATGTGTATGGCTTTTATTATGCATTGTTAAAGCGGTGCCACAGTCTCTTAAAAAGTGCTGCAAGGTTTTGTGACCGCCATGACATCATGTGTTTTTTTTTTCCCCCCTGCCCCCCCCCCCCCCCCCCTCTCTCTCTCTCTCTGCCACCGTGCTTTAATTGGCTGTGTAGGTGGAATGAAATTAACAACATGAGTCACAACAGGTCCTTCTTTGTCCTGGAGCTAGCCAACAGAGAGGAGAGTGTTCAGTTCCAGACCGTAAGTCTCTCCTGCCATCGCACCTTCTCTCCACCACCCATCCCCTGGGACATTCCACTCTCTTATTTGATTTAGCAAAATTGGAAAGTGCCATGGTTGCGGAGCTTAGCATCAGCTAAACTGAACAATGCACCTATGTTTGTGGGTGTGGGTGTGGCTGTAACTGGGTTTGTTTGGGTATGCTACGCATGTGTGGGTCATAAAGTCGCATACCAATAGCTGAAAGTCAGTGTGGAAATATTTGAGGGCATACTCAGGAATGGATTTGCTTTGAGATAACTAAACAAACACCGCCTCTTAACTAATGCCTCACCATCTCATGATTATTCTCCTCTTGTTTTTTTGTGTAGGATGACATGGAAACCTCCAAATATGTGTGCCGGATGTGTCTGGCCAGACTCAAGTTTTATAAGATTAACAAGAGTAGCCTGTAAGTGTGTTTTTCTTTTTAACATGTCTAGCCCAGTTCCTGTCTCTTTGTTCCTTGTCGTCTCCTGCATGTGTCTCCTCTTTGGTATAGCCTCACTTCTATCCTCCTCTCCTCCTCTCTCTTCAGAGAGGAGTGTGACCCCCTGCCTTCTGAGGGCTCCCAGAAGTCCCTTCTCACTCTATCCTTTCCTCGCTTTCCAATGCTCTCTCGTCCCTCTCTGCCTTCTAATAAGGGGTGAGCAACAGTATGGCTATCGAGCAGGTGCCAACACCCGTCCCTTCCTGATTGCTTAGCCAACAATGCCAAAGCAAACAGGATCTCTACTGTATATCTGAAGTGGGCCTTGTGTTGTGACGCATGTAGTGTTTTATCATCAGTAAAAAGTATGATTCATTTAAAGTGGCGTGTTTTACATTTTTAACTTTGACGTCTTTTTAAATCTTTGAAATACAATCTGTTATTCAGTGTCTGTAACTATTTAATTTACTTAAGCTCTGATCAGATAGTTCTAGATCAAAATTTTCTAGGTATGCACTATGCAAATAGTATATATCTATATATAACTTGGTGTTTTCCAACTGTCACAGTACAGGGGTCACGGTCTGGTGCGCACAGAATACACTGTATGTAGATTGATGCACTTGCATAACAAAATTTCACAAGACGAACTTTATGCTGTACACCATTAGCAACATATGCTGAGGTCAGCACAGCAAGCTGATTAGTGTCCGAGTCAGTCACACTGTGATTACTGCAAATGGACCGCTGAAGTTGGCAGTGGGTAAAATGTAGGGGAGGGAATCTCCAGGCATCTCACAATTCAGAGGTTATCAATTGGATTATAAAATGATTTTCCATACTTAAAACATAGCATACTGTTTTTGTAGTGATCCAAAATGATTTAGGTTTCTTGCATACACTGTGGATTTTGTCCAAGTCCCTTTTTCCTTCAGCTTCATTGTCAAAATGCTTCCAGACCGTAGCTTTAAAAAAACAGGACGTGCCAGTGTCCATTGTTCACGTACTGTAATATTTAACCAGAAATGGTATGCAATTCATGTTCTATTGAATAGTAAATGGTCTACAGTCCTTTTGTTCTTAAAAGTTATATGAATGTATCAATGAACAAATTAATTTAAAAGCACCCTACAGTCTCTTGCCTGTATGAAAATAGCAAAATTAGGGGGAGTGCTTTGCTGTGTTGTTTTTAACGTCCTCAGCAGTAGAGAGCAGCATCTCCACTGCACATTAGCTACAGGAAAAGCCAAGATGGTGAGCTGGCAGAGTACAGGCAGTTTGATATATACAGACTTGGCATAAAGTTATTTTCTTTACCACAGAGGTGTTAGACGTTGTTTAATGCTGCGGTGTGTTGGTTAGCCGGTCTTGCTTGTTGACGTGTTTACCGCACCTCCACTCAGTTAATGTTAGCTTCTAGATGATAGTGTAGAAAGTATTCATAAAGTACTTCACGTTCACTTCACAAATGTTGTTACTTGGACATTAACTTTAAACAAGGTTGCACTTGCTGCCCTTTTTGAAGATGATATATAAGTTAACTTTAGCATGTCTGTGCTATGGACTGTCTGGGTGCTGCACTGTCCTTGCGAGAGTTTTGCCTCATTTGTTATTAATAAACATTTAGAGAATCAGTTATTGACACTTATGAATTGATGCTGAATCATCTACTTCACACATCTTAGAATCGATTCTTGCCCAAACCAAACAAATGCGATCTCACTGAAAGGATTTCGACACATCTTTGACACTTACACTACTGTCTGCTCAAAATGAATAAAAATTATTATTATTATTAATGAATATAAATTATTTCCATTGTACTGAACCGACACCAAACCATGACTTCTTTTACCTGAGTCTGTGACTTTTGTTTTATTGTTACACTCCCTACTATATGGTTTTTATGTGGCATTTGTTACATGCAAGTCAGTCAAACTTGTAACACATTGCACAGCTATTCTTCATCACACCTCGCTTGCTGGTGTACTTTAGCAAACCCCTGCATGATGTTCTGGAGAAGAGTTCAGTGATGTGTTACAAGTTTGATGGACTCGACCTGGTCTGTACCTTGCTGTTTGTTTCTGAGTAGTAGTTGTGTTATTGGGTTTGTTCCTTGTGTTTTTGACCAACATTTGTTTTTCCATCAGCCAAACCCAGCCCACAGTCGTGAACCCAGTCAGACGGAGATCCTCTACCAGGATATCTCTGGTAATGTCCATGCTCACTCAAAGCACACTATTCACATTTTGTGTGTGTGCCAGGCCTTTCATGATAATTACGTCATGCATGTTTGTTCACATAAGAATGCCACCAACATTTTAGTCAAAATGAAAATATGTTGAGTATTTTTTTCATATTCCAATTCCAGTGTCTGAATATTCTTAAGATCCAGTGCTCTTTGAAAATGTATTCTTGCATTACTGTGCATTTTATTAACATTATATCAGTGGCATAAAATGGTGTCAAAATAACTGTAATATTGTTTATCACAATTGCTTCTGTGACAAGTTATTGTCCAACAAAAGTGGTTACCATGACAGGCTGAGTGCTTGCACAATTCCCTAATGATTCTCTGGCATGCATTAAAGCACATGATGTAAGGGTGTGTCACCAGTCACCACACAGTTTATTTATTTTTCTGCTCTTGGACAGTGATGAACCATATCATTTGAACCATAACTGAATGCCTCTCTTGTTGTTGTACAGCCAAAGCCTCAGGCCTACATGATGCCTCCTCCACAAATGCACTACAATGGTCATTTCACAGAGCCTTACACATCATCACAAGGTAAATGCTGTATAGAGAGTGGCTTGCAGCAAAAAACCTGACAGTAAGTGCATACGGTAACATTTGAAGTTATTACATGGTGCTACATTTTTTTTGTTTGCCCCCCTCACAGACAACCTGTACATGAACAATCAGAATGGTTATTACTACCACTCCCAGACCAGCCTGGACTGCCCCCCTCTGGAATACAGCAGCGGAGGGCGTTTGCGCAACGGCAGCGTGTACAGCGCCCACAGCACCAGCTCTTTAACCAATCCCCAGCACTACCACCAGCCCTCACCCATGTCCTCCAACCCATCCATCACCAGCGATATCACCAGGCTGGACTATGTCCCCTCGCATCGCCACAGCGCTCTCATCCCACCTTCCTACCGTGCCACTCCGGATTATGAGTCAGTGATGCGTCAGAAAAACCGGGGAGCAGGAGGAGGGATGGTTTTGTCTCAAGAGCACCGGCAGAGCCACTCTATGAGGAATCTGAACATTGGAAACTCGTACGCCTACAGCAGACCCGACCCTCTGGTTTACAGCCAGCCAGAGATCAGAGGGGAGCATGGCGGAGCGGCTCAGCACCACCACTACCCCTTCCATCTTGGCTCCAGCTTCCACAGTCCCTCTCCATACCCCTACCCTACAGAGAGGAGGCCAGTCGTGGGGGCGGTTAGTGTCCCGGAGCTCACTAATGTCCAGTTACAGCAGGCACAGGAGTATCCAGCCCCAAACATCATGAGAACACAGGTGTACCGACCACCTCCGCCATACCCGTACGCCCACCCGCGGCCTGCTAACAGCACACCAGACCTGTCGCGCCACCTCTACGTCAGCAGTAGCAACCCAGACCTGATCATCACGAGGCGTGTGCATCACTCAGTCCAGACTTTCCAAGAGGACAGCCTACCTGTAGCCCACTCTTTACAGGAGGTGTCGGAGCCTCTTTTCAGCGGACCCCCACAGAGACATCCATACCACGCTCAGAAGCGGAACTCCATCGAGATCGCTGGATTAGCACACAGTCTCGAGGGGATGAGGGTCAAAGAGCGGACTGTGTCATCCTCAGCAGCTGAAACTGCCACGCCTCCTCCGGTCCCGCGTGGCGGTCGCTCTCAGGGCTCTCAGCTCAACGTGTTTTTGGAACGTACAAAGACAGGGGACAGGGGTGACATTAAGGAGGACGTGCAGTACGGACACAAAAAGTCCCTCTCAGACGCCACCATGCTGATTCACAGCAGCGGTGAAGAAGAGGAGTTCGAGGACGACAGCGGACGTCACACTCCGCTCTCTCAGGATGCAATCGCAGCGACTGTTCCCGACCCGCCGTCACAACAGCATCACAGCTTGACATCTCTGTCTTCTCTGACGCATCAGCAACAGACTCCCATAGAGCCTCCTCCCGCATATCCCATAGGCTCCTCTCTTGACCCCTCTATAACCAGCTCCTTGACGTACAAGGTTCACCCCCTGATCCAGGAAGGCGAGCCTCTGTACCTGCTGTCGGATTTACGACAGCCAAGGATTATGCCGTCAGTCTCTGAGGGAGACCTGAGCGGCCAGGCCAAGCAGAAGACCAAGAAAGACATTAAGAAGAGGCCTGTGTCTGATGTGCCTCCTGGGAAGAAAACAGTGGAAGGTTTGCCCCCACCGGTGAGTTCTGTTCCCAGTTACATCACATTGTTAGCATAGCACAATAGTGAGCAAATATTTTGAAATCGAGAAGTGGAGATTTCTAGATGTTTGTTTTTAAATTTGCCTGAAAGCAAGATGAGGTCATGTTTCCGACATGTTGAGCAGTTAAACTGTAATTTATTGCATATCACAATATTCAGTTACAATCCAGCCTCATGTTGCTCTGTAGCTGCATTTAAATACCTCAGAGAACCCACTTCCAAAAACTAGTGTTCAGTTTTCTTTAATAATGTGTTGTATGCATTTGTTTTTTTTCTCAGTAACACAACATGTCTGTGTCTCGTCAACGTCACATGAGTAGGCATGTACAAATTCTTAGAGGTAGTTTCAGTGTCCAACTTGAATGACGCAAACAAGCTCACCTTGACACGTACTGAAAGAATGTACCTTGGAAAACCGGACAGGTAACATTCACTGAGAAAACACGCAACGAGGCTGCGCTGTCCTTCCCCTCTTGGAGACTTACTCCCTCACTGCACATCTCACACAAAGCCATTCTCATTTTTATCTGTCCCTACTTGTCACACCAGGGCATGAAGAAAGGAGCTAGGTCAGAGGTGAAGAAGATGGGCCCTCTGAAGGTGGCCCATCTCAATGGCCTGTCAGTGTCCAGGCAGCCAATGCACGAAGAGATCAAGGATGAGCCTGAACGAGCCTCTAATGACGAGAGGGTAGGGTGTTTCAGTTTTTCATTTTGTCAGTGGTGTTTGTAAACCAAAAACAAATAACATAAGTATTTTAACGTTTAGGAAATAACAGCTTAAGAGATATGTGAGATTTGTTATATGTTGCTTATGTATTGTTACCAACTTGTCTATGGTCAAAACAAGCTCATGAGCAGGAGCTGCTGGTTGTGCTGGTGTTATTAACACCCTGATAGGTGAGGTCGTGCTATGCAGGATACATGCGAGCGTTCTTGTTTCAGACGTTAATGCATAGCTGAACTGGTCAGCCTTGTTAATCTTGACGCTTCAAGCTTTGACAAAAGATAAACTCCAGACACATTAAAATCATAATTAGCTCTTCAGCTAATCAGGTTGTAAATGTCAACGAAATATCATCTGTGAGTACATGGTAGATTCTCAAATGTGTCATACACACAAGAACTGTCAAGTAAGGATGAAGGTTCTTTAAGTGTTGACTTCTTCACATGGTGGTTGTTTGCATATATGTTGTATAAATCCACCTCCTCATGTCATTTGTCTGTTTATCATTGACAAAATTCCACTACTGTCATCAAATTTTATCATAGTAATGCATCCTTTTTGATGTTTTGACAGTTACAAAAATAACTAAGCAAGAGTGGTGTGACATATTTTCAGTTTTTAGAGATTTGTACAAAAAATAAAATTATTTTTGAAAAATTTTCACACAGATTTTGTGCCATCTTGCATCCAAAACTAGGTGTATCCACTGTTTCACTTTTGAAGCAAGCACAAGTCAGAATATTTCTACAGTAATAGAAAGTAAAACTACAGTAATAGAAAGTAAAGTTCACATGCTGTAGATTGATAAAAAATTTGACTTAAAATCAGGAATCATACTGAACATCTCTCCACATCAATTGTATTTACAGAATAAGGTTAACTTGTTTAGGAGTCAGGGCTGCATTACCCATGGCAGTTATGTATTTACTGTTGCCATGTGTGTGTTAGTGTAAAGTGCTGGAGCAGCATATGGAGATGGGAGAGCTGATGAAAGAGTACGAGAGTATCCCAAGGCGTCGTCCAGCGGGGGAGTGCACCATCGCCCAGCTGCAAGAGAGCGGAGACAAAAACCGCTTCCAGGACGTCCTGCCTTACGATGACACTCGAGTGGAGCTGGTTCCCACTAAAGAGAACAACACGGGATACATCAATGCGTCACATATAAGAGTAAGTTGTTCGGAGACGCATTATCACGCTTGTGCTTTATGGTTTTCACTTGTACGTGATTTTGTCTCATCATCAAGACGACAAAAAGCACCCACTGTAGAATGCTCTAATTAAAGGTTACTGCGTTTAAACACACTTGCCAGCAACAGTGAAAGCAGAAGCCAACGCCAGATTGAGTCATTTGGCATTTCACCTTGCTATATTATTATTATCGCTATTTATAGTATTAATTGATGGTGTTTTAATCTGTCAGAGGACGGCAAATGTTGATTCGGAACTGTTTTTGAAGTGTCCTTCTGATTTTGGATCATATCTAAGTGCATCTTGAACACTTTAGAAAATAAGTTGAAGTAGGCACAGTTTAAATTGCAGGAAAATACTTCTAGTGCATCTCAAAAGAATGGAAGCACTTAGAAATAAGAATGGCCTGCTTCAGTTTCAGGACTTAACTAACCTAACTTAAACTGTTCCAATGCTCCTGTCTCATCAGATAATAGTAGGTGGACAGGAGTGGAGCTACATTGCCACACAGGGTCCCATGTCAAACACGTGTTCAGACTTCTGGCAGATGGTTTGGGAACAGGGTGTCTCCATCATCGCCATGGTCACTGCTGAAGAGGTGCGTTGATTTCATATATACAACTCCACATTCTTTTTATTCCTCACCATTACCTGGACTTAACCATTTGTACATCATCTGCTTCCTTCAGGAGAGCGGCAGAGAGAAGAGCTTCCGGTATTGGCCCCGACTTGGCTCACGACACAACACGGTGACGTATGGTCGCTTCAAAATCACCACATGGTTCCGCACAGAGTCCGGCTGCTATGCCACCACGGGGCTGAAGATCAAACACCTCCTGACGGGCCAAGAGAGGACTGTCTGGCACCTGCAGTACACAGACTGGCCTGACCATGGGTGTCCTGAGGACTTCAAAGGCTTCCTCAGTGAGTGGGATCTGTATCCGTTTATCCTTTTATGGCCATCATGCTTTTATGACTGGATGTCTCGCTGGAAGAGGACAAAATATGTCTGTTGTGTTTGCATTGATCACAACATCAAAAGAATACTTCACCCCCAAATGACCATTTGTATATCAGCTACTTGTCCCATGTTACATCGCATTTATGGAGAAAAAAATGTTTTTCTCACATGGCAATGAAATTCTTGATGAATAGAAATTAAATGAGGCATTTAAACAACAGCAACACTATATCAAAACATCTGTTGACAAACTCTTAAGATTCAGGATGAGACAAGTTGAGACAAACAGGCAGCTACTTGCAATGCGCTGTTCTGCAAAGTTCTAAAAACCTGCTGGTTCACACCAATGCAACTAAATGAGACGTTGTATCACCTCTATGCAACAACTCTCTGTACTTCCGTTCTGTTGTGTCTGAATATAATTTGTAGCTTCTTAAAAATGAATGAGGATAGTGATAGCGAGATACTGGCTACAGCTGCATTTGTAGTAGCAATGAAGAACAGAAATAAAACAAGCATTTGACCAGCTGAGTTGCAGGTGACACGATCAGCTGGCTTGAGTTAAGCTCAGACAGGCCAGTTCACACTGCTACATCCATGTTCTAAAATGCTTTCGTTTTGTTTCGTCTCGTCGCAATCTTTGGTCTGAACTGGGCTTTACACAACATGCAGTATAATGCAAGTCTCGTTTATCCGGTGATATGCTCTGTATTTCAGACAGCTCTTTCCGATGGGGAGCTGAACAGAAAGTAAAACTTGATCTATGCTCTCCACTGATACAATTAGTAATTTTACCTCACTGAAAACAGGAGCTGTTGGTCTACCACTGCCTATATCAGTTATTTTTTGTCATTCTCTGACTTTGGTGAATCTGAACTAACCCTTAAAACGTCAAAGTCATATATAAACACAAACAAAATGATTGAGGCAGCGTCACACTAGGTAAAGGTGTTGAGCGAGGTAGAATTACTGTTTTTATCAAAGGAGTCATGCTTTGAAGAGAGCATGAATAAATGTCACTTACTGTTCAGTTCTCTGGTGGAAAGGGATGTCTGTTGGGTGAGTACCGAGCATACAGCTTAATAGTGAGATCTGGATTATACTGTGCGAGTTGTATGAGAGTTTGTGAATGGATGTTTTGATATAGTTTTGCTGTTGCTAAATGTGGACTTTTTATATATATAGCCTTGGAGCAGCTACGCAAAGACACAATCTCCTTTTCCCATTAGCCTTGATACTGCTTAGTGTCAGAACAGCTGACTGTTAACTGTTAATTTTTTGTGTACGTAATCAGATCTTAAGTGAGTGTTCTTGTCTTTCTGCAGCCTACCTGGAGGAGATCCAGTCTGTGAGGAGACACACAAACAGCATCAGTGACCCAAAAAACACCAACCTACCTGTGCTGGTCCACTGCAGTGCTGGGGTGGGACGGACCGGTGTGGTCATCCTGTCTGAGATCATGATAGCCTGTCTGGAGCACAATGAGGTAATGTCCTCACTTAAAACCTGCGTACTACAGCTTTTTCCATGTTGTGACCTCATCTGGGCTGCTTTGCCATCTGGTGTATTTGTAGATGAAACACTGCTGTCTGTCTCAAACTGAAAGTCTTTGTTGTTTCAGGTGCTGGATGTCCCAAAATACCTGTTTAAGCTGCGTGCTCAGAGAATGATGATGGTTCAGACCTTGTCTCAGTACACCTTCGTCTACAAGGTCCTCACCGAGTACCTCCGCAACTCCAGGCTCATTTGAGCACGTGCCTGTCCAGCCCCCGGCGTACTCCGTCATCACGGATGATTGTAGGAAGGAGTTTACTCCAGGTTTACGCCAAACTGCACTGTGATGACGCAGCTGTACGAATCTGCTCGCTGTAGCTATGTGGTGGACTGGTCAAGTATTAAATCAGGCAAGGCTGAAGGAACGATATGAAGGATTAAGCGATACTGCGTAAAGACTTAATGACCTGCCTCTAAACAGTATTATATTATTTTTTACATGCTTAATGAAGCTCAGCACTTTTACAGTACTTTGCTGTACATAATGAACCAATGTTTAAGCTGCATTTAAAACAAATCTTTATTATAGATATGTATCGAGAACAGTTGTATTTGCATTTGACGAAGGTCACTTTTTAAATAAATGTGTTTTGGATTGCCGTTTGGTAACATTTGGTTCTGATGATGAAGGATGTCTCTGTAGTGATGAAGACAAAGCTCTGACAATATTAGGTTTCCTCGAGGTTTGATCACAGAGTTGCGATGAAGTTCACCTTAATCGTGTGGGCTGTGTTGGTGCAGACGGGGTTTGTCCCTGCATTTAATTGAAAGTCTGCTGGAGAACTAGGGATCTCAACACTGAGGAATATTTTCGACCAGTTACGAATGTCTGTTTTACGTTAAAATTGCTACTCACAGTTTACTGCACGGTACGCCACCTGGGTCTGGTGGAAGCTAACCTTAGCTTGTCGTGCCGCTCATTTGGCAACAGCCACTTTTAACACATTGCTGTGGAAACGTACCCGCCTTCCAGGTGGACCAGTGAGTAAGCAGCTCAATTTTGAACCGCGAACCCCCTTTAGCATTAGCTCTCTTTGCACCATTAGCAATGTCAGTATGGCTAATGGTGCTAACATGGTTAATGATGCTAAAGGGGTTTTGTGGTTCAAAATGAAGCCACTTACTCACTGAGTCTACCTGGGGGGAGACTGGAGGCTGGACACCATTTTGTGAGTAGCGGTAATCGCAGAATGAGCATCCCATTAGCTATCTAGCAAAACAGCTAAAGCTAACGTCAGTTAAGCTAGGAGTCAACAGGGTGGGCGGTAGGCACTATGTTTCCACATGCTAACACCAGCTAGCCGGCTGACTGCCAGCAAAGGCAAAACATTTACTAATAAAAAATGGCTAAACTTTGCTACCTTTTAAATGGATAGCGCTTTGAAACACAGCGCGAACACTCACTGAGTCAATGTAGTGCTGGACTAAAACAAGACCTCTTGTTTGGGCTGCTTTTTTTTTTTTTTCTTCTAAATTTACCCGCGTGTCAGGCTATCGAACGCAAAATTAACCTAAACTGACATCCCTAACCCATATAAACCATCCCTCTATTCCCCCGCCATGTGCGTGACCATGGTTGGCTGGAATAGCCACCTTGTTTCCCATATACAAAGCCAGGGCTGTGTATGAACATCAGATTTTGTTTTTTCAGCACACAGAATGAATAACTAGCAGCCCATTGGAAGATATTCCCTAAATTTGACAAAGTGTATTGGATTAGAATTGCAGACAGCACCTTTTAATGTGGCTGTGCTGCCCAGAATGAGCAATTTTCATATTAGGAAAGCCCTTGTACCCATCGAACACTACGCACCTGCTTAAAACAACTGTATATTCTCTGTCCAGATGATGTGAGATGATGGTTTGGTCTTTTGAGAACACTGGATTGATGGGAAGTAGAAATGCTGTGGAAATGTTGCTAAGTAAAGTGAAGGAATAACTGCAGGTTTTTGAGCTGAGAGTAAAACTGGAAAGTTAATTTTATACACGTGTTTTTCAGCCTTTTTTTATCTTGAGAACGGAGTGCTTTATTTGCGCAAAATCAATATACTTTAAAATATTTTGTCATGACAAAGAAGTGCCTAAACGTCTGCCTTGTAAAGTTTAATAAGACTGTATTTTTCCATATGAAGGAAATTTGAAGGTGATCTGATTCAGTGTCATTGAATGCTTGTTTGATTGCAGTGATATGTTTATTAATGCCAGTCGATACATGTGAGAGGCACACAAACAATAACTGAAATTGGCTCACATCCCTTGAGTTGGGACAGTTTGGCCTTTGTGTCATTGTGAAATACAGAAAAATTTGGACGTGAGGCCGTTTGATAGTATTCAGACGTGACTAACAGCGTGTCGGCCGTGGTGCTGAATGAAAGTCTGACGGGGCGGACCATCTCTAGTTACAGTATTCTGCCTGCCACGCTTGTTTTCACTCCGGTGAGAAATGTCTCTCCGCAGACACTTCCTGCTGTTACACATGGCTTCATGAGTATTTATGAGCGCGTTCACTTCCTGCCGCAGCTGTGGGAAGGATTTAAAGCCCCTATGAAGTTCACCTGTACAGAAACGATGCTCACAGGCGCAGCAAAGTTTACATGGAGTCAATGTTAATTTGAAATATTTGCCTTTTTGATTCAAGGCACCAACTTAATTTATAAAGTGGCCAAAGTGAAGTGATTGTCGATCCCTCATTTGTCTTACCCTGATGATTCTGATCTAACTTAACTGGAGGAAAATACCTCGTCACGAATGTTGAGATGTGTTTTAACTGGATTTTTTTTAAGGAATTTGCTTCAGGTTTTGTTTTGTTTTTTTGGTTTTAAGATACTGCTTGAGTCTTAGCGTGGAGACTGAAAAGAGTGATTTTTGTTTTGTGGCCAAGATGTAAGATGTAAGAAGATGTGTCCATGTACAGGTATGTTGTTGTTCATAATGTACACAATGTAAAATTTGCTTTTATGAATATTGGTTATTGTACAAACTATGTATAAACTGTATCTATTGAACAAAAGAATGGTATGCCATTGGAAAATACAGTGTAGAGAATCTTTTCAGCCGAGAATAAATATGTGGAAGTAAATTGTTTCTTCTCTTTTTATTTCTAAAGATCACCTGCTGTGTCTGAGTTTACACCAATCATGCCACCTTGTGGTAGGAATGAGGTAGTGCCTCCATCTCTTTAGTATCTGTACATCACATCAACGAGGAGTTAACGTCATTGGAAAAGGTTTTTATTGGATAAATTCAGAGGTGACAAAGGATCACAGCTGGTGCAGAATCTTAAAGCAAATGAGGCGAGAGCTGACAGTTTCAGTCTGACATGTATAGTAAAATACAGGTTTAAAAAGAGTGTATCCTCAGTTATCTCTCCATGGTGTCCTCAGCTTGTTCTCTAACAGGTAACCCTGGTTTTAATCTTCAGGGTGCACACTGATGCCTCTTCAGCCAGGGAAAGATTGCTTGACTACACCATCATCATCTCCAACATCCTTTACTCCATCTACAAATCCCTCTAACACTTCAACTACATGCACTTTCAAGACAAAATGTTCATGGTGACAAACTCCTATTATATGATGTAAAAAAAAAAAAAAAAAATTGTAGTGTTTTTGTCCCTGATCTTGTCAAAAATGCAAGATGTGTCTCAGTAGACTTTTTTCACAGCAGATATTTTGACTCATTGTAGGAAAAGCACAGGTGAAACTGAGAACATTAACGATGGCCCAAGCCAATTATCGCTGAGTGTGAGTGGACTGCTCAGCCCTTCGATAGCGAGTGTGCGTCAGTGCAGGCTTCTGATGAGCCCAGCAGGAAGCGCAACATCACAATGGAGGAAACAACGTACAAATGTAAGAGTTCCGTCTTTCTACTTTGCAAAATATTTTAGATCAAACACACACGTTTGTTTTCTTTACGCTGACTTTACAGTCCCAAACAAACTCACAGAATGTTTGGTGTCAAAAGATGAAAACCTACATGTCCAGAAAAACTGTCTAAAAAAAATCCTCATCCCATTCTCATGATTTTTAAAAAAATATAGAATTCTGTGTTCACAGGGACAGAAGAAAAACCAAAGCAGTTAATCGATCTACGGATTAAAAATGAGAGTCTCTTCACTAAAAAGAGGAACGCTGCAAAGCAGGGATGGAGGTAAAATTGCCCAGATGAATTAATCTGTAAATGTGTAACCTGTGTCTAGAAAATATGAACAAGTTAATTACTTTGATTCCACAGCACTGTATCTCTGATCTGACTTATCCAAGATTATTTTTAATTTAACTAATTTTAATTAAAATAGCCTGTTGCTCTATTTTGCTTTCACAAAGCATCTGTCGCTATCCATGGTTACATCTGCTTCCTTCTTCCGGTAGTAGCGCGGCCGTCCCATGGCTTGGCTTCTCTTTCATACACTTCCCCTTCATCAGGAGTGCCCTCCGCAGCTGCGAGTGTAACTTGATTTGGAGTGACACTCGGTAGTGAAGTGGTAGTGGGTAGGGAGTGGTTTGGGATTGGGCCTATGTGGGCCAGTATGCACAGTGCCAGGACCTGCAGCCATCAATTAAATACACCTGTGCTTTCCCTACTGTGACATGTCAAAATGTCTGCTGTGACAAGGGTCTACTCCACATTACAAACTGTGCACAGTATTCATTTTCAGAGCCTCTTAGTATAAATAACTTATTGTAATAATAACATACATTACCAGTTATTTTTTCCCCCAAAATTTTCATAGTAATTTTTGTTTTCTTAGTTCTTATTCATATTAAAGGAATACTTCACCCACAAAGTGACCATTTGTGCATCAATTAGTGAAGACTTTGTTTTTCTTGCATGCCTCCACAGACAATCGTGAATATAATGATTTATTGATTGACTGGGGACCAATTTTAACAACAGCAAACTCTATTGAAACACCTGTTCACAAACTCTTAAACTCATGCAGTATGATCCAAGTCTCATTAACCCGGTCGTTGCATTTTCGCTAGAACCTGACTATTTAAAAGTGAAGTGAAAGTGAGACTCATCTATAATCTCTTTAAAGCCAGACTACAATACCAAGGGTTTTCAATGGAAGTGCATGTGTTATGCAACTGGATAAATGAGACTTGGAATATACTGCACGAATTTGTGAGAGACTGATGACTGATGTTCTGATACAGTTTTGTGGTTGTTAAATGTGGTCCTCAGTGAATAATAAATCCGTTCACTGTTTTCCATGGAGGTGCATGAATTCAACTTGACATGGCATGACTACTGTAAACCTTAAATTAAAAGGTTTTTTTTTTATAAAAATGAATCCGAGTTGTGAGCTTCGTTTTAACAGGATAAAGAGGTGTTGTGTCATTATGCCAGGTGCCGTATAACAAATGTCGTAACTCCCTCTCTCTGATGCGCTGTCTCACGGAGCTAGATCAAATAAATGATCCATAACTGATATGTAATTCGAAGCCCAATTTCCATGTAAGTAATATACATACTGCCTTCAATAAACAATTTGATTGTATTTCCTCATCTTAGCTGAGCAACAGTTTTGTGTTTCACGGTAACTGATATACAGATTGTCATTTTGTTGGTAAAGTATTCCAGTTGTGAGCAGCTCCTCTATTTCCATTTTGCATCACACTGTGGGAGAACAGGGGTGTTCAAAAACACTTAAAATCAAGTTTTTAGGACCCATACTGACTGTCTTAAGTTGACTTAATTTACAACACATACTCAAAAGCTCCTTAGAATCAGTGTGTAATATGGATTTGGGACACAGTTACAGTGATATGGCCCAATAAATACATTAGATCATTTGTTCTAGTACAAGAAAGTACTTGTCATGATGTCATAGTATCACTGGTATTTTCACTTTGACCCACTCATGAGTATATTACAACAAAAAAGCAAAATGAAACACTGATAAACGTGAAAATAAAAGCTTTATAAATCATCTACGTGAGGGAAGTTTACTGGCATCAGATAAAAAAAATGTCCTCCCTCCGTAAAAAAACACTGAAATCGGAACTGAGTTCATGTCGAACACGACGCGCGCATCACTTTAAAAAACTACATGAGAAGATCAGAAGTTAATACTGGTACCGTCCTCTTTTCCCTCCATGTCCACCATGTCCTCCTTGGTTCCATCCACCTCCTCCCCAGCCTCCTCCTCTTCCTCCTCCTCCTCCTCCTCCCCAACCTCCTCCTCCTCTTCCTCCACCTCCTCCCCAATTCCCTCCTCCACCTCCACCTCCTCCTCCCCAACCACCGCCACCGCCACCTCCTCCTCTTCCACCGCCGCGGCCTCCCCAGCCACCTCCTCCTCCATCTTGTCTTTTCTGCCAGGGTGGCATCTCAGGAGGCGGTGCCTGTATCTCAGAGGGACGTCCTCCTCTGTCTGGGACTCTTCCCATCAGGATCTGTGAACACGAGAGAAGACAAGCGATGTGGTGTCAGAGGAAAGTATCAGATTGAAGGCGTTTACAGCCAAAGGACAAAATCCTAACCTTGTTGACAGCACAGGTCGTCTTCTCCCTGCTGGAGCCGCTGCTGGTCTTGACCACATTGCAGATGTCCTCTCTGGCAGCCAGCAGCTCGGCCACGTCCACCGTGGACTGAGGACTCAGCGAGTGTCTCTTAGGCTGGTAGGCCCTCGCCATGCTGTCCACCTTCACCTGACAAACCAAAGGCACAGGTAAGATACTGTCGGCAGTTTAGATCGCTCTGTGACGGAGACAGAGGACAACAATACTCATATAAAACGTACCTTGGCTCTGTCCGACCACCCGAAAGACTGAACGGTGACGTCCAGCCGTTTGATTAGCATCCTGCGCCGACACTCGTACTCTGAAGACAGAGCTGTGTTTATGCTGTGCAGCTTCTCCTGCAGAAAAAGAAGCAAAGATGACCCAGCCGCTAATGTACAGGCCCAACATATGATGTGGTGCATTCCAGTTCATCTTCTTACCCACTGCTCACTGCTTAGAGATTTCTTCAGCACTGGGTTTCCAATGACACCTTTTGGGAGATCTTTTAGTACATTCTCAACCTACAGTGACACACAGGATGTAATGCATTAGCAGTATAAGGAAGGAAACACACTGAAGCAGTCAGATCTAAAATTTAAATCTAATATTTAAATACTTAAACAGCATTAAAGTCTCACCTTGTCTTGGACCTGAGAGAGGACTCCTGCTGCGTCCTGTCCTCTGGGCTCTGCTAGGTTCAGAGTTTCACAGATGGCCTGCAGCTCCTGACACACCGGACTCTCTTCTTGGTGTTTGTGAGACACTCGTCTGCTCCTCACAATCTGAGCTGCCTGGAGCTCAGAGCTTAAAAACACTTGATGAGAGAGACGGAATCATATTCTTGAGTTACACGCTGACCACACAGAGAGCTTGTGAATAAAGAGCATGATTTCATGACGTACACACAAACTTGAGATGATCTTTTGTACTCAGCACGCTGCCCTTGAGAATCCCTGACACGACGGCTTCGTGAGGACAGTGCAGCTCTTTGAGCAGACCGCTCATCTCCAGCTGGAGGCTGTCCATGTCGTCTGCAGGGAGGACGCAGAGAGAGAGAGAGAGAGAGAGCAGGTTCAATGTGACGTAAACTGACACCTTACTGTATCAGAACCAGGTGTGAATGGACGTGGCTCACCTGGACCGGATGTAATGCTCTCCTCCAGGTCACACAGCGGCTTCAACCTGGACGCCAGCCACCTGCACAGGTCCACATACTCCGGAGAGGACAGGCCTCCCTCTGCGGCTCCGAGCAGCGCCTTCTCGTCCAGCAGGGGACCGTCATAGCTACGGACAGTGAGAGGGGACAAACAACATTAACACCTAGCTCAGCTTAGGTTATGAGGGTTTTTATTTCCAGGTATTGTCAGGGATAATGTGTTTATGTGTACTTTGATATTGTTTTCTTTTGTACTCTTTCCCCTCATTTTGGTCACCTGTTTGTATGTGCTCATGATGTCACTTCCTGGTGTTACCTATATAGGTTTGACCTGTGTCCTCATGATTGAGTTGTCACCCTAATGAAGGCTGTGTGCATCAAGCTGCATTTGATCTTTTACAATGTATTAGCCACTTCAAATACAAGGCTTTTTAACCTTTGGACCTCAGAGTGCCTTGGTCACCTCCTTTTTGCCACAATTTATCACCCCGGCACCAAAGAGCACCTTGAAGGTTTTTTAGTTACCCACAAAAAGCAGCAATCCTTCATCTGCTTTTCTATAGTAACACCTCCATGTTTAAGAAAAAGGTGCTGTTTCAACCAGCTACTTTAACACTAGCTAGCAGCCACTGTGTCTTTTTGAAAACACACACACTGAGAACATACACTGACTGTTACGCTATAACCAGAGCTAACAGGTACCTTGCTAAGCTAACATTAGCTTACCCGAGCTGCTCTAACGAGTCCAAAATGTCGCCCTCCATCTTTGAGTCCGCGAGTTTTTCTTACGTGCGTTTAGTCCGCTGAAAACATGACGACGTTACTCATACGTTAATGTCAACATAGACAAATTTTGCACCCATTCATTTCTGCGGTGCTCTCATGCTTTCTTGTTGTTCCGGTTAGGTACGGGTGCCGGGGGGAAACATGCGCCACCTTCAATCTGTGGTTCCGCTGCGATGGTTCCGCCCAAATTTTATCATTAACAGGTGTTAAAGTATGTTTATATTTTCTATCTGTTGTCCTTTGGCCAAGATGTTGCACAAAGCTACCTAAAATACAACAAAGCACAAACAAACAAACAAACAAACAAACAAAACAAAAAAGAAAACAAGATATACAGTTTAAAAGACTTCTATAAACACATCAATAAGAAATATTTTTAACATGATTTTTTAGTCACAAGAATGTAAAAAATTGAAATATATGTTACATAAAATAGATTATATTATATTTTATATTCAAGAAACCTGGCCTTGATGGCAGCGTGCTGGCCAATTTTAGGCCCATTTCTAAGCTACCTTTTATCTCCAAAATCTTAGAAAAAGTTGTTCATGCTCAGCTAAAATCATTTTTAGATGAGCATAATGTCCTGGAGATCTTTCAATCAGGCTTTAAAACTATGCACAGCACTGAGTCAGCTTTACTAAGAGTTTTTAATGACATCCTCCTGGCAAATGACTCTGGTGACCATGTAATTCTTGTTTTGTTGGACCTAACAGCGGCTTTTGACACTGTGGACCACAATACCCTAGTGGCTCGGTTACGCCACCTAGTGGGCATCTGTGGTACTGCATTGGAGTGGTTCATATCTTATCTGGCCGACAGAAGCATGAGTGTAACCCTTGGAAACTCAAAATCCAGCTCTGCTCCACTGCCATATGGGGTTCCACAGGGGTCGATTTTAGGGCCCCTGCTTTTTTCTTTGTATTTACTGCCCCTAGGATCCATCCTGAGAAAGCATGGCATCTCTTTCCACTTTTATGCTGATGATAGTCAGTTATATGTGCTGCTAAAAAAGAAAAATACCTTCTCACTCACACCACTTCTGGTTTGTCTTGACGACATCAAAGACTGGATGGCCTTGAACTTTTTAAATTTTAATGAGAAAAAAACAGAAGTGATGGTGTTTGGTCCTAGTGGCCTTTGTGAACATCCACCTGTTGACTTGGGCCCTTTGGCAGATTTTTTAAAGCCAACAGTCTTAAACTTGGGTTTTAAGATGGACAGTGATTTTAAATTGGATCAGCAAATTAGCTCTGTAGTGAAGTCCAGCTTTTTTCAAATTAGACAGCTGGCTAAGGTGAAACCTTTCCTTGCACAGCAGCACTTTGAAACAGTAATCCATGCCTTCATTACATCTCGGCTGGATTACTGTAATGCACTTTATTTTGGAGTTAGCCAGTCCTCCCTCGCACGTCTCCAGTTGGTGCAAAACGCAGCTGCGCGCCTGTTAACTGGAGTACGTAAGAGGGAGCACATAACTCCCATCCTGGCCTCTCTCCACTGGCTGCCTGTGCACTTTAGAGTCCATTTTAAGATTCTTTTATTAGTTTTTAAATCTCTAAATGGTCTGGCTCCGCCCTACCTCTCCGAGCTTCTTCACCCCTACGCTCCTGCTCGGTGCCTCAGGTCAGCTGATCTGCTGTTCCTGGAGGTACCGAGGTCCAAACTGAAGCTCAGAGGGGACAGAGCTTTTTCTGTTGCCGCTCCTAAATTGTGGAACGAGCTACCCCTCCACATTAGACAAGCCTCCTCACTGTCCATTTTTAAAACTCGTCTAAAAAACCATTTTTATTCCTTGGCTTTCAACTCCGCATGAGACTCTGTTTCTGTTTTAGTGTTTTATGGTTTGTTTTATTTATTGTTTTATTGTTTTTAAATTATTTTTAAAACAATAAACAATTATTTTAGTGTGTATTTCCTGTAAATTGTTTTATGTCCCTGTGTTGTTTTTGTCTATTTATGTACAGCACTTTGTTTCAGCCGTGGCTGTTTTAAAGGGCTATATAAATAAAGTTGAGTTGAGTTGAGTTATACATAATATAAATTAGAATCAAGTACTTGAGTAAACACACTTAGTTACTTCTTCCCTTTTCAGTTGTAAATTCTTGTTTTGGTTTTCAATCACTGTTTACATTTGTTTACATATTTACCCTCTATTTGCGTTTTATAATTCCCAGTACACTTTATTGTTGCACTGTCTGTACCTTTAATCGTCACCTGCTGCTGGACTACAGGTTACCGGCTACGTTAGTCTTGTGCACAATCTGCTTTTGTATTTGTTTCATTATTTATTTTGAGGTTGTTATTTATCTTTTCCACAGTATTCATTATTCTTGCACTGTTTTAACATTTGAATTTAATCACCTTATGGCTGCAATACCTGCACTGCTCATCACTTTACATGTGTGCATCACTATCAGCACATCCAGAGTGACATCTTTCTGTAGTTTTCCCGCGGCTAGATTATCATTTACTGGTACATGTCTTTTATTTTTTATTAAATATCTTTTATTGAGCAGATGGCGTCCACATATAGTCCACATCTACATTTAAGGCACATTTTTCTGAACATTACAGTTGTGCATGATATCCTGAGATTAATAATAGATCAAATGCTGTAATAGGCACAAAGGTAAAACTGAACAAGGTAGTAAAAATAAAGAAGAGAACAATAACAAGCTGACCGTTATCCCCATAATCACAGGTCCTCCCGCCTCCCTCCACCCACACAGACCCATCACTCTTCAGTCATCTCAGTTGTTGCACAGTGTGTGCTACAGTTTGAAGCGTTGTGCTAGATTTGTGGTTGCACGGTATGATATGAGGGGTTTTCAAGGTTTCATTGACTTGTTGAAGCCTGCCTTTCAGGGCACATCTTATCCTTTCCAAATGGAGTGTGTTACAGTAGTTAAGTCCTCTAGCCACATCTTAACAGCAGGGACAGTTGTGCTCTTCCATAAAAGGAGAGTTAGCGTCTTTGCCATTATTTGGCAATAACAAAGAAAGCACTGCTATGTTGCGTTTAGCTCTCTGAAGGTCTGAGATCTTCCAAGAATAATCATCAAAGTGTTTGTGACATCAGACATAATGCTGCAGATATCAGTCCAAAAAGATTGAACCTTTGGACATAAAGCAACACTATGTACAAGTGTTGCCACAGAAGATCAGCATTTATCACACATATGCAACACCCTGAGTTAAATAGTACATAGCTTCTCCTTTGAGTAGTGAAGCCTGTGTATAATTTTAAATCAGATGAGGTGTTTTTATTTTCTGTACTTGTATCGTTTTTGTTTTTTTGTCTTTTTTTGTTGTACGTCATATACTGCACTGGATGCCTACATTTCACTACATGACATGATTTCTGAGTCCAAAATCTGAGGATATTAATAAATGTTGTGGCTGAGTAGTTTCCTGTTGTAACTTACACCAGTATAAATCACATTCCTCTTAAACATAATCACCAGATTAATACAGCGTCTTTAGAGCAGAGAGACTTTATCTCTCTTTATACTTCACCACAGTGACGATATATATATTTTATTTTTAATATTTTTATAACATAAGTACTAGTGTTAAGCACTGTAGCATAATGCAATTTTAATTTTATTTTATAGCTTTATATTTACATACTTCTATTCCATACTTTTATTCTTCTTATAATTCTCAATTCTTTACATTAGAGCGACTGTAACGAATTACAATTTCCCCTCTGGGCTCAATAATGTATTTCTAATTCTGATTATTTTCATTACTGTCCCCTTTTCCTCGAGCCCAAGGTGACGTCTTTAACTGTCTCTGTCTGACCAACAGTCCCAAACTCAAACATATTCAGTTTACAATGACATAAAACAAAGAACCAGCAAAGTGTCACGTTTGAGAAGCCGGCACCGAAAAATGTTGGCATTTTTTATGTGAAAAACGGAGTTAAACCCACATTAATTGATTATCAGAGCGTTTGCAGATTCATTTTCTGTTGATGTAACCAATCGCTGAAGCTTTAATAAAAGAGGAAGATGGTTTAAAATATTCTTCTGGCAGACTTGGGCATGCACTCTTGGTTTGTCTCCACACGTGTGTTCTTTATGAGTGGATGAAGGATGGATTAAAAGAAACACAATGAGGCCTCCACAGCAAAAGATTAAAACTCACCATTTTATTATGATAATGTTATTTGATATGTCAAATTACAAGTGTATGATGTAACATAAAAACAGTTACAAACATATGTATGCATATTTACATTATATATTTATGAAAAGTAACGAGCTACATCTGTATAAAGAAAATACAACTATGACATGAGTTATTGGGACTATAAATTTTACATCATATACTTGGTATTCTCGAACCATGAGAGGAAATACCTAGACGTGTAGAAACCAATAGAACCAGAACGAGAGATGTTAAATTATAAAAATGGAAACTAGGATGGACGTGAGGCACTTTTTTGAGGTTGTCAGGATGTGAAAGCCGATGGCACTAAGAAACTTCGAGAAAACAATAGATGCACGGGAAAGAAATATGCACAGAGAAGAAGAGTGAAAGAAAGAAAAAGAAAGAAAGAAAACAGGCAGTGTTTACAGAATAGTTAAGAGTAGTACCATTTATACTGCAAGTTTCAAAACACAAATGTCTTCCACTATTTAGAACTAATCACATAAATGTTACATCAAGCGCTGTAAGATGAAAAAAAGCTTACATATAGTATCATCAGTGCACCAAAGCATCGGAGAATCGAAACATAACCACTCAACTGCTGTGAAAAGTAACCGTTTTTAAAACAATACACTGAAGAGAAACAGGTTTATATAGCTTGTCTTTCTTTTTTCTTTTTTAATCTACACAATGTCAAGAATGTACACTTGTATGCATTCCCAAAGATATGCACAATTTCTCCAAGATTGAAAGAGGATAAAAGACTAGCAGCAAAGTGGTTAAAACTGAAGTCTTATATAATGCAGGTCAAAAAATATATATATTAAAGCAGACAGACACATGTTGCATATATAATACAGTACATGACAGGAAGTTGCACTGTGCTGGTTAATGCAGAATGAGAAGTGTTATTTCAGCATTCTCTACACTTTGTATAAATGCACGTCCTACATTTTTGCTTCTCAGCCAGCAAGTTTTAATCAGGTTCATCAAACCTTGGTTCAGCTTGCAATAATGCAGGGCAATCCAATTACAATGGGAGAATATGACAACCAACCAAACATTTGGTTACACACCAACCCCGCACACATACAGCACACACACACACACACACACACAGTCGTGGGCACACAAGAACGCACATATATAGTAACACTCGCGCACCCACACACATGCACAAGTGTCCACTTCATCACACAGAGCAATCGAACATTTAGAAACTCACTGTCATGGTTATATGCTGTTGGAGAATTAGGGTTTTTAACAGTCGTTCATAGCTGATTTTTCTCTGTCAACACAATAAAATTAGTGATTGTATCTAGCAGCTTTTATATGTATGTATGTATATATATATTTATATATCAAACTTTTTGAAACAAGTGGACTGCCACTACTGTACCGTGTTAGCACTATCCTTCCATCTACCGTACAAAACTAGAGAGAGACTCTATTAGAAGCTCAATAGTCGTTCTCCATCGCAGACGCCCTCTACTTTTCAATGTGAAATAATACTAAAAGGTGACCTATGTACATAATGCTGTCAATTGAAGCTACAGTATATGCTGACAGCAACGATAAATACAGCTCTATCTTTAAAATTTCAAAGACAAAACAAAGCTGGGATTATTATCAGAACTTAAATATAGTGTTAAGTATTTACAGGTTCGTTTTGGAGTTTGGTACCAGGGGTCGGTCGTCTACCTATAGATAGCGTTAAAGTGTCCTGTCCCGTCACTGACTCAGTCTGCAGAGAGGTCAATGTGTTTCCCACGTTAGAAAGTTTGCATAGAAAGTAAAGGGAGCGTTGGGTCGGGGGCGGGATTAGGAGAATAAACGTGTCACCTGTAATCCAGTTGGGTCGAGAGACCGAGGCGCCACTATGTTATTTCTAAGCAGGAGGTGAGAGGAGATGCATATGTGTTAGCAACAGCACGCTGCAGGACGTTGTGCCAAATCTGCTGAGGCGAATCACAAGTAGCGCTAATTTCAAACATGCCGATGCCTTAGTTCGGGATGATTTCAACAGTTATTGCAGCCACACGTCCAAACTGAACTGTTACTACTGTTGGGAGTTTGTCGTCATTCCGACTAGTTTGAGTCAGCGATGGTTTTCTTGAGCGATTTAAACTGTTTTACTCGTCTGGGTGGGAAATGGGATTCAAACACAACAAGACTTCCTGTTTCCCAAAGAATCGTGAAGGAGTAGTTTGACATTTTGGGAGCTACTTTTGCTGTCTTGTTGCGAGTTAGATGAGAAAAATGATACTTCTCTCGTACCTAGCCATTGAATTAAAAAGCTAGAGCCAGCAGCTAGGTAGCTTAGCTTAGAATTAGGACTGGAAACACAGGGAAACGGCTAGCCTGGCTATGTCCAAAGGTATCCAAATCTTCCAACCATCACCGCTAAAGCTCACTTATACCCTATTTCCACCAAAATCAGAACATGTACACATTGTCTTTTTTTACTGGCATGTTACGTTCAATGTCACGGACAGGCTGGAAAACAGGTTAGTAAAAAAAAGTGCATGGGCGCCAGGAAAATGTTACAGTGGTTCTCTTTCAAACCTCGCTTGGTATCTCACGATGGGAAACGCCCTCAGGAGTGACCAGTGATGGAAGAAAGCAAGATTGGTCATGATCATGGTGCGTCCCATAGTGAGATACTGGGCGAGGTTATCACAGAACCGGGGTTACCCTGGTAACCTCAAGTTACTTTTTATATCTTGTACTTACTACTTAAGTATCTCTTTCAAATTCGGTGCTGACTATATTTGGAACAATATTCGAGCGCTGCTTTGACAGAGGAGGGGATTTTGTGGCGGCACATCACTGCACCACGCTAGCACCCTGGCTCAAGTTAGCACGTACACCCAGGTGTCGTATTTCCATCACTGCATATCAGAGCCAAATGAAGCTGGATCCAGTAAATACCCATCACTACTGCAGATTAATTTTCCCCGGGTATAATACAAAAGCCAGATGTTAGTGGGTGTTAGCGCTTGTGTGCGCAGTGGGAAACACTCTAAATCTTGTGTGTGTCCTCTGAACAAAACCCAAAGTGTAAGAATGACAGTTTGTGGTTTAACTGGGAGTCATGTGTGGGACTACTTCTTGGATGGGCACAGTGACTTCCTGGAGTCCCGCTGTCACCACCAGGCTGCCAAGCAAAAACTCCAGGAAGTTTCTGAGCCCATCCAAGAAAAAGTCCCACACATGACTCCCAATGAAACCACAAATTGTGATTGTAAACTTTGGTTTTTGAACAAGTTAGTAATCAGTGAGCTTTACAGGTGCTAGTAGGGGAATTTTTTTTATCTTAGGACAGAGCCTGGCGAGCTGTTTGCGCCCTTTTTTCCAGTTTTTATGTTAAGCTAAACATCTGCTAGCTCCAGATTTAACAGGCAGATAAAATTGTGGAATCAATCTTCTCCTCTAACCTTTGTAAAGAAAGCAAATAAGTAAATTCCTCAAAATGTCGCACAAGTCTTAACAGTTTGATCGCCTCTTTGTTCGACAGACGAAAACGCTTTGGGAAACAGGACGCTGTTACAAGCCAAAAGCCTTAATCACATAGTCAGCGGTGACGTTACATGACACCAAATCAACAGTGCATATGAAGACCTATGCACACACACACACACACACACACACACACACACACACACACACACACACACACAACACATACATAACACCTGTATGTTGTTTTTAATAGCTAAGATACTCAGCATTCCTGAAACAATGCATTCATTCACTCACGGCCTGTTAAATGAAGACATACGGGAGGAGTGGACTCTGGAGGAACAAAGAAATACTACATGTACACAGGATGTGAGGGGGGGGGGGGATAAAACAAAAAGAAGAAATAAAAACTGATTCATGGGACAAACATGGAAATTTGGAGAGGGTGCTGCAACCAAAGCTTGGAGAGCAGTGCTTTCAGGAGGGTTTGTTTTACCCTCCAAGCCAAACTGAATGTTAAATTAGTCAATTTTAAAAAAAATCTGACGGACTCTCAATAAAAGAATAACCTAATTTAAGTGCCTCATCGTGTAACCAAGGAGCACCGTAACCCCTTTTACTCACCGAAACAAAACTTGCTGGTTGAGCAACATTTCAGCCTTTGTTTCAAAAATAATTGTAAAAAAAAAAAAAAAAAAAAAAAAAGAGCAGGAAAATAACAAATAAACAAAAACACCAATTTCACTACAGCAGTAAATAACTGGACTAAAACTGAAATTCACTGGAGTAAATGAAATTTCAATGTATTGGTTTCAATTTAAATGGTTCAAGAGGTTCTAATGCTATTTGTATGACGTGGAAAAAAAACTATTTTTGGGGGAACTCGGCATGGTAAAGTCATTACCATTATTCTTCCCTTCTAATAATGGAATCGATCCCTTTATTTTGGAATGCAATCAAATGGTCTAAATCACCTTGGGAGAGCAAGGTAATCATTTTAGCATCTTCTAAATTAACGTCAAAAGCTATACCAAGCTGTATACCTTCAAAAACAAGCCTTGTGATTATTTTTTGTCAACATTCGATGGAAAGGAAAAGAAGGAATTGGCCATACATCCACCACAGCAACATCTCTCAAATGTTAAAATTACTCTACATATGGTGGTTAATGTACCACAAGAATTTGAGAGGGTTACCTTTACTCGGAGGGGGAAAATACCATTTCTAGTGCACTTTTCTCTGTCTAGTAATTACATTGTCAGCAAATGCTTAAGCCATGAAGGAAAGGCCACTGTTACCCAACTGTAAATTCACAAAAAAGCAAGAACATATCCCTTTTAGCATACTCAAACAGCAAGTAGTTTTTCTGAACGCAGAATAGTTTTGTTTTCTTTTTTTGTCATTAAGTTGTCGCTCTCTGTACAAAAGACAAATTTCCTTCATAAAGTTACACATTTCTTGTAGTAGAGTTCTGACATTTGTGGCCTGGCTTTGTCAATGCATGAGTGTGAACGTGTGAGAGAGAGGTGTGTGTGTTTTGAGAGTGTGTGTGTGTGTGTGTGTGTGTGTGTGTACAAGTGTGTTTAGTAACATCTCCAAGTCTATTAATCTTGACGCTGCCTCCTCCTCCTCTCCTCAGATTAAGCTCCTGAACTTAGCTTGACGCTCAGAGCTCCCACAAAGCATATGGTTTGTCCTCCACTGCTGCTTGTCGGCGACAAACACAAACTGAAATCTCCAAAAGCCCTCAGAGCTGGGGATCAACAACATATCACCCCGTCTGAGAGGGGAATGAAAAAAGGATGCCGGCTTTTAATTTTCCGCTTTTATCCACTTCCTGTGTTAGCTAGCTTTGAGGGTGTCCCAGAGTCCGTCGTCGGGTCACCCCGCGGCCTTGTGCTTGCCCCCACAGCAGCGGCAGGCCTCGCCACAGTGGTGGCAGGCGCGCAGGGGCAGGTAGCAGCACATGCAGGGCGCGATAAAGGAGAGCGCCACCAGGGCCAGCCAGCGCAGGCAGAACTGCTCGTCAGATGTGTCACATGAGCAGGGGTCTGAGAAGTCGCCCTCGGAGTCGGACATGCAGTGGTACAGCATGCTCTCGGCGCACAGCATGCAGCTGACTTTGTAGATGCACTGCTTGATGGGGTCGGGGGCGTCTTGGCACTGCCCCCGCCAGTTGTCTTCGTGGTTGAACATCTCCCGACAGTAGATGCAGCGCGAGCGCTCGCCGTCCTCTCGCCGCCGCCGGCCCTTCTTGGACTTGAGCAGGGGCGAGGGCTGGGTCTTGATGGCTGTGTCCTTGCCCAGCCCCAGCCCCATACCCGTTCCAATGCCCATACCGGGGCCAGAGTGGGAGTCCCCACCGGGGCCGTCGGGGAAGAGGTACTCGCACTTCTTACTGTCCAGTTTGTGGAAGGCGGTGGGGAAGTCCAGGTCTTCTCGGTCAGCCTCCTGTTTCCACATGACAGGGTGGCGGTAGTCCTCATAGCCGCGGATGAGCACGTCTTTGCGTGGGTTGATGCGAACGATCTCCTCTTCGTCCATGTGAAAGCTGACATGACGAGTCGTCTTAAAGGAGACCTTGGAAAGAGGAGATGACAATTAGTTGTAGCTGTTGTAGTGACGACAAATTATTTTTCCAGGCTTCGATCTTGCACTCGAGACTTCACATCTTCGTAACAACCAGATTTCATTCTTAAGAAACTCATAAACCATTTCATTGCTATCCTGTTGCTAGGGCAACATCTTTGGTATCTGTTTACTTCCTGTCAGCTTCTGCATTAACAAAAACTTAAAGGAAAAAGGAGTTTTTAGTAAGTCAGAAACTTAGTATGAAACCAGTAATATGTGAACTGCACACTATTGGTTGGCACGTGTTACCATGGTTACGCATCACCAAAGAGCAAGCAGGCTCTGAGGAGGTAATGTGGTAATTATAGTTGAGTGCATCCCAAAGAGACACACTACTGTTTATGTACACAAAAGTTTGAAACAGTCTATAAATCAAAATGTTGGAGGTGTGATTTGTTCCGTGGAGGAGAGGCAGACCTGTGGAGGCAGGTAGCGGCGGTTGCTGGAGGGGAACTCGTCGAAGGGCTGGGCGCTGACGTAGCAGCCCCTGAATGGCTCGGTGGAGACGACGTTGTTGAGGGGTGAGAAGGGCTCTTTCATTGGGGTACAGATGGAGGGAGGCTCGTCACACACCTGGGGAGATACAGAGGAAAAACAAGTAATGTAATAGAAAGTTTGTGTGAATAATTATGAAGAAAAACTCAAATACAGCTTGTGTTTCCCCTCCGGAGGACACACATCAAAGAATTACAAAACATCTGGCATGATTCATCAATTAACTGGTTATTATATAAGTACAGGCTGAAGCTTTTTACATTCATCACCCATGTAAAGCACCAATGGTCGATCAATTCAGCTTTCTTGACCACAACTGTTTTGACTCGAGGATGTGTAGGCTGCGCGTGTTCCACTTGTAACCACCAGGGGGCATCCTGCGCCCACGCTTGGCCATATGACTGTGCTGTGTGGTGATGACTCAAGGCCCTTCTGTTAAGAACTCAGAGTTCCCATCAGCCTTGCATGTGTTCCCACAAACATTTTAACTGATGCAAAATCTACAAACACGGCGGGCCTAAAAAAAGAGGCACTCAAGAAAAAAAAATGCGAATTGAAAAAAGCGAGAGAAACGTTGGAAACCGTGTTGAGGCAGAGCAGAGCGAAAAATTCCTTCCACCTCGCGCCAAACAATCTCATAATTACAAGAGGGAAGCTCGCTGTTGACATCAATCAGATTGTCTATAAATAACATCCTGTGAATGCCACAGTCTGCATCAAACACGTTTTAATACATAAACAGCAAAAAATATATTTGTAGGTATAAAATAAATGGTCATAGATGCAACAGAAATGGTCCAGTGCTTCAGTACTCATGGCAACAACATCAAAAGTGATGGCTATTCATGATTCATGCGTGCAGAGGTGATGAGAGATGGGGGAGGATTGTCAGTTATTACATCAAGAGCTGTGTGATGATATTTCATGTCCAGCATTGTTTCAGTACAACCATCTGTACGACTTCCAGCTTGTTCGCGCACCAAACACATCACACATACAAATTACATAAAGATACGCATTATTAGGGATGATTACATTAAACAAAATAAAAATTAAAGTTTCTCTTCTTTCTCAGTGCAGAAAATAAAGGGTCTTTAAGCTATCTCTCCCTTCAAGTCCCACTCAGAGACACACACATGGACACACGCCGATGTATCTTCACATGTACGAGGTCCATCCGACCATATTCGAGCCTTGTACACACTGGCTAGCTGTCCCTCTTTCCCACACACACCCCGACCTCATCAAGGCAGGGTTAGTCCTCCTCTCTTCTCCTTCTCCCACCCTCTCCTTTTCTCTCCCTCTCTCTGCTCTGCGTGTGGAGGAGGCTGCTGGCTCTGGTTAGTCAGTGCCGTGTGTAAAGTAGCCCACGCCAGTGCTTTAACGCACAGCGGAAATCTGGTTTGCTCCCAGCTGCTGCTACAGTAATTACTGTCCTGTGGTTGCTAAGAGATGCTTCCTTTGACTTCTTTTTTTCCCTCTCTTTCTCTTCTTTTTTTTCCCCTTGCTCGCTCTCTCTCCCCCCTCTAGACTGCTAACACATGGTGTGTGTGTATGTGTGTGTGTGACTTTGCTCCCTCTTTGCCTCCAAACATACCAAGCGGTGTAACGCACATCCACAGCGTCTGCAGGGGAATGTGAGGAATAGGAGACAGTGGAGGGAGAGAAGAGAAAGAACAGAACAGGAAAAAATGACTTTGTGTTGTATCCGTGTGTGTGCGTGTGCGTCTGTGTGAGAGAAAGGGAGAAAGAGAGCGAGAGGCCAAAGAGTCTGCCGAGGGAATGTCATAAACCAGCTCCAGCTGGAGAAATGCAGCACAGAACTTAAAAAGCCAGATGACAGCTGTGTGTGTATGTGAGAGAAAGAAAGAAAGGAGTGAGGGGTGGGGTGGGGGGTGGGGGGGTGAAATGGGAAACAGACTTGGGCTTCCTTTTAAAGCGCTTGCCTAAGCCCCACCATTCAAAGGCATGCGTGGGGGCCAATCTGGAGCTGAGCTGACCCTAGAGATGTGGCTGGGTGAGGGAGGAGAGGAGAGGAGGGGAGACGAAGGGATGGAGGTGGTGGGAGCCAGGGGCAACCTGGCTCCACACCAACATCAGGGATCCATGCACTTCCGCCCTCAAAGGCACAGGGGCTCAGGACAGGGGAGGCTCGGGTCGGCCCACATACTGAAAACCGCCAGAACATGCGAGATCTCCGCAACAGACCGAGATAGGAATGGAGAAAAAAAGAAAAGATGCATGCTCGGACGTTTGATCGCAAACACTGAATGGTTTATATCTGCACATATGCATTTCTCACACTCTAAAAATAGGGCTTGGCTTAAAGAGGGGAAACCATGAGTGGAGCTCATCTCTGTGTCTTGTTAGCTTAAAAACAACGAAGTACTGCCAAGTTCCCGGCCACTCCTCGTGTATCCCTTGAACAAGCGGGTCGACATTTTGGGAAATATGCTTATTAACGTTGATGCAGAGAGCCAGATAAGAAAATCGATGCCACGCTCATGTCTGGAGGCTAAATGTGAGGCTACAACCAGCAGCAGGTTAGCTTAGTTTAGGATAAAGAAACAGCTAGCTGGGCTCTGTCCTAAGCAGTGTTTCTGCATTTCTGAATAACAAAAACATGTGGATATTAAGAAATAAACTTGCCATTTAAGGTTGAAATGATGTCCCCTAATCATGTGTAATTCAAGTATTACATTACTGAATGTTGTTGTGTTATTTCAAAAAAGCTGGTTTATATTTTCAGCTGTTTATCATTTAAGTACTGCACATTATCCGTTTCAGTTGTAGCATGTGAACTTGCAGTGAGACGTAGTTTATCAAGTTCTTTGAAAGAGACGAACACCATCAACCTGGCGGCCCGACACTGGAAAACCTGAAAAGCACAGGAGCTGACTGTACCAGGATACACTTGCGGCTACATCTGCTTTTCAAAATAAGATGCTAACACAGAGTATATACAAATAGGTTACTGTAGCCTATTCACAGGAAGAATCATATCAATCATGAGAGTGATAAAACATGCTCATTAGTGAGCGTTAGAGGTGCCTGTAGGCTTTTTTGTTAACTTAGGACAGAGGCAGACAAGCTGTCTTCATACTAAGCTAAGCTAACTGGCTGTGTAACTAAACACATTTCCAAAAATGTCAAACTACTCCTTTAAAAAGCTCTTCTCTCTGACTCCAAGGTGATTTATGGGGCAGGATTGAAACACACCAAACCAGTCTGAGAGTTTCTGGTCTGTGAGCGAGGCTGTAAAAGTCAACTGGCCAACAAAACCTCTGTGTACTAAACTGATAAGAGAAAACTTCCTGCCAGCGCGCTAAATTAGATGCGGATGTTTTCCTGTGGCATTCGGGGAGAAAAAAAAACCATCACATTTTTCTTTGTACTAGCGGAAGAACTGCGGTGGTACGGCATAATTCCTGGCAGTGGGTCATCACAGCTGAGTAGAGTGTTGTGCAACCACTTTTTCTTTTTCTTTTTCTTTTTTTTTATGGATAAAATATGTTGCATATGCATATAGTGTGTGTGTGTGTGTGTGTGTGTGTGTTGTGTGTGTGTTTCTGAGCGAGAGGAAGAATGTGGTAAGCTTGTGAAGGGCATACAAGTGGGTGCTGAGCCTCAGTGGGCAGGATGTGGGTGGAGGAGACAGTCTTGAACGCATGTACATTGACACACACACACACACACACACACACACACACACACACACACACACACACACACACACACACACACACACACACACACACACACACACACGTTCACGGACAAGCCTGCTCACACACACACACATTCACACCAGTCAAACGCTTTTAAAAATGCAAGGCTATCATGAATTCCAGTAAATTTTAAGAACAAGAGATTTTTTTTTAGAGACGTCTGAATCTATTCAAGGGACTAACCAAGGTTTGACGGTGAGCAATGAGACGCTGGTGTCTGTTTGCTCAACAAGGTAAAGACACGACCAATCTGCTGCTTCTAAAGAGGGCCCATCAATAACACCAACTAAACACCAGAACTTTCTCCATATTTTCTTTTCACCACCACCTTTGGATGCTGGCACAGACCATTTTCACCAGGTTGTCTGTCCCAACAGTGGCGTGACTTTGCAGCCGAGTCAAAAGCAGCACACCTTGTTATGTGCTGGTATTTGCTAGCTCTCTGGCTGCAGCACTTGCCACTGGTTCACTTCTCTTTCTCTGTAGCCCAGGTCTCCGACCGCAACATTCGGATGCCAAATCACCATGGTGACACCCTCGGTGGCTCACTCACTGAACCTTGTGAACACCCCCCTTCTTACCCCCCCACCCCCAACCCCCCCCCGCTGCCTAGCAACAGTGGTGCCACTGGATTTCCTGTATGGTCAGGCTGATTCCTTAAAGAGGAACTTTGCCACAGGAACAGGAACGCAGCTCTCCCTCCTCCTCAAGTCCTCATCGTACAGGATGTAAAACACCAGGCAGGTCAAAGGTGATGACAGGCCTCGGACAAGTGCATTGAACTCACAGCTAAAAATTTAAGTCATGGGAGGTACAGTGTGATGTCAAAGAGAAGATCGCAAGGACAGCTGTTGAACTAGAGGGGAAACTTTCGATAAACGCGTAGGCTAAAGCTAAATACACCCCGCAAAGCCCTGCAACTAATATTGTTGAGGCTACTATTTAACTCATTTGTAGGGCTGTACCGAATCATTCAAAGCTTCATTTATAATGCTAACACTGAAATTCTACTGCTCCCTGAGAGCCTGAGATCCCAATAATCTGTCGTCGACTGACATTCCTTCCTCTTATTGTCTTATCAGTCAGTGCACTTTGTTCTTCTGGGGACCCTTGGATCCCCAGATGTAGCTACAGAGTGAGCGCTCCTCCCTTTCATGCTGCTCTTCAACCTGGTATTTCTCGACAGTTGCAGATAAAGACTAGGCTACACTGATATAACAAGTATTATTTAATTCGGAAAATAAGTGGTGGCTGCGTAGGATTGTTTCTGACTTGTGTGATCCAAACATTTCCAATAACTCCAGAGCGCTGTCAAGTCCAAAAGTCTAAATTAACTGAAAAAAGACAGACAAAATTCACAAGGAAATATTCTGCCTTCAATCCATATTTGTTGGCGTCGAGCCTTTCGAAAACACTATATTCACTGTAGTCAAAAAGCCGTTTGCCCTCCCGAAGGCACGCACTTGTATTGACGGAGCAGACGAGCAGCAATCTAATAGCATCATAAATTACATTTATTCATTAAAGAAAGTTGATTCAATAAAAAAAGATTAACTCGTTTAATCCTATGAATCGCTTTATTCAAAGTGAGGATTTTGTTTGGGGATTTATTTTTCTTTTTTGTAGGGCGATGGCGTCATAAAATATAAAGACAGACCTCATTTAAAAGCTTCAAATGTTAAAAAAAAAGAAAAAAAAGGGTACAGTCCTAGTTATTGTTTTAAAGCTGTACCTTTGTGTGCACAACAAAGTTCAGTGTAAAAAAATGACCAACGCTGAATCAACACTCTGAAACAGTGTCAACAGTAATCAATTATAAGTTTCATAAAGGTAACACCTATTGCACGACTGCTGTGCACACTGCCCTTCCTCCCATGAATGTGTCTTTTCACCTACTCTGCAATCAGAGGTAGAACAGGTGACTGACGTTCCTGTAACAGGTCCGATATCTAAAACAAATGAACGTGGGTGTGTAGACTTGAACTATATACCTGCTGCCTTTCTCTACTGCAGAGAACACGATATTCTTAACCGCACATGTCGACAGTCAATAGAGCCCCTCACGCCAGGAGCAAGGCAATACATACATATATATATACATATACATGTATATATACACACAACTCTTAGCATAATACACCTTAACAGTTCTCAACCTGTCAACAACAAGAGGCCCAGCGCATGAAGAAACACATTCGGTTTGGAGAACAGTGTAATCACAGAGAGCGTTTTTGCGCCGAGCTGCCTTTGAACAACCAGCTCCTGGGGCAATAGTTATTATATCGGCATCAATTGTAACAAGAGTGACAGCTACCAAGTGAGATTGATAGAGACAGCTAAGCCTGCTCGAGCACATTCGCTGGCCAACACCCAGCTCCACCTCAGGGTCTGGCTGGCACTGGTTAAACACCTGTAAATCTCCAAGAACAACTGTTAGAAAACAAAGGCAGGTGTCAGCGCCTGGGTGGAACCCATCAGGGCTCAAACATATGGCTCAGGTTCGAGCTATGACCTGCCTCGTATTTAACCACGAGGGAGAGTTGGGTAATAAATCTAACTTAATAAAAAACCTACAGTGGGTGCACTTTCACATTCTAATGATTCATTTCCCAACCCATGACACCAACATACTTAATCAAAAATTAATCATGTTTATGGTTTCGATTTTTGTGAATGTGTTGCGCATTTTCCAACAAAAATACACCTTATAGCCTCAACAAGTTTTGCTCAGCACATTCACAGAAGGATAGCTAGGCTCCTTACATGCACAAACACACATATTCTGCATACTAAAACTCTTAATCAGAACCTCTGAGCTTTAATCTCACTCACCGGTAGTCCATCCTCGGGAGTGTCCCCTTCCCCAAACGGCCGACAACCTGGAAGAGAGAAGGAAGAGCCCAGAGGGAGAAAGATTAGAGGCCTGACTTGTTCACTTTATACGCTCAAACCAATAGAGGCACTACAGTTACAGTTAAATACGCAACTAGCACACAATCTATGTATCAGCATTGTCAGTGGCATATGCCTTCATTAACACCTCCTCACACAGTCACCAATGGTATTATTGACATGTAGCATCAGGTTTCTGTACAATACAAGGCCTATGTAATACACATAGCACTTTTTTGGTGCCTTATGCCGGCATTACACCAAACCATAACTTTCTATTGTCAGAACAAACTCATGAGTGTTTAAGCTCAGTTGGGGCGCACCTGTGATCGCGACTGTTTGGTGTAAGGAGGTGATAAAACTCCAACCAAGCTGTCTTAAGTCAGTCTTGACATTCCAACAAAGTCAAACATGTTTAATATCATTTAAGTTTTTAGTCTTGGCTCGTGCAAATATTTAATTTAACGACGTGAACTCTGTCAGCGACCAATAGCTGCAGAAGCTACAAGAAGCAGCAAATCAGGTAGACAGTAAATATGGGGAAAAAAGCATGATATAATGGTTGTTGGTCGGACAACTGTCTGTAAAATAGATGATCATTCATTCAGGAATATCTGGAAAGTCCAGCTCTTGTGCATACTCGAAAAGGGGATCCAACATCATGGAAAATTTCCTCAGGGAGCCCTTCATTATGCACCTGATTCTTTCCAGTTTGACAAAATTAAGGACTTCCCTTATCCATAGAGTGTGACAGTAAATATGGAAGGTGTTTTATGGAGGCACAGGAAGGGGAACAAGTCTCGGTTCTCTTGGACTGCGGAAAAGGAGGGGAAACTGATGGTGTTGTGGAGTGAACAAGACTTGTTTTTTTATTTGGTGTGAATCTGATCCGCCAACCAGCATTTATTTTAGTGAGAAATCTTAATTTCTGATACCTTGGCTTCTCATTTTCATGATCTCCGATTACTTAAACTGTGTAGGAAGCGAGTTGAGGTGACAAAATCTGAAATGTTAAGTTTGTACACAATACATTTTATCTTTATAGATGATACTGATGAAGAATTGACAAGAATTACATTTAAATATGGTGCCTTTTATGTGTTTTTGCAGACATGTAAGGAACTGTTAATATGACATATTTCTTAAAGTGTGTTTGGTGTAATATTTTCATCTAGGAACAGGATGGGAAATATCTCAGAAGGAATCTAGCCCTGCAAATAGTGACCCTGCAGATCCCAAGTCTTTGCAAAATCTTACAATGTGTAACTAAAATCTCACATATTGTGAATGTGATGTCAGACTTAAGTCTTTTAAAAGTATTTTCTAAGTCTTTTCAAATTCAATCTAGAGTGTACTAGGCATATAATAGCTAAATTTTATTGACAAATACAACACAAGACTTATTTTTGGATCTAAACCACAAAGGGGCAAATCCTCAAGGCACCCCAGTGAAATCGTGACTCGTCCATTTCCTTGTGCTATTTTTAAACCTTAGCTACGTTTCTATGAATATTTGCAATTTATACTGCATTCATCAAAACCATTCCGCTCTCAATGGATGACATCTCCCCTGCAAAGCATGTTTAAGCCAACAGATTTACGTCGCTGGTTCTTGTCAGGCCAGAATAGCACAAGACTTCTGCTTTCCTCTGACTGTAGCCTAATGGGGAAATGAAAGCTGCTTTGTGTCAGTGGGGCACACAGAAGTTAATGAAATATGCATGTCTAGAATAATGTAACCCCGACCTCGGCTAAAACGCCATGTGCCATTTCCGCATCCAAAACACCTCGTCTGCCGATGCTGGAGTCGGAGCTTATGTTTCAGGTATCAGGCCGGCCATGTTACAGCTTTTCATTACCACAGAGAATGAAACTGTGGCTGGTGTAATCCGAGGAAAGACACTAATGCTACTGATATTTTTACACTAAATGCTGTTTTGCTGAACTCTTCACACTGAGAGCACCACTTCTTTTCACTGGCTGAACATGTAATGAATGAAGTCCAACAGCAAAAGGGAGAGAAACATAACGTCATAAACTAAATTTATACATGCGACATGTTAGCCACATATCCGGCTCCAAATCTGTTTCGAAATGTGCTGCATGTTTAACAGCAGCTACAAATGATTAGTAGCGAGAAGGATACTGGTTTAGGTCTGTATGGCGTTTATTATGCTCATTTTAGGTTTATGTCTGTATTTAAGGTTTCTACTAGAATATATTTTCACACTTTGATGGTCAAAAAACACAATTTTTCTCACACTAACTGTGCTGAAATATCTGTATCCATCCTCTGTCTGGGAACGCTCTGTTTTAGTGTCTGTCTCTTTAAGCACCCCTACCGAAAAAACCCAATCTGTTCCAATTGGTTGGCATGTCTGGGTCCTTACATCAGCATCTCTGCACCATCACTACAGTAACAGAAGATAGTGGCACTTTCAACTGTTAAAAACCACCAACTAAAGCTTGAAAACAACTACATATGTTCCAGCAGGAATATGATCCAAAATCGCAACCAAGATTACATGTTTCCCTGGTGTTAGCATGTAGCTAGATGTAGCAGCTGGGAGATGACTGTGTAGTGGCATTTTCTCCCATACATATCACCTCTTAAAGCTCTAAACACTGCCAGACACGCTCCAGCAGGAATATCATCTAAAATCAGAGAGATATCACCAACCAAGATTACATGTTTCCCTGATGTTAGCATGTCGCTACATGTAGCAGTGTACTTGCAGCCATAAAATGACTGTGTAGTGGCATTTTCTCCCATAAAAAAAATCACCAATAAAAGCCTCTCAACACTACAAGACATGTTCCAGCAGGAATATAATCCGAAATCTTGGGGAAATTAACAATATCGGCAAAGAAGATTACATGTTTCCCTGATGTTAGTATGTAGCTACATGTAGCAATGTGGGCTAAGTAATGTAAACACTTGCAGGTTCATGTCTGAAGCAGATGGCTATACAAAGAAATCTGTCACTCTCTGATGTCAGCTTGTAGTCACACTAAAAAAAATGTTGGAAACAGTATTCTGAACGGTCTACAGCGTGAGGTTTTTGCGCACAGAAATAACTTTTAAAGATTACCTTATTATATGAAATTCTTGCCATGTTTACTCTGAACGTGTGTCACTGTCACATTATATAAATATTACAGAAAATCAGTAAACGCATAATAGGTCCCCTTTGAAATAAAAATACGTACTATTTCCTATAAACATTACTTAACAGGTGCTGATATTCCAACTGTAATTGTACCCAGGCTCTGTAAACACCAGTGGACGTTTAAAGAAAGCAAAGCTAGCACTTGATTTTCACGATAAAAGAAAACACTGTTAAAGAAACTTAATAGAGGAGAAAATGGTTGGGGCTATGGTCTTGGCGATGTGGCAGAAAACGGGGATTAAACCATTTCCACTGGGATGAAGGGGAAACTGTTTGTACCTGGGGCATCGAGAGGTTCTTTTTAAAAACTTAGGTTCACTTAATTAGGATCACCGAGGCCTCGTTTGAAGCACTGAGGCGTCAGTCAGTGTGTCTGCATTCAGGGAGGAAATATACAGCAACACGGAGGACAGAAGAATTCACTGGGCCTGTTGTAGACCCAGTCTGTCCGTCTGTCTCTGAATCACATGGAGAAAGGTGTTTGTGTGTGTGTGTGTCTGTATGCATTTCTCCACTACAGAGAGAAAGAGGCTTCCTGCAGCACGACTCTGGCAGTGCTGGGCCGCGAAGCTGCCTGAGCCATGTGCCCGGCGTTGCCATGGCAACAGAGGACTGCAAGACTGATACACACACGTGCGCATACATACACACAGGCAAAACATATTCTCTCTCTCTCTCTCTCACTCACTCACTCACTCACACACTCACACACACTCACACACTCACACACACTCACACACTCACACACACACACACACACTCACACACTCACACACACACACACACACACATTCACGCAGCAGTCCAGCAGCAGAACGATGCAACAGGAATACAGAAGAACCTGCCTGCCTGAGCTGAAGAGAGGCATTACACAACACTGGCAGAATACAGAAGATGCCAGGAGAGAGAGGAGAGGAGAGGAGCGGAGCGGAGGGAGGAGAGGACAGCAGGGGAAAGAGAGAGAGGGAGAGAGAGAGCAGTGCAGGCACCAGGGAGGCGAAACTCACCATCACCTGCTGTAGCTGACATTCACAGGAAAGTGTTGAAGCATTTACTAGCAGACAGACACTGTACAGCCTCTGGGTGAGGTGAGGGGAGTGTGTTTCAATCACACTAACATTCAGAGATATTCAACTTCCCTCCTCAAGCATCCTGTTATGTAAACTAAGGCTTCAATTAAGTATTATTTTTCATTCAGATTATTTTCTGAATTAATCGTTCCGTCTATAAAATGTCAAAAATAGTGAAAAACAATCGTATTGCTTGTTGTCCAACTAACACTCACAAACTCTAAAAATACTAGAGATAACGGTGTATTCACACCTGTCCTGTTTGGTTCGGTTCAATCGAGTTCAAGTTCGTTTGCACCCTAAGGGCCGTTCTTTTGGGCAGGTGTATTCACAGCTATACCATTCGAATGCACACCAAAACAACCGGGCCGAGGCCTTCTTGAAGAGGTGGTGTCTGTCTGGTTACAAACGAACTCTGGTGCGGTTTGTTTGCGGTGAGAACGTGTTCCGACCTCAATTCGAACCAACTGCAGTGGCATGACACATTGTTTGGGTTAAATTCTGACCAATCAAGAGCAGCTTTCTCGTGCAAGGCATTTGATCTTGGCCACTTGTAAATGCTGCCGTGAGAACACGAACCAACTCTAGGCAATTATACCATTTTGTAACAAAATTAGTCCCTGATTCAGATCAAAGCAAGACATATTAATACCTGAGATGATGGAAATGGTACATTGCAGGCATTTTAGCTTAAAAATGAGTAAGTGACTATCAAAATGAATTGGCTACTAATCTACTAATGTATTAAATTTAGTAAAACAGGCTAAAGACCTATTTGCATGGGACTAGTATTACCCGGGGACCTGGTAATTTGTGATAATTGCAGAGCTCGTTTGTGATTTCAATCTGTGCAAATCTGCCATGTCTGTAATCTGTAAAGCAAAAATTCCACCGCAAATTACGCCAAACACAGAGATCATGTGATCATATTAATACAGTGTGACTTGGAGTCGCATTTAAGTTTTCCGTTTTCTCCGCACTTTCTTTTTTCTCAGTCAAGAATTAGGAAGGCTTCATTGGCAGTTTTAAAGTTAAGAATTTTGGATGTAGGAGGCTCTTCTCGCCACACGCATGATGACCCGTTCGCAGAAAAAAAACAAGCTCATATCCATAAGAAGGGCACAATCTCAGAAGATGATAAGATGGTTGATATGTGACAATGTCTGGCAGGATTGGCTCTGTTTGTTTAACCCACATTTTAAAGAAAAAAAGGACGTTATCACTGTACTTCACCGCTAGTAGTGTTTCTGTGTTGTGTAGAGTGGAGTTACGAATGAGCGTGTGGATCATATTTGGGGGATAATGTCAGTAATTCGTGTAAAATACAGACTTTGAGTATCCTGTGCAATTGTGCCACACGAAGCACAGACATAGTGGGTAATTTCTAAATCACATGAGAGCCCCAGGTATTGCCAGTCCTATACAAATAGGGCTTAAGCCAACTAACTCTCAGCAGCCCTGACCTCTAACATGACATTGTCATCCTCTCATTAATATAAAGTTTTATTTATAGCATTCCATAATTCTTTGTTCCCTATCTTCATCAGAAAATTGCTGGCAGAGCTATTCACAAAGCCAGCCCTGCAGCTGTTGCCCATGCTTACCTTTTACCTGGACTATGTGTGGACTTGTGCCCAGGAAGTACAAATCTCAGATAAACGCTTGTGGGCGAGAGGCGACTGATGCCTACTGGTGATAAGCCTTTACGATATGTTCTGCTGTACCTCCTCTACGCTCCTCAGGGTTCCCGGGTCTAGAGAGTAAAGGAGATTATAGCTCCCCAGCCACCCAGCCAGCCAGCCAGCCAGCCTCTTGTGTAACACGGCGCTGGATGGCAGATTGCTGAGCTGGCGATTCTCCTGCTAATTGGATGACTTTGCAACCTCTGGCACTGTACTGAAAAATATTGCTTATCAGGACCCAAAGCTGCTAACTAAACTCAAAGACCCAGCTCCACCCTAGGTTTTGAAAAATAGTATAAATGCCACAGTGTGCACAGACAGGCCAAACCCTTCCTTTTTTTAGACTAGACTAGCCAGTCCTCAAACTTGAGCAGCACAAAAGCCCAACCTGGTCAAGTTTCTCCTGACTAAAGCTCTGCCCCTATCTCAGGTTGCCACCCATTCTGTGTGTCCCAACTCCTAACCCCCCCGCTCCTCCTCCTTTCTTACCAACGCTCCCTTTCCCCTGTCCTATATCACCCACTGTGCTGCCCTGCCAGTCTCTACAGGAAGTGGGGAGTTTATCTGGGCAGCTGGCACTGATAAGATAACGCAGGAGGGGTCATGCTTGGGTGACTGAGCAGGTAGCAGTGGGGGGAAGTCATCAACGCTAATCAACGCTATGCATCTCTCCTAGAACAGATGCTAGGTCAGCCCTTACAAGCCAACGACAAACAGGCAGGGATACAGGCTGTAGGAGCCTGCTAACAGAATGCACGCCATGTTCATACACATACACCCGTATCATTTTACACGCACTGGCTGGCTGCCAACACACACAGTATCGTGCAACCTCTGAGAGGGAATTCCAAACAAATCTGGTGTTTTGTTTTGAAACTCCAAACACACACACACCACAATGACCCGTTAACACACACACACACACACACCTTGGTTGATGTCCTCAATGGCCCGACGTATACCCCGGTCGAAGGCGCGGGCGTCAGCAGGGCTCTGGAAAGTCAGTCCGAACTTCTTGTCGTTGATCCTCCAGTGGTGGAAGATGGGGTTGACCTTGTTGTATACGAGGTCTTTCTGCAGGACACACTCCAGCACCACCTGACAACACACACAGTGAAACACATTAGAGCTCAACGGCATTGTAGTTACATTTGGTCAAGCTAAAGTAAGCACGCAGAGTGGCAGCTGCATCATTTAAAAGGTTTAATGATGAAACTCAGGGGAACACACATGTAAATCCTTCATCTTACTCCTCAGCCTAAGTTATTCGAACATGCCACATTCAATCACTCCACAGCAATGTGAGTCGGGGAATATATACAGAGAGATTGGTAGTAGAGGCCTCATCTGGAACTACACATAACTCCCAAGTTTCTAAAATAGAAAACGTAAAAAAAAAAAATCATCCTAAACCCAATAATTTCACATACTTCTTTGGATAATTTGTAAAACACATTCTAAATGGTGGGGTTTTCATTACAGATGATGATAAAGTTGGAGAGCAGTGGTGGTGGCAGAGGACGGAGGGGGGCTGAGTACGTTTTGGAGCCAGGCAGCCCAAGTGTGTGGCAGAGAGAGACTGTGTTTCCAAAGCCTATTATTAATCAGGGCTACTGGGCCGCCTCCCGGCCTTCCTCTAGGCAGATTAAATGAAATGAGAGACGGCCATTACAGTCTTTGAGGTTTTTGTACCGACGTGCACGAGAGGTGGCTTAATGGGGTGTGAATGTGTGAGCGTGCGCATGGCGATCTGCGTGAGAGAATGTATGAGCGCAGGAGCTGGCGTGATGAAAAGCTCAATGACCCGAGCACTATACTGTGCATCTTCACAGCGCAAACGCCCTGTCAGAGGACAACGGTCACAAGCCAATACTCGACCGGTGAAAGCAGATGGCACTGTTCCCCGTCGATCCAGACAACAGTCAACACGCACACTTAAAGAGGTTGATACGTGGCAGCTGTACGAGAGGTTGGCGATATGTGATATGTGTGTCAGAGAGGGTGCACACAGGTCTATGTTTCATTCTGAATGTGTGAGCGAGAGTTGCTTTTTCACACAAGTGTACAGCAACATCGTTTTTCTACATGTGGAAGACGTGTCTCACAATGTCTGTCCTCGTGTTGCAAACAAGCCTCCCCAAGAAAAGCAGGAGCAAAGGTTAAGCCCGTGTGTTTACCCAGAGCCAGTGGATGAGGGGAGGGAAGAAGAGAGGGGATGGATGTGAGGAGGATGGGGTGGGGGGGCTCTGGGGCTGATTGTGGAGGCGAGACTGAATGGAGCCGGAGCAGGTAAGGTGAGCGCACAGCCGAGGCCGACAGAGGAGGAAGTATCACAGTTGCATGGAAGGGACGACACTTAACACCGCATTCCACACTATGCTCGGAGAAAAGAGAGGAGGAGGAGCCACCCCCGAAAGACCCGCAACAGAAGGCTGCCGGAGATGTTAGAGGAGGAGAGAAGAGGGACGGAGACAGAGACAGACGGAGGTGAGACGTGCGGAGAGTAATGAAGAGATAGCGTGAGAACGGAAATGGGGGGGGAGATGGAGAGAGACTGCGTTTACATGCATACAAGAAACCAAGTGGGAGAAATCAGGCTACAATCTATGAACACTGCCTCTGCCATCACAATTGCGATAATCACTTCAAAACATCCTGATAACAATGCTTAAAAAAAAAAAAGCATTTAGTATATCGTAACGGTTGAAGTAAAATAGAGTATGTTTTAAAAATAATAGTTATGCACTAATTTTGAATTGTGGGCCAATACCTATGCCGATATTTAAAATAAAAACTAAGGAATACTTCACACACCTATTTTCAAACAGGTGCGTAGAAGAGAGACGAGAAGAATAATTCTAATTTGCGCTCTAATATCTATTTTATGTTGCTTCGACAAATTATCAACAAACTAATCGTTCAAACAACTATATTTATTCAAGTTTCTTGTCACATCATGATCACTTTAAATTTACCTTTGTCCAATACTCATTTTTACTGAACAGAGCTTGAATGAATCATAATGTAACTCAAGGCAACCTCTGTTAACTGTTAGTTCCAGCCACTGGATGCTAACAGCTAACAGTTAATAGCTAACATTAACTAGCTCCCCTCCTATCAATTTCAACATGGATTTGTTTTTCACAATGCAGCATTATCCGGGAAAAAATAGGGTGTGTCCCGCGATGCCTCCTTTCATCCCGAACATGTCCCGGGGAAGATCTTTGTTTGTCCCAACCATGTTTATATTGTCCCCAGGACGATGCAAGCCTTGAGCCGCACTTTTTAGCATGCGCAACATTATTGTGACAGCAGGAAAACACCAGCCACTGCCATCGGTGAATGTCATCTTAGGCAGTGATAGGCCGATGGCAGTCAAGAAGGTGGATATCGGTCAAAGCTGAAATATCGATGCACTGAAGGCATACTAAAAGGCACTGTTTGAAATTGATCACCCAAGACTTACAGCTAATAGAGCATCTTTTGCTAGCAAAGACAAACAAACCATCAGATGACAAAGTTAACAGCAGAAACACAACTGTATCAAGTACGCCCTCTGCCCCAGGACAAAGCCTTTCAGAGAAGCCTGGACTACCCAACATTCACAAATGTATCAATCAGATGGAGTCACAGATTACGATCGTCAAGAAGCCAGAGATCTGTCACAATCCCAGAGTCAGTATGCTAAGCAATCATCGACCAATTAGATCTGTAGTTTTTAAGAGAGTCAAAGAATCAGAGTGAAGGAGGGAGAGAGAGGGAGAGGGAGGAGGGAGCAGAGTGATTGGTAGCTATATGGAGAGCCAGCTGAGTCATCACCAGTACACTCTGTGCCGCATCACTGCGCTTATAGACAGATCCCCTCCACCTCTTCCGTCTCCCGTCTATCTGGCTCCACCTCTGTTTCCTGCTCTTTGACTACACACATCTCTCTCTCTCCCCTGATTCCTCTCATATCTTATGCACCCCAATCACCTCGTTCCTACCAGCCAGAATCGTGCCTTTGTGATTTCAAAATAACTGCATCTCTGATCCATTTATTCCTCCATCTAGCTCAAGCTTCTGCCGAGGGTGGGAGATGTCATTGTGCTTTTTCATTCTGTCCTTTCCTGGCTGAATTAAAACACTGGATTATATTGCTTTAGATGACAAAAAGCATCTAAAACACGGATAAGCATTTTCATTTTCTGTTTTTTTTTAGACATAGCATATCAAACCAAACAGCCTTTCAAACATTCAAAGGCTCTCTTTTTTTACTCTGTTCAACATCACTCTTACAACATAATTATGGTCTTTCATTTACCTCTGAAGTCAAAACACCGATGTTACTGTTTTGGACAATACTGTGGTAACAAGAACTGATATTGCCCTGCGTTTTTTTTCCGACAATGCCAAACATATTCTTATGTGGTTTCCTCTGTCGCTGTTGTTTTCATGGACTCATTACTCTGCCGCTCCTCTTCTGATGCCCTCAGACTGTCGGTAGCACTGTGGTTGACGCCAACACCACGGCACTGGGTGGCATCCCGACAGATCTACATATGGCTGGGTGTTTGTTGTGGTGGCTGGGGGTAGACTCTAGCGGTGATAGGGGTGTTTTTACCACATCCCAGAACAGTTGCCGGGGTCTTTGAGCCATGTCTATAGCCCGTCTGAACAACAGCATTCCCGTCACACCCTTTCCTGTGCCACACACACGCTTGGATAGCAACGCACTAAACACAAACACAGCGTAAACACAAGACACACATAAAATTGTCTTCAGTCAGAGGAGATAAAAAAGGTGATTTAGACGCCCTGCTGTAACAAGCCTCTGATGTCAGATCGTCAGGAACCGCCAGACTCTGAGCATCATGGTGGCCTCATCGTTCTCCTGACATCTGACAGACAGTCCTCTCTCTCTCTCTCTCTCTCACACACACACACACACACACACACACACACACACACACACACACACACACAGATTTACACTCTCATTACCACAGACCAGGATTATCCCAGAGCATCTACTGGATCTGTTTTAGATCTACAACACAGAATGAGTCTGTGACAAGAAGATCATGAGCTTTACAGCAAAAGCCATGAGGATTAGAACTACGACACAACTTGATCTTTTGGAGCCTCATTGTTACTTGGTGAGGAAACAGAATGACCATGCACTTTGCAGGTTACATGTTTATATGTTTAAATGGTACCAATAATAAATAGTTAAATATATTTGTAACTGGACACACTACTAAACATGTCAGTAATTAGACAATAGTACTGTGTGAGCTCCGCATGTCACGTACAGCCCTTTAGGCCTTGTCCACACATATAGGGGTATATGCGTTAAGGCCTTTCAGCTATGCTAACTGCGTTTTAGGTCACCGAAAACAAATGTTTTGTAAATATTTTGTTCAAGACTTTCAGTCATTTTCAGTGTTTAAATTGAGTTTTTGGCTTGCAACATTAGCATGCTTGTCATTATATCCTTTGTGAAACGTCACAATGGTGGACGTGGCCAAAATAGTGCTGGTTCTAATGTTGCTAACAAGACTTCTTATGTGTACTATTGGTACTCCTCCACTTCCACTTTTGAGGAACAGAGGTATCAGAATGTGCAGGTAGCCTTCCAGTAATAGCTTTTTAGGCTTCTGATTGGCCAACATCGTCTTATATTGGCCAACATCGTCTTATTTTTCGCACTGCTTTTGGGTTGCTGTTATAACTACGAATGTTCCTAGCTACTAATTTCCCTGTCGACTGAACGAAAATTTTAATTGAGACCAGTCGACCAGTCTAAAAAAAAGGAAAACGCTCACAATTTCCCACCGTGTTGTTTTAAAACTCTACAGGCTCTGTAGCACCCACTAGTGGTGGTTGGCTGCATGTCAGTTAAGCAGCATTGTACATGAATAAACACTAATTGGTTTAACCAACTAATATTTCTGGTGCTGTGAAAAGTGAGGGGGCAGACGTTTGCCCATCACTGATAGACATGCACTATCACATTGTGTCGCTACAGACCAGCAGCAAAAGACTTCACACTAGAGCTGAAATAAGTAGTCATGTTATCAATTTGCTGTTTGACAGAAAATTTATCTGCAGCTATTTTGACAACAAATGATTCATTTTTCAAGCAAAATCCCAAATATTTGCCAGTTCCAGCTTCTTAAATGTGAAGATTTGTTGCTTCGCTTTGTCTTATGATAATTAAGTAAATAGCACTGGGTTTCAACTGCTGGTTAGACAAACGTGTGACATACATTTTGAATTTTTTATTTAGTGTGTGAGGCCACATGGCGAATCTGAAAACCCTTTTCCCCCACAGTATAACTATATTATCTATAGAGTGTTTTACACATGTAGACATCTGGGTTTTCTTAACTGTTAGAATAACCAGGAACATATTTTCCTGGCCTAATTCACTGAATAATACAGTCTTTACATCACACATCAAGAGAAAGGAAATGCTCGTAAAAAGGTAGGCAAATACTTGTGTACTCATGGAAAACCGGAGTGAGTGTGAATTTCCAGCCCTTTTCCATCATTTAGGTTCCTTCCGAGCTCTTTGTGCATTTCCCACATCCCTCATCCCACATTCTCTTCTCCTGAGTAATCTGCCCTTCTCCCTGATGATATCATCATGCATCACAGCATCACGCAGTTCGCTCCTATTTTCAGATACCTGCGCCATGGAGGAAAGCCAAACAACCACTTCCTGTGTGTGAGTGTGTGCGTGAGTGAGACAGCGAGAGGGGAGTCTGGGAAAGGGGGGCTCGGGGTGATCTCATCCAAGAGAATGCAACATCTCTGGTTTGTGCACCTGAATGTGCATGGGAGACAGGAAGTGACTAACTGACCGAGAATGTAAACACGTCAATTAGCTAGCTGCATGTATGGTATTAATATGACTTTATGCAGCACAGCGTGACGTAATACATTTTAGAATTTTAAGCTTAAGGGTTCCCTTACCAATTTGTCTTTAAGCCGCTCGCCCTTGATGTGAAATTCCACAGCGGTGGGGCTGGGACTGGGGCTGGGGCTGGGACTAGGACTGGAGCTACAGGGGCTGAGGTTGATGCTGCTTCCTCCGCTGCCTCCGCTGTGGGTGCTGCCGCTGTCCTCCGCCCGGCTGACCTTATAGACGGTGACACAGCTAAGGCCTCCGCCCCCCAGGGGAAGCCACCCACCGCTGGAGTCATCCCGAGTCATGACCACTGCTCTCACACGCGCATAACTGTCACTGTGGAGGAGGAAAGGAAGGAGAGGAAGGGAGGAAGACGAGGAGGGGGGAAGGAATAAGAGAGGAGAGGGCAAGAGCAGAGGGAAAAAACGTGCTTTTAGATTACATCAGCAGCATTTTTTTAAAAAATAGGGGTCTTTTTCTTGAGGGTCTCTTCTGGTGACATTTTTATATCACTTAGATTACAAAAGCATCATCATCAAAAGTCAACAGCATACATGAAATATTAGCCAACATAATTCAGTACAACCGCAGCACAAATGAGTCGTAGTACAGTACACGTAGCCTCCACAAAATGGTTCGCCAATGTGCAGTGAGGGACACAAATACTACACAGTTTGTCCAACAATATGAGAGTTTAAAGAGCTCACCACATGCTACATCACACTGAGATAAAATAAAACAAAATGAAACTGAGAGGAAATCTGAGTGGCGTCAGAAGCTATTACTAGCAACAAGCTAGCCTACAACCTGCGACGCAACTATAACTAGAACGTGAAAGAGCAAAGTCAAGGATTCAGCTTTGGATTAAATGCATATTTTGGTTTTAATGCAGGATTTAACAGACTACTGGCAAAAACTTCTAAAGTCTGAAGCCGACACTGTGTGTTTAACCCCGGCCTGAGGGTGACTGACCATGTGGCCAAGTTCAGGCTCCGGCTGCTGCTGATTTCCAACCTTTCCCCCGAAGCAGGTGGGTTCAAACCAGACACATTACAGGGGTTGCAGCTCACATCAAACTCTTTCCTTTCTTATTTCTGATCACACTGCTACGTCACCTACAAGGGCTTTGAATCGTGGCGTTTTTTAGCTTCAAGTTTGAGAGGTTTATACACAGCTAACACGAGGTAGTGTATACAAAAATGCATAAAGCTTGCGTTTTTTTAGACATAAAGCAACAGAAATGTATGCGTGATCATTCAATTATCAAACAGCCACAAACTAGAAAAAGGCTGAACTGCCATATTGTATGATAATCCAAATGTAGAAGTACGTTTTTAGTAAAGAAAGGACATCTACCGAAATATCAGAGCTGAATGTATCTCAATAATGGTCCCAGTGAATCAGTTGACTGCCATACTTTGATACTGACTAGTACTATACATCATAATTCTTCATCTCTTTGTCAGTCATTCCAGCTTTTCTCTCCCTCCCCACCTCCTTTGCCTCTCTGTCCCTCCACTTGGAGTCAGATGTTACCCTGATTAGATAACACCGACTGCATTGGGCCACTGGAAATGACAAAGGTCAGGGTGTGCTGAGGGCAGCATTTTGCAGAACGTCCTGGTAACATATTAAAGACTGGGGGAAGATCTGCGAGCTGACAGAAACGGGTGAAGAGAGTAAAGAATGTGACTGCCGCATGTCTTCCTGTGACACATTGCTCTCTGGCGGATGTCCAGGTTAACGAATGTAGATGACGTCACAGTGTCTGGAGCGTTTTCTTGAGAATTTCTATGATAGTGGCCAAATATGAAACAGTCATTAAGGGAGAGAAATGTCTTTAACTTACATCACAGCAGTTCCTGTTCTGAAAGAAGAACGGCTGTGTCTCTCTCCTCTCTGAATCTTGGCCTACTCCATGAGGGTAACCTTTGCCCTCCTGCCTTCCACACCCTTGGCAAACCTCAGTGCCCAGGTTATTGGTTAGTAATTAATCCAAGAGCCAGTAAGCATTAAATCTGAGGCAATTTTTTTCTTCATGTGAACGCTTTGATATCCTGACACCTGGTAATAGTTGACCAAAGTTCCCTCGGAGGGTGGATGAGCAGGAGGATAACTCTAACTAACCCGATAAACAGGAAAACCACAGATTTTATTCTGCCCAACTCTGGCCTGTTACGACACACAGACACCAACACAATAGTCTTTTCTAATCTAAAGACAATTTTATCAGTATATCAAAAGACATATCATTTCAAACAATATTTTGAACATTACTGCAACATATCCCACCATTCCCTTTCCCCTGCAACTAACTTTAATCAATTTAACTGCGTCTTTAAAGCGTCTATAATCAATCAAATAACAATGTATGACATGGCAATATGAAACAGGTCACTCATAGTGATGACCTACAGAGAATTATCACCCGAATCTATTGCTACCCTCGACTTTATTAAGCTTTATAGTGAGTTTCAGGTCATTGTTTTGCCATTTTGGTTCCCTCTCACTGCTCTCATAGTGTCCTTTTTGGCAAAAAAGCACTGATAAACCCACTGTACACTACCAGCTCACCACCAAACAGGAAACAGACACAGTTAGCAGCTAGTCGCTGCAAACCGTGGCGCATTTAGCAACTGAAGAGCCAGATATTTCCTTCAGGAACTGGTGGAGACCAAAAATAGAGCTAAAAGAGAGTGAATACTGGGCTTATATTCATCAGGTGTCAAGTTAATGCTAATATTGCTCCATCCATAGCTGCTGGATGTGTACATTAGCAAATGTTTGCTGACAAATTCACCAGATCAAATAAATGTTATGTTAAGAACTTGTTCCAGGCCAAAATTCATATTCAATCGCTACTACTGAGGAATGACAATCTATCAAATATGACGTATGCAACCGATAAAATTCCATTTCCCTAGTGCGATATCTCTAAAACTTCATGACAGAAAGAAGCAAAAAATGGAAAAATGTTGTGCAGGAAAATGAAATTCAGAGACCACGATAAGCGACACCGGTTAGGGGATTAGAGACCAAAACTGAGCTGGCTTGCTGGTAGATCTGTATGGTTACACTTAAACTGCGGACACATTACTTTCCTTTAAAACAGTACAAAGAGGTGAAGACTTATCTGCAATCAATGATTGTTTCAAAATTTGATTAACAGGTTTCTACAATGCTGCTGACTTACATCTACAACTACTAGGCCTACTGCCCTAAATCCAATCAAGAAGATTTGACATGCATCTTTTGTTAGAGAAAGATCTTGATCATTTTTTCTTGTTTTGACCCTCCCATATGTCCTCACAAATCACAAAATCCAAACAATCTTTTGGTCAGACTGAATAGCTACTGAATATTTCAATTCTTTTAAACTTGTAGAGTGTCTTCAAAGCCTTGCCTATCAGTCTACATTCATAGCAAGAGTTGTCAGTCATGGTGTTAACAGAAGTGGACAGCACTGGAAATCTTTTACTGGTTATTATAATCTTATTAATTCCAAGGACATTTTCAAATTTGATATTGTGATTTTCCTACCACTTAATGAGTGAACTGATCCAAAAATAAGCAACTGTTCTGCCAATCAAATGAACAGGAGCAAATAATGACGGATAGTAGGGCTGGAACAGATACGAGAAATACAGAAATGATCAAATTGCCAACATGACTAAACAATTGTCAGCCTTTCTCACGTGCTGCCCTCGAGCTTTAACAGTAACTGCTTGTGGGAGACTGACAGAAAAACATGACCACGACTTACTTCCCCCTTTAAACATCTCAGCAACACCCTTTCTGGTTACACCTCATAACAGTGCCACAGAAGTAGTGCTTAACTTTACGTGAGAACCCCCGCCACAGCCGGAAAAAAATGCATTTTTGAGCAGTATAGCGGGCAGTAAAAGAGGGAAATACTGCTGCTGTTACACCCCTCTATGGCCCCCAATAAAGGATGCGGGTGATGGGTGCAGGAGGGGCTGTCAGTCAGGAAGGGGTCCCTGGGGTGAACAGAAGGCAGGCGGTGGTGTCGCTCAGCCATGACCAGGGCACAATGACCAGGGCCTGACCCTTCAGACCTACCATCACACACATGCCAGCAACCATGACACTCACAGGGAGGGGGGCTGGGCCCGGAGAGGAAGTTAAGTGGACTGTGTACACTTTTGCATTTAGCTTAAAACACCTACGTCAATGGTGTCTTAAGGATTACAGAAGACTAGATATACCTAAAACTAATAGTTACTGTAGTTTAATAATAATATAGTAGACTTCTGAAACATGCAAACTAACAACTCAACCAACATCAAACAAGATGCATTTGACAAAATCTTAACACCAAAGAAAACAACGGTCCCACCCGTTCCTCTTTTTCTCCCTTGCATAAAAAAACTCTTCCTTTCTTATGGTAAAAACAGTAAGTGGTTCAAAAAGATATTTGAGTGCAACCTGCTGCAACACACACACACACAGACACACAGTTCAGAGTGGGATGGCGGAGACAAAGGCTGGCCTCCACGCCCCTTGCTGGGAGCACACAGTCGACTGGACACACAATTGAGAGCGGAAGCAGATCAGCTGGCCTGGGCCTGCGAGCAGGGGAGAGAGGAGGGAGGGGAGCGATGGAGAGAAAGGAGCCCCCCATTCCAAATTATTCCAAGTTATTCTGCTGGATGACTGACTTCATTTCCGACCAAAAGCAGGAGAGAAAAACAGAGGGAGGGGTGAGAGTGTAACGGAGGACTGTGGGGAGAGAAAGAGGAGGAGGAGGAGGAGGAGGTGGATGGGAACAGGGTGGAGACCAAGGTGACAGTCAACAGCTCCCACCCGCATTTAAATATGGCTTTCCACTCACAAAAAGGATGTGCATCTGCTTTCAGGGCATCTACATGATATGCAGTAAGAGAATCAACTGTATCTGAACCTCATTTAAAGTGAGAGCAAAGAGCAAACCATGACTTAAATTAGAATTTCCACTTAAAATGAATTATAAGAAGAGAAGAGAAAAGAAGGCGTGATAGGGGAGCACGTGCACTCCAGGCAGGCCTGGGCCTCGAGGCCGGCTGCTCCAGTGTGCGGCGGAGAAGGGGGATCCTGGGACAACCATTTCCTAAGTTGACAAAGTGGCCGTTTGTCTGCTGCTCCGGCCCATGGCTCACTGGGCTCCAGCATGCCATCATGCTTTGCTCCTGCCTCAGCCTTGGGCTTCCCACCCGAGAGGGGAGTGGTGGAGGGGAGGGCAGGGGTATGGGAGGAGAGGAGGAGGGGTGGGGGGTATTGAAAGAAAGACAGGAGGGGGAGAAGAAGGGAAGGAGGAGAAGGAAGAGGAGTGCAGGAGGAGAGGAGAGAGAGAAAGGATGTGGCCTGAGCCCTGGGTGCTCGCCAAGTCACCCTCCCTTTCCTCCGCTCCGTCTCCCCCTTCTACCCAACCCCTCCCCGACTGCCTCTCTCTACACAATGGCCGCTTCTCTGCTGAAATTTCACGTTATTGGATCCCGGGCCTGGAGTTTTGTCCTCCCACAATGTCCAGGCAGCGGAGCATGCTGCAGGGGAGACACACTCTGCAAGCTAAAAGCTGGAAAACCATTCCTCCTTTCATTAGCATCAGAAAAGGGGAGAAAAGCCCCACCACCACCACCACCACCTCTTCTTTTTTTTTTTCCATCGCCCCCTTTTCCTCCCCATCTCTCCCCTGTATCAAAACCGGAGGAAGGCTGTCAAGCTCGGTCAAGCTCCACTAGACCACTTTGGTTTGCAGGACTTTTGAGGGGGGGCGGAATCATTAAAATATCATTGGGAATATAAACACAAGCTACTTATCCCAATCCGATTCTATAGATTATCCTCCAAAAGGAAAGCAATCACTAGGAAAGTAGAGCAAGGGGGGAAGTGGAAGATGGCGTGAAAAGCTACTCTGGTTGTGACTCATTATCTTTTCTTACTCAAATCTTCGATCTATCTTCGAGAAAATATGCTACTTTTTTCTTTAACAGCTTTAGCTTTATCTAAAATGCAATAAACCTTGATGTATCAACTTGCCAAAAGATCTACACGAGGCTTGTAGACGTAATGTTGCAGAAAAATATTCTTTTAAACAAATGTAATCCACCACAAACAAAAATCCAGAGTAACAAACGGCAACTTGGAGCACGAGTTATAAGAGGATAAAGTGGTGCAGTTTCCTTCACTGCGATCACGCCTCATTGAAGAAATAAATAACATGCAATCTGGGACTCGACCGTCGATTCCAGCAGTGCATCTAATCTGAACGGTGCAAACTAGCTGGCCAATTAGCCACGGTTCAAATCCCCTAAATAACCAGTGGCAAACTCAAGGGCATGAACATACTCAAAACAAACACCAACATGACCCAACATGGATGCAGTGCAAATTATGACATAAGGGCCGGACCGAGACACTTTTTGAAGGGGCCTGTCTGTTAGCCATTAATAAAAAAAAAACAAACAAAAAAAAAAAAACAGAGCTAATAATGGAACAATGCCGACAGAAACACCCAACAGGCAGCCAGCATCACAAGCCTGCTACATTAGCTGCAGTGAAAACTAATACATTGGCTATAGAAAGAGAAGTGAAAGAGAAATTTGCCCTATCTCCTCTCAACACCTCAGGCTGCTGGTGAGTCATCTCCCTCACAAGAACATTCAGCTTAGCTACCAACTGACTCAGGAAAAAAAAAAAAAAAAACAGAACAAGCCTACTCTGCTGCTGCTGCACCACACAGCGAAGCTACACTTCAAATTTACCACCATCCTTTCACAGAAATAAGATGACGGCAAATGAACTGATCACAGCCGCTTCTGGTAGCATCCGTCACAGACAGCAGTTAGTGGGTCAAATTAGCCTGAAGCCCAAACCGAAGATAGACCGAAAACAGCAAATGAATGTCAAAACTGCTCACTCGCACAGTGTTCCTAACACCGATTTCCTAACCAACCCCTCTATTACTGGATTGGGCCTGCAACCCCAACAACAATGTTCTAGGTGCCGCTGCGCCGTGGCACTATAAATCACAAGGATCCCACATGTGTATCAAATGCCAAAAAACTATTCTCAAACATCAATCACAGCCACATATTGAGATGATCTTAATTTGAACCGCAAGCATTTGGAAAATTAAAACCTTGCGCTTGCCATTACCAGAAAGAAAAAAAAAAAAAAAAACAGGAACCACAAATTTCGACTGCCGCGTCTCTGGTCCTCTTTGATGTGAGAGTAGTCCCCAGGGACCCGAGCGTCTGCTCGTCATAGCTGCTCTGAAACCGATGGGGGAAGCTGAGGGAACAAGGCAGCCGTCTAGCTGTGGGAGAAACCGTCGATACATCTCAGGCACAGCTCCGGAAGGATAAACCACCAAACCATGATGATGGCCCGTGGATGTAAAGAGAAACTGCTATGACACGTTGTAAACCATCACAGCATGGCCATGTTGTTGGGAGTTACATTATTATCATATCAGAAACCAACCTATTTGTCCATTGTGAAAATCAATCACGTCAAGGCCTGGGAATATATTAATGTTATATCGTTATCGTGATATGAGACTATAGATATCGTCTTGGATTTTGGATATCATAAATGTTGGCTGCATTACAGTGAAGTGATGTAATGTATTTGCCTTCTTATATCCACATTACTAAAATCTCATTATGCACCGACAGTCAACCCTACAATATCACTGCAATATTGACACTGAGGTATTCAATCAAAAATATCATGCCATTTGACATTCTGCATATCGCCCAACCCTACTTAGATTCACATTCAATCAGATTTCCATACACCGTCGGCCTCTGAGATTTGGAGGAATCAAGAAACACTTTCACCAAGCAATAAAAGTCTGTTCCAATTCTAAATATAGCCACGAGACAGGACAAAATCTGATCAAAAGTTACTGAGCAGATAAAAATATATGTTCTAACAGGCCTCCAATTTTAACCCTACTTGAAAACTTGACTCGATAATTGATTCATTTGATAACATAAAGCCCTCACTGCTTAAATTCACTCATCTAGGATCCAAGCCTATCTCTCCCAGAAACACATGCACATGCCAAATGTTCCCACAGAAATAAACACACAAGTGTGTGTGTGTGCACAGGCAGGCGCACACACAGAAACCCCTTCCTGTTTTCAAAGTGTTTGGAAACTCAATCAAAGACACAAGGTTTAGGATTTACATCTGTGCCCTTTTATGTCTGTGGCCTCGCAGGAAAGAACCATCTCAGCCCAGCTGCAGCAAAGAGCTTCACAACAAGGCCCAGCCTTCATGCTCCCGCATGCAGCACAACTGAAAACAATATCCACAATTCAGACACTTAGTGCTAAAAGCACTTCTTAGAGGCATTGAGATATGGTCCGTGAACATCAGAGGCCCCTCCTTGACAAAGAAATAAAGACGAGCCCTGCTATCAGGATGTTGTGATGGGAGTTTTTCAGCGTGGGCCAACGTACACAGCACACGTCCACACCGGGTCTTTGTCTTGAGAATAAGGAATTTTGTTTGAAATATGCTCTAAATACCCCGCTGACATTTACGCCAGTTTATGCTCGCTCCTAAAATACTTGAAGAGGAAATGAAAATTATAAGAGGGAAGTGGCTCGGGTTTAAAATACACAGAATCCAGGCCTAAATCTGGCCATGGGAATGGAACAGTCCACCACTATACAAGGCCTGTTCAGTGTGTTGGCTTGTCTCAGTTACAGACAGCCCAAGCCCTCTGGTTATACAGAGGATCATTGTCATTAATCACACAAACAATACGACAGCTTCTAATAGAACACGCAGACATAAATATGCTGTATGCAAAATAACTTTAAGGGTTGTGCAACTTTTCATCTTAAGTAAAGTGAAACCGAGAGAATGTAAAGACACTTTCATTTTTCATTTCTACAATACGTGCGTGTCTTAAACGTACACCTAAATCTATTAAAATGTGAGAACATGCCAAGCAACCAGTAAAGTAAAATGCTGTTACAAGCGCCCTTCTGTATATTAGTCAAATAAGACATTTCATTGGTCTCTGTAAACCACCGCAGTCACAAGCAACACTTCCCCAAAAGAATACAGAAGCAAAACCAAAGATGTGTTCAGCTCAGCAGACTTTGTCAAAGGTGAGATGTGTCTATAGTTAAGACTAGGCCGCCTAGTAAAGCTAAGTGCTCGCTGAGGTCATATCCCAACAACTGGCAATAACCCCAAATAATACCATCTATAAAAAAAAAAAAAGGTCCAGGAAATTATTTAGCCTAACATAAGGGCCACAGGATATAGGCAATTACCCAGGCCATAAAGCACTAGCCCTAACAGCTGAAGTAGCTGTCTCCCTTTGTCGTTTCAGGACATGATGGGGGTTGTTTAGGAGGAATGTGTTTGGAAAGCTCGGCAACAGGAATGGGAGTGCAAAACCGCCCTCAGGTGATAAGATCACGACACCCACATTGGCAGATAAAACGCTGAGCTGTCAAATCAATCACACAGATAGGAAGAGGACACAGAGAGAGAGGAATCACCTGACTGGCAACAGACAATACCACAGGACTGCAGGAATCTAAAACAATGAGGCCATACCCTATACACGCTCCATGGAATATAGAGGCGGCCGACCTTCGCTGATAAGAACGGATGAGGGATTCATTTGATTTCAGCAGAAGCAGTCTACAGGCCCCTGCGAACTAAAATTATCACACCTTTTATTTCTTATTTTCTTATGAGACAAGCTGATGAGGACAGATGAGCCTCTTGTTGTCGAACTACCTCGAAAATTTGAGCTTAGCACAGATAAAAGGTACCAGTACAGTGCACCTCAACAGACTGCTGCCTTGGTTGAGATAAATATTTTAGATAAGCGTGACATTCAGCAGAGAGGCTGCTCGCACATACTTTCATAAATCCCCCCACTTCTCCCAGCATGACCGTAGTCCTTGTCTGCAACAGTCACATTAGCCTTACATCACACCAACACACACACACACACCCCGGAGCAGACGCGAACCAAAAATCTGACGAGGCTTTGTGTGCCTTCTTGTCATTTCAGCCTTGTGAACATAGCTGCGCCAAGGCCGAGGAACATGTTCTCAGGGAAGGGTGTGCTGTGTGTGTGTACACCAGCTCGACTTACCACCCATCATTCAGACAAAACCACTTCAGGACTATCTCTTCACACGTTCTGTGGAGATATTCAAACGAAATGTCCACAATGTGAGCTACATGGGGAAGCGTAAAGTCAAAAATATAACCAGGATTTACAGAAACGATTTCCATCTATTAAAGTAAAGGCAGGTTTGTTTTAGGATTTAGCAAGTGACTCATCAAAGATCTAAATTTATCTCATCAATGGAGGAGAGCACAATGTCACAATGTAAAAAGGAGCGTGCATCTCTGTTGAAAACATTTTGATTCTTATCCCTAATGCTCAAATTATCTCTTTTTTTGTGTGTGTGTCATTACGGAGACGCTCCTCAGCAAAACATACATGGCTCAGGCAACGCTCTGTATTCTGTTCACTCCAATACTATGAATCATACAAGAAAGGTGGTGGAATCATAGCAAAAATGTTTGGATCACTTCGCCATCTTAGCTGCTGCCATCATGCAGTGTGGAGCAAACCCAGCATATACTGTAGCCTGTACACCACCAATGGCGATGATCTGTATGTAGCCTGTGGCAGCTAGCTCCCAAAGTGGGGCCTGGGGGGCCTGGAGGTGTCCCTGAGGTTACTGCGGGGAGTCCCGGTGAATTCAGGAACGGTTTAATCCCACTGTAACTTATCTCACTAGAGGTTAACATGGTGAGAAAATGTATTCACCCCTCCCACTTGCATCAAACATGCTAGGTTATTACATAATGTCAGCTGAAACTTGACTAATTGCAATAATCAGATCAGATAATTCCCCTAAAATAATATGTTGTTAACAGAGAGTGAGTAGTTTCATTATTATCTATTTGATGTGAGGGAAAAGAACTCCATGACATATGTTACATAAAACACACAAGTGTAGTTCAAGGACAAAGCCTCCACGCATTAAATCAATCAACCTCATTTAGGTCAGATAGATAGACTAGGGGAAAAACATGGGTGTGTATCCAACATTACACCGTGACACTGTAAATGGCTGCACAGGGGCCATATGACTTCCTGTGTGACAAATACATTATGAAAGAAAATCCTCCCAGATAGTGCAGAAACGTCCTTTAAACGCAACACGCATGTAAAACAGACGGTTAACAGACAAGCTGGTGCGTTCATGTGCCGTGCATTGTGCAGCAAACGCAGGAAATGTGATCGTTGTGTGATCGTCGGTGCAATGCGAAACAGTGTACAGTGCTGTGAATGGGCAGGCAGGTACTTTATGAATGGAGGGGATCATGTGACCGCAGCACCTCCCGGAGCAGATATTTCTCACTGACTGTCAACAAGCGCACACAAGGGATCAGCCCATTAAAACAATACCGAAATGCGACTTGAAATGGGGCGCGACGTGTGCGAGAACACCTCGCGCACGGATCGCGATTGATCCCCCGTGCCGTCGCGGGGATCTGGGTGTGAATGTGACGCCTTTTTTTTTTTAAAGCGGGTTTTTTTTTATGAATGGAGATTGTGATATGTAAATGAGTGTGATTGAGAAAAAAAAATGGCATCTTCAGCTTTTCGACGTTGACATTGCCGCAATCGAGTCGGAGGGTTTTCATGAAAGAAAGGGTGCTAAACATGATGTGTGCGATTTTAATCGATGATTATGTTCGGAAATCATGGCGGACAGCAGCTACATACACACAGACTGTCACAATAACGCTTTCAGATCGTGAAACACTGCATAGACGTGTGTATAAAATCATATTCTGACGGCTATATAGCTGTGTGCATGTATATTACAATGATCCCTCATATAGCTGCCAATCTATAACGCCATAATAAACATCCTGGGCATCTAATCCCCCTGTTAAATAAATTATGGACAGCCATTATTACACCTATATATATCTACAGTGGCTTTATAAGAATCAATGCAGCATTCACATTGAATTAACACACAAATTATTACAAATAAGATGCTTTTGTGTACAACAGGCCCGTGCCACTGCTTATTAGACACTTGTCTTTTTAAATCCACACTGAAATCCGTACAATAGATTTCTATAAGCGTGCAAAACTACAAAAATAAAGGATTGTAGCTTCTTATTGTTTATATCAGTAAAGTAGGGTGATGAAATACCACCGTCGCCCGGCTAGAAATGTCACTGGGAGCTGGCAGTGCATTGCACATCCGAGTAAAGCGTGTTAATATCTACAGATATGCACCGATATGTATGTAAATGTGCGGGGGTGAAATATGGATATATACTCACTCGTTGTTTGGATTGGTTGAATCTTCACTCATTTTTTTCCTCACGGGGATCCAAATCCTAGCAATAGCATCGACGACGCAGTGACGGCGGGATAAAATACCACAAATATCACCATTTTCCTTCACATGTAGAAATGACCCCTATTTCGGATAGTAAGTAAACGATGTACAAACGGCTGGCATGCCCTAAACTAAGCGTCCCCTGTGAAAGCCCCCCAAAAGTGGGGCTTGCTAGCTTAACGTTAGCCTCGCTGCCTTGGAACCTAACGTTAAATCGCGAGGAGGAATGATAATCGTTGATTCATTTTATCCTCCCTGGAAGTAAAATCCGACCATAACAAATGGGCCAGCGGCATCATCCTTGCTCGACGAACAACAAATCCCACCGCTTTGACCACAAAAAATAAACGTGGATAGATCCTCAAAAAATGCAGAGATTGCTGAAGGCTGTAGCGTTTGGCAGGTTATTTATGGCTGGCTGTCGAGCATCCATTCGCCAACTTCAGGTCCAGGACAACACTTGAAAAAGCGCTGTGGAGCGTTGCTCCGTCAACGTGTCCGCGTAATGTGCAGTAAAGGCATCCAAAGCGGCCAGCAAAAAGACTACAACCGCGTCCACTATCAACACCGACACGCAAAGTAGAAGCCTCTACGCTTGGATTTCCTTGAGAAGTTGGTGGACATCTGCTTTAATCGAACTCCATTTTCAACTCGGGGGGAATGAAACATCGGAAAACTGGGCGGATGTGTCGACCCTCGCTCGAGAAAATTAGATCCTTCCGCGACGTAGTAAAAACATAACACTCTTGCGGTAAAATACGACCAGCCACGACACAATTTACCACATCGACCTAAAGATAAACACGCATATTGCTAAAATGCGCCGCCTTTCAACTCTATGTGTTGAATTAGGAGGGTTTCTGCCTAAAGTTGACCTAAAGTAGTCCCCGCACTTCCAAAAAGAAGTTTCCCTTCAATCACGCATTGATACAAGAGGGAAGCGTCTCTGTGATAGCACGCAAGGTAGAAAATAATCTGGAGGAAGGACTTGGGCTGACACACACACTCGGCCATTAACAATTTCTCTTGTTTTCTTTCATTAAAGCAGCTTCACCATGTTAGGACCAGCCCCCCTGAACCATTTATAAAAAAAAATCTTGGTGTGAAATTGTGGGGAAATGCTGCAAGTGGCTGCAGCAGCACGTGGAATTACACTAGACCCCCTTCACTTGAAAGCCTGTGGGGTATTTATATCTCATAGCTTTTATTATTATTATTATTAATATTGAGATATGATGCATAGATTCAGAGCTAAAGTGAAAGAAATGCACTTCACAAAATGAGGATATTCTATGACACACAAGGGCTAGTTTGAAATTACAGTGAGGTATAGTTTTAGTAATGCAATAGCCTATATTAGTAAATAAAAAATGAGCCCTCCATCACTTCTAAACCACAACAGACAGCTTGGAAACAGTATAGTTAAAGCTGCCCCACCTTGCACCCCAAACTCTCCCCACACAGCTGGAGCACCCTCCCAAATTAAAAACAACACACAAGAAAAAAAAAAAAAATCCATGCATGCACCTTTATGAATCTTATTTGCAAATGTGTTAAAAGCCTCGCAGAGCGAATCGGTGGCCTGGTTGCGTAAGACTTAAATGCTATTGGATTTCTGTGCTGTGTGGAATGGCAAGAGATCAGGCTAAATGATTCTGCCTGGTTGTCATAGTGACAGCATGTTGTGTGAGAAGTTTCTTTGTATTTCTCTGGCTTTCATACAGCTTGTGCCACAGCCTTATGTTGCAGCCATATAAAACCACCCTCTGTGTCACTGTATATAGATAGCCCACGCATGCAGGACCCCCCCCACCCCCCCTGACATGTGCAGCCCTGACACATATTGTGCACTTCCTTTGGTATTTGATTAGGTTTCCTGTGTAAGGTGGTGTGTGCTGATATCCTGGTGACTGTCTGAGAGCAAAGGTGAATGCCCTCTTGGGATTGTTCTCTCACTAAAGCTGCAAACATCTGTGTGATATGCATGTTGCATCTTTTTACAAAAAAAAAAAAAAAAAAAAAATTGCATCTCTAAAAAGTACATTGGGAAATCAAGTGACAGATTCCTGTCTCCGTCTGCATTTCACTAAATGTGGCCACTTGTTCACACTTCTTCCTTTTACAGATTTGGTTACCATTGTCACGATCAAGCTCACAAGTCCAAATAAAGTCTCCCTTGTTTCAAACGGAGCACAAAAAAGCAGTGACCATGAATGTTTCCCACTAGCATGCCTGTATCCTTCAGAGTATTCAGAGTTCAGGAAGTCAGCCTTCTTTCTCATCTCACAAATGTGGATGGCCCTAGCGTGTGTTTCCTGTGTGTGTGTGTGTGTGTGTGTGTGTTTTTCACAGAAACTGAACACAACACACTGTAGTGTACTTAAACAAGGCAACAGGATGTTTAGCTAACAGAGGCATCCCTTGACTTCCCTCGCTAAGTGCAATCAGGGTCATCACAATTCTCTTTAAGACGGTAAACAAGCTAACATTCCTGTATTGCCAACAAGCGGCCACAGCATAAAGGATGTGTTTAGCTCAACACAAACCTCATTCAGCACAGCAGCTGAGTCCAACACAAATAAAACCTCGCTTGACTTTCAGGAAGACGGCTGAACTGATTCGCAGATCATAGTCTGGTGTGTTTGTGTTTGGTCATGTTTCTTAATTTTCAGTAATTACTTAAGTACTGACACATATTTTGCAGACTTATTTGGATTTTTATTGGATTTGACTTGTTATTAAATATGAACTTTAGAGCTTTTCTGACCTGAAACATGAGTTAAAGGTCCACTGTGTAGGAGTCAGTGGCATATGACATTCATAACTATGTTTCCATTAGTTTATAATCACCTGAAAATAAGAGTCATTGTGCATTTGTTACCTTAGAATGAGCTGTTGAGTCCACCATTTTGTTCTATAGCACAGGATGGACAAACCAGACCCTTGCTCTAGATAGGGCCACTCATGTTTTCATGTCAACCACAAGAGTTTTCCTACATGCTTGGCACACAGGTGAAGTTTCAGTTCTGCAACCTCGCCACTAGACACCACTAAATCCCACACACAGGACCCTAAACACTTTAAATACATAAATTAAAGCTTACTTGTGCCTTTGTAATGTTGATATGATCCCTAAGTAGTCTGCGTAGACCTGTAGGAGTGTGTTTGGAGAGGACTGTTTGCAGATGATTATTAAATTGAATTAACAAGTTAAAAATTCACAGAAGGACCTAACATGATAGCATGACAACTGGAAATTTGGCACGTCTAATTACAAGGGACAAATCAATCTCGCTTGCAGCATAAAAAAGAGATGAACATCTCTCCATGGCCGCTTTTATTCATGATAGCATGGGGGGATTCATTCCTAGTATTGGACCATGATGACTCGAATCAGATGACGACCTTAAAACACAGGTGATGTGATCACCAGCTCCTAGCAGCGCAGGCAGCGTCTAGTCACAAGAGAGGAGAAGTGAAGGCCTCTCTTTGTACAGCAGCCATGGAAAGGAAATTCAGTCTGTGTAGCTGCCGCCATACAGTCTGCTGAGACCTCGGGGCATCTAGTGAGAGAGACCGGAGACGGCTGATGACAGCTCTTTGTAAATAACCTTATCTCAGGATCCTCTGCCTTATATTTGCTCTACCTCCCTCCTTTTTGTCAACACATTTATAATATTGTAACTTTTGTCTTTGGGTGTGCACATCCAGTTTCCCAAGTTGGTGAAAAAGGTTGTCTCTCCACCTGTAGGGTGTCCGTGGGACCCCTCAGACACCGACAGTGGACTCATGTTGATCTCAGCAAAGAGGTGTGGCTTCAACAAGAGGTGCTGATTTTTAAAGGCCTGGCAGCTGAACACAACAATGCATACCTATGATTAGTGTGGGCCTGGCCTCGGAAGCCTGCAACTTTTAGGCACGCTAATTGTAGGGTGGTGAGTAGAAAAGGTGTAGCGGCTAGAGGGGAAGGAAGTGTGAGGGCCTTCAGGCGTGTTTGACTGTGTGCTGTGTGCTCGCTTTCAATGTCTCTCTCTGACTGTGTGTTTATGCATATGACCCGTCTGGAACTCGAGATGCAAACATTTACTATGTTGCTTAATCGTCCTCAGAATACTGCTTGAGGAATCTTTGATGTTATCTAAGCGGCATGAGGGGGATTTTCCTTTCCAAGATTTTGTTTCAAGAATGTCTTAGAAGAGAGATGGATGTGGATAACTAGATGAGTAAAGTGTGTCAAGCTTAAAGAGACGGTCTTGTGACCATGCACAAGGATGTCGGTTCAGATGCGAGGTCATTATGGCTGCAAAGCCCTTGAGAGAAACACATCTCTGGGATTGTTTAAGTTCTGTAAATGGTTACGATTAATGTGAGCATCCAAAAACCACAGAGGAGTGTGTTTTACAGGCGGGGAAATACATAGTTGTGTGTTATGCATGTGCTTAGAATGAACAGAAACCAAAAGTGAAGCTCTGTGCTTGAAAGTAAATGTTGTTTTATACTGTATTATACAGCTTTCTATATATTATACATTACATGTGTCATGAGGGTAAGGCAGGCTGTCAGTCCACTTTAGATTTGCTGTTAGATTTACAGCTAAAGCTCAAGATCGGCTTGCCAGTAAATTTGTAGCAGTCGCTAACATCTCAGCTACAGAAATGGGAAACTAAATTGGTTTCAGCCGCAGTTAGCGTTCTCAGTGCTCGAGACTCTGTTACTTCCTATTGTTTGCATGTTGTGCGTGGGCTTGATTGAAACCTGATCTAGCTGGGGAAGCTGTGTTTAGGGTGAGGTGGACAGGCCTTTGTTGCTGCCTGAGGGGTGTTTATTTGGGCGGCTTCAGTTGGCTTCCCTGTAATCATCATCCAGCCCCACAGGATAGAAGGGATTAATGAATATGTTGGAGGGGAAGTTACAGATGACTATTTACCATTCTCATGAGGATGAGTAGGAACAGCATGAGAGACGCGGGAGAAGTTTGTGTGCATGTGTGGGCACGTGCATGCTTGGGTGGTTGTGTGTGTACGTTCATGTATATGAGAAAGAAGAGCGAGGAAAAGGAGCTAGACAGGATGTTTCTACTTTCATTATCCCATAATGGTATTGGGATTTAAGGGAATAGTTGACATTTTGAGAAATATGCTTATTTGCTTTCATAATGAGAGTTACATTACCCACCTGTGAGCTTATGGTGCGTTCCATTTGCACTGACAAGTCAGATTTTAGTTTCAAGTCTGAAATTTCAACCGGAATGCTTCCTGAAGTTGGATTTCCGAATCCAAGATGGCGGCACTGTGCATCAACAGAAGGGAAAACTGTACTAACATACTGTTTATTAGCACTTCTTTCATATTTGTGTCTCACTAAAGTAGTCGTACACACAGTGTCCTACTATAAGCTAGGACTGGTATTGCTAACAACATCTTGGTTTTCCGACTTCTTATTCTGGAACACGGTCAACTTAGATGTAACGTCATTCCCAGCTGCATCTGCTGACTTATGAGGTAAATGTAACGCAGCATTAGCTTAGCACAAACACTAGTACTAGGGTAACACAGTTTGTACAGCCAAAAAACAACATGGCAAACGACACTGTAAAACTACGTGTTATTTCCACAGTTCAGTTTTTGTACTTAAACAAATGTGACATAATGTGTGTATAAGTGAGCTTGAGAGGTGTTTGTATGCAGATTTTAGTAACTTTGAACAGAGCCAGGCTAGCTATTCACGCAGGGTTTTTTTTTCTAAGCTAAGCTAACCAGCTGCTTCTTACTGTGCAATCAAGAGAGTGGTATCGATTTGCAAAAATACTTAACTATTCTTTTAAGCAATACGCCGCAAACATCCAGTGAGCAGGAATTAGAGGCATTTATTAGCTAAAATAATGTATCTAATATTCATACCTGTTTTTATTAGATTATAATCACCTGAAAATAAGAATCACTGTGTTTTCGTAATCTTAGAATGAGCCGTTAATATCTACATACAGAGCCAACGCATACTCACTCTGACCTCGTCACATATTGATGTTCGGTCATGGAATTTCCACATCCACATACGACGTTCAAGGTACCCTGGGTGTGTTGGTTGTTGACGTTACCATTTACACACAAATAAATGCATTACGTTGGTACAACATGGCAAATTGACCTTTATTTTTCCTTCAACAAGAAACGCACATGGTTGGGTTTAGGCAACAAAAGCACGTGGTTAGGTTTAGAAAAAAAGAACAGGGTTTGCTCTCTCAAGTGAAAATCAGTGTTTGTTGGACCCATCCACCGCCGCTCCCACCCGCCCAAGTCAGACTTTCGCCGCCTTTACTTTCATCCTTGTCCCACCGAGCAACCGGCCACGTATCATGCTGACAATAAAAGAATGCCTTTATCGTTGGTTTTTGAAGCTGCAAGTCACTGCCCAAGCGCCAGATTTCGACGACTTCGGATTGAGACCGTGCTCACAGAGAGGTTCCTCTCCCACAGAGTCTGCCATGTTGTTCTACAGTAGCCCAGAAGGGACAAACCAAACACTGGTTCTAGATAGGGCCATTTGTGTTTTCGAGTCAGTCACCATAGTTCTCCTACACACATGGCACACAAGCGAAGTTTCAGTTCTGCAATCTCACCGCTCCCAGACTTTTAAATATACAGAGGTCGTGAAGTTCGTTTGACTTAATGCACTGTGTTGTAATTATATATTTTTTGCAATATTTACATGCTTCAAATTTTCCAACATTGCAAATACGAATTTCACATAGAGACTTTACTGTTCCCCCCCCCCCCGAAACAAACATGAAATGACAACAATTCATTTTCACTGTGTTGTTTTCACTGCTATGTTTCCATTCTGCATCAAACAAGAAGGAATCAATGACTGTGAAACCTGTGAGTCAGACATGACTCCTCATATTACTCTTTGGGAGAGTGTTCAGATGTCTCCTGTGTTCTCAAAACATCCCTTCGCGCAAAACGACCTACACATACATGTATGCACAGATTTTGTTATGAAAATCTCGTAACAATAAGTCGCCCCCCTCCCCTACTCAGCTGTGTAGCCCCCATCCCCATCCCTCTCTTTCTCTCCCCTATGGCCTCCTCCACTTAATCCTCCCGCTCATCTGGGAACCACCAGCACCCCTCCATGAAGAGACGCATTGTGCCCAGATTATTTGATTGTTTTCAGATGTTGAAGCTTTCCTACACAAAAGGGGAAGAACAGGGTTTGTCCAAAAGCCCTAGGCTACTTGGCCAATGCATGGACACACAGGGAGGAGGTGGTGGTGGTGGGGGGGGGAGAAGGGATCGGCGCGGGGCTCGGGGAGCGGACACACGAGTCAGGAAGTGACCCCTGCAATGCCAGATTACAAACAATGTGCTCTCTCAACTTCTGCAGTCCTCGCTGTGGAACATACCACTTCTGCGACAGCCAAAGGGGTGGCGCTTGTAGGAGGAAGGAAGGATGGTTTCAGCCCTCGCCCTCTCTCTCTCCTTCTCTCTCTTTAATGCTGCATCCATTCAGTGAGTGGCGGAGGGAGTAGGTGGGGTGGGGGTAGTCGGGCCAGGAAGGCACTTCACTGATGAAAAGTCGCCACATGGAAATGGATGAGAAGTGGGCTGAGGTGGGGGTGGTGGAGGGGTGAGTGAGAGAAGGGCGGGAATTGGCTCGCGCTACCAGCAGACATGAACTGGGGATGTAAAGGGGAAGAAAGGGAGGGAGGTGAAGGATGAGAGGCAAGGAGGGAGAGAAAGGATAAGGATGGCGATGGGGAATGCAAGAATAGGGGAAGTAAGCGTAACGGTGAGGGAGGAATGCCAAAAAGTAATGGTCTGATTCAGGGCTTGTCAAGCATGGAGTCCCGTGCCTGTCAAATAGCATGTAACCAGCAACCTTTTCCCTCCGTCTGATGGTGGAATAGTGTGGAGGGGAAGCAGCGCGTTAACACTGAATGGAGCTTTTGTTCTGGGGGTTGTTGTGTCTTTACATTTGACCAAGGCTGCAGATTAAACTGACTTTGCATGAGGCGACCATCCCATTCTCTCCCACACCAGACCGTCCGTCTCTCCATCCCATTTTCCTGCACTTGCCCCCTTTTGTCCCCCCCTCTTCACTTGCCCACCTCACCCCCTAAGAAAAGGTTACTAATCTCACGTTCGTCCTCTCTGTGCTGTGTTTGTTCACATAAAGACAACCTGGCATTTTCTGTTCCATTCTTGTCAAGTGGAGAGAGAAAAGAGCCTAAGCAAATCTCCTGATAAATGAAAGAAAAAGACCCGGATGGGGACGCGCACACAACACACACACACACACACACACACCATCACGCACACTCCACCCCCGTCTGCACTGTCATGTGTGACTCACAGTGCATCGCAGCACCGTATGAACTTCAAAAAGAGGCTGGCTGTACATTCACAGTGTATTCAACCCCTGCTCTTTAAATAGCTCAGCCTCCTCCGAACAGAAAAAAGTCCATGCATTAAAAATGACTGAATCATACAAGAATTAAAGAGGCAGAGAACATCTTTTCACATAATGTAGCAGCGATGCACAGACAATGCTAGCTTGTCTTGGTGTAAGCCTACGTCTATTCATGTGAGCGAGGTAGCACATGTATGTAGAGAATACGCACAGTATGTCCTGTGTGTGTCTTACACTGATTTATGTGGGTGTGTGTTTAGTACAATGTTAATGAGGTCATAGGTTAGTTCATATTTCTTAAAAAGTCAACATACAGGACACACATATCTGCACTGTATGACCACCTACAAGTGCCTGTATGCACATATGGGTTGGAATATACGTGCCTACACATGTTGTATTTGCGATCGAGCATATATGTGTGTTTCCGAACTGTGTGTTGTTTGTCTAAATGTGTGTGTGTGTGTGTTCTGGAATGCACCTGGCCTGATAGGCAGGCAGAGGAATGCTGAATACTGTCTCTCGCCCAGGGAGGCAGGGCTGGAATGTGGCCCAGGCCCTATTCTTCTCTCCGCTGCACAGCACAGGAGAGCTGCAGGTTCATACACACACACACACACACACACACACACACACACACACACACACACACACACACACACACACACACGGTTGCACATCCAGTCCTGAGGCCCGATTCTGCTCGCAGCCAAGGTTCCACGTGCACCTGTGTGTCTGTGTGCATATGTGTGTTCTTGAGGAGGGGTGGGGGGGTAAAAGTACTTCCCTGCCTGCCTGTGAATGTGTGCGTGCGTGCTTGAATGAACAAACTTCTCCAGAGTGCAACCTGAGAGCAATTAATTTTTCCTTTCGAGGCAGGAGCTGTGTAATTTTCATTGCTTCACGCATTGTTATTAAGTCGTTCGATGGTGCTGCAAATTCCAACCAACAAAGTGAGCTTACTGCTCCTTTTAAAACTTGCCAGATCCGCTGTCCCCTTCACTTCAACCCCCTCAAATCCAGACACACTCCACTGACGGTCAAATCCTTGAAACACGGCATCTGAGGAACCAAGTCGCTGGGCTCTAATTTTATTGTGTGGCACCAAATTTAGACTTTAGATGTGACCACAATGCAGATTTGGCTGCATTATACAGTCTATCTATGTGCTGCATACAGTAAAGATCAGTGTCCACTCCGCAAAACTGCCCCAGAGTTACACAATACCAAACTGGAATCAAAGTAAACAAGAACATAAACTTTCATTTCCATCCAAACAGGAGTGTGTCAGCGTTTTCCTCTCTTCCTGCTGTGGTGGTATATGAAACGCTATCCATTCCCTCCTTGGCCCTCGGAGCTGCCTCTGGCCTGAGCTCACTACATAGCACTCAGATCAAAGAGGTAATTAAAGGAAGTATGGGGGGAAGTTGGCCTCCATGGTTTATATGTCTGTCACCCGCCAGCACACATGCAGCCCCGGAAAACTAGGCTTCTTAATTGATCGGGAGTAATTAGCCTGTTTCCTACAGAAAGTATGGCTTTAAAGGTTCCTGACAAATTTGGACTATCATGATGAAGTTCAGCTCTCTGAGGAGCCAAAAGATGTTTGGATGTATTTGTCCAGAAATTGGAGTCAATTTAACACAACTACTATTCATTCCCGTAAGCACTGTCAGAAACCACAGATGCTTGGTTGCTGTAAGTGTGGCCACTCGGGAATGACCGTACCACAAAACCAATCACATGCTCTCAGTCAAAAGTCCCTTGACATGATTTCAGAGAAAGGAAGACAGCAGTCGGTCACTCTAAATCCACCAAAAGTTTGCTTTTATTTTTCTAAAAGAGGAGCTATGAAAAAAAAAGAGAAAGAGAAGACGGTCCACATAGTGCCGTCATTCAGAGCCAATTTACTGCATGGCAGTCTTGAGACTTGCAGAGCCAATTGATTTTTGCATCGCTTTTTTGATCTCTTACACAGCGCCAGGATCTCTGGACTGTTTTCCTCAAATGGGGCAAATAAACAGGGTCTGTATGTTTGTTTGGAATGAGGAGAGGAACTGAGAATACAGAGGGGAAGGGAGGAGAGAAAAAAAGGGGACGTGGTCGAGGGTGAATGGAGGGAAGTGGGAGACGGAGGGGTAAAAGCGGTGGGAGTAATTCTACTATTAGAGCCTGTTGCATTGACTCTGACCGTGGCCTGAAAGCCAAATCAAAGCGTTTCCATTCACACTGAAAGTGGCTTTATGTGGGCTGACAGTAGCACTGGGCTGTATGACAGAGCTCGGGTGTCACATGGCCACAGCTTCTTCCTAGCTCTGCTGCCTCTTCTATTCATCTATAATGATTTTCACTTGTTTAAAATTCCATTGTTTATTGTTTACACATGCAGAGGCCTGCTGTTTATCTGCATAAATCAGTGTCTGCAGATGAATACGGTTTTATGTGTCAGCCTATATGTACCTGAGCTGGGGTGCTTGCATGTACTTGTGATGGATTGTTTGTACATGTGAAAGTGGAAGGGCATCACGTGTAACCATGTAGGTGTGTGAATGAACAAGCAGCAGCTCTGTTGCTAGGTGAAATTTGAACCGCTTCATTGTCAGGGCTTTCTTTTTGGTCTGTGCTGCCATCAAGTGGGTGAAGGTAGTAAATGTTGTTTATCATATGCAAATAAATGTAATGCTCAAGCTCACGTCTGTGATCCACACTGTTTCAGTCGAGCTCTTTTCTAGATGGAGGCCAAGTAGAGACTTAGACACGCCCGAGACCAAAGAGAGTTTAGGTCAAAAGGTGTTGCAATATACTGTAAAACTATAATTTCTACTAATCTGATTATTTTGCATTGGTTCAGGGTTGGAGTGCATGATTTGACACAACAAATATTTATGCCAGCCCACAGTCAAGACAAGCGGGAAATGGGCCACAACACAGGAACCAATTTAACAAAAGGTCCTTATCTGCTGTATCTCCAAAAACAACACACAGCTTACATGTTTTGGGGAAATAAGTGTGGTTAGCTCCCCCTTGTGGCTGATGACGTACTGTTCAAGAAAATAGCAGCAAAATAGGGTTGATAATATCTTTATAGTTTGTTATGTTTTTTTTAATAATCCGTAATTTATTTTGTTTTCTTTTGAACAGAAAAAAACAGCATAAAATGGGATGCATCGTATGGCCATATAAATCTGTAAAAAATAGGGTACAAGATAAATAAAAACAAATAAATAAATGAATCAAATAATCATTGGCAGATGTGAAAATAACTGGATGTCACATAACACATTTCTAAATAATTTTTAAGGATTTGTGCCAGTATGTTGTCATATAGTTACATCAGGGACCTTTAATGAAGGAGATGTAATTGGCTCACTTAGCATAGTATTTCTCCACCTGGGGTGCAGACTCGGGTTTTAAAGGGACATGATCGCCCAGGACAAACAAGTTTGGGCAAAATGGGATGTCTAATTTAACGATCATTTTGATACTCACATGTACAGCAGACCATTTTTTGCGCAACAGGGCCAACGCTCACCACACACTTCCAGCAGTTTTCAACAAGTCACTTAATTTCACCCTAAATAACCTAAAATAACCCAGTTTTTATTTGAAGTGGTTCAGGCTATCGCAAACCACTTTTTTTGAAGGTGAAAACAAAGGTTAACACTCCAGAAATATAGAACTAGAAATAAATAAATAGAAATACAGTAAAGTTCTGAAACAGAAATACACATATTCCCAAACATATCACTTTAACTTGAAGTGTTTTTGCATCGTTTCACCCCTAAAATCAATCATATTGCTATTACAGGTATTTTCTCTATCATGGGCCTGTCGAGGGGGCCTTTACACCACACTCATGGATTTGGTAATGTTAAGCAATATGTTTAAAGCTGTCTAAAAACACCCCATAATAATTTCCACATTCCTTTCTTTATCTGACAAGGTGCAGAATATTTGGTCTTTAACTCTTGGATTTAACGACTCCACCTGTGTGCATCACAAGCACTGAAGAAGCTGATTTTATGTGTGTGTGTGTATATGTATTTCACACAACACATTATATCATAGGCTTTTTAAATGCAGCACATTTATGTGTTCAGCTTTGTTTTTTTCAAATCCTGCTACAGAATTTTTTTCAGGGCATACATTTTGACTTATGGAGGCAAACCACAGGTGTGACTAATAACATTAATGATACCAGCATGTGCAATAACAGAGCCCTGGCACTGGTATACACTTGGAATGGTATGCGCCCATTATAGTTATTAGTTACACCTGTGAACCCATTGTAAGTAAATAAATAAATAAATAAATAAATAAATAGAAATAAACAAAGGCTGTTCCCAGCTTCCCCACCAGTAGGCAGTGTGTGTCCCTTAGGCCCAACCTGCAAAGATGTGATTTATGTCTTCTTCATCTTCTGTCTCTCTTCATCACTTGCACGAGCCCCAAAACCATACAACCGTCCGACTTCCGCGTCACGTGTCCCTCTTTATTAAAGGTGCGCAGGTGGATTTACATGTTCTCACCGAGGTGTGCACAGGTACGGACATTTTCTGAACCATACAGTCAACTCTATGACGTAAAAACTGTGGATAATGGTTGAAGTTGTGTTTAGAGATATTGGGTTTAGACAAAAGTCACGACTACCTCAACTTTATTCATAAATAATTCGTCCAACAAGTGCATCCAGTGAAGCTAAAAACGAGGAATTGTTGGTCAAAAAACGGAACTGTAATTAAAATGTGGTGTTCAGAACAGGGAAAAGTAAAGACACTGTGATGAAAGAAGTTTCCACGCTAAAGAAGTTGGGTTTTATTCCTCGAAAAGCCGTCAGCCCGCGAAGAGGATGCTAGCGAGCAAGACGAGACGCCGGCCAAGGTAGGTTTACCTGTTTACACCTACTCCTTTGTAAGGTGTGTCCTCCTCAATGCTACTCTGAAGTTGACTGTGTAAGATGTGTCCCTTGTGTGTGTGTGTGTGTGTGTGTGTGTGTGTGTGTGTGCATGCTGCAGCCGCCGTGGTGTCCACTTGTTTGGTTTTATGAAATGGTTTAATCCTGATTCAGTTTGATAGGCTAACTGAAGTCAGGCTTTTCTAAGCAGTTTAAGCCCTGCTGGTCTCTGGTGCACATCTAAGGTGCATGTCTTTAGGGCCTGTTTAGGGCCACTTTGCTTATTAAATCCTTGTATTCAGTAGCTTAATCAATATGGGTTTGTTTTGGGCCTAACATGAATTGAACCAATTAGAGCTGTATCTCTAATTCCAGTGTATAGGATGATATAGTGACAGAAATGTAATATAAGTTAGTTTTCATTAGTGTACATTCATCCATCCATCCATTTTCTAACCGCTTATCCTCTCGAGGGTTGCGGAGGGGCTGTAGCCTATCCCAGCTGACACTGGCGAGAGGCGGCGTACACCCTGGGCAGGTCACCAGACTATCACAGGGCTGACACATAGAGACAGACAACCATTCACACTCACATTCACACCTACGGACAATTTAGAGTCAGCAATTAACCTGCATGTCTTTGGACTGTGGGAGGAAGCCGGAGCACCCAGAGGAAACCCACGCTGACACAGGGAGAACATACAAGCTTGACACAGAGGGGCCCCCCCACCCTGGGTTTGAACCAAAACCCTCTTGCTGTGAGGCGACAATGCTAACCAGCGTGCCGGCAGTGCTGGCAGTGTATAATCATAGTGTAGTGTATACATAGTAGTGTATAATCACCTGAAAGTGAGAGTCATAGTGTTTTTGTTACCTTATAATCAGCCTTTTATATCTACTTAGGGATTGGATCCTCCTCTGCAGAGATCTGCCATATTTATACAGGAGCCCAGAATGGACAAACCAGAGGGCCATTCACTTTTTGCATCGTCCTCTGTAGTTAATAAGCCACTCCGCAATCAGCAGTGTTGGGGAACACAGATTTCGACATGTATTTTTGCTTTATTCACTGCACTCTTGAGATTTCAATTTAATTCAATTCAATTCAAACAACTTTATTTGTCCCAAAGTAGGGCAATCCAGTTTACAGTCTCCAGCTGATTATCAGTGACAATCAATATCCTCTGAAGTCCACTGAAGTTGCAGCCTCAACCATTAACGAAGCATGTGTGGAGGAGACATTGACTGTTGCCAGCTGATATTGGGATATTGGCCATGAAAAAATACAAGCTGCCCCACTTGAGATGCTGCCTGGCTGGCAGTGAGTCAGGAGACAGGTATGGAATGTAAGAATATAGAAATGTACCAATAACATCATATTTTATGGTATTTATTAGCAAGCTAGCTAATATTAGCTAGAAAGCAAGCTATCACTGCCCACATTCAGCATAAATGCCTACCCAACAGGCGATGGTCACACTCAGCAGGAATCGTGTGCTTCTCCAATTTGCTGAATCTGCCGTGTAAATAGCAATACGGCAGGTGCAGGCACACCTGGCTTTTAAAGGTAATGGGAGATGACACTCTGATTTGGTAAATTCATGTCATGCCCAAAACACAGCAATGATGAATTAAGTAACTAAATACAATCCCTTTGCCCCTTGCGCCTTACTTTGCACTCAGATTATGCGGCGTCTAACTAGCATAATGGAGCTGGACGTGTCTAAATGCCCTTGCTGCACTGTCACATGAATTGTGTGTACTGTGATTCTATTATGTTGGTAGATTCTGTAAACATGACATCTATTGCATGTCTTTCCATCGGGGTAGAGGATTCTCCCTTAGTCGCTCTTCCTGAGGTTTCTTCCATTGTATTTTTCCCTGTTTAAGTTTGTGTGTGGGGGGGTTTCCTTATATGAGGGTCCAAGGACAGAGGGTGTCGTATGTTGTAAAACCCTCTGAGACAGATTGTGATTTGTGATATTGGGCTATATAGATAAAAGTGAATTGAACTTACGACCATTTTAGACCATGTACTTTAGTTCGTTTAAGAAGGGCCCTTTGACTTTAGACCAGATATTGCTTTTTGCTGCTTCAAAATGGTAAGTATCACCTTGGTCGTAGCTGTGATGACGACTGAAACGGTCTGAAACTAGCAATGACATTTCCGCTGTGCTGTGTGCTGCTTTGCATTGGCTGTAAGATAGTGTCCCACGTGTCGTTCATTTGTTAATAGTAGCATAACATTGTTACACCAAGTCTCAACTGGTAACCTTAGCTTAGGTTAGCAATTGATAAGCAGGACAGTGTTGTGTCCAGCACGGTGTTGTATCTAGTGTGGTCAGAAATGTGTAATTGTAATTTCTGGAAGGCATAATGAAATTGGGCTGTCAGTTTAGGTGATAGCGACTTTTGGCGTGTGATTAGTTGATCAACATGAATCTCAAGCAACTTGAGATGTGACCAACTTATGACCCTGCTGTTTGCCCCGGTTATTTATGTTTTGGCATTTTCAGTATTTTGGATTTTGGATCTGTTTATTAATATTCTTATACTTGCACATTTATTGATACTTTGTAGTTGCGGTCTATACTGTGTGTTTTACTGCAACTGCGGCACAACACTTTCCCTTGGGATTAAAGTTCTATCTGACATATCTGACAATTGTCAAAAGCTTATTTGACTTAGCTCACTTTTTCTTAAACAATCTAGTAAATGGCTTTCATGTGAGGATGAAACGTGACGCAGCTTTTCTCTGTGTTAAGTGGAATAAATGATTTTTTTTTTTTACTGAAGAAAGCTGAGTTTTCTATATTGACCTATTGATAAAATAATCAGCAATGCAAATTAATTTATAACAAAACAGCTTGGAAGTGTCCAATTTTATGTTAGATTATTTTAGATATTAATTTTCTGTGTTAGATGTTTGGAGCTAGCATAACACCCACAAGCTACAAATGACTAGTTGAATAAATTCAATATTATTGCTTGGAAATGCTGGATGTTTTCAGACAGCTGTTTTTTTTAATATATATATGAAAATAGGACTATATAATTAGTTGAAATCCATAAAAAGAAAACAGTCATTTAGCTGCTGTCCTCCAGGAGGATGCAAAATAAGAACTTATCAAAGCCACTTTTTATGCTTACATGGAATATGTATTTCCTTACTCTCTCAAAAGATAGGTTGTTTCTACTGTATGCTTACATTTTAATAATTTAACACAGACATTGTCTGTGTCATCATTTGTTGTAACATTGGCCTGATATAAATAAACGTAAATAATTTGATCACTGCCTTAAAGCAGCACAAGGAGTTTTTAACTGGTTATTAAACAGTCTCAGTTTAATACTGATGTTTCTGTATGACCCATATAAGCAAACAAGACCATCAGTGAGAAGATTGACTGTTTCTATATAGTTATTCCTAATGCCTATCTGGGGTCTGACGGTTCATGGTGGCAGACTGGAAGAGCCTACTGCATGTTTTAATTCTCCCAGGCAAAGTTCCACAGTGACTAGTGCTGTATGTTAGCCATTAGAAGGGAGCAGGAGGAGATTTTTCTTTAGAGAATTTATTTTCTGACGTCAGCAGAAAGAAAAAAAGCATAGGCATTAACACAAGTCAGCTGTGGAAGCTTATTCAGCAGATCGAGAGAATTGCGGGATATGAAAGGCTTCAAAACTAATCCCAAACTGGCCCTTTTCTCTTGGACAAATGTGTTGTATATCTATTTTATTTATGTTATACATTGCGAGATGTGGTTTTACATCAATATATGAACAGGCCTATATGTTGGTGGCTAAAACAAAGTTAACCTGTCTTTCTGTCACTCACTTCCAAAACAAATGCATGCACTAGCCAGATCAAGGTGTTTATGACACGAGGCAGTAATACCTTAATTCTTGGAAACACCACCACTTTTATCAACAGGGGCTGCCAAACTCAACACAAAATAAAAATTCCCTGTAGCTGCTTTAATGATCTTAATGACAGTTATAGGCCCAGGCTATTGGTCTTGCACCAATGGATAAGATTCAAGATTTCTTTTTATGTTTTGTAGATTGATCAGTGTAGTTGAGATTTGCAGCATTATATAAAGAGCTCTCAACACACAGTAGCAATACACAGATACAAATAAGAGAGGAGAGTGTGTGTGTGTGTGTGTGTGTGTGTGTGTGTGTGTGTGTGTGTGTGTGTGCGAGTGTGTGTGCGAGAGAGAGATGACCTTATCAGAGACAAACACATGTTTATTGATAGTGAGGAAAAAAAACTTTATTTGAATTTTTTTCTGGATAGCAGACCCCCACCCTAACACGTAAAACACACGTCTGTCTCCTCAAGGCGTGTCACCAGTGCTTTGATCATCGTGATGCGTTCATCCTGTCACCACGAAGGGATGAGTGTCATTGTCATTTAACACACCATCTCGGAAAGCAGCACAACAGTGTGTATCCCGTGTGCAACCACACATGCATATGCACACTGCAGGAACTGTGATTCCACCGTCAACTCTGTCAGTCTGTGGCATCTTGGCAAAACATGTGTCCATCGCATCAACATCTGGCATCAACATTATGCCAAACAAGTACTTGGTGAGAACATCCAAACTTCCTCTGCGGAGTTGTGTGTGCTTGTTCCAAGTATACTTTGTCAGCTTGATGAGTGAGTCTCTGTGAAATTCTTTTGAACTTGATAACCTTGGCGTTAAGGAGGGCGAGGAGCAACATGCCAGATGCAGAGTTACCCAACATCGCCGTTCAGTAAAGGTGCAGAGAAAAATGTAACCAGGTGAACTATTTATAGAGGAGGTGCAGAAAAGACTTTTAAATGCTGCCTGTTATCCATGAGTCCGCTTTGATGTTTGAGTCAGCCCACATCAACATCATTCTGTTTTTATCCTCAGGTTTCCTTTTGGTCTTTACTTTAGCTGGAGGTTACCGCGGTTAGGACTCTGCAGAATGAACGTAATATAAAATAGTAATTTGCAAAAAAGAAGTAAAATATATCTATTTAAAATAAAAAGAGCTGCACAGAGTTTAAAATGACGATGATGGAATATTGACTAAAGATTGTGCAACTGTTTGCAGCAGGAAGAATATGTGCAGTGTCTGAAAATAATAACCCAAGAGGAAGAAAACAGGAATCTGTTTTGAGGATATCTAGTTCGAATTTTAAATCTTGGCCATACAGTGAGGTGTAGTTTGCAGGTTTTTTTTTTTTACTTCACAATAATGTTATTGACACAAATACCACTTTTAAATACTGACTGACTGAACAGCAGCCTGTGGAATGGACTGTTATAGTCCCTAGAGGTGGAACGATACAATGATCTGGATTGATGTATTGATTCAATAATCAAAAACCCAGTATTTTCGATGCAAAGTGAAAACATTGCTACATATTGTCATCTTCAAGATATGCCTTGAATTTGAAATTTCCATGGTATGTCTTTGTCACCATTTCCTTCCAAGCACACTTCTTTCCTAAATATTCAGTCAGTGCTAGTAGCCTAGCGCCAGGCAGATAATGGTCAGCAGCCAAGAAAAAAACAGTGAAGATGATTACTAATATTGCCTCATATTGACAGCAGTCCCCCGAATTGCATCAAATCAAAATCATATCGTATCAGACTGTGATATCAGCAAATATATCATTGTACAAAGAATGGATATCATATAATTTTTAATATACTAGTCCATACCCAGGGATGTGTTATGTATAGAGGAAAAAGAAATCAAAAACAGTATATTAGAGGAGATGCAAAATCAGAGCACTGTAAATGCACTGTGTAATAAATATTAATGACAGACAAACAATGCACACTGTAGAAACAGACAGACGGACGGAGGGAGGGACTGAGGTTTCTCCATTTAATAGTTGGATTAAAAATTCATATCGTGATACTTTCGATATTTCGACTTGTTGACATATTGGCATCATACTGTTACCCACGGCAACAACAAGCATGGCTGAAAGAGAAATTATTACAGACTCCGCATGGTTCCAAAAAGAGGAGCAGCTTCAGTAGTGTGGAATAAACTGTGGCGTCCTGAATGTTTTATGAACAGCCTCGGACTTCTCAGACTCTTTTAGCGACTTACCGCTCAGAGGGAACTCAGTCAGCGGCTCCTCTGGCAGCAGCACAATGTCTCTCCCTCTACTCTCTCGCCGTGCACACACAGGAGTTGGTGTCATCAACTGATTTAGTCATAAACCTCTGGTATCATAACATCCTGTCACAGGTTACAGTGTGATACTAGAGGAGAAACGGCAGAGCATAAAGGTCCAGGTGGAAAAAAACCTCAACTCAGTCATTTAGGATTTTACTAAAAGAAGGAAATCACCTGTAGGTTTATATATATATAGATCCCAGGGTACATTTTTGTATTTGGGAGCTGTTTAAATGTGTAATTTGTGGTAGATTTTTATTTTGTTGAACTATTAATATTGTATACAAAATCTGAATCTCACTCTGAGTTGCTGTAATAGCCCCAACACAAGCATTGTACATCCACACAGGGGTTTGCACTTATCTTGCTAGTTTGTTGAACTTGTGTGGGTGGAACAACTTACACTTTAAAAAAAGAAAATTAAACACAGAAACTGGTGACAATTAGGGCTGCAAGTAGCTATTATTTTCATTAGTGATTTATCAGCATAAATGTAAGTGATAAACAGATTTTAATAATAGTTTGCAATTAATTTTCTGTCGATTGATTAATTGATTAATCACTGCAGCTCTAGTGACATCATGTTGTTCCCTGCATAGCTTCACCCAGCTTGCCCTGAGCAGCTATCTAAACAGCCACAATAAAGTGTTTTCACTGCAGGCGTTTTAACTTGTCATAGTAGAAAAAGCACAGGTGTATCTAATAACGTTAATGATGGCAGCATTCCAGTTAGGGGACATCCTGATGTGGTGCATGCTGGCTCACTGAAAACTGTACTGGGACACTTAAAGGCTCTCTAAGTCTTCCTAAGCTTGAAAAGTTTATGTCACATACAGCAAACATCTCCTCACGATCCGCTAGCTACATGTCTTCTGAATATGCTGTGAAAATGTCCGGTCTCTGTAGGCAGCCCAGGCTCCGCAAATGGCAACAAAAACACTTCACTTCTGTTTTCGTTCAACAATGTTATCAAACGCAACGGAGCTAGTTCGCCTTATAGCCTCATTGTAGCCTGTAGCTCTAACTGCCTCTCTGGGCACTGCGTGTGCACGCTTGCGTGAGACTGTGAGACATGGGTTCATGTGTGTGTGCTTGCTCTCGCTGCTCACGCGCTGGCTGGTTGGTGCAGCCTGGACCAAAATGTTTTTGTTGCCATTTGCGGAGCCTGGGCTGCCTACAGAGACCGGACTTTTTCATATTCAGAGGACATGTAGCTAGCGGATCGTGAGGAGATGTTTGCTGTATGTGACAAAAACTTTTCAAGCTTAGGAAGACTTAGAGAGCCTTTAATGGAACTGAGCCATTGTTAATAAGCTTCACCTGTGTTTTTCTACTATGACAAGTCAAAATCTCTGCTGTGAAACAGGGCTATTGTATGTTCTTATCTACGGACTGATGTTGAAAGTGGAATGAGGACTACATGAGCCTGCAGTTTAGTTTTCATTATCACTTAACTAATTTTGAAAGACCGACTGTATAGAGTAGTTCTTACAGCTGACCACACAACACCACTTAAGATTGACATAAAACAAACATGATGGCCGTTTATTCACAACAACAATAAAACTGTAATCACAAGTAGGAGGGATTAAATTCCTCCAACTTCTGCATCAGGAGTTGTTGTGATTTCAGTTAAATGATGGTGGAGAATTTGGTTGCCAAAAGATATGCAAATATGCAACCTGGGTGGCAGAAGTTTGGCTTCAGCGTTATTCTGTATGGGCAAGTTATTTGTTCACTAAAAGACAGATTTGGATTTTTATGAGGCCCAAATTTTGTTTTGTTTACCCCTGCAGCGTTGAGGCTTAAAGCTGACATATGTTAGATCTGTGATTTGGTACTGAGCAATTATTTTTGTGCAGTTTTAAAGCTTCAAAAATGAGGATGCTGAAGTTATTGTCGTGTTGTCGTTCTTTGTTTCAAACTTTAGTGTGTAAAATCAAGTGCCTCTGCATAGAATATGTCTCAGCATGTCTCATGTTGTGTATATTAAGTTTATGTTCAGGTAACGATCCTCTTTTAAAATAGTTAACCACTCTCTTGGAGGAATTTGTCCTCCGCATTAGACCTTCTCTAAATTCTGTGCAGACACAGTGTAACACCCAGGGATCAGCTATTGTTCTGAAACTAGTGATGTGCTTTTGAACAAAAGCAGAATTTAAACTAAAGCTTTCAGTGGTGTTAAGGTAGGACTTACATTTGTGGTATTTATTCTAATTGACCAGCTTGTGTAGTTGCTTTTCAGAAGAGGATATTTTAAAAAGGTTTGACATCTACTGATATCTGTAGCACCTCTTACCCAGCAGCTATCGTAAACTGGTGCCCCATGCCTGTTTATTTTTGTTGTAATTTACTTGTAACAAGCTGTAGGAGTGGAATATCTATGCTGGCTGATCTGTACTGCCCACAGAGATGTACCGTTTCATGGGTCACTCTGTGGGTAAACACCAAAAGTAGCCTAAAGGCAAAAGAATCTGGACCTGCTGTTGTGTCTTCAGGATGTCACCGCTTATCCAGCTTTACAAAGACCACAATAACCACAGCTGGTTTTTGCTGTACACGCTCAAGGTACTTTCCTTGTTTCTGAACTTGTACCAGAGTCTGTTGATTCGTCTAACGTCTGGATGTACTGGTGAGCATAGTACCATCGTGGCACTGATGCAAAATGTCCACTAGAGTGCGCCATTTATACTGGATTTAATTGCTTTGTAGTTGAGTCCTTTCCTCCCAACATGACAGTTGTGGTAAGGCACCAGTGTTTTACAGCACATTTTAGATCTCATGTTCTGTGATTTAAAGCATTTTGTTTGTTAACATGGAGCTGATATGTTTTACTTATTGATAAGACAAGCACAGAAGCAATAGCATAGATTGCATTAAATTATGACTATATGTGAGCTATGAATAAAAATTAGGTTTTACAGATGTCTAAAACATACATGCGACAGCTGTTATTTTATGATGCTTTATAGACCCTTTTTGTGAAATGACATATTTTGTGGGTGGAGCTGAACTGGTGGCAGAAAGGGACAGCAGTGGTGTCTCTGTGAGCGCCAAATAAAATGTAAAAAGCACTGTAACTTTTATATTTCACAACCGACTGTAATGAGTAATTTTTATATGTGTTTATGATCTGTGTGTAGTAGAAAAAAAAGTTTTGTCCTCAGTTGAATAGAATATCGATATTTAGGCTAATTGCTGCTGGATGCTCAGCAGAGTGTGTTTGGCTTCTATGAACTGAATTATTTACTGTACATGGTGAAAGATTCATCATCATAAGGAATTGTAAAACTCACGTTTGCCAAGCATGGCATTTGGCTTATTGTCCTTGATTAAGGACAATTATGGAGACGTCCTTATATTATATAATTTATGTGGAAGTACATCTTATCAGCTTGCTAGTGCGCTAGCTTGCTAACACTGTCTGCTTTTTAACACCTTGATCATAACAAAGTATGTTAAATTTGACCATTGCTCACTTTAGAAAGGCCATTGCAAGAAAATGTGTTCTTTGTTTATGTTATCGTATAGCCTACAATGTGTGTTTAGATCGGTTTCCATCTGTATCCAGGCAGGGAAAATAGGGAAAATAGGCGAAAGCCTCTTTAACCACACTGATATAGATGATGTTTAAAAACAATATGTGACACTGTTACGTAGACTCTATTAGTCCTAAAAGAGTTTTGAAGGATAGTTGGGATTTTTTTGAAGTGAGGCTTGTATGAGGTACTTATCTATAGGCCTAGTCAGTTTATTACCTACAGTAGAGGGCCATAGGCATGCCTCCAGTTTAGCGAAGCAGGCAGGAGTGCTGCACGAAACCTGAGCTGATGTAGATGGGGGTCAGCAGGAAAATGTATTTTAGCCACCTAAAAAAAGCTTTATTAGTTTAAGTGCACACTATGTTAAGACTATTTTCACTGCTTTACCAGACAGCCCTGTCTGACAGGAACCCGAAGCTGTTATCTATGCTCCCTTCAAGGCCACCACAGTCCTTTGACAGAAACAGTAATTTTACCTTGCAGAACACTGGAGTTGCTGGTCTGCTGCTGCCTCAATTGGTTAGTTAGTTTCTGTTATTGTGTCACCTTGTTGTTGTAAAGGGTTAGTTCAGACATGTCCCAGGTGTGGCCCTGGGGCCAAGTATGACCTGCGTAAGAATTTTCTATGGCCTGCGACTTGTCTTTATTCTACTATAGGGATGCTGCGATCCGGATCGCAGATCGAAAATATGCTGCGATCCAGCCAGAAAACATGGATCGGATCGAATTGCACTGCAGGAGAAAAGTGCGATACTAGCACTGTGATACTAGCGCTCTATTCCACAAATCCGCTCCAGCTTTTCCATCCAGCACTTCATTGTAACACACAAAGAAGAGAGGAGAGCGGGAGGGGAGGTCACATGATAACAACAACCGGGTGAAAAACAGCGTGGACAGTTGAAAAAAACGTCAGCGGTGTGGCAGTACTTCCTTCTGAAAAGCGAAAAAGACGAAACGGCTGAAGGCAATATGTGTATTAAACGTATAAATGTGTAAAAATTTAAATATCTAATAAATGGCTCAAGTTTTGTCATCATAACCTTCTGTTGTGGACTATTCATCACGAGAATAACGGGAAGTTATTCTCATTTTGAGTAACTTGATCAAACCTTTTCTATTATTCCACATTACAAAATAAGTACTAAAAAAAAGTTAACCTATTGTTTAGAACAGAGAGATAGAAATATGTGCTGGTATCGGTTCGGTACTAGGGCTGTGGTATCGGTATCGGATTGAAAGTGAAAAAGTTAGATCGCAGCATCCTTATTCTACTATATGTGGTCCACCACACATTATATTAGTTTATCAAGCAAGTTAAAGGCAGCTCACGCAGAACAGGCAACATGATTGTCTGACCCTCCCTCCCCCAATCCAAAACATTCTACTCCAGCGAGACACACTGGGAGGCATGCTACGCTAAGCTAGCTCATTGCAAGATGGTTACTAACACCATTGCCGGACCAGAAATCCTCAGATAATCTATAGGTCAGACTTTCGGAGCCACTGTTTCACTGTCAATGATAAGGGCAAAGCCGAAAGAGAGTGGTGGATAAAAACACACTACAGACTCTACGTAGCAGCTAACCCAGCATCACGGTAACATACATGACCAACAAGCTGAAGCATGAGCTGCTGCATGGCGCCACACTTTCCGTAGCAGCCAAGCCAGCAGCACACACCCTCTGAACAGCTAACAGCAGCTAATGTAAGCACTCAGCACACTGATTTGACCAGAATGCCAGGTATGTTCATGGTGTCGGTTTAGCTTGTGTTTATATGACTGTGGCATTTAACAGAGATGTTTATTAATGTATTTATGAGACTAAAAGAGCTAAGATAGCTTGTGGGATGTAGCAAACTCGCTGTCCACACACAGTAGCCAATAGAAATGACACTGATGTTGTGTGCTGTGATGTCAGTAGTAACGTAGTGCTTATGTGGTAGGGTAGGAGGTTATGTTAACGATGGCTCCAGAGCATCGTCGAGCAGGGTTTTAGGCCCACCCAAATATTGCAGGACACAGAAATGATAAAGTACAGTTAAATGGTCGAACTCCACAATTTAGTACTACTCAGTTCATTTTCTAACATGTGTGATGTGTTTAGAGAGAAATATTTTTGATTTTGCTTTAACCAGACCTTAATGAGCCCATGTTAACCAGACATAAATGGTTCGTTAATTTTCATACATTTGAATTCTTAAAAAGCAAGGACATTTCTCTGGCATTTCTCCTTTTTTTGCTGTATTGTAAAATGTACCGAACCACGACACAGTGGTATCGTATCCAACTGAAATGTGAATTTTGTGAACCTTTATATCCCTCCCAACGATTAAGTACCTTATACAAACCGACTTCAGAAAAACCGAACTATTCCTTTTAGGGAAAGTTTGAGAGAAATAATCAGGCAGGAGCAATTTAGAAGGTCAGGTAATGTCAAAATCTGGAACAATTTAAGCATGTATTTTCCTAAAGGGGATACAACACAGATTAGTTGATTAAACTGTGTGTAAGATTAAGTTTATTAGATTGTAGCAGGAGATTGATGCCAGCTGTCATATTTTTATGTTCATGTGAGTGGCCCTTTCCTGTTTTGTCATCAATTATTTCATTTCCCCCGTGAAAATAATCAAGGTGATTTCCAAGTTGCAAATATGATATGCTGTAGTCGGGTTCCCAAACACAGACACTATGTAGGCCACATTCATATAAACCCTATATTAAAGCGTCATACATTCTCACTGCTGTAAGTGTGCCACAGCGTCTGCACAGGGACAAAACCCTGAGCTCCCAAAGAGCAGAGCTCTGTGAGACTGAGGCGGCGGCTGATCCTCCCGCTCTCTGAACTCGGGTGCTTCACCTTCAACTACAGTCTAAGAGGAGGAGGAGGGAGGGAGAGGAAGGGAAGAGGAACGGAGGGAGGAGAGAACGGGGGAAAACGTGCCACATTAAAAGAGGAAGTTCATCCTCTGATAAACACATAGCTACACATCCCACTGGACCCACTGTCTGAGATGGCAGCCAGTGCTAAATGTGAGCTTGTCTGAGCCGCACCACTACAAGGGGAGAAACCGCATGGAATTCATGTTTTGTCCCTAGGTTGTTCGTTTGAGAGCTTTAGAGGGTTTTAATGTGCCTCTCTGTACCTCACAGTTTCCATTCAAGGGGCTCTCCAGACGCAGTGCAGCTCTTCACAGAAGACATGCATAATCATGGCAGAGGGGAGGGGATGAAACAAAGAAGAGATGTGTAAAGCATCATATACATATGGCACTTTATATTGTACCCCTTTCAGGTATTCTTATGGGTGTTTTGGTTTTAGGTTTGATTTTTTGCGTTGTTACACACAAAGGAAACAGCCGCAGCTCAGCACTTCAAAGGGGCCTCGGCAATCCCACATAGACAGACCACATTTCAGCGGAGCATGCTGTGCTGCGCTGCACTGTGCTACAGACAGACAAGAGCTGTTATGAAGAAGAGGAGACCATGGCTTCTCATTAAAAAACACTACTGTTTCCTCCACAGATTACACTGCTACGGGAAAAACTACACAGGGAAGACACCCTTGCCACATCTACAGCTGAAAGATGCAGTGTTACATGATTGGAACTGTCAAATAAAGCATACAGTCGGAGGAGTCTCAAAACAAGTGTTCACACACAAAAAAAATGACAAAACATTTTTAATGGAAATGATTGACAGGTTGTTTACAGAGAAGGCTCAGTTTTGTGGGTGTTTAGAAATGTCTGGCCTTTTTGTGAGGGCTGCTGACTTACAGCTCGCTGTTGCACCTTGCACCTGGTCAAGGCCTTGTGACAGACCCCAATGGTTGAAAAGCCAGTATACACTAGGTACACCCTGCATGTAGCTAGAACCCCAAGGCTGCATGACAAAAAAAGGTGTAGTGAGGGAGTTGTGTTTGGGAACCCTTTGGGATTTTGGGCCCCCTCTCAAGGGCTCTTGATGGATACCTACATTTGACAGACACTTGTGTTTAGCTACTCCTATTGTGTTTACTAAAGGTCATAGCAATTATAGTTGACCTCTGACCTTAAAAGCAGCAGGCTACGTACTCCATAGGGTACACCTGACTTATTGTTTGGGACCCATACCTCTACGGGGTTCAACAATAAAGACTGCCCGATTTCCCAGGACAAGTAAAATGCCACACCAGGCTAGTGTCTTAAGAACTCACTTGTACAATTGTGCAAGTGGTAAAAAAGAATTAAGGGTATTGGGGGTTTTTTTTGGAGTTGATGATGGAAGTAGCTAAAGAATGAGCCATCTGTGCTGATCTTCACATACAGGAACATGGTGACGGGTAAAGACAAAGTTTGTAAGCTGAAGCGCAAGCGAGCATTTCAGCTATCCTGGAAACAGGAGTTTAGTTAGGTGGCATTGGTTGATGAGGCCTAAACTTTAACTGCATATTGCGCAGTTTGTGGCAAGTTTAAGAGCGAGGCAGATAAAAAGGGGTTGTTTGTCATGACAGGTAACTTTTGTCTTTGTTATTATTTGACAACCACTAATGAATAAAACAGTTTGTATTGAGGCAAGCAATCACTGACTTTGGACAAGTGGATTTCAAGTTTTGAAGCTGTAGTACTCGTCACATAAATGTAACCCCGGGAATTACTTATCATGTAAATATTCCAGTGTGCCTATGAAGGGTCCTGCATAAGCTTTTTCGGGTGTGTTGGTGAAGATTCTCAGTCGTCCAGGTCATAGCAATCTTAAGTACTATATGGTCGGCAACTGGACGTTTCACCTCTCATCCAAGAGGCTTCTTCAGTTCTAAAACTCAAGCAATTTGAGCTGCCTACGATATAGCACTTAAGATTACTCTTTCAGGGCTTGACAGTAATGGTTGACAGGTTGCCATTGGCAACCATTTTGAGAAATTGGCAGCCAAGTCTTGGCCTTTGATTGTCATCAGGGTCAGACACTTTTTAACGTATTAAAATGGGGACAGCAAAACACACACCCCATATAAGTACATTTTTAATATTTGTTGCATAAATGATATTTAAATATTGCTGTTAGTCCAAACCAGAACCAGACAACACTGCATGTGCTTTGCTGCGTTCTTGTGTGTGTACAGGCCTCTTTTAGAGTCAGATTACAAACACAGAATACAAAGCCTTTTGTTCGGGCCTTTTGTTTCAGCCTGGCAACCATTTTTAAAAGTTAGTGTTGAGCTTTTTCACAAAAACGTTTTTGGTGTATCATTTTGGGGGAAACATCAGATTTAGGATTGCCAGGGTGTATATTGTACCTCCAGCAAGGTGTTCTTCGGAAAGTGCAGAGACATTTATTAGTGAAGCCAGGGGTGGTGCACTTTCATTTCCTGGTTTTAATGGAGAGAGTCTCTGGATCCTCACATGGGTCAAAATGAGACTATTTAATGTTTTTTGCAGCTTTGAGAACAGTGCGAACAGAAAATGGGGCCAAAATCCCTATTTTTCATGTATTCCTTCTTTGGAGTTGTTTGTTGCTGTGGTTAGAGTTTAAAGGTGTAATTGGTAGTTTCAGAAACATTTGTTTTGGTCATTTTTTAACTGTCAGTGAGAATCAGACATTGTCATCTGATGGGGCTTGAAACATGTGGAAAAGATAACTGTGCCTTACATTCATTCCTTGTTGAAAGGCACCAGATATCAGACAGTGTCTTAATCGCTCTGGTCATAATGCAGGTTCTCTGTATGTGAGCAGGTTACCAATCGCAGTTTTGCCTTCTACTCAGATATATGGGCTAGTAAAGGTTGTCTCCAGCGACTCGGAGCTGAGTCATGTGCATAAATAAAATACTGTACCATACTGTGGCATTATCTAGGGCAGCTGTACTTGACAGCCAATGTCCTCTTACAGTTATTGTGGCACCTGCGATTGCTGTCACACATTGTTGGAGGGCTGTGTGGGACAATGAGATCGTGCACACACAGGCATAAACTCATTGTTATAATTAATAAGGCAGATCACATGGTAAACACATACACACCTGAGAGCCCACGTGCACCAAACCATAGCTGGTGTGTCACTGGCCTTTTAAGTAGAAGATATCAGAAGTTAATTGTTTGTTTACTATATATTTTTTCTTTTCAAGCTTGGTTTAAGTGCAGTGTCTCTGACAATCTCTAAGCAGTCTAATGTAGTAAATCGTCAAAGAATCACAGACGTGGAACAAGTGTAAACATGGTAATTGACCAGCGTACCAAAGCTGCGTTACCCACAGTGGCCTCTGGATGGCAGTGTCAGGCTGTGCTACCTGCTGTCAGCCTCAGCTCTCTCATTAGTGAGGTCTAGCAGGCCCCCTCCGACATGTCTCATAAATGTCAACACCAATACAGCAGGGGACAGTGGGCCTGGATGTAACAAACACAGACGCCATGAAAGTCCACTCTGTCTGTCAAATCAATCACCGAGGCAAGCCACAAGCTGCATGTTCACACCTCACATGGAAAACTACCTGCAAGTTGGCATTTGGTTAGTGTAAAGACACAAAGAATAAATCCCTGTGGGGATGTTAGGAATTATTTTGATCTTGAATTAAAGATGGAATTTGTAGCATATGGTGCGCAGACTTTGGCACTGGCCTTTGTGAATTCCTGTATGTAAGCACCGTGTGTGTACTCCTGTAGTGTGTCCCTTGAAGTTATTGTCACCTTGCTGTGGTCAGTAAGTCCCCTTCACTATACCCTCCATCCCACCCTCTCCCTTTTTTTGTCCCCTCTTCATTCTCCTTTCCATTCTCTTCTCTTTCCCATTATCAAGCCATGTGCTGCCTGCACTCTTTTCCATTCTCTTCCAATCGGGCCACAGGAGCAGGTGGATTGGAGATAACTTGCGCTGTGCTTTGTTTTCGCCCTGACACTGTCATTAATCATTGCCCAAGCCACACTTCAGCATATAATAATAAGGACTGGCTGCTGTGTGGGGGCTGCCGCCCAATTGCCTTTCATTGCGCGGATGCCAAATTGGAGGTGAACGGCCATAGCCAGACACTACTCCCCTGTCCCCAGACTGTCTCATCATTTAGGTATTTATCCATCTCAGCCTTGTCTGTGGAGCTTCTCCCTGCCCTCCCAAGAGGCCCAAGATTGTTAGGGGGAGGATCAGATTTGTTGCTCAGGCTTTTTGGCTTTGATTCTGTGCCTATAAGTTAGGGATTAGAAGCAAATTTCCCACAGGGCAGTGCTGGATTTGCTGGTGTTTAACTGTTTAACCTGTCTTAGTCTTGTGTGGCAAAGGGGTGTGGGGGCGGAGGTGGGAGGGAGAGGAAGCAGGGTTTGGAGAGAGACTGGTCAACAGGCCCAGAGAGACCAAGGTGGACTGAGCCAGAGCCAGGCCAGCATTGATAAGAGAGGTCTTCCTTATCCATCACATCTCCAGTGGAGTTGTTATAGTGTGTGTGTGAGAGGTTGTGTGTGTTTGTGTGTGTCTGTGAGAGGCTTCCCCCGGGTATCTCAGAGTAATAAATCAGAATCATGTTGGCCCTCCTTTGGATACAACCCTAATGTCTTGTCCATAACACCCCATGCACGAGAATAGGTAGCTACAGTGTGTTTTGAAAATGGGCCAGTGAGTTATCAATTATATGAGCGCCTCAGACATAGAGAAATTTGATCTTTGGATCAAGTTTGACCTCAACATTTATACATAAACTAACCATTACATGATCTTCATGTATAAGTCTTACACACATATATATCAATTATTTTGTGTTGCGGATTAAGTTATTGTACTGTATGTAGGGCTGGTGATATGGCCTGTAATAATATTTTTAGGCTATATTGCAGTATACAATATATATCTTTATCTCCCCTGAACTATGTAGACTACCAAAATGCTAAACTACTAAATAAATTACCGTTACAATAAAGTTTTAAAATGGTACTTTTATAACAAAAATGAAATCCAGTTACAGTAAATAAATTAAATAAAGCATTGTTAAAATAAAGTTAAATAAAGATTTGTTCTAATAAAGTTAAATAAAGTATTGTTATGATAAGATAAAGTACAGTTTTAGTAAAGTTAAATAAAGCACTGTTATGATAAAGTTAAATAAAGCACTGTTATAATGGAGTTAATTAAAGTGCCTTTATGATACAGTTAAATAAAGCAAAGTCAAAAAAAGCACTGTTAAAATAAAGTTAAATGTAGTACTGTTATAATAAAGTTAAAGCACTGTTATGATAAAGTTAAATAAAGCACTGTTATAATAAAGTTACATAAAGCACCGTTATAATGAAGTTAATTGAAGCACCGTTACGATAAAGTAAAAATGAAGTATTCTGATAATAAACTTAAATAAAATATGGTTATTTACCAGAAGTGTTGATGTTTTTGCCGTCAACTTGAAGCTTACAGTCAGCAGTTAGCTGTTAGCAGTTAGCGGAAAGCTGTGAAAGCACTGTCAAACATGAGGATTTATTCGCTGTGAGCGGGAAACAAACTAACAGATCTTGAAGTTAATATATTAATAACATTTGCAAGTCACACTGGTGCTCCATGGTTACAAAATTACACTAAATGGTTGGTCTGGGTCTGGAGCCCTGCAGATACAAAAACACACTGTTGCCCAGGAGAGGGTAGTCTGTGACGTATCGTTTTTGAGCCGGCGGCTTAAAAAGAAAAAGATGTAACAATTTATACTCAATGTTTGCATGACAATCATTTTATCCATCCCATGTGGGACAAGCTGCAATGCATCTAGTATAATTAATGTCCCTCAGCCCTAACTGTATGTAATTTATATTGTGTGTAGCCTACACATGCAATATAATATTTAATTTCGAGGGATAAGCTCAGGTTTTTATATATAAATCATAAAAGCAAGTGGTTGAAGATACTCAAAATAATATATTTTTTGCCTCTAAAAACTGGAATTTGAAAAAACAAAGAATGTCGGTAAACGACAACACCAGTTAAAAGGCTTATGTTCTAAAGCGCCTTGTGGACGGAGGCAGGTTAGTGCTTGGTTTGGATCTGAGGTTAGCGTTTTGGCTGCAGCCACCCTTTGTGGACTGTATTCCGGAACGGACGGGGGTGCAGACCAGCAGGAGGAACCCCGTCCTGTCAAACATAATCCAGGCGGATTACGGTGATCTGAGGGGAACTCTGGAGCCTTGAGCGTGAAGGTGTGCTCTTTGGGCCCTGCCATCTTTACTTCCACAAACAAGGACTAAATCCTAAGGTGTACACATCTGGATGGCAGTTGGGAGAGTGGTTTGCGCTTTGATCTCAACCATCACCATCACTGCTCACCTCCTCTGCACAGCGCACAGGTGTATTAGTAAGTGATGTCAGACAGGCGAATGTCAACAAAGACTGGGAGATTGGCTGGACATTGTTGCTGCACCCATTAGCTCTGATCTTAATGGGTTTGTGTGTTCGGGATCGAGCTCAGACCTGCAGAAAGGTGAACTCGCATTAAGGCTACAACCATAACTCAATCCATAAAGATGGTGTTAATACGTCTTTCACACCATCACTTCAGCAGTTTGACATATATCAGCTCACTCTTCTATACTTGCAAATGTTCTCATTTTGCACTTTGAATCTTGGTCTATACATATCTCGTGAACTTCTATATCATTCTGACATGTAGACAGTAAAGAGCTCCATGTCTCCTTTGGTGCTGTAGAAATATACTGCAAAACCGTATTGATCTTTAATTAAAGAAGCTCTTAACCTTGGCTGGGCAGAGGACCCCCAGGCCAGTGAGTTAATTAATGTACTAATAGTCATAATATTTGTGCTGTGCACGGGAGGTACATAAAAGATTATCTATTGTATGAGCAGTTTATCAGCCCAATGATGCTAGAGCCCCGTGCTGTGCGTATATCAATATTATGGGCAAAAATCTGCAATACAGACAGAAGACGATGGAGAGTCGGTCTTTTAATATCTCCCTCGGTTCATTAGCAGTTTAGCAAGGCCCTGTTTTACCTCCTGGGATTCTCCTCTGATCGTAACCAGGCGGATTCGATGGGCCTTTACAGGCACTAATGCTTTGCTACCTTGACAACACACAGCAGCTATAAGCCCTCTAAAAGATCCACTTCTCCTCCAGATGAGTCAGGGGTCCCACTCCGCCATTTACCCCACACTCCCGAGGAGGGCGTCTCATCCCTGGATCAAAACCTCATAGTACTGACCTTTCAGTCGCTCCCACTAACCACCAGACCCCCTCATAAACAGGTCCCACTGAGGGAGGGAGTGAGAGGGGGAGGATGTGTGCGTGGGGGCCCAGACGCACTGTGATATCACCCTTTATAGCTTTATTGATTTCCTCTCAGGATGCAACTATTAACATTGAGCTGCTACGGTGGCTGCTGCTGTGTTGTTCTCTGCAGGTAAGAACACTGGCTCACACCCCCGGCCTTGTGGATTGTATATGGGAGGTGGGGGGAGAGAAAGTGGGTGGGGGAAGCACTGGGGAGGCACATGCTTTTATAATTAAGGTCAGCTGGGATGCATTACAGCATTTGGAGGTGTTAAAACGGGCCCTCCTCAGAGAGTATGTTGGCATTGCCCACACTCGTAAATTAGCCACGCTCCCCGCTGATGTTAGGAGCAGGGGATGGGGGGGTGAAAGGAGGGAAAAGGGGGGAAATTAGGTAGATGACTGGATGTAGACGTGAGGCTGGATTTGATTGTATTGTATTTTTATTTGATGTCTTTTCCCCCCAAATCATTGACTTTATGTGTGTGTAAAAAGGAACATGTTGCAATTAAAACCAAAGAAGTTCAATGTGATCTTGTTTGCTGTACCACAAATTTAAATCAATTATGCATATGGTGCTTTATTAGGCTTTGTGGTATACTCAGAAAACACTGCATAAACGCTACTGTTTATAAATAATAAGAATTGTATGTATTATCATATTCAATGCTAAAATATCCCGCATGACCTGATCACTACAGAAAAAAATAATCAAATATTTCTTATGTTGATAAATTGATATACTTAGACCGCAGTGGTGCTGTCAGCTGAATAGATGCAACCAGACAAACAAGATTAACATATATTAAGTATATTTTTCTTTAATTAGTGGCACAATCACTTCACTTCCAAACTATTGTGCATTAAATATGAATAAGATATGAATAGAACTCCCTGTAATAAATCAGATGTTAATATTAGCGTAACAAACTAAACAAAATGATACGCTCTGCACATTAAAAGCCATAAAAACCCATCCAGAAAAGTTAATTAATAGGCAGGAAAAGTTAAATAATGGGCAGGTAAGTCAACAGATGCTCTCACAGGATGAGCGTAGGTGTGTGCGAGCTCTCTTTGGACCAACACTGGCTCCAATGAGGCGGGCGAAACAAAGCAGGGCCCTTCAGAGTCACAATGGGGACACTGTCAGCAAGGACAGGGGAGGGGAGAGGGAACAAACAGAACACAAGAGTTTCACAAACAACCTGTCATAAGGCATTCAGCAGGACAGGTCTGACTGGGACACCCAGCTCACACCCTGCGCCAGGGGTGAGGCAGGGGTCACCCCTCTGATGCACAGTGGGGGAAGCATGACAAGCACACGGGGTGGGAGAGAGAGAGACGGGAAGGACATATCAGGGCTTGGTTACATGGCATCTTCATATTGCTGACTTCTGACATTTGAGGTCTATTGTCTGACGTCGGGTTTATGTAAGATGTTATTATGTCATTGAGAACATGTTTCGTAACAACAGTGTTTACCTAAAAGAGACAGGGTGTACAAGTACAGATGTTGTTACTTCTTTATATGGTTGTAAAGGTGGGACTAATGGCTTTATTAATAGTTAATAAATGAATAAGTAATGTTCTATAAATGAGTTGTAAGATTATTATTAAATTATTATTAAAGGCAACGTTTGCCTGGATATGAAAAATCCATTGGATTAGTGTACATAGTGTGCAAACATAATTTTTTCTTCCTTTTGTATTTAGCTCTTGATGAGAAGATGAAATTTCCTAGAACACCTTGCGAAGTCAGCAACTTGGGCAAGTTTTGGAAAAAAATTTGTAACTGTACAATCGGAATGTAGGCTATACAAACAACAGATGGTTGCACTAGCATAAACTCATCAGCAATTCGGTTCAACACAGTGTCAATCTATTTAAACAAATCAACTTACCCGAACAAAATCGGTCAGAACTAGAAGACGTTGTAGGCGCCTCCTGTTTTCAGCATTTCTTCTCCTTTGATTCATCAGACGGAGAATAATAAACATAGCACATGCCACAACACAAGCGCTGGAGCTGGCATTCGTAGGAAAAGATCTCTACCCTAATATTTCTCACTTCTCTGATCAAGGGTTGTCTTGCAAACGCGGGCACTCAATACCAAGTGGAAGATTCAAGGGGTAGAAATGTGATTGGGTCCTAATCTTATTCGATAAAACAGATGTTTTCCAGACAAACTTTCCCTTTGGGGACATAATTTACAGCTGAAAAAAGGTAATAAATCACAATATATCGCAATACATTTTATCACAGTGCTCAGCATATCGCACCATATATAAACTGGCAATAAGTATTGTGATAATGTCGTGGATCCTCTGGCGATTCCCACTCCTATCACAAGGTGGTGTTAACATCTACAGATGTCTTGTTTTGTTCAACTTACAGTCCCAGTCCGAAAGATAAGGTGACATTTACCATCACTAAGAAGTTGATGATGCATTTATTAATAGTATACTGCGGATCCATGAAGCATTATTAGATAATATATTGATGACTAATGAAGTATACCTTATTTGAAGACATGGCAGAATTTAAATTACTGCCAGACAATTCATTTCTTTTTATAAAGCTTGTTGCAAGCTCCCTGAAAGGTAGCCTGTAGCAATTCTTATAAATAGTTTGACTCAATAGGTAAGGAGGAAATAGTACTGTGTACTAATGCAACATTTTCCTTTTAATGGCACAGCCATTATTGTCATTTTGATTTTGTGGTATTGATTTCAGTTTTTAGTTGATAATTCTGGCCTACTTTGACAGCTTGTAGATACCCAGTCATCACTCCGACCCTCCTGAGACTAAGCTGAGTGCCTGAAGCCTGACAGAAACAGAGTAATCAGAGCCTGTGCGACTGACCATTGTTTATGTGTGCTAACCAGCTAGCTGACCTAGTCTCTGAGTGTTGCTCCTTTTTTAAACCTCTCTGAGGATGACAGAATGAAAACACCATTAATGAATTCACCTGTGAAAGAAATGTCACTAACACAAGTATTTTTTAAAGAATATTTTAAATTTCTACTGAAATGTTTGATGTGATTTGATCCACACAATCCTTCACTGAAGGAAGTATTTAAAGGGTAAATCCACAGTGAATCACACAGGGCACGCTGCCAAGTTCGCGTCCTCTGACGGTTACCATAATTACCATCTTCCCACTAGAACATACCATTCACCTTGTAATTCTGACTAAGACTTTGGTATTTCTGTGATAGCAGTGATGTCACGGGACGGGGTTTGGCTTGAACTTTTGAACCAACAGAGCAGTGCAGCAGCAGCAGTGCATGATACCGCAGGGTTTGCGTCTTTATCTTCTCCTGTTGCCACATTCATGTTTCATAAAGAACACAGTTGGCTCGGTGTTCCTCCTTAGTTGATTCTAAAATTGAGACTTTGCAGAGAAATCATCAAGTGTTAATAGATATTCCTCCAGAGAGTAATGAGTATGCGAATGATTAGAGAGTATAATGAGGAGCTAAGAGTAGACTTTCTCATTATTTCCCCAGATCATTGCATTTCTCGTTGCATCCTTACCTTGCCAGGTTCACTGAGCTGTACTTGGACTGCTTTCCCGATCCGACATATAAAACCAGAATGCGACCGTCTGCTTTAGCAAAATGGAATGAAATCTGTTGTACACCGCTGAACTGTCACACAAAAAATATAGCAATGGGCCTCAACCTGCCAACACTGTTCACAGGTGTTTTTTTACAACAGTATTTATTTGACCATTATGTTAAATTGTCCCCATAAAGCTGCACTTGGCAGCACCATCCTCTGAATCTCTTTGTGAGCCACTTAAGTATACCACTGGGGGTTAGTGTGTTCCATGGACCCAATATGGTCGCTTTAAAGTGAATAAATAAAGGCAGTTTAGTTGGGCTGTGCCCCCTTTTTTGGGGAAGCAGTGTGAAGGAAATAGTTCTCAAATTTTGTGGGTTTTCATGCATGTTGTAAGTGTTGCTATAAAGTTGTGAGGTGTACCTTGAGGACACAGTAATATTTAATGGAGTGTTTACTTGTTTCCTTGGAGTCTAATGAGTGGATGATATTGATTACATCTACAAGGTCAAGATTTGACCAGTGTTTAAAGGTATAATGTGCAAGATCAAATTTAAAATTGCAAAAAATGAATCAACAATATCAACGTAATGTGAAGATGAAACAGTTATCTTTGTGATTTTAAAATAATTGAAGGAAACACACACAGATTACTATTTTCTTGAATCTTTTTAATATTGTGTAGCGTTTGTAAATGCTTGTTATGAGGGCTGCTTTAATTAATTAATTAATTAATTAGTTTTTGATTCATTGCCCAGCCCTAACTTAAATGAGCGCGCTAACCTGCTAGCCCCAGGTCATCCTGTCTTGTGATACCACTTGTACCTCGACAGGTGATAGCGAGTCAGTAGTTGGGTCTTCATCCAAATATAGAGCAAATTTTAATCACATTTCAGAAAATCAGCAAATGAAAATTCAAAGTTATATGCTTTTCCATACACTACTGTTGGTGAATATTGCAAGGTGGTTCTCTGAGATGAGCAGTAGGTGGCACTACTTCTCCAGTCAGGTGCCATTGTATCACTGTGGAAGAAGAGCACTAGTCAAACCTCGAGTGTCAAACGTCGCACAAAGGAAAACAATGGATGTATAACAACAGAGAGCACACTGAACGATGCAAATTAAAAGTTTTGAACAACTACTGTAATATTACAGCTATGTGCTCTTGGAAGAGTTTTGGTAACAACCCTGTGTATATACATAAGGCCATCAAGAGACGATGAAGAGAGCGGCCTATGTAAACACAAAGACTACATTGACAGTAATATGTTTATGTTTAAAGGCATAACTTTTTACAGTGCTAAGGATGGCTGAAGCTCTTGGCAAGCAACATTTAGCACCATCCCAACCACCCACTCCTGGAAAGTCACCACATTCACCAGCAAAGAAAAGAGTTGACACATTCCAGTACGATAAGTCGTTGAACTAAAATGTTAGCAATACCAGTTCTAGCCAGGTTAGCTATTGTTGTTGATAACAAGGCATAGTTTTGTACATTGTGGCAACGAGTCCACAGATAGTTTTAATGACACAAATAAGACAGAAGTGCGAATGAACACTATATTTCTACAGCTTTTCCCACTGTTAGTGCGCCGAGCAGCCATCTTGGATTTTGAAGTGGGGATTGGTGATGTTCTTCTGACTTACCAAGTCGGAAATCCGATATCAGGGAGTGTTTCAGTAGGAATTTCCGAGTGGGAACTTGGGAATTCCAACATTCTTTTGCAAATGAAACACACCATAACTAACATTAGACGTTGGCTGTTTTGCAAGAGGAATCTTTAGTGCAACTAATGACAACACAAACCGTACCAAAAAACATTCCACATGGCGTAGATTTGTGTTTTGACGAGGCTGTTTTCTAGCTGGCCTTTTTAGAACTGAGCAAATCAAGTTACAGTGTACCTAAACACTGCAGTTTGGTTGATTTTTGTGGATCCCTGCTGTCTGTTTGCTTAATAACCGATGACCGTAAATTTAGATTTAATGGACCCAGTAGTACACAGATGAAATGCTGCCCCCTTGTTCTTTGGAGCATGTGGCCAGGCATTTCACACTGTACCTTTTAAAGCAGATTAGGTATTGTATCTTGAACTTAATTGTCGCCACTCTTTCATATGGACTTCCTGCTTTGCTGACAAGTTAAATAAGCAGCATATAGCTCAGGGAATAAGTATCACAGGTATCCATGAATTTATGATACGTTGCTCTCCTGTTGTGGTGTTGTTGTGATCTCGGACTGTTGACCACAGGCAGGCAGCCATAAAATGAGGGGGCCTGACTCTGTTGAGACCACCTCTATTCATGGCCCCGGAGCCACTGGATGCTAAGTGGCAGCCGGAAAATCACAGCTGTGGGATCAAGCACGCCACATTAGGAGAGAGAGTCCGCCCCAAACGATGGGTACAGTACAGCACAAATAGAATACCAAAGGCAAGTTGAGCTTCTCACTGATGCTGAGTCTGTACGCTCCTGTGGAGGCCCCGACACAACTGTCACATTAAAACCACAAGACTTGGAGATGTTTAAAGGAAATAGTTGTAGAAAACAGCTGGGATTTCTTTTAGTTTTGCACCTAAATGTAGAGAAGTATTTGGGTGTGCTACACGCACATTGTTAGACAGGTTATGTCAATCATTTGAATGTAGAAAGGAAGGAATGAAATACTTACTGTAAATCTGTTTAGTTTATAGCAAAAAAACGTGCCAAATAAGTTTCTCAAGTCCTACTTTTCTGCTTACACAAAGAGACAGTCGGTCCTTCATTATACCCTCTAGACAGAGACTCACCATGCGTTTTCGCTGAATTTCAGAGACAGGGCATTTTTCTACAGCAATTTACACTCCCACAATTACAGCGTTCTGGTGCAGATATGGTGTCGGCCCCTCCTCCTTGACCTCTGCCCTTTGCGAAGCAGGCGAAAGTGTGTTTCCTGATTAACGGCTGGCTGAGGTACATGGCTCCAGCTCCAGCACCTTGTCCTCCCAAACTGAGGTGACAGTCTCCTAGGCTCTTTATGGAAATTAACTGCAAAACATAGCCAATTAGACCTGCGTTATTTAGAACGACTCAGCTTTTCACCCTGAATAAAAGCGGGCCCAGATAAGACCTGTACACTCAGACACTGCGGCAAATTAATGTGAAGTTGGTGGCCTGCCAGTGAGCCAGTCCATCTAAAATGGGGACATTAAAAGCATGAAGGCAAGTTTTTGTATGAGCTGTAAATTATTACTGGGCAGAACACAGCATGATTAAAGAGCAGGGTTTGTGAATAATTTTTAGAGACAATTATAAATTGAACACAGTACAAGTTGGAAATGGTGATGTAAGATGTTTTATTTGGGCATATGAGCAAAAGATTCTGATGAAACTCCACACGATCATTTCCATGTTTCTAGCTTTTGTTTACAGCATCGCTCCTGGACAGAATTTTCCCAGGTTCTGCACCTTTTATTCCAAATGTGTAACTGGGAATTAAGCATCTGTATAATGTCTTTTCACTCCACCAGCTAAAGATAGGGCTCTTAGCCTGATACGCTGTCTTAATTTTCCCTTTCTCAGGTCACCGCAGAGAGCGACGGCATTAGGGTGAGGAGGAGGGTCCTCACTCTATGTGCAAGAATACACTGTGGAAGTTGCAAAGGGCAGAGTCTCTAGGAAATCTACTCTTTCTTTGAAAAAATGTCACGGGAGAGATAGGAGATTGGCACCACAAAGAGCCTAAAATAGCACGGGCTGCTACGCATTGTCAGACAAGATTTGGGCTGAGACATTGACTTTTGTTCTGCAAAGTACTGGCCCCTGAAAGGGAGATGGGAGGTGTAAAAATTGTGATTTCTCCTCTTCCCCTGGTTATGTGCAATACATTACCCTGCTGATAATGCATGCTGTTGGGACTGAGGTTTGTAACGTCACAATTATTCCTTGTCTGCAACAATAGAAGTGTACTTAGGATTGGGGTAGAGTTTGGATAAATATGGACACTAGTTCTTCCATTTTAGGTGAGTGGAATCGATGCTTGCAGAGGCTGTTATTTAACAAAGAAATAGGGCCTGGTTTAGAAGATTAGGACGGATCCCAAACCCTTCTGCTTTCCCATAACTCCAGTGCATTCACCATTTCTTCCCCATGATAACAAAGGCCTCATATATTTTGGCAGGTTTGCTCCCTGGCCACATAATAGGATTATGAATAATTTCTACAAATTTACAAAAACAAATCACATGGCCCGGCTTAGAGTTTGCTAATAATTTCTCCATAGCTGATAGATCAAAGCGAGACGCAGGGACTGCAGAGCCAGGCAGTAGATTGACCCTGGTCAGGCATTTTTAATGAAAGGGTTAATCTCCTCAGAGGTGACTATTCAGGAGCAAGCAGTGTGACCAAATGAAGAATTCAGGTCTGGGATAAGAGGCAGAACAGTGGTCTTGAGGGTGCTGTTGGGTGACAGCGAGGAAGCCCCCGAGGTAAAACTGCGTGATGCTGTATTTGAGCCCATCTGACCAGACCTCCGCCCCAATCCACCGCTAAAAGAAAGGGAGAGGTGGGAAAAAAGAGTCAGGCTGTTTGAAGAACCTATGGCATGTGGGCCCAAGGCTATTTCATGGATGACCACAAACAAACCTGCTCTATTGGCTTTGAAAGCCCATGAAAAAGAATCCTTATAATATGCACAAACACACACACACAAGGGGAACACATGAGCGCACGCACTCAGACTCGCACATTTCCCATTAGGGCAACTGCTGCTCCTCTCAAAAAGTACCTGAATGTACTTAGAGTCCTGGCTGTTTGGGATAAACTTTGTTGTCAAGCACCTCTTGTGCTACTGTAAGCACACATGCCCTCTTGTGAGTAATTAGATTTGAATACCTTCCAAAAGGAGAGCGGGAGAGAGAGGGTAAGAAAAAAAAAAGATGCTTTTATAAATGTATAAGCCTTGGCTGGTTAAGGAGGTTTAGAAATCTCATCATGACAGTGGCAAAATGGGCCTCTTAGTAATTAGGAACAAATGAAATTGCTTATCACTTATCGAGTTACTGTGCCAGCCATTTGGCTGTGTTCAGGGGGATTAATCAGAAGGCTATTGACATTACATTGTTCCACAATTATCATTCATACGTTTTATGGTAATTGGGCATTTTTTCACCGAGGAATTAAGGTGCCTACGTAATTCCAGGCGAAATGAACATACGCAAATACAAACATTAATCAAATCCCCGGAATAAGGCAACAACATTTCAGCTGCTGATAATCACGCAACAAGAAATGAAACGTTAAAAATGAGGATATCAGTCTTCTCTTTGAGAGAAACTGAAATGCCATTTTAATAATTCATTTACATGAATGATAGTCGCTCGTATGGAGTTATATTTGTGCCGAAATTAATCAGCGATTAAAGGAACAGCAAGGTTTATACAGCGTCATCTAAATGTTTGTAAATTGGAAGTATGATGTGTGAAACTGATTTATTACATCTTTCACTTTAGGTGTTGCGATAAAAGTATCAGTTAATTTAAGATTTCTTCATAAGCCTGGTTGCCGTGACGCATTAAGCCCTCTTATTAGGATAACAACAAAGCACAATGTGACATCAACCTAATAAAACCAATAAAAAACACTTTGTTCTGAATGCAATCAAAACTTAGACGTGCAACTCCTCCCCTGTGCTCTTTTTTCCAATACCTTCCCAACAGCACCTACATGTGAAAATTACATGTCGTTGTCCTAATGGCCTGGGGGAAGACTTTGCCTAATGCTTCCATAAACGTGTTAGGCAAAGTCCAGCAGGATGTAATTGCATCTAATATATTTACAGAGGATTGATTTTCCCTCCCACGACCCACCCACCAGGCAGCAACAAGCTGCGGTCAGTTCACCCAGGTCACCGTGGATGAGTCCTGCGTCCACTCTGTCCTCTTTACACCGAGCAACAAGGCCGAGCCACAGAGACCGCGGAAAGTATTGGAGTGCAGCTTAATGAGGTAATTAGTCAAAGGCCATGACGATCCTGGGAGGCTAATACCTGCGACCTCTTGATCCTGGATTCCTGACACACGTCTCCGGAGACTGTACAGGAAAGACCGCCACAAAATCCAAACACTGTCGCGTCGGCCAGACGCTCCAGCCCATTTTTACCAAGAATGTGTGATATTACACTTCAAGGAGGGAGACTTGGGATCCAAGCTGAGCAACCCCTCGTTACTCTTCCTTTTTTTGTTTAATTACTCCCACAATGCCGTAATGGGCCTGCCCCCTTTCCTTCCCCTGAAGAAAAATAAACCTCAGCAAACTTAAACTACTTCACCTGTTTACTTAGAGAAAGAAGTTGGGGAGAATTGACAAAGGCAGTGAAAAAGCACAAGAAAGGAAAAAGGATGAAGAACACAAAGCAGGTTGATATTTTTTTCCTCCTCTCCCATCCCTTTCTTTCCTTTTTATCAGGTTACGTGACTGGAGGCTTCATTAATCACCACCTCGACAGCCTCTGCCAGGGGGAACTAACTGCATTTGGCCCAATTAGGCGCTGTAGAGACAATAGGAACAGCACAAGTTGTGCCTCTATGCCAGGAGCCAAGCGTTGCCTCCCTGTCATTACCTACAGAAAGGGAAAAATTAACCCCTACCAGCTTCCCTGCTTTCCTCCATTGATCCGAGGCTTTTGTGGTGTCCCTGGAGCGTGGCAGACAATTACAGATATTATTACATCTGCATTGATTTTTTTTAAAGAGAGCAGAGTGTCTCCAAGCAATTAAAAAAAATTACAGTTCGGAAGTGGGCCAATTAAAATGCCCCCGGCCCTGGAGGGTGGCAGCGGTGTTGGTGGGAATGGAGGGACAGACTTGACTGTCAGAATGTTGCAGTTTTGTTTTTTTTTAGAGACAACAATGTGCAAATTGCATTGCACTTGCATTGCATTCAAAACCCTAGTCTTAGTTAGGCCAAAAACCACAAATGAAACTTTATTTTAAGGACAAGAAAATACTGAGTGATAATTTGAAACACAGTGAGAATGTCTGAAACATGGATACTCTTCATTTACACATAAATCTGCAAAAGACTTTTTAACCTGTGCTGTCGATTTAAGATTATCGTTAGCACAAAAATAGTTTTAAAATAAACTTGATAATTTTACTTTTGTATCTGTATATTTTGGTCCAATGGATAAATAACTGAATGGCCGACCAGGCCAAGGCTTCACTTCCTTGATTAAGAGACGCAAAACCACGACAAAGTCTGTAGTCCTTTTTAGATGGGAATTGTACAAATTTGCAGGAAAGCCCAATCAGTCTTGGTTCAGCATTGTCAGTATAAAAACAAAATCGGGGAGTGCAGCAAAATGCCGCCTACCTACTTTTGTTTATACAGAATGCACCTTTTTCGGGGCAATGGGGGGCGTGAGCAAATAACAATATGTGTAGCTCAGCGTGTGATGTAAACAGTGACGTGGGAGGGAAGCCACGCCTAGTCAGTCCTTTGGCGATTCTCTCGTAAGTCGGCCAGTTCTTCACTGTCCTCGTCATCTGACGGTTAATGGCCTCTCCGTTTGCGAGGGCAAGGAAGGCGTGCAATTCCTTGTCTCCCCAGTTGCTCATCTTTACAGTGTCTGTCAGGTTTGCGTTTCCCTCATGCTACTAGCTGCTCGCTAATTACTGCTATCAGCTGTTTCCTGTTTATCCACCGCCAGTGGATTGTACGTGCGGCATCATCAACAGCTCCTCCCACAAGTCTTCAACAGCCCCTCCTGTTGTGGAAGGGTGCCTCGTTATTTTTAAACTAAAAGGGTTCCGCCAATATGACTACCGTACGAGGCGGAAAATTGGGCACCTCGGATCAACTCGCCAGTTCGGCTCTGTGTGTCAACGCTCGCAGCTTGCCAGCAAAACGGCCCAACATTCGCGGAAAATCTGGCAGCGTAAAAGGGGCTTGTGGGTATCGCTCCCTATGTAGAGGAGGTGGTGGGGCCCTTTGCGTGTCTGTGCCCGGGGACTCGTTGTCTCATAAGCCGCCCATGTTTTGTCCAATTTAGCCTCAGATTGATGACTGTTAAAATCCCTGTGACTATTATGAAGAGTTTGAACTTTTCAGCTTTACATTGAATACTTTCTAAAATTCCTGTAAATGAAATATATCACTACACTTTTATTTTCAGTCCAAACTACACTGCTTAATTTCAGTTGTCACCTTGTTGTCTTATTCAGGGCTGTATCTCTGTCCTGACATAACTGACTCTTTCCTTTTGGTTGTACGAGTGCGTCTCCACACAGCTGCCTCATAAATATTCATCTGAGGTCTCATCTGATTCGTGCTGTTTAAGTATCATACCTCTGGCAATCAGCTCCTCTGTCATCTTTTGTCTGTCCGACCAAACCTCAAGACTCAAGCAAACTTTCTCACACTTCAAATTGTCTGTGTCTCCACATCTATCTCTCGCTCTCCCTAATTCTGCCACACACATGCGCACACACACACACACACACACACACACACACACACACACTTCCTTCTTTCCATCTTTCACCCCGGCCTTGGCGTTGATTTCCCCCATGGAGCAAAGTTGGCCTTTACTGTGGCCATCTGAGCAGACTTCCTGAAACCACAAAGAAAGGGAGAGTCCTAATTGGAATTGTGGGTAGATGGAAGACTGGCAGTGTAGAGATAAGGGATCACTGTGATGCAAATAAAGGCTGCATCCAGTGGCTGCACAGCCTCCTAAGGGCCCATTGTTTTCTTGCTCTGCAATTAGAGCGGGAGAGGGAATTACTGTGTATTATTGCTATGTTTGTTGGTTCACAAAAGCACACATACTCATACACACAAACACCTACCTGGCCCTTTTTTTGGAGCGGTTTGAGTCGCGCAGGTGGGCTCTGGGATTATTCAAACCAGCTTTTGACTAAGGAGGTAAACAATACCTCCAAATAAAAAAAGACATCTATACAGAGACACCCAGACACTCGGAAGCCAAAAAAAGAAAGGGTAGAGTTTAAATAAACAGCATTTGGCGCAGGAGGAAAAAGGACAATGAAACTCTGGTTCTGAGCTGCAGTCGTTTTATCACCCGACACGCTGCATGTGTTTGAAGTGGAAAATCGCAGTTTCTTTAATCCATGGAGCATTCAAATAAGTTTATTTCTCCAGGATTAAAAACAGTAACAATAGCAGGCAGTTAAAAACAAACAGCTCCAAACAAATGGCGGCGAGGCTGAGGCGCTCAGCACGGGTAAGCTCTCCATACATCGTGGTCTGTTTCATTAGCTGAAATGTATTATTATTGTTTATCTGTTGAGCTTCCTGATAAAAACGAGCCATGCTTCCCCCCCTGTTGGATTACAGAGTTAGAAAGGTTCAGGGGTGGCTTGCTGGTGTAATCCACCGAATTCTTTTCCGACAACAACAACCGCCGGAAGATGGGGAGAAAAAAAGGAGAGTTTTCAACACCTGAACACGGAGCTGCATTTGATTAAAGAGGGCTAATTTCAGAATATCATCAAAGGGGAAAGGAGCTTGGTCTGTGTATGCGTGTCTGTGTTGGTGTGTGTTTGTAAGGGTCATGCTAATTGTGAAGTTTTGGCAGCAAGAAATACAGGAGTAGCGTCACGCAACCTTAAATTCCTGAAGTAAAAAGCCTGGACAACATGTCCTTGCATGCAGTTTTGCCATATTTCTTTAAGATACTTGAAGATTTGGGATTTGGGAGGTACGAACCTTACAAACCTTATTACAGGGTGGCCTTTCACATATACCCTTTTTCACCAAAATCAGGGCAGATATGCAGGTTTTTAAATGCGGGGAAACTTGCTGAAAATAGGCAATAGACTCCTTTCTGATCACCGTGTACACGGCTCAGTAGATGATCAGGCCTTTCTGTTTGTCAGCCGGAAAACAGTAGTAGTAAATAGCAGAAAGCAGCATGGAGCCCAGTGGAAGTGTTATGGAACAACATTTGAGTGCAGCTTTGAAAAAGATGGGTAATATTTAGCGGCGGCACATTGTTGCATTGTGTTGCAGAAATTAGTCTACCCGGGTGTTATATTTCCATGACTGCCAAATGAAGCGGGAGATAAATACCGGTTACTACTGCAGTCATTTGTTGCGGGAATGAATGCCAATTATAACCTTTTCCATTAACCCTCTGGAGTCCATGAACGCACCGGTGCACTCAAATCACATGACCGATTTAAGATGACGTAGCAGCAAGATGCAGCCTCGCTGAGTCTCCGCTGTGCCGAAAGTGCGAACTTCAAACTACATACCAGTTGTGCTGACAGGCCAAGTAAAACCAGACTTATGATAAATAATTTAGGGCATGCCTTTTCCTGAATATTGTTGTCACGTTTGGTGTCGGAAGAAACAGCAAAAATGGGTTCTTCTAAGGAAAGTAGGTTGCAGGCAAAAAACAAAACAAAAAACATGACACCTTTTTTCCTATTGGTGGTGTTTTTTGAGTGATTTTAGGTCCAATGTGTTATTGCAGTATGTCAAAATGAAAATATAAAGGAAGGTCACACAGGTGATTATTAGCTGTAATCACCAAATGAGCGGCACTGCTAGCTAATGCCCACCTGGTTCACAGTGCAGGGCGGCCAAGGCTAACGTTAGCTAACCAGTGGAGTAAAATCAACAAATTTACATTGCAAAACATTTAAGACCTTTAAGTGCATAGCATAGAAGAGATAGTAGATAGTCATTTTGCTTTTTTTTCTTAAAAATGATCTGATTAGTTTGTGGTTAATGGGTGTCGAGCTATTGAAAGCAAAGTTAACTGAAACTGACATCCCTAATCATCAGTCAGATACACTAACTGTGCAGGAGGTAGGTATTTTTGCCAAAATCATCACCTGTGTCATGTAGACATTGTATGTGGTTGCTTTAAGATATACTTGAATCTCATGATGCCCAAAGTTTCCCCTCATTTGAGTTTTTCTGGATGTACTTTTGCAGAGAAAAGCAGTTTCTACTTTTCCTCATCTGCTCTTTGCAATCTGAGATCCACACAGATGTTTAATAATGTTGTCTAACTTGTCAGAGTTGCAATTCATCAGCAGCGGGTAAATGTGAAATACGCATCACAAAGACAGAAAAACATCAGATGATAACCAGATGAGCCAGTTCTGGGTCCAAGCGGATCAGACAAGCCTCACATTCCACCGGGGGCGATGGAGGGACGGGGGAGGGCCGCAATGATTTTTGGCAGAGTGAATATTTGGAGATATAAATGAGACAGTCGGCTCGTATCATAATGAAATATCAAAAAATTCACCTGGAATTGTCGCGTTGGGTCCTTTTTAGGTGGCCGACTATGAAAGCTATTGGTTACAACTCAGCAGTTATAAATTTATGATGAAGGAAGTGATTTTAAGAGGAGCTCTAACTAAAAGTGCGCAGAATATCCCTTTGGGTTTTATTCAGACTATAAGCTGTTATCAGACAGCTATGATTCACATTTACACTTTGAGCCCACAATCATTCAAAACAGTCACCTCTGAGAAAGCCCCCCCACTGGAGTGAAACGCCCCAAAAAAACATGAAAATTTAAATGAAATTATGGGACCTGGCTCTCCCGACAGTCAGTGTGATGACACGCTTTCAGATCCTATTTGGGAGGGTTTGAATGTGCTGAAATGTAAATGACTGGACGCATGGAGGCCCAAATGGGAAGCTAGATTCTACATGGGTCAAAGACAGGAAGACTATAGAACTGAGATAAACGGAGGGAAGGAGGAGGGAGAGATTCTCATGCGAATAGTTTAACAGCGGACACACGGTGCCACTTGCATTATGGTGACTGTTGCATCAAGGGGCAATGCAAAGGGGCCCCTCTTTTTGCAGTGCGCCCCAGGGTTTTTGGTCTTCTCTGCAAAAAGGAACCAACCAGATTTAAAACTGAGCTTCTAACTTCGGTAATGAAATCAGATCACATTTCCAAGCAAAAATAACCTAAAACGTATTTACACAGTTTGCTAAATTACTAATATTTCAAGATTATAAAAATAGATTTGAAAATTGCTTGAGCACCAGTGTTAGCTTAGAAAAATGTGGAATACACTAGTATATTAAGCATTAAGTTTGATGCCGCACAAAGTATCCGATTAATGCCTGAAGCTCATGTTTATGTCATGCACCTCACCATTTTACTGCCTGTCAATGTCATTATATCTCCCCGTGCAGTTCATTCATGGTGTCTGACATGCCTTACTCTATCAGCCCGCTGAAATACATACTTCATGCTCCCTGGAAGCTCAAAGCAGCCTTTTAATAGCAGCGATGCCTTCTTGTTAGCCAGGAAAAAAGGTCACGCAATTGGATTTCCGAGTTCTGGAAATCCCCCAGATATTTACCTCAAACACGGTGCGCGCCTTGCCCTCTCAGCTCACCTTTCATTTCCCTCTAACTGCTCTCATGCTGATTTGTCAACCATAGATAGGATCAATTAATCTATTGAGTCTGAACAGCATGGAAGATTTAAATTGTCCATACACACACCCATGTGGCCAGCAAGCCCATTTAGTCTATTTATAGCCCTCGTCAGTTAGTGCTGCGAGTGCTATAGACAAAAGCCTGTCAATTAAAAATAAATCCCCCCGTCGTCTTTTTCTGAGTCCCTGGGAAAAATGTGTATCGTTTACCTTGAATCTCACAGTGGCTGTTTTGTACAAGGAAATACAATGAATGTTTTTTGCTCACAAAAACAGATGCGCCTTAATCTTACAAAGAAACTCATTTAAGTAGGCATACGTTTCAAAATTCATCCCATTTTTTCCACATCAGTAATAAACAACTTGCATTGTACATTGTGACTGCTTTGAATATTCAGCAGTCAGACAGTAAGACTGTGTTGTTTCTTTCAATCTCGGAAGAGAAGATGAAAAAGAAATCCGCGATTCTCGTCTTCTCCCCGTAGAAACAGGCAGGTACTGCAGCAAGAGATTCATGTACAAGTTTCCCCCTGCAGCCAGTAAGTGCCAAGCTGTGTCAAAAATGACATGCATCTCCTGTTTCCATGTCATGCCATGCATGTGATGTGATGGGCGAACGAAGGCAGTTCCTGCATAGAATAGTAGGGGGTCATTATTAAGCCTCTTAAATTAGCGCCCCCTCCCACGCAGCCCTTGCAATTTTCCAAGACCCACAACCACGCGCACACCCGCCACTGACTTCAACACATTAGACTTGACAAAGAAAATCATTTCCAAAGTTTACTTGCAGCAAACTCATTTCATATGTGATTGAATTGTACCTGTGTGGTATGACCCATTTAAACTCAAAGTCACACATGGACGCTTTGAGAACCTATTTGAGCAGAACCATGCTGTTAGTTAGCTATAGACTGTGCCAATTGCATGTCCTATGCAAAGCAATTTACATGTCTCTCCATCACACTCACTTATATGGTTCAACTCACAAGAGCTACCATTTAGATCGTCGGTGGGGGAGGGAGCTACATGCACAGCGCTGGTATAACACCATATGTATGTGCTGCAGTGGTATAGAGTGGGTGGCAACAGCAGCAGAAAGCTTAACCTCTGTTGCCCCTGAGCCCCATCCTCGCCGTTTCACAAATGACACCATGACAAACCTGGCTCGTGCCCCGGCCGTGGAAATGGACTGCTTCTGGTGCTTCTCCTCCCATTTTGATAGGCAGGTCCCACCACTCTCGAGCATCTGCCTGGCCCATCTAAAGGCTCTTAATATCCCCAGATTAAAGAGACCCCAGCCCCAAGGTCAGCCTCCGAGGAAATGACTGCCTCTTCTCCAGAGTGAACATCTTTTTTTTTTTTCCCCCAGCACCCTTTGTCTCACTTTTATTCCACTCCCTTTCACTCGCTCTCTGTCTTTCGATCTGTGCATCCCAGTCTTTTCCCTCTTTCTCTCCCGCTATATGTATATTTACAAGAGTGCACATAACTGGTGTCTGGGGAAGGGTAAGGAGCAGTGGGGAAGGGAAGCCATTAGGGGAATAAAGAGAGGTGCTGCCTCACAGCCGAGCTTCACAGGCCAGTGGAGCAAATCAAATTGGGTCTTGTTCTGCGGCAGGACACACGTGTGTGCGCGCGCACACACACACGCACACACAGCACACACAGCACACTCAGTGACAGTGGTGGAGGCACAGCTGACAGGCGGACCTTTGGGACATAGCAGGGCTGGGCATGTCTAGGGCTGGCCCACTGAGGGATGCATTCATGACCCCCCAACTCTCCTGAGCAAACAAATTGTAAGATGAGTTTATGATTAGTTAATATTGGTGTTATTATATACAAAAGAACATTGTTTTTCAATTTTAATTTCACAGCTGTAGTCAATTTCAAATTTATGTGGTTGTAAATTGTTTAAAACCATCATGTAAAAACAGTAAACCCTTAAAAGCCTCTGTGCTAATAACCTGTTAACCTCCATTGTTGTCCAGAAAATATTTGAACCAATACTCCAACATGGAATTTTTTCTCTCGGTATTTTACTTTTTCTTCAATAACAAAAATGTAATTTTTGAACAAGGTGCAGAGGTGACATAGTAACAGCACAAGTCTGCTTGTCTGCTCTTATCTAATCACACATAGGGCTAATCTTCTGTCTCTGTCTGTTGGCTTTTTTGTGTGTGTGTGTGTGTGTGTGTGTGTGTGTGTGTGTGTGTGTGTGCCTGCTTGTCTGATACAAGGCTATTGCTAAAATAATATAGAAAAGAAAATAGATCAGACGTCGAAACAGTCACTGCAGCGATAGTTTTGGCTGGTTGGTAAGTCGACAAAGCGGCCGTGGAGCTGGTGTTGCGATAAATTCTGTGACCCATCAGATTTTGTGTACCAGCTCGTAAACCCTAACTCTAACCACTCAACAACTCACAAAACTCGCCGATTTTAAAAGGTAGTCTGGGACCGGGTCTGGCGGATCAGAGATTTTGATGTTACACTGGCTTCCTGGCTTCAGGAAGCCGCCGTCGGCCTCGGAGATCTGTGGCTGGCTTCCAGGCTTTGGGACGCTTCATGGCACTTCCACCTTAGGTACTGACATTTGGAGCAAATGGATTTAACGTAATTCAGAACTTGGTAGTAGACATAATTCAGTTGGAACCGTTAAATGTAATGAATCCGGCACCCAACATCACACAACAGTGAGCCACACTGGATAACATGTTGGGCTCTGTAGTTTCTTTTGACTTAATACACTAGTAACCTCTGTTGGAGTAATGCTCGCTGAAACTACGGAGACCAAGGGTCTCATTAATAAAACAATGCGTAGGATGCATACTAAAATTTGCGTATAGACAAAAGCCAAAAACAGCATACACCAAAAAATACTTGACAGTTTCTACAATCAGGCTTCCTCCTCACCATCTGCATTGCAAATTTCCCATCTCCAAAAATGATCATAAGCATGGGTCAAAGTTTCTCCCATCAAGTCTGTGGTATAGATCACAACTTTTGTGTGGGAAGTGGTGTACGTAATGTTTATAAATGAGACCCCAGGTGTTTTAGAAAATTATTTAGATTTTTTTTAAATTAAATGAAATATTAGTGACCTGTTACAGATTTGTATATTTAATAGGAATTAATGTGCTCAGGATTCAGAACTAGAGAAGAGCAGAGGAAGTCAGAGATAACTGAGAGACAGACAAACGTGTTGCTGGATTTGTTCTTTTCCTAGGATTTGTTTGCAATAAAAAATAAAGAATATTTCTGTGAGCTAGACATCTGGAAAGACAGGTAAACAAATAGGCTCTAATATCATAAAAAAAAAACACTGTTAATATTGCTGATGACATCCCCTGTGACAGTTTTTATGGCAAGCAGCAATATCCATCCACCCTCTCTGCACTAATACCTCATTTATAACTGCTCAAATCCTCTGTTCCCATAATGTTCTCAATGAGATTTAAGTTATTAGCAGGCTCATAGCAAAGCTGAAGAATTGGCAGAGGACTCCAGGTAAAGGGCACTAAAGCTAATGAAAAATGAGATGGAGAGTCATTCTTAAGGCTTTAGTTTTATTAGAAATACATGGTAATAGCCACCAAAACCTTAGTCAACATAATGTTCGCTGCCATCTATACGATACCAATGCCTATAGGGCGCTATTCATCCACAGAGAAATAAAGGGGAGATGGGTAAAAAATACATGCAATGCTTACACTTCATTCAGTTTCGCGAAAGGATTACCGCCACAAATCACTTTTGCTCAATTCATTACATGCCTGCAGAGAGGGGGCAGATGTGTGATGGATGGTTGTCTGCAAATGGACTTGTCGGTAACAGAAAAATGCACACGCTTTAATTAAAGAGGGCTGGACAAGTGTTTCCAGAGTGGATTTGGGTGTCTCTCCACATCTGTACAGGCAGGGTCATATATCAGAGGGTTCTCGAGGCACAGGGCAGTAAGCACAAGCTGTAGATGCTCGTTCTGAGGACTTGTCTGAAAAGAAAATATTCATCATTCTATAGTTCGGTGATCACAGAGACAGGAATGTGAACCAGAGTGATACAGTATTTGAAATACTGAATAATAGATTGGATACAAGCAGAAGAGTGTAGGCCATACTGAGGCTGTGTTCCTATAAATGAAGTCAAAAATCACATTTATGTGTTAAAGTTTTCTGTGACAGTAGCGTTTTTAGATGTTGACACTCGAATCTACAGCAATAGTTGCTCTATGGCCATATCAAAATGGCCAATAACACGTGCCACTTGATTTTTAACGTGCACATTTTTTGTTTCCATTTCTTATGACGCCCTCCTATGATTGCTTTTAAGTTTAAACTGAAGCTGTAGCTTGTATTGTAGTAGTAGTACTACTACTAATAGTAAAAAACATGCCATTTAGGTTTTTTAGACTTGCCCGCAGTTGGTTAAGTACTTCAGGGTGCCCTGTGGAGTTTTTTTTATTCACCACTAGTAGCACCATGAAGCAATGTATTTATGAGTGAGTCGCCATTTTGTTTGTTTCTTGATCCACAAGGATGCTTATGTACAAACACGCACAGGCATGAGATATGCAAGCACAAAGTCTTTTGTGTAGACTGACTGAGACTTGATTTTTGAGGCTGATAATTATATAGATATTTGGGAATTTAAAGAAAATCTGATACAATATAATGACCAATAGTCAAATCACGAATCAACAATCTCAATATGAATTATTTAGATTTGTTTATATCAAGAAATTTGAGAAAATACCTACTGTGTGAGACATTTTACAGTTAGTGCATTAACTGGTCAGAGCTCTCTGGTGGACAAACTAAGTAATGGAGAAACTGTTCCTAAGTAACCTCAAACCCTTAAACCTAGTTGACATATTTGTACTTGTGTCTTATTGGTGAACATTTGTACCAATAGAATATATCTGTAATACGTTATTATCAGCCATTGTCAGCAATATGCCCAATTTTCCAATGATACGCAGTAACATAAAAAAAATGAACACAAAAAAACCCTTATTGCCAGAATAAATGTCTGCATTGTACGTTTATGCAAACCACTGATATGTAATATTTGTACGTCAGTATGTAGGGGCTACTTTACGTTTCAACAACGCTGTGGTTAGCACTTATGGTGAAGGAAAAGGTCATGTTTTGGCCACTGGAAATGCCTTTGAAGTCTTGCTGAGAAGCAACTGGTTTTGTTGTTTGTTGGTCTGGAACAGTGGTCCGCAGCTTGCCAGCTGTCTCGCCTTGGTGTCACGCCATCAGCCATCCTTTCCACCTTCTAATGGGAAACTCAGCTCGTATACATGCAAGCAGAACTACGTCACTTTGGAAGTGTTGATATGACATGTAGAAAATGTACAAATGTAATGTATCTGTGGTTTTCAGAAAACCTAGAATACCAACATTGTAGATAATGGAGGTTTCAGAGTCAACAATTTTGGAGTGAACCTGCCAGTAAGGGTTGCAGTGATATACTGGTTTTGAGGGTGTTGACAGTATTGTGTACATTTGCTTATTTACGATGTTCTAGACGATATACTAGACAGAGAATCTCCCCTTTATTTTAGTTATTGTCAAAGGACAGAATTTTTACACCTACTTCCATTAACAAAATGGTTTCAAGTTTGTTCATCCAAAAATAACCCTTCCATTTTTATTCCTTTAAGGGTCATCCTGACTGATATTAATAGATGGGTATCATACCATGAAAATCTCGTACCGTTGCACCCCTACTGCTGATATGCTTTAGCATAGTCAACGAAATGTGTTAAGGATGTAACTGAAGTCTTAATCAAACTTTCGGTGTGTTTAATTTTTGTATTAGTCTGGAGTCTGGAGTATGGCTGGTATAATCACATACATTTTAAGTTGTAAACAGGATCGTCAAAATGGCATCGAGGTAAAACTATAAACAAAATATTCCCTTTATGCTCTCACCATGCCTGTTGTTCTCTGTCTATCATTCACTGTAGTCCTTAACATTTCACTCCAAAGACACAAATCCTATGCAGCTACTTTTGTTTAAAGCAGGCCATTAATGAAGAGCTCTTCAGCTAAATACATCTTTATTCTGCGATTAACGATGGTGCTTGAAGTAAGCACTGGTGTGAAAGGAGGCTGAGGCCCTTCAGCGTCCAAGCCTTTACAGCCACTCTGCCATCAATCAGGCCTTGTGTCCAGTAAGTGCTGCTAACATTTATGAAATATTCATCAGCCATTCACTTTTGCTTTCCACTCACCCTAATCATTGCGTTTAGGCAGCATTGTGTCACCTCTCCTCTTAGAAAAAAGAAAAAGAAAAAAGGCTACAATCATCTTGCTGAGGGGAGGTGAAATAGGGAATGTGTTCTTGCTTTTATGCCAGGCTTTCCATGGGTGGACATTTTCGGTCTGGAATAAAAGTGTCAGTCAAAGGTTCTCCCCTCCCTCCCGTGATGTTGCCTTATGTTTTCAGGGACAGTGTGAAATCAAAGCTTTAATTCAGCTAGTCGCCAGAAGAAAACGTTGGCATTGCACTTTTCTGCAAATATCAACGTTACATTGGCACGTTTTATATCATAACAGTGTTTCAAAAGTGACACAGTACATGAGCTGACTTCCCCTTGAGCCACTGAAACTGTCTTTTTAGCAACATGTCAGAGCGTTTTCAGTGATGTTTTGGACACCAAACCCAGGTGTTTTTAAGCAACATATCATGCTGTTTGCAGCGCTGATTGAGCGCTGATTTAAGCAAAAATATTTCCTAACCTATGTGGTCTTGTACCTAAACCTAACCAGACACTTCGTCACCCAGGCGAGATGGCTACCAAGCTGCAGACCCCTGTTTGAGACCAACAAACAACAAAACCCATTGATCCTTAGAGTTTGCAACAGTGTTTGAGCCACCAAACTGAGGTGTTTTTGGCAACATAATATGGCGTTTCCAGTAAAGCTGAAGTTGAAGCAACAATATCTTTTTTTAGTGACACATTGTGACATTTCCAGCAGCGTTTGAGAAACTGAAACTGAGTGTTTTTAGTGACACATCACAGCATTTACAGTGGTTTTTCAGGCCCAAAACTAAGTGCTTTTAAGTGATACAGCTGCAATTTAGCGGGTATTTTAAGCCAAAACATAACTACAACAACTTTTCCCAACCATAACCCATGTGGTTTTGTACCTAAACCTAACATGATGTTAAAACACCTTGGCGAGATGGCTGCCATGCTGCAGACCACTGTTCCAGACCAACAAACAACAAAATCCATTGTTTGTAAGAGCTTGAAGCAGCTTTTGAGTCACCAAACCTGTTTTTGTTTTGGCAACACATTGCAGGGTTTTCAGTAAAGTTGGAGCAACTGTGCCCAGGTATGTTTTAGTGACACATTGTGCTGTTTCAGTGTTTCCAGCGGCATTTAAGCCACTGAACTCAAGTGTTTTTTAGCGTCACATTGCTTCAATTCCAGTAGTGTTTCAGCTGTTAAATGTGGGTGTTTTTTTGGCTTCAGATCACAGCGGTTCCGGCAGCTTTAGTGCCAGTATTTTAAGCCCAAACATGATGTTTCCTAATCCTTACCAAGTGGTTTTGGGCCTAAACATAACTACACTTTAACAACAGCATTGTTAAAAGCTGAAGTTTCAACATATTGGCTGCATAATAACATAGAAATGTAACGTATCCCTGGTTTGCACGACATTTATTCTGGTGTTTGGGTTGTTTAATTAACCAACCATGTTCACACATTTATATATGTTAAAATGACTTTGAATAAACTACCTCAGTGTAAATATAACTTGTGTCCAGGTACAAATCAGTAATAAATCAGAGTAAGTGCATGCTGCAGTGAACACAGTGTTTCAGTAAGCTGTGGTTAAAGTACAGTATGTGTGTGTGAGCATGCACGTGGTCCCAGGAAATGCACGCCACAAGTATTCCATAAAAAGCTGCACTCATAAGAAACTGAAATATCTACTTTGACTGCTTTGTATCTTTAATCAGTTTCTAATATGACCCACTAACACAAACCAATTTCAGATTTTGCTGTTAACCTCTGTCTCTTTTTCTTTCTCTCTCTGTGGCTCACTTACCTTTGACTGTGATTAATGTCATTATAATACAATGAGTATGATGTTCCCATCACTCATGTTCAGCCAATCCAAGACCCAGCCGATGAAAGGTTGTGATATTCATCACCATCCCCTGGCTGCAGTCAAACACACGTCTCAGCTCACAATAGCAATGGGAAATTCCACCTTATTCTTTACCCATTTGCAATTCTTATTGCAGTGGGAAAGTTAATCTATCCCCAGCAATAACTCATTGGATGTAACAGCTTAAGCGAAGATGTCCTCAGTTGCCCATCTTGCATTTTAAACAGGGGGCAAAGAGCCTTGGTACAATTTTCCAAACACAACTGAGCTAACACTGATTTATTGCTCCAGTTTATATAACTCATATTAGGAATTCATGGACCTGGCAAAAGGGATTAGAGCGTTTATTTCAGGCAGGGAGATGATCCTGTCATTAATGGTCGATACTTTCATCATCGTTTAAACCAGAGGAATTTGCCCAGTGACGAATCGTGGCGGACATAGCTATCAGAGTTGTGCAGCTGTACTCGTTATCTGCCGACGACCCGCTCTGCTCGGTGAACGTGGACCCGCGCCCATCAAACTTGGATTAGGCTGTCAATCAAGCGTCGGCCTCGTATATTGTGTTACAATTTCTCCCAAATGTCACCAAGATCAGAGTAATTTCTTGGCTAATTGCATTTCGTCTCCCTTTAATGCTGCACGTTTAATGGTTTTGTTACATTGCGTGACAAGATGGTGTTTCTCTCATATTGGCACGGTGATGAGCATAAAGAGGGCCGCGCTTTTGTTTAGAGAAGGAAATGAAAGAATAAATGACTGTTAAAGTTCAGAGGGCGTATTTCTGAAATGGCAGCAAACAAAGAGAAGAAACTGAGAAATGATCCCAATCTTGCTATAGCGTGACATCAATTACACCAAATTCTCATTAGAAAGGGGTTGCTCCGTACGTAAGTCTGCTTGCTTTGCCTGGCTTGTTTTATTCTGGAAGTGGCAGCATGTTATGTTGAAGATCTGTGTCAAAGCCAGCTCAGAGCAATACTGAGGATTTTCTCTCCTCTGACACCTACTTTTTTAACTTGCCGCTGCCTGGGTTTAAACATGACAAATACAATTTCAAGCATTTTACTGTGTCCGTGTGCTGCGCCACATCTAACAATAGTAGCCACAATACACCCATTAATTTCCTCCTCTCAGAAATCTCTGCTATGGGAAATACTATTAACCGTGTTAAATAAAATGCTGAAATACTAATTCCACTGCACATCATCGTCCGGATTACATTTACAATACGTGTCAAGTTGTACTGAAGGGAGCGGCACAAATAATTACTAAAACTCTGTTTCTTAAATTCCTCAAAGGCCAAACATGCACAGAAGGGGGGGTTGAGTCATTACTGTACCATTATGATGGTGTTGCAATATATGCAGTATGAAGGTACAAAATAAAAGCCACTGACAGGCCTTTTAGGAAGTCAGTCTTACTTCTTGCGTGGCTAATACAAGCCAATCTGCACAGGAAACATACAACTAAAAAATTTAAGATATTTACAGGGTGTCTTAAAATGTCTTGAATTAAGTTTTCTTGATATTAAAAAGTCTTAAATTCAGATTCAATGGGTCTTAAATATTTTTGGCCACATCACAGTGAAGATTTCTCCAACCTGATAGACCCAGTGACTGTTTACAATCATTGGACAAACTGAAGAATTGCAGTACAATCATAAATGGCATTTATGACACATTACGCTTTAAACTTAAACTCACTCAATTGTTGTCAGTTTTCCCTACTGTTCATTTTGACTGATATCAGAGTGTTTTCTTGGAAAGAGTACTTACACGTGTATCACACACAAACACATATGAAAATATATATGTGTGTATTTCCATTGCAGGTTTGGTCTTAAATTTCATATTCAATGGTATTAAAAAGGTCTTAAAAAGTCTTAGTCTTGTAGACACCCTGTATTTAGCTAACATGGAGACCTGTATAATCCTGTGTACATTTAAATAGTTTTTACTTACAGATGTCATGTTTCGGGATAGGAATTGAAAACCAGTTCCAAATTGTCCGAGCCAACGTAATCGTATGCTTCCATTTTATCGATTCCTTTTATTGCTGGCAGCATGTTTTCTGACAATTGAGCATTGCAAAACAATAACAGGATGCTGAAACATGTCTCTACACAGCATGGGTTTAATTTCCAGGAAGACCATGAATTCGACATTCTGTGCAAGTAATTGATACTGCTTTCCAACTAAGCAGCTAGGGGTGAGGGAAAAATCGATATAGCATAGTATCGCGATATTTTTGTATCGTCACACGGAGCAAACATGTTTGGGTTTTTTTTATGATATAAATTTATTAATATTACAAATACAAATTAAAATTTAGGTGGCCTACAAGAATAATATAATCATTTGTTTTTTTCAGCCCACTAGATACATTTTGTTGCTGCAAAACTACAAAAAATGAATCATAGCTGAAGTGAGATGAACACGCTGAAAACTTTATCTCATTCGATAAATAAGATAATGGCAAAGTTTTCCATAGGGGAGATAATTTACAGTTGAAAAAAGGTAATAAATTGTAATATATCACAAAGTATTTTTATTCGCAAAACTCAGCATATCGCAATATATTTAAAATCGCAATAATATTGTATTGTGACTTAAGTATCGTGATAATATCGTATCGTGTATCCTCTGATGATTCTGACCCCTACAAGCAGCAAGTTTCTACTAGGGATGTGCGTGTCATTTAAATGATTAAAAGTCGATTAAAGGTCGCTTAACCATCACGCAGCCGTCTGCCACTATTGGGGGCTACAGAACCATCAGACAGCAGTTCCCTTCCAGTTTTAAAACAGCACGATGGGAAACTGGGAGATGTTCTCTCACAAAACCAGCACGGTTCACAGTACTTTGATCTAGAAAATGAATTCAGCAACAACTAATCTTTGTTGAGATGTTATAATATTTGTTAACTTTAAGTGAGTTGTTGTCAGATAATGTGCAGGGTTTACATTTATTCTGCACGTAGCAAAATGCCTCTCATTTCAGCTGAAATTTAATTATATTTTAAACTGAATTTTTATTAACTCTGAAGAGAATTGCTATCATTTTTCAATGCGCCCCACATTTTAGAGGCAATTTAGATGTTGTTTTAGTGGTTAACTTTTGACTGAGTTGCCGTCATGTTCACATTCTTACCGCATGGCGCAAAGTGTCTTGTCCTTCAGCGGTATTTAAAATCCGACATGGTTGTTGAAGATTGTGATTAAAGGCTTCAAAGGGCTCTTAATGCACGCAATATTTTTTTTGGAGACAATGTTTCAAATACTTAATAAATTGTGCTAAATTTTTACTGTTGTCTGAGTGTTTTCCCTTTTTTCGGCTAGTCGACTAGTCTTAATTAAAATTTTCGTTTAGTCGACAGGGAAGTTAGTCGCGAGGAATATCCCTAGTTTCTACACTATGTTCAGACTCAGAGATAATCAAACAGTTGCAATGATGCTAAAAACCTGGGCCTACTTTTTCCCGCACAGAAAATAGATCAGGAGAGAGTCAATAAAGAAACAGAACGATAAGCAGAATCAATAATGGCACTGGTATCAATAGATCTTATCAACTACCATCCCAAGTCACGTTGTATTTGATGGACTGTGTACCTATGCCATTTTAACACTACTTCAATTTATTGTTCACGGCATAAACAAAACCAAAGCACTGCAAGGACAAGTTAGCTGACGAGACAATGAAGAGCACTTAACAGTGCGCTCCAGCACCATTTATTATTGGATGGATGAATTAAAGAAATGCCATTAAAACATTCCAAAAATTTACATCTACGAATACAAACCATAAATATAGAAGAGAAAAGAAATAACGGAGCAACAATAACAAACACTTAACTGCTTTCCATTAGTGCACTTAACCTCCTCTTCATGGTGAGCAATCCCACTTTACATTTCCTGTGGCTAAATGCGTGTCTCTAATTCACAAATGAGGGGACATTTTGAGTGGCCCTCTGTCTCCCCAATGAGCAAATGCTGCAATTAACTTTTCCTCCTCTTTTCTAGGGGGAGAAGGTGTTTTTAAAGACATTAGCTTACAGTCAACAGCAACTTCTGGCTACCGCTAAATCTAAGCTGACGTTTCTTTCTATTTTTCCGTGGTACTTAATATTGCAGTTGAAGATAATAGCCCATTTATGCTGTATTATTCAAAGATGATTTAATGGAAAAAATGTAAAGGAAGATAGTCATTAGGTATTATTACTGTCATCAGTTGAAATGCATATGCAACTTCCAACAAGTTTCTATCCAAAACAGTTTTTATCACCGCTACTTCTTTACTTTTTAACAGGCAGCTATTTTAATACAGTATTATACAGTATTTTAATACAGAGTTATTATTGATGCCTGTGTGACTGGTGAATGGTGAAATTAATCATAGGTGTATAAAGGTGTATAGGAGAGGACCTTGATGGGGATTAGTGGTCAATATAGCAACAATATGTAAGGCTGAACGATTAACCGCATTCAAACTGGCATCGCGATGTAATGGAGCGCAATTTTCAAATCCCAAAAGCTGAGATTAATGGGAAAAAAAAAAAAAACGGGTTAGAAACAATTGGCCCCTTAGACTTCATGTACACACATGCTGCAGGTCTTGTAAATTGCCACGTGCAAGCTTTAATACCGGCAGTACTACTGTGTTAAGATGGCCGTAACCAGGTTTAAGTGCATGTTTACATATTACATTGTTTGCTGATGGATGTGCTAAGAGCAGAAAGGTGTTAGTGATCGAAGCAGAGAGTCAGTGGGACTTAGGTCCACGGGCTGGAAGCTGAAGCGGGAGCAGTTAACATGTTTACAATGAGGCAAGTGGTAGAGCCATGGTCGGGGATGCATGAAAGCTGATCAGTTGAACTATCCGTGGGTGATCCATCAGTAGTCTAGTTTTTTTGTTGTTACAGTGTTTCTCATACATTGATTTATTTATGGCATCCCGCTACGATATCAACATTGACCGCTACATATTGATTTATTTTAATAGTCAAAATCTTGCTCTTTGCCTCAGTCTCTCTGTTAATCATGACACAAGCTATAAGCTAACTAGCGCACACAAACAATGATAGAGGTAACAGTTAGCATCACAATGTTACGTAATGATAATTAACAAGCTGTCCTGTTGTCGGTGTGAGTTTGTTTGAAGCGTTTCACGGCTCAGTGTTGGATGTTAGCCACTGCTGCTGTGTTAGCTCATGCTAACGGGGCAGATGTCGAGTGTGTGTTTAACCTGGGTCTAACCTGTGTAAAGGCAGCAACAGAATGTTTGCTGTTGTGGTGCGGTGCAGCGGAGAGTTGATGCGGTCCGGGATCAGATCCTGTCCCTAAAAGAGACACTGTTTTATTGCTTGTGTATAGCAAATAATGCAGAGGATAAGGAAAAATCACAAACTGAGTTACAGTGTCAGTCTAAAAAAAAAAAAAAAAAATCGCAATTCGGTTATTTTCCTATATCGTTCATCCCTGGTAATAAGCAACATCATGTCTTCCTGGTGATACTGCTGACATGACACTCTGGTAAATAATAAGCATATGTCAGGATTAAACCTGATTTAGTCCTGTAATGATCTCATTGTATCCACATGCGCATCGTGTGTATACGTGTGTGTGTGTGTGTGTGTGTGTGTGTGTGTGTGCACTTGGCCATGCATGCCCACGGATGTGTATGTGTGTGTCATTACAACAAGAGCTGGTTGCATCCATGAGCAAAATGGCTGCATAATTGGAGATGTCCATGACACTGTGCTCTCTGTAGGTGTTTTTTCTGCATGTTGCCCAGACTCTAATTACTGGGGTTTCAGCGGGGAGGTAAGGCAGGCGATGAGGAGAAGGCGCCTGTACCGCCTGATTCTGTCAACTGACGGGTTGTTCTGTCTGCGGCACAGCCAGGCAGCCCAGAATCCCTGGAGTGAGTTTGGGAGAGACCCAGGGACTGGTCATATCAACAAATCTTAATCAAAAGCCTGAAATTGTCAGCTGTCATACACTTTTTGTGATCTTTGATACCTTGCCCCTCCTCTGACCCAGACCGCCAAATAATACCTAGCTGCACACACGCGCACACAGACACACGCACACAGGAAAAGCACATAAACAGAGCAGACACACAGATTCACACATGGCTTACACGTGCACTCGTTTTCTCTCTCTATCGTACACACAAAGACACACTGATGGCACATATGCTTGTGCGCACACACACACAGACAGAAAAGCAACAACCTGCTTTATCCTCTTTCAAAAAATGCAGACTGGCAGTCAGGTTCAACATATCAATTTATTATTTATGATAGCACTTATGGCTCAACTTATAACTGTGTATGTCTAGACGTAATCCTCATAAAAATACAAAATATTTCCTCTGTTTAAGGGAATAAAATTGCACTGGTTTAAAATTTTAAGGTGGCACAGTAACATCAGTGCTTGGTTCACTTCAGTGTGTTCTCTGACTTTCCAGTATAACACAATTCTATTGCAGCATTTTGGATGAAGTCCAACACTTCCAAAACCCAACCTTTAAGTATAATGGATGAAACCAGCACTTCTAAGTTCCAGTGTGATGTGCTGCAGCTTAAGAACAGCACATTTTGGTTTACTGAGTCAGGTCAGTGGCAAACAATGCCATTTATTTTGCCCCCAAGTCCCCTTTCAGACAATCTTAAACTTGTGCTTCAGTTCAGGAGAGGATGGAAAGGCTGTGGTGGCTTTGATCGACCGACTGTTACTAAGAAGCTTTGAGAGGGTTTAAAGGACCTAAAATGTATAAAATGGACGGATCAAGAGCAAGCAGAAATTTGACGGTTCAGAGGCAGGTTAAAAAAGTGGGAGCATTCCCATACAATATATATCCAGTTAGTGCATATTAGGGGACGGCAGATGACAAAGGTGGAATCTAAGAGCCGATTAGCATGGTAGTTAAACCTTCACATGAGCAGAGGGTAAATACAGCTCGATACTCTGTACTTCTCTGTCTTTTAAGGGCAAGATGGAGGCTTATTTGAGGGAAGTCAAAATAAAAGTTGAGAGGTAAAACTATCTGGTGGATTGCCACTTTTAATTTAGATTTGTGTACAATTTACTGTGCACTAGATCCTTAACTTAACGACTGAACAGTGTGAACGTGTGAAAGAGAATCCAGTGTGGCAAAGCAAATAATTAACAGGGTTTACAGGCCTATACTTTCCTGAACAATATTAAGCTGGACAAGCTGACTTCACTGATAAGAATGTAGGGCAACTTCATGCCTTTAAAAATGTGTCATCGATAACAGAGAAAATTATTTGTGAGTGAAATTGATTTCAATGCAAATCGATAAGAAGTATTTTGTTATTTTGTATTTTGTTATTTTTCTTGTATTTTGCTCGATTTGTGATTTGGATTACGGAAAAACTATCAGCCTGATTTTCATTAAACTTGCATGGGTTAAGAAAGAGAGCCCAGTAAATTTTGAAGCAGATCTGAATCAGGGGATGGATACTGGAATTATTTTTCACATTGTGATATATGACATTCAGAGTCTGTCTCTCAGCTCTCAAATCTGAGCTAACACAGAGGTGGTTGGGCCAAAATGGAGGCTGCTAGCAGTGCAGGGCTAACAATGGCAACAGTGCTGACATAGCTGGTGTTAATGGGGGTTAGCTCACACTCACCGGGCGACCTCGGGGGCTGGGGAACAGCAGTGTGGGCATTTGGCTTCTTTAATGAGGCTGTCCCGCCACTATGGATCAAAAATTGGTTATCAGCGGTGCTAACAGCCTAACAGTGCTAACAACGGCAACAGTGCTGACAGAGCTAACAGTATCATCATACAGAGGTTCTCACACCGATCTATATAAGGACTGCTGTTCTCACCATACTGATATTCCGAACTTCGATACTAGACCTTGAAAAATAGCAGTATCCAGTAACATTTTCCATACTACAGGAAAATTTTGACATTGAGGGCACACAATTGTTTATGAAAAGATAAATATAACAAGGCTAAAACATGACAAACACAACTTACTTTTCTTGGTTAGTAGCAGAAATCCACAGAATGACTGTGTTAAACATTAACAATAAGAGAGAGTGAGAAAGCGCAGCTGGTACCGGTGTATCGGTGTAGTGGAAAATGAGAATTTAAACCATTTAAAATATTTTGAATCGATATGTATTGATAAATTGATATTTTTGACAACACTAATGAGCACTAGTGTTAGTGCAGAGCGATTAGCTAGCCAGTAGGGATGTGACTAATAGTTGCTTGCTGCTAAGTTAATGTTCTGAATGTCATGTATTGCACCTTCAACATTGCGAGTAAGGTATTTGGCCTTGGCAGAGGTCAGCACTCTACGCAACTCTCTAGTTTGTATGTAAATTCGGTGGTAAAATCAGCTTTTTGCAAAATTATTCAACTCAGCATTTTAAGTTGCAATGACTTGATTTTCCAGTGTCATTATGTGTTCTGGTAGGAAAAGTCAAATTGTGTTGTTGTTCACTATTAAACACACTTATTAAAGTTTTATGTAAAATAATGTAAGAGCAATTAAATACAGTCTTTGTTGTTGACATGTTCATGAGGCAGGTGAGTTGAGTGAATAAGCCAATTAGAAGCTGGCAAAGTACTTTAGAGGTGATAAGGGGATTTGGCCCAAGCTAAAAATATATTTACTGTATTTAAGTCGAACTCAAAGATGCTAATAAAAACAATGGTGCCTTCACTATAATACAATATACTAAGATCTGTTAAGTAATGCAGTCAAACTTAATATTTCTAAGTAATATTCCTTTTAATTGTAGGAGAAAAACACAGGCTACCAGTCTATAAGTACATTGTTCAGCCTGACTGACATTTTCACTAACTTTTCCACATTACTTCAGATCAGTTGTGATGACTGAAAAAAAAAAAAAAATTCCTGGTTAGAACGCATGCATCATTAAGTAATTGTTAATTTAAGAATAAAACGGAAGAGACGGAATGTTATTAGTGCTGTCAAAAATACTGTCATCACTTCATCGGCAATTCATTGCTAAGGAATTACAGAAAAACATTTCTCTTTTGTTAATAAGGACACATCAACAGAGGCCCTGCCCTCAGTAATGAAACAGGCTTGGACTGCTAATGATAACTGTTATTTATTCCACTGCTACCCAGGTTTATTTGGGCCAATGTGGCACCATGAACCTCTCTCACTTTGGTAATTAAGCGTGTTGATACTGCAGGATGCTTACCTGCAATTATGCCATTTTAATGAGCAGCAGTGGATGGAATAAGGGCAAGGCGAGGTCAGCCAGAGGCAGCAAAGCATTGGTGTTTTAATAGATACTTAAATGCTGTTAATTTAGCTCCCGGTAATGGAGAAGCCTGCTTGTAGAGAATATCTACAGTTCCAGGCGTGGTAAGTCACAGACGAGAGGCTGAGGGGCTTTTTGAGGGAGAGATGAAAATTCTTAAACAATTCAGACTTCTTTTACTGCCCAGAGGAGGATCTCCACATCTTTCGCTTGTTATCGGAGGCAGCCTTGGCATGTTTTCAGCTCTCAAGACTGTTGATGGGTTTAGGCAAAGGTTTGGCAGGCCCTCACCTGTTCGCGCCTGCGAAAAGTGTCAGTGTCAGGCTGAGTGCTGGATTTTTATAGAGCAGATCCAAGGTCTAAGGAAATAAGAGAATAAAATGAAGTAAGGAATGTATAGCGCATACATAAAAAAAGCATATGCAAGAAAATTACTATGTGTCGATGCAGGAACAGTCTAGTTTATCTGAATTGGACGGACATTACATTTCTCATGGCTCCTTCCCCGGTTCAACACATGGATCTGCTGGTTTTCCCTCACCCCTTGCATGAATCATGTATCACCTGTGCAACTGTAAGCACACACACACACACACACACACACACACACACACACACACACACACACAGCGGTGCTACAGTATGCGGGTTATTATAACTCCCGAGCTGGTCTCTGCGAAGGTGGTGTGATAACAGTCATTAGGGTAGCCGTGGGAGGAAACTGAGTCTTATTAGAGGAGCATGGAGATTCATTGGAAAAACAAGCACTTTCATTAACAGGTGTGAAGCTATGCAAATATATAAACACACCCTGGTAGCCCATCGTCCTCACACCTGCATGTGAAAAACGGCTGCTTATTAACACAACAACCCTGCAATTAGTTTGGAAGAACCAGATTCAATTAAACTGGACCGCAATGTGTGCAAATGTCCAGATGCACATGCAGAGATGTGATATGGGAAATTAAAGATGCCAAGTTGATCACATTCAAAGACGTGATGCATGGTATACAGTTGGTTATAAATACACGGCAGCCTTGCGGTAATTGTGTCGGTAATTAGAAATGAATCTAATTAAAATTTTTCCCTTAATGTTTCTCCTTATTTAAGAGTGACAATGACCATAAGTAAAATGGTAACAACAATAGAACACTTAGTTTTGTGTGTGGTGGAGCCTTTAATGACCATTTGTATTGGTTTTAGCTGTGGTGATGACTGAGTTATGATATTATAACCAAGGACATTGGTTTTGTGTCAACATTGTGGGGGGTAACATATAAAAGAGGAGGTAAGGGGGTCCTCTGCCAGAAAGTTTTCTGCATTCTGGTGAATTTTGATACACAAATTTGTGCCTTCTCTGCACCAGTCTTTGGTGTAAATGTCCTTAATTTCATAGATACAAAGTCCTCTGCTTTCATATTTTTATTCAGCGGGACAATGCTCATGTTCTAAATATTGAGGGGGATGTGTCCCCTGTGTCCCTCCTGAAACCTGCACCTATTTTTTGATCACAAATTAATCTTTAATATGATGCTGCAGAACTTGTGGTGATCCTCATAACAATTAACATAATACGCAGTTAATAGTTAATGTTTTGCATGTTGTATTCAAGCTCTTTGTTATAACTCCAGTCTTTGTTTATGCCACTGTTTGTTCTCTCCCCCATCTTTTTTTTGTTTTTTTTTTTCATTTTAATGAAACCAGCACAAGTACATGGCAGCAGCGCTGAGGTCTGGAATCAGACGGATCAGACGACACTTTCCTGTGTGACACATTTAATGCATAACATGCTTCCAGTGAGAGTTCTTGAATGGGTAGATTTTTGAAATGTGCCAGAGTGGCTCCCCACTGAGCAGTAAGCTAGGTCTTTGATGTATCGCGCTGTAATGTGGTTGTTATCCATAATCGGCTTGAATTCAGGAGGGCCACGGCTGAAAGAGGTACAACGGTAACATGTTCCTGTGGTACATTAAAACGTGACTGTCTCCCCATTAAAAAATCCTCCACCCTTGCCCCACCAGAACTAAACACCCTGAAAATCCTAATGCCCTAATATGCATTCACAAAAACACTAAGATTCAGTAAAACCCAAAAACACTGGTGTTTTTACACTTTCCGACAGGATAAAGTATATATTAGTAACAGAACATTGTATATCGTTTAAATCCCGTGAACCTGTAAGATGATGCGTAAATGGAGTTTCTTGATGCTTATGCAAATCTCCTGTTTCTGCACGTTTGTGATACCGTAAGTTTAAACAAGAAATAATCCCGACGCTATCGCATTAAGCCGCGATGTGAAAGGTGGGAGGCAGACAAGAGTTTGTGATACGCATCAATGTGGGGCTTGCAAGGAATATGAAGATGATATTTTGCATTGCATGAATAACAATCAACAGTTGAGGGAACAAAGAAGTGTTTTGAAATATGAACACTATTAAGCGCTAAAATGAGACCCCCCCTAGTAATGGCGCTTTAATGTTGCACCGCGGGAGCAGTGAATTTTGTGGGAAAAACAACCGTGGAAGTGACTTGGACCATAGAAATCTTAACATGTAATAATCACGAGTTGTTTTGCTGTCATGCGTTTACCAAATAATATGGGCGCTCTCCAGAATCAAAAGCTATAAACACTGCTCCACATTCACGCCCATGCACACAGCCCAACAGATACTCATCTACATTAGCTGTAATATGTATGCCGTAATAAAGATATTTTGATGATGCAGTTAGAGCTCCTAAAAACAGTCTGATGGTCTGCCTAGTAAAAAATAAATAAAGTTAAGCACCCAGGTTGTGATTGTTGCTCTAGAGATCTACAATATTATTACCATCCAGCCCGTGCTTAGGGTTTTAATTTAGCGGTGATAATTTGCTTATGCAGGCCTCCACTGATTAGAGTTCTTTGTTGCACCAACTGTTTTTAATATAGTGTGAATTACCCACTGTGCTTGTTTATGCCACCCGAACAGGACTGAAAATCAGCAGCGAGCTGGTGTTGAAATTAAAGATGCTAGAAGAACCAGAGAGAGACGGACTGAGCGAGAGGTCTCAGACGGAGAGAAACGGATTGAGGGTTGTTTGGTTGAGTGGGGGGGGGGGGGGGGGGGGGGGGGGGGGGGGGGGGGGGGGGGGGGGGGGGGGGGGGGGGGGGGGGGGGGGGGGGGGGGGTTGAGTGTTTGTAAAGGAGAGTAATCAAACTGCAAAACAGACCAAAATATAATATTGAATGCAGCTGACTCTCTGACATTAGCTAGACTATAATAGTCAGGTTTGAGAGGCCGTCCTCATTGAGGCTCGCGAGAGTGAATGGATGTGGACTAGTTATGCATCATTACAGGGGGAAGAGCTGTCCACTTCCTGCTGGGAAGAGATGCCCTCTGCTTTCACACTAAGCGGAGTAGTTCACAAAATAACAGCATACCAAGTGTCTGTCCCCCCCTTCTCTTTGACAGAGGGCTCATACGAGGAGCCCGTGGAAAAGGATACGCCTCCATTTAAACTTAAAAGCAGGCGTCTAATTCACAGCTTACAAGAGAGAAGTCATAATAGCGCACAGTTAAAAGATGGCAGAGGAGGAAAGGGTGTCAACAGTACATAAAAATGCACAATTACAATAGTAAAACATGCAATTTGGTGTTTTTCAACTGAAAAACGGCACAGATGCAAGATTTTAAATTCAATTATGAGACACATTTTGTAAAAAAAAAACAAAAAAAAAAAAAAACAATCTTTCTTGCGACTGTGTGTGAGCCGGCACAAGGTTGCCCTACGCATCATCAATCTGTATTGTGAGGAGCTCCTGAGGTTTTTTTCATCAAGGTCTTATCCACTTCAGAGGTTCAACAGATTAGCGATCCACTGGGGTGCAATGGCTTTTCAGCGCCGTGCTTTACGTCCAATTTGAAGTGTCTAAGAGCATTCTTGTCATTAGCGTTTACTCGAGACTGTTTTTTAGAGAGCCCAGACTGAGTGTGACATTAAAGACAAATAAAACCACATCAGCCGTGTTGATCTTTTTCGAAGGCTCTGGAGAAACAGGGCCCAACATTTTATCTTTGCAGACAGCAGTTTCAGAGGTTATAGATAGGCCAGCTAGCCGACGCTATTATTTACCAATGGAGCAGAATGTCAGCCCTCCTATATACCTCTTTGCTTTTCTCTCTGTATTGTTTGCTCCCTGCCTTTGTGAAAGGGGGCACTTTATGGAGGTGAGCGGCGAGAGAAAATATTTCTATCTTGCCATCAATGGATCAATGGAGATGTGTTTACCTGTCTAGGGGCACAATGTTCACTCCATAATAATGGATATTAAACAGCTTGTTGACTGAGTGCTTTTGTCCTGGTCACTTGTCAATCCCTTAAACACTGCTGGCCAGTGGAGGGACACACACTGCCGCTGTGGGGTTACCACAGACACCTCCAGCCACTGGCGTCTGTCAAACTGTCCATGAACGCCCCTCCTTACCCTCTCTGGACAAAGAGGGACATGTCGGGTCAATGAGATTCTCAGTAATTAAACTGAAAGGGGTCATTTTCAGTGCAAACTCTGAAGCCCTTTAGGTTTAAGTGGTAGGTTGGAAGGTGCTGGCCTCTGCACACACTCAGTCTGAATTAGCAGTGGCGGCTCCAGAAATTTTTCACAGGGGTGGCCAGGTGGGGCCACTGAAAATTTTGGGGTGGCACATCAAAACCAAAAACCAGATTTGAATTTCAGGAATTATGGTGTTAAAGTAGGTAGGTAGTAGGTATAGGTTAGGTGAAAGCTGTCAGTCTCAATATGGAGATGGTTTGGGTTCTAATTTTACAGTTTGTATTACTGATTGTTCAGACTAACACCGGTACAGTTAACATTTTGAGTTCCACAACATATTTTAACACTTTCCCTTTAAGAGTATTATTTTTAAGTTGGCAGCCACCGCAAGCATTTTTCTTTTATCATTTTACTAATCTTTCAAGACCCACAGAATATTTTTTTGAATATGTCAACAGTATATACATGAAACTAAAGAACAGACCCTCTGTTTTTGATCTATTTATTCCATTTCTTTTTATAAACACTTGAATTTGTGCATTTTCATTGACAAAACAACATTTTGCGCAGAAAAAGCACAGACAGAATGTCATTTTCAAAAATAAAATCATTATCACATTTTCACATTTTTGTTTTTCCCCATGTCCTTACATCAGTTTTAATTGTATAAATGAATGAAATTTTTCTCTTTGAGGTATAGCGGAACACCTCACGTTAAGTGATCGTTCAGTGTTCTGTTGTCTCTCCTCTGTGGTTGTCTTGTCCCAGTGTCGCTGTTACCATCATGGCGATCCCGTTTCGTCCCCCCAAACTCATTTTCTTCTTTGTCCAAATTGTAGTCAGAATGTTGATGAAAACAGGAATTACTGGAGTCTTAGACCATCAACATCGCCACGGCTTGTGCAACCATAAACGTTTCTGTCAGCACTAGCATTTCGGCATCTTCCCGGTTCTTCTCCTCGGACCTGGCAGTGCTGTTGTATTTCACAAGATGTGTCATGGCGCCCCCTGTCTTATAACAGTGAAAATGCTGATTGACTGAATATCTCGTCAATGGCAGGGAAAGAGTCAACGTGTTGTCTATACATTGTCCTTTTCCTTAAAAAGACAACTATTCAGTTTTGATTTGAAGGGGCAAATCGATGGTAACCAAACATTTACTGGGAACATGCCTTCTCAAGTTTAGTGAACACTTGTGGGTACCCACTGACCCCATTTTCATTCAGAAATCTTAAGGTGAGTGTTCAAGGGACCCCTTAGAAAATGGCCATGGCAGGTGTTTCCTTGCCAAAATTTACCATAACGTTGTAGCGTCATTTAGACCCCATTATTTCACACTAGCTTAAAAAATTAGCACAGCACAGCCTTTTAAAGATGGTAGGCCTCATGTTAACCCCCGCTTTAGGGGCGCCACTGTGAGTAAGTACTTTCTCAAGTTTCTGAAAGGAGAGATTGATCGGCACAGAATGTATATTTAAAACAATATATAACCCTCACCACGGAGGACGGATCATCTCTTTAAATTAGAACTTTTGATTAACGGTGCTAAAACAGTGATCAAACCATTAAGATTTCAGTAGCCACCAATTATACCTCACATAAACTCAACTTTACAAATGTTAAGCTGTAGGGAAAGTATTAATATGTTGCCAGAATCATGATCAATGACAGATACCTGCTGAATATTAGCGCATTCAGCTAAATCCTCCACCCCCCTCCAGTTAGACAGGACTCAGAATGAACCACCGCTTTGTTTTTAATCATGACTCCTTGCCTTCTCCATAATCCAAACTGTTCTTCACCGTGTAATAACTGTCTCTCATGTGGAGCTGATTTTTAGCTCATACCTCAATAAAGCAGAAACCCATGGTCATTTTGTGGCTGTTGGGCTACTTTGGGGAATGCGGAGTCTGGCTTTCTAGCCGCTGCAAAGTGGTGCGATGGGAGCAGCAGAATGAAAAGGCTGGGTTTGTTTTACATAAAGGCTGCAGCCATCAGGACTCAGCAGGACAGGCGGAGAGCGGCTCTCTGGGCCCGATAAATCATGACCTGCATTCATTCATTCAGCACATTCAGACCCAGACACACATTTCTCTCCCAGCCATCTCTGCTGACTCCTCATTTCTGCTCCTGTTTAATATGTGACCTTATGCTAGGATTTTAGTTTCACTATTCGGGGGGAGAAAAAGTGAGCCGGCTGACAAAAGAGCTGTGAGATGCTGGTTTCGGATTTGCAGTACTTGGGGAAAGAAATCACGTGAAAGAACATCTTCACTTTTATTTGAAAAAAAAAACAAAACACGAACAGCAAATTTAAAAGTTGTGTATGTGTCACAAATGCTCCCCAACTATTGGTGTATATTTTTCCATTCTTTCAGGTGAATGCACAGCGCCCTTCAGGTTAAATGGAATTCATAGCAGTGAGTGACAGGGTTTGAATAGGCTGGAGAAAATGGGGAGGTAAAAGGGGCATTAGGAGCAGCTAAAGAGGTGGGGGTTGGCTAAGGACTGACACCATCTTCTGCCTGTGACACGAGCACACAAACACTCGCACAGATATTCAATAAAGGGTCAAGGTACAATCATTTGAATACGTTTGCTGTGCATGTAATGTGCAAAAAAAACACCCTTTTCACTTTTTGTTTCAGTGCCTGAAAAGATCTGCAAGACTAAAGACGCAGAGCTATTTTAGCTACTGGTTACTCACACACACGAGACATCAACGCAATTTAGTGTGACTACCGGAAAAAGACAAAAAACATGAAATGCAGAAAATAAAAAAAACACTTCGAAACATCGTAGTGGAAGTGGCTCAAGTATAAGCACAAGAGCGCACTACTTTCTGTATTGATGGAACGTGGGTAAAGGGGTCAGGGGCAGAGGTTGGTGATGGTAATTGTTTGTTGGTTTAATGCTCGGTGAGCTGTGTTTACTTCCCATACAACATTGGCTAATTATGTCCTCCGACTGAAGGCAGAGCTGATTACCACATGACAACCAGACTTCCTCGCTTGTCATTAGCACCGCGTGATGGCAGGAGAACATGTGAATGCACTCGCTTTTGTCTGACTTTGGCCAGGGATAATTGTGTCTTGTGCCACAGAAATCGCCTCGGCAGTAATCTTAGCAAATTAATGACACAAACAGAGTGAAATAAGAAAAATGCCGCAGTCAGTAACTCCGGACAGACTTTTAAAAAATGCTTGGGAGACACAAACATTTCCTTGGATGGAGATATAACGCTGCAACGTGCGAGTGTTTAGGACTGGCAGACGTCTGGATTCCTCACACACTAAACAGACAGCAGTCTGCGATAAGCAAAGGCTGCCATTGTTATTAATTTGTTATTTCTCCTCTGTTTGGTTCCTGGCTGGATTATCGTGTTGAACACACAGTCCAAATTCCACTGTAAACATTAACAATTAATCTTCTCGCCAGCCCCCCTTCCTCAAATGGCTGTTTTACATAAAGCTGATCAAATTAAGTTGTTTGCAGTGGACAAATTCTGTTGTCACTTTGTCTGGAAATGATACAACATTCATTTGCCGACAGACGCTTGTGCAGTTCTTTGTTACAGTAGCTCACCAACATCATTTTTTTTTCCTCCTCTTACATGTCTCATGTGTAGTCGACATTCTCACTTGGAGCTCTGAACCAGAATGGGTGTGCACAACAGAAAACAGCCAGTGCGATTTATATTAGAGTAATCCTTTAATTGCTTCATGGCAAAATGTCTATACCATATTAAGTAATTCAATACAGCCAGTTAATGGAAAGGCAGGGAGAGATATCATGCTTTGCATAAAACCTTTAAAGCCACTGCCTCACAACGTGGTCTGCCTTTCTCATTTTGATCACATTGACATATGCACAGCCGAGGTAATCCCCAATCTATTTTGGGGCTTGGACTGAAGATGATCAGACTCGCTGAGAAGGCGAGTGCATGTTCCTCTACAAAACCACTGTTACAATCACATCATGTTTATAAAAATACCACCTTTGTTGTCCTGGGTGGATCAACAGAAAGAATACACTTATTTCTTGTTAAAAACTAAGCAGCCAGTAAGAAATGTACATCACATATTTTTCACGTTTTATCTGAGGTAAAATATTATAAGTATTTTAAGCCCATCAGTCAACTTTTTTTTTTCACTGCTTACATTCATCACTCAGGTGCGATATCAGTATACGCTAAACTGTGCAATATCTATACTATCCATCAACCATTCAATGTCTCTTTATTTTATTTAGCTTCTTTTTGCTGCTCACCTATTATATTTTTCTTTGTTTTGTGCAGTTTACGTATTACACCCTTCTGTCTGTTTCTTTTTACTGATACATACTTATATATTGCTTTTAGTTTTTTTCCTACTGATGCTTCCTGTTTGCAGTATCCCTCTGCTGCTGTGGGACAACTAAAGGATTACCTTATTTTATCTTAACTGCACAATTGTTGTTTTTCACACTCCATCTTGATTCATAATCTTTGACATACATTAGGGCCATAAATGTGATCACCTTAAAAATTTTCATGTCAGTCAATATTGATATTGTCTCGATAAATGTCAAAACACTATTTGCTTCAAGGCTATTTTTTGCTTTTGAGTAAAAGCTGAAGAAACCATACTGTTAATTGTGGTTTAACTTATTCTTTACTGTCAGGAGAGTATTTCCCAGACCTGAGGTAGATTCAAAACAATTAAAATCAAAAGTAGTGTCAATAAATCAATCAATAAATAGACAAACTAAAGCACTTGGAGAGCGCAGACTTCCACCAAGCAGCTTGGATTTTATCCACTTTGCTTCAACTGATCACCACCAAAATTGTATCATCATCATCATCATGTTCCTTGTTCCATTATCAACCTTTCCTGAAAATTTCATCAAAATCCGTTCAGAAGTTTTGAAGTTACTAACGCCGGCGAAAACATAACCTCCTTGGCGGAGGTAATAAATGTTACTTCTGCTCAGGAGCATTTTAAACCCTTTGTACAGATGGTCTAAAACATTTTGAAAGTGTCTTAGTCGACAATTTAAACAACAGAAACTGACAAAAGACAAATCTCAAGCATGTTCAGTTTATTCTGTACGAGTTTTAAAGGCACAGTTTGTAATTTTTTGCCAGTTTTCAATAAAATAAATAACAGTGACTTTGAAGACATTGTGAAGTAGCGTTTTATGATTCATTCATTTTCCATAAACGCTTATCCTGTCGAGGGCTGTGACGGGGTACACCCTGGACAGGTCACCAGACTATCACAGGGCTGACAGAGACAGACAACCATTCACACTCACATTCACACATATAGCCAATTTAGAGTCACCAGTTAACCTGCATGTCTTTGGACTGTGGGAGGAAGCTGGAGTACCCAGAGAAAACCCACGCTGACACGGGGAGAACATGCTCCCCAAACCGAGTTCAAACCAGGAACCTTCTTGCTGTGAGGTGACAATGCTAACCACTGCACACCGTGCCGCCCTCTTTTAGTCATTGCTGATCAAAATCTATCTGACATGACTTAGGCAGAAATGTTCACAGACAAGTTAATGTATTAAAGTTTTATTCACATTAGCCTTAGTCAGTTATGTCATTTCATTCTAATGAAACAGACGCAAGTCAGTTTGCATAACGTTAACTTGATAACATATCATTAACTTTGGATGAGTAAACAACCCATACAGCTACTGTCGCTAACATTATGAGGCGAATTCAATCATTGGGTAGCTCAGCACTACTATCCGCAGTCAAAACAATTATACTAAAATAACTATATGAGCAGGTTAAACGTTTTTATAAAGTTAGCATACTTATTAGCTTGGTGACGCTAAGCCTTGTGGCTGGTCCAGTCTTCCTCATTTGTTTAATGGTGAGTTGTGACTACCATTTAAGGTGCATTAGTGCTCCCGCCTTCCAGTGTTTGCGTGGTTTCATTATAGCAAACTTTTTTTGAACGTTTGTTGTATTTCTATCAAGAAAAAATTATATTGTGATAGTTATTGTTTCGTCACCCAGCCCCACTTTGGCATGGGTCTGGTCAAAACAAATAACTAATGTGTTAATAAATGCGATCACTATTTCACATATGGCTCCTCAAGATTTGTGACACCAGTGGGATTATTGTGACAGCGCAGTACACACGGTCATGGGTTAAAGAAGAGTGAATATTCTATATCTTAAATATTCCTATATGTGTTGGAAAAAGCTGTCAGTTTGTCATGTGCGGGCCTCTTGTGATGGCCTGAGGGACATTTTGAATACATGAAGACATCAGGAAGCCGATTGACTAATGCCTGGAGTAGTATCTTTACCTAGCAGCCATTTTTTTCCCGAGGATGACTGACAAAAACAAAGAGTCTATGGGCGGAGCGTCTTAAAAAGCGTCTGACCTGCATCTGCATAGCAAACCCTGTCATGTCATAATGAAAGTTTTGACAATATTCAAAGAGGACATGATAGAAAGCAGTAAACCATGACTGCTGTTTGAAGATGTGCAGTGCTCTCCTGGGAGAAGGCTGTCTTAGTTGTGGACCTTGCTTTACTAACATCATTCGGAGGGACTGGTGGGCCTGAATGTTTTGGAATCATCTGCTTTTCATATGTATGCGTGTGCGGTGCATAATGAGCTCCAATTAAATCATTCTTTCTTCACTTAACATAGAGAGCTCAGTTTCTCTTGTTGTGTCGTGGGAGGATGAATTAAGTGTTGCAGAACAGATCTTTTTTATACATATAAATGTGTCTGTGCATTTATATGCTAAATTATATAGAACGCAAATTCCACCAGGAAGATATACACATATTTGCTGAATTTAGCAGTGATCACTCAAACACCAGACAATGGTATGTTTGATCAAGGCTTTCAACAAAACTAAAACAGAAAGGGCCGACAATGGACACTGAGAGAGCAATGGCTTGTTGACACCGTTTGACTGCTGGCACATAAACCGTCCATTGTCAAGGCCAACAGGCGGCCATTGGCTGCCCTGATCACCATGTGAAACAAGCTTAGAGCGAAGGTCCAGCCAAGCCTTCTCATCAATGGGACTCCTCCGGCCCCTGAAGGACTCGGGGTCTCAGGGGTCACAGCTATGGGCACCCCGGCCCAATGCTAAGGTCAGTAGGGCTGACTCAGGTTCATACTCCAACAAAAGGGTGTGGACGCAGAGAGTGAGACTCGCGGGTCAGATGGATTACTAAAGAGTTCAGTCCGTTTGTTGTTTGGTGTCTAATCCTCTGGGAACAGAAAATGGTCAGTGTTGCCCTCCATACAGAAAAGAAACAAGTAGCTTTGCCATGCAACGGAGTTAGAAGTGATTTATATGGGAATCAAACCTGTCAACCTGTCTGTAGGAGTTAAGATACGTTTTTAGCGGCAGATGATCTATAGTTCAGAACTGTGGTTATTTTTACTGAACAATTGAGATATGATTTTGGTATTCGAGGGAATGATAATTTTTTCATCATTGTTTGTTTGATGGCAGCACTGTGGTGCAGTGTTCAGCATTGTCTGGTTCAAACCCAGAGTGGAGGGTTTGCATGTTCTCCCCGTGTCAGCGTGGGTTTTCTCTGGGTACTCCAGCTTCCTCCCACAGTCCAAAGACATGCAGGTTGATTGATTACTCTAAATTGCCCATACGTGTGATTGTGAGTGTGAATAGTTGTCTGTCTCTATGTGTCAGCCCTGTGATAGTCTGGTGACCTATCCAGGGTGCACCCTGTCTTTAAATAATGCCCCTCCTGGGATTTGAAAGTTGCAGCAGGCCATATTGTGATTTTAATAACATTTTATTTAATTGTTCAGCCCTAGTTTTGTGTTGGATTTAAACTACCGCATGCTAGACATATGTATTCCATCAGTCTGTATCTTGTGCTTTAATTATATTCCTCAAACTGACTGCATTTACATTTTTTCATTAACTTATGATGTAGAGCGACGATGCGTTACACACAACCAGCTCATTCTGACTATTTGCAGTTTTTGGTTTTCATTTTTAAGAAAAAAAAAAACAACACCAAAATAATGTATAATACAAAATGACTCAGTGAGCCTTGGTGTTGGGAGGGTAGGCATAGTGTTTCCACAGTAACACGGTTAGGTAGGGACAGTATTACTCGCAGTAATGCCGAATCAGTGGCGCCGCTAACTAGCTATCACCACACTTAGGTGGTGCACACTGCACAGTGAAGTTAGCTGAAAAAGTATCAAAAGTAACCCATAGAACGACATGCATAACTGGTTAAAAATATTCTCTGCGGTTAACCGTTGACATCCCCACTGAATGCTTAGCCAAGACTTTTTGCTTGTACTGATTTTCCTGGCTTGCACTATTTCTGTAGCTTAAAGGTAAAGATCTCAATCCGCAGAGGATGAGTAAGGACAGGGAAGGCCAAGAAGACAATGGATACAGGCCAGGGGACAGGGATCTCATATTTAGCTCGTGATTGCACTCAGGGTAGACAATAAGTAAGATTCATTAGGTCATTTTTTACTTGCGTCTGCCAAGATCTGGAATGAAATGTTAAATGTTTCATGGGCTAAGAAAAGGGCAGAATTTGTCTTTGTGTTTGCCATCAGAGAGAGAGGGAGAGGGGAGAAGGGAAGAGAGGGACCATGATAGACAGAGAGATATAAAAGAGTGAAAATAAGGAACGATGGGATGAGACAGAATGTGAGGGGAATACTGTGAGAGTCTGGGAAGGAAGAAGGGAAGGGAGGAAGGATAAAAAAAAGAAGGGAAGGACCGGAAAAGGGAGAGTAAGTGGGCGAGGGAGTCAGGAGGAGCAAGGAAAGGAGGGAGCATGGCTGGGTGTTTTGGGCTGTCTGATGGATGAGGGTGTAGTGGGGTTGGTGGGGGCGGTGTCTCCTGAATGATGATGGCCTAATATCATCATCCCCCTGTCAGGCCTAATAGGCTTTCCTTGGTAGAAATCACTCACACAGAGCCGCCATAATGCCCAGGCCCCTGACAGCATCATCCATCCACTCAAGCCAAGCGAACGTCTCCAAACTAATAAGGAAATATATGGTTCAAGGAGATCTGAAAAATTAAACAGGTAGCTTATGAACAATTTGTTTCACAGGGATGTTTATTATATTTATCGAATGTTGTAGCGGCTGAGGTGTCTCTCCCTCTCGCTGCGGCTTCATGTTTGAGACATTGGCTCGGAGCATGATATGCTAACAAGGCAGGTCTGTAAAGTAGGAAATAAACACCCTCTCGTACACCTCCTCTACCTCAGGGCTGGCCTTGTCCTCCAGTGTTGCCTGGCCTTACTTTTGTCATCCCTAAGCAAGACAGAACAGCTCCTTCATCTTGGTAAAGCTATATTTTCCACCGTTGTTGAATTAACAATATGCGCGAGCGGGGAGGGTCATTATCAGTTGGAATAAAAATACTTTTTTTGAATCCTTAATCCCCTGATCTAACAGTCCATTGTTCGCATCTTCTAAAATATTCTAATTTTAGCTGCGGAGCTTTGGAGGAGTCACCCATTGCTGTTTTCCTCGCAGCAAGCCTATCTACAGTACACCTGTCATTGCTTTCCCTCATGCAATGGCTGATCACAGCACACTTTAAACATGGTTACTCTCCTCTTATCTCTTCCCATACCCTACCGATCCTGCTATCTCCAATCGCTGCTTTAATCATGTGGCACCTTCTCAGCGACACCCCCCCTCCCCCCTCCTGCATCCACAAGAGAAAACTGCCGCCATCAATAACGACGAGAACTTTTTCAAAGTCTGCTCTTAAAAGCCCCCGTCCCATCAAAATGGTCAGATTTCATTATCGGCCGCACGCTATGAAAAAGAGACTCTCTCGCACATTAGGCAATCATTGTTTTGGCTTCACTTTGAGAAGCTATACATACATCCCTAACATGGCGATAATACATATACATCGCGAGTCCTCCACTGTCTTCCTTATGCATATAAACTAATTACCTGAATACTCTTCACTCTTTCTGACAGTCAATATTTAGAGTCGGAGGGGGATGGAGTGGCCCTTATACACATTCACAAACGTATACGTGTTCTTTGAGTTATACTTTGCATATAAGGACTCTTTGCAATTCTTTTTTTTTCCCTTCCTGTTTTTGGCAGTCTTGTTAGATATAGATATGGCCATGGACTCATAAGAAGCATGCTTTTTCTATGAAGAGACAGTTCACCCCAAAAATCAAAAATACAATTTTTTTCTATTTACCTGTAGTGCTATTTATTAATCTAGATAGTTTTGGTGTGAGTTGCAGAGCGCTGGAGATATTAACCTTCTCTTGAATATAATGGAGCTAGATAGCACTCAGCTCGTGGTGTTCAAAGCACCAAAAACATCCTTTTAAAACGTCAGCAGCAACGTTCATGTAGGAACTATTTTCTCTCTGCCGAACCACACCCGCCAACCGTATCAACACGCAGAAGGAAGAGTGCATCTACTGCTAGCTCACCTAGCCCCACTGAGTTAACTAACGTTACAGCTCAGCTGAGGAGGATCTTGGCTCTTGTCCATGAGTCGATGCACGCTTCTTTCTGCACAGAGATGCATTTGGCAGGTGTGGTTTCAAACAACGACAATAGTCTCCATGTGAAACTGCTTGCAATAAGGTGTGTTGATTATCTTGAGTAGCAGGATCATGATTTCTGGAAAGAGACATTGCTGTTGAGCTCTTTAAATGTATATTTTTGGTGCTTTGAGCACCACAAGGTGAGTAGCATCTAGTTCCATTAGTTTACAGCAGTTGTTCCCAAATGGTGGGTTGCAGGTCCATTCTGAATGGACTGCAAGTGACTCGTGAACATATAAAGTTTGTAAATAACACACTTTATTTTGAAGTACAGTGGATTTCTGGCACAGAGCTTATTTTAAAGTGCTGTTTCCTGCTGTAGAGTGAGTGACTAATGGACTATTACGTAACAGGGACAGTAAACTGGCTCAACGACATGGCCGAACTCAAGTATGATGCTGAATATATTAAACTGTGTGGACCTTGAACTAATGATTAAAGATAAATCTGGGTGCCTTGGCTGGACCAGTTGGGAACCGCTGTATTAGAGAGAAGGACATCTCTAGACATCTCTATGGCAAAATATCTCTAGTAACTCGCACCAAAACAATTTAGACTGATAATATGTATTTAGGATTTTAGGGTGAACTGTCCCTTTAACATCTTACTTTAAATGAACCTGTGTGTGTTCAGCTGCATCTCAATTGCGGTCAGCTTTAACGCTGACATACACACATCTGCAGCCATGTTATCATTGTGCACATGGCATGCAGTCCACCCTGCGTACGCCCCTCTCCAGTTGTAGGTTGAACCTGCAGCACGAAGGGTGTGTGTTAATAAGAGAGGGCTCGGTGAGGTGCGCTGCGAGGCCATTGTGGTCTCCACGCTCGCTGGTTTCCTTTGTGCCATGAAAGCCTGGCGATACAGTAACAGCCAGAGGCAGAAAGGAGCTGTCTGTCGTCGAGACGGCTGGTAACACTTGTTTCACCCACCCTTCCAGGGGGCCGTGGAGAATAGAGGAGAGGCAGCTGGTAGGCTTAACAGGAAATGCGATGGTAACAGTGTCAACAGCTGCCCCCATGGCCACGCAAGCCAAACGGCCGGCAACAACAGGCCATATGAAAAGCTACGTGTTTGGATAGCTGGGGGGATTTGGTGCATACTGTATCTGTGTGTAATGCAGCGATGCCAAATGAGCGCCTTTTGTGTGTTTTCTCATTAGAGCTTTATGCTCGGAGCTTAGTCATTTTACAGGTGATGACAACGTGGACGCCAGTGAATGTTGAGTAAACAAGACAAAAACAACAGCTGAAGGGGAGCAGACCTCTGCTGAAGTGAGAGAGGCTGCTGCTTTGAAAGCTTTAAAACACAAGATTATCAGCTCTGTCCATTGTTTACTCACGCAAGCCTGTTTTAATTTAATGTAATATGACATGATAAAATGTGCAGTGTAAAAGTGTAAAATTCTGACATAGTGGTTGTGAGTTGTCCTGGTACGTATTTGCATAACGCATGCTGCACAGTTTGTGTAACGTGAAGATAAGGGCACGAAAATTCCCATTACCCGTGGCTATTACAGTGACCTCAAACGCAGGTCAAGATGACCCCCCGAGGAGTCAATAAATCACGATGTCACCTCTGCTGCCCGATCCCCTCTTGCTATCACTAACTTTGAGTGTCCTTAGCATTCTTTCACTTCCCCTGCTCCTTGCTTGACCCCCCCGTCCAAACAAACCGCCTGTCAGCGCCGCAGCGACAGGTACGACAGCTCCAGCTCAACGTGAGGAGTGATCTCCCCCAAAAAGTAACACTCTCCCCCGTCCTCGACTCTCTGTCTCCAGCGCTCTGTCTCTCCTCCCCTATCTCTCAGGAACAACTCAAGCCTCACATGTCTCTCCCTTTTCCTCTAAATCATAGTTGAGCTGTGGAAATATGTAATTATCACATGCACACTAAGCTGTTTGAGGATGGAATTTGTTTTTAGTCTATATCCAAATTCCATGTGAGAGTTTTTCAAATAAGGAACACGGGGGACAGCAGTATAAATTTCAGTCCACAATATCCAAGTCTTTATTTAAGTCTTAGTTACATCCAATTTGCCAGGAGCTTTAATTCACCCTTACAGGATCATTGTTGGACATACATCTTTGAATCTTGTGGTATTATCTACCATTTGCTAACTTTAATACCTTGCTGGGATTGCTCTGCATTAGAGCTTATTCTATGTCTGACTTGAAGATTTGGAGTTCCCTTTTATGTACAATTCATTACTTTAATATGAAAGACTCATTGGGGTCATCTTGGAATGAATGTAGCCCTCAGTTTACATTCTTAGTCATCATTAGACGAATAAATATCAATGAGATTACCTCATAAGCCTTGGGAAGTTCCCCCCGTGACCCCGCCGCTAACCAAGTCTCCACAGACATGGGGGAAGTATTAAAGGGCTATTTCAGTTAGCGTGTAAAATCTTAGCTGTGAAATAGCCTCCGTTTTTTGAGCCCTGGGTGAATTATCCGAGATCTTTTTCATGTTGCGAGAGAGACCAAAGCGCTTTCTCGAAACATGGCTCTGATAATAGTAAAGAGGAAGGCCAACAGACAGTGGAAGCTGCTTTCAATGACCTTAAATACCTTATCTGCACCTTTGAAGCCAGGGCGAGGTGATTGGCAGGTCAATTTGTGATAGTATCGGTCGATGTACTTGGCACTCTTAATGCTCTTTGCCGCAGATAAGTCTGCTTAATATGAAAACTGTCATAATTCATCCGCCTTTCCCGCAATATACATTTTCTTGTGGAATCATCAATCCAGTCACCTGTCAGAAAAGACGCGTCAGGATTCCCATTCCGCCATCCGCCCTTGTGTGATTTCACTTTATGGAGATTATCCCGCACTATGAAGCAGTTAGGATTATTCCTCTGGTATGTTGAATCAAAGTTAGTTTTTTCCCTCACCCAACGCTGCGTGGAGCAGAGATAGGGGGGAGCGAGCGGACCCCGCAGTGTGGATGTTTTCACTGTGTCCGCTCTTTGTCCAGTCCCCTGTCAAACCCATCACGGTCCCGTCCCCTCTCAGCCGGTAGTTTCCTGTGTAAATTAACAGACTCAGTGGTGAAGTAGATTCCAATTTCGAAGCAAAGTAGAGTGTGCAAATTAGCCATGTTTTTTAATTAAGCCCAGTGCACAGTGCGAAGGCAGAGGGCCATTGTTCCGGATGGACCAGGTGCAAATTTATTCTCAGGGGAAGCGCCGCGATGTCCGTCCTCCAGCCGAGTCCCATCCTCGGCCTAATCAGTCCCCAGCTTGAAAAATGTCCACGTTTTGGCACCCTCTTGCTGAGAGACACTGCTGAGAGTGGTCAGAAATTATTCATTATTTGAGGGCCTCATTTGTAACATTTCCATTAAAAGTTGCCACCATGCAGTCAGGCTCAACATTTGATTTTTGATAATTATAGTTGCTGGACAAATGTATCATTCAGTCTCTTCAAGTCAGTTGCCTCTTTGTGTGTTTCTCTGCGGAGGCCTTGGCATCTTTTTAGGCGTCCTCTGTCCTGCCAGTTTCTGTCAGGTCCCTCAGGTACGATGTCCTAGGAAGCTGTCAGGGTCTCCCAGTGGGGTGGGGTGCGGAAAATGTAAAACACTTTGTCATATTTGTCTTTTCTTCCTTTCTTTTTTTGTAAATGTCATGAATTTATTAAGAGGAGAGCTTATACGATTAGATGTTCGACAGAAAAGTAATCATCAACACATTTGTTTTTATTGTCATTTAGTCCCCCTTTTGTGCCAGGGAAACAAAGAAATATTGATTATACAAAAACGACATCTCATCTCTGTGAATGGGCACAAATTCAACCATACATGAAACAACCTTAATACAACCTCTTTCACATGAAGATAGTGGTTTTACTATATATAACATATAATAATTCCCACTCTCATATCTGTTTTATATTGCTGTGAAGACATCAACAAATTTCTCCTGTATTCATCTATTTACTCAAGTTTCTCGCCTGAATCACATTTTACCAGAGTACATTTGAACACATCACAAGAACGTTATAATTTACCTTCGGCCCATACTTTCATTAACTTAATAGAGCCTATACTTTCATGATGTCACATGATGTCATCCTCTGTTAGCTGTTAGTTCGGGTCACTGGCTGCTAACAGCTAATGCTAACTAGATCTCCTGCCAATGTCACGGATTTGTTGTTTACATGTAGCATTATCAGGGAAACAAAGTGTGTGTCCCCTGGTGTGTCGATCGGGAGATTACTACGTCCTTTCGGCCTGATGCATCCTGAAGATCTTTGTTGGTCCCGAACACAATTTCTATCATCCCTTGGACAACAGGATACAGTTAGTTTCAAGCTTTGCTTTTGAACCCACACAAAATTGATATGACACAACAGAAAATATCAGCCACTGCCATCTGTGAGTGTCATCTAATTTGCAGAGAGGCCGTTGACAGTCAACAAGGCGAATATCAGCCGATACCAAGGGTGCAGCCAAAAAAATCAGCGCATCCCTTACTATTTTGATAATCTGTTTATCATTTCAGATGTTTTTAAAGCAGAAAGAAAATTAGATAAGATGCCAAAAAGTCTCTGATTCCAACTTCTCTAACAAGAGGATTTGCTGCTTGTCTGTCTTTCATTGTATATTGAACATCTTTAGGTTTCAGACGTGGTAGTGGAAGTTGTGATGTGTATTTTATTTGCTATTTTTATATGAAACTACATAGATTAAAAGATTAATCCGAAAAATAATCTGCAGATTCAGAGATAACGAAATAGCCTTTAGTTGCAGGTCTAATTAACAAGAAATTAGTTACTTGAAAATGCATTTCTTTTGGTCTTCCATTAGAAACAACCCCCTCACTGTGAAATAATTATGATGTTTGTGATTTAAGTTCAGAAAAGATGGTATTTTAACCAAAATGAGCAATGAAATTCTGCATCTAACTCCAGAGTGGGTGGGACCAGTAATATGAAAAAGGCAGATCCTCTTTTGGGTGACAAGGACAATTGCGCATCTCTTTGGGTTGCACACATTGCTCTGTGGGGGCTTGAATCAGACAGAGACTAGCCACAGATAATGAGCTGTCTTTAATCATGGGAGACAGTACTTTGAGACGCTTCGCATCGCATTTGCAGGGAAGAGAAAGGGGGGGTCTAATTACTGTACTACAGAAAAATCACACGGCTTCCTGTCCGTCGCAACTGATGCTGAGTCCTAACCAACCTTGACAGGAAGTGACAACAAAGACTGTCTCTGTTCTGAACACCACAAAACAAAGAAAAGTAAAAGACAACAAAACTGAAGACACTTATGATTGCAGGATGTAGATTAATGAATCCTTTTCTCTTTCAGAGCCAAGGCACAGTGATTCTCATTTGTGCTTTTCTTTGGAGATACAGATAACTATGTATGCTGATAAGATACGATATACTGCTTACAGTTGACAGCATATACCGTATACTTTATTGATGTTTTAAAAATGCATTTTCTGACAGCTTTGTGCGAACATTTCCAATGCATATCCGTGATACACCCCTTCCTGCCGACAGAATAAAGATGAAACAGTGTACATCAAAATAGAAATGCATCAGAATGTGAGCTGAAGTTGACTTTGACTCAAACCAGGTTCTGACTGAAATTGGCAGGAGAGGATTCTTGTCAAAAAAACAAGTAAAGAAGCGGCGAATTCATTTCTGGATTGGTGACATAAAAAACAAAGCACACGTCCTGCACTCCCTCAGTGTCTCAAACACTAATTGCAGACGACACTGTAAGATGTTTTAAAAAATGAAACATGACTCATATCATTCCTCTGAGGTTTTTCAAACTCAACCAGCTCATGAAATCCAAATTTTCATCAGACCACACTGATACACACATTTGTACAAATAAAACAATCTTGATGGCAGAATCCACCTTCCTTCCTCACCACCATGTACATTCCATTAAACTAAAACAGCTGCCTGAGATAAGTCCTCCAATCCCTCCACTATTTCATCCATGTCCATATCCATAAGCAGCAAAAAAAGATTTGTCCCATAACCCCGTGTGATCATTTGCATCTAAAACGATATTCGACATTTGTTATTCCATCAATCAATACCATCTCTCCTATTCTCTGCGTGCATAATCTCAAAACCTGCATGCAAAACGCTTAACAATAACATGTATGTTGTACAAGAAGCCATATATCATCCCTGGACGCATTTACATCCTGTTAACAATTTCTCAGGGCAGATTAGAGGGCGCTGAGACAGCAGCCCAGATCCCATGAGAGGTGGGCTTTGGGAGCTGATAAGGCCAGCCATAGGAAGGCAGGATTAATACATATGACCAGGACACATGGAGGCCCTCTGATTATTCCGGCAGAAAAACGGCCCTATCCCATCGGCCCCTGCGTGATTAAATACAGCCCGAGTGCGGACAGGGAGGCAAAGGGATGGGGAGATAACCGATTTTATTTATGCAAGCCGGTTAGCCTGGCAGATCACGTCTGAGGATTGTTCACGCTACAGGGGTGAGGGATCGCACCAGGGGAGCTCACCCCTGATCACACACAGGGCTGCTTTAGCTGTCACTTTTCCACCTTGCCTTCCTCCCTCTGTAGAATACAGATCAGGCGTTCCCAAAATATTTCATGTCAAGGATTGCCAAATAGAAATGTGTAATGCTCCAGACGTCCGTTTGATATTTACTTTTTTGCTGCTGAGGAAGCAAATTGGAGATTTTTCGCATAAAGTCATATTTAGGTGGAGAATTAACATCAGAACTTTTGTAGAACTTACTGTCTAAATTTCTTATTTATCTCATATCGTGAAGGAGCTTCTGAGGTTGTTTGATCCCATTTTGTTTGGTCCGTTACCACCTTTACCAAACCTGAACGAATTCCTGATAGAAATATGAGGAGGTGTCACCCAGGTTGGGTAAACACACATCCCTTTCCCGTGTTAAAAGGTCCGACTATTTAGTCCACAACCGTGACAAGAACTTCAGCAAGTTTTAGCAGTAATTGTAGTTCACATTAGATTCTGTACACAAGACTTTGTAGGAGCGGGGATTACCTAATTAACTTCTTCAAAAACATGTACTCATTATAGATTGAATTCCTTTTGGTAGTTAGAGGGTGCTTAATTAATTAATTGTGTTAATGACCCATTAATGGTGGTGCACAAGAAATTCTAATGAGCCACCTTAATTAAATATTATCTCACTGTTTAATCAATGCGTTTAATTATTCACATGATATTTTCCGTGGAATCAATTTGGTCCTGGGTCGCAGGAGCAAAATGCTGATTGTGTGCTCCGGCACTGATTCATCACTGAATTGGTCATTCAGTTCAAAATCCTCTTTTAATCACGGCGGGAATATGAGCCATTTGGCTCAGATCCATACATTTTTGTGTAAGAGAGTAATTCTGATCATTTTGATATCAATTTTAATTGACCCCGGGTCACGTTTTACATCTGTTTGAGAGACATGTTTTAATTAGAGATATGAGATGCAATTACATCGCCACGGTTGCAATGTGTTTCTAGCCATTAGGGAAGATAAATGGTAGGATTCCATATATTTTCATATATTAATGGACAATCTACCTGTAATTTTCTCATTGTACGCTGTGCAGTGTTATGTTAATGACAGTAATATATGACTTTTTTGTATTTCGTAGACCTTAACACAGTGTGGCTTCACCAAGTAAAATCTTGATGCTCCTTTACAAGAGAAGCCAAGGACAGACTCCATGTGGTCTCCCACACATCTGAATGAGGGCTGAATGATTAATCAAATTCAAATCGATATCACGATGTCACGGAACGCAATTTTCAAATCACAAAAGCAGCAAATTTTTTTAATGCTATGCAATCTGACAAAGCAAAGGGTTGAGCTAGATGAAGAAAATTACTTGTAAAAAGCCACATGCAGGCTTTGATGCTTGCAGCACTGTGTGGAAATGGCCAAGGTCAGGTTTAAATGCAACCCACATGTTAACATTGTTGTAAGAGTTATGTAATGTGTACGTAGTGAGTGTGAAGTCGAGAAAGCAAGACAGGGTACTGGTTCCCAACTGGTCCAGCCACAGGGTCCCAATTTCTCCTTAGTCATTAGTCCAAGGTCCACACTGTGTAATATATTCAGTGTCTTACTTGCGTTTGGTCGTGTTGTGGAGCTAGTTTGCTGTCTTTCAAGTAGCTGCCCGTTATTCGCTCACTCTACAGCAGGAAACGGCACTTTAAAATAAAAACTCTGTGCTGGAAATTCACTGTACTTCAAAATAAAGTGTTTTTTTTTAATGAACATGACACATTCGAGAGTCACTTGCGGTCCATCCAGAATGGACCCATGGCCCACTTTGGTCGGTGGCCCACCAGTCGTTAACCACTGAGATAGGGAGTGATTGTGGATGCACACAGAGCAAATGGGTGTTGGCGATCAGAGCGGAGAACAAATTAGCAATAATGTTGTCAAGGGGTAGTTGATGTACAGTGTATGTTCAGTTTGTCCATGAATAAATGCTGCAGCTCATCAAGACCAAGGAAAGTTCTTGCGTCTTGCTTCCCAACCACTGGGTAAAGTGAAGGGCCAAGAAGTGAGCATCAACGTCCCAACCATTGTCTTGAAGCTGAAGAACGATTAACATGTCTACAACGAGACTTTGGATTATCTGAATATGCTAGGGTGGTAGAGCCTTAGTTGGTGTGCACTTTCGTTTGTGTTGCGATAGTGTTGTAGGGACGATGTTTTTTTGTAAACTGACACAGAAGTAGGCATCGGCCTGGTTCCCTCAACCAAATGCCAATGGAATTTTTCAATAGGATTTTGGATTACTGCAGAAATCAACCTCTGGGGCAAAAAAATGATATTTCAGCAAGATAATCTTCCCAAATGAACACCACTTGTATGATTTTTGAAGCATAAATGCAATCACCAGAAGTAAAAAAAATAACTTTAGGCTATAAACGAACTTCACTACAGTCACACAGCTTCATCGTCACCACCACAACGAGGCTGTAAAGCTTTGATTGGTGTGCTGACGTTCTGCAGTCTCCTTTAGCCACTTGTTAGCAGCTGTCTTTTTTAAGACACGTAAAATCTTAAAAATTCTACAGTAACCAAAATCCATTCAAAAAACCTATTGACTTGCAGACGAGGGAACCTGAAGTGCAAATGTGCTAACTCATCTCTGGGTTTTTAGGACTCATTCCTGCAGCACATACTGTAACTGACAAGGGATCAGGAAGATTCATATTTATTTTTTAATAACCCCAATAATAGCACAGATAAGGAAGAAGATAGAGGAAGATAGGGAACTTGGGGGGAAAAATGCATACTTTTTCCCATATCGTTCAGCCCTAATCTGAGTGCACGTTCACAACAATATGTCATTTCTAGGTGGAGACACATCTGTGAAAGAAAATGGATGTTCACTAAAAATGGGATTCATTGCCATGTCATCACCAAGTTTCACTCCATGTCGTGTCCGTGAACCTCTGCTGTTCCTCCCTCTTCCCTCCTCCTCCCCTCCCCGCTTCTCCACAGCAAACTGGAAGACCTCAGTCATCATCCTCGTTTTAGCTCAAATTTGGTGGGATCAAAGGTGGCCAGCTGGGCGTGGGCGGGGAGCAGATGGTTGCATGCTCAGGGGGACCAGGCAAAGGCCCTTCAGGTTTTAACACCTCCTCTCCCCTGGGTGCCCGGGTGGGGGGGATCCGGCTCGGGGAACCTACCTGAGCTCAGTGGCATGACCAGCAGGCTTCCACTGCACCACCCCCTACTTGGCTCGCATATGGCGCCAGCCACGGGGGCCTTGAGCTGGGGTTCTGACCTGAGGAAAATAAACTGTGGAAGGGCAGGGGAAGGTAAGCCTCACTCATTAGGATGAGTGCATGAGAATGAGTCCGTTCATTTATGAACCAAGAATGAAGGCTGAGTTAAGGGAGCTGTGGATTGGAATTCGACATGTAGTGCCTCAAAGGGTAGGTTGTTGACAAATAGATATTGTTGGCGACCTATATTTTAATTTTGTTAATATACAAATCAGTAGTTTTACCTCTGGTAACCCGCTGTTGTTGGGTCTCTACGGGCCAGGCAGTGGCTGGTTACAGAGACTGCAGGTGCTGGGGCAGATTAATCCCTTGCCAAATCAGCTCCGCCTCAGCAATCTCAAAGTTCCAGGAAAGGAGCCTGCTGGGAACGTGAAGTGGTACTTGTGGTCTGGGATTATGACTTTCAGACTTGTTGGCCTTGAGAACACAAATGTAGCCTCTTGAATTGAATTTGCAGAGGGAATAAGTTCTGTGGAGGGGGGGTGGTGGGGGGGTTGTGGGGGGGCGGATTCATCCTCTGACCAGTGTTTTTTTGGGGATAACTATTTTTCCATAAATCCATCTTAAGTAGTCACATTCTCCCTGTGGCTAATAGGATCATGATGGGAATAATCTTTACAAATCTGACAGAAAAAAAGAATGTCCTGGCCTTCAACTTCTTCCTCTCGGTAAATGAACAATTTCAAGAGTCTTTCCTGTGGGACAAGAGGGGGGGACGTACATTGGCAACGAGACAAAAAAGTAAGAGAAAAACAACATAATTTTCTCAGGAGAAGGGTCGGCTGCTATTACTGAAGCTATATAGGTTATAGTGAATGTCCTTATTTCAGCTATGCAGCTGTGATGCAATAAATAAAAGAAGTAAGATATATAGATTTATGCCTCAGCTGTAAACTAGAATTTTCACATTTTCTGGCTGCGTGTGAAAACTATAAATATAGATAGGTTGTGTTGAGTTTTACAGATTCATAGAGAATTAGCCATAAGAAAAATACAAGTGACCCACAGCCGTCCGGCGATGACTCCTTTTAAAATAGAACTGCATCCTGTTCGCAGTGGATTGAAATTGAAATGGTGCCCGATCAGACATTTGCTCCCCATTCTCACCTTGTCACTCACACCCGGTTCTACATCGCCCCACAATAGCCCTGGACGCACACAATATGACCAAGCAAACCTCTTATTGTCATATCAAACTCTGACAGCGCTGGGATATGGGATCTGCTCTGTATTTACCCACCTGCTCCGACATACAAACACATTTCATTTTTCAGCCTTCACAATTTCAAACAACAAAAATGACACTGGAGAGACATGTGGAATTTATTGCTGATATCTATGATTTTTTCCCCCCACATGTCTGGTCTCTTAAAGCAGATTAGAAGTGGTGATACTATCACATTTCATAATATAATTTTTTTTTCTTTAAACATAACATGAAACAATTGTCAACATTCTCTGGTTGCAGCCTCTCAAGTGATGATGATTTGCTGCTTTTCTTAGTTGAACATATTGTAAATTAGGAATCCAACCAATGGTTATTTTTGCAACAATTTAAACTGATCAATCAGCTGCCGAGTCTATGAAATCTCAAAAAATTTGTGAGGGAAAAAATACTCATCACTATTTCTCAGAGGTATCTCTTATTGTCCAACCAACAATCCAAACCCCATTTAGTTTAGACCAACATGAAACACAGAAAAGCAGCAATTTCTTATATTTGAGAAGCTGGGAATGATCAATAGATGATGAAAGTATTTGCAGATTAAACTTCGGTCGAATAATTGTTGCAAATCTGTCATAAATTAAGTATCTTTTGGTCTCTTGGTTCGGCAAAAAAAGGACTCTGTAGACGTACAGACTAAGGGTGGGGGGGAAATGGATACAGCATAGTATCACAATATTTTACGTGACTATATTGTATAGACACATGAACCAGGGTGTCTACAGGTCCTTAAAAGTCTTAACATGTCTTAAATTCAATGTATTAACAAGACCTTAAAAGTCATTACATAGTCTTAGTCTAGTCTCAACTACTACAAACATTTTATGTAATTTCATTTATCTATGTTTAAATTTCTTTTTGTGAAAATAAGTGAAGCCTTTCTGTGCAAAAGTCCATATTTGACACTTACCTCTGCACAAGACCACATATATACTACTTACCTGCAATGCTTACCTGCGATGCTTAAATAAGTAAAACATGATTTCTCCAAAAATCTGGACTCTTGGTTGGACAAAACAAGCAATCTGTAGACATTACCATGCTCTGGCAAATCCTGTTATTCTCTGTATCATGGCTTTATTGTATCATGTTAGTGATTAGTACTTACTATATTACATACTATATATACTAGGGGTGGGGAGAAAAATCGATACAGCATAGTATCATGATATTTTATGTGACTATATTGAATAGACACATAAACCAGGGTGTCTACAGGACTTTAAAGAGTCTTAAAATGTCTTAAATTCAATGTAACAATAGAACAATAACACAAAAGGTCATAAATAGTCTTAAATTCTAATTTGTGAGGTCTTTACTATTTTTTTTTAAATCTTATTTCATGTATCCATTTTTAATTGCTTTTTGTGAAAATGAGTGAAGCCTTTCTATGTTAAAGTCCATATTTCTAATGTTACAACTCTTTAAATACTATAACACTCTGATTTTACTTAATACTTGCACCTATTGGCAAAATGTAGATTGACTTAACTCACTCTAATAACCATATTCCTACACAGCACAACACCACATATATACTACTAACCTGTGATGCTTAAATAAGTAAAACATGATTTGTCCAAAAATCTGGACTCTTGGTTGGACAAAACAAGCAATCTGTAGACATTACCATGCTCTGGGAAATCCTATTATTCTCTATATTATGGCTTTATAGCATCACGTTAGTGATTAGTACTTACTATATTACATACTATATATATACTAGGGATGGGGGGAAAGTTTATACAGCATAGTATCATGATATCTTGATCTTAGATTTGAATTTGTCTTAACTACTACATTTTATCTAATTTCATTTATCCATGTTTTAATTTCTTTTTGTGAAAAGGATTGAAGCCTTGCTGTGTAAAAATCCACACTTCTAATATTACAAAACTATACTATACTTTCTTCATACTTGCACCTGTCGGCAAAATGTACATTGACTTAACTCACTCTAATAACCACATTCCTACATAACACCTACCTCTGCACAAGACCACAGATATGCTACTTACCTGCAATGCTTACCTGCGATACTTAAATAAGTAAAGCAGTAAAAGATCTGTCCTAAATTTGGCTCAAAGGTGTCTTGAAGGGGTCTTAAAAAGCATTCAATTCAACTGCTTGATACCTGTAGACAACCTGACGAATGCCAAGTATCAGTTTCTAATTAAATTTATATTACTGCAAATACAAGTTAAACATTTGGAAGCCTAGTACAATAATAAAATTAGTAGCTTTTTTTTAGTTCACTATATACATTTTGCTGCAGTGTAAAAGATTAAAATAAGATGAACAGGCTAAGAACTTAATTTTATTAGTTAAGCAAATGTTGACAAAGTTTTCCTTCAGGGACATAATTTGCAGTTGAAAAAAGGACGTGTTATTGCATTATGCACAATAACATTTGAAATTGCAATAATATTGTAATGTGATTTAAGTATCATGATAACATCATATCTGGTGTGTTTGGTGATTCCCACCTCTGATATATATCACATACCAGAACTATTAATAACTAAAAAGTAAAAAAATCCCTCAGTATCGATCCGCCTGGCGCTCACAGTGTTTTATCACTTGTGTCCGACCCAAAGACAGTGAAGGTATCGGCTGTGTTGTAACTGAGATCCACAACTTAACAAAGAGCCTCATACTGCTGGGCCTATTGCATTGTGAGACAAAGGTGCCATCCAGGACCCATCTATCTTGCAGGATCTCAATGAAAGCTAGGAGTTGATTTAGCTGGCATGTGTGTTTTCTCTCTGTGCCTTTTGTTTGTGTGTGTGTGTGCGTGTATGTGTGTATCTGTGAGTGACCCATTGTGGCCAGACACCTGCCCACAGGCTCCTTGTCTGACTGATGAATCAGTGTCTTCAAGGTGTCTTTGAAGAAGTCTATTGTATGCCTTTGTTCTACAGTCTTAAGCATCCTGTCCTGCGTCTCCCTTTGCACACTAAAGAGAAAATAAATCCACTGCTGACACCGCCACAATGAATGGCCCGGGCCACCGTCCCATCAGCCATCTCTTCCAGCTCAGAACAGAAGGAGAAAGGGATAATAGATGTTGGAGAAAAAAGAGAAATATAAAAAAAAACAAGCGTGTATACAGAATCTGACAATAGACCTCCATCTCTTTCCCACCTACCCGTCATTTCTATGAAAGAATAAATTAAAAAAAAAAACAACACAACTCCCCCAAAAAACTTTCTCTCATTTTTATTCTGTTTTCTCTCTTTTATTCACTCCATTTGATTTCTCTCTTATTTGTGATGTCACACCTGCTATCATTCATGTGCTGCATGGTCTGTCAGGGCAGATTAGAAGCAGGGGCTTGTGCCTCGACAGCCATCGTACAGTATCAATATTGTGACGGCTGAGGAGCCGCCCGTCCTCACATCTCCTCCGAGTGCAAAGACAATTGAAAAGAGGAAGCGTCACAAACCTGACACCCGAGTCACTTCAAGGAATCCCTTTCAAGAAGAAATAAAACCTCACCTGACAAAGCAAAGCTAGCCCAGGACAAGAGTAAATAGCATCAAACAGCAAGGGTATTTCCACTTTTAACAAAAGGAAATGCACCCGCTGGAATCAATTAAGACGCAGGAAGTGAAATCGATTATGTCCTCACAGGTTTTATTTTGCTGAAGGAATTTTGATTAAGATGCATGAGCTTTATTGGGCGTTTGTTTTCCTTAATAAATAAAAATAGACTAAAGGAATTCTGCTTGGCTCGGCAGAAAGTAGGCGCTCATTGAGAGGAGGTGATCTCAATGCCAAACAGTCTCATTAAGCATCATAAAGCATTTTCTATACGGGCTAATGCATGTTGTAACATTAGACAGAGTCGCCTTGGATATTTCTTTGGATAATGTCTGCCACTGAAATGTTTCATACTCGTAGCCCAAATGTAATAATTTCCTCTAATACAGTACCACTCATTAACCCCAATTACTCTTCCAGGAGGCTATCAAAATTACTCTTTTTCCAGTGTTCTCATAACTCCAGCTGCTCTCCTCATCAACCAGTTTAATCTGGGCGAGTTAGACTGGGATATAAGCCAAATGAAAAAATGTAACATGAGGTTAATCACCCTGAATGCATTCTCCGAGTAGTGCAATTCATCCATTTTTCTGCCTTTTCTCTTAGTTTGTGCTCACTCCCGCCCTGCGGAAAGTGTCATTAAAAGTTGGTTGCGTTCTTTGGGGCAGATTAGTGGAGTTGGTGACCTAGTGACTTCTGGGAGTTGGATTTTCAGAGCAAAGGAAAACTGTCACTGTGATTTTTATGCTTCTTTTTTTAATAACTTCACCAGAAGTTTAATTGACTCACTGTCTACCCGTGGTAGTTCTGACCCACAGTTTGCAGAGCCTGGTGAGGTATGCCAGCAAACGGAGCACTGTTTGTGCACGCCACTTAAGATCTCTGCAGAAAGCAACAAAGGTCCGGAGAAAAAAATACAACAAGATGAAACAAACAGAGAGAGAATGTGACGTGGGGAGAAAATAGAAAAAATACCAAGCCTCCAAAAAAAAAAAAAAAAAAATTCCAGGGTGATTACAAGATCAGCATGCCACGGTACAATTACCATCACTTTGAATTTGAAATGGCCATTTAAAGGGCAGTAGAGCATCCTGGAAAATTAAACTGGAGCCTAATTAGCACACTCCAACCTGACAACGGAGCAGCTTTCAGCCTGGCTGAGCAAAGCAGTCAAGCAAGAGGAAGTGACTGACTGAAGGACTGAAGGACCAAGGAGGCCCTGCCGCTCCTGCTCTGAACCCATCACACACCCAACTGTGAGACACACTTATACACAGACACGCATGTGCAAACACACACGCACCCTTCTCTCTTTTTCCAAGCACACCCATCTTCACAGACGTACAAAAATAATCAACTTTACTCATCCTCTTTTTTCATGTGTTGAAATCACTATCAGATAATATGTATTTTAAAAGAGCAAACTAATTCTTAAGTGCACTTTGTTTTCCGACAGAATGGTGGCGCTCAAGCATGTCTTAAAGCCCTCTTAGCCTACCAGCAGCGGTTGGGTCAGGCCCGCGACCCCTGACCCCTCACTGTTAAATTAACTCTGCCCCCAGTTGGGTGTTGTGCCAAATGTCAGGAGTGGCCTCTAATCCTGTCTTGCTGTCTCGTTGGACACTCAGCACCAGACTACCTTTCCTGTCCAGACCAATCTACCTACATACCAACCTCAGCTTAACTCTGCTGCAGGCTCTCCTGCACTGGATAGAGAGGACCACCTACAGCACACACTCCACCTTAATACCTGCGCGTCCAACTGAGATTTTATTTTTATATATATATTTATATAAATGGCACCAACAAAATGATGCAGCAGAAGAGTTTTAGTTTTGGGCTGAAACTTTTGACCGTCAAAGTGGGTGAAAAGTGGAATTGCAAAATTCTGCCGGAGGGATGGAAAAGTGCTGAGGGGAGGTGAAACTAGACACTGTCAAGACAGCTCTGTCTGTGAGTGTGTGTGTGTGTGTGTGTGTGTGTTTCACCTCTGTCTTTCCTGAGCCCTGGGGTCTTTACTGAGGTCTGGTCAAAGAGAAGGAGAGCCCCATGGCTATATCTGTCACAGAGCACAACAGGTCGACTTTAACTTCCCCTGAAAACTTTGTGCACTGCAGCTGAGTTCGATAGTTAGGTGCGACCTAGATAAAGTTAGCAACACAATGTGAAATAATTTAGAGCTACAAAGAATATGATTCACAAGGTACAATGTCACCGTTGTGATGTACCTTTTGCCGTATTGATTGTGGCTTGAGCAGGAGATAATTTCCTCCGGACAGATCAATCCAAACTGGTTCCAGAGACCCGCGCGACCTCTCCATGCCACAGTCGTGGAGCGGCGGCATTGTCTGAAGGCACAGCTAATTTGATTTGAGTCAAATGTGGGGCTCAATCACTGCCTATTAGCTTAGATTTAATTAACCCAAATCGTGTTATTGTGTTTGATGACAAAGAGGTTTCTGTGCGGGGACCTCATTGTCAGATCATTGTTCTGTTGTCTCATTCAGCTCAGTCAAAGGTTGACAAAGAACGGCCAGCTGCTAATATGGACTATAGAGGGACACAAGGGTTTTAGATTATTGTTAATGGAGGGCAGCTACTGGATACCTGGACAGATAGACTGTGTATTAACCGACAAAATGAGGAGCTTGATTAATCTGAGGGTTCTCTTAGGATACGAATTATTAAGGCTGCCCATGACCCAGAATTTTCCTAGTCGACCAATAGTTGTCATTTGGGATAGATAATATATTTTGGGCACAGCAACACGATGGTTTGAGTTCATGGTCTGAGAAAATAGTATACAACCGCACCAATGAGCGAACAAAGCAGTAATGATTGTGCTAAGTGGCTACTTCCATGTTTCAGATGATACGTCACGTTTGTAGTCGACCAATGAAGATAAGTTCATATCACCTTGGATTCGTCCTTCACCCTCTCAGAATGATCCCACACTTTGGATTTCCTGCCCGACATGTTATTAACTAGCCTGTGTAGCGTGGGTGCTACTCGTGCCTTTTTTGTGCCAGCTTTCAAGAGCACGGCGGCAAGTTGCATCAGAAGTTTCTAAGAAACCTTAACAAGCATCATATAGCCTATTTACCTGCAATCCTGAGTGCAGAGCTGATCTTCTTCCAGGAGCTGTTTATAAGTGTGTAGATCTATCATCCGTGGGACAGACGTAAAGCTCTGGGTAGCCCTGCACTAACATGATCAACTTTTCCACATTTATCAGACTGAATATTTACAGAAGAAGGGAAAGATATCTGTCGGCTGTGATTGGTTTGTTACATGATTCCCCTTTGACTGCTGAGCGTGGCCTCTTCCTGTGTCTGTCCTTTCAAATTAAATTCCTACATGGTCCAGTCTTACAGGTTTGGATTTATTTTGACAAGGCACAGCACCTAATAGAGTGTCATGTTTGTTTGTTGTTGTGTTTTTTCTGCGACTAAGTGACCGATGAAATCTTGCCGACTAATGACCTTTCTGGTCGACTAACATTTGGCCGACAAATTATTCTGACAAGTAAGGCATGACATCCTGAATTTTAAGATAATGGAAATTGGTCTCAACATAAAATAAGAAAAAACTCTTTACTGTCTCCCGTCACCTCTTTTCTACATTCTACTTCCTCAATATCTTGACTTCACTCCCACTAATGATGCTGTACTAAGGAGGACAATATATATATAGCATTAGACAGATTTAAGTGGTCCTGCTGGCTTGTCACCAACGCGTCATGTATATTTGAAATCAAGTTTCTGTTGCAAGTCAAATTAGCGGAGAAAAAAAAACCTGACAGGCAAAGAATGAAAAGTGCAAATCAATCACCTTCAAAGAAAATGACATAAATACCATTAAATTCCATAAGATCTTATTTTACCTCACTCCGCTCTTAATGCCTTTCTCTCATCTGGAGTGACATGATATTTTTTCCCTGTGACACGCGCTGTAATTGACAAAGCCTGGCTGCACTTTGCCAAAAGCGTATTGAGCTGCTATCTGGTTGAAGAATACAAATTCATCCTGAATCCGAAGGTGCTCAACACAACTGCTGCCAATTATCTGAAGCCCTGTAAATGATAACTCTGTGGCCACTCGAGCATAAAACAAGGAGATGAAGATGAATCTTACTCTTCCCCATCATTTCATCCCATTTAATTGACAAGCTCTCACTTCGCTGTTAAATTTAGAAGATTACAAATATGAGCTGAATCTCGAGCACCCAATCCACCGCGCTCTAATCACATGCAGAACCAGTCGCAAATTAATCTACATATTTTAATAAGGTGCCAGTAGCAAGGAAGGTGTGTGCAGACATTTAACGGATTATCATCCGCCGTCCCCCGAGTTCAGAAATTGAATAAATATCTTTCATATAAATACATGGGAACCTCGGCTAATATTGAGGAGCTTTTCTCTTTCCAACTTGCTCATATTCTCTTCCCCTCTTTTCCCCTCTCGCAGGCGAACATGTGGCCTCGGCTTTCAGAGGCTTTCACTTCACTTGTGGTCCATAGTCTTATACTCGGGCCGATTAACAGTCCAAGCACTTATTGAACAAAGAAGATGTAATTTCCCGGCCCTGCTAATACCAACAGCTCCTGGCTTTCTTGCTTGCAATGTAATCTTTACGAGCACAGGAGCGAAATATGATGGCTTTATCGAGAATTAAACCTGCTTTGGAGATGAGGAAGCCTTTGAGTATCAGAATGGCCATGTGTAAAACACTATTATAACTTGCAGTTTTAAAAGTTAATAGGCAAACTAAAAGCTTATTGGGGTTGACTCATGCCGGTGTCTAGCACTATACAGGAAATACTGCAAGCAGAAGCAACAGCGCGATTAAGCTGAACCAGTGAGTCAAGACTACAGTGTGGGTCTGCTCTGAACATTTTTTACAGATTAGCTGCAAATATATTTGGCAATTACTCAGTTTAGGGCAAGCATGTCCAGGAAAGCAGGCTGGCAAAGGCTGGTGTTATTCAAAATTTGTTTCGAAATAATCACCAACTTTTCTAACCCTTAGCCCAATATCTAATGGTTCCCACTGCAGATACAAATCTTTAAAAATGGGTCACACATATACACTTTTATTTATTTATTTAATTATTTTAGAAGACTAAATTTCTCAAAACAGATGGGCATTGTAATTTTTTTGCAAATGTTACTCACACAGGAGTAAATAGGGCATTTGTTGGGGACTATTTTCACCTGCAGATTAATACACTTTTGTACAGTTGTGGGTATTTGTGGTAGCAGAACAATGTACGTACGTTGAATTGATTCTAAATAAACTACAGTCTCACTCTGAACTTTTCAAGTACAGACACTTCATTGTGTCCGACCCAAAGACAGTGAGGTCAGTGGCCCTCAGCGTCTGATGCCAGTGCACAGAGGCACCCTTTAGTGGCTGCATTTTTTGCTGTTCTGAGCAATTGCTGTGGTATAAAGAATGGGAAAATCCGCAAAGGGTGGGCAGAATGGGACATGGGTGAGCCAAATAAACTCCAGACTTTCTCCTGGAAGATTGCTGTCCGCGCCCTGTGTGAAACCAAGTCAGTCGAGTTCTTTATTTTCATTTTGCCAACGTAGTGCGCCATAATGTGTAGCCCACAACACTAGTGACATATCTGATATAATGCATGTCACATAATAGTACGTTAGGTTAGTAACAAACACTTATTTTAAGGCATGATGCTTTTTGTAAATCTAAAAATGAAGTTGTTTTTTTTACCTACGTTCGACGTTTATTTTGGAAAGAGACTACATTTAACAAGTGGAAATTGCATATTTCCTGTTAATATAGCAGTTTGTTTTGACAAGACATAACGCATGGAAGCGTAAATTAATCGACAGCCGTCATACTTTATTAATAATGTATTAACAATGCAAACCTGATGCTGAAGGGGGCACCTAGAGCGTCATAGTTTGAAGCATAGAGCCACTGGCCAACTGTTGGTATTTGATGAGTAGGGATTGAGAATGTGTTGACAGTGTCGCTTATTAATGTGTTTTTAATTGTTTTTTGTTGTTGTTGTTTTTTACAACACTGACATTCTATGACGCAGAGGTTTAGTATTTGTGGGATTTGTTGACAATAAGAAAAATGCAGAATATCACCAGACACGTCCCTTAACGTTAGCAGTTGACTAAGTGCTTTTCAGAGGTATACGGTCGTGATATTACACCAGGCCTATGCACTGGCATGCGGGGTGGAACACGACATCTATTAGCTCTGTCCTACTTGCAACAAAAGACAATATGGCATGGTTGTGGCAAAAAGGAAAATTTTAAGATCTGGTTGGCTTAAATCACCAACTTCCACATGGAGAGAGTTAGATACTGTGTTTCCCTCAGCTTTGTAAGCTTTGATGAAACATGGCAACCATTCATGTCCTATTCATCGAGAACAGCCTTATGTGTTTGCATGTATGTACAGAAACTTGTTGATAATGGGTTGGACAAACAAAATATGTGTACTTGTACTATATGCAAATGTACAGACATCCACCCCAAAGAGCTTTTTTTTTGTCTTCTTTTGGTTTAGTACTGTTCATTTCTGAGGGTGGGGGAGGGTGACTTGTATTTGTGTTGTGTTCAAATCTGAAATTCTACAAATATTAAAAAAAAAATAAACCATTAGCAGCCGACGTTACAGTTTTGTTGACCTTTGTAGGTTGCTCGTGTCCATATTGTCATTATCTGTTTTTATTGTACTCCACTTAAATCCCCACTCTAAACAAACACAAAAACATGAACGCCAGAGCCGTAAAAACACCAACCATGAACCTGCAGCTTAACCTGCTATTCACCCTCTTAAACATACCTATTTTCCTTGAGAAACACTGAAAATTACAAGCTTCCTCATTCACCGCAAATAAACCGCTGATGGGAGTCCTTAAGTGGCAGTACAAAGAGTTATAAATTGTTTTTTTTTTCACCTTTTCACAATGCCAGGAGGAATATAGCCCCATTACACTCTTGAGGGTCACTTTTAGTGTCTGAAGGTAGTGCTTACACAGACTTTACAACGTGTATCATTATAGCTCGCCATATAAGGAAGCGGCTGGGATGAGAAAGGGAAAGAAAGAGGAGGTCACCAGGGCTGTCAGTTTCAGAGGGAAAGGGAGGACCAAAGATCAGCACTCAATTATCACCACTTAACTGAAGTGAATCTCCCTTCTTATTCGTGCCACCTGTTTTTGAAATCAGCTATTTGAACCTTTAGCACATCATACAGTAGCCTAATGCGTTCTCTGTGTTTTCTGTCAGCTAGCTCTCGCTTTAAACTTCCCTTTTGTGGAGACATTTTAAACCCAAACTATCACACAGAACTCACAAATATCACTCCCCAACCAAACACATATTTATCCTCAATCAGTGATAGACGTATCTCAGTACCAAGACAAAACGGTGATAAACCACCACCGCGACAGTGATTTGTCATTTAGAAGTGATTCGTCTGGTGCTGTCCCATCTCCTGGCTGAGTAAGACATCACATGTCAGCGGTGATTGACAGTTCCCAGTTCTGTCAGTTAGCTGCGGGGGAGCTGCAGGGAAAGATAAGGACATCTATCTGTGTAGTCCCCATTGGCAGGTTGGGGTCACGTGAAGGTCCCCTCCAACCATGATGATATCTGTTTCTAGTAGGTCTGGGTTTACTCCGACTGTAACACCTGTCCTCGGCTGATCTTTCAACCCTACCTGACCCCTAAGACTTATCTGGGTCAGTGTGTATGATTGTTGTTGTTAATACAGTATGTGGATAGAGTAAACACCCCAAAGTGAAGCAGACTGAAAAGGCGGTTGCCTGTATCGCTTAATTTTAAGGTATGTTGAGCAAAAACTCAAGATCTTTAAATCTGTAAACATAAAACCTTGTTTGATAAAGTACATTTGTAATTTTTAAAACATTTTTTTAATGTAAATATATAAAATCACATCATTCAGTTCTTCCCCTTTTGAAGCCTGCTCTTGTTTTATTACCCAACAAAAATTGCTGTCTTCACCTTCTGCTTCATCCTGCCATGAGTAATGATTATCATACACTAGAAGACCTTGAAAATTCTTTTTTTAAAGACCAGCGTCTGACACTCCCTCACGTCTAAAGACAGTGTGGGTTCTTGTGACACACCGCAAGATTTAGCAAAGACTGGGAATCTTGCAGGGACACTATTTGCAAGACCACAACTAGATTCCTTTGAGATTATTTCTCGTCCTGCTCCCGGAGGAAAATATAAAATGCCAAACTCCCTTAAAGAAATATGACATATTTACAGTTTTTTAAATGTTTGCAAAACACATAATTCTAAAGGCACAAAAAAGTAAGGTTCACATGTCAACAGTGTTCTTGTCAATTCAGCATCAATAGAATCCGCATTTGCTACAAGCTTTACATTTTTGGATTTTGTCGCCTTAACTCACCACCAGCCTCCATTGGTTTACTGCACTATTTCAGTTGGAGGACATCATCAGAATAAGAGACAAACTGTTCTGAAATTAACGATTTCTCATTAAAATAAGCCCCGTTTCCACCGTTTTTCTTTTTGCCATTTCCACTGTGGATGGTACCACTGGAACTGTTTGTAATGTCCCCATTTTTGGTACCTCTTCTGTTGACATCCCTAGCATTTAGATTCAAGAGTTTTACATGCATTAGTAAACTGTAACTATAAAATGAAAGGATGTTTTGCTGCCTCTTGCAGCAGTTGTAGACTGAGGAAAAAATAACTCAAATTCCTGGGCTGACTGCTGGCAACTTTTAAGGCGAAACATTTACTTGTTATGTAACTCAATGTGTGAGTTGAAGACGTGAATCCATCTGCCCACCTTAAATTTCAATGTGACAACTTTGACCATCACTTTAGTTTTTATATGACTTTACACTTTTAATAATGTCTGGATCCTCAAGCATTCAAAATATATATCAATTTCTACTGGGTTATGTGAACTGCATATTTTCTAATTGTCACTTGGAGGGGAAAAAGTGTCATGGAGAGTTGTTCCTGTGGGCCCTGAGCTTCCATGAGAAAAACTAAATGCACAAACTCGCCTTTTTTTTAAAAAAAAATATCCCACGAACTCTCACTGCAGCCTGTTTTATTTTGCTCTGAAAATGTTGGCATGCAATCTTGTTCTTTGCATGATAAACGAGGTGCAGACTGATAAAGCAGGAAATATAGCGAGTCCTGGATGGAACAGTGAGTGACAACAACCCCGCCCACATTTAAGGGTACTGTTTGCAGTGGAAACACTAGGGACTAGGTACCATGTCTGAAGGGTTACTTTTAGTTCCAAAAGTACCATACTGAAAGTGTTTTGTGGAAACAGGGCTATAAGTGCTGGTTGGTGGATCAGCCAAATACACGCCAAATTAAACACAGACTTTTGTTCACACCATATTGACTGTCTACCCAGTTTGCTGCTTCTTGTTTGGCGCTGGAGAGAGCGCAGATATTCTTTACTATTTCCATGACTTAAAACTTCAAATAATTTGTAACATGTTTGATTTTGTAGGAACTGCAAGATGAAAAAAAAAAGACTGACATGCTTGGATCACCTAACACCAAGTGATCGAGATCATGGGAGCGCACACCAGCTCAGGTAAAACTTTCATGTTTTTTTCCTGGCACTGGAAATTAGTCTGCGACAGTGACATCCCTTGAAAGCTTGTTGGGTGTGAGGGCGGCTTAACATGTATTTACATGTGCATGTCCACATGCAGGTGTCGTCCACAATGTGGCATCTATTAGTATTCAGTGTCGGTTGTTGCAATACAAGGTAATAAACAGTAAAGCTACACTATAAATGTTACTCCTGTCCTTGAAAATTTTAAAGCTATTAAAGGAACACTACACAGATTTCACACATGTTCAGCTTACTTGTCACAGGGAGTAATACTGAGCCTGTGGAAACAGTTATATGTCCTCTGTGGCTCTGGAGGAAGCTTTCAAAATGAAATGCACCGGCCTGAACCAGACTGCACAATGCCATAAGTGTGTTAGCAGATTTAAGCACCCATTACTTTTATCTCTTCAAATCTCCTTATTTGGCTTTATGCAAAAGCAAACGCAGAATCAGGCCTTGCAGGGGGCACCAGAGGGGGGGAGGGTCAAGCCCTGCGCCACTTAACCTTAAAGTACCTTGTATTTAAATCCCTCAACATATGTAGTCTGGCCATAAGATCTGTGTCAGAGTTTGTTTAAATGTGTTTAACCGAGTAGCTCTTTTGTAATGTGATTAGCTCGGCATTACTATGTTGACTGCTACAGTAAAGAGGTTTTGGTTGCCCGTACAGTATATGCTACGCAGAACCACATGGAGCCATCTGAGGTCAAATGACTTTGCCAAAGCATTGATGGGCTTAAAGAAAAACAGGCCAAGCGCTTAAACAGGAAGACATTTTAATTACAGTATAGGTTTCACTGGGCATCTGTCACAATATCAAGAAAATCCTGTCCGATGGACTAAAGGAGGTTGTGTGCAGCCTGTGTTGGCATGTTTGACTGTTTGTTTCTTAGCAGGAAAGCCCTTGTCAGGTCAAACAGGGTACTTAAGTGAACTGACATGAACTGTTCTTATGTATTAAAGGTAGCAAAAGTCATTAGAGCACAGCCTTGCCATGGGGTTATAGGGTTCAGTCATTTAAAGATGAATTTTTGAAATAAAATTTAAAGATATTATATGTAACATTTCCACATGAAAATGTCTAAAAACAAGTAAGTCAATGTAATATATGTATATATATTTTAAAATTATCCCAAACATTTTCAACAATTTTCAAACCCAGAAAAAAGGACATGTCCGTGTCATTTGGTCACCGTTGCCTTTCAGTGGTGTCATATCCCCTTTGCGCACACATAAGGGTTGGGGATGTCTGTCATGAATTGACTTTTAATCCAGTTTTAAGACAAAATTTTATGATAATACATTTTAGATCTTGGTCGTTTTTAACAATATCTTTTAACTAGATGAAGGATTTTAGTCATTGGACATCTGGATCTTAAGTTATCAGAGAAACGAGCTAAGCAAACACTAGCAGCAGCTTTGCTCCAGCGCCTGCTGTGCCGAACAGTATTGGAGAAACACTCATTTTTAACATGAAACTGCTTTATTCATTGTTTTTACCAGTTTAAATCACCAGGTCCATTTGTTTTGGAGAGGAGGAGACCCTTGCAGATAATTCGGCTCCCAGTAAAAACCTTCTGAACGTCTGGATCTTAAGTTATCAGAGAAACGAGCTAAGCAAACTAGCAGCAGCTCTGCTCCAGCTCCTGTTGTGCCGAACAGTATTAAAGAAATACTGATTTTTAACGTAAAACTACTTTATTCATTGTTTTCGCTGGTTTAAATCACCGGGTTCCTTTGTGTTGAAGAAGAAGAGACCTCCGCAGATAATTCGGCTACCAGTAAAAACCTTTTGAATGTCTGGATCTTAAGTTATCAGAGAGAAAGAGTGAGCACACATTAGCAGGAGCTGGGCTAGCAGCCCCTTCGCCATGAGCCATGCAGCGTTGAAAAAAACTCCATTGAGTTTTGACATCACATTGCTTTATGCAGCGTTTTTACTGGTTGAAATCACTGGTTTGTTGTCACTGAAGGAATTCTAACTGGGAGAAACTGACTACAATAACGGCAGTGTTCCGTCTTTTGTTATTCTTTTGATTAAGAGACCCCTAGCGATAAAGAAGTACGTAAATTATACGTTTAACATTAAAACTTGTGGACATGATTCTAAAATTGCTGCAAAGGAAAAAGGTTAAAAAATGGACTAGTAAGGATTGATGCAGACAACTAAAAGCAGCAGCTCCGAATCCATAAATGACCTTGTCTGTGAAAGAAGAGAGGGAAAAATGCAAATAGCAACGGGAAATGACAGAGTGGAACAACAGGACATTTAAAGGAGAAACGAGACAGAAAGAGTCAGGGGGGGAGTAAAGGGTAAGAGAGAAAGCCTTGCTTATTATCTCAATCATCGAGCGGAATAATAGGACAACAAAAAGCCTGAGTGTGCCCAAACCTAGCAGCCTCCCTGCCCGCCAGTCGGGCCTGATGTGGTTAAAAAGAGTTTGGCTAATCGACTAAGCTCTCGCTGTCCCCACCCCAGTGACCCAGAACAGCCATCTTCCTCTCCCCCACGAGACCCCTACAGAGCAAACACTGCAGGGACATTAAACACTCATACACATTTTTAACCATTATCCTAAATGGCAAGGACTGTTCTTTTCTCCTTCCATAAGGTTTGAGCCATTGAATAAACTCAAATGATAATCCATCAATTTATTTCTACTTAGGTTGGTGAATAATGGTGCAATATCAGTCCTGGAAGGAGCATTAGGGAGTACAGATAAGTTCATGAAAAATTGACATCATTTGTTTCAGTAGGGACCTGGATTTTCCTTTAAACCTTTTACAAAACGAAAAAGAAATCCTAAATACAGTGTGCCAGCTACTTCTTCACACTGCCTGTCTGTTATTTTCTTGCTGCCCCATTTCACCCTCCTACTACGCACTCACACATGGTTATGTGGCAGCAACATGGGCAGCGTGCCAGACCCATTGTTACTGTAAATACTCAGGGGCTAGTGTTTCCCCAGAGGAATATCATTTGAATTGTAGCTATATCTTAACCACCTGTAACATGTGAACTAAGTTTGATCCCTCAAACGTTTCCTGTCCCAGAAGAGAACATAAGGCTCGGTGGTGAAAGGAGGGTAAAATCCCCGTGTGTGAATTTCCTTTAATTACAATACCATTTGCAGTTAATTATGTACAAAGTATTCTAACAGCACAGGTTGCCTGACCTCCTGTGTCCTGAACTATTTTAAGGGTAAGCAGCAAGATAGGATAGCGAACGAAGACAAAAATAACTGATGCCATGACAATATTGCAAAATAAATGTAAACATATAGGAAAGCAGCCACAGTATTACTATACCAAATTGCTTGAATAAAATAAAAGCTTCGAAGACTATCTGTACAGTTTGAGGTAATGACCCGATTTTTTCCATTTTATAATACTTTCATTCTTACAACCACCACATTTGAATAGGAAATATTGTACTTTTTACTTTACTACAGAGATTAACCTACCCAACAATATATTAAGTAGTTGAAATAGTCTCACTTTCACCAGCTACAACATTAAAATGCTGCTCAGACAGTAAAGCAACAATAATATCCATAAAATAATATTATATTTATGATAATACAGGCTGTTCTCATGCACTGTTCATATGTATACAAACAAAAAGTAATGCACCAAAATTGTATGTATCCCACATGATCATGAGCCAGTACTTGGTGTATAACCTATGAATTTGTGAAGGCTGCGATCACGTTACCAGTGCGCCGATGGGAGTAAGGATGGAAATATTCTGGTGGATGAGTCACAAGCACGGTGCTTTCTCGCAGGACGCAGATGTTCGGAACTGTGTGAAACCAAGTGAGTCATTTTAAGACACGTCGTCACCATGTTTTTTGTTTTCCTAAACCTGGCCATTGAGCTTAACGAAAGAGTGTGGAACTTCAGGTCAAGTGTCTAAATTAATTTGTAGGGCGCTAATTTGTTAGATAACAAATGAATCGTTGTATGAGGACACATTGAAAGATGAGACACCTACATAGGTAATTTTTCAGCATGACAGGTATTTTTACATTGTGGTATTGCTGCTTCTACTTAAAGTACCCTGTTGAGTTTTTGACCACTAGTGGTGCTATGGAGCCATGTTTTTATGAGTGAACCTCTGTTTTGTGTTTATTATGTATGCATGTGAGTGTGGGGGACTTAATACACTTTCCTGTTGGAGAAAATAATGTGCAAAAAGACATAGCTATGCACTTTTCCAAAACTAGACCCTATCCACTGGAGTCATCGTTTGTCGGAACTTTTCGTAACCATGGAGAAAAATAAAGCTTAATCCGATTGGAGAAAAATAGTATGTATGTATATGTATGTTATTCATACATATTTATAGCACTTATGTTTAATCTGTATGTGCTGCTATGGTTTAGGCCTACCTGAAGTTTTGTATATTGTGTTTTTTATCATTAAAAGAAATACATTACTCAATAAGTTGAAATAAATATGTAAAAATAAATAAATCAGTGAATAGAAATAAAACTTACCTGTAAGCTTCTTTCTTCTTTCTTTTCTTTTCTCTTTCTAGAGACTATAGAAGAATATTTTATCCTAAATACAATGTAACCTTTAAGATGTGAGCGTGTGTATGACAGTAGGCAACAATACAGCGTTGTACATGATCAGTAAGGCAGCATCGATGCAGACTCACTGTGGGAGGATTTTATAACTCACTTCCACTCCTCACTAGTTGCTCTGGGATGGCACTCAATGTGGCAGACCCTCTGCGTGAACATGGAAACAGATTCAAAGTGGGTAGGGAGAGGGCGTAGGGGGTGGTTTGGGAAAGGCCAACAATTTAAAGGAGCTGTAAACGACAGTCAGAACATATCTGTGATTCATCGTCTGATTTAGGTTGTCTGCACGCAGTTAGCTAGCAGCTAACAAACAGGTAATGGTGCTAAAAGGCGAACAGTGCTAACAACAGGAACAGTGCTGACAGAGATGATGGTGTTAACCTATGAAGGCGCTAAGCTTCCACACATATGCCATTAGGTCAGAACAGCATTATCAGCTGTAACCGCCATATGATGGCAGTGCAGAGCGGCAGCAGTTAGCTAGCCAGTGGGATACACACACACACACAGGGACACACAAGCACTAAGATGCATGCACTGCTGGACTGTCTGTGAAACCAATAAACAGGAAACCTTGGATTACAGCACATACAGAGAAACTTTGACACCATTCTCTGGAGTTGCTTCCTGCTATATTAATGCTCTGGATATCATGTACAGCTCTCAGACTTGAATGCCTTTAAGTGAAACTTCTTCTTCCACTGGCTGCACGTCAGGTGAAACAGTTAGTTCTTTCCAAGTGGTGCTTACTTAAAAGGTCTACCAGGCAGCTAAGAAAACAATGGCCCACTTTTGTCAGATGCTCCTCCAATTCTCTATTGGCTTGACGGAGGGAGCAAGTTGGCGTGCTGGCTTCCTGTGTGTGGGTGTGTGAGAGTGTGTGCACATACAAGTTTGTAATAGCGAGGTGATTGTTAATTTACATCCGTTCATTGCCATCTCCTGGTTTTAATTCCGCCATTAGAGCATTAAAGGCGCTGCTGGCAGAGGCCCCATTACTCTGTTACAGGGGGATGTTGGAATGAAACAGTGTTATTATATAAATACCATTGCACTTTTGACTCCAGGAAGCTACTTCCTGAGGTGTAACCCTTAGTCATTCAGGGACCTGATTTACAGTAACTAGCCAGGGGTGGACGTGCTTCTCTAACACTTTATTTCACCCCTCTGCGCTCCTTCCCTCCTTTCTCTCCTTCTCCTTCCCACCCTTCACAGACACCCAGGTTTCTCATCTAATTTTAGGACTGGAAATCTCACTCTTTGACATGTCCTGGGGTTGATTTTCACCTCGACCACCGGCACAGCTGTCCGTCCATGTGACGTCCAGAGGCGAGATGTTCTGCTTTATTAAAAAGTGTGAATATAAAAAAAAAGCAGAGAGGGAAAGAGAGTGAGACACGCACACATGAAACGAGGTACAGTGGCAGACACTGTTAACATACATCTGTCCAATTTGTACATGCAGAGATGCAGGCTCGCGGTAGCCGGGGCCTAGGTGTGTTTGTTTGAATTATAACTGGCCATCATGCATGTTGTGTAGTGTACAAATCCATAGACGAAAGGGTGCTGTTGCGGATCTATTCATCTGACAAACTTCTCAGGCAATTTGAGGTAAAAGACAATAACAATTTACATGACACAGAGAGAGAGAGGGGAGGAAAAAAAGATGCAAACTCCCTGCCAATCAAACTTGCTTTTGTGTACACCACAGCAGATAAAAAAGAACCTGACTTTGGAATCAAAAGATTAAAACAAAAGCTCCCTTGTCGAGTGTCTGTAATAGCACCAACTCTCTGGCTACTGATTATATAGAAAACAACTGCAATTACATTTCTGAGCTCACAAGAGAGAGGCGAAGAGGCAAAACCAGGCCCAGGAGAGATGATTAATAATTAAATTTTTTATTCAGACGCAGCCAATGCGCTGACAGCCACACCGTCTCACTGGTTCCCTCATCAGCCAAATGCAAAGCATGGCCACCAGGAGAAGGGAGGGGGAAAAAAAATAAAGTGGCTGTTTTTCTGGCACAAAAAAACACATACGCGTCCCACTCCTTTTCTTCTCGTCTCACATTTGATGAGAGAGCAACAGTAGCGTTTTAATTTAAATGTGAAAATCCCAGTTCTCTGAAAGAGAATGATGCTATTTCCCCCCTAGTGAGTCTTTGGAGAAATCCTCAGCTCCCCTGTGCCTCTGTAACTCCTAATTTATTTCAAGAGTGTGTGTGATTAGAAAAACCCTCCTAAATTACTGTATCGCACAAAACGGTATAATTAAATTAATATTGGATGTAATAATTACTTTGTGGATTCTCATTTTTCATACACACAGCTGCTTTGTTGCCTGAACCATTAGCATTTGTCTGCTGCAATTAACAAAGGCTCTAATGAGATTTCTTCGTATGTGTGTATGTGAGCGTGACTTTATGGGGGCCTTGTTTGAATATGTGTGTGTGTGCGCGTGCACATGTGAATGCTTATGCATGCAGATTTGACTGTGGGTTAGCAGGCGCGCCCCGCACTTACAAATATATAACAGCTCTGCATTTCCTGACACGTTAAAAGGGTTTTGTCATGGCAGGGTTTTTTACGAGTATCTTTGGACAGAGTAATTTAGCTTCAATGAGAACATGAACTTTAAAGAAAAGGTGGAAAAGTTCCCACTTCTTAATGACTAAAGGTTGAGGAATCTCAGTGGTGCCAAGAAAGGTACATTACTCTCAATCTCAACTGTAATGTATTCCACTACTTGTGAAAAATAGCTACATTTGTCTAATGCATGTCACCGAACTGACTTAATTCTGAATGATGATCCTGTCCACCGATTTCATTCACATTCTCACGCTTCGCAAGGACATGAGTCATTTCCTTTCAACTTTTATAGTTACAATTTTCGATGCACGGTTACTTGTACAAAGAGTTGGATGTTTAGGCTCGGGAAAGGGAAATCCAATTCAGACTGCTTTCCGAGTTTGACGTCGGCAACAAATAAATTCCATTACATTAATAACGTGGCTAAATATGTCAGCTAGTCAATAACTGTCACATGCTGTTGGCAGGTTTGGGACCCGCTCAACCTCCTCCAGTGGTCTTTGAGATAACCCTGTCCATTTGCAATGACTGCAGTGTGTGTCACAGTCGTCTCTGCGTATTCTGACTGGCAGGTGAACCTCTCTTTTCTTCAAACAGGACAACAGTCTCCTTCCCTCTCTGTGTCTGTCTCCCTCTCCTCTTCTGTCTACGACACTTCTGTGCCAGTACTGTCACTGCAGATGAAAATGTCCCCTAGTTATCTGCCTGCGTAATTGCTGTCTTGTTTGGTTAGGAGATTAGAGGGCTGAAACTCTTTGTGTGGTCTTGCAGATTGAACAAACAGGCACCAGTAAGGAACCTCTGTCCAAAAACCACAAGGCAGACTCTTGTCTGTGTGACGATAGCGAGCCAGATGGACTGGCGCAGGTGATAATTGTGGAGGTTGGCGTGTTGATGGGCCATGTTGGGATTTGACGATGTAGCCTCATTTGAAAGCCATTCGGCTCCGTGCTGTTACGTCTCCAGATATGAGAGCTGAAGTTTCTCTCTGCTCATGGATACATCACACCTAATGACTTGGAGTTTTTTTTTTCTTTAGCAGTGTCTGTGTAGGTACATTTGTCAGAACTCTTGAGTTCTCACTAGGGGTGGGCGATATATAGACTTTACTCGATGTATCGTGGCTTTTTCCACCTGTGATGTATAAATGACTATATCACATGGAGTTAATTGTCATGTCAGCAGGCTTGCTTTAGCACTTGTCTTTCTCCCTGTCAGACACAAAAAGAAAATAAAAAGACTTGCCATCATGATAACATCACATATGCTTCCAGACCACTCTCTCCTAGGCGATAGTGTTTGACGTTAGTGTGTGTTTTTGTATCTGCAGGGCTCCAGACTGCGACCATTTTGTTGCATTTTTGCAACCATGGAGCACCAGTACAACTTGCGCATTTTAAAAATAAACTGAAGCGCTGTTAGTTTGTTTCCCGCTCATAGTGTATGAACCCGCACGTTTAATGGCATGGCTGTGACAGTTTAACTTTCTGCTAACAGCTAACTGTTGATCCGAAGCTTAAAGTTCACAACAAACACTTAACACTTCGAGCCTGAGACGACCAGGGTGCTTCAGAATAAAAGCACCAGTGGTACTTCATTAAATTCAATTGTAACATTATTTTAAGTTTATCAAAACAGTTTTTTATTTAATTCTATTCTAACAGTACCTTTTTAAACTTTATTAAGTACTTTATGAAACTTTTTTTGTAACATTTTACATAACATTTTAATATGAAAACTTTAACTTTATTGTAACAGTACTTTAACTTTATTGTAAAATTACTTTGTTTAACTTCATTATAACAACTTTTTTTTTTTTAACTTTATTGTACTTCATTTAACATTATTGTAACATTACTTCAGTTAACTATATCATACCAGTGCTTTATTTAACTTTATTTTAACAGTTATATATTTAGCTTTATTGCAACAGTACTTTTTTACCTTTATTATAACAGTACTTTGTTTAAATTTGTTATAACATTATTATTATTTTAACGTGATTAAAGCAGTTCTTTATTTAACTTTATTATAACAGTACTTTATTTAATTGACTTTAATGTAACAGTACTTCATTTAAATTAATTACAACATTATTTTATTTAATTTTTCTTTCCTGTACTGTTTTACAGCACTTTTTAAACTTTGTTATATCACAGTAGCTATTTTAATAAACATTACTGTACCTGCAGTTTACCTATTAGTTTAGTATTTTTACTAGTCTACAGTAGTTCAGAGATTCCAAAATATCAAGATATACATTGTGTATCGCGATATAACCTAAAATATCGCAATATTATTTTATATCGCCCAGCCCGAGTTCTCACAATCTGCGGCTATTAGCCAGCTGGCTTTCTCTTTAGTGTACTGTATACAACTGCTGCACCTCTCCGAGTGGTGAAGTCTGGTTCGGTCCTCTGTGTGCTGTCGCTAGTCAGAAGTGACAGCCTTTATTTCAGCAGCCTGCACTTTTCCTCCCTGTCTCTGAGGGTGGTATCCCGTCAACAGCACAGCCTCAGCCTCAGCCGCGTACAATACTACGCTCCTCACTATTAAGGCAAGATTTCCATCCCAAGCCCTCCCATCTCCTTTGGCCCTGCATGCTTTTATTTCCCCCTCTTCTTGCTCCTTTTTTCACTTTCTCTTTCTGCTGTCCTCTGTTCCGTTGAAAAGCGGGGAGAGAACGTCAGGCTCCTCTTGTCACGGTGGTTCCAATCAGTGGGGCAAAGCTCAGGGATCATGTTTGATACTGTCAGATGGCCTGGAAAATTAAAAACCCAATTAAAGTGGCAGTCCAGAGGTCAGCTCTTCTGCATATCAAAAGCTCTCCTCTGGCTATTCTACACAAATTATATCCGTTAACAGCTCACTTTGCTTAGGCTGCACCAGCACAGCACTTAGGGAGTAATAAGTGCTTTCCCCTCTCCCTGTTCCATTTCAAATGTAAACCTTTGCGCCTGCTCAGCCAGAGGAAATAGAGACGAACAAATCATTACCAAATAATTTTTCGTTGTTTCTTTCTTTGAGCAAGATGCAAAGCTCTGTCAGGAGTGTGTTATTAATGTAACAGGCGAAAGAGAAATACAACCAGTTTATTTTTAGATATGTTGCCACCTAACTCTTTTTCTCCTCTTTCTCCTTTGTCCACACATGACATGCTACATTTCTGCTCGTATTTATCTTTCCGCTTTTTGAGAAATAGCCACCGACCGAGCCCCCCCATTCCTCTCTCACTTTCTCTATCTCCCTCGTTCTTTTGTGTTCCCTGTTTTACCCACGATTCATTAATTCCTGTACAGTGGTAGGGGAAAGGACAGAGAGAAATGGCCAACCAAGCTTAATGGCATGCGTCTCGGGCCAGGCCATTAATATTCAGCTTAATGTTTCTGATAACAGGGCTGGGGGCCATGAGGAGCCGCTGGCCCAGACAGCCTTATTAAGCAGCTGAAGTGGAATGATGCTCGCTCACGTCAGGGATCAAATGCAAGAGTAAACACATATGCACGCACGCACACACATACACACACACACACACACCCACTCACAGTCAAGACAATTGTCTTCGGGACTTCAGACAGCATCAGGATCTTCCCACTAAATCGCTCCCACCATCCGCCCTCTCTTTATCTGTGTGCCAGTAGCAGCCTCAAAGCTTTGGTTAGTTGCAGTAGCTGTTTGTAAATGCACCACGCCGTCATGTAATGAAGTTCTAGTTCCTTGTCACAGGTTGGTCAGCTTATTAAATGTTTATGCTCCCACAAATGAATATATAGCCTCGATAGCCTTGACATTTCTCTTTTTTGTTATCTCAGATTTTCTTTTCTTCCCCCTCCTTTTCTCTTTTTCTACAGCAAGCCACAAGTCCTCCGCGTTGGGTCTTTTAGCTCCATCTCATTTACATTTAATGACATGATAATACACATTAGCAGACTATTTCAAATAATTACAGCCTTTCAATCGCTTTTTACCCTCACCTCTCTCCCCCAAATGTTCTTCTACATCCTACATGCTCTGTTCTCGCTTTTTTTCCCTCTCTAAACTTTCATATTTTTAATGGCAATAATAGAAAATGCTTTTCCTCAGAAACAATGTATAATAATATGGCACAGGGACAGGGGTAAAGAAAAGATTGAGCAATTTTCGAAACGGTGCAGGGCGGAGGGGTGAATAGGACATTAAGTTCTTTTCTCTGGTAGAGGTGGTGGTGGTGGGTTTTTTTTTTTCCTGTCATGTTGACGGGGTCTTACGTTAAAGCTAACAGTGGCCAGGCAGACAGGAAGGTGACAGCTCTCCTGTCAGGTCAGCCATGGCCGATGGTGAATAAGAGCGGCTGTAATTCTCCCTTAAGTTCAAAGAATCCATTCAGAAAACAGGCTGAGAACCCGTCGTATTATGTTCTCTCATACTTTTTCTTGTTATATGACGAAGTCTGACATGCTGTAGACAATTTAAGATGGAGCAGGGGAGAGGAGTTGAGAGGTGTACCTGATGAGATGTTGAGTCCTAGGTGCAAAATAGGAATTGGGAATTGGCAAAGTCCTCACAAAATCAAGGAATAATTGTGGTGTATTACAACTTTGGTCTTCTTTTTATAATTTTGACTATCATTTCTATCAATAATAATCTGCGAACATGGCTTCACAACAAAGTCTGATGGGCGAAACAACAAGAAGCCAACAGGTTAGCCAACACTGGCATATACGGAGATAACTGAAACATTAACACAGGGTTGAATCCTGGAAAATTTAATTTATATTTTCGTTTGAGCACCGAAACAACAAAAATAAGATCCAATGTAATAATCCTGAGCTTAATTTCTCATATTTTATCTTTATTCCCTTCTTCTCTTCCCAAAATGTCCAGTGTTTTCCAGGATAAAGGCTAAAACATCATCATTCTTGGCTCTGGAAACCACTCCAGAATCTATTTAGCCATGTGCATGGCGGCCTTATCAATTTTGGAAACATAATGAGAGAACAGTGTTGGCACCCAGTGGTCCCTCCTGTCCTGTAAAATGGCTTCATATTCCTTTTGCAGTTATGGTACCCTGCAGAGTGATCACTAGACCTAATGACTCTGAAAAGTTGGCTGACCAGACGGTTCCAGTCTTAGACCTTGTTAAACAGATGCCAACAGGCGATGTGGGGCTGACCCATTTGAATGTAGGCAAAGGTGTGAAAGATGTCTCATCATCAAGGCATATTACTTTCTCTATGGCCCCAGGTGTTTATGTGCCAATGCACGTAATATACCGGCTAATGGCTTTAGCTGCAGGTGGTTTCAGGCCATGCTATTTGTTTCTGTTTAGCATGTGGTGTCGTGGTTTCTGAGAATGCTGCTCCTGTCACAGTCAAGACATCTGGCAGTTTTTGTGAGTGACACATCAGCATTTTAGGCATCAACTGTTTTCAGTTTAGTGTTGCTTTTAAAACTTGCTATCAAAGTGGTGATTGTCAGACGTTCTCAAGAGTTGACACATCAGTAACTGACATTTAAGGGTGCTTTCAGACCCAGAGTTGTCTTGCTTTGGTCCGAATCAGAGACTAATTTTTTTTAAAAAGTTGCATAATTGCCTAGAGTTGGTTTGCATTTACAAGACCAGATCAAATGCCTTGCGAAGAAAGCTGCTCCTGATTGGTCAGAATTTCCATGTGGGAAAAATCCAGGAAGTGAACAAAGCATTGAAGAAGAGTACACTTGCAAGATAAATGTGACACTTTCTAATGTCACAATGGAGGGAGAACTACGCAGGTTGATTTTAGCGCTGCTCATCGTGGACTATATTGCTGTCATTGTTCATTTTAGTCAAACCATACAGTTTGAAAACGAGGCGCGGCTCCAACTAGAAAACAATGTTTTGATGCATTGGATGTGCTGAATGTGCATATTAAAGCAGTACAGGAGGAGGCGCACATTAATAATCCTCCAGGACTGTAACATGCTCATGTTTAACCCAAACAATATGTCATGTGACTGCAGTTGGTTCAGATCCAGGTCAGATCACGTTCTCAAACAAACGGACCGCACCAGAGTTTGTTGTAACGGGACTCAGACCATCTCTTCAAGAAGGTCTTGGTCCGGTTGTTTTGGTGCGCACCTGAGTGCGACTGCTGTGTTCACACCTGCCCAAATGAACCACACGTAGGGGGCAAACGAACTTGAGTTCAATTGAATCGAACCAAACAGGGCAGGTGTGAAAGCACCCCAAGCTAACATGGGCTGAATCGGCTTTTCTGCTTTATAATTGTCCATGTTTCCAAATGGTTCTGGTAGTCCATGGTTTCTGGTTGTGGGGTGAATTAACTATAGTTTTGGGTACAGCTGCTTCTGTTCTGCTGAACTGTTCAAGAACACTAAACACTGGTAGAGGACTTTTTACAAGTTGCAAAACCAATGTTGACTTTATATCCACAGCCTTTACTCATATAATGATCCCATTATTTTGTCCAGAGGCTCCTGTTGTAGAAACTATTCAATCAATGAAGGATTTCTAAAGAATGAAGTCCAAACAAAGAGAAAATTAGAACGTGGAACATTGTAATTCTTTATTATGTACATAAGTCACTTCATATGTACATTTTCTTATGAGCCTATGACAAACACACTGAATGTTAACTTTGCATTAGCACGTGCTTACGTATGAATACATTATCATGTATATGCACATGCATGCATCCTGGTCTTGGTTGAGGAAACAGGATTTGTAAATGAAATCAAGGTTTCTTTGGGGTGTCTTTTTTTCCTCTCATAATATTGTGTGAAAGAATTAGCCATGTGGAAGAGTAAGCAGAGCTCCCTCGTGGTGCATGTATGAATCTATTCCTTGCAGTTGCACTGTACCGGTCAAACAAATTAAATTACCACACCAGTATGTAAGTAATTTTATGTAAATTATGGTGTTAATGTTCTGCGTCGTGCTGTTGATGATTGGCTGGTGCGTTCCTCCTCTGGTGGCTCTCGTCTGCGGGCCCCGGCAGTCACCGGCTGGAAATGAACATGTACATTTGCCAAGAACAGTAGACAGTCTGCCCTGATTTTTTCTTCTTCTTTCTCTACTGTCTGTACATTCACAAGGATTTAACATATCTTAGTTGGCTTGGGGCGAGAGAAGCAGTGAGACTTTGTGAGAATAGTGAAGAGGGTGGTTAAGATGCACAGGCCTATTGCTGTCAGTACAGATATATCTACATTTAGGATTTTTTTGGCCAGGAGGAACACTTGTGTAGAAGCTCAGTGCATCATCCATTATGCTGTGGGTATTATTAGACAATAAATATTGCTGATGCATTACAAGGTAAAGCAATATGTTTTCATTTCGTATGTTTCCAAGGCATTGTTTAGTCCAACTTTCAAGCCAGGAAATGTCACAATTAGAAAACTCATTTATGGACTTCCAGACTCAGTTACACCTCAGCTCATATCAACCTCCATCTTCTCTCTCCCTCACCAAAAGTCTCCGCTGGCAACGGCATCCTCCCTCCCTCACGTTTCCCTCCTCTGCCTGCTACAATTTATAGAGCCACAGAGGAGTGCAGGATTTACGCTGGGATTTTTGTTTCAGCCATCTATGGAATTAAGAAGTCTATCCTTGCATTTCATTAAATCCTGCCTAATGAGATGACTGTCTCTCCCCAAAGAGCAGATGATAAAGTACCCTATGCCATGGTGCATAAATTAGTATGGTGAGGTTAAATGCTGGAACTGACTCGTGTTTCACAAGAGGACCCTATCCAGCAGTTAAATCAACTTGCATAAATACTGCCAACTGCGGGCTGAATTCAGCTGCCTACTTAGAGCCTGCATCTAAAACTAATGGATCATTTGTTGGATCATGATGAAATCAAAAGGCGAAAGAATGAAGTTAAGGAGAACTTGACAACTTTGAGCACTGAACCTGCTCACAGATTCATATGTGGTGTTGTGATTTAAGTTGTATTGTACAAATTAGGGCTGGGCGATTAATCAAATTTTATTTTCAATGATATCTTTGCCTTCTAACAACTACGAAAACAAGATAATCGAGATAAAACGATAATTGGGCTGCATTCCATTTCACAGTGTTTTGTCTTGTGCTATAAATCCACCACTTTCCTTTATAGCAGTTTGCTCAATTGTGCAAACTTGGTGACTTTCAAGCTAGATTTGGTGACTTCACACCCTCTTGGTCAAGGGTGTTGCTTTTGATTTAACATTGAGGGGTGAGGACAAATGAAATGGAAAGATTGGGGGTCCTCTGTCAGAAAATTTGAGCATCAAACACTTAATATCTTGAATTCTGGGGAATTAATGCGCCAATATTTGCCTTTTCTGCACCAATTTATGGTGTACATGTCTTTAATTTTGTCAAAATAGAAGCTCTGAGCTACTTTCATGTTTTTGTTTGGGGAGCAAAATGCACATGTTCTAAATAAAAGCGACCGTTGCAAATTTAGTGACTTCTTTAGACCATCAGGGAATAATCAAGAAATTTATTCAACTATATTGCATTTTAATTTATTCCTATGATTTCTTGAAGTAATTGCAGTATGTGGCTCTTCTCTATTTTAATTTATTTTATTTTATTTTATTTATTTATTTTTTCATTATTATTATTTTTTTTTTTTACATTTTTTTAATTTATGTGATAATTAATAACATAAAAATGTAATTGTAATCATTTTAATTATATTTAACGTTTAAGAATATCCATTTTTAAAAAGATTGTTTTTCGAAGCTTAATAAATCCACAATGTTTCCAAATGCAATGACTAAATGTGTTGAATAATTACAATCCCAGCACTGACCAATATAATCATGCATAGGACTTTTGCCATAATCAAGCCCTAGTACAAATTCTCCATTGCAAGTAAAAGGCCTTCATTTAAAATCTAAGTCTTAATCTAGTAACTACTCTTTAAAGCTGTGTAATTAAATATAGCAAAAGTAAAATACACAGTATTTCCCATTGAAATGCACGGCAATATAAGTATGTAGAATAAAAGTAAATGTACTTATTTCCATTCCACCACTGCAGGCTGTGCGACCCTCTCATCTCATTGTATTGACCCTCTCTGTGTTACTTGAACAATAGGTTAAAATATTCAGTCATAATCTATTTATTGCATTCATCATCCCGTCTGCAAGTTCTGTGGCTGTGTGTTTGAGAATAAACAATGAGCGGTGATAAACAGTTTGATATATATTTCAGCCAAAACTATATTACTATAATGATGTGCCCCACATGGCTCTTGCACTTTGAAGGAGGCATTTCCGATGTATTAGTGTAATTACCAGTGATGAGAAAGCGAACCAAATTTCCTTTCATGAGTTCATCTGAGCCGCGGATACACCACACACACACACACACACACACACACACACACACACACACACACACACACACACACGCACACATGCACACACGCGCACACACACACACGCACATGTACACACGCACACACACTCATTCATGCACAGAGTGAGAGACAAAGGAGGAAAAGAGAGAAATTGAAGGAGAGACAGACAGAGGAATCATCAAGAACTCAAGAGTGGGGTTCATGCCTGATTTGATCATCACCTCTAATTGGAAGATAATTTTCATAAAGCCTTTCAAATAGCTGACAGCTTCTGTCCTCCATTTCTGTCTATCCCTACAACTCTTTTGCCATATTTTTCCATGTTTTAAAAGATGCCCTCGGCAGAAGGGGAGCGATCGGAGGGGATGCTGGGAGTTTGCTGATATTTCAGGTATTTTAAGCTTTTGGGTCCACATGGGTGTAATGGACTTATTCTCAAGCAGTTCTTGTCTCTCTAATTAGTGGTCCCCCCTCGAGCCGTAACAAGGGCACTGACGAGAGAGGCTTTTTCCCAATGATAATGTGAATGGATACCTGCAGGGGGAGATTTCTGCACTGTTCCTCATCCTGTCAGCCACTCTGGGTAACACAGGGGCTTAATGAACCTGAAAACAAGACACTGTGTGTGGTGAGGGGTGTGTGTGTGTGTGTGTGTGTGTGTGTGTGTGTGTGTGTGTGTGTGCGTGTGCGTACATCCAGACGGGGAGCTGTACAGTACCACAGAGCCGGCTGTGGTGTATTTTAAACAATACAGTGCATCTCTGCTGAGAAATGGGCTCTCCGTGTTATGATGATGAAGTCAATTATTTGTCCGCGTGTTTACGATTTCACAGAGTACGTCAGCGGTAAAGGTGAAACAGGCGTCGGCTCCTCGCCACATTCACAGAGGCACAGTTTACCTTGTGTGAGAGTGCAGGAATCCGAGTCAAACCACACGTGGAGCACAGGAGCTGCCGAACATGTAATGTGATATGTATGTCCTGCCTGCGAGACGGTTTGACTGATAAGTTGACACCGCCGAGATGCATATCTAGGATGCATGCAATGTCACAAATGTCACGTATGATCGATCGAACGCCGCGCTGTCTGAGTGAGAGGTCATTGCTCTCCATATACAGCCCGGGGGGTGGGAACGGGACAGAACGCCCGGTCAGCACATGGTCACATTTTGGACGCACCATTTTCCCCCCCACCTCCCTCCCCCTCCTGAGTGGGTAATGAGCTGAGTTGTTGTTGGTGGAGCACACGTCACTCCATGTGACATTAGACTCACTCGGTGCTGCCAGAGCTTACCCCGTGCTTTATCTTGGACACTGGGCCCTTCCAATGAGGGGCTGCAACTACCTTCTCAAGCTCGCTGACATTGAATGATGTGTTTGTTTATTACTGCTGATAGGTGTCATGTTAGACATGCATTAAGTCCTTGCAAAGTGAGCCATGCAATTTTTTTTTCCTGCGGTAATAGTGCTGTGGACCAAAGCAGGAAAGCACTTGCTTGAGGACGAAGCGATGGGGAGAGTCTAGGACAGACTAAGCAGAGTTTTAAAAAAACAAACAAAAAAAAAAAAAAAAAAAACAACTGGAGGGAATAAAGTATAAACAGGAGAAATGTGGACAAGTTGTGTGTGAGGAACGCAGAAAGACAAAGAGACAGAAAAGCCGAGACAGAACGAGGGAAAGACTGAGAGACAGAGATGGAGGAAGGGAGCCACAGATGTGGCGGGGCCTCGGGCGATACAAGTCATTATGGTGTAAACTGCTCCAGTGGTGATGTTGTGGGGAGAGCAGAGAGGTCACCAGCTCAAGCAATACATGCAGGCATACACATAAGTAGACGCGCGCACACAGGAGGAAATTGAGAGAACATCTGGATATGTGCCACCTGCCTAGAGGAAGTCATCTAGTTTACACGCAGTACAGGAGGGGGGTTTGTCCCTTCCTGGATGTGCAACCTTCATGCTAGCCTGCACCACTGGGAGAGGATGGAGGACGAAGTGGAGAGTGAAGAGCGTGCAAACCAAATGACACACTTTACAGGGATTAAGTGTTAAAGTAAACACGGATATCGTGAGTTGGGACAGGAAATGGAGAGAAATACACACCGCTGTCTCCTCTGAGGACCCCTATCATGTCACCGCAGTTGCTTGTTTTACTCAGCTGCAAGGTCCTGGTCCGAGGTGTGGGGTGGATGCTTACCGACAGGGGTTTTAGCCACAGCAAACCAATCCACAGGCGTTAAATTGAGGGAAATAAAGAGATGTTAGAGTTTAAAAAAGATCAAATGTAATTAAAAAAATTTACAGTTGTTTTTGTTTTTTAGGCTTTTTACTTCCTAGTCGTAAAAGCAAGAAAAGCACGACAGAATGGAGGGAAAGAAAAAAGACAGGAGACACAAAATTCAGCGCTAAGTATTGACCATCTGGCTCCAGCCCAAGCTAGCGTGCCACAAAACAATTGCATTCATTAGGTTAATTTATCATGGTGGTAAGCTCAATTTACTTTTGCTTGTGCGAGCGTGGCTCATTAAGATTCAGTCTGCCGTTTCCTCAGGCCGTCTTGTGATCATTCACACAGGGTTAACGCATTTTGGACCAGATAGGAAGCACTCCGGGGTTATCTGCCAGACCTAAACTGTTTAAATAAAGGCAGCAAAAGAAGAGGTGGAGAGGGGGATTACGGTGGCAAATGAGAGAATGAGAAAGGGATGGGGAGGAGGTGTGTGTGGGGGGGGAGTGTCAGCGGAGGAGTGATCTGAAGAAGAATGCCGTTGAAGAGAAGTGGGGAGAAAGAAAGGCTCGGCTCTCAGTTGACAGAATGGATGTTGCGGGCCGTGGTGGAAGAGCAATGGAGAAAGAGCGAGGGAAGGGAGGCACGTGACTAAATGTATTCTGATAACTGAACAGCAGATGTCTCGCATGGAGCTCCTTTGTTGCCTGAACAGCAGGACCCTGCACTTCAGTGGGCTCACTTCACACCGCATTCATTTGCCTGCCAGCTGCCAATTTAGGGTAGAGAGAGTGAAAAAGAAGGAGAAAGAGAGGGAGAGAGAGAGAGACAGAGGAGGGAGGGAGGCTCACACCAGTCCGTCCCTCCCCTCCCTCGGCATGTCTTGCAGAGAGGCTGCCATTCCGTTCTCTCTTTCCCCCGGTGGCCTGTACAATTAGTGATCTGCATAACCACCCACACCTCCACGCACCGCTCTCGCAGAGCAGAGGGGGAGCTGCCTTTGTCTTTTGGCTGCTGTACAATGAGTCGCTTTAGACTTGGCTGGAAGCCAGGAGCTGTGGCACAAAACTGCATGTTCTTGATGGATGACGAATACTCCCGGAGTCTTGTTTCCTCCGCAGCCGATATGGCAGGTCAGAGATGAACTGCAGCGGCGGCCGTCAGCGCGGGCCTTCCGTTAAAACACCTCCTAAACTGTAAAAAGGGAGAAGTTGCTGGAATCGCAAACACTTATTATCCTCCCAGGTACCTTTTGCTCGATGGAAGCACGCTCTCGTTAAGCCCACAAAGCCCACAGTTCATTAACGCCTGGGCGAAAACAAATTCACACCTCTCCGCTAAGTGATGCGGGCCGAGGCGTGATGGCATCGAGGCTTCGGCTGTGTGTGAGGCGAGACTTGGGTGACTAAAACCACAACTTCACAGCTCACCTGATGCTCGTGACCTCTCTGAGAACCAAATCACATCTCACTTTGTGCTTCACATCCTCCGCCTTCTAAGCATGAGAAAGAGTGTGAAATTCCTCTTTAGCTAATATAATTGGTTTTGAGCACACTTCTTATATAATATTAGAGGTAAACTTAAGGCTAAGGCTTTATTTTCCTTTAAACTCCTTTGGTGTGGCTTTCTTCTGTATTGCACAGCAGCAGCATGAACTTCTGCTCTGTTTGACTTTCACCATGTTATTATCTTAATTGTGAAGGCCATTCAGTGACGTGGGTGCTATGGCGGTTTGTAGGGATTGCTAACCCCATTATTAAAGCTTGCATGGTGCGTGGTATGGGAGATAATGCGCGTATTGATCGACGACCACCAGCTCATCTAAATTGTGCTCACTTGTTACAGTACAAAAGGCAGCAAGAGCAGATCCCTCTCATCACCCTCCCCAATGTCAATTTGCAGGACGAGCAATGGAACGAGCATTATCCCCACTTCCTGAGTTGGAGAGGGGGGGGGGGATGATAAAAACTTTTTGATTAAGGGAAGGGAATGTTCTATTTCATTCTGATTCGGGAAGCAGGAGAAAGAGCGGAGGATTAATCTTAAGGCCGTCGTTTTACTGCCTATCCCCACTCCTGTCTCAGAGCTGAAGAAGCGCGAGTGAATAATGGGGTGTCCATCAGCCGTGGGCTCAAGCCCAGATTGGGATTTTCTCTGGGGATAATACAAAGCAGGGCGACAATTGATGATTCATAATGTACAGTTTTAGCCTGGCGATAGCGCCAGCTATTGTGGCTGGGCTGGCATTAGTATTACAGTATCTCCCGATGAGGTGTTCCTGCCTGACAGCAATCTCTCCAAGTGTTCTTTTGCTGAGGATGGGGGAATCACGAGTTTATAAATATGGATACAGAGAATCATATACTCTGTAATTCAGATATGTGACAAATTGCACTTTTAAGTCGACTGAAGAAACATCCTCATTCAGTCATACGTGCACAATATTTAAGGATCCTTTGAAAGAAAGGGAGGATCCAGCTATGGCAGGAACCAGCGAGGAATAATGGCGCCTTGTTGCGTTCACTTACCAGACTCCCTCATTTTGTACACCGCAGCTTTACGCTGAACCGAGAACAATCCCGCTAACAAAGTTGTCTGGCTCTCCAGTCATGTGAGCAGCACCTGTCGTGTCAGGGAGTGGAGGCAGAGGCGGCGCTGGGGATCCATGGAGGGGACGCTATCCATCAGTGGTTCCATTTGATATTTAATTTAGACTTTTATGAGCCTTAGAGGATGGGCCATGTCATTTTTCTCTCCCAGGCTCTCTCTATAGGGATTGAGGATAAATTCCTTCCATCCGTGCAGCAGCCTAACCAAGGCTCCCTCAGATTTATAACTGTATGTGATAGCGGTGATGCTGGCGGTGGACGACGACTGGGCCACGTACAGGACAAAGCACATGGGTCTCTGTCCAGGGTCACACCTGCTCTATACTTTCTCAAACTTGAATAAAAGTAAAAGACGCGCTGATTCATTGCGGATTTTAGTAGTTGCCATAAAAGGTGACTATGGACATTATTACACTGGCATTATATTAGTAAGAAAGAACTGATGATGATGTCATATCTGGCGTCTTTAGAAGATTCTCATTTAAAAGCAGCAGAACAAAATCAATTAATTTAGCATTAATCAAAAGAGTGTGATATTATGCATACATGTTTTTTATTTCCATGAGTTATGGATGGAGTAAAATACGCGATATTCTGAGAGGGTAATTTTAAGGAGCAGCAACGAGTTTTATAAACTAATCCTCTCCTAATGGTCTGTTTTAACGTAATTTATAGCTTCATTCATTACCCCTTTTGTATCAGTAATTATTTCTAAAATACCAAAGAGCCATCTTTTCTTTCCCGGTTCTTCTCAGGCTCTGATTTATCGCCTCGGCTCTGGCCTGATGCTGTCTTCCCAAGGTGTGACATTTCAAAATATTTATAGCTCTGGCACATTAAAGGCCTTCCTTTGAAGGTGACCGACCGCTCTTCCACACCAGTGTAATTAATGGAATCTCAGCTTGTTCGCCTTGTGTTATTTATCCACTGCATTCTGCTGAAACACTATGGAAAACAGCAAGGTGTTGGCTTAGCTACCTCAGCTCATAAACAGGCATTTTATACCCGACGCTACCAGGATGCATTGCACCGGGGGCGACAGGGAGACCATTCCACGTCAAAGCCCCAAAAGTTTAATATTTTATTGATTAGATCTAAACCTTCTGTCCAAAGTGGCAATTAAAATTCAATTAAACTGACTGAAAGCATCATATTAAACTTCATCTCTTTATGAGCTCCAGGATAATGCTGGAGGACAGGACTTGAATATAATCACACCCTTTTTAGATTATATTATCCTGTTCATTCACTATAAAAGTGACACTTTTAGGTATACTTTCAATATTTCTTATCTATAACATTCTAATGAACACATTTTATAGCCATTAAATCAACTGTTATTGGGCATTGTAATAAAGAGAGATGGTTGCTTTTTGTTCCACACTCCACACACTTTAGAAAAGAATTAGTTGCGCCACATTTTTTCACACAGGTAAATGAAATGTCAACAGACCAGTAAAATATAAACAATTGGTTTTATACTTATTAAAACCTCCATAATGCTCACAAACTTTACACATAATAATGATACAATATTCTTGTGTTGCACTGCTGGATAGCTAATTATACAGCCTTAAACTTTTGATTGAAATGCATATATCACACATGAATATTGTAAACAGTTTGCTTTGTTTTACGCCTGTTTTCAACAAGAAATGCGACAAAGAGTCTGCAGCCATGCAAGTGGCTGTGTGAGGCTGAACTTGTGGGCACAGCACAGCTTTGATAACATGCTGATACCTTTATCAGGTATGACGCTGAGCATGTTCACCATATTAGTCCAGCATGTTAGCACACTAACATTTGCTAAATAGCTTGAAACACAAAGTATGTTACAGCTGAGGCTGATGGGAATGGTAGTTTTGACAACTCAGGGGACAGGAATGTGTGAGCCGCATTTCATAACAATCCATCTGATAGTTGGCAAGACATTTCACTCTGAACCAAAACTTTCAACCTCATGGTGGCACAAGAGAAAAAGTCCTGGGGTCAACAAAGTCATGAATGTCCGTACAGATATTGTGTCAATCATTGTGGTAGATACTGAGATATTTCACAGAATGATGGCTAATTTATGCTTAATGTTAAATACGTATACAGACTCAGACGGAGCCTTCTGTCTGTGCTTTGTGTTCATTTTGTTCGTACTTGCGCACATTTACTGAAACCTTATGGATATGGTAAAAATGGAGCAGTACCATGGAGCCCGTGGGGCCACTGTAGCATCGTCAAAGAGAGGTACGACCATAGGACACAACAAAGACATTTAAAAAGGGTAGAACTGAATGCATTGGAAATATAGGGAAAAGAATTCTGTGTGCACATTGTGATGTACTTAATGGCCTCACAGATCACCACTGTCTACAACCTCCTCCACTGTCGCCTTGTTTGTTGTTGTCAGAAACTTTTGACTCTGCTCTCAAATCTATCGGATGTATCTATGCCAAAGTAAATGACGCGCAGAAGTATGTGGCAAGTGACCGTCACCATGTTTTAAATGTATGTATCTATTTTTGCCTGTAAAGAAAGTATAAATGAGCCATAAGTGAGCACTTTGACCTGCTGGTAGCTCCATGTAATGTGTCTACTTGGTAGACCTAATAGGTCTACGTCATAGTGGCGCTAAAGGATAAGTAAAAGGAATACCTATCCACTAGGGAACATGAGTGTGTGTACAAAATTTTAATTGAAATCCGTCGAAGAGTTATTGCGAACGTATTGGACCAAAATGTTGGACAGACAGACTGACTCACAATCATCCTTGAAGCTGTACAGCTAGCATAGCTAATAATGTGGCCAACATGTCTCATTTCTAACAAAAACATCTAAAAGAATCTTCTGTTTGTTGATCAAAAACAGTGTCAGGACTCATGTCATATCTCCACAGCCTTTTATTTCTTTCCTACAGGCTCTTCAGAGGTTAAAGGTCAGTGCTAAGACACACTAAGACCATTGATCTCTCAGCATCCACCGCAGTAAGCAGGCTATTTAGATTTACACCGAGAGCAGTGTGGGAGACTGAGAGAGGTTGTTATTACTGAGTGCCTCTCTGTTTCCCCAAGACTGTTTGCTCTGTGTGATTATTCTCTCCAGCTCCCTGAGCATCCCGACTCCTGCCTCTGTGATAAAGATATTCATTTACCTGATATGAAAATCTTGTTCATGCCGATCCCCAAATGACTCTAGATAGGAGAGGGAGAATGCGGGGAGGTGAGAGACGGCGAAGGGAGGATGGAGGAAGTGATAGGATGGAGAGTGGCTGGAGAGAATGACATGAAATATTAATACAATCTGAGCCAATGTGACACCTAAAGTTTGCAAGATAACAAAATAAGGCTTTGTATCAAATGTGGGTCCAGGAGCTTTGTATTGATTTGTGGAGAAACCATTACCAAGGTATACAAGTCAGTTGGAAGTAGAGAGTATAAACTTCCCATTGGTTTCAATGTGTTTGTCTGACAGTGATTCTGGGAAATGTATGAATGAATGGAGACTGTGAATGACCAAATGTGTCTGCACCAGTGTTGGGAGGTAAAAATATTACTTTTCCCAGAAACAAGAAGTGTAACACAGTACTAAGACACTTTCCGTAACAGTCATCCCAAAAACAAATAACTCGTCACAATCTTACTTTTGTTGTCAAACCCCTACTGATTTGTAATTCAACAATTAATCACATTCCTGGATTCATTTTCATATTTGTCATGCATGTGCACGTCACAAAGCCGTAAACTAGCTTGGACAATGAAAACTCAATATATATTAAGGGGCTGGAGATTTTCCCAAATTTTAAGTTAAAGTAAAGATGACAAGAACTAGTTGTTCCAGGTAGTGGAAAGTGCGGAAAAAACAACCTCAGACTTCTTGAAACAACTTCTGCTATCAACAGCACAACAAGGCAAAGCTCCAGGAAATACACCCCACCAAAGGTTTTAAGTTGTGGATAGCTGCATGATTCAAGCGACAAAGACCTAATGAAGCTTGTGGCTGGATATGTGGTGGATGAAATGATGCCCATCTCTAAAAGTGACTCTCCGTCTTTTGGACTGGTCACAGGCGACAGATGACCCAGCAGGTAAAAAAAAATAATAATTTGCAAGTCATGTGGCCTTAGATGTGTTTACTGGAGGTTGCCCTGACATTCACTTATAGGCACACATGCAAAGTCTGGTAAATGTGTTGTTTTTCCTCAAAATACAATTTTGTCAGGAGTAACAGAAAAATAATATAAAAAGCCAGGAAAGTAATGATATTACTTTTCAAAGTGTAATGAGTAATGAATTACACATTTTGAGTGAGGAGCCCAACACTGGTCTGCACAAGCTCAAAGCCTATTGATAGTGTGAACTAAGGATGTCAGCTAGTAATTTTTCTTTCGATAGCCCGACACCCATTAACCTGTAACTGTAAGAGAAAAAAATCAAAATGATGTCTAATACAAGATGCCTTTACTTTTGGACCAATGCTCAATTGACTCTGTGAGCTTTGACGTCTCATTTCAAAGCATTGGAGCTAGCTTGCTGCGCCACTCATTCAGCGATTACATGGTATCGGTGAAACATGGCAGCCATTCTCTGGTCTCCTCCAGGTAATTCTGGTGAGTGAGTGACTTGCTTTTGATCTGCAAAACATTTTTAGGATTCTTCATGTTAGCGCAGCTAGCTGTGTTGACACTGCTAATGTTGCTAGCTTAGCTAACAGTGAAGTTAATAATGCTAAAGTGGGTTTAGGGCTCAAAAGTGAGCCGCTTACTCACCGGGTTGAACTTGGGGGAGACCGGAGGCTGGGCAAAATGTTTCCAGAGCAATGCTGTGGGGTCGGGAAGGTTTTATAAGCGATAATCAACAAATGCAGACTGCGTAACTAGTCAAAAATATTCTTGACGGTTAATTGATTAACGGTTACCCATTGACATTCCTAGTGTGAATATGTGTATGTATTTGTGTGTGTGTGTGTGTTCTTTACTACGTCCAGGAGTATCCTGCAGTACACATCCTCCCCTTTCCTCTAATGATGAGATTCATATCATTTTAACTGCCCCTGAATGAGGAGGCTTTGCTTGTAGTGCTGGCATCCATCCACTAACTCTTCTACGGATATGAAGTACAGAGAGATGGATATTATAGGCTGGGAGAAAACTAAATGTGTCCTCTCGAATGCATCCTCATGGTTAAAAGGGCAAAATGAGATGCAGAGGTATGATAGTCACTCCCCCTCATCACGTATCCAGCCCATCTTCCCTTCCTTTATTTTGTTTGAGTATATGGCTCACTCATCTCAGGTTTTATTGTCTCTATCTCGGGTAGCGCTGCATTTCCCTATAACACGGTCACCATGCGCGGCACATCAGGCAAGTTCTTGATTCTGTACTCAGTAATTTAAAGCCTTTATGGAATTGCAATTTCAGGGCTCAGTGCTTGTTTTTCTAAAATGTACTCAAGGAATTAGCTACTCCAGCCACAAATCAGTTGAATTTATGCACAGTTGTAATACACTTTATGGGCTCATGGTACATTGCTTCAAAAACAGCAGATGTGAAATTATGATAAATATAATGAGGGTTTTTTTCTCCTCCTCGCTTGCCTCTTTCTGTCCCTCACCCTCCTTTCCCTCACCCTCTCCCTCTCTCGACTGTGAGGGAGAAGGATGTGAAGCGTGTTTACTTACCCAATACAATACATTTAATGTCTTAGTAAGGGCCGCCAACAAAACCTGATTAATGTCCTCATCTCTTTTATTAAAGATAAGAGTGGCACTGCAGTCAGGAGATAGAGAGAGTGCCATAAATCTCAGGCAAAATGAGCAGTCAAATAATCACTCATCAGAAATGAAATCTACATACATTAACACTCGCAGACATTCTGCTGTGAATATAAACACAGGGCTACGGGCGATGAAGCCGGGCTCCATTTATCCACATATTCGCGGTTAGGGGGAGGTAAAGGTGTCTGGAGAGGGTAAGCTCTCAGCTGGTGATGATGTTAAAGGGGGTCCTGTCCTGCTAAGCTACAGTCCACCAGACTAACCATGTGTCCAGGGAAGCAGACGTACAATCATTAGGGCAATGGATGACTTGGATGGCGGAGGCAATTAAGCATCACCCTGAATAGGACATAATGTTGATCCATCCCTACGATTAATCAAGGCATGCATTAGACAGTGATGGGCGACCCTGTGCCTTTGTGACAAAATGATTCTTCATCCCGTGTTTGGGGATTGGGATCCTGAGGTCCCTAATGCGCCTTAGAGGCGCCCCAATGAAACCCTGTCATTTATTCTGTTTCTGTCCCTGACAGCTATCAACCTGTCTTCTGCCAGCCAAGGAACATTATCTGAACTCCCAAGGCGGTTAGCGACAGGGACTTATGAGTGGTGCTAGCAGACAGGCAGATATGTAAAGCAATGATAATGCTACTTATTCTTTTGTACATCGCGAACTGCAACTAAGGTTCATGCGGTTGCAAGTTTATTAGTTACACCTAGCTAGAAGTAATACAGCCAACATTACATCATCCGTACAATAAATAAACCTTCCTTCACAGTTGCTGATTCAATTGTATTTTGAAGGATGTAGACCATAATGCTGTTAAACTGTATTCCATTATACAGAAATGGTATATAGTCTACCCCAGTGGTTCTCAAATGGTGTGCTGATGCCAATCCAGGTGTGCCGTGAGATTTTGGGATAACACGCATTACTATGTCAATATTCAATTGGGCCTATACAAAAAGTTATGATTGAATTTTTACTGTATTTTTGACTGTATCAATATGTTGTGCACACCCATTTCTAGCTAAAAATGTAATTTAATTGAATTTAATTTAAAATAACCTTCATTGCAAACCTATTTGTCGCCGTTTGCGCATGTGAATTATAAATGTGTGATATATCAAAAGCTCTGATTGGCAGCCAGTGTTAGGGATGATAACATTTAAAAGGAGAAAGCCGTGAGAATGATAATGCATCGCTTTATTGTACAGAGCAAATTACAGTAAAGCATCAGCAAAGATGACCTACCATTGGTGGGGAAAAAAAAAAAGAAAAGAAAAAGGCTACCTGTCTAATTTTTTTATTCTCTAATGTAGTGATGAGAGTGATAACACACATTATAGAAGCTGGTCAGGTCTGTATTTGTCATATAAAAAGATAAACCAGAAGACTGACAGGACTGTGCGCTAGCAAACATTAACTCAAACGGGTAAAGGAATGCTTCTGCTAAAGAGCTAAATGTCTAAAAATCTCACCTAATATAATAAGTTTGTTTTGATCTCGCGCCTTTTTGACTTAAGTCGTTTATTTGCTTTCCTGGCCTCTGTTTCTCTTGTGCACTGAGTCAGCCTGGTGTTTCAGGGCATTTTTACGTGGTGTCTATGGGAATTAACTCGCTTTTGGAGCCAGCCTCAAGTGGCCATTCAAGGAATTGCAGTTTTTGGCACTTCTATGTTGATTTTATTTTTCAGATGCGAGGTTGCCGCTTGATAAATACCTCTCATTATAACACAGTAAAATTCAAAACACCATAAACTGCAGCCTCCAAAATGACCATACAAAACCTCTCTTTAACACTTTAAACAAAAACTGAACATTGAAGCCTTCATGAAGGAAGGATTTATTAGGAGGCCGTGTCAGACTGGATTCCTTTTAGTTTGGTGTACATAATAAAGTGGAAACTGAGCAAAAAAAAATGTATATAGATGCATACAAGCTTCTATGTAGACATACAGTATACATGTGCAAGCACTTATGTCTGCACTCATGCATGAGGCCATATATAAACATACTATTATGTATACACCACAAATAGAGCCACATGTACTCTTTCCATCTCACTCACATCAGAGGCCTACCTCTGACAGATGTCATGTGTTGTGATTAAAAACTTCTGGAAAATTAAAAACAAATGCACAATGCACTATGACTGCTCTTTGTTTTGTTGTCAATCATATCTTAATCATCAGAATTATTTATTATATTTTTTCTGCACTCATTCGCCACCGCTGTGGCATCTGGCTGGGACAGCCTGACGAGGTGTCTGTACTGCGGAAATTACAAGAAATGGATTTTCCATGCTTGATAAGAGTGTCAAATGACTTCATATAGAGTTGTGCAAAGTACTGCAGCTCCACTCAAAATATTGACAGGGATGCGTAGCAACGTCAGTGGTCTCGCTGTGATAATGACTCGCTTGCAAGCTGATACTGTACATGTGCCGCATAGTCACGATGCCAGAGCACATTAATGGTCGTTAATCTTTCAGAATAAGTCACTCATGATCTAAATATCATGTCCTGTTTGTTTTTTGGGGTGTGGGTTCACCCAGTAACCTTTTAAAAAGCTGAAAAAGAATATGATAGAAAAATCTTTCATGATTTGCTGTGATTTAGTATTATATTACCCCATTATTCCTAATCACAATGTCATCCTATGCATTATTTAAATGTATAAGATGTCCAGTTGTTCTGCTCCGCAGTTTTCTCCTCTCTGTAGTCTCCGTCTGTCCATATGGTTACCTCTTCACCTGTATTGCAGGATCATGAGAATGTCATTACCTCCATCATTGAGCCCAGGCATCTAAGAGCCTGTTAACCAGGAACAGGCCTGGCTGTGCAGCCCTGTGCTGATGGTACAATATGCTCCTTGTTATTCTAGGATCATTGACGCTAAAGCCCTGGCAATCAAGTCAGTTTTGTCGAAGCTCATTGGCTCAGTGGGGTCTCATCTCATCTGCGAGCTCGGAATGAGGAAAGGAGTGTTCGGGTTAGTTGGGTCGTTAGGTAGAAATTCTTTGATAATGGTGCATGTTACATTAGAGCCTTACAAACCAAGGATAAGGGTTTCAGAGTCTGTGTAATGTAATTTACAGAATGGTTATGGTAGATAAGAAATTCTCTTGAGGTGTGAAGTATGGAGATGAATAGTTCCTTTTTAATCTAGACTCATCACATGCTATACAGCCAAGACACACTGGTTACAACATGAATAGATTCATACATATCCAAGACACTTTTATTGCAGATGATATATGGCTAAATGTGTCTTTTCAAACTGCAGATCCAATACAGTTAGCAGAGGGGTGTGACAGTCTCTGATATCATCTTACTTGTTTAAAACAATTGTCCAAACAACAGCTAATTTCATGTAACATTAATAAGACATTCGTAAATGCCCGGTAGTTGTGAGAAATCTCTCAGCATTAACAGGAGCCTGATGAAATTTACACCCATGATGAAATGGAAACAGCTGAACAGCTGAGGCCAGAGATGTGACCTGCAGCCACCACATTACCCTCATATGAAACAAGGATTGGTGGGACACACATTACACATGAAACTTTATCATGCAGCTTGCTATAACCAAAGTTGCACTAATGCTAGAGTAGTCTGGAATAGGAGTGGGCGATATGGATGGAACTCTCTATTGGGAGAAATGTTTATGTTTTATCAGCTAATCCAGTGAAGTAAAAACCTGTAAAACTGAAGAACTTTATCACATTGATGCAAAAAACTACAACAATGCAATATAGAGTACTGCAGGAATGGATCCCCAAAAAAATAAGTTAGCATTTTTGCCCTTCCGTTCCCTTGTCTTAAAGTCATTGGGTTTACTAAATGTGTTTTAGGTTAGATGCCTGAAATAAGGTCTGTGTTAACACAAGCTAAAGAGATTTTTGTATTTTGTTCTACGACATAAAATATCGCAGTAAAACCTCACTCGTGAATTTTTAAGCTTTTACATGTCTTCAAAAAGGCACTTGTGAATGAGTTGCTATATGAGACATCATTACGCCAAACACAACTTTACATCCTTGTTGTGGTGGCGACATTGAAGTCATGTGACCGCAGTGTAGTTCATTCATATCTTGGCATTAGCTTTTTACTTCAGACGATTGCATTTACGCAGCAAAAATCATAAAAGTGATGTTCATTTGCGAAGATTATCTTTCTGAAATAAACATGTAGGTGCCATGAACTTTTGCCACAGAGCTTTTTTAAAAAAAATTCTGCAGTGATCCAAGATTCAATGGAAAAATCCCATTGGCTATTTGTCGAGGGAATCAGGGCAAGGCTATCTCCTGGGTCAGCCTACAACAAAGATATCAGTAAACAAGTCTTAATCATTGTTTACAGCTTTGCTTACATTAGCCTAATATACTCCAAGATGTTAAGGTGATACTTTCCACCTTTGGCGGTATGACAAAATCCCTAACATTAGACAAATTTATATCATCTGATTGTATATCTTTATGTCTCCCAAACGTACAGTTATGTTAGCGCATGCATCTTAATAGTTTGTCTTTGCAAATTCATGCAGCAGCCAGCCAACCAAAATGCCACCTCATGTCACATGATCACTTCCAGTTGGGTACTTGTATAGAGTGGGAGGAGCCAGTTGATTTTGTGTTTTTGCCTGCTTTGTAGTCCTATTTCAGATTTCTCTTGAATGATATCTTCAGTGTTGCTGAATTTATCAGCACGGGATTCTCCTGGATGGTGTAATGATCATACAGATTTATGTTATGGTCAGGTTTTATAATTTCAGTTATGTTTCTGAGAAATCATGTTATTCTCCTTATAGTGAACAGTTCTAAAAACAGCAGTGCCCACGAGAAGAAGCCACTTAAAGGTGCAAATGAGAGTGGAAGTGAATTCAAAACGCTTTGTTGTTGACTTTGTGAACAAAACACAGCACCATAGCTGCTGAATTTATCCAATGCACGAGTCTTGTATAGTGTTATTTTTGTGTGGCAATATTGTGTCATCCCACAGTGCCAAGTATTGATTTATTAAATTATATAGATTATTGATATCACAAATACAAATTTAACTTTAGGTAGCCAAATGAAATAATACAACCAATTGCGTTTTAAGTCCACTAGATACATTTTGCTGCTGCTGCAAAAAACAGGCTGACTGAAAAATTTCTCTTGTTGGATAAAACAGATGTTGACAAAGTTTTCCATAGGGGACATAATTTACAGTTAAAAAAAGGTAACAAATTGCAACAATAATGTATTGTGACATAAATATCGTGATAATATCGTATCGTAGATCCTCTGGTGATTCCCACCCCTAATTCATTTATCACCCTTGTCATCCCTAACCATAATTTTAGCTTCTACCATTAGTGGCATTTTAAGCTTTGTGATTGGATCTTTCTTACCAACATGCACCTTGGGAGCTGTAGTTAACTTCCCACCTTGTGTTTTTCTGATCACATTTTTATCAAAGAATCAGATAGTTTTAGCACAACTGCAACAGTCACCTATATATTTTTTAATTCAAGGTCTAGTGTGTAGGATTTAGTTGCATCCAGCAGTGAGGCTGCAGAACTGAAAATCCCCCTGCATGCCAAGCGTGTAGGAGAACTATGGTGACCAATGTGAAAACAAAATTGCAAATGGCCTTATCTAGAGCGAGCGTTTGGTTTGTCCGTTCTGGGCTTCTGTAAAACAATATGGCGGAGTTTGTATAAGAGGACCTCCTCCACATGTAGATATAAACGGTTCAGTCTCAGGTAATGAAAATGCAAATCTTCTTATTTTCAGGTGATTATTATGAAATAATGAAAATCTACCATTTCTGCCAATAGATGCTCCTAAATCATACATAGTGGACCTTTAAGTTTTTTTTATAAATTAAGTTTGATTGTACTTTAAGTATGTTAAATTATAAATATAAATTCAAACAGGCAAATGGGATTTCTGTTTTTAGGAATATTTAATTTAATAATTTTTACCATAGCCAACCTGGGACTGTAGCTTTAGATGTAGTTATGATTGAATTTCAATGGTAGGTTTAACAGTAAAATAGCACAAACTTTATGAAACCTCGACAGTCCGACTGCAGGTACTGTAATTTATCTCGTATCAACAACTCAACCCATACAGCAACTTTTACGCGGTTCATGCCAACATATCACAAGTATAAGGAATGTGAAATAAGGATGAAATGTTACCGCTATGATCTCATTCAGTGTTGAGTTGTGGTGAAATCCTCAGCAGCATCTCCAGTTTATCCCTGTCCCTGTGGGATGTCAGCCTCTCAGAGGAAGAGGGGGCCATCTTTGAGGAGGTGGCGTCACACAGCTGCCATAGCCCAGCAAAGCTCCTCGAGGAAAGACATGTTGTCAGTGCGCATTAATCATCGGGCCCACCATCGGAAACAGATTCCCCTCATAAGCAATTTCACTCATTAGAGTTACGGTGCTGATTTGCTGATTGGAGTTACGCTGAGGCTACTGCACTGTGAGGGAAGGAGAGGAGAGCTGGAGGGAGGGGGGAGGAGGGGGAGGAGGGAGGAGAGGGGGAGAGAGGGTCTGACACATTTACAGTGATGTGAAAGCTGAGATGTTGATTAATGTGCATTGTTCCTGTCACATAAACTGAATAAATAAATATCAAACAAAAGCAGAGGGAGAGACTCATTTACAAACCAGGAAATGAAAGTTCCATTTAGTTAGGGAGTAAGACGGACTGGGATGACAGTCTGTAGACATGACTGTAAACAAGAAATCACCACAGTGGAAGTCAAGGCCGTGTGCCCACATGCACAAGCACCTGGCGTGGCTGTTTCGAGCATTCCTTAAACGGACTCGGTTCAATTCCCGTAGCATAGACAAAACATTAAGAGGAGAGCCCCACTGCCCTGCCAGCTCCTCTGAAGTCCGCCACTGTAATAAGTGGCCTTCCTGGTTAACATGACATCTCGCAATCAGCTCTTGAAAGCCCCTCAGGCTGTGATTGGTTTCAAAACAATCTCGCCGCTCACAATTCGAGCGGGTGCATAAAAATAAATACCTTTTCACCGAATTTAAAACCCATCTTTCACAAGTGATGCACGGTGATAACAGAATATTCCAGCCTCGTCCCTGTTGAGGTCATATTTAGGATCGACTGTTCACACTGATCTTCACATCCCATTCACAAACACCCTTGTTTACATAAATAAACAATATTCTGTTTGCTGCCATGGAAACAGAGTTTACACAGGCCGCCAAAATCGCCATTTAATGGAGTAAGATGTTTACATGCCTGAGAATGCTGGCTAATAATGGCATATCTCAGCTGTCATACTCGGGTTTCTCATAACTGGGTTGTGTGTTTATCCAGGCTATTGGGAGCAGGAGATGGTGTTTACGAGCTCCAACTCTTAAACCTAATTTTAGAATATTAATTCGAACGGCGCTCCTGTGATAATCCGCTGGCAGTAATGGATGTGGATTTTTAAAAAACAAAGTTGTTGATCATTATTCTATATTATATCTCAATTTCTCTTAACGCCGTCTGACATGGAATCCGAGCAGCTATGTAGCAGAACTCTGAGAACAGACTGGAGCCATTGTTTAACAGTGCCAACTTTGCACCGTGTTTTGGTTTGATCCTATCCATTACATCCTCTCACTCGGGTCCCTGTGTGACCCTCCCCCCCCGCTCCCCACCACCGCCACCACCACCAGTCATTAGATCATTACTCCGTTTTAGGGGGCAGCAAACATCCGAGGCCGTCTGAACTTTCCCTGTGGAGCGGAGCCAACAACCGCATGACTTAATAAATGGTGACAAACGTAAGCCAGCGCTCACATCAGCAACATTACATGCTAACAGAGACATGGAGCAGTTCAACCAAGCAAATGGTCACTACAGGTTTGGTGTTTTATACATATATACGTGTGTGTACTCTCCTCGTCTGTCACGCCTGCATCATCTCTGCACTTTGATCACTTTCAAATGATCCTTGGCGTGTGATTCTTCTGTGTGACTACGCACAGATACGTAGTGTGCACTAATTAGGCGAGGGCTTTTTTTTTTGTCAGGTGAACGATGGCTACCGATACACCCCTCTGTCATTTTCTTCAAGAGAAAATGCACTCGTGCAGGAATTCCTCTCGTCTGCTTCCCTCAGCTCCTTTTTTCTCCCTGCTTTTGCAGATTCCTCCGTCTGCCCGGGCAGCCCGGAGAGAAGTCGTTTTACAGTTCAATCAGGAATTCTAATAAACTGACCTGTGCTTTAATGACTAATTCATTGTCTCCTTTACTACCTTCATGGGTATAAAGCGGATTAATGACTTGAGCAAGGTTAAAAACAGTACCACTGTGCTTTTCCTTCATCTATTATCAATCATCCTTTAGATTCTTAGGAGAGCAACGGAAATTGAAGGAAAATTAGTAATCCTTTTGATGGATGATAGCATAGGTAGGGGTGTATGCGTAAGATATAAGTGTGGCCATAGCATTAAATGGAAATCGCCTTGATAAGTAGCGTCGCATGAGGAGCTTGCATTTTAAGACGTGCCACATATATGGAACAAACTGTAATGCTGCATGACAGGGGAATTATCATTCTGTGACAACAAAGCCACAGTTTCAGACGGCCTGAGCAAGGAAAAGGAAGTCAGGTTTCTCATGATCCTCACAAATACCTGGCCTAGAGATATAATCATATATTGCACAGCTCAGTCCTTTACGGTGTTTACAACAAAGAGCTTTTAGAGGGAAAGAACTCCAAGGAAAAAGGAAAAACTCCACAGCAGTTTAGAGAATAGAGGTTACGAATTTCTCGCGAGTTGTTAAACTTCTTTGACAGTTTCTTTACTTTTCCTCACACTGTACTTCTTTCTTGTTGTTCACAAATCCCATGGAAGAGGAGAGGAATGAAAAAAAAGGGAAGAAAAAAAACCAAAGGGGAGGCAAAGGGGAACGACGAGGAAGAGGGGAAGAGCGGGGTATGAGGCTGCCTCTCTTTGTTTACCATTCTATATTCCCATCATACGTACGCACGCCTCGGCTGCATCTCTGGGCTCTTCCCATTCTTGGCCCAGTCATTTCTGACAATGTTAATGATTTAGTGGAGAGCCCTCCACAACGGATGATTTGTGACATGTAGGAAGGCTGGAAACGGGGGAGGACGAGGCAGGTTTCTGTGGGGAGTGTTTGGGATCCAGGGATGCCTTGAAGATAGTGATTCATTATATTTAAGACAAGTGTGACATCCTACTTCAAGGAAGCAGCACACATATGTATGGCGGGGGGAGATTTTTTTTTTTTTCGGGTGGCCAAAGTGGGGAGGGGTAGGTAAGTACAAAGGAATGCTGCAGTGTTTTTTGAGATGACATAGGAATAGGAGGCAGGCATATGGAGACGGCAGACTGGAAAATAATGGGTAATGGAGGAATTTAGCCTGGGGCTATATGCCTGCTTTGCCTACTTCTGTATAACTAGTATATTTATAATTCAAATACATACCTTTAATAATTAACAACCAGTGAATATTAAAGGAGAATGCAGGGGATCTTTCCTACAGATGGAGTCAGGTGAAAAATAGCATTAAATTTCAAATTTGACAACAACACAGAACAAAGGGAGCGGGGAGCGAAAACAAAAAGTTGGCCGCCCAATTTTTTACCCCACAAAAAGAGGCCTCGTACGAGTGTGACATTTATTTTTTAACACGTTTGTGTCTCAGTTAAAAAAATAATGTCACGAGTTTTTAAAAAGCTGGTTAAATATTTGCCTCACGTTTAAATTAAAGACACTCAATCGCTGGGTGCTTTTACAGTAGGCTCATTGTTTCTTGTTAGTGAATCAGTGTGTTAAGTCGGTTGAGGGCAACTCCCTGGAAACTTGAGCGTGCTGTTACACAAGTAAACGTCTCACTGATTTTCTTGGAGTGTCTCAGTCAGTGTTTGATTGTTGTCTGGAGTCAGGGAGAACTTTTGCTCTGCTTAACAGCACTTGTATGTGTGCAGTGTTGACACCCTTTTGTCTGGCCAAATTGTGTGTGACATGGATTATGACACACGTGTGACTGAGTGATAATACACACCCTTATTAAAAACACCCTACCCTACAAGAAGTTGTGTGATTTAAGACACATTTAGGCTGCGGCCATTCGGAAACAAGAGCTGCGATGCATTTAAATCCAGTGTGTTTATGCAGAGTGTGCCTTTTAAACTAAAATATCCCAAAGGACAGTGTGTTTTGTAGTCGGTACACAAGTGGCACAGAGAAGCTCTCATCGACTGTGTCAACCGATGTTATGCAAACACCAGAGTTCAACAAAAACCAACACATTTGCATATTCGGGATCTGAAACGTGTTCCGCTTTCCGTGCAGGCCTCATTTCTATCCCTGCGCTTTGATGTAGCTCATACATATTGACGACCCGCCGAAGAAGCCAGCCACGTTAACTAAAGCGCGAGCTCAATTTGTGCATCCTCCTTTAAAAGAAAAAAAAAATGGTGCATTAGTTTGTCCCATTTAGTATATTTCCAGGGTTAATTAGCAAGTGAGAGATTGGACAATTAGTTCATCCGTGCTAATTGATTATAATATTACAACTCGGTGATGATAGGATGAACATAGACTCCTCGTTCCACGTTCCTCCGAGGGATTCCATAATATATACAATGCTTCTGTGTAATGAGGGTTTTAAAAGACCAAATCAGCTAGGGAAATTGTTAATTCAATTCCACTCAGATGATACCGAGTTTTTCAGGGGCACAAATGAATTGAAGTGCGGGGGATCTTACGGAATGGCAGCAGTGGTGTCCTTTTTGATTCTGACTCGTGTCAACACGGATGATGTAGATCACTGGTTTGTTTCTGTCACTGGCACAATAGGATGTGAACTCTCAAAGACCTGATCCTATCTAGGTCATTTTTTTTTTTTTTTTTTTTTTTTTTTTTGCTCCTGCTTATAATTGAAAAGCCCGTTCTGCTTCGTATCTGCAACTTTCACATGCGTGGAGCTTCAGAGGGAGAAATGGAGGAGAAAATGAGCATGTGTGTGTTTTTCCTCAGAGGCGAACGTGAGCACAACACCCTCAGTGTCCGTGTTAAACGAACACACACACACAGAATTACACTTTCTTTAGTTATTTGCCGTAGAAGTCATGAAGGACCACTTTTCTCCCCGGCTGTCAGATGTGGGGAGTGCGAAGCTCAGGTATGGACCTCCAACCACCTCTCGCTGGTGGCCCCACTCGAGCTCCATCACGCTGTGACAGTCTGTCATGAGGCACAGCTGCAGGAATGAGTGCCGATGTAGTTCACCTGGAAAGTTACACAGGAAGTGCTCAAACTCCCACTTGAAATCTGACAAATCAAAGGAAAATTTGAAAAGTCGCCGCAGTTGTGCCACTACTTTTGATTCATCTGCTAAAATTAAAAGACAAATACATTTATTGCCCTGCAGTCACTTGATGTTAATTATGCATATTCCCACACATTGCTCATGTTTGAGAATTATTGCTCTTTATGTCTTGAAAGCCATCATTCTCAAGCATGTCCTTAAATTCTCAGCCTCACAACGACGTCCGTTTGGTGAAAAATGTCTGGAGATGTTCATCCTCAGGTGCAGCAAATAAAAAAAAATAAGATCCATGTGTTAAATGTTGAAGTATTACACTTCTTTACTGTGCTTAATAATTAATAGCCCGTCCCATCGCCCTATGAATATTTACACGCAAAGTGTCCCTGGGAGCCTTCCATATGCCAGAGGGAGGGAAGCCTGTGTGTTTATAGCATTAAACACTCAAACATCGTCACCAACCCTATTTCGCCTCCAACCATGAAAAACAGTCACTAAAGCATCGCGAGCATTTTATTTGTTGTCGCACAATGTAACCTATTCAACTTCCATTTAGACGTGGCAAGTCAAATTACAGGTACTCTCTCTGTGCTCGAGCTGAAATCCCAGGACGCCGCTTGTCTCGTCGGAACGCGAGGGGAGCAGGAATGAGGTTTTCGTACATAGGGGTTGTTTCCACAGCGATGACATTGCTCATTGAGATCACCTTCCACTTACTGTGTCAAGGTGTCAAAGGTCTTGTTGTCAGCCGTGCGTCGGCAGGAGGAATTACACAGCGTATTAAGTCATGTTGCAGCAGTAGAGAGAGAAAAGGGGTGCGGGGCGATTTAAAAAGTTCATTTGAGCCGGTGCAACTTTCAGAAAGAGGAAAATAAAACACAACTGTAAATTCCGAGTGAATGCTGCGGTTATCTGATCCAATCACGCTGAGGACTTTGGACTCTTGCAATGCCAGACATTAACACGCTATTCAAGTCTAATCTTAGGCTTCTTTTCATTTCTCTTTTTGTACCTGATCCACAAATATAGAATAAGTGCTGCAACAAAAGTTTGGGAACAATGCGTGACCGTGCTACAATCACAACCTCTGAGCACCTCTATGCTGACAAACATCAGGGAGGTCCAGGACTACAGCAAAATCCCTCTTGTTAAAGTCGCACTGCAGCCACTATAAAGAACACCACAAGCTAATAACGGACAAGTAGGATATGTAATACAAATAAATCCGCTGTTACATGGTGAACCTGGGCATGTTTGGCTCTGTTGCTTCCATTGGTGATATTTATCTAGGAAGGGGAAGGCTGAGTGTTGTTGTTGCCTCCCTGCAGGTCCCCGAGCTCTCAGATCTCCTCTCTGTCTCCTGTGTGGATAAGTAGTGGCTGCAAAGGCAACGCCGGTCTTTGATATTTCACTCCTCATTTGAATCAGTGGTCGCTTTATTTGACAATGCCAGGTAATTACCTGGGTACCTTGCTTGATCATGTGAACTCCTGCAGAACCAGAGTGGAGTGAGGAAGGGAGGGAGGGGAGGGGAATGAGGGAAGGGAGAAAGCTGGGCTGTGGGTATCGGAGAGGAGATGGAAATGGGAGCACGTAAACAGGAAAAAAAAAAAGAAGAAGGGAGGGATTGGGGGGGGACAAAAACAAAACAAACACAAACAAACCATCTGCATTTGTTTACCTGCATTGTTTTCTGCAAGTAAGAGTGGAGTCACGAGTGAGACTGTGTTGTGTTAAGCAAGTGGTGTGTGTTTTTAAAAGTATGGCAGTGGGGTTTTCTGCTGGGACCGTCCCACGCTGTGAGGGGAGGCCGAACATGGAGGGGGTGACTACATAAACGCGTTACCAGGAGAGAAGTGCAAGTTTATTAGAAGTCAAATGAATAGTTTTCTTGTCTCTTGGGTTCAGTGATGTGATTAGCTTATAGTCTCTGGTGTGTGTGTGTGTGTGTGTGTGTGTGTCTCTGTGTGTGTGTGTGTGTGTTTCACATGTGCACCCATTTTGCAAAAAGACAGGAGAGTAAAAAAAGAGGAGCAAACTAAAAGACCGTTTTAAAAATGTTTTAATGCCATAACATGAAAGCAGCAGGAAAAATTACAAAATACATTTTCTTTTGTTACAAAAAATATTCTCAACTTTTTGTTTACACAAGAGGGGGGGAAAATATGATTTGATTTTATTTACAAATTCAAAAAAAAAAAAAAAATGCCCATACTCAGTGGGGTTAGGTTGAGTACTCCAAATAGCTGGATATGGAACCTTGTCAATGATGTTTATTGAATAGGAGAGCAGTGTTTACTCTGTTGTGTGACTAGAATATCAAAATCCGTCACTCCATGTGAATGCAGCTGCGTTCAGCCTGACTGACTGAGCTCTCCTTGGAGGAAACCAGGAGACAACTCAGGCTTGGCCCTGAAGTTGAACCGAAACACTGTGGCAGCATTTCTTAAAGCAGAAATAAATACACTCAGATATTAAATTAAAAAAAAAAAAAATCCAGCATTTCTAAAAATCACAGAAATAACTTCAACCCAAAGCAGCTGTTTTAATGCTCTCCCTATACAGGACATGTAATTAATTAAGGTATAAATAAAAGGCAGAGTGACGCAGATCACAGAAGACAGGCTAAATATATCCAACTTTCCACAAAGACGCTTCTTCTCTCACCTTTTTAATTAATTATATGAGCAAAGCAGCGTCCATTCGTGCAGATACTTTTCCCCTGCTATCTTCGGCGTGACTTGGGATAAGATATGCAAATCCACTTTCCTTTACAGCCTTGTTGAATGTCTCTGACACTCTCCCGAGTTTTGGACGCCGCATGTGCACAAGTTGAACAGTTTGCAGCCAATTTTAATTCACTTTCTAATCATATTGCAAGCATGGAAACATTTCCCCCTCGCTTCGACACTCGGACAAACAACACAAGAGTGGAATTTTCATTTCAAAGTGGAGAGGAGGGGGGAATTAAGACAATTTAATAAAGGCTTAAAAACCAATGGGGTTGTCTGTGCAGCGCCTAAAGCCATATTTCCTCTGATCAGCGGAGGAGGGCGACTTTATTGGACATGTTTCTATTTCCAAATCCGCATAACAGGCAACGATGCATGCATTTCCTATAATGTAGATAAGGGAGAGAGGGTTTGATATGTAATAAAAAAAAGGTGGGTCTGTGCTGCCTGTTTAAGCCCCTTAAGCCTGATAAATGATGAGCGACAGAGGCACAGCAAGAGGGTCACCGCTATTAACTCCTCGCTTTCCCGGCCTCCACTTAAACTTCTCTCAATTACATCTGGTAATGTGGCTGGATACGGGCCTTATATGCTTCGACCTGTTCAATCTAACCGGAATAAAAAAAAAGAAATTCATACTTAAAATCTGCACAAGCGCCTTTGCGCACGGAGGTAAAGGCTGTCCCTAAAGCCACTTGTGAAGGGGGGGAAACACAGGGATTATAGTGTGTGGCGTTACTAACATGCACACCAGGTATTCTGGGACAAACACCCAATGCAAGCTCATTAAATCAGCATTTGGTGTATCCGCACAGGCGTTAACGACGGGCTCTAATCTCGGCGGTGACCTGTTCAAACTGTGTCACAGCCCGGGCAGAGCTGAGGCTGCGCGCAGAGGCTGCACACATGGCACAGGGCTGCATGGAGGATTTTTATTTTTGACATGTTGGAGAAATTAGCTTTAAAATTCGTTTGGAAAAAAATCTTTACAGATGTTATCGACGTGAAGAAATATTTTATTTTTTCCTCGCATTTAATATTTTATTATAACAATATTTATTATAAAGACGCGCTGATTTTTAAATCAAAAATATGAGTCATTTTAATCGTTTTTATTTTATTTTATTTTATTTTTTATAGGCTTTGAATGAGTGATAGTTTGCTTTCGTTTTTGATTTTAACAAGCAGCAACACATTTTATAGCAGGAAATAACTCAATCAAAATTAAAATAGTCATCAGCACCGGTGTGTTTTTAATCAGATATTAAACCCACGTTTAAAATACCTGTTTGTCTAATTAAATCGGATTTATATCTAAATGCAGAAGTGCGACTTGCGTTCAAAATTAATTTAAAAAAAGCATAAATTCCCAAATTCAAAAATAATTGCTGCACATGTAATTAAAGACAAACTACCACTATAATAAAGGCCACATTTTTTTTTTGTTTGTGTCAGCTGTGAAGGGTGAAAACACTTAAAATCCAATTTATAGTCAAATTGTTGCCAGATAATAAATTGAGAATTATAAGAAACATGCATGGGACGCTGGGTTTGGACACCTCCAAAGAAAATCTGCTGTTTATAATATTCATATTTTAGATTTGTCTGTGTTGTCAGGAATTAATCATTTGTTTCAAGTGTTTTTGATTTAAATTTTAAGGCACAGCTGTGTTGATATTTGTGGGCAGATTTGGTGTGATTTTATTTTATTTTTTTATTTATTTTGCAGGCCTTCTGTCATTTGTTACGAAGCTCTCGACAGCTCGGCTTCCGCTGCAGCCGCCAGGTGTCGCTAGAGGGCCGCATAATTTCCAAGAAGCGAGTCTATGAAGGGAAAAGCCACAGTTACATTCTGTGTTGGCCTCCTCTCCCTCTCTCCTCTCCCTCCTCCCTTTACTAACCCTCTGACACCAGACTCTGAGAATCGGTGGAGGGGAAAATGAGGCTTTGGAGCTGAAGAATTTACAGTTAGTCGCGAAACTTTTACAAGTATTTGAGTTGCTCACTCCACTTTCTGAAACCCTATAGTCACATTTCACTCCTGGGGGTCAGAGAGAGTTCAGATTCAGATGGCTGAGGTAATGCTTTCTGCAACAGAGGAGCCAAATTGTTAGAAACAAATCATAAATAAAATCATCTTAAAAACATGTCCGCGTGAGGGAAATCAGATGCAGTGTGTGCAGCGGATTAAAAGAATCCAACCTCTTATTTACAGCTGCAACAACTCAAATGTGCATCACTTTTATTCAGTGCAGAACATCAACTTGAACGTTAAATTACGCACCGGCAGCTGCGTAATTGTAAAACTGCTGCAAAAAAATGGACAGGCTGCGAGGTTTTCACTCCCCGAGCCTCTCCAGTAGTCAGTCTATGATCCAGTCTTATCTCAGCGCCTCTATACATTAGCTCGCCTCATTTACATAATCTCAAATACTGAAGAGGGCCAAAGAAGAACAAAGTTACAAACAAGATTAGGGCGATTTTATTTGTCCTGCCGTTGCGCGCCAATTGTTTCTCCAGGAGTGTTTAAGGTCACTAAGAGGATTTGAAGCTCGTTTCATATCAGTGATCTTTTTGAGGGAATTAAATCAACAATGCTTTTTTTTTTGCCTTTCTCTCCCCATATTTAGCAACAGGCTTGTGTGTGTGAACAACCCGAGAGCCCTGCAGGGCAAAGAGAGAAAAGGAGGGGAGAGAGGAGAGATTGGAAGTCCTGCAAAGAGTAAACAGAGGAGTGGGAAGTTCAGTGGTGGTGCTCGGGTGGCATGCAGGCATGGCGGGTTCCTGGTGCACCTTTAGGATGTGACATGCAGTGGATCTTTAGCCCGGTTGATTGTCCCAGTAGTGTTTTCCTTGAAATGGATCCCCCCCCCCCCTTCTCTCTCTAATGAATCCAAACGCAGCTGGCCATGTCCCACACGGACACCGAGAGCTTTAACCCTAAACTGACCTCAATTTGACACCACCAGATGAAATTTTACCGCCTGTTAATGCCATCCACTGATTTTTTTTTCATACGCGTAAGATGTGTGCGCACCTGAAAAACTCGCAACTGTGAAAGCCACTTGTAAGGAAATCTAAAACTCCCTTTAAAAAAAAGTGTAATTGTCTGTGATGGGTGTCCTCCTGGAATTATCTGGCTTGTAAACGCGCTCAGGTTATAAGCAGGGGAGTTGAAGTTGGCACAGGTCTTGTTTATGAGGGGAAAATTAATTTTAATTACCTATTGAGTGACTGATGATTAAAATAAAATTAGAAAATTAAACACCGACTTGTGTAATGTCGCGTCAGAAGACTGTTATTAAGCGAAATTAACCCATTTCGCAGCCCTAAATGTCGTTAATGATGATGCTTCGCGTTTATGGCTGCCATTAATTACTCAAATAAATAGTTCACAAAAAGAAGGAGTTTAGAAAATGTCCACGTCGTTAGGAAGTAGTTGCTGGAAGTTTTATAGGGAAGGATGTGTGTCTGTGGAGCCGTGCATTGGACACGCGTAATTAGCCTCTGCTATTTTCACACGCTCTTCGGGTGTTTACATCACTCTCCTCGGGGGCAAATCACATATTTCCACAAGAAACGCGGAGAAAATGCGGCTGAAAATGCTAAATCTGCACGTATGTATATTTTTTTAAAAAAATGCGCTCCAGCGTTTTTGGCTTTTAGGCGATTAATCGGAGATTTAAGAAACATATGAGAATATATTTTTTTTTCTTACAGTCCTGCGTAAAACTTTCACTGCGCCGCGTAAAGGACGCGCGTTCACAACAAAGCGGTAGATATAAGGTTTATGCTACTTACCATGCTTGTCCAAAAGGAGGAGGATGAAAAAACAAGAAGTCAAGCGTTAGTGCACAAATCAATGTGAACGATAGTATTTAGCTTATGAAAATATCAGTCTTCAATAGCAGCCGAGCTGGATGTGTTTACAGAGTGTAAAGAGAGACTTGGAGACGGTGAATGCCTTGGCTCTCTCTGCGCACCGCTCTGCAGCTCCTTCCCGGGGTATTGCACGTTGAAATGTCCACACAGCCGTTTGTCAAACCCTGCAGTCCTACACTTCCCACCCCCCTTTATGCCAACAAACATAACTGTTGTCACGCTTTCATTTATTAAATCCTTTCCCCTTTTTCCTTTTTAAAAAAACCCTGCTGTTTCTATAATCGACTCTCAAGCAGCTCTGTTTTTTTTTGTTGTTTGTTGGGAGAGTTTATTGACCCCTCCAACAGTAGCCGCAGCCCCATCTCCCTGAGCGTGTGTCTACCTTAATCCTAACCTGTGAATAATTAATTCCCACCATCAAAAAAAAAATGTCACGGAGCCATAAATGGAGCCTTTATGTGAGAGCCTATCAATACAGCCATGATGCCATATTAGCATTGATGGAAGCTAAATATTAAAAAGGGGGGGATAGATGGCCTGCTTTCTGTTTTGTGCGTAAAAGTGCCCAGGCTCCAAAAAGGGCTTCACTTGCAAATCGATGGCCGGAGCCGTTGCTCCTCCTCTAAACTTCAATCTCCTCACATGATTGATGATCTCGGGGAGCTTTGATAATTGACTACTCTGAGGTAAGGCACGGATTTCTATCAAGACACGGGATTGGACGAAAGAAACATACAAAATTACTTTCTCCACAAAAGCTTTTTTTCCTCGTGGAAAAGTTCATTCTGGGCTTAGAGGGGTGCGTGTCGTTTAATTTGCTAAAAAAAAGGAGCAGGGAGATAATTAGCTGTAAGATTAGGAGGTATTACTGAGATATTAGGCACAGCAGCTTATAACCACAAAACAGATAACAAGTAAGCGTCATGCTCATATATTAAACAGCCCTGGAGATGCTTTATAATATTTCCTGAGTGTAAGAAAGGATAAAAGTCCAAATGTGCATTGTGTGTTTTATATTAATGCTGCATTTCACCGTGCGTAAAAGTTTGCATGCGTTAAAATAAACTGCTTTTCCTCTAAAGCATGATTCATGTTATGTTTGATTTGACTGTGGAGCTGCAGCCGGAGTGTCCGCGCTGCTAAACCTTCCTCATTCAAGCCTTCTCTTGCCTTTTCTCCTCAGGACTCTTCACGGCGAAAAAGAAACTGGGTGGGAGTTGGAGCTGTGTTGGTTTGGCTTTTACCCCCAGTGTGGAGTTGAAGCCGTCCCTGTGCCTCGCATATACTCTGCATATCACAAGATTTGGTCTCTCCTCTCTCTTTTCTGGAGCTGCTGTAGGACTGGCTATGGCCACCGCTACTTCCGGGATCCGTCATTTCATTCGCCCACCGCTCAGCGCTGCGAACTGACTCTGTTTCTATAAGCAAGCTAGCAGCCAACCTGCCAACACTCGCTGACACTCACTCATCTCAGTCTCGCCAGATAGACGAAATACCTACGGGGGGAAAGAAAGGAAAGATCTGAATCGCAATCTCTTAATTTCTACTGCTTCTTTTTTTCCTCTTTTTTCTTCTTTACAGTGATAATAAAACAAGATAGCGATCTGGAGGCATTAAAGGAGACGCGGACTTGCGGGATGAAAACGGACTAAAAAGATTCGTCCTTCTCTTGAACATCATCACCAACCGTCATTCATTCATTACCTTGACAACCTCTGGCTTTGATTGACAGCTGGAGTGGCAAAAAGCCATGAGACACGACAGTTTAGTTACATGCAGGTTGTTGATGGGCCGATTGTAACCTTCACTTTGGCGCATTTTTTTCTTTTTCTTTTTTCCGAGGAAAGAGGGAAAACAAGAAAAATTGCAAAACTCCTCGATGCTTCGGCTTCAACTGAACCACACTGGCGAATAGGAGAAGTCGCAAAGTTGGTTGAAAAAGGGATCTTGCCTCTAAATCACTTTCTAAACGGGACTGGGATATTAAATATACGACAGATTCAGGAGTTTATTGGAGCGCAGCCTGATGGCGCAAAGGGTAGGTTTTAAATCTCCTACACTTACCTGTTCAAATCCACTGTAGGGAGCCACTCGTATCGATAACCTCTTGTCGGGCGGTGGCAAATTCACAAAGTATTCATATCAAAGCGGCTATATTTGACATTTTTGCAGCGCCCTTACTCTTCAAGCAAAGTGACAGCCCTGTGCTTTCACCGACAGCCTCCACGACAGTCCGTGGAGCAGTTTCAGAGGAGACTCCAAACTAATTCGCTCTTTTTCACCCACCAAACACTCTTTCGGGGAGCACCTAAGTTATAATGTTTTTGGTAATTTGACAAACCGTTTATCACACATTACATATGACACTTTTTCCTGCCGTGGCTGCAGCGCATTTTCACAGCTTCATACTTTGCGTATATTCAAAAAACCACACGGCATGCTTTTTTTAAGTACTTTTCACATTTGTTCCAAAAGTAACCCGGCAGCCCCGCTGACTTTTGCTCTGATTTTTTATTCCCAGTACGATGAGCTGGCCCACTACGGTGGGATGGACGGAGTCTCGGCGTCGATGTACGGGGACCCGCATGCTCCCCGGCCGCTTCCCCAGGTCCACCACCTGAACCACGGACCGCCGCTGCACGCCAGCCAGCACTACGGAGCCCACGCTCCTCATCCAAACGTTATGCCCACCAGCATGGGCTCTGCTGTCAACGACGTTTTAAAGAGGGATAAAGATCAAATTTATGGGTAAGGTTTGCATGAACCAAACACGCGTGTTATTATTGATTTTCAAAGTTTTCAGCCTTTTTTGGGGGGCAACTTTTACTTTAGTTAGAGTTTCTTCTCCCACCGCTAAATTCAAGCAGTGTTTTGTGCAGGATTGACCGCAATTTTGGGGCTCTATTGTTGGTCAGGGGGAGTTTTGTTGATGTGTAATTTTAGACGCATTGTCGTAAGTAAGAGTAAGCCTCGAGCTTGAAATACAAGCTATAAAATAATATGGAAGCTCTGTGCACAAGCTCTGAGCACACAGATTGCACGGGAATAGAATTAAAAAACTATTTTCAACATCACAACAATTCCTCCACGTTATTAACTTTAATATTACACCCCTTTATTAATAGTCTGTCTTTAAAATAGTCTGGACTCATTTAAACCTCGTTGCTTCCTGCAAACTTCTCCAGTGTTTCCAAATATATAATAACACAGACACACACTACGCGTAATTACGCACCGTGTGTCTTTACAATTATACTTTAATCACGTTATTATCTAATGACATAAAACCTATTTAGATCGCCTTATAGTGATGGTTGCAAACTTATAAAAATGTTTCCAGACGCTGCTCACTAACACGCACACAGAAAGTGCCATAATCCACAGTGTATCATTATAATCTGGGATGTAGTGCAGAGTAAATCCTCTTCATCTCTTTTACGCACGTTCTCACACGCGCAATAGTGTTTGCATTCATTTTATTTAATGACACTAAATTAACTGACATAAATAAAGAAGCTGGGGGCAGTTTGATGGAGTTAACGTTTGTTCAAGCAATGGTATTTAATTTTAAAATTATAATATAGCTTTAAAAATATTTTGTGGACAGTTTGGTGGATTGAACCGTGCTTAGATTTTTTTTTATTCGCCTCTGTGCCACTTTTAAAAGCTGAAGCTGTGATAGTGAAGCCCTGCGTTATGTAGTGTAACTGCGAAATTATTATTTAACTTGAAGTTGTTTTGCAAACTATAATTTCTCCAAACTCCCTCTGACTGCTGTAGTGTGTGTCAGTTTTGGTTTTTGTAGAGTTTTGTTGACTTCTCAGCCGTTTCTAGTTTGCACTGCAAAAAATGTCAGTCTCAACAAGTCGGTTAATGTCACACTGGGGGTAAAATCCTTCCCCAAAACGTGGAGGAAAATATTCCTGATGCGTTTTTACGCATTACAATCAGCTGCTTAAAAGACACATGTATCCAGGTTTTATTGTTTTAGTTGTTGTCTGCTTTATTTTTTAAAAGCGGTGACTTGTTTTTAAAGAAGTCTTTAAAAATTACGCAGCGGGATAAAAGGAAAATTATCTGACCCAGACTGTGTTATGTTTTTAAGCTTTATTAGAAAATAAGTATTGTTAGGGTTAAGGAGACGACACATATGCAGGTTGATTGGACATTTTTTGCAGTGGGCATTGTGGAGCCGGTGTGCTGCATGTACTCAGGCTGTGTTTCCCCTCTTGCAGTCACCCTTTATTCCCACTGCTCGCACTGGTTTTTGAGAAGTGCGAGTTGGCGACGTGTACTCCGAGGGAGCCCGGCGTAGCAGGCGGCGATGTCTGCTCCTCAGACTCCTTCAATGAGGACATTGCAGTCTTTGCCAAACAGGTCAATGTCGAAATATTAAAAATAACATATATTTATGTATTTTGGATGTTGTGGCTGCGTCATGGCGCATACTTTTCTCCCTGCCTCATGTTTATTTTTTTATGCAATAAAACTTTCTCTTGATATGATTAATAAATAGTGTGCAGAATTTCCACTTCATTTATGAGAACTGTGTTATCAGGGTACATTTCAGGGTAGAAGTAAACACACATTACGCACCGTTCATGCCAAACTAACTTTGACATTTGGTTTATTATTTTAGGTCCGAGCAGAAAAACCTTTATTTTCATCAAATCCAGAGTTGGACAATTTGGTAAGCGCACACTTTGACCTCTCATGTGTCTCAATAATATAATAATTGCCGCCTCGGTGCGGTTTTTATGCTCCTGCCTTGTGTTTGGGGACACTCTGGAGTGTCCGCAGCATCACGCAGTAAATATGTGACCATATGATTTAAACTTCCGCACGGATGTCAGATCAGTTTTAAAGTTGAGCTGTGTGACCACAGTTCGCCGCTGTCAATGCTCAGACTTCCCATCTGACTTGACCAGACTGACCAGTGTGTGATGACCAGTGGATTGTGAAATGCAGCTTTCTTGTGGAGTTAAAAATGCTTTGGCTGCGGTGCACTCCATAGTGTCATGACGCGGGCGGATTATCACATAATAATGCAGTGTAAAAAATGAATGCTGTGAATTTTGTGATGCAAATTATGTGTATTTTGCATTCCCCCCCAGATGATACAAGCCATACAAGTATTACGGTTTCACCTCTTGGAATTAGAAAAGGTAAATATTACACATTTCTTGTGACGCATGACGCCACCTGCACACACACTGCATTTAATGCAACCTATATATTAAACAATATATAATGCTTATATTTAAAAATAAACCAGCATGCATTGAGAGAAGGTTCCAGGTATTTAATTTCTATAAAATATGCTTTTTTATTTAGCCAACTTATTTATGTGACTATTGATAAAATATGCTGGAGCCTCTTTGCTCACGTTGCACATTGTTATCGATCCGCAGATTTAGTTTCATCTGCTCATTATTCCACCAGCTTTACGGCGTGCTGTTTATTTTTATTTTTTTTAGTCGTTCAACTTGTTGCTGGAGTCTCAGGAGAATAATAAGCACTGCAACAATTTCACTATTGTTTCCTCGACGCCGATAATGCCCCTTTAATTGGAGTTATTCTTGGACCTGGCTGGTTTCCCCATCCTGAGAAATAAGGTGTTTTCTTCCTTTATATATTTTTTTCTATAGGTGCACGAGCTCTGCGACAATTTTTGCCACCGGTACATCAGTTGTTTGAAAGGAAAAATGCCAATAGATCTAGTTATTGACGAACGGGATGGCAGCTCGAAATCAGATCACGAAGAGCTCTCGGGATCGTCGACTAACCTCGCAGATCACGTAAGTAACAGCGTTTTATTCCTCATGTGTGACGTGCTGGGTTTTGTCTCTGCTGCTGCTGCTGATACAGAACAATATAAGGCATGCATGTTTTTTTTAAAGCACACAAATCGGCTCGTTTATAGATAATCAGATTTGTTTGATGTGTCTCATAATGCCAACTTTATTTTGGGGAGGGGGTGCTACTTAGCCTGTGCTGTGTGTGTGTGTGTGTGTGTGTTTATGTGTGTGTGTGTGTGTGTGTGTGTGTGACCCTGCTGTGCCATCAGTAAATAGAGCATGCTCTGTTCTGCAAGGAAAATCTGCCGATCGATGTTCTGAGGTCAAAAGCTAGATGTGATACAATAGACTGAGTTATTGTTTTAGTCTTTTGATTAGGGGCAGTCATGTGTGCGTAATGCGTCCCTGTGCTTGAGTGTGTGTGCGTGCGCAAATCGCTGCCGTGCATTATGGAGAGTTGCAAAAAAAAAAAAAAAAAACCGTGAGGCAATTATCTGTTACGCAGGTTTAACGTTAAAGCAGGGTATCAGCGGTATAAGCTGTAGCTTTAGGCCAATATTTAAAAAGAAAAGGGCTTTATATTTGGGGGCTGTGGGAGCTGGATATGGCCTGCGCGTAAAGCTGTGGATTTTTTTCTTGCTGCTGCAGAGGTGGAGAAAGTGGTAGCCTATTGAAATAGATCTCAGAGCTAAAGGCTTACCATCAATGTCAAGTTCACAAGGCATCTGATGGTTCGTCTGGAGGGCCTTCCATTGCTGTTGATGTTAATGTGTTTAATTGTTTCGTATTGATTGCCGTGTGGTTTGTGCTCTGCAGTGGCTCTCTCCTCTGCTCCCCATTTTATGGCTGGAGGCTCCATAATGCTGAATTCAATTATATGCACCTGAAGTACAGTAGCTTTAAATTTGAAGATCGATTCCCTGGTTTAAATCGTGCATTTTCGGTGTAATAAACACAGGCGCTCCCCTCCGCAATATGGATCGAGCTGACAGTGTATTATTGAGTTGATATCTGTGAATTATTGCGTCTTGCATGCCTGTGATAAAGCTAATGTTTTGGTGGAGGTGGAGGTGGAGGAGGAGGGGGGAGGAAGAAAAGAGCGGGCTATTGCAAGTAAGTGACTAGTTAATATCTGTGCAGCACAAGGCCAAGCCTATTAGGAATTAAAGCAGATTTAAGTGTTATGCAAAGTCACTGCGCTGCATCTGTTGGGTCTGGCTATAGGCCTAATAGCAGTGGATCCCCCCCCCCCCCCTCTCCTTTGAAAGCCCGTCGCGTTTAACATGGCCACGCAGCGCCCTGCACAAGGTGAATGAAACCATAATTAGACCCGAAGATGACGATGGTTGGTTTGAGTCAAAACGGCAATATTGTGGTCCTCCAACACAAGTGTAGAAATGAGGCATGCTGTTGTTTATATTGCAGAGATTAGATAAACTAGCCTGTTTAGTTTCATGGCAGATGGTTGATACTCAAGCCAATTTCCAATGGTGCCTCCAGTGCTCAGACACCAGCTTCATCATCAGTCCACTTGTGAGAAATATTTTTGATAATTAGAAAATTAGATATGCCAATAAAAGCAAATCAGGGGCAGCAATAAACAAAAGAAGGTTGCACGGGCGAGCCATTTATCTTGGAGTCATTTGGAGTGACCACCTCATTAGGTGTTTAAGTTTTGAGGGATTTATTTCACTCCTGTGGCACCGGTGAACTTTTTATGATACCCAACTGCTGGGCTGAATTTGACAAAAGCAGATTTTTTTTTTATCCCCTCTTGTTTGCTTTTCTGTCTGAGCTGTGAGTGATTTTAATCGTGGCTGAGTACTACATGTTATGGAAACACACACACACACACACACACACACACACACAGCTTATTTTTCTTCATAAATAAAAATACAATATTTTTTTGCACAGTGTGTGTGAGAGCATGTGTGCACCCCATGAGGTTGCAGTGGAAATAATATTTGCAGAAAGCAGAATTATTGAGGTGAAAGCGTGCACGCTTGCCGTCACAATCCAGGAGGCTCGCAGTAAATAGTTAACTTCTTCAGCAGTAATTTCCGTGTCTAATTGAAAAGACTCCAGCTTTTCATACCCCCCCAAAAATGTGTTTTGAATATTGGAAACAATGCACAAAAATGCGCTTGGCTGTGAAAAACCGTGCCGCTGGATAGGGGAAAAGCAAATTCCTGTCCTACTTGTCTTGATTTATTTATTTTATTTATTCATTTGTATTTGGCTGTATTTTATTATTCATTTCTGTCCTCGCTTCTCGGCGAAGGAGAGGAAGGCGGTTTTGATAGTTAGATATGCTAATTTATTTAGTTAGAATCTCTCACGTCCATTTTTCTTTGCTTTGATATGCATTTTTAATATATAGCCCTGGGCTACATCTCATTTGGTGAAAGTTGGTTTTTCTGGAGATGATGAGGCTCTTCACTGTGAAGGAGGCGGCACGTTGAGCTTGTTTGTATGAGTGTGTGTGTGTGTGTGTGTGTGTGTGTGTGTTTCCTTTCCCTTTTTTTTTTTATACCTCTTTCCCTTTCCCTCCTCTCCCCTCTTCATACCTGACAGTGGAGCATAATAAGCACAGTTTTATTTACACTTGAATGCAGCGTTGTCTTAGAGATGATTGGATTATGGTATAGTGAGAGCAGGATGAGGCCTTTGCTGACACTATTGATTTCCCCTTATTCGCTTGCGGTGACTATCTCAACCATGTAGCCCACCCAAGGCTCCCTAACTCATCGCCCCTCCTCAGATCAACCCAATCCCAATTAACAGAAAGGGAAAAAAAAGATGTTGTGTTACACATGAAGGTTGATGGAGAGGAGGAAAAGTAGATTTGTAAACGGTTGATACAGTGTGTGTGTGTGTGTGTGTGTGTGTGTGCTTGTCAATGGTTCGCTCTCTTGTCTTTTAATTAATGAATAAAATTTCTGTCTCTTCTGTGCTACATCCAATTAGGGAGGCAAATAGAATTAACAGTGTCTGAATATTATCTGTTCTAATGAATTAGCCTTTGTGTCTTCTCCTGCTATTGTGCCGCCTCTCCTGTAAAGCTTACATATTAGCAGAGGGCTTTTCATTTCCTCCATGCATATGCATCACGCTTTTTAAACTGCCTTTTGAATTTCTGCGTAGTTTCAGATTTGTTCGACAGAAAGTGTGCAGGATTCGCAGGTTCCCCGGCGCTTTGTTTTGGAGAGCTTTCCACAGGGAGTGATAGTAGTTCCCATAGAGGTTATGGCGCAGCTTATCTTGACAGTGCATGGCTGGAAAGGGAAGAAGGAGGGGGAGAAAAGCTTTCTGTTTACATTTGATTCTCTGGTGCAGGCTTCTGAGCGCCGTACGCCCATTGGTCAGGCACGGTGATGTCACAGGTTTGGTGAAAGTAATAGCAATAGTTCATCTTGTGCCCGTGCAGTGATTTACTGTGTGTACCAGCGGAGATGGGTGCTCAGTAATGTCCTGTTTCCGTATGTCACTATGCACGGTGCAGCATACACAGCCTGCCCGCCTGTGGACACAGAGCCCTCGGGCCGAGCCGGCCTGCTGAACCGTGGAATTTCTCAGTTTTGGAGGTGTTCTAATTCAACTAGCTTTGTTCTCCTCAGGGACCGACTACATTCGGATCTCACCCTCCACCCTCCACCACCACTACCTCCACCACCTTCTCATGAAAATAGTGCAGCGTTGACTTGCACTGCTCTGTCTGTTCCACACAATTGTTTTGTGATGGTGGGATGTCTGGCCTTACATTTCCTATTTGATTAGTGCTCAGAGGCAGGGCCCTGTTGGCAGGCATATCTAATCATCGCTACCGCGGCTGGAGAGAGAGGCGAGGCTCACTTGTTGCATCTCCCACTCTGCTTTCCTTTAACTGCATGTATGCTGTGAATGAGTGCAGTGTAAAGGATCGTGGGGTGCATGTATGTTGACTTGTACTGAAAAGCAATGGTTAATGTTAGTACAGACACACACTCAGTAATTCAACACCTAAATGATATCTTTAATGTTTAGTTTTGTTGATAGTGTCAGAAATGGGTGAATTAAATACTTCTTACCTATAGTCACTGGATTAACTATCAAAGGGCTGTGGGTGAAGCAGGAGCACAGGGGCAGCTTCTCTGTGTAACTTGATCCACTTTAATGTCCAAACAAGAATGTAGGACAACTTAACATTGACAACACTAGTGGCATCTCACCTGATATATATATATATATATATATATATATATACTATATATAGCTCCACCAAACTTAATCATAACTCATTACCTGCACATAAGGTACGCGACATTAAATAGCTCCAAATTTAATATAAAGAGCAAAAATAAAATATGTTGACAATAATTAACATTAAATTATGCACAAGGGACACGCCCCCCACAATATTTAGAACATCTGCATTTATGTCCTCCCCTGCCATAAAACATGAAAGGCGCAGAGAACTTTAATTTTCAACAAAGTTAAAGACATTTACACGATAAATTGGTGCAAAAATGGCAAAAATCGGTGTGTAAAAATTCACCTGAACGCAGGAAATAAAGTGTTTGATTCTTGAATTTTCTCGTGTCACACCCTCAAACTCCGTGTTTCATGTGTCCCTCTCCACCAGTGCTGCAACAAACTCTACACTGTTGCATTAAGGGGCAGCATATTAGAGACACCTTTCAATTTAATGCAGCACAGTACAAAGTTACCATGAACTATGAACTCAATGCTGACATATAAAATTAAATCATCACTTGTATGACAGTGTCAACAAACACACAAACAAAAGAAAATAATTACAGGTGTCATTAGAATAAACGTTACAGCCCAACAGTTGTATTGGATTTTATTAGACTGCACAGGTAAACATAGTAAAGTATAGTATAATAAGGTGGCCACTGACTGAGTGTATATACATGCTCATATTTTGGGTTATTTGTCACAAGCAACAACTTGAAATTGATTTATCTATAACAATTTGTGTGTTTTATATTTCTGTCATTCCATATCCTGGAATAATCATTTGGATGTGTGTTTTGCAGGCGTATTTGCACATGTAATGTGCCACTCACTACAACGAAAAAGGTTGTTTTTGCCTGGGAGAAAGTTCTGAAACATAAATACAATCACTCAATCCCCGGTGTCTGTTAAAACACGCTCCGGTGAATTATTAGCTGCTAAATTAAGGACTCTTTATATTCTGGATAATTGAGGGTGTTGTAAATGCTCAGTTGTTCGACAGAGGTGCACCTACACTTTTCTTAAGAGGCTGTGTATAATTACGAGCTCAGCCCAACAAAAAATGTGCGAGGAGGTTTTTTTTTTTCTCCTCTGTTTATTTCATGTAGCAAAATGTGTCTTGAAATGTCAGGCGGCGTTGTGATTTACGGTCCTGTGTGTTTTCTGGTGCGTCAGCGATTCTGTACATGTTCAGCACAGGATTCCTGTAGCCGCTCCACACACAGTGGTGGTGCAACACACACACAGACACACACACGCAAGGCTAGTCGTTCTCAGCCTACCTCACACACCAACAGATTTCTTCCCTTTCCTCCGGGTTCCAGGGGAATTTGAGGGAAATTCAATGATGCCGCTAAATCAATTTTATTTGAAATTCCTAGGGATGTAGGCAGAGTGCAGTGAGGGAAGTGAGATTGTGCCAGGCAGGTGTTTGTAAATGAGAAACAGGGGACAGGAGCAGAGGAGACGGCAGCATTCTCCTGCTCTCCTGTGGCCTGGCTCCACTACAAGCCTTCCTCCCCATATTGTCTCCTGCTTTTATATTAATTACAACTTGTATTATCAGCTGCCAGTTGCTAACCCCAGCAAATAGAAAAGGCTGCCCCTGGAGACCCCGCTTCTTTTGTATCTTATTCTCTATCTAGTCCTATTGTGCTTGTGTGTGTGCGTGTGTGTGTTCCCGCCTGCACATGTATGTGCGTAGCTTGCTGGCGTCCTCCTCCTCCTCCTCCTCCTCCTGGTAACACTGCTCTTTAACACAATTAGTGAAGAGCATGGAGTGAACCATGTTTGACTCCTAATTATGCCCAGCTTTAGGGAATAGTCACATGGGCTAGAGGCCTTTTTTCTCTTTTGCTTCTTCCTCTTCTTCTTTTTTTTTGTAGGTTGAAGAAGACTGTTTGGGTGACATGATTTTTTTTTTTCCTCAACTTGTTTGAACTTTATCAGACCCACGAGGGTTGTGACAAAATGGTTGTTGTGTGTGTTTGTGTTGCGCGGCGCGGTGTCTGCTGATGCACCCTCCGTAGCTCAGAGAGGGCCCACTAAATTATTCATGGGGAGGAAAGGCTGTTGCTTTTGTCGCCGTGTTGAGCGTGGAAAGTTAACGCTTTTGTTGTGATATTTGTTGTCTTGTTTTGCAGACGCGGGGGGTTATGAATGAGAGGTGACTCGCAGGTATTAAAAAGAGGAGAGTGTGCTTCATTAAAGATACTGCACATGCACCGGGCATAGTATCTGCTTTATTATTGGGTCACATAAAGTGCTGCGGTCTGCTTTTTGCCCAATAAGAAGCAAACTAACAAAGCTTTATCTATTTCCCTTCCATACAGGCCCATTAAACCTGCAGGGTAGCAAATCACAGCAAAATATCATTCCCTTTAACACCATTAGCTGAGGTGTCTTTGAATTTAATTTAGTGCCAGCGCCATTAAAAATGACACATTACTCTGCAATGATAGCTAAATTAAGTCCTATCGATTCAGCTGTTGCATTAAAACCGTGCTGTGGCCATAGCTGGCAAGTGTTGAAGAGAGAGAGAACAAGAGAGGGAGAGTGTGTGAGAGCGCGAGCATAGTTTTTCAGGTCTGTCTCGCATCTTGCCGGCAGTGGGTGTCTCATTGTGAGGAAGTAGAACCCAGTCATTTTCTTCTCTTGGAACAACAACAGCCTGTTCGGAGAGCAGCGAGCCCAGCTCTGCCTAAATACATTATGCACTCTGGGAGTGTGGGATTTTTACCTCCTTGTTCCATACGACAGAATTAGACTGTTTTCAGAGGGTTGATTGCCTTTTCCCACATTAGTGATTTTAGCCAGCATATGCTGCGTGGAGAATAACAGACAAGCAGACCTTGTTCCCATGAAGTGTACCATGTGTTGATCAGCGGCCCAGACAGTGAACACATCACAATCATCCATCCCTCTCAGAGTGGGGACACTTCTCCCTCCGCTCGCTCTGGAGGGCTAAAACCCACGCACAGGCTATTGTTCACCCTGTCTTCGCACCCCTCTTCTGAGCAATTCTCCAAGCTCTTTATCTGATTGCCATCCGGTGAACAGCTGACGCTGAGAGGGCCTTGAGTGGAGCGGAGGGTCTGAAGGGCCTTGTGTGTTTCTGTCTGCTGTTTTCAGCTCCGAGCTGTTTGAGAAAACAGCCCTCCTTCCCCAAAAAACTTAGCAGATAAAAGGGCCTCGCTCACAGGCATAGCAGCAGCCTCGCCTCCGCAGCAGAACAAGCAGCAGCACATCAGGACTGCGCACCCAGGGGAGCTCGGCAGCCGCTTGTCTTATATCCTCTGTTTCCCTGCAAACCTCCACTAGTCTCCAGGCACTATCCTGTCTGTCCTCCGCCAGTACAGCTCACTCTGACTGGGGCACCAGAGCAGGCAGGCAGGCTCCTCTCTGGCGGGAGCTGAGGGAAAAGAAGTTCATCAGGAACTGAAGTTAGACAAAATGGTAAAAAACGCTCTCTTTCTTGGAATATTCTGTGGCGTGTACATTTTCCTTCTGCTTTCGTATGTATGTATATGTGTTTGTGTGTGTTTGAGGGAGAAGAAGAAAAAAAAATCCCATAGCGGGAACTGAGAAGTGGGTTGAGGTTTGTGGGAAGCCTTGGTGCAGGCCTGTGTTTGTTTGGCTTGGGCTCTGCTCAAGGGGCCGCTTCTCCCGGGGCCCCAGACAACGCTGGGCTTACGTTCGCCAACATTTTGTCATCGTGCTCAGGTGGCAGGTTAAATTGGGAAAGACTAGCTGGTGGGTTGTGTGAGCTATGGAGCTGCATCGACTCTGTGTGCGAGGCTTGTTTGGAGTGCGTATTGGATCGAGCCTGTGTGAGTGTAGTAAATGACGTGATCAGTCTGTCGCTCTATTGCTTGAATGGCAGAGGAAATTCCACCTCCAGCCTGCCTTCATGTGGCACTGATAAAGCCTTTCCTGTACAGTAGAAAATCCTGTTTCCCTGTGTGCACCGACAGGGCAGTGGGAATGACCAGGAAAGAGAGGAGGAGGAGAAGGAGAGAAAATGAGCTGTAGGACGGAGGGGAAGGAAAAAAGCAAGACACCTTAAAAAGCTATGAATTTGTTTATGGACATTTCTTTGAAGTTAGCAAGCGGAGATTCAACACTTTTTTTTCCCAGCATGTGTTTGTATATATAAAAGTGAGTGTGTGCGCATGTGTGTTTATACTTCTTGCTCTATTATGTCATTAGCATGTGTGCGTAAGCGTATTTCTGCAGGCCTCTGTGGGCGTGTGTGTACGTCGGCGTGGGCGTGTGCACATTTTTGGCAGATTAGCAGGAGAATCACTGTCATATCTTATTTTCATTTCTGACAGTGGTAATGATTAATGGCGGCTGTGGTGTGTTTGGACTTTTTACCTCTATATTTCTCACTTGACACGGAAGTCTCAATTGGTTATGGTATAAACGAACTCCACTGGGCTCTGCCATGTGTGTTTAGACAATTACTCACAAGTGCTCCACTTGCAACGTTCAAAAATCAGACGCCACATTAACAGTGCTGCGTTTTGCTCTCATGCATTAATGAAACACTTTGATTACAGTGTTTTGACTTTTTGCCAGCTGCTTTAGTGCATTAGTTACTTTCTGTTCGGCTGTGATTTTAGTGGCACCGTTGATTGTCTGCTAGCTGGGAAACAGGCAATGGGGCTCTTCGCCCTGCCAGCAGAATGTAAGCAGGCCAAGGACCTTCGCAGTGCCTGTAGACTCTTACAGATGTCACTCACTTTTCCAGCACGCTCATATGGTCTCGCTCTTTCTCTGTCTCTCCCTTCTCTCCCCCCCCTCCTTCCTGCTCTCTCTGCTCCTGGTTTGCGGTTTGGACGGGGGAATGTGGATGGATGCACGGATGGATGGATGGATCCCACGCTCGCTTTCTCTCTTTTCAAACCTCAGAACCCAGCTTCCTGGAGAGACCATGATGACGCCACCTCCACACACTCAGCCGGCACACCGGGGCCCTCCAGCGGGGGACACGCTTCACAGAGCGGTGACAACAGCAGCGAACAAGGTGAGCCAGCACCGAAATGGGCACGCACATGCACATGTACACTCACACACTCACAAATATACATAACGTGCGTGCACTTGTGCACTCAAGCACTAACACATAAACATACATAGGCGCAGGCACAGGTCCATGCGGGACGTATTAATCATCATGCATGGGTAGAGTTGCCAACACTTCACTTTAACCCTGTCTAATGTGAGATCTACAGTGAATAGATGGCACATCTCTCTATACACACATGTCCCAGTCCCTCCTTTTGCACACTGGATTATCCCGCTTTTTGACTGGCATCCATGTAAACACATAGTCACACCTAAAAATGAACACGCTTATCCACTGTTACACTCGCGCGCGAATGCAAGCAGCATCCACTGTAATACACCAACCTAGAAAAGAGCTTTCCAAAAATGTTGCTATTTAGAGAGCCGAACAAAAGCTGGTGATTAATACTATATTTCTGCCAGTTCTTGCTTGCATTTAAACCATATTAACTTTGCTCACACAACAGCCCCTAATTATGTCTCAGTGAGCCTTCTGTTATCTAGTACACGACCTGCCAAACAGCAATAATGCATTTCAAAACAAACGTATTTGAAATTATTACAGATAGCTTGTGCAAGTCACAGCTATCTGCCTTGTAGTTTTGTCACGGTCGGTATCAAATTTTGACATGTAAATTATCAAAAGCACATGCTGTTAGTTGAATTCGGAGGTGAGGCCCAGCGTCGATTCATTGCGAGGTTAAAATTGTTTATTAAATGCGACTGCTGCCTGAACTAAGAGAACAGATGATGAGCTCCTGGCCTTTCCTTTCTTGTCTTGCTCTTGTTTTGAATGCACCAAGATCTCCTTTCACTGGCGGCAGAGAGTGTGTGTATGTGTGTGTGTGTTGTTTTTTGTGGGTCTTTTTCTGTATCCATGTGTGTGTGTGTGTGCCCTCTGGCAGTGTCCACGGTTTTGCATGAAATTTCATCACACCGTCTACACACACAAACACGCTCAGATACACACTCCTAAAAGCTCACTCGCAGAGCGCAGCCGCTTGTCGCGTCCTGTTCGAGGCTATCGCTTTGCCGATAAACGATCAGATGTATCGATGGGGGTGTGCGTCTGTGGTGGGGCTGTTTAAATCATCTTCTCCTCGTCAGACAGAAGCAGCAGTTTGAACCATTACTGACCACAGACTGAGGGTTTCAGCAGACCTCTGTGGTCGGCTGTGTCAGGACTAGTTGGATCACAGGCTGTTGTCGGGGTAGCTGATGATAGCTAGGCTTTGGCTAAGCTACAGGATACATCTGTTTGACAGTGTAAGCATAATGAAGGAATGGGGTATAATAATATGACGCTTATTTGATTCTGATAGGGATAATTCTTTTTTTGCTTGCCCTCTCCGTGGCGAGGAGAGCACAGGAGCATCTACAGAAAGAGGAGGAGATATTGCATCAAATTAGGGGTTTGATTTTCTGATGTGGAGGTAATAATATAACCTAAAACACTATATGATTTCAGGTCAGACAACAGAGCATAGGTGGAGTTTTTGCACTCATCTTTGCAATTGCAAGCAGCATGGGAGATGAAGACTGCAGGAACAACAGAGAGAGGAGGAGGAGGGGGGGGATGAGAGAAAGAAATGCACTGCCTATTGATTATCTTACACACATAAGTACAAGTGACCTGTAATCCACAGAGCACTTATCGACTCCTCTCCCCACCGTATCCAGTAACAGTGGATCAATACAAGCCAAAGACAGTTACGGTACAGCACCGCGCACCGGGCCAAGATAGGCTTGGACTAGATCAGGGCCGGAGCCTGACCTACACCGGCGAGCGCTAAATGCTAAATCTTTCAGGGTGAAAACAAAGAATAAAACAAGAGGCAGAGATTTAAAAGAAGGCCGAGGAATAGCTGTTGAAGTACAAAGGTGAAAGAGTACAGAAGGTGAAAAAGTATGCAGAGCGAGGAAAAGGAGAAAGAGGAACAGAGAGAGGGAGAGGGCAGCTGATTTAATGGTCTAATGAGGCCGTCCTCCAGCCAGTTGTTTTGTGTGAGGCATGCTCTGACCTTTCGCTCCGCTCGGGAGCCCCGCCGCCTCATTTTTCACATTCTTGCAATTACGTTAACGCTTGAAGCGCTCGCTGACTCCCGACTCTGGCCCTTCCATTCTGACAGAGCCTTCCCTCCCCAACCTCTCCACCTTATCCCCTCCTCTCTTCCACTCCACTCCACTCCACGCATGAACTCGCCTCCTATCTCAATACGTTTCCACATAAAATTTGTAGTCCACACTCTCGAGTCCACAGAGAAAATGTGAAATGTGTGCTTCACTTCAGTAATGGGGTCTTTAACAGCTTGGCCCCTGTTAAAAGGGGTGACGATGTGGATCAGTTGAGGAAGACAGAATGGATGGTAGAGAGGGAGGAGAGGGAGGAGAGGAGGGAGAGAGGAGTGCGTGAGACCCACAGTGCTTTTTGGTTTCAGCTGCCAAGAAAAACATCAACTTTCTTCCGCCATCTTCCATCTTGAAAGGTGTGTTGTATGTGTGCCTGTGGCTTGAAAAACATTAACCTCGAAAAATCAATCGAGAAGCATCCTTGTGTTGAATATGTGACTCCATTTCTCCCCAAAACGGTGACGCATGTCCGACGGTAGAAATGTTTTGAAGAGTAAAAAGTTTTAACTTGCTTCCCTTTCCCTTTGGCTTAGGTTAGGGGATGTACAGAGGAATAAAGATCCGTATCAAACACATACCTTTTTTTAGTACTATATATACAGTGCATACTGTACTCAGGATGGGCTCTGTGAACTGAATTCACTTCCACAATCTCCGGCTTAGTATCTCAGCATCAAGCATTGCTCTGAACCTGTGCCAGAAAACAATTTAACAAGTGCGCAAATATGTATTGCCCCTCTTGTGGAATAATTTATTGTCAAGCAGTAAACCAAGGTGAAGCATGCTCATAGCTGTGAGTAAAGACTGCCAGTTAAGGTTCTGACACATATGAAAAAGGTTTCAGTACAACACTCAGATCTGTAACCTCTCCCACCCCCCGCTCTTAACTGACTTTTTTTTTTTTCCTCCCTTTTTCTCAGAATTTCCCTCCAAAAAAGAAAATATGAATTATCACCCTCAGGGCAAATTCTTCACTCTCACTTACTGACTCTTAGAGAGTGACTCCCTATGTTCTAGCTAGATAAACAAATAGCAGCAGCTTACGGGAGACGCTTCAGAATCTAACGCACAATAACTTCATTGGCCCCGCTCGCACATCATTTTGATTAACAGTCCGTTGGAGCTCCTCCAAGCTTATCTAGAAACATCAGAGACATCAGTTGCAGGGAGTTAAACTTGATGAATGTGCATGCCTTAAGATAGCACACGTCTCCAAGCAGGTGTCCGTAATATGTTCAAACACCCAAAGTGTGATGGAGCAGCGGGATGAAATACTCCTGCGCGTTTGCCCACACCAAACACAGTAGAGTCTAAATGCACTCGGTCATGATCTGTAAATCCCCAACACTGATTCAGCACGGTAGGTAACATATGTATATGTGTGTGTCTGAGTGTGTATGTGTGTGTGTGTGCCTCAGCTCCAGTCCACACTTGTAATTATTAGCTATGCATGAAGACCAAAATCCACGTTGACATCTTGAGTGGTGAGCAAAGGGGCTTTCTGTACAATTCTGCTGTAGATGGAAACGGCTCAACAGAAGAGAGGAGAAAGCATTTTGTACATTTTCTCAGCAATTGAACAATCCCCACGCTCTGCGGATAGACAGACTCCCCAGAGAGACCGAGAGAGGCAGAGATGGAGAGAAAGGGAGGAAGAGAGGGAGAGCTTGAGTGTTCGGCTCCAAGGGAGCATGCTGCGCTTGATGGTATTGTGGTACATTTGTGTGTGAGTGTGAGTGTGAGTGTGTGTGTGTATGCGTGGGGAGTGTGGTGAGCTCCCTTGGCCCTGGCCAGGGGCCCCACTCAGCAAGGTCTTTGTGGTTGAGCTCACCAGAGGGGGGTCATTCCTGGTGGGGACACGACTCCGCGTGTCCGCCCAGAGAGTCCCTGCATGAGCGAGGCCTGTTGAATCTGGCATTTTCCAGACCTTTGGCTTTGCTGTTTTTACAGCTACACTTTGGGCTCGAGAAGACCTAAAAACTGAGGGAAGAGGAAAAAAAAGATGTAACCACAACAGAGAGATCAGCAGAGTCTGTGCTAAACGCAAGATGGAAGCCTTGTTGCGTTTTAGTAGCCTTTTCTCAGCTCTGGAGTGATCAGTGAGGTGTGTCTGTGTATAGAAAATATACAGTGTGTGTGTCTGTGTGTGTGTGTGGGGGGGCATGCATGTGCGTGTGTTAGCTGGTTCCCTCTAAGTGCCTGTTAGAGTTTAATTTAGTGTAGTAATTAAAGCTGAACACTGGCCCATAAACAACAGATAAACAATAAAGCAGACCCAAGCCCTGCTGTTTCATGGCTCTCACTCCCAGCTGTTGGAGCACTGATAATTTTTACACAGTGCCCCCACCTCACCACAAACACAATGCTGAAGCAACAAGGGTGTGTATGCATTGTAAATGTGTGCTCGGGTATATTTTAGTGTGTGATGCGAAAAAAAAAGGGCCAAAGAAGCACATAAACACACAGGATACGTCCACTTCCCGCTCTTGAAAGCAAACACAGAAGAACCACAGTGGAGCAGCGAGTGTAAGAGGAGCCACTTACACCACCAGCTCAATGGCAACAGCGATCACATAAACATTACGCCAAGTGCAGCCATTCAACCTATAACTTGCGATGCCTGGCAATCAGCGGCAGCAAGTGCGCTTAAACCGAAAACAAGCGGTGCTTAATGAGGATAACAATGCCATGGTGTTTCTCAGCGAGCTACCGTGTGCAGTTTTAGCCTTGTCACTACATGTCAGCCCCGTGTTAGTCAGGTGTCTGTTGTGAAAACAGCGCAGTGTGTCTGTCTGATGGTTTGTTGGGAAGGGGCAGGGCCATTGTTGAAAGCTGAGAAGAGTTGCTGCGGAGGGGGAGAAAACACGGTACGGAGGGGATACTTTCATGATCCCATTAGCATAAGAGAGGCTAAATTATTCATGCGGAGTGCTTAATCTATGGGGAAAAGTATAGTTAATGCACATAGTTTTAAAATGGATCTCTCCCTGCCTCTGCTCTAACACCAGATTCTTGCTGGATTCAGCATTCGCGGGCATTTACGGGAACGGCTGTCACTCTCCGCCCTGCATACGCACACACATAGTATGTGTGGGCATATGTGCACTCCTGCTTAAGCGCTGCTGCACTTCAAGCTGTTTCAAGGGGCTCTGCTCTCAGGCTCATCCCCTCTCTCCCTCTACCCATAAGTCCCTTTCTCATCCTCCCTCTCTCTCCTTTTCTCTTTCCATTTATTCCTCCACCTCTCTCTACCTCTCCCCCTCCTCCTCCGTCTCTCACCGTCTCCCTCACACTCCTCTCCTCTCTCACCCCTCTCTGTCTCGCTCTCAGTACCGCAGACTACCTGGCCCTCATCCAAAATGTGATTAAAGAGAATGATCAGCTCCCTCAGCTCCCTCCTTCCTTCCTCCCTTCCGCTCTCTCTCTCTCTCTTCCCTTTTTTTCATGTCTCTCTGTGTTTCTCCTGACCCTCTGTTGCGTTCTTAGAGTCTATAGATCATGAGAGAATAAACACATGAAAACAGCGAAAGCAAAAGGAACTGTAAAAGGATGCGGGCTGCCAGTAGAGTCAGCTTCACTTCCAGTAACACAGTCCCTCTGCCCACAACATCACCACCACTCCATCCACACTGCAGCCCGAGCTTTCTCCACTTTCCCACTCTTCCTCTTATCGTCTCCTTCTTTCCACTCCTCTCTGTTTCTCCCTGGGCTCTGGCTGGGGCCTGGTCCCTCTGGTCCATAATCATGAACAGGCCCCCGGCGCGACCCGGCCCAACCCAGCCTGGCCTAGCTTGGCCAGGAACTGGGTCCTACACAGCAGGAAAGGCGCATTATCTGGGTCAGCCTAATGTGCAAACTAATGTTTGGAGAACATAGGGAAAAAATTACCCAGATTATTCTGACAGCAGCTGAGGAGAATGTCTGTTTTGCGCCATTAAGGGGAAGCTTGGGGGAGACATTTTTTTCCTCTCTTTCTTTTCTTCTCTTCCTCCGAGATGAAGACTGGCTTATCTGGGAGTGAGTTGAGCGTAATTAAAAAGCAGAAAGGAAAAGGTGTTGCAGGGAAGTAATCACGACTGAACTACAGCAGAAGGAGGAACTTTTTCTTTTACCCGGGCCAAAAACAAAGACAAGAGTGCAGTGCTGTTGTATCAGTTCATTATACAGTAGGTTTACACACCCATGTGCCCTCGCTGATTACTCCAGTGCATGTGGTGATGATGAGGAGTGCACAGGGGTCTGATGTAATATGGCTAAAAGGGATTTGAGCGCGTGCCCCAAAGGGCATTTCCACGTCCATTAAAGCTGCCGCCGCTGTATTTTCACAAGGATGACAGTGCTTCAGTTCTTTAAAGGGAGAGTGTTTTCCCAGGAAATTTTCCGTCTTGTTTCAGCAGGCTAGCCTGAAGGGGGTCAGCCAAGAAGTCACCCTTAAGAGGTGATAATCCAATTGCTCTAGTCCTCACCAGATTTGTTTTCCCCCCTTGTCTGGCAGTGTGTTTGCGTGTGTGTGTGTGTGTGTTTACAGAGAGTGTAAGCATGCGTGTGTGAATGTAATAGACATAGAATGGGAGGCAGAGGCAGCAAGATGCCACCGGTTCCTTCTGTGTCCAACCCCGGGCCCCACTCTAGATCAGAGAGAGGTTACGGAGGCCAAGTCTGTCAAAGGCACACCTGCAGGGAAACTCCAAAAAACCCCTGACTGCCAGCTTACACAGGCCCGTTTAAGGTGTGCTTATTTGGAGTTTAACCCTGACTTCAAATGTCCTTTCCTCCCTTTCCCCCTTTGTGTTTGACCAATGGGCCTTGTGCTCTTTTACTTTCCTTCCTTTCTTCTGCCTCCCTTGGCTCTTTAATCTCCTCCACCACCCCCACCCTCCCAATTCTCCTCCCCCTAATATCCGAACCCCACATCACAGCAAAGGTCCCTCCCAAAAGGCAGCGAGCGGTTGAGTCGAGTGGCTTAGCAAGGCCAGCCTTAGCTTGTTCACTTGCTGTGTGGTTTTCTCTTGTGTAAACCAGGGTTTACATACTGAAGCATATTTTGGAACTGAGCGGTGCAGCTATACCCTACAGGTAGTGCTTTAACCATGCTGCCACCGTCCAAGAGAGTGGGAGGATGATAAAGGAAGTGTGTTACAATCCGAGTTCTTCCTCTCTGCCGCTGATTTTCACGCGCACATCTTTCACGTTTATGCAAAGCTTTTGAGGGCATTATGCAAGATAAGCTCATTTTCTAGTCTGATTCCCACTCTAGTACATGCTTTAATGACTCTTAAAGCCAAGGGCTGCTTTTTTAGGCATAATAGCAGTCCCGCGGTCTCTCAGTTTCCACGTAGCCAGAGTGCTTTTTCCACACCTGATCACTTTTGTTCACCCATTTTATGGCTATTGGGGAGCAGGCGGAGGTGAGCGATTTGACAGTGGTTAGTGCCATGAGCCCTAATGTTTATTGGAAGCGAGCATCTAATAATTTTTGATTACCCCAGAGGAGGTATTAGCCATGTTAGTCAGCAAGGATAATTTCTTATTTACATGCCCCAAGCAGTGAGCACTCTGAAGGAACACTGGGGCTAAATGCGCAACAAAACGAATCAAACATGCCAAACGAGATGCTCCATCCTGGCTGGCTGCAGGGCTGAAGCTGAGAAAACCTTCATTATGCATTTACCATAATTCATTTAGAGGGTTATCAATTTGCAGAATACAGAGAAGATGTTTGGAGGGGGAAGCAAGAACACCATATCAAACGAAAGGGAAGAGAAAAAGGAACAAGGGAAAGCGAGATGAAAAGGAGTAAGATATTCAGGGATAGCTCAGTGCCTGGATTTTTTAAAAAATGTTGTTCCAATTACACACTTTTTCATGTTCTGAGGCAGAACTTGCATGTTAAATGCTGCAATCTCCTCTCTTTTACCAGTGTCACGCTCCGCCCCCTAAAAAAAGCAGAAGCTGATTTCCCTTTAATGAAAGCCATTTGGCACAGGAATTCTCCTCTATACAATTTTTGTTGAGATTGAGGCTACGCAGAGATGTTCTAGTTCAAATATTGTCTTTCTGTTCATTTAGGGTTGCTCTTTGTTTGGCTTCTGCCCTGCTTACTCAAGGGCTTCTTGTATCTGTCTCTCAGTGTGGATTTCAGGACAGTTACTACATGTTTTCATTTTTCCTCTCCTGGCAACACACACACTGAGAGAAGAGAAAGACCTTTAAAAGCATCTTTCCCTCCGCCACCAGGCAAGGATGACTAAGGCCCCATTAGAACAATTGCAGGAAACTTAGGGAGACGGGGAATGTTTAAAAGAATGAAAGCAGCCTGAAAACACCACTATCTTGTGATAACCAGTGCTTTCTTTCATTATCTAAACACACAAAAAAAAAACTCCACCTAGGAAAAAATTGCACTCGCTCCGTCGCTTCATTCAAAAATAAAACAATAGGTAGAGAGAAAAAAAAGCGAGACAGAAAAAGAAAAAACATTTAACATTTTCCAAAGTAAAGGGGGGGGCCGAAAGCTGCATTGTTTAGTACGAATGCTTACTCCCAGGGATGCAGTCCTTAGACAACTGAGTGTCTGCAGGAGACATCTGTGAAGCCTGACCTTGTGACCCCGGAAAGAATGCTCTTAAGGTGGGGGGAAAACTGCCTTTACCACTGCATCATGGCCTACAGGACAGCCCAACAGCAGCACAACAAACACAAGACAATAACAACACAACAGACTAACAGTCGATGGAGAAAAAAAAAAAAAAAAAAACGAGAATTAGGTGGTGAAAAAAAGAGGAGTTGGAGTGAGGGAAGCAAAATAGAGAGATACTGTAAATATAAAGAGGGAGAGAGAGAGGGAAGGGAAAGCAATAGAGGGAGAGAAAGGGAGATAACATGCACGGAAAACACAGACAGACTTGATCCGAATTGTGCCTCACAGGCCTGGCTGTCTCTCACTCCTTTGCCCCCCTCCACCCTCCCCCATGAGATCATTTTCATCCTTTATGAGTCAAAAGGAAGCCCAGTTGAAAATGAAAGGTTACACAAGCCAGAGCCCGAGCCCTCGGAGTGAGAGAGGAGAAGATCCCTGCTGCAAGGGCCCTGCTGCTATTCAAAGCACCTGCCATTGTGTGGGCGCCCATCCAGGCCTATTGTTGTGCAGAAATTAGTCGTGCTCCCTTTGGCTCCCTTCGGCTCCAGAGGCATGCGGCAGACCCCCTTGTTGTTTTGGGTTCAGATACGTGGTCGGATAGATGCGTGGCCCCGGCTACCATCACCACTGGCTGTGGCCCTTTGCCCTCTCTCCCAAAGCACAGTATCATTCTAGTTTTTCTTTCTCCGCTCATCCGCCCTCTGTTGTTCACTCCTCAAGAACACTTTCAGCCCAACATTCCTATAGTTTTCTCTCTCTTTCTTTTGTACTCCTACTCTCCTTTCTCCTTTGGTGTATATGCTTATTGTTCTTTGGAGCACCCTCATTATACCCATGGTTATATTTTAAGGGCCTCTCTCTTTGATTTTGGTCTCGTGGGGAGCGAGTGGTGGGCTGGTGGGAGCTGTAGGGCTGGCCCAGCTCTCCGGGCTCCCCAGCCAGCGTCTCGGAGAGTGGGCTTGGGGGTATTGTTGGGGCTGGGCACCGCTGCAGAAGCACTGGTGCTACGGCTAGTGCAGGGGGTGGATGTGAGGGGAAAATTGAAAAGTCAATAACGAAGGGCCGCGCAAAAAAAAAAAAAAGGAAAGAAAAGAGAGGGTGAAACAAAAGGAGATGGAGAGCTTCAAAAAGCTGAGAGCTATAGAGCACTGCTAATTAATAGCATCAGAGGAACAGCGTTTTTTTTTCTTCTTTTTCTTCTGGAACTTTAATGCTGCATATTAACTTGCAAGGCGAGGCGATTAGGAGCGTGCATTGTGAGTCAGGTCCATCTCACTGCCAGACCAGCTTACAGTGGCGATATTATATAAGGAAGGGCCGATAATGTCTCATTTAGATAGTGAAAAACAAACAAAAAAGCTGCATATGCATTGCAGAAGTTAAACATTCGGTCATTTCTGAGGCGGTTTGTGGTGCAAAGTGCAGCTTCAATGCACCATAAACCCCCAAAAAAGTAAGGAAGTATTACTGCAAAGCTGCTGTATTGCATTTCATTGCAGTGTAGAGGTTTTTTTTTGGGTCACTTAGTATAGAATTACTGTGCATTATCCTCCCATGCATTTGTTTCTCTGCACTCGTCAACTCGTACCCTTATCCCAAAATAGATTGCCGCCCGTTCCTACTCCCCCATTTTCATGCATCTAATCGAAAGGTGAGGTCCAGGAACGTGACAAAATACGAATTTTGGATGGCAGAGTGGCAGTAATTTGAACCAAGGCTTTGCAATTTGTATTTTTTTTTTCACCGCGGTAATAGGCTCCTCTCTCACTTTTCCTGCCATAGCAATTTCCACTGCCAACAGCTGTCAAGCCCCTAAAATCAAAATTAGTGCCATGGAATTGGGCCTTAATGAAATGACCTGCTGGATTTACCTTAAGGAGCAGGGGCGGACAGTCAATACTAGCCTCGTCAAAACCCTCTCCCCGCATGCTGCCGCCCCATTAACGAAAGGAAATAGTCTCCAGTAAATGTATTAAGCACTACTTCCACCTTCTAATTATATTTTTCCCTTCTCCCTTCATAATTCATTCACTCTTTCATTAGTTCTTACTATTGAAAAAAAAAAAGGCTTTTAACTGGCGCTTCTGTCCTCATGGGGTCACCAATTATTTGTCACTATGTATTACAGAAATGTCAAAGGAGCCCATGTTGGATATTGGGGGTTATGTGTTGTCCCATCACAGCCAGGATTTGGAAATATATTTCCTGATGTGGTAGGAGCATGTTCATGGCGGCAGGAGCGTAGATTTAGAGCACATTATCTGCATGAATTTTTCGCCTTTTCTGCATCAAATGTCTTTCAAGGGGGCAAATGTATATGTTCTAAATAATGATGGGCACATGACCCCTTCGTCCCTCCTGAAATCTACACCTATGCATAGCAGAAACACATTATTTCCATATTACTGCACAGCATAATGTAGCATCAAGGGTTACACCATGGAATCCAGAGCTGTGGGCCCCCTCCCGCCCCCCCTGCCTCTGCTTCCTATAGAAAGAGGTGAATGTGTGCCAAGGCCCAATGGAGGACACTGGGCCCTGGTTATTGACTTGTAAAGGAGCCGGTAGGTGAGGGGTCTTGACAAGACATGAGCGTCTGACTCTCTTGTAAAGCTGTATCTGATTTCTCTGCTAGTTGGCTCCCCGGAGAGGCACGCTCTACCCTCTGTTGATCAGACTCACTCACTCACAGCTGTATGGAAAAACGCAGCGATAAAAAGAATGAAAGAGTAGTTTTGTGAAAGGAGACGCTCTCGCTTGTGTATGCCATGATTCCCTGTTAGGGTGAGAGCGAGAGCGAGGGAGGAGGGAGAGGGAAGCGAAGGAATCAGCTGCTAGGTGAAAGAGCTGCACATGTAGTGTTTCAGTCAGTATGCCAGCAAAAAAAAAAAAAGCGTCCACAGATGCATGTTTTGGTGCGTTGTGTTACATTGGCTACAATAAGTCAATAAGGGCATCTGCATTTGTGTAGGTGTGATAATATAAAAATAACTGATAGCTGTATCAGCAAGAGGGCAGACAAAGCAAGGATCAGCGAAGCCAGATCCTCACTCCTCACAGATCTGACTAATTTATGAGGGTAAACTGCGCTGACAGAGAGAGGGAGATGCAGGTGGAGGGGAGGAAGTTTTCATTGACTCTCCAGAGCAGGCCAAGCCGAAGCCCCGCAGGGATCTCTCTCTCAGTTTGAACTTTATCAGGGGCTACGCTTAATCAATACACTATCGGAAAAAGAATTAATTACTAAAGCAGAATAAAACAGCTGCATTTTAAACCAAGGATTCATCAATTCTGTAATCTCTTGGTTACAGCTCAGGTGTCAGGAGGATCATTTCAGCTCCATGTAATGAGGAACTGTGGGAGTTTACCCCAACCCTCCGCCGTCCTCCTCCTCCTCTACCTCTCCGTTTCTGACCCCCACCCCTTCCAACCAACACCCTCTACCTCCTCATCAAGATATTTTCCTTCTCTTCTTTTTCTTCTTCATTCCATTTCCTACCTTCTCAGCTGTTTGTCATCTATCTACAATATTCCCTTTACACTTTCCCCTCTTCCTTTGCCCCTTCCTTAATAAACCAACTGTATTCTGCTCCCTCACCACCCCACCCCCCCCTCCTACTCCGCTACATTCCCTTCCCACCGAATTCCTGTCTTTGCGGGGACGGGACGAAGGGGTATTAAACTTGAAATCTCTGGTGCGAACGCTGACTGGAACGGGACATTCCCGCTGCTGCAGCCATCAAGCCGGACATTCCTCCGCTCAGGCTGGGACACCACTGGTGCAGTGCAAAGAGAAGGGATGGGGGGGAGGTTAGTGTAGAGCTAAATAGAATAAACCACAATGCTCAAATAGTGGAAATAAATATATTTCTGTGTATAAACTCGATGAAGTGTGACAATCAAAAGGGAAGATTGGTTGGAAGGAAATGAACGGCGTATGGTAAACACATTTAGATACAAAGAGGGAGAGACAAGCCACATAGGAAGTATCCCTTGTGTCGCTATAACCTTGGCCGCGCTGTTGCCACGACCGCTGCCATCCAGCCCTTGACCCCAGCCCAAAGCCTGTAAACGGACTGTTCTTGACTCCCCCATAATGGGGGATTTCAAGGCAGGTTGAGAAGGGGTTATGGGTGATGAATTGGGTTTTTAGTGAGCTCATTAGGAAGCCAAACAGAGTTTAGACTGGCGGAGCGGGGCAGCAGCGCAGTAATCAGTTCTGCTCGCTTTGTTCCCTGCCTCCAGGACATTTGTGTGAAAAAAAAGAGAGAGAGAGAGAGAGAGGAGAAAAAAAAACTTCATGGCATTTGGCTGATGAGAGGGCTGCTGAGCAGAGGCTACAATCTGATGGTTGACTTGTTGATTTATAAACCTTTTAATCCATTTGCTCTACCAAGCCCCCGCCCCCCCTCAGCTCTGTGTAGAAACCCCCATCTCTGCTAAACTCTACTTTGATGCCACTGTCCATCAGGTGTGGCAAAGATGTCTGCAATAAACCCAAGTCGTCCTCCGCTCTAAGTATCAAAACAGGGAGTCTGTTTGTTTGGTTTCAAATTGTAATTGAGGGTAGAGAATCACCGCTGATGCTGTTGTCATACATTGCCTCAAACAGCGTAAGCTGTTCTGAATCACAAAACCACACTCTGTTAAAACTGGCAACCAGCGCAGAGCTGCTCTTTCTGGTGGTTTAGGTAGAAGACTTTGATATGCAATAGTTCCTAGCGGGGATTGTAAAGCCATTTCTCCACTAGCAGATGAATCCATATGATGCATTCGTGTGCTCTCCATCTCTCTGTTTTCTTTTGCTCCGGCTCGTCTCTTTATTCCCCGCGTTTGCCACATTATCATTCCAAAGTAGAGCAACTTTGTCATTTTTTACAAAGCATAAAAAGTGTGGAAGCAGCTTGTTTTACTAATGATCATGCTTTGTTTCAATTCAACATAGCCCCGCTTGCTTTTGGGAAATACCTATTCTTTAATATTTAATGCTGCATCAAACCTTAGGATTTAGGTATGCTTCTCTACGGGCACCCGAGCCCGGTTTTTCCATCGTAACAATTGTGAATTATAGAGGGAGTAGAGTCAATATGTGCAATTTTAATCAGTGAAAGAGGGAAGAAAGGAGGACAAAGTCTGGGTAGATAGAAACAAGGTTTGGACAGGTGCATCGGCAGGTTTGTACATTTGTTTATCAGGAAACAAGGGCTGAACCGCCATTACCTGTGAGACCAATTAGCCCCATTCGATTTGGAATTTAAGGGAAGAGCGGCGGCAATGTCGGAGTGCAGAGGGAAGCGGGGTGGAGTTGTCAGGGAGGCAGAGAGTGTGAAATGTCTGGTGGAGACCCAAAGCCCTTCATTAGCCACTGATCCCTGTCTGCTGAGTGAGGAGCAGTCATGGGCATCACAGCTCCCTTTTAGTTCCCCCAAAAAAGAGCGGGGTGAGGGGGTGGAGGGTAGCTCCCCCATCCCCTGCAATTTAGCCCTTTGCCATTCATGCAAATTGGGTCCTGACATCTGCAACAGCCTGCCTCCTTTCTTTTATACATCTTTATTCCATCTCTTTTCTTTGGGTCTTTTTTTTCCCCTCCTCAAATAAAACCCCCTTTAGATGGCAGAGTCTTGTCTCAGCTGACATGCATCCTTTTATACACACTCCACATCTGTGTGAGAAGTAGCACTTTTCTGTGTGTTCATATGCACATACATTGAACAAAAAATACATCAAAATCCCAGGAGGTATACGCAGTCATTGTGCAACCCTCAAAGTCCTAATTTATGATGTAATAAGAAAATAGTTGTTGCAGGTAAAAGGTTAATCACACCAATAATAAGTTCAGTATAAAGCCTTGGATAATGTCCATACTTAGTGCACCCAGTGCTAAATTTTAGGGGTTTGGCAGATGATAATCTTATGAAAAGATCAAGAGAGTTCTAGGCAGTGACTCTGGAGAAAAGGCAGTAACCAGGCAGCGTGCCCCCCTTCCTCCCTCTCTCTTCTGGACGAACTACTCTTCTTTGGCTCCAGGGGAGAAGCTGAAAGGGGAGGGTGGCTTTGCTCCAGCCCTTATTTTGGGTTAAAAGGTAAAATAGCCTAACTGGCTGTTAAAAAACAAGTTTTACCTCCAACCCCCCAACCCTCACCCCTCCCCTCTCTTTCTCTCTGCTGCCTCCACTTCAACCTCGCCCTCTATGGTAGGGATGTGCACGGTGGGGTCAACGCTGTGCCTGTGAGAGGAGAGAGGCCTTGTATCGGTGGAGAGGCGATAGTTATCTCCAGCATTCCAGGGATGACAGAGAGATATCTGCCTGATGGCAGGGTTAGGGGGCTTAGAGAAGGGGCGGAGAAGGGAGGGGAGGTACAGGAGTTGTTGAGCAACTACCCCCCCACCACCACCACAGCTTCCCTCTTTCCTTCCCTCCCTGCCTTTCTTACTGCCTGACTGCCTCGCTTCCCCACACGTAGAAAAAAACCCCATCTAATTAGAAGCTCTTATTCCACTTCATTTAAGGGAACACTTAATGATGTGTTTTTGGGGGGAGACAACTACACATTACTTCTCATGCAAAAGGAACCACTCAGTCGTTGCACTCAGGATGCAGATACAGCTGTGTTTGAGATGGAGGTTTGCCCTCGTTTCTCTCGGGTGTCATGGCCATTGGAGGAGAGAGGGAAATGTGGCAGCCGTCTCTCCTTCACCTTTAGCCGGTGTCCTGGTGGTAACAGGGGGCGGTAAAGAGGAGGCGGGTAGTGACATCTGAGTTTGGCAGGGGGACTTGCTGAAGGAGAGAGTTTGTTGTAATTGCTCTGACAGGTTTTAGGGCTGTTAATGACTCCGGCCTGAGCGCTACCAATTTGTCAGCATGCTTGCTGTTTACTAAGCTGTTGTTTTATGGTCCAGTGCAAGGGGCTGCTGCTTGTTTAAGCACAGATCAGGAAATAATCAGCGTAAAACACTGACTGCAGTGGTGCAGCCACACTAAAACAGTTCCGTTTAGAGCCCTCATCTACTGTATGGATCTGAATGAGCACAGTAAACCATATGGCGTGTGGTCACACAAGGACACACAAACACACTGATGGGTTACTCGCTGTTAGAAATTGGATGCTCGAGTGTGTGTTTTATCATTAAAGGGATTATGTTCTACTCGTTAGCACTCGACTGCGTCGTATGTTGCGTGAGTGCAAAGCATATTGCTAGCATGCGGCTGTAGCCGGCGGATCCGTAATCCCCAGTCGGTGCAGAGCAACAAGAGGGCCGGCCATTCCGCTAGTGTGAATAGAGCCTCTACGTGTTTGTGTATGTGTGTATGTGAGGGAGGCTGTGTGTGCGTCAAGAGCATGTGGTCCCAGAGCCGGCAAAGACCCCTTCGTAAATCCAGAGTAAATAAAAGGGGTAACCAGACGGACAAAAGAGGAGCCCCCACTGCTTCTCTCATTCGCTGCCATTTGGGGGGGACTGAATGTGCTAAACGCCGCTTATGTTGGCTGAAAAGTTGAGGAGAAAAAGAGGGAAAAGGGAGGCTCTAAATCCCCCTCTTCTTTTCTCTTCATTCTCCGCGGCCAAGCCTGCAGGGCTAGAGGTGGTGTAATAGGAGGGTGTTGGAGGGAGGCTTGTGGGGAGGGGGGTCACTATGGCGTGCTAAGGTAGAGAAGGCCAAAGGAGCCTCCTGCTACAACAAACCTCTTAGCTTCTGTTCCCCGTCTACTCCTCTTTTCTTCTAACACCGCTCATGAGTTTCCCCTCTTCTCCTCATTTGGGCGAGCTTGGGTGAACATGCCTGACTAGTTTGGGCTGACAGGGGGTGTGGGGGGTCTGTTGTAATTAGTCACTTTAACCACAGCTTCCATAAGCCACTGCCTCTACACTCTTGCTTCATTACCCTGAAACAAATGCCGGGGCCTCCCAGTGCAAAATCACTGCGCAGCCTTTAGAATAATACACACACAACATCTAAAGCTTGTCTGCAGGCTTTTCAGTAGGTGTATTAATAGTACAGGGACCAATAAGTCTGGAGTGTTATTTGATAACTAACCATGACTGGGTTTGAATGTTTTCCAACTATTGACAAGCCATTATTCATTCATGCACGGGTATGTCGGAATGGTGGAGCAGCAAAGGGGAGGGCATACTGATAGAGCTGCAATGTGTGTTTCTCGCGGCCATATCCATAATGCTAGACCTCAGTGGCTCCCCGAGGGGCAGGGTGCCTCCTAGACATGAAGCATGATCTCTGGAGTCATTAGGACTCCCCTGAATTCCCCTTAACTCTCCGCAGACACTGTAGGACACTCTGTGCTAAAGCAGTTTTTTGTGCACTGAATCCTGAAGCGACCCTGAATGTGCCAACATTAGATAAGCAGAGTTGCAGTGTGTTTACAGTCCTTTCCCAACCCGTTAATGAGCTCAGCCCTGAGACCAATTTACTCACAGGGAGATATATCTGAATGCATTTTTAATAACCACCCACTGGTGATGAGAGAGGGAATGTATGTGAGCGTAATGTGCTCTTGGACTTGGTGCTTGTTTGTTTGCTGGTGTTTTCATTCACTCGCTCGCCCTCATTGCGTCTGGTCATTGTCTTCCATCTCGCCTGATTACACCTTCTCGGTTTCCGTGCGCATGGAAATAGGCACAAACTTCTTAGCGAGCACTTTAGGTCAAGATATTGATAGAGAGTTGGTGAGAGAGGAGGAGAGGAGAGGAAGGAGTGAGGGAAGACAGACAGAGACTGGGGAGAGAGTGGGAGAGAGGAGGAGGAGGAAGAGGGGGGCTGTCTTTTTTGCCGTCTCCAAGGGCGCTGCTTTTCCAAAAGTGCCTGGGGCTACACTCCAGCACCTCGGCTCCCCTAGGCCTTTCGGCTGCCTCCTAATAGCCAACCCCCATCTGTGTCACATGGCCAGATGATGGGACGCTTCCCCCTGCTCTGCCCTGCACTTTTTTTTTTCTCCTTTCCCTTCCCTCATTTTTTTCAGAGTGCACATCCACACAGGTTAGAATGGCAGAGTTGCCAGGGAACAGTCAGAAGCCATTAGCGTTTGGGACAATTTGCCCTGCAGCGTTCCTTCTCTCGCTCATAAGAAAGGAGTGGGGGTGGATGCAAAGCACCAGCTCTCCTTTAGATGTAATGAGGTTGTGCAAGTTGGGTCTTCTTTATTCTTTTTCTACTCCTTCTTTTCTTCCCCCTGCTTCTCCTTGTTCCTCCTCTTTGTTTCTTTTCACCTTCTGTCCACTCTTGATTTTCCTCATATTCTCAAATTAGCAATACAAATATTTCTGCTTGTGTATTTAAAGTTCACAACAACTATTAATACTGAACACAGAACGTGAACGTGTCCGATCCGTGCACACATGACAGTATCCATGTGCATGTGAGAGAAAGACAGAGGCAGAGAGAGGAGCTGAAAGCCTTGGAGTCTGGTTTCACCCTCGCGGGCTAGGGCAGGAGGCAGCGAGCATGCTGGGTAATGAAGTGACAGGTCAGTCTGTAAATACGCACGGGTCGCTCTGGCCCTGGCCAGGGGGGAGGCTATCGCATTGCAGTGAAAATGGAAACGTCAATAAAATTAATCTGCCAGCCTTTTGGCCACTGTGTGGTTCCATTGGATGAGCCTGACTGCTCACAGCAGGAGAGGGATTTGGAGACTAGCTCGAAAATCAACACAAAACCTAGCGGCACACAAACAAACAGCCAAACTGTGTATCAACATTATTCAGTGGAGCTCAAAAGCAGAGAAACAAGGGGAGGGTGGTTAAAATTCACAGCTCACTAGTTGTTGTTATTGAAGTTTGGAAGCAAACTGGGGGAGTTAGACTTGACTTCCGTCTGGGTCGCATTTCTCAGGAAGCCCCTCACAGTCAGGGTAGGGCTACGGCCAGACCAAAGTTTATTGTTTTAGGCTTTCCTGAACAAGGATTCGTACTTAGCCTGGGATTTACGGCATTTGCCACTAATGAATGCCCATTCTACAATTACAACACCCCTATGTCCCCATTCCCATATGTCCTTCAGAGGGGCTGTTGCTTCTTTAACTTCACACAGGGAGCGCAAAGTCGGCACTTCTCTGTTTTCCTCTTTCGTGTGGCTCTGCGCTAATGATGTGGAAGGAAAACACTGTGCACAGAAAGAAAAGAAAGACAGAGAGGGAGAGAGGAGAAAAAAGAGGGGGAAAAACAAGGGGGGGAGGAAAAAGAAAGTGGGGAAAGTAGTCAGAAGTAAGGGCCCCTGCTGTCCTTGTATTCTTCATTTATTTTGCATTTGATTACGCCACCAGTCGGATCCTTTTTCTTTCCCCCTTTTTAATGTTATTAGTTCAAATATTTATGCGAGATTAAGGCTTGTATAGGTGGCTGTGATTGATGCCTCCCCAAAAACAGGAGGACATGCGAGTCTGAATTTTGAGAACGTCAGGGTCCTTCTCTGCCTTAGTGGAGGAGTTTTTCAGATACATAATTTAGATGCCCTCAAGGAAGGCTTTCAAGGCATTTGTGCCCGGGGGCAAGAAAAAATAACTATGACTGTTAAAAGTAAATCATTTTTGCTAATGCACAATTAATGCCGGGGAAGAGGAACAAGAAAAAGGCACGGGACAAAGATGGAAACTTCGATTTAAAGGAGAAATCGTGCCTGGGTTATGTGCATGTTTTTCCTCTTGAAATCAAACGCTGACGGACATTAATGCAGGCGAAGCCGCCGCTGGCCTGTCATGCTAATCTTGTGGCGGAATGGGGAGGGAAGGGGGGAGGTTGCTGCGAGGGAAGCGAGTGGGAGAGGAGGACTGAGAGAGTCGGGGCTTGGGGTGGGGTGGTGGGGGGAGGCAGACGAGTCCATTATGTGCATCGAAGTGCAACAATGAACCACCCCAAATCACATCCCTACGTCTCAACTGGATGCCGTGAATTATCAACTCCTTTGAGTTTTGTTTGTGTGCGAGTGTGCGTCTGCGCACGCAACATGAATGCATGAATGTACTGTACATGTCTGCATAACTCCTTCCTGTCCCCTTTGGCTCTCTTCAAAAGATGAAGGAAAAAAAAGCTCTACATTATGTCAAGCATGCAAATTTAATCGAATTAATGACATGAGTCCGAGCGTCTACTGTACTTGAAGGCTCCTTGTCCATTTTTTTTTTTGTCATCGCGCTCCATTTTTTCCTTCCTCCTCCTCCGCCTACTGTAGAAGTGGAATGAGGAACCTAGTGTTTCAGCGTCCAACCATAACATTAGAGTCATTAACCCCTATTCCCCTCTCCCGTGCTCTGGGGTATAGAACAACTCAGCTAGGCCTCTGTGTAAACCCCTCACTCGCTGTACGGGACTTGGTCTAAGGCCATCTAAATCCCCCCACCTCCATATCTCCGCTACACAACCCTAGCTTTGCCGCGGCGATTCTCTAGGCCTCAGCGCAGTGCTTGTGGATTCTTTCATATCTGTGGTATTTGTCCGTTTATCCATTTTTCATGAGCCTTAAATTCAGCTTTGACTGCCTGTACTTCTGTTTCAGCTCTGAGAGTTTTCAGATTTAAGATTTTTTTTTTTGATAGTATTCTGAGTCAGTGGTGTTGTCGGGGATGTTATTTAACCCTGGGTTTGGTTTCCGTCCAGGAGATGGCTTAGACAACAGCGTTGCATCGCCTGGCACAGGGGATGACGATGATCCGGACAAGGATAAGAAGAGGCAGAAAAAACGTGGCATTTTCCCCAAGGTGGCCACTAACATCATGAGGGCGTGGCTGTTCCAGCATCTCACGGTAAGCAGGACTTTTTTTGGAGATACACATGTATGAAAACAACCCCAGTAGAACACACATTCAGACACACACAGACACACAGCTGTCACACAGTCGTTACCTCGGGAGTGAGTGACAGCAGCGCTGTGATGCTCACCTGTCAGCCACCTGTCAGACGGACACAGTGACCAGGTCAATCTAATCAGGTTGGACTGTTTACTCTGCTCAGCACACTTTGAGTAAGAGGGGAGACGGCCCAACACTCCATGACATTTATTCCAATGTGAGATGCGCTGTTTGTCTGGCCTGAAGAGGAGTGTTTTTCTGCTGCAGATTAAAGGAGTGATTGTTAGTGGAGAGTGATTGTGAGTGTAAAGGCGTGTGTGACATATTTTTGTTTGCTTCACAGTAACTCCTGTGTAGGTGTATACATGGTTATGGGTGCAAATTTCCAGGCTGACAGCTATATCATGTCTTTCAAAATGCATTTTTACGACTGAATCTATTCACCTCTTGATCAGTTTCACATTTTATAATCCGGTTGACTTGGTGACATTCTCGCTTATGTTTGAGGTTGAGATGCTAATATATTTCTCCTCCATAGCTGAGAGGAAATTGTTTGTTTGCCAAACAGTTCAGTCAGACAGCTCTGACATTGGCTCATGCACTTCACTAAACACAGTGATGCTACATGGCTTGGATTAAATATTCAAATGCCACAGTAATTCAAACATACTTGGTAAAAAATGATGAAACACTCCTTTGCGTAGCTGCTTTCTATGTGTGTGTGTGTGTGTGTGTGTGTGTGTCAGTCTGCTTTTCTGTCTGTGCGGAGTGTGTCATGTATAAGGGGGGACGGACCACATGTCCCACCACCCTTGCTAATGTCAGGACATTATCAGAACATCAGGCTGTATTGATTTTGCAACACAGGTCAGATTTCAGGAGGAGGTGGCCACGCCAGGACACATAAGCTGCTCTCTGAGCACGTGGCTCCCTGTCCCAGAGCAAAGGGACAATGCAGGGGGGGGGAAGGGAGAAGTAAAAGAAGAGATAGAGAGAAAGTAGAAGAGACTTATGGATCATCCGCACATTTAAGCGGGTCAGGTGGCCCCTGTGCACCCTGTACCCCTCCTCTGCTTACCAGTGCCCAGCCCCCTGCCCAAAGCCCCCTGTACCCTGATTACCTAACCAAAACCCCAAGTAATGTGTGGCCAGCAAATACGGCCTAATTGAAAGGGCTGTAAATCCATTACATATTGGTCAGGGATAATCAGGAGTGCTTTAATCACTTTTATCTATTCAGGAGCAGTGAAGCTGCAACAGCAAAGCCCTGAGCCTCGCAGGCCTTAGCGGCTCCACCACGCCAGTCTGCATGCTTATTATTCTCATCATTATCAAAATGACTTCACAGCTGTTCACAGCTCCATCGCTCCCTGACTGGAGACCTCTCACCAAACCGCACAGACCAGGCTTCATTCAGAGGCTGAGGGAGGGAGGGAGGATGAACTTTTTTTTTAATTATTTGAGAGAAATCTTTTTGCTTTAGGTCCTTTTTCCTCCCCTGAGCTTGGAGCTGGATGTCTTGTTTGTGTATGAAGGGGACAAACAGTGGTTTTATTGAATTGGGATTTACCGTATGCATGCATATACACACGCACACAATGCATGAACGCACCTCGTGTGAGTTAAGACTAAAAATTTCCTCATGATTTGGCATCTTTCCTGGCGAGAGCCTCACACAGCCTCAGCGCTCCCCTTCTGCAGAAGATGCAAAGAGAAAAAGACAGAATGACGCATACAGAGCTTTTGGAAGAGTTGCCAACAATTTTCTTTAGAATTGTTTTAAAATTGAATTGAAAGAGTGGAAAGGGAAGGAGGGTGGGGGCCGCCCGATGTTGGGCACAGGCGCATTTTTCAGAGAGCTGGTTAATTCAGACGGAGCAGAGCTTTCAAGGCCCTCTTTCTCTCTGTCCCTCTCTCCTTTATCACATCCCCTGCTTGTAGATGTTCTCTCCAATCTTTATTTGTTTCTTTTGTGCAAAGCCCTGGCCAGTCTTGTACAAATAATAATCCCTCCCTTTTAACCTTCCTTCATTTCTCTGCTGAGGAAGAGGACTAATTGAATTATCCCCCTTCTCACCATCCAATTCTCCCACCCATAAACTCTCACTCACTCTCTCTCACACACACACACACACACACACCCATTAGCCATTCTCCTTTCTTTTAATTTGTTAAGCAAATGTATTTGGCATTGCTGGATGCGTTTGTGCAAGGGTGAATTCTTGGGGACTTTGGCCCCTGAATGGCCTATAGCGGCATTCTGCCATTCATGCATTCATTAACTGAGGGGGTGAGGAGTGAAAGGAGCGGCCTTGTATTTTCCTCAAACTGCGGGGCCAGCATGGAGCTCCTCTTCTATGAGCCACAGGGGTCTCTCTACATATGTTCTCAACATCCAGCTATTGTCACATCCTCTGAAAAGCTCAAAAGGACAGGACCCCCCCTCACACACGGAAAAACAACACAGGCCAATAGTAACAACTGTTGGCTTTTGGATTCAGTATAACAAAATTGCCCTCTCCCTCTCCCCTCCCACCCTCCCTCACTGCAGTCTGACCTCACACTCTCTTGGGAGAAATCACAAGATGGTTTTCTCCGGGACAGTCGCGTATAGAAAGTAACCATCGACCCTGCCGTGCCAACATTCCAGCTGCGGGGAAAATGAAGTTTTTGGCGCCGTAGAGATCTAAAAAAATATGTGAAGAGTCTGCAGTTACCACTAAACCTGACCTCTTTTATGTTGAGCCCATATGCACATGCACAAGGGAGCACGTGAGCTGGCAACCTTAAATGCCCCATATGTAATTGGCAAACGGCTGGACAGATCAGCTGGTGTTAGCTGGCAGAAGAGGGTCAGACCGTCTCTTCTCTCCCTCCTCCTACCCTCCCTCCCACTCTCTCTCCCTCTCTATAATACCCCCCTCCCTCCCCAGGAGTTTCTGGATGTCTTCCAGCCACATTAGGGGAAGCAAAATCCCAGACTGTTGGTATAAGCTTTTCAATACTACAGGGAGATTATGTTATCAGAAAGGTAAACTTCTCTGTTAGGGGTAAAATGTTCTACTGCACTTCAAAAGCATGGACTATGAATTTCAGGAAAGGAAGGAGTGATGCAGGAGGATAGGTAGATAGATGGAGAGAAGAGAGAAGAGAAGGTGGCAGTGATGGGAGTTTTGTCCTGTTGTTGCACAAGGTGATGCCCTTTTTTTCGGCCAAAGCAAACTCTAAAATCTACAATTAGCCCCTTGGCGCCCCTGGCCTTCCTTTCCCTCTCACCCCCTGCTAGCCCCCCGCTAGCCCTTACTCACCCCTGTAAAGACAAGGGTCGGCCTCGCAATGAAAACAGGAAGCACTCAGATACAAAGATACCACTCTGGGCTCTGGCCTTGTCTTTTGACTAGTTTAAACCCTCAAACACCTATGAAAATAAATAGGGGACCTCAGGAGCAGAGCGGGCCAGCTGAGAGTTGGCACACGTGTGTGTGTATGTGTGCGCTGGAACGGAGGAAAGAGGGGGAGAGTGGTCAGTCAGATGAGTAAGGAGGGTAGCCCTCTCAAGCATCAAGCGTCTCAGGTTTTGTGCCGGGCCACCCTTTGGCCTGGGTGTTTGGGGAAATTCTGTTAAGCTGCTAAGCCAGGTGTATTGGTCCCCTGGGCACCTTGAAAGGGAAGTGATATATCCCTTGGTCATTTGGAAAGTCTTTGGACTGTGAGCAGTAGAAGTGTGTTCAGATGAGATATGTTTATGTGCCAATAGATATTAGTGCAATATGTCATTGTCCTGTATGCTGTGAGTATTGAAACAGTTTTTATACACAGCAGGGCTCAGAAGATGTTGTGTTAATACAGAGTGAGGACACATCACACTTTGTCAGGAGATGAGTGCATTGTGCTGCAAACATAATTAGACACTAGTGACACTGGCAAACCCCCCCCCCCCCCCATCCTAAACCCAACATAGCATTAGTCTCCATGACGACAGGGTGTCATCGCAGGTCGAGCCCTCCTAGCCGCTCTCTCAACCGCCCTTTATAGACGCACATAAAAGAGCCAGCTCGGGTCATTCACAAGACATGGGCACAGGCAGGGCCAAACCCTGGCAACGGATGTTTGTCCCATACGATAAACAAGTGTACAAGTCCATCCCTTCGAAAAGAGAGGGCATGTTGTTTGAGTAGACTAAACAGTCAGCTCTGTAGGATCCCCAGTTTTTGTTTAAGCTCCTCTAGTCCTTCTAATCCGTGTGTGTTGTTCCAGTACAAGCAGCATTTAACTGGTGGAGACACACATCTGCAAACAGTTTGACATACCCGAGCCCTTTCTCCTTTTACACTCGACTGCTGAAAGCTGTTTATTCCATATTTGTTGGTGCCCACTGTCTTCCCAGTTTTGTTCTTTATTCAAAAATCATGCTCAGTTAGTTCACTTACATCTAGTGTGATTAAATTAACTTTTAAAGCCATAAATATGATACAGAAGCAACTATGTGTCAGTCATATACATCAGAAATCTGTTTGCTTTTCACCTTTTTTGTTTGTTGTGTGAGTTTAGATGAAGAGAGGGTGGAGACAAAGCAGAAACAGGAGAAGGGGGAGAGTGTTTAGGAGGTAAGAGCAAGGGTGAGGAGGGGGTAAAGAGGGGGCTCCTAAGGGTCACAGAGGTGGAAGCCTGGAGGAGGCCCACACACTAATCTGTCATGTGCTCGTTTGCCTCGGAGCCCAAAAGTCAGCTCTCCAGTCACCCGTGGCAACCCAGGCGACAGTTTGGTTCACTGCCGCCGCCCAAATGTGTGACGATCAGCGAGAGGCGCAGGCAAAAAGAGTCATCACATTACATTTGTGACAACAGCCCGTCGCTTTGTGCGCGTGTGTTTACAAAACAGGACAGGGTAGTTTGCCGATGTTAAGTCGTTGAAAAGTCATTGATAATGAGTCTTGAAGGAGATGCTCGGCGTTGAGGTTTGGTGCCGAGCTATTGTCTAGTCGCTGTGTTCGAATGTTGGCTGCTCAGCGACCCTGGAAAACAGAGACACAAGCCACCTCAGCCTGCCATCTGTTCTTCCCCCAGCTAGGCCACCACTGAGGGGCCACCGCAGCATGGACAGACCTCACAGAGAAAGACTGTCAAACCAGCGAAGACACTTGAAAAATGCATTATTTCGCACGAGAATCTCACCTTCCTCGTCGTCAACAAATTACCCCTACTTGTCAACAAGATGTTTTTTTTTTTTTAGAAAGAGGGGGCAGAAAACATAATGAAAGTTTAGACGGGGGATCCAGTGACTTCCAATTTTCACAGGCTGTATAATTATACGACAGGCTGCATCAACTTTGCCATATCATTGCAGAGCAGCTTTGCGGTAATTTCCCAGTGTTAGTGTGTTGAGAGCCTTGTTTACAGTGTGCTTTGGCATAGTAGGTAGCCGTTCCAGAGGTTTAGTGCTGCATTAGAATGTAATAAGGCCTAATTCGTTTCATGCTCCGACATCAGACCTTTACACTTTGCCCCCTAATCCAGATCTGTCATAGTTCCACTTCAAAGCCAACTAACCCCACGTGGAATCCACTGACATATAAAGCATGGCACACTAACCTTGTACACACTATGTGTGTAAGCTTGTGAAGAGAGCAGGCGTGTTTGGTGTTTCGTTCCCATAGAACATGGTGTTATTGTGCATGTGGAAATGTAGGGATACCTGCTTAACCTCGACACTTCTCCTCCCTCTACCTCATGTCTCTTCCCTTCCCCCTCCCTCCCTGTTAATTTTCATTCCTGCTGTTTGCATCTTAATGCAGGTTGTTTAATGAAGTAGCAGAAATGAGTGCTTTCGCTGAGGGACTGTTTACGACACGTTCCCACTGCATGGAGGTGATTAAGCTGTGTGAAACTCCACAGTGTTTGCCAAAGAAAAAACACAGAGTAACCCGCGACATATCCTCCAGTCCGACAAGAGCGAACGGAAAAACAAAGGAGGACAGTGTATGTGCGTTTCTTAAAAGGCATTTTGCAACAGTGGCGTTCTGATGGAAGACCGTGAGCGCAGCGTGAGTTTGACCGACCCCTGCCGAGGTGACTGCACATGCCCTGACCGCAGCAGAATCCAAACAGTGCTGGGCCTGTGGAGGGCAGTCAGATTTATAAACTCACAGCTCTGACTAGGGAGAGACTCCTCCAAGATCACACATGCGCAGAACTGAGGAGACCTCTGTAAGGCCCTGTGCTCCGCTGAGAGTAAGCTCCAGCTCGGCAATGTTTCCTTGCCTTAGCGCAATCCGCAGCTGTAGTCATAACACTGATCTGCTGGCTAGGACCTGGCTGAGCTGACTCTATGGGAAATAGAGCTGGATGACGTCATGTGTAACAAGGGACCCCGTGAGGCAGTCTGTGATAGCGTACATGCCCCCGGTGGAAAACCAAGGTTATTAAGATGGTGGTAGCTGATTCAGTGCCGCTTTCCCTTTTCTACACTTTTGGGGTTATCTTACTCATAACAAAATGCATAAGAGGATTTTGGTTTCACATCTTAGAGCTAGTTTCCTTAAATTACCCCTTACCCTTCCAGGGGTACCGCCCTGCAGGCATGCCTCACCCCCCCACCCCCCCCACGGTTGATTGCGGGGTTGTGGCAAGAGCTGCTAGGACGGTGGCTGCTGCATGCTGGGGACCATTGAGGCCAATGAGATTCTGCTGCAGGCCTCCAAGCTGCCCCAGTGTTGCTTTGATATTCATCTCACACCAAGAGAAGAATAATGCAAAAGGGAAAAAAGGAGCAGCACAAGCGGTGGAAAACGGCGAACCAGGCTAAAGAAGGGAGGGAGAGGCAAGGAAAGAGAAAAGGTTGAGGGATGGAGGCATTGAGTAGAAATCAAAAACAGACCTTGTGTTTCACTGTTTGGTTTGTCATGGGACCCTGGCTGCACCAAATCCCACTCCTGCCATTTTGTGTGATTTCTCTCCCCTCCCTTCCTACTCCTCTCAAACGCATGCTTTTGTTTTGCCCGGCGCTCAGTCCAGGGGCAGGCAGTGGGATTCCTGCACAGTGGGGTCCTTATAACTGGGAGCCATGTCTCTTGTTCTCACCTCTTCCCCCCACTTCCTCACCTTTTCATTTTTTTCCCCCATTGATATCCTCTCTCTTTCCCTCTCTGAACATATGGACTGGTTTTTAAGAGAGAGCCCAGTCCACATCAAAGACTGAGGCAGAGCGGGTCAATTTGTTGCTCCTTTCCCCGACTCTTCCCCCTCCACTAGCCTCAGTGGACCCTCCCTGCACCGCAGCCATTTACCCAGAATGCTCCGCTGCTCAAGCAGTTCTGCCAAGCGTATATATTGAGCCGCGTGTTGCTGGTGTCTGCTCTCCACACAGAGCAGACCTCGTTTACTCCGGATTTCTCTGCAGCCACATCCCCCTAAGATCATGTAAGGCTATACAAATGAGCATGTGTGATAGATAAGCAACCCCCTGTATCAAAAAAATACCACATGCTGATAAGATTAAGCAGAGGGATAGAGGAAGAAGAGAAGCAAAGAAATCAAATAAAAAGAAAAAATAAATATATATAAATCCAAATCTGAGCAGAGCAGGCCTTGGCTCCAGATGTGAATCTCTCTGAATATTGATCATGAGGAAAGCTAGTCCCCATATCCCCAGGGCTGCAGCGGCTGACACACAAAGCACCTCTCTAAAGCCCATAAACCAGCTTGTACAATTATTTAGATAAAGAGGGCGACAACAGCAGTGTGTATGCCTCCCAACCCAGAACCTCCTCCTTGGCTCTCATCCTCCTACTACCACTACTCCTGCTCCTCCTTTTCCCCTTTCTCACCCAGTATGAAGATGAAGAAATGAAAAAGGGGGGCAAATGTGTAATTAGCCACACGTTTCTGAATCCTCCTTAATGTTCATTACTGAAACCAGGGGCAATTACAAGTTCAAAGGGGGTTTAGGGCACCAGCAGCCCGCATAATCAGTCGCAAATTAAGCACAGCTCATTTGTCACAGCACAGCACGCACACTTTGTATGTGCACACAGAAATACACAGGCATGCATACTGTCAGAGTTGAGTCATAGACAGGCTGACAGGCATCAATTTCCATGCAGGCACAAATCTCAGCTACCCCAAGGCACTGGGTTAGGTCGCCCAATCCTCTTATGCTCTGATTCTTTGTTTTCACTAGACAACAGCAAACACCGCTGACACCTTTAACTCAGCTCGCTCGACGTTACACTGTACCCTGCTTGCATTCATCCTCTTATAGGTGTCCTGTTTGCTCTACAATCTCCGTCGCCACCTGTCCCGTCTTGTCTCCAATTTTTTTTTTTTTAACCTCTATCTTCCTCTGTGTGTGTGTCTCCTCCCACCTGGCTGCGTCTCTGCAAAACACGTGACAGTGTGCGTTTCATGTCTGTCCCCGGAGGTGTATCTCGGTTACCTCTGGGGCCAGGTCACAATGGCTAATCCTGTCTTCAGGTGGCTGTTTAGCACACTGAGAGGAGAGCTCGCAGAACCGGAGGTGAGCTCCTGTTACAGGACTCCCTGACCGGGGGTCACCTCCGACACTGTCAGAATACACACACACAAACACAGTAAAACATGCACACATGTCCTGGCAGATAGGCAAGAATGCTCGCACATGCATGCACACACACAAACGCACAGCAAAGTTTTCACACACAAACACTGTCGCTCAGACACATTGAGCCTGCTTATCTATCCCAGGTGGCTCAGCCTTCATCTCTATCCTCCCTTGTTCTTCTTTATCTGCCTACTGTACCACTGCTCTTCTAGTCTTTCTCTGTCTCCTCTCATTCCCAGATCAGTCACCCTCTTGTTCACATTAGGATTCCCTGATATGATCTCCATGAAGACTTGCTCTAGTGGCCATGCGTTGCCTGTCCTGCCCGGCACCCTCATTGTTTAAGCTGCTCTCACGCGGGGGACACAGTCAGGTCTCTGGTGAATTGAATGGAGCCCTATCATGTGTGGCTCAGCGTAGTGGGAGAGAGAACTCATTTTTCACTGGGGGAACGACATCCATCTCAGCAGCCAAACGCTGGCTGTTTCATTAAGTAGCCCATCCAGGCAGACAGATGTGTTCACCACACAGCCATGTTTGCCTATGCAAGAGCGTGTATTAACCCACAATCCTTTGGGGGAGATTAATAGGCTACCAGCCCCTTTCCATTGATTATCTCCATGCCATTTTCCCCTCCGTTCCTTGGCTAGATATTAAAAACTAATGAAGCCTATTGAAAACGGGAACCGCGAGGCTCTTCACGGATCATTTTAGGTTATTTGGACTCAAACAGAGAGGGATCTCTTTAAGGCACAGTTTGAGTCGAATTAAGAAAATAAATGTGGAGAGCAGCGTCGAAGAAGCGGGGAGGAAAAGAGACGAGAGAGAGTGGAGAGTGTGACTGTAAAAAGATGTGTGTTTAAGAAAAGACAACTCTACTCTGACACATGGAGCGGAGACACGGCAGATGTTAGCAATTCCAGAGCATAGCAAAGCATTCCTAGTGTTGGGACCACGTCCTAATTGCCATAATGGAGGTGGTAAGCGCTGACAGTAATGGAGTCGTGGGGATCCATCCCCAGCAACCTGAATTAGGGGCCACTTGGCAGATCCACTTCAAGATGGTCTGTGTTTTTTTGCCAGGATACCCTTGTTTTCACTGCTCTGCAAACTTTTTTTAATCTTGTGTCACCAACTTTCTCACCCCCGTCATGGTGTCTGACTCAGCTGGCTCAGAGCTGGTGGCTGGCATAGGGAGCAAAGGGTGGCGTGGGGATGAGGGTGCGTGAGATAGACGAGTCAGGCAGACCTGGGCAGCGAGTGAGCAAAGAGTTAAAAGCGTCCATGTGATGGGCTCACCTCTGCACCAGGCCTGGTGAAAGGCGGCGGGGTGCTGTCGGGGAAAATGACTTCCTGAGACATTACCATCAATCACCAGACAGGTCAGGCCCCCCAATCCCGCCATCAGGATGGAGGAGAGGAGAGGGGGGATGGGGACGGAGGATTAGACTAGAGGGGACGAAAACAGAGAGGAAGACTGGGTTAAGGCTTGTTGGGGGGAACAGACTATTAACAATCTCTTTTTCTTCCCTGTCTGACTGTTTTATGTCTCCCTCTTCCTCTGCCTATCTATCTCCCCGTGTCTTTCTCTCCTCCTATTTTCCGGTCTTCCATAAAACGGCTACCCAGGCATTCAGGGACGGCCCCTGCTGGTCAGAGTCCTCTCCTCGGCTCAATTGCATCATTAATTATTCCACAGGCAGTTGGCTAGAAGCAAATCTAAAGAGAGGAAGAGAAATAGAGAGGGAGCAAGAGTTAGATGGGGAGATGGGGGACAGCTGTCTAACACCCCCAGTTGGTCTTGCTTTCACTGGCTTTCTCTCGCTCTGTCTCTTTTTCTTTCTGTAAATGAAGGATGGGAAGAGGGGAGGGGCTTGGGTTACCTCAGTGAGCGGTTGTGTTACATTCCTGAGAAGGGAAGGGGTGGGGGGGTGGTGGTTCAACGAGTTGTTGAAAAGAACACAGACGCTTGTCAACAGCCTCCGAGCTGGGGAGCCATCATGCCTTGCTTTAGGCCCGGAGGTCAATGACCCTGTGTTGCACCCAGATAGAGACCCAGGTAAAGAGAGAGAGGGGAGAGAACCACCAAAAGCTAAAATCACCATACGGTACGTGTCACTGCTCGCCTGTGGCAAGAGGTCAGTCAAAAGCCTCAAAAATCTCTAAATCCTTCTCTTTCTCTCCTCACCCATAAAACACTGTATGTGATCAGTAGCTGAGTGACTGTGGATTAGCTTTCTCCAGGAGAGTAGAAGGAAGAGGAGAGGCAGATAGAGAGAGACGGAGAAAACGGCGAGCGCTGGCAGCCACGGCAAAATGGCCCATTAGATTTAAGGAGTAAAAGTTCATCAGCTTTATTAATGGGAAGGTATATAAATGAAGTATGAATTACCTGACTTTTATGGAGTGGCGAGAGTGAAACTGGAGTGTCTTATGATATAATGTTTTAGTGAGCTGTTCTGAGCGCTCTGATGAGCAGGCTGCAGAGAGGAGGAGGAGGAGGAGGAGGAGAGAAAGAGTGGAGAGACAGAGAGAGAAAGAAGTGTGCTGGGGTCCCCTGAGTCCAGCGGCTGGAAGGTTGCCTGATTGTTGCTAACATGCGTAGCTGATCGGGTTAGCTCGGAGACAGGGACGTCCGTAGCTTCCAGGCTTATTCTTTGCGTGTCATTAGCTAGCAAAGTAAAAAATTGCCGGCACGAGTAAAAAAATAATAATAAAAAAAAAAAAAAGGTCAGCCACATCTCTGACTTTGTCGCTTTTCCACACATGTGCACGCGAACACAAGTGTGCAGCTGCAGTCGAACATGCATGCAGTTCCACGTGCACGAGTACGTTTACAAACAAGCATGCATACGGTGTGTGCAAGCACAAGGGCACACACACGCCACTGCACAGACAGACACACAAACACACATGCTCCCCACCATCCTGTAATAAGCGGTAAGCTGAGCTAGCTGATGGTCATCCTCCCATGGGGCTGCTGGGTGGCTGCCAACTTCCTGCCTGCTTTGTCAGTGGATAAAGCCCCTAACAAACGAGAGGGCTGTAGCAAGGCAGGCCAGCCAGGTCAAAGGTCACCTCGGCCCCCGGGCAGGATTGAGCCTAAGAGCACTACAAGGAGAGAGAGGGAGAGGATGGAAGAATGCACTTAAAGATCGGCTGCTATTAACCAGGCCTAAAAGCTATATCCCTGCCTTACCACTCCTTCTTTTCTCCTCTCTTCTCCTCTCTCTTTTTTGGCGGCACTTCACAAAGGCATTTTAACTCCACATCACATGTCGACTCTGCTTTGAGGAACATTAAGAAAGTGAAAGATCCTGAGGGCATTTGTCAGTCCACACAGCCCCATGCAGCCAGCCGCCCCTGGGTGTTGAGCAATGACAGGAGATATCTCCTTGACTCATGCACCCCGAGATGAAAGGCGAGCTCAGAAGATGTGCATTTCTGAGAGGCAAAAACGGTATTCAGTAAAAAGAGAACAGACACAACAGGTAGGGACGGGGTGGTGACTGATCAGGGCTTGGCTGGCTTTGTTCCATGGAAGTACTTGTGATCTCAGATGAATGCACCTATGGTTACCATCGGCTGTGCTCCTCCTGTCTCACTGACAGGGACATGATCTGAAGTGTCTGTCTGTCACGGCCCTGAGAGCTTCTCTCACTGGCAGAGGATGGAGGAAAAGGGAGACAGTGGAAAGGAGAAGAGAAAACCTCTCTTTCCACCCCAGCTGTCCATTCAGAGGGAGAGAAAATTTGACATGGTTGACTTGAACACATTTAGCATCATTAGCAAACAGGAAGTGTCCCCTGCAGCTGTTTTTCAGCGGGGGAGGGGGGTGTTCCTGCCTGCACTGTAACGGACAAATGTTACCCACCATGTTTGCCTTTGATTTTTGACCTGAAAACAAAAATTGACATTACAAATGTCCTATGATATCTTCCAAATTGGCTTGACATTCTGTAGCCGGCCCCGGGGGTTTCTTGTTTGTCCTCTGTAAGTGGTTGTGCTCTTGTTGTTGTGTCCTGAGGCTCGCTATTAGAATGTACTGGCCTTTCTCTTGAGAATGTGGAGTCTTAAAGAGACGGGGAGGGGGGGACTAGAAAGAGAGAGGGAGCGAGCTAAAAGAGGTCCTGGTTGTGTATTTGAATACTTATGCTCATTAAGTTAATGCACAATGAAAGGGAGAACCGTCAAGTGGAAACTCTCAGAAGCTTCTATTTGAAGAGCGATCACAGCCCCCTTTTCTCTCCCTCGGTCTGTCCATCTCTGCACAAATTACTCTGTTTCTGTTTCAATGGAAGATCAGCCCCACTTTACTTTGACTTAGGAAGTTAAACAAAGTCCACAGCACACAATAGAGAAAGAGGATAAACTTAAAGAGACACTGTATGTTAATATTAAGTCCCTTTCCCAACAGACTTTATCAACAGGCTCTGGGTTAGAAGTGCTCTACTGTCTTGCCCCCTGCGCTTTGCCAACAAATCTTTGATGTCCCAGTGAAACGGAAGTTAGAGCTTCTGTGTTGTGACACATTTCCCAGTTAAACGGAATATTTGATCAGTGTACAATTACGAGAGGGATTAAATCAGATTCTTTGCATTTGATTGGACTGTGGTATAGTAGCATAGTAGTTGAAACCAAACCAATGAAAGATAGCGATAAACAACATGAAGCAAGGTCCGCACACTGTAGCTCCCTTAAATGCAATTTATTAGCACACCCACAAGTGACGTTTCGAGCTAATTCTCTTCGTCAGACTTAGCTTTCTGTATAAAGACGCCATCTTAAAATACATATGCTCCAGTCAGATGACCCTCCCACCAGAGATAACGAATTACATTGCATACATTATACACAAATGCATGTTATATGTCAACGTATATGGAGAATACTTGAGTAAACAACAGTGTGCTACACACTTATACATATGCTACTCAAAAATATATCAAACAGACCTCATAGCACGCAAGAAAAACACCATACCTTCTATATGGCTGGATCTAATTTTGGACTCAACAAATATTAGTGTTCTTCCCCATTGGAAATGATAGGAACTTAAAAGGTCTAAAACTTATTTTCGGTGTCAAATTTGGTGGTGTCTTTTTGTCGCTCACATGTGAGAGGTTTCCTGAGGCCAACTCTGTTAGTCAGTATAGAAAATCATTGCTTTTTTACAATGTGTACATACGCCATTAAACCAGTGCCAGTGTTTATTCAGAGGCTTAGTTCGTTCACTATGCTTTAGCTATAGCATGTGCTCCCAGAGACTTTATGACTGGCAACAGTGACAAGTGGTGTGGACATGAGGTTGTCCAATGCAGGCAGAGTGGGTGGGGTCTTGTGCTTTGACAGGCCCACCAGGCCTCTAATGATCTGCTTATAGGCCCTAAAAGTCCCTCGCAAAGGCAAGAGACCAATTACTTCACACTCCCAACAAGCTACATCATAGAGGATAAAAGAACAGGGGGTTCATTTTTGGAGAATTATTAAAAAAAAAGACTTGGAAATTTGAAGTTATTGAAATTTAATAGGAACAAAACTCTTTGTGGGAAGACGACTCTGGCTCAGCTGTAGTCATTGCAACAAGATGTTTTAAAGATTTCTTGAGAGCAAGTAGTGAGCGTGGCTGTGTGTTGACATCAGGCGAGCTGGAGAGCAGAGCAGAACAGAGCTGGGTGCCCCTGAGCAGCCAGTTACCACAACAAAGCCAACAGACTGGTCTGAAAAACCAGGCCAAATTCCTGCCCTCTAGGACCTGGCTTAAAGCTCGAGCGGAAACTTTGAAAGAGGGGGAGGGGGGGGGGGGGGGGGGGGGGGGACGAGATGAGAGGAGAGGAGAGGAAAAGAGAAGAGGTGGAGTGGAGAGGATACGAGACGAGGCCAGACGGGTTAGCGTGTAGCGAGAAAGGGATAGCTGCTGGGGCCTATGGAGTACAGCAGGAGAAGGAGAGATCGACGGAAATGAGAGAGAGAGGGAGAGACTGAGAGGAGACCAGGCCCCCGCTGTAAGGATGGAGGGATCATATTCCTCCTCTTGAAAGTGGAGGGGCAGCCGTGTGGTGGAAAAAGAAGCCATGAACTCGATCTGACGATTAAATAGGCGCATCTCTATGGCTGCAGGCCACAAATGAGACCAGGTCCACAACAGAGCACACACACAGTTTGTGTATATAACTGTTGGCAAACTCCAATAGATCTATGGGCTGAGCTCAGTTGATCCTCGTTTGGGAGTCTTTTGCAGATTTCTGCGCAGATACTAAACAGTTTTCTTTTCTTTATTGGATAAAAATGATACCTTATTATCATTATGCATGATAGCATTTGGGAACGTTCCCCTAAAACATCTCTCCTTTCATTGGTCGATCCGCTAAGTCTGGAGGTGCATTGGGATTGTGTGGGAGTGATTGCTATTTAGCCTCATGGAGCTTGGTACAATCAGATGCCTATATCGCGCATATCCTCCAGGGCTCCTTCCTCACCCCTCATCGCTCCATTCATCCTTCGCTCCTCCTGACTCCCCTCACCCGCTTTACTGTTACTGTAGCTTGGCAGGCGAGTGGGGCAGTTATGCTGTAGAGCTTCTCTACAACCTTGCACCATCTCCAGTGAACATAAATTAATGGTGTAGAGCAAACAGGCTGCTGGCTGTGGTCCAGGAGCTGGCTTCAGGAGCCCAGCCAGCGATTGTTGTGGCGGGCCATGGCAGCAACAGCAGTAGTAGTACTGATGCACTGCCAACCAGCCAACCAACCAGCCAGCCAGACAGCCAGTCAGAGAGGCAGACAGACAGACTGGGGGCCCTTTTGCTCTATAATAGATGCCGCGGGCCTCGCCAGTCCGCCTTGTATTTGCAATCATCACTTTTTTACTGTCAGAGGGCAGTCCGCTGAGAGCCCTTACACTTATTGTGGAAGCGCTGGAGTCTGGAGCGAGAGAGACAGAAGTGTAGTGGTATGTTCTGAATGCAGATCGTGTGAGGTGTAGATATGGATGTACTTTCATTTGCTGTTATCAGAGGTTGGCATGCAGTGTGTGCGGTTTTGTAGGTTGGCATCATGTGAGTTCTGTTTATAAGTTGGCTGTGTCTGCATTTGTGTGCGAGTGTGTGTGCGCGAGAGAGAAAGGCAGAGCAGCAGGGTTGAGTCACTGAGTCATGTGGCATTCTTGCCTGTTTTCAGACTGTTGTCAGGAAGCAGTGTAGTTCCCAGTAAAATAAAACAAACACCCAAAAAACCCTGGACGCCCTCCCGCCTCTGACCGCCCGTAACACACAAAGAGAGGGCGTGAGGGAGGAATAGAGAGAAAGAGAGAGCTGTGGGGTTAAAGATGAAGATGAGCGTGAAGATTAAAATGGAGTTGGATGTGAAGATAGTGATGAAAAGAATATTTCAATACAACTTCAGCCAGTTTATTCAAAGCACAATCCTTCGTTTGGGCTCAGCTCAGTATGAGAAAACACCAGATATTATTTCAGAATTGATGAAATAAACCAAATTGATCCCTGAAATCACAAAGCGGCATTACTTTTAATTTAAATCATCATAATTATAGTTTCATACAAATAATTCTTGGTCGTTTATACTGATAAATTCGAAGAAAAAAAAATCATTGTCACAGAAATACGAAGCCGTTCTTTTTCTAATTGTCACGCGTCAATCTATCTGAGGTTTATAGACGGAAGTAATTAACTGTATCCTTCAATTTAAACCGCAAAATCTGTCAGAAACCTGCAGCTAAAAAGCCAGATATTGCTCCGTGCATAGTAAACACTCCTGATGGATTCAAAAACTCCAACTGGATTTATTTGTCATATCTGTTTGATCTTGCGGTAATGCCGATATGCATTCAATCTCATTGTCATTTGTCAAAGAAGCCAATTGTGGCATTATTAACAACGGCAACTTGATATTTAAAATGTGCCAATCTTACCCGGGCTCCATGCTGAATCCATATTAAAATGTCATTCCTATATTTGATTGCATTTATTTCTGACAGTGAATATTATTATCGTCCTCCAGTCGCTTTGATTAAAAACAAATAAGATTCCAATCAATGTGAGGGAGGCGTATATGAAAGGAAATACTGGGATATGATAGCGCTGTAAAACTAGACACAAACTCACAGTGAAGCCCATCAAATGCTTCCAACACATGAAAGCATTACTATGCAAAAAGTTATTATATAGAATTGTTCCTGTTTAGCATTTGACACATTTACTTTAAAACAAACGCTTTTATAGAGTAAAAAAATATACCTGTATATTATCTAATAACGCCATCCAAAGGGTGCATTCACAGTCAGCCTTAATGCTTCACTCGGATTTTTTGCTCAGATCCAGTTTCTGTTTAACATTTTTTAAATGTGGCAGTTACCAAATTCCAATTTTGAACTGGTCTTTAACTAACCGGTGCATTTAATACACCTGTGTCTTGTCTTGTTAACATGATTTTGTTCATGTTCTCCGACCTCTGTGAGCTTATTATTTCAAACCTTTTCTGTAAAATGAAATGACCGCTGACGCTATAACATGATATATGTCATTTTGTCTTTGGCTCAAAAGACACGTAGGGGACAGAAAGGATGCGAATGAGGAAAAAGAAGAGTCAAACTTTTAATTGTGTTATTTTCCCAATGTTTATATTCGTGAGCAACTCTCATTAGTGCAGAACTGTGACAGTCAATTGCACATCTAGTGCAGAGACAGTTAAGTTACGGCCTGTGGGCCAAAATCTGGCTATTTAGCACCGGGTTAATGCAAATAAGGTGCCAGAATGCATAAAAAAGCTTTAAAATAGAGCTTGTTTACCAAAAAAAACTTCCCTTCAACAGAAGCCCAGGTTAAGCCACGAATGTTCACAAGTCCTAGACATGCTCCCTGAGTACACCTGACCTGTGTGAGGCTGCTGCAATCGGCCCCTAGCCTCCTGTCATTTTGCAAAAGTAGCACCTGGGCAAAGCAAGTTGAGTATCCCTGGTCCAGGGTGACGTAAAAGTGGCGTGAATTCTCTTGTCGCATTGCAAACAAAATCAGACGTGTATGTGATTTATGACCACGTATAAAAGTGGCCCAAATCTGAACTGAAAAGATCAGACTCCATGTGATCTGTGTTGTTCACACACAAAAAAGATTTAGGTCACTTTTGCTTGCAGTCTGTTTGTAGCCAAAATAGCTGAGGCTAAATCGCACGAATCTCCATCATCAGCAAACCCCTCAGTGTTGCCACGGCAACAGGATAAACAGCCAATGGCTTGTGATTTCCTGGGAGTCATTAGCATGGAATAGGTTTGCAAGCCCACCGCAACCTTGTGACCTGGCTCCATAACTCATGTCACACACTGATGATGTCATTCATCAATGGGGGTCCACCAGGCGAGGGGCGGCAGGTTTTTCGGTGAGCGGAGGGGAGGGGGCGGAGCGGGAGAAGCGGCGAAGGTTGAATGGAGCAGGCCGGGATAATGATCGGGCTGTGGGGTTTGACGACGGCAGCAAATAGGTGTCAGGAGAGTATGAATCTGATATATAGCGGGCTCGGTGTTGAGCGAGTAGATAGGAGTCAGTGTGGGCGAAAGGTGTGGCGTGAAGTGAGAGCAGTCCGGCAGTAGATGCGGTTATTGCATATGGTGAAATGCCAAGCTGGGGCTCAGAGGGGGTTTAAGGAGCGTACACAGCGGATGATGGAGCCACCTCGGCTTGTAATGTTCAGCAACCACAGGGGCCATTACATCCAGCACTATCAGAGAGCACAGAGCACATCACACCCTGTAATTTAGCCATCACACACACACACACACACAGCTCCATTCTCAATGACTGGCAGAATGTGATCCACCTGAGTATGTGCCTGTGTTTGTGTTTTTGTGTTTGTGTTGATGCTTGGCTGTGCTTTTGCGAGGTCAGGTTGTAGAGAGTTGGACGACATGTGTGCATCAGGATAGTGCACGCTCGTGCCATTAACAGGCTTTAGCATAATTAACAGAGCTGTTTTCGATCTGCCACTGCCCGGACAAATTGAAGCTGCTCATTTCTGGCTCTAATTATTTATAGACTGGCTGTTTTACGTTTTGCGGTCAATCCTCTTTTAAGGATATTGGCCTTGGTGTTTGTAACTGAACATATTGAGCGGAGCCAAAGCTAGTGGGGAGATTATCAATACCATCTTTGATCTCGCTCCGTGTTTGTGTTTCATCCATTAAATAACCATGTCATACCGTCTCCTGAGGGTACAGAAGGACATCTCCAGGAAGAAACACATTAGAACAGATTTAGCTCCCTGACTCTGTTTAATATTTATACAGCGATGCATCTCACATTCACTCTTTTCATATCAGATTTTTTTTGTGCTCATTGGTTGATTTAGCAACATATTTTTTTACTGAGGCAATTAACATTAAGAGGTTACTCAGAGGTCTAAATAGCCGTTCTCCAATTTCACGGCTGCTGCAGCCTTGTAACCACTAGGCCCACCATGCCGGCTATTTCTCACGTCTGTGTGTGTGTGTGTGTGTGTGTGTGTGCGTTGGTGGCACCAACACACACCATTTCTGTAGCTGGGATTTCAGAGCCCCATGCTTTAAGAAAAGTGTGGGTGGCCTGCAGTCGCTGCCATAAAAAGTATGTGTGTGTGCGTGCTGCGGAAGGGGGGTCAGCAAGAAAGGCAAGAGCAGGAGAGTTGAGGACAGATCAAGAGAGGATGGGGAAAGGTTGTATACAAGATATTGTGTGTGTGCGTGTATGCTTGGCAGTGCAGAAGTGCAAGTGTATGCAAGTCTTGGGGTTGCAGGGGGGTGATGTAGTCTGACACAAGGAGGCAAGGAGAGGCGAATGAGCGAGGGCTGAGAGGGGAATGAGATGAACGAAATAGGATTTTTTTTTTTTAGTGTTGTGTCTATGTGGTCGGAGTAAATCTCCTTACTCAGGGGTTTTGTGCGCAAGGGGGGCTTTAACGTCCCCACTCTCCTTGATGAGACATCTTTCTTGTTTGTTCAAACCATTCATTACGCGGTGGCTGCTGGACGAGCTACGCCGCTGGCCGGCGTATTTATCACCGGGCTAAAGCGCGCTCTGGCTGACAGTAGGCGATTGATGACCGGGGTCTGGGCTTGAGAGGCTGAGGAAGCCTTAATACAATGTAAATGACCCACTCCCATTTCCAATCTAGGCTGCTCCTCTCCTCACACCTCCGTAGCACATCATCTTTAGCTATGTCTCAATTTGTGTATATGTTTGTGTAGAGGGCACGCACAAAACAAGAGTGGGAGGGAGTGTGTGTCTTGTTATATTTGCGAGTGTGTTTTGATCGTGACCGAGGTCACAGCTAATGTGAAAACGCCGAGGAAGCCCAGGAGTGTAAGGGGGAGGGAAACAGCGGCTGTACTCTTATTACATGTTGTTGTCCAGAGCGGGCACACACAAACACACACACACTGGGATGTAGATATGTATATCTGATGCACATTCTACTGACACACACATACATGCACACACACACACACACACACACACACACACGGTAACCAATAGACATTGCTTTGTCTTCCCAAGCCAAGGAAATGTCAGCACCTGGCAATCAAAAAATGTATTCCTATGCAAGCATTATCATCTTTCCTTTGTTAATAATTTTTAGCGTATTAAAAGCGAATGCGTACACAAGTACAAATCAGAGTAATCCCTCTCTGCAGCCGGGACTCATTATTTGTCCAATCTCGGCCTTGTTTGTTATTAATTGAGCACATTCCTCAAACCATTTTTTTCCCATCTCTCCTTTAATTAAAACAGACCACATTTAGACAGGCAGCGCCACCTGAAAGGAGAAATCGTCCTCTCGGCTGATATGAAACCTTACTTACATCAATTATTTCAGCAGCAAATGAGAAAATTGTTCTTGAGCAACTGTTATCGTTTCAAGTTAAAATTGAATTCAATTAACACGAGCCAGGCAGACATTACCAGCTTCATGAAATTTGCTTTCTCAATGAGTGCGTAGCTGAAAGCAAAAAAAAAAAAAATCTGGAGGCTAAAGGTGTTTTCCTTAAAGGGGAAGAATGTGTGTTAATGGAGCTTGAAACCACCCGAAAATAGAGGAGGATTTAAGTGTCAGTTTTTTAAAAGGAATTTTTGTGTGTTGTGATTTGCAGGTGTCACGTCTATGAATATTTGTTTGTGTGTTTGCACATGCTCGTGTGCATGTGTGTGAATGTGCGCATGCACGCCGTCTGTCTACAGTGGCTGAATGAAACACATAGTGTCTCATTTGTTTCGTTTGCGTGCGCCCCGACTCCTAATCTGGCCCTTAAAGACATCTGTCACCAGCGATCACTGTTGTTTTGTCATGCTTCATAGCAGGCCCAGGGGGAGTGAGGCAGCCCAAGGTCTGCCATTTATATCAGCCCATGTTCTCTAGATTGGACCTGACACAAATAGTATCATTGCAGTCCTGCTCGCAGAATTACATTTTCAGGTAAAATCTTGGCGAGGCTGCGGAGGGAGATTTCACAGCATTCTGTTTCCTTTTTAGCATTAGCCTGTATTCAGCTGCTCTCTATGAAAGAGCCACCACCACGATACATGTCAGACATTCAAGGAAAGATAAATGTATTCACTGCAAATCTGCGCCCACTCGTTCTGTTGCTTGGTATTATAAAAGGATTCTCAGACACCACAGTATGTGCTGTTAGGCCTGGTTGAAAGTCTTGTTCGTCAGCGTGTGCTTGTAAGCGTTTTTTTTTTTTTTTTTTCTGCGTGTGGCATGTATGTTCCATGTGTACACTATATATTGTTTGTGTGTAGGCGGGGTGGGGATAGGGAAGGGGGTTATCATAGTTGACAGTTTTGACAAACTTGTTCAGCCAGCTCTGACAGGTTTAACGCTGAATTCTGTGTGTGTGTGTGTGTGTGTGTGTGTGTGTGTGTGTGGGTGGACACGTGTAGGCTCTGACTGTCTATACAGTGCAAAGGGAGGGGCGGGGTTGGGTGGAGGTCAGGAGAAGGTGCAGTCTTGGGTTACACAACACAACAAACACGAGAACATATTGAATACATACAGTAATAGGCAACAGTCAGGAACTTGACTCGGAGCATGTGTTCCCTCGCAGCGTTTCCCTTTATGAGCACTTACATACGTGAATATTTATGTTAATCTGTGTGTCAAAGAGGCTCATTTGTGTGTGTGTGTCTCTCTGTTTGCTCCCGCAGCACCCATACCCCTCTGAAGAGCAGAAGAAGCAGCTAGCCCAAGACACAGGCCTCACCATCTTACAAGTAAACAACTGGTGAGTCAAGATTTCCGCTCGCCCTATCTCCGCCACCAGCATCGCTCTGCCTTTCATTTTCAAAAGCCTTTTTCGCCTCCCTCTCCCCGCCAAGTGTGAAAACCGTTTATGTACAGCCCTCCCCGTTGCGCATCCACACACACGGAGCTGCACGCTGTTGATATACACACAGACAACCTTTGTAACATTATTACATGTAAGCTACCAGGATGTTCCGGTGTTATCGGCGAAAGTGTTCTGCGGCTAAGTCACTGGTCTTTGTGGTTTGATGCGCATGTATTCAGTGGGATATATTTAAGGGAGAAAAGGCAGAGATCATAAGCTGCCCCCACACCCACCCCACCCCTTGATCCAAAAAACACCATACCTAGCACCGCCACTGGTGCCCCCACAAAAGGCAAAACTGCCTTCCACCCCCTCCCCGTTTTGCACAAGCTATATGGTGGATTAAGGTTTTGGTGGCCTGGCCAGCAGGGCCTTTGTAGATGGCTTAGCACATAACTGGGGGTGGTGGATTAAATAAAATGATCACAGAAGCAAAGAAATGATACAGGAATTACTTATCAAAATACTAGCCCAGGTTTTATCTGCAGCTTAATTTTGTTCAGTACATTCTCAGGGTGATGTTCAGATTAATTGAACTGACAGCTTCCTTTCAAATTTCCGGGAAGGTATTTGCACGGATTTCAGGTCTTACACAAACTTAATTATATGGAACCCCATTTTATCATTCTAATTCCATGTAGCGGGGGTTCTATTTACAAATGACAAGTCTGTGCCTTTTATTCACAGCTTTCCTTAATATATTTATCAAAGCGGGTTCATTTACAAAGTGCTCTATCTGTTGGGTACAGGCAGGCCGACATTAACGAAGCTTTTAGGTTTATCAGACTCGCAGCCTGACAAGCCACCCGAGGGTCAATTGATTTTTTGGTTCTGCGATACATTTTTTTTCTCATTTTTCCTGGATCACAATGAGAAACATGCCTGGAGAATTAGCCTGGTTTGTCGGCCTTATCTATCAGCCCCCTCCCTCGTCCTCCCCCCACCCTCCCTCCATCCTGACATACTCTCTCTCTATCTCTCTCTCTCTCTCTCTCTCTCTCTCTCTGTCTCCCTCTCTCTCTCTCACCCTTTTCTTTATTCCCTCCTAGCCAAGGGAAGTCAAGCTACTTAAATTGGCCACAGGAACCGCTGTTATCAGACTTTAATGCACCCTACAGTGTGGATAGCATTTCAATTACACCAGTAACCAAAGATTAGCCCCCGCTTGCCTGTTTCATGCCTCGTGCCACCGTTTCGGGACGCCACGCACCTTACCTACAGGAGCAGAAAATTGAGTTGCCTTGCCTGTGTCATGGTGATTAATGCAGAAATAGTCTGCAAACCTGCGAGGAGAGAGAGAGAGCAGGAGAAATAGACGGCGACAGAGATAGATATAGGAAGAGTCTCTGCCTTCTCAGAGGCCATGAAATCCAAGCCTGGCACTGAAATGCCTCAGATCCATTTATAAAGAGGTCTGAAAGAATCTCGTGCTGGGTAACATCCTCGTGAACCCCCGTCTCCACGCAGTACATGCACATACGCATAGGGTGGTCATGGAGCTGTGTATTAATGTTACACCAGCCATGTTAACAAAAACACACCGGGAATCAATTTTCACAAATAAAGTCATTAGAGAGGCTCAGACTGTGCTGGTCTATCTCTGGTACATTCTGGGTGTTGTCAACTCGCCTGGCAGATGCTGACACGTTATTGGCTATTTGACAGCGAGGGGAAAGATGAGAGAGGATGCTGGAGTTTTCTTCCCTCACATAGGGCTTAACCAGGTGGGACAGTGAGTTACAGTTGTGTATGTCTCAGTTTGGGTTGTGCTTTTTCCTCTTTTGTTTCTGAGATGGTCCACCCAGGATATGACAAAACTCTGCCATATGAAATTCCTGTTTTTAAAAAAAAAAGCTCTTCAAATTCCTGGCTGGCCCCTTGCATTGTTCTGTAGCTCCCTTTGATGCATGGCCGCTGCCACATTACTGGCCAGAGAGAGGGAGATAGAGACAGAGGGAGGGAGAGACAGAAGCAGAGGATGAGTGGGGAGGGGGGAGAGGGAGGGAGGGGATGGTCCGCCGTCTTCGGTTTCCAGAGCTCTCCCTCGGGGAAAGGATGTGCTGAATCAGGGCTTTGTCCGCCGGCACAATCGCGGCCCAGCGAGGGCACAAGGGTGCTCTGTGTGATAGTCAATAGACAGTGCATCTCGCTCTCTCCCCACTTGCCCCATCAAACCTCCCCGAATCGTACCCTTCCAACTGACACCTCCCCTGTACCTGCAGCTCACCTGTACACACAGAAATCTATAGCGTGTTTGAAGTCTTTTGTCTCGGTACCACAGGAGACACTCCACCTGGTTCTATATCCAGTCTGTATCATTAGCTGGCGGCCTCACCTGTTTGTAGCCCACACCCCATTAGCTGTGTGATGTTAATAAGGAACAAAGGAAAAGGTTAAAGTCCACAATCTCACCGCGCTGGTGTCGAGCAGATGAGGAGGAGGACCTGATTTTCCAGTTAATAGTATAGTCCGTGTGTAAGCGTGTGTGCACGCTACGCACATTCTTACTAATGGGACACTACGCTCTCAGTGTGTTCGGAGATGTTATGTGTGTACAGTGTGTCAGGACGCCATTAGTTGACCATTAGGTAGTGTGTTTGCTCTGGCCACATTTGAGACAACTGGCGTCATGCTAGCGGAATCGGGGAGTGGTCTGACATGTAATTGCATTTGTTTAAGATTGCGGGGAAAAAGGTGAGGGCCGTGTCACACATTGCATTGTGGGATAGCGAAGTAGGTGAAACGGCAGACTCAGGTGTCTGAACGCCGGAGACGCGCTCACATTTTACAGTATCTAGCGGGTGTATTTGCCTGCCTCAGCAGCTCCTGGTGTCCTGCTATCAGTCTGGGCTAAATGGGGCCTGACCGAATCCTTTCATGTCTCAGCGTCAGACCCAGCACGATGTGCCCTCGTTCACTGCCATAAACACACAGCTATCCTGCCGTTATTTACCACTGCAGCAATGCACACACACACACACATACACACACACAGGCATACATGCACGGGGGGTTATTACACGGGCCTGAGAGATGACGCCGATGACAGATGACTGAGAGAAACAGCATCTAAAAAAAGGAAGGAAATCGTCCCCTCATTATTCCCTCATCTCACAGGCAGCCAGTTGGTCATTTCCACTGCAGAGAGAGAGGAGAGAGGCAGAGCAAGTCCGAGAGTGAATATGTCAGTTCTTGGCATCTATGATGACTGACTGCTGTGCCACTGGAGCACTAATAACAATAAAGAGGGCACTAAGCCACACTCTATTTTTACTTCTCTGCCTCCTCTCTACAGCCCAGGGGGGAATACATGCATAGACACACACACACACTCACACACACAGACATACACAGGGGAGAGGCTCTAATTAGCGGCAGAAAGGAATACAATGAGTGAGTTATTAAGACACAGGGGCGGATCGCAGCCAACCTTTGCCCCCTGTCGGAGCACAGGTCACATGATAAGGGAAGGATATCCGCCAGACGACGGCGCCAAGCAGCCTGTGCCCACTGAGGAGATGAAATAGGCTCAGTCTCTTCGGCCATTCAGGGACAGGGCACGGTGCACTGATTGTTTTGGGGTTTTTTCTTGAAAATTCATCCTCAACAGGAGGACAAACTCAACGTACATTTTCTGTATGTTTGCGTATATATTTAGCTATTTAATTCCATTGTGTTAAGCCAGAGCTGCAGTGTACACATCTGTGTCCAGGTAATGGCTGTGTAAGATGTAATGAATAAAATAAAAGCTAAAAACCGAGCTCTGAAAGATGCTACAGCTACAAAAGAGACCTTTTAAAAGTCATGACGCTCATATGCCTTCACAACCTTTGCCTCATCTGTACTGGTGTAGTTTGTTTTGATGAATAATAGAATGAACTCGATGAGCCGCAGTTGAGCTGACGTGAATATATGTTTAAACAAATCTGATCAGAGAAGCTTTCGGCACAGCTCACGTGCACAGACCAAAAACCTAAAGTAACAGAACAGTGATTCAGCCTTATACAGTGCATTTCACACAACACACAGATGTGTCTAACATCTTCAAGGTCTTCATCTTACAGTATGAGAGCCTCCTCACACACCTGCACACAGACAGTGAAGGACTCTGAGGCCGAAAGTACTGAAACCGTGACCATGGATGCATCGTACATTCATACAATTACTAATATTATACAAGTACTTCCACATTGAATCATTTTCCACGACATTTGGACTCCAAATTCTCCTCCCAGAATGCACGCTGCTGCAGCACAGCATGCAGATAAACTGAGTTTAGCGCGCTCTACACTCACTGCTCTGTAGCTCCCTTCACAGCATGTCCCCTATTCCCATTCAGATCCTCATTTCCCCCTCTCTCTTTCTCTCTCTCTCCCTCCAGACTCCTCAAAGTTTAAATCACCCAGCAGAGGTGCGTAGAAGCTGTGCTGCAGGTTCACATGCAAAGTGTTATTAACGGTCAAGCACATTTGTTTGTAGTATCTGAGGGCAGCTCAAGCCAAATTTGTTCCTCCACTTAGCGAAGCATTTTCCATCCCCTACTTCTCAGGCCAATGAGACACTTAGAAACACTGGCTTTTATGATTTTCTTATGATTTTTTATGATCCTCTGGTTTGGCGGGCGAGCCCATTATGAAATGCAAAATAATAACTAATATTTTCCAAATGTAACATAAAGCTATGAAACTGGCCCAGCCGCCTCTTTTTTTCCACATTCTTTATAAGTATTTAAGTCTTGTGAATCTCACACACGGAGGCTTTTGAGGTCCTTTTTCCCCTCTGCTCACTCTCCTCGACATCACTGCCCGTTCCTTACTTTTCGTTTCTGCCCACATTGGTGGGCTAGTTGACTGAAGTTGCTGGTTATCTGTCTAACTTTGACCCAGATGGAAATGTCAGGCCTTTTTTTGGCTGCAACCAGGGACTCCCAGCAGTGGCCATCTTATGCCCCTGGCTTTCTAAATATACAGCTGGAGTGTGGAGAGGTTGCGGCTGTGTGTGTATGTATCGCCCTGGTGTGTCTGTGTGTGCGGGTGTATATGTGAGTCTGACTGAGAGAGAGAGGGAGAGAGAGAGAGTGTATCGGGGCGCTGCCAACACAGGCATCATGATCCCTCTCATTTAGGGACCGCTAATTGGCAGTTAATTAGCAGAATTGACTCTGTTGTCAGATCCCAAGTGCCAGCCCCCCTACCAACACCCCCTACCCGCTAAGTTCATTTGATCTGGCTGCTTTCTTGATGCTGTAATAATAATCCCATTTTATCTGTTTTGGAGTAAGAAACACATTTGGAAAAACATATTTTCATTATTGGCAGAGCGAAATAGAACAGACTCCCTGTTGGAGCGGGTTTCATTTTGTTTTCCATTTTGTTCCGCAGTTGTTACAGATCCAAATATCTGTTCGCGGTGCAATCTAGACACATGCCATACTTACAGGATAAGCCACGGTAGTCTCGAACAGCGGATGCTAATGTGCGCCACTGTGTTTATGTGTGCGCTCAGAGTATATGTGCCGTGCGTAAGTACATGAGAACACATGCCGCTGTTGAAACGCTCAGTGTGATTAACAGGGCCCACTCCCACTTTATCAGGCACTGGGGGCACATTGGGTCATAGCATGGCATGGACACCCACCGCGGCCACGGAGCAGCCCAGTGCCCACCTCTGTGTGAGTGTAGAGTTATGAAAAACAGGTGGTGCTTTAAAAAAAAAAAAAAGTTGGCACAGTCGGGCGATCACGCACAAAAATGAACGTTTTTTTTTTTTTTTTAACTTGTTTTCCCATTACAAGCTCAAGACTCTCCAAGGCTGTGGAATTCTCCCAGCAAAGACGGCATGCGAGGAGAACGAAGCCAGACGAGGCGAGATAGAGAGGCGAAGAGCTGAAAGAGGCATTACAGAGAAAGCATTAGAGAGGGAGAGATGGAGAGAGATGGGGAGAGATGGGAGGAGGGAGGTCTTTGTACTTCTCTGCTCCTTTTGGCTCTTTTATTCCTCAACGGCTTGGTTTTATTGGTGGGTCGTTTAATAACAAGGGCTCTGCGTTTGAAATGAAGTCGAGCTGCGTTTGCGTGGGCGAGCCTCCTTTTTTTATTTTAAGATGGTAATTTCTGTACTAGGGGTGAGAACTGGAGAGAGATGGAGAGAGAGAGAGAGAGAGAATACACCAGAGGAGGAGAGAGGGAGAGCAGGAGGGTGAGAGTGTGGGAGAGGGAGAATTCAAGGAGAATACAAGGGAGGAAAGTAGGTTAATTTATTTCATTTGCAGGAAGAGAAAGAACTTAAAAAGAAGAAGAAGAAAAAAGGTTGGTGATAGTGAGAAAGAAAGTGTAGGATGCTGTTTTCATGAACAAGCAGCTTAATGCACACGGGCAGCCACAGTAAGCCTGCCAGAATCTCCCTGTGCCTGAGGCCATCTGTGAGCAGAATAGCAATTTTATTACTTTGTCATTAAACCAATTTCACAGCAGTATTGTTTGTTAATGAGCAGCCGCAAACGAGCGAAGATGTCACGTACTAGAATAGCAGCAAGATTTGTGACCCCGGTTCTCCTCTCTGTCTCGTTCTGCCAACCTGTACCTCATTCTTATTCCCCTGCTCTTTTCCGCCATCGTCTTCTTTCTTAACATCCTTACTGTCATCCTTGCTCTCTCCCCGCCGCCATCCTCCCATCTTGCTCATCCCTCCCATCCTCCCCCTGTTATAGGGGTCCCTGGCCCATAAAAGGGGAAACTGCTGAAAGATAAAATGCAAAGTCTATACAGTCAAGTCTCTGTTTATGAGCTTCCATTTGCCTTTAGAGCTCATTGGGACGAATGGTTTCTCCATGGGCTTTCAGGGCGTGCAGCTGGAAAGCCTGGGATATTGGCCTGTTATTTAGCTCTAAAGCCTAACATGGGTGCCAACGGCAAGTGCCAACAGAGGGACTAGGCATCTGAATAGGTGCATAAGTCCTTTGGATTGTATGCTAGATGATGTCATGCATTTTTTTGTGATTTTTCAAAGTTGTTTAGAGTAGCAGGCTTGATCGGTGCTTTTTTAAAAATGGATTTGATTAGTTTCGGAGGCGTGCGTTTAAAGAAAAGTCTGACTTCAGGTCAGCGTGGTGGTTGTTTGGAATGCTCTGTTTTCACAAAGAAAGCTTCAGCTGCTGCGTTGCTATATGTGTCTTTATGGCGCGTCACTCTGTTTATGTTTTTACTCCGGAGGTCAGTTGGCACAGATTCTTAGTCTTATTGTGAGAGCGAGAGAAGAGAGAAGCAGTGAGACAGACAGACAGACAGACAGACAGACAGAGAGGGAGAGAGATTTAAACTGGAGGCCCCAGAGGATCAGACAACCTGACAGAGTAGATTTGGAATAATTAGTTTTATCTGCTGAGGGAGATAGCCAGGAGGAGCTGCGTGGTAGCCACAGGGTGCTGCTGTGTGTATCTTGGTGGTGATTTGTTCCGGGTTGCTGAACGTTGTGTATGTGTTTGGGTGCATGGTGTATGTGTTTCGAGGGAGGGGTGAGGGTGTGGTGGGGGGGGACTAAAAAGGATAAAGGTGACCAGGTGTAACAGAATGGCCTTGAGGGTGTATATGCATGTGTGTGTATGTGTGTGTGTGTGTCGGAGCCAGAGAGGACAGGAGCTCCTTCTTTAGCTGAGCTCTTTAAACTCTGTGAACCTCCACAAGGTATTTTCTCTCTGTCCAGGCATGCTCGTTCTCTCACCCTTTCTCTTTCTCTCTGTTTCTCTTTACCTCCCTCTTTCACACGTCGCATTCCCTCTATCCCTGTGTTTTGGATATACAGTAACGGCATGCAAAAGTATCTGTCTTTGCTCTGATTGTGCCGTGTCACCATCAAAACAGCCTCCACTGACGTTCCTCCACCCCCCCTCCCTTAAGGCACAATGGGAGCGAGTGTTTCTGGATATAATAAGTAGACGAGTGTTGTATTGACATCCTTAACAACACTGCAATGTATTATTCTTACCTGTTGTGTGTGCACTCTGAAGCTGTGATTCATGGCCCTGTGCCCTATGTGGTTTTGAGGTGCGGGGCCAATAAGCTCATCATGGAAGACCCTATAAATCAATATAGCCCTTTGTTTGTTTAAGCCATGCTCTGCCCTAGTTCAGGCCTGTTATGGATGAGGTATCAGCGGATTCAGTGCCAAGCAGAAAAGGGGAGGGAAAGGCAAAGGAAGGAGGGAGGGAGTCACAGGGCCTCTCCACAAAAAAACAATCCAATCTTAATTGGACCGTGGCCCAAAATCTTGGAGATATCAAGCCCGGTAATTAGCAATTTGGGAGAGGTGAGAAATAAACGCTGCATCCCGCCGACACATTCCCTCCATGCACGTGCACACACACACGTGCTTTGATGAAGTTATCAGAGGTAGCTGGAGGAATTAGCCACTATTAGCCAGCACTATTACATGCATAACAAGATGCAGAGATACAGAGGAAGAGCTGGATAAAGAACGAGGGGGGGGGGGAGAACAATGAGGAGTACATTACCCTAATCTAGGGTTTCTCTCTTCCCAGCCTTATGAATATTTATTCCTCCCATTATCGACGATGATGTTTCAATTGGGAGACTTTGTGAGCATGTGCGGCGAGGATGGAGGGCGGCGGAAATGTCTTTTCCCCAGTGGGGGTGGGGGCCGTCTGCCTGTAGCCCCCCAAGACATATCTGCTTTATCATCTCCTTGTTACACTGAGACTTTCTGCTGCTTTCTCACAGGTGAGGAAATAGCAAGTCTCCAGACTGATACGCCGTTTGGTAGAAAGTTACATTTAGCATATATCAGTATACTCATCCCTGGTTTGGAATAATTTAGTCTTAATCAATGCGGTCATCTGTATGAGGAAGAATCAGTCATGACAGTTCACACAGTTTGTTTCCAAGGATCATTTTCTTAAATGGGGCTTTTGTGATACACAGACATTTTTGTATTTGTTTCAGGTTGTATTGTGTAGTAAGAAACCTTTACAAGCACTAGATCCAAAAATCACACAAAACATCTGCACACATTATTAAGAAGCTCCCAGTAATTTTAATTGTGCAACCTTTCGATCTGACAGAGATGTTTGACAGCCACGGTCAGTATACACACGACTCATTCATCACTCAGGTGATTGTGATCTGCTTGATTGAGAGTCAGGCTGCTCTCAGGTTTGAGCGATCAGGTTGGACCAATCAGAGCAGAGCTGAATGATCTAATACTTTCACACTGGGGAAGGCAACGAATAAAAAACCATGAAAAGAAACTAAAAAACATCAAGATCAATATTATAGAGGCATATATTTATCACAACACAGCTGAAGCTGAGTAAGAAAAAAAATGATTTCAATAAGAAGTACTATATAGAAAAATACACAGAAAACATAGAAAGACAGAAAACAGAAATATATCACTTGGCCAAAACATTTTTTAAGAATACACAGGGTCTGCACGTTTTTAAAAAGTCTTAAAATTTTCTTATAAGCCCTAAAAGTCAGTTATTTTTACTATTTTCTAAAACGTAATGTCTCTTTTTTGTCTTCATTAAATATACCATTGATATGACAAACATTCTGAAAACTACTGACTGTCCCTTTGATGTTTCTGGTTACGCTTGATATGGTTACACCTCTTATATGTTGAACAAGAGTTCATCAGTTCCATGGAGGAACAATTTTTTTCTTTCTACTGAACTCATTGACGAGAGGCATGTGTTTGTGACAGCGTGAAATGTAAACATTAATGGCTTCCTCTTCGGCCGAGTTCTGTCGTGTGAGGTGAGCTAGCAATAGATGCACGCTAAATTCTGCGGTCGGCAGGTGTAGTTCTGTATGGAGAAAAAAAAGTTCCTACGTAGAACCTCTCGCAACAAGGTCTGTGGATTATCTTGAGTAACGGGGTCATGATATCTGGCAAGAGACATTGCTGTTGAGTTTTTCCAAATGTTCTTTTGGTTTTTTTTTGGCACTTGAAGCACCACAAAGCGAGTGCCATCTAGTTGCATTATATTTGAGAGAGGGCAGACATCTCTACAGCTGATAACATTCAGCAACTCACATACCAGAATGATCTAGATTGATAAGTAGCACCACAGGAAGAAGGAAAAAATGTTTTTTATTTGGAGTGAACGGTCCCTCTTTAATAAAAAATCCTGGCCAGTTGCAAAACTGAACTTAAATATTTATATATCTATTTATATTTACTTATATGTTTCTGCCCGTGTAATATTGATCTTGATGCTTCTAGTTACTTTTCATATAGGCATGCTTTGACATCAGCTCTGCCCTGATTGGTTCAGCTTGATTGCTCCAACCTGAGAGCATGTTGACTCTCAATCATGCAGATCACAATCACCTGAGTCATGAGTGTGTCTGTGTCTATATATTGCCTGCTCTGCTTTGAGAAGGTGGTTTGACGGTGCTGGACGAGAGCTTTGTTAGATCAAAATGCTGCACAATTAGAATTGCTGTGAGCTTAAAATACAGCGTGTGGCTCTTTAGTCAGATTCTTGCCTTTGTTTCAGGCTGTCACATATGAAGGAAGCCAGTCAAAGCTGCACACAGTCAGTGGTAGAGCTGATCTGAGAGGCAGAGGGCTCGCTCCAGGCCACCAGGCACATCAGAGTCCCCGTGGTCCGCTCCACAGTGTCAGTGCTGCTCCTGCCAGCAGTCCCCTCCACAAACAACAGCTATTTATATCACTTGCCTGCTGCTGGGCTTTTTAGCCCCTAAACTCTGCTTCTGACCGTGCCTGCACATGTGTGTCTGTGTGCCTGTGCTCACAGTTATGTGTGTCAAAGCGATTATGTGCAATTGAAACTGAAGATTAATTATTCAATAGGGAAGTCAGGGGCAAGCTGACAACGTTCGACCGATGACTCTAGTGGTCACTAATATGTGCAAACACACTTACTCGGGCACATCATGGAAACGTGCTTGGTGGAAACGGTCACTCACACGCCAGAGACACATTGATGAGAAGATGATGACATCCCAGTGGGAGGGAGAATCCTTTTCCAAACACACACACACACACACTGAGCCCTGTACTCACCCAGTAGTGTGGCTCTTTTAAGACTGCACCTAAACCTGGGCATCAGACAGTCTTCACAGTCTCACGCTAGGTTTAGGTGTCACTTTTTAATTGCTCAAACTGCTGTGCATTTTCACTGCCCCAAATTCGTCGTTAATAGTACAGCAGTGTGAGGAGGAAAGAAGTAAGAGGAGGGAGAGCATGTGCATGTGTATATATGTTTGGAGGCGGGGTGGTGAAATGGGGGCACCCTCCCTGCGCAACCTCCCATTGGCCCTGCTTTCTGACTTCTGCTAATGCATTTGAGATTCAGGAGTGTAAGTTAATGTCTGCACGTGTGTGTGTACATGCATGCTCATGTATGTGTATGTGTATGTGTGTTGCGTAAGGACGCAACTGTTGAAGCCCCTCTTGGCAGGGCCCCCTCTTCGTCTCTTTGAGCCGAACCCATTATAGTCTTATAAAGGAGGGAGAAGAAGAGACGTTGGATATGAAGCAAAGGAAATAGATTGGCCTTATTTCCTTCCTGGCTGCCGCGGCGCAGACACTTGTGTTGCCTAGACGATGCAGGCAATTGACACTCAATTTTGTTTGAAATATCACGCCTCTATCATGCCATTATCAGCTTCCCCTGGTAATCCACAAAGCCGCCCTGTTTGATATCTGACAATAAGGGGGGAGTCACAGAGTCGCGGAATCTCTCACTCGATTACCAGGCAGAGAGGGAGAAAAGGGTTGAGAATGAAAGGGAGCAGAAGACGACAGAGCGAGAGACAAAGAGAGAGTGAAGGAAATAGAGATGGAAAGATAGTGCGGGGGGGTAAAAAAGTCACACGTTTGTATGATAGCGGTGAGAAGTGGATGGAAACGGAGATTGTACCTGCCCGCCCCGCGGAGACGTACAAAGGAGCCCAACAGGCCTGGCATTGTGGGGGGAGAGGAGAAATCTGGGCAATAGGGGTGGCACTCACAACTGAGAAAATGAGGCGATCTTGTGAGCACACCCTCTCATCTCAGGAGGGCTGATGGGTAGGCCGGGGTAATGATAGTGCAGGATTCATTCTTTCTTTCTACTCTATCCCCCCTCCTCTCTCTCCTCTGTGTGTATCTGTGTGTGTGTGTGCCAGCCTGCCAGCACGTCTCTGTTCTATTTCTCGCTGGCCCTGCATGAAAGCAGGAAGCCCTCACCCACCCAAAAGGTGAGACGCCAGATTATGAGGAATGAGCGCTACCTTCCAGCGCCGACGACCTCTGTCATGTGCTGGAGCCTCTGACGGCAGGGGAGGGGGGCTAATATTGACATATGTTGAATGTTTTCAGATGCTCTTCAAACAACGTAAAACACAGCTGTTGGTCCCTCAGCTCCTGGGCAGGCGGAGAATACCTTTTGTGCACCTATGCACGTTAATAAGGTGTTGTCTTAAGGGAGCGGGCCCAAGAGTAAGAGAAGAGGGGCCTCGCTAACAAGGGAGATGTGGATCAACTCTTTCCTTAATCCCCCTCCTGTCTGCTGGTGATATTCAAAAATAACAATGTTAGTAAAAACATTCCCGGGGCAGAGGTGCCAGCCTCTGAGGAAAGAGAGGTTAATGACGGGAAATATTAGGGGACTGTCTGCGAGAGAGAGAGAGAGAGAAAGAGAAAGTGGAGATGATTCCCTCCTAACATCAGAAAACTGGTAGAGCTAGGGCAGGTTAGCCACGTTGGGTTGCTACAATAAGGTCTCTTTCATACAGGTGTGTTGACGCCTGGGGCAGGCTTGGCCTCGGTCCATTCCATTCACCCTGGCTGATTTGAACAATAACTATCATATCTCTTAAAAGAGAAGGGAGGGTGAAGCGTCAAGAAGGAGATGCCTGAGAGCTGTGTCGGGGCCAAGAAAAACCCCCGCTGCCGTTGTCAGAGCTTGTTGATGTTGTAGGGAGGAAAAAACGGGCAAGTTTTTTTTTTTTTTAAACCCCCCCCCCTCCTCCTCCTCTCCCTCCATAACCCCCACATTTTTTTTCCTCCTCTGCTCCTTTCTCTCCCTCCACTTCTGCACTGGATTCAGTGTTTTTGTGCCGTAGGACAGAGTGTGGTGAGGAGACAGAGGAACAAAGTGCTGCTGTGTGGAGCAGCAGCTGCTGCTTGCCGGATCAAAGGGGCAACAAGCGTGGTCTTCCTGGCCCAACGCTGCTCTGGAGGTGTTTGACGGACAGTCAGCAGCTGGGGCCGCACAGCCCGCCATGCAGGGGTCAGGCTGCTGGACTGCAAGGCCCAGGGGTGACATGCCCTCACTGGACAGGGGGAAGAGGGGAGAAGGTGTTAGATGGGAGGGTAAATAGAGGGAGAGATGTCTATGTTTGTTTCCTTTGTTGTTTGTCTTGCTGTTGTAGTTTAGAGAGTTACTCCTGGGATTATCCCTGTGTGTATCTATTATTAATATTACGTGATGAGCATGTGAGATCTCATGTGATCATCATAATGCATAGGCGGTAGTTAAAGCCTGATTTTAAGGGTGAAACCATCACTAGAATAGCATTGCACTCCACACTGCAGCATTCCACCTCTTTGGTGCTGACAGAAAATCAGAGCAAGAAAAGAGAGACAGACAGGGAGCGAGCATGCCGCAGTGCTATTGATTTATTTTAATTAGCTGCTCGTTAAATCGTGTCAGTTTGCAACACAAATATATAATTCTTTGTCTGATTTTCCACTCGAGTCTTAATGACTCGTACTCCCCGGGTTTCGGAGAGGAATGACTTCTGCAGCAAGACTGACAGAGCAATGCAAATGTTACTCATATTGGACTTGAGGAAGAGGAGGGGGGTGGCGATGCCACAAAAGGGCAATGAGTGGAGTAATAAAACGGGAAAGAAAAACAGGTCAGTGAAAGTCCATGGAGGAGAGGTGAAACAGTCCCCCTTTGAGAGGCAGACAAAAGAGTGTGGAGGGGGGTATGGAGGCACAGCGGATGGGAGGACGAGGGAGAGAGAGAGAGAGAGAGAGACAGAGGTAAAACTATGTAAACACAGTGGCTGCCCTAAACGTGGGCCCTCGCTGACGTTCCTAAAAAACGATCCTGCCTCGCTCCGCTTCACATCTGCACTAAATCAAACACGGGGGTGAGGTAATGTTCGCCCGGCTTATGTCTCTTGACTCCTGTTTTAACTTAAAGAAGGGAAGAAGGGATAGAGAAAGGGGAAACACCGTCTCTGATAGGATGAGCTTGAGGTAGCTTCCCCGTTCCTGCCCTATCTCTTTGTCCTTTATCTCCATCCCGGAGGAGTGGAGCATGTGAAAAGCTCCATTGTGATAGTTTATGATAAATCCACAGATACTGAAGGTTCAGTCTGGTGGCAAGCTATGTATAAACTGTTACAGGGGGCCTGTTAGGACCATGTGAGCTGATTCAATCAGTGTTGTTGACACTACAGTAGATCAGTGTTGGAGGTTCAGTAGCCCCAGACTGCCCCACTGTCTGACTGGACCGTAATTAGTGTTTGCTTATACTAAACACACCCTTCTCATGGGGTTAATTTGCATGCACTTCCTGGTCAAAGGACACTGAGTGTTTCACTCCTTTCTGCCTGTCTTTCTTTTTTTGGGGAGGGGGGATCAAACTAAAGCCTTCCTTCTTTGATTCCAGTGAGTTGTGACTCAATTGCTGGGGGTTTGGAATCTTTATTTCTGTCTGAAGCAGAAGTATGGAAGCAATGAGCTCTAATAGGAACCAGAGGACAGTCATGTTTGCGAGCAGTGATCAGGGATTGAGTTCAGCACGTTCTTGTTCAGATTGTGTTGCATCTAATCTTCCCTGCAAAGACAGACAGGGGGGGTACAGGAATTTGACTGACAAACGGAAACTTGCCCCCATGTCCCGAGCATATGAGCTCTCAAAATGGGCATGTGCAGGTCAGCCGTGAAGGCAATAAACTGTCAACGATTGCTGTGTCACAATTCCAAAGCGTCCTCCTCTGTCTCTGCACGCTCTGCAGGGCTACATTCGGAGCAGCCCGGCGCTCGTTCCTTCGGAGAGGACATGTTTAGTATTTCTGTTTCTCTCTCCTGTCTCGCTCTGGCTCTGGCTCGGTTTCTTTCTTTCATCACAAACTCGTCAAACGAGTGACCCTACTCCTGATTGGCCGGCTTCCCTCCGATCTCCGCAGCAATTGGCCAGCCGAGCAGCGAGGCTCTCTCCCTCTCGCTCTGTCTCTCGTCTCCCTCTCTCTTGGCTGCGCTCCAGGGTAGGGTGGTTTGGCATGACGATTTCTCAGGGAAGGAATGCTGACAACAGGAGCGAGTTACCAGGTGTGGCTGCAAGTCAGTTAACCAGAAACAAGGCCTTTCTGACAGACTGAGATGAGGAAGCAAGAAAAAAAAAGAAGAAATACAGGCACTGAGACAGACTGGTTTGCTGCGATTTCATCTTCAACCTTCCTTAGTATTCGTCAACTGTCTTTTATGTCGATGATGTCATAGGTTCGCTGAATTAAAGTCTCATAAAGTTAAAGGACTCTACTTCATAAAACAGAGGCACATGTTTTAGGATTATGTAAGCCCCCTATTATGTCTCTTCCTCTGTCTCCCACTGCCCCTTACCCTCAATCCTCCCACACTCTCACACACACTGAGTATAGCATAACATTGTATGCTAGCCAGGGTATTTAACACCTAAGCAGACGCTCTCTGAAGCGCCCCCCCTGTGTGTGTGAGCAGATATTAGTAACCAGGGATGCCGTGTTGATCCAGCCTAGCGGAGACCCCGTGTCAAGTGGACTCCTGCTGCCTTGGCTCTATCATTCATATCTGCCTGTTATTTGCCTCCGCGATCTGCACAGCCACAACACTAAGAGCGCCAGTAAACTTAACGCTGTATGTCGTCACAGAGCAGGGTTCATGTCTAGGAGTGAGGTGTCCCAAGTCTTGTTGGTATATCAATCAATCAATCAATCAACTTTATTTGTAGAGCGCTTTTCCTGCATGGACATGCAACACAAAGTGCTTTGCAGAATTAAAAACAATTAACACAAGAAAGAAAAACAGTTACAAAGAAAGCCCCTCCCTCCCACCCTCCATACTAGACACACACACACACACACACACACACACACACACACACACACACACACAATCTCACACACACAATTTCACACACAATAGGGAGACATGGCATGGCACTGAGGATCAAGGAAACGCCACCTCTGGGGTCGTCCACACTGGGAGGAGCAGCAGGCCGTGCCATCGGGGAGACCAGCACCCAGGCCCCCCGACTCCGACAGACAGGTGGACCCCCACATCGAAGGGAGGAACCACCAGCCGGCCGGGCCGAAGGGACCCAAGGACAGCACCCCCACTAGCAGACCCGACACAGCTCCCAGTGTGGAGGACCCCCCTGAGGAGTAGGGTGAAGTGTGAGGACTACATGGCCTTTTTCAGAGGCACACCTCAAACCAGGTGTTACAAGAACTTATCAGTAAGATGGCAAACAGACACACAAATGTATTTTCTTACAATAAGTATCATTATGGTTCTTTTTTATGACAAGCATAACAAAATAAACCCCTAGTATGTCTGTGTCTCTGTGGCTAACTTGCTAGCTGGTACTGTGCAGTGTTCTTTTTTTATTTCCTGACTTATTTCATCAATTGATAGCATAAAAATTGAGCTGTGAACAAATCCTGCACGTCCTGACAACTGCAAAAGGAAGCCCATAGTCATTGCAAGAGAAATGACCACAGCTGAGGACGGCATATTCTCAATGTCCGGCTGTGTTTACACAAACGCCTGCATACTGATGACTTATCAGGGTGTTGAAGGGTTGTCCCATTTGATTTGACCTCCACCCCTTGTGACTCTCTTCCAAAGTGCAAGATGGCACTCGAAAATGAAGGGTAGGGGTAAAAATTGGGCCTCGATCTTTTATTGGCATAGACGTGGAAACATTGAAGTAGCAGAGGACTTATTTTATAGATATTGTTTGACGCTGAAAGGTTCCCGGGGGTGGATCCCAAACCCCCTGTTTCATATATGTCCCCCAGTTTTGAAAAGCAGCCTTCGTCCTTGTCCACTGGACATATTGCATCGGTACGTACACATGTTTGTACACACGTGTCGCCATTTCAGGGTATGTCAGCGGGAAGTGCTACCGAAGGCCAATTGGCAGCAGCGTGTGAAGAATGCATCGACATGCACATACACACGTACTGACTGACCCCGTGCATACATATTCACATGCACGCTCCAACGCATTCTTAGCACTGCAAGAGCAGTTTTTGATATGCACCTTGAAAATGTGTTTAAGGCCTATTGGCTGGGAGAGCACCAGTCGCCCACGTTTAACAGCGGTGGACCGCTGCCCCCACCAGCCTGCTTTCTCCCGGGGTAATGTACACATTCTGAGCTGTATCCCGAGGAATGACCTCCACACGACCCCCTAACCTTGCCTTTAATTATTTGTTTGAAGACAGCATGGAGTTCCCATGCTGAGAGGAACTCTGTGTACTGTGTGTGCATGTGTGTGTGTGTGTGTTGGTGTTTCTGTGCTCTAACACTGAGCAGAGGCAGGCCATAATAAGCTAGACCACCAGATGTAGATAATAAAACATGGGGCTTTGGGTTGGAGGTTTTTTAGCTAGTGTCCCCTGTGAGCCTCCTGTGTTCTGGTTAGCCTACAGACACACTGGCGGTGGTTGTGGTCATGTCCACGGTGTCGATGTGTAGATTTACAGCTTGCGCATATGTTTTAGCGAGTGGTTGGGAATTCTGTGTCCCTGTGGTCAACCTCTGTCTCTCTCTCAGGGCCTCGGGTCCTCAGATCCGTCCATCTATCTGTCCATCCCAGTTTGACTGGCCTTCATCTCTGGAGGATTCCTGGTTGTGTTGTTCTAAGCACACACCATTAGCAGCTCACGGGTCGAGGGAAAACAGTGTTATCAGGCCTGGCTCTGATAATCTCAATTGGCTTTACTCAGACTGATAAAAGGTGCTCTAAGGCCACGAGAGGGGCGCTTGGTCACCCCCCACTCCAACCAGTGCACCGCATCGCCTCCTGGTTACTGTGGCAACTTGTTTCACGTACAAAAACAGAGCCTTTGTGTGTGTGTGTGGGTGGGTGAGTGTGTGATATGGTGGTGGTTAGCCAATAGGGAATGTTGACAAGAAGCAGGTCCATCTTAGAAGCAGCTTGGAGGGAAAATATTTGAATACCCATATGTTTGTGTACGCGGCAATGAGCTGCTCTCATACTCAAAAATTACCATTTCAATGAGAGCCAATACCCTGATAGCTTAACATCCTCCTGTATACTTCATGTCATACATTTCCAGTAAGTGGTAGGAAAAACACAAGAGAGAAGAACGCTGTTTTTAAAGGAACATCTCAATTTTTAACAAAGTCTGAAAACAGCACTTTGATCTCTCAGCGTACTCTCCAGTATATCGAGTGTTTCCTGGAAACCGTATGGGCAAATTTAGCACCTGGGAAGAACATTCCTAATATTATGTGTTTATGGTTATGTCCCAGAATAGGTAAGAATGCACATGGTTGTGATTTTGAGCCCCTTGGTGCGTCGAGGAAGGGAGAAAGCAGGACATATATTTTCGCAGGCCTTGCTCTCTGAGCTTAAAGAAGGGAGTGTGATACCAGGAATGTCTTACTGTTTACTTGCTCAGCTGGTTTTGATGCTGGAAGCGTCTTCCTCTCTTAAGCACTGCAGGCATTTCTGACAGCATAGCTCTCTAAGAATGCTTTGTCCCCTTTGTGCCGTCGAAAAATTCTTTCACAGTTAATAAACCCTAATCCTCATTCCTCCCCTCAAATCACAAATCGTGCATTACAATCATATAATTTCCAATCCAGCTCTCATTGGCACACCCCGCCTCCCTGCCTCCTCTTTCGTCCTCTCTCATTCTCATATGGATGCGTTTCATCTTTTGCTCTCAGGGGCCCGCGGCACCCCTGCGTACCTGCACTCTGGATGCCCCCTGGCAAATGAGCACCGCGTCTCTCTTTTCCCAACCGTGCATTTTGTACGTTTAACCATGTCACTTTGAGCCGGGCAGATTACAGGCGTTTAAGTTCATTGGAGAAGGTAAGGGCAGGTATCAGGGCTTCATGGGGGATTAGGAGCCCAAATTGGTTCCAGGTCTCCCTTCCTTCTAATGACCAGTTCTTTAGCCGTACTGATGGTGCCATGGCCTGTATGTTAGAAGAGGGCGGCCTTTTTTTTTTTTTTTCTTCTCCTCTGCTTTTTTGGAACCAGCAAAGGACTCCATGCTGGACAGCTCCAACGTGATTTGAAACCCCTCTTTAATATCAACCACATGGTGGTACCTGTAGTGCTAAGCCCGCGCTACGTTTTTAGTATGTGAAAGTGAATGAGAGAAAGACAGAAAGAGAGAAAAGGGAGGTTAAAAAAAAAAAAAAAAAAAAGAGGAAGAAAGACAGAAAGGTAGAGAGCTTGCTCGGCCTGAGTGGCCAGCTTGCGTTTGACACAGCCCAAGGCATCTCCATTCCAAGTTAAAAAGGTTGCCTCTGGCTGGCAGTCACCTCCAGATGACCTCCGGCTCTACACTGGAAAAGCCACAGGAGCAAGGCCGGCTGGGGAGGCTTTGTGGAGCTGCACTTATTCGCTGCTGTGGTGGTGATAAAACTTCAGACAGCCTAATTGATGGGCTCGCTGACATAACAATACCTTGTGAAAGCACGGAGTGGCCCATGCCTGGTCCTCATTTCTAGACAGCTGGAAGGGGAGCAGAACCCCCTACAATGCAGCCAGAGTGGGGGTCCCACAGAGGGGAAGGGTGGAGGTGGAGGTGGGGGGTGGAATGGTGGGGAGTAATGAAAGGAACCATTTGTATCCTGCACTTTGCAAACTTAGAGCTTACTTTGAAATTCCGATGGGTGATAACACTCCAGAAATAAAGCTGTTTTGAGGAAACTGTAGACAGGATACTGTACACTATGTATAAAGTTGCTGTGTGCACCCGGCTGCAGGAGTGACTGTGAAAGACAGAGGGAAAGAGGGATGTGCCACTATGAGGGTTCTTCTGTGCCCAAGCTGCACTTAATACTTGAGGAATGTCTCCCTGGTGCCCATAGCAACCAAACGTAATCAAAAGCTTTATTAAAAGAGGGGGGAATAGATCATAAGGAACATTAAAAGTATCCCTCGCTGGGTTCCCAAGTCAGCACACAATTGCCCTTTTGTTTGTTGCTGTTTTGTTGCGAGCGCCTCTCTCAAGGACTCGGTGGCTAATGTTGCCATTAAGTCATGCAAAACTGTTTTGTCTTTGTGGTGGCTTGTGATGAATCTCTCTGTGTGTGAATGCAGGGTGATTTAACGTTTGTTTTTCTCCTCTCTTGTTTTTTTTTTTTCTCTCTCTTCCTCTCTGCCAGGTTCATTAACGCCAGGAGAAGAATAGTACAGCCCATGATTGACCAGTCAAATCGAGCAGGTAAAAAAAAAAAAAAGAGAACAACCCAGCCAACGTGCAGCAGCAGAGCTTCTCTTTCTTTCATTCCCCAGCATGAAGACACCCTTCCTAAATCCTTTACTGGCATGCACATCATGCCTGGAGCCCAGATTTTTTTAAGGGGGCACCATACCCACACACACATACACACACATACATCTCTTCCGCTCCCTCCTCTTCCTCTCATCCCATTTTCCATTTTCTGTATGAGATGCATTCAGCAGTGGTGCGGGCCGTTTGCTGATTGACTCTAATTGGAGATTTCCCAGTCTAAGTGGAGAGAGAGGTATATTAGCACTCTCTCTGTGAATTACTAATTGGACACAAGAGGAGTGCCAGAAATGCTAGCAGCAATTTATGAGTTATCTCACTTTTTTTAAGCTGTTTTGTTTTTAATTTTTTTTTTTCAGAGTTAAAGGGGGGTTCCCTTCATTTATTCTGCTGCGTTTTTATTTTACTCCCTCAAGACTCGCTGTACTGAATTCTGATATCAAGTAGTTACTCAGCACATTTTTAAAAATCAAGACTGTTACGTCACTACTTGGTCAAATTTTCAGTTTGATATCAATTCATGTATTCTCAGTCATGAAACCTGCCCTTAGGAGGGGGACTGAGTTTAATGCGATGCCCCGATTAAATCAGATGTTTTGATTTAACGCCAGCACAGGCAGAGATTTTCATTTCTTTAAAACAGATTATGTTAAGCTTCATGTTGTTAATTGATAACACGTTTATTTTCCCTATCTATTGTGGTCAGATTACAAAAAAAAAGCACACACTCCAGAGTAGTAAACACGCCGCTCTGTGATCCCGTGGAATGATTCAGTCACCCTAAGCTTCATTGACTTTGGCATTACCAAAAAAGAAGCCGAGTAATTTGTCTCAGGGAGAGGGGGAAAAGCTGTTTCTGTTGATTAGCAAGACTTAAAAAAGGTCCCCGCACACCGGGGCGGAGGTTGTTCAAAACTAACACGAGCCACGATTTTTAAAATAAAACGAGACACACTTACAAATGTGGGTGACTCTTTTCCACGATGGCTGCGCTCATGCGTGGAATATTTGTCAGCGTGCAGCCGATGCGTGCCAATCAACAACCTCTTCAAAAACAGCATGACTAACAGCTCCCACTAATCTTTCACGAATTACAGATTATCCAAGATAATACTGTTATAGTCCTGCCATACACTGTTTTCTACAGTCTCCAGAGAGCATTAGTTCATTAGGGCTAATAATAGACAAAACAGGATGCAAGCGAGCAAATTGATTGCTACTGTATCATTACAGATAATCAAATAAATCATTCAGAAGATTCAATAATGATCAATTAAAGCTGTATGTTATGTTTAGGAGATGATGACTGACTTAAGTACTGACTGGGTGAAGGCACAAATTCTTCTCATCCTGTCAGACTGCATGCTTTCTTCTGAGAGAACAATGTATCTCCTGTGAGTGTGGTTTTGAATGACACTGGTGAGTGTGTGTGTGTGTGTGTGTGTGCTTGCATGCACGGGGACCTACTGTATGCGTGTTTGCATGCCACGTGTCAGTCAATGCGGTCCACAAACATGAGCACAATGTCTTACAGTATGTTTGGGCTGGAGCTGGGACAATTGCTGATTGTCTGGTGTGTTTTCTCTTCTTCTTCTTCTTCTTCCTCCCCCCCCATCCCCCTCCCTTTTTCATGTCCACGTTTTGACTACAATCAGGTTTTCTTCTTGATCCTTCAGTGAGCCAAGGAGCAGCGTACAGTCCAGAGGGCCAGCCGATGGGCAGCTTCGTGCTGGACGGTCAGCAACACATGGGGATCCGACCAGCTGGTAAGCCCAGTCCACCTCTCCTCTTCCTCCTCCGTCCCTTCGTTCATGCCTGCTGCACCAGACACCAGTTTCACCCTCGGTTATCGCACAGCTGATCAACACTGATCCTCTTGTCTGTGGCATGAGATTTAGTCACCTCGGCAGGGAGCAGGTCCCCGAGTCAGCCATGTACACCTAATACTAACTACTCAACCACAATAACACTTCTCTTTAAAAGTCCCCAGACTGTCTGCTGCCTCTCTTGCTTGTTTTTCTTCCTCTAACCCAACACATCTGGGAAAATCCCTCACAAATAACCATAACAAAGGGGTCTGTGGGATGCAATGCAAAATAAAATCTTACTCCACTTCTTTGAATCTTTCACCTCCCCTCTCCCTAATCATTTCCCTTTTTAACCAACCTCCTCTTCTCTGTCAGTGGTTCTCCTCTGACCTCTCTGTGATCCAAACTCCTGCTGACTCTTTTCTGGCGTTATCTTCTCTTTCTAGGGCCTATGAGTGGAATGGGGATGAATATGGGCATGGATGGGCAATGGCACTACATGTAACCTCCATCTTGTAAAGCAAAACGCAAAGAAAAAGGGGGAAGTAAGTACTGGGCTCTTTTCCTTGTTTTTTTCTTACTCCTTGGGGCTGTGGGTTTTATTTTTCTCACCCACGATTCACTTCACCAGCACTACCCCTTCATACCCTGCCTATGATTCTACAGTAAGCCCCTACTCCCTAGCATCAAACTATGAACCAGCATGCATGGCTGTTTCAGCAAGATGCTTTAAGAGGAGGAAGGAGGGGGGGTCGCAGTAGCCAAGAATGAATTAAAGACTTGGGAAAACGGGGGGAACCGTCCTGGGATAGAGAGGACCCGTCGACTTGTGGCGCCAGACAACAGGAACAACAACAAGAAGAAGAAGAGGGAAGAAACAACCTGGCATGGCATGCGCAGATTTATTTATCACAACAGCACCATCGCTCTCCTCATCCCGGACAGCCAATGCAAATGTTGGACATTTAGGGAAAAAATAACATCTCCTGGGGAAGGGGGCTGACGGGGAGAAATTAAGCAGGCTCCAGTGAAGCGATAAAGAAGGAGAAGTGAAACTGTCCTCCGAGTGACATAAATCTGTCTGGCGAAGGATTGATGCCCAAATTATCTTATATGCAAAGACGGGAACACCGCAGTACATTACGGTCCCTGAGCGAGATATACGGGCCGTGGGTGACATGGCCGATCCTTCACTGGGGGTTTGGTTTGAGCTGTGTAAAGGGAGGAATGAGTGGGGGGGGGCTGTGTGTTTTGATTATTTTTTACTGGAGGGAGACGATTTAAGGGGGGGCGGGGGCCAGTGACTAGCCTGACCTGAGACTCACAGACAAGAGCAGGGAGACATTGAGATAAATTTATAAGGTTGTAGACACAAGCATGACTGCATCTAAAAGAGAGGGGATCTCTTTCACACATACAGATACAGTCTCTCTGTGGCGCAGTCTCTCTGTCTCTCTCACACACACACACACACAATCCCTGTACAGCTAAATGGCGGCAGTCTGATTAAGCTGGCCATTCCGCCTCCCGCTAGTGCCACAGTGCTGACATTTGAAAAATCAAGACATATCACATCCCAAAGGCGGCAGGGCAGAAGAGATTTTATTTTAACACCTAAACTCCCTTGCCCAATGAGGCACAATATAATAACACTTACCTTGATTAAAAGAACCCTTTATATGTAAATGGAGACTGGATTTTCCAAAGGGTCACAGCGGCAATTCTGCCGACAGAGATCATTTCACCCCTCTAGTCCTTCCTCTACGGCTCCCTCTCTCCCTCTCCTCCGTCTCTCGCTCGTTGTCTCTCATCCCCTCCTGTCTTTGCTAATGGCAGCAGGGAGAGAAAAAAAAAAAAATCAGGAAGCAATGTTCCCTAAAACAGCCACACAGAGACAACATTTGCTCAGGTTGGCTAATTCTTAATATAGGGCTATATAATTTTGAGACTATTTAATTACGTAACATACTTTATGCTTCATGACCAATTACATTAATAGCTTAATACAGAGGAATATTATCCTCTCTTGATTTGATTACACAGCCACACAATATGGTATATTTGGTACTTAATTATGGCCAGCCATTGAGCAGGACCGCTGTGCCATAACAGAAGTGCACAGGCAGCCAGGGGGAGGCAGGCATGCAGAGATGGAGGGAGAGATGGAGAGGCAGAGAGGCCCCAGTCTGTCCCCAGTTATTGTCTTCAGATGGTTTTACCACTCTTGTTAATAAAGGAGGGGGGTCTCAGATCTACTTAACGGAATGACTGCAGCTTACAAGACTGGAGATTACCAGCTTACAGTGTCAAAAACATCTGCTGGGCCTTTTAACAGGAGCTGCTCTAGGTTACGTGGAGGTGAGGGCACCCATCATACCCCGACACCCCCGATGATTTATTTATTTTATGACCCCAGTAGTGAGGTTTTAAGAGACCTGCTCTGACAAACATGTGCATTTCAAATGAACTGACATGGAAAGGGAGTATTAGAAAATGGCACAGCTTTCAACCAATGAGCCTGGTCATTAATCTTGGCCTTTGCTGTCCCCTTTTTTTTCTTTCTTCCCCTCTCTCTCCTTTCTGTCCTCCTCCTCCTCCTCCTCCTCTTCCCCTCACCGGGGCCCTCCAGTGTAATTTCTTAATTGCAGTGTACTAAGGTGGAGGAATGCAGAGAGTGAGCATGCCTAGTGACCTTGCGGCGACCTCTCCCCTCCTATTACAGCTTCTAATCCCCCAGGGGTTCACATTACAAAGCAGGTCGGCCCAGACCCAATCCCAGACCCAGGCCCCCTGGCTCCAGCAGGGGACCCCCTGCTCTCACTCGCCTCTCCCCAAGGTCCGGGCCTCTGGACCAGCCATGTTCCCATACTCCAGTCCCAGGCTTCCAGGAACAACCCCCCCCACACACACACCCACACACACACACACATCTTACTTTTTTTCTTTCTGATTACAACAAACAGCCGTGTGAAAAGCCAAACAGTGGCACTGCTGAGCCAGCTCTGTGTCCTGGGTCCTGTCTCAGTGTGAGAGGTGCCAGCATGCTGAGGCCTCCACACATATGAAGTGGAATCCATCTTAAAGGGGCATCAATACACCCCACCTGCCTTTCCTTTCTTTCCTCCTCCTTTTATCTTTTCCAAAACCCACACTCGGTGCATTTAAGAGCAGCGTTTTGCTTAAATTTCCTCATTCAGTTTTGGAAATGAGCCTTTAACGCGCTCCGTCTGTCTCGGTGATACAGCAAACCGATTCCTAAATTATTTAATAACTTCTTTAAGGGATTCTAAATCAAATATGTTCACAGAGGCCGGTCCCCCCCGCGAGAGCACGAGCGCCTGTTCGGTTTGTCACTTAAGTCAGCTGGGGAATTGACTGTTCCACTTGTAAAAGTATTAGCACTTCTCCACATCAATACGGCTGGTTGGTTTTCTCCACATCCTCCAGGACTGCAGTGTCTGTGGACGACTGAGGATCATTTTCCAACCTGAGACCTGACCACAACGCTATTGGGCATTGTAAACCACTCACCATAGCCTAAAATAGCCTCGTGCAATAATGTCTCTCTTTGACTCGTCGAGGCTGAGAGCGCTGTAGTCACGGACGCAGTGTCGTAAAATCCGCTCAGCCCTTTGCTGTTGTGTTTAAATTGAATTAAGGCCAGTTGATGGAGAAGAGAGATTTTATGATGGAGTGTGTGAATTCACGTCTTTTTTTTTGTGTGTGTGTGTGTGTTCTCCAGGTCTGCCAGGCCTGCCAGGGGAGTACGTACCTCAGAGCGGTCCTATGGGCATGAGCATGGCCCCACCCACTTACACCAACCCTCATCAGATGACCTCCCACCCCTCCCAGCTCCGACACGGACCCCCTCTCCACGCGTACCTGCCCGACCACCCCCACCACCCTCATCACCACCCCCACCACGCCATGCTGATGCATGGAGGACCCTCGTCGCACCCAGGAATGACCATGTCTGCACAGAGACCCCCCTTGCTCACTCCCATTGACCCCAGTACTGGAGGACAAGGCCTGGACATCCACGCCCAATAGTATAAGGGAACTTTGCTACCAAGACAACAGCAGCTACAAGAAAACAGTTTCAACAACAAACAAAAAAAAAAGAAAGAAAGCAGCAGCCCACAATAAATCCTATTTTGAGACTATTTTTAAGAATAAAAAGCCGAACCCTTTTGACCAGAATTTGACACTAAAGAAACAGAATTCCAGACGAGCTGTGATAATTTTTCTTTTTCATTTTCTTTTCTTTTTTTTTTTTTTTTTTAGACTTGTCAATTTTGTTACTTTCATCCAAAACGGAGGACCAAGCTGACAAGAACACTTTGTAAAGTCTTGGGCTTTTGGTAAAGATCAACGGAAGGATGTTTTGACGTACACGTGTGCAAAGAACGGACAAGACGCGCACATGCACTCCAGAAAAACACACACACACACACACACACACACACACACACACACACACACACACTTTTTTCGCACACTCTCACTCACACGCCATCATAAACATGTTCAGTACACTTTCATGTGACGCGCTCAAACACTTCTAAAATAAAAATCACTCTGGAAGATTTAAAAAAAAAAAAAAAAGAAACAACAGAAAGACTCCAAGAGTTATAACTACTGTAGTATAAAAAGTATAGATAAATAAGTTAAAACTTGTGCATTTTTCGTTGATCACATGGTTTATGTTTCCTGAGCTAGTTTTAGAATTAAAGGTTAACCTTTTTTCTCTCTCACACTGTGTGTGCTCCTTCCTGGAGGAGAAACTGTCTCGCAGCACAGCACTATAAAAGAAAAAAAAACAAGAAGATGGAACATCTCAAACCATAGAGGGCAATCAGGTCCTGTCCCCCATAAGAACAGGGCATGATGGGAAAAGGCTGCTAAATGACACCGGATCTCTCCAGAAGATTCAGTTTGAACATTTGTCATGCCCCTCTCTCTTTTTCTTTTGGTTCATGAATGAATGTTGCCCTGTAGGTTTTAAAGGAAAAAAGTTCTTTGTTTGAATTGCCCAAGCACTGGATTGTGTTGGTTTTATACATTTTTATTTTAATATTATTTTATTTTTTTGTACCCTGGACTCTCGTCGGTCAGAGCCTATTGAAGGAAGCTTAATAGTGGAAAAGCAACATCCTACGGCGCTTCTTTTATCCGCGGATCAACACTCTTGCCATAAGGACAATACTGACACAAACGTTGATTCTGCGGCACTGGAGAAGCATTTGACGGTTGATGCACCAAAAAACCCTAAAACTAAAAAAAAAAAAAGGAAAAAAAAAAACTTAAATTATGAACTCAATGCTTTTTTGGGGGGGGGGGGGGATAAAAGCTGAGAGAATATTGTAACAAACTTCGTACAGAGTTCAGTCTATTAATTGTTTCATGTTAGATATTCTATGTGTTTACCTCAATTGAAAAAGAATGTTTTTGCTAGTTTCAGATCTGCTGTGGCATTGATATTGTATGTCCATGAATTCCTTCCTTTTTCAGCACGTGTTCCTCACTAGATGATAAGATGCCGTCTCCCTTAAGCTTTGTCAAAAATACATTAAATACTTGTATGAGGACTGTGACGTAATGTTTAAAAGGTGTTCAGTCACAAATGCTGTAATAAATATTTCATTTTTGATTTTTGTTAGATTTTTGTGTGATTAACTGTGTTATAAACAAAATCTTTATCCACATTATTTGCATTTTAGTAGCACAAAGATTATTTTATCTTTCAGAAAATGTGTTTCGGGTGCGCTGTTGCTTTAGGTTTTAATTTTATTTCTGCAAAAAACAAAAAAAGGCAGTTAAATAACCACTTTATTTGCAGTAGCTTGTTTTAAGCAAGCTGCCCATTTAGTTATTGAAAGCCCTGTTTGAAAATGAAATATATGATGCCATAACAATTTATTTAGGCACACAAATACGTCCTCTAAATGACAAATAACTGTCAGATGCAAATGAAGGGTACAAATTACACAGCACCATAGTTGTAGAGCAAAAGAAACTGTCAGCAGTGATGTGATGGTCCATTAAAAATAAAAATAAAAAATCTCAAAAGGAGCCTCCAGCTTTTACACACAAGGCACAAAAAATGGCAGAAAAAAACGAAAATAAATTACATTTTCTGATCATTTAATTTAATTAAAAATATCTGAATTTGCTGTTTAAAGGAATAAATACAAAAAACCAATTATTTATTTAAATATTAAATATTAAATATTTATTATTTAAAAAATATTTTTAAAAATATTTCTGCCTGTGTGAAATGAAAGCTAACCTTTAATCTGGAATTTTAAAAGTTAATTTATTTGAGATGGATTCACCCTTCACTCTTTCCCTGGCGTTCAAACAATAGAGCGTGGATGTGTCCCCAGTGTAATTGCTCCTACAGTGAGAAAGCACCATGGCTGGCCCTCTGTCTCACTCTCTCTCTCTCTCCTCTCTCTCTCTGAGTGTGAGAGTGTGTGTGTGTGTGTGTGTGTGTTACTGTGGCTCGGCTCCTTTCTGCCGTTTTGCAGCGCCGCCTGTCGGCCACACGTGGCACCGCCGTCCAGGAGCACACAGATGGGCTTTGATAGGCTATCTTCCTCTCTCTCTTCTCTTATTTCTTTTCTGCCTGTGTTCGCCCGCGGCCATCCAAGTCATAGCCTTAAACCAGAAATGACAACATCACTTGGGCTGAAATATTTTCTGCCCTTCACACAGAAGTTTTAAACCTCTGCTGTGTCCGACTGCAGGCCTTAAATATTTTTTATCCTCACCTTTTTCCCCCTTATTTAAAAAAAACAAACAAACAAAAAACAACACTGCTTATAACTGATTTAATTTTAAGTGTTAATCAACAAATATAATCCGCAGCATAAACTATAATAATAATAGAATTAATATAGTGTGTGAATATTTTATTATTTGCATTTAATGCAGTAAAACAAGCTGCACTGGCTGGAATTTTCGTTCATAAATACAGTTACTTATTATTAATATTATTATTATTATTATTATTATTCTCATGTGGCCTTTTGATTTTTGTTTAATCCACAAATTAGTTGAGAATAAAAAATCTGACGTTGCTCTATATATGACGTAGCCATTTATTTAGCCATTTATTAATTTACAATTAATTTAAATTATTGTAAATTGGTATTAAATTCTCTTTAGGCCTATTTGTGTATTTAATTTAACTGTTATATTTTGTATTTTCCTGTTTAAAAAAGCAACAAAAAATGAAGGAAAAAATGAAGGAAATCAGAATTACTTATGTGTGTTACACCTAAATATTTCCAGTATAATTCCCGGCGTTTTTAAATCATAAAACTGATATAAAGTTTATTTTTTTTATTTATTAAAATTCCTGTGTCGCCCGCTGATGGTTATTTTGGTGTGAATGTCTGAGGTTGTTCTCATGTCATTCCGGACACACTACCTGCACAGTTCATGTTTGTTTAACAGTCACTGTGTACACGCGTAAAGGATGTTAAGGCCTTAACCAGGCTGAGGGAAAAATAATGTCCATATTTACTGGTTTTTACACCAGTCTGCTTAATGATGCATCTTCCTCTTCTTCCTCTCAACTATTCAAAACCCCTAAAAGTCCCTTTTTTGTTTTTCTGGCGCTCCATTATTCTGTGGATAAAACGGAAGGAAGAAGCCCTCCGTTTTGTGCGGAGATTATCAGATGAAAAAGAGAGAAAACGTGAGGATTACTGTGGATGGAGAGGATTTTAATATTAATAGTTTTTTTCTTTTCTTTGCTCCCCCTCTCTCCCCCTCCTCCTTTCCTCCTCCTCCTCCTCCTCCTCCTCTTCCTCCCCCCCCTCTTCTTCCCCGATGAGACAGAAGGTAGATTGCCTCTGCTGCTTTCCTTTTGCCGATTCGGTGTGACAGGGATGATGGATGATCCAGCCGAGCTAAACAACTCCTCCCCTTCATCTCCTCCCTGTCAAAGCCAGTCCGGGCTGCTGCTGCAGGAATAAAATAAGGAATATATTCCCTCTGCACTGCTGCACAATGCAGCCCGCTCCTGTGGAAGGGAAGACGCCCGTGCAACAATATTAAAAGTCCACACACACAGTTTACCCTGCAAGAAACACACTATGTGCGCGCGTGTGTGTGTGTGCGCAACATGTTAATAATGCTTATGTTATTGGCTCCTCTGCAGAGCTTGTGGTAAAGTGTGTGATCTGAGAGAAGGGGACCGCAAATATGTATTTTTAGACACACAAGTGCATCTGCTGGCAGCGAGGGAGAGAGAGAGAGAGAGAAAAGTTTCTGCTTTTGTTTTTCTTCCAAATTGCTGATTTGGATAGTGGTCATAAAAATGGACGCGCACGCAGGGGCTGAGTGTCCTTCGCTTTGCAGCTGGCTCTCCCCGAAATGGCTTGCTCTGGGGGACAGGTTTTAGGTTTTGTGTATGTAGGCCTGTGTGTGTATGTGTGCGTGTGAGTGTGTGTGTGTGTGCTGCCCTCCTTTTTTTAAACATTTCAGCAGTTTTCTCTCCTCTTGCCATAAGGTGTTTCTATGACTACGTTATGTAGGGCCTGTGTGAGCGGGTCAGAGGCGGGGGTCCCTGGGAGAAAAGGGCCGCATTTGGCTGATCATTTATCAATGTCAACCGCATAATGATTCTCCCTGCAGTCCCCCTATTGATGAGGATAATTACATTAGCTCAGAGTGACTGATCAATAAAGCCCAGGGAAAATGGTTTATTATAGCACCACCGAAAAGGCTTTCTTTAAAAGGAGGACTGGCTCTTTTTTTAAAAGAAAATAAAAGGCAGGGTTGACGTGCGCAATGCAAACTCGGGAAAGTGAGAAGCAGAACTTCATGTGCACGCAGATTTCACGACTCCTTTTTCAGGATTTTGCTGTTTTTGCCTAATTTTATTTCCTTTTTTGTCATTTACAGCGTGAATTATAGTTTATTTTTCCTTTATTTCCTTTATATCTGTCTTTGTCACACGAGGAAACAGGACAGAAGGAGCTTTACGCACAGCTAGTAAAGCCAAATACGCCTTGTGTGATTTTTTTTTTTTTTTAAATGATAACTCAAAAGTCAGACAACATCTAAAGACTACCAAATATCATAAGGTCACTTAAACTGTGATAATATTTGTATTAAAGGCAAAAACAGCAGCACCTGATGCTCAAAATTCCGAGCCGGCCTTGAAGAGAAACCCTAATTAAGAATAAACAAAAATACTGTTGCTTTGTTGGTCAACTTGCAAAAAATACTCCACTGGAATAAACAAAATAGTCCCAAAAGACGGCCAGAAAACGCACGTCTGACCCCTCTCTCCTCTCCCTCCTTCTCCCTCCGCGTGTGAGTGTGTCAGTGTGTGTGTGTGTGTGTTCTTTAATTGTCAACAACTTATCCCCTGCAGGAATGTTGCAAACTCTTTCGCCTTAATTCTCCGTGGTGCTCCGCGCCAGCTCCCATTTACCGCTGATGAACGTGTCTGCAGGAGACAGCTCCATTATCTATTTATCATTTATGATAGTATTTTCTCAGACAATGGAGGAAGAAAGCGCGCCTGCAGATAGTGCCCCCCCACTCGTGGCTCTCTCCACTGGCCTTTCACAAGCGCGCGCTTTGCTTATTTATTTATTCGATGGCATTTTGATAAATGGATAAATAGGAAATTAGGATTTTATCTTTAGAAAAAATAAAGCTTTGACGTAGTGGAATATTATCCAAATGTGCGTAATTGGCTTTGAATGCATTTTATTTTTTGCATCTTTAAAAATATACAGCATCAAATCATAGATAAAATAGAATAAATAAAAAAAGTGCGTTATTAATGTATATACCAGGCAGATTGTATGAAATTTAAGTGTGTTTTTAAGGGGGAAATATTGCAAATAAACCCCTCAAATGCTTGATATCAGGTCTTTCTGCGCTTGGCCGCGACTACTTGAATTACAGGCGATTTTGTTCACACTTCAGCGGTGCTTGTCTTCTTAAAAATGAGTGACAGTCACCCCTACAGCTCCTCTCCCTCCCTCCTTCTTCCCTCCTTTCCTTCTCCAACACACACTCACCCCACGAAAATAAATCTTAATGATGTGAAAATTATAATTAGTCAAATAATGTAGCTATAGGGGTTTGGAGGGTGCAGAAAATTGAAAATTGCAGTTGGCCTGTTGTGAAGATGCAGTAAGGAGGAAAAAAAAGAAGAGGGCATGTGAGTGCAGAATAAATAAGGCGCAATAAAAAGGGAAATAGCCGGAGTTTAGTCAAGCCTTGAGGTACTCAAACCTTTATTTCAATCAGTTAAGATTTAATTAGGCAAGCCTCAGGCCCGGCCGTCTCCTCTTTTTTTTCTCATTATGTTGCCTTCTCCAGCGCTGTGTTACAATGCCCCTAAGGTTGTCAACATTTGACCGGTTTTTCCAGTGAAATAATCACGCGTTATGGGCTTGGAGAGCCCATAAGATGCGCAAATAAATCTGGCATTATTCCATTATGAGGCGGAAGTCCTAACAGTGAGCGGCGAAAATATCGATTCCTTTAATTTATGGCCAAGTTTTTTTTATTCTTAATTTCCCCCGGTTATTTTGAGAGCTTAAAAAAAAGGTTAGAAATATCTTGCGGGGAGCCGAGGGCAGCAAAGTGAGACATTTCACAGGAACTGTAAATAACAGAGAGGCAAGGAGAGGAGAGACATTTCTAAAATATGAAATCCCCTCTGGTTATTGATTAATGCGCACATTTCTCTGCGCGCATTTCACGATCAAATCAACTAATTAATAATCCAATATTATAAATGTTGGTTGGTTTTTGCAGAGAGCAGGAGAAAGCTGGAGACCCCCTCCCCACCACACCCTTGGGCGCACTGTTATTACATGATGGCGACCCCTTCTGGAGGCCAAAGCAAATGTGTTTATAGACAGAGAAGAGGAGGAAGAAGAAGCGGCCTGTTTGGACACCAGCTCACTGCAAACCTTTCATTCACATTTCTGCTTTTAACATCAAAAAATGTGCGCGCAAAGAGAGATGGAGGGGAAAAAATGGCAAAGCGCCTCTGCGACGATAAGACCCTGACCTGCTGCTGCAAACGTGACCTCCACACACTCTCATCTCATATTTACTCACAGGTATAAAGCTCCTTATGCATGTATTAGGCGGCCACGTTGATGGTAAAATCAATAAAGATGGATTGTAGGGTCAATATTATGCTTCGCACCTGGGGACTTGTTGCCCGGCTCCCTTTTCCTGAGAGTGCGCGTGACAGAGGGGAGAGAGAAATGAGCAATTCATAGCGCGCAACCGCAACATCTCTGCAAGAGCTGTGCACGACCCACAGACTATATACGTGTGTGTTTAAAGGAAGGAGAGAAAGAGGGAGCAGGAGGCAGGACTGAAGTCATCCAGCCAGGGGCCTGAAGGACCCGGCTCACACTGACATCATTAATCACGGCCCACTTGAAGATTATGACTGAAAGTATAGAATCGGTAACCATTATCGTCTCGGATGGCAGTTAAAACCTCTCCTTATTTTTCAAAACAATGTAATGACACTGGGGTCTGTACGGGGAGAAGAAAGGGCCAAAAAAGACAGGGGGAGGGAAGAGTGGTGTCTCTGGGATGGAGTTACAGACGTGCGTTTCCTCTGGAGGAAATATCAAGGAGACACAGAGGTGGTCCACTTCATTATGTGGCCTAGAGTGCTTTAATAATAATCCCAATATTAGCTTCAAAATTATATAAGACAAAACAAAACAAAAAAATAAATAAAAATAAAAATAGAAGTAATAATAATATGAATCAGTCATTATTAATTTATTTTATCATCTATATTTTTTAATCGATATTTTTCGACGAGTCCACGTGATTAAAGTCGCATTTAAAAGAAAAAATAGTGCAATAATTTCGTTTTAAAATTAAAGAAATAAATTAAACGCCATTTTCTCGCCATAAAAGCCCTTAAAACCATTTTTTTAAAGAAACCAATTTTTTTTTTTGGTCATGTATTTGTTCTAAAGCGGAAACGCGTTTGTCAATGTTTCCACTTAATTTCATTTCCGGGTGACACGTGGCGAACAAGCAGCCTCTTTAGGGGATTATCGCTTTAAATTTATTGATCCGAAAGCCGTTTGGAATTTGTATTTTAAAAGAAATGACATTTACATTTTCTTTTTCTGCTCATTCTTTTTGGCTGAGGCCGATGTTGGTATTTGTAGATATAATCTGCTGATATTTAAAGAGGGAAATAAAATTGAGGTGTTCAAGGTGCGTAAAATAAAGTGCGTTAAAGGAACTTAAACGCATCCACGTCACAGTTTAAAGAGAGTCATCCTGCGGCATCATTTACATTTTTTGGTGCTCAGTCTTTAAGCATTTCCGTTTTTTTACGCACACTACCTCGTGATTAATGCCACAATTTCTCTGTGATAACGTCCATGTGTGTGTGTCCTCCAGCCTGCATGTGACAGAGGCAGGAAGAGCTAGCATGATCCCTGTTAGCAGTCGGAAGCTGCAGTGATGAAAAGCAATAGCTGGTGTCAAGAACTTTTTTAGCACATCACTACAGCTGCTGGGAATAAATAGTAGCCAACTGAAGAGGAGCAGGAGGAGGAGGAGGAGGAGGGGTGCAGCCTGTGACATAAGGCTATTTGGGTGTGTGACCACAGGGAACCTGGGTTTTCATATCTCCCCCGCACAATAAAAGCCCTGTGCGCCACCGTCTCACAAGTCCAACTTTGTTTCTCAACAAGGAGTGTAAACTGTTGTCAATATTCAGATAGCCTTCATCTGCCAATAATGACAGGCAGCCGGCGTCCTATCTTATCTGCGGGCCAGGTAGCGCCGTACCTGGGGGGAATAGCTGCTGCGATAAAGAGCGTCTGGGCCAATAGAAAGGCTCTTGTCTGTCTGTGAGGAGTTAATGGAGAACGCCACTGGAGACAGGAAGTCCTCAGAAAGTGAAAAGCACTTTATTGCGCACCTGAATGGCCCGGCGTAGGGTTTCTCTCAAACCCAATGGGAAAACCACATTACAGGTCCTTACACAGGGTCATTACAACAGGGCAATGGAGTTCAAGTGATCCATTGCATTTGAATGACAACATCACATCGCTCCATTCATTCTTCCCTCTTGTGTGACCTGGCGATGATCCCTGTGGGACTGGGAAGTTGTCAGCCGAGTGACGCGCTGGAGTTACAGTCGAGATTCATTCAAGTTCCTCCTCAAAGTGCGCGTGAAAATCTTCACCGCAGCACACGTGTTGCCTCATCTACTCCTCGCCGACTCTGAAGACAGTCGTGGTGATTGTTGCTTCTCTCGCAGCAACAGGTTCACGGAGCCATAACCCACGGTACACCGCAACATGACATCATCAAGCCTCTAAAAATGAACTGCAACATCGATCCCTCGCAGGCTGACCTCCCATAAGTCAAATATAGACGATGTGGGACATGTGTTTGGATGGAAGTGTATATTTACCTGTCACCAGGAACTCAAGGACATGGCAGCGGCGAGGTTGTATCCAGCCCAAGAGGGGAGTGTTTTGGGGGTGAAAATGAGTTGTAAAAGTGATAAATGGCTCACATTTCTCGAGCTGAGGAGCGGTGGAGCTGGCACCGTGCTCTCAGCCAAACAGTTAATTGCTCAGCACAGTAAAGGCCCAACAAAATACCCATAAAGCATCACGAAAAAGAAAGAACTTTAGTCCACTCTCTTCTCTCTCTCTCTGCTTCTTCCTTTCCTCGACTCCTCCAGCTAAACGCCTGCTTCAATCCCTGCCCTGCACAAAAATATTATGTTGCCAGTGGCAACAATTGAATAAAATAACCAATCACATCTGCTCTTTCAAATATTTCCAAAATTAAGCTGAGTCTGTACATAATGGAGGAGTCGTCTCATCTGTGCGTCGGGACTTCGAGCCAGGATTCATTGCGGTGTGATAAATGATTGTGAGGCTTGTTTTGACAAATGCAAGGGTACTTCTGCCGGCACACTGTGCAGGGCCGTATCAGCCGGATTAGAGGCTCTGATTGTGCCCTGGATTCGAGCTTTTGCTCTCAGCACCAATCAAAACCTGTGGTCGATGCATCCCATAGTAGCTACGCTGGTCTCCATGGCCACCGCCGCCTGTGTACAGTAGCCCCACCTCCTCCTAAGTGCACTTATTTCATAATAACAAGCTTGCGACAGCTCTCATCAGGCAACCGTGCTCACAAATAGAGGACAAGGGAAAGGGTGAGCCAGGGTTTGTTTTGACTCAATCACATTTTGTCTCCAGCCTCTCGCGACTAACCTTCTCCCCCCTCGACTACCTCCACAGTCATATTTTCCTACCGCACAGCTCTCATCTTTTAGAATGTCACTAGCTCTCATACGTCGACTGTCTCTTCCTCCTCTACCTCTCCTCTACCCTGCTGTTCTCCCCACCCTCCCCCCCGCCCATCCCCGTGCTGGCCTGTACCTGTACCTGTGGATGTAACCGGGCCTCCTCTGGACCCCATGCTGAGAACAGGAGATGACACAGTTTCTGGGTCACTTCTGTCACAATCCAAATGCCACTCGGGGGGGGCTGACCTTTTCTGGTGGCCGATGCAAGAGCAGGCAGCCTCCGTGCAGGCTGTCACCCCTGTGGTTCCAACCACAAACGCACGCTGCCTCCATTTCCCTGACAGACCCTTTTTTTTTTTTTTTTTTTTTTTTTCCAAACTCCCCACGCTCCTCTGTGGTTTTCACCTCCCCCCTATTTATCCATGACAATACACGTTAAAACAATGGGGACGAATCAAAGCTGACATGCAAAAATAGCCACTGTAAATGTGGCTGATGTATGACATCTTGGCTAAACTCGGGACCGTCACAGGCCACAGACACATGGTGTATCAGGTCTCACTGGAAGGAACTCCAAATATGCTTCCTGGATTTATTTGAAGGCGTGGGTTACACGGCGAGCGCCACTGTTTTTACAAATGAGAGCTTGGCTCTAAATGGAATACTTCAATTAGCACGATGCCCAGTCAACACCTTTCTGTTTAACACGGTGGACCATCTCAGATATTTAGGTTTCCACTGCCAAGCTGTTCCTTTTAACAGGAAGTGACTTGAGTTGCTCATTTAGCGCTGTCAGAAATGGAACATTTCAATGGCCGGGCCCTGGGTGTATGTGATCCCGTGTCACATCAGTGTCAGGAGTGTTCAGAGCTCTGAATTTTTTGTTTTTTGAAGCTCTCGGCCGTATCTCCGCTTGTCCCGCGCTACCAGTGACTCATACATCACCAAACTAAACTAGCCCCCGCATCCCCCGCCCCACCCCCTGAGTGGATTAATGTGTCATAGTTGTTCAGTTTCCCTCAAACATACCATCTGCCCTCCATCCTGTCAATCAAACATCCACTGCTTTGCCATTTTAAAAATCCCCCAGACCATTTTTCTCATGATCCATTGTTGTTTTTAAATAACAGCCTCTGATTAGCAGGCACAGCATCCTAAAAATAAAAATGAAATCTCTTCGTATCTGCTTCAGCTCAGGGCAGAGAGGCTGCTTTTTTCCCAGTGCTGTTATTCAAGCCCTCTTTTTAAAAAAATCCTTTTTTAATTTCAAACTGGCTGCTCTGACTCTTCCAGGAGAACTTTTATTTATTTCCACCCTGTGATGTCTTGCTGGCTGAGGGAGGCTGAGAGGATCCCTACTAAAAGCACTACGCTGCCTGGGGCAGAAACAGGCCAGAGCTCTCTCCACATAAATAACACAGGAGCGTGGAGGAAGTCCGTTTGGTGGTCTGCTGGAGGGATAGAACCTACCCTTCAGCCTGTCTCTGGTTCTGTCCTTCTTTCTCATTCCCTGCGTCTCAGTGGTCTATCTAGCAGCTTGGCTGAAGAGGCATAAAACAGCAGGATCTGGAAGAGATTGGGCCAAGATGTACATCTGAGTGGATAGTGGACTTCCAATAGCCTGCAGGCCCTGGCCAGACAGAGTGGATGCTATGAAGTGCATCAAACTAATCTGACACATGGGAGTCACAGATTTAAGAATTGTAACCAATATTACAATACTGAATAAAATGTTGTAACTAAATCGTTTTGCATGTAGGTTCTTGGCAGAATTGTATAAGGGTAAAAATGATTAATAATATGCTTTCAATTTTTTCTCCTTCACACAAAATGGATTATCAGTTATCCTCGTATATCACTGCAAGTCAATTTTATTCTATAATAATAAAAGAAATGCCTAATGTTGAGTCTTGTTGCTGGATGCCTTTAGAGGATCACATTTCTCCACAACACTGGTGTTCCTGGCCCCGGGAAACGACCTCTCCAAACTGGCCTTATTTGGAGAGCACTCGAGTGCCCCATTGTTGTGACAAGAACAATGAATCTAAAAAGAGGTGGGAGACAAGGGCAAGGAAAACACAAAATAAAGATGTCGGCTTTTGAAAAAAAATCATTTTTTTTCCTATATTCGCACTTGCATCATGGAAACACTGTCAGCTGACGCTGTTGTCGGCCGCCGCCTTTGAAGTCGATTTAAAAAAAGCTGTATTTAGTTTGCATTGTGTGCAGAACCTAATTTATAGGAGTTGACCCTGGCTCCTCTTTTGTGCGACAGCCATCTTGGAAAACAATGGCAGGAAGGCTTGAAACTTGAGAGGAACTGATTCTGCTGTTTTCCATTTTTTTCTGTTCTTACTCAATAGAGAATTTTCCCTCCCCGAGTAAAATAGCTCTGTTTTTGTGTCCAACAGGAGCCATAAACTGATGTCTAAGCATTCCATGGCCAGGCAATAGGGCTGAGTTTAACTGGACACATGGGGACAGTTGTTTTGTACCACATGGAGCGAAGGGGGGGGGGCTGACAGAGGAAGCCATGGCCGCCTGGCGACCCCGCGGTGACCCACTGGCCTCCTCATGGAGGGATCAAGGCCTAGATGGGAGCCGGCTGAGGGTTAGAGGTTTAAGGGTAACAAATCAAGCAACACTTTAGTGGTATTTAACCCCCGCATACCATATCTCTCTAACTGCAAGCGCGGCGCATGACTGTGCAGAACAAACATAGAAACGCTTATTTTTATTCTATATGGGGAAGTTCTCCTCGGTAACAGAACTGGAGTGGCTCAGGTTGGGAACGACTCCACTGTAGTGAGGACGAGGAGAATGTTTCGTGCTGATTTTAGGAAACAAATTAACTTGTTTACTCAGCTTCAATACCGCAATCAGTTCAGGGCACAGCACATAGGTCTTATTATAAGATGCATTGTCTGAGGTGATGGCAGGTTCTTCACCCTTTCACTTTCTTCCCTCTTATCGTTTTGTGTGCCATAAAGAAGAGGACAGGACAGGGACCCCCTATAGGCAGTGCATATCTGCCTCTAAAAGCATCACTCAACTTTATGTTCACTTCTGGTTCCCTGAGCCCAGCTGTGTTTCTTCCATCGGTATCTGCTCATAAAAGGTACTGAGGCTGTAAAAAAGTGCAACAGACAACTGCTGGATAGACACACACACCTTTACACAGAAATCAGGTGTTTCTACTGTACCTACCTGTAAGCACTCATGTAGCTTAAAGTATTTAACAAACACGTAAAGTTTATGCTGCCAATAATCATGACAAGAACAAATTTAAAATCATGTATCAAAACTTATTTATTAATAATAAACATACAAAATGGCACTTTCTTCTTATCACAATGTAAAATGGACTGAATTCTTTACAACTCTACAGTGCGCTTTCACGGCAGCTGACAAATAGACCTAATTAATTTGCAGTTTATTACACTGTGACCTCGACTATCTGCTTCAACAGACACCGTCTCCCTTCAATGGAGAACACTGTAACATCAGGCTAACTTTGCTCGCTAGCTGATGTTAGCAAATGTGAGCTAACACAGCTTATATGGAGGATATTCAATACAGAGTTTAGGCTTGTAAATAACCTCGCGAACTATGATCCGTGCTGAGACGACGTGTTGCTTAAGAAAGTTAATTGCCACATTTTGACGATCAATTGCTCATTTTAATTTGTGAAGCAGAAAATGCCAAACAAGCTTCTCACTTCATGGTTTTAATCCTTCTCTCTGTTTTATCACTGTAAATTCAATTTCTTTGGGTGTTGAACTGTTGGCTCAGAATTTGTGATAGCCTCCAGCCACCCCAATGTTTTGTAGAGTCAACTATGAACTAATCAGATTAAAAATGTAAAAGAAAACCATTAAAAAAAAATCTAATATTTAAAGGTCCAGTGTGCAGGATTTAGCGGCATCTAGTTGTGAGGTTGCAGAACTATAACTCCAGTGTGCTAAGCGTGTAGGAGAAATACAGTGGCCGACGCAGAAATGCAAATGGCCCTATGTGGAGCCAGTGCTGGATTTGTCCATTCTGGGCCACTGTAGAACAACAAAATGGACTTTGTGGAGGAGGGTCTGCTCTGTATGTACGTATAAACGTCTCAATCTAAGGTGACGAAAACATGTTTCTCATTTGCAGGTGATAAACTAATGAAGACATAATTATGAATACAGTTATGAAGATGCCACTAAAAGAATGGGTCACCTACATGATAATAAAACTTATGAATCTTTGTTGACTAGAATGACTAGGGAAGTGTGATTTTGTCAGGTAGTGATTTTTGTTTTGCCCTGCTGACTTTTTGCTTTTGTATTCATTCCTTTTTTTTTATAGTATATATGTATATTATTTTCACTGTCAATTTTAATGTGTTTTTTTATTCCAATTTAATTCTTTTCTTTTGACTGTTTTTTGGCGGACTGAGACTGGTGCTGTACCCCCTCTTATATGGATCTCTATTATCCTGCTTGTATTATTTTTGTTAGTCAAGACTGAATGTCTCATTTGACATCTAGAACCGTCAAGTACCACCCTAATGAAAAACAATCAAAATTTGAATTATATATATATTTTTTAAAAGATGCCACTAAATCCTACACACTGGACCTTTAACCATACCTATGTTACAAAATGCAAGCCAGCTGAGGAGAAAAACAGAAACACCTGTTGTGCCCTATCATCAAAATCGTAGAAGATTTATGGTTAAATAATTACAGTAAATACGATAATTGACACTACAAGGTGGTTAATAATTATGTGATGACATTTAGTTGCAGTTTAGTTGAACCCTTGCTTCAACCCTCTGTGCCAAAAAAAAAAGAAAAGAAAAGAAACCCTCCATAGATTTTATAAAGTAGAAGAGGTCACAGCGAGGCCGTCTTAAATCAGAAACAATCCTGTTTACCCCCCTGGAGAGTGACTGAGAGGGCACCGAGTGACGCAGGTGAGAGACAGGCGTCCACCCAGCCCCCGGACCGCACCTCTCTTATCTGCCTATGGAGTGGAGGAGGAAGGAGTGACAAAGGCCAGGGCTTTGGGTGTGATAAGGAAGGGCCTTATGTCCTGCTTCGGCACTGGCTCTCACCCTGGCCGTCCGTTGCGAGAGGCCATCCAGGGGCCAGGGGCTGACCGCGACCAGGAAAGCCTCCAAGACGGTGTTTTCGCACACAGGTATGACTCTGACCCTGTGCTGTCAGATATACAGAACGCTGGTGTGTATTTACATGTGGTAGCTTTGGGGCAGTGAAAGAGAGGAAGGGAGAGACAGACAGAGACAGAGGGTCAGGTGGAGTTCAGGGCAGATTTTTTTTTTTTTTTTGCCAGTCGTCTCACACTGCAGGAAAGCCAAATTGCTTCCGGATCTAAGTATCCACCCCTGTTCCTACACTTCCCGCCTCCTTGTCTTCCTCTCTCCTTCCTTCCATCTCAAGTTTTTTTTTTTTTTTTCTCACTCTTTTGTCTTTATTCTGGCTCTTGAGGCGGTCGGTCCTGCTGGGCGGCGTGGCACAGGGTGACAATGTCTGTGGGGAAGCAGTCTTTGAGCAGGATACCTCTGTCTCTCTGGCAGTCCAGCTCTCCTATGAAACCGTACCAGTAGATCACAAGGCCCGGACCAAACCTGTGGCGCAAAACAAAAGAAACAAAGCCCGTCTTTTGTTAGTACATCATCGCTGTCATGTCTGAGAGAGTTCTGAAGTGGCTGTGAATGAGTTACTTTTAAATTCATATCTGCGAAAATGCTCACGGCTGTTGACTTTGGATTTGGAAGGCAAAAACAATAAAAGGCAGGAATAACAAGTGAAGAGATAGAAAAGATGGGACACAAGCGAGATTGATATATGAGAGATGAGGTCGCTTAGGTATTTTTTTCTTTGATCACCATCCAGGAAACTTGCACTGAATCAAAAGAAAAAGCCGCCAGGAAGATTAAGATCTCTCTGACAGGGTGATACACACTTGATCACATTACAATGGCAGTGAAATAACAATAATCTGAGAAATAACAAAGCTCTGCACACCAAGGCCGCCGGATCCTGTCATCGGAAGCCTTTGGCACACAGCAGAGCACACAGAGTTCATCACAAAGTCTGAGACTTAAACACACTGCATCTGGCGGCTAACGTTAGCCAATCCAACAGTGTCCAGCTGTTTCATTTACTTTGAAAGCCAAGGCAACTTTGCCTCAGTTGGCGAGCGCCGCAGTCCCTAAAAGCTATAAATAATGACTTGCAGAGCGGCTGAGAAGTTCAGACTATTTAAATGTGAGATTTTTTTTCTTCCTTATGTCTTTTGTTCTCTCCTTCTCAACATTTTACTGCTATTGTGTCGTATAGGCTCTGTAGCTACTGTACACCTGAAGGTCTGCTGAAAGGTGCAGAAACAATTAAATCGGAGGAGCTCTTCGCGGGGAATGTGCGACGTTATTTCACTACTTCTCCTCACAAAAGGCAATAAATCATCTTTCAAGCTATTTATTATGCCCCAAAGAGCCACCGCCGGCCCCTCTCTGCCTCATATAGATCATGCCTATTCTTTGAACATTAGCTGCCATGCATAAAGACATGTCACAGTTGAACTCTGAACGGAGAGCACCTCGGCCCCCACATGCAAGACCAGATTCAGGGGGCTGACAGTGCTCCGGTCCCAGACACTCTATCCTCAGACAGTTAACAATGTTGTGGGGCCCCTGGAGACCCAGACAGGAAGCTAGCCAAAGGGCCACGGAGAGCAGCATAAGTTCAGCTCCAAGGTAAAGTGCATAAAACCTTGAACCTGTGATCAATCATTTCATATTAAAATACTGACTCAAACACCCTATGGTGTTATTTTAATAATAATTACGAGGCTCTTTAGTCTTTTGTATGATTATAATTTATGAGCTTATTATGAATAGGTAGGTGTTTGACCCGTACAACTTCAACTAGGTATTCTAGCCAAATAAATTATCAAAGCAAGTCAAAGAATCAGTCGTCGTGACATTGCCAACTATGTATGTGTACTGTTGACTGAGCCTTGAGGCAGTGCATGTTCTACATACAGTACCCGAACAGAGACAGACACATGCACGAAAAAAATATGTGACTATACACGAACACACACACACACACACACACACACACACACACACACACACACACACACACACACACACACACACACCCCTCCCTCTAAGAGGCCCTCGCAGCAGTACATGCTTCTGCACCCCATCCCCGGATTCTACATTTTACAGTGTGTGATTTACGGTGCTGTATCTATGAGCAAACAGGCCAAAGCTAACAGCCCTGGAGAAAGCCCACAGATGCACACTGAAAGTTCACCACAATGTCACACACATAGCTCAGCCTCTCAGCGCTGCGCCGAGCTCAAGCCCCCAAAACTCTCATCGTTTCCACGGTCCGCCGCCGCACATGGCCGCCAACTCTTAATATGGAAATGTTATGGAAACAAAACCTAAACATTTACATTAGATGACTTTGGAAAAGGGGTTATGCTCTTCTTTTTATTCCGCCGCTGTGCTGTATGTATTTCCTGTGCTCTGGATGAGGAGGTTAGGCTGAAAAGGGGAGAAAGAGGGAGACCGGTCTGTGCCGAGTGGAGAGAGGCAACCTTCTGGAAAGGTTAAAACTGTACATCAACAGATAAGGCAGCGGTGTACGATACATCATGTCCCGGGTCTGTCAGGGGAGGCCGAGCACAAATTGAAACAAGCAAAATTATAAACACAGGGGAGCCATGTCACCAAGGCCTTTCCATACCGTAAAGAAAATAAATGGACTTTGAATCCTACTCAGAATGAATACAAGTCAATACTACGGGGAGCTTGAGGTAAAAACCTGAGACTGGGAATACAAACAATAACACTGAGGGGGGAAGGGAGCGGTCAGGGGGCCAAGACTGAGCCGAGTGGCTGCGGGATGAGAAGGAAAAGTTCCAAGCAGCATCCAGACACTGCGAAGAGCAATTATAAATATGATGCCATATACTTTACTGTCCCTTTTGAAGTGTGTGAGGAAGTGACGGGAAGTTTAGTTTGAAATTTGTAGGCAAATTATGGTTTATTATGTGGGCCGGCTCATCTTAACCTGGCGTGTGCTTATTACACACACCACCTCTAAGTCAGCCATCTTCCAATAAACACCTAACTGTGTAACGAGTTGGTGAAATTGTTTGTGAAACATAGCTAATTTCGGCGAGGGGGCCACTTGACGAGCCTGGGCGTGGATTGCGGCTGCCAGCCACGCTTTCGTTAGTGTTAATGAGCGGGTGGTGGTCGCATTTAAAGCAGGTGCCAAGCAGCTTACTACGGCAGCTTAATGAGAGCAAGGCACTCAGGAACAAAAAAAACCCTCGAATGGAGGAGAGGGAGTGTTATTAGTGTCTGCCTGCACACACACACACACACACACACACACACACACACACACACACACACACACACACACACAGAGGGAGTCGTGCAGCCAAGCCTCACACAGAGCTGGAGCGCTGAATTAAATCTCTGCATCTTATATGCACGATTCATACATACACGGAGCAGCCGTAAAAATACGAACTGCAAATCTAATAAAAATACAGTAAAACACAAACCGTGCCCTTCAAAGAATGTGCAAACTTGCTTTCTTGATTTTATTTATGCCCTTCTCATTTTCGGGGGAAGTCTGAGGTTGCTGGAGGTCAGACAGCTCTGCACCTCCACCCCACTCCCGAAAAAACTTTTCTACCGAACAAACAGATCAAGGCTAATTTGATCTGCCACATTTGGTGAGAAAAGGCTTTACTAAAAACCGGGGGCCGAGCACGTCTGCCAAAACACATTACGCGACATGACGAATTATCAATAAAATCAAGATGAATTTACGCTCGACTCTTAAACACCGTCACTCCATTTTACATACCGCGCGGACCCATTTCAAACAAACGCCCCAGCAATGATTCAGACAGCGTAAGCCTCTACCTGAGCATGAACTCTGCGTCTCTGAGGTTTCCCCCACAAAGAGCTCTTTGTTTTCGGCATCCATACATCAGGTCACAAGGTAGGCCCACTGAAGCACTGCCAAACATTAGCTTTAGTCAGTCTTTTCTCCGCTCTCTGAAATGCAGGTATGGAACCTGCTCAACTTCTTTTGAGACAGAAAGCATTGAGAGTGATTAGGGGGAGAGGTACGGAGGAATAAAAGTCTCTGTGTTGGAGACAGAAGGACTATGTACATAGCAAAAAGACAGAGATAAAATGTGTGTATTAGTGACAAATGGCATGCTCTTTCATGGTCAGTCCATGCTATAGGCAGCTGCCTATAGAGGGTTATTTACAGGGTCAGATAATGGGTGCGTGATGTGTTTGCACGTGTGGCGTTTTAGAGGGGGGCAGTGACCCATGGGCCTGCATGCCAGGTGATACGGCCCCGCAGCTGATCACTGTACATCCAGCGTGTGTATTTTAATGGCCTCGCAGTAGCTGTTTGTAGCAAGTCAGCCAGCCTTATGATGAAGACGCCCTGATAACACAAGCTTCCGTGCACACAAATAGGATATTTAAAGGCTGGCTCTGCCCGCAGGGGCGTCCACGAACAGGGAGGTAAATAATCCCCTGCTACAAACTATACATCCTCCTGCCCATAAATAACAGGAGTTGAATGGAAGAGTTAACCTCCCACAGACAAGTTATTAACACGACTAGAGCTAAGAATAGCACACCTTTTCTCTCCCCTTCGTTTTTTTTGTGGCCGAGGGAAAAGTTCAATTCTGCTCAGGTATGTAACACACAAATACAAGGCAGCCATAACGCACAATCGTATGTTAAATGAGTCGCCCAAGCCTACACAAGCATCGTAATTAAGGTGGAATAGAGGGCAATAAAAAATAAAACATCTTCCGCCAGGTGTAATTCTCCCCGACATTTTTATGTTTTCTGTCGATGGGGTATGGAAATGGAACGTGGCGCGGATGTGGCTTGTCTTTATCGCTGTTGGAGGCAGAGAGAGGGTTTTTTCGTGTATGTATGTTTGTGTAGTGTAGTGTTAGGTTTAACATAGAGGCGTGGAGGTGTAATGTGTGAGTATGAAGGGTGTGGGAGGTCAGGTCGACTCACTGTGCTGTGTGTTGCAGAAGGAGATAATTTACGCTCACTGACTTGAGATACCGACACCAGAACACAGAGCAGTGGATCCCAGTGCTTTATCTGGTAACCATAGCAACCGCTGTAACCTCTGAGGCAGGGCATGCCCTCGGCTCTGCGACCCACCACAAAATCAGTCCGCGGTACCTTTAGCTCAGGAACAGCGTGATACACTTTGCTTCAAGACGACACCGCCTCTAGTATTTGCATGAGGAGGTGGAAGCCATGCCAAATTAAACATCAGGGATAATACCATCCAAACTTACACATAATATCAAATAATAATAAAATGTAATGACTTATTTTTCTGTGTATCTTTGTATCTGGAATGTATCTAGGAGATGACTATTGGTGTTTTCAGAAGACACTTAAAGGCATTATACATTGAGAGTTAAAAAGAATGACAATACTAATAATAATTTGGATTTTATGACTAAATAGGAATATCAATTTCACTTACAACAGTCAAATAAATTCATTCATTTCCGTAATCGCTTAGCCTGTCCTAGCTAACACTGGGTGAGAGGCAGGGTACACCCTGGACAGGTCACCAGACTATCACAGGGCTGACACATAGAGACAAACAACCATTCACACTCACATTCACACCATCGGACAATTTAGAGTCACCAATTAACCTATCACCAACCTAAATAAATTCAGAAACGTAAATAATTTTACTGTGATACAGCCTTAAAAAAAAAAAGAAAAAGTAATGTATATTTAACATGGATCTAATCCAGTACTGACATAGCAGAGTCAGAGCCATAGGCAAGCTTCCCCTGGACTAGAGGTGGAAGACTAACTGTTAACATTAGTTCTTTGGATCATTTTCCCTTTATGTTGGATTTTTTTTTGTACAAAACAAATAAACAAACACACAAAAGTTTAAAATAACAATTTGGCTAACAGGCGATATCAATGGATTTTTATTTCCAAACATTTTTGTGCAGGGAAACAAAAAAATCTTTTAGAAAATTATAAAACACTACCTGTGAATGAGCATAAATTCAATCATACACATTTATAAAACAACTTTAAAATAACCTTTCACCTGGAAAAGAAAAAACTGCTCCAAACTTATGTTTACTTAATATTTCATAATTCCCTCTCAAATATCTGCTGTGAAGACATCAACAAATTTGTCCTTCTAACACCTGTATTTATTCAACTTTCTTGCTGAAAAAACTAAATTTTACAAGATAACATTAGAACGCATCATGATAAAGTTATAATTTAGCTTCACCTAATACTCAGTTTTACCAGCATGAGCTTGAATGCAACATAATGTAGCTTAATGCAACCTCATCAGCAGTTGGTTCAAGTCGCTGGCTGCTAACAGCTAATGTTAGCTAGCTTTTCTCCTGTTCTCCCATAGCAGAGAAAATAGGCAGGAGTTATAGCATCCTTTCGTCCCAAAGTCGTCCTGGGGAAGATCTGTTTATCGCAACCACATTTTCTATTGTCCCAGGAACGACTGGACACCAGTGGTCAGGACCCATGCTTTTTTTTTTTTAGCTCATGCAAAATTGATGTGACACAATGAAAACCATCAGCCACTGTCACTGGTAAATGAATATTGGCCAATACCGATGTGTGGCCAGTAAAATCTGTGTATCCTTAAATTGAGAAAGAGAGAGAGAAAAAAAAATGTAAAAAAAAAAAAAAAAGTACAATTTTTTTTTAACATTGTATTGCCCAACTCTGGTTGGTGGTAACTTTGGGGTGCTCATATCAAAATAGACAAATTTGTGGATAAGACAAACCATAATAAGCATTTTATTAATACTAATTAATCTTAAGCTTTGCAGTAAAATTATCTAACTTATCATTTCATGAGATAACGCTATAATTAACTCCTAACGCTGTTAAGCTCCCCCAACACTGCTGTGTTATGGGAACCTGCAGTTTTTATCTCCCACTAACGAATTATCACTTTCTCTGACCTCAGTCTCCCTCACGACCTCCTATCACCTCAGCCACCTTCTCACATTAACCTAAATCTTATCACCTTACACACACACACAGACACACACGCAACCTGACAGACTCTGTATCAATCAGCTGATTGATAACCTAGCTAACACGTGATTGTGTAAATGAGCACACGAGCTAATAAGCATCAACCTTATTTCTATTTTGACAGCACAATGGCAGGACGTGGGGAGCGCACCGCCTCATGACGCCATTTGGTCCTGGTTAGGATCCGTTTGTACAATATCATGCTTCCCAAACATCCTCCAGCCAAAGGGAGGAGCCTTAATCAGTGTTTGGAACTCGTTAAGTCCCTTAACTGAGCATGTCGCCGACCACATTAGCAACACATATCTGAGGGACAAGTGTGCGTTGTGTGTGTAATGTGCGCTGGTCCCCTCTAAGATCTACGGCGTCACGGTCCAACGCGCTTTGACACACTCTGGTCTGCTTTGGATGTGGAGCGAAACCAAACAAGGTGTGGTCTGGCTCTGGCTTTGTCTGTTTAATGTTCAGAAGTCGGTCCAAACAGCACTGAGGACACTGCACACGACAAAACAACCCTACCGACGACAGCTCTGTGATGACACCAGAACAATCCATATTAAACCCCGGCTGGAGTTATGGAACAACTTATACATCTGGGGAAAAACTCTCTGTGCATCGTTGCTCTTTTACAAACAGTATCACGTTTAAATTCAGCCTGTATAATATAAATGTAATAAAAAGAATACTCTCTCCGTGTTATTCCCGGGCTGTGTAAGGGTTAACATTCAGTCGGTCAGAGCTCACCTGATCTTTTCTCAGATATCGACTCCCCATCCTCTATAATGACCCTCTACATCATGAAAATGGCTTGATCTCTCCCGTTATGACACACTGAGTGGGTATTCATTAACACTTGATGCTGATATTATTAAATCCTATTATTGCAACGGCTTCAAATGGTGTCTGTTATGCAAGTACTGTACTGAACTCATGAGTAGGCAATAATCTCTGTCCGTGAGTGGATGTGTGTAAATACATTTAAAATGCAGGCTGCGCAGAATGGAGATGACCTTCATTATATCTGATGCAGGAGGTAAAAATAACAAGAAAAAAACCCCGTCTCCGAGGATTTGACTGTTTTCAGTTGAGGCTTATTAGTCTCCAAAGCCAAACACTGGCCGCAGCGCTAATTTGGAGATCTGTCCAGAGACTCCCTCTGGCCTTTGATGAGTCCCCATGTCTGTAAGTTCTGCTCGGAGACAGGAAGCTCCCCGCGGTGGCAGGCGAGCAGGCTGAGGGGCTGAGAGCCTGTGCAGACAGAGAGGACCACAGCGTCAGGGGGATACATGCTCCTTTAACCTGTTATTGTGAACTCCCAGCAGCCCTGGCCGATAATTGCCACCTGTCTCTGGGGGAAACGCAGTCAAAGGCAGGCAGAGGGACGGCCATTTTGTGTCTGCCGCTGCTCCTCGCCCCCACGCAGCCCCGGTCCTAATCCTGCCCTTAACCCTGGCGGCTAATGTGTTTTCAATTTAGGATGATCCCCCACTACAGGCACGGCCTTAATCAACAACAGTTTGTACTGTAACCCTATCTGCCCTTGCGAGGGCAGCGTCAGCCTGACCGGGCGCCTGCAAACCTGGTGCGTCCAGCGGAGGAAACGGTGTTATGTGTGTATATATATGGATGATATCATGTTTATATGTGAGGTCATAGGATGTGTGTCTGACACTTGGCTGTTTGTCTTAGACATCTTGTTATGCTATTGAAACAAACATATAAATAACCACACACACGCGATGCAACAGCGCCACAAAAAGAAAGTCAGCGCTCTATTTAAAACATACATTATTTTAGAACTTAAAAAATATGAAAATATGTTTTAAGCAGCATGCACTTTATATATTCTTTATGCCACCCTTAACTGTCTTTATTTTGTCTCCATCTCTTCATCTTATATCTTAAATTCTCCAGCAAGAATTAGGCATGGAAAGGCAGGTGTGAATGTTTGTTGTGTAGGGTCTCCTGGCCTCTGCATCCATGAGTAGAACCCTGCCCCAAAATTAGAGTGAGGCCTCTAATGTCTCCCTGGGAGAAAAAGAGGCCTGGCTTTCGTCCAAGTCAGCACCTTTGGAAGTGCAGTCGTGTTACCACCACTAAATCAACATGTCAGCGCCCGGCCCAGTGAACTTCTTCACCCAGACTCCACCGCTTACAGCTACCCCACACACCTAATGAATTGGTGTGAATGCCCATCTGTCTGCTACAATGAAAAGGTGAAAGGAGATATGAGGAGAAAGAGTACAAACTATATATTTCTTTTTCAGCTGTTCCAGAAGAACATTTGTAATACAATTATCGTCGCCGAACGCAGAAATTAGCCCTGTTGCTTGAACAGGAGGACTGCTGTGACAAAGCAGCCGCAGCCAGGTTAAAGGTATCCTCGCCGCAGACCTTGGCCTCAGAGTCCAAAATGGAACCGTCCCAGTTTGGGGGGCAAGTTTAGAGAAGGACGCGAGCGAAGGGCCACAGAAAGCCGTGTGCTTACTCGGCAGTCTGTTTACATTCCTGAGGGTAATTTTAGCCCCTGGGGGGGAGCAGAGCAGGGGGGCCGACATGTCGTTGGGGCTTGTCAGTGGTCGACGGGCCAGCCGGCGCTGTGGCGGCACCTGGACATGTGGGTGGTACATAAAAACACACGGACCTCCAGCGGACAAATAGCTGGAACTCTGTTTGCGCTAATCAATTATTTACCAAGTTTAGTAAAAAGAAATTTAAAAAGAGCCAAGTAGCATCTTCTAGAATAATATCAATGGTCGTCTGTGGGTGGACGATTCAAAAGAGACACAAGCTAAGGATGAGGCCGAGTGGAAAACCACAGATGTGAGGGTGCAGCCTTGCTAACAGGCCCACCACAGAGCACCATTAGCTTTGGACAACACAGGATATCCCCTGTGTTTTCACTGATGATCTGGGGTGCAAATCTAATTTCATTGTAGTTTTTAAAAATTTGCTATGCAAACAAAAAAATAATCCCGGCTCAAGAATCGCTAAGGGCTTCTGTGCGCGTGTTGGGATTTGTCTTTTTATTACTCCCAGCTCAGAGTGTCCCTTCAAGGGGCAAGACAGCCAAATGTCCATGTGTGTTTGCGGCTCTTGTGTGCGAGTGCACGTGTAAGAGAGAAGGAGGGGAGGGAGAGAGAGAGAGACTCTGAGCTTATCGAAACTAATTAGGCGAGGGATGAGGATGGAAGTTAAATACTGGGCTACATGTAATGAAAGAAGCAGAGTGGGGGACATCTAGGGGTCAGGCCCACACCAAACAGTGGTCCTCAGGCAATCTGGTATTGATTTTCACTCGTTTGGGGATGAAGGTGGACGGGGGGGGGGGAGCCATGGAGAGAGGGAGGGAGAGAGACGGGGGAGAGGAGAGGCGGTAGTGCTCTAGAGTCTAAAGGTCTTGTGAGTTGTCAACTTGACAGTTTAACCCCTTTTGGAGGAGAACAAACAAACAGAGGGATCTCCTGGGCTGACAGCGTTGATCTGTCATAGCGACGACGCTGCAAAGCCCCACACAATGCCCACACGGGAGAGGAGAGTGGGGAGGAAAGGAGGGAGGGTGGGTTGATACAGATATGCAGAGGCACATTCCTTAAGCCCTAGAAGATAGGACTGGGCTCTGCTTAAGACGAGGCAACCGTGATCTATGAATATCTGCACCTCTTCAGGGAAGGAAAATAAATAACTAAACTACAATTCTATAGAAACTGTTCAATTGAAAAAATATAGCCTATTTTTACCAATAAATTATCAAAACTTTTCCATTACTTTTCCATAATATTTAACTCTATTTCCATGGCTTTTATTTAGTAGTTTAAAATAGGTAGGCCTACATAGTGATACAGCCGCACATTATTAAATTTCCCAGACATTTTCAGATAAGCAAACTGCTGGTATGTGCTAACTTTACTCATTTGTCAGACATTCCCACCACCAATGAACTGCACATGCCAACGCCAACCCTGTTTGGACTATATTTCTGACAAGTTTATATGCACTTGTTTCTTGTTAAACAAACATCTGTCGCACAGCCATTTCTAATAATTATTCCGTGACCTTGTCTCAACACAAATTTCTGTTAAACCTTTACAAATTAAGGTTGATCGCCATCATGGTCCTTCAATCTTCCCCCAACCAAGTGGATCAATGACCCAACAGAGTGGCCGAATATTTGAGATGTCCGGATCAGGACACTTGGTGATTCAATTCAATATGTATATTTGACTGAATCACCAGGTATCATTTCAAATCTCAGCGTGAAAGTCTTCGTTTACTGGCTACGCAACAGACTTTCGTCATTTTTCTGTTGCTCTTCTGTCGTGCCACCTTACAATCATTATCCATACTGTAAAAAAGAGCCATAAGAATTTAACACAACGCTGGATATCGGGAACAAACTAACAACCTGTTTTTGAAGTCACATGAACTGAAATTTATGGATCTTGTGAATTTTAAAGAAGAAATAATGTACTACCGGGCAACATACAAAAAAAAGTTCATGGACACAGAGGCGGGGGCGTAACTTAAGAGGTAGATTGAATTTGAAACAACGTTGTTTTTGCACCACTCTGAGAAGTGATTTTTTGGTATTATTTTAAAAAGAGGTACAAAGACAGTCTTTTCACAGGGTACATAAATGACTGGAATGTTAAGCAAACTCAGGGTGATACTGTTGTCGGTATTCTCAATTCGTATTTTTGTATTTGTTTTACACACAGGGTTAATATTGGTTATCAGGTATTAAGGAGTGCAGTGTTGTAAATATGTGGTTGATCAATGATGAGGAGTGTATTTATGTAATAGTTTGATTAGTGATGGATTGATTATTGGGGGTAGGGCTAGACAAGCATGCTGCTTCTTCCTACTCGGACATGAAATGTTAATTTATGTTTCTCATCATGAGTCTGTTCATGATTTATTGTTTGTCTCTGTTTTGTTGGGGTTTTTCTACACTACATGCTATATTATTTCATTATCATTTTTTTTAAATGTTCGAGATAAATGAATCAAGTGTGATTCTTTCCCTCAAAAGGGGGCATGGCCTTGGCAAAGACACAATGCTGCTCTGGTCAGTGTGTATGATGTAATATGAGACATTTCAACGGTCACGCAGCCCAACACTACATTTTAAATTAGTAATACAGCCAGTGTATTTCACGTAACGTCAGACATGTTTAAGGAATTTTAAGAACATATCTGAAACAATAACCAAAACAATGTATATTCATAACTTTTCAAATCAACCTGTTAATTCCAAACCATTTCCAGGCCTAGAAAACTGTTGTTTTTTAAATTTCATGACTTTTCCAGGAATTTCCTGAGCCTCATAGTATAATATTTCTTATAAATGGTGTTCTGTAACTGCGGAGAATAATGGCAAACACGTATACGCAGAGTGGGCATATCAAAACCTACCAAAGTGGGCCAATCCAACCCATGATTAAAAGTTTGGGTGGTGTTCTAATAAAGTAGTATGGGTGATTGTCTACAACCACACAAGACACACAGATGTCTGCGCTCTCTCCTCATGTCACTCAATCTGCGAAGGCCGTCACCCCGAGCACCTTCCCTCTCATGTCCTTAAACACTTGAAGCCCCCTTTCACTTTTCCCCCTCACACTGCCTCATCGCTTTGTCACATTGCCAAGGGGGACTCCATTAGCCTGGCCATGCACAAAGCCCCCAACTCTCACTTATACTTAACACACACACACACACACACACACACACACACACACACACACATGAAGGGAGGCTGATCCGCACAGCTAAGGCTGTCCACATCAAATTAGAGTGGCCCCTATTGTCCCTATTACGGCCTGGGAATGCTCCATCATGACGGATGCTACGGGGTCCCTCACTTGTCAGGAGTTGTCAGACAGATAGGGAGTCTGGATACACACAGCTGACAGGTAATCTTAATGTCTTCAATTAGCCCAATTAGGCCTGTCATAAACAATTCGATAAGTGCTCGACCAACACAAACAGATAAACGCACGCACAAGCACACACGGGCGCACACGCTCACGCGCCGAGGTCTGCAGGGTATTAATGAGAAGGGTAATGGGTATATCAGCGGACGGTTGACTTGTCTTTTGTTTCAAGGAGGGGTGTGTCCCCCCCCCATGCCTTGCTCTCAGCTGTGCACTGCTGGCTGCTACCTGGTCAGTTCAAATTGTACTATCTCCTTTCATTAGCGCATCGCTGGCTGAGAATCTGAAAGGCCGTGACAAAATTCATTTGAGACGAGTGGGAGCAGATTGCCTGAAGCAGGTGCTATAAGGGAGATAAAACAAAAGCAGCACCTTTGAGAAGCTCTGTGTGTGCACGCGAGTGTGTGTTTTCTACCTGTGTGTGTGCGTGAGAGAGGTTTTTCCCTGGTCTTCACATTCTGTTCTTTTCCTTGCTATGGTAAATGGGTAATGACACAAAAGTGCTTTTGAAAAAAAGAAAGAAAGAACAGGGACCGGAGAGCCCATGCAGCGCACACTTGGAGCGTTTACAAAGCTGTGGTGAAATCTAAATATTGTTTCTAGCGTGACTAAACAGGCCAACACCTTCTGCGGAGAGGATGTGCGATAGCTAACAGTGTTTGATTTGGTCTCTCCTTTTATAATATCTTATCGCAGAACAACGGTGGCACCCACGCTGCATCCCCTCCTTTTGTCCTCTAACTGTTTCTTTAAATTCATCTATTTGCATTCACTATCAATTTCTTTCTCTCCAGGTACGCAGGACACGTTGCGGGAACCGTGAAGCACAAGCTAATGTTTAAAACCGAGATTCCACAGTTTGCAAACACAAGACCTGAGCAAAGTTAGCATCAATATTTGAACAAGAACTTCACATCAACACTGCCTTGATCTTATGTGCTGAGGCCTGAAATGCACCGAGTTAAGCAACAATACTGACACTTTCAATGCAGCACTTATATACTACGGTCGGGCATTCAAAGGCGAGGAAAGAAAAAAAAAAAGAAATATATATTCAACACTGTGGATTTCAGCTAAAACCGAGGCAATATGCTGAATGGTGGAGTCCCGAGGCACATTTTCATTCAAGGAGTCAAACTGGGACGCGAAGACAAACCGACTGCTATCTGTGATGGACATCTAACTCCACTTCTGATCCTTACCTCAAGTGACGGCTGGAATGCCATCTGAGGAAGAAAAAAAGAAAAGAAAGAAAGAAAGAGAAAAGCCGTCACCGGGAAGTTGTAATAGGAAATTGCTCTTGGCAACTATTTGTTCAAGCACCAGATTTTTTTTCATCTTTATGCCAACCCAGCGAGCCCCCATTGGAAAACAGGGCAGGTCCCCCTAATGAGTAATCTATTTCAAAGCAGTCGTGTCTGGGCATGACAGTTTACTGAGAGGCTTGAAGAACTGGTAATTACCAGTGTTACGGGGCAATTAATGCATATTACACTGCGGCACTCATGGCGGTGACTGTCAGCTCCCCAATAAAAATGAGCACTCTTCAGCTAAAGGGTGACATTAATTGGGCCCTTAATGACTATGCAGAGGAACCAAGCCAAATAGGAACAAAACAGGGGACTCGCTCTGACTCCAGCAGCGGGGCTGGAAATTGGACTAAAAATGAGATTAATTGCTGTTTAGAAAAAAAAGAAGGGAAAAAATGTGGCGAGGGGAAGGGGGAGAAAGAGGTTGGAATTATAGGGTGCAGAGAGCAAGGGCTGCTCATACAAATGACAATTCAATTAATTATTTTATACTGTATTTTCTATACCTTTAAGAGTGCAGACAGGCTCGAGGCCCGCTTCAAGGGCTTTGTCTTGATGTGTTGCTCATTGCATAAACACGTACAATCCCCACAGCACCCACGCACAGCGTCACGGTGCAAATGCTCAATATAATGATCTAAAATCTTCATTTAAGTGAAAAGAGAGGCTTCCCCGCATAACATGAAGAATATATATAGCTGTGATGAATGTAAATGAGATCAGGTAGTTAGGGTCTTCCATAATGTGCAGCAGAGAAAAATCATTTTTAAGAAGGAAGTATTGAGAGTTTCTGGGTTACACACTTCCCTATGAAGCCTAAGGCCTTAAGTATGTCTTTCCACTTAAAGCAGTCCATAAAAACATTAAGCAGAGCTTTCATTAAAAGTAAATCTGCCAAATTGCAGGCCTTCCACCCCCAGGAATGTTTGTTTAGAGGGAGATCAAGGATGTGGCGAAGACATGAAGTAATTCTGATTAATGTTGCTAAAGCTAGGCACGTACTGAACACCACCTGAATATGCAAGCCCCGAATCATAAAAATATCAGCATGCAAAACATGCCGTCATTTGCATACATTTTTGATTTTGGATTTCCTTGCTATTTAAATATGCAGTTAGAAATAGTCCAGCACTGCCTCTTGCGCTGTCACGCTGCACACTCACACTGTCATTGGTCCTGATAGAACTCTTCCGCTTCAAAGGGAGCTTTGCAATGGAGAGGAGAATGAGCAAATATTTGAATTGCAAAAACACATCATCTTGCGAGGGGAAGAAAATTCAAGACAACTTTTTAGAGTTAAAGACACCCCCAACCCCCAGCAAGCAAAACCCTCTGCACACAGCACAAAAAAAAGTCAACATATTCATGGCGTAAGCACTCTCCTCGCTAATTTACCATATCCAAATTTGCGTAATGGGATATGACACATTTTAGAGGGGATTGCGGAAATAAACTTTAATTTGAGGAGAGAACCATAAAATGTTTTAAGCTGCCCCTGTATTTAACTGAAATCCACCGCACAAATCCAGGTTCTCAGACAACCTGACATGGATTTGATTACAGACCGAAGTGTAATTAGCTACTTAAGTTATCCTCCAGTAGCTTGGAGTGAGCAGCACCACCACTGTAGCTAGCTCTTTCAGCATAACTAAACAGACCTTTTAGATTCTGCAGGAATACCTTTCCCTTCAGGAGTCGGCAGTTTACAGCCGTTTACATGCAATCACTCCAGGAGAGTCTCTGACAGCTTCCAACTTTTGCAGAAGTTAGTGAAAAAAAAGGTGCAATAAATAATCTTCATGACAAATCAATAATATGACTCATAGCATATTTGAAAGTTCGAGCTCCCCAATTTGAAGCCAGGGTAAATACAACATTTAAGCCAAAAGTTACAAGTCTAGCCACGAAGGCCACGAACAACATTAACAGCAATAAATACCCATCTTCAGGCGTCTGAAAAAAATCCCCCTGCAAGGAGGGAAAACTGTGTTTATGATTGTTAATTTATTTACCACAGGCTGAGAACTACCTTGAATTTTAAATTGGAGGGGGAAAATGTGAGCGTCTCAAACACATACTCAGAAAATGTCTAGGACACATGGAGAATTACTGTGAGTGGCAAAGAGAGTGGAAAGATCAGCAATCAGCTACCGGTGGAAAACAAATTCAAGGCTGCTTTTTTTTTCATCCAAGGCTTTAAATGTAAGACTAATAGTTTGTGGATTCTACACAATAATTAGAGGATCAAATTAAGTTAACTTAATATAAACATTAGTCTTAAATATGACTCAACCTGCAATAACAGCCTTAAAATTATTTTAACACACAGAGCTCCTCAACACGGCGTCCACATCACACCTCCCACCAGTCCAACCCTCCCGTGGCCTCTACTCCTTGTGACTCGCCTACGTGTAGACAACTTGGAGACAGGTTGGAGCAGAAATCAAACCGGAATGATGGATAGCTTTACTGCACAATGACCTCTGTCACTGGGTTCTTGCCCTAAATCAATGGTGGCGATAAGGGCCCTGCGCCAGCGCTCACCTTGGTATGTTCACCAGCAGACCTTATCTATGGCAGGAGGAAGTATGAGTAATAACTAAAGACAAGCCACGACAAAACCACTAACCCCACCTTGTCAAACATAATTTAAAATGTATATCCCTCCGCTACCACCCCCCTCTGCTGCTGTTAAAACAGTAATTATGAGAACCAAAGAGATTTGGGACTGCGTGTTTGGAAGATTAACCTGTTGTAGGACGGTGGGAGCGCTTTGTACGAACCTTTGGTCCAGGCGTAGTATATATTTTAACTTTCAACTGAGGTCTGACATACCTTACTATTGATACACTGGCATGCCCGTGCACATTCATTCACAAAATTACGAATAAGATCCCTAAATCTCAGCATTGTCAGGTCTGTGTGGAGCAGCCAAAACTTCAGTGATGCAGGAGAGGAGAGGTTAGGGGTTGAAGTTGAGACGAGGGCCGACAGGAAGTAGGAGCAAAGACTTTATGAAGATTACAGCATTGAGAACTCTCGGACCTTTTAGTAGTTTTTCTTTCGACCGCGTGTGTGATAAGTGTGTGTGTGTGTGTTTGTGACATAGAGGCAGGCACATGGAGCGGAGCAAGAGAGCGAGCATGCTTCCAGGCAGTCGCATCAAAACGGAGAGAGAGACCAAACATGACATCAAACGTTGCAATTAGCTGACCCCTTTCTCCTGGAGTCGCCGCTTGAGGAGCCCTGCCTTTAAAACCCTGATTAAAATATGTTTGCTTTCTCATTCAAAATGACATTTGACAAGGTTAGTAATATTTCAACTAACTGCAAAAACATTCTTGCGGCCGTAATCCTTTTTTTCCATCGCTTTTCGGGGGCGCAGGTAACCTCGGAGCGAATTTCCCATGAACTCAGTGCTACAATTTGAAAACAAAACGGCTGCGGGAGGAAAAAAAAGGAAGAGCAGTTCAAAGTTTCGCTCGAGCGTGTTTTGTTTCACCCGGGCAGCTGAAGCTAAATGTTTTGCGATCATTATTCAGAGAATTTATCCCCTTTCTAATTCAAACCACAACGAATATTTAAAACAGAGCCAGTAGTCTTTTCTCTAACCACGAGCTCCATCCTTAGCAGGGACTCAGGGGGGCTGAGGACTGTCAGCAGCTCCGGGGATAGAGTTCCTCAAACTGTTAAACCCCCTCATCACCAAATTAGGAGATGTGTAGCCTGTAGTCAAAAGGCCTCTCCAATGGAAAAGTGATATAAAAAGTAAAGTAAGATGTAATTTAATGGTGCACGACAGTTTGTGATATTTTGCGGTTAAAAAACTCTGTTTTAAAATTGACTTTGAGCCCAACTTTTTCTTTTTTAAAAGTCTTCAAAGAGTCAGCAAACTTGAATAAACAAAATGTAAATGGTGTCTGAGACAGTCTTTGTCAGCGTGCAACCCTGACAAAACAAGCTGGAGATAAGCAATGAATAAGGGGAAGAGATCAGAACTGGTCAGGCCAAAACTCTGTCTAAAGTTAATAGTTTTCACATCCATTCCAGTCGCAGGAGAAGAGAATGTGAAGTGTCGGGCCGGACAGTGAGCCAGGCCGGGCTTAACTGCAGCTGTGCTCAAATTGAAGTGGCACTTTCTATCAGAGGCCTTTCGCCAGACAGCTCTATTCTGCCCTTTCACTTGTAACCTCCGTGACACACAGACGCCCATTACAAAAAACAAGAGTGGTCATTTTAAACACACGGCCCGTCATCGAAGAGACAGATTCCGGGTTTAACATGGGGTGAAGATTCATGGTGCGAACGTGCCAGCTGATAGAGATATCACTCAAAATGAGAAATAGATTTCTCCGACATCACCGCGGCGGCCATTCAAAAGGGGGAGTGGGGGGGGGGGGCGTCTCAAAGCTCCAAACTCTGCGCGGAGTTTATATTTCACTTGTTCAGAAATGTATGCCTCTGTTATCTCGCATCAGTCCAAAAGGAAAGGGATTGGGTATCGCCCGATTCAACTTCCCGCCCATGATGAAACGTTACATCGACAGCGGACGGAGTTGGAATTTGGATCATATCCTTACCCTGTTAACTCCTTAAGCCCTTGTCACACAGGTTTGGTTTATGGCGCTCATTTAAAATACATAATAGCGAGGAGAAAAAACATATTAGCATTATTAACACAAGCGAGTGGAAAGAATATATTAGCAGTCACATTGAGTTCACATTTATTCTCAGAAGTTTTAATAGGGTTCAGTGGCCAAATGCATTTTTTTCCCCTAATCATTTATAGACCTGACAGAGCTCGCGGAGACAAATCTGTTGACCTGATAGATCTCGTACATTAACCCTCAGAATTGATGAGCAAAATCAGAAGGTCAGCACTTGGACACAGGCTCCTCATGTGTCTTTGATTACACACTCCCACTAAGGGATAGGCAGGCAGAGATGTTTAAGCTATCAGGCAATCAGACCGCCGCGAGACGTGAAACTCAAACCAGAGACGGGAGAGGGAGAGGGCTGCCTGGGAACAAAGATGGGGGGGAAAGAGGGTCCTGACGAGGCTCTTTAACAAATGCCAGGCCGGTGAGGGAAGACTCAGATGTGCTTGTATCTCTTTCAGTGTTTCTGGCAACAAAGCGGTGAAGTGAATTAATACTGAAATATAAAGCAAAAGTTCACAAAAACAAATACCTCTTCATCTGGTATTTAAATTCACTTACTTACGGCACATCAATCACAATGACTGCCACGAGGTACAATCAGATCTTACATAGTGAAACAAACAATTCGAACCGTATATCAACGTTATTCCGGGAGATGGATGAGGTCAGGCGGTGAACGGGAAAAAATTTCAAATCCTTACTTAACTAAATGTTGAATGATGGGTGCAAATTCAGAACAGCATTGCTGCTTTTGACGTCATTTATTGTGGAACGGAGACAGAGGCTGATTGGTGTTCTGCTGGTGCGGATTTCTACATTTTTGCTATTTTTTTTTCTATCATTGAGTAAACTGACGACCCCTGACTAAGTGACAAATATTAGGGATATTCCATGTGATTTTCAATGCACAACAAAACAGTATAGATGAGTTAAGAATCTGAACAATTAACCCGAACAGCTGCAGATTGTTTGTAAAAATAGTGATTTGAAGAATTTTTAGCAGATTATTTCCTGTAAATTTTGCATCAGAGAGTAGTTTTCCCTGTTATTTTTTTGTAACCAAATTGTATTCAGCAATTTGCATATATGATAATACAGTAGCACAGTGTCATGTTTTTCCTTTTTAAATTAGAAATATAACCCTTTTAACCCCCCGACAATCCCCTCCCAGCTCATAACAATGTGGTCAATGACAAATGAATGAAATAAATAAAAATGATTAAATAACATACAAGTAGGTGTGCAACTAATTTACTATAAATAGTTAAAGAAATAAATGAAAAAAAATAAAGAAATACTAATAAAATAAAAAATAAAAGTCAGCTGGTGAGACACAAGATCAACATGCCAACCTAACCTTGTCTGCATCCTACAAGATCACAGTCCATAATATATGTACCCACACTGTTACATATCCACACACAGAAAATTTCCCCCAGTTTTTAAGAACTTTTTATACGATTCTCTGTTTGCATTTCTTAAATTTTTTAACAATTAATAGGCTTTGCTTTTGACAAATTCAGTGTTTATGTCTGCCGGACGCTTGACCATTGTTTTATTAACTCTTTGGTTGTTATAACATTTTAAAGTTTAAATAATCTTACTAAAGTTGAATAATCTAAACTCTAGAAACACCAATTTCGTCTGGTATTCTTCATAGAAATTAATGGAATACTGAGATTTAGGCCAACTGTATATGTTTTTAAAGTTGTCTTATGCCCCTTTTAATTCAAGAAGGCCTTGTGACCCCCTTGTGAAGGTTTAGTGACCCCTAGCAGGGGCCAGAACCCCCAGGTTGGGAACCAGTGCTTGAAAATATCTCAACGTATTTACAGTTATAATTCCCCTATAAAAGTTCAGGTAAAATGAGGAGAACTTTGCCATCTTGGTTCAAGATATCAAAGGCTTTGTTGTCGGTATAAATCACCACACGATTTTCATCAGGATCTTTCTTAAGTCAATACACACAGAGGTCGAACAGAGGATAGTACTCTGGAAACTACAGTATCACAAGTGTGCACACACGTACTGTATGTATGTCTACATTTCTACTGGTAATGTATTTGCTCCAGATTGTTTACACAGAAATTCAATCAGTACTTGTTGGGAAATACAATACTAGATTTAAATGTACAGAGAGGATAAACAAGAGGTGGAATCAATGGGAAAAGAACAAAAATGAGCATGGGTGGTACAAGAAAAAAAACAAAAAAACAAGGTTATGTGAGGGACAGTGGGCCTATAAAAAGAAGCCCACTGTCTAGATTATCTATAAGGAACCACTTATCACAAGCGACCAGCTCCACACAGTGACTGATGGGCCTCCACGGACCGCGAGTACCAGCACATTATCTGGTACACACAGAGCTGCTCTTTAAACACAAAGGCAGAAATATGAAGCATTGTTTCCTTAGCTGTCATTTGGTGAAAAATATTATATTTATTTTTGGTTTTAAAATAGAAAGAGTGTTTACTGTTTTTGTGCTCAGAAGTACACAAGACAATGCTGAGCAAGCTATAAATTACAGCAAAGATAAACTGGCTAAACTGAACCGTTAATTTGGGGCATGTAAAACAGCGCTGATTTAAACCAGAGCGGCTCTTAAATGATTCAATTAAATCTTGACGTGTGCTATTGAAAATGAGCGCAAGCAGCCTATACCACGCATGGAAGCAATGCGACTTGCAGAGACACAAGTCAACCCAACGAAATCAATAAATCAGATAAAAAGAAAATCTTAATCCCCCCCAAAAGCTGTTAAACACTTGCCATGTCATGAAATCGCACATCCAGAACTAAAATATGCATTCCTCCCGTATTCATGTGAACCATGGAAAAAATAAAAGACCTCTTTCTCCATACCAAATGCCATTCCTTAAAACAAAATGCCAGGACCATATTGGATAATAGAAGAACAAAAGACCAGATTGTTTCCATTCAACTGGGATTTTTTTTGCCAGTAAAGAATATATTTAATAATATTTTTTTCAGCGCTTGTCTTGGTTGAATTCATTCCCTGGGACAAGCCACAGGACTCATGGTCCAATGCTCTCCTTAGGCCTTCGTAGGACATCATCTGATGACTCCTGGCCTCCTTCATCTTGCTCAACTGCGAGGTTAAGACACAATTAAGCCCTTAAGTTGGGCAGTGTTAAGATGCTTTTGAAGCAGCTGTGGAGGTGCATGAAATGAAATACTTAAACAGGCCTCCAACCAAAGGAACCAAAGGTCCTCGAAAATGTTGAATATTTGTGTTGTAGCTTTATGTCGATGTGGGTTTATGTGGGGGGAGAATGCAGCTATAAAAATCCTATTAAAGTACTTTTATCTTCTATGATAGATTCAGCAAAATACTGGAGTGCAACCTTTGTATGATAACAGACGTCCTTTTAATTATCTTATTTTCCCTGTTATCCCTCTGCAACTTTCTACAGGTGTAAAGATATCCAGCAGCAAAAAGTGTGCACACAAAACAAAATCTATTTGTCTACACTATAGAAAATATCCCTGCAAGTTTTGCATCACACTGAACGTAATGTGTCTTTTCTGTGTTGGGCATCCATCAAAATTCTCCTGTTTGATTGAGTTGTACAAAGAGGCGTTCCAATCTTTGCCCACCACTCCCTGGGCTTTTGACAAATGCTGCTGACTTCTTCCTGGAATGAAACCCAGAAGGTCACTGCAGAGGAAAAAGAAGAAAGGGGGGGAAAAAGGCAGCGTGGCCGAGAAAATGAGTGGGGGGGGGGGGGGAACACGTGCGTCTCTGCAAGTCTGATGACATACATCGTGAAAGCTGACAAAAAATGTACGTTAATCTTTTAAAAAAGTTCCATGGCAAAACAGGAATTCATCGAGCAGACATGCTTGCACCTCATTTCACTCGGGGCTTTCTTCTCCGTCTCGCAGTGTCACAGGCAAGCAGAAAGACAGGAGGAGGGATATGTATCGCCGGGGTGCCGCTTTCTGTCCCGCTCCTCGTTTATACACACAGCGGCCGTGTCAAAGCTGCTCTCACACTCAATGGTAAATGACAAATTTGGATAATGCACACATACAACCCTACAAAAATAAATAGGAGACATGGAGGCTTAACCAGAGCTAAATCCTGAGGCTGCTGGAGACCTGAGAGTGCGGATTACACCCCAGACGCCTTAAACAATGCACCCAAATGTGCATCCTTAAAAGCATGAAATCCTTGAAGCATCAGAGCCGACTTGTCATTTGCCATTAATATTCCAAGTTGCTTGTGCTTTGGGGGCCAGCATTGCACTTCTGTGTGCCGATGTGCCCTAAAACAAACACTTGCAAAGCCCTAAAGGAACCACCATTGTGGATAGCTATTTTTCTAGCTGTGGAATATTCGACGAGGAGGATGTCATAACAAAGGAAACAATAAAAGAGGCCACGTTCCTGCGCTGCATGGGGTATCCATAACTATAAATAGGAGGAAGGCAATGTCAGAGACGCTTGCGCTTTGCCAGGAAAACTGATATTTGTGCAAAAATAAAAGACAAGGAAATTAAACTCTAACTACAATTTCCCATGCATATTAAGTACATAAAAAGTCCACAACCTTAAAACCCTGTAAACATGAACAACATCACAACAAAAAGGCTTACATAAGAAGCTAAACACACTGCTCATATGATTCTAGTGACAATCATTTAATCTTTAAAAGCCACTATTGCAATGGAGGTTTTATTTCCCTCCTTTCTTTGTTGTGCACGTCTCTGACAGGAAGGTGAGGTAAAGTATGGCAGGGTACAGGTCTTGGAGGTGTCACATTGTCACCCCAGAAGCGCCAGTACCTGTCCTCGGGGATGGCCCTGTAATGTCCAGCCTCATTGGATCAGCAGCCGCCACGGCCTGTGGGCGCCCTCTCTCAGGTGACATCCTCTATCTGCTCTGGCTCTATGATGGCCCTCCTGCTGCTGTTGCTGCTGCTGCTGCTTATATGACTCTTGTGCTGCTTTTGCATTAAATGCACTACATGCACACGCAAGTATTTCTAAATATAAAACAATGCCTATACTTATATTGCGTAAAAGCAAACTATCTGCACATCTAAGGATGCAGGCACACAAGAACCCTCTTTAAAGATAAAGGGTTTTCTACAACACTGTCATTAATTAAGCATTCCTGCCGTTACTGCTTTGGGAAAGTTCAACAAAAAAATGATGGACATGTCAATTAAAAAAAGACGGCAATGTACAATATCTTGAATCAAAAAATTAATTTGATGTCGCAAAACGGATTGACGGTTCTGAGAATACAACGGCATTACCGTGCAATTTCAGCTGTAGAATCCACAGCATGCAGTTCCAGATATAATTGGAAAAAGTTCACAAAGAACTCAAGATGTCTAATTGCAGCTGTGTCAACTAATATAAAACATCACATAAATCAGATTTTTGTCTATTCATTAGCCAACGTGTCAGCGAGCAGATTAGTGATGTTGTAGGAACAGTCTGGTGAGAGTCTTCAGAATTACGACTTCCTCATTAATTGTAGTTTTGCTTCCATTATGTGCGTCAAAAAAAAGTGTTGCAACAAAGGACAAGCACTAATCTCATTTGCGCAAAGCACATTCGGATGGAGATCGATATGCACTTTTGGAGCATGAGAATCTTCTGCTTGTAATTATGGGAGGACATAAATTATCCACATTACAACGGGACATGACTTTCAAAATGACTTAAACAAAAGAGCCGGATGAAACATCATGCATGTGCGTGCATTCGAGTCTCAACAAATTTCCAAGTGGTCAAGCCAGATGATGTATAATGGCAAACCCAAAAGTCTTAACCCCCATTTCATATGAGGGAGAAATGAGGCATACTGTCCCATTATATTGCTATAAATCATTTTTTGTGGACGGCTGACAGCTTTTTATCAGATCTAACCTTTTCAAGCCTCCATTAAGAGTGCTAACATTTTCAACTCTGACACATTTGCAGTTTACGAATCTCACAGCTGATTTGCTTTGGGGGGGCGGGGGGCACGCTGGTGTCCATGCTCATTTCCACACAGGCTGTCCATTGTATTGGGGTGGGTGGAATGGGGGAGGGAAAATAGGAAACGGCAAAGAGAAGAACAGGCTGTGAATCCATTTATTTAACTCTACATTTACCCTTTTAATATCAGCTCTACTACAGTGCAAAGTAGTGTTGTTGCTAAAAGCTATTTTGTGGTAAACAGTATATTCTAATTTACTCTATCGATCCTTTCGTGATACACAACTGCTGCATGGAGGGCTATTAAGGGCCACGAAGATCCCTCATAATCTGACAAATTAATAATGCGTGGACTCTCATAGAGGAGATGCCGTGACACAATGAAACAAACAAAGACGAGACAAATAAACATAATACTAATTTAAGAAGAACCCTTGCAGCCATTTTTGTCAGATGTGTGCTATGTGACGAAGCTTTGATGTGAAGGGCTGTGGTGTTAATGTTTTGATTGATTTTTGTCTTACTATATTTCGTACAAGCTGTGTGATACACTCTCTCCTGACAATGAGCACCAATCATTGATCTATTTATTGATCCATCTATTTATCGATCCATCAAGTATCAAAACTTCTCTGGCGTCTTTTGTTCTCCATTCCAGATTCACAGCCTTTACAAACAACACCAAAGACTGACAACGACATATTAAGTAACTAAACCTGGCAGGGACCGTTACAGTTGCACGGTCGAAATCTGCAAAAAACAATGACGAAAACCAAAATCTGCATTTCTACATAAATCAATCACAGTTATTAATGTGCATAAATATGCAGGATGTCAGAAAAAATATTATCTGAATGTATACAAGATTAAAGGTACAACTGTATGTGTAATTTTCAGAGAATCCTTGTTATTAATGACACTAGTGGCCATTAAGGGAACTGCACTTTGCATCCGGTTGCTTGAGCCAAGCCTGCACCTCGTAGATGCAAGTGAGCATCCTGGGCTTAGGCCAGAACAATGAGGTGACTTACATGAGACTAAACGTTACCTACTGGCATCATGTTGATAGATGATATAAGTATGAAGTATGATCCTTTGAAGTATCAAGTCTTCTTTGATACAGGATGATTTTTATTTTGTAAATTAAGGCCCAATTTAGAGTGAACTAGACGATAAAGCAGGGTGCGCTCCATGGCATGGCTACCTTGTGATTGTAAGACTGATTCCGGCAGTGTCCTCATTGCTCCTCCCCAACTGGTAATATCAAGTTGGCGACGTCCAAAATGCCAAACTTGTGGCTTCGAAACAGTTGTTAATAAACCAATGGGTGACGTCACAGCGGCTATGTCCACTTCTTTTTTACAGTCTTTTGTCCCGAGTCCTCTCCATAGAAATCAGTCCACAGGCTTTTACAGGCAACTGAAAAAGTCAGGGAAGGTCCCAGTTTTTTAAGCTACGTCACAATCCGTTAACACATTGATATTACATAGCCAATAATACATGTTAATTGCTTCACATATTACCTTTAAGTGTTTGATAAGCTACACTAATCAGACAAATACAAGGGCAGAACTTCAGTTGCTGCTCGGAGAGTTATGGAAGGAACTTTGCCAACCATAATTGATTTAAGTACACCATAATCAAGGAGGGGCAGTTAAGGTGGCACCACACAAGGGTCCATATTTCATTACATGCTGTTTAACCTTACCCACTTCTCCTAAAACACACAAGAGGCTCATTATGTGTTTAATATTCACCAGCAGGTGAATAATTTTTATGCAACTCTGATAGTTGGGCGAGATGGATAACTCAATTATCTGAACATCCGTCAGAGCAGAGGGCTCGCTGGCTCTGGAACGCCACCAGCTAAGATTGATGGCTGGAAGACACCAATAGCTGCTGCTTCGCCATCTCATCCAGGCACTGGGCCTGAACACGCCGTTTGATTCTGCAAGAAGACCGTTTTTCTCTCCATTTTTCCCCCCTTTTTTATCTTTTTTCTTGGGAGCATTGTAGGTGAAGCGTCATTACCCCTCACTCCACTGAAGAGGGGTTCATTATGGGGTTAGTGTGTTGGCAAGACTATTGTTTGGATGATAAATGCAGTTGGTGAGGGCTTTGGAGGGAAAATTAGTTATGTTTTTTCTTTCCGTCTACAAAAACATGTCCCCATAGCTCACTCTGCAATGCTTCAGGGCAAACCGAGAACAATTAACACAAGCAATGGGTGAAGCAGCTCAGTTAAAGCAAAGAGGGAATTCATGAAAAATAAGCAAATCACTGGAAATGTCAATCAGGGGCAATGAAGTAATTACAAACACTGCTGTGCGATTCCAAGGGCGGTCAAAAAAGAAAACCGAAAGGTTTGGAGTCGAGCACTGAAATCTGAGTTTGAGGAATGAAGGAATGGACAAACACCCTAAACATCAGCCCTTCAGGGCCCGTCTCATCAACTGCAACCAACTAATAAGAAGTGAAAGGAGGATGATGTCACCCCATCACTCTCTTGTACCCTATTTCTCTATTGGTTTATGTTTTTGACTACAAAGCGCTGACCCCAAATTCACTGCTAACACACACAAACACGCACATGTGCGCACACACACGGTTACCTCAGACGATAATGCATAAGGTCTAACAATGAGAGAAAGATGAGGCACATTTTCAAATGTCAGCAGTAAATGTCAATTAAAAATTACAAGGGTGCTGGGAAAGGTAGGGTCTGAAGGGACTGACATTTTTTTTCTTTTTTTTTTTTGACACAACAATGTTTATCTGACCGGGCTGCTGGCTGACATGACGGGATCTACTTTGTCAGTTCCTTAATACACTTGGACAAGGCCGCCCCAGTGAATATCAATGAAAGACACCCGTGGGCAAATATGTAAGGCTCAGACTTACTCTAACCGTCCAATCAGCCTGTTAGTATTCTGATATTTCACCCTACTGTAAACCAGTGCCCTGAGTACCAAAGTGGAAGACCAAAGACAGAATAATACCTCTTCCTTTAATCCAAACTAAGAAAGAACACTGACTTACACAGGGAAACATTTACAGAGACATCTGATCTTCATGTCATGCTCATCAAATGAGCTCTCTTCCTATATTTACTGCATTATTTTAAGTTTGAGTGACTGAGACGGCAATCATTTAAGTACTCTCTCATTAAACATAGTCTGGGAATGCTCTGGAGCTTATGCAAAGCCTTTTATTGTCACCAACTTTCTTAGTGGTATTTAATGAGGCCCATCAAAGATAGTAACCATCAAAGATTGGCCCTTTTTAAATTCACACCTCGGTGACTTTTAGTTCCTGACGTCAACAACAGTTAAAAAAAATTGTCAGAGCTTTTTCCTCTGGAAGCAGGCCATTTCCAAATAAAACTATGTTACTTTGAGAAAATAAAACACACCATTGATTATGACCTTGACCTCATCTCCCGCATTTTAACTGCTCAATGATATTGGATGAGTCATCTTCCCTTAAAATCAAATGATTGCTCTGCTGGCAGCTTCTGCGTCAAATCAGTAGGTCAGTCATCTATAGGAAAGGGTAACATTTTCTAAATGTGGAGCCATTATTTTCATTTACTTTACTTTTTCAGTCTTTATATTTTCAAAAACCATCTTTTAGAAGTTATTGCTTAAAATACGGATTTATTTGACATTATTTGAAGGATATATGGGAGTCTGCCTGGAACTCTTAGGAATTAAGGGATTATCATTGGAAAAAAAAACTGTATTACCAACTAAGATCTGCCAACTACATCAGGAACCCTAATATAAATTCATGTTTTGCAATGCACACAAAACCATACATAAATTAATTCATGATAAACTGCTTCTCTTTCTGTGTTGTGGTTTTGACAGCTCCAGAAATCTGATCCTGATCTGGTGCTGCACACACACCGAGAAAACAAAAACAAAGACAGAAAGCGAGTGTCCGGCTGTGCCTGGGGTCTGGAACCTCCTGGCGCTCTAGCACCGTGTCACAACATGTCAGCTGGCTGTCACGGCTGAGGGGGGCCGGGGCCACAGCCAGGTGAACGGAGGCGGCGTGGGCGACTTTTCAGCTCGGTGACTGGAACCCCGTGCCGAGGGAGGCAGGGGATGTGAAGACCATGTGTAAGAGATCCGTAATCAGATTTCGTAGGTTTAAAATTAAGCCTGGATAATACTGAGTATTGTGCTAAATTATTTGGATAGAGGCTGATGACACTTTGCATGACAGATGCAAATAGCTGATAGTTTTTGCTAGCATTTACAGGGAAAGAGTGATCTGTTTAATTTATTCACTAGCTGGGACACTATAGGACATTTTCAGCCTTGTATTTCAGGTTTCTACTAGAACATGTTTACATGCTTTCATGTTTAAAATCACTGTTTTCCTCACACTGTCTGTGCTGGACACCTGTAACACCCTCTGTCTAAAACACTCCATTTAGGTGCCTTAAAAAAGCCCAGTCTGCTCTGATTGGTCTGCATTTCCGGCTCTGATTACACATTACCCTGACATTAGCATTAGCTACATGCGGCAGTGTACTAGCAGTACTTTCTCCCGTTAAAAATAACCAGTGAAACTTTCTAAACACAACCAGACATGTTCCAGCAGGAATATGATCTGAAATCGGAGAAATTAAAAACATCGCAAACCAAGCTTACATGTCTCTCTGACATTAGCATTTAGCTTCACGTGGCAGTAAAGGCTACGTAATGTGAACACTTGCAGTAGCGTGCCTGGAGTAGATGACAGCATACAAAAATCTGTCACAAGCTGATGTCAGCTTGTCTAAAAGTGGAAAAAACAGTTGGAAACAGAGCATTCAGAATGGGCTGGAGCCTGAGGTTTTGGCTTGCAGAGATTACTTACGTTTACTTAATTGTTTCAAATTTTGGCTACGTTTAATGTGGACATCGGACATTTTGACATTATATACCTGACAGAAAATTAAGGAAAATATAAAAGGTCGCCTTTAAAGTAAAAATTACCAAATAGAAAGGGGCAAAACCCATAGTGTAACCCCTTTGTAAGAATTATGTTTTCAGTGTGGGGAGGGAAAATTAAAATAAAGTTGGTGTTTTGCTTGGGTAGACTGTGTCACGATTATTTAGATAAGAAGTATGTTCTCTCAATGTACTTGTGCATTTTATTCATTTCTGACACACACATTTATATGCATACACATACACACACACCTCAGGCCCCCAAGGTCGTACCATGAGGGTCCGTTCCTGTCCAAAGGTTCTCATGACAACAGATGCAATGGATTAATCACCCATTTCCCAGCTTCCCTTCAAAAACAATGTGTGTACTCTGAAAAACAATCAAGCTCCCAGGCAGACCCTTCAGGCTGTGAAAGGCTCCAGTGACAGGAGTGGATGTGGAAGTAGTGTGATGTGCAGATGTACCATATGGAAGTGTGGGGTTAGTGTGGCCTTTGCCAGGGAGGAAGTGGTTAGAGTTGTTAGACAGAGATATGAGCTGCCTTTGTGATACTGAGAAAAGCTGATTGTGGTTTGTGGTCAAAAACGAGAAGTTATAAACAATATGGAAACTGGGAGAATAGGTGTTGCAACATTATGTGGTTGGTTTAGATAAGCGTATGAAAGGCGAATACAAAGAGGTGAGAATAGGAAGGGATGGCTTACCTGTTCCAGTAGCTCCAGAACTGTTCGTTGAGATAGGTGCGGTGACTGTGGTCGTCTCCAAATGACGCTTTGCTCTCGATCCAGTGTACAATGTGTCCCTCTACGGCTTAACAGAAACAAAACACAGCAACATTCAGAAATCCAATCACAGGAAAGCCACACAAGCACGATCCAGAAGGGACATTATCTCATTCACAAAAATCAAAGAAAAGATGGCGTCCACATGACAATGTTTTGACAACTTCGTAATCCTTTATGAAACAAGGCAGCTAAGGTAATCAGGGAGATACTGTATGTCAGATAAAATATTATTATATAATATATGTAAATACTAACCAATGGGAACCTCCAGGATGATATCAGGTGTTTTGTCATAGCCCATAGTTCTCAACTGGTTCTCATCTACAGGAAATAAAGTGCAGAATTTTAACGTCTGACTCTTTGCAGTAAGTTTTACTCTTCACAGAACAAATTCTGTTGCATCAATCACAGGCAGGTAACCTAAAAGCCTTCACAAAGGTGCTGGGAACAAAACCCCTTAGTGTTAGCAAAGCAGAAGAAATAACAGTTGAGGACAGCAAGCACAGTAAAACCATTAACTACATCTGCCACGTATTCGCTGTCGTTGCACAAAAACCTGTAAAGCCCAGTTACAGAGCTGCTCTCCAGTTTGCAGTTTGGCAGAGCTTTATAAAATATACAGCGAAGGGACAAGGTTGGCATTATAGCCTCTGTAAGCCTGACCCCTGCCTGCGCAGGCCGCAGCCATTGTCCTTGACTTCTGGTGCGCTTCGGCCATTATCCCTACAACACCTGATTTCTCCATTAAATCTCAGGCTGACCAGGTCATTCAGTTCCGAGGGCCTGCCTCTTTGTCTCCAGCCAAGCTCAACTAATGGGGCATGGAAGGGAATTGAGGAGAGATGGAGGGTGGCGGTGTCAGTTGTGGTGAGGAGGTAGCATCAGCCAAGGGGGGAGAAAGAGAGCTGAGTGAGGTCAGTGAGGCTGCCAGAGGCCTGTGGTACAGAGGGGCATCCTGGGTGTGGTAATGTGGGTGTAGATGTGTACGTGGTGGGAGTGGGACAGGAGCCTCTTTTCATACCTACTGGGCTGTTGACATTGTCATGTGGCTCTGATCGCCTTTTTTACATCACCTTTGATTAAAATTAATGGGCCATCCCCGCTGTTGGGTAGCTTATTTCCAATCCATTTATCAGATGGGGTGAGGCGGCCTCAGTGGCCCTTGTGTCGCCCGAACTCTGACAGTTTTAGAACAGTCCTCTGTACGGCTCTGGAGAAAGGTCAGCACTCCAGGTTCAAATAAATGATATGGTCTTAATGACAGTGGGAATGACTTTTATCCTTCATCACTCATCTGACCTAGGGGATGATGATGGGATGGGGGTGATGGGAGGAAGGGAGGGTTAAAAATTCTGTTTCACAATTTCACACCTGGACACTCTACCTTGATTTAATATTGTTGGAACTAGATAATAATGTTAGGAAAGTAGAGGAGGTTAAGAGAACAAAAATATAACTGGTTAAAAAATTAGAAACTACAATTGCATATGAGGAGCTTCTATTTTTTTCTGAACATTAAATCGCCCAAACTACGTATTGGAAAAACTGTCTTTGCAGTCAAATATCCGCTCACTGGTACCAACATAATATTCATGCTGATGTAAATAGACAGGGTGTCTACAGGTATCAGACAATTAAATTCAATGCCTTTTAAAAGACATTTTCAAGATACTTTTGGACCCAATTTAAGACTCTTTTTCTCTTTCTTATTCAAGCGCTGCAGAGGTTGGTCTCATGTTGGGATATGGGTAGGTTAATCTATATTTTGCCATTGTGTAAGTGCAAATATTAAGACTGTATTTGGTTCATAAATGTGGACTTTAATGCAGAGGAGCTTGACTTATTTTAACAAACATAAAGTAAAAGATGGATAAATGAAATCAGATAAAACGTTCAATTCAAATTTAAGTCTATTAAACGACTACTTACAAAATCGAATTTAAGGCATAAATTAACAATTTTAAAGTTCCTGCAGACACTCTAATAGAAACTGGCTTCTCATTTAATTTTGGACGAAAGAAACCCTCCAAAAAACCCTGAACAAAAACATTAAAACATATCATTGAAGCTTCCGTTCTATAAATATTCATTGTACCCCGGTGCATAAGCATCCGAGGATATTTGATAACAGCTCCTTGCTGTTAGCAAATCAATAAGAGATAACATCCACTGCATCAGTCACGTCCACGTCTTCCTTTAGTACTTCCAGAAAGGTGACACTGTCATGACCAGACTGACTTCAGAAATGTGATGAGAAGGTGAAAAGATGGCTCACCTAGAAAGGACAGGTTCCTCTCCTTCAGTTTGTCACAGAGCAGCACCTCATGTTCTTGGCCAATAGCGCTGAGAATAGAGAGTCAAGGATTCCAACATACAGCAACTGCATTTGTTTAGGTGCTGAGGTCTCAACAGGGGCAACATGAACACATGAACACATGAATAACATGAGTACCGATAAAGAGGACCTATCAGATACCACTGCATTAAACAGAATAAACAGCTATATGTAACAAACCTTGTATAGGTGTGAAATGATTGCTATCATGCTGGCATGGCTCAGGTTAAACCCTATGTAAAACATGAATGGATACATACAGACAACGAATTACTACCTAAAGAGACAATTTAGTATAAGCCACAATTGAGTATAAGCAACACCAGTGCCATCTCTCAAAACTAAAGCCTTGCATACTTGACTTCCGTACACATTGTCTTTTACTGTTGGGATTTTCCAGCGTAAAATAGTGCCAAATTGCTCACATTTTGCTAACGGCGGCTAACGTTACACTGTTTACCAGAAATAATTCCTGGCTGCTCTCAAGCAGTAGTTGCCAGTTGCTACACAACTCACAGTGTAGGCTACTGTTTGAGAGCAACAATGAAGAATTCATATCAAGGAAAATTGCTGTTTAATACGGGTGTACAACTACTCTAAAGTTTGTGAATTAAGTCAGTGGTTCCCAACTGGTGGGTCCTGGTTGAAAAGTGGATCAGGTTCATTCTGAGTGGACCTCAAGTGATTGGCGAATGTGTCAAGTTTGTAAAAAAAAAAACAAAAAAAAAACCCACTTTATTTTGAAGTACAACAAATTTCTGGCACAAAGCTAATATTTTGAAGTGCTGTTTCCTGCTGCAGAGTGAGTGAATACCTGAAAGCTACTTGACAGAGACAGCAAACTAGCTCGACAACATGGCCAAACCTAAGTATGACAATGAATTTATTAAACTGTGTGGACTAAGAACTAATGTCTAAGGACAAATTTGGACCCCGTGGCTGGACCAGTTGGGAACCACTGAATTAAGTGGAACGGGATGGATGTATAGACTCACATAATCAACGAAATCTGATCCCGCTTTCTCGGCAGTATCACAGGCATTTCCGATACTGGCATTTCTATCGAAACAACTCTACATGAAACTACATACAAAGTTTGAAAGTTGTATTTGTGAGAACAGAAGTTGCTCAGGAAAATTCTGCAGGAAAATATCTAGCCTTTTACGTGTAAAATTAGTTACTACGGACACCAGAAAATAAAACCACATTTGCTGTGGTAACGGAATAAATGCACAGACATGAGGTAACCCCAGCTGTGCATGTGTACGCTTGACATCAGTTAAACTCAAGAACCTGCTTTCCCCAACTATTGGCTTACTATGCAAAGTGAAAGCCACTTCTCTTCTTGCCGATGTACAGCCAGAGCCCAATCAGAGTCCTCGGGTCAACCTTAATCTGCTTTCACAACAAATCTCCAAAGTGCATTACCTAAATGAGGAAGATGAAACAAATGCCAATTTGGCAAAATGCATAGAGCGCCTGCACTGGCTGCTCCGCTCATTCCTCTAAAATCTCAGAAGAAAAATGCTTTTAGAATAAATGCCATTTTGCATCAGGATGCAGGCTGCTTGTTACCATGGGGAAAAAATCCTGCATCTACAGAGGCTGGAGAACATATGTGCAAAACTTGCTTTTCCCACAAGAGACAGAAAAGTTTGTACGCCGTTATGCTGCCTTCAACAAACACTAATCTCTCAAAATGGACTCTAATTAATACAGATACATCAAAAATGCATTAAAGGCAATTCCTCTCCTGTGAGGATGGACCTCTTACAAAGCACATAGTAGCGGGGCGGTTATAATGAACTCTCTGTGGCCGAGTAACTGACTCTAAGTTGACACTGACGAGAAGACGGCCAATGAAAGGTAAAAAGGGGGGATGTGGGTGGGACAGGGTTGACTGGCTACGAACAGAGCAGCCAAGCCCCACCGCCACACACGAAAGCTTGGGCAGACACAATAACATACAGATGTACCCATGTACACTCATTCAAATAAGTCTCCTCCCCCAGGAAATAGTTGGTCTGCTACCCAGCTGCTTGCCCCTAAATAGCCTGGACTCCCATTCTGCCCCTACAGTCAAGGCCAAACCCCTGTTAGGCAAGAGGAGGTATTTGTAATGGGCAAAGAAAGGGAATTACGAACAAATAAAAGTAATATTTGATGGAAATTAATAGTTCAGATGTGCCCAGAACTCTCCATGGTGCTGATCAGCATAAGAATGATCTGAATTAAATGCGATCCAATTAAAAATTATTTTAAAAATCAGCGTCAGCATAAAATAACAAATCATCCGGGTTAAATAAAACACCAAACAAAAGAACACATTAACCACCGCGAGGCTTATGAATGATCTCTCTCTTCTTGTATCATAGAACATTGGGTCTGATCCACTGTGTGCACATGGAGATGCATTTAGATCAGCCCCATCCTCTCCTCCTCCTCTTCCCTCCATCGCCTTCCAGCCGCTGCACCGGTGATAGTGGGATGGCAGGCAGGATGAAACACTTCCTCTGTGAAGCAGAACTTTTATGTCAGGTGAAGCCAGACACATCTCATCCCCTTCAATAGCTCCTCGTCAATTTCAGGCTTAAAATTTTATGGGATAGGATACTGTTTGATGCAGTCTACCAGCGGTCCATAACAGCAGTCATTTATTGTGCACTGAAAAGAGGGGGAAGAAATATTATGGCGTGCGGAAAAAAAAAAAGAAAAAAAAGGGTGGGTGGGTGTAAAGGGAGGTGAAGGGAAAGGAAGCCCCGTACAGTGGCGGGGAAAGGGGGAAAACACAGGAGATGCTGGCAGATTGGCAGGCATGACCGCCGGCTCTCACGTGACCTCATCAGCAAACATGAGCGGCTGATGCCGTCTGTCAGCCAGGTGGTACAATAACACTTAGAATCTCGCTATACCTGAGCAGGAGATTTTGTTACATGGCAAAATCCGACAAACTTTAAAAATTAAATTGAAGCAATTTAAAAAGGTGAGCAATTTAAATGCTTTCCTGTCATATCCCAGGTCGAATTTAAAAGTTAAAACACTTACCTGGTAGATGTTATTGGCCAGGATTGGGTCTGGAATTAAAGACGGGTCCTTGAGCATGCTGTTGAGGACTGTTTTAGAGGCTGAGAACAAGACAGACAGACAAGGTGATGGTGAGAAACAATTACAAAAATATATAAATAAATATTAGTATGCAAATGGCGTCAAACTTCACAGCTTGTCCAACCTACAAATGTTAAAAAAATAGTCTAATTGCTGCGCTGAATTGAGAGCAAACTATGGAAATATACAGGCAAAAGACAGGCTTGACATACTGTAATTCACCACGCCACTGTTAGCGCAGTATTTCCACACTAGTCCATTAGATGGCTGCTTGGTGTCTATACAGATTTTCTATAGATAAATGTTTCAGTCCAGAGCACAGGAGCCCCATGTAGTTTATCTATGTTATGAACGCCGACTATTCTGCATCTCTCATCCCCATTCTTCCTCTACTAACATTATAAATCAGGAAGGGAAAGCCCGGCTGGATTGATTCGCTGGTACTGCAACAGCACAAAAAAAATTCCTTAAATCATTTCTTAAAAAGATTTGGATTAAATGGATTGTATCATTGTGTGACGAAATGGTTGAGGCACGCCATTTTAGTGATACATGGTCCTGACAGACTTGCAGCATTGCAGACAATACAAGGAATGTTTCTATTCGCATTTCAGGCATGGATGGCGCCTGTACTGTACCAACGCTGCACAGAGATCTCCGAGCTCATCTAATAAAGTGTGCACGGTTTATAAGTGTTAATAACAAGACGGCTTATTTTAAGATTTATAAAAATGGACAAAAAAGGGAGTTAGACATTGGGAAAGGATCAATTGAAAAAAGACTTGGGTGTGCATTTACAAACGCTGACTGGATCATCAAGCGTCTCTTAAATGGATTTCATTAATAGAAATGCACTTAGAGGAGCATTTAGAAGCCCTTAAGACCCGTCTTTTCAGTCCTGTCTTTGCATTTCTTTCATAGGCATTACTCCTTGAGAAAACTATCACAGAGAGCACAAACAGTGCTGTGATCCCTCATCTACCTTATGATGAAATAAAGAGGGAGGAGGGAGGAAGAAGAACAAAGCCCATTCAGAGCTCCCTCCTCTCTCTCTGTTTCTTCTTCTTTGTCTCCATCTTTCTCTGCCACCTCTTTATTTTTTTTTTCTTCTCCTCACTACCTCCTCTCTGTTTCAGTCTCTCCCAGCCACGGTACTCCCCCAGCCCACCCCATAACCTCGCACTCCCTCTTAGAGCTGCGAGGCACAGGGCTGTGCTTTATTTCTTTGCTCATTTTTCTCAGAGATTGGTACCTTCACACGCAGATCCATACCATGCTCCTGTGCGGTGCGGGCGGCGGTGAAGAAAGAGGGTTATATTTTCCCCTTGAGTTAGGACACCTCATGACAAATGATAATGGATAATCAATAAAGCGGGAAATATGAGGCAGCAAACTTTATGAAGCCGGGAGACATATTACTCCCCAACAACACTGGTTTCCCTTAACAAAGTCACTACTCGACTGTGCCTAATAATCTGAAGGAAAATCAAAGGACCCCGCAACCACATCAGCAATATTGGCAACTTATTCCACTTTAATGGCATTTTGATTGATTTTTTCCCTCTTCCTAATGGTCGTTTTATAGATTTGACGCTGCTTCTGCAAAACAGTAGTGTGTAATAAACCTCCCCGAAGGCAAACGGCGGCCATTAAAGCTCTTGTCTTACTAGCGCTCATAATTGGGGGTTGACCACCACTACATTTTGGTCTCTCACATAACACACACTTCCAGCACTAGCCTGCTCTCTCTCTCCTCGCCTCTCCAGCCCTCTGATATTTTTGGTAGATGGTCATAATAAGTGATAGGATCCCTTTCTCCTGCTCTTTTCTGAGCGATGGGGTTAAAAATAGCCATAAAGAGGTGACCTTGGCGCTGACATTGTGGAATTTCAGCCAAGCATTGACCTGATGAAAATGGAAGGCCGGGCCGCTAATAAATCAGGATGCTTTTAAAATGAGTTTACCCTAATGCTCATTCATCACAGGCTGTAATGCCATTTGCAGGCCCGGGATTCGCTGCTGTGCACAAACACAGCAGTAAATAACAACAGGGCCCTTGCATCCCTCGCATCGTTGCAGCCTCCAACATCAGCATACATTTATTAAAGACGCCCCCGCCTTGCACGGCAGCACTCCTCTATGACACCCTGAGCTCCTCTCTGCCACACACACACACACAGACGCCATGCTCTTTAAATACACACACTCAAGGCACACACACAGACGCACACATAAAACACGTGCAGGAAAATAAAAAGCATAATCTGAGGAACACCAGACACAGAGAACAAAGCCCTGCAGCACGACTTTGCACCTTGTAAACATTCGCCAAATTTACTGTAATTGTCCCATGTTGGTATAAATTCTGACTAAGGTACCATATCACACCGTCAACATCTGAGCAGAAAAAGAAAAGAGAGGAGGAGAATAATAGATGTGAAACGCTACGCCTCCATTGGGATTTGCTAAAGAAAACAACCAGTGTAAACAAATCACAAGCCTGTTTTCATATGCAACTCCAAAACAAGATAAACTATATAAAGCTAGGTAACAGCAACATAACCTTGGCTTGATTTCTTATTGCGTACTCGAGTCATTTGTAACTACTCTTCTTCTCTCCACACGAGGGTGAAAAAGTCATTATCTCAAACACAAAAAAATGTTGAGAAACCTCATTAGATAGCAACATTTGTTGAGGGAGGACCGTAATAAACAGTAACGGATGACGATTGTTATTGCCCCTGACACTGATGAGCTCCTCTGCAAGTTTGTTTATTAATTAAAAAACCCACTTTTTTTCTTCCACGGGTGTGTTGGAGAGGGGGGGGGGGGGGACGCGCTTATCCATTTCCTCCATGGGCCCACAACCCCCCCCCCCCCCACACACACACACACACACACACACTCCCCATGCACAAGCCATTGAGCTGTGGAGGGGCACTCGTTCATCAAACTTCATGGAGCAAGGGAGAGACAGGTCCTGATAATGTGCGCCGCTAAAGCTGATTTTCCATGATGAATCTCGGAGCATATAAATTGGCTAATATCTGAAAACATTTACAGATACTAGAGGAATTGACTACTTGTGGGACATGATGGATGAGGCTCTGCGACGCTGGCCGACAGCTCTGCAAATCTCTGCGGCTGCCTAAAGCCCTCATTTGATTTTCCAATTTACTCCTTTTAAATTTATCCTCCCGTATTGAAAAAAAAAAAAAAAAAAAAACAGAAGATGGGAAAGAGAGAGAGAGAGAGAGAAGGGGAGATGAGAGGAAGGGGAAAAAAACGTGTTTTTTTTAAGTATCTGTGGTGGTGTGTAGGTGCTAGTTGATGATATGAGGTGGTATCTCCTGTGCAGGAGGAGCCCAGTCCCTGAAGAGGTTACTGGGGCAGAACTGATCTGCTTCCACCTGATTCTCCCTGATAGCGGTGAGATGAGACTCCACACTTGTGTGTGTGTGTGTGTGTGTGTGTGTGTGTGTGCGCACATCTATGTGTGTGTGGCGGTAGGAAAAGCAGATCTGGGGAGGCTCTGCTATGGAGAGAGGCTTCCTGGGTCAGGCCATTAGACTGTGGCAGAGGCTGACTGGAGCTCCTCTGCTGAAAAGGAGTAATTAGTATACTTGTCAAGTGAAGTGCCACGCTGCTGCTTACCTCCCTTGCACCCACCCCTTGCATGCATACACACACACGCACACACAGAAACACTCATCCTGCCTTTACCTCCTTCCTCCCTCCCTCCTTGCTAATGAAGTGCCCTTGCTCTCATTATTTGAAAAAAAAAAAAAAAAAAAAAAAAGGCTGCATATACACACCAGCTCCACCACGGTGGAGAGGTGAGACAGAGAAGAGAGGCGCACTTGAAGACAAGAAACCATAACAATCACAGTGGATACGAAAGTTGAGATTTTACTGGATAGAACGCAGAACAATATTCAGTTATCAACACGTCTGATCTGCAAAACGCCGAAGCTATTATGAATTCTGTCAAGGAACCAGAGGATCATAGTAGACGCTAACATTCTCACAGTGTTAACATCAAACACAGGACATTTATAACCTTGCGTACGAGGCTTCTGTAAAGGAATGTGACAATAAATCTTAAAGGCGGTCGAATCACATAGTTACAAAACATGGAGCAGCAATCTAATCTGGAGCTGGGCCTTGGGAAAATGGAAAAGGTCAAATAGCTAGCAAAATTGCCTCCTCAAAAAAAGTATGTCTAAATCTAGAGGCACATCAACTCCTGTCAGAGGAGGAATAGAGAGAAAGATGAAGAGATAGCAGGAGGGGGGAAAGAAAGAGCAGGAGCTCCCCCAATGTGAGGCAATACAAGGTGGGATCTACCGACACAGAGTTGGAATCACGATACCCACAGTTTACTATGTAAGTGTAGCATTAACAGAACATTCTGTGTGCACATGTTGCGGGTTTAATCCATTTTATGACATCCGTCCATGCCAAAAGTCTTTCTTGTCAACATTTTGAACAATTTTAAAATATTATTTGTGTTGCAGCACAGTTGGTGCATCAGTTGTGTCATTATTTGGATTAAAACTTCAGTGAATATTAGTCCATTGAGTTCAGTTTACCAGTTAGGGCTGGACATTATATCTATATTATATTGACATTGCCACATGAGACTAGCTATGAGCTTAGATTTTGGATATCATCGTAAGTGTTGTCTTTTCCTAGTTTTAAAGGCTGCTTTACAATAAAGTGAGGTAATTTTCTAAACTTATCAGACTTTTCTATTATTTGTCTTTACCCACTTAGTCATTATATCCACATTACTGGTGATTATTCATCAAAAATGTCACTGTGTAAATATTTCGTGAGAGCAATAATAGTCAAACCTACAATATCCTCCCAGTAATTCCAGCAACATTTGCCTGTTCCAGCCTTTTAAATGTTAATCTTGTTCCCACATTTTTCCATTTCATGTAATTCTAAAGCAAATCACAAATGTTTTTGACTGTAAGGAGAAATTTGAGCTCAGTTAGGTTCAGTTCACCTTAATTCAAATCAATGTTATTGTCATTATATATACACTTTACTTTCATGAAACATAGTCCTGTAATTCAATATGGAAATTTCAGAAAAAAATAAATAATAACTATTTTTATAACCAATTTGAATACATGAAAAATATATATTCCAATGACATCATGACTGCAGATTCAACTGCAGATGAAAATACATGTTTTGCTGCCCTTGTTGTGTTTTGGTTTTATTGTTGATTCAAAGTTGTAAAGGACAGTTCCTTACTTGTCCATTATAAACTTAATTATCACATTCATGAGCCCTATTAAGGATATCTCAATATGGGAAAAAGTCAAATATAACAATATGTTTGACCAAATACCTAGTAGGGTTGACTATTGGTGCTTTCACAAAATATTTACGAGATCTGTGATAAATAATCATCTGTAATGTGGATATAATATGTGGGTAAAGCCAAATAACTCTGCTACACTTAGAAAGTTACATCACTTTAAACCAGACAACACTTATGATATTACAATATCCAAAATCTAAGACAATATCTGGTGTAATATCACAGTACTGATATATTGATTTATTGCCCAGCCATATAATCAACAACCCTGATAGGAATTGTGGCATATACACTGAAACTGTCTCAGTTGGTTCAGAATGCAGCATTTTGTCCTAAAAATCAAGTGCAGCTTTCCGTAACCTTAAAATAGTGGATATAAACAGCGTACAGTACTCATGTGACCTTTCCTCCCCTACTGCCCAGTCTGTTTTCAAGAGACAAGGAGCATTATGGATGTTGATATCATATTCAATACGTGATAAAACTGCTTTGAATGTATTGATTTATTTACAAGCGCCACCAGATAGTCTTTCATTCTGCCTGACTGATGCTCTCTCCAATACTTTTGCTGCAAGGAGCAGGAGGGGGGAGGCAGGCAGCTTGTTGGTGATGTCGTCATGTTGAGGTGTGGTGGCGGTGTGTGTAGCTTGTGAGAAGGGAGGGGAGCGTCGGGTGGTGGGGGGTGGGGGGGTCAACAACAAGCGAGCAAAACAAAACAAGGAAGGGACAGAAAACAATTTAAAACTCTGTATTGATCCAGCACTAGTGATTGTACATATATTCCACAGTCCCAAAGGCCCCATTCCTGTGTCTCTTAAATGCAAAGGGACAGAGAAGGGGAATAAAAAAAAAACGATGGTGCTACGCAAAGGCAAGCCACTCACCCAGTTGGGGGTAATGTCCCTTATATAGAAGTCTATTGATCTTTGCAATGTGCCTGCCCGCCCTCCCTCTGGAGTGCGACAAAAACACACAAATACACACACATGCATGCTGGAGTGCAGTCTGGAGCTGGAGGGGGGCATGACGGATATGCCTGACAATAGCACTGAACCAACCTGTTAGCTAATTGCCACCAAAGACAATTATCCTTGCATTGTTTAATAATGGAAACACATTACTGGAGTCTAATATACACACAGGGAGATTGGACGGTTTGACCGGGCAGCCCGTGTGGACAGCAATTCATTTGCAAAGGCCAAGCAGTGTCACGGGGAGATTGTAGAGGAGCTCTGTCAAAACAGAAGTCACCCTCAAAGCAACTGACTTCACAGCTGGCAACAGAGGGAAGGTACAGTATAATGACATCATCATTTGAAAATGTGTTATGTTCATACAAGTAGGAGTCAAACTATTTTACCAGATAGAACAGTAGATATTAATCTGATTTAAATCAAGAGTGTTTTGTCATAGCGTGTAGACTCATCCTGTAAAAGCCATCCAGCTTCTGTGGAATCACTTGCTGCAAGAAGAACAACCACGATCGTGACATTACTCGCGAGCCTGCGAACGCCGAGACACGGCATGGTTACAACACTGTTTTGAAATTAAACAACGATCATCCGGGAAGTTTCATCTGCTACAAATCTATTCTGAGCAATAATAAAGCATGTTTTCACTGTATGGAGATGGAGGGATGCAGTGTGCTATTATCTGAGACGGAGTGCTTCTCCTGGATGAATGCCCTGTTCTACAAGCTGCTCAGACTAGTATTTTGACAGGCAGTGGATAACGGTGGGTCCAAAGCAATCACATCTCTGACTTTGACAAATGGCTGTGCTGTGGCGAAGTTGAAAATAACACACATCCACTTTAATCTCTTTCTTGATTAAATTGGAATCACGTCTTTTTGACATCATGCGATTCGCTCTCAAAGCACTGACTACTGCACAGACACACACTCACGCACACAATTCTCAGAATAGACCTATTGAAATGTTATGAATGTGTGTGTGCATGTGATATTAGGAGCTCCCGAGGAAACGTTTTTTGCATGAATTAACAAATGTTACATGTACCTGCAAATTATGACATTATCGGCGCAAAAATACATGATATGAGATGACGTAAAATAAGTTCTAGAGAGGGGGGAAAAAAGACGCTAACCAGAATGTATATGAACAATTATCCACAGAATATCTGGACAATCTCTTTGACATGTTCAACAAAAATATTTGCATCTGGAATTTGGTTCTCCCGCAGCGCGTCCATCAGCGCAACCTAGGAATGGTTTGCTTTTTCTGCCACACTTTTCCACAACTCAATTTCCTCACAGGACCCAAGCAGGGACAAGGAAAGGAAAAGGGGATGAGAGAGAAAGAGAGGGTAGGGTTTAGATGGATGCATTGGGGGAGACGGAGGAGGGTGAGGAAAGAAATCAAGGGTGTTATAAATAACACTGATGAGGTGAGCTAGAATTGATCCACACTGCAGTTGAGAGGTGGGTGGTCCTCCCGGTGCTTAATTGCCAGTCATGTGCCCTGGGATGCGGCTAGTACTAAATGTGGTCTGTCTCTCATTAGGCTCGGACAGGCTGGAAATACAGCAGCTAGGACTGGAATTGGGACTCAAACAGAAAGGAATTCAAAAGACAAAGTGCTACAATTAAGACTGATGGAGGGGATGATAGAGAGGACAGAGAGGGAAATGGAAAAGTGTTACTCACGCATTCCACCCTCCAGGCCCTGAAGGAACCTGTCCAGGATGATACGAGCCATCAGTGCAGGAGACAGATCCACCTTTACATAGATTGAGCAACAAAAGAAGAGAATTTGCCTTAATAAAAAACAGGCTATGGCGTCAATGGGGACTTAATGCTACTTCAAAACCTAGGTATATTGGAAATGTTATTCCTCTCTGGAGAATTACTCCATTTACAAACCTTCAGACTAAATCCCACACATCCAGTTGGAAGTGCAAACATATTTCAAAGAGCCTAAGAATTACAGTGCTGAAATTACACGGCCGGCCTACCTTCTGCTGATGTCACATAGATAATAATGATTGTAATGGCTCTAAATGATATTATTGCGTTTCCAAACCTTGACCTAACTTTCGACAATCCCTGTGCAAATTGGTCTTTGAAAGCGTTGCTCTGCAATAACCTTTCCCACAGGAACAAGAGTTCGCCAATTACACAGCCAAGCTACCCGGCTGAATTGCCTTCGCCTCTGTCAAACGGACAAGCGCAGTCTCTCATCTGGTATGAAAAAGCAGCACACACAATGCCCGAGCAAGAGACAATGGAGAGCTTTAATCATAGGATGATCACCAAGGCAAAACTTCAGGAACCAACAGGACACACCGGAGGGACTGTGGGAATGCAGTCCTTAATAGGACGGATACAACCTATGGCTGCAGCACCCTTTGAACACAAAGACACCTTGAGAGGTGTGAAATGTTTTCAGTTGAAGTGCAGGGAGATGCCCTGCCAGGTAAGGGAGCACTAATGACTGATACTGAAGGTGTCTAGCCGAGCCACATTCTTAAAAGAGAAATGCCTTCCCAAAAGGGATGTCAGCTTCGGTTAATTTTGCTTTTGAAAGCCTGACACCCATTAACCTGGAACTATAATCTTTCAGAAAAACAAAATGCAAAATTATGCGAAGCCCTAATCTTTTTAGTCCAGGGCTCCAATGAATGTCTGAGCTTTAGCACCACATGTCCAAGCGATATCCATGTAGAGGTGGTGAATTGTTAAGGTTTTAGGATTAAAATTTGTTGCATTTTATTTTGTGTTGGCTTTGTTGACAGATAGTCGGCTAGTCACGTTGACAACTGGAATCATAGTGACCACTGTCCACCCTTCGGCTGCTGACAGAGCTAACATAGCTAACAATGCTAAAGGGGAGGTTTGCTGCTCAAAATTCATTCACTTAGATGCCAAGGGTGGGCACAATGTTTACGCAGCAGTGCTGTCTGGATGGCGTTACTCGTGGTAATCGCCAAATGAGCGGTGCTGCTAGCTAGCTCCCACCCAGTTGGTGTACAGTGCAGTAAACTGAAAAGCAGCAAAATAACCTCATACACCAACATGCATAACCAGTCAAAAATATATTTGGCTGTTAACCAATTAACGGTTAAGCCTTGAATTCCCTGCTTCCCACTCATTATAAATATCATTGCCATGACAGTGTTAAAGGTATGCAATGAAAAAACAGCAGCTGCTCTTAAAGCCAGGCAGAATATCACAAATTATTCAGCTCAATTAACAGGCATCATCTATAAAAGGTGCCAGTGTTCAGAAGCCTGCATTAGCTTTCAAGGTAAACCAGCCGTATGGAGCATATTCATTTTCAAAAACATTACATTTTGGCTCCAAATAATAAGACACATTAAGTCATTCATTGCTAAATTTCACAGCCTCTTCAGTAGGAGGGAATTAAAACATCGCTTGAAGACAAGCCATTCCTAGCCGGCTCGTTATGAAACACAACGTTCTTGCAGCTAAAGATCATTTTTTCTCTTGTTAGCATAATTGGGGGACCAAAAGTGAATTTGCCCTCAGCCTGTAGTGAGAATGGTGTCTTTCATCTTCTCTCTGATGCTTCCCGGTAACGCTGGGAGCACAGAGGCTTCTGTCTAAACAATGTCTTTTTACCCGCAGTAGTATTTGTTAACATCTCCATAATATTGCACTAAGAAGGCAGCTTGCAAAAAGGCCAAACATGTCTATAATAATTAAGGGGTGAGCGCAGAGTTTGTATCTTCATTAAAACCTCTGATAGCGTTTTAAAACTTAACATTTCTAGCTTGCAGCTATACTATAGCTGTGTTTCCTCTCCCCAGCCTGTCTCATTTTCCCTCGCTTTCTTCTCTCCTCTCAATCCTATCCTCTTTGTGCTCATTGGCCTGCTCTCCATTCACACCTTTGGATAACGAGAGATCGTCAGATCCTGGTAACCTGCATCAGGGCTGACACATGAAAAATGGCAACATTACCAACGCTGGCCCAGCCTGAATAAGGACCACCTGATTAGTTCAGGTACTTGCATCTCCCTAATTTTCATATTAATCATGAGTCCATCTCTGTCCTCAAGTCAGGCCGCAGCACTTCATGAGTTTAACATGTGACTAAGAGTCACAGAACCTTAAATTTCTGCGGAAAACAATTAATGCTCAGTAAAACTCAGGTTTTATAAGCCCCGAAAGCTAATGGGCGTTAACATACAATACAGCATGAAGGCACCTTTATGTTTAAGTAACCTTTACATAAAGCTGCGTATAAAGCGTGCAAAAAAACACAGCAAATGTCAGGTTTAGAACCCTTGTTCATGAAACACTTCTTGGGGCAAAAAGAAATCCATGAATAGTTTTCATCATTGTTAATCATTTCCCTCTGTTGGAGATATATTGTCTCATAAAGGGATGAAACTACATCAATTAGCGGTCTGGGAGACCATGAGTGCTTGGTTTAAATGTTAAGTAGCATATTAAAATGACAGTTAAATGGTTCATAGACAGTTATCTCTGAGCTGAATTTAATCCTTAGGAGGAAAAAAAAACTCATGTGTCAATTAAATGGAGAATGAATAATGGCAGTTAGCTTTGAGGTGCCACTGATGCATGTGAACTACTCAGATTTTAGATTAAGAAACCCTCAAATCTCGCTGCCTGGTGTAAGCACCAATAAAAATTTAAATGTGCATTTAAATGTTTTAAAAGGTTACACAGCCAATTCTAATGGGCAAAATAGGAGGAAACTGCAAGACTAACAATATGATGAAATGCAAAGAAAATAGGTGAAAAAATCAGTATATTGTCACAAAAAATAGCCTAATATTAAAAAACATTCTTTAATCAATTTTGAAGCTTTCACGCATATTCGCTGCATTTTATTAGGGAAGTAGTAGAGTAGGAACTGTTGCTGGTACCCTAATGGAAATAATAATTGACTAACTAGCTACTAACACTAGTTGGCCACTGACTATATATATTTTCGCTTATGTGAAATGAAGAAACTTGGCCATGTGAATCATGTAATTGCTTAAAGCATGAGGCTATTTTATAGCAAGGACACCCTCTACCCTCTATTTGAGTTTTGTACCAAGTGCACATCTAATTATATGTATGAACACCATTTGCTACAACATCAACTGCAGTACAAATCCTACACTGACCTCCCAAAGTAAACAAGTGATGAAGCGATGAAGAGAAGAATTAACCACTGACCCAGCCCTCACCTGTCCGCAGTTTGCTGCAACTCTGCCTCAAGTGCAATTTGGAAAATTACATAATAAAACACAAAAAGTATTTTCACATCTGCGTAATGGAGGTGAGAGCTAATTATATGAAATAATTGATAATGGAGCGGACCAATTTACCAATTTTGATAATGGCTAACAGACAAGGGTGAAAATCGAAAAAAAAAAAATAAAAAATGCAGCCAGTTTCTATCTATCCGTTTATAGAGAAGAAAGAGGCATCAATTGAGGATTTCTTTTTCAAAGATGAGGGGGAAAAAAATAAACTAAAGGTTATGCCATTACCTCATTGGCCAACTCCAGCAGGACAGGAGCAGAGGGATGTGCCTTGGCTTCACTCAGATACCTTCATTATAACAAAGAACAACAACAGCAGTGAAAAAAAAAACCATGGCCCACAAAGGCAGACAGAAGGGTAGAGGGGACTAGACCAGGCTAGCCAAGACATGCTAATGTCCCTGATGACTTTGCCCTAGGTGGCATATGGCAGGCTCGGTGCGGTTAAAACAGCGCTGCTTGAAGGGCTTCAAATTTCCTTGAAGCCAGACAAGCATATGATAGTTAGTTAACCCCTGCCGCCCAAAAAGCCTTTTTTCCCTCGCCAGCTAAAACTGCAGCTCCCCTCAGATCTTACCCAGATCATCTCAGAGGTTTGTTGTTGTAAGTGGATTAGAAGTGCATTATCCAGCCTTGTTTTCCCCAGAACAATGGCCCTAATATGCTAGATAAAGGCTAATTGCAATATGCAAAGAGGCTTTCCCCCCCTTCTTCTTCTTTTTTTTCGCTTAATTTATCCGTTTTCATTGAATTACAGATAATCATCCCATCATAAGCCTGTGTAAGGCAAATGTCCAATGGCTGGTTATTTATTTATTTTTCTGCTTTCAATTTGACATGGAGAGCAGAGCTTTAGCTTAGCAGGTGCAAGTGGAGGTCTGGAATGAATCCTGAGGGTGGTGATTTGTTTGGGGGAGATTATATCTGTCACGGTGGCCCACCTACTCTCTAACTGTGGAAGGGACTTTGGCAAGTCCCATTCTCAGTCACAGAATGGGGAAGACAAAGAGAGCGCACAAGAGTGGGTGACAGATAAAACAAATAAGTGATAGAGAAAAATAGAGATGAGAGGTAGATAAAGACATAGTGTTGGACAGAGGAAAGAAGAACAATAAAGAAACACAACACAAAGTAATACAGTACCTTTGGTAGTGGCGTTCAATAACATCTGGTGCATGATGTCTATAGATTGTTTTTTTGGTTCGTTTCTGTCACAAAGACAACAAACATGTAACATTAATGTAATGATAGCAATAATAATGATAATAATAAGAGTTTGTTTGCATACATTTCCATTTATTTCAATCATTTTCCAGTACGCCTGAATAAAAGACTTGTTCAGCCTCGGCTCCTCTTTCATGCTCTATTGTATATGAACAAGCGCAAGAGATCTCGGGTCACAGTAATTTAATTTCAATAAGTTTGCTAGGGGTCAAAGTGTGCCAAGGCAACCTTGTTCAAACCCCCATCCCCGTCTTCCCCCTCCTTCACTCAAACCTTGTATTCATTTCCCCTTTTTCGATCAAACAATGACCCTATTCCACATTCCACACCCTGACATTTCCATGCAATTCAATTGCCATCTTTGCCGCGAAGGAGGAGGGTAGGGGATAAAAGAGGAAGAGCATTGGTTAAAAAACAACTTATTTAAAAACTACTACACACAAAAAATGTAATTCCACAGAGACAGGCAGTGTGACTGACACCTGTCAGGGGGATGATAAATGACTCCATTTTCTGCCTGTGCTGCCTTCTGCCACTGGCGGCAGCGGCCATTTATCATCATCCGCTGTCAGCCGTGGAAAGCAGCAGTGACAGTGCGAGTCAGCAAACATTTAGCACACGCAGCCGCACTACACGGGGAAATTATTATTGTCAGAATAATAATGGTTTAGCATAATTTATTACAGGTCCACCAAATAAGCAGGGGCTAGATGTTATTAGACAGATGGATGGGAAGGCTTGGCAGACATCCACTGAGGCTCAGGCAGGCAAGGGCCCTCGACGTGAACGTGAGGAGGAGGGGGGGGAGGTGGGGAGGGCGAAATAAACGGGGGTATGGCGGTGGTGGTGGGTGGGTGTGTGTGTGTGTGGGATGGGGTGGGGTGTGGGGGCATCCTCCAAACCAATCAGAGAGCTGGCAGTTCAATTACAAAGAAATAAAGGGACATTCATCATTCAATTAGGCACCTGTCAGGGCTCACAAAGGAAGAAAACTTCTAACCTGGTACTCCAGGGAGAAGATGCTCAGAAGAGTGGACTGCGAGTGACTGGAACAAATAAAAGAAGGACAAAGTTAATTACCAGAGTGCATTGCACAGAGACAAAGGGAGAGGGGGAGCTTCAAAGCTGGGGCCAGCTGCCCTGTAATCTAAAAGAACATGAAAACAAGTGTGGCAAAGTTGTTCCAGATGAACACCTCTGACAAAGGATTCCTGCCACGATGGCGTGGGGGTGGGAGAAAGGGGGAGGTTGTGTGTGGTATGAGAGATGAGAAAAATATACCCTGTTTTTTTTTCCCTTTCACACATTCATACATACCATCTTCCTCCATCCCCTTTTCTCTCCAGTAAGAGTGCTGAAAGCTAAATTGTTCTTAATTGAAGTGCAGTTTCTGCCGCTGTAAAGAACACTCACTCATAACCGCAATGACAAAATTAGAGAGAAATTTATGACATTCATGCAAATAATTGATATGATTCAAGAGAGAAACACAGCATTCACTGGCAATTATACTCCCTGGTTTGGTGGATGTCTCTTTGCAGAGGGGCTGACCGCTGTGAGAGTGTGTATTTGTTTGTGTGAGTGGTGTAGCGATACACAGATAGGAGAAAGTTTTCCTGCTTCACTGTCAGAGCTGGCATATGGACCGTTCTGGAGCCCTCCCACTGCAACTGATGGGCTTTGAAAATGGAAACTTTCACTGCAGGAAGCTTGGACTCCCAGGAGTCGGTCAATTCCATGGGTTGCCATGAGTTACATTCATCTCCAGCTCTAGTCAATGTCAAACACCTGGCAGAGAGGCGAACATGGAAAACAGGCAGCTCCGATGGGGCATCGCAGCCCCTTGGATACTCCTCTCCAACCCCCCACAGCATCCTTTGGGTTGAAGATATTTAAAGCGGTGACAGATATTATTCTAATTGGATGATACATACCTCCACCCTGCATATTAACGAAAAAAAAATGCAGCAGAAGCATGCACACGGGGACATGCACATGCAAACGGCTCTGTGATGGTCTCCAGCGGTTCTGTGTCTCCATATACTGCTCTCAGCACGCTTGATTGTTAAATTTAATGGACTTTTCGTTACAAGTCACCTGAGAGTGGTATGTAAATACTGACAAGAAGCCGAAGCCTCCAATCCGCATTGAAATATTGAGTCCACATAGGCCTTCAACATCAATCACCATAAACCATGAAATAACCATGTGACATGTAAACAAAGCCAAAGGAATCTCAAACATTGATTTCTGTCTGGAGTCTCAGTCTGTGGCCATATCTTCATAAAAGCATTTCAACCGCTGGAATGGCTTAACAGTTTATAATGACTTTCCCCACCAAACACGTCATATTGGGTTCTCCAGATGTCAGTTTGAAAGCGTTTTACTGCTCTGGCTGGAGAACAGCTAATTCTCAACTATTCAAACTCTCAGGGGCTCGACCCATCACGCAGATGAGTCTCGTCAAAGTTACAGTTACGAAAGTGAGCCAACAAATGTTTGAAGTCGAGGAGACGTAGGGGGGAAACTCTCAGAAAACACTGCCACCTCAGCATTAATTTACAATGATGCGTGGGGACGAAGGGGCCACTGCAATTAAGTGGGCCATTAAATGGTCAACTGTCAACATGTGGACACTTAAGGGAGGGGAAAAAAATTTCTTCCACACTTCAACCTTGCACCTGAGCATTTCAACAACATTACAGCCTTATTGTTGGCATGGGACCATCGCGATCCCCCTGTTGGAACAGACATCTGTTAGGTTTTAAATGGATTACTCTCTATAATGAGCATGATTACTGCCTAATTGCTAAATCTATACCCTGTTAACTTTAAAGGGACATAAACTGCTCTAAATATCTAGAAAAACATATCTGTTTCAAAAACACTAAAAACTTTGGAGACTTTTTTTTTTCCTCTCCCTTACCTCAGTGACTTTTTAACCAACATCAAAACTGGACAAAAGCACCACAGATGCTGAAATTAACTCAAGTACAGAGACAAATATCATAAGATTTGAGAAGGATAAAGAATATTGAGAGCAATGTGAAGAGGTGAGGGCAGATACCTGGATCCAAACCAAGAGTTGTCTGCGTTTTATAGAGTCTGTCAAGTTTTACACTGCACTCATATTGTATAATGCCCTTTTCCCCCATTTAACAGACATTAATAGTAAGTTATTGCGGGCTTTACATTAATGTATATCCAATCTGTGCTCTCCTGGGCACAGTATGCTCACTTCATGCTAAAATATGGAGCTAAATGCAGTCGTACAAAGGGGATCTGATCTGCCTGCTGCACAGTAGCTGTAATACATCCAGCACCTTGCTTCATAATACCAGCTTTTGAGTGGTTATCGCAGTGGTTTGCATTATAAAGTAGAAATATTTGAAACAATTGTGAGATTAGACACATTTCTTTTTAGAGTCAATCCTAAAACAACCCCTTGCTACGATGAAGACCCTGAACTCTAACAGTATCTGTACATAGATAGACAAATCTTAGCTTTTTAATGCATCTATGAGATGTCTAAGTAAACAACAAAGTTCATCAATCTCTGTCCTACTAATAATGATGCTGAAATTTTGGCTTCAATGCTATACCTTGAAAAAGAAATATTGATATTTGATAACCATTTTTGATACAATAGATAAAAAGTGACTGAGTATATGAAATTACATTTTTTAAATTAAAAGATAATCATAATAAGGATACAACATGACAATGATGACTTTTCTTTTCTTCTTTACAGCAGAATGACGCAGCTGGTAGGGGTGTATCGATACTGCAGAAAATTAGCATTGGAACCATTTTTAGGGCCTGTTTATATGGTTCTGTGTATTTCTGAAAATGGGTTTTTATCTTTGCGTTTGCACTTATCATTTACACGTAACCGGCGCTTTTCTCTGAGAAACTGAGATTTTCAAAAACGGCTTCCAAAATGAAAGTTTTTAAAAATATCCGTTTCTATGGGGACATGTAAACAGGATAGACGGAGATTTGGGAAAACAATGACGTTGTAATCCAGTTTGCACATGCCCATTAGGTGCATGGGAACCAAGACAACAATTGCAGATATATGCTGGGTTGTTTACAATTTGTTAGCACTTTTGGGAGTACTTACGAGCTTACAAATGAACTTAGTACTCCTGCATCAATATCACCGCTACATCGGGCACAAAGACGTCTGCTATGCCCAATATCAGTAAGTGCGTAGCAGCTAACTATGCTACATAAGGTTAAATGTAGTTTATCATTGTTTTTATCAATAGCGCCAAGAGGAAAACAAATCACTGTGCATACATATGGCGTATCGCCACCTACTGGCTTGGCGTGCTAACTGCAGCAAAAAGCTGCCGTTTCTGCTTTTTCGTGTAAACAGGAATATCGTTTTCACAACTGATCATGTAAACCTGGAATTTTTTTTTATGGAATAAATAAAAATCTATTTTTATTTTAATCGGTATCCGTGTAAACATGGCCTTAAATACCCAAAATTGACATGGATCAATACATCAATATTTATGACAACAGTAAACACTCTGAATTAATCCTAAAAAAACTGGGAGAAGCTTAACTTCACATATCTGAACACAGACAGACAAATCTTTTAAATGCTTCTATAAGAGAAGTATATGGAGACAACCGAGTTGATTGGTCTTTGGCCTACTTGATTGTATCTTATGAATTAGAGCGATATTTGCCAGTTTGGTTCAATACTAGTCTTAATTTACTGACAATTATTAAAGGTATACTATGGAGGATTGTTGGTTACTGTCAGTAAACATGCTTGCCAGTGAAAGCAAAAGTAAAAGCCAACCCCAGATTCACTCTCATTTGGCGTTTCGTCTAGTACATTTGCATTTCTGTGCGTCTCTTGAATGCGTGCTGCTTACACCACCACACACTTCTAGTGGTTCGTAAGTGATGATTAAGTGGTATTACTTCTGTATGAGTTGGTTTTTAGGAAAATCCTGCGTAGTTTAACTTTAAAGGAAACAATGAGCATATCTGAAAATACATTCCAATAAGAGTCTGTGACACTGCAGCGTGTCTTCACATTGACCTTTGTGTGAGAGGAAAAAAAACTAAAAAAAAACTAAAAATCCCTCCCTCTTGGATATAATTTAGAACATGGGGAAACAGAAGGTTGGGAGACAGAAGAGTGGTTAGGGAATCATTCACTCTCAACCTAATTACCCTTCCTTACAACATAAGACAGAGCATTAATATGCACTGGCACCCAAAATAGTAAAGCAGCAGATTAAATTAAAAACAATTAGGGATTTTCACTTTGTCACTGAGCTGGTATGCCTGTCTGGTCAGTGCTTTAGGCTCTATTAAGTTAGGCTATCCGCTGGTTATGAATCTGACAAATCCATGTTTGAGTGTTGAATTGCCTTATCTGCTGGTGCATTCACAATGTATCAGTGTCTTCGGCGTACAGGGGGAAAAACAGCAGCGGAAAAGCCTCGAAATTCCCATCAACCTAATTAATAGGAGATGGGGGAAATTCAAGCTATCAATTATATTCAGAATCTTCCTATTTACAAATAATTAATTATAAACAATAGCTGTAATTTAGGTAATGAAAGCCACCTGGCTAATGGCATTGGTATCATATGCTGCGACAGTACTTAGCATTTGGTGGATCTGCATGCAGAGAGTGTTGCATGGTGCGACTCTTCAGGGCATGGAGCTGGCTAATTAAGGCATAGCACATATTTTTACTAATGGCGATGAAGCTATTTTGAAAAGGGAGTGACATGGATGAAATGATTCACTCATATACAGCACATGGAAATATGCTTAGTTTCAATACCTTGTTCTATTCTTATCCACACCTTTATCACTGTAATTATTAGCTAATGCTTCCCTATAGTCGGTATTTATATCTCATTTCATTCAAGCAAGAGCGCTGACAATAATATATTACGCATTTGCTTTCCTATAGATCAATATTTTATAAAGTGAAAAACAGCTGAATGTGGGTTAAACACTCTGGATATGCAAATGCTGCTAATTACACATGCTGATAGGCAAAATGCTAACATCTGTTTCCCAGCTAAGCCCACCGTCATCAGCAGCAAAACAAATGTGTACCCAAAAAAAAAAATCTTTACGCGTTAATGTATAAATGTGATATATTTTGACAAGAGATGGAAACAAACACAAATCTCAGGGTGTCCTGCAGCTTCAGACAAATACTTGCACAACGATCAAACGTGTTTACAGTTCAAATTAGTTTCACTTTTTTCCTGCAAAATTGTAAATGCTTATTCCTACTAAAGTGATTGCAATTAAAGTGTATCATTATTTTGAATTTTATTATTTTTTAACCTAATTTTTATCTATAAAAATCCACTATATATATATTTTTTTTTGCCATGGAGAAAGCTTTACCAAAAGCCTGACTCTGAGTACATTCCACTACATTTACTGATAGTGACCCCCCCCCCCACCATCAAGGCCATGCAAGCCCACAAGCCTGCAGGGGACTGTGGACAGAAATGGCTTTAGCAGAAGCACAACAGGGCATCTCACCGCCTACAATTGTCCTAATAGACGAAAAATACGACCCCTACGCAGCCCCCTTCACTTTATTACAATCTTTAAAATTTCTGTCTGCTGAGGTGCCCTGAGATGTCAGAACTGTTATATAATGGTGGCGAGGGAAAGCGAGAAAGATCCCCACAATCACCGCCCTAATTGTGATTTCTCCTGAAAGCCAGGGATCCTCATGACTCTGTGTGTGACAAAACATGTTATAACTATCATGGCGCATTGCCGAATGTAACTATTGTCATTGCTGCTTCTGCAAAATTCTCGTGGAAACTGAAAATGAGGTGCGTGTTATCTGTCAAGTGGTGAGCGTCCACTGGTCTGGCAAAGAAACACATTACGCTGACCAATTGCCTACTCCCCCAAGCGTGCCTTGGGAACTTGTATCATTCTGGGCAATTTGTTTCATTCTTCTTTTGCAATTGATCCCAGTATGCAAAGAGAACCTGCAGGGCAAGAGACTCCACCACAGCTACCCAGCTCAACTGTGGCGCTCTATGCTGTAGGTTTCCCTCTGTGTGTGTTTGGCTTTGGGGGTTGAGGGACGACACTGATGCTACCACCAAGTACAGCACACAAAAGCTCGTATTTCTATGTCAATAATTTCCCTCTGCTAATAATAACATCGTATTCTGCCTTGCCACCCAGTACGAACAGTTTTTATCCTTCAAGATAGTGTCCCTTATAATCGCTTACTTACACAACAGGCTGCTTACCTCAGTGTTTTTAGCCCAATGAGCCGAAAAGGCTTTACAATCTATAGTGTGCTTGGACGACGTCCCTAAGATATGAAGAGGAAGTAGTCATTCCTGTGCTTCCTAATCAAGTAATTGATTGCATCTATTATTCATGAACTCCTTAGCCTGACATGAAGTTGTAAACTCAGCACAGCTTCTCTTCTTTCTCCATCTCCCCTCTCTGCTTACACTTCATTCATCCCTTCACCCTTCCAATGCTCATCTAACCACATAAAGCTGTGGAATTAGTTTGCCAGCCCTCTCAGCCTTCAAGCGTTGCACCCCTAAGCCCCGACTGCCAGTTTGTGTTTTGTTCAATATGGGCGACCAGAAGTGTGAGGCTGTGCACCGGGGGCCGTCTGGGCTGCCCCCCACGGGCTCTGCACTTGATCAGTCTCTGGGTAATGTCATTGCCACTTCCAGGCTACAAAAATGTTTTTTAGAAGTCTACCTTCACAAGAGCTACAACAGAGCAACTGGGTTGATTCCACTGGGACAATAGTGGAGATCCCAGTAGAATGGAGAAACGCTCCAACTGGTATTGGATCAGGGCAAAGACTTAAATACTTGCCGATAACCAATCCAGCATTTTTGGGTGTATTGGAGGAACAACTCCACATTAAAATTTCGGCAGTACGAGTATATGCCTTTAGATGCCCTTGAACTTTATAAAAAGGCATGTGTTAACATTTAAAAACTTAAATCCTGGTGATCTTTGGTGATGGTTTTTTAACTGAAAAGAAAGTGTGGATTTTCTGGTTATTAAATGGGCCAATTATAACAATAAAGAGGGTCACTGTAGATAATACAGCAGTTTGATGAAGGCAGATTAATTTTCCCAATTTGCAAAAACTGTCTAATTACATCATATGTAAGATTTCTAATCTTCCGATAGTAGTACGTGATTATGTCCTCGAAGGGTGAAAACAAAAAATATGCTTAATGGATTCCAAAAACTTTGCCCTACACTCTCTTTAAAATATAGGCTGATATGAAAGAATGATAAAAAAGGATTTTAAATATACATGGATGTTGCTTAGGAGTCAACAACAACAAAAAAAAGTAAGAAAAACAATCATAATCTTGCAAGTCTTCTGTTGAGTTTTTGAGCTCTTACGAGAAACTAAACGTATAAAGAGCTTGCCAGTTTACTGCATCATGCCTGTTACCAAATCCTTCACTTTAACCGCCATGTAAAAAAAAAAAAAAAAAAGAGAGATAAACACTCCAGCCACAATAAATAATCAATGAGCAAGTCCCTAAGCTTTGTCCTGAGCCGAGATATTACCATCAAAAACAAAGTGTCTGTAGCCAAGAAATCACCATATCAATGGCACATGCCACAACAACCCTGTCCCACGCTTTCCTTCCAAAGATCATGCTAGATAAACCCCAAATAACAGAGAAATTAACAAATGCTTGACATTTGCTCAACATCCATTATTCTGACACTTCTTCAGAATTTCAAAAGGCTGAACGCATGCTTAATCAACATTCATATTCCCAGAGCGAGCCCCAGCACCATATTGCAGCCCGCCTCAGTGCTGATGAAAACGGCACATTAGGGCCCGATTCGAAAAACGTTCAGGGACTCCTCACCAGGGAGCTGTGCGTATGTGCGTGTGTGTGTGTGTGTGTAAAAGACAGAGAGAGGCAGTGTTTAGAGGGGAGGGATGCTTCATACTTTTTTAAGCATTTTCCAAAACAGAGGCATCTGCCCGTTTCTGCACACCCTCCTACTTTCATGACTGTGAAAGCCATATGAGGAGTGAGCTGAATGGCATTTTAAAGAGGGGGGTAATCATTACATCCAAATTCATTCATAATACAGCACAGAAGGACACAGAGGACTCTCGCATTCCCTCCCTCTTTTTCTCGCCCTCCTTGCACAGACTCTCTCTGGGGACAAAGGGTGGAAAGACTGGGGTCCCCTCAAGACCCAAGGGAAGCCAGGCAAGGCCTCAGAGAGCAGCCCATCATTTCCAATTCTAATACGTGGCAAGAGAAGGACCTGATGGGACTGATGTCACATTTTTCCCCGGCACCGACCTGCGATGAGCCCTCCCGCCCCCCCTCGCTGCCTAGCCGCGGTCCAGATACTAGGCAGGACACCGCGGCTGGCTAAGAGGAGGGCAAGGAAGAGAGGGCAAGAATGGGGGGTTGATATTTGCATGTCCCGCCATTGTGAGTGGGGGTAAAAAGTGACAGCACCGTGTCCAATTCTTTTCCCCCCAGAGCAGCTCGGGCCCGGCAAGAGAGGCCAGGCTGACAGATGACTCCCAACATCTGTGTTATGCAGCCGTTACAGATGAGGGACTCCACATCACAATCTCTCTCTTTCTGTCTGTCTATGGGACACTCCCTCTCTCCTCCCACTACCCATACTCATAGTACAACAGAAAGACTGACAGACCGTCCGTGGAAATTACCTTGAAATGGCCTATAACAATCATTTGGGTTCAAAGTTTAAATTTTCCTCCCTTTAAGTCCCAAATCTAAAGCAATGATTATGAATTAGCTTTGAACGCAATGAAGCGGTCAGAGATTTAACAATAATGGCTGTTCATATTGATCTACATCACTGGAACTCAAATCTAATGCTCTGAATCCAAAAAAAGACTAAACTATATAGCTGAAATTAATATCAGGATATCAATAAGAATATTTTTCATATCACACTATAAATAATTGGATGTAAAATTATAAAAAAGAAGGTCTACACAAAGATGTAGGGCATACATATCTTTGCGGTATTATGTTTTAATTACAGTTTGCTAAAAAACATTAATTTAGTCAGCAAAATTTAATAAAATGATCACACAGCATCAAAATATCATCACAATATGATTCCACTTAAAGTCAATAACAGATAATACTGAATTATAGTCCTCCTCTAATTGCGGCTAAATGATATCAGGGTGCATTTCCTTGTAAACGTTTCTATATGTTGATCGGTTAGTATTAAAAAGTTAGCTTTTAAACATAGGAAATAATATGTTATGATAAACTTAGCATTTAACAAAATAATAGGTGTCTCCTCCGCAACAGAAATATGGCACATGCCCCTGGAAAAACTACCACAGCCTCGGCCATGACACCGGTGGACAACACATGAATCCACAGTTCACTCAGCATTGCTCGCATCATTTGGAAATCGACCCAGTGCGATGTGAAATGATTTGATATCCAGATACCTGTCTTTTCTATCTCTCTGAGTATTATAGTCAGGGAGATAGAGTGCAGGCTTGTCCACAACAAACCCCTAATACTCCCCCTCCCTCCACCGAACCCCCTCCCCTCCTCCTGCCAGCCCCAGCCTGGCCAATATTTACGCAGTGGCAGGGCTCCCACACAGTCCGAGGGGACAGGAGGGGTGTGGGGCGGGGGTGGCTGACTGCCGTGCCTGAGCGCATGCTAAGAGATGATGGATGGCCTAGTCGATATGTTATGTCTTAAGAGCCTGATTTCCTGCCAGTCCAATCACTAACCCTCCAGAGCCCAGCTCAGCTGATTGGACAACCAGAATAATTTCGCAGGCTGTGAAAACACTGCTGCCGTGCCTGTCTGTCAGACCCAGTGACGAGACTCAGGGATTTTAAAGAGCAAGGGCCTCCCCAAGATTGGTTATGGTGAACGAAATAATAACAATAACCAGCAAGACTAAACAAAAGAGCCAGCACCTCCGGGAGAGAGAGATCGTGCTGAATTATTGGAATGAAAACGGCCCAATGTTTTCCTTTAATTATTACACCCACCAGTACCACTATTTGAAAAACTGGCATTTGGACTGTTTGTTAAAGACACTTTGGATTAGGAAACCAAAAGGAGAAAGGAAACTAAAAATAAACATGAGAAGGACCTCCTGGTGTTGGTGCCTAAACATACAGGATATTGGATGAACTTTATACGCATGACATATTCTGTAAAATGCTGACAGTTGAGAACAAAGGCGAGCCGAAGCTCCGCTGCGTCCCCTTTGGGGACCTGATACCTTCTTCTAGATTGGTGATTAGGGCACAATGGAAGTAGGAAGCTCCAAATACATACGACTTTGTAAGTGACCTCAATGGGATCAGCCATGGTGTCCTGGTGGCCTTGGGGGATTACACATGTTACGTTCAATAAAGTGAGGGCCCTCAGTGTCAAGGAGAAAGGCAAACACAACCATTAACCTCGCTCTTCGATTTCTGGATGTGCAGGTGCTGCATGGCAAAACACTGGCTAATGCTGTGGTGGGAGCCTATACAGAAACCTGTGTGGAATAAATTAGTGATCATAAGTGGTCAATTAAATTAGGTTATAAATATCTAATAACAGGATATTTAAGAAAGGGACAAAGAAATAAAGGGTGCTGCTGTGTGGAGTTGATAGACAGGTGGTACAGTCATCATTGAAATATACAAATTATTGTCAGACATTTTGTTTTGTGCATTAATCACTGATTCACAATGTACAAAGTATAATAAAGGATGCTTGTGCACAGATGTTTGGCGTTTTCACCCTCTGCCACATACAAACACACACTACAGTGGCTGCACACAATACATTCACACATGTGAGGAAGCTCACAAAATGAATCCAGTGTGGAAACACTTACTTTGGAAATCTTTCCTTCAGCATCTTCATACACTGTCGGGTAGGTCTCAGATGATCAGTCCATCTCGCAATCTCTTTATATTCAGCTCGGGACAGCTTCATCTTGCTTTTATTGGTATGGCTGCGACTATATCTATTTGTACAAACACAGAGAGTGAGTCTGCTAAACGTTTGTTCGTGTCGCAACCTGATTTTGTGAGGTAAACAACGTGAGGTGACTGACAGCTGTCAAAAACAGCTGTTCCTGCTTTGCTAACCAAACTTAGCTTAATGTTACGGCTAACGCGACACAGCGTATTCATAACATAAAATAAATCGCTTCGTCTCACCCTTAAGGGATGACTGGGTGAATATTTTATGAAGCAATATGGCAAATGTGGCTCTAAATTAACAAATAACAAGCAAAACGGTTGTTTACCATTGATTCCTGCTGCCTGTGGACACTTCCCGAAAGCGGCTTCCCGCTAGGAAGTTAAAGAGGTGACTTTTGTGTGAGCGGCGCGCTGATTGGTCGAATCATCCTCGGAGCTGAGTATACCGGTACGTGATTGGGTGGAAGGTAGAAAGAAGGCGGTCCCCAGCTGAAACATGCTGCAGTGCCCACTCAGTGCATCTCCGACGCGTCACTGGATCCTCGTCAAATACAGGCGATACAAAGGCAGGTATTTGAAATGAGTAGGCACAGGCTCTCCTGCTCTCAAGTGCGACACAAGAAAGAAAGAAAGAAAGAAATGATTAAACAACACAGGCGCGTTTTTAAAGTTGTATGTCAGATGGAGGGAGGGAGTGACTGAGATATAGAGGCACAGAGAGAGGAGAGAGGAGGGAGCGCCTCTCTGGATGTCTATGTAAAGTAGCCTTCAGTGTAAATGCAGCTTCTCCCTGTAATTTCTGTGTCAGTAATTCCAGTTTTAACGACAGTATTAGTTCTGTGCTTGCATATATTTTGCACCCACTGATGATAAAAGGCAAAATAGGCTGCCTGCAGCCTGCTTTGAAAGATGGTGCCTCCCCCAAAAAGGCATGCTTGTTTGGTTTATCATGACCACATTTATAAGTGCAGCTGGTATTGCAACCTAGATTCTAATGCAAATAAAACATAGGGATTAAAATACACTATATCTAATTGTTATCTAGCAACACGACATCTTAAGTGGCTTAGGCTCTTGTTAATTCTGCCTCTTTCTGATTGACACAAGTATTTTCATAATTTATTATCTTACACGTAAACATTGCAACACCTGAAACTGCTGACAAAAGCAATTGGCCCCCATGTACGTGCAGTGATTATGTTTCCCCTTAAAGAACACATAAAGTTGACACATCATTAATTTATATGTGAGTATTCTTTTACCTTTTGCAGTGCTTGAATCAGTGGTGTCGACAGGAATTCTGCCGCCCCCCCTGAGAGAATATTGGTCTGGTCTTTCCTTAATTATTTCCCACATCCTGCAGGAGTTTTTGTGGGCCATCCCCAGCCGAGGGTCCCCAGAATCATCAGCACCTTTCACCTCACCAGTGAAGGTACAGCTTTAAATGCCCCCGGCAGAAATATGTAAATCAGGCCAAGGATGATGATGTACTGTGGAGAACTGTTAGTAGAAAAGATTTGTAAAACATACATGAATAATGTTGGATTTGAAGGGTAAATGTTTGCTCTGCCTGCAACATTTTTTGCACCTGTATAGTAGTTGCAAATGCAAACTGATATTTGAGGGGAAATAATCAATAGTCAGTTAATGATTAATTTAGTTTCTTTATTTCTCTCATATGGATGCTTCTGTGTGGAGTTTTCACTTTAGACGACACTTATAGGACTAAAATCTTTAACACCTAATTTGTAAAATACATCCCATGAGATCAATATAATTTTACAATGGCATTGTTGTGTAATTAGTCTCTGAGCAGTGCTAAACCTCAGTCTACCCTAATAGATTTTCTCTTTAACCTTCTCTCACTATAGACGCAGTGAAGTCTCAGAGTCATTTAATGCTGAATGTCCCCCTTTTCCCTTTTTCTTTTCTTTTTTTTCAGTAATAAGACGACATAATCATTACTGCAAATACTTAGCCTTAAAATGTGCAAACATCTTCACTCAAATTGGCGTCATTGTCTGCGAGCCTATGACGACATCAAACCATTCTGCGGTGGAGTCAAACATTCTTTTGACAACAGCATCGCTGGTTTCCTCCATTGTGGCTGAACAATGCATCGGTGAGCAGAAAGGCTCTATCTGACCTGTGGTGCATCAGAAAATAGAGCTCATTGTTGCTGGGCAGTGTAGTATGATGTCTGAGATGAGCTGAGGTCTCGGGCTGTGTGTTCACCGGCGCAGTCCCTGGATCTGAAAGGGCTCAGTGCTCTGTGGTGGCTACAAAAGGGAGCTGTGTAGTGGGATTGGTATGGCCAGATAAGATCAGGGCCTCTGAGGAAGTCTGGTCTGATTGCTACAAAGGGCTGAGGTCAGGGGCAGGAGGAGCAGTTTACTCATCTAGGTATCAGAGGATCAGGGGGTTTGGTGGGGAGCCGCGTGTGTAATAGGTATAAAAGGATCAGTGTAATGTGATGGTATAAAAAGATAAAAATCAGAGAAGGGGTTGGAAGGCAGTGTACTGTAATGGCTCCAAAAGCGAGGGGATCAGAGATTTAGGTGTCTGCTTGTGTGTGTATGTCCTCCTGCGTGCACACCCCCCCCTTGCATTGAATCAGTCTGTGTGCGTCTTTGATGGCTATGAGAGCCACAGTGGGCTGTGATGAGAGCTGAAGGAGTGAGCGAGGCGATGGAGGGGATACAGGGAAAGGATGCAGGGGGAAAGACGAGTGCTTTGGAGGCTGCGTGTAAACAGGGCAGTGGTACACACAGTGCCGTTAACCAGCTGTGAAGCCTGCTCACAGTGGGAGATGAATTTACAAAGGATGTCTCCCTCTGATATCCAGGAGACGCTGCACTGATCTCTGCTCCACTGCTCTCGGCGCACCATTGTAGTGCTAAGCACTGTGCCACTAATGGCACTTATATACCTTAATGCCTGGAAAACATTTACATTTCGCTTGCAGCAGAGGGAAAGTGTGTGGCTGTGCAGGGGAGAATGTGGGAGAATAGTTTTTTATCGACAGCATCTTCAGTCGATGAATGTAAGATTTGTGACTGTGAGCTTGTGTAATTTCCTTTACTCATCACGCAGTTTAAGGAAATTGCAAGCCCTCCCATGTCTGGCACATTAGTCCCTCCTTACCATATCCAGCGATATTACTCACCATACATAGAGAGCGTTTTGTTACACTGGATCGTCAGCATTACTGTCATAATGTTTCTTTTTTTTTTCCCATTTGTGAAGTCAGTGACTTCACTCCTCTGCACCACAGAATTGCTCTCCAATCTTCAGGGAGTCTGGGATCTCAGCTCTAAAAATCACAGTTTAAACATGAGGCAAGCCATAACCAGGAAATGCCTGTAGTATTAGCAAGGTATCGGATTCGTGCATTCCCCCCTGAACAGCATGACTGCCCCTGAAAATCCCACATCCATATTTTACATCACGGGAGACAAGACACATGTGTTTCACCCAAGCTTTCAAAGCTGTTTCTTCCATTTATTTTATTATCCTTTAATGAATTTAATTAGAGGACATGTAATTAAATGCAATTGGGCTCCCCCCCATAACATACACACAGACACATGCATGTGCACACGCGCAGATTTGGCTGTAAATTGCTCAAAACAACATGTGCAATGTGAACAAATTTACTGGATTAATAGGGGATTGATAATATTTTGGGATTGTATTTCACTCTAAACGGCTGCACGCGGAAACAAAGGCTGCAGCCCAGGCTCATTAATCATAGTCAACGGGTTGCCTGGGTGCAATTTGCATGTCCGAGGTGGCTGCACATGCTGCCGTTCGGCCTGGGTTGCTGGATCTGCCTCGATTTGGCCAGACCGTTAACGCTGCGTCAATCAAGGATAACCCAATAACAGTATGACAGAGGAAGAGGAGAAAAAAACATTTTCTCCTCATTACCCAACACTCCTTCCCCTCCCTCCCTTCCCCTGTCTGCCCAACTTCTTATTTTAGTTAGAACTAATTACACTGGCCTGATGAAAAATGAAACCACTCTGTTACATTTATAACTGAAGTATAAAATTAGGTTTTATTGAAAGAATAATGTGTTTTTGCCAAATGTGAATATTTAAAATATTTCCAGTATATAAATACATTTTTAAGATATTTTTAATATCATACAAATACATTAATATTTGGTTTGAATGATTCATCAAATAGACGTCTAGCCTTTTAGCCTTTTTTGGAATTTTGGGGAAAATAATCACTTTTATCTATAAAGAAAACTTTTTTATTTTGTCTGTGTTTTTTTTTATTTTTTGTCAGTCACAGTTTGGAGCCTCACTAAGCCATTTTAACTGCAGATAATTGGGTTGAGGCGCGATGCAAGTTCAAAATGAAGCACAATTTCACAAAGCTGTAATCTCACCACTGGCTCCATACACTGAATTCTAATTATCTCGTCATGAACTTTAAAAAAAGAGGCAATGTTTTAATGGCTTTTTAACTCCATAAGAGGTGTGTGTGTACGTCTGTGTGTGTACATACGTGTGTATGTGCATTAGGTAGAAGTTGACACATGTGTGCGTGCGTGTGTGGGGTTTTTGTGTGTCTCCCGCACACACACACACATGCACAGACACCCACCACCATCGTCACCACACACAGACATGTGAATGCGGCTTGTGTCTGGTCTGGCCTCTCTACCTAGCTCTGCTGCCGAGGCTCATGCTGTGCTCTCCCCCCATCCCCTAATATCCTGGAGGCATTTTTCTCATTATCAAATATTGTTTGATGTCTTTGTTTCTTGATGATTAACCATGGTCACCAAACACTGGTCTGGATTGTTTAAAATTTAATTTTGGGGCTCTGAAGTACCTGCAGAGGGGCTGACTGGTGGGGACACCCGTATTTTATGTGTGCTATTTTTCACGCTGAAATGCAAGAGGACACACATTGAAAAACACAATAAATCCTGGAGGAGAATCATTAGTGGAATACTAGTGGTTTTTATGACCATTGTTATTCAACGCTGTATTGAGATGCAGTAAATTATTCTGTTTATTATGGGTTTATGGATTCAGTCCCATTTTCAGAATAATTATGTTGTCCCTCATTCTGCATAAATAAAACCCGCTCTCTCTACACTTTTCTATGTGTTTAAACATAAATGTAAATGCTACATATATATACACTGAATATTTCTCAGTGATAGCATTTTTTAGTTGTTCAAAAATTATTTTTATTTGTGCATCTTTTGCATATTATTCCTGTTTGGATTGCACTGACCTTGTATATATTTCTGTGGTAATTTGAACATCATAAAGACAAACATGTTGCCTCAGGAATCTAAGATTTATGGCGGAATCGACATTGTAAGCAAACAAATAGGGAAACAACACTCTCCCCTAATGTCAGCATGTCAAAACTATATTGAATACTTGAAATATCTGTGTATCTAAGGCTGAATAGCAGCCATTGTATCGGTCTAATGATATTATCCTCTGAAATTTGGAGTGAAAGAGAAATGGCAGAAATGAGCGCCACCATTGTCTGCCCCATTTTTATTTAAACAAATTGCAAGAGCAGAGAGACACAGACTGAGGGAGAGACGGAGAGGGGAGAGGCAGGGAGAGACAAAAAGAGAGAGAGAGTGCTCTGTAAATGAAAGGTTATGCGTCGTCCCATGTGTTTGTATTGTCAATAACTGGAGAAGGCTGTCAAGAAAGTGGGGAGATAAAGGTCAATAACTCAGGCAAATGTGTTTGTATTTGTACACTCCTGCTGATAGCATAGCAAACGTCAGGGCCTGTGTCTGACACCCTACAACAATAACACAAATAGTGGGGCTAGCACTAGAATAGTCATTATTATTGTTGGTGCTGGAAATGAGAGGGAACCTCAGCACATGGCTGTGACAGCCGGCGCGGTGTCACTCAAACGTCACTCCATAATGAAACACGCTGAGATCAGAAAAGGCGATGATAAAGTGTAAACACAAAGAGATTATGCTGCCGGATGATTTTGATATTTGCCTTATTTTCATGTCTCTGAATAAATACGATCGTCACCACGTTGTTTTGGAAGCACTCCAGACAAATGTAAATACTGGAATAATTAGCACTGTTTTTTCTGGAAAATACAAGTTCCTAAAATGTGATTTTAATATTTAAAAATCCACGATTTTCCTCTCAGCTTCCTCACACTATTAACACTATTTCTAAAGTAAAGTAAAATGTGGTAATTATGAATTTAGTCCCTTTTCTCTCCAATAAAATGATTGGGTTAAGAATTTTCATTTTCTTCTAAAAGACATAGCAAGTAAATAAAATTTTTTGCGCCACAAGGTTAAGCTGTAATCTAAAAGCTTAATTTATTTTTCATGATTCCTATACATGTGCAAGTGTTATTTTATTCTGCAGCCATTTAGTGTATCTCTCTGTGGCCTTGAGTGTAATAAATGTGCAATTAACAGACTTAACTAATTCATGAGGAACATTGTGAAACTAACGAAGGGCATAACTACTGTACAGACGCTGCTGTCATTGGTGAATATTGTTATTGTTGTGCTTTTAATTGCTGGAGGAGGAGGAGGAGGAGGAGGTGGAGGAGGAGGAGGAGGAGGCAGCATGTTTTGAATATACGTCCTCGGTTACCATAGCAAAAAAAAAGAAACACTGGCTCCCTCCCTGACAGTTATATCTAACGTCAGAGGTACGTGGAGGTGTTAACTTCTCTTGTTTAACCAGTTACCAAACAAATGACCCCTTTTAACGTACAACACAAAGAGAGCAGATATAAGTAGTAATGCCTCAAGTTACAGCGTGAAATCCTCTGGCCATTCATCTTGATCTGTGGTCAAAGAAAAGGTCCCTGTATTTTTGTGTCTCATTAACACACAGGCTTTTTTTTTTTTTTTTTTTTATAATACCAGATACAATTTCTGCCATGTTGTCACTGTGGTATCAGCATTAAATCGTGTGCTTCTTTCTTAAGGAAACGGCAATAATTAAAGCTATAAATCATTAAAAGCAAATAAAAAAATCCCTCTCATTCTAAAGTATATTTAGGTGTTTACCTGAGAAGCTTGTTTTCTGTTGAATCATCAGCACACATGCCCCGCAAAATTTGCAAACGTTGTCCTATTGTTGTGAGCAGATGAGGCAAAATGTACTTTTAGTAAGTATATAAAGTCCATAGGGGAAAGCGGATCCCTCTCCCGCTGTCACCCTCTCCCCAGTCAGTTTGTTTGTTGGCTGCGGAGCCTCGTAGTGGTTTACATTACATATGATTATGTAAATCTGGAGCTGTTCCTGTGCATTATGGGCCAACGCATTGTCAAGATCTTTTCTAAAGCAGTCAAGTAGCTATTTCTGAATTCTTTTATTATCTGAGAGTGCAACAAAGAAAGTCTTTTGTTCACTGTTTGCCGCACACACACTCACATGCATACACAAACACACTCACACACACACACATATATACACGCGCACTGCTCCTGCTGCCGTCCATGACTTACTACTGTCCCCTAGTGGTGCTCCGCTCCATAGTCTCTCCTAACTCTCCATTTCCATCAACTTTCCACACTTCCATTCACCTGACTTCCCCCTTGTCTTTGTCCCGCTCCCCCTCTGTGTGCCTCCCCTCTGCCTTATCATGCTCAAACATTTAAAGGCTTGATTTGTTGTATTGTATGACAGAGAGCTCCAATTATGCATTGCTGTGTCCACAGTGGCTTTTGCTTTCAATGGAGGGCTCAAACAGTGTCAACAAAAACAGGAACCCTGATGTTTTGTGGCTATTGTGAGGCCAGAGCTCGTGTCAATAAGGTATTGTTTAGCGAGAGTGCCACACCGAAACTGCAGTGAGAATGTTATCAGACCTGTGGAAATAGGGTGTGCGCATAATACTGCTAAAATGTAAGTATGATTGTTTGGACAAGCCCGACACAAATGCACACAGGGAGCAGCCTTGGAGCCTTGGAGCCTCGTCACCTCTCCACGCTTTTTTTTTTTTATTTAGCTGAGATACACAGCATGCACTTTGAAACAAAACCCTTTTTGCATCTCCTTTCATATCATTCTATAATTACCTCTCGGTTATTTATTCTTTTTGGAATATTTTTAGTGAGAGGTCAAAAGAGTGCTCTCGCTGATCCTCCGTTCCCTCGGCTAATAGTATGCATTTTTCTACTTTTTGTTTTCCTTTCCTGATCACTGTTATCCCAGCCCTAATTGGTGTGATAACCTGGAACAGTGCTAATAAACAATGGGGGTAAAAGGGTCAAGTCTCCACCGGCGGTGCACGGACACACACGCACACACACACAGTCAAGTCACTCATGTCAAATGACCAATTATACAGGTTATAGAGGATGGCACCTCCGTCTCCAGTGCCCCGTCCCTCCTGGGATAGCTCTCCAACGAGAGGGCTATCACTCAAACCCAAACCACATTCATTCATTAGCCTGTTAAGATGGCCATCAATTATTCATTAAGAAGGTGGCCAGTGGATTATTTCTGTCAGCACCGGGCTTATTGTATCAAAGGTTGATTATGGCTTGGTTGATTTAGCATGCACCACTGTCTGTGTCATCAATCAAATGTATATACATATATAATAATAGCAAATATGGAACTAAAATTTTACTTTTTGATCAATCTTGTTTGAAACTTAGTTTAAAACTTTCAGCATGACCACTTATTTTACTCGTATCTGTTAAAAGTGACGTCCACAGCAGCATTAACTTCCAGAAAGTGCATTGATGTGATTATTTTGTGTTTACTCAGCATGACTCAGCTCAAACTTGTCACGTCATATTTTAAGCATAAGTCGATTAATGACTAAAACATGCCCTCCACATCGCCTTTCTTCCTCCTGTCCCTTGCTGACAATCTTGTGCTCACCTCTTTTTCTTCTTTCCATGGCATCATCCCCAAAATTCACACTTGCACCACTCTGTAAAATCGTTTTATTAGAATGTTAAAAAGTCCTGTGGGGATTTTTTTTTCTTTAGAGAAACTCTCCGAGAGGGAAACTAGTAAAGTAGTCGTGCTAAACTGAAGGACTGACAAGGGCTTGGCCGAGAGTGCTAGCACGGACTGTTGTTTCCTGTGTGTAAAATCCATAATAGAGTCTAAGTGTTAAATACATCATGCAAAATATAATTAAAATAGTGCTTGAAAATCTCAAGTATTATAATATATTATAATATAATATATTATTATGCCCATAATTAACACATGAGGGATGACTGTCATCATAAAGACAGTTTTTCATTGCAACTTTTTCCCATTAAACACCACAGAGTATTGATATTTATTTATAGCCTATCACAGGAATGCCTGCACATTAACCTCCTTTTTCCCTTCCTTTGACCCACAGGATAACTTTTGAAAACATGACTAAGTAAAGTGCCATTTAAGCAAACAGTTTGCGAGTGAGGCAATGTTTTAGCAAATACAGATGGAGTGTTTAGGAGATTAGCATCCTGTTACAACACATAGCAGTGCACTTGAGTTTCATGTTTGCAGGGCTTTTCCACCGCAAATTTGACCTCCGACTTCAGAAAAGTTGTTCAAAGCCGCAGATAGCATTCAGCGGGGGAGATACGGCATGTAAATATATACGCCAAGTAAACGGTTCTTTATCAAGGGACATTTTTGTACACTTTTGTTTCCACTTTACTTCAGTTTTCACTCAGTTACAGGTTGTGTGTGTGTGTGTGTGTGTGTGTGTGTGTGTCAGTTTCCTTCAGTTTCTTAAATAGAATTTTTATTTAAATCACCTTTCATCAAATAAAAATCTCTTGTCCTGCTTTTATTAGAATGAAATGTTTGGATCATGCACACATATAGTACCTACACACGTGCAGTAAAAACGTCACATGGTCAGAACACTAGATCACTCCTCCTGGTGTATTTTCCTCCCTTCACCAACCCCTGCAAGTGTTAAAACAACATCCAAGTGTCATGTTGTCGCACAATGTCACCACTTCAGAAAAATTCATTGAGGGGGAAAAAAAAAAAATCCTGGGTGTGTCGCTGTTTTCAGAGTCGTAATGAAGGATAAACATTGTGACGAGGTGACAGAGCGCAGACCTTGGACTTGGCCCTCGGCTTTGAGCCACAGCAGGCTCTTACACGTGATGCAATGACAGCTCTTTGAGATGGTGGGGGAAATTAATTCTCGCCCGGTGCAAAGAACTATTCATACCAGCTTTTGCGTGAGAAAACATTAACAATTTTTCATATGGATCAAAGTGGCCATCTGGTTAAATTCACACAGGCTATACCTTATTCATGCACCTCCTTTACAGCTCTCGGTGGATTTGCTTAATTTTCTGTCTTCCCGCTTTCCCCCCTCAGGTTTGTGCAGCACTTGCAGAGCGAGACTCTCTCAAGAATGTGTCTAATTTAGTGGCTAAGAGGCAGATTTATACCTGTGCTAGTTATGGAGAAGGTTGCTCCCTCGAGAAGCCCAATGACTGTTTACGGGCGGCCCGACAATGCCTTAGCAGATGATGAAGCACCTGCCAGAGTTCCCCCATGTCTGTTCCATCCCTTTCTGTCTATCTGCTCGCCTCCCTTCCTCTCACTTTCTTTCTTCTCTCACTCTTCCTTCCTCCTCCTCCTCTCCCTTTCTCTCAGCCCTCTCTCCTTCCTGTCTCCTGCCCTTTCTTTCTTTTCTCAGCAGAGCCACATCTCCTTCAGTTACCATGGAGTTGTGCGTTTTACAACCATTCCCACCGCTCTCCCCAGAGTGAACCCATCTACTTACTCCGTCTACCGCTGAGAATACGAGAGTTTTCGTCTCCATGTCCCACAGCCATTCTTCCTCCCTCTTCACACACATGCTGGATAGACAAATCGACAGCAACACACACACACACGCACACACGGGCGAACAGAACTGTGGTCAGGTTTTGTTTATGACAGGGAAAGGCAATATCGAGATTGTTTCAGAGTAGTGTCATCACGTGAAATGTATCGCTGTCAGGAGTGTGTTTTATATGTCTGGGCCCTTGGCTGAGGCCATTTTGGGAAACAGAAAATATCATATCGTATGACCTGCTCTGGTATAAAAGTAAACTATCAGCTGTAAATCCGATACACAACTACAGTAGTGTGTGTGAAGAGGAAGGGAAGTGAGTTCTCTATGACACGGGGCTCGCTAGCAAATAAAGATCAGCTGTTTCTAGCAGTAAACTCTAACTAAGGGTGTTGGAAATGAGCTTCGGAAATATTTTGTATTGATATATCGACGTATATAAAACTAGAAGTATAATAGACTCGAAACCTGCAGGTCTGTTTCTGATATGCTTGCATCGCTGTAGTTTTTGCTTTCAAAATTGTTGGCTGAAAGTGAAAACTCTGCGCTCGTGTGTGCATCTGAACTCGAGTAGCTGCACCTTAGGGGACTGGGAAAATAAAATAAAAACAAAATGGAGACCGTGCATTTCATTTTTCTAACTTTGATTTCTGCCGTTTTGCTTGAATTTTACACACTCAAAAAAGGATTTTATTTGAAGGCGGCTGCTCTGAAAACATAACCTTTGCCGTTTTCTCTGCTTTTCAAAAAGGTCATTTTAAAACTTCTTAGGAGAAAACACAGGAGAAATATCTAAGATTCCTGGAGATACAACGGCGTAAATATAAATATCCTGCCAGCTTCTGCATTTCAACTTTCAAAGGTTTTTTTTTTTTATCCCAATAGAGAGGGCTTCTAACTCTGGCTGCCTTTAAATGTATATTTCCTGCAATAAAGGTTCTGTAAATCTTGAAACACATTATTTATGTCGTGTCTTTTGAGTATTAAATCATCAAGCGTTGACCAGTTCTTGGTTACAGTGCCGTAATCCCACTTCTTCTTTCTCTTAAATATCCAGCCTTCGTTATACTCAATGGGCCGTAACTCGTTAATGTATGTGGTATGATTTTGCACCTGTAATTAAGTGTCAGTTTATAAACACACAAACACTAATAATACCCAGAGCTTTTCTGGGCGAGCCCGGTGGTGGCAATAGCCCATCCATCAATGTCCCTAATGAGGCTCCGTATAGACAAGTCAGTGGAGGCTTCCTGGGCCGTTCAGTCTTATTTTTCATGCTCACTATGATAACCACCCAAATCCCTGGTAAGATGATATCAGCCAAGATAGGGAGAATGTGTGTGTGTGTGTGTGTGTGTGTGTGTGTGTGTGTGTGTGTGTGTATGTGTGTGTGTGTGTGTGTGTGTGTTAGGGGTCCTGTTCAAAGTTCCCATTAACCTCACTGTCATTTTAGTGTTGGTGATGTTAATCAAAACCAACACCATTAAGTGCGAGGTGGTTAATATGGCTTCTGTTTTCAATGTCGCCATTAATAATACGATGCAGAGAGGCCAACTCGAGGAGCTAATGAGGTGTCACAGGTCATTTAGACCAATCAGAAGCCACCACAGGACATTAGCAAAACAAAGGCCTTGGCTCTGCTACGCTATGCTACTGGGACAACGCAGCGTGTAAGGGAGAATGTAGTTAAAGCAACAATAACACACTTATTAAGCTCTCTAGAGATCTTGTATATTTATGGTCTCAGCAACATTCTCCACCAAGTTCTTACGCAGCTTAGGAGTGATAATCCTTTTCTTGTTTATTTGAATTATAGATCTCTTCCATGTCTCTCTTAGGCTGCAGAAGCAAACAACGCAGAATGTGGTCGACGTGTTTAGCCAGCGGATAGATCTACAGTTTCAGAAGGTGGGGCCCTTTTCGCTGCTTCGGATTGTCACAGCACTAGGGCTGAGACAAGGTCTGGACTGGGCCCGGGATCCTGAAGGGCATATGAGGTTTCTCTATACAATATTTACAGTATCTTTTAGACTTCTGATGACTCATTTAAAGGAGTGTTCCTGATGGCTGCCAAAAAACAATTTATCTTCACATTGATTGATGTGTCTGGCACGTGGACACAAAGTGAGAAGTTTACAATCTTTTCATAAAACTGCAATCACTAAGTACTCTCATGAACACTAGTCCGACAGGCAAAGTTTTAAATTTTAGTTTTTTCAAAGGAATTTTGGCAGATGTGTTGTAGTAAAGCTGCTGGATTTTGGGCACAATTGCTCCCCTGCCCTTTTCATCGAAACTGATCTGCAGTCCATTGTAATCCATTTTGTAAGGGAGTTAGTTAATCGGTCACAGGTAGACTTACTCAGTTTGTGCCTGAACGCCTGGTTGAGTGTGGCTTGACGAGGCCAGCCGCCAGTGTTAGCATCAGAGGCTGTGCTAGCTCAGACGTCCAGGTTCGCTGCTAAATGCTTTGCGTTGAGGTGATATTACAGGCTTGAAGTTTTCCAATGGAACAAAATTTTCTTACTGAAGAAAGAGAACGGTGCTCCTATCAACAGTTCTTTCTGGGTGTTTTTTAAATGTAAATGTTCCATTCACAGGGCCAAGCAGCGTCGTCTGGTCTGCATCCATCATGTGACTAAGCCACTTTGCCCTTTAATGACACACTGGGTCAAAGTGCACCACGGAATGCCATAAATCAGCATTAATTCTTTTAAACGTAATTTTTTCTGTGATTAATTGATCAAAATTGACACGATATTTTGAATGCCCTAGCTCATTAGTTTTCTGCTTAATCCTCCATTAAAGGAGCAGTACGTAGGATTTAGTGACATCTAGTGGTGAGGATTGCAGATTGCAACTAGCTAAAACTTCTCCTGTGTGCTAAGCATGAACTCCTGGTTAGGATTCCTTCAGTGTTCATCATTCAGGAGGTTTTTGCTGTGAGCCGAAGTATCCGCAGTGGTCTCTTCCTCTCCAATATAAATGGACCACGTGATTAAAACCGGACCAAAAAAATGAAAAAAGAAGTTTCATGTGAAAAAATCATCAACGTGAAAAAAAATATTATTTCCAGCAGACATCTGAGTTACAACATGATTGAGCTAACTGGAGTAGTTTAATGTTGTATCCGACAATGGGAGGCTTTTAACAGATGACGTCCTGATGTTAGCTTTGCTAACTGTCCCTGTCAGCTGCAGCCACTGATGCTTTCTAGACATTGTGATTTCCCAAAACTGAATAAATACCACACATAGCAACACAAAACTGCTTTGCTAGCTCAATCATAACTAAGACATCCGCTGGAAAAATATTTTTTTCATGGACTGTTTATTGAGTTACTGAGTTGCTACAGACACCGCTAACGGGGCTAACAGCTAACAGTTAGCCGAGCTAATCTACGATAACCATGTTATTAATTACAAAACGCACACACAGAGATAGTAATGTTTGTTCAATTATTGTGTTTATAGACTTTACAAACTGTAAAGTCAGATCAGATTAGTCTACACAGTGATACAGTGACGTGAAAAATGTGAGATATATAAGCTGGTATTCTACCTGGAAGTATTTGTAAACAACACGGGGCACCGCCGGAGGTGAAGGGGATGAGTAATCCCCGAGGCCCCTGCACTTCCGTTAGTCGAAAAACTACGGGCAGTGCCTCCGATGGATTTCCAGATTGACAGTCTGAAATTGAAATTTAAATCCTCATATTTTAGAAGTTTGAACCAGCAAACTTTTGGCATTAATGGATCCTGATCCAGTGCTGAATGTTTAACTTTACACTGTTAGGCAAATGGCTGTGACGAAGAAGAATTTGTCAGGAAAAGTAATAAGAAAATGCCAGAATGGACAAAGTATGAAGTCATACAATATTTGACAATAACACCATTAAGAATTACTTCTGTTTTTCTTAATATTGAACATGATTGCGTCGCTCTCTCTCTCACTCTCTCTCTTTCAGTCTTACTGATATTTCCAAATGTTCACATCCACCTAGCGATTAGTGTGTATTAATTTAACAATAAGGAGAGACCAGTCTTGAAATACTTAGAGACTCCTTGATATTTTGTTCTGCGTGTCAGTATGAAAGCAGCAGCAGTCAGTGTGTCAGCGGGTAATCACAGAGGAAGTGACGTCTGACAACTATGGCCTGCCACTGTGGTTGGTTCTTTAAGAGCAAAAGGAGGTGGCCACGTCTCAGCGCTAATGGAGGAGGAGAAAATGGCCATGTCACTCCTGTCAACGTATTATGTTTTAAACCTAGACAGTTGTTGTCGCTCTTGCAGGCCCATAATTTTATGCCATTAAAAGTGCCAAGGGGGAAAGAGTGAGGGTGGAAGGGAGGGAGGGAGGTGGGCTCGGAAGTGAAAGCAGTTGTGGGGTTTCTCTACCTCTTGTTCCCTTCATGCCTGATTCCCTGCCACTTTTGTGCTGGAAACTTTTGGCATTTCTTGAAAGCATAAAGACTAGTTGGGGCTTTAAAGTGATCATAAAGTCAATCATGTTGGCTTGAATTACCCGGCAATCTCTGTCAGTTAGTCCCCCTCTCAGACGCTACGCCATGAGATGTGTGTGGGAGTGGGGTGTAGACGTGTGTGTGTGCATACATGTGTGATCCTCTGTGTACATTAATGTGCATACTGTAAATGTGTGGGAGAAGTAGAAGTCGGAGGCTAGAATGAAAAGCGATGTCGAACTGTGCAGTGAAATTGTTGACAAAAACACAACAGTCAGTCAAAGAATAGATTTTTTATTTTCACGGCAAACTTTATGTTTTGAGTACTTTTTAAAGCAGATATTTAAAACAAACTACGGGGCCAAATTAAAATGCCCTGCAGGTCCGAGCAACTCTCACACTCCTTTATGAATTGCCGTTAATCGAAAAACTGTTGGCGGGAATTACTGTCACTTGTTCTGATTTGTATGCATGACAACCTTTTTCATCTCAAAGAATACTAGACCCCACAAGGTCTTTACATTATGGGCAAACATTTGCAATTATGATGAACTCCGCCAGCTTATCTCAAAAGGAACAGGTTCTTACTGATGGACAAGTAGACGTTTTAATGAAATAAACTGCTTTGAGCTGATGAAATAAAGATTGCTCCACCTCGGGGCGCACTCAAATTAAATTATCAAGATGACTGCATGCATGGCGCTCACATTAACCCAGGTATGGTAACGGGCTAATCACACCGCACTTGTTTCATACAGTGTTTGTGAAGCAACTACTGTACACAGTGGTCTGTTTTTCGTCCTCTGTCCTACTTCTTGGCTCTGTCCTTTGGTGGCTAAAGGCCTCGCAGATTCTCTTTTACTCCGTTCAGAGGGATGAACTAATGTAAAAACCATGTGTTGTCCCCAGAGGCTGAGCGAGTGGACACTGCGATGCGTGCAGTTTTATGCACGCAGATAAACATGGGGCTCGATGGCTTGTCAGAAGCCTGTGGAAGGAGCCCAGAGTCCTCGGCCTTAAAACAATGTTGGTGTTGGGGCGAGAGGGACTCTGACTGGCAATGGGAAACACCTGTGCTGGGGTGAGCAGCCGGGCAGTGTGCTGGGAGGGGCGGCGGCAGCGGCAGCGGCGGGGGGGGGGGGGGGTTACCACTGTTAGAAGAGGAAGGGAAGGCAAAAGGGAGGTATAAAGCCAGTCGGAAAGGCCACCACATCCTCAACATTTGCTGCTGAGAAGTGAGGGTCTAAGGAAATTAGTTACAGTAATGTCTTGAATGTTGCCTCCTTAAATTTGAACACACATGTGCTGGCAGTGTAGAGCCGAAGCCTGAGGCTCAGCATAAAAGGCTGTAGCGTTCAAGCACATAAGCTTTAGAATGTCGGTACAGTGATATGGTGAATTTCTGTGCTGACGCAGTCTATCCTCCAATATTTTCTGATGTCAGAAATTTAAACAAAAGCATTCCTCTCCTATATCATCATGTTTAAGTAAAGATTTGGCTCCATTTTGACATTGTAGGACTTATTTTTGGATTAAGTCTCTCTTTATGAGGCAGCAGGATCCAGAAGTAACTACAGCCACGTAGAAAAACTACAATGCTTCTGGCATCCATAAGCCTGTGGCAGCATTTCAGACAATCCCTACTCTCAGGAATAATGGCAGCTTTTATCTCCAGTTGATGTGTTCTCTGACTTTTTGTTGGCTTGCATGACTCTAAGATATGTCGAGTAGAAACCTTTTAACCTTTTAGCAATGTTTGTAGCTCGTAAAACTTGATTTTTACTTCAAGAACTTTCATTAAAAAGCAATCATTCATGTCAGAATGTCTCTTTAGGCCTCTTTAAATACACACATATATACAAAATCATTAATTCATGTCTGTATTGTAACAGAAAAGGTTTAAACTGTATGAAGGCAGTTCATACAGGCATGTCAGTTTTATTGGTTTTTAAATAATACCTAGCTGTGAAAACGTGCGCATACAGTATAGACATGCAAATCCCAAATGAAACAAAGAACACACAACGCAGCACACGTTTTTTGTTTTTTTTTCAGCCAAACATCTTTTCCTGCTGTATATCCATCAGCCTCTTCTCAGCGGCCCAGCGCTCCACCCTCAGTCAGGTTGATCATTCCATCTCCTGCTTCTCTATCCTGAGGTGCCTGCTGTCAATTTATCAGACTCTTCCTTTTAATTTCATACTTTCCACAGTGTAAGCATCCATCTCCGCTGTCTGCAGCAGCGTTAGAGGGTTCAGAGCATAGCGGTGTGAAACAGGCTGATGTGTAGCCCACAACTGACAGGGAGAAGCGGGTTTGCGATGGAGTAATGATCTCTTGAAAAAAAAAAAATAAATAAAAAATCAGTATACTGTACACACAGCCTGTGTGTGTGTATTTTCTTTATTCAAGTTTATACTGAGTTTTATTTGTGGTTGTTAAATGTTGATGATACTTTTCTGAACAGTTTTGAATCAGGATCCAAAAAACATTCCTCAAACTCTGATTTCATAGCAGATAATATGCCAAAGTAGGGCTATGAAATATATCAATATTATACTGATATCGTGATATGAGGCTAGATATCATCCAATTGCTCATTTATGCTCAATGTTAGTTACCTATCGAGCCTTCTGTCCAGGTTCTGAGTTTATTTTGTCCGTATTGGTGCACCTTTTCGAAAGCTTATGGATACGCACAAAACCGAAGACATTTTAAAAATGGTGCATCGGAACAAATTGGTAATATAGTGAAAAGAATTCTCTGTCCATATGTCACGATTAATGTCTTCACAGACCACCATCATCTACAGCGCTGCCTCCGTTTAAAGTTACACTATTACGACCTCCTCCACCATCACAGTGTTTGTTTTGTGTGAAACTTTTGACTTTGCCCTTGAGTGCCATCTATTGGATGTATCTATGCCAACATAAAGGATGCATGGAAGCATGCGGGCAGTGGTCATGCCTCGTTTCCACTTAAATAAGTTACTGTTGTATGTAGATCCATAAATATACGGATGTTGCCTCTAGTGGCCAATGCAAGGAAGTGCATTTCTTTATGGATGGGTAGAAACTTGGTAGAAAGTACCTGCTGCCACGGGGGAGAGGCACATTTTGTCCGGGAGAAAAAAGGGACCTGCCAGGTACGTGGCATGTCTTGTGAATATTTAATTAAAAGGATGTATGAACGGCTGAACGAGTCATAGTGACTGTGTATATTTTAGCAGAAGAACATTACTCAGATTCACAATGTGTTAAAAGTAGATAAACAAGTTTTTTTTTAATCATACAAACTCACTTGACAATCAACAGGCAACTGAATTGAAGAGAAATAGCCTGTTAGCTAGCTAAGCTAACACACCGTCATACGGTCTCTCCGAAACCCTCCGCAAAGTTACATTTTTTTTAACTACTTGCGGCAAAGTCCAGACTGAAATACTATGGAGAGGAGGAGTTTCGCAGGCACATTAGATATCACAGAGATTCCCATAGGAATGAATGGACTTCCGGTTGCCTCGTACACATACATAAGTGGAAACGAGGCATGAATGCATCTATCTTTGTATATGAAAGGGCGTATAAATGAGCCTTTAAAATTGGGATATCGTAATATCGTAAGTGTCTTTTTCTTGTTGCTGCATGACAGTAAATTGATGTAATTTTCTTAAGTTGCCAGACTGTTCTAGCGTTTCTATTATTTGCCTTTAACTACTTACTCATTATATCCATATTACTGGTAATTATATATTAAAAATCTTGTGTAAATATTTTGTGACAGCACCCATAGTCAACCCTGCAGTATCGTCGCAATATAGATATCGGGGTATTTTTCAAAAATCTTGTGATATTTTATTTTCTACATACAGTATCACCCCTCTCTAACGTAAATTTTGCAGGATGTGCTTCAGAGAGAATTAAGAATATGCTAATATGCTCTGATGTGACCTTTTCCGTGTCAAGGACCCCAAAATTGATACACATGAAATCAAAGACCGACATTTGATAAAATTTCGCCTCCATCTGAAAAGATTTTGGTTGTTATTACAGTTGAGGAGATAACTATGATGGAAATGAAACCTATGATCAGAATAGTCAGTCCTATGACTGTTACTCACACTGGGTTTATTTCTACAGTGAGTTAAATAGTACAAATAAACTATTCATCATTTTCTGGGACCTCATGGGACTCCCGCAAGGACCCCTGGGGGACACCAGACCCCTAGTTGAGAACCATAGACATATTATACTTAAGTTTGATACCATGCTACTCACAAACCAGTTGTGTGAAAACTTGAAATCCTTTGTAGGCAAGCATGATATACAGTAATTTACTGGATATTACAGTACGTTCTGAATAGTATCAGCGGTTGGATTGGGCTGTCACACAGTACTGTAATCTTTAGTATTCATATTGACGAATGAGAAATCTGATGTATTTTAGGAATCAAGAATACAATCAGTAGATTATATTCATGTTAAACACCACTGCCTTCATTGTTCTTCCTTAGACACATCTGAAATTTGAAAATAAAGTCAATTTGCACGAGATTTGACACATAAAATATCATTAAGTTGAATCTTAATTTAGGACTCCCAAACCGTCTTTCCACAGTCCTCTCCTCATCTCCTCTTTCCTGATCTTTCCCTCTCTCCCTCTCTACGTCTAACAAAATTAATTACTGTATGTTTTATTTTATGAAGGTGTCAGGATGAAATGATGAATGGCTTGTAATATCAAAAGATTAAAGACACAATGCAATGAAGGACGCGTCTGCTTACACTGCGGTGGCGCTTACATGCAGACACATGTACACACACACGCCATGCACACACAGTCTCTGGGGCCATTGATATCTGGTTTCATATTTGATATTAACTTACTGGGGGAGCGAGTATCGCCACAATGTCATTACCAGTGGTAGAGGGGTATAATAGAAGTGAACTTTTCAAAAAGGTCCTTATAATTGCAGCCTGTGCCTTTCTTGATAAAATTCCATATTGATATGTACACTGGTCCTCTCATTACGGCCACAGATGAAAAAGAGCATTTCAGCGTTCTTTAATGAGCGCTGTACCAGTGAAGGTCATCTTAATGGGGTTCAACTTGCTGGTGGGAGCCAGAGGTAATATTCTAATGAGAAAGAGCCACTACACCACTCTAGTAATTCTGTAATTGCACCCATGGATGCCATTTTATTGTTGCCCGTGCAGTGGTATTGAAGTCCTTTGTTGTCATTTGCAGCATTGCTTGTCCTCTCTGGTCTGGCTTGGTGGTCCAGCCGAAGCTCAATACGTGCATACACGCACACACGCTCTCATTACCATATTTCAAATCCACTTCACATGCCATCCGCTGTTTATTGGAAGCTACAGTTTATTCATTGCTTACTTATGGGTGGAGGGACATCAGAGCCACCTAGCAAAAAGAATGAATATTAACCCCAGTACACAGCAGTGTGGCAGAGCAAGGACAGAAGGGATGTTTGTGTGCGTTTGTGCATGTGTTGGGTTTTTTTTGGAGTGCACGCGTGTGTCCGAGAAGAAAAAGAAATTTTTATGCCTGAGGCTGTTTCTCTTCCAAATCTCTAACCCAGTCGCCAGAATAAATGTTGGCATTGTGCGTTTCTGCAAACCACAGATATGTATAAGTATCGAATATGTAGAGGATAGGTTAAACCTTTAGGTTTCTTTACATTTCAGTCTTTAATTTCATGTTATGACAATGCTGTGGGTAGGTTTAGGCCCAAAAACCACTTGGTTAGGTTTAGGAAAATAAAGTGTTGGCATTAAATACCCAGTTTGGTGGCTACAACATGGCTGGAAATGTTCAGACATCTCATTAGAAATACCTGGCAAAGTAAAAAACAAATAAGTCGGCACACCAAGTAGCTCCTGTCTCAAAGGATTTTAATGCAGAGTGACTTTTCAAGCCACACGGCTCTTCCTCAAACTTTTAATACATGACTGAAAATCGCCATCTTAATAGTGCAACATGCAACACCTGTAGCCCATATTCATATTTTTTTTAAAAAATCAAGAAAATAGGTATATATATATGTACCTAAGAAATGTGTGTGTCTTTTATACTGTCGTTAAAAATACCCACCTTTGCTGTTTGTTGGCTTCTCGGCTGCTGTGTCTCCTCGGTTTCACACCTTGCACCATCACCTCCTCCTACTGAGGAGAAACTCAGCTCATATACATGTGAACTAATCTGTGTCACCTCAGAAAGGTTAATATGATGCATACAAATGTAACATATTTGTGGTTTGCAGAAACGTACAATGGCCATATTTAACTCAACTCAACTTGAATTTATTTGTAAAGTACATTTAAAAACAACTAACGTTGACCAAAGTGCTGGCCAAAAGGAACAAAGGGCTGCACAATATGCCAAAAACCCCGTCACGATTATTTTGACAGATATGGCTATTGCGATGTGAGTCGTGACTTAAGTGGCAATGGTAATTTTTGCATTTCTCTTTCACTAAAAGGAATATAAAAATGATGATAATGGTATTTTTGCTGGGGTCAGCATCAAATAAGCATGTTCCCTTACATCTGGACTATGATTTGTTGTCCAGGGCATCTCTGGAGCACCACAGTACTCTTTTTATAACAGTACGTCATGACATATTTAACCTTTATCAAAAAATTGCTCCTGACCATATTGCAATTTTGATAATATTTCAATTTATTGAAAAGCCCTACCAACATTTTACTCTGACAAGTGGGCTGTAATCTTAGTTTATGCCTTACAATAACATTTAACTTCTGCATATTGCAGTTATAATGTGTATGTGTGATTTTCCTCAATATTGTCCATTGCTGCATTTGTTGCCTTGCAGGAACTGCAAGTTGAGCTCTATATTTGTGATATTAAAAGAATAATATACTAGGGCTGGGACGATATGCTTTTGTCCCTATTCGATTTATATTGCGATTCTGAATAATTGGGATTTTACAAGTATTGCGATTCGATTTTTCAATTATTGGGATTTTTTTTCCTTACACAAAAACAAAAGTTGAATTCAATTCTAGCGACTACTGCATATCAAAAGGAAACAATGCACATCACATCAGTCAGTCCATCTGAAATTTATTTGAATGGAGAGCGGTGCACCACCTTTACCATACGCTACATTTAGCTGCTTCTGCTCATTAAACTAGTACCATAAATAAAAAATAAGTCAAGAAGTAGCTGAAAAATAAATAGAAAAATATCGATTCTAGGGAGAGAATTGATTTTTAGAATTGTCCGCAAAAAAATCACGATAAATATAAAGATCTTTTTTTTTTTCCACCCCTATAATATACAGATACAGCATTACACTTCTATAACACAGTTAGCTTTTGTATTCCATGCATCTTCTCTCTTGTCAATTCCTAAGATCAGTGGAGTTTCCCTTCAAGCAGATGTAGCTCAACCACAGATTCTATGACGATCACAGAGAAGACGTAGACACTCAGCATGTCTGATCCTGAATGTCATTTCCTCTGCTCAACTGTTTTCCCTCAGTCCAGAGTCTGAATAAGTGTCCCACTGAACCATGCTGACAAGACGAATGGACGGACAGACGGCACGTGGCGACCATCTGCGGTTGCTAGGTGGCCTTTCCTCCATAACAACCCTCACATTAGCTCTAAACTCAGATGAGAAACAGAGCAGTGCGTACTGTAACTCTGGTACCACCCATGCTCAGACTTCCAGGAGCTTTTGGTCCAATAGTCAATTTGCAGTGTTGCAACGGGTTAATGGTTTGAGACAGTCATAACTTCTGACTAACACTGAGGGAGTTAACCTCAGTTACACATTAAAAAGGTTGTGTAATAGTTTTTTTAAGTAGCACTGTAATTGGGCAGCACATGTTGATAGAGCCATAAATTTCAGAGTAAATTTTCAGATTGAAAATTGGGTGAAAAGAGGGTGAAAATAGCTAAACATAAACTAAAACAGGCTTCCAGATTTCTCCCTCCCTCCTCCCCCTGCGCCATTATTCCCTCTTTGTGGGTCATGTCAGTTCAAACAGGATCCTCAAATATTTCCACCATGACTTGTATGCACATGGGAGGTGCACAACAAAACCAGAGGTTAGAGGTGATGCAGCTTTTTCCCTTTCAGAACACAAAAATAATTTTCAAAGTCACGAATCATCAACATTCGACTTCCTATCCGAAACTGTTTCAATTGGAGACAATGATGAAAAAGATGTAACCTAAACTTACAGAGCGAAAGCTTAGGGGCATATACTCTTCGGGGAGTTCAAATTAGCAATTTGTCAAATTTCATTCAAAGCGCTGAAGTGCAGATGAATTTCAGTCTGTCTGCTCTGTCTTTGAATGACTGAAATAGGAGAGAACCTGCGCTATATGATTCAGGCGGCTGTGTAAAAGTATGAGGGAGTTTTAAAGGTGATAAAAAAAAAAGGCAAGGCAGTGAATATCATCTTGTAGATAAGACAGCCACCCTGCTTTCCACAGGCTACATCCGTTTTATCGCATCTGGCAGCGAATTAAGGCACGTGTGGGGAGGGGGGTGGAGAGGGGGGGGGGGACGATTGAAAATGAAACCCGGGGCTAAGACCGCATTCAGCCTGACTGCTTTCTTCCCTCAACACTGACATTAGGCTTTGATTCTCACATGAGATCCTCTGATGATGATGATGAACCATAAAAAATGATATAGCTCAATAAAAGTACAAAAAGGCGCGAGTTCATAAAGAGGACCTGAGGGCCATGTTAGGTTTGGTCCGTGCCAATGCATTTCTTCTCCCTCTGCTGGCTTTTAGAGATGATTACCTTGGATATTTATGGATGAAACATTTTTTTTTTTGATTCAAAGAGGAGTTAAGTGTGGCTGGATGTTTGTGTCTGCTGGGGCTGCGCACATCCAATACAGTGTTTTTCTCTTTCCATTACCAAAGATCTACGACCTGCTATCTGTTAAAAACTGGAAGAATGTAGTATAGTTGTCATCTCTGTCATCATAAATAGCACTGGGAGAAAACTGCTGTATGAGTGGTGACAGAATTGGACTGATATCGACACGCAGATTGAGAGGACAAATGAGACGTCCGCTGGAGTTTTCCTGGTCACCTTGAAAGTCCACATTGAAGTCCAAAACATACAAATAGGTCACATGCATTCATATATCATAATGAGACCGTGCCGATACATTGAATTTTGTGTCAATATGTTGTGGAGGAATCAACTGCTATTTGCAGCCGAGAAAGAACCGCAACATATCGGACCTCTCCTCTCATTGATTCTTTTATCCTCTCCTCTCTATTGAAAGACTGGAGAAGGCAGGCTCTAGTGAGCACCGGCTCCCTCCTCTTCAGGCAGCGTGTGATGTGACTTGAGCCGTGTGATCTCCATGAGAGAAAAACCCTGATGCATACAGGAAATAATCAGGGCAACACAGGCAGGGTTCAGAGGAATGCAAATATTTTCAGAGTGCTTAAAAAACAATACCACACACACACACACACACACACACACACACATTCCCTCCCCTCAACACCCCCCACTCACACACATGCAGACACACATTTAACCACAATACATACCCACACATACATCACACAACAGAGGAACAAAAAAAACAACAACCAGCCCCCTGACAAAACTCTCCCCAAGTGCATTTGCATAAAACATTAAGCTTAACAAAATGATTACACCTGACAAGTTGAGTTGGAGGAAGAACATCGCCGGTGGCAGCCAGTTACTTGCAGATCCTGCAATCATTCTCTCGTCAAGCAACTGTTTCATGGCCGCCTTTGTAGGCACTGTCATGCCGCCGCATCGTGATTAATCCTTCTTTTGTTTTTCTTTTCTCCCTTCCACCCCTCTCAGTCCCTCCCACAAATCCAATAAGTTGCCCTTAAATCAGGTTACCCTGCACCTTGCAGATAGGAGCATTGTGATGGATATGCCAAAATGCATGCCAGGCAGCATGTTTTTGTGCGGAAGCACTGTGAAATTGTACCGCTGTGATTCTGCATTATGGTGCTAAGTGTTTGTCTTGTAATGCAATTAAATGTGCATGTAAGCCGCCCCCACACTCCCCAAACTATTGTGTGCTGTATTTAATAATTTTATATACGCTCTTTTGTGACATTGCCATTTAACCCGAGGTAAAATAGAATAATTTAGAGGAGTATTAAAAGAATAACTTTAGAGTGTTTGCCATAGAGAACACAAGCTGGATTTTTTTTTTTTTTTTTTTTTTTTTTTGAGGGGGAAAAAAAAAGATGACAATCAAAACATTAATATCCTTCTCACTCATATAAGCCTGCTGAAAATTCCTAGCTCTGAATACTTCGCTGAAGGATAGCTCGCAGATAAAGAAAGAGAGAGATTATTGCCTCCTTTCATTTCTGCCCCCCTGGCAGCGGTAGGTATGGTAATATGGTTTTTGAATATTTGCAAGCATAAACTTAAGAAATGAGTGCTGATAAGGAGTGACAGCAACAGAGGCAGCAGAGATCTTCAGCATGACAGGCGATGTCAAAAACCCCGGTGACGCTGTCACTGTGACAAACTTTTCAAAAGAACAATGCACACACACACCGTTATTGAAGTGAGCTGCTGCAAGCCTCTGACAGTGTTGTCCCAGCAGTTAAAAAACGGAAACATCACCTAATTATGCACGCCGTATTTTTTCCTCTGAATACCTAAGCCTACAAACTTTCAACGTATGTCAATATACTTTGCAGAGCGCCCGGGTGCACAGGCACACTGGTAGCATGAAAGATTTATAGCCCAGATTCATGCTGTGTGACAACAGATTAAATTCAGAACAATAATTCGAATTAAATATTGAAACTGTTCATTCAAAAATACATTTTTTTAGCAAGGACAAAAAAAATAAATAATCCTAACCCCAGCCTGAACTTTCTCTGCCCTGAACGTGACATTAACCTCCACATGAGCAGGTGTCTGTCTGACATGCAGGCTCTGTTATTGAGTTCTACTCTTCTTTTAATCTTAGCACTTTTATTAGTAACTCTGCAGACCCTGTCACGTCTGCGAGAAGCCGTGAGGATCATTACTTTCAAAAAGAACCAGCTGGCCCATTGTTTAGGCTCTGCCAGCTGTGTCTATTTTCATAACCCATTTTCCTTTTGTTCTGCTACACCTCCCTATAAAAGTACAGAGAGAGGAAGACAGAGTTGTATTTCACCATTTTCATGAACTCTTAGCCTTATGATAGCCTAATGCTCAACGCTTCACCATTATGTGTGTGTGTCTGCATCTGCATGCATGTATGGGTCTGTATGTGTGTCAGCGTGCACGTGAGAGTGACTGTGAGGAGGAAGGCAAGGTCTGTAATCACCTAATCCAAACATACACTCGGGGAATCTCATTACTGGACCTAACAGTTCCATTTGAACCTTATCTGGTTTCAATCAGCCGCCTCTCGTTTGGAGCAAGGTGCAGAAACTTGATTCCTTTTGTCTAGAAGTCTCTGCTATCAGAGGTCTCCTGTTTGTCTTGTCGATCACCATCTTTTACAGCTAACGGTATTTTGAATTCTCCATCAGCAGCGTGGAGAGCGACTTCAGTGGGGGAAAAAAAGTGCAAAAAAAAGCTGCTTCTTGTCATCCGGCTTGCAAGTAGCGGTGTGTGACATCAGGGGGTTTGTATGTGCAGAATGGACGGCTGCCATGGGGAACTCCCGCTAACCCCACACCCTTCCACACTAACCCCAGTTCTTCCCCAGCCACCCGCTCCCACAGCCCCCCATCCACATGCAAACGGACATTAAAACGAAACCTGACCCTGGCCCTGGAATCTGTAAGGTACTGTTTTTTTTCCTCCTCCTTTTCTTTTTTTTTTCTTAAACAGGGAATCCTGCAGCTTGTGTGTGTTTGTGTGTGTGTGTGTGTGCAGTGTTAGGGGAGTCAAGAGGGGGGTCAGAGAGAGGTGAGCAACAAGCGACGTCAGCCGCTGCGAGTGAACTGTCTCAGGAATCCCCAGATTAAAAAACTCCAGAAGGTTGAGAGTCGGAGATAATCACAGGATCTGGAATTCACAATAACAAACTGGCCATATATCTACCTGTCTCCGGCCTTCCTCCCCAAGACGGCCACAGGGTCAACCAAATGGCTGCATTCCATCAACAGCTCTTTTTTCCCCCCCTCCTCCTGCTGGGCTCCCAATGAAGTGTCTGGAAGGATCAAATATGGCCTGTGAAGCTAAACTTTTTAACTCTTCTTTCCCCACCTACCTACCTACCCAGCATTTTTTTTTTCATCTGACGTGTATTTATTCTTGTGCTTTTCGAGGGATTGGGAGTCAAAGTTGATGTGACAGTGTCACTTTATCATGCTGTGCTTTGAGTTTTGAAAAGGGGACCGAGACTGAAGGGCCGGATCTCATGATTAATGTGGGATTCGGAGGTGAGATGCTACTAAGACCCCGCCGCTTCGGCTTCGCAACTGTGACTGAAGCGAAAGGCTCGGGGCTGCGGCAGAAGGGGCTGAGGTTAGAGGTCTGGAGCTTTGCGGCTGGGGTTAGAGAGCTTCCTCTGAGACTTAGGTCGGAGCCACGGGCTCTGCGGCTGTAGCGATTTCTGGGTTGAATTAACAGTCAAACAGGGGAGCTGTGAGTCGTGTCTGGAGGGGGCTGTTGGGGTCTGGTGGAGGGTCTAGTAGGGCAGGTATGATTTACATAGCTGTGAGAGAGTCCAGGATCTAAGTCTGCCCAGACCCTTCCCCAGGGACCCCTGTTGAAGGAGGTGCTGCATTGTGATACTTGTGTGATTTATGTTCACCGCGCACTCTTCCTTCCATTGCATGACAACTTCATTATTTATTTCTGTTTGTTGTGATTATTTGCTTTAGCGCGGTTACAGATACTGTATATTGCGTAGACTCTGTGCAAACCTTGGGTTGCAGCCTAGAGATTTGACTGTGTGCCTGTCTTTTCTTCTGATGTGCTCTCTGTAGAGGTTAGTCTTTGTTGTTACCCGTGTACCCGTCTAGACACTGAGGATAATTTGTCCCTTTGCTTCCTCCTCTGGTTGCTCCGTTCTCAGCAAGGGAAATTACCTTACAAAGAGGGCAAGGGTTGCCGATTGAAAGTAAGTTATTTCGTCAGTGTAAAGTGTAGTAAATAGCCCGAGGTTAGGAGAAAATAATGATATACAGTCCTGTCCAGAGGGAGACTACAGCATGAGACACAATCAGACCCTTGCAGAAAACTTTCTGAAATGCTTTCAGAGGATGTATTTCATCATGTTAGATTACTACTGTGGATAGCACCACTACTAGATGGTTATATCATATTCATATCCTGGTGCAGAGTCTCGGGCATTGTGCACCAACATTCCTCAAGCGTAGTGCATGGGGTTTAGGACTGCAGGGTATATCTAAATTCAGCTATTGATTAACGTTGCAGCAGAAAAAAACAAAAAAAAAAGAAAGAAAAGAAAGCCTCTGTAAAGACATCACCATCTGCAGTTACACCGCAGACTGTTTAATTCCCCCCTCACTGCTGCATTCAAATTATTTGCTTTCACAGTCGAAAATCGAAGGGTTGTAAAAATTGACTTCCTGTACGGGCGGAGAGAAATAAATTTCAGCAGTATTGACAGCGGCAAAACAGAAAAGCTATTGCCCAGCATTTAATTATTGAAGACATTGATCAACAAAGTGATTTATTTGCCGTGGTTCGGTTAAAAGGCCTAATTGAGTCGCGGCGTTCTGTAAAAGGCTTTTATTTGTTCATTTGGTTTGGATCAGATTGCACGAGAACCTGCAGTCAGAAAGGAACACTGTTTATTTTGAATGAATGCATCCTATGAAGTCTTTCGAAAGCAGAATTTAATTTAGGTACGTTAACAAAAGATGTAAAAATGACAGGTTGGTTATTGATTATAGATGCAGAGACAGACAACGTGAGAGCAGGCTTCAGAAATATAATAGAAACAATCGTGCAGACGATATTTACAATCTCTGTGCAAGCACGTTGCTGTGCTAAAGACAGACATATAATCTGCGTATATCCTTCTTCAATGGTGCAAAATGCATATACCTAGAATCCGTGCACCAGCCGTCACCAGAAAATCACTCTCGTCTGTACCCATTGACGACAGCCCAGCAAATGTGGGAGTTCATTTGTACAGTAGAGGGGGACCTCCAGGTCTCCAGCTATTAAGCTGCAGTCCTCCACCCCCTCTTTGATCATTCGCTCTCATCAATAAGCAGGGATCCATCAGGCCCTGTGGGAGCTGAAGTAATCTGACTGTTTCAGGCTCCCTCCTCGTTCATCCATGCTTACTGCCTTCAATTTTCAAATGTTATATTCAAAGCAGATGATAGAAAAACAATGCAAGCTGTTCTCTTTCCTACAAAAAGTAATGCACCAGAATTTGTGTTTAACCCACGTATTCGCGAAGGCTGTGATCACACGACCAGTGCACTGATAGGAGTGAAGAAGAACGCAGTATAAAGAGCAAAAGTCTGAGTGAGGAGGCAGGTTGACGTAGTGGATGGGTCAAACAAACACAGGACTTTCTCTCAGGAGACCAGTGTTTATGTCCTGTGTGAAACACAATGAACTTTGCGTTATTTTAGGTTATGTCGTCACTTTGTTCCCATAATTAATCAACCTATCTTTACTTTCCTAAACCTACCCTACATAACTTAATGTGAAGTACGTAACTTTACGTTAAGCACTTAACATGACAATACAGAACCATGTTTCTTTTCCTAAAACTCTCAGTGTAACGTTATGTTAAGTATGTAGTATGACAATGCCCAGCCATTTTTTCCTAAACCTAACCTATGTAACTTTACATTGATGAACCAAACCTCCTGTATGTAACTATGGTTTCCTAAACCTAACCTATGTATCTTTACTTTCCTTAACCCGACCCACGTAACTTTACTTGCCCAAACCGAACCTACGTATAAACATACGTAATGTGACACTGCCCAACCACATTTCTTTGCCTAGACCTAACTTCCGTAACTTTACTTTTCTGAGCCTAGCCAATGTAACTCTAATTGTCTAAACCTAACCTTTGCAAGTGCATGATGTGACGGCATTTTTCATAGGGTGCTAATTCATTAGATATCATGCAAACCATTATATGAGGATGGGTTGAAAAAATCTTTTTGAAATATGTGACGAACACAAACTGAATTTGATTTGTCTCTATTGTATTAGTCTGGTGGCAAAAATCTCAAAACTTGTTTTAACGGGGAAAAAAAAAAAAATATTCATAAACATTTTTTTGTAATTTTGGTTAACTTTGGTTAACTTGAAAATGACACATGAGAATTGTATCTAAGAACGCTTTTTGTGGGGCACTAATTTATTAGATATCACAGGAAGCGTTTCATGAGGATATGTTGAACAATGTTGACTTAGACTCTTGGAGAGCATGCACATTGTGTTCATGTATTTCCCTTTCTGAGTTTATGGTATATCAAGTGTGATGTACCAAACACTGTAATTAATACACCCGGAGGGATTCTAAGGCATCCGTATTTTTTCAAACCGCATCCTTGTGCTGCATTTTCAGTATCCTTTTTTTATCCGACATATGCCAACTTGTTATTGCGCTGCATGCCATACAGAGAAAATCATTAGATGTGTTCAAAGTGCCAAAAAAAAAACCAGTTTTGTCCCTTTAGGTTTTCCATTTGTAGCGAGAGTAGATTTTTCTGCAGATGTTTGGGGAATATAAAAAGCAGTGTTGGGCAGACAGCACCCTCTTCCCTCCGCCCCTTCGTCCATCCTAAACCTCCGGCCCACACCAGCAACGTATTGTACAGAGGGAGGAGAAAGGAGGAGCAGGCAGCAGGATGTTTTCATCAGAATATGTCTCTTAACTCCACAGCCAGCGAGCGGCCTAATGATCTCACTTTAGACGGAGATGGGAATGTTGGGATTAATGGCATTCCAAGAGGAGGGCTAGGAGCTCCAGGTTGTGTCCCCGGCACAGTTTGAGACTGCAGGAAAGAGTCAGGCGGCAGGACTGGAAGAAATTATGAGATAAAGAGAATTTAGAAAGAGAGAGAGAGGTGAAGGAGGGGTGGTGTCAGAGAAAGACACCATGGGAGAAAAAAAAAAGGCGGGTTGTTCATTTTCTGGATAGATAGATCAGATGGAATGGAACCATGCGTCAGAATGAAGGCAGCTGTGCTTTTGGCAAGGACTTTCTTGGCGCACACATGAGTGCACACATGCTCCTCATCCCCTCATACACAATGCACATCTATACCCACACACACACACACACACACACACACACACACACACACCACACACACCACACACATGGAGGTAAAGGGGATCTTCATGGACAGGTGAGGGTTAGCTTCAGTATTTGCTCTGTGCTGCAGGCCTGGATGAGCTCAGTCACTGATTTCTCCTTCGTTCTTCCTCTCCAGGGCTTTAGCCAAGGGAGCAGTGTTTAGCAGGCCCTCAAGGCATGGAGCCATCTAAGCAGCACTAAGTCCTGGAACTGCTTCACATTACCTGCTGCTGTTCTTTGCCAGATAGTGCTGTGTGTCTGCAACTGTGTGGGATTGTGTGTTTGTGCGCATGCTGTGTGTTTACTGCAGGTTGGCTACATTTGATGTCATGATCAGATTACTTAAAACTGCATATGAATGCTGCACATCACGCACTTTATGGGTTTCTGTTACCTTAAATAGATCTGTATCTTATTTTAGCAGTGAAGCACATATATTAGCATTAAGCACAGGTTAACTCAAATATACTTTAATGCCCAGATTCAATATTTTCTCACTGAGCATTAGTGGCACCAAGCCATGTATATAGTTTGCTGCTGAATATTGGAATTTGTATTGTACTAGGCAGGTAGGAAAAATCTCAAAACCCCTTCTAACCAGAAAAGAAAAAGTGTTTTTTGGAAACTACTGTTTACAAAATTACATTTTTGATCTAACCCTTTAAATAAATGCCGTATAAGGACTTGATATGAGATGGAAAATGACGCAGAGGACTTTGGCTTTGTCTTACATTTTATAAAACAGTGGGATTTTTGTCCACCAGTTGCAGAGAGCGAGGCGCAGTCCAGCCAGTCATGCAACGAAAAATAAACTGTTATGCTTGGAAGTGTCTTTACTGTACTTAGTCACACGCGCATTTATCACGAGGTTATAAATCTTTTTGAGTGAAGATTGTTAATGACTCTGAGAGACAGTGGTGGAAGTGCTCTGTCTCCTCTGTTAGACAGGTTGTGATTCTAGTTGCAGAAGACAGAGCTGGGGCTGGGATAGTACTTTACCTGGCTCAGGACTCCCCTGGGCTCGCTATAGTGGAACGCTCTGCAGACTGGGGGCCCTGGCCTCATACTGGGCCTGTCTACATCCAGCAGTTTATGGAGACGCTGCATATAGACTGACACTGACAGTTTGATGTCTGCCCGTCGCCTCTTGTAGCTTCCTGTTTGAGAGTGTTGCTACCTCTGTCTTTGTCTGTTTAAAGGGCACTTATTAGGATTTTTCTTATTTTCTTTCAAATATATTAATAATGGTACAATGTCAGATGTTTCAAATAATGAGGTGAACATATGTAAAAGTAACCTCTGTGAGAAAAAGCCTCTTTAGACCATTTTGAATAATGTGTTTTTTCAACGTTGGCTACAAGCTGATAGATTGTAACCAATTTCTTTTTATGGTCATCTGCACCAGACACACTACTGTAAGTGTTTACATTACATAGCCTATGCAGCTACATGCTGACGTTAGGGAAGCATTCAGATCATATTCCTGCTGCAATGTGTGTTTTGAAGCTTTTCCTGCTGATTGTTAATGGGAGAAAGTGCCACTATTTATGGTCATTTCCTGGCTGCACATACACTGCTACATGTAGCTACATGTCAGGAAAACATGGTTCTGGTTGCAGATGTTTTTAACTTCTCTTTGATTTCGGATCATATTCCTGCTGCAACATGTCCAGTTGTGTTTTGAAGCTTTTATTGTTGATTTTTAATGGGAGAAAATGCCACTATTCACAGTCATTTACTGGCTGCAAGTACACTGCTATGTAATACATGTAGTACTGGTTGCAAATGTTTTTAATTTCTCCCTCAATTTCATTACATATTCCTGCTGGAACATGTCTAGTTGTGTTTTGAAGCTTTTTCTGATTATTTCAAGGGAGGAATTGCCACTATTCACAGTCATACCCTGGCTGCGAGTACACTGCTACATGTAGCTACATCCTAATGTCAGGGAAGCGTGTAGTCTTGGTTGGCGATCTTTTTTAATTTCTCCCAAATTTTGGATCATATTCCTGCTGAAACATGTCCAGCTGTGTTTTGAAGCTTTTACTGTTGATATTTAAGGGGAGAAAGTGCCACTATTCACATTCATTTCCCTGCTGCAAGTACACTGCTACATGTAGCGACATGCTAACATCAGGGAAACATGTAGCACTGGTTGCAGATGTTTTTAATTTCTCCCCAAATTAAGGATCATATTTCTGCCAGAACGTGTCCAGTTGTGTTCTGAAGCTTTTATTGTTGATATTTAAGGGAAGAAAGTGCAGCTTTTGTCTGTTACAGTCATTCCGCACCTGTAATGACGGTGTAGAGACTCTGAGATGTGGAAGACCAGGAAATACTGACCAGTCAGAGCAGACAGGGCTTTCTTGGAAGGAGGGGTATAAAGAGGCAGGTGCTAAAATGGAACCTTCTCAGACAGAGGTTAAATAAATGTGTTCCAGCACAGATATTATGACAAAAATAAAGTCGTTTTTGAGCATTAAAACATGTAAACGTGTATTTTGGTTTTCTACCAGAACAAGTATGAACCTGTTAATGAGCATAATAGGTCCTTTTTAACCCTCTCTCTTTGGCTCCTAACCTCTTTTCCACTATCATTTTCTATTTCTGTGTGTTCTTTTTGTTTAAGTAGAGATGAGTAGAGCTGGCTATGCACCTTTAGGTTGTAGTGCCTCTCCTGGGTCTGCAGGATTTCAGTCAGGAAACACTCTAAACACCAGTCTGCAGAAATATCAATGTGCGGTGGAGTTGTTTAATATTTCCTTTCCTCTGTAGATATGGACATGAGGGAAATATCCATCTCCTGGGATCCTGACCCCATAGGAACTATCTGTATTCCAGACGGAACTCAAACAATGACGTTTAGACAGGGCAGGGGGGCTATTTGTAGTGCCGGGTCACGTCCGAGGCATCAGCTCCCAACCTTTTGGGGCCTCAGACCTCAGTCCATTTTTAGTGTTGAGTGCAGTGAAAATAAGCATCACCAGCAGTTTGTCTTTTTACAGCCTTGCATCATTTCCTGCCTCCCCCTCGCTTTTGATCATACTCTCCCCGATTCCTCTCAAACACACACTCATACGCAAACAAACTTGCACCATCCTCCGACTCCTCCGTCTTTCCTCCAGCCCTAATGAGTCTTTCAGCTGAGCGATGATAGACTTGTACTTATTCTCCAGGCCGATAATTTTAGGGAGTGTATCTCCACTCTCAGTGCCTGGGGCCCATGCCAGGGACAGCTCAGCCCCAGCCCGAGGCAGCAAGAGGAATGGGGAAATTGTTTTTCCGGCATCCACCTCCTCCCTGCCCAGTTTCTCCTTACAGTAAATATACACACTATACATAAGTATTACTTCATTCTCCCGTAGGCATTGTCAGTATTTGAATTTTTTCAGAACGTACAGTTATCCACATACTCCAGTACACACACACACACACACACACACACACACACACACACACAGCTAATCCTGTTAGCTCATAACACACTGACAATGGACTTACTCCAAGCAAAAGCCCGAGGCTACGACTTCCTACCTCCTAGCTCTGTAAACAAGGGAAAAAAACTGACAAAAAAAAAAGACAACATCATATAAATGTTTCCACCTGTCACAGAGTCAGGTTCAAGTGCCCCAGCAGTTGTTTGCTTTTGCATATAAACTTCAAAGTTATCAGCAAGTGGCTGGATGTTGTGGTGAGAGACCCACGGCATGATGGAGAGCACCCGGACTGGGGAGACGGAGCAGCGCTGCGAGATAAATCTAACATGCCGCACATGAGCTCATTAATTCAACATTTCAGCCCATGTGGATGAGACAGGGAGGGCCTATCCAAACACTGTCCCTCCGCAGCAGGGCTCTGAGCACTCTGAAGCGCTCTCTATTTACTGTAGGCCTGTGTTTGGGCTTGTGCCATGTGACACTTTGACCCAGTGAGAGGAGACTGTTGAGACTTGTATCCAAGAAGGGAAACAGGGAGCTATTGTGAGTCTCGGCACAGCAGGGTTTGGTTATGGTGGACTTTATCATTTTTTCAACTTACTGACATGTGTGATCGGTAGTCTCTCTAAATCTTTATGCAGTTTTCCTGACCCTCCTCCATTATCTACATAGTTACAATTGATTTTCCTTCACTTATTTTTTATTCATTGATAAGATAGTGATGGAATCTGAAATCAAATATGTAAGATGAATTACAATAATATCCAGTGGCGGAAATGTATTAAGTAGCTACATTTACTCAAGTACTATACTTAAGTACAAATTTGGAGTACTTTTGTACTTTACTTGAGTCTTTTCTGCCACTACTTTGTACTCCACAGCATTTCAGAGAGAAACACTGTACTTTTTAATTTACGGCAATTATCTGATATCTTTAGTTACTTTACAAATTAAGATTTTTGCATTGAAAAAAACAAATTTTTATAAAATATGATGTTTTGTTATAGATTTTACTACCCAACAGTTTATAAGAGTATAGCTGAAGCTATTTATCGGTTAGCCAACTGACAGGAAATTAATCGACAACTATTATGATAAATGTTTAAGTCATTTTCTAATTAATCTTACAACATAATGACGAAAACTCTGTCAGTGTGTGTATGTGTGTGTCTGTTCCACGTTTTTCTCCTCACTGACTTGGTCAATCCATGTGAAATTTGGCACAGTGGTAGAGGGTCATGGGAGGATGCGAATCAAGCAATATTACATCAATTGGCCAAAGGGGGGCGCATTAGCAACCGACTGAAATTGCAAACTTTGAATGGGCATATCTCATGCCCCGTATGTCGTAGAGACATGAAACTTTGCACAGAGATGCCTCTCCTCATGATGAACAAATTTGCCTCAAGAACCCCTGACTTTCGGTGATATAGATTTTCCGCCATTTTGAATATTTGGAAAAACACTTAAAATCGATCTCTTCCTAGGAAGTTTGACCGATCTGCATGAAACTCGGTAAACATAATCTAGGGACCAATATCTAAAGTTTCCTCTTGGCAAAAGTTGGAAAACTTACTAACACTGAGCTTCTATAAGGCAATGAATATTGCAGGGGGCGTGGCTCATCACATAAAGGTGTATAACATCTCAAGGGTATGACTGCAAAGGTTGAGGCTAAGGCATTAGTTCATTCCTTACTTACCTGTATTTCTGTGGGGGAACTCGGAAGTCAGGTGTGCCACTATGGCGGAATTTTTCGTGGCACCATGTACAGCGCTGAGAATGTGTTGCTAGATTCGACTTTTTGTTTTGTTAATGTCTGAGGCCAAAGTGGACAGTCGCAAAGACAGTCAGAGAGACGTTTAAAGAACTTTAAGAGCTTTGGGAAACTCTTTTGATGACAAACAGCCAACAAGTTATTTTATTTCACTTCCCATGCTTGCGCTGACGGCCATTTTGTTTTCTGTCATGTTACACTTTGTACACTGTATTGATACATACTCCATTGTGTTTATTCTTAAAAAGTTTTCAAGGCATGACAAGGAGCAGATCCTTCAGAGAGAAACGCCCATTTGAGGGAACCAACCTGTGTCTGTGTTCTTGTGAGAGGTGCTACAGTTACATTTTCAACACAGGATTTTCACTTGTATCACAGTATTTTCACAGTGTTTTATTGAAGCATCTGAATACTTCCTCCATCAGTGTCGATATCCCACAGCACACATTATTTATTACTCAGCTGTTGCATTTTTTTAATACCTTTACATTGAATATACCTTCTCAGTGATTGCAAAGTAATCCTATCCCTTACCCTGCCGTCTTTTGCACACACGCCCATACCTCTGACTCAATACTTAAGATTCCACCATTGCTCCCAAACATCCCCTTGGTGTTGACATTAGATCCACAGGATCAGTGTCTCCCCGGGGCAGATGGTCTTTTGGGAGGGGTAACGCGGCTCCCTGGATGCCTGGATTTGTGCTGGAACATGCAGGACGAATCAGAGCACCTGTGTTCGTTTGGACATAGCTCTGCACATCACATGATCCGTCTGAGGCGGGACAGGGGAGTAGACGGGGTTGCAGCTGGGGCACATTGATGTCCAGAACTCATCGGGGCTCATCAAACTGACCTTGTGTCGACCAAGGAGAGGACTCATCCATCTCTGCCTCCGCTTGCCTTTAAGATGACATCATCTACAGTGTTTGATGTTTTCTCTTCAGTTTGTTGTCTGAACTTGTCGGACATTGTTGTCATTCTTTTGTTGAATATATTCCATAAAATGCAAAATGTCCTCACAGAATCTCCTAATACACTTAACACAGCTTATTTATTTCAATAAACCAATATATATATATGCTCGTGCTTGATGTATTCAGAAGTTATTAATTATAACTAATGCTTACTTCTTTGCTGCAGCTACAGTTCACAGAAGGTGAACAGGCACAGTGTCACAGACCAGACATCTTTATAATGGTTTCATACGTTCATAGGACAAGCTTCAGGTCACGAGGCTTGATGATATCAGCCTTGCTACTCTTCCATCCGAGTGATACCACATGGTGTTTGGGTCTGGGAAATATTATTTTGAGGCGAGGGCTCGTGTGTACTCCAAAGTAGCACCACACTGTCCCACAAAAGGAGCATATTAATGCAGAACAGAAGTGCAGTGTTGAGCTTTTGTCCAGTGCATTAACCCCAATCAGCTTATGGACAGTATCCGGGAGAGAAAGAGGGAGAGAAAGAAAATTGTGTGGGTTTTTTGGTCCTTTTTCTTGCTATTCTTTTTTGACTTCTGGTTTCTTTTCTTCTTCTTTTTTAATAAACACATATGTTTTTGGGGTAGTATTATAAATACTTGGAGTTGAAGTTTTTGTCTGTTTTTGTTCATTTAGACTTTGATCTGTTTTCTTCACATTTCCTGATTTTCTTTTTCTCTGATCACAACATTTTAATCATTCCTAAACTACTACATGTGTTTAAGACTGCTGTTCTAATCCAAGGAAGTCAGGCCGGGGACATTTGGTGGTGTGAAAATGGTATTAATAGTCCTGTACAGTATTCCTTTTATATCATGAATTGCCACTACTATCTTACAGGGTTCTTATGCAATATGAAAGCGTATGGAATTTGATTGTAATAATTTTTCAGGTCTGGCAGTATGGAAAAATATGTGTGTTTCCAGACTGTTGCCTCTTTTCTGTCTTCTGGAATTCAGGATTTCAAAATAAAAAAAATTATCATACAAGCAAAGTGTTTTTCATTGCGTTTAAAACGGGCAGCCAAAATGTGTGAGAGTGCAGGCCAGAGTGAGCTTGATGAGCATTACAAATAACCAAATATTAAGCTTGTCTGAAATGAAGATTTATTAGTTATGCAGTGATGTAGTTCTCAAAAAAGTAAAGTATCTTTTCTGCTTTATGGCTGCGTTAATAGTCATTTCCAGGGATACACTAAATAAACATGGCTGCAGAGATGCCCTGAACATTAAATTAATTAACTTTTTAAACTAATTTTCAGTTCTTATTTGTAAAAGAGACTAAAAATATTGGGAGGACCGATAATATAATGATTTGTATGAGCTACCTAGCTGCAATCTTCTAGCAGTTCTTTTGCAACAGTATAGTATGGATGGTCAAAATGTAACATACATCTTAACAGTTGTATTTTAAATATTTTTTTTACTTGAAAAAATCTTGTTTTTTGTACTCAGATGTGAAATATGGTTTGAAAAATCTATTGAGAAGTCTGGAAATTGGAGTCTGGAAAAGTATGGAATGTTGAAATGGCAAATGTGTCGGGACACTGATCGGAAAAAATCCAATAAATGTGTGGAACTTGGAAAAGGATTCATGATCATTTAAGTTCAAAAGTTAAATTTGTAAATTTGAATTTATTAGATCATCTCAGCCAGTGGTGTCGTGGTAGTTGATGAGCAGGGTTGACTACTAGGTAGGTAGGAAGTGTACTCTACTATATATTCCAATGGCTTTTTGGATGATAGGTAGGTATACTGTGGAAAAAGAGTTGGATATACCCTGTGCACTTGCATATACCCTCCACTACACCACCGCACCCAGCCACTCAAAGCCTTTAAAATCTTCCTGTCCGGTAGACTTGATGAGCAGTTGTTGTCCCCTGCCTTGTTCGTCCCTACTGTCACAGTGGATGACAGGTAAATGACCTCTAAAAGTGCAAATACTGTCACTCCAACATCATAAATGCCCCTGTTATAGCACGAAGCAACATGCATATTTATGATGTCGCACAAACACTGCCCTTACGTCACACCAGCAGGCAAATGTGTACCTCGCCACGCCACTCATCTCCCACCCTCCAGAGCCCCGATGGCACAGAGCGCCGGATGAAGAGACGTCAAAGAGAATGCCAGCCTTTGTCAAACGCTACATGGTGAATTCCATCAAGGCACAAACCAGAAAAAATACCCTTTTAATCTGCCCATGGGGGAATTATTCCCAAACACTCAGCGATAGGAGTGTGGCCATTTCATCCTGTTTTGATTTGGAGGCTTCAGATGGGATCTAAAGTGCATGTTGAGGCAGTGGGGCCTGCTGCTGTGAGGTATCAGTCATCCTAACCTGTCAGAGGTGAGAGACTTTCATAAACTCTGATGATTAGTGGATGATGAGTCCAGACATGTTGCTGACTGACAGCTTCACCGCCCTGCCAAAGCCTTAATCCAGGAGGAATGGCGGGAGGCGAGGCCGGGGTATAATCCTGCGAGCTTCATGACAACAGAAACGCCACTCAGTGTTTTTACAAAAGCATTCTGGGCAATTATAATTTTCATTGGTGCATAAGCTTCCCATTAGGACTGTTGCTCTCTAGCTTTCAAACTCCTGCCAGCGAGGTGGAGTTGGTTAATAACCAGCGATATATTCTGGGATAAGCCGAAACAATTGGACACAACTGGTGTGAAATCCTTTTTGGTCCCCTGTGAGGTGCTCTGACTACTCCACCACACCTTGGCCCATCTTTCCTCTCGGTGGGGTGCCCTCATGACACCTCCGGTTTCCCTTGGCAAAGCAGCCAGACTTCCTGTATCTCTCTGCCATGAGGTGTTGTATGTGCAGACGTCGGCAGGGAAAAGTTCCAGTTAAAAAAGCTGCGGTAAATTCAAACAGGCCTCTAACTGTTAATTGGTTTATTTCCTTTTTATTTTCCTCTTGGCTACTGTGGTTAGTCTGACTTTACATCTTATATATGTGTTAGAAATGTTGAAGAGCAAAGTACTGTGAAGTATGGAGATTTAATTAGGTGCAGAAGCAAATGTTGTCTTTTTAATGGTCTTAAAACACTCATACATGCACACACACACACACACACTGCAGTTCAACCAAAGCACAAGTGGCACAGGAGTGATTAAAGCCAGTTTTATGAAAACGAATGCTCTCTGACCTACGCCCTTCCTAAAGGCTGCTATCCTACCTTGAACGCTGGGTGAAACTCATTCAACCCCTTCCCATAGGTCAGCTAATAACGGAGACATTTGTGAAAGATGCTTCCCGAAAATTAATGTATTGAAAAATGTGTTTCCTCCCTCCCTCACATTTCACATAACCTCTACTGTTAATGGCGCTCTCGCCGCAGACAAAGCCTCAACAACAGAGCGGGCTCCAGTGGAGGATCCACCTGTGCTGGCGGTAAGGAAAAGACGGTCTAGTCAGAAAGTCTAGTGACGAGGAGAGAGCCCTGCCAACATCCGATGCAGCTGGCAGTAGTTTCTCAAGGTCCATGCTGAGAAAGTGAAGGGCAAAGAGTGTAAGATATTTAAAGGAACAGTGTGTACGATTCAGGGGGATTCAGTAGCATCTAGCGGTGATTGCAAAGAGCTGAAACGTCTCCCATTTAGAATTCTGTCAGCGTTCATTGTTCAGGAGGTTTATATCGGGAGCTGAATTATCTGCAGAGGTCTCTTCCTCCACAAAACAAACAGACCTAGGGATTTAAACCGGTAAAAACACTGAATACAGCAGTTTCACGTTAGAAATCGGTGTTTCTCCTATGCTGTTTGGCAGGTCACAGATGGGCCACTCATCTGGCATGTCCTTATGTGTGCTTGCCTTTTTCTCTGGTAACTTTCAGGAGGTTTTTATCAGGAGCTGAATTATCCGCAGAGGTCTCTTCCTCTTCAAAACAAACAGGATTTAAACCGTAAGAACACTGAGTAAAGCAGTTTCATGTCACATATCTGTATTGCTCTTATGCTTTTTGGCAGTTCACACTGAACACACTGCTAATGTGTGCTCACCTTTTTTCTCTGGTAACTTCAGATCCAGACGTTCACATGGTTTTTACCGGGAGCTGAATTGTCTGCAGAGGTCTGTTCCTCAAATAAACAAACAGACCCAGGATTTAAACTGTAAAAACACTGAATAAAGCAGTTTTATGTTAAAATCGGTTTTTCTATGATGTTTGGCAGGTTACAGACAGGCCGCTCATCTGGCACCTGCTAATGTGTGCTTACCTTTTTCCTGTGTAACGTCAGATCCAGGCATTCAGGAGGTTTTTACTGGGAGCTGAATTATCTGCAGAGGTTCTCTTCCGAAAATAAACAGACCCAGGGATTTAAAAAGGTAAAGACACTGAATAAAGCAGTTTCACATTAAGAAATCATTGTTGTTGTTTTTTTTTGGGTCAAATTTGGCCCTTCCCCACTAATTGCAATTTTCGAGCCACTCCAGAGAACACACCTCTCCTAGACACTATTCGAATGCTATTGCCTTTGCTTCCTTAATTTTAGATACCTAATACTTTCAAAGTGGAAGCAGGAGGCTAAAAATGGACAGCATGCACGTTTTTGGTATTCCACTCTGGATGCATTACAGCTGTTATGTTGTTGAGACAAGAAAAATGGGGCTTTTAACTATGCCGGCTGACGCAAAAACCCGAATGGATTCAGAGTCTAGAGCCAGAGTTGGGTTTGTCCTTGCTGGGCTACTATAGAAACATGGCAGTGCAACATGGCGATCTCCGTACATGAAGACCAGCTCCTTATGTAGATATAAACTCCTCATTCTAAGGTAATGAAAGCATCACAATACTTACTTTCAGGTGATCATAAACTAAAAAAACCCACTTATTATATTCCATTTCTGCAAATACACCCTACACACTGGACCTTTGACACTTCATTCTGTCTTGATGTCAGTTAAAGTCGACCACAATCCCCAAACTCAATCCCTGCAGGCAAACTATGAGGGTCAATTTGTCAGTAATGTTGACTTTTGCACGCTACAGTTTCAGCTGTGATGCAAGAACCGAAAACACAGCCGTTTATATATTTCAAAACATATTCCTGATGTAACTAAAACAGCCACACAGAACTCATTGTACCACTTCTTTCAAAGCGCCGCCTTAGCAGATGGGTATTTATCCATGTAGGTGTGAGGTGATTGACAGGTGCTTTGGAATGTTGCGTGAAGCTGTTTCACAGTTCAGTGTCAAGGTTATGGTGCATCACACAAATCCGCGCTAATCGTAGCCCCTAGTAAGCTCCACCTGACAGCGAGAAACTCCACCGACGATGAATTGTTGACATGTTTTCCGAAACCAGCATGCCCAGCACATTATTTCCCCTTAAGCCTATTCACAGTAATGGGGAGTGCTGAAAGGATTTTGATTGTCTGCTAAAGTATTTAATGCACAGCAAATATTTTAGACACTGCTCATGGTGCGGAAACAATACATACAGTTTCCAGCATTCTTGGTTAATCAAGCAGAACAAAACAAACCGAGCCAGTGGGAGGAAAGGAGGAAAAAAAATATTGGCCTTTTGGCGTGTGGGGATGACCTGATTCTAAAGGAGCTGCTGCCATTATTTCACTTTCTCAGACATTTTTCCTTTCGCAAAAGCAGACTCCGACTTGTAAGTTTCTGAATATTCACCTTCTTCTATCTGGCTCGTAATAAATGAATGATAAGATCACGATGGGAGTCTTTCTTCAATGAAATTTAACAGCATTACTCTGAAATGAACTGTATGCCTCTGCCCTGCGGTGTTTAAAAGGATTACTGGAAAAACACAATATCTTCTTTGTCAGCACTTAAGGTCTATATAGCCGTGCCTCAGGATATCCCTTTCCCGAAAGGAAGGATTGCCCCATTTTTATTTTTTTTATTTTTTTCAACTCTCACGCTGCTCATCACATTAACACCTCAGCTACACTCCAAAGCAAAATTCCCTCTTATAATGGGATTAGTGAGAGCAAAGTTGCTTTTTTCTAATGTGGTGTAAAGTGCGCAGCCTTTTGTTCCTTTAAGACAAGATAAAAATGGACATTTTGTCGTTTTTTTGATCGTGTGTAAAGAAAAGAATACGAAGAGACGTATTCTGCTTATTTTCGCCGCGGCTCGGATTTCAAATATTTGTCCTGCAGAAGCTCTTGCTTCTACTTCTCTGTCAGATTTCAACAGGATGGTGTGTGTTCCTTGCGCTATCCTGTATCGTCTGACACCCACGGCCCTTCACGCACCCTTCCTCCCTGTCCCCTTCCAGATGTTCCCTTTTGACTTCCTCTCCATCTGCCACTCTCTCCCTCTCTGTCAAAATCAATAGCAAGTCCATTTGCCATATCATACTGTAGCGTCTCCCCAAACTCCGGATGATAATGATGCGATGATAACCCGGGGGTGAGGCGCATAGGGCAGAATTTTAGACTGATCAATACAGCTGGTGTACAGTATGACAAGGTTTGCATAAGGAGGAACCTTCATTTTGCTGCTTGCTGCTTACAGTATTAAGAAATTTCAACAAATATGAGCAAAGTAAAATTTAGTCGCACAAGTTTTTTTACATGGTAGTTTTACACATTAAATATTTAGTCCTGCTTTTGGTTTTCTGTCCATCATCATTAGCCGGTTCAGGGTCACTTTATGGGTCACCGACTTGAAAATCTCCTTCCCTTGTCCCTGGACAGTAGCAGTGATATGAGCCACCATGACATCACTCCGTTAATGTGCTCCTCAGCCAAAGAGAGCCAGAGAGTGGCCCTTCCTTGGGGGAGATTTCAGTGAGGGTCTTTTTGCGTTATGAGCTCCTCCAGCAAACCCCACTTAAAGCCAGCCTTCTGCTTCCTAAACATGGATTTAATACCCTCATTAATGATATATGACAGGGGAGATCAATGCAGACTGCGAGTTAGAGCCCTGGATCTGTGTGTTTGTGTGTGTGTGTGTGTGTGTGTGTGTGCAAGCGTTTGTACGTTGCCATGTGTGTATACATGTGTGTTTATCCGTGTGTGCGCACTCCTCCATGCACTGCCTTTAATGGGTACATGCTGTTGAACATCATAGAGACTGGATTGCCTCTGGATACATTTTCACCTCATGGAAGAGAGGCTGGGAATAGCAGGCTGGGATGCCTTCAGAGGTCATAGCCGCTAATTCTTTTCTTTCTTTCTTTATTAGGATCCCCATTAGCACCAGTGCAAGCATTGTGTATTCTTCCTGGGGTCCACACAATTACATTCATACACACTTATACACACTATAGATACATAAACACAACCAACAAAACAGGTCATTTCACTGAATTACCAATCAAACAAAACTGTCATCCAGAAACACAAAATTACAAATAGTTCAGAATGACTTAATTGTTCATAGCGCACTTGATTTTTTTTCTGTCTAACAGTAAGGTTGCTGAACTGAACATTCCCTCGTGTGCCAAGCGTGTAGAAGAACTATGGTGGCCGATGAGAAAACACAAAAATGCGAGAACATGAATGGCCCTATCTAGACCCAGTGTCTGGTTTGTCCCTTCTGGGCTACTGTAGAAACAACATGGTGGACTCAGTTGATGAGGACCTGTGCCATTTCTTTGTTTTCGGTGATTATGGAGCACATTCTCACTTAGACCTCATCACCTATTGATGTTTGGTAATGGACTTTCCACATACAGATATGACTTGCAGGGTACCCTGGGTGCGTTGGTTGTTAATGCATTCTCTTCTTTCAAAAAGTCTGCCGTTTACATGTAGTGTCTTTCAAAATAAACGCACCACTACATACAACACTGCAAATTGACATTGTTTTTCCTTCAACAACAAATGCATGTGGTTGGGTTTAGGCAAAATGGGCATGTTGTTGGGTTTAGGGGGAAAAAAGAAAAGGGATAATCATATGGGAAGCAAACACCACTCTCCTGGGTGAAAGTAGGGGTTTGTTGGACCCATCTTCCACCCCTCCCTCTCACCTTTGTCAGACTTTTGCCACCTTAACGTCCGTTCTTGTCCTGCTGTATTTCCCCCTGAAGCCTCTGGGCACCTTTTAGCTACAACGGCGACCGGATGTGTATCATGCCGACGTTAAAGGGCTTTTTCATCAGTGCCTGATGCCCAAGCACTGGATTTCGACAACTTCAGAGTCAGACTGGGTTGGATAATACAATTGTGATTGTGTTATCAGTATAGGGCTGGGCGATATGGAGAAAATCAAGTATAACAATATTTTTCACCTCATTATCAATATAGTCGATATTAGGGTTGATTATTGTTGCTTTCACAAAATATTTACAGTCACATTTTTGATAAATGATCAATGATGTCAGTCATGGAATTAATGAGTGGGTAAAGACGAAAAAAAAGTCTGGTATGTTCATAAAGTTACATCACTTTACTGTAATGGAGCCTTTAAAACCAGAAAACACTTATGATATTACAATATCCAATATCCAGGATGATATCTAGTCTCATATCACAATATTGATTTAATATTAATATATTGCCCAGCCCTGCGCCAGTACATTTCTAAATGAACTAAACTAAATTTAACAAAGTGTAGGTGGGTCTCTGCCTGACTGAGTCTCATATTCTTCTATGTAAGGGCACTGTAATGCAAAACGTGCTGCTTTATTCTGAGCTACTTGTATTTCTTTCATCCTTTTCATTGCAGCACTGGACCGAATCACAAAACAGTAGTAGAGCTGTGACAGAACTTATATTGACAGAAATATTTAATAAATATATAGTGTTTTATATATGTATACATATTTTAATGAATCTGTAAAAAACAGCAATTATATTAAATTTGTATTTTATTTTATTTATTATTATTTTAATTATTTTATTACAGTATCAGATCATAATTGAACTTCTATCGTTGTATTTTGTTTTTATAAAGAATGGATATGAAGCATATTAACACACTATTATTTAGAGCATGGCATCACTGTACAGTAAATACCATGTATCTTCAAAATGGCTTTGTGACAGTATATATTTTAGGTTACAGTGGTTTATTTGACCTAAGAAGTATGAACATTTTCTCAACTAATTAAAATTTATTTTTAAAAAGCACCATGTTTGGAGATGTTTTTCTGTGGACAGCAACGATCAGTCAGCTGCTAATGTGATCTTCATGTTGCTTCTTCTTGTTTATATTCAGTGCAATATGTGCAGCACAGGTCTGTATATTCAATATATTGTGTTTACAATGGGATATGCAGTTTAGAAATATGGCTGGCATAGCTCCATATCAGTGGGATATTTTATTCTGGCTCTGTATACAATATACAGTTCGCTGTGGAGGCACACTGCCAAATAATGTTCAATGCTGGGATTGATTTTTTACAGTTTACAGAGCATCAAGGTTAAAGCCCAAGTTTTAAAAAGCAAAACTGAAGTACCATCTACTTGACCCGGTGACACTCTATTTGAAGGGACCCATAGCTGAGGTGATAGCATGTAATAAAGCCCCAAGATCAAAGTTTGGATTTGATTTCCAGCCAGCATGGCCCGCTGAACGGGGCCCAACAAGCCCATCCAACAGCCATGGCAACCATTCAGCGCTTTATTTTCTTATTAGATTGCTCTCCCAGAATTCCATTTTTATCCACATAGATCTGGCCAGTGAATCACCATTAAAGGGCCCATCAAGCTGTCAGGCCATCCGGAGTGCAGGTGCAGCGGGCCCACTCCACTGTAAACAAGCAGCACAGACCCCTGAATAATGGAAACCCAGACTGTTTTATGTTGTTCAAGGGGTCTTAAAGAGATTCATCTCCTGCTGCTTTTCACCAAGTTTGCTTCACAACTCCAGGCTGAGCTGCTGAACGTTACAGTCTTATATGAAGGGAGAGGGAGGGCTGGGGAGGGAGGGGGAGAAAAAAAAAGGTTGGATGTGTAGGGTGAAGGAGGGGGGGCTGGGAAGAAATGGAAATCTTTCCCTACATTCTCAGACAATCACTGCGAGCCTGTGCCAGAAAGCTTTGTTTCTGGAAAGGGGTCTAAATGGAGCATTTTATGCCTGGCTGAGCACTGACACTAAAAAGCTGAGACTTCTTCATATCTGACAGATTTTCTTTCATTATCTTTTCTCCATAATCTCTTCAGTAGTTAGAGAGGCTGCAGTTCTTTGTAGAGCAGCGAAATGTCTGACTTAACTATTCGAGACACCAGATAATTGCCCGCTGGTCCTTGTTCCCCCAAGGTCAGAGAGAGAGAATGGAAGTGCCCAAGAAAAACAAATGCAGACCATAGTGTAGTTGTCACACGCTCCACTAACACATGTGAAGGCTGGCTCCTCTTTTGTTCTCAAATAAATTGCCCCGAAGAAGTGCTCACACATAAATGTGTCCCGCATAAACTGAAGTAAGAGGGGCATTTTTCATGATTTGCGAAAATGGTCCTCAGAGTTTATCTTATGTCGTTGAGTTTGAGTGACATCACCCCTCCATTAGATTATTACACACCCAAGATGTGCAGTGTTTCTAGAAATGGTCTGAAAGATTTTTTTTTTTTTCAAAGCCCAACACAGAAAGTGGTTCATGTTTACTCGTGGCAACGAAAAAAAATCAAAGTGTTACACTTATCTGAAAGTGGAATTTCTGAGCTTGAACTGCCTAAAATGATCTGAGAGAATCTGCCCATTACTATCCAATTGGAAAATGTGAGCTAGCAAATGTGTGCTAGATGTAGCTCTGTGGGGTAGTTAGCACCTTAGTGCCCTGTCTTTGAGGGTGTCTGGTTGTCATTAGGGGTGATGGGCAACAGTGCAGGCAGGTGGGGCTCGGCGCTTTAGGTTCGCTGACAGTTTTGTAACTGTAAAAGATATTATCCGAGGGGAATGAAAACAGCACTCAGCGGGTCTGTCAGGGAAGACAGACAAGTTAAAACAGATGATGCACGTCCCGGTGACTGCCCCATCATTTTAGTGCCCTGCTACACATGCAGCTGCAAAGAACCCCGGGTCGCCACATCTGGCCGGGCTTACCTCGAGGCTGAAGGCTGGGGGCCTGGGGGGACAGACAGTGGAGACTAAAGGAGACCTGTCAGAACAGACCAAACAAAGGCTTGCTGGCTACCGACAGGCTAAATGCAGGGAGGACCTGGGACATGGTTTCTGCTTCTGTTCTGTCCTTTCAGAATGACACCTTGCAGGGCAGTGGATGGCTTTTATTTCACTGTTTACAATATGTGGCCAGCTTCTGTTTACAGTAGCTGAGGGTACCGATGAGATGATGCATCGGAGATACCCAAAGGGCCGCATTATGCACAGCTTTACAGATGATGTAATAATTCGAAACTTTGCTCTATTGAGATAAGACTCATTTAAATGCATGTCAAAGTAAACATTGTCTGACATACGTCTTGAAATGGAACTGAAACAAACAGCCTACAACAGGATAATAACACATCAAAACATGCTCAGAATCTTTTGAATTTCCCCTAAGCCCCACTCGCCTGCAACACATAACCGTGATACTGCGGAGCGTTACACATCATTGAGATTCCATAAACAGTAAATTTGTTAAAGGGTGATGTTTCAAGTCCGTCAAACCGCCGGATTTTCCTCCTCACTCTACAGAGGTCCAGGCTTGTGGCCTCTGCTTCGAGGGCTTTGGAGGAGAAGAGGCCCAGGCCAGAGAGGGCGTAGGGCAACACGGGGGTGACTGAAGGACACAGTGTGGGGTCACACTGGGGCTCTTCCTGCTCTGCATGTTGCATGCCCCAGTGCTCTGGAGGCCAGCGCCTGATTACTGCGCTGGGATCCAGCCGCAGAGCGTTTTCATTAGGGAGAGGGCCAAGATCATCCAGGAAGGTTCCGGCCCATTAATACATTTGAAACGGCGAATGAAAGGAGGGGTTTGAAAGGAGGGGCTGTGGGTTATTTGGAAAGGGGAGAACCCTGTGGAACGACCATGAGAGCCTTAGTGAATAAATACCCTGTGGATCATCTTAACCTCATTCTAACTTTTTTCCCCCCCCTGTCCTCTCTCTAAGATCTGCAGCCAATTTTCCTGCAATTTAGGATAAATTGTTTGTGAAATCCATGTCGATCCTTCCACTGGGAATCCATTCACAAAAGATAGGCTGGCTGGACGGATAACTGCAGCGAGAATGGGAACAATGTATGGAGAATCTGGCTAATGACATCATCTGCTTCCTGTTTCAGACTTATGCTTTTCATACAGACAATCATAACATGCCACAGGAACAGATTTTGCATTCACACTCGGCGTAGCTTGGAGTGATCAAAGTGGCTTCATTCATGTGATACAAGACGGTATGACAATGACAGATGTTTGTGTAAAGCCGGGATACTTTTGATATGTGTTTTTGAGGTCTGGGGCTCGGGGTCAACACAAGCTTACAAATGCAGGAACTGAATTTCCCAGGGTTTGTGTTACTGAGCATGTTCTGCTCAAACACCTTCGTCTTCTGGAGTGGACAGGCAGAACATGCAAGAGGCATTTTGGTCTAATTATACTGAAGGTTAACGGTGCATCTAACCTCTCTTTGGTAAATATGATATTTCCCAAGCTAGTAGTTGCACCACTGTAGGTGTTTATTACCAATAACCATATCGAGCCTTCACCACTGGAGGAAAAGAAATCTCCTCAGGTCAGTTTCCAAACTAGTTAATATTTTATCCTGCGTAGCGGTGTAATGACTGCTATTGATTTTTCATCATCTCTTATTAATGCAGTCTGGTGCCACAGCAAAATGCTAATCATACATTAAGCCTCTCTACATTTTTCATGTTAACTTCTTCAATTACTGTAACTAAGAGTATGTCTAAATTCAAGGTCTTGGAAACCCGTCGGCGGTATTTCAGAAGTCTGCTGCGATGTCTCTCCCAGCTGGGTGTTTAGTGTGAGTTGTTTTAAATAAAATAGTAACAGCTCTCAGCAGCCAGCCAGGGAAATTAGTGTTGGCCATGTTATGCAGTCTATGAATCTCTGCGCTGATCCGGGCTCCTTGATTCAGTTAATATATTAACAATAGAGACTACATATGACCTCGCATGCTCCACTGGCCCAGCGCACACCTCAGACAGTGACCCTGCCAATAACACAAAAGCCGGACTGGGCCCGCCAAGCCAGTGCAAAGTGAGCTGTTAAAGCCTGACGTGTGTTTTGTCATTGAAGCACGACAGGGAAGAGGCTGACGGTAAGCACTGAGCAGTGCTCAGGGAGCAGCAGGGGTAAAAAGGCTCTGCGACTTGGCAGCGAGGAGCGCAGTCTGTGCCAGCACAGCTGTCCAGCAGGCGTCTCATTCAGAGCTGCTCCCAACGTGAAAGCGACGACCGATCTATCACTACAGCAGCCGGGCACACAAGGACACAAAGGTGTAAACCCAGCCTGCAGAGGAGAGGGGCTCAGCAGTGTGCTGACAGAGCTTTACACGCCACGATATGTCCTCATAGCCTCGTGTGTGCTAAAGGGATTTAATTGGCTTGTCTGTCTAGATAGGGAGCTGACAGAATATTTTGACGTCTTCATTAAATGTGTGGGTCAGTTTTGTAATTACGTTGTGATTTTTGGAAGGGTTCCCAAAAGCGCATTTATTGTATCCCTTCCATACAAAGTTCTCCTTGTTGACACAGCCCTTGTATGGCCTTCACATGCCATCCATCAATGGAAAAGCGAGGGCAAACATCAGATCAATTAAAGTTTTAAAGTATGTAATTCAGTCAACTGTTAATAAGTCGCGGGGCGCCAGGCCTGTGGAATCTCTTTTGTGAGGAAGACAATGGCGAGAGAGGAGATTTTATGAGCAGGCGTTTCTCTCATGTGCCAGGTTTTTGTTTACACTTTCATTATATCTCTACTATATTATCTGATGCCTACATCCTGAGTCCAATCCCGTGGTTAGGTTTTAATCTCCTGACGCACTCAGCTCACTCCCCTCGCTGTCCTGTGCCACACAGGGAATCGGAGAGGGGTTATATTACAGCGCATGAATCAAGGCAAAATGAAATGCACTCCAGACGCTTTCAGATGGTTTTAATTTATGGCAGAGGCCTGCGGATACAAAAAAAAAAAATGCATTAAATGTAATCTGATCACTTTATTCGATGGTGAATTTATGAGCAATCGGACCCTGTCTGGCTGAGTGACTGGTTTTAAAAATAGACTGTGTGATAGATAACAGATCTTTAACCCTAAAACATGTTGATAACAGTATTAGGAGTAAGAAGATTTAGCACTTTTATTTATGCATAGTCTGTCAATAAGAAGGGTAAAAGTAAGAAGACATTTTCAGCAGTTTCAGTGTGGGCTGCGATTAAATGCTTTGAATTAAGGCAGGATTTCTTAAATTTATTAAGCAAATCTGCAACCTCATAGAAAATAGATAAAAGAGGTTCAAAGATACTCATAACCAGTCACTTGAGGAGCATGTTTGATTTTTCCTGTGCCAATTTAGCAGGGATTGACTTTCTCCATCTCCTCTGTTGTGGTCTATGTTCCATTGATGTCTCAATTGTAAAAATCATCTCTCATTCTGTGTCCTCAGAGATCAAATCAATTTATGAGTGCTGGATATCTGTCGTTGAACCAAATCCATTACGGTCAATCCAACCCAGCAGGGCATTTGGCTTGCACATTAAGAGGTCCACAGGCATTTACAGCGAAGTGAGGAGACGCATCAAGTTTTAATGCTCAAAGCCGCAGAAACCAATGAGGGATTAGTCTGACTCACTACTTGACATTAATGCCTCGTGGCATTAAAAGAGAAGTGCAAAATGCTGTCGAACAAATATTTTTTTCTTCAAAACACAAGTGATCGGATGCTTGTTTTTAATCTTTTGCTCTGTTGAGCAGATAATGCATGGCCACAAGCAAGAACATTAGCATACAATCACACCATTTGTTCCAGCTTGTGTGTGTATATGCGAAGACTTAGGAAGTGCATCCATCAGCAGTTTCGGGCCCACGCTGAATAACAAAATTGCCTCTTCCTTCCTTCAACTCTGACCCCGGTGCAACCAGTGACACCTGGTAAGCGGGGATGTTCCAGAGAGTGCAGAAGGATGTGTCTCCTTCAAATGTACTGTATATTTGGAAAACCGCAAGATGTGTGCTATCATTGTGTTCTCAGGCTCGGACAGAGTGTCTTCGTTAAGAGGAGATGTTGATGTTCTTCTGACAGCAGCTTGTGAACATCTGTGTGAGGAAGCTCTTCTCGCCCCCCCTCTTCCCCCGCCCCACCAACACCACCACCAGTGTGAAATTATCAACTTCAAACCCAGTGCTTGTGCCCATCTGCCTGCTCTCTCACTCCACTTTATGGTTACATTCCTTCCTCCTCTCATTACCAGAAGAGTTCCTTGAAGTAAAATACCTGTGTCACTGAAATGTAGCCATGCTAGCGACATAGCAGAATGTAGATGTCCCGTCTGGCTGTCTGTTGGTCAATCAATATCTGTTGGATGGATTGCCATGGAATTTTGTGCAGACGGTCATGATCCCCAGAGGATGAATTCTGCTGACTTTGGTGATCCCGTCTTTTCCTCCAGCATCATGAGCAAGTCGACTTCTAGTGAAGTGTTGTGACAGCTATTCGATGGATTGCCATGAAATTTGGTAAACATAAGCATGGGGCCGAGAGGATGAATTGCGATCATGTTGGTTATCCCTTGACTTTCCATCTAGTGCCACCATGATATTTGCATTTGTGGTTTTCAATGAAATATCCCCTCTAGGGCTGCATGATATTGGATTTTTCTGCCAATATCCATTATGCTGATATGTAACAACTCATTTGACAGATAACAGATACCGATATCGACATATCCACTTTTTTCCCTACCTAATTTTAGTGATCAACAAGTCTCTTCTGTAGTGGAGGTAACATCATATTATGCATGCATACAATGAAATACAATGCTTTACAATATATAATATTCATTCATTGTGCAAAACAAGAAAAAGCGTATTGACCAATTCTGATAGTTAATTTGAAAGCCAATATCATCCGAAACTGATGACATACCAGTATTATCGTGCGGCCCTAATCTCCATAGCTTTCAGAGGGATTGCCAAGAGTTTTGGTACGGATATCTATGTTCCCCACAGGAACAGTCCGAAGGCCACATAGAGTAGGCAGGAGGTGGTGGATTGGTCAAACAGACACAGGACTTTCACCCACAAGACCAGTGTTTGTGTCCCGCAGTCCAAGTTAACTTCTTTTAATAACAACATAGCCTAGTATGTTAGTATGTTTTGTATGTGTAGCATGCTATGCTAGTGAAATATGTGACATGTTGTAAGTGGTGTATGTCATGTGACATATATCACGTTTTATGAGCTAAACCATGATGTTTTTTCTAAACCTAACCAGGTATTCTTGGAGTGGAACTGCAACTGCTTCATGACGTTAAGTATGTGCTTAAAACTACAATCTTTACAACACTCGGGTGTCGTTTTGGGGCTGGTCAGATGAGTTGTTCCAGAAATCAGTGGAAATCAACCCTATTCTGTCTTTTAAGTATGGATTGTGTTTTTGTTATTTCTGTAACTGCTAAACATCAGCATGCTAGCATTATTATTGTATGTATGTTAGCATACTGATATTAGCATTTGTATCAAAGTGTGTGTGCCTCACAGCCTCTTAAGCCTAGTTCAGACCAAAGATTCGTGATGAGACGAAACAGTTTTAGAACATTGCAGAGAAAAGTTGCAGCAGTGTGAACAGATCAATCTGAACTCGACTCAAGCTGGCTGATGGTGTCGCCTGCAACTCGGCTGTTGAAACAAGTGATGTGCAAGACACTGTAAAACCAGTCACCGGCAATTTGACCAGCTAAATCAATATGAGCGCAAGTGGTAATGTTCGCTTGCTGCAGCAGGTGCTATCCCTGCTGAGCCCTCTGTTTCTGTCCTCACAGTGTGCCGGTTCTATTATCGTGCCGTATTTATTACGAATAGAGTCCGTCTAATGCTCATTTTGTTTGCTTTTTGCCGTTTCACCACTACTACAAATACAACTGTAGCCAGTATCTGACTATCACTATCCTCATTCATTTTTTAAGAAGCTACGAAATTATATTCAGCCACAAAATAAGCCTGAAAGCTGGAAATCAGAACAGAAGTACAGAGAGTTGTTGCATAGAGATGATACACCGTCTCATCTAGTTGCATTGGTGTGAACCGGCAGGTTTTTAGAATGTTGCAGAATAGCACATTGGAAGTAGTTGCCTGTTTCAACTTGTCTCGTCGCGATTCTTTGGTCTGGACTGGGCTTTAGGGTCACTAGCCTGGCTGTAGACTCTGTCTGAATTTCTCTAGATTTCATAAAAGGTAAAAAGTAACTTCTTTGCACATACGATCTTATTTGGTGTGAAACTACAGATGCACTGTTCTCAAATGAAATTGCTTCATTTTTCTAATCCGACTTTTACTTTATTACAGTAGCATTTCAGTCAGTGCATTCAGCATGTACTTTTACTGTAATCCGAAACACTGCAAGTTGTTTTCTTGTTTGTGTCCATGATTACATCACTAAAAAGTGACCTTTATTTTGACAATCTGCAAAAACGGCCCAGGAGTGATTTTTTTTTTTTTTTTTTTTATCTTCATCATGTTGCATAAATGACACTTAACTTTTAACAACCTCCTTCATCTTCAGAGATCCTTACTAACACATATGGCAAAGCAAACAAATGGAAAACAGTCCGGCTTTTACATCCTAAACCACAGCGGGGGGAAAAGTGCATATCTGCAAATCTTTGTTCAAAGATGATGCACAAAGGCTGAAAATAAAGCCCAAGAATGAGGCAATAATTGTAAGGGATGCATGTGTTAAATCTTTTCATTCCGTTGTTTTTCCAGCTGTACAGCACCTATCTCGGAGTAATTGCTACAATTGTGCTCTCAAACTGGAATTGTAAAAGGCCTGTCTGAATGTAAACAAGCTTTAAAACACAGCGCCAGAACGGCAGAACCACAACAGAGCGAAATCACAGGCAGCCATGTTTTGACAAGTGCATGATGAGTGTCCACACACTTGTGCGCTGGTTTACAATTAGATAAGCTAACTCCTACCCACAATCCCTTTCAGAGCCTGCCACCCTGACTTTCTCTCTGCCTGACTGCTCACATAAGCTCTTCTTTTAATGTCAAGTTCTGAGCCCAGTTTTGCAAACTTTCTTCAGTTAAACAAAGAGAGACTACTACTGTATTCCATCTCTTTGCTTTCTCCACTGCAAGTGTTGAAATAGTTACAAGGACTTGGTGGTTGGTTCTGTAAAGATAGTGTGGAAAAAAAAAAAAAAGAAAGACTTTTGAATCTTGTAGAAATTATTCACGGCTGTAGTTCAGAGGAGCGCTCATATGATGGGCTGTGACAAGTGTACCGCTCTAAGCGCGTCCCTGCCAGCCTGGAACTCGGTGCTGCATGCCTTCCACAGACACCATTAGTGCTCTGAACTGGGAGAACTGCTCGTCACCACGCTCTCACAGAGGAACAGGGGGAACCGTGGTAACGTTTCTGAGATTTGGCGGCAGTGAAGTTTGTTTTGAAGGCTCGCCGAAGTGCTTCATATGATCTGAAATTTGAGTTTTTGCTTTTAGTCTGGAACATCGTGTCAAGATCTTCTCATTTGTAGCTGAGGGAGCAAATAAACACGTTTCATGTCTGTTGGTTGTTTTGTACCAAGATTTCATTGAAGTCACCTTAAAATCACAGTTTTAGTTTTAATTTGAATGATTTGTGATAAATATGTCCTATAAATTATTTCAATAATGATTTATATACAAAAACATTTGTCCCATGGAGTAATTTTAGCTCTTTTTTTTGACGTATTTTAAATTCTAATGGTAGAAAAATGAAAGAAAGAACACAAAATTCTTTCAAAATGACTTCAAGACGCCCTGGTGTTTTGTCTGTAATTGCCCCGTCCTCTGTTTTGAGGTCCAGACAAGAAGGATTTATGCATTCAGAGACGATAACAAAGGAGCTTCGCTTTAGGCCGAGCACGAGGACAATGACATGCCACCCTTGTACACACACATCAGAGAAAGTGATGGGACTGGAGCCATCCCGGACTGCCATAACGACCCCGCACTTCCCTCTCATGCATGTATTGAGATATGTGTGCCTTTGTACCTTTGGTCTATTATCTGTCTGCGACTAGGCCTTCCAGCTATCCAGATGAGCCGGGGAGTTGAAGTTGCGCGCGGCCGCAGACCTAGTGCTGTCTGATGGTAAGAAAGAGGGTTCAAACAAACCCAGCCTGTGAATTATGGAGTAAAGCTTGCTCAGAGCGTTGTGTAAATTAGCCTGGTTACATATGCACAGGCCGCCTCGTGCCCAGAGGTCGTACACCAACCTAAAGACAATGGTGACATCACTCAGACATGCTGTGTTTTTGCTCGGACAACAGAATTAACACAGAAACATAAAGAGGGCGTGTTTTGATTTATTCATGTATTCCTTATTTTTTTTTTTTTATTTTGATACCAATGTAGAGGAACTTTCTCCAGCAACATCTTTGTCCACCAAGTTTTTTTTCTTTTCTTCTTCCATCTGTGTGCTCGCAACACAAACTCACCTTTATCACTAAATGAGAGGGGATGGCTGCCTCCTCCTGACAGGTTATTATTGATCCGTTTCAATGTGCTGTCAAAGTTGGAGCTGCCAAATTGCAGGGTTGGTCTTAGCATGTTGTCCATCCATCCAGGAGCTGCGAGTTGCGAGCGGGGTCGCCAGCTGACCAGTCAAACAGCCGTCTTAAAGGGCATTTCAATTCTGACAGTGACAGCATTAGAGGAGAGCAGCCTGGGTCAAAAACAAACAAGTCTGTCTGTCAGGATCGTAACAAGAGTGTGGAAGCTTGTCTGCCCGTGATTGTTCCCTCAACAACACAGACATTTAAACCCAGAAGAGGAGAAATAAATCTGTGAAAAAGTTTGGAAGTACGGTCAGTGTGGCCTGTGAGCAGAAGGGCTGCAACTTGTCAGAGGCCCAGCAGGCCTAACACGCTCAAAATATTTCACCAGCAGTCATATTAAACAGATAATATCATGCTTTTTGAGTTCTTGCAGAGTTAGATGAGAAGATTCATACCACTGAAGTGTTTATACGTTAAATAGTACATTAAATGATAAATATTGACTGTTGCTGCTTTTAATGATCTACTTGTGTTTTCATTAATTGTTAATATTTTAGCATCTATTTTAAGTATCTAGTCCCTATTGTATTATGTATTAATTGTTAATATTTTACCATTTTAATCCCAACAATTTGGTTCACTTATTACTTATTTAGTGTTTTTATTTTGTATATCCTGACCCAGTGGTTCTCAAGTGGTGTGCTGTGTGTAACGTTCAACTGAGCCTATACAAATAAAAATAGGAATTAATTTTAATTTTTAATTGACTGTGTCAGTATGTTGTGTGCACCCTTCTCCTAATAAAGAGGGAAACTCTTTCAGTCAGTGTGAGCGATGATGATACATGATACATTAAAAGGGGAAAGCAGTGAATGGGACAATGGATCACTTTATTTTACGGAGCAAATTACAACAAATCAGACAGAAAAGAGAAGAAAAAAGGAGAGTTGTCAGTAGACAGTATCACGAAAGTTACCTGTCTTATTTTTTCTCATTTTTATTGTCTTATGTCGAGATAGGAGTGATAACACGCGTTATAGAAGCTATTGTACACAGATATAAATACAGGTGTGCCTTGGGATTTTGACTTGCCCTTTGGTGCGCCTTGGGCACAAAAAGTTTGAAAGCCACTGTCCTAACATGGCAGAGGAAGTTTTTTTTTTTAAGTCTAAGTGTATATGTGAATCCAAAGACAAATTTCCTCCTGAGATTTATTCCTATTTTATATAAAGTTATGTTTCAGCCTGTCATAAAAAATTGGAAAATGGAGGAAACAGCTCTCCTTTCTCTTCAAAAATGAAAAAAGTCTGCGAACCAGTAGCTGTAAATGTGATGTAGATGCCAGGTTGTGTCAAAGAGGAAGAATCTGTGCATCGAAAAGGCGATTTTTCGGGATATGCTACATCGATTGTGCTACTTTTCTTTAACAGTCCTTCGTGGGTGTGTCTTATTTGTGTTTGTGTGTAACTTTGGTGTTTTAAAGGCTTAGTTCGGAATTAGCAACGTCACAAAATAACAAACAAACGACCAATAGTTGCAGTGGTAGACCAGCAGCTCCCGTGTTCATCAAGGTAAAATTACTGTTTGTTTCAATGGAGACTGGTGACTTTGAGGAGAGCATAAATACATTTCACTGAGCATACAGCTAGATAAATCAGGGGTGTCAAACATACAGCCTGAGGGCCAGAACCGGCCTGTTATGGGTCCAATCCGGCCCACTATTTAACTTTGAACACCTTATATTGAAGCAGTTGTGAAGGCTAAGAGGTGCAGCTTTCAGGTGCAAGTTAAATTTGTATCCTACTTGATGTTACATGCTGCTTCAGAGGCTTTTCCACCCTGACAACAATACAGTTCTCTGAAAACACAATTAATACTTATCGTGGTCATGTTTAAAGATATTGAACATTGTGCAAAATATTGTCAACCAGCAGCTTCAGTACAAAATAATCTGTATCAGACTTATATCTTAAAACACTTTTGGTGGAACCTCACAGCTCAGGTACGGCCAAAACTTTAAATATGTCAATGGTTTGTGAGGTGCCGATAACGTAACCTGCTTCTTCAACAGCAAAAGAGAGTAAAAGTATGGAAAAATGTGATGACAGCGAGTCGACGACTGACTGAACGTGGAAAAACAGAGACATATTGTTGAATTTTCACTTTCTTCTTAAGATATCTCATATCTGTTCATCATCTGTTATTGAATAGATAAATGCTTCTAAAATGTACTTCTTAACACTAAAAGAAGAGGAAAAATGTGAAGGTTGTTATTATGTCTAGGTTATTCTACAATGGTTTTACCGGTCCGGCCCACTTGAGATCAAATTCAGCTGAATAAATCCCATGAACTAAAATAGCTGTGACACCCCTGGGATGAATGATACTTGGATTATACTGCACGAGTTGTGTGAGAGTTTGTAAATGGATGTTTTGACATAGTTTCAGATTCTTCGAGACATGAAAAAAACAAAAACACACTAGACAATACCAATACCATATATTTCTTATAAAATGTGACATCATCATATGTCATCAATAAACAGCATTGCATGTTTATAATCAATGACATACAGTAGCATCTTTATGTAGCATCACTAGAGCAGCACTACCATTACCTGTGTGTATTATCAATAATGAGTCCTACACATAGCTCACTACGACACTAATGCTCCCGTGGTGTTACATGTTTTGGCGGCGCCGTGCATACATGTGCGACCTATTGTTTATGAGAGGGACTCATCAGAAGACGGGGGTTCAGACGCGTTGCCTGTGTTGTCTGCCCAAGCAGAACCTCGTGAACCGGTGAACCTGCAAACCTTGAAATGCAGATCTGAGGCCTGCTGAGGAGTGATGACAGCTGTCATAGCTCTGTGATAAAGTCAGACATGAGAGAGGGAGAGAAGAAGAAAAAGAGAAGAAGCAGCAACTTCAACACTTTTGTGCTGAAGACACAAGAGGATTTTTTTTTTTTTTTTTTTTTGGTAGTGGTAGTGGTGGTGGTGGTGGGGGGAAGAGTGTGCGCGCCGAATTCTGCTACTCAGCATAAAATGTGTCGGATTGAGAAATAAATAAAGGCTGTGAGTGACCACTTGAAACACTGCTGCGCTGCAGGGGATTCTGCTTCCTTTGTTTAGATGCTAATATGCTGCTGTGATAGCAATATAGAATGAAGGGGTCCTCCTCTGCCTTTGATACACATTACCCCTCTGCATCTTTTTTTACTAGCCTGGCACAACAAGAATAGTATCCCTTGGAGAGTAAATGAGGCCCTTTTGTTGCAGGCTGACCTGCAGGCGCTGAGCAGCCATTAACATAAGCATATGGGTAATATCTAACATTGCTGCCTTCTGCTTTTGTGTACAAGAAATAATGATGCCTCAATAATATGGCTTTGTTGCATGTATAGTATTGTGCGCTTCTCCGGGGAACGACTAGTGGCCTTAGACGGTCAGAGCATCTCAGCCTCTTCACATATCCGTATTTAATGTAATGCAGATATTGTCGTCGGAACAGTTTCGGCTACACATGCTCAGAGTTTCTCAGTGACCTGGCCGTGTCCTCAGTTGTCTGTGTAAATTGAGGCTGCCTGTCACACACAGGGTCATTGCACTGGATCACTTTGCGAGGCGCTGCGTTGAGGATGTGTGGGCAAACTTAAGTGAGACCCCGAGCAGGAAATGGACAGGAGGGGATCAAAATGAGTGATGGAGAGACAGAGTTAGACTGGGGGGCGAAAAAAGGAAAACACCAAACTAAGAGCAAGGACCTTCTCAAGTTTCATTTTAATAGCACAGGGCCATTTTTCTCCCTTTACGCTAAGCACAGGACCGGCCATTAGGGCCTCTCTGTAGAATGTGTAAACCTCCTGCTATTAAAACCACAATTTGCACTGTCAGCTCCTATGAGCCAAATCTATGACCGCACTACAACCCCTCCCCCCTCCGCGCGACTCAGACCCCTTTTTTCTCCCCTTTTGTAACAACTTTCAGGCCACAATAACCATCATCAGTTAAAGGCGGCGGGTCCATTACACTTCCCCTGTTCACACAGCCCTGCATTAAGCTAATATTATCTATTCCCAGAGTGGCCCAGCCCTTCACACACCCCATCAATTATTAATCTCCTTGCTCACAGCTAATGTTTGGTCTGAATTATTTAAACCTATCTTCATTTATCAATAAACATAAATGTTAAACAAAGAATGCTGATGAGCATGAATTACACTGTAAAAAAAAAAAAAAAAGTTTATGAGATTATTTGGATGGGAGGTGATTTATGGGTGTGATATTCACTGGTGATGTTTCAAAGGAAGGACAGAGGATTGTGAAGGCAGGGGGAGAACAGCGGGGACGTTCTCACAACAGCGCTCGGTCGTTTAGTTTACAGTCAATACTGTTTGCACTTTAGCAGTCAAAGGGAAAACATTCCCGAGCCACATTTCCAAAGTGTAACTCTGTTTTCATCTCATCCTTTTTTAATGAACGGATTATTTCACAACATAAGTGAATCCAAATCTGTGTCGCAGATATTTGCTGTTGCTGAAAGCTCTTACATATTAGTCCGGCCCTCCCACGGGTGCCATTAGTGGTCAATACCCCTGCAGTGAGAACAAAATGAACCCGCGCCTCTGAGATGTCCAACCTGTTAAAAGGAGAAATGAGCAGACATGAGCGCAACCTCTCTGCTGGGCCTGAGAGAGAGGCCTATCCCGCCGCAGCCTTTTGACTAATGAGGGAAAACAGGCAAACGTCACAGTTCTCCCTAAGCAAACACATTTGGATATTATGGATGACCTACGGAGGCAGGAATAATACGAGCCCTGGAGGGTGTGAAGGAGCTTGCGGTTGGCTGCCTGGCAGACAGATGTCACCCAAAAAGTCCGTGCCACCTTTGCCGTGGAATGCCAGGAATTCCTCGCCATGTTGCCCTGTAGCTGAGAGGATGGCTCGGCAGATAAGAAGGAGTAAATTGAGCGTTTACATATATACCGATATAGAATTTATGGAAGACAAAGAAAGTGTCTGGGTGTGCATGTGCTCAGGAGGGATGTGGGTGGGATTGGTTCACCTCCAAAACACCCAAGACTCTCATATCCAATCCACCTGTTCTTATTCAAACAGTCTGAATCGACAGATTACGTTTCACATGGCACAAAGAATGGCCGTCTGCAATCACACAGATAGGAGAAAGAGCAGCCGCACATTTATGGTGACACCCAGGGGTACGTTTCTTCGTGTGATTTTAGATCACTCGCTGACACTTTCCTTCCATCCTCGCCGTCCAAATTCGATGCCCCCCTGCTCGGCACCTCACCACGCCACCTAAATCTCCACCCTCCCCACCTCCGTGCCGCCGTCTCCTGTGTTGGGTAAACAAGGCGGAACCCTCGTCAGCGTGGTTAAGCTGGCGGCTCGTGACAGAACGCTGAATGAGTGATTTAAGGTTTCAAGTGAGCAGCTTTCACAGTTAATTAACCTGCTGATGGCTGTGCATGTGTGGAGAGGAGCGAGGGGATTCAGGGGAGGAAACCCTCTTCAGTGGCGTCGCCATTTCAAGTCGAGACAGCCGCGCACATTACTGTGACACCGGGGCTAAAGTCTTCCAGCTGAGCGATCACTCATTTGTTTCTCTGGAAGCTGCTGGTTCTGCAAGTTTAGCCTCGTCTCCTCTCCTCACCTTCAGATGTGAGAAAAGTAACGTGGCTCTCGTGAGGGGAGAAATGAATCTGAAGTATTCGTGTGCGTGATTGTCAGACCACTGCACATGTGGCCTGCTCAAATGGTGGACAGCTTGAAGTTTGAAGCCATTTCAAGTGAACTCCCTGTGCTGAATTACCACGATATTTGGATATGATCTCATTCTTTTCACCTTGAAGCTCTGAACAGTCCAGAAAAAAATTCCAAATCAGTAATTACGGAAGCCTTTGGCCACTCAGTCAGGAAGACTTGCCACCACTGGGATGGCTAAATACCAGCGACTACTTCACCCCTGTGAAATTTTCAGGAAGTTGGCTGTTAAGCTGCATTTTAATATGAGCTAATCACTCCCACTGTAAATTTCCAAAACACTTGCCATTCACACTGGGAGGTCAGGGACTTTGGGGGTATATGTGTGCCTGATTCGCTCTAGGCCACTGCGATTGGAGAAAGACACACATGCACACGCACGCTCTCACACTTTGAACACGCAACATTAGCAGTCATCAATGCTCTTGCGCTGCAGCCAGGTTTCTTAAGGGAAACTCGATCTCCGGCGTGCTGAAAGCTGGTTCTTCACCTGTTAGCAGAACACCCACCAGTCTCCGGGGTCACTGTGTGTTTTCCTCCGGTTTGCCACCCAGGCAGGAATGCATGGCAGTGGGAGGATAGTGTGTGTGATTCATGCCCTGATAATTACAGTGTGTGTCCTCTCATTTTTAGCAGCTGACTATTCAAACAGATGCTATGGAGATATGCCCTGACAGGGATTTATGTGTTTCTTTGGATGTACTGTGCAATTTAACTCGAGCATGAATTTATCTACAAGACGAGTGTGATATTTTAATTGCATTTTACGAAACAATACTTGTAAAGATAATCTTTATTTCCATCAACAATTCGTTTTAAATTCCACCATAACCAATTAATCTATGTGTAAACGGGTGCTGCGCTGACAATCTACATAAATGGTGTAATTGTCCTCCAAGATGGAGCCTTCGCATATTCATCTGCGTGGCAGTAATGTAAAAAAATCTTGGCTAATTTACATCATCCTTGAGGCAGTGCAGCAAAACAATTTCCCAGTGAGGGCAAAAGCATTGACAAAACCAAATAAGAACATGTAAGTCATTATTGACTCTTAGCCTTTTTTAACTACTCTCCTAAGGACACTATAATTGTCTGTTCGTGTATATGAGTAGCTCCAGGTTGTTTCAGATTGCTCTTTGATGAGTTCATGTATGTAGCCTCGGTAAATTGTACAATTGTGGTTTGTATTGATATGGATTGTGGGGTAATCAGGGAAGCATTTAAAAACTGATTTTTCCTTTGTCTTTTAAGTGATTTAAAGAAATAAAAATCAGTTGGAGAAGATGTGTTACATTAATAAGAATACAACAAGATGCATAAACACATATATTGTTTAAAATCGTTATGTTTTCAAGCATATAGAACAAATTGAGACAGTACATCAGCACACTTTAAAAGTACGCTTTTATTAGCTTCATTGTTTAAATAGCTATAAAACAGTGTATTTTAATTATTCATAATACACAGCATATAATATTGAAGCTATGTTTTTAAGCTATGCATGACAGCGGGAGACGCTCACAAATCCAGCACTTGTAATATTCATTTCTAAACTCAGAATAACAGACTTGTTAAAGTGCCGAAATGTTGAGTGAATAATATGTGTATGCATGCACGTCTTGCTCTTTCCTCTAAAGGGAAATGGGAATGTAGAATAGAACGCCGCGCCACTGATCTATGGGACTCAATGATGCAGCCCTCTCCCAAGGCACTCTGGGATGCATTTAGGACATGCATGGAGAAAACAATGGCGGGTGTATTACCAGAAAAGATAAATCTATCTCATTAATCCCTTATTCTCCCAGGCTGGGAGGCACATCTAAGGGAACATGCAGAAGCAGTATTGTACGCTAGGATCTTTCACACAGATGGGCAGAGAAGAGGAAAGGAGAGGAGGAGGGGCCACAGTGTCAATCTGTGCATCATTAGACAGTGCAGCGATGGCGAGAGGAAGAGAGGGATTACCAAGATGTGGCTTTCACAACAAAATGATCAATGATGTCTTTGTCTTGCCATATAAAACGTGCTGCATCCCCTTTTTCTTTGAAGCCATGTGTTCATTCACATGAAATTAAAGTATCCAGAAGGTGGGGAATTAAACAAAAAGAAATTAAATGAAATGTTTTTATAAAGGCTGAGTGAGTTGGTTATTTTAACATTCCTCCCATTTTCTACATATTCAACCTTAAACTCAATCATAGTATTTATTGACTTGGTCGAAATCTCTCTCGTCAGTTGTTTTCTAGCCCAGAATTCCCTTGTAACCTTATTCCGCTGCATGTTCAAATTACCACCAGTAAATTCGATCGATTTCAGTCAAAAATGACATTGATTTTTGCCCATCTGAAATGGCCGGGGAGTCCATAAAACAGATAAATAGGTCATAACCATTTTACCAGCCTGTAGAATCCCACAGAAAGATTTAAGGGGTCATGAAAGTCTGATGGTTAAAAATGAGGCTTGTAGAGCATCCTGCAAAAGGCCAACGAAATGCACCAAGAATGCTGCATTACAAAGAGCTCCATCTATAAATTACAAAGTGTTGATGGCTGACGGCTTTGAAGCCAGATGTGGAGAGAAAATATTTTTCTTCTGTGTGGAAAGCTCTTGAGTTTATATCAATTAAGACGCCAGCCATAAAGTATTATTTTAAGATGAACATTTATTTCTTTTAATGCTGCTACAAAGAGCACAAATGGAGGCAGACTCACAGGGCTGAAACCTAAGTTGATTGCAAATTCAATTAGGCAAATTCCTTTGCTAATTTCAGAGGCTGGTTGATATGTGATACACCTGAAGCCGGGAGATTTTCCTGTGGATAAGGGCAGTAAATGAAAAGCCTTTGGTTTAAATGGTAGTATGTCCTTTGAATGGCTCCACTGTGCAGCTTGGTGATGCTTTCAGTTACCAGGATTATTACTGAAATACCTGTTTATAGACAGAGTGCGGGCTATTTACTTATTAATATCACCTTTGGAAGTAGGGCCATAATTTTTTGAAACTTAACAGCTAAAATGACGATTTTAGAGCATTTTGAAGCAAAAATCAATAGATCAGGTTTTGATCATTGGGAACCATTTTAAGGAGCCAGCAACTTAGGCACCATGACATACTATACTATGTGTTTTATGATATACTTTTCTATGGCTTTTTTATGACATATTATATGATGACTTTTTTTACATGCTATACTACAACTTTTTCATGACATTTTTTATGGCAGTGGTTTCCAACTGGTGGGTCGCGGTCCAAAAGCGGGTCACACGTTCATTCTGAATGGACCACAAGTGACTTTCAAACTTGTCAAGTTTGCAAAAAGTACACTTTGTTTTGAATTACAGTGTATTTCCAGCACAGTTCCTGTTGTAGAGTGAGTGACTAATGGACAGATGTTTGATGAAGACAGCAAACTAGCTTGACGACATGACCAAAGAAAGTATGACGCTGAATGTATTGGACCTTGAACTGACGACCAAGGAGAAATCTGGGCCCTGTGGCTGGACCAGTTGGGAACCACTGCTTTATAGCATACTAACACTTATATTAAGGCCCAAACCGTCATCAAAATCTAGCAGAGACAAATGCCAACTGTTGCATCGCCTCACATCGCCTTTGTTTCGGCCAGAAGTTTGCACATAAACACACTGCAAAGACTAGAGTTGAGGCCAACCAGCATGTAGATGCTATGTTTACATGAAAGGCAATAACTTTCCACAACAGCAGAAGGTGATAGTCTTTGATCGTCATTTAAAGAGGGAAACCAGAAGACCATCATGATACTGGTTAGTAACCCAGTGTTCCAAGAAAAAAGCATATTTCTAAAGTATATTGTATCATATTGTGTCGTGTTGTGTTGTTTCGTGTCGAATCAATAACACAAGCCATCATAAAACATTTCTGCTAAAGAGCTCATTGGCTAAAGAAAAATAATCTTACCTCATGTAAGTTTGTTCTGATCTCACACCCTCTTGACTTTAACTCTTTGTTTACTTTCCTCACTTCTGTTTCTCTTCTCGCACACTGAGCTGAACTGCCAATCAGATTAATTTCCTTCACCAATAGGCTCCATCATCTCTGACACTGATTCAATGAGGGCCAACAGTGCAGGACACACCAGGGCGACTAGGGCAACAGACACTCACCGACAGCCCAACATAAACTGATGGCCAACCGTCAGCTTGGTGCATCAGGGCCTTTACATTGTAGTTTTCTGGGGGTGGGATGGGGTATTGTGATCATATTTGAATAATGGTGGACAGTATACATGATCATTACTGCATGGTTTTGTTTTCATTACAGCACACACACTCTTACATTATTATGACATAGAGAAGTTTTGCAAATTGTAAAACTTGCAGACTTGAAACTTGCTTGAGGAGAGCTGAGAATAAATTTTGTTTTATTCTGGTCAAAATGACATTGAGCAGTAACGTGTGTAGACATTTAAAGGCTACCGCTGACCTTGGTGCCTTGCTCCAGGGTCCCTCATGGTGACTAAAGAGAGTATCGCCAAAGCTATTGATTCACCACCCGTCCAAACTTCCCTGATTTTGAATCCATTTCTTGAGTGCATTGCTGTAACTTTAAGACTGTGGGTACATGTGTTTGAGTTGAGAACACATCAGTGGGTCGATAGCCTAGAGTGCCTGTGTTGTTGACAGGTAAAGCCCTATTACTAATTTATTTCTCACCTTTCCCTAGTCTGGACTAAGAGCTGAGGAGGCCATGTCTGGGGGGCCAAGCTGGATTTCAGTCCTGTCAACCTTTTACTTCACCTGTCAGAACGGTGATGGACGTACAAGTGCTTGTTTGCCGTTCCTGTCGTCCTCAGCTGCATTGGCTGTGACAGGCTGCGTGGAGGAAATAGGCACAGAGCACATTTCAAGGACCCCCCACGTCTTCATGGTATAGCTGGGCTTCATGTGAGGTGGTGGAATTAGAGGAAGCAAGCATCTCTTCCTTGCGTTCTTCCTCCTGAGACATCATTTACTACAAAGAAGAAGGCTAGAGAGAGTGTGGTGGGTTGATGGGTGGAGGTGGATTTGAGGGTCAGGGTTGGGCGATGTGGGCTTTAAGGTCAGATCAGGAAAACACCTGTCCATTTAAACAAATAGAGGATGTTCAGTTCTAGTCAGGCAAACAGAAAACTCAAAAACTCAACATAATTTTCATTCTGTCGTCCTCAGCAGTAAGTGATGGTTGGTGTTCTGGTGAGAATGTTGAGTGCTTCTTGTAAATCCTCCAGATCACCCAGATCCTTCAGGAAGTAGCGTACGCTCTCCTGAATTATGTGAAACCTAATCCTGTAACAAATTTGTTCAATGCAAAATAGAAACTGAAATATATGATTATCACTTAAACATTACAGATGCTTGCCGTATAGAAAAAGAAAGTGTCTTTTTCGGTGCTGATTTCGAAACTATAGCCACTCCGCTCAGATGTAGACGTTCAGCTCAGCCAAATCCACATAATGACATCAGATTATACCTCTCGAAACCATGAAAATAAATATGTCTTTCTGCAGCCTTGGCTTTGAGGTTTGTGAGGTTGGAAGGCCGCTGCTTTTTGGACACGCATGAAAGGTTTTGTCTTTATTTCGCTGATTTATCTGGAAGTAGTGAGACTTCCTCTCTGCAAACCGCCAAAGTTTTAATGATAGATTTGTAGAACATGGAGAAGACAGCTCAGCTGGACTCGTGGCAACACTGTTATGGTCCCATGCGGTGAGTTTTGCAACTGAATTCTAATTTTAAGCTAAATGGACATCAGAGGAATGCATAAAGATGATGCATTTTTATAGATTAAACTACCCAGCAGCCCCACCTTGACCTACTAAGACATTAATATCCTGCTTACACATTAAAGCAGGTGTATGCAGTTTTATTTTGCGTCATTAGGCAAAAAATCCCTTAATAACCTTTGGGCATATTGTTATTGAAGTGGTCTGAAAGAAAAGTAGACTTCTGCTCCTCCTCTTGTCTCTGTTTCCAGGCTTTAGAATATCTAGTCCATGACAGACAGTCAGACGTAGGTTAATCACAGGTCATCTCAAAGAAGGGGCGAATCTATTGGCTATTCTATAAACGCAGATGCACGTGCACATCTCTGCAGATGGTGACAGCCTGATTCAATGGTGGAAAGTCCAGCAGAAAAAGTTGCTATTCTAGCATTTGCAGCAACCGCCTACCCTACAAAGCAGCCCAAAAAGGAAGACGAACACATCAAAGAGAGAGTCTGACAGTAAACGCAGGAAAATATGGGTCAATGTCGGTGAAGCGTTTCAGAGACATGTTGCTAATAGTTAGGGATGGGTATCGTTTGTTTTTTTTCCAATACCGGTGCCGAACCGATACTTTTAAAACGGTACCTGTGCTTAAATGGTGCCTGAAACAATACCGCAAATTATGAGTTTTTTATAGAGGTTGAAAAGTGGTACAAATGGGCCAGCTCTCGGAAGTGTGTGAGTATTTTGTATAACAGTTTTAAATTATAATAAAAACAATGTTTTTGTTTATTTATTGCTGAGGCAAATTAAAAAAAAACCCTACTCTATTAACAGTTTTAAAATATAATAAAAAAAAACACTTAACAAATTAACATTACAATAATATTAACTCTATTAAAGTCTGGTCTCTGTAGGCAGCCCAGGCTCCGCAAATGGCAACAAAAACATTTGGGCACAGGCTGCGCCAACCAGCCAGCGCGAGACCAGCGAAAGCGAGCACACACACATGAAAGTGGTGCCCAGAGAGGCGGTTAGAGCTGCAGGCGCAGGGTGGCGAGCTAGCTCCGTTGTGTTTGTTAACATTGTTGAACGTAAACAGAAGTGACGCCCAACGCTGCTTACCGTGCCTTTAAATAATAATATACACTCAACAAATGAACGAATGACTGAATGAATGATTCTGATAAACAAAACACAAGCTCTACAATAAAATAATGAGATTACATTAATTTATGTATGGGAAACACTTGGTTACTGTATGAAACGCGTGCATATGCCCATGTTCATCAGGTGGGTGAGGGGAGAGCTGCAGAGGGAGGGTGTATTTCTAACTTTTCTAATTCAATTTTCAAATTTGTTTCCCCGTCTAAAGAACTGCATACCCCAGCTTTAATTAAAATAGTAAGAAAATTAGAAATATAATTTGTAATAAACACAATAAAAAAAACCCCTGACATTATCTGTTTTGTATTTTGAATAGTGTTGCCTTGGGGGCAACAAACTATGAACACTGATATATTTCCATCTTTTTAAAGTTGATTTTAGCACTTATTAGCAAACGGCTGCATATTTACACACTCAAAAGGACAAATTAGCGTTCATTTGGAGTTATATCTGTATTCACCTGATGCACAAAAGTTCAGTATTTTCCTTTCAGCTCTGTTTTAGTCTTCATTAACTCCTAATGTAGAGGTTCTGAACACAGAGACTCAAAAGCAGGACTCAGAGGCAGAGCAGTTGAAAGCAATCAATCGTTTACTTGCTAAGATTTCAAACCAGAGTTTGGCATAAAGTAACCAGTCAGCGATATACGATATTACTTCTATTACTGCTATTGTCTCTTACAGCAAGAACGTACCCAACAAGACTAAATTAACCCACATTTCTATCATCGACTATTCCCTGTATGTAAAATATACAGATGAATCAAATAGCAGGAGCTCATTTGCAGCCTGTGATGTGTCCACTGGCAGAAATGAGCGCTGGCTGAGGGGTGGAGTCCATGTCTTTGCCTCTCTGTCAGATTGTAAGGAACCCTGCACAAGGGAACTTTAGAATGAGCCTTTGTTTTGGTCGACTCTCCTCCTCTAGCTCCCCTGTCATCCTTTGATCATGTCAGGCTCCGTGCTCTCTTCCTCACTCTCTGTCTACCCTCATGGGTCTGATGGGAGAGAAGACACGTTCGGGACTGCACCGGGAGAGACAAAAGTATCCCATTCACCTTGTCCGTTTCCCCCCACAGGGCCATTCCTACCCTCACTTCCCCGCCCCCCGCCTCCTGAAGATCCCCAGTCAGGTGACAGGAGGTAAGAAAACACTCCGGGATTTTTGCCAGATACCAGGAGAGACTCTCCAACAGGGGCCCGTATTAGTTCACTGTCAGTGATATTCCTTTAAGCAAGACTGGGGTCAGCACCTGTGGATATCCCGCCATGTGGCTATAAAAGGATGTCAAAACGTGCCAATCCCCTATGCAGACTTAGCCATTTTAGGAATGAGGAAAATTTCTAGGGTGTTATTGTTGCATTACAGGTCCTTACCCTATTATCGCTGACAACTCAACCACCCTTGTCTTGTCTTTATCCTTGGAATTATTCACTCAGACGTCGCCTAAAACGCTAGAAGAATCTGTTTGCAAAGTTGCGTTTTTATGCATCAAAGTAAACTCCGCACCCCCGTACTTGTTTTATTCCTCTGTTTTATTTTAGGCGGTGTATTGATTTTTGTATTTACCCCGGTCGTGCCCATACATCTCTTCTGTTCTCGTCTTCTCCCGGGCTCGCTGTAACGCCTCGGTCCAAACACAGGAAGTGTCAGTCCTCTGCTATGCATTTGGTGCTGCTGCCCAGCTTTAAATGCCCCCAAATTCTGTCAATAATATTGATGTAATCCACAGGCATTTTTGAGTGATCCTGCTGTCGCGGGGACATAATGACAGGCAGTGGAGGCCTGATTGGATCTGCACTACAGCGAGGTCGGCCGGCGCTCAGCCAACACAGCCAGGCATTGATAAAGTGTCACAGACTTCAGTGCTTTGATTAGCCCTTCGACTAATGCCATGCTAAGCAGAAACATTACTCTGCCCCCGCTAGCTATACAGCTAGAGGAGGGGAGGGCTGGCTGAGGGAAAGGGAGAAAATATACTCTACAGGGAAATTAACCAATGCGGATGAAATGGTGTACCAAGGAAATTCTTGGATAAATTAACAACGCAATTACATTACATGACACACTGCAAGATGGATGAGGAAAACTTGGCTGGTATTATGTTCTGTTTTCCAAATTGCAATTTATTTGAGGGCTCTAATGGATGCCGTATTAAAACATCTTGGGCTGCGGTCAGATTTCATTGTGTGTCACCCAGACGTGATTGATGACCCTCTCTTCCACGCCCCCTCGACCCCCCCGCCCCCCCCCCCCCCCCCCCCCCCTCCACCCACGTCCTCTCTTACTTCACCCTCCTGTGTTCCCCTGTGCTGCATTCTCTGCACATTTACTGGGAATTTTAAACATTAGCAACATTTATATGGATCCAGGAGTATGCAATTGATTTTCTTATCACTTAATTTCCCTGCCTGCTCCTGCAACCAGACGATAAATTCTGCGCTACTTGCATACCCAGAGCCGTAGTCCATCTCCTCTCTTGATCTTTCCCTTTCTCTCACCCCATAGCAAAATTCTATCAATAATGCCATTTTCTTGGAATCCCACCCTCTCATCATCTCCCTCTGATCTCCCTATGCCTTTTCATGTGCTTTTGTTCCAGTTACAATGATAGCTCCAGCTATTCTCGAAATGAAAATATAATCGAAAGTATTTTTATTGCTGTAGCAAATGCATTAGTGCGCAAGGGACATCTGGAAATCATCCACAGCGGAGCTCGCTCAGTTATGGCAATATCATAGTGACTTTATTTTACCATTCATAATTACTCACAGGACAGTGAAAAACCACATGCTATCTGCTTTGAACTGGGGGGAAGAGGGTTTGCCCAGATTGACCCGAACAAACGCGAAGCAACCCAATCCCTGATACACTTCTACCTTTTCAATCATACCCCCCCTCCATACCTTTCTGTCTCACTCAGAGGTGAGTGGAGCCTTCCGGGGAAGGAAAGGTTAATAACATTCAGAATAAATCAACACGCAGCACATCCCCTGGATGACATCAGCGAGTGCTCCTCCAACCCATAGGGCCATAAACAGCTTTGTTTTTTTTTGTTTGTGTTTTTTTCAGGTTTGTTTCAGATGTGAGCAAACGGATAAATAATGAATGAGCCGCACTGACGGGACACATATTTCACTTAGCGGAAATGGCTTTAATGCAGTCGGCCTGTATTACACTCCCAATCACTGAGAAGCTGAGAAGCTGCATGGGGAAAAGGATGTTCAAACAACATTCAAAGTGTGTTGAACTCAGGTGTATCTGCGATGTAAATGACCTAGTTTTCAACCAAACTCCTGAACCAGCTCCTCACCTGGTGTAGCCTATGAAAAAGTATGTGACATATGAAGCTCTGGAGTTGAAAATTAGATGAAATGATAAGTTGTATTCATGCAAAATAATCCAAGAAAAATTTTAAAAAATCAGATTAAGAAAAACATCTGGAAAATGACATAATTCCCTCAGACGTTACATTTTTCTGTCAAATCATTCCTCTCACCACAAAGCAGCAGTGCTTATACATTCCCAGCATGCAAATTAAATGATTATTTTTACTCTCTGGGAGAAACATAATAGGAAACTACTTCATATGCAGCCCCATGAATTTCCACTTTATGGACTTTGATTTCTGGTACGCAAAATGTCTGAGACGTCACTGCACAATCTTATTCTAATTCACTATTTATTTATGTAATCCCAACAGAAGTATTCGCTTTGTGGTTTTGGGGAAATTCAGCGTGACTTTCCCTTTCCCAGGTCTTGATGGTTAAAAACAAAAGTGAGCTTGGGTTTTTTTTGGCCATCACTTGGCTTTTAGAGGGTTTGTCTAAACAAAGTTTTGGGGTTTGTAAATAGCGAAGGTTATCTGGCCATCGAGGCCTCCAGATGGCGGCTGAGCCAGACCACCTGCTATGGAAATGCCTTTGCTGTGAGGACTGGGTGGAAATATTCAGGCCCCGGTTCTACTTTCTCACTCTCTGTGTCTCTCTCCCATGCATACCCACACACACACACACACACACACACACACATCTTTATGGTTAACATGGTCGGGGCGAGGATGAGAAGAAGCCCTCTGCTCGTTTTTCCCCTTTGAGCGCCCCTCTCTCTCTCTCTTGACTCCCCCTCCGCCTCCTCCTCCGCCTCCCCTCTCCCCCCGTATTGACCCCCCATCACTCTCCCCAGACTTCACCCTCAGAACAAAACAGCTGGACAGGGGAGGGCTTTCCTGCAGGTCCAGACCTATCATGTAAAAAGATGACACATCTTTTGAAGAAACTGGGCAAAAGGGAGAAGAGGCAGTTTCGGGAGAGAAAACATAAACAAAGGTGTTTTAATATGATGGTCGCCAGTGGCACACAAAGAAAAGTGGAAGAGGGCAAAAGAAAAATTGCTTACAATACAAAGCCTTTGAATGACAGCCTGGAGACCTAAAGCATGAAACATAAACCTTGTTTTCAGAGCCTGAATGCAGAAGAATGGATTTTGTGTTTGTCTAATAATTTCTCCGCACAAGTCGAGATCCAAGTGAATACTTTTTTTCTTTCATCTGGTATTTTTTAATACTTTATAATCCAGTTAAAGACTCCCCATTTCATAGCTGAACATCTTCAGTAAATAAGAAGAAAATATTTATATATTGTGTTTCTTTGTGTGCGAGAGCAAAGCCAGAAGATCTTTAAAAACCCTTCTTCTGATACATCGCTGCTTCTCCATTGCTTTAAAGAGAAAACCCCTCTGATACCATATCAGCCAATTGTCTGTTTTGACATTGACTTTGATCGATAGAGGTTCAGCATTGTGGTTGAACACACGCCCCCTTCCCCACAACCCTTTAACAGGTCATGAAAAGCACCACTGTACATCAAAACAACCAACACATCCCCGCCACATCATCCAACATGACACATGTGAGACAACACTGACCACAACAATGGCTCGACCTCTTTGATGGTAAAATGCTTGAGTGTATATTTACATCGGGGCAGCCTCCTCGCCTGTCCGTCAGTTGTGTGCGGCGCGTCAGTGTCTTTGAAGTCATCGGGGTGCAGCGATGATGCAGCATCCCGCCCGGGGAGCGTGAAGAGAGGCGGCCATATTGGCAGCACTTGTTGTTGAAGACACATGGGCAGAATCAGACACAGAGTGTTTGATCAGGGGGAGTATTCGACCTTAATAGCAGAGGAGGATGAGTATGCAGCTGCTCTGTGGTTTTTTGATTTGTCCGATGCAAAGTGTGGTGAAGAGATATTTGGATTCAAAGTGTTTGGGATCAGAACCATGCTTCGCCTGTCATAAAGATGTGAGTTAATCCACAATGTTGTTGACTGTATTAGTGGAAAAAAAGGCAGTAACAGGAAAATCCTAACCCAGTCGCCAAGAAGAAAATGTTGGCATTATACCTTTCTGCAAACCACAGATACGTCACGCTTGTACATTTCATATGCACTGTATTAACGTTTCTAAAGTGACGTAGTTTGGATTATATGTATATGAGCTATCATCAACACACTTAGTCATCAGGAGTGGAAGGGAATGATGGATGATGAAACACCCAGGCGAGATGGCTGCCAAGCGGCGGACCACTGTCTGAGACAAACAAAAAACAAAAACAGTTGTTTGTTAGCAAGACATGATGGTATTTCTAGTGGCCATTGTGTCACCAAAACTGGGTGTTTTTAGCGAGACATCGTGGCATTTCCAGCTGTGATTTTGTCATCAACAGTGGGTGTTTTTTTTAGCAAGACATTGCATTGTTTTTTTAGTGAAACACTAAGTCATTTCTAGCAGTGATTTTGTCACCAAAACTGGGTGTATTTTGGCAACACACGGCAATATTTACAGGGGTGACTGTGTCAGAGAAAGCAAGTGTTTTTGGAGAAACATCACAGCATTTCCAGCAGCGATTGTGCACCAAACCTGGGTGTTTTTAGCAAAACAAAGCGGCATTTGCAGCTGTGGCTGTGGCAAAACCAAAATCTGGTATATTAAGCTAAGACATGTTCTTTTCTTAACCAAGACCAAGAGGGTGTTGCACCTAAACACAGCCACATGATAACCACAGTGTTGTTGAAACTTAGAGATGCGTAACATTTCTACATCTAGGTGTGACGGCTGCCAAACTGCAAACCAGTGAAGACCACTGTTCAAGACCAACAAACAACAAAACCGTTTGTTTTTAAGTGAGACAACGCAGCGTTTCCAGCAGTATTACAGTATTACAACTGGAACAACAAAACCGGTTGTTTTTTGTGAGACCTTGTGGCATTTCCAGCAGCGATTTTGTCACTGAAACGTGTTTTTTGTGAGATAGCGCAACATTTCCAGCAGCAAATTTTGTTGAAATGTAAAGAAATGCGAAATTTCAACATATCTGCTACATAATTGTTTTCAAATGTTACATAATCCATCAATTGCAGAAATGTACATCACCAACATTTATTCTGGCAATTGGGTTAAAAACGCAAGAAATGTGGAGACCTTAAATGTGCGCTTATCGACAGCCATTTCGTCATGAGCATAAAGGTGCAAAACTAAATTACACTTCATGGACACTCTCATAGACATACACACTTTCTGCATCGCTAACACTGCTGCCACAGATCTGCATATGGGTGCCAACCTCCACCCCTCCACCCCAGCCCCTGCCTTATCCCACACTGTTAATTAAAGCTGAAAGGTTACAAAAGGTGGGAGCCAATAACAAGGCCACATATTACATTTAAGTTGCTTCTTTTTCTTACACCTTCTCAATAATTCATGCTATCAGAGTGTCTACAAGGAAGTGAGGCTTCTCTTCCTCCCAGAAAGCCTCAGACAAGGATCATCTGTCCTCTGGACTCATTGTAAGTAAGGAAGTGTGGGCAACAATACATACCAAGTCAGCCCCAGCCTCATAAATAAATATGGTGATTGTTAATGGGGTTTAAAATTACTCATCCCCTGCTCCCCAGCCGACTACTAGTGTGACCACTGTGGCATACAAGCACATGGAGGCTACATGTCCCTCCAGATAGAATGTCTGGCACCAGTGATACCACAAAATGGCCACAATGCCTCCACTTCCACTTCGCCCTTGTCGTCTTTCTTATCTCGAGATGCATCGCCTTCCTCACCTTTTCCCTTGTTTCAAGGTGGATGTTTTTTTTTTTTCTTCCACGCCTTTTTCTCGTGTTTCAAGGTGGCTGTTTTACACCAGTGGATAGCAAATAAAGTCCACTTTTTTCTCTCTCTCCTCCTCCTCCTCCTCCTCCTCGCTCTTCCAGTGTCTGTTTCCAGAGCTGCTTTTCATTTTTATGCTCCTGAGTGTTTACTGATTTCTATCAGTGTTTGAATGTCATTACACCTGCGGCCACCAAGGCTATCGTTCTCGAGGTGTATTTTGTTTATCGTCTCCCTGAATTGATTTCACTCCGTTCAAGCATATGCATTCAGCAGACTGATAGCCCTACTTGACTCGTGTAAGGAAATACTGCTCAGGCATGTAAAGATATAGAATTATGCTGTGTGTCGACTCCGTGCTTTTTAAAAATATCCCACTCTTGCGGACACTGTTATGACTTTTATAGAAATGTTTTTATAATTGAAATATAATACAAGCACGGCCGTCCATTTCCACCCACTTGCACTTGAAAATATATTTTTCTTCTAATACTGAGAGAGCACAGAACATGCTCTCTAATAGAAATGTAAACTGTCTGTGGTCCATGTTTATACTAGCATTGATAAACATCATGAATTCAGGCAGCATCTGGTCTTAAGGACAGTGTTTATTTTTCTACTGTACAAGAGAGATGATATATTCTCTCCAGATTCCTCTGGTTCTGTTGCAATATTTCTGCTTGTTCATATTCATTTCCTCTTTCTAATGAATCATTTGGAACACGCAGTATAAATTTACTTTAAAGGCTTCTGAAAGGCCACATTCATAATGCATTATTATTGTTGTTGTTTTTATTATTATTTGTTCTTTGCGGGCGTGCACATGAGGAGTCTTTATTCTGCTGAGGTGTAGATCATGTCTCTGCTCTTCTCCCCTCCATAGTGTGGTGTAGTGTTTCTTGTCTAGTGCTCCAGCTCGATTGCATGCCTGTATCTCCCCCTCCAGGACAACTTGCATTATGGTCCCACTCTCCCTCAGCGTCGAGGCTGGAAAAGGCAGCACTTGGAGAGCCCACATCTCCATCTCCAGATTTTGAAATCGGTCATTCAATAACCGAAGGGGGAGAGAGAAAAAAATCCCAAATAAAATATCCAACAGCCGAATGATTCTCTGTTCTGAGACAAAATAGTTCAAGGAGGGACCCGGGCAATTTGCCTGAATTCTGTTATTCCCAGCCCCGTTCTCGTCTGTGTTCCCTACTCCCCAGCGCCAGCCTGAGCTGATAACAAGTGAGTGCACTCCCTAGAATGATGGATGGGCCTTAGCCATGGGCTTGTCAGGAGAGGGTGCAGGGCCATATGGAAGTGGCATATGGAAGCTCATAGTAGAAGATGGGGCAAAAGGAGGGGAGTGACAGAGATATACATTAAAGACTCTGCTTTGCTCTTAAAAATGCAAGGTTCATCAGTTTAGTGGGGAATATCAGTCAGAGGCGCTTCCTTCCGTGGGACTGGAGGCAGACAAACACAGGCAGATGCAGGAGGTTGTCCTTTTGTGATTGCAGCAAGTTTCTGATTCCCTTTTAAGTCACGGATGCGCTAATTGTTTGCAGTTTTTACCAGAAGTGGAAAATGTGAGAATTTATCTAAGGAGGGACAAAGTATTCCTAAAGAGCTTCAGCAGAAAATAATTACTGTAATATGGGACTTCTGTTTTATATTCCGAGCGTTTCGTATTGATTCAGTGTTGTGTTGTTGTCAGTCACGTTTAATTTCCACTTTAATTCGGAGGGATGCCTGCGCACAAGTTCACCCATGCAGTCCTGTGAACAAGCATTAATTATGTCTTCAGATAAAGTCATGATCAGTCTATTTTTACCTTTCCATCTTTGTCTGTGTGCATGCGTGCGTGTCTGCGTGCATGTGCACTATCAGGCATGGATATGTGTGTGTATGTGTGTGTGTGTGTCTGTCTTTCTTAGTGCCCTGTGGAGTGTCTGTGGGCCCTGAGGAACTCTGTTTGATTGTTTAAAGCCCTTCTTAATTGGCGCTTTGTCTGTGCGCTCCTAAATGAGGCGGGACACCCACGATGGGGGTTCCTGTGGAGACCGTGGGCCGTTTGACAGCCCCCACGGAGGGGCCTGTCCCACAACCCCTCAAACTGCCAGCCGCATGACAGCGGCCCATGCTGCACCACCCTGGCCAATTAAAACTCAGCTGTCAGGACCAGACACTATACCAACACTGGGTGACTGAGTGTGACTGTGAGATAGCAGAGAGAGAGCGAGGGAGTGTGTGTGCGCGTGTATGCATGTGTGTGTGTGTTGAGGGTTCATGTGTTCTTGCAATCATTAGCTGATGAATAGACCCCCTCTCTGCTCGGCCTCATGTGCGTTTGTTTGTGTACAGTGTGTATTCATTCCAGTGTCATAAGGTGTACATGCATGCTTTAAAATATCCACGCTTAGTGTTCAAATTGTGTTTATGTGTGTGTGAAAGTGTTTTTTTTTATGAAGTGCTCAGCAGACAGGCTGTATTGGGTTACATGCAGACAGATTTGTAATTCGGAGTAATCACTTAGGACAAGCCCTTACACCATTTTATCTGGTCATGACTCTAGGCCAAAGTCAATACTCATAGTATAGTAATGAGTAGGGGCTAACTGAACACGTTTTATTAAAGCTCCGAGGAGTGAATCCGATGCCAACCTGCTTCCCCTTGAAAATATCTCATTCTCTTTCTTTCACATATTTCCTTCTCCTTCTGTCTCTCTCTTGGTCTCCGTCTACCTGCAGCAGCAATCAGACCTTAGGCCTTCTGTTCATAGGTGGCAGCGGCGCCTCATCCCTCGCTTTTGTTGTCTAACAAACGTAAACAAATCCCTTCCAAACAGGATAAGGGGAATTATCGGCACTGGGTAGGATCTCGCACAAACTGAACCGCTCTTTCCGAAAACGACGTTCGTGTTTACTAAAAAATCTCATATTTATGTTTAAGACATAAAATCACTGCAAAACAGGTCTTATGTGAGGAGATTACTCTGGGATGACAAAGATGAGTTAAACCCCCCTTTGGCAGGATCCAGATTTGTAATCCGAGATTCCAGCGTTGGGCATAGATTCAGTTTAATCCCCGCTGAAGGCAAAACACAGTTATTGGAAACTTCTCACCTCGTCATAACCATGTTCGAGCATCACATAAAAGCTCACCTCAGCAATATAAAATCCTCAGCATTCTTTTCAACAAAGGGGATCGTCTTACCTTATGGTCTCCTTATTGAATCCTCTGCCTCTCTGTGGTAGATACGCTATATGTAGTGAACAATGTAACATTGTTGAGGAGGTGCACTAGCACTCTACCCTTGGGCTAGTCTGTGAAGGAGCATGATTTGATTGACAGACAGTTTCTATGGGGGTAAGTAATAAAGTCAGAGTCAGAAACAGTGCAGCTGCATATCCACCTTTCACCTGCTGTGTGGCTGAATAAAAATACAAGATATGCTTTTCCTTTTCTTGTGAGGTAAAAACGCACCTTCCCTAAAAAAATTAAGCATTGATAAATACTCACAGGCAAAGTGGATCTGTTTTAAAATAGACATGACTCTTGGAAAAGAAATAAAATCTCTGAAGAGGTCAAGGGCGGCAAGTAAAAGTAGCCCAATCATAACGTCCACCTGCAGAAGACCTCACCTTTTTACTTCCTTTATTAGAGGTATCGACATAGATTGTGCTCGACTACAAACGTGGTGCAGTAATGACATACACATGGAAAAACACCACACACACACACACACACACACACACACACACACACACACACACACACACACACACACACACTCAAACACGCAGATGCACTCATCTCATCCTCTGTGTCCTGCATCTGGAAGTTGCTCCATGAAAAGTGGCTTCTTCCTGCTCTCGCTGGAAACATTTTCCAACCAGTGGAAGGCTTCTTCTGGGAGCTGGCCCAAATCCAGGAACACTCAGGCTTCACAGCTGTCTTACAGCATTTAAATGCAGCATATGGTACCCAAGTACCATTGTTTCACCACTAAAGACCCTGTTTTTTCATCAAGGAAGAAAGGCCATTTAATGTCAGTTTCACTTGGAGGGAAGGAAGAAGTTTTGAAAATGAAAACTAGGCTGTGAGAAAAGAGTGATGCCGGCTTTTTTTTTTTTTAAGGTTATTTTCTCAGACCATCACTAATTTTGGCAGTGATGACATTTTGATTCTCAGCCTGTGAGTTTGTGAAACAACACCATCTGTGTGCTTTCCTCTAATTAGGGTAATAGCCACAAATATTACTGCAACAGTTCCTCATGACAAGCTGTTACATGCCAATGTGTGAAGACTTTTCTGGGTTTGATAGGCACAAGTTAGCATTCACACTGATGTAACTGAACAGCAATGCTGCATTTTAATAACGATCAGGAGACCTCGCGTTTGTCTCATTTGGCGGTGTTCCCGCGTAATAAATAACATCTGCAACATTGTGGTTTTCTTCTAATTGCGTATTTTGAAAATTATCTCTTTATTTTTAATTTTGTTGTATTTTCATTCTGCGGTTTTTTAAGGTCACGTCTTGTGAAATGGAAAAAGACAGTACATATTATCGTGTTTTCAGCGTGTTTTCAGACAATAAGACCTTTGTGCTGCATGTGATGAGAGCACGACTGCAATTACCGAGCTTCACCTGCTGTGCAACGCGCCTCACATTACCTCAAAAACAATATCATATTCATCATCAAAAGCTGACAAAACATTTCATTTTAGGACACACGATACATCACATTATCTTCTCAATCTACTTACTTCATTTTCTTTGGTACCATTTGAACCCAAAATCTGACATTAACAAATGGAAGTTAATTTGCCTCCCTCAGAACACGTTATAATCAGTCTAAAGGTTAATGTTTCTGCTAATTTATAAATGCAGGATTGCTGTCAGCATGAGGGGGAAATGGTTTTGAAAGGCCTGACATTGTAAATTAAGCCTGTCAGATCGTCTCTCTGTGCCGGCGGATCAGAAGATGCCGCAGTCTATGATGTCAGACAGGCAGGCAAACAGCCCTGGGGGACAGACCTTGCTCCCTTACTTCCAAACACCGGAACGTCGGGAATTATGTGGCTTTGGAAAGGTAGCTGGGCACACAGGCGGGAAGGGGGGCGGTCTCACCTTTAGAGCCTGCACTCGATGGTCGAAACTGTGTGTGATGTTGATGGCTGATGAGATTTTAGCTAATTTAGGGAGACTCACAGGGGAGGATCACTGGAATGAAGATGTCATGCTTTGCCAATGCGTTGCATTGTGGGAGCATGGCAGCCAGATCCTCAGACCATGTGTCTGTGATTAAATTTGCACTGTAAAGCTATTTTTCCCCTTGTCCTTTTTACCACTCCAAGAAAGAAAGGAAAATAAGCTCCATCTATTGGCATTCTTGATGGATAGATTAACTGGATAGTTAAAGTTGATAATGAATGGCATGTGTGGGGGAATTTGGGTTTAAGAAAGACTTCTTCTGTCTTATTCAGAGGTGGTCAATAATTCAAGATTGGGTTGCACCAGCTATTGTAAATTCATTTCGAAAGTTGTGTGTAAAGGCGTGCGTAGATTTTTAACTGTTAACTACTAGCTCAAACTGCTGATTCATGAAATTAGGTTGCACCAATAAATCTTAAGAAACGTCTCTGTAAAGACTTGTGACGTGGAAATTACTCGACAACATCTGCAGTGCCGTCCAATCAAAAGCAATCATGTATTACCATGTAAACATGAAGTCACTGTGGCATCACGTAACATAATTCCCTAAAAAAAACAGTTTTAGGCCAGAGATATACTCACTTTTTAACCACGTGCTCATTAGACATGCAAACGCGTACTTAAAGGCAAGTGTATCTCTGGCTTTAGAGGGCCTTGCGATGTGTGGAACTTTTGTAAATATGTTTCTGGTGTTTGTACATGCAGTTTAGAGAGAGTGGGAATTATCTGATTACACAACTGAGAAATATAGTCTGACGTTATTAGCATAATGTCACGGAATTTGAGCAAAGTTGTTTTATCCAATTGTTTATTTTACACTATTTAACACTTATCCTGTTAGGAGTCGTGGGGGGGCTGGAGCCTATCCCAGCTGACATTGGGTGAGAGGCAGGGTTCACCCTGGACAGGTCACCAGAGTATCACAGGGCTGACACATAGAGACAGACAACCATTCACACTCACATTCACACCTACGGACAATTTAGAGTCACCAGTTAACCTGCATGTCTTTGGACTGTGGGAGGAAGCTGGAGTACCTGGAGAAAACCCACGTTGACACGGGGAGAACATGCAAACTTTGCACAGAAGGGCAGAAGCCTAAAGAGGTCAATATTTCAGCAACACTTGTCATATATAAGACAACTTTATTGTTCGACCAGCGCATTACGGCTTGTAGCCTTTATCAGGGTCATCGCTTTGTAGGGTTTAAAGTTTTTTGAGAACTGTTTGCATCCCATTTAAATATAGTGAGGCGCAAATCTCCACTTAGTAAACACTTGAACTTAACAGTATTCAGCCGGGATCCGGAAAGAAAATCTGTGGAATTTAGGAGAATGTTTTTTTTGACTACAATGTGATAGACCATATTTTTAATATATTGATATATTTTTGAAATCCAACACTTGGGCAATGGCTTGCGGCATCAGACACTAACGAAAAAACCATCCTTTAATGTCAGCATGATATGCATCCGGTCACAGTTAGAGTTTAATGTCATTTGGCAGTGTCAGGGGGAAAAGCGATGGTACATGGACGACAGTTAAGTGACAAAAGTCCGGTTGGTGGATTGGTCCAACAAACACCAACCTTCACCTGGGAGAGCGGTGTTCGTGTCTCATAAAATTATAAAGCCAAGCCCTGTTCTTTTTTCCTAAACTCAACCACATGCGTTAGTTGTTGAAAGCAAAAAATACATCCATTCACCAACATAGTGCATTTATTTTGAAAGAGACAGTATGTAAATGTTAAATTTCCTGCGGAAATGGAAGTGTATTTTAAAAGAAGACATGTCAAAAACCAACGCACCCACTGTACCTTTCATGTCATATCTGGACGTGGAAAGTCCATGACCAAACGTCGGTATGTGACAAGGTCGGAATGAGAATGTTTTCCGTGTGGGCCTTTTACTTACAAAAGAGCTGCTGCCACCAGAACCAGTCTAAGTACAGATTGTGCCAGACAAGTCTTTCTTCTAGTTTCTCTTAGTTTGTCCTCGCTACCCTTTATATTCACATTGATGTTGGACTGCTAAACTTGCCTGTAAGGAGCAAAACCCAACAATGCCAAGTTCACATCAACTATCTTTCCTCTGGAATTGCTCCATTCATGCTAAGTGTTACAGAGCCTTGTGGGATGGAAAGAATTACAGCCCTATAGTAGAGCCTATAAGCCAATCAGACATTGGGGGGTTGTTGCAGGGGTACGGGGAAACAGCCAAGCTCTGACAAGCACCAATCTAGTCCTGCTGGTGAGATGATGAGGCCAAGAAGTACGATAAAGATTATGTCAAACCTGTGGTAGAATCTCCCCCCCACATAAAAAATTTGATCCGGGCAAATTTCTTCCTCAGTGGGAGGAAATGGCAACCGACAGATTAGACATCTTCTACTGTAATCTGTATAAAGCTTTGAAATACATGTCGGCTGCAGGCCAGTTTCTTTTTCTTTCTCTTTCTCTGTCTCTCTGCCATCCCATCTCACACACACACACACACGCACACACACAGTACAATGACCAGAGGAGTTAGCATAGCTGCAGATAGAGAGAGGCCTGAAACTAACTGGACTCTTGTCCGTCAAGCATCTGTAGCCGTTGCACAAGCGTGTGTGCATGTGTAGGTGTGTGTGGCTCCTGTGCAAAAAGTGTTCGCCCTCTCCTCTACATCGGCCGTCATTACTGCAACCTGTCAGGACCCGGTCTAATGGTGTCTCACCTGACAGCCTCACAACCTTACACCAAACAAGCAGCATACTGTAGGAACAGGAGGAGGCAGAGGGGGAGAGTAGGGAAGAATACCAGGATCCCCCGTTGGAAAATAAGAAACTAGAGGAGTATACAGTCAATAGAAACCCCATAGTGTTTTTCTATGAAGTGACAAAGTATCAGATTTATTGCTGAGATGCTTCTTAAAGGCAGAAATGTCTTCAGTAGTTTGTAGGCCAGTGCGATCGCCGTGTAATACAGTGAAGACCGTTGTTGCATATGCAGCAAGTACGTCTTAAGGAATAGCCATTATGGTAAGCAGGTCATTTTGCTGTCTGAATTTTGGAGCAATTTGCATTATTCATCCAGTTCTGCAGGTAGCATTAAACTCTCGGACTCCCTCAAGACTAAAATGTAGGAGCAGAAGATTCTTTTGATGAGGGACAAATAGGAATATTGCTGCGCTGTGTGAATAGGGTGCAATCCCCCGGGGTTTCCATTGTCCCTGTACCATGGTGTATCTGTCCGGTCTGTACCTTCCCCACTCCTCTGCTGCTGCTCAGAGACAGATGAGTAGAAGAATGTGCAGGTGTGTTGGATTTTTTGCCTCATCATCCAATTTTCTAGTTTTAGAAACGAAAGAAAGGAGGATGATGAGAAAGATGAACTTTGCATTGTTGGCAGAACCATCCATAACGGTAATCAACGTAGTCATGTTCATTACATCATGACGAGCTGTGTATGTAAGCAGAAGCAATATATCTAATTTAGTCTTCCTTCTTTGACATCATTAGTGGAGGACAGAGGTTTTTCTTTCCCCTTCTTTCCTGGAGCCTGTACATGTCTGGTTATGTCTTTGAGTTGACATTCCACATTGTCTGTATGTCCCTGGGCTGTGATGACCCCATGCTGGGGCTCCAGGGCCCCGCCAGAAGGGCCTGAGGTGCTTCACCAGGGTGACTTATAGCTGCTCTGATGAGAGACACATTCACACACACAGGCACGCTCATGCAGACATGCAGAAACATGAATTCATACAAGTGCGTCGGGATCATGTAGGCAGACACAGGCATGAATATTTTCATGTTTGTTTTGTTTTTTGAACTGGATGAATGTTGTCCACTGAAGTATGCACGAAAATGCTAAATTTAGACCCTGTCTACACGTATACAGATATTTTTGAAAAGTCCGATTTTGCTGTTTCACAACCTTTGTCATGTGGACAGAATTATTTTATCTCTGTCCACACTAGAACAGAAAAACAACTCTGAATACCCACCAACGTTAGCTGTCTTCCATGGTCTCCAGGAACAGGCGAACATTACCTTTTTCAAAACATTTACTGGAGATCTTATCACCATTGGTTCTTGTTCACTTTAAGAATGAAGGAGTTCACTCAAACATACAAGAGATGCTCTGGACATGTGAAAGCTTTCACTCCAGTGCTCATCAACAACAATTCCACTCTAGAGATTGTCCCACCATCTGCTCATTGAAATGGTCCTGATCCAAAACAGCTGTTTCTGATGGCCTTTAAACTACAGTGAGGTGGAGCAAAACCATTGGGTGCAGCAGATACGTCTGTTCATCCACGAATTGGTGCAACAATATTACGCTTAAGTGTATACTATCATTAGACCAGATTTTCCCAACTGGTCGCTTGCAGGTCGATTCTGAATGGACCGCAAGTGACTCACAAAAGTGTCAAGTTTGTAAATAACACACCTTATTCTGAAGTACAGTGAATTTCCGGCACAGAGCCTTTATTGTGATGTGTCATTTCCTGCTGTAGAGTGAGTGACTAATGGACAGCTACTTGACAGAGACAGCAAACTAGCTGGACGACACGGCCAAACACAAGTATTTCCCTGAATGTATTAAACTGCATGGACGACGAACTAATGACTGAGGAAAAATCTGGACCCTGTGGCTGGTGGGGCTGCAACTAACGATTATTTTCGCTGTCGACTAATCTGTCGATTATTTCTTCGATTAGTTGACTAATCATTTTATCGAAAAATGTATTAAAATGTTGAAAAATGTCGGTCTGTCTCTCTCAAACCCCAAAACTATGTCATCTAATGTCTTGTTTCGTCCTCATGGGAGAGTGTGTAAAGCTGCCAATATTTGAGCATAAGAAGCTGCACCAAGAGTATTTTGGGGTACTTTTATAGTACTTTTCCACAAAAGATGACTCAAACCGGTTAGTCGACTACTAAAATAGTCACCGATTATTTTAACAGTCGATTAGTCATCAATTAGTCGACTAATCGTTGCAGCCCTAGTTGGGAACCACTGCATTACACTAAGCAGTGCTAAGAAAAATGTTAGCAAACCAGTAGACCGCTATTGTTATTGCTGTTTCTGTGTATGCTCATTACACATCGTTTCTAAACTGCTCTGTTTTACTTGTCCACACACAGAAACAGTAATTGGACTTTTGAAAAATCTGCACCTTAGAAAGTGTTTTAAAAAATCTCCATTTTAGTGACCTAAAACTCAGTCTGTGTAGACGAGAGGCCAAACCATAGTATATCTCTACACATGCAGGCAGAGCCTTTGTTTTTATGTTCTGTGCTGTGAACTGCTTTGCTTCATGAAATGGCACTTTTTTTAAACAAATGGAAACAGACTTAGATTTCAAACTGTAATCATCACAACCTAAAACAACAGGAGGCACGTAAAATGGCAAACTCCAGTACTAATGGCACACACCCCTAATAAATCACTCTCCACACAGCACACACACACGCGTGCATAGACACACCTGGCCACCCCTTTGCTCACTCTATTCTTGCTGCTCCATAGCCCCACCCAGTGTAGAACAAGAAGTGCATGACGGTGCTCTCTTGGACATGAGGATTTAATAGGTGACCCTGGGCTGCATGCTGGGTCCCCCGCTGCCTGGGCTCATCCAGCCGTAAAATGAGGCACAGGCAGGACCCGGCTGGTAATGAGAACTGGCATTTTGCTCAGGATAACCTCGGGAAAATCGCTTCTATAAATACCTTCTATAAATAAAAGTGTACCTTGGCCCAAGACTGCGTAAGGGGCTTTCTCTGAAAAGGTCATCTATTGCCCCGACTCCGCCACGACTCACCATGTTCTTGTTTCTCCGCCCCCATACCTCTCTGTCTGTGTCCTGCGCCTCTCCCTCTTTTTTCTTTCTTCTTATTTTATAAGGTCTTTGTGTTTTAACTGCAGAGAATACGGTACCTTATCATTCATGTCATGTGACCCTTGGAAGGCTCATTCATCCTTCTCCTGTGTATCCTCTCTTCTAATGATTCTGTGTGTCCTTGACCTTGGTCAGGCGTCAGGACATACATCCTGGAGTGGGAGAGAAGGAGACAGACACAGATTCAGCATGTAAAGAGAAAGTGCGATAGAAAAGTACAGAATAAACTCAGCGAATTAGGTAAAACATGTTGGAGGAGGAACAGGTTTTGGGGTTAGGTACACTGGCCCTGTGTTAATTACCCCCCTAAAGGCTTGTGTGTGTGTCTCTGTGTGTGTCGACACCATGGCCACGTCTCATTCGTCAGTGCCGTGTGTAATCTGTCAGATTTAACTGTAGCCTCCATGTTCTGTCCGACCCACATGAGACTTTAAATTTATGTCACATTCTTCCATATACAAAAGTGTTTTGGGTGTAGTCTGCTAAATAGAGACCATCATATCTTTAAAAAAAAAAAAAAAAATCTTTTCAACAACATTGAACTTTTTGATGATTTCTGAATGCATTGTTTGGTGATTTTGCCAAGACTTCTGTGAAGTTATGATGTCACAACTGTTCTACATAAAGGAAGGCTGCTTTCAGACCTAGAGTTGTCTTGCTTTGGTCCAAATTAGGGACTAATTTTGTTACAAAGTTGCATAATTGCCTAGAGTTGGTTCGTGTTCTCACGGCCCAGATCAAATGCCTTGCGAGAGAAAGCTGCTCTTGATTGGTCAGAATTTCCATGCAGGAAAAATCCAGGAAGTAAACCAAACGTTGAAGAAGAGTACACTTGCAAGATAAATGTGACACTTTCTAATGTCACAATAGAGGGACAACTACGCAGGTTGATTTTAGCGCTGCTCATCGTGGACTATATTGCTGTCATTGTTCATTTTAGTCAAACCATACAGTTTGAAAACAAGGCACGGCTCCAACTAGAAAACAATGTTTTGATGCATTGGATGTGCTGAATGTGCATATTAAGGCAGTACAGGAGGAGGAGCACATTAATAATCCTCCAGGACTGTAACATGCTCATGTTTAACCCAAACAATGTGTCATGTGACTGCAGTTGGTTCAGATCGAGGTCAGAATACGTTCTCACCACAAATTATCCGCACCAGAGTTTGCTTGTAACCGGACTGAGACCGCTTCTTCAAGAAGCATGTTCTGGTAGTCACCTAAAATACAGTATGAACCTGAAAATGAGCATTTAATGGGACCTTTGAGGATAGAGAGACATTAAGCAATCATCTATTTCAGTATAGGTGAGACTGAAAATGAAACTGCAGTCTGCGTAAATGCATAAATCTATTAAACGATCTGACATATCAAATAAAAGTCCTTTTATTCATTCCTCGTCCCCTCCCCTCTTTCTCTGTGGGAGCATTCATGACACAGAAGGAGCCAAGGACTCTCTCTGCAGGCCAGGTCACTTCTTAAACTTCGCTTAGCCCCCATTTTACTGCCTGTGGGCAGCTTAAACTGATTAGCCTCAACCCTACTAGGACTGGCTGACCTCCCAGCACATCCAATACCACTTATTGATCAATATTCATATTGATCCAAGTCCCCTATGCCGGATCAAGGGCGAATATTTCTATTGATTTAACCAGATTAGAGAAGACAAAAAGGTTGCCAAATCAGTTTAGATGCAACCTGCCAATGGGATATGACAGCGTGCTGCACGGGGATTTCCAGCCGGGATTAGATTTGATGAGTGTTAACTGTGGAATGGATATAGCTGTAGGACTGTACCGATCGGTAGCTAATCAAGTAACACAGTATGTTAATGCAGTCGTGCTTGCCCTTTAAATGCATAAGGTGGTACCGATCGATTTACGTGGCTAAACCCAGCGTTGGATCAAATGCAGATAGAGTCATTTATAAGTTATAGCTGAGTTTAGATGATGGTGAAAAAGGAGGTAACTAGTGCAATGAAATATTTATGTGTGGTGATTTTATTCCTGGCTCCTCGGGTCTGCATGTGGAAGTGTCCTTGAGCAAGACACTGAACCTCAATTGCTCCTGATGTGTAGAGGGGTATGCATGATTTCTCGCTGCTAAATAAAGTGCTAAATAAACACAGTCAACTGACCATCTATACACAGTGCATGGGTTGCTTTTCATACATGGCTCCAATAGCTCAGTAAGGCCAATTTCAAAATCAATAAATAGTCCTCATTTTACATCCATTAGTATAAATAAGATTAAAATATGTTTCAGGCAGAGTTGCTTGCAGTGGTAAGCGTGTTGTGTTGCTTTGCTAACAATAATATCACTTTCATGTGAGAGAGAAAAAGGGAAAACCTAAATTTCACGTGACACTAATTAACTGTGTTCATTAGGAAATGTGGAATTTGCGACTAATACGGACATGAGAGGCTGCAAATTGCAGTGAATGTGTTGTTTTTTAATTACACCGCAGCATCACAATTAATTTTATAATGTGTAAAAAGCATCTGACGGCAATTAAAATTACCAATTTTGTATTGGTTACTAAGGACATCGCCTGTGTTGTCCTGTCGGCTGACTGCAGGCTCAAATCTGACACTCCACTGACACTGATTGGTTTTCACCACAGGAAGAGACGGCGGAGAGCACAAGCTCTTACACCGCTGCAGACAACACACTCACATGTGGATTCACACACTGTGCGCGCATGTGTTGTGCATGCACACCGTATCTTTTATTAAGCCATGGGAAAACATGCTTCCATCGCTATTAAATATTGATGTCCTTTGCGGGATGAAATGAGTGAATAAGTCATGAAACACTGACAACACAACACTCAAAGAAATAGAGAGCGTGCGGACATTTGCAACGTGTGATGTGTGAATGTTACCACAGAGAGGGAGAGTGCGAGAGAGAGAGAGACAATGAAAAAGGGAGAGGCAATGGATGGTAACATTAGTGGTGGTCTTTCCAAATGAAAAACGTGTTTTGGAAGCGGTACACTGGAAGATGTGGCCATTCCATTTAGGGCTTTGTGGTTCATTGACACGGAATAGACCTCACTTTGTTCCTTTAAAGTGGCTCATGAGTGCTATATGCTAATGGAATAGCTACTTTTACTAGAATAGAAATGGTTTCTCCATACCTTTGCTTTGGCTAACCTTATGTATGAATTGGCAGGTTCCCGTTGGATAAATAATCCCTTGTGGACCTTTTCTCTTTGAGAGCTAAACGACAGTAATTGAGCGATCGAGGTTCACTGGCTGACATTGGCCCTAACAGCTGAAGAAATGGCTACTTCTCTTCCGTTGTCCCCGGTGGTCTCATTTTGCGGACATCACTTTTTTGGGTCAGCGAGTTAATCCCAAAAATATGTCCTGCCAGAGCCTTGCCATTTATCTGGGTGGGTATTCTGTGTCAAGCTCAGCATGGCTAATTCTCTCTGGGACTCCCCTCTGCTATAGTAGACAGACCTGACTGGCAAACTCACACATTATCGCCGCAGTCATCTGATCCGCCTCTTCTCTTCTACTCCCCTCTTTCTTCTACTGAAGAGATCTCCAGAGATGTAACGTGCCAAAAAACAGCAGGCTAGGCATAAATGACAATGAGGAGTTCATGTGTTGCAGGATTACAAATGTAACTCTGCAAATATCGCTTTAATGCAATTAAGCAAAGCATTACACAAACCTTATTGTTGCCCTAGGCCAGACATTTGATCTTCAAGGACCTTTATATGGTATCAGCACTGAAAACATTCCAGTCTTGGATTAATCATACAGTCTGCCATAATGTTTTGGCAACTATCCATTTGCCCGCTACCACTTCCAATCCAACCTTTTTTTCAACTCTCTTTGACATCCAAAAGAGAACTTACCATCAAGCTGAAAACCATTTAAATTGTTCATACAAAGTCTAAACGCACTTACAGAATGCACTCCCACACCCCTGCAACGCAATGTGTATTTTTTCGCATCAGGCCTTTCAGGAAGAAGAATTCATAGGCCTGTCAAGTGCCGTACAGGGGTTGAATGTGGTCATTTATAAGAAGCCGACTGGAGCGCACGGAGAAAAAAAAAAAAAAGCAAGAGAAGCCATTTTGGTGCTGTCAGAGGGTTTTGTGGCTCTAAAAGGCTGTGGTGATGTGCTCTGACACTTGGGGTCTTGTATGGTGCTTTTAAGAGCTCTGCGTGGGCACTCTCCGCATCACACACTGCCGAGCAAGACAAAAACATACCTGTCACTGGCAAACACTTCTGCTGCACTTAAAGAGATTCCAAGCTGATTTCATGCCAGCGGAGGTCTTGAGGTGACTTTGTGACATTTTTGTCGTACAGTAAATTTTGTTGTTGTTGTAGCTGCTGCTGGACAGAGGAGCCATGTTTCTTTACGTGCTGAAAAGTTTGTTCTTGTAGTTCCTTTGAAGAATTCGCTGGGTTGAAGTTGTCTCGGGGTGGAGACGTCTACATAATGCTGGAGTAGTAAAACAGAGGGGTGCAGGAATGAGTCCGAACACCTGAAATGTCCTTCTGGCAACTGTAATTACACATCAAAAAATCTTAAAAGTGGAGTTCATATGTGAAGATTATCCCGCTTAACAAAACATTTGAGTAGCATAAACTTTTGTTTGCCAGAGCTTATTTTCTGTAGTGATCCAAAATCCGATTGAAAAATACTGTTGGCTTTTTATTGAGGGAACCAGGACGATGAGAACTCTTGTATTGGTCTAAAAATCATCCCTGCAGCACTCTATTAAAAAAATTATCTGACTAACTCTTTGTTTAGCCCCTCTCTAGAATTGCCACTAGCTAATCCTGCAATCGTAACCAGGGGGAGGCCATATAGAATCTGCAAGTCTGACAGCAGATATCCTCGAAGTGTACAGGGGGGTATCATATCCTTCGTCCTTCCAAAGCCAAAAACCCAAGAAAAGAAATGTCGGTTGTGGATTAAACAGTATTGAAGACCTCACTCCAACCTCAGTCCATCGAAGATCAACAAAATAAGATGCTGTTTTTGCGCCAAAATAAGACGCTAACCAACAGTAGTTAGCTTAGCATGGTGGCCAACAGATGGTTGAATATGGAGTTACTTGTGTTTAAACTTTATGTGAGGTAGTTTGAGGATGCTTGTGCTTTAAACACATTTAAAAGTAGAAAAAAAATTGTTTTGCTAGCATCCGGTTTCGCGTCATCACTGAGGCACCATGGGAGTTTTGGGGGGAAACATCCGCCATTTTTAAATCCGAATAGTTAGGATTGGATTGAGTTCAGCGATGCCGAAGAGTTGTTCAGGCAAGATAATTAGCTAGCTAGCTAACGCGATGTCTGATTTAATAATCGCTACAGCCAGATTAATACTGTAAGAAAAAGCCAAAGCTACAATTTTAACTACTAACTATCCCCACGTTAGTTCTTCATTTTGGCGGCTGCGTAAATTGCTTTTTGGTGACAATAAATATGAATTAGACACTATTTCAAATATGCAGAATTAAAAAAAAGGAGACTAACACAGAATAGCCTGACACTTAGCTAGCAAAGCTTGCGTTAAAGTGACGAAGGCTGCGACAGGCTAACATCAGAATGTTATCTTCCACTCAGCCTGGCCCAGATCAAATAGCTATCAATGTTTTAATATTAGCAGCACTGTGCCTACCCGGTGACTCTATTAAATAAGTGTAGATGTCCGCAAAATGTATCTGCGGCCACTGTGTTGGGTCATTGATCCATACGGATGGAGGGAGACTGAATGGACATGAAGGCAGATTGGTCAAGCATAATTTCTCTAAATAACGTGAACGTTCAGGTTCCGGTAAATTTCTAAATAATTAGTGGACATTCCTATCTACACCTATTTACCTAAAACTAATCAAATCTTATCTTTCAATCTAAAAAAAATCCAATCTAATCTTCCAATCGAATCTAATCTTGAATACCGGTATCTTGTTGGGGATTTAAAAATGGCAGTTGTTTCCCCAAAACTCCCATGATGCCTCAGTGATGACGCTATAACCGATCTGATGTATGGGCTGAAACATATATTAGATAATGTAAGATGTAGGGCTTCATAACCTGTTGTTCCTGAATGTATGTTCTTAATTAACATGAATTATCCTAATGTAATTTTATTTCTTTCACAATACTCCACTGACAAATTGAATGTAGCTCTCAAAAGCATATTGCAGTTCTTTCGTACTACATCTCTCTGATATTCCAGAACTACCATTCAAGAAATTTGCTATCATTTCTTTTGGAATATCCTATCTGTCACTGATATCATTAAAACGCCATATTGACATTTCGAAAGGTGACAGGCTGGCGGCACTTTGTGACGGGTCAATTCTCACATTTTTTGCATTTATTTACATTACTGCTCCTCCCGTTTAAATACTAATTGGTTATAAAGTAATGCCAGCCTTTTGTTACTTTATGCATAGTTTCCCCTGAAAAATACACTTTTTTATTTTGCACATTTTTAGCAAAGTTCACTTTCTTCTTGCTCAAGTGATCCGTCCTTCATTTACATCCGTTGCCTTACAGGAAGGTCACAGTGTGCAAAACAAACAAGAGAAAGGACAAAGGAGAGACAATCCTCCATTATGCCCCCCCCTTACTTCCTTCCCTCCCTTGCTTTCTCTTTCGCTTCATCCCCTGCTACCTTTATTTGCTGCCCTATTAACAACTGTTACTGCAGCTTTAATTACGCCCCTGTGATCTCCAAGAGTGGCGGGCACGTGTCATCTCCTTCCCAGGGGAGCCTGGGTAATTACCAGCATCCATCCAAGGGCCGTTGCTCCTGTTCCTCGGTCGCCGTGGCGATAATCACACTGCCGCCGCTAACATCTGTTCCTTGGGCGAGAAGTCCAAGTGGCCTAAGCCTGTCACACCATGCCTCCCTGTGTCAGGCTTGACCTCTGACCCCACCCGTGGCTTCACGGGCTAATTTGTTTACGCTCAGAGACAGGAAGGGACGGAGCAAAATCCCACAAGAATGGAAAAGTTTTGGTTTGAATATGGATATTTTGTACATGTTAATGTACTGTATGTCTGATCATTAGGCTTCTTTGTCTGTCTCTACACATATATATACTTTTTGTTAGGATTTATTGCTGGAATAGGGCAGTTTTGCTTATTATTTTGGTCTTTAATTCTGAATTTTTCTCTTGTCCGCTCGTCCACCCACAAATAAATACATAGTAAAAAGTTTATGATTGCAATTTGTGCTAGCAGTTACTGAGGTTTGGTTCAAATGCGTTCACAGACTTTGGCAAAATGCATTTGGACCAAATCATAACTGAAGTCATTACTTGTTTTATATCAGATCTTTGAGGTTTCTTTTACAGCACATAGCTGTTCCAAACTGTAAACTCGATAACATCAGACAAATTAAACCGTATTTTATCCTGCTAACAAAACAGAGATTTTTCGAGCAGATTATAAGCCTCAGACTCAATGGTGTATTTATCATGCACTTCATAGTGTCATGAACATTTACTGGTGTGAAATTTTAAAGTCAGAGTTGTCAATCTTACGTGAAATGTTCAATAAATACAAACAATCTCTAAAGCCACAGTTTGAGGTAGTGTATATTTAGTCCAAAGTATTAAATTCAATCTGAATTTTCATTTGTGTTCCACTGATTGTTTCATTGAGGTCTGTATGTGACTCCCGCCGATACTGTTTGAGGTCAGACGTAAAGCAAATTTGTCTAAAGGGACTATTTGTCCGAACCAGAACTGAGATTTTACAGCAGAGTAGGAACTTGTCCACTTCTATATACATCTCTTGAAAACTCTTCCCCTCATGTGCACCGCTCTGCAATTCTTGGCCAAGTTTTCATGGGAAAAGAAAGACGCAGTTACAGAGCGCGAGTCAGAATTAGGCAGCAATCAGTATACAAATCCTCAGAGACTATAAAGCCATTTCCCTCTTTCTCACTGATGAGACCCAGCAGCAAGTTTTGCCCCGCTCGCAAACTTTTCCCATAATGAGAGCACTTAGATGTCTCTGACCACACTTAGACACAAGAAGAAGTGGGAGGATTAAGTGTGGGCATGGTAGATGAAGGGATAGGTAGCGACTCTAAATAAAGATATATTGCATATTTGCAGCAGATGAGGTGGCAGAATATAAAGAAGCATGGAGGCTTAAATAATGAAAAGCTTTCTGATCAAAGGGACAGGAAAAGCGATGTATTTAAGCAGGTCAAAATCTTTAAAAGCAGTTTTATTTATGCGCTTTTTAAAAGAAAGTCATAGTCAATATTTGGCAGCTGTGACATTAACGAGCAACGTATTATAAGGGAGGGGGATTCATAAATATGCATAAAGATATTAGTGGGGTGTTAACAGTAAGCACCTGTCTACTTAACCGTGACAGGAACTCTGTGAGTGACTTTACAGAGACCCCCCCTCCTCACCGAGCCACATGTGTCCTTCTATACTTAACGTCGCCTCTCCCTGCCTGTGACAGTGCCGCTGACAACCCACACTTGGAAAAAAAAAAGAACATGTTTTCAGAGATGTCAACCAGCGATGGTGAAAGCTCAAGGTTAGAGTTGCTCGTTCACTCGTTGGCTGGCACATCCGCCAGCCTGCCTGCCTGCCTGCCTGCCTGTTCTTCTTTTGCACTCTATGAATATTGGCTATCCACATTGTGGAATTAATAATGCATTTTCATATTTTTTCTCAAGATGTGGGGAATAGCATAGCATCTGTCAAGTCGGCTTCTGCATCCAAACTGTCGAAAGTCAAAGGGTTACGCATCCTTTTTTTTTCTTTTCTGTTTTGTCAACGAGAAGTGAGAAGCTGTCAGGGGTATTAACTTTGACAGGGAGCGCTTCTTTACCATTTGGCATGTGCATAATTATGTTAGAAGATTTATTAGAGGAGGTTAATCATCATTCTTTGTCCCCTCTGATATTAAGTGTGTAGGCTGTTAAATGGTGTTTCTCTCAGTCAGATAAAATGAAATATAACAGTTAACATGCGGTTTGTTAAGTTTCTGCAGCACAAATTCACGTTAATGCATTAATTACTGCATTAGCATAGGAAAAAACTGGAGAAATAATGAAGAAATAAAAGCCGAATTCCTTAAAAATAGAAACATTGCAATGTTGCATATTACATTGCACCAGAAGATGCTATGAATTCTTCATTAGGCATTTTGTAAACCCGACTTTATCACATTCAAATGCTGCTCCTACACCTTTTACGCCTCTCTTGTATAGTTATTAATTAATTAAATAACTATTTATGTAGCTAAGAGGCAATACCTGGCTGTGTATGTGTGCTGGTCGCTCTGTACTTAACCCAATTATTTGATCCCATTCCTCAAAGTCACACCGGAGCGGCTGTCCTTCCTTGATGGGAGGTGGCAACGCAATGGAGAGATACAGAGAGGATGTGAAAGAGAAACAGAGACAAGGAGAGGGGAGGAAAAAAGTGATGGCCATCTGGGATGACTCAACATCCATGTCGGGGATTGCTGAATGTACCACATGCATCTCTAACTGTCACACGCCGTAGGATGCCGGGCTCAGACAGATGCAGGACAAAAGGTGCTGTTGTTTACCGCTATGTTCCCTCTCTCCTGCCCTCCCTTCATCCTCCTATCCTCTGTTTGCCTCTACGGGAGACAGGCCCCTTCCTGCTTCAGTCAAGCGGGCACCGCGTGGCTGATCTGAATGTGATGGCAGAGAGAGAGAGAGAGAGAGAAAAGGAAGGCGGGTGGGTGGGTTTGTGGAGATTGAGGGCTGTGGTGGGTCAGAACCCAACAAGCTGTGCTGGGAGGCTTCGCTCTCTGTATCTCTCCTTCTTTCTCCCAGCACCAGGTGGTGTGTTGCCTGTTTCCACCTGCTCACCTGAAATGCCACCGTGCCTCTCCTGGACAATCACCACGTGTCATGCAGATTACTTACCAACGCAAGGCAGAGAGGCAGACGTGTGTAGGACACTGAGGTTGGTAAACAGGCATCTTAACTGCCACCCAGTCGTGTCACAGGTGACTTCTGCTCCGCCTGTGCCTTTAGAATAACTTTGAGGACTTGGTACATGATAGCAAAGCATATCAACTACCTTTTATTTGTGGAGTATCATGCTGTTTTAATCTATGTCTTATCATTATTATTGATGGAATTTTCCATAATACCAATTGAGTTGCCTTTTCCAACAATGACTCTTGACCATGTGCTTCATCAAAACACATCCTCAGCCTCACTGAGAGTGTGTTATACGTGTTCTTCCCTTCCTCCTCTCCCATCCGCCGTGTTTGTTCTTTCCTGTGTTTTAAAGACAGAGAGAGTTGGGCCTCTCGACGCCACATGGGACCGCTGAGAGCCAACCTTCTCAGACTTCTGGCTAACCTTCATGTTCAATCAATAACTCTCTATAGAGGCTCCATCTTTGGAGTTTGTTTGTTTCTGTTCTCCTGCTCGCCGTGCTACTTACATCACAGCCAAGATGATGAAATTGATCAGGCTTGATGCTTTTAACCCCGAAATGAACTAGAGCATTTTAGAGAGGGGAGCAGGAGAGAACACGTGGAGAAAAAAAAACTAGAATAGAAGAGATTCTTATTGGTTTTCTTCAACTGAACTTGGCTGCCAACTGCATTTCGTGTGTTTTTGTCTTAAAAATCTATTCACAACTCCATATTTCCCCTTACATAAAATCATAAATAATCTTTCGTCAGTTGTAGCCTGAGGTTCCAATTAACTCTTTAAGCAAGTAGGAAGGTTTCCCCTTCAACGCCAGCTATTTGATACCCGACAAAAAATACCTTCGGCCTGGAAGATGGATGGACCCTGGCTGCTCCGACAGAGGTCAATGATTTCCCTTCCCATGTCAGCTAAGAAGTAAACACCAGGACACAGGCAGCTATTTCAGCTCAATGTCTGGACCCATGAGCTCTGCTGTGAAGCTTAAGATCCCTATCTCTGAGAAAAAGAAAGAGCGCCTGCCCTCCTCCCGCTCTCCTCCCACTCTCCCCCTCCTCCCCTCCATCCCCGCCCCACACCACCCCGTCCTCTGTCCTCTTACCTTCATTACGCATTTTTTGTTTATGCTTGGGCGCAACTGTGGCTGCTCCTGATGGTTTGAGGTCAGGCGTGACTGGCCACGGGTTACTCTAAATAAATACACACGGACTAGCCAGGAAGGAGCGGGTAGGCTGCGCTTGCCGCCGAATCACCCTTGATTAATCAGCTGGCAGATTCAGGGTGACTTTTTGTGTACGCTCCCCACCACCGCCGTTCCTTCCCCCAGTCGACCCCCACTCCCGCCACCCTCCAAACCCATGGAAGGTGATGGAATCAGGGCAGCACAGACAGGGCAATCCAGGCAGCCAGGCAGATGGAGCGTTGCCACACAGCCCAACAAACATGCATATATGCACGGAAAGACAAATGCACAAACGTGATTACACACAGCACTTTGCCATAGCTCCTCTAACCAACTACTCCAGCTTGTGGTCTTTTACTAAAGTGACAGAAAGTCCTATTTTCAACCCAGTTGTGGAGGCAGAACACATGGCCTGTTGTCACACACTGTGGAGCCAGCTCAGAGAATAAAAGCTGCATTATTACTGTGTAAAAGGCGAAACGTGGGAGAATGTGTATTACTCGACTTCCAACATTCGTACTTCAAATACAAATTTTGCCTATCAAATGCATTTTCGTCGAGTTGCATCGATGGACAATTATATGGCGGTTGGGCAGCAGCACAACAGCTGCTCTGCAGACACAGCGAGGCTCAGGCCTCCAATTGATCTTTGATTCAAAACATCAGTATAAACAAAAGCTTTTCACACAGCAGGCTCTAACGGTCGAGTCCATCACTCTCCACAGCTCTGTGTCCACCTCTTGCTTCTTCCCCTCCTTTCACCTCGGCCCTCCACCACCTCATCAAACTCACCTCACAGTGCAAGAACGCACGCCAACCTGCACCAACATCTCCCCCAACCCCTTCCTTGGCTGCCATCATTAGGGGTGGTGCTGTTCTCTCACCTGTCAGCTCCACTCGACCATGGATCAGTAGAGCCTCAGCTGGACCGTGCAGACCCCTGTCACTAACCCTGACCCTTCTCTCTCCTCCTGGCTCCATATCTCTGCCTCTCGCCTCTCTCTACGCCCCCTTCCGCCTGCCCTGGCCTTCGGGCTCATGCAGCTGCTGTCCCAGCATCCATCCCGTTTCCCCCCCCTACTTTATTCTGCAGTTCAAGCTCCCAGCCCCGACTCTAGACCTAGCCCCCGGCTTTAGCCCCCTGGCCCCTGTGCCTCTGTTGCCCCCAGCATGGATGGACCTATCCTCGGGCAAGGTGTGGCCCCATGTGGCACGCCTGTCCAGAATACAGGTTATCAGCTCTGATCGCCGCAATAGACTTCTACCCGAACCTGCTGCCCTGAGGGGACGGAGAGGTGGAGGAACTGAGAGAAGAAGAGAGAGAATGAGAGTAGATTGAGCAAAAGAGGGAGCTGATGAGTGAGGGGAGAAGGGGAATAGAAAAAGAGAAAAAGAGAGAAGGTAGGGAGAGGGATGGAGTTTTGCCTGGAGGCAGGGATGAGGCAATGAGTACCCCTCAAAAACAAGCAGCAGTTGGAGACCACCACAGGCACTTCTACAGAGAGAGAACATGGGGGCTTTCAGGTGTGTGTCAAACACTAACCAGCATGCTCTTTGTTCTCTGGTTCCTCTCCACAGCGACATGCTTTAGCCACCCCACGGACATCCTATGGAAAACTCAAACCAGACAGCTGAACTGCTGTTTTGACGACTGTTTGATTTTGTAAGCTTCTCTTTTTTTTATTTTTTATTTTGTTCATGCCTTTTCCACTTCTTTTCCAAATCACTTTTCTAAATGACCTTTTTTTTTGTTTATCCAGTGACTCTAAATAAACTTGAATGGATCTGTTTATGTGGTGCACTATCACTTCCAGTCCAACAGATTTCATATCTGTTGCTGGACACCGAGTGTAAAACCAAACCATATGCCACCAATTGCTGCAAATTACCCTGGATCCAGATTATCAGCAGTAAAAAACCTGTCCCAGTTTGAAGCGTCATTAATTCTCCAGCCGTTTTGTTTTGCAATGAGATTGCCAAGCACTCAGTGAGGGTTGGTTTGTTATCGTGGTCGCAGACATTGTAATCAGGCCTCAATAATCACACTTCCAGAAGCGGAATGCGCCTGGGGCCCGCGCCAACAGGCCCTAATGTGGGGCGCCGCGGGCCGCTAGCCTGCAGACACACAGGGCTGGCAGATGGAGGCTGCCATTAAACACGGACAATCAGAGAACACAATCACTGAGCAATATGTTGTGCACAGAGAGGAAGACAGTAGATCTACAGGCTTACTGTAGATTTAGTGTCATTACAGGAATCTGTACGATCCTTGATTGTGGTTGATGGCGTATATCGGAGCCAACAAAAGCAGGTTAATAATGAAATGACTTATTTATACAAATACGTTTTAAGGAGTGATTTCAAAGGATGAAAGTGATCCTGACAGCCTCAGCTCCTCATGCAACAAATCACATTCAAGTGCTCAGGTTTTGGCAGTCTAAAAAACCAGACTAAAAAACTTGCTGAGGATCAAAGGTGTTACAAGTCAGTTTTTAAATACAATCATGACATTATCTGCTAAAAGGCCAACATACAGTGGAATTTATTTTGAATCCATTCAAGCCTTGAATGAGTTTGACCTAAGCAGCAACCTCCGCTGCTGAAAAATTAAGCCAAAACTGCAGTTCTTCAAATGGCCACTTGAGGCTGGCTCCAAAACAGAGTAAATCCACATAGACACTCGTGTTAAAATGCACAACTTTCAAGCACAAATTAACATGTTTACAGACTGGTACGGAAATGTTTTTGTTTCTATAGCTGATATTAACATTCATGACAACTGTTTGGGGGGGTTGGATTGTTTATAACTCATCATTTACATTTTAGTAAAGCCCAAAGATATGTATATTTAAGGGCAGGGTCGCTTGAGTGACAGGCCACAATTTGTGAGTCAGATCGATCCACAGCTTCAACCTCTTGTCCAAACATAGTCACTTCTGGCTCCAAAAAAACAAGATGGCGACAGCCAAAATGCTGAACTCGAGGCCTCAAAACAGTAACTGCCAGTAGGTGACATCACAGTAGACACATCCATGATTTTATAAATTCAATGGTTTGACTGCAGAAAGTTTCAGACAAGCCACCCTGCTCTCACTCTGAGGGCGCCAAAAATCATCACTTGGGCACTGGCCCTAAGCAGACAGATAGGGACGCACAATGCACCCTTAAGCGTCTGTATGAGAAGCACCAGGCTTTTATAATATAATAATATTTATTTGTATAGCACTTATCTAAACAAGGTTACAAAGTGCTTCACAAAGTGCATAGAAACAAGACAACAAAACAATACAAAGGAAATAAAACACAAAAGTTACAAATCACAAAAGTGCAAGTTAGGCGTTAAAAGGGAAAGCTTTTCTATAAAAGCTCAGCAATGTAACTTGGTGCTAAACCATGTTGGGCTTTAAAAGTTATAAAAAGAATCTGAAAATCAATTCTGAAGTTGATCAGCACCCAGCGGAGGGAGGCGAGAATTGGGGTGATATTTGACCTAGGATTTGTCCCAGTTAAAATACGAGCTGCAGCATTCTGCACTAGTTGAAGCTGAGCTAGCTTTTAACCAACTACAATGTAAAACTGTCTGTGATTATTAGACAATCGTAGACATAGTTTGATAAGTGAGAAAGTCTGCTTAGAGTGGGTGGAAGGGGAGGTGGATAGGTCCAACAAGCACAGGACTTTGACCTAGGAGACCAGTGTTTGTGTCCAGTATGGCACTAAAAGTTAACATTGAGTTATTTTGTCACTTGAGTCGAATTATCAGTCAGTCGTTAGTCACATGAGGTGCCTAACGTGACTTATGTCAACCACGATCTTAGTTTTTATGCCTAAACATAACCACCAACAACGCAAAAGGCTGCTTCTGCCTAACTGTAAAAATATGATGAGTAGGGTTGAGATCACGTCGGAGAAGCTGACCTGAACATCATCAAAATGTCGTTGCAGTACTGGCTTTGTGCCATACATGTGTCATATATTTCAGTGATGTATAGCTGGGTGTCATATGCATAGTATAGAGACAAATCATATGTATAATCAGCAAAGACATTTGTCTGATATGAGTTTTCCCTCAACACACTTTCTCATTTTCTCTCTCTATCCTTTGATGTCTCCTTTTTTAATGTTCTACATTGTCTTTTTTTTTTCTCCTTCAGCTCAGTGACTCAGTCTCAGTATCACTGCTGTATCCTTTCTGTGTGTTGTGGGACGCCAGGTTCCTGCAGTCTTGGAACATGACTACTAGTGTTTCCTGCTTCACTTCCTGAGTGGAGAGCTCTTGGTGGCAGTGGTGGCGAGGGCGGGGTTAGAGATTGAAGACACTCTGTACTGAGCAAGCTCTGCCATCATGCCATATATCTCCCTGTGACTCATTTATTACATCTGGCTATGTTAATGGCAGGAACACAACTGCGAACAAACAAAGAGCACATGCCAGTCACCGTGCAGGACCATGGAACCAGAGAGGATGTAATGAGGCCACCAGTTAGTGATACCTGAACAGAGTCCTCTGCTGGATCAGACCATCAGCACTTTCTAATCAGACTTTCAATTTCAAAAATAGCACCTATGTAAATCGTAAATCTTTCCCCGGAGTGCGCCAGGCTTTTGTGTTTCCCTTTCTCTAATTGTGCTGTGTCTCTGGATCGTAAATCTCTCAGGGAAGAGCCATTAGCAAAAATGGCTGGCAGAGACCCCGCCACAGGGACGCGGCTGTTCCATTCACACTGAGAGGATGTCCAGATACTGACTCGAGACACAAGTGTATGCGGTGGCAGTCCGTTCAGCGGGGTCAGATGACAGCATGTCTGGCTTGGCAGCCTCGCTTTTCATGTCAGCAGCCACCCCAGCTGGTATTTGGGATTTCTGCGGTTAGAACGGTTTCCTTCCCAACTCTCAGAAGAATTGCATATTCGCATAATATGCTCCCCGAATGTCATTGTGTTCGGTGCTGTATTCTAACTGCTGCAAAGAGTTTACAATGTGATCTGTTTCCTGAGCTCATTTGCCTGATGTGTCTCGACACAGTAGGTATAACACATGCCTGACTCAGTACATTGTAGACAAAAACAATGGCATCAAACAAAGTCTGACTAAATCAGTGCAGTGGACCACAGCTTCCCAAGTCTCGAATGACTAGCGGGTCTTTAATTCTTTTTTTTAACGATGTAAGCAGTGCTGTGAGTTGTGTGTTTCATGTGTTTAGGGCTTAACCCAGGGTGACGGCCAGCTCTGGGAAAACAACATGGAAAAGACTTCTCACAATCAAATATCCTGTCTTAAGTGTTTTGGGGGAGTTTGTGTAAATAGGGCTCAGTCAGTACAGCAGCAGAATGATTTCCTGTTACAAGCGCAGTGGTTTGCTGATGAACATCAAGAGGGACGCAGCAGGAATTGGCATCACGTAACACAGGCGTGGAAGCAACATGGAAGAAATGGCGGGGCCCGACACATGTGATAAATATGCATTATTCCCATGTGATGGTGATTATCGGTTCTGTGGTGCTTTTCAGCATGTGTCACTTTCCAAAGAGGGAAAGATCATTTCCAAATTTTCCCATGCCTTTAAATAGATCTAAGTAATTCTCCACCATCTCAGAAGTGGACAGTAATATTATCTTTAATATGGTAATCATTGCAGAAAAAACACCTTTGTGCTTTGACTTTAAGACTGTAGAACAAGTGTGGGGAATTTATGACTAATCTATATAAGCGTACCTTATTATTACTATAAATCATCTCAGAGCTGAGGAACGGAGGTATAAATGACCTTAACCATTTCATTAAATCTAATTAAATTGAATTGACATTAAAAGTCATCATTTCTGGCTCTTTTTTTCATAAGTGCAGATTAGATATGAGCCATGCTGGATCCCCTCAGTGTTAAACACATACTGCGTACAGTATTACAGAGTTAATGGGACAGATAATTGACAGTGAACCATAGGAGGTTAATAATAGATGCTTAATTGACTCCTATCAATTTGTTACACTGAACATCACTGTCTAAAGATCTCATTCATACAGGGAGCAGGCGGATTCCCAGCAATGAACATATTTCTTTTTTATGACCTGCACTTTTGGGATGCACAAAGACGATGAAGTGCTGCGGGAAGCATAGCAGGGCAAGAAAGACAGACAGACGGGAGAGACAAAACAGGTGAAAGTGACAAAGAAAATACTTATACATACATAAAATACATATCTGCATAGCCTAAATATTGGACTTACATTCATTACTGTGAATGAGTGAATGAATGAATGACTTATTTCAAACAAAAAAAAAGTAATAAAAACCAAACAAGACAAAGATAAGTGTCCAAAAACTAGTAGGTAGAAGTAACACTTACATGTCCCCACCCCTTTCATACATTTCTTCTTTTGACTCATATATTATTTCAGCAAATTCCCAAATTTATTTACAACTAATATACTACTATCCCCAGTCTATTTACCACCCAATTAAAAAAGTAATAAACCCAGTTTATTTACAGTCCATGTATCACCCAGTGTTACAAAATAAATATGCCCTCCCCTAACACAACCGTTCCTCATCTATATATCTGCCAAAAAATATTTTTTTTTTTTTGTATAGTTTTTTTAAGTTGATTTAAAGTTGTGTTTTGTGTCAACTCATCACGCAGCCCATTCCACAACCTTCTTAGTTGTTAAAATTCTCCTCTTAAATGATAACCCCCTCCCTGTCGCAAAACATTTTTTGAATGTTGCCAGGAAGTGAATTATTCCTCACTTTAAACATGATTGTTGCAGTTTTAAATTGACCAGATCTAAAAATTTCACTGCATTTAAAAACAGTGTGTGCGTGTGTTCCCCATACACCACAGTGTGTTCTGTCCTGATTGCTCTCTTTTGAAGGCTGTTTTATGGTTGTAGGTTGCTTTTGTGTTGCCCCAAACTTCCCCACAAGTAAATATAAAGTCACATTGCTACGGACACAGCAGTTGAAGACTGAAGAGAAGTTTAACATGAATTTTGTACCTCCCTAAATTCATTCAAATGTATGAGACATGTAGAAATGTATAAAAATAATGCATGTTGCCATGTCAGATGTTTTATTTAAAAGTTGGTTGTAAATGTGTCTTTAAGTGGGTCCTACATGATCCCTCCATTAACAACATACCTGTGGTCTGTTGTACAGACCTATATAAGGCTGCAAAGACAGTATCAGAAAGTTTTACCAATATCTTTGAAAATGTTTGATTCTTAACACTTTTCCTCGTCCTCTTATAACTGATGTTTGGACCCAGAGAGTACAAAGTGTTTTATTGACTGTATATTACTTGAAGCATTAATTCTGACTGGCTACAGTTCATTTAGTGAAGCTAAAATCACAATAACTTGCTGTATACTCTCCTACATTGTCTGTTCTATTGCTGTACGCATGTTCTGGGCAGGCTATTGTGTGTATGAGAAATGTTTCCCACAGGAATATGAATTTGTCCATCAACATTAAGGAAGTGAGAGTTTATTTTTTCTGACGCCACTAGACAGAATATAGCGGACCTGGCTCCTCGGTGTGAATGGTGAATATGACAGGTCAGCTACTGTCCCAGGCCCTCTAGGCCTCTCTCGCCGTTTTGGAAGACCGCCGCTGTTTATACATATCTGTTTCACCTTTTTCCTCCTAAACAATTAGCGTGCAGGCCAAGAGGAAACCCGTCCTGTGAGAGCTCCAAGCACATTCCAGACAGCGCAGCCAGCTGTAGGGCATCATGGACATGTACAGTACACGGACAGGATAAACGTGGAGAAACACTTGTACAAGTTACATTTATTAACTAAATAATTAATGGTTTCACAACCTGGCCTCAGAAATACGTGACATGACCGTGACCTTTTAAAGCAGCATTACATAATGGTGCCACGTAATGTGTTAAAATTATGTGTTAGCACCACAATGCTGTAGGAAGGACGGTTGCCATTTTGAACACATGGTTAATGTTGTGAGATGGTTGTAGTTTGGTTAGGTTTAGGGGAAAAAGTACCCAGCTGGCACACAACCAACCTTTAGCCTTGCAATGTGGTTAAAATTTTTGCAGCTGTTTCAACATTTAAACAACATTGAAACGTTTAATTCTGATTGGTCAGAAAGATCTGTTTCAAGGCTGGAATTATTTTGAAACAACATTTAAAGTTTATGAAACAACACTGCGAAATCAATGTTGACTCATCTTTTAAAATCAAAACATCATTCAACAGTGATTCAACAGCACGGTCTCACTCCAAGGTCATTGAAATCCGATGTTTGGGCAGTGACTTGCAGCATCAGAAACCAACGAAAAAAGGCATCCTTTAACGCCAGTTTGATACGCGGCTGGTTGGCGTTATAGTTTAGCGGCGTCCGGCGGTGTCAAGGGGAAATGTGGCGGGACAGAACAAAAGATAAGTTGGCGAAAGTCAGAATGGGGCGGATTAGAGGGGTGGTGGATGGGTCCAACAAACAGAGAGCGGTATTCACATCCCGTAAGATTCTAACGCCAAACCTTGTTGTTTTTCCGAAACCCAACCACTTGTGTTCGTTGTTGAAGGAAAAAAAAGTGTGTTGTACCGGCGTAGCATGTTTATTTTGAAAGAAATTGTATGTAAACGTTAAATTTCCTGTGAAAACGGAAGTGTATCTTGAAAGAAGAAAACTTCACACGGTGTCCCAAAACGTCAACAACCAACGCAGCCAGGCTACCTTGCACGTGGAAAGTTCTATGACCAAACCTACTTAGGTTTAGAAAAAGCTTGTGTTTTTAGGTTAAATAAGTACGTATGGGATGCAAGCACGTCGTTATGTGACATAACTGCATCACGTAAAACATCAATTTAATATGACCTACCTACATGAAGTAATTTATTAGGTTTTATAATAGTAATTTTATTTATTAAGTTAAATAACTCAGTGTTGATTTTTGGTTTGACATGGGATACTGCCCATATGCGAGCCTTTTCCCCCCTTTGTTGCACAATGAAGTTGTAACAATTAAATAGTAAATACTCTGGCCCTCTCCCTCTTTCTACCTCTTTAACTCATGGTAATTTTATGCTCCGGAGGCTCATCGACTCATAATTTGAATGAATGTAAATAGTTTGCATTGGTACACAGGGTTGGCAGCGTGCCATGCATCACTCGGAGGACTTAAACAGTTTGAGAGCAGACTGATAGATGAACCTCGCCGGAGATATGTCGCTGGATGGAGAAGGGAAGGTGTTGGAAGGTTGAGAATATTAATCATAGCAATTATTGAAAGTGTTTTTCGCTGACATCATCGTGCAGACCCATATATCAGCCAGGAGCAGCATGCTTATGACTTAGTGACACAGGCTGAGTGGAGGACATTGAGCAGTAAAAATTAGCAAGTTATACCGAGTGAAAAATGAAGCCATCAGAGAGCCATAAGCAGGCAGCATTTGTTATTCCAAGGAACCAGGGAGTAGGCTCTATGGGTGTTGTTATTTGTATTGTCGTTGTCTTTACTTAGGAACACATTCCTTAACAGAGTTACATCTATTGTGCAATCATAGGTCCTTAGGAAAGAAGTGGGCCAGAAGACGGAACAACAGCTGAATGGAATTTCATATCCGCAGGAAACAAAAGAAGTACAGGCATAAATTGATAACGTCAAAGATTCACACGCAAGTGACCTAAAAATGTGTGCTGAGATGTTGGTGTTCTCTTCGTCCTGTAGCAGGAAGCAGCAGATACGACTCTTGAATCAGCGTTCTCAAGGCCGGAAGAGACTTCCTTAAGTAGAAATGAGCAGCAGTAGAGCACTCACAGTCCTCCATGGAATTAGGTTAACAGTCAGACTCTTTCTACAGAAATGTACCCTGATTTAGTTGTTTATATCGTCAGAACTTGCTTTCGTCTTGTTTTATTGTTTTTATCTACTTCTTTTAATCATTTTCTCCTAAAGTGGCCACCCAAACTTAAAGTTAAGTCACTTTTGTCTTTCATCTTTTATACACAGAGATCACACAATAGGCTCGCTACAAAGTCCCCTCGTTACGTCACCTTTGCTTTTTAACACTGAACCACACAATGGCAGCATAATGCCACCCCAGTGTGTGATTTGAGAAAGTGTGCCAGTGTTACAGAATCACAAGAGACATGGCGGGCAACACAATAGTGTTGGCCTGTAGTGTTATGTAACATACGCGCTGGGCGGTGCTTTCTAAACAATAACATGGCAATAACAATCACTTATTGTTCCTGTTCTTTGGCAGTGTATCTCGCCCTCTGCTCAGAGGGTAAGGAGCTGCTGGACCTCATTGTCTCCCCAGTTTGTGGACGTTTTTGGCCGCTGGTATTTTTCTTTGAGTTAGCTGCTAACTCTTACTAGCTGCGGCCCATGGTCCCATCCTGCTGGCTGTCCTTTTTATGTTGTGTTCACACCAAACACAACACAAACTTCACGTTGTGTTACTGGCGCTAGTTTCAATGCTAGAATATTTTGTGTTGACTCGCTTCATACGTGCAATTAGCTTGTGTCATTCCCACGTGGAATTGCTGAATTGGTGAATGAACTTCAGCCTGTACTTCGGAGTTCGGATTTTCAACTCGCACTGCTTATTTTGCGTCTTTGCGTCACAACCATCACACCGTCTGGCATGAATTACATGACTTTACATGTAATTCACTTGCGCACATTATTTTATCCACACCCAATGTGAACACAATATTACACAGATGCTGATTTAGCAATGTTACCACCTTTGTACCCCCATTCCGGATTGTACCTATAAAGAACGGCAAGGCAAAATAATGGTGCAACATTACCGTCTATAACAGGCAGTGTAAAGGGGGCTATTGTGTGCAGTTTTGGGATGGTTACTTTTGAATTGTCGTAGGTTACAGATTATTAGTTACCCTGTTAAAAATGTAATAAGTAATTCAGCTAGTTTAATTATTCCATCAAAGTAATGTAACTAACTTTATTTATTTAGTTACATTACTTTTTAACTGTAAAGGTGCAAAGTTGCAGAATTTAAGTTATGTTCGATATTTAAACTTACCAAAAAGAATATTTTTGGTGTCACCCCTTTGTAATCACCAACATTTCAGTAAATTAATGTAATTTAATGTACATGTAAGAAGTTACTCCCCAAGATTGATAGTGTGTTCATCTTTGGGTGTTTAGAAAAGAAAGCTCTCATGACATTTAAAGAGAGAAAAGAAAGTTAAGGTCCCTGATCTACATCAAAGACAGCATTAATGTGCATGTCATTCTTTTATCTGCCGTCATTCAGCTGTCTGACTGCAATGAAAGAGTCACATTCTTCTTTTTACGTGACACTTTCTATATACTGTACCGCTCTTTCGTCATGCTCTGTGTAAGCCTGTGCGTTGCTCCTTCCCTCCCTAAATTTAAGATGTTGTAAACACACTGCAGCCTCACCCTCTTTGGAAACTCTCGGGAACATCAGAGGGGTCCCTGGGTCTCTTACGTCTCTCCTGCTGCTCAGGGCTGCATCAGCTCCTCTGGGCAACCGCCCAATTGGCTGGGAGTCTGCTGCCCTGACCCTGAACCTTGAATATGAGGGGTTAGCCAAGGGCCAGCGCAAAGGCTGAGGGTGGGTGTGGTGGCGAAGGTCAGGATGGGGGAGGTGGGGAGGAGGGGGGGGGACAGCTATTAAACACAACAGAGGAAGGCCCATCAGGATGTGTCTTTTATAGCTGGCTGGTACTTGAAGGCATCAGACCCCACTCCCACAGATGAGAGGCAGGCAGCCCAGCCAGCAGATGAATCCTGTAAGGGTGGAAATGATGGGGTCAGGGTTTTTACAAGGTCAGGACGAGGTTAGTGAAGGGGCAGGGACCCAGTAATCCCTCCTTTTCAGTCTCAGACATAGGATGTCTGTTAACTCATTCACACAATACCCTCACACTATAGCTCTTAACACGTGTTAAGACCTGAATGACTGAGAACAATATTCATTTTCTTGCCAAGAGTTAGAAGGTTGATGCCACTTTAGCGGTTGTACAGTAAATACGTAGCTGGAGCCAGCTTGAGCCAACAGCCGGTTAGCTTAGCTTAGCTTGGCTTAGTGTAAACACTGGAAACGGGGAAACAGCTAGCTTGAATCTGTCCAAATGTCAAAATTAATAAATAGAATAAATTTTATAAATCTGGCTAGTTACCATGTCACATTTTGTTTGTTTCATCTATGGGAAAAAAAGAAAAGTAAAAATATAGTTTACAGATGGTTCTGTGTTGGACTTTTCTTGGCTAGAAACAGTTGCCAGGCAACTGATGGAGACTCCAAGAAATTGTGCCGCATGTAACATCGCCTGTAAAACAGGTACTTTTTTTTTTGCACTTGGTTTTTTGTATATATTAGAAAATGTGATAAGGGACTGTTATTTATGAAAGTGGAGGGGGTTGTGTAAAAAGGAGGAGACATGCCATTTAATTTTTTTAAGCACTGGGGAAGGACTTATGTTTTTTATTTTGGCTAAGGGGAGGAGCATAAAAATTTAAATTGAATGGAATTGAAGATTGGTTGTATTTTTTTTTAACGCCTGATTTTTATTTTTATATAAAAAAAAATGCCAAAATGTATCATTGCCAAAAACTGAAAAAACAGAGATGATCATTGAATTAAAAAAAAACAAACAAACAAACAAAAACAAATAAAACAAAAATGTAAAAAAAAGGAAGTGATATTTCATCAAAATCACTTTATTTTACATCTCATTTGAAATTTGGTTAAAAGATTAACCGTTTGCTGTGACTAACCAGCAGACATGATGAGTGAAAAACCGAGACATTTCTTAACATCAAGATTTTGTCTTTAACTTTTAATTTTTAACTTTCAAACATCAAAGGGTAAGTTTTAAAAATCCAATAATTAATTTATGGTGGAGGGAGGGTTATGCATTTTCCGCTAGTCACTCAGGGAGGCTCAAGAAAAAATATTTGTAGCTTTGGGGAGGGTCAAAATTAAATAAATAAATTTGAAAAAAAAAAAAAAAGTCACCCTCTTCCCCTGATAAGTGAAGAGCAGTCCCTTATTGGCCATATTCTATATTTAAAATGATTTTGCACTCATTGTGTAACACTACTTCCTTGTTTGGTAGTGATCTCCAGTCGCTCTGGCTTGTGCCAAGCAGGCTACAAACTATCCTTTGTTATATTTTTTTAATTCACACCAATGTACAACAAGACAGCTACATCCAGTTTCACTTTTTTAACCCCACTGTTGCACGTTAATCTGTCTTGGTTACACTTACACATGTCCCCCCGCAAAACAAAGGCAGGTAGGAACTGTAGTTACTCTTAGCTGAGGCTGAGGGGACGTGAAATAGCAAATTAAATGTATACATGAAAATACAGACATAAAATAATAATGCCATGAATAATAACGGCACAACTATTGCAATAAAACTTAATCCTGTGAGTCCAAAATAACAATGTGGGTTTATTCCTGCTAAAATTCAAATCTTTCAACAGTATTTTGTAACTGCATAAATTAGTATGGTGCCTTAAGTAATTAAAATAACCCCAAATATGTGCAGTAATTGGATAGATTTGAGATTTACAGTCTGGTGAAATTTTTATTTATTTATTTTTTACCATTGTTCTATTTAAACAGTAACGATAAGGGAGTGTTTTGAAAAGCTTCTTTGGTGTATCTCATGTAGGACACTGCCAACAATTCCCTGGATGTTTGAGCTGTGTAGCCACAAAATCAAACCCAGAAGACAAACAATAAGCAAACATGGATGTTTTGAGAGGAAACGTGGGATTTGGGTCTTTTTTATTTTTTTTTTAAGCATTGCTGTTTGGCAGCCGATGTTGAAAGTCACACCATCCGGGGGGAAGCTTTCAAAACAGGCAGTGCCATATAATGATGATATGTTCACTGAGTTTGTTGAAGTGAAATGTATGGATCTCAGTGTCTCATCATAAGGTAGGAAACTGATCTTAAAACTTGGAACCTTGGATATCCACAAACATGTATACTCGTACAGCTGAAGATCCGAATCCATGCATCACTATTATCATCACCCTCCAGATGACCCCATCCCATACACACCTCCAACCCCCGTCACAACCCCTCGACCCTGCAGCCCTCCAACCTCTCCTCCCTAACACCGTCTCGTTCCTTGTTTCATTTTCATTACAACCCTCCTGCGGGGACTTGAACTTGTTGCCCCGCCTGAACTGGGGTGACAGCTCACTAAATCACTACCTTTTAGTGGTGCTGCCCCCTTTTTTATACACTTTAATCACCCGACTCCAGTAACCAGGAATATTGGGCTCAGTGTATGGAATTCTCCTCATAAAAGAAGAGGCAGAGGCCACTGATGTGCTTCTCATGGCAGAATCGCGGCGAGAATTCATCTCGCTCTCGCTGAGACGGTGGAGGGGAATTGATGGAGGCGAGGGGGAGCCTCTCCCTCTCTCTCTCTCTCTCTCTTATGGGTGACAATCAATTGCTCAGGATCAACAGGTTTTAGGCCGTAAACTTGAGGCCATCTCCTATCTAGCCGACAGTTTCTCATCTGGCAGTGCCGGTGTTAATGCTAGTGGGAGGCCTTGGATTTTGTTTGTTATTTATGGTTAGTCACAGGTTTAGAAATGGTTCTGAATGATCGGAGGCTATCTTTCACACAGGGCCTGTCACAAGCTCTAAAATGGTTAACCCTGTGTGTACACACTGTGGCTGGGATGTGTGAAATACAGAGCAAATGCAAGCTGGTAATGCGGAGAAGTTTTTGTGAATGGAAATGTTTTTTTAAATACGTATTTTAACATACAAATTGATCCCTTATTGAGCAAGATAACTCCACAAATCCAGCGCTGAATGCTTCTTTCTTCTCATCCCTCGCCTCCTCTGCTTGTCATCAACATACACAGTACCTGCCTTGATCAGTCCCTTTCCTCAATGCTCATCCCTCCCCTGTCCTCCTCCTCCTCCTCCTCCTCCTCTCCCTCTATTTCATCTCCAACCCAGCATTAATCCTTATCCTCCCTAAGGAAGCCCACTTCGTGCAGCAGCGAGGGTATTTAGAGCCAGTGTTGACATTGGACAGCACGTTAGACAAATATCCCCAACTCAAAAACCACAAGACAAATGGCAGACCCGGGCTCGCTGTGTTCTGGCAGGGAGTTTGCTGGTCTGGCTTTGCTGTGGCCAGTTATTCAGCACAGGTGACGTCTTACTGCAGGGGGAAAAAAACTGACCGCCGATGAGGGTAGGTGGATAGATGAAAGAAAACATGTGGGCAGAGTGAAAAGTGGGAAGGATGGATAGAAAATGAAAGGAAAGAAGAGACGTGTGATTCATGCTGAAAATGAAAGAAAGAAATCTGGAATTAAAACCAGAATGTTTTTGGATGGCATTATCAGGAAATAACAGGGCAAAAAAAACCAACATACAGCATTAATAGTTTGGCAAAAATGTCGGGGTGATGATGTTTGAGCTTCAAATGGAAGAAAAAAAAAACTAACATTACTAAATCATTTGTCTCCAGAGACCATACAAGGAGGGTTTTGGAAAACCAACAACTCCCACAGACAACCAGGTGGTGGCTTTGATTATGGGTGCACATTACATCATTCCAAGGTGGAAACAAACACACGTACCCACACACAGACAGCTCTCACACGCAGACAGGGCCCTGTGACTGTGACAAGCTATCCACACACACTCAACACGTTACCACACGCGCACACACACAGCAACACAAGCACCACACAGACACACTCTTCAGAGATATGGGGCCCCGTTTTGACAACCGCCAAGTTGACTTGGCATTGGTCGGACTGGAGTGATCCAAGAAAAGCAAAGCGGACCCACGAGAGGGCTGGGGCTTTTGTGTTTGTGGAGTGTCACACTTCATCACGAGGGAAACCCATAACAGGCCCAGGAAGACCTTTGAAGCTATGGGAGGGGTGTGTGGGAATCGCCTCTGTGGCTACCTCTGATGTCAACTCCAATATTCTGATTGCAGGCTATTTCCTGGATTAGGATTGTGTTTGTCGGCTGAGAGGGAAACTGTCCGAGGATTGTATATCAGAGGGCAGACGAGCTAATTACAGCATCCCACCAGACAATTTACAGATTAAAAAGTATTTTCACCAACGGCGGCCTTTGTACTACTTAGTCAGCTTAGTTACAATATTTATTCATCAGTTACCACAAGAAACTGGAATTGATCAAATTGATTTACAATAATATATCATCACTTCTATTTAGTTATATTCTGAAATGATTCTTTCATATTCATTGATGAATATATCAACCTGATGATTTTATTTAAGGAGTGCTTTTGTGTATGCTATGCATTAGTAAGACATTTGAGTTATGGTTTGGCCATGCAGACAGGTATACGCAGATAGGCTAAATGTCCAGTGGTTTGGATTACAAAGACACGAGTGTCTCTGTAAACCATTAGACTAAAGATCCTGTATATGGAACAGTGTTTGGCAGCAGGGTCAGGTGATAGTAGTGCGTGCTGTTTGCTTTGGCTGCTTCGTAATTAGTGGAATGGTGGCGTACTGTAATGGACCACATCCTTTTGGCTGGAGCTTCACAGGGCTCAACCACCAAAGCCATAATTTGATTCTGGGATACTCGAAGCAGGGCAAGACAATTTCAAATCAAGGCGAAATATTCAGGAAATTACATTTGTACTTAAGGACGGCTGGCCGGGGCGCACGTTGGAAAGTTTCTTCTCCTGCAGTGTTTGATAGGTCAGAGTGAATTATTTTCTTTTATTCATTCTGAAAATCCTGATTCGTGCTTAAATCCTCTTTGTGACTCTCTCTTAAAGAATGATCTCAAAGTTAGCATTGTATCCATGGTTTCTACGGACGAACAAACAGAGAAGAGCGATGACTACTGACAGTGCAACTTCAAAAACAAGTGCCGACTGCCAGTTGACTTACGTCACACAGGCAACACTTTTTGGATCTCTGGAAAGTGAAGTCCAAAAAGGCACCTGCAATTACTGCTTATCACCATAGGCACCCCAAAAGTGAACAAAATAGACATCTTCACTCGTAACTTTAAAGGCGGTGGCTGATGCAAAAATGCGAATGGGCCTTACTAGAGCAGTGTTTGGTTCGTGTGTTCTGGGCAACTGCAGAACAACAGTGGTGGTGGATGGGTTCAACAAACAGCGACTTTCACCCAGGAGAGCAGTGTTCGCGTCCTACAAGATTATAAAGCTAAATCCTTTTCTTTTTCTCCTAAACCTAACCACGTGTTTTTGCTGCCTAAACTTAACCACATGCATGAATTGTTGAAGGAGAAAAACAAAAAAACATCCATCCAATAGTTGTTTCAAGTGGTTAAAGTTAATTTTCTTTATACACTAACACGTCCCTCTCAGGATAAACTGTAATAACTTTGGTGATCCGCCAACTTTTCGTCTCGCGCCACAATTTAGTAAAAAATTCGTCCAGTAGTTGGGTTTATGATGAAATACCTGCAAAACTATAACGGCGTTTCCATTAGCATCAGTTGTTAAACTAAGATGGTGAACATGACGATAAGCATTATGCCTGCTAAACATTGGAATATTAGCATGTTGACATTAGCATTTAGTCCAGCTTCACAGAGCCACTATGACTCTATGAAAAGAATGTCAACATATTAAGACCAGATTTATAGACTTGGTTGGACTTTCTCCAAGCCGGCCACAGAATGAAATTTGTTGGTATCAAAATATTCTCCAAAAAACAATCCATACAAGTATATTATTAAGCTATTTTCCATTGTGCATATCATCATATATAAGAGGTGTGAAATATTGTCATGCTCTTAATTAAATGGATTCCTGATCAATTCATGTTGGATAAAAATATGAGGCATAAAGACAAGTAGCACTGAATCAGCACCACTTTCACATGGCTCTGAAAGGCACTTTTCTAAGTAAAGATATTTATTATTTTGACGACCAAATAATAGTTATCAGCAAAACGATCTCAGGGCTTTCACAAAAGAGCAGCAGCTCATGAGGCAAAGCATTTTTTATCCATTTTAATGCTTTATGTAGGTCTGACGCCAAATGGAAGAAGGGTAAAAGCCAGAATTTCATTGGGGGATTTAGACGAGGGGGAGGAAAAAAAAACTCAATTACTGTTTGCAGACTGGGGCTGTTGTTAAGGACGATGGCATGATCAAACACAATTTGGATCAAACCACGACTTTATTTCACATTCTCTCACATTTCCAATCAAGGACCGATTAGCCTCAGACATTAATGAGCCTACTAATCCATTTGGGCCCCTCGTGATAACAGTTAATTGTCTGTAAAAATGTGTACAGATCCCCGTTTGGGTTGTTTACTAACTGATTTGGATGTGGTTAGGCCCTAAAGAGGTATCATTATGTTGATAGTTCTTTGGAAAATGAGCCCCTGATGGAGGCAACACCAGAGTGGAGCAGAGTTAAGAATACACAGGACTGCTTTCAACCGTTGCTCACTTGAGTGCAAATTTATCACTATCTTAAGATAACATTTGGCTGTCATCAGCCCTCATTGAACTTCATCTATAATTAGCATGACTTTTCTGTTGCGCTCGGTACACTATAGTGAAAGAAGTGAACATTTTCTTACACGAATCTCAGAAATTTAGATAGATGATGATTCACACTGTAAGGTCCAGGAAAAAAAAAATCCAGGAACTGGACAACCACATGTTCCAGGCAGCTTGATTTGGCATCGTCTGTGTCCTCTGCTTCGTGTTTGTGGCTTAGTTGAAACTTAAATCCAAATTACAGTAAAATTCAAATCCAATTTGTGCTCTGCATAAAATCACAGTAGGAATTGCACGTTGGCTTGAGTTGCAGCAGAAACTTCTGTTTGACATCAGTTACTAATGCTTACTGTAACAAGAGGAAATTGGGATTACTATGACAACATGTGCTGCTCACATTCCCTTAAGGTTGCTCACAGAATGAAATCTTATAATTTTGGTTTGGAGTTTAGTCAGACATATTTGCCCCAATTATTAAAGGAATACCTCACCCTCCCAATTGAGCTTTTGTTTATCAGTTACTCACCCAGTGTAATTGTAACCATAAATACTGCACATATTATATTTTTGGGTTGTTTTTATTACTTAAGTTAATGTGTTATTTATTAATGGGTACATTATTAATACTTAATTAGTCATAGATTCAGCATTATTGAGTTGTGGGTAAGTTATTATTTCATTGTCATTTATAGTAGTTTGTGTATTGTTTCATTTGTTTTTTCATGTGCAGTGTTTAAGCTGTGTTCCCTTGGTTATGAGCTAATTGGTTCCTTCCTTGCCCTTGTCTGTGGGGACAGGTGTGAGTGATACACAAGAGAAAGTGAGTGTCTCGTGCTATACAGTGAAGAGAAGCTGCTGTACCCCTAAGCTGGGATGTGTTAGTACTGTCTGGCCATGTTGGTAAAAAAAATTAAAGGAAGGGGAAGGAACAAATGTTGCAGCCAGCTTGTTATGGAGAAGAAGAGGAATGGGGGAACACCAACAATCAAGAAAAGAGGATTACATGTTGTTGAATTCAGGAAGAAAACTGTTTGTCTGAACAAAGAATCCAAAAATGGAGAAAATGAATTGAAGTCTTAAAAGTCTGTGGACTGGGTACAACCTGGACAGGTCCCCAGACTATCACAGGGCTGACACATAGAGACAAACAACCATTCACACTCACATTCAAACCTACGGGCTCACCTACCTCTCTCTATTGTATTAATTTAATGCCTGCATGTCTTTGGACTGTGGGAGGAAGCTGGGGCTTTATAGAGAATTGTATTTAATAGTAAGGATTTATGGTGAACATATATGTGTGAGACCTGGATTATACTGTACGAGGTGTGTGACAGTTTGTAAGTGGATGTTTTTATATACTTTTGCTGATGTGTAAAGCATTTCCTTATGACTTTAATTCATCAGGAATATCCTCCTTTTTTGGAATCTTTGCTCACCTTGGAGGCACGTTTAATTCATGAGAAAAAACATAATTAAACATAAACGGGGTAAGAAATTGATATACAAATGGTCATTTTAGGGTATTCCTTTTACATTCAGTGTCTCTGACAGAAAATCTATCTCAGGTATATACATACAGGACTCTCATAATCTGAGTGAGTGTGAAAATATCCATTGTAAGATTTTGAGCTATTTAAAAACTGTGAATAAACTGTGGTAACTATGAAAGTTGTAGACACCACTATAGTGAATCTGTTTTGTCGACACTTCTCATATAATAATTGTAAACTATTGTATATGTCAATGATACATTAAACATTGTATTTTAAACGTTGTCAGAGAACTAAAGTATATTACGGTTGTTTCTCATCATTTTTCTGAAGTTCATTCTTGACATGAACACGATGTGAACCCTGTCAAATGAATAATATTTTTGCATTACAGTATGGTATAACACAGTATCGATGAGTCATACTGAAACACCCAATTATTAAACTGCTAATGTTGTTGATGTCATTAAGTTCAACATTATTTGATGATTTTTTTCCTAATTTATCCCAATGTACACTCAAACACCATGTCATTTTAAAACATTTTTCTTTAAATTGTACCACTTATTGTTGCATGTCCAATCAATAAAAATCAGTAATGCTTTTATTATCATTAAACTTAAGATTCTGATCTTTTATACTGAACACATTACAAGCAAATTTTCTCTAAATACCCACAATCCACTCCTCCTATTCAGCAGTATACGTGATGCACTATGTTACTATGCAGCACATGTACTTGCTTTGTCATGTTGCTGAAGGGACCAGAAGTGTGTATGTATGTGTGTTTGTATTCTGGCCACTCAGCGTGCAACCTTGGCTGGCCTGTTCTGACACTCAATTTATCGTCTTGTGATTTGAGGCCTTAGTTTCTCATTACATCCAAAGTTTTTGTGTCCTTGTGCGACAAAAATTAGTTTGTGTGTCCGTGTAAATCACCTGTCATATGCACATGCTCCTTTAAGGAAAGGCCAAGGGTGTCATTTGATTCCTGCTGCCTTGCTTTCATATTTATGCGTCTCATATTCACGTCCATTGGCTGTGTCTCAGTTGGGCTATCCATCAACACTTTTTATCCCCATCGCACCAACAATACGGACATAAAACGCTCTTTTACGTCAGCAAAATGCTGCTACAAATAAAACCCGAACAACACACCTCTTTATTTGTCTGGGTAATAAACTACATAAATTAAAACTGATAAGTGACAAAATTTGCATGAGTCATATCCTATGGGCCTGGGCTTTAATGGAAATGACCAGAGGCAGTGAAGCTGTGTTATAAAGTACTGCCCACAAAATTGGAAAACACAGGTGATATATTAATGAGTTTACAAAACTGAGGGACAACCAGACCCAGGGGGACGTGTCCTGCTCTCTTCAAGACAAGGCTATTTTTCAAACCAACACGTCAAAGAAACATTTTGAAAACTATATCACTCATCCTGTCAAATGAAATGTCCGGCACTTGTGAAATATTCATTTTACAAATTTATTTGTGGTTGTTCTTTGTTGTGGTGGGGCATGTATTGTATTTGGCCTCACCTGCCCAGGGACTGAGGATGAATATCACCTGTCCAGTAAGATGTCTCTATAAAATATGTCAGACTTTGCTGTGTTTTCTATTGTAGCCATATCAAATACTGATAAAATGATGGCTAATGTTGAATAATCTAGAATTATTAAATACTGTAAATGAAGAAAAAGGAACACAGTCAAGCAAAGGAACAAGAAAAGTAACTGAAAACATTACTCATATCAAATCATATATCTTCTCTTAGACATGCGCATATCCATCCATTAGTAAGTGATCATTCTTAAAATATGATTAGCATATTTATCTGTTTATTGGCATGATTATCTGTACGTGGATTGTTATGTTGGGATGTGGCACCTTGTTATTGTAGGCTATGTCTTTTTGGATGTTGAATGTCTCCACACTGTTGCAACAAGGAAGGACTAATAAAACATCAGGGACCATGATGTAAATAAGTGTCTTATACGCTTGTGTTTTTGCTGCTGTATTTGAATTTTGCCAAATGAACTCAACTAAAACGATCCACATCCTCAGTCTGCACCGCCTGCACCGCAATGCAAATGACGCTCATCTGCAGCTTGTAGATTTTGCCATACATTCAGGATGAATAAAACAAAAAACCAAACAAAAACAAAAAAGGGAACCTAGTTAAAAGCGGTGGGATGAAGAGACGTCTCTCTCAATTTTGTACGCTCAAACAAAATCAGTTGCCTTTAGCCTGCTTAGGGGTAGAAGGTGAGGGAAGCACACAAAAGCAGTGCAATTATTCTGCTCTGGCACAACAACAGAGAGCAAAAGGAGCATCAAAGGCTTTCCTCTGAGCAAAATAGGGCTCCCTCAGAGGAAAAGCGCAACCTGTGTGTGAACACCAGTGCATGGACTTTTGGTCCTCTCTCGAGACGCAAGAGGCAAAAGGATGTGTGTCAGAGTCAGTGTAAAGTTACAGTGCTTATCCACTTTGATTATGTTAGAGTACAGTTTGCGTCAGCAGTAAAATTTGCTTAAAATGTGGTAAGTTCGTGAGAGTTAAAATAATAAATAAATAAATAAATTCTTTCATATATGAAATGTCCAGAAAAACACATTTCTAATCAATCACATGTAAATGTGTTTATTGTAATATTGCATATAAAATTCTGCTTTTACAAGTGATGTCTTATATCTTATTCAAATTGTGAAAACTTGATAAATAAAATAAAGTTGATAAAATAAAGTTGGAATTAAATACATGTGCATGTACACACTGGGTCTGCCTGCCTGTTGTGTTAATGAAAAAGATGCATTTTATTCATATATTGATTTTTTAAATTAAAATTACATTTATTCATTTATTATTTTGATTTTTGTTTTATTAAAACTGTTATTCATTATTACTTGTTTTAGTTTTTGGTATGTTTATAAATGATTTGGTGTCCCTGTGTTGTATCTTTAATTATAGTATAGCCACGATAATGTGTTTTGTAATTTAAAAATGATAAATTATTATATTTACATTTTTAAAAAAAAACTGTTTAAATGCTTGTTAAGAATTTTAATTTGAAAGAAGAGAGAAAATGCCAGGGATCGATTTTCCATCAGGCATATTAGAGGGCAACCTCATTTATAGACGGGTCCTTCATAACCCGGAAGTCTAGCTCACATGTTGCTATGTTCATACACCGGTTGCCAAGCAGAGTTATCACGTTGTGTGCCATTACAGTCGAAACTTTCGCTGTCATTAGTCTCGTTAGCAAAAGATAAGAAGATGAAAGTGGTCGCGTTAATAAGGTAACCGCGTTTATTTGATATAATTGTCCCACAATTCTGTCAGTGATGTTTTGTGCTCGCGTGGCAGGAGCTAAGTCTCACCTGAACTGCTGTCAACAGACGCTGGATAACTTGTTTCTATGAGGTGTAAGGTGTCATGTTACGCCTCTGACTTTGTTTAATGCCAGGATATACCGTGTCACTATTAAAAATCTAACGTTATCGACAATAAGGGTGTTGAAAATTAGTATAAGAGTAGCACACAGTAGCTAACTCCATGGTAAAGACTGTTTATGAAGAGCATCCTCACCCATAAACTGCATATTAACACCGCTGCGTCACGTCCCCAGGTCACTACCGGTGCCCCCCTGATAATGTATAGGTCTGCATCTTAATGATTCAAACACAGCATTATGTTTGTGCCTATTTGTCATGCTGTGTTCCAGTGGGGGCAAAGACAGCTGCTACAACATGATGCAGTGTGTCTCTGCTGGGCACCGGATCGTAGCTCTGGCCAACCTCCGCCCTGCAAACACAGGTGAGGAAGATGCACTGCTGGGGTTTGTGTGATCTACAGGGGGCTAGCTGGGCTATGTGGGACAGCCAGCTGCACTTCTGCGGACCAAGAACTGTGCACTCTGTTGGTGCTGCAGAACTTGATGTACTGTGAATCCTCCAGGAGTGTGTGCATGCGAGTTTATATGATATGCTTTACAGCTGCAAGGATGAGGCGATTAATTGATTAGTTGATGACATAATGTTATAGTATATGTTTGATATCTCATGCTTGCAGTTTAACTTGTAAAGATTTGCAGCTATTACCAGTCTTATTATAGTAAAATGAATATTGTAGGTTTTATATCACTCCGGTAAATATAATGCAACATTTTCACTGTTTTCTGTTATTTTATAAACCAAACAGCTGATCCATTAAATGAGAAAACAATCTGCAGATTAACTGATAATGAATATAATCATTACTTACAGCCCCACTATGTTCACAATTACTTTGGCTGAAAGAGAGATGGATACCTGCTGGGTTGTTGCGCAGTAAATATATTTTTAAAAAGTATGTTTTTCAAATTTTGAGTTGTATTTTATTCTAGTACACACTGTTCTGGTTCACGTTGTTGGGAATTCAGTAAATGAATAAAAACACAGTGGAATAATATTTTTGTGGAATACAGTGTTATCATGAGGTTAAATGATACAGTGAATATAATGAATTGTGAAACATTTGAATATTGTAATAAACCCAAATTTATCAATGAAGTTTTTATGGTGACTGATGTTTGTTTGGAGTTTATTTTTATTTTAAAAAGGCTTGTTTTTGTTTCATGATGCCATTTTTCAGTGATGCTTTTCAGGAAAAAAAGTGAATGGCAGTCTTCATAAGAAGGATTTTAATTTGATTCAATTATTTACTTCATTTATATATATATATATATATATATGAATATTTTGGCCCATGTGAATCTTGATGCAACTATGCAGTATTTTGTTTTTAAACTTCTTTGCAAGCCAATAGTTTTAGCTATCCAGAATTTTAAAATATTGCAATGTCACATACTCATAATTACTATTTCTCAGACACATGATCATTGACTTATCACCAGACACTCACCTAAATATCCTCTCCTCCATGCCACAGACGAGTTGGACAGCTACATGTACCAGACAGTGGGCCACCAGGCCATAGAGCTGTACGCTGAAGCCATGGATCTGCCCCTGTATAGACGCACCATCCAGGGCTCGAGCCTCGACACCAGCAGAAACTACAAAGTGACAGAGGGGGATGAGGTGGAGGACCTGTATGAGCTGCTGCACCTTGTTAAGGTAGGCCTCACCGTCCCTACCATTAGTGAGGATTTTATACACTAACACTTCGTCTGAGCTTTCGTGCTCTTTCCAAACAAGGAACCCACCCCCTCTTATTTTCCATGCACACACACATTTAAAAGTTTTTTTGTTTTCAGTCAGGATACTGTACTGTGTCATCTTTATAATAAGAAGTACAAGCAAGTACAAACTGCCATAAATTGAACATAAAGGGCTAGAGCAGACTTGTAGCAGCGGTTTTCAATAAGCGTACCAAAAAACTGACGAAATTCAGAAAAAGACAGCGATGGCTGCTTGCTCTGGATAATCAAACGTAGATCAAAACCCTGTGTTGGGTGATCATGAAGAACAGGATACATAAGGATACACAGGGAGGCAATCCAGGCACTCCTATATAGTAGCAGCCTTATAAGTTGGGGCCATACGTTTGTTGTATGTTTTTAAAGCCCTGACGAAGACTTGCAGTGGTTCGAAACATTTTCGCTTTATTAACGATTTAAGCAGGATGGAGGGCACACACCAAAAACTTTTACAGGTGCTGAATCAAAAAACTAAAGCAAGAACTAAAACTTAAACTAAAGCAAGAACCAGGCAGGAGATGCGCACACTGTATTAAAAGCTCCCAGTCGTTTTCTTTGTGCAACGTTCCGATCTAACTGAGATCTTTGTCAGGCATTTTTTTTAATGATTTAGCCAAACAAAACAAAGGAATACTTCACACATCTATTTCCAAACAGGTGCATAGAAGAGGGACGAGAAGACGTTGCAGCATTGAAATCATTATTTTTGCAAGTTAGACAGCGTGTGGGAGTCTTGGCTTTGTAGTATTTCGTTCCTCGTTTTCGACATTTTTTGCAGCGCCTGGATGCCTTCCTGTGTATTCAATTGACTAAATTTAATTGCACACACATAAGAAACAAATCAGCATTGGTATCCCACCACTGGGACACCTCAATCTTGCACTTGCCAAACTTAAGTCCAAGATTCGTATTTCATGACTCTTTAGAAAAACATCTGGATCTTTTTGTCTCACCAAAAGTTCAAGTTTCTTCACTTGCCATTTGTTGGCTTGTTTTTTCCATTTTGTGTTGGGGAGATTCAGTGCAATCAGGTTGAATAATCCCTTTCTGTTATGTCAGTTTAAACATGTAATATGTGCAAATACATGTACATATTTAGCTGTATTTACCCGCATGCATAAAAAAAACTGTACAGAACTTGTAGGAATCTGAGTGGTTGTACAAGACCTCTTTAAAAAATTCATGGCAAAATGGAAAAAAATTACATCAATCAATAAAGCATCTAGTCATAAAGCTAGAAAAGAAACAACATCCAAATTTTATTGTTATACGTGATAGAAGAGGCATCGCACATTCTTGAAATAGACAGTGAAATTATTCCAAATGCTATGATAATACACCATCATTATGTGAACTCACCATTGCAATGCTTCACTGAGCCTATACAATAGTCCTCCTTTTGACTCCTTGCCACCACTGACATATGCCTGACTGCTTTTTAGTGAACAAGCTCTCAGAGCACCACTAAACTTCTCATCTCGGCTAAGGTTCATGACATATGTCACACTGTTGAGATGTTTTACAAGTCATTCTCTGTGGATTCAGAGTCACTTTGTAGCCCATCAGCACTGTCTCCGAGAGACCCTGCTTGTCGAGTTTCATCTGGCCCGCTGTACACTAACGGTCCTTAGCACCTATTGTAAAGTGCAACCAAGCCGCTCAGTAGATTAAAAAGCTATGTTAGTGCTTTTAGTCTGTCTTATTTAGTACGTCTTGATTTCACTTTCAAAGTGGAATAAGTTTCCTTTTCATCTTACTCTGGGAAAATAGCGTGCCTGTTGTATCAGTTAATCAAAGTTTCATGTGTGAAGTTGGAAAGAGGTGCCCTTCAACAACTGGCTTCACAGGAAAAATCCCATTCTTTTTTTTATCTCACTTGACAGAAGATCAGATGCAAAAATTAATCACCAAATTAATATTTCATCAAATACCACTTTTGCCAGGACGTTGAGAAAATATTCATTTGATGCCAAATTATGTATGAGACCTCGGTGGTCTGATGTGGTGCGGGGTGGCTGACTGACAGGTTCGAGACAACTGTGTGTGTGTGTTTAACACACCGCTGGCACTGCCTGCCTACCTGACCGCCTGCAGCCATGAGGAAGCTACCTGGACGCACACTTCAACAGCTCTCCCTGCTGTCAGCGCAAACAGGGTGTGGGATTGATCCTGTGTAACACTTTTTCCCCCTCTGCAACCCCCCCCCCCCACACACACACACAAGCTCTCATTTTAGCTTGCAGCATCAAAATTTAAGAGCTTCTTATGGGATGGTGGATAGGAGTTTGTTGTTGAGACGGGAGTTGGCTTGACGTGGTGTAAATGAGAGAGGGGGGGGGTTGCTGCTCGGTTCTTCCTGTAGGTCTGTGTGGAGACATGTTCATCCGGAGCTGAGGGCTGCTCCAGGGCCCCTGCATGTCCGCACACCGCCTGGGTGGCAAGGGCCAGTCAGCCCGCCTCGGGGCATTTCGCGCCCTCTGTCTGACTTTCTTTGTCGTCTTCTGTATAAATCCCAGGCATTACACATGCGGCTACATGAGAAAGCCCTTGTTTGTGTGTTTGTCTTGTGAGTACGCACACATTCACACAGTCCAGTCTCTGGTTATCGCGCTCTCGTGAGTATTCACAGTCAAACAGTGGACGTCTCCTTGATACGTGATGCAATATGCCGTCGCTGCCTGTGGTCAGGGCTCTAATTGCAAAAGGCTGCTAATTTCCCATTTCCAGGGCTTCTCTGGTCTGACCTCACCAGTCAGACGGGCCATAGATCGGGGCAGTTGGAGTCCCATGGGGCCCTCGCGGGCTAGCAGACCTCCAGTCGTCGCCCCGTTTACCCCTTCTCGCCATCATCAGCAGACCTGCACCATAAACAACAGGCTTCCTCCCTCTCTCATTGAGTGATGTCAGCCATAAGAAGCCAACTTTCTCATCTCAGATTTCAGCTGCTCTCTGAAGTTGTTTTTGGGCACTCTTAATAATCGATAGATTTAAGACTTACTACTACTCTTGTGCCACATTGTTAAGGGTGGTAAACTCATACAAGTTATTGCATCCCCTGTAATTAGGAACTCAAGAATCTCTGAAAAAGTTGTGTTATGGTCAAATTTAGTTATGTTTAACCCATATACCTGATTTACTAAGCAAAACAATATTTTTTTTCAGCCATAAAGTTTGTGGTGTTGTTGATAAGCGAAGGAAATGATAGAGGGGGGAGGAAGAGGGAAAAAAAACACTTCTTTTGATAATGAGCTGTTAAATCACCCTTACTGGAAAAGAACAGTTTTAGCATGAAAAAAAGTGCTCTGTTTGGAAAGTGTGATATTTTGAAAGATTCTTTCTAGCAGTTTGAATTAATTAGAAGTTACAAGATTATATTTGGCAAATGACACTTGAGCATAGATGAAAGAATTTTTTTTCTCAGATCCGGAGTTGATGAGTTTTAAGTGGATATTCTTCCCTCCTCCTCCTCCTCCTCCTCCTCCTCCTGCTTTGCAGTGCTCATGCGACGGGCCCGTAGCATGAGCCAACAGTGCCATCTATGGATCGTTCCCAGAAGCTGACTCTCTCCACTCTGGCCTCTCAGAGAATGTTTGGAGCCATTGAACAGATTCAAAGGAAGAGATCATATTCTTCAGAACCATTGTTGATGGAGGAAAGAAAGCTCAATTATAACGGGGAAAAAAATGAGCCGTCCATCTCCTGGCTGTAGTGATAATGGCAGAATGACAATGCGGCCCTATCCTTGGCCCCTTTGCTCTCATCGCTGGCTGTGTATGGCAGTGTGTCTTTGAAGTGTGTAACCTGATAGACATGCAAGCCGCGGTGTACCCCATCCCATCCTGCTAGGTGCTGATCTTTGAACCCTCTCTTTGAGGGTGAGAAATAACAGTTTTGTCAGCGGCAGGGGGGAATTGTTCACTTCTGCACATCTATGGCAGAAAGGGTGTATTTTTATCAAATAGGTGAGGTCCTTGTGTCCTCTGCCAGGCTTCAAAAGGACGATAGAATATGAACATTGCGTAAAAAGATCCATTTTGATTCGCAGTTTGTGAAGTAAACGCTCGTTTTCCATGTTGAAGTATTCTTTGTGTGTCCATACTTCATGTGTGTGGCTGGGCTGCTCTTCTCTGCTGTGATCTGCTCTGATGTGTGATACAGATCAGCAGTGTCAGTCACCCCTGGCTGTAACGCCAGTCCCCCCGAAGGCCTGCAAAACCCCTCATATTAGTCATATCACATCCCTCAAGTCCTTTATCCTTCCCTCTGTGCTCTGTGACCTGACACAGTGGCTCTTTATGCCCCGTGACCCTGCTTGTGTGTGTGTGTGCATGCATGCGCGCGTGTTCAAGGTCAGGTCAAATCAGGCCTCTGTTACATGATAACAGGTCTATCTCTGTTCTCCTTGCACACCTCTTTTACCCCAGTTTGCCTTCTTTCAACACTTGACGGTAGGAAGAAGTGCTCTCGCTGCTCTCATCCTCACACGCTTTTTCTAGCTGCCAACTACAAACTATTCGATGTTGCACGCAAGTAGATGTTATTATGTTTTAGTAGGTGTTAGTAAAAGAGATACTTTGTGTTTTAAAGGTGGTTTACAGCAGATAGAACACCTTACAATGTAAAGATGTGCCCTCTAAGTAGCACAGCCTATAGGGCAGGACTGGCGAGTGAGTTTTGGGAAGATGCAACTTTGGTTTCAATCGCTCGATGTAGCACCAGATAACATATAAAAAGATAGTGACTCTATTGCAGCAACTCTGCAACCTTTGAGCTGATGAATAAAGACAAAGACATTTAAGCTCATTAGAGTGATGAGGAACAATAGATGATATCTACGCACACGTTCCTTTCTGCCAGCTCTAATTAGCAGCGCTGTGACATCTCTGTCGTACTGAGACCCAGCTTTGAGAGCGATGGAAATGTTACTTTCAAATCTAATTTCTTCTCCTGTAATGCTTCCGACTTTACAGAAACACTGTTTCTTTTTTGTTTTTTGGATAGCTGATATCACGGGTCAGTTAACACCCAACTTCTAGTTCTCCCTCCCCCTTTTTTTTTCATCAAACCAGTTTTTTTTCTGTGGATACGTCTGGGAAAAGTCTTGAAGAGGCGCGCTGAGACCTTTGGCCTTTGTAGATGAAACATTCCCTTCCGCTGGTGTGTGTTAAAACACCTTGTTTTTAGTGAGATAATCCTTTTCTTAAACTTGCACACACTCTTCCCCCCATCCTCCGATTCTCCTGACCTTTATTACACACACACACACACTCACACACGCACACATTCCCCCCTCATCCTCAGTCTCTACCGCCGCTCCATTATCGACATCAGCAGACAAGAGTGGGGCCCTCTGAGATCGCAGAGGCAGTCTGTCCACAAGTCCAAACATTCTTTTTTCATTCCTCCCTCTCCCTCGCTCCATCTTGCTTTCTTCTACTGGCATCTTTGTCTCCATTGTATTGTCGTCGCACTTTCATCCGGACCCTTCAGAAGCCTGGCACTGCGTTGTTGCGAGTGCCCTGATGGAGGTGTATCCTGCTGCGAGGAAAGGAGGGAGAGGAGAAAGAAAGGAGCTAAGAGAAGGAGGAGGAGGAGGAGGGCAGGGAGGCAGGCTGGCTGGCAGGCAGGCGGAGGAATCTCCAGTTGAACCAGCAGCTCTGTGGTATTGATTAGGGAGCTGAGGTGTTGTGAGACAAGTCATTGAGGAGGGGTGTGAACTACGAAAGGAAGGGGAGGGGAGGCGGTCAAAATCAAACACGCAACCCTTCTCTGATTACCGGCATGGTGCAGCATTAGATGTACATCGGGGGCTCAACAGGAAAATGGATTTCTTTAAAAAGCTGCTTAATACATAAATCATGACCTCTGGGGTCACAGCGAGGGTTTAGGAGATCAGATCAATAACAAAGCTAATGCAGGCGTGTTGCAGCCTGTTGGTGGTGCAGAGAGACCTCTAAATGGTGTTATTGGAAGCAGCTTACAAACAGTCTGAAAGCGATGGATAATCACTTTGTAGAAACTTTTCCTTTATTACGTTTTTACTGCAAGTTTAGAGCACCGCACTCAGGGATACATTTCAGCTAGATTCCTCCAAACAGCTGTCTCTCCGTGTCGCCTCGCCATGTGATAGCCATTGTTATCTTTTCCTTTGGTCTGAGACTGCTTGTATTTATGTTGGTCGACACTGTGGCAGTGGGGTTGAGATTGCAGGCTTGTTTTGCACATGAGGAAGGATAGCATTAGCGCTGAGATAATGGCGCTGTGTATTGTTCGCCGGCCGTGTGGAAGTGGTGGGACAGGATCTATTAGACGCAGGCCCATTTCCCTCCAACTGACGCTAACAGTCCCCACAAACATTAGATAAAGAGCCTAGCCTCAAGCCTTTGTAATTTGTTTGTATTTTTCTGCTTAATGTACTTTGCTCAATCTTGTTTAGCGATGATGGAAGCTGATAGCCTTATCTCGCCTTGCCAAGGGCATGAGCCACTACCACTGCTTGGTTGAACATTGTTCCAATGAAGAATGTGTGTGTGTTTATAGTCCTTTTTTTGGCGGATTTTATTCTGATGCCGGATGAATTGTGTATGCGTCGACGTGGTTATTTGCATTTGAGATATTTGCTGATATGTTTTGTTATGCACTTATGTAAATACGCCATCATGAGAAGTGCGTTGCTGTAATTTCTCTTTTGTTTGATTGTTCATATTAGAAATTAAGGGAAATGCTGTGATCATTTTCTAAGCCTGGCTGACCAAATTTGATTTTCTTTTCCCGTTTTTGTCGTTGTTTGTTTTGTCACTTTTTCCTCAAAATGCCTTTGGATGTCCCTCCTTTCAAATCAACCGCTTTTTTTGATCATCAGAGATCTATTGTTACGTCTTCACTGTCACCCTGCATGAAAATACATATATTTTTTCACTCTCTGCTTCCTTCTCGAGGAAATTTCAAGCAAATCTGAAAATACAAAGTTGCATTTAACTTACTGCTTCATTTGGATTGACGCCACTTGTTTTACTTTTCAACCCAGCCACTGAGGAGGTTGGACTTGTAATAAAACCTTTTAAACTCACCAGTACTAACAGCTAGTCAGGTCCAATTCTGCCTGTCTCAGAGCAGACAGCTGAGGAATAGTGCTCCGTCTTTCAACTCCCTGCCATTCATCTACTCCAAAATTAAGAGGGCTTTTATGTTTTGTTTTGTGAACCATTCCCCTCAAGAAATATTTGTGGCAGGCCTCATCACCTCCCGCAGCTAAAGTCATAACCAGCCGTAGAAAAACACTGTCTGGAGTCTGGAGAGTGGGTTAAACCAGCATCACTGCTATATTTTCCCCCAGTCTCTCTCTGGGGAGGGAAGGAGGAGGAAGAGGAGGGGGGGTTCATGATGTCTGTTGGAGCTATGGAGGATAGAGGACAGGAGAGCCAAGATGCCAAAAGCCTGGAACCTGACCTCACCAGAAAAACATTTACATTTTGGTGTGTGCGTGTCTCTGTGTGTGTGTGTGTTTGTAGGCCAGCCCTTGACTGTGTGTATACACACGGATGCCGATACATGTGCGTGCATACACCCTGCGGACTAGGTGGTTGTTACGGACCATGAAAAGCAACTGACATAGTTTACCTCTCTGTGGCATGAGACTCCTTCTTTTGATTCTGTCCTGCTCGCTTTCTAGAAGCAGCTTCCTGTCTCAGACGCTCAAATGCTCTTACCTCAGCCAAGTGGGAATGCCGCTGTGACAGAGCTGGGATTATGAATTTGTTTTATGCCTCACAGAAAACGGCTGCCGACGCCTGTTTATTGGAGCACCTTATCCTTTTAATGGCGAGGCCTTGGAAGAATTTACACGGTTTCTCGCTGTCTTAAAAAATTGACAATTTGTTTAATGTAGAAACAAGCATTAAATTATTGCATTTATAAGAGCCAGTAATAATAACGAAACTTGTTTGCTTGAATCGCATGTATTCATGGACATGTAGTACATCGATAAACAACCTTATGTCTCCCCGCTGCTTCCCGACATTTAGTTTTCCATGCATGTAGATATGGAAAGCCTCCTTGTCCTTGGCCTGCTGAAACTAGGGCTTTGTGCTTGCTTTGGCCAAGGCCCTCTCCCTCCCTGCCTGACGACTGGCTGCGCCTGTGTTTACGTAACCATATATATCTGAGAGGAAACTCGTGAAACGTTAATCTCCCTACTTTTTAACCCTGATGAATTTCTACATTTTCCAGCTGTGCGGCATGGCATATTTATGCTCAGGCTCTATCGCTGAAAACAGCTCTGTCATTGTAAATGAATCACTATCCAAGACTAAAGAGTGTGTGTGTGTGTGTGTGTGTGTGTGTGTGTGTGTGTGTGTGTGTGTGTGTGTATGTGTGTGTAAACTTCAGGCTAGGAAACTGTACAAATACAAACTCAGCCCTTGAAAAGCTGCAGTGGTACCTTCGTGGATTCAATTTGCTGCTTCTATTTCATTCCTCTCCGGACCCAAATCAGTGCACGCCGGCCTGTCACTTGACACATGTCTGTGGGCTGATAAGCGTCCCTCACTCATCGCGCTGATGAGACAATGTCTCATGTCATATCCTCTGCTGGCTGGTCACACCTGCATCAGCTGGAGGGCAATACTTTCCCTGCTCTGCTTCCTCTTCCCCTTGTCTTGTATCTCTGACCTGCATCGTCTCAGAAACCGGTCGGGGTATTTCAGTTTATGAGCAGCTAGCTTTGTGTGCAGTTTGTTTTTCTTATCCCACCACTCTGTATGGTTGAGGACTGACACGTGGTGAGTCATCTCGCCAGCCCATCCACAAGCACAAAGGAAGAGCCCGTCTTTCAACAGCTGCTTCAAACAGACAGCCCCACCAATTTACAAAAGGGAATGTCTCTGAAAGCCTTTTTGAACAAGGCCTTGGCCGATGTTTGTTTTACAAAGACATTCGCTAAGGTTGCATGTCCATTTGTTGCTTTATTTTGACGGGTGAGACATTGTGTGTTGTGTTGTAGCCTCAGTGTATATAAGCAGCGTATAATCTTGTAAGCAATGGGTATAACTTTTAACATTGTAATTGTTCCAAACGGCATCCTGTGCCCTGTGCACACCTCTTCCACACACGATTGCTCCTTCACCAACTCGGGGAGTCACCTTGAAGTGTAACTGTCTGTACAGAATGGTAATGAGGAAGCTGATCTAAAACAAATAACCAGTGTCTCCTCCTACTAAGCTCACACTAAGCTTCCTGTCAGTTTGGCATGTCTGAGTTGTCAGGACAGCCCAACACGCCCCGGGACTATGTCCGCATTACATTAAACACAATCGCTTGACCCGAGCTGGCCCTATCCCCCTGTACCACATCTACTTGAGCTGCTACAACAAGGTCCAACCCCTTTTTTCCATGTTCCCACCATGTAAGGGGAACAGGGGAGAACAATCCCATTACATTACAACAGGCCCAGAGCTGATCTAATGGAGAGAACATTAAAACCATGTCGCGTCCAGTCACTTACTTGATGGATCCTGGAAGAGAGGGATGGAGAGGAGAGGGAGCGTTGGAGAGAAGGGGGGAAGGGATAGGGGGTTAGATGTGGTGTCGATATGACAGTGCGGATGCGGCAATGGAAAGCTTGCGATGGTACCCCGGTGCCCTTGAGCAAGCTGTCATTCAAACCACTTTAATTAATTTCCCCACTTTGTCTTCTTCCCCGCCTCCCCTGTCACACACGAGCGTATTACATGCAGGAGGCAGTAATATAATAGAAAGTATGTGTCAACAACTTTGGACTCGATAAAAAGAGTATTTTGTAATGGAAATATGTGGCCTTGTGTCTCTAATCGCCAAGATGTGCCAACGCTGGCTTCCTCGTTGTCAGAACAGGCTGAAGCAGGCATTTTGGAAACCCACCATTTTGCAAAATGGAGCTTTGTATTGTTAGGGTGTATAATTAAGACCTCATTGTGACAGCCATTGAGAGAGAGCTAATGAGGGTTCTGATGTATTCCATATGAATATGAATATTGAATTTTTAATATTTTATGGCTTTCTAATTGCCTTGGTTGCTGTTAATGGTTTTGACTGTTGAATATTACCCAGACTGAATGTGTGGCATGCGTAAGTACCTTTAAGCTGGGAGCTGATGAAATAGCCGCATTCTCAAGCCGAAATTCTTTGCTTTATGATTGCCGCGTATGTATCTTTGGGGCAGATACATATCTTGACTGAAGGCATGTCTGTGACTGTGAATACATTTGAACCACTCTTTTACTCCCTTACCAAGATGAATGTATATATAATTACAAAGTATATCACGCACACTACCTTGATATAGAGTTTAATGGCCGTATCGTTTCTTTGTGGAGCATGTCTGCTGGCCTTAATCTTCCCCACAGCTGACATCTTAATAACTCAGTCCTCTCCATCCATTTCCACGGGAGACATCCGGATGTGGGGGAAGGATTAGTTTAATGAATTTGACAATTAGTAACAGAAGTTAATGACTGCATGGGGCTAAGTACCCTGATGGACATGGCTGGGGGGACTGAGGGCTTCCATTGCTCTGGGCCATAGATCCTCATTAATAGCTTTTCTGCCTGCTGGAGAGGACAGGGGAAGCCAGGCCAGGCCTTTGTTTAGTCTGCCTCTGACGGGGCTGCTACGGGGTTGCACTGTTGCACAACGCCAAGCCAGAATTAGTCCCGCTCTGGGCGTGAGTTAATGCGGGGCCTCGGGTCCTGGATCAGGTGAAGCTTCCTTTAATGAGCTGGGGTCATTAAATGTTGAAAAAAGAAAAGTGACATGGAATCGGGGCAGGCGTGGAGCTGTTTCTTCGGATCTTGTGCCAACAGTCATGAAGAAAGAAAAGTGGCTCGCGGGTCACAGGAGTCCTGATGACCTCTGCCTTGATTTATCGTTCTGTTAGCTTCTTACCCGGATCCCACCTCTAATGTAGTCAAAACATCGTTTAGCCAGATAGCTCTCATAAAGATTTTATTATTATTTATTATTATACTGTGCTTCATGAGCTACCTTGTCGCTTTGTCAGGTATTCCCACTATAAACCATTTTGATAAATTTTTCAGCTACCATAAAATCAAAGTTTGTGTTTTTTATGGCATCATGAATACACATGAAACAATTCCCATAATATCCATCAATTCAGATTTATACATGCATATACCACTTCTTCACAATAATTCATCCCACCTTTCCCACAGAGGATGAGAAACTATGTCTAGAATTTGCAGAATGGCGTCCAGAGCAGCATTAGCTGCCCCCTCATTCCTGCCTGTCTCCTGGTGATAGCTGTAATAGCGACAAAAACATAACCACATCCAAAAATAATCATTTTCCAAAGCTGTTTGCCAAAAGGTCTACGAGCTAGAGACTCCATTGAAAACAAGGGGATGTGTGAGAAATTGGTCTTGTGTTAGTGGCGAGTATGCCTGGGTATTATAAGACTGCATGATGTAATGTAATGAGAGCCAGTGTAAAGAGAAGCCATTTAATTGGTTGAGACTGAGTCGAACCTCAGAGGCCTGAGCCAGGGGTGGACAATATGACCTTAAAGTAATGTCACAGCATTTCAGGGTATTTTTGCGATATTACACATATTGAAAAGTATTTTATTTTTGAGAACATACACTTGCAACCAAATACGTGTTACAGTTTTTGTTATGTCAGTTTAAATGAACCAGATTGCCTTTAAACATTCACTACTGTACATTAATTATCTTTCAGTTGTTTTGTTTGTAACCAATAGTAATGTTCTGTCATACAAAGTACAACTTGCTGAGCCAAGGTAGTTTGTCTGCTTAGTTTCAAACTCACTATAGTTGCTACAACCCAGTTGCCAGGAAAATGTTGGCTTAGTACTTTTCTGCAAACCACAGATACATTACATTTGCATGTTATTATGTAGAAGATACATTGAAACTTAATGTTTCAACAATGCTGTGGTTAACGGTTGTCTTTCGGCACAAAAACTACAAAAAAATACCTGGTTTTGTGGGCACAGTCCACGCCGGTAATGCAGCAACGTCTTGGTAAAAAACAACTGCTTTTCGTGGCACAATCCCTGCTTGAAACACTGTGATGTCTCACTTCTAAATGTTTGGTGATAGGGGTTTAACAATCCATGGATCTGGACTGACATAAAGATTTAATGGTCAACAATCCAGTGTCATAGCTGCAAAGTGAAGACATCGATACATGCCATTATCTTTAGGTTACACCTTTATTTCGTAAGTCTGTGTCACCGTCATACAGCAGCAGGCAGACAAGGATACCACAAAAATAACATTATTTACTCTGGAATTAATCAACAGTGTGGAAATACTTTAGATTCTGGAGAAAATACAGGTCAACACACATGCCATATGTAAACAATGACAAAACGCTACCTGCCTGGATGGGCATCTCACTCTGCCAGCATCTCACAGCAACATTAGCTGCTCTGTTTAAACAATGTTAGGCTGAAAAAACCATGCATGCAGGCTGAAATTCAGTCGTGCTGTTCTGTCGGGAGATGCAGTAAATTCAATTTAAAGTAAACTTAACTGCACCTCAGTGGTTACACTTATGTGTTGTCTTCATCTTTTATGGCCAAAAGCAAAAAAAAAAAAGGCATTAAATATCGTCTCATACCGATCGAAGGCCCCTGAATTGCATCAAGTCAAAATTGTATCGTGGCAGACTTTTAATATCGGCAAATCTTATATTGTTGTCCAGAGAATCAGTATGATATCATATCGTGATGAAACTGGTGATTTACACCCAGATTTGGTGACTTAAAAGCTTCTGGAAGATGCAGCCATGACCTGCTCAAAACAAATGGTTTTGTTTTTTTGTTGGTCTTGAACAGTTGTCTGCTGTGGTCTGCTTGGCACGCATCTCGCCTAGGAGTCGCACCATCCACCATCCACCATCCCCTCCCCTCCACGTGACAGAGTCAGCTAATATAACTTTAGAAACACTGACATGATGCATATAAAACATGCAAATATAATGTATTTGTGGTCTGCAGAAATGTACGTTGCCAATATTGTCTTCTGGTGATTGGGCTGCTTTCTGAGCTCTCCCCTCTTCCCTCTCTTCATACTCAAATGGGTGCTTCTGCTTGAGGTGGTGAAATGAGTTTGTTGTATTGTCCCCTTTGTCGTTACAGTCTTCTTGCACTTTGGAGGTAACTGTGGAGTTGGTAGCTGTGTGTAAAGGCGTTATTATGTCAACAAGCTGACATATTGCTATTATCAAAATACATTTTTTATCATATTAAGAATTATACCGGTATTTCGTGAACAATATTATATGGCACACTCCTACTAAGAACCTACAACAGTCTGCCTCCAGAGAGAAGAGGAGACGGAGAGACAGAAACACAAGACGAGGATGTTGTTTGCTGTTGCTCTGATGCTCTGTTATTCTGTCAGGCCAAGTCTGGTCCTGCCAAGTTTAAAGCCGAGGGACCAAATTGGTGTTGATGTAGCACTCTCCTTCAACACTCTCATTCCTATCTCTTTTCCTCTTTCTCTCTGTCTCTCCTTATCCCGCTCTTTACCTCCTAATATGCCTCTTTAGGAAGTGACAGTTGTATTTAGGGAAAAGGTTATCATTGTATTAGAATAGAGTGCTGGCCCTGAGGCTTACCTAGAATTACATGACACTGCCTGCAGCCCCCTTCGCTCAGTGCTGGGCCTGAAATGTTATCAGTCTGACTTAATTACTGTCACTGGGCAGTGGAATTGACTGTAATGTATATTCCAGTGTTGGACACGTTGGGGAGATATTAAAACTTGAGTAGTGAATCCCAAGTTCTTAAGATCTCTTGGTGTTTAACGATAGGTCAAAGAGTTAAATCCTGGCTGTGTATTTGTCTGTATGTGTTTAACTTCGGCTTTATACCTCACATCCTCCGCCGCACCGTAAACACCACACACACACATGCACGTAGTCACACACACACAGAGCACATCCTTTATCTGATTAGCTGGCACGCCTTCGTGGAGCTGTGTGTGTGTGAGGCACAGTGCGTTGCAGCGCAGCGTCAGGCCCCAGGCAGGGCATGGATTTCATTTAGGAAAGTATCAAAGGTTTACACGCTGTTCGCTTTAATCAGCATGTTTATCAGGCAGAGAAAAATTGCAGGAAGGGACCACAGGGAGAAGGAGGGGTGGGGGGGTTATCTTAAGGACCAGTAGCCAGGGAAATTGATAATGGCTACAAGGTAATTTACTGGAGACTTGTGCATCCCTCCACTGCCTCTACCCTTGCCTCTCATTCTAATTACAGCCCATGTAATGTTCTAATGAATCTGCAGGTGTGTGTCTTTAGGGGAGGGGCGTGAAGGTAGGGAAGGGGGTTGTGTGCATGCATGTCTATACACTGCTTGCTTGCACCTCTGTGTGTTTGTTTGTGCGTGTCACTCCGGATCAAGCCTGTTTTTTCGCGAGAGAAGATTGAACGCATCTCAAGGCTGTGTCAGTGTCTCTCGAGTGCGTTGTTGTCTCACTGTTTCTGAAATATGATGATGATATGAAAAGCAATTAGATTAGCCCTCAGCAATATTAAAGATACATGCCACTCACAGACACAATGCTCCACTGATACTTAAAGCTGTCACCGCGGTTCCGTCTTCCAGCTGGGCTTGCGTTAAAGGATGGAGGCTGCGGCCAGACACACTCATCTCCCGCTCGCACTAGACTGCTGATAAGGTCCAGGAACTGCCTTTAGTAGTGCCGCCGCCTCCAGTCACACACCCACATGTACACATAAACACACACGTTCGCTGGCAGAGCTATGTCCGCAACCCTTCAGGGGATATGGGCTGGACCATAAAGGCCTTGATACAACCAGAGTGTAAACATCCCCATAGAACTGTGGTCCGATGAAAGGAAAGAGCCGTTGCTGTCTTTGTCTGGTTCAGTCTGTGTGTGTATATGTTTACATGTGTTTGCGTGGTTTTGTTCAGATAACACTGTGGGATACTGTTGTCAGTTGGGCAAGGAGTATTTAACCCCTGTGGGATGGTGACATCATATTGCTGTTACAATGCACGTTGCTCATACTGTTCAACGGAAAAGGCAAGAAATCTCTGTGGTTAAGTTTCCTCCATCTTTTCCTCCCCACAGGAAAAGGAGGGTGTCGAGGCGGTGTCTGTGGGGGCCATTCTCTCCGATTACCAGAGGGTCCGTGTGGAAAATGTGTAAGTCAAACACACACACTTTCTAACTAAAGTGCACACACACCCACTGCGTTTAGGCCTCTGAACTTGAATGACGCACACTCTGTGGTCCACTGAAGGAAAAGAGCACATCCTCTGTAGTCAGTGTGTGTTCCAAACTTGGACGGAGTTTTGTTTAAACACACGCGCACACACATGTACACACCAGTTTTGTTTGTGCCGTTTTATTTAGACTAGCTTTGATTTTTATGGTGCGGCTCTAATTTTATGACGCAGGAATGAAACTGATAATTGTCATGCGATTTTTGGTAATGTAAAAAACGCACTTTCCCATTATGGGTGAAACACAACAGTGTTATTCGCAGAAAGCTGAGATGGTTTCCTCGTGACACAGACAGACATGTGTCTTTCTTTTTCTTGTTTTATTCTTCCTCTCTTTGTTTTTCTTTGCCCTCCGTCATCTCTCTTTGTTCTCTCTTGTTCTAAACTTGCACAAACTGGACGCACTGCAACACAAAAGCTCTCTTCTTATTAACAAACCCTGCTTTCAGTCAACTATTGTTTCCCCTTGTACACACTAGATGAAACGCGTAAACATCTCACGCATTTCTTGAACAGGAGACATTTGTGTGCAGACTTTTCGGGTCCAGTTACCTGCTGCGGACGTGAGCGCTTCACACGAGTTTATGCGACAGACAAGCCACAGCTTAAGGTGGAGTTTTTGTTTTGTCTTTGAATAAAGACACTGGCAGTGGCGGCAGGTGGGAGCATGTCCTGTGGGCCTATCTGGGTGGCAGCCTTCCCGCAAATGGAGAAGGTGCCCAGCCCCAGTCGGCTTTGAAGTCGCTCTGAAGCTGGCAAATATTCAATATTAACTGCTTTGCATATCCTTCTCCGTCTACAACCTACTTCTCTGCTTCTTCCCTTTCACCTGTTTCCCAGATGTTTGCGGCTAGGTTTGCAGCCTCTGGCCTACCTGTGGCGCCGAGACCAAGAGTCCCTGCTCCCCGAGATGATATCATCTGACCTCCATGCTATCCTCATCAAAGTCGCCGCCTTCGGTGGGTTTGCGTCTCAACCTTTTGTGTCTCAGGCAGCTGTATTTTTACTCTCTTATTACTTTCTCTGATGGTGCCATGTTGGTTAAGTGGTGTTTGGCACGGGGGTAGAAGGGACAGAATTTGGATAAGTGAGGGATAGGAGGAGGAGGAGAAAGGTAGGTGTAACCAGAAAGAAAAAAAGAGAGACAGGCAGAGTAATGCCCTAATCATTAATCTGTGGCTTAGCAGCGGTGTTGAGACTTGTGCCAGCGGCGAAGGTATTGAAGCAGAGAACAATATGAAAAGATAAGAAGCACAGGGAGAGGAGGTGTGAGGGAAGTGCGCAGTGGTATTGGGTGGGTGTAGGGAGGGTGGGGAGAGGGTTGGCAGTTGAGAAATAATCACAGGTGATTGCCCCTCACATTAATGCAAGCTGTCAATAAGCGACGCATGTCCCCATTGTGTGGGAGAAACACTGAATTCTCTGCTTATGCATAGCTCGGAATACATGGTCCGTGAAGCGAAGATTAAAATCTCTCATTTACGTTTTTTTTTCAACCGCTTCAGCACCGGGGGAAGAGGTTAATGTGGTATCACCTGCTCTCTACCTGCCTGTTTTGGAGCCTGAGGACAGAAAGATCAGATTACTGAATAACAGAAGAGAGTAAGAAAAAAAGTTTTCTTTTTCTTTTCTCAGGTACATGACGTTAAGATCCCTACCTGTATCTACTTGACAGTGCAGCTGGATCCCTTTTTGACAGTGCCAGTGATAAATGATAATTACGGCTACAAATGGTTCTTTTTGCTCTCAAACTACTCACGGCGATAGATCATCATGTAGACACTGTTTACGTGCTGTTAAGTGCTTGTTGTCACCTTTGGTAGCAATCAGTCGAAAAGGGGTCCATGGCTGACTGATGACCTGGAGAGCTGAGCAGCGCATTTAAGATATTCTGCGTGTCTTTCAACAGCGCTCAAATAACCTCTCATGGAATGCACTTGTCAAGCCATTTATCTTTGGTACTTTATTTGCTGGACCCATTTCTCATTTTTAATGGTCTCGTGATAAAGGACTTTTTGGTAATAAATAATACGACTTGTCAGATGCCCGTCAGAGAAGAGATGATGTCAGAATCCATGTTTTTGAGATTCTGCTGCGTTATAATTGCTGTTTACCAGTCGAAAAGTATTTTTGTTTCCATTATACTTAACACCAAATAAGTTCCATGTCTGCATTTTATATTAATTGATGGTCATAAAGCTAAATTACCCTTCTGGAATAACACACATGGAGACAATAACCACACCTTAAAGACCTCAGTCACCTCATAACCCAACTCACCTCCGCCAAGCTCTCTACTCTAAACACATCTTCGTTCTAAAAGCAAATTCTCAACATTTTTTGGAAGATTATAATTAGAAAGGAAAATCACCCCCGGGTGAGTTCGAAGTGTGTATCTTGGCCTCTGACTGTAGGTGTTTGTGCGAGTATGTGTGCATGTGTGTTTTGGCTACAGGTAAAAAGGAAAGCTCTTATCAACCCTGACTCCTCACCTGTCCCGAGGCAGTGGTAATTAGAAAGGAGGGAATTGAATAGGGGTGCAAGCGCCCACGGCATTTTAGGCAGCACTCACATAATTGCAGCTTTGGTAGGAGCAGGTCTGAGCAGTGAGGTGTGCTGTTTAGGGGAGATTGGGTGACAGAAGGGCGTACCTGGTGGCCTTTGGTGTTTTTGTGTGTGTATGTGTGTGTGTGTGAGTGAGAGAAAGAGATTTTGAGGGATTTACTCGTGCAGACCGTATGAGGAGGATGAAAAAAGCAAACAACTCTTACAGGGCAAAGGTTAAGTCTGCGTCTGAACTGACAGCCAAACCGGCTTATGATATTCTGTGGTCGTATGAAATGGGTTTTGGTGGGCTCTGAATAGCGAGGAGTCATTCAAGATTAATATTCCTTCATTAGGCACTCAGAAAGACAGGTGGAAATTAGCTGTGAATGGATAAAGAAGAGAAAAAAAATACTTTCTTTCTTAAGGCAGGATATATTCCTTGATGACAAATCCCTGCAGTGAAAAGACAGCTGTCCAAATGCAGGATGATCCTCTAAGTGAATTCTCTAGAAGTGTTCATTTGCGTGCTGATGGCAGCCTAAAACCACAAAAGAGAGAAAGAGGATTTGAGTCTTTGAAGATGCCAAATTGCATGTAGTGAAGTAAGTTCAACTATCTGAATCTAAGCCTATGAATGTCAAAAAAATGCTTCTAATTAGCAAAAAAAAAGCATTTCTCTCAAAGGGAAATGCATTTTTTTTTTTGTTGGGGAACCGCTCTTTATAATGCAGTATCTCTTGAGCTAACCGTGCTAATTGGCAATTCCAAAAGCTAGTATTAAATATTCATGTAATTAGTTAATTGATTGATTAGCGCAGGTGTATATGAGGGCACAGGTTCAGCAGTTAATTGGTCCTCAGCTCCAGAGATAATTGGCATGTGTGAAATCAAGGTCTATCCGCTGGAAAACCTTTTATCACTGCATGATCTTTTACCCTTCACACGAGCAGAGCCTTTGTGCCATGAAGAACGGGATTTATGTCACAAATTTGCTTTTACTGATCACCTCACCCACTTAAGCACGTTGAATATAATTTAATATATATATCTAAAGGACAATTAATGTTTAAAGACATCAAAGAAAAGACTCTTCAGTGGAAGGCATTGAGTAGGCAATTTAAATGTTATCTAAAGAATGAAAATGCAACTTGTTTTTTTAATTACCTACCGTATATAAAGCAGTGTTTGAGCTGTAGATCCAAGACATACAGATATGACAAATGGGTTAAAGAAATAATACCACGCAGAAGATATTTGTACAAGACTGGAGCATGATCAGACACGTATTAGCAGCCCCTACAAAAAGACAAGACGCAATTTGTTCTTGGGATTTAGTGCACTGTCCTCTAACCCAGGCCAAATTAACTTTCCACATTTGAGTCAGTCAATTCATCTCATCTGTTCTCATCTGAGGCGCTACTTAACCATTACAGGAGATTCTGAGGCAGTTACAGTGAATGATAGACCCATGGTTTCTGATTTTAGGGTATTAGGTTAGGTGGAGTCACATGTTTAGCTTCTTGCTTATGGTTAGTTTAAATAGCTTTGTTGAATCAGTTCAAAATCTGTATAAAATTCTTGAGACCGCTTCAACTCATGTTTGCTCCATAAAATTTGCAATAATAGTGACAAATCCAATTTTGTTTCAATCAGACTGTCAAGTTGACGTCGTCATCAAATCACTTGTTTAGTCCCCTTAACATCCCACATATATTCTGCTTGCTATCATTCCAGATAATCAAAATTTTGAGGAGATATAATACCTGAGAATGTGTGGCAAAAATTACTTAAAAGATGTTTGACTAATCAAAACAGTAAATAAAACCTTTTGTTTGCCTTTTATTTTTTCATTATTTTGGTCATTTTTTGCCCTTATTAAAAGCAGAGAGATGACAGGAAAGGAACTGACACAGTGATGGGGAGAGAATGACATGCACAACGTTGTGATTATATGATCAGGGCCTAAAACTCCCCTTGCTCTTATCCAGGGGATGGTAACAACGACTTGGAATCCACAGCTAGCCTCGCTACGTAGACTCTGCTACTCACTGCTATTGAGGTTTAACAAAATTTAGAGGAAAGGGCACCAGGCTGTAGAAATATAACTTACTTACTTACGCCTCTTTTCAGTGGAAAATGTAAGATTCACTTTTGACCTATGACAATGGTAAATGAACATTAAAATGTAAACACCTTTTATTAGTTTTTGTCAATTTTTTTGTCAAGGCCACAGTGAGCCACTGGAGAGGGGCCAAAGAGCTGCATGTGGCTGTGGAGCCACAGGTTGCCTATTCCTGCTCTTACCCCTCTTCTTTTAATGAAAATTAATAACATCCAGATAACTCAAAGTTTGCTTACTCATATTAAGATAAGAAACACGAAATTGTCACTCATAAAGTTAATACCTGGACAACCGTTAACTTGCTTGTCCTGTTGGCCAGTGACCATGACCTTATCTTGCCAGCTCAACCAGACTGATGTTGTGGCTCACGGTTGCCCTTTAGTCCCTCTCCAGTGGCGCACTGTGGCTTTGAGAAACAGTTTATGTACATTGATGAACATTCTCCAGTTGTAAAAATGTGTAGCCTATATACTGTATACAAAAAAACCCTTTAGTATTTCATCAAATAAAATGTGCGTCATAGCTTTATGGCCTTTTTATCGCCTTTTCCTTTAAAATTCGCTGAACCTCAATGGATATGACAAGTCTTTTGTTTGTGTTCACTGCTACTGCTGCAATGTTAAAGTTACAAAAAGATCATAAAATGTACTGCAGAATAGCCATCTTGTAGTAAGACATGTTAACAAATGCTCATTTAGACCTCAAGTAATGTTGATAGGCTAATTTAGACTTAATATGCTGTGTTACATTCATTTGGTTCAAATATGTTTTGCAGCTCCAGAAAATATTGTGGGGCCAAAAATGGCTCCTTTAAAAGTAAAAGTTGCTGACCTCTGGTATAGGGGGTTTAAGTATGACAGGAAGCAGTTGGTTGTGTTTTTTAAACCCTCTCACACATTGGATCTATTTATTGTATTGGATTTATTAATTTGCACAGGTTAATTTAGTCTGGGTTGAGTTCTGTATGCTTGTAAGTACTCCCAGTTTCTCCCTTTTGATTTGTTGGACTGAAAAGATTTCATCTTGATGTGATTGCTACACAATTCATGCTGCCTATTATTCTGCTCACAGACGCTGAATTTCAGATAAGAGCCTGACAAATTTCACATATAACCTTAATCTTATCATCCTTTGTACGGTGCCGCCTCCCTCCCCTCCTTTCTTCCTTTCCGTTTTGTGTTTCTCTCTCTCTCTTACAAAGATTAGGTGATAGTGAACAGCTATTGTTTTGGCGGGGATCTTTGAGAGCGTTGTTTAAAGGCTGATGCAGCTCACCTACTAGGGAGGAGATGCTTATTTCATCCATTTAAAGGCTAAAATGTTACACATCATGAATCCAATTTTCTCTGCCTTTTCTCTCTGAAGGCAGGGATTAAAGCCGAGCTGTCAGCTGGCACGCCAGATCTTAAGACAACCCGCGGATGTCTGCGATACTGCGCTCAGCTCAGCTCAGACAGTATCTAGAATCTCCCGGCTTTTAATTTAGCATTAGGCTCAGTAAGCAAAATCACAAGCAGTTTCAATTAAATAGGCAACTCACTGCTGTAGGTTTACATGAATCAATGTGTTCAAAGTGGGAAGAGGCCAATCATGATCGTTAAAAAGAATTAGTGCAAAAGTGTGCTTTGGAAATAATTGCCATTGACTTCTATAAGGGTGGGAGTGAGGGCAGCATTTTCTCTTGAGTTCAGAAAGAGAATATGCTTTTTTTTATCTGAAAGCTTTGCTGTTTGGTCCAAGAATTAACTTCAAAAAGTGAGTTTCTAAGCACAAAGAAGGGTTTTCCATATTCCCCTTGTTATTTTATGCTTTGTGCTGTGGGGTTAAAGGAATACATCACCCCCTTATTGATCATAAGTATATCTCTTGCTCACCCTGTGTTACGTTGACTTCCTGAAGAAAACTTTGTTTTTCATGCATGCCTCTGGTGAACGAAGAATCCAAAAATGAAGAAAACTTTTTATGAATTGAAGTCATAGGGGTCCACATTTAACAACAGCAAAACTGAATCAAAACATCCATTTACAAACTCTCATAAAGCTTGTGCAGTATAATCTAAGTCTCAATTATCCAGTGGTATGCTCAGTACTTCCCAAACAGGCAGCCCTTTTTTATCACTTTGCCCACCATTACGAGATATTCCTGCAATCTGTGTTTTCACTGTTATAAGATAGGAAGCGCTCTTACACATCTTGTGAAATAGAACAGCACTGTCATGTCCAAAAACCAATGAAGAAGAAGATCCTCTGGAAACCGGAAGAAGTTTACAGAAATGTAGCAGCTTGTGAACAGCACGAAAATGCTGGCGCCAACGGAAAAGTTTCGGTTGCGCAAGCCCTGGAGATGTTGTTGGACTCAGACTCCGATAATTACCGTTTTGATCAACATTCTTAATCTGATTTGGACGAAGAAGAAAACAAGTTTGGTGGGACGAAACAGGATCTCCATGAGTCACACGGACAAGACGACCGCAGAGGAGAGAAAGACTGAATGATCACTCAACCTGAGAACGTGTTCTGCTTTGCCTCAAAGAAAATAGTATTATTATTATTATTTATTACAATTTTTATTTATACAACTCAAACTGATGTAAGGAAATGAGAAAAAACAAAATATAAAAATGTGAAATTAATTTTGGACTTGAAAATGACATTCTTTGACAAAAATGCAATTTTCTCAGTTTTTTGTCTTAAATGTTTTTTTCAGTGAAAATGCACAAATTAAAGTGTTGATAAAAAAGAAATGGAATGAGACAGAATCAAATGTTTGTTTGTTTTTAATTTAAAACCAGAAGGTCTCATCTTTAGTTTCATGCATACACTGTTTACATATCAATAGAACAAATTATTCTGTGGGTCTTGAAAGATTAGTGAATATGATAAAAAATTCTGGCAGTGGCTGGCAACCTAAAAATAATGCTCTGGTGGGGAAATTTTTAAAGGGATAGTGCACCCAAAAATGAAATTTCACCCATATGCTGAGGGAGGCTCAGATGAAGTTTTAGAGTCCTCACATCCCTCCACCTAATGGAGGCTGACTGTGCCCCAGATTCAAACGTCCAAAAACACAATTGAAACCACAAAATATCTCCATACTGCTCGTCCATAGTGATCCAAGTGTAATGAAGCCCCGACATAAAAGGTTGTATGGAAAAACGTCAACTAACTGATCAAGGCAGCGGTAGACCAACAGCTCCTGTGTTCAGTGAGGTAAAATTACTGTTTTTGTCAATGGAGTCTGGTGTTGAAGAGAGCATAGATAAGTTTGACTTTCTCTTCAGTTCCTTGGGAAGTACTGAGCATATAACTGGATAAATGAGACTTAGATGATACTGCATAAGTCTTGGTAGAGTTTGTAAACAGATTGATACAGTTTGCTGTTTTTGGATTCTTCATTCACTGGAGGCATGTAAGAAAAACAACTTTCTTTACAAATTCAATGTAACACAGGCTGAGCATGTGATCCACAGTCATTAGGGGGTTGAAATAATCCTTTAACTTGCACTGTGTCATTTAATGTTCTGCATGAAGTTTTTAACATCAGTTTTTTACAGTTTTTTCATATCTGTAATATAAAAACAAACTTTAAGGCCTAAATGGCTCTTAGTTTACTGGTAAACTTTTTATTCTTGGCTAATTTCAAGGCCTTAAATGTCAACAAGGTTTTTGAAAAATGTTCTCCCTCATTACTGAGCTCCCCGGTTTTAAAGTTCACTGAATTTAATTGGAGTTTTATAGGATAATACGAGGTAAAAAGCCCTTTTAAAGGAGAGCCATTCCTCTCAGTCTCTCTTAGGGAAGCTCCTCTCTCTCCAAAGTGCGGTCTTACTGTCTCTGGCGGCAGACTAATGGCAGCTTCTAGTGGGCTTATTTGGGTTTAATGTGGCATAATGAGGTTAGGTAATTGGGTTTAGGTCAAGTTGTAAAACAGGTTCAGAGGAGACAGAGATGTGAAGATCATGTAAATGAGTGGTGTTAGATCGCTGAAGGCTCACACCAGCGGCTACTCAAAAGACTTCTCAAAGCAGGTATAGTACAAGTGCAAGCTCATCCCACCTATCCTCATTTCCAAACGGTTTCAGTAACCTTAAGTCAGTCAGGAACATCAATTAAGAAAACACTCCTACAAGTGCTAAGTGGTCTTGGGAGAAATGCCTCCACGTTAATGCCATCTTTGTATCATTTTATCACTCACTCCTGTCTTGCTAGATTTCCATCGTCCTCTTCCCTCCTTGTAAATATCAAATCATGTATCATATATTATTTAAGAGCAGGGAAGTTAATGAACATATTAAAAAACGTGGCATCCCCTCAGCAATTTGGAGCCAATTATTAAAATTTGTTAAAAGGCATGACTAATTAAAGAGGATATTTAAATGGGATTGAATTTTAATGCTTTTTTTTTCTTCTCCTGCCTTATTACCTTTGTGGCAGGGTTAAGATGAGAGGATGTTGAGATTAGATATTCTCACACTAATTAAGACCACAGATCCCCTGGGAAGAGAATAGGGGCCTACTCATTCTCTCCCTCCACACTCTCTCTACCCTCCCTCCCTCCCTCCGCTCCCTCCGTCTCTCCCCCGTAGTGCTGGACCACCGGGGCCCGGAGGAGAGGCACAGCTGGGATTAAGATGAACCCAGGATGGGATGCGACGTCCTTCCTTCATGTTTCCCTCTCGTCTCCCATCCATTGCGCCCCATGGGGCCCCACGGATGACATGTTAACCTTTGAGGTTGTCAGGCCAAGAGAGAGGAGAGATTCTCACATTGCGATTAACTTTGCTCCTTTAATTAAACACATGAACGTGCCGATGAGCAGGATCACATGACGCTTCGGAGTAGAGGAGCTATATTGGATTTTCCAAGAAATTATTAGGGACAATTCAACACAATTTTTTTTATTGCGATGGCATTACTGTCACAACTGCACGTCGCTCTGCATAGGTCATCAGCAACTTGTTAATAATTATGTCAATCAATTAAGAGGCAGCCACAGAAAAAGGACATGGAAAATTGTTGGAGAGCTTGGGAAGCCATTGACAGTGACCGTTCGGCTCCAGTAACTTTACCCTCGCATTTTTAGATAACAATCGGGTTTTCCGCTAAACATAGTGGCAGGAATATATAACTACACAGTTTGGAATTTCCTAAAACTTAGCATTTTACACTCACGTCCTGTTTGGTTTTTACTGTTCTATTCTTCGTAGTAAGCACCTGGTACTCTTGGCAGAACTCAGAACAGTAAAGAATGTACAGTAGGCTGCACTTCCTTTGTGAAAAGAAGTTGTTTACAGAGTGAGATGGAGTTCAGCATGGTGCCATCAGCGACAGGCGTCTGAAGGACAAAATCGGGATTTAGTGTCACGAAAGAGTAAAACCCTTTGACGTCCAACAAGCTGAGCAACTTTCTATTCCTGCTAATGTGTACATAATCCCTAAATTAGACTGATCAAAGTGCTAATCTTTGGGTGAAGCTATGGTCTAGATTTGGATATTTTATTAGACGGGCAGGAAGTTATGCCAGTGGGCTGTTTTCTTTTTGTCTTGCAGTGTACTTGTTGGTTGGTTGGTTTTACTTCTTCTTTTTTTTTTTTTTTTTTAGGTCTGAGGAGTGCACTTTTATTTTAGGAGTGTGGCACCACTGGGTCTTCACACAAAGCTCTCCTCCAACCTTCTTTCCCCTCCTTCTTTTCTCTCCCATGCCTCTGAGTCACTTCCATGCACCATTTCAGTGGAAGGGGAGGGAAAAAAGGCAAATAAACAAGATCTCTTTCCAGAGTTTATATTCTCAAAGGGAACTAGATGATGGGGGCGGCGGGCAAGGGGGGCGTGGGGGGTCTGCGGCCAGCAATTGAAAACTGTTGCCCTTACCCGGAGAGATCTGTGTACACTACTTGCAAAGTCAAACAAATAGACCCAGGGTGCAGGTTTACGTGTGTGTTTGTGCGACTGCCCGTAAACCTCCCTGCCTGTCATCTTCAATCACTGTTCTGTGTTCCTGATCAGACCTCTCTCTCTTTCTCTCTTTTTCTTTCTCTCCAAACGTGTGTCTGTGTCAAATTGTGTATTTCTGTCTTTGTGTATGGCTGTGTGTGTGTTCGTATTACTCCTGTGTGTGTTTCTCACGTGGGTGCCAGGCCTGGATCCAGAGAAGCACTTAGGAAAACCTCTGGCTGACATGGAGCCCCATCTAAAACAGGTCATAAGCTGGTAGATACTCTGCCACCCACTTTACACTCCTGACTGTAATATTGTACCTGTTTCATGTAGGGATGTTAGTAATTACCAATGTATCTGTTATCTGACAATAATTTTGACCTATTAATACTATCAAATAAACAATTAAAAATATATAGTAAATATACTACACTGGAGCTCCGGGCGGAGTCTGCTGCCTAGACTGGAGTCATATAATGCCACCAGGGCAATACCATGATGTTGCTCCAGGGAGGTGACTGAAGTTACAGCACCCCTCAACAAGCTAATGATGCAGAGGCAGGGATTCTCACCTATAACCTTTTTCCACCTCCCCTCATTGAATACTAACGTTAATCCTCTTCAATGGTGTCAAGGATCAGCAAACTTTCTGTTGCTGCCCTGACATAAAACTGTCAGCCCAGTTAGCATGAGCTAACACAGCAGTAGCAGCTAACATCCAACACTGAGCCGTTGGACGGGCCCAGCAAACTGACACCAACACAGCAGTAGCAGCTAACAGCTCAACTTATTAGGTAACATTAGCCGTGTGATGAGTGAGTGAGAGAAAAGAGGTGCTGAGCAAAGCACTATGCTACATGCAGCTCTACAGTGAAATAAGATCTTACCCATTTTAAATAGTAAACTTTAAATTCGGTAAAAGAAAATCCCAGCATCCCTAATATCATTTATTTTTATATGTATGAGGGGTATTTTTCTTTTAACTAGTGTACAAAATAATACACTTCTAAACTGATTATGGAGACACTTTCGTAATCCAAGACTTGTTATTTTTAATTACTTGTAATGTGTTTATATGTTGCACATTTTAGTTTTAATTATGGAAATTGAGTGGAACAGTAAATAGTGTGTTCAAATAATTTAATTTTTGAAGTATTTTAATGAGGTGTTTTGCTTTCACTGATTAGCTCTCCCAGAAGTATGGAGTTCATATTTGTGGAGAAGGAGGTGAATATGAAACCTTCACCCTTGATTGCCCCCTCTTCAAAAGGAAGATTGTTATGTGAGTAAAGAAATTTAAATGTACAATAATTTTTCTGCATCAGAACTCACTTGCACCTTTTTGGCATGGGGCTTCTGTAAGTTTGAAAAGTTTTCTATCTGCCAGCACTACTGTATGTGAAAGTTTTTTCGGGGGGTTGGCTTGTTTATGTGCAGTGATGCAGCGGAGACGGTGATCCACTCGGCAGATGCCTTTGCTCCAGTTGGCTACCTGCGCTTCACTGAGATGCACACTGAGAACAAAGACGCTGTGAGTCAAACTTTTGAAGGAATCCAAGAGTGTAACTTGTTTTACAAATAGGATCAATGTCCTCCGATAGCTGGATCAATCATTCCACAACAAAAAGTTTGAGTAACTTTGGGGTTGATTCCTTCAAAACCAGTCTGAGGGCAAAACAAATACGAGAACAAAACCTTTTGGTGTCTGATAACTTTGTCGAGCAGAAGAGAAACACAGCACTGCAGGGCAGGGTTCACATCAACCTCCAGAGGGCCTCTCTTTCTCTCTCTCATTTTCGCACACTCTTGCTCTCGGTGTCTCCCTTCATCCCTCGCTCTCTCTCTCTCTCCTCTAGCCCCACATGGCCTACTTTGACGTCTGCAATATTCACTGCAGCCTGAAACTAGGCCCAGCTTAATAAACATGTCCGCTCACATTAAGGCGCTTTGCATTCAGGTAGCTGGCTAAGCGGACACAGACGGGGGTTGCGGGGAGGCAGTAAGAATTGGCTTTTGGTATATTAGAAAGAGCTGAACGGGGGCTTCGCAGACAAGAAGGGTGACACTGTGAAACATTTTTACTTTCCCTGCAACAACAGACAACTTTAGAATCCTTAAATTATTGTCGAGGATTCTGTGATGGAGACATTGACCTCATTTACGTGTAGTTTTAATTACTGTGGTTGGAATTGTCTGGTTTAATAAGACACCTACTAGTTGATGAGCGTTCCTGGCGACAGGAAGTGCTGCTTGCACGCCGCTGTATTCTTTGCAGCGGGGTAAGACTATTAGGGTTACACTGTGGGATGCTGCTCGCCTGTAGCTTCACGTCTCCGGGGTAAAGCGTGTGATTTGCACGTGTGTTTCTCTGTACATCACACGATAATGTGTGGATATGATTTTGTGTTTGTTTGTGTGCAGGAGCGCAAATGTGTAGCCTTGTGTGTGTGTGTGTGTGTGTGTGTGTGTGTGTGTGTGTGTGTGTGTGTGTGTGTGTGTGGTTGGGTGGGGGCTGGGACTGTTATGGACAGAAAACATACCCCCATCCCACAACCTCCGTGACCCTGCAGCCTCACTCCCTACAGCTATATATTTTTTCACTCCCCATGCCGCCGCTCCCACCCCCATCACACAAACACGCATGCACACACACACACACACACACACACACACACACACACACACACACACACACACACACACACACAGCCCCTGTAGCCCCCCCTAGGTTGCGGGGAGAAGAGCAGGGAGATCCAGGGCCTGCAAGGGGAGGCGAAGAGTTGGGGGAGGGGGGGGGGGGGGCAACCAGGGGAGAACCTGCCCTGGTTCAGCCTTCTGAAGCTCTTCTCGTCAGGGTGACAGATCTGCGGTGACACCAGCACTAGAGGAAACTGCACCGGGCTCAGGGGGTGGGGATGGACCACCATCATTTGCCCTCCGTTAATGCTAGTCAAGCTATTTTTCATGCTGGCCAGGAGAGAGGGGCTGAAGTATAATTAATTTGATTATCATATGGCCTAATGCAGTTGACAGCAGATGAGGGGGGTGAATGAGTGTTGGGGAGGGTGGAGGGGGGGCATTGAGGAAAATATGAAATATGTATTCAAATGCGTGATGCCCCAGCAGGATTTGGCAGGTAATATGTATGCCTTAGAGAATGGTAATGATTTGTTATTTAAAGAAGTAGCAGGCAAAGTCTAAGTAAACAGAAGGAAGAAGCTGGTGAAATCCAAAACATGTCTCACCCATCCAGTCACGAGTTTTGACTGACAGCCAGCATGATTGAATCTACAGTATCAGAAAACACCGCTCCCTATTCGCCTGAGCCGCGAATATGTTAGCATGTTGTTTCATATTCATTCACCTTGAAGTTATGTGTCTGGGCCCTTGTCATGAAAGACTGACACACACAGCCCGCTTGGTGGGGTATTTGAAAAGGTTGGCTAATTATACGGCGTTTTGTCTGTCTTTGCAAAAGGCTCAGCGCTCTTTGGTGGGCGTTTGGCCTGATGTATTCCCTGTGGTGCTTTATTGCAGGATGTGGTGGCGGGAGCTTTGCCCCATGGTAGTTGTCCTTGCCAGAGCGCCATTGACAAGATGACTGAGGAGGTGGAATATGCTGATCAAGCTCAAGACAACCAGCAAGAATTTACATCAAATTGTGACCTTAGTTGTCAGCGGGGCCACGGTGAGATTCATTTATGGTGAGACACGCACGTGCTGACATGCATGCTTGAGTGTGTATTTATGTGTGCGTGTGTGTGTTTGTCAGATGGCATTTGTGTGTGGTTTGTGCTCCCTGAATCTGTGTCATGCGGCCAGCATCATGATGCTAGTATTTTTGAGTGATTGTTTGACAAGAGCTGTCATTTCAGCAGTGTATTGGTGACAGTCTCTGAATTCATTTCTCTTTTGACATAAACTAACCTATGCATGAATTACCTCTCACACAGCATTATGCACTATTTGTAAATGAAGAAATGAGATACTTACATACTTAAATGTGTGTTCTTAAAGTCTTGAACAAGCTGTATAAGCCTTGGACCAACCATTTGTTGTACAGTCAAAACCAGCTACTCATCTTCATGTCCCTCTTCCTGCAGATCTCCCTCCATCCTGCTCACCAAGAAGCTCAAGAGGCTATCAGTGGATCTCTGGCATCAATGGCCTTCAGAGCAAAGATCCTGGGATCCAAGGCCAGACATGGGCAGCTTTCACACAGCTGCAAAGTAAGGGGAAGTCTTAGGGAGTGAGAGTATTTATCAAGAGAGTGAACACTTTTGGTGGAACATGGTGTACTTGAGCTGTTTACTTGCTTTTAAGTATCTCTACACTCAAGAAAAACACAAAGGTCTGCTAGAGAATTCTTCTTAAAGGAGAATCGTGTGGGATTTATTGACATCTAGTGGTGAGAATAGCAGATTGCAACCAGCTGAAACTTCTCCCATGTGCCAAACATACTCTCCCGGTTAGAATTCCTTCAGTGTTCAGTGTTCAAGAGGTTTTTACCAGGAGCTGAATTATCCGCAAACGTCTCCTACTTTCCAAAACAAACAGACCAGGTGATCAGAACCAGTAAAAACACTAAATTAAACAGTGTCACGTTACAAATCAGTGTTTCTCTGATGCTGCTTGGCACGTCAGAGACGAGCTGCTAGCCCAGCACCTGCTAATGTGAGCTCACATATTTCCTCTGATAACGAAAGATCCAGAAGTTCAGGTTTTTATTCGGAGCTGAATTATCCAAAACAAAGGGGCCTGGTGATTTAAACTGGTAAAAACACTGAATTAAACAGTTTCACTTGGTTTCAGTTGGTGTTTTTGAAACACTTTTGTTGCAAAAGGGCTGCTAATTACAGTGGCTGACCCAGAGTTGATTCTACAGGGCTGACTGTACTACACTTCCTACCTTAGCCCCCAAAATCCAATAGAGAGGAATACATATGGAAAACTTCTTTGTCCCTTGGGCGTCTTTCTTTCTCCTTGCTGCATTTGCCAAAGACACATGAGGAGGTGTGGCGGAGCTTGAGAAGTTGCTCCTTATTCAAAAGTGCTTGTCAACCCAGCAGGCAAAACCCTGTGTGTCAGAGACTCCGTCCGTCACAACACTGGGATCGCGAGTTGGCTACCAAACAAGGACGTGCACTTCAAAATTAACCCAAACCAAGGCTCTTTTAAAACACCCCCACACCCCCGCACTGTGCAGTCATGTTGGGTGGGTTATCATTTTTGCCCTGCAGAAGTTTAAAAGTGTGCGCTCTTACAGTGTATCTGAGCCTCTTTTTTTTCCCTTTCTCTTTTTTGATGGAGAAAGAGGAGCGAAAGATGAAAGGCATATTTAATGTTTATCGTCGTGCTCGGCTGAACAGCCTTCACAGTGCAGAGACAATATTAAACAAGTTAATATTTAATGAACAACCTCTTTGTATGAGGGCGAAGTAGTCTGAGACGCTAGTGTTGGCAAAGGAAAAACAAACTTGAAGCTCTTTCAAATGATTGTAGGGAGAAAGACTTTGCTTTGAGCCCTTGTGCCTGTGTTTGCATCCAAAGCCTACAATGTGCTCACATACTGTGATAGACTGCTCTGTATAGAAGGGGACAAATACCATTACCACTTTAATGCAGTTTCAATGGATTTCAGTGTTAGGAAAAAAAAAACTTTCAAACTATCCACCTCTTCACTACAGTGGTGATAGCCTTCAAATGTCTGAGCAGACTGACTTATTTGGTAGGTATAGCACAGCTAAAATCCTGACATTTTGACACAAACAAACGCCTGTGAACTGACTTGGACTCCATGAGTATTTGTTCACTGGCAAGCTCGCCTGTTGCGGTGGGAGTAGATACAACTCTTAACTTCATCGAAACAAGATGTCAAAAGAAATACTAGAACTACAATAAGTTTATAGAGGTAAACCAAAAACATGACTCTCAAAGAACCAATTGCATGAAATTGGTGACCAGTCACAAACAAACAAGGAGATACTGGGGCCAAATACAGGCCTTATTTTTGGTCATAAACCTGCCATTTTGCCTTTGTAAACACAGCACATTTGGGTTTTATTAGGAGCATATTGCTTTTTTATTTTGGAGTATACTGCCTCTCTGCCAGTTTAGCTTAGGCCAGAGATATACTTGCCTTTAACTGTACATTTGCGTGCGAGTGATGGCTGCCTCGTGTATCCTTTGTCCATTAGGACCTCCTCAGAAATGAACGCTATGCACCCTCAAGTTTTGATACACACATTGACAGTAGGGGCAGTGTGACAGACACACTTGCCATTGTCACGATGTGCTTGATTTAGGGACCTGACATTAAATCTACAATGATGCCACAGTTGTTTTTTCTGCTGTGATCTCAGAAACTGTAAAAGCTAATATTAGGAACTGTAATATTCTTTGTTTCACTGAAACTTGGAAGGCGTGGAGGTGTTTGCTCAATGGTGAATAAGAAATGGTAAATGGACTTCACTTGTATAGTGCCTTTCTAGTCTTCCAACCACTTAAAGCACTTTTTACACTATGTCACATTCACCCGTTCACACACTAGTGGCCGAGGCTACCGTACATTTTGCTACCTGTTACCCAGTAAGCATTCACAAGCACTCACATACCGATGGAATAGCCATCGGGAGCAATTTGGGGATCAGTATGTTGCCCAAGGATACTCCAACATATGGACTGGAGGAGCCGGAGATTGAACTGCCGGTCTTCCGATTAGTGGATGACCCACTCTACCTCTGAGCCATGATGCCCCAAACTGGTGTGACAATAGGAATGTGAGCTGCTGTCCCTTTCCTGCTCGCCCTGCGCCAAACGGGGAATAAGCCCTCTGGAGTGGAGCTCTTGTGGTTGCGGAGCAGAGTCGCTGCACATGTTCGGGGGAGCAACCATGTGGCTATCTTAAGATCAAGATATGTAAAAAAAACCAAACAAAAACAAAACATGATGCAAGCCTCCAATGACGTGAGAGATGGAGCGAAACAGAGTGTAGAGCATGCTCAAGGACACCACTGTCAACTCGACGTCACCAATGACAATTCTGTTCATGACGCAGCCAGTTGTGTATGTAAATTTGTGGTTAAAAAGCAAGTATATCTCCAGCCTTAGTCAAGTTGGAGTAAGGTTATCGTAGGTTAGATTGTCTTACTGTAATTTACAATATGCTACACTACAGTGATTTATGGCATGATGTGTTGTCTGTGTCCAGGTGAGTTGGACAGCAGAGGGTGGAAGATGAAGGACATCATCCTGGTTCACCTTTATGTGAGGTCCATGGAAGACTTTGTTCCACTCAATGCAGTCTATAAGAAACACTTTGGCATAAACCCTCCAGCCAGGTAAAGGTGCAAACACACATGCAGACCTTTCCCACAAACCCCAAAGCATTTGCTTCTCTGTAGTAGTTAAATTCTCAATCCGGGTTGTTGCTGTTCCCCCTCTTTTTCTTTCAGGGTGTGTGTTCAGGCTTCTCTACCTGCCGGTCAGCTGCTACAAATGGACTGTCTACTCCATGACTGGACTGAGCCCCTAGAGGAAGGCTGCTTCCACCAGAGGGAAGCCCTGCATGTCCAGAGCCTGTCCCACTGGGCGCCAGCCAACATCGGGCCTTACAGTCAGGCCCTCAGGGTAAGTCTCCATGGCAGGGATGGTGTTCCTGGTAGTGGGTAAGAGTGTTGACAGTTTATTAGACTAATCATAAACTAAACTGTTGATAGACTAATCAGTTATTCAGCCGGTCATTTCAGAAAAGGTATATGCTTTGCGGCCAGACAATTATTTATATTTTCCTTAGTTTATTTTTGATTTTCTGTTCATAATTTTCTGTTCATTTCATCTCGGTTCTTCGTACATCTTATGTGGCTACTTACTGCAAATAATCCACTGAATCCCTTGATCCTTGTCGAAGGGGCTGAGCCAACAACAAGGAACATTCTTTTCGTTTGCGTCATTGTTAGCAAAGCATTTCAAAGTATCACTTTATAGAGGTAAGCAACAGATCAGTGGAGGAATACCAAGGATTACTTGGATGAGTGATGAATCTCAGTGATGACTCTTGTGATGCTTTGTTATGCTCGACTCTTACAAAGCAACTGAAGTGTCTCAGATTACATGCTCTACTTTGTGTTCGTCTCTGTTGTCTCTGTTTATGCAGAGATGCACGCGTGCAGATGTATTTGATTGTTGTTACGTGTGATAGTTTGTTCTCATTACTACTTTTATGTATACATGTAAATATGTATTCGTATTATAGTGGGCAGTGTGTACCCATTTTTGCACTTGTTTGTAAAGCAACGAATAGAACTTCTTTCATATTGTTTCAAACCCAGGAAGAATGTGCAATTCAAAGGCAGAGCAGAGGAAGTGTGGGCCGTGGTTGCACGGTTGGCTTGGTGTTTTGTTTACCCAGTGTGTATTATATGGGATTACACTTGTCAAGGTACTGTCAACAAGGATAGTGTCCATCTCCTCCACACTGTCCTTGATCCTGCAGCCAAATCCGTCTATGAGTGAGAACATGTGTGGATTAGCCATTCATTTAGAGCTTGACGGCATATCTCACCAGTGTGTCACCGAAGCTCAGAGGATCCTGTGCAGTTTGGATTCCTGAGATGTAACCTACAGAGTCAGGTTTGCTTTTAACGTGCCAGCAGTGTTTGATTTCCTCAATGGAGTCTCATTGAGACATGAAATTGAAGTCAGCTGTAGGCATGTGCTGTTGCCTCTGGAAAACAGTCTAATCTCTCATTCCTCTAATGATCATTCATATCCAGAGCAATTTGAGAAAACAATGAGAGGAGTTTGCTTGCTCAGAGCTGTGCGCGATGCTTCACACGACCCCTGCGTCGCCTCACAGTGTGTCTGCTCCTCTGCCACGCTACGATGGCTTAATTTGATCAAAAATGTATTAACAACTCTTCAGTGCAGCTCGAGATTTTTACATATTGATACAATTACCCCCTTGCTGTGAGCAAGCATGCAGTGCCACCCCTCCTCTCACCAGTGCGTTGACTCCATCTTAATGACAATTTTCCGTGGTGACTGTTGCCGTGTGACACCATGGCGACAGGGCAATGGCAACAGCAGAGACAGAAAAGCTGCTATGTGAGGCCAAATAACCTGAAGCCCTCCACATACACAAGAATTAGTAATTAAAAGAAGGATCCAGCTATATAAGGAGTGGAGGGGGGTTGAACTTGAAATGATTAAAGGATGAATTGGTGATCCTAATTATGTCCAGAGAATGTAATCAGTTTTGTGCAGCAGAGGTGTTTTTTGTAATGAGCACTTTGAGGGGGCAGTGACTTAATGGAGGAAAAATATAAATGGAGAATCACCTTCGATAAATAATTATGGTCAACTGTTTACCTTCCTATTTGTTAATCTGACAAAGTGTAGTAATGCTAACCATTTGAGTCTGCTGTATTCAAATAAAGCAATAAGCTGTGATAGGCTGAGAAGCTGCTCTGCATTGTGCCCAACAACGCCCCTTAGCTGTTCTAAAATCACTGTAAACCAATTAGGGTTGCCCCTTGAAGGTTGGAAGTTTGAATCATCAGTCAGAGACCCCTTAGTTCTTGACTTCCATGCTACTCTTTGGTATGGACAGCTGCAGACGCGGTGCAGCGCCATGGAGGAGAGGTTTCGAGATAACATTGTCTTCTCTCTTCTGCTTAGAAGTATTGAATTTACAGCTCTCAGATCCTTAGTGTGATACAATCTCTGGCTTTTGTTTGGTGTCTAGTATTAGCAAAAAATGTCATTGCACATTTACGATCGCGCAGTTATCTTGTTTACTATATTACAAATGCTGCTGTCACACTGGCAAAAAACAAAATGCCAAACTTGAGGCTTCAAAATGGGAGTCCACAAACCAATTGGTGGTGTTGCTATGGCTAGTTTCATTTTATTAAACACTCTGTGGTTGCTACATATACCTAGCAATTCTTCATAAAATAAAATGCATTGATAACAAATTCTTCCACTGATGACTGTATTCTTCAACAGCATTTAGCAGAATGGTTGCCAAGCAGCAGGCAGATGCAGTTGAAAGTACTGGCTGCCTTACAAATTAGCAGCAACATGGAGCCAAAGAAGTTGACCCGCATGGGCTCTACTACACTGCAACAAAATTTATATCCCTAGTAATGGACGACATAGCGAGAGAAAACTGAGCATAGTAGCTCAAGTTAAATTGGTAACTTATCATAGATTGTGGGTGTAGTTTATTGGCTTTGGATGGAGATTAAAGGCTGGTAAATTGAGCAGCAGCACCAACAGGTATATCTCCAACGAAGTCGGGACATAGTAGGTTCCTTGGCTGCTTAAACATAAATCCCTGTAGTCTCTTGTCATTCCACTGGCGGCATCTGTGTTTTTTTGTGCATTCCTTAAATGACAGCCATGTGTACTTCTGACCATTCTCGTTGGTTGGCGGTTGCCTTCTTCACCTTTGTGTCTCACATGACAAAAGGTCATGAATTGGTGCAGCAATACTGAAATTGTAATGCGGTTACAGCTGTGTGTTTATAGAGTATTTTACAACAGCTTTAAACGGAGCTCAGCCAATCATAATCAAGCAATGGAGCTGTATGTTTTGTAATAGAGCTATAAACTGATCAATTTCCAGCTTTACTGGGACCAGTTTATTCTTTTGACAAGTGTCCAGTGGTTTTGAGAGACAGCACATGGCTACTGACAGAACATGGTACTCTGGGCCCTGCAGGATTTGACTATAGTAGGTCCCCCCATTGAAAGGATGCTGCTGGTGGAGGCAGAGAGGAACGGCATTAGGGATTGGCATGTGATGGATGCTGGACCTTCAAACTCCATCCATCTATTCATCTATCTGCCCGGCTTGTCATGTCTCTCAGCTTCAGCTCTCGGGAATGGCAAGCTGACTGACTGTCGACTTGGCCTGGCAAGCTGACAGATTCAGATCTGACTTGATTTAAAGAATTAGTTAACCTTTATGATGTCAAAGCTGCGGGCCTCTCGGTGTATTGTATGTTAATGCAAGATATGCTGGTAGTTTAGGTAAAAGCCGCAAGCCATAAAGACAAAAACAGCGAATTAATGCATGCTTTCATACATCTCATATGTTCCGTACCTGACTGACACGTGTTTAGAGGTTGCTATAATTTGTATTACTTGTAGTATGATGTATAATTTACGAGTGGAGCAGGATCAGAGTTCCTGTCACTAATTTTATATTGTTTGTTTTGCTGTCTTATTTATCAGAGATCTAATGCAAATCTGCTGTCATTTGTTTAAACGCAATTTGCATAATCTAATTAAGATATAAGAAATTTCACTGTTTTATTACATCAATCACTTGACTGAAAACAAAAAATGCTCTCAGACATCCAGGATCTTTGTTGCAAAACTATCAAAACAAATTCGCTCATTACAACAAAAGCCAAGTAATGGCATGCTTTTAAAAGAAATAAAAGTTATTACTGCATTTTCTGTCAGATGTTTCTTAAAGGGAGCTTTTAAACAATTCTGTTGCATTAAGATAATAGCTAGATTTCTGTGGCCAGCATTGCTCCACATTTTTACACAGAAATCCATTTGTTCTCATAACAGACGATTACACATATGAGTTGCCAGATGGAAAAAATTGACCTATCATTTACTAAAGTCAGAGTTAACAACAGGAGTCTCAGACTGCGGGACCTTTTCCACATCTATGTAGATTAATGCTGCCTGTTCAATCACATTCCCTTTGGAGCCACAGTTACAGAAGCAAACACAATAGCCAAAGCAGCTCTGAATAGGACGACTATCAGTTGAATGGCTGTTAAACATCTCCTCTTTCCTGTTAAGGTAAGTGGCTCACCCCTGGGATATTTGCTAGGAAATTATACTCACTGATCAGATTCTGCGGGGTGTGTTTTGGGAGCTGACTGCGCTAGCCTCAGGTTGCTGGTGAACACTAACCCCTTGCCTCATTCCCCTAATTGTGAGTGACAGTCAATATTGTGGGAAGAGTGTCTTGCACAAGCCCGCGATAGGATTTGCATTGGATTTTGAAAATTGTCAAAGTGGACTGTGAGGCATCAGGAGGGAAGTGGATCTGACGCTGCCAATTAGCGTCAAAGGGAGGGGTGCGCTGTGGCGGGAGGGAGAATTTGAATAATCTCCTCACAGGAGTCTTAATGTCTCAAAACATTGAGCTGAAATTTGTCTGACCCTCTTGATGAAAAGTTCAGAGGTCAGGCTGAGTCACAGTGAGGCTGGGCCACCCATGTAGGACCAGAGAGAGGCTGCAAGAATGACTCAAAGAAGAGCATGTGTAGACGTTTCCTCCACTGGCTGGAGGCCTCATTTTGATTTTGTTTATTTAAGCGAACAAAGTAGTATATAGATTACATTTTCAAAGATTACTTTAAGGACTTTAGAGGATAATTACACATAGAGAGCAGTGTTGTCACGACACTGGAATTTCTAACCTTGATGCAGTACCTTAAACAAATTTCAATATCCAAATCATAAGCTGACATTTAGAGCATACAAGTTAAAATTGTTATTAAAAGATTAATATAATAAGGCTATAGCAAAACATCACCAATGCCTTTTATTTGGTTAGTAGCAGAGAACAGCAGAAGGACAGTATTAAACATTAATAAGAGAAAGTAAGAAACAGCTGGTATGGGTGTATCGATACTGCGAAAAATAAGCCTTAAAACTGTCTCAAATATTCAAAACTGATATGTAACGATAAATTGACATTTTTGTCAACGCTAGTAGAGAGTGACAGGAAACATGAGATGATAGAGATGGAAAACAAATGCAATAAAGATCATAGACTTGTGGTTATGTTACGTGGTATGCATCCAAAGTGCCTCAATAAATATACACGTTTAAAGGGACGGTTCACCCCAAGATCTACTGTTAGCTTACCTAGCATCAATGAGCTAGTTAATGTAACAGCTCAGCCAAGGAGGACGGCACTAATGTTTATATCTCACCCTGTCACAAGCATGAGCCTTTCGTCCATGAGTAGATTCACTCTTCCTTCTGTGCAGTGATACAGCTGGAGGGTGTAGTTTGGTAAAAAAGAAACTAGTTCCTACATGAAACCGTTCACAACAAGGTCTGTGGATTATTGTGAGTAACCAGATTATAATTTCTGGAAAGAAATTGTTTGGTGCTTTGAAGCACCACAAGCTGAGTGCCATCTATTGCCACTATATTGGAGAGAATGCAGACATGTCTTTATTTTTATTTAACTCTAACCATTAAGTCCCACTGAAGTTGAAAAACTAACTAACTAACTATGAAAGACAGACCTGGCCAAGGTAGCAGCCAATCAGAACACATTTAAAACGCAATAAATACAACGTATGTTACAAAAATCCACAATAAAACAACAACTATTCAAACATAGTGGCCTCTCAAGAAAAGCAAGCACATGTCTCTGTCACCACATTCTTTAAGATGCCTTTAAATTCATCAGTGAATATAAGTGTTTCTAGTTTTAGATCTTTTTGAGGGTCATTCCATGCCCAAGGTGCAGAGTAGGAGAATGCAGTTTTCAGATCTTTTAGAACCTGGGGTAAAAAGCAACCACCTGGAGGAGCGTAGCTGGTCACTAACAGAGGTAGGATGTAGAGGTAGGCCGGAAGTTTGCCCAATATTGCTTTATAGATACAAATATACCAGTGCTGTTATCTGCGAGTGGTCAATGACGTCCAACCCACCAAATCATAACGAATGCTGTGCTGAGTAAGTGGCTTTGCATTCGTAATAAAACGTAGAGATACATGGTATACTGAGTCGAGGCTACATGAAATGAAGGAGGTTGCGTGCATGTACAATATGTCACTGTAATCAATCACAGACAGAAAAGTAGCTTCTACAAGTTTTTTCGTAGCACTGAAAGTAAAACAAGACTTATTTCTAAACAAGTAAATCTCTACGGCTGATATCTTCAACACTCTGCAACTCACACCAAAAAAATCTAGTTTTACAAATAGTGCTACAGGTAAGAGGAGAAATAATATTTGATTTTGGGCTGAACCCTCCCTTTAACATATCATTTCCCATCTATGTTTAATAAGAAACGTACAGATATGTTACAGTGATTTCCATTACAAATGTACAAGGAGAGCAAGTAGTGCATGATGAGTTTGTTAAGATAGCAGCCCTGCTTTATGGCGAACAATCAAAGCACTGACAGCTAAATATGAGCCAATGTGGCGAGTGAGAAAGCACAAATTTTAGTGATGAATAGCAGAAATTAAGCTAAGTGCTTTAGTTTTATGGTTTGTTGTTCTCACCCAGAATGTTTCACTTCTGTAAAAGAGCCAACATGCACAATTCAGCAGCCCCCCCCAATCACATCAAATATCCCCCCACCTCCCCAAACTTCCTCAGTCTACATCTAGAGACTACATCTACCTCAATTACCACAGAAGAGTAATTAGCCAAAAAACAGTGCATGCATCTGCGTTCGGGGAGGTATTCATGCAGCACGAACAGATTAATTAGGACATTTAACTTCATTTCTAATACAACAAAATTAATCCCATAAAATATGAGGGATCTCGGAGGAGGTGCCTGTCAGCATCTGACGCCTCTCCCCTGTTTGCCATAATCTATTAAAACCTTGCTTTTATCTCACCTCTCCCCTGTCATACTTTATGGATTTTTTCATAAACACGGCCCATACTTCATAAATGTCTCAATTTTCTAGTCTATTAACATTACTTCAAAAGCGCTTGATAAAAGACGAGGGCATGCGTGAAATAATGCACCAATAATACGAAGCGCTGGAGGCTAGAACAGTAGGGGCGGCTCTCCGGCGTGCACGCTCAGACAATGCAAGGGATGTTATCAAGTTTAATAAAGAACAAATGATCACTTCCAAGCAAGGAGGAGGGGAGATGAGGCAGGGAGGAAGGGGTGGGACCAGGAGGGGAACAGTTGTCGAGTAATTGAGTCGATGAAAAATTAGGTCTTTGAAGGCTCAGCGGTTTGAGCAGTCATGAGAGTGAAGGCTCCTCAAAACTACGGCGCTCTTCAGCACTTGTAGGTACTTGCTCCTGGTTGCATTGGAGGATGTTAACACAGATTTGTTTTTTTCTTTTCATTTCACTGAAGGCACAAGTAGAACGGGCCGGTTGTTTCCTTTCCTGAATGCCTGAATTGTGTGCAGTGAGTTGAACCTTTTGTCTGGGGAGAGTCAGAAAGGCTTTTTTGACTGACAGTCGGGCTTCACCTCACAGCCTTTCCCCAGCGAGCATCGATTCACTTCCTGTCTCTGTACATCACCTGAGTCTGTCTCTGTAGGCTTTACTCATCCTACCCCAAACACTGGGGTCAACTGTCTTCGCTTGAGCCGGACACACACGAAACACACTGATCAAACCCAGTAAGACCTTGCCGCAATGGCATGTCGGCTGTATGCCCCGAGGCCAGGTCTTACGCACACACACACAGAGACACACACATATACCTGTGTGCTCTTTGTGAAAGGCCCTGGCTGTATGACAAGGTAAACTGGTTTGGTCATTAAAATGAGTCACAGGTGACTCACTGTAACACACTTATGACTGACAAGACAGGTTTACAGCATTCAGACCTCTTTGATTCACATGCAAATAGATAAAGATGTATGCAAAGGCAAACAACATGGGCAATTGGGCATGCACACATTATCTCAGACTATCGGCACCTAACATTCGATGGCAAATGTTTGCTCGTGTGCAAGTCTGTTTACCCACACGTGTGCATACTCTTCAACACTGTCTTGTATGCAAAAAAGGGACCTCTACATTCTAAGATGTATATCTGCGTTGACATGGACAGGACATTGTCCTGGGACATAGCTGCAGCTATAGGACGGGGGTTGGGCACTTGTGCCTGTAAATATGTACACATATATGTGAGAGGTCATACCAGACTACGTTTTTAATCTGATGAGGGGGGCAGTTTTATGGGAAGTGGTAGACGGCAGAGGAGGTAATTATGTTCCTCCCAACCCCATCCACACGGCCCACATCCCCCCCCTCCACTTTCTCTCCTGCTGTGACCGCGCAGAAGCTGACCTGCCATGGCGGTGGTCATTTTCAGGAGTCAGTGCGTTCTTTAATACATTATCCTGCACCGCCGCCACTGCTGCTGCTACTGCTGCTGCTGCTGCAGCACCACGTGGGGACAGACTGGTATCAGCTTGTACCAGGCGAGGACAGGGGAAGGACTGGATCTGTCAGAGTGCATCGACTCTCACGCGGCCGCGTACGCCGGCGCTGTGCCTCTGCCCCGGCCCCTGCCACACTCCCACTCATTAATGGGCCCGGTCCTGACAACTGATCCTAATTGCCTTTGAACAGCTCTTCATGTATTATTGGTGCCTGACTGCCTTGGTTCATGTCAACAAGCCATGGGAGGCAGGGACAGAATAGCCACAGCCATCGTCCCCCTTTCTCTTTTACATACTGAATGATGCGGAGATACATGTATACTAGATATGCATGTAAATAAAAAAATGTCACCTGGGAAGCCGCAAGACACAACAAAATCTTTTGTGAATGGTCAGCACCCCATCCAAGTACAAATTACTTGACTACTGCCTGTGATATTTTAGTGGCTACAGTACAAGAATAAAATGTACCAGAACATGTAATTGAATGCAGATAAATGGAATCAGTTATGATGCATGAATCTGATTTCATTTGATGAATTGTAGACTCCTGCTTTTTAATTTAACACCACATGCTACATGAGTGTGTACGCGTGCGCACGCTTCTTTTCTCATCACTTTGTCACCGCTGATGACATCAAGAAGGCGTCTGAGAAGCGTCATGTAAAGATCCCACCACGGCACATATCTGCCACGACACTCGCCCTATTACAATCGCAATCACAAACACTCCAAAACACATCATTATTTGTAGTCCCGTGTGTGAATTATTACCCCCACGTCCAACTATTTACTTCCCATTTTACCCCCGCTATTTGAATAAGAGCAAGGAGAGGTGCGGTGGCTCCGGCTTTTTTATTTGCGGAATGAAATAACTGAATACCAAATGCATAGATAAAAAGCATAGCGGCGTGTCCTGTCCACTCCCATCACTGTCTGGGAGAGGAGAGACGTATGACCATCCCATTACTATGGTAACTAGCCACTATATTCAGAGCTGCCCGGGTGTGTTTCTTCCCCCTGCAGTGACGAGAGGGCATAGCTGACAGGGCCAACACACACACACGCACACACACACACACACACATACACAGACACAGACACAGACAAAAACACACAGATAGGGAGGGTCTGGAAGATGCTCCTTCTGAAATATATACATGTGGCAAATACAGACAGAACAATACAGGAGCCAGACATACAAGTGAGGTGACATACAGAGACTAATAGGGAACAGCATTAGGGTGAAATATAGCCCCCTAACTTTTCCATGTTTCACCCACAGCCAAAAGGAAGAAAATTTAAATTTAAATAGGAACAAAAAAATGCATTTCTTCTTATTTTTGATGTATAGCTATCTGTATAGCAGTTTATTAGTATGTTTATTAGTGTTTTGTTTGCTTAGAAAACATGTAAGAAACCATAATAGATACGTCACCAATAAACCGTTTATAACACTAATTGTGAGCAGCCCAGACTGTTAAAGCAGCTTGTTGCTGCTGCAGATTCACCTACAGACTGCTCCACAGCCCTGCACTGCTAGTTTGTGTATTTTAGGAAACCTCTACAATTATTATGCTCTCCTGTGCTTCTGCAGTTCCATAAGTTGCACACATTAAAAGTGGCAGTCAGCGCCTCTGGTTAGAAATGATTATTACATCCACATGCAACAGTGTGCTCGCTTTGCCATTTTGTCTTCATTTATTAGCTGATTTTTTTTTTTAGCAGCACAGACGAGTCAGACAAGAGTTAGCGTTTACATTCCATTTACTTTTGGCCACTCGCTTCATCATAAATTTCCCATGGAGCAATTCTTCTGAGTAGTAACTTTTAACCTGGGTCATTCATTTTTCAAATGCCATTGTCATCAAGGCACGTTTTACCGAGGTAAAAACCGCTGCAGATGAATAATATACAGCCTCCTGTTTTTTTTTTTTCTTTCCGCGGACATATCAGCATGTTCACTTTTAATATATATTTATTATTGATATTATGGATTTATTATGTAAGGGGATGTCAGGCCCTGTAAGTCTGAGTAATGTAATGTAGTTGAGATGCTCAGGGTAAGAGTTCACTCAATATAATATAGAGTACACACAATATTTTCCACATGTCGAAATTTATCGAGTTGAATCGGATCCTCCGACAGCAGTGGTAATATTTGCTTTATTTTTCAGCCGAGATTCAGTTCATTTTCAGCACATTGTATTTCATCAGTTATAGTGAGAGTGTTATTATGTGTGGTGCACATTTACAGTAAAGTACCATTTTTAAATAAATCTAAAGTAAGTAAAACCTAAGATTTCTTTGATTGAAATTCTTTTACTGTTAATATTTTTAAAGACACCTTTCACCTACATTAGATTTTAGGTGTTTGATGATTAAAATAAATATAGAACAACACTTGTGTGTAGATATTGAATGAAAACCCCAAACAATTTGTACTATTTTTTACAATTTTCTCCCATATTTTCCTTCATCCATATTCATGCATTTCACTGCTGGAATTTGTGGCTTATTTATGCGAATATTTTGACTTTGCCAAAAAAAAAGAAAAAGAAGAAAATCCAAGAAGATTTCGATGCTGTCTCGCCAGCCTGTCCATGGATTGAGTGGACTTGGTGTGAACAGTATTGTCGGTGCTCCAGCTGCCTTTTTAATGCAGCCATACTGCCATCTGTTGAGACCAAACGGGACTGCATGTCTTTTCGCTCCCCTTTGCTTTTCCTGCACCGTCTTGTTCAGCCTGTCTTTTGTTTGTCTGTTATACATATTTTATTTGTGAATACTGAACAACATGTTGGGTCCATTACAAGCGACAGAGTAGCAGCAGTGTGTGTGTGTGTTTGACTGGATATTTTGGATGTGGACGTAGACGACTTTTCCCTCTGAACCAGCAGCTTCATGTTGATCCCAAGCTGATGATTTGTCTTTGACATTCACAATGTCTCATTCAGAAAAGACATTTCACACTGTGGTCCTCTCACACACTCTGTCACACACACAGGAACTTACTTAACTTCACCACTACTGACAGTTACGCTTTAATGGTTGTGCCACTTTGTGTTGACATAATTCTTTTGTGCCCAGGTTAAGTTAGTGCCTCCATTACCAGCCAGACTGAGAGATGTAGCTTCAGAGCGAGGAAAAAATATGAAAAGACAGAAGAGACGAGGTGGTCACAGCTCGGAAGGGAGAAAGAACGGGGGGTTGAGGGTTGCAGTTTCAGCATCATTCAATCAGACAACATGCCCCTCAGCTGAAACAGCGAGACCCTCCCCGATTCTCTCGAATTAGGGAGATTAGCAGGAAAGCGCATAATGCAGGATGATGGAATTTGTCATAATTTGCATTGTCCTGGAAAGATTCGGTTTGATAGAGCGATGCATGGAGGGGCTTGTCATGTCCCACGGGCAGGTCATAGAGGAAGCTTGGCAGAAATGATTTTTGCGATATGTGCATCAGTCGTAAAAGCCTCACAACCAATTTGTCAAAAAATGTGAGGTCGGGACAGTTGAAGGCAGCAGGGCATTTTGCCTAACGCAATGAAAAAACATGCCCCTCCATCACTCTTGATCCACAGCCCAGCTCTGGTGTGGCACAGTGCTCCACAACAACACACAATTTTATTACATCAGTGTTGAGTATTTGTTGTGTTATTTGATCCTATTTCTTCATTTTAACATCATTATTGCAACAGTAAATTTACACGAGAACAAAACAAAAACAAAGCAACCAAATTGTATCAAAACTAGTTTTATTTTGTGGTTAAAAAATAATTTTTATGACGGCGGAAAGATTTATTTATTTATGTGTTTATTCGTGCCTGTTGGCATTCAGATGTGTCTCCCTGAGCATCCAGCAGTCAGGCTCCCCTGACCTTGGTTATAGCGCTGAGCGGCAGCTCCTGACCACCATAAAGTTGACCAGAGCTGACATGACAGTGTTACTCTTCCACACGGTTCAGTGTCTATGGAGTGGGCATGTCGAGGGCAGACATACAGGCACAACAGAAAAATACACATAAGCTCAGAGAAGGTGGGGGTTGGGGATAGACCAGTGTCCCTTAGCTCAGACTGACCACACGTTCCCTCAACAATGGCTCATTATAGTTGTGTATATTTTAGCGTACTTCTAAATTTGTCGTCGTAATAACCTTTTGTTTTGAGCATATGCTTATGGTTTTCTGAATAAACGTGCAGTTTTAGACCTGAGAGAATGGATTCAGAAGTGCCCTATACTTGCCTTTCTTTGTGCACTTCATACGGCTATTTATGTCGCTGTTTAAGTAACACTGATTTTGTGTGACAGTTGAGCATACAGGGGTTAGGCTCAAACTGGAGCACAAACAGGAAGAAAAAAATAGAGATAGTGGGGAAAAAAGAGGATGGAATAAAAAAGGCAAATACCTCCCTCCCCCCCTTCCCGTGAAGCCTTAAATGAGAAGCCTAACATGGGGAGAGATTCTGCAGAGGGAAGAACGGTTGTGGTTCTCCTGAAAGGTTTGTATTTGTAGAAATGAGGTGTCAGAAGAGGCAGGATTTCCTCAGGGCGCAGCACAACATGAGCCCATCTCTTATCATTTCCCACTCCCAGACGTGATCTGCTTTGAATGCACTAATGCTGAAAGAGCCCCACAGACTTGAAGCCAGTTCAAGATGAAATCACAGCACACATCCCTGACAAACTGCCATCTACCACACAAGGATTAAACAGTCGTTGCATATCAAATCCCCGCCAAAAAAGCAGAAATAATATATGCACTTAAATACATTCAACAAAACTTCAACCTCAGTTTTTTGATCCTCACATTTTGAACTATTTTGAGCTATTTGCCAGCCCTAAAATATTCAAGAAAAGGAGAAAATTACTAAAGTGAAAAAGGAGTCGAGACAGAAATTTGGAAATTTGTCACATACATTAGGAATGTTCCATAAGGGATTAAAAGTGAACCAAAGAACGTCCCATTTAAAGTAAATTCAAATCAAATTAAGTTCTGAAAGGAGCATACCATGTAAATGTAGCATCCTCAGTTTGTATTTTACTCCCATATTTTTAACATCATGTCAGGCTATTTAAAAAAGGCACACAACTTTCAAAAATCATCCTTAAAAAGTTTTTAGCTCTAAGTTAGAAAACCTGGTTTCCTCAGGATGCACTCATTACCCTTACTCCATGGTGAAGCTGTAAACAACACTCAAAACATGTAACATCTCCGTGAAAGGACATATCACAAATATTAATTACATTTTGCCTTTAATTACCCACCCTGTAGCTGACGCTCTGCTGCCATTACCCTTTTAGCTTAGCTACATGTGTCCTTGCATAAGGGAAAAGTTACACCATATTAATCTAACCTATTTTACACATTTTGTATTATCATTTTCCTAGTTAAATTATGCATGAGGTCTCAATGGGGAGAAATGTGACCATTAGCATATCTGATAGGAGCGGTGGAGCAGTTTTCCACCTCTCTCTGTCCTTGGAACCAGGCAGAAAAACCTGACTGTTCGTCAATACCAGGTCATTTTATCCAGGCCAGCCCGGTTCATCCATACCATTCCGAAGCTCTGCTAATGACACTCGGAGACGTCCTCAACGCGATGGGGGCCCAGAGGGCTCTAACACCAATGTGAATATAGTCTAGCACTGTCTGGTCATCTCTGGGAGCTCTCTTTACAAAAAACTGCAATTAGAAACACCTCAGACACGCCAGCCTGAAACGAGACACCGTTAAGGGTTGGGAGCGGACACAGCCAGGCGCTTCCTGAGTACATTTACATACATGTTACTGTCTGCAGCTCACAGGGATGGGGAGAGGGGGAATGTCTTTGGGGATGGTGACCTTTTGACATGTCATTGGGTTTATTAGGAAAGTGATGGCGTTTTAACCATGAAATAAAGGTTGACAAAGCACGAACAAAAAAGTGCTTAGCTAAAACTGAGCATTGAAAAGTCTGTTGAGGTCCATCTTTTATGAATTGATTGATTATATTAGATATTAAAAATACAGTACAGATTCATCAGAATATTGCAATAAAGTCATATGACTTATTTCCATCACAAGTCTAGACACAAAACATCAATGCTTCACAGTAATTTAAGATTTAAGACAATAAAGGAAACACGATCTTGACAAAAGTTTCAGAGAGAGATATTGTTTGCAATTCTTGTGTTTGAATTAGTTGCACATGTTATTGTGGCACATCAACAGTAGATCAAAAATAAGCATTTGACCAGCTGACTACATGGAAAAAACACGAGTTTAACTTTTTAATCTTGAATTTTTTACTAAATATCAAATATTGAAATTTGTATAGTTTTGAAATTCATTGTGATATGAATTTTGTCCCAATTGCCCACCCATAGGTACTGTATCTTTTAATATATAATATTTAGATATAATTAAAAACAAAGCATTCATCTTTCCTCAAAAAAGCAACAACTAAAACCACAAATTTCTGGAAAACTTTAGTTATGACAGGAAATATCAAATATTTTTAAGAAGCAGTCGAACACAAATAAACATGTAGTATTGATTCACTCTTCTCTCTGTGGGCCATTTAGACTGCGAAGGCCAGCATTTGAAAAATACTTACCTTGTTATAGAAAGTTTAATGTCATATGCAATTGTTTGACCCTTATGAATATTAAAGGATCCCATCTCTGGCCTATTAAAAATGCATGTGGCATTGTGGTTGTTGATCACGTTTAGAACGCCCATGCAAATTGGACTGTCTTCCCTGTCAGGGCCTAAGATGAATAATGTAGTTGTGTTGTATATTCAGGGACACACCATTGACAGTCAATTAACAAGTTTGATTGGTGTGTGAACTCATTCTTTTGAACTGTTAATTTTATGTAAATAGTATTCGCTCTCCCTTCTCCACTGTCTCTCCCCCATCCAGGTTCACCACAGAAAGCTGTGCCCCCACCACCACAAACCCCCAAATCCCCAATTCCACCTCCCACTAAGAGTAACCAGAGCGGGATCCTTAATAATTGATCATCACACACCTGCTTGGTGGAAGCTATGGGAGTCTGCCTTTAACAGGCAAGGGGCCCCATGCTAGCCCCTTTTGATATTCAAATCGACAAATGGTAGCCGGCCTTTATGAATTCAAAGTGGAGCGAGCTCTTTTCATGGGGACGAGCTTGTTAAAAGATTCTGGCCACCCGTCCAACCTGATGGAGCCCTTCTTTGTTGGAGTGGATATGATGGCATTTGATGGCTCATAAATGGAATGCCAATGACAATTTGTTGTTGATGTGTGGGAATCTGGCTTTTATGTTCGGCAGACATAGTAACGCAGGCGCTCGGGCAGATTGTGCTTGCAGGTAAATGATCCAGTGATTGATCCAACTGGTTGAAAGCAGCGAGGGCCTTATCGCCTCCCTTTCTTCCCCCTCGCTCGCTCGCGCCCCTCTTCCCGTCTTGTCTCCATCTCTTGTCTCTCGCACTGTCCCAGTAATTTGGGGCAGCGGAGATGGAAGCTGAGGATTCATCAAAGTTGACAAGTGAACCCAGGAGCTGGGGATCATGGCAAACCCATCTGATTATGGAAATAGCCATGACTATGTTTGCCCTCTAGCTAAACAGTTGTTCGGCTAGCATCTTGCTTTGCCAGGATCCAATTGCAGTAGGGAGGGGGGGATTCAGTTTTCCTCCTTTGAACAAGTTGTGTCATGGCCTATTTGTGTAGGCCTTTTCAAATTAGACTAAGTTAAGAAAACAAAGGGCTTGTTTGGAAAGAGTTGGAGAGGAAGTTTGGTTCAGAAGGTGCTAATGCTGCATTTCCACTGCTTGGTACAGCACGACTACTCATTATGATGATCTCTTTTGGTTTTTCAATTTGCAAAAGTTGTGGGCAGTACCTGGTACTTTTTATGGTACCAATTCGGTCAATGTTCCAGGCAAACTTAGCTGATACCAGAGGGTGGAGGTAAATCTGATTGGTCAGAGAGAATCGTCAGTAGACTCGTCCCTTGCGCAACCCAAAACAGCCTGCATTAACTCGCTAGCATCGATAGTGGCTGCAATTTTTTTATTCACTTAATGCAGATTTTAAGAAAATCGCCAGTCCACAAAACTACGTTGTACACTATGCTGGTGGTTCTCAACCTTTTCGTGTCAAGGACCCCTAATTTGATACTTATAAGGTCAGGGACCCTCGTGTGATAAGATTTCACCTCAGGGACCTCCATCTAAAAGATGATTATGCCCCCAATTCTATAGCCTCCAACTGCAGTTGAGGAGAAAACCATGGAAGAAGTGAAACCCATGATCAGAATAGCTACTATTATAACTTACTCAACTGGGCTCACTTCTACAGTGAATTAAATACTGAAATTAAACTATTCTCCATTGTTTGTGGGGATTTGCTGGAACTCCCTCAAGGACCACTCGGGGTCCCACTGCACTTTGCTATACAATTGACAAAGTGCAGGTGTTCCTCAGCTGGTTGGTTGCCGATGATTTGTGGATTCAGCGAGTCTCACTTTAAAGTCAGCAGTGTCAAGCAGTGGCGCTATGACAGTCAGCTGAGAATCTTACCCACACTGACTGTGTACTATCCACAGTGGAAAACTAAATGCTGAAAAGGTACCTGGTACCAAAATTAATTGCATTAAGTTGAGTCGAGTTGAGCCATACCATGCAGTAGACATACAGCATAAGTCTTAAGTAATACCTCTGCTCCATGCTAACCCTGGTAATCTCACAGTGAAACATGATACCTCTGGCTGTGTCTTTGCTAATCAGTGAAGGACCTTGTCTCGGGCCATGTATCAATTGATTCCAGCTTTCTTGATCCTCCCTGGAGATGCGCATGTGCTCCAGGGTCCCTGCATAGGCCAGCAATTATCAACATGTCACCAGCAGCTATTTGCATTGACCAGCAGCTAGTGTGCGGCACTAATGCCATCCAACCTCAAACACAGAGGAGCTGCGGGGTCTCTAAAGACCTGACCTCCCTAATGCCACTCCTCATCCCTACTCATCTCTCTGCATTAAACAGATAGATTTTTCACAGGTTTCATTATACAAGAAGCTTAATTCTAACACAGGTATTTAACAGAGAATTGAGCTTATTATCACATGGTTAATTATGCTTATAAATAACGCACGTGCAACGGAGATGCATTGGCAGGCTTTTCACAGAATACCTGCTTGTGAAATGAGAGTTGTTGGTGATGAGATGCTGAAAAATAACAGAGGTGGAACTTGTTAATTAATGCACTGCTACTCAAACATTCACTTATAATTAATGTTAACTTGATTATAACACCTCACTGATGACTATTATACTTGTTGGTTTTTTTTTAGAGTTTTACGACTAGTTTTCTGCTTGAATAGATGTGATTGAGTTCATTATTGTCTAATTAATTTTTTTTTTTTTTTTTAGGTTTTTTTTTTACCCACTTTAACTATAAAGGCAAATGTTGCTGGGGTTAGGAATTGCAGTTTTGGGCACTTCCTTGTTGGCTGCTTTCGTCAGCCCCAGAGGTTGACGCTTTGTTTTTCGCCAAACTAGCAGTATTCTGCTGGTTTGGTCTGTTGATACAACTTTCTGGTTACGACTGAAATACCTCTACAACTACTGGATGGATTGCCATGGGACTGAAGGATGAAACCCAATGACCTTGGTTTATCTCCTGGCCTTTCCTGTAGCACCACCATAAGGTTGACATTTATAATTTTTGAGCTTGGTCTGCCACTGTAGTTTGAATGTGGTCCAACTTTGCTTCAAGTGTTGAGATTGATGCCTTAAAGTTGGCGGAGAGGGCCTTTTGGTGGTCTTCTAGGAGGCCACCTATGGTTGCCATGTTGAGCTTGTTGCTATCGTTAGCTTCACTGAGGGAGTCAGCTTCAACAGTCTCTTTTTTGCCGTGTTTGGCTGACTTTGATGCCATCTTTTGGTGATATGTTGCCAGAGGTGTCAATACCCTCTGTTTGGTTACAAGTAAAAGTGGAATTGTGGGGTCCTAGAAAATTAAATACACAAAAGTTTTGGGAGTTTCCATCATATCCAACCCCACATTAATAGTTTTTGACTTAAATATCTTGACAGCTGTTGGATGGATTGACATTCCATTTGGTGCAGATATTCATGTTCCCCTCAGGATGAGTTGTCATAACTTTGATCATTAACTTTCCCAACATCAGTTCAAAATTTGTCCAACACTTTGGTTTATAAACAAAATCAAAACTAATCACGTCCTCATGAGCTTCAGTTTTACTTTGTATTTAGGCCTAATTAGCCAATGTTAGCATTCTAACACACTAACCTAAGATGATGAAGTACAAATCACGTCCTCATCAGGCTGCTAGTTTAGCTGTAGACTGTTAATATTGTCATCTTGTCATCCTATCATAATAAAGCCAAATTTCTGTGTTTTTCTCATATTTTCTCTTCGCCAGGTTGATGAGTCGGTTTTCTGCGCAGGCCAAATTGCTTTGGTCCCTTGTACCATGCAGCTGGTGAAGGCTGGCACCAGGACGCAGGCCCATTTGTCCTTCAGCTATGTGAAGAAGGTTCTGGAGGCTGTGATCAGCATCTTGACTCTAGCTCATGTTGTCCAGGCCCACTGCTACGCCACAAGACACCAGGACATCCCCATCATCAGGGCCGTGTGGGAGAGCATGCTGCGGGCTGCAGAGGAAGAGAAGGTCAGTCTCTGTGGAGTGAGATTTTTGTTTATGAAATATATACCAGTGGTTAAGAAGAGGAGCAATGACTGGCTATTTTATTATAGATGCAGAGGAAATATTGATCATACTTACAATCCGATACTGCTCCCACATAGAATGAACACATCTTTAATGGATTATAAGACAGTGGGATCCATGTGTTGATGAATAAATAAAAGAAGGGAAACTTGGTATGGTATCCAAGTTTTTCAGAGAGGCCTTTCAGAATTGTGTTTTATAGTTGTGAAATAAGGGAAAGTTCTTCGCCCCTCTCTGCCCCCTCGAGACCCAAGCCGCTGCGACTGATATTTACCAGTGAGTGCGCTCATGAAAAGTTGATGATGTGGGAAACGCTGGTGTCTTTGATAATGTGGAGCTTGGCACAGAAGCAGATGTCTTCCTCAGAGCTTCCCTAATCCTTTGCCCCCACACACCATTTTGGAGCTCCGTTCAACTCTCAGAGCAGCTTATCCCCCTCTCCACCCCTCTTTCCTGCCACCTCCCTCCATCCTTCCCTCCATTCCACCGCCCCGGCTTACAACCCCTGCTCCGTACGTCTAATAGGGGCACCAGTCTCCCCTGGCAGCCCTTCTCCTCCCACAGTAATCTGTCTAGCCATGGGAATAGGGCCTGAGGGAGAGGCAGGAGCCCACCTCCAACATGTGGCTCTGTTCGCTGGTGAGCGCTGTTTAAGATGGGAGAGAGGGTGTCAACTTTGTGTCAATTCCATAAAAGTATTGCCGTAAAATTCTAAATGTGTTAGTGAAGGCCAGCAATCATACACTCACAGCTTTCAGAATTATAAAGTCTGAATTCATATACTGTGGTTCAGCTTATTTCAGTCAAGAGCTGGTGTCTGTTTGTGAATTTATGGCGCCTTATAGTAACTCACAGTGGAATAGAAATCTTGAAAGCGTTGACAGTGCACCATCAATTTAGCATGCAGAATGGGTCGTCCAGTTAACAAGGCTAACCAAGGGCAAAGCTTTGGGAGGTCACCAGACTAGGCTCATGTCAGAGGTCACGGAAGATGGACAACACCGTCCATCTGTTGTGCTTCCATGTCAGAGCAATCAAAAATATTCATTCAGCTGACCCACGAGTACCGCCAGGAGACCATGTTTTATTTCCAACCGATTCCCAGATTAAGCAGCTCTAATTGACAGCTCCATATGTAAACAGGTGAGTTCTCCCCTCAGAGCTAGCTTAGGCGGCGGGTTACCAACCTGACCTCTGGCTCTTTCTTTGCCTGTGAGGCAGATCATCTCGGTGCGACTCCCCAGCTTGGCCCTCACACTTTCCCATCTCTTCCACTTCAATTGCAGATGTGTAAAGTGCAGGAGAAGAAAGATAGCTGTGGTGGTGGGGGGCTACTGTTTCATCCTAAACTAGGTGAAATGCTCTCTCCCTGGGGTGGGGATTATACAAAGCACCGCTGCTCATTTGAACTGACTGTAATTAGAATGTTTAACTCGGGTCAAACACGGATACACAGCTCCCACAGAAAACTGAGATGACTGCACCAGCTGGCGTTAGCACAAAGAGTTCAGATTTACAGAACTATAGTAGCTCTATAAGATAATAACCTAAATTTATACAGCCTTTTTATTCCACTAATATTTTTTTAAGAGTAATTGAGGGGCACATACCAACCAAAAAATCAAACTATACTAGGTGATAATGTGATGTCATATTTTGCTGAACAGCAGTGTATTATGTGTAATGTGCTCATCCTGGTTTATGAAACTGAATTAAAAGTTATATAAAATTAAAATGAAAATTAAACATAAAATGGAAAAGTAACACCTAATATTTAAACTTAAACTGTCATTGAAAAAAAAATTAAAAAATATCAGTAAGTACTTAAATACATCATATTTCATTTTGTTTTCACTTAATTAATATAAGTTTTATTATAAGGGTTATTTAGCATAAGTTGTATTGGTACTGGAGATTTAATAATTGAAATTGCCCCTTCTTTTTTCACCCAGAATGCATCTGTTCTTTGTAATGCATCCTGGTGAAGACAGAAACCATGAGCACAACATGTAATATGTGATTAAATTCTAGATGCTGATTGAAATCCAGCTGTCAAATCTTGGATTATGTCACTGTACACTTTCCTAAACAAAACAGACATGGTATATTTGTCAGTGTATTTCCAGATGGCGGACCTGAGAAGCGTAATGTTAGGAACAACCGGTGCCTAGCGTGTGTGTGAAGCCACAGGGCCATGTTGTTGTTGTTGTGCGTTGATAATTTCTCTAATCAGGTGGATGAAGAAGCTTGCAGGGTTAATTGGGAGCATACTGGAGTCGCTACAAGTGTGAAATTGTATTTACGGTGCATTAAACCATAAGGAGCCTGTTTGTGTGTGTGTGTGTGTGTGTGTGCAAAGGGTTTGATGAACAGGGAGATGTTGATGTGATAAGTCAATAAATGTTAAACAGACGTCCCTTTGTGTAGCGATGACTGGTTCTGAAGACAAAAAGAAAAAAATAATTATAAAGCAGGTTTAAATATTTTTGTTGAGTTTGTTGAAATTTTGATTGGTGATAAATTGAAATGAATAGCTCTGAATTTGCAACATGGGGTGTTTCCTCTCTGCATACCACAGTAAAATCCTTTTTACATTATTTCCCTCCTGCTTACTCAGGACTTTTGAAGTAACGTTAGCCCCTGGCATGGTTTTATAATTGCCCCATACCCTTAAACTTTCCCTCACCCCACTGACATGGCCCTGTGTGTTTCATTTACACAAACAGTCTGACGAGCCTCAGAGTGGAATCCTAAGAAAAGAGAGTGAATGAGGGAGTGAATTGGGAAGGGGTATTATAGCAGACTGACAGCACTACAGTAAGTGCTGAGACATAGAGCCACATGCTGAAGGCGTCCCGCTGGGCAGGAAATGTAGGGGAACTGGCTAAGCAGTGCAGTCCCATCAGCTCCCCGCTGTTCCCCGCCTTTACACCACTTCCTTATTACCGTGTTTACCGTTCGGCTTTCACGCCTCTCGGCCCTCCAACCCACTGCACGCTCCAGGCGCACGGACGCGAGTTAGAGGGAGGAAAGTGGGGAGAAAGAAAACAAACATAAGGAGAGGCAGGTCACACCCCATCAGTGTAGAGAGCTGAGCGCAGCAGATCCAGGCTTCATGCGTTTACCTGCTGCCTACGGAGTGAAGGAGCACTGGGGGAATGGCTGCATGCCCTGGAACTGAAGTGGGATGAAGTAATGAGATGGATTGTGTTAAGTGGCTGGTGTAGAGTGGAACAGAGCCCTCTAAACACACACATACACACTTTCTGCCACCAGCCTGCCCTCCCAACTTGCCACTCCAGCACTCAGCTCCACCATATATCAAAGTTTGTGTTTTATTGGATTAATTTAATAAACGATCTCTGGTCAGGTAGAGATGTCAGCCAGTGTTCCCCCCTCTCACTCCTCTGGTGGGGTAATGGAGGTCTGACCGGTCAAGTCTGAAACATACACACACATGCACATACAGAAAGTAATACACAATAACACAGCTTTAACACATTTGGTTCTACACAGCGTTCCCGCAAATCTTTAAACAGTTTTAAGAGGCATTAAATTCATTAATCTAAAAATAAGTCCTTAATTGGTCTTAAAATGTCAGTCTTTCAAAAGTCTTAAAAATGCGAAGACATGGGAAGTAGGATTTAATGAATCTTTTTTTTCTGACTTTTTATTGCAAAATCTCAAAATAATTGGCAACAGTATTTTTAAAAAAATCATTTACCAAATGCCTCCAACATTAATGTCACACAGATCCGAATAGCAGAACCAACAATATTCATATTTATTTATGCCAGGATGCCCAGAGCAGAGGATCCGCTGTCTGCTAGCTATCTGTCACTGTACCCTGGACGATTCAGTGGAAATTGGCCATTTAATCAAAATTTTGCAGCATGGCTGAAACTGATATAAGGTAGTTCATACTCAACTTGGTGTATTTTATGCAAAAAGTTTGCCCAAACTTGGCACAGTGGGAATCAAGGAAGTGGAATCCCACATGCAACATGAGAAACACCAAATTGCCTAGAAAACCTGTCAACAAATGCCAGATGTTTCCCAAAAAGTCATGTTTTATGTTAAAATGAACATTTGGGCAAGACTGTTCCTAACCCTATGTTATCGATGTCCATTCATGTTTAATTTTGATTATGGTAAAAATCAGTCTTGAATTTCATTCCGAGCGGCATTAAAAGGGATTTGGTGACATCCAGTGGTGAGCATTGCAGATTGCAACCAGCTGAAACTTCTCCTCGTTAAATTTCTGTCAGTCTTCATTGTTCAGGAGGTTTTTCCAGGGAGGCAAATTATCTGCAGAGGTCTCTTCCTCTCTGTATCAAATGGACCCCTTAATTTAAACCGGTAAACAACAAATAAGGGGCCCTACACATGGTGCATCTTTAACCACCTGGAAACATGAGGTTGGCCACTGGGTGCTACTTTTTTGCCTTTTTTTGCCAGCTTTCAAGAGCGCGGTGGTAGGTTGCATTTGAGCTTGCCAAGCAACCTCAACAAGCATGGTACTATAGCCCATTTACCCGAAATCCATCAGTTCAGAGCTGATCTTCTTCCAGGAGCTGTTTATAAGCATGTAGGCCTATTGTCCAGGGGACAGATGTAAAGCTCTGGGTAGCCCTGCACTAACATGATCAACTTCTCCTTCATATTTATCACAGACTGATATTTACAGAAGAAGGGAAAGATATCTGTCGGCTGTGATTGGTTGTTCCTTGTCACATGACATGCGGTGCACGCTGTTCCGCAAGTTGAACTCTGTTTATGTTGGGGTGCAGCCATCGCACCCTGAAAACTGGGCACTTGGGAACACATGCGCAATGCAACACCGTCACTCTGGCATTTGAGCAAGTTTGCTGCGCGTCTACATTGAAACCAATGAATTTGAGGGTGCAAAAAATGCAGCATGTGTACAGCCTTTAAAGCAATTACATGTTTAAAAATCTGTGTTTTTTCCAACACTGCTCCATGTGGAGGGGCTGCTAAATATGGTGGCTAATGTGAATGGCTCTATCTAGAGCTAGTGTTCGTTTTGTCTGCTCTGGGCTACTGTAGAAACATGGTGGTGCAACATGGCGATCTCTATGGATGAGGAACACACCTGATGTAGAAATAAAGGGCTCATTCTATGGTAGCAAAAACACAACAATTCTTATTTTCAGATTAATATACACTAACGAAATCATATCCCCCTACATCTTACACACTGAACCTTTAAGAAAGTCCTAAAAAGTCTTAAATCTAACTTGCCTTAAACTGTAGAAACCCTGTCCACAGAACTGCTGAGCAGACTTCCCACCTATTGTAACATTTTGGTGGATGCATTAATAAAGAAAAAGGAACTGATGTAACCCTGTCCGACAGCTCTGACAAAAAGTCAGCAACTGTGCCGTGACAGTAAAGTCCTGCCAGAGGCTGGAGCTGCTGTAGTGCTGAAGTCTCCTGATCTCCTCGTGGACGCTCGGTTGGGTATAGTACCTCAGCACCCAAGGCCTGCAGGGTGGCCTTTAAGCCTGGCTGAGCAGGACCCCCTGTCCTGTCACTTCTCTCCCCAGTTCCCACTCTCTGTTCCATGTTCAATCACTATTGACAAGTGCAGGAGCAGTTCCCTCTAGGAGAATACCTAGCCTGCGCCAGAAGTGCTAATATAACATTTATCAAAGCGTAGGACACGTATGTGTGCTGTCACTTTGTCTGACATGCTAAGAGGTCCATGCTGACACGGCTATTGTTCTCTGCTCTTGTGATTGTTATTGTTGATCATGGCAAGCTAGGCTCTCTTCACAATCAGCAGAGTGAAGAAATCTTAACCCCTGCACACATACTCAGGACTCTTGCTTTTTTCATGGTTTTTCACTCTCCAAGCCAAGAGGTTAGCTGTTGATACACAATTAAGCGTTTGCTAAAGTTTAATCTGAAGGTAAGTGCTGCTTCAGTGAATCTGGCTGATTGGGTCATGACGGCTTCGTCTGTTGGAGGGACAAAGAGGCTGCCGTCTGCTCTTGTCAATGATTTCTCTCTTTTTTTTTTGTGAGTGAATATCAAAATAAAATGTAAGTAACCTGTTATTATTCTGCACTTACGAAGTGGGGTGTAAGTGGATGAAAATTGATCCAGCAAATTGAAAAGGGGGTTAAGTGTTTTTGCCCTATCGACTCCGACTGAAATGGCGGTTGTATAAAACACTCATTTCTCTCCCATTAGCAGATGAAGCCACAGCCAAGTATTATTAGAGGGCCACATTGTAGCACTGCTCCAAGACATTTTGTTACTGCTAATGGCCCTCAGTCCAGAGGAGAAAAAAATAAAGAGATTTTGGCTCTATAGATAAAATTGAGGCAGTTTTCCCCCTAAATGTTTGTGGTGAAACCGCCATAGCATGTTGTGAGTGATCTTCTTAGAAAGGTGAGAAGTCATCTTGGGTAGGACCTGTCATGTTAGCAAATGCAGCTCAAAGTGAAAGCATTTGTGCATTTTGTTTACGGTGGCTGCAAGCAGTATGGATTCTGTCTGAATTGTTTGTACTCACCATCATTACCGAGGGTCACCTCACAATCTCATGTTAATTGATAGCCTGTCAGTCCGTCAAGTAAAAAGCCTGTCTCAGTGCTGTGTGGTGGTGTTCTATGATGCGCTTTAGAATAATGTTTAATGTTGATGGAGCAGTGTTTGTGGTCAGAAAGCGCAGCATGTACCCCAGCAGGGGGGCTACACATTTGATTGCAGTGTATTGCACAACACAGTATATAATTTGCCAGCCTGTTCATCTGAATTCCATCTGTCTCCATTGCAGGACTTGGTGTGGGAGCCGGAGAACAAACCTGCGCCATTATTGGTCGTCGTGGTACCTGCCTTACCCAGGGGTGCAGCTGTTGAGCTTCATGTAACTGCAGTTCAGGATGATCCCACCAAAAGGACTTCCTGTCACGTGACTACCAAGCTCGCGTGCGGATCCATAGAGTGCTTCACTGTAATGTCTGCTGACATGTGTAGTGCTTCGCTTTCACTTGCCCTGGCCGTGCCTGGTGATAACCTGGAGGTCAACGGGGTGAAGGACGTAACAGAGGCAGTTGCCGCTACATTCAAGAAAGCCATGAAGACAATGGATGCTGAGCTGGTGCCGCTGTGTGCCAGGGTGTTCTACAAGTGCAACCACTCAGTGGCACAGCACATTGTTAAAGGTATATATCTCACTCAAGACACCACACACAAGCACATCTACACTCATTAAAGGAACACTTCACACACAAATGACTGTATTTCAGTTAATCATCCCATGTTCGCTGAACTCGTAAAGAATTTTTTTCTTGCATCCCTCCAGTAAAAGAAGAATCCAAAAATGGAAAAAAAAATCTTGATGAATTCCAACACATGGAGGGAATTTACATGGGAAACAATAATTTGGTTTTCCAGAGCACCAGAAATAGTTTCTATTATGGGCCCAACACACTCCAGCTCATGTTGGAGAAACTGTGCAACATGCACTGCCAATCACACCCATATATTTTGGCAATGTCCGAAGTTAGGTGTATATGGAGAGAGGTACTTGATGCCCTTAAGGAAATCTTTCAACAAGATATTTCACAGGACCCAACAGTAGCACTACTGGGTGTTATCCCTTAACGTCTGAATCTGAGGGATAAGGAATACCTCTTACATATATTACTTACAGTAAGTGTATAACCATCAGATGGCTGAAGCCAGGCCCCCCCACATACAATACATGGATCCAAAAAGTCTGGGACCTTTATCACATGGAACAAATGACATACTCATTAAGATTACAATTATCCATCTTTACTAAACGATGGAGTTCTGTCATGGCTTTATTAATACAATGAGATTTATCATGCAGTAAGGCTCTGCCAAATGTTTACTTTTATATTCCCCCCATGCACATATCACATATATGCATTATATGTCATTGTCTGAAGAGCAAATCTTCCTCCTATACTTTATCTGTGTGATTATATTGTGGAGTGGACAGTAAGTACTATTATTTTTTTCTGTTTAAATTTTGCTTTTTCTGACCAATGGATTAAGACTTGGGAGTGAATGTTAGGTCATTCTGAATATAATGTATATAAATGTCATATACAGCTGGGGAAAAAGCAAATGTATACACCACATGGTGTGGATGAAAACCAAAGAAAAATTAAGCTCTAAAAAAAAACCCCATCCTCTTACAAACTTTCACTCGTTTCGTTCAGTACAATCCATGTCTCATTTATCCAGTCGTATGCTCAGTACTTCCCATACAAACTGCTATTTCCAGTGGGGAACTAAACTGAAAATTAAACATAACACTGCTTTCTTCAAAGCCAGACTCCATTGACAAAAACTGTGATTTTACCTCACTAAACACGGGAGCTGCTGGTCTACCGCTGCCTCAATCGGTAGTTTATTTGTGTTATTGTGTGACCCTGCTGAGTCACTAAGTCACACAATAACACAAACAAACTAACTGATTGAAGCAGCGGTAGACCAGCAGCTCCCGTGTTGAGTGAGGTAAAATTACCATTTTGTCAATGGAGTCTTGCTTTGAAGAGAGCGTAGACTAAGTTTCACTCCATTCAGTTCGCCATTGCAAAGCCCTGTTTGGGAAGTAATAAGCATACAAATGGATAAAGGAGACTTAAGTTGTGCAAGAGTTTGTCAACAAATGTTTTATAAACCTTTGTAGTTATTAAAGACGGACCCCTATGACATTAATTCATCAACAATTTGATCAGTTTTTGGATTCTTTCCCTGGAGGCATGCGAGAAAAACAATGTTATCTTCATGAATTCAACATAACACTGGATGAGCAATTGATATATAAATAGTCATTTAGGGTGTGAAGTTTTCCTTTAAGAGGATTTATCCTAAATAAGATGTTCTGTTGAAGGCAACACTGTTCTTGCAAGTTAAGCTCCACATCATTGTATTAATGGAAACAAAGTGACAGCCCGTCTCTCCCTGCACTCTCTTTTCAAAGAAAGTTCGAGCTGACATTGGTTAAGTAAACGCCATAAGATATTCTAGGAAGCAGTCTCTCCAGAGGACCTCCACTTCTTCCTGTGTTTAATTATTGTAAGCCATTTGTTGTGTCTGCACTGTGTACAGTAACCCAAGCAGCTGGCACAGTCTTTTGTCATCATTACACTTTTATACGCCACCATCTCCTGCTCCCCCGGATTCTAGGTTCTCGTCAAGGCAAATGTGGAACGGTATTTGTTTTATCCTGAGAGATGTTCTCTCGGAGGGAAAAAGGGCGACGAGCACATCGATCACACGGGCTCACTTGTCAAGTCATCGCTGAAGCAGTCAATTAACATTTTTGAATCTGTGCCAAACCAGCCATCTTACTGTCATTTTTAGCTTTGACATAACTCATCTTCTTGAGGACGTGAAATTATGGTTACCAGTGATGAATGGGAAAAAGGTTGATCCGTTTCGAATACGTGTTGATATGCATGACAGATGAACACTGCTATTTGTTTTGTTACCTAATTATATAATTGTTATTCAACATTGTTTCATGATATATGATGCTTGTCATTTATTTCCTCTGTCATCATCCACATTAGAAGAGTAAGAAGATTTAGCAGGGAGGAGGAATCTTATTTAAATATATCAAAAAAAAAAAATATATACACAGTTCTATTGTTGATAATAGATGTACAAATGCTAATAAATGCTAAATGTGTGTATTTTAGTACAGCCAAAATCAAAATTTATGATTGAAGCTTCTCTTTAGAAAGTATGTTAGTTTGTCTTTATAAAAACCTAACTGTGTTACTGGGTCATTGGTTTACTGGAGCAAAATCAACGTCAATCTTTACCCTTGAAATGTGTGTTTCTTTGATTATGGACTGCACAGACTGCTCCCCTAAAACCATTTACTGACTCATCATCGAGCTGGAATCTGTTACCTTGCCGTGCACGCACAGCCGAGCCCTGCGAGCTTACCCATGGGCGTTTTTATGGGTCACAGCCTATGCTCATCGGGTGATGAATCCAAAAAGTCAAAGGAGGAAAAGTAACACCTCTGGCGCTAGCAGTCACAGCCTTCCAACTGCTGCTGTCAGCGACGAGCAGACAGACAACAACACTGGAGCAAAATGTGACTGCACCCCCGCCCCCCTCCCCCTTGGGTTACTTGCGTTGAGATTCACAGCTGATAGACATGACATATGCTTCAAATGAAACCTTTAAACATCTTGTCTCAACTTGTTACTTCCGATAGAAAGGTTCTCTCAAAGATAGGCCCCTTCAATTCAAACTAAAACCCCAACTTTTAGAGAAGGACCTGGATAAGGTCTTGTGATCGAAGAAATGCGATAATTTACACTGTTGAGTATAAAATCAATCAGACAATCCGTCAATTCTGATGTTTTTGCTTCTAAATAAAAAGAGCACCTCTAATTCTTAAAAATGCAGTAACTGATTTTGACCACTTGGAGGCAGCTGAAATAAACTGTGAACACAACATGGACTTGTTTTCACGTTTTACAATGAATTTGTTAACAAACAGTTGCCTGTTACACATCCAGCAGATATGGGGGAAAATTAGTATTTATTGGAAGTTGTATTTGTTTCCAACTGCTGTTCAGTTCCATAGTCACTCACCTTTTAGTTATTTTTTGGCCTCCACCAACTCCTTAGGAAAATATCTGGTTCTTTAGCAGCTGAATGCTCCACTGTAGCTGCATTTCTACGAGACATTTTCGGTATAGCATCCTTAGAACCGTACATAACCTGGGCGGCACAGTGGTGCAGTGGTTAGCGTTGTCTGCATAGCAAGATGGTTCCTGGTTCGAACCTCGGGATGGAGTTTGCATGTTCTCCCCGTGTCAGTGTGGGTTTTCTTCGGGTACTCCAGCTTCCTCCCACAGTCCAAAGACCTGCAGGTTAATTGGTGACTCTAAATTGTCCGTAGGTGTGAATGTGAGTGAATGGTTGTCTGTCTCTGTGTATCAGCCCTGCGATAGTCTGGCGACTGAATGAATAACCCGTACGGACATGTACGTAAACACTTGATGTGTTTTACGTTTCCACCACAGACAGCAGTCTTAAATGTACACAGGGTTATTACTAAATCATAATGATGATACAGAGGAGCCCTTTACATCTTGCTGATCGTCTATGGCGCACAGTTTTACACCGACATTTTCGGAACATAAAAGAATAGTCTGGAGTGTTTAGAGTCATTGACGGAATCGATGGGATACTTAAAAATGGCGGTTTGTAGAATGGAACAGTTCTACTGATGCCAACGAAAACTTTTAACAATTGAAATGTGTAACGTACTGGAGAGAACTGAAACAGACTGCTTGGTGGAAACAGGCTTATGTTCACTTCTTGTTTACTCTCTGTCTGTTTGGTATTGGTTAGGTGGTGTGTATAGTGAGGGTTATTCAAAAGCCTTTACCAGCTGCCTGCTGAGGCTGAAAATGGAGACCTAAGAACACTTACAGTACAGAAAGGTTGTGGAGCAGTAAAAACAAAACAATGAGCTGAAAGATGATATTAAGCCCCATAGAGCTGCAGAGTTGGATGATGTTTCTTTGTGAGCTTCGTGTGTTCATCACTACAAGCGACCCCTTCACATGCAAGTACTGGTTATTGCTGCTTTATAGAAAGGTGTGAAAGTTTTGTGTTTCTCTGTTAATCTACTGCACACACCCAGCCCCCATCCTCTTTGTTTATTCTTCTTGGACTAAATGAACAATTTTCATGAGCCAACACTTGCTAATTACCACCTCGTTTACCGGTTAATTTGACCAGTTTGGAAGTCAGTGTAGCACAACTAAAAACCACTGGCTCTGGGCCTTGGCCACTGCTTAAAAGCCCCATAAGCCCAGCAGGCATCAACCATTCCACACAGGAACCCCCTTTCTCTCTTCTTTTCACCATCGCCTTCACTTAAACCCCTCCTCCTATTCACTTAGCCTTACAATATTTATATATTAATCAGTTTGAACAAAAATAGCTGTTGATGTTTAGCATAAAAGGGTGTTGTGGGCATTAGTAATGATTTGATTTTGAAAACACAGAGATTTAACAGCAGCCTTTTCAGCTCCCTGTGTGTTCGCCGTGAAGCAGAATAATGGCCGGTCCTCTTGGGTAGATGGTTTAGTTCCATCCCATTGCTAATGTGATGGCTTTTTGAATCTTACAGCCTCTGTCCACTGGGCCTCTCAATGAGGCTCCCCGTGTAGCCCAAAGGGGGGTTGAGAGACCAGGGGTCGGGGATTGGGTGTGTGTTGGGAAGCGCTCACGGGATTTTGTGTGATTTTACAGAGGCATTTATAGAGATTGGAGCAAAGCAGTCTGTGTCGTTACTCGCTTTTCACTCACATAGACAAAAGAGCACAAAATTGCCTGGTCACTCAAGTCACCTTCACCCCCCTCATGTCTCTCATTCATGCATAAGCAGGCATGTCTGTGTACACACACTGACAGAGACTCTCAAAGAGAGAGCACAATTATTTCCTATCTGTTAATACAAAGATTAAAACATCCTGACATAAAACAGGCTAAGTGCGCAAGGTGTGATGAAGGGTGTGTTTCTTCTCGTAATAAAACCATCCCCTGTCTCTGATCTCCCTCGCTGGTTCAGTTGTCAGCTAGCCATCTCCAGAGGATCCTGCTTCCCAGGGTGCACCACATGCTCTGATAACACATATTTAGGCTTTTAATGCCCTCCAAAAAAGCCCTGTGTTCAGTGGGGGTATTTTAAGCTGTGGTGCATATTAGCTAATTAGAGTGTGTGGGCTCTTTGTAAAGATCTTTGGCATGCTGCGTGCGCTTCAAATGAAAGAGAATGAGGCTTATTAAATAGTGCTGAACTGCTCGTGTAACCTCTCTGTCCTGATTTCTCTCTCTACAAGTTCACATAAATGTCACATAGTGGTGCTGCAGTACTTGTAAATGTTATTGAAACAACAGGTTCTCATACTCAAATGAAAGAATAGGTCGTTTGCCAAAGCAACGTATATGATTGTGTGAAACAGTTGCAGTTTTAAACACTTGGTTAACATTGTGAAACTATTTGGTTAGATTTAGGAAAGAGATTGGTTTAGGAGAAGATCATGTTTGTTGTGTAACTAAAGTATGTAAGTTAACTTTCGTCACATGCGTGTATGTGATGCAAGTTAAGTGCATTATGTAAGTTATGTAGTGAAGCAAAGCTCAATGTTGGCCTTTGGTTTCCACACGGGACATGAAGAGCCATCTCCTGGGTGAAAGTCCTGTGTTTGTTTGTACCATACAGTCACCTGAACTTCCTCCCTACTCCTTCCCGAGGAAAAGCGCCAAGCATGGAAGCCACTTTGACATAGTGGCAGTCAGAGCCCAATCTGTCCTTGCTGCCCAATTGGAACTGTGTATGTATGGCTGTGTCCGATTTCTGTGATCGGAACGTTACCGACCAATTCGTCTTGGACTTGACAAACTTCCAGCAAGTACACTTTGGCAATACCAGTACCTGATTTAAGGTAATGGATATAAGCTTTAACATGAAAATAAGTGTTTTTTCTTTAACAGAGTATTTTGGAAAATAAAAAACGAGGATCAGACGCAGCTTACGCTGTAGCAACCTCTATGTATGTATTGAGGCGAATGAGAACGCTTCAGAACTAGCCTCAGAATTATCCAATTCAAATTCAGTCATAGTTGTCAGTACATTTTTTTTATATCCATTGAGATTAGCCAAGTGTTACACCAGCAGTTAGCCTGCTTTGCCAGTGCATTGTGCTTTGGTACATTTGCTCTATGAGGCCATCTGGCTGTTTTATGTGAGAAGGGGACCCTAACCCTAATATTTGTTGGCTTCATGCACCACCGAGCAACTTTCACAGGATAATAAGCTGGCTGCAGAGATGCCCTGTACAGCCATTTTGTGGGGAGGACGGTCTGAGTATGGGTCTGTGTTTGTCCACTGAGACTAGATTAGTCATCAGGAATTACATCTTGACATTCATTGTATTAGACAATGAAAAAAAGACTGATTTGCAGTACTGACGGCACAAAAGTAATACAGCATGCTTTCCCGGATATGTAACTCTATCATGACCATGCCAGATCACAGCGACCACACCCAAGCTCCATCCAGCACGCTTTTAAATCAGAAGGAATAAGCCAGGACAGTCAACCATGAGACAGGAACACTTGTGACCAATTAGTGCAGGGAGCAGAGGAGGGAATGGGCAACATCCCAGTGGGCCGCCGCTAAATAGACAGGCTGTCATCAAGACCAGGCTCTGAGACGCTCAATGAATTCTCACACGTCCACTGCCCGTCTGTAGTCCGGCCACACACACACACACACACACACACACACACACACACACACACACACACACACACACACACACACACACACACACACACACATACACTAACAACGTCTCTCAGCTCCTGTAAAACTGAGAGGTTGTCCCAACACAGCTTCCTGACATCCCCGCACAACAGGAGCAGAGGATCCATTCCACTAGATCCCCCCAACAAGCTGCTCAATTGTCCAAAAGGGCATGCCAGGGTTGCCCCCCCCGCCCTCCCTTACTTCTGCATGTGTGTGTGTTTGGTTGTATATGGCTCTGTGTGCAAGTTTGGGAGGGGTAGCTTAGAGTTCAGTCCTTGCTGACCATATGTCTGCACTGCAGGGAGTTGGAGGTGGGGGGTACAATCTGTCAAGGATTTAAGAATGCCAATAATTTGTAAATAGGCCCATGTTCCCTGGTCGAAGGGTTAAGTGCAGCCTCTGTCCTGGGACGGCCCCAGCGGAGCAGCTGTATGAGAACCTAATGTCAAACACCAGCCAAGTTCTCATGAAACTAACACCTCCGTCTTTTTTTGCCCTCACCCCCATATCACCCTCCCCACCCCTACCTGCCAGGACTTGGAGAACGTTTGACAAGCTCTCTCGGAGAGTCCGGTCCATCCGTGGCCCTGGTTCCAGTCCTGGACTTGCCTGACTCCCAGATCCTCCACCTGTCCTGCTGGCTCAGTTTATAGAACCGCAGCCAGAGTCAACAACCGGACTCCAGTCATCCACGGCACTGGAATTCAGTGGGGCTTTTCTAGAGGAGCGACTCTTGACAGCCGGACACCTAATGACTTACAACAGGACATCAGTGAATGTGGAAAATAAAAGCTGCATAACTGCTCATTAATGTTGACTGTTTATCACCCCCGATTGTTGAAATGCAAAGCTTTGTCTGTCTCCAAGTGCTTTTGATGATGTGCAGTTTTGAGGATGTGTTTATTCCACTTCATATCCCAGACCTTAGGCCAATAATTCACTTAGTCCTCCACCGGAGTTGTATACTGCAGCAGCTGTTATTCTGCATTGAAGAGGAGCCGTCTATAACCTAACGCTGCATACCAGTAGACTGGAGACCGTAGTCTACAAAAGGACACACCGGCAGTGTCTCATTCCACGAGGCGATAAACTGTATCCCCTGATATCCCACTGTTTGAGGTGGAATTTCTCTCACCACGTTAGCTAACACCCCTCATAAAGGCCTCGCGCAACCGCTGACACCATCTGTTCAGTTGTAAACCTATAGATTTACTGTGTGACTGGTTTGTGGCAGTGTGTAATGTGTGCGCACGCGGTGACCGTGTTTGTCCCTCTCATGCTCCATGGGATTCAAGGTGTGTTATTATTGTGTAATAGGCAATCAGTGCCAAGCACCTGAAAAGATTAAGCCTCTTTATGTTTTCTATTGATTCTAAGGCAACCTGGTTAATAGGAGAGGGACACTACAACGCACAGCTGCGGGGCAGGTGTGTGTTCTGTGTGCTTGTGTGAGTGTGTGTGTGTGTTAGGGCTGTCAATGGACATTGTGACGATGTGGGAAGAAAATAACACTATTAACCATTGCTCCTGGAACATTTCTTTTCTCAAAGATCATGAACTGTATTGATGATCTGAGCTGGAATGCGTCTTCACTCCGGCTATTCTCTTCATCGCGCTCGTGATGGCGGGAGAACGGAGTGGGCTATTGATCTTCACCCACTGCAATGTTGTTTTGATTGTTGTTATCAAAAATTGAACAATAGAGGCAGCCAATAGAGCCTGAAGATTTTTATTGAGGGTTGAAAAACACAAACAAGCAATTATTTATGAGAGCGCGCAAGCCAATGCCCCATAAATATACAGTGTGTGTTAATGTTCGCCTGTTTGGTTTTAAAGGGCCACATCAGGGGGAGACTGAGAAGTTTGTGAATTGATGCCACTGCCAAGATGCTAAGATATGGGCATTTATTTTCATGAAGTACTTTTAATATGTACTCATACACCTGAGTAAACTCCCATACATTTCATCCACAAATATTTCATTGTTGTTATTTCATGTTTTAATGTTTTCAATAAATGCAGCTGTTTAACAGACGCAGATTTTGCAATGACACAAATAACCAAAACCTTCAAAAAATGTTCTTGGTCCCTTTAAATTTCTGCGTGTGTATGCCAAGCAGGGTCTTGCCTAACACGACTGTGTTGACTATGCATGATCAACAGTCTTCCCTGATAAACAGTGGTTTATGGGGATGATTGAGAATTTTGTTCTGTTCAAATTAAGCAATTAAAATGAAAAACAACACACAGCAGTCCATGAAAATGTATTTCAATTATACTGTATATAGGCACTAGATTTAAAGAAACAGTGTGTGAGATTAAGGGGGATTTAGTGGCATCTAGTGGTGAGAATTGCACATGGCAAGCAGCTGAAACTTCTCCCGGTTAGAATTCCGTTATTGTTTATTATTTTGGAGGTTTTTAGTAGGAGCCGAATTATCTGCAGAGGTCTCTTCCTCTCCAAAACAAATGGAGGTGGTGATTTAAACTGGTAAAAACACTGAATAAAGCTGTTTCACGTCACAAATCAGTGTTTCTCTGTTGCTGTTTGGCTTTGCAGATGGGCCACAAGCGTAGTACCTGCTAATGTGTGCTCACCTTTTTTCTCTGATAGCTTAAGATCCAGATGTTTAGGAGGTTTTTACCGGGAGCTGAATTATCCACAAAGGTCTCCTCCTCTCCAAATGAAATGGACCTGATGACTTCAACCAGTAAAAAAACTGAATAAAGCAGTTTCATGTCACAAATCAGTGTTTCTCCGATGCTGTTTGGCATATTGGAGTCGAGACGCTAGCCCAGCACCTGCCAATGTGTTCTCACCTTTTTTTTCTGGTAATTTAAAATCCAGAAGTTCAGGAAGATTTTACTGGGAGCAGACTTATCCGCAGAGATCTCTTCCACTCCAAAACAAATGGAGGTGGTGATTTAAAGTGGTAAAACACTGTATAAAGCTGTTTCCTGTTACAAATCCGTATGGGCCGCTAGCCAAGCATCTGCTAATGTGTTCTCACCTTTTTATCTTTTAACTATAAATTTTTACTGGGAGCAAAATTATCCACAGACATCTCTTTATCTTCAAAATAAATGGACGCTAGGATTTAAACTGGTAAAAATACACAATAAAGCAGTGTCTTGTAGAGAAAAAAAAGCTGCTTTTCTTACATTGCTCATTGCAGAGGGACTGCTGACTACGGTTCAGACACAAAAACGTGAATGTCTATCTTGAGTAATTATTTGGTTTGTCTATTCTTGGCTACTGTAGAAACATGGCGGTGCAACATGGTGGACTCCATGGATGAGGAACCGCTAACTATGTAGATATAAATGGCTCGTTCTAAGGTAACAAAACTGCGATTCTCATTTTCAAGTGATTATACACTTGAGAAAAACATACATATATACTTATTATATATCATTTTTGCCAATACATCCACCTAAATCTACACACTGGACCTTTAGTTTTATTATTAAAATGCCACTTTTACCAGATATATATGTATTGGGTTTTGAATCCATGTGCTTTTTTCTCTGGTGGAACAGTTGTTAAATTTCAAGGGCTTTATGTGTCACAGAACACAGAAATATAAGTCTCAACATTTCAGTAAATATAGAGGAGCTCCGCCGCTAAAATTCAGCGCACGACAACCACTTGTCGATCACACTGTAAACATTACATTCTGTCTTTCAGCGGGCATGTTTTCATACAGGCTCAGGCAAAGCCACAAGCATATCATCACACCCTCATCATAGCCAACGTGATGGCCTTTGGCAGACACATTTCTTTGTGTCTTTACCGCTGTGTTTTCTCACAAAATGAATAAAGACAGGGTGACATTTAGTTTTCTCATGTGTTTTGTCAAATGTACAGTTTCTACTAAGCTGACCTGCAACCGCTCTGCAAACAAACTGGCTGTTGTGGCTAACATTGTCCTTTGTGCGCAGTGTACCAGCCTGCGGCTCTTGTCATTGTGGCCTTGCACATGGACTTTAACTGTGTGTTTCTTCCTCCAGGCTAACCAGGCTGATGTGTGTGACTCTCTTTCCCCTTAGCAGTGTGGGCTACAGTAGGGGAGCCCGGCTCTGGAGCGGCCTCGCTGCACGAGACGCCTCCTGACATTGTGGTCTGTTTGCCTCAGTGACTGTGGTTGTGTTTGTTTGCATATTTGAGTCCTTTTTGTTTCATAATGCATTGTTTTCTTCCCCCCTGACGTATTGTGAAAGCATGTCTTCGTGGTCACAGCACTGACTACATGAGACTTGTTCTATCTGCTGAACTGGCAAGCCGTCACATGCTATTGAGTGGTGTCTGCTGCCCTCTTGTGGTCAACATAAACAGTGCAATTTATAAGTTTTCAATTGGTCCAGTATACAACAATTTATAAATGAAACCACAAAGCATCAGAACAACAAATGTTTAACATTTATCCCTCATCTACTCATATATTTAGTTCAGTGCTAAACATTTCTTGATATTGGCATTTTTACTGTTTTATTTTTTTGTCTATAATTTGAATTAATGGTCGTCTGTGGACCTTTATTTTCTATTTCTGATTACCTAACAGTTCAGCTTTATTTCTACCATATTGTTTATTGTCTTTAATTTTAAATTTTGGCATATAATTTGATAGTTTGCTATGCATACTACATCTTTTCAAAACTTTTTTGAATAACAATCGATCATCAAAAAAAGATCGTGATTGATTTTTGTCAATTGACTAATCAATTTCACTTCTGCTGGACAACTCAAATAGTTTGCAGCATGAAATCCTGTTGTGCCGTATCCTTGAACATATGGACACCTCCTGTTTTATTCTGCCGTTCACTATAGAAATATCAAATGTCCAGAAAATATCAACAACCACTGGTATGAAAACTATAGAACCAGAAGTACATTCAGCAGGGATTGTGGTTACTCTTTCTGGGTTTTGCCAGACTAAACAAGGGTCACAGACCAAACACTACACCAGTACCCTAAATCTCAACTCAGCACAAAATGGAATCATATTGCCGTCTGTGTTATCCTGCAAAGAAACATTCTTACACTTTTAAAACTTGCCAAAACACTGAGGCATATATATGTAAATTGCCAGCACCAAGCACAAACGTTCGGCTCAGCACAGAGGAGCAAACCCACCGGCTCAGACCTCAGAATTGTTTATCCTTTTATAGAATAAGAAATAAAGGTTTGAGGACCAAAATTTCCATATCAGAGGGAACATATGGTTTAAATGAGAAATGAAAAACGCCATGTCAAACCAGAGACGCCATCAGTTAACAGGGGAAGAGGACTGTGAACCTACCTGCTTACAGCACTGCCAGAATGCACAACAAAGCATCACTTGTTTATTAGATAAAAAGTTCCAGGGGAGGACCCCGGGGCCACCTAAAAGAAGTCCATGCTGAGCCCAGAAAGTCCTCAGATCCTAGAAACACCCTTGTGTACACCTGACCTGCGTGGGCCTGCTTAGTTAGTCTTAGCGCTGTTGTGAAACTGTGTCTTCTTAGGGCAACAAAAAAGTTTATATGAGGTGCGTTGATACACTGGACAATCAAGAGAGGATGGCAGAAGAAACATCCACACACCAATTCAGCTGAGCTGGTCAGCTACAAAAAAGTTTCACAGGCTGAGATCAGTGCCACAAAATGTCAATTTATAATACAAAGTGTTCAAAGTATCTGGCCAGTGACCACATGCAGTATTTTATGAGGCGTTACTACAATAAAGTCGCCAATGTCAGTGGCACGTTGTGAACAGTGGCATAAGGTAGTTACGTTTGGCCCCAATGGATGCTATTATGATGGGACCTGTAGGTATGGATTTCGTGCACATATCGTCTCATCACATGATCAGAGACTTGACATTGGATAACATTAACATACATATTACCCAGCAATCATCACTGTGTGACGACCCCTCCGCTCCACTAGGTGTGCCTGTTTTCCTGGCTGGTCTCTTTTGTCACAGGATGCAGGTCAAGGCGGAGGGTTGTCGGTGACATCATGAGCCACACCTGGGCCAGTGTGTTGTACCTTTGGTAGTAGCAGGCACATCCTTGATTGCACTTGCTGGTTAGGTACTTTGGTTCAGCTGTGTGCTCTAATGTGTTGTGCGTTTGCTCTGGTATCGTTTTTGTTTACAGACAGACAAGTTAGTAAATAGGCCATTTTTGCTGCTTTGGGTTTACGGAAGCAGCTTTGTTTCATAGCACATTGTTTAGTTGCGAGGGCTAAAATTTTGTATTACTATGTTACTTATTATTGGTGACATGGAGTTCTGGAGGTCCCACGTGTACGGTCATTGATTGCAACAGCATGCAGAGAAAAAGAATCAGGTCAAGAATATCAGTACATTAAAAACTGCATACCTGTTCATCCTAAAAAAAAAACCAAAGAAAATAAATTATTAAATTCAACAAATGTAATAGTTTATTCGGAATAATAATTTTGCTACAGATGCTGTTGTTCTGTGAATACAAGCAAATCTCCAAGCTGGGAATCACTGAAGGCCCATTCACCAAGGTTGGATGTATGTAGCTACCTATTGTCAGATTTGAGACAACTCATGACAGATCCCTGTTGCAAAAGATTTTGGATCCCACTGCACATAAAAAAAAAACAAAGAATAGGCTATGACAGTTTATTTCACCTTTGTGTTTAGTGTAACAACCAACCAATTAGAATGGTTGTAATGTCTGAAGCAGATTTGCTAAGAATAAATGACGTTAGCATTATAGTTTTAAGTTTTATGACAGTATTATTTCTAATAAAAACATGAATATCGCGAAAATAAAATCAACAAACTGTCTCCTCGCTCCGGATAGGAACTAAATATCTGTGTTGCCCGCCGTACCTTTTAAAGTGACGCACATGCTTGAGTTCCGGTTTGACGTCACAGAATGTTGCATCGTTAGCAAGAAAGCTAACAGAACACCGACATTTACAGCTCACAATAAACACATTCATTGTAGTAGGACTTAGGAAGTATATAGTAAGTGTTTTTTGACTTATACTCCATCAGAGCGAGGCCTGTTAGCCAGTTGCGACGTTTCTGTAAACGCTTATTTCGAGTTGTGTTAGCAGTGTGTAATGGCGGTTATTGTTAAAGGCTCCGGAAATTATCGTACTGCGAGCTGCAGTAATATATTGACATTATTCATATAAGGAATATTAGGTTACGGTTCTGTTTTCGAAGTTCATAAACGTAAGTCATTATATTTGACTGTTAATTATAATTAATTAATGCTGGCTTTACGTCTAATGCCATGTACTTTGCTCTAGGTCGCATGAGAGGTTCGGGAAATTCGAGAAGTTGCTGAGATGAAGTTTCATCAGTGCCATCTTTGTTCAAAGTCTTTCCCATCGCCATCTAAACTTCAGAGACATTATGTCATCCATACTGGCCAGAGGCCCTTCCCCTGCACGATCTGTGGAAAAGCCTTCTCGCAGTCTCATCATCTAAAACTGCACTTGCAGAAAGTCCATCCTTCAAGGCCTCCATCGGGACCTCAGGATCTACAGGGTGGGATTTTAACTCGTGACCGACACCCAAAATGTGATAATCCAGCTGCAGGGATCAACACACATGGCAGAAGTAACTACACTCCAATGCCTGTGCCTGTATCATCTTCTGCGGCCTCCCAAATGGAACAGAAAAGGGAAATTGTGACTGACAGCATTTTTCTTCCGTCCTCTGAAAATATGCCATGTGTAAGTAATGGCTCAGTGACTCTGGATGCAGTACCTCAGACGCAAGTTGATTCTGCAAATGGGGACACATCTGTACGCAGTGCCAGCAGGGGATACACCTGCAAAGTCTGCTTGAAGTCATTTAGCTCATCTCTTCAGCTTTGGGTTCACTCACCGATTCATAACAAACCAAAACAACGTGAGACGGGTAGAGAGTCAGGCAAGACTTTTTCTGAACAGGGTTATTCAAAAGGGCACGTGCAGTCACAAAAATTGAGCTCAGGCAGAGGCAAAATTACCTTAAAACACCAGTGTCATAAATGTCAGAAAACCTTCTGCACACCATCCAAATTACGACGGCATTTCCTTATTCATACGGGGCAGAAACCCTACTCTTGTAAGATGTGCTTCAAATCCTTCAGACAGAAGGAACATTTACAGTGTCATTTAAATAGTCCAAATAGATGCCCACTGACTGCCCGCACTGAAAAGAAAGAACAGCGGTTTTGTCATAGCAGACAAAGCTCAGATCTGCAGCTTCAGTCAGCACCGCAACAGCGACCCACCAGCCATCGCCCTTGCACGAGTTCCTCAATGGAACTGGAGCTCCAGTGTAAAATAAGTGTAAATGCAGTGCAGGATCGGAACAGGACTGAAATCAAGTCAGAGGCAGTCGTAAATCAAGAGCAACCATTAAACACGAGCGGTCCATGTCAGAGTATTCATCATAAATCAGATGAACAAGAGCAGCAGCATTCAACACGTGAAGACTTAAAACCGTTCCAGTGCGCGATCTGCAACAGATCATTTCGGCTACGAGTCAATTTAATACGTCATCGTAAAATTCACAGGAACCAGAAAGAATTGGGAAGTCTTACCTCTGTGCAAAACAGCAATGATAGGATGTCTGATTCTGACGCAACGAAAAGTTCACCCGCACCCATCGACTTGAACATCATTGTTAAACCAGAAACATGGAGTCTAAATGGCAGTGATCACAGTGACTCTCTTCCTCAGGATTCTGAGTTAATCACAGCAGCAGAGCAGCAGAGGCAAACCTGCCGCGCCACCAGAAAGCGGCAGAGAATTAAACCTTTACATCAGTGCCATACATGTTTAAAATATTTTCCATCCGCATCAAAACTCCAGAGGCATGCGATGACTCATACTGGACAAAGGCCTTTTGCCTGCGAGACATGTGGCAAGAGATTTCGTCAGAAATCACACTTGAGGGTCCACTGTCGCTCACACCTGTGGTCTAGATATCCCAAACAACGATCGCTGTATATCAATCGGCCGCCGTCTCGTAGAGGCAGGCGTAACACAAAGACTGCAGCAGACGTCTCACTCCAGGAAATGTTAGCAGACAAGAAGGACTTTGAGACACACACTGGCAGCTATGTAGTCTCTGTGAAACAGTTAGATGAGACCTCTTCTGTAGTAATTATTGAGAGTAACAGAGAACCAGATAAGTTGTTGCCACATACCTCTAAGAACAATGAGGTTGTGCGAAATGTTTCTAACGTGACTGCGAAAAGGAAACCGATCCCCAAGTCAACGCAAAATCCCGGCATCTTGCGACACCAGTGCTTCTGGTGTTTAAAGTGTTTTCCGTGTGCCTCTAAATTACAAAGGCATGAAATGGTGCACACAGGTGTGAAGCCATTTCAGTGTGCTGGGTGTGGGAAAACATTCAGGCAAGCTGGGCATCTAAAAATCCATGAAGGAAGTACCTGTAAGGGCAAACCACCCAAGCCAGTCAGTCAACAGGAGAACAGCAGAAAAGAGAAAGCACATTGTCTACCGCAGCTTTACCCAAGAATCAGTGTTCGTATCCCTCAGAAGAAAAAATCTGCAAACACACACAGCACAGTGTCAAATTCTGATTGTGCTGAAGGTAACGGAGTGAGTGCAAAAGCGAACGGTCTCATAAAGACAAAAGCTAAAAGTAACGCAGCTTGTAAGGAAAAGAAACTTCACACGTGCCGAATATGCTTTAAGAGCTTTCCTGCTCCAACCAAGCTCGCAAGACACATGGTCACTCACTCTGGGATGAGGCCGTACAAATGCAGGCTGTGCAGCAAAACCTTCACACAGCACAGTCATCTAAAAACTCACGAACACAAATGCCGACAGAGTAGCAAGATGTTTGATTGTATTCAAGAACAAATACAAATTCCCAACCATCTCCAGGATACATGCAGTGTAAACCTTTTAGATTTTAATGTAGATGCAACAAAAGAGCAGCCGGAGTCACATTACACAAGTGTTGGTCATTACTCTTTAAGTGATGAAGATTTATCTTATTGCGCAGAGGCAAGATGCACTGAATGGTTGGCGGTGCCAGAAGTAGGCTCCCAAGAGGAGCAGAGAAAAGCAGAGAAAACGCAGAAAGACAATTGTAATCAAGCTACAGACAGTTACAGTTATTCATTCCCCTCTGATCTTGCATCTGAAATAAATAAGCTTATCCAAAAGCAAAACATGGCACCTTTGTTGCAACAGTATGAAAGCAATGCACATACTGTAGAAACAACATGTCCGCTGGCGCCGAAAGAAGTTGCAGCTATTTCAGATAGCAACAAGCTGCTCAGTGATGAACTCCCAAGTCCTGTGGTTGAGAATCAAATGCAGCCGGATGATTACTGGTCCGAACCGATAATTGTGTTCGAATGTGGCAATTGCACGACAAGTTTTAAGAGTCAAAACGATCTCGAGCAACATGTTTGCTCAACTGATGCTCGACCTGAAATGACAAAGCCGGCCCACAAGAATCGCTGTGACATTTGCTTCAAACGTTTTGTGACTCCCTCTAAACTGAAAAGGCATTATGTTACCCACACGGGTCAGAGGCCGTTCAGTTGTGACATCTGCGGCAAGACGTTCAGTCAGGCAGCACATATCGGAAAACACAGACTGACTCACTGATGGTTTGTAGTTTTACTGTGTAATGTTGGTTTTATTTGTACAATTGTGTTTTAAGATCATCATTTGTTTAAACTTGCTGTTTTTGTATACTGTATGTATAATATGCAGTCGATGTATAATATGGACTTGTATATTTTAAGTATTTGGTGAATTAAACATGTTTCATGATATTTTATATTGCCTCTTGCTGAATTTGTTTAAGCTACACATTGAATTGGATGTGAAAATATGTCAAAAAAATATATTATTTTACAAAACTCTTTTCCGGTTTTTGTTGAGACTTTATTTTTATACAGTCTATGGACTTGAGTTGTTGAGAAATTTAAAAATCAAAACGTTAACAGTAGGAACGGAAGACTTTGTATCTGGGGACGATTTTAGCGACGTACCCATTCCGGAAGTGGGTCGCGTCCAGCGCGTTTGGTTGTGTACATGCGTAACCGGCTGCCACCGACAGTTACACTCATGCTGAACTAAACTTTAAGGTTTGTGAGTGTACTTAATTATTATCACATGTTTATTCATACAATGAGGCTAAACGTGACTTAAACTGTGAAAGTTATTTCAGTGTTAGCCTGTTAGTGCTACTAATTAGCTTAGCTTAACTCCTGTTTTTGTAACAGCTAACGTTTACTCACGTTAGCTTGATACGAAGCTATGCTAATAATAACACATTATAGGAACGTATATCGTTTATGTTGCATTGGTGAAAGTATCTGAAAGGCTTAAAATTAATCACAGTGTTATAAAGTGCACAAGCTCTCTACTAATTAATGAAACCGACCGAAGTTTTTAGCCTAGCTAGCTAACTTTCTCAGCACTGTACTTGCTTATAGTGAACCCATGTTTGTAAGGCACGAGCTCAGTAACTTACACAAAGCTAAGCCAGCACCTGATGGTATCAATGAGCAGCTACGGTTACTTTCATACATTATCTCAATTCCCTTTTGTCTGTTAGTCGTCATCGTAGCTGTTTGAGATGGCCACCACAGAGAAAGAAACCCCCGCTAAAAAGGCTGCAGCGCCTTCTGTGTCTCAGATCAATGCAGAGTATGTCACACAGGTAAGCATTCTGCACGTGCACTACACCTGTGGCCCAGTACTGTGTTGAAGTAAGCTGTGCCATGCTGTCTTCGTGCAGACAGAACTATTGTCTTCTGACCTGCACCCAGTGTTGTGCATTTTTCTGTAATTGATGTAGTAAGTCTGTCACATGAACCTGATTTAGTGAAGAGTGTACCTGTTGCAGACGAGACGGGTATTTGTGTTGTGGATCACATAATGTTCCGTCTAGAAGAGAGTAGATCTATGTTGAATTTTTGCTTGTAGATAGTTCTCTATGATACCAGGAGAGTGCTTTTCCAAACCAGAAACCCCCCAAATATACTGTAATACTTCAATTAATAGCCCGGGCTATTATTTGCCCAAATCAATGAATTCAACGTGCCTATATTTGGAGCGGGGCTTTTTTGTCTTTTCACACACAACTGTTGCTCAGTAAACATGGGCAAATACAATGAAATTGTTTATAAACCAGTATGATTATTACTTGTTTAAAAATGAGGCTTCAGATGTTATATCTATAATGAATCATTCATTTGATCTAGCTCTGAGAGACAGCACGCCATTTCGGCGCCTGGTACACTGACCCAACACCACTTGATCCTGTTAAAACCATACTCCTAGTTTGGATTAATTTTTTAACTTTTTAATTTTTGATTCTTTTGATCGGTGGACCCTTATGGACTAAACTAATATGAATAACTAATCGGGGAATAGAGGAATGGGCACATCATTTGTGTTAATGACAGCTTCAGAAGTGGGAAGTCACCACCTTGTAAATCTGAGTACATTATTCTCTGGTGCTCACGGTTTTAGTGTAATTAATTTAACACCTGAATTATAGAGAATTTAACCGAGCTCACAATATGTACTATCTCCATACTGACCGAAGTTTAAACATTTCCGCACAAACTTAACAGCTAGCTAATGTTAGCTCAAGTGGATAGCCAACAACCCATTTTTATACATCCAAATAACTTGTACTAAAAAAATTAACTGCTTGGCAACCAGACCAGACGTCTAATTGATACAGGCCTTTATTTGTCAAAGTATGTAGCCACACCGAGCTAGTAAAAGGGACTGGGCATTTAATTGGGACAAGGCTTTCTTACAGTATATCTAGTTCTAACTTATTAATTTTCCTCCAACTTTGTGATGAATCATTTGAACTTCTGTGTTGCTTTATGAACTTTTGTATATTCACGCTGCCATGTTTATTATTATTTATGTGTTTACTTATTTCTTGTTTCAGTTGGCTAATAAATATTGGGCTCCTCATGCAAAGAACAAACTGCCCTTTGACGCTAAGGTGAGTTATATGTATTGCGGCATCTTAGAGGTTTCAAAAGTATATATGATTTTTGTAGTTGAACTACTTTAAGTAAGTAAGTTGCAAACATGTGTTCTGTATACTGTGTTTATCATAGTGTTACCTGTGTGTTTTAGTTTAATACAATAAAATGGCAAAGAGATGAAAAGTGTTGCTTTCACTGGTCAATTATTTCTAACCAAACACATGTTTTTAGCATTTAGGTGAGGATCATCTGTGTTTTTGTTAATCCCCAAGAATTTTGACACTCTTGCTGTTTGTTTAGGTGATGGAAGATGTCTACGACAAAGAGATTCTCAAGTCCAAGTAAGTAAATACATGTCATCTTTACCCTAACCTGCTGTGTTTAATACAGTGAACACATTTTATACTTATTAATCTTACTCTATTGTCTTTTCTCCCTTACATTTTCAGATTCGCCATCAGAAAAATTATGCTGCTTGAGTTCAGGTAGGATATGTCACTTCCTCTTATGTCCTGTTTTTATTTAGCAGCCAATTAAAAAAGTGGTAGCACATCTTTGTGAATAGATATTCATACACTACTTTAACCTTTCAGCCAGTATCTTGAGAACTACCTGTGGGTGAACTACACTCCGGAGGTGTCCAGCAAGGCTTACCTCATGTCCATCTGCTGCATCGTCAACGAGAAGTTCAGAGAGAATGTCCCAGCTTGGGAGGTAGGAAATTCAGCACCTCATTTATGTTTAGTCTAATTGTAATTGCATGGTGACCTCAGCCTCTAAAAACACCATATGTGTAACTTCAAGACAGTATGTTCATCATTTCTACAGTAACCATTCAGATTGATTTCTACCTACAGCATCATTTGTCTTTTGAATTGTGTGCGCCAGGTGTTCAAGAAGGACCCCAGTCATTTCCCTTTCTTCTTCAAATGTGTGATGGAAGCTGTATTGGCGGGCGAACAGGTCGGCCTCACTCTGAAGGAACAAACCGTGCTGCTGGTCTTCCTGGATCACTGTTTCAACAGTCTGGTGTGTAGCACTATACTGATACTCAATGTCTTGACTCAGAGGAGGAGTATGTAACTTTGTTATGATGCTGCCTGTACTGTCAGTAAAGATGGATTCATATCAATACCTAGATTACTTGAAATAATCAGCTCGTATTTTGATTACAATAGTTAAATGGTTTAAGTAAAATGGCTTCTCATATGTATGGGTTACACAGGTTTGTTTAAAACAATCTGTATTGCTTATCACATCACCATGAAAGCAAAGAGCAGTGTTTATTAGTGAATGTCTAGAAAACATGAAAATGAAGATGTGTGAACTGAGGGCACTAAATGTTGAGGTTTTGAGAGAGAAATTCTTTCCCCCTTTTCAATTGATATATGACTTCAGTTGCTCATTATTCTGGGGTCTCTGTTGTCATATTTTGCGCTTCATAATGTGCTGCACATTTTAAATGGGAAACAGGCAGGTCGGGCCCAGAGGAGGTGGCTGTGTTTCTGGATATTGTCGAGAAATGGCTTTCAGTTCACACTTGGATTTGTAGATGTAGCGACAAACTGTGTCTACCAACATTGATTTTCTAAAGTGTTTCCAAGCCCATGTAGTAATATCCTTTATACAATCATGTTGGTTTTTAATGTAGTAGCGCCTGAGGGGTCAAATGTCACAGGCGTTAAGTGTTTGTTTTAAGCCTTGCCTCTAAAGTGCAGAGGTTTCTCCGGATTCTCTAAATCTTTTGATGATGTTATGGATTGTAGACGGTAAAATCCTTAAATTCTTTGCAACAGTGTGTTCAGAGATGTCATTCGTAAACTGTTGAACTATTGCAGTTCATGCAGGTTTTCACAAATGGGTGAACCTCGCACCGTCCTTGCTTGTCAACAACTGAGCCTTTTAAGGTCCCTTTCATACCCAACCATAACTATATCATTTGTCACCAGGTGACCTGTTTACCTGAGGAACGTTTAACGACTTTTTCTCGTCTTTTATTGTCCCTGTCCCAACTTTTTTGAAAGTCATCAAATTCAGAATGAGTGTATATTTACAAAAATCATCAGTTTAAGTTAAGCATAAGTTTATCAGTTTGAAAATTTTATATCTTGTCTTTGTACTGCCATCAATTAAATCTAGGTCAGAAAGGATTTACAAGTCACTGCATTCTGATTTTATTTACGTTTTACACAGTGTCCCACCTTCTTTTGGAATTGGGGTTGTACTCTGAAAGATGAAGGGAAAGCGTTAAACATTCTATCGTTGCTCCAAATATGATCCCAAGAAATTTGCATGAGACTTTGAATAATTAGGCTTTCGTTTTAAACAGGTCAGGCCAAAATGCCTTGTTGCCCAAGATATATGTAGAAATGAAGGCAGTTATTTGTAATGTCCACTAGGGGGCAGTAGCACACCAGACAGTACAACTTGGGGTCAGCATCTCCCACCCATCTGTATCCTCTGCAGCCGCATTAAACCACAGGGAAGCACTGCAGATGTCTCACTTTAAAATCTGCTGTGATAGCCTGCTGCACTTTGATTGTATCCTATAAAGCCCACTAAATATTTTAGTTGCAGACTTTTATTATGGGATGAAGTGTAATAAAAATCTTACATACACAGTGCATTCTGACAACTCTCTTTCTCCCTCTCTTCTCTTTGTGCGCCTCTCTCCCAGGAGGTAGATTTGATCAGAGAGCAGGTGCAGCAGCTCATCTCCCTGCCTATGTGGATGTGCCTCCTACCAGTAAGATTCCAACCTATTACCCCAATTAAGTTTTTCTGCTGGTCACTGGCACACAAAGTAATGACACTTGATAATTTCATTGGAGAGAATTACTTCCCTGCTTTGACACTAATCTTTAGATAAAACTGTCTGTTTACTGATTTGCTTCTGTCGTGTTTGCAGTCCAGGCTCCAGCACGAGCTGAAGAAAGTTCCAAAGCTGCAGAAGTTCTGGAATCTAATCACGAAGAAATTTGATAAGATGGATGCTGACGCGGCTGAGCAGTAATATAATTTTCTTTGCTTGCGCGTTCAGATCTATACAGACTTGGAAATTGTGTTTTGTGTCCTGCGAGTTTCCAACTGATTTACTGTCTTTGTGTCTTTTTCCAGGGCAAAAAAAGAGAGGACCTTTCTCTCAGCTCTGATTAAAAAGTTTCTCGGAGTTCTCATGTCAATTCCACCATCAGGTAATTTCCTTTGGGGTGTCATAGTGTTGTGTGCAACTGCTTAACATGGAATAACTTCAGCAAGAAGAATGACCATTCTTTCAAGCCTGTATGAATAAACAAAAAAGGTGCATCCCCGGTGTGGATTTCTACCCCCAAATATGGAGTAAAATTAATGATACTGGGTGACTCTCCCTGTGACTTTGCTCCCAAAGCAGGTCTTTGCATGTGCTCTCTCTACCTTTTCCCAGCATGATTAATGTTCTCAGGATTTTCTCGAGCTTGCACAGTGTCAGAGAGCACATCTATTCAGTCCAGTATGAAACACAATATCATCCTTGTTTTAATCACTGTTTCAGTTGCACTGCTCCCTTTCTTTCCGAGTCGTGCAGCCGCCGAAGGAGCATGTGCTCCAGCTGCCATACAGCCACCGGCGCTGACTACTATGTTGTAATGCAGGCCGACACAGAGGCCCCCCACCTGAATGCTAAAAACAGACCATGTGTATTTGTGTGTTTAGGTAGAATTCAAACCTGACAGGGTAGATTACAATCCAAAGCCCAGCGGGATCCACATCACTCTAATGCGTGCTGTATGCCTCAACTTTAAGCACATGCACGCACGTACACACTAACATGCTTAATGAGGGCTGAGGTCCCAGCATGCCGCTGTGCTGGCAATGCAGTATCTCATAGTGAGGCTCACACACTCAGCATGGCACCTTGGTGTTGTCCACATGCGTTTGCTGCCCTCATGTCCTTGTGATAGCTACACCTCCTTTGCACTGCTACATCTTATCGTTATCTTATGGTTTCATATCTTTTTTTTTTTTTTGGCCTTGTATGTTCATATAGTGACTCCATGCATTCCTTGATACTAAGTGATTAACGATTACCTCCTTCCTTTTCCGTAGGGCCTGCATGCATGGATAAAGTTCATTACTGTGAGAGATTCATTGAACTCATGATTGATTTGGAGGTAAGTCACATCCTCCTATTCAGTACCTTTTATAATCTTTTGTCTCTCTCACCAGATTTGATCGCTCACTTTAAAATATTCAGCTCTAGATGACGCACTCACTCTTAACACAGACTAAGCAGACACTCATTTCCACTATGTGTGTACAGTGTATTTGCTTAATCATGGTATTCTGATGAAGGAAGCGGCGTAGACATCCGTCTCTGCAGAGCTCGTTTGCCTTTTGTCCTTCACATTTATAGCTAACTCAGGTCAACAGACAGTGGCGAAATGTCCAGTCTCAGCTCCGCCCAATGCGTCTCTGTCATTGCTGGCTGCAGAGCTATGCAATATTTGAAACAGTTGTCTTTGATTGGAGTGTGAGAAAGGTTATTTTCAGCCTGATGGCTCTTGACATGTGGTGTAAGGTGTTAGGAGTAATGTGAGGTGTCTGCTAGACATGAGTGCTGTGACCTGAGACCCAACTGTCTTCTGGAATGATTTCAGTGTTTCCAAGGAGCAGTTGGTAAACACATGTTTGCTTTGTTATATTATCATTTTTTTATATTAACAACAAACTGTTTTGAATTAATTTTCAAATATAATACCTTTAAGCAACAGTATGTAAGATTTAGGGGGATTTTGTGACATCTAGTGGTGAGAATTGCAAATAGCAAAGAGCTGAAACTTCTCTTGGCTAGAATTACTTGAGTTCGGGGGTTTTTAACTGGGAGCTAAATTATCTGCAGAGGTCTTTTTCTCTCCAAAACAAAAGGACCAGGTAATTTAAACTCGTAAAAACACTGAATAAGGCAGAGTCACATTAAAATTATCATCCATCCATCCATCCACTTTCATCCACTTACCTGAGGCTGGGTCGTGGGGGCAGCAGGCTAGAGTTGGGACGTAGATGGACCAGTAAACTGAAATATTAGCCTTCCAGCTCTGCTCCCTCTTCACCACATTGTACCGGTGTAGCGCCTGCATCACTGCAGATGCCACATCAAACCACTGATCCATCTCACGCTCCATTCTACCCTCACTCGTATCTCGGGGTCTTGTTCATGAGTGAGGGTAAAAAAAAAAACAGTTTTTTCAAATGCTCTCATCGCAGAGCGGCTTCTAACGATGGTGGCCGACGAAAACACACAAATATCTAGAGCCAGTGGTTTGTCCAGTCTGGGCTTCTGTAGAAACATGGCATTGCAACATGGCGATTCCCATAGAAAAGGACCTGCTCCCTATTTAGATACTAATAGCTCATTATAAGGTAATGAAAACATGCCAATCCATATTCTTTATCTGCTGCATGCTGTTGCCTGCAAATTTGAGATTCATGTATTGTAGGTAGTAGTTTAAAAAAACTTGTCTCTTTCTATAGTTTTCATGGGCAATTTTCTGTGTTTTGTACAAAAAAAAATCCAACAATCTAATTGAAAAGTGATGCTTGTCTCTCAATCAACACTTAGAGCCCAGTAGCAGTGTGTGGCGGTGTAGTTTTCTGCAGAGACTCTGTCTTTGCCTGTATTTTCTTACTTTCTTTGCGTTTTTGTGTGTGTGTGTGTGTGTGTGTGTGTGTGTGTGTGTGTCAGGGACATTAATGAAGTTGGGGCTTCACAAAAGTGTAGCAACCAGGTGCCAGACAGTAAGCAGCAGGCATCCAAGAGACACAGTGCCAGTCTGATTGAAAATCCGATTGTACTGTTTGTCTGTTTGTCTTGGCTTGTCTATGTTTTACTTGGTGAGACTGTCGAATGTGCAGCTCTACTCTTAAGAAGGAACAGTGTCTTGCCCATTTTGATTTCAGTGTGGTGTAACCCACACTGATCCTAAAGATATACTGTGCAGGATTTTCCCAGGAAACAATTATTACGAGAGACGTAATTCCTCTCGATCATCACTTATGACATGCTAGTGTGTGGTGTTGTTTTCTGCAGAGACTTGTCCTTCTGCCTGTATTTTGTTTTTTCTTCACGTTTGTGTTTATGAAGCTGAGGCTTCGCAAAAAGGTAGCAACCAGGTGCCAGACGGTAAGCAGCAGGCATCCAAGAGACAGAGTGCCAAAAAACAAACAACAAAAAAAATAAAATGCAAATATAGCGAGGCAAGTGAATCTAGGGCTGGTTTTCACTCTTTTAAATAGGGTTCTAGTTATAAGATATCTGTTGCTATACCACAGAGAGGGATAGTTTTAGTTGATGGATTTATTGAGCAGAGTATATTCTATGTTGGTATTCATGGTGTATTTTCAGTCACATCAGTTATCAAAGAAGACTTGGCATTTTCGGGGTGATGAAATAGCTCGTAAAGATGAGGAACTTTTATGAACTATAATCATATTGGTTCATTTAAAAGAAGTGATAAAGGAAAATTAAATTTGACAGTGTTTCAGGGAGGAACCGTTGCCAATGAGGTTGGCTATCCGGAGCGAAGACACAATGTCACATAAGATTGTTGCTGCTGCTGCTGCTGGCTGTGCAGATCTCCTGTTACTAGCGAGGAAGCTCAATAGATTTCATCTGGCCGTCCTGCTGACAGGCCGGCCTTGCTGTTCCTGGCAGCGGCTAGTGGCCGGCCAGCTAACTGTCTCCAGAGACATCTTCTGTCCTTCAGCGCTATCCTTTTACAAAGCCTCAGTTGCCTGAAATCCATACTTCCCCTCTCTGATGACGACCTGAAAATTAATGCAGGGAAAAAAGATCCCCGTTTTCATGCGTCTTGTATGCCGGCTGTCAGGACTGTGTTGAGATCAAAGATGGCTGTTGGATATAAAGGTATCTGTTCTCTCGGTGTTTAGGTATCATTTTGCTGCACCTGCTGCCTTTGAAGAGCAGTTTTCAATGAATAAAATAATAGATATTTCATTTTGTTGGTGTTTTGCATTTCGGTATTTCATTTCATATTCTGTTTCACGATGCTGTTTTTTTCCGGGCAGTTCTCTTTCAGCCTTTATAATGTGATAGATTGAACCCCTTTTTTGTCCTGTGTGCACCAGTCATTCTCACACTCAGCCTGTCAGCCCATCAACACGTGCAGTGTTTCTTTGTGATACTCCTACCAAAGCAGCTCTGTTATCTCGTTTTGACAGGTTGCTTCTGTACTTGCCTTCATGTCATGTTCGTGCGCTACATCAAGCAAATAAATGATGGCTATAGAAGTATTATTCTCATCCCGCTGCCAGTTTGCCTCATTGTTTGCCTCTCTATCGTATGTTTCAAAACAACCTCAAGACAAGAAAAGACCGTGGATCAATAAGATGTATGGATAATCATGGGCCAGATGCTGGGAAATGTTGTCGTTGTTGAGCCTATTGATTCTTTTGACCCTTGAGAGATGTCTGTTCATACAATACCTATTTATTTTTGTCTGTGGTGATGGAGAGCCATCCGACAGTTCTCCTGAAAACATGGCTTGTTTTTCTTAGTTATTTTGCTCCTGTCCATTGAGTAGACCCCCCCCCCTTGCATGTTTATACTACCAAATGTATTCCAGTTACACACAGTTGTGAGACATTAAGGGGTAGTTCAGAGCTTTTCATATTTGGTGTATTGGCATTCACTCTTCACCAAGCAATGTACTGCTGTGGGGCAGCAGCAAAATGTATTTTACCCACCTAGAAATCATTAGCAGTTTAAGTGTACACTATATTTAGAATATTTTCTCTGCTTTACCGTGCCATCAGGCAGTGTTTTCAGAAAGGGAACTGAAGCCATTATATCCAGCTATGCTCTCTTCCATGCCACCACAGTCCTTTGACAAAAACAGTAATTTTACCTTGCAGAACACAGGAGCTGCTGGTCTACTGTTGCCTCAATCGCTTTGTTTGTTTGTCTTATTGTGTGACTTTGGTGAATCTGAACCAACACTTTACAACACAGGTGACATAATAACACAAGCAAACTAATCGATCGAGGCAGCAGTAGTGTTCTGCGAAGAAAAATTGCTGGTTTTTTCCCCATTTTCCTGATCGAACCCGACCTGAGTCCGAGACAGTTATAACAGAGCCCGGCCCAAACTCGACTGCCCTTCTGATTTTTAAGTCCGAACCTGACACAGTTTATTACCTGACATAGTTATCACCATGGTTACAGCTTGTCTGTTTACCGTGATCACACATGGACAGTGTCTAAATGACCATCAAAAGGCTGCTGTTACGCACAGTCAAACACGCCACACGCACAGCAGCACACACACTCAGTTGGAGCAGAGCCTGTGTTGCATTCAGGCGTTATCTCATAAATTAATTGAACAGGCCATAGCACAACACAGCAGCAAAATTTCTGATTTGTTATCTGAAACCAGGCCCGACGGGTATCCACACACTGCTCTGGTGGCTTTTAAAAGAGCATAGATAATGGCTTCAGTTCCCTGTCGGAGGGGGCTTTCTGACATCACGGTAAAGTGGTCAAAATATACTACAGTAAATACAGTGTACACTGCCTCCTGTCCACAGGGGTACATTGCTGAGCTGCCTGCTTTTTCAAACTAGGGGCATGCCGACAGCCATCTGCTTACTGCGGTACAGCGACTATGGATAAGTCTCTCAGAGCTCAAGTGTTTTAGCCACAACTTTAAGCCTGTGGGTTTCCTCTGGGAACTCTGGCTTCCTCCCACAGTCCAAAGACATGCAGATTAATTGGTGACTCTAAATTGGCTGTAGGTGTGAATTTTAGCGTGAGTGGTCCCTCTTTGTGTCAGCCCTGTGATAGTCTGGTGACCTGTTCAGGGTGTAGCCTGCGTCTCACCCAGTGTCAGCTGGGATACTCTCCAGCCCTCCCGCAACCCCCTAACAGGATAAGTGGTTATGGAAAGTGAATGAACGTGAGCCTGAGGTCTAAATCTATAAACACGGTGTCCTGTGTGTCCAGGCCCTGCTTCCCACCCGACGTTGGTTCAATACAGTGTTGGATGACTCTCACTTGGTGGTCAGCTGCCACCTGTCCAGCCTCACCCATAGAGAGAAGGAGGGACACCTCTTCTGCCAGGTACACGCAGTAAACACAGGGATATACTGTATATGCATGTACATTTGAAATTATTGTATGTCAGCACCCTGAAATCCAAATCACCTCATCATTTTCATGCGTAGAAGTAACTTGTATTATTGCCACTTCTCTGCAGCTGCTGGACATGCTGAAGTTCTACACAGGTTTTGAGATCAATGACCAGACAGGAAACGCCCTGACAGAGAAAGAGATGACCACTCTGCACTATGACAGGATCCTCTCCCTACAGGTAAACAGCATACATAAAGAGGGACAGACAGACATGCTGTGGCAAATCTGGGCTGCCTGCTTTGTCTTGTTTGCTTTGGTTCAGCTGTTGTTTTTCACTGAAAGTGCTCAGGATGTTCTTCATGGATCTTTTGGGATATTATTGTGCATCAGGTGTATGTAGCTTCATGCTGTTTGGGAGAGCAACTGTGTAATATGAAAACAAAATCATACTGCTTGCTACCAATCTGATTTTCACATCAGTGTTTTGCTTTGTGGTTTCTGTCTTGCAGAGGGCAGCTTTTGCTCATTTCCCAGAGTTGCAGGACTTTGCTCTGTCCAACGTAGCAGCAGTCGACACTCGAGAATCCCTGACCAAACACTTTGGGCATCTCAGGTAAATCAAAACATCCGGATGAACCTTGTAATGAACAAGTGCACTAGCAGCTCGCCAGTGCACAGATGGAGGGATGTGGAGGGAGAGTATGCATGATTGAACTGAGTACAAACTACAGTGAACTGAGCACCAGAGTGTTGTTCTAGCTAACAGGACCACTTCCTGGTAGAGGTGGCTCATCCTTTTTACCCCCTGCCCTTATGTACTTTAGAAGCACATTAAACGTTCTCAGAGAGCTGTCAGTGGCAGAGAGTTGCACACAAACAAGCCCTCCAGCAGTGTGTCTGCAGATAATATACAGATCTGACCTTTTATTTAAGGACCAAAGCATACAAGCCTCAGTTGAAGTACCAGCACACACAGACTGCCTACCTATCTTGGCCTTATGTTGCAGTATAGCATAAGCACCGCCGTTGCTGCCTGACTTCCCTGCTAAATGGCAGCTAGTGAGCCCTTGAACAGGCAGCTGGTACCAGCCAGAGAGAGAGGCATGCCTCATTAATTTAATCGATTTGCAGTGGCTTGAGAATAAACTCTCTGAACAGCTGTGTTTGTCGGATCATATTAGCTCGCCAAAGAGCTAAAAAGCACCCTCGCTTTGATGAACTGGCCTCTGTGTGTTTTGTTTTTTTTTAAACTCATACGCACGCTTGAATGGGAGTGAAAAGACATTGATTTATTGGTAACTTGTAATTACTTTGGGGTTTCTAACCTTTCTTGGCATTTTAATGTCATAATGAAAATTTAAAATTACTCACCCAAGCTTTTAGAAAGTTTTTAACCACTGTGTTTTGGCTTTACAACACTCACAAAGTGGGTGACTGATTGCTTATTTGCCTTTATGTTTTTGTTAGTCATAATTACTCTGAGGTTCGTGCTGGAACAACACAAATTGCAGTCAATGTTTGTATATCCATCACTTCTTTTTAACTTTTTTAGTGGATTATAAATTCTTAAACCCCACAGTAAGTTTCTTTGAGTCAGAGGGAGGGTTGTGAGCCGAGCCGAGCTGAATCAGGTAAAGACTGTGCTGAACCATTTCATGTATTTGTAGCAGCTCTGCGCCTTTCCCCCAGAATTAGGGTTTTGAATATAGCAGGGACTGCATTGTTCCCCACTCCACAACTGTCACCAAAGCAGCTCCTGGGTAACTCCAAATATGCCGATCAGATTTAACGAGGCACTTTTCATCCAAACAACTCACGCTAATGCCAGTTTATTCCAGCTGCGCTACCCACGGGCTAAGCTCCCAGTCACCCGCCGCTCTGAATTTATCCGCTAAGTCCCCCAAACGCACAAACGCAGCATTATTGCTTAGTCTGCCCACACATATACACACCCATTCTCTCACATGCATACACACACACGCACTTCTTTCAGTTACATAAAACATGCAAGTTTGTGTGTCATTTCAGAGCCCCCCAAAAAATGAATTTACTACATGATCAAAGAGTATGCATCACTTTGTGAAGTGCTAGCAAAACTGAAGAGAGTCATCAGGAATGGGAATGCTAAAATAATGGGTATAATTAGCTCTGTGGATTAGTCCTCAGCGTGGTCTTGTTATCGGAAAGGGTGTTAGTATTTTATCGATTCCACTTCTCAGTTAATCCTGGTTCCTGTTCTCAGGATGTTATGTGACTAAGAAAAGGAAAAACACAATACAGAACATTCCTTGACAACATCACAGAATATGTATGACAGTGTGGAAAAAAGCCATTAGGGCCCAGAAAGCTGAATAATAATAATAATTAATGAAAAATAAATAAATGGACAGTTAACACATTACAGCATAGTGTGGGGTTCCCCTCAGTTAGAGAGGTATCTTGCTATAGGTGGCCACCTCCTCACAAAGACATCAGACCTTAATTGTAATTGAGCAGTTAACGCCTCCATACACCACCCTGAGCTTCTGTTTCCACTGTGCCACTGTAGGTGGCTGTGGATTCATCCATTTTATTGTCACCATTTTCCTAGCAGTCATCAAGAGTATATGTAACAGGTGCTTTTGGTCTCTGGTGTACATGTCTTCAGGAGTTAGATTGAAAAGAAACTGACTTGGGGTGAACAGTAAATCAATTCCCAGAACTTTATCTATCTCTCTCTTTACCCCCTTCCAAAAAGGAAGCATCAGTGGGCAATCCCAAAATATGTGCAACATATTTTCTCCAACAGTATATTGCAGCTGGGTTATCTTCAAATTTGGAAATCACCAAACCAATCTAATGCCTAATCTGAAAATACCGGAAAGTATCACTTCGGGGTAGAAAGAATTTGTCTTGGAGATATGAGAATGGCTGTAAAACATTGTCACAGAACAACTGGTCAATAACCCTTAGGTCTCTGCCTGCCTGTCTCTTAAAAGTGATATCTGTTGTTGAGGGGTGGAAATCTGCATTTCCAGCAATCTGCATAGCCCGTGAAAGGGCAGCTGTCCCTCTAATTCTCTTTTGGACTGTCGACCATACTTTTAAGGTGTGTTTCACCCTTATATTTTTGATTTACAATTTCTTCTGGGACTGCTTACTCAAAAACACTAGAGCGGATAGAGGTATAACTGGCAATGAATTCTGCTCTATGTTTACCCATCCCGACTCCATGTCATTGTTAATGCAGGCTACCACTGCTGTTAGTTGCGCAGCCCAAAAATAGTATTTTATATCGGGGAGGCTGAGCCCACCCCTGTTCTTCCCAAGAGTGAGCGTTTTAAGTCTCACTCTTGGTCTCTTATTTTGCCATATGAATCTAGATATAAGCTTGTCCAACATATTGAAGGCTGATATCATTTTTTTGTTTTTTATTTGTCTTATTAATGAGTGTCTTGTTGGGCTTGTTATGTCATCTCATATTGTGGCTGTGCGTACACAAGTGTGTAGCTGAATGTGCCCTGTTCTGGCTAGGTAACATCTTTGGGGATTTGCTCTTTGCTTAATTGATGACATTATGCATTAGCTAAATAAAGTTGCTGTTTAATGGCTTATCCAAAATCTGAGCAAGGGTTAAGACAGCCTTCAGGCTGAAGAGTAAACTTATTGTAGGCCAGTTTTTATGATGTCCCCATCCTTACCTTACCCTGCCAGTAGCTCAGCTGTCAGTCATGACCTGGCCCTGTCATCTCCATTACTTAGAGTGAGTTGTTGTGCTGCTGTTATTTTGTTGCTAAGGGAGGGAACGTCCACATGACCTATGCCAGGTCATCCACCGGGGCCACTAAATTGCAACACTGGCAGAATTGCCACCCCACTGCCCAAGCGCGGCATCACAAGTAGCAGAATGCATGCGCATGCACGGATACAGCCAGGTCAGAGCCACGTGTGGCTGTCCGGGGCTGTCACAATGTGTCCAGGCCCTGTCCTTCGTTGTGTACCAGACCCTGCCCGTGTCACAGTGTGTCAGCCTGATTAAAACAGGTCTGTATGCAGAGAGCCATGCCTCAGCTTTCCGAGACGGAGATGGGCTTTGATTTTCATAATCCTGTCGCATCAGTGCGCCGCGGCCCCTTAACACACACATGCTGACAGAGCAGGAGTGAGTGTCAAAGCAAACAGAAGAATTGCTTTGTGCCGCAGTGCTAACAAGCACATGAATTTGATAAGGCTGTGTATCTTCACACATATAGTGTTGTCGCTGTCGCCATTTGAAATATCTCTCTCAGAGGGGGAGGTAGTGTCCCAAAAGAGAGGCTGAACCCACACATTTTTACTTTTTGCAAATATGATGCACCGAAGCAATAATACACAGTGGGAATGTTTTTTTTATTATCAAAGTATCATTCTCTCAATCTTTATCTTCACCTTTTCAGTCATAACCAAATCATTTACTTTGGTCAGCAGTTATTTATTGCTGTTAGTTATTTATAGTCATTTACTGTCATCCCTGCTCTGGAGTGTCAACTACATGTGTAATCACAAATGCAACTTTTCTGGCTGACTAACCACTTGTTTATCTCATCTTTCTCCGTAGTCCCAATACGCTCCACCAGGTGGCCTCGTATCTGTGTCTGCTGCCAGAGCTGTCTGAAGGACAAGACACCACCTATGAGAAGGAGGTTCTCCTTGAGCTGCTGGTAGGTGCAGTCTTGGCTTACATTAAATCGTCCATGCATGCGTTTGAGCTCTCAAGTCTTGGTGGCATTTTTAAGATATTTATTTACAATTGTCAAATATTGCCTCTGTCATGCAGTGAGGGTCTGGGGCTTCACAGTAGGATGTGATTTCAGGATAAAGATAATTACATCTATTACAGTATAATCTTGGATGGAAATGCAGAGACGTACCAGTGACATATGGCTTATGGGAATGGGAAGACTTATATGCAGAAAATATGGTCCTGTTGCTTTACTGCACATCAAACACGAAACTATTTATCCCAACAATATAATATATAACGCCTCAGACATTTGAATTGATTAGATGGAAATAGTTTAGTTGTGTGAGGGAATGAAGCAATACTTCAGGCACTATGTGCTTGTCAACATGCCATATAAAAGATGCATAGTTGGTCTTGGTGCACCTCTACAAACAATGTTGGCGACCAGTTATTTTCCAGAACAATAACTGGCCAGTCAGCGCTACGGCGTAAGTTTTGTGTTTCTCATTTTAAAGTCATTAATTTAAGCCCTTGACCTTGGAATACATATAGTATCCCCTCTCCACAGCCCTTCCCTCTTGAGTTTGCTTTCTAATCCAATTACAGCTTTATATGGGCATTTGTGTGACGTAGGGTAAACTGAAGACAGTGCCTTTTTTTTTCTTGTCTTTTTTTTTTTTAAGTATCTCTTGAAAGGCTAGAGCTGGTTTGATTGTGCTCTCTGGTTCCCCTTCCCCTGCTCTTCCAATTTTCATTTTTAAACCCCCCTCCAGGAAACTGCTGGACCTTTGTCCTGCAACTCTTCCCAACACACACTCACACATGAGCTGCAGACCTCTTCATCAAAGTGGGTGTTTCGAGGCTGACCTGCAGTTATTCATAATTACCCACTCAGACCCTCCCCAGGTCCTCTCCGAGAAGCGAACGGCGAAGAGCCATTTCATAATTATCTGATTAGATTGTTGCAGGAGATAATGTCAGGGGACTCATTTGTTTGCCCCCGAGGTTGCCCCCAACAACCAGCATATCTGACCGTGTGGGTTTAAGAGGAGGGGGCCACAGGACTAGGACTCTGCCACGCCGTAGCAAAACAGTTGCTCTCTCTGCAGAGAACATTATCATAAATATACTCAGGGAGGAGGAACCATTCTTTTTAGGAGGCAGTGCACCAGAGCTGGTGTTTAGGCCCTTTACTTCCTCGGGTGCAAGAGATGAGCTAGTTTGTATTCTAAAGGAAATATCACTCCCCTTGACACTGTTAAAAATTTATGGAATTCATTTCTTTTCCCAGAAGAGTAAGAACATAATAGCAAAATGTATGTGTGCACATCCACAAATCCTTAGCAGGACGGGCGCTGGGTTCAAAGATTAATGCAGTGAAATTGAGACATACATGCACATCAGACCAGAAGCTTCTTGTTTACCAGCAGTGTTTGGATGAAATTGTTCTTTTTCAAGAAAATACATACATGAAGGTAATGAGTAGTGTAGAAAAGGTGAACTAATGTGTCCATTAAAAACATAGTTTGCTGGAAAGATGGTATTTTCATAAAACTATGCTGTCTATGCAGTAGAAAGACAAAAAAAATATGGAATTGGTGCCACATGACCAGAGAAAACTAAGGAAAGGGGCTGTGGCATTTGCTTTTGCTCAAGATTTAGTAACCTACCATTACACAGACCAGAAAATCCTTCCACTGGTAGGTGATGTTATGCAAGCTCCTCCGTTTAACATAATGGCAGCTGGCTGGTAACAAACAATATTGTATTACAGGTAAATGGTAAGGCAGTGCAGTAACAAAATCTTGGTTTATATTCGATCAGCACTCAGTTTTTTCTGCCTCTGTTTTTCCGATACAGAAAGTAGCATGGAGCCTACTTCCTGTTCACAAACTCTCACTACTAGTAACATAATTATGGTTTATATTTGATCTGCGATGCATACTTTTACAGTTTGAGTGGAGTTTGGGCTGCATTTGTGAGACAGAGAGAGGGGCGGGTCTCTATTTTGATCCACCTTTTTTACTCTTTATGTCCGTGGTGGTGGTTAATGTGAAAATGCAGAATTACAAGCTGATGTTTGAGCAACAGCCCCAGAGCTGGGATGAGCAGGGAGATCTGGGGCTGTGGTAAAATGGAGGGAAGTTTACCACAGTCCATTTACACATATGATTCACACTGTTATGATACAAAGCTGGTTGAAAATCAGCAAAGTATACCTTTAATCTAGTAGACAAAAAGCACAAAATGAAGCGGGAACTCTTTTGATGAGTAATTAATTATTGTAGTTCAGTTTTTCAAGCAACAATGCCAAACTACGTGGTTATAGCTTCACAAATGATTCGCCTCCTTTCTTTGTGCTATCAGTATTGGTAAACCCACACTTTTCTTTGGGTTTTGGATTGTTGGGTGCAAAAATGAGACATTTAAATGTCACCTTTGGCTCTGGGAAATTATGATGGTCATTTTTCACTATTTTCTAACATGTTATAAACAAAACAAAAGATTAATCAATTAAATAATCCCCAGATTAACTGATAATAAAATTGCTAGTTGCAGCCCTAGTTTATACATGAGAAAATAACCAGTGACTTCATTACTATGAAATAATATTGATATGTGTTGAATGGCTTTATCTAAGGTTAAAATATCAAATGATAATCCCTGCATAATCCTGTTGCTTTTGATTTAGTACTTCTAGATTACCCGTGCCATGGTTGCCAGTCCTTCTAGATATAATCACATGTAAACAAATATGATATCCTGGTTTGATCATCCAAAATATGTGTAAATGTTCAGCTGCCCTTAAAGTAGCCTTTACTTTTATGTCCATTTTCAAGCATGTACATTTAAAAGAGCAGTGGCTGACTGAGGTCTGGCAGCAGAACTGCACTGAGGATGATAAATAATAAAAGGCTTCAGTTGAACCAGGCGTGAACTGTGGGAATGATGAAACTGATTTGTTGAGTGACCTGATTTTGTGGGAATGTTTTCTCTGTAATCCCTTGTCTGACTTTGAGAAAGAAGGAAGGTAAAGATCCTAGACATTAAGCCAGCCGACTGTGCCTTTGTCCTCACCGTCTCATTCTCTCTCTCTCTCTCTCACTGTTTGCTTCACACAGGTGTCTCGTCATGAGCGCAGAATCTCTCAGATTGAGCAACTTAACCAGATGCCCCTTTATCCAACAGAGAAGATAATCTGGGATGAGAACATCGTCCCGACGGAGTACTACTCAGGCGAAGGTGTGTGTGGCATGTATGAATTGTGATGGGCTTTGCATGTCTTAGAGTTTTCGTGCACAAGAGCACACACGCTAGTTTCAGTGTCTGATCAGTGCCTTGTACTCAGAGCCTACGCCTACGTGTTATCCCTGATCCCGAGGGCACTCATCTGGCACTGAACTGGCACCTCTCTTGGGGAATCCTCTTTAGTCTTTGGCAAGGACACCTTCAGCAACTCTTAGACCACTGACCATTGGAGTAAAATCCCTTAAGCATATTACTTGTAACTTGTAACATGAGTAGTCTGTGTAGAAGCAGCAGTTTACACAGTTGATATTACAAAGGTGGTTTGTTATATTATAGAAAAGGATGGACTAATTGTCAATAAACCCCCTTCTTGACAACTTTGCAGGGGTGAATTTTTGTATAACTCACTTTTTTTTAAGGCTTAAACTTAGGAGTAATTAGGGTGCAGCTACTTTGAGTGATAGGTGGGTGCCATCCATTGCCAAATCACTACCATGGCAACAATGTTGGTTCAGTAACATAACCATGCTGTAACCCCAGATCATAGGCACAGCTGTAGCTGTGGCTATTTTAGTTTGTTTTCAGTTCGTGAAATTGAATTGGATCAGGAGAGACTTGTTTTTATAATAAAAAGAATATTTAACTGTGGACTATGAGAATGAAAAATGTGAAAAGTCTTCGGTGATTAGGCCCCATCGAGATGGTATGATTTAAGGAGGATGATGAATCCATAGTCGAATGGGGAACCCCCTGGGGTCTAGATGCTGGTGGTGGTAGAGGTGTTGAAGATGAGATGTGGAAAAGGTGGAGAAGTCTCGATGATCTGGATGAGTAGAGGAATGAGGCTTCGTTGAGCTTGTCCTGGACTCTGGATACGATGGCTGGAGGTGGACAGGCTGACAGCTGACAGCAGCAGCAGAGGAGAGAGCAGATTTTAAATTTTGCAGTGGCATCCTGATTGGCGTGGTGAAGTTTGAGTGAATAACTAGAGTAAAGAAGAGTGAACACCCATAGTCAGCTGATTAGAGGAAGCAGTGGGAGTGGGATGGGAGAACTGTGAATGGATAGGCACAAAGAAAATCTTCCTGATTGAACTTACGCTCAGCTTCATTTGTAACATATTGGTCGCCTAAAACGTTGTTCAGCATTTGGTTGTACTAAAGACCCTTTCAGGAGTCGGATGTTTTTTTTCAGTAAGTATTTTTTTCAATGGTTTTAAGCCTGTTTTTTTACCATGCTAACCAAGCTAGCAGCTAACGTTAGGGTTAGCTCCACCCTCTCATCCAAATCTGGTTATTCCAAGATTGCAACAGCCAAAATGCCAGACAATGCTTCCAAACTCGAGACCACAAAATAATAGGTGATGTCAGGGTGGTTGTGTCCATTATTTGTGTACAATCCATAATTATTTACTCTTTCTCTCTTCAGGCTGTCTGGCACTACCAAAGTTGAATCTCCAGTTCCTGACCCTCCATGACTACCTATTGAGAAACTTTAACCTCTTTCGTCTGGAGTCCACCTATGAGATCAGACAGGACATAGAGGATGTGGTGTGGCGTATGAAACCATGGTGAGATGTCTTCTGTAAAGCTACAGGGAGCATGATCCAGAATCTCTTGTTGTTTTCAAGATTCAAGATTTTTAAGTTTAGTTTTTTATTATTTTCTTGTGTGCTAGCATACATAAAAAAGGAAATGTTGTTTCCCCAGCCCTCAGCAGTGCAGTAATAACAGATAAAAGTATGTATCTAAGATTTCCTTAAAATGTAAAAAGGTGGTAAAAGGCTCATGTGCAGTAATAAAACCTATCAATAGACAAATTAGGACAGAGTCTGAGTTTGAAATAGGATCTTCACACTTTGATAAGCATCACTGGTGTCTTTTTTTCTGCCTAAGTAGAACAAATTTCTCCCATTAACTCTGCTGCAGCTCTCTTTGTCTTCTCACATCAATGAAAGCAGATTCTTGTCCTCTGCCTGCCTCTCACAAGGTGGCATGACACATTGATGATATTTTATTAAAAGACTGTGACATTTGGTAAACCGCATTTGGAAACCCATTGCTTAACATACTAAGTGCTCCCATTATGTCAAGTGATGTAGCAACTTGTTTGTTGTTCCTGCAAAAGTAAATAAGTAAGCAGTAGTGCCATGTGCTGCCCTAAATCCAACTGATTTCAATCTTGACAACAGCCCACAGCGCTTGTCTAACTTCTTGTTGTGTCTGTCCCTCTGCACAGGCAATCCGAGTATGGTGGAGTGGTGTTTGGGGGCTGGGCCAGGATGGCACAAACGATCACCTCTTTTTCCATAGTAGAGGTTGCCAAGCCTAATATTGGAGAGAGCTGGCCTGCCCGTGTGCGAGCTGATGTCACTGTTAACCTCAACGTGCAAGATCATATCAAGAATGAGTGGGAAGGTAAATATAGTGTGTGTGTCTGTCTATCATTGTTAGATCTTTTTTGTCAATATCTTTCATGTACTTTCATCACTTTTTATATTTGTCCATCATTTATATTGCTTGTGTCAGTGTAGCTATCCTGCAATTGCAACTGATGACAGCTAACAAGGAGAACACAGATCCAAGTTACCTACATGAATATGTTTCCAAATGGTTCAAGAAGTTTTTCAGTAATAACATCAAAACCAAAATTTGTTACAGTTGCCCCTGGTCTCCCTTAATCAACCCTGTGTTTTCAGTCACAAACACAAAATGACTTAAATTCTGAATAGATGTAGCTGAGAAAGAGCTGGCCAGGTATACAAAATATATCCACGTCGGTTGTTAGCACAATACAGGACAAAACAAAGCTAAATGTAAACACTGCCAAAAAAGAGGGGAGTGTATCGCAGCTTCGAGTCTTTGGTGTGGTGCGGTGTTCGTGTGTATGTGGTGAGCGAAGAGAAAGAGATGGTGTGTCTATTTAGAGACGGGCAGATTAGCTGGACGTCATCTTCGAAGTAAACCATGCATTTAACAGTGAATGTTCAGTGTGAGCTACAGGTTGCGTCATCTGATCAGCCTTCACACTATTTAGAACAAATATGCGCTGAAAACAGTTTGTGGATGATTAGTCAAAGAACTTTTACCTAGGGGTGTTTGATTTATAACCATTGCTTGTCCCCAACTTTGGCTGCCTAAAGCAGAGATAGTAAATTAATAGACCCTTCGCTACGTGCCACCACCCATTTTTCCAAAAATATGATAATATTTCTTCAGGGAGTGCAGTTAGTTGCAGCTTGTCAGACTATCACAAGGGGGCGGGGCTTAGCGAAGGACCGGTTGCGTATAGAGAGATTTTATACAGCAGCAGTGCTAATCAGAGGAAACACTGTGCATTCTGTGTTTATTTTTTTACTCATAAAGGATAGTGGAAAGGAAACATCATCAAAAAAATTAATGGATTACAAAACGCTTCCTCATACATCTATGGCTTTTACACATCATTGCCCTCCCCTTTTTATTCTGCCTTGCTCCACCTTTTCTTTTCCTCTCTTTTCCCTCCGTGTGTTCTAGCAGGCTTCCTAGTAAGCAGTTTATAAACCTCCATAAAGTCTTCCCTCACCACACACTCTTTACCATCCCACTGGGCCTTGACTCATGACCCCCACCTACCTCACGTCTCTGTGAAGACATGCCATTTCTTTGTAGCCTCTACCACTGAGTTGCTTTGTTTTATTTTCTGATCGTTTTTCTCTCCGTCTCTCTGTGTGGCCGATAAGGGCACTGTAGATAATGTTAACAGGAGCTTGTCAGCCTTGAAAGACATTGATTCACTGGGAACATGGAAAGCACAATGAAGCCTTCGGCGAGCCGCCTGCTCCAGCTCTCCAGAGAAAGATATAGGATATGTTCACGCCAGTGTGTGCCAATAGTGTATTGCTCTAATTAATGTGGAAAATAAATGAGTTCTTTCCGTAGGCAAATGCTGTAGAAATAATGATGCGATCAGTGGATTAAAAAAGCGTAATATATCCCAAATTGATATTTCCACTTTCTTTATACACACTTTTATGGTTTTACTTTGTTTCTTGTAATTCAGTGGAGGTATGAAGTATTACTTCCTGCCATCCACTAGCTCTTCCCCCCATCGTATAATTAGAGCTTCATGTTTTAAAGATCAGGCAAATGCTGACGGGATGGTTTCTCTCGCATCTCCTACTTACTCTGTCTCACTCCCCCATCACTTCTCTTTCTTTCTGTGTCCCTTCCCTTTATCTCTCTTTTCCTCTCCGAATCTAAAACCATTTTTGTTCTCCTCCCTTTCTCTTTCTCTTTCTCTCTAACCCATCTCTCCATCCTCTTCCCCCTATAGGGCTGCGGAAGCATGACGTTTGCTTTCTGATCACGGTGCGGCCCAACCTGCCCTATGGCACACGCTTCGACCGGCGCCAGCCTTTTGTGGAGCAGACCGGCCTGGTGTACGTGAGAGGCTGCGAGGTGCAGGGTATGCTGGATGACAAGGGACGTGTCATTGAGGAAGGTATGCTCATATATACCCCTGCGTACACACACACACACACACACACACACACACACACACACACACACAACACACCAGTGACAAATGACATCCATCCACCCGTCAGACCTCCTATATCCCCACCGAGATTCACAGGACAGGGTCAGACTGCTGTTGTCATGGTGACAGTCACAGTGAGACTTGACCTGTTCACATTAACATTCCATTAACCTGAGGTCGACAACAACACCTGAGAGCTTTGGGCCCTGCCCTCTGCATTCTTTATTGGATTTAACTGAAGAGCTACATTGGCTATATCTGTATAGATGTGCTTCTGTAAGAGAACACTGAATGTGCTTGTCCTGCAGAATACAGTCATACAGAAAACACTCACCTCCATCTCTGAAACCAGGTATGGCCAGCAACAAGGTGCTCTTGCATTATTTCAGCACAGCATGAAATTTGATCTGTAAGCGACCATATTTCGCTAATAAAAGCATTCAGATCTGCTGTCATCAAAAATAAGACTTCAGACACTCTGTTTTGTGTGTGTGAGTCCACACAAGAGGGATCCCCGCAGATCAAATTTTTGGTCTTTCCTGGAAAGTAAAATATGTTTATATAGTAACACGATCTCCTCTGTTTACCCTGCTGTGTTCCTCCCCACAGTCCAAAGCAGTCCCTCTGAGTGATTGCTTCACCTAAGCTAGCCTGCAGCCCTGCTATTCCAAGTGTTTGCCTTTTCCCCATGTCGGAACATGTGTCCATGCACTGAAGCACCCTTTCCCCTATCCTCTCTCATCTGTTTGGATTAAATATGCAGAGGGCAGGGCTTTCTAAATAGACATGCTGCCAGGGAACATGCCCTGCCAGTGTCGGCTCGGTTAAACTTTCAGATCCCCAACGGTGCTCAGTGGTACTCTGGGTAACTGGGTGGCAGGGTGACACATAAATCACTGGGCACTTTATGGAGGTGTGGGGAGATGCAACTCAGACGTGCATTTTGGGACACAATCACCTGACTTTGAATTGAATTTTTCAACCATAACCTTCAGTCCAACAATGGGCGATTGCTGATATAATCCCGCAGGTTTCTGCACTTGTTACAGTAAAATGAAAAAAAAAAAATCACCCCACAAAAACAGTTTGCGATATTCTCAGCCAATCGCCAATCGCTCATATTTTTCCAATCACCAAACCCTAAAATGATGCTACAAAAGTACAAATTCTTAGTGAGTTAAATGAACAAATGTGTCTTACTGTAAATCTACTTGTGTATTGATTTAATCCTGCCTTTTAATAACAGACAGTTTAATACAATGACACACACTTGCATTGACTGGCCACACACCTTGGCCCAGCTGTCTTCATTGTTATCCCGTGGTGTCGAGGGTGTAGCTTCCACTCTTAAGTTATCACCACACTCATTTTAGTAAGGGGGGATTTGATGATCCCCACATAGCTGTACACATGTGCACTGGGACAGACGCACACATGCACGGGCACACACACAAACACACACACTCATACACATTAGAGGTCAACAGGATTGAGTTTCACTCTCCTGCTCTGTGCCCTGCAGCTCCATACAAGAATCTATTTAGACATCTGTGGAAGCTGCACTTGCTGCACCACACAGGCTCCCTATGGGAGTAAGCCTAAAGCCTGTGGCCTGTCAGTCAAGCATCTATGTAATTCCAGTTACTGTGGAGTCGTAGTATTGTAGCAAGGAAAGCCATGGTGAGCTCTTTTCAAAGGGTTTTGTTTTTAACAGAAGGGTTCAATGGAAATTTTTATTGAAATTTATTGAAATCATGGTTTTTGAATAAGCTGATTTAAGTTTAGGTTTAATATTCACCTTTGTCCCTTTAAAAGCTTTTTTTCTGACATTTAAAAAAAAATTGTTTTACTGGCCTGGCCTAGAATAAGATTTTTCTTTAGATTGTGTAACATTTTATGACAGTGATGTGAAAAATGGCATACAAATTTAGATATATTATTCATAGAGTTGGGTCTTAGTCTTAGGTCTTTTAAAATTTTGAAGGAAACAGCCCACTACCAAGTAGAATTGAAACTTCTCCAGTCAAACTATACCTTTATTTGATCCTTTTGTTACCCAGATCTAGAAAAAAAAGACTGTATGTTTTTGCTTGCAGCCAATTAAATGCAGTGATTAAATGTGATGTGTGATTGTCCCACTACCACAGCAGCTACATCCCATACAGTCTGTGGTGAAGTCAAGAGCAGTGTATTTGTTTGAGTTGGCAATTCAGTGTGCTGAGATGCCACCAAAACGTTTGAAAGTATGACTATACTAAGAAGCTGTGGCTTCTGGTGGCATTTTACGTAACTGAACACTTCCATTCACATGATGAGTATTTGATGAAGCAGAAAAAAAGATAATAAATGAGGTACTCTATTGGTATCTATATCACTTTAAGGGTGCTGTCACACCTGCTCTGATTGGTTCGGTTCAATCGAACTCAAGTTCGATTGAACTCAGGTTCATTCGAGAACGTGTTCCGACCTCCAACTGCAGTCACATGACACATTGTTTGGGTTAAACATGAGCATGTTACAGTCCTGGAGGATTATTAATGTGCACCTCCTCCTGTACTGACTTAATATGCACATTCAGCACATCCAATGCATCAAAACATTGTTTTCTAGTTGGAGCCGCGCCTCGCCTTCAAACTGTATGGTTTGACTAAAATGAACAATGACAGCAATATAGTCCACGATGAGCAGCGCTAAAATCAACCTGCGTAGTTGTCCCTCCATTGTGACATTAGAAAGTGTCACATTTATCTTGCAAGTGTTCTCGTCTTCAACGTTTAGTTTACTTCCTGGATTTTTCCCACATGGAAATTATGACCAATCCAGAGCAGCTTTCACTCGCAAGGCATTTGATCTGGTCCGCCTGTAAATGCTGACGTGAGAACATGAACCAACTCTAGGCAATTAAACAACTTTATGACAAAATTATTGTCTGATTCAGACCAAAGCAAGACAACTCTATATCTGAAAGCACCCTAAGTTACTGATATTGGCACTGGTAACATTATCTCTTTAACGATACCCAGCTTTAATTATTCATTTCTAGAGGTTATTGTTTTTTTCTGTAACAACTTTTCTCCCCAACCACTCTGGTCTAGGACCTGACCCAAAGCCTAAGCTGCGAGGAGACGCAAGAACGTTCCGTGTATGGCTGGACCCAAACCAGTATCAACAGGACATGACCAGCAGTATTCAAAGCGGCACTGAAGACCCATATGAGACTTTCAACATCATCATGAGACGCAAACCCAAGGAGAACAATTTCAAGGTCGGGACCACACGCCGAAGCACAGGGATCAGCCCTGACTGTACATTATATCTGAGTGCTTTATCTTAAGACCTTGAGCTCTGGTCCTTACATCCCAACCCCAGAGTGATGTATCACACATATTATATTCTCTTGGGTATTGTAGCTGTAAGGTTGGGGCCAGGGCAGCTCTGAGATTACCACCCACTCAAGGCCCTCCTAGAGATCCCAATGAGAGACACTTCTCACTGGATAGTCATGTAATATGTGCCCCCACCTCTCTCACCTTTAGGAATCCCCTTGTGGCAGCAAGCTAGTATTGTATGGTATACTGTTGTTGTGCTTTCTGTCGGAAAGCATAACCATGTTGTATTGTCTGTATAAAATACAGCTGCTGTTAAAAAGGTTAAGAAAGGTAAAATATGTTGACATTTTTTAAGTTTTTCAGCAGGTCACAGTAAAGTTATCCATGCAAGTGTGTGCAACTTTAGTTAAATACCCCATCTGTCTTATGTTGTTTCGCTCCATTTTGTTAATGCGCAAAACCCTTTTGCTGTTTATCACATCCTTTTATTTGAGAGCTTCTCATTACGGCTTTGTCAAATCTGCTATTTCTAATTCTGCACACCCATTTCTGTCTTTCACAGCCAGCGCAATGTCAGATGACTTTGAAGTGTTTCTTTTTTTATGAATTTGAAAAGAGCAGGAACTAATGGGTATTCAAGAAACATTCTTCCCAATCTTTGATGTGTGACATAGATAAAAGTAAACACATTCCCCTACCCAATGTTTGATGCTCAGGGTATTAGACAGTTTGCAGTTCATTAAAATCTAATTGACAGACGTACAAATTACCTGCTGTCCCATCAGCCCACCACAAAGCTATTCTTATCCAGATAAACCACCTCTTGTGGGATGGTTGTCTGTTGTCTGATGTTCTTCATTGCTCACATTTCTCTGTCTCTCTGTTTTAGGCGGTGCTAGAGACCATCAGAAACCTAATGAACACAGAGTGTGTCGTCCCAGACTGGCTTCACGACATCATCCTTGGGTATGGTGACCCAGGCAGTGCCCACTACTCCAAAATGCCCAATCAGATCTCCACGTTGGACTTCAATGACACCTTTCTGTCCCTGGACCATTTACGTTCGTGTTTCCCAGGTTACACCATAAAGGTCACTGAGGAGAACCCAGAGCTGCAAGTCTTCCCTTTCAGGTGAAAGTCAAAAATCCAATAATCAAATGACAAACGGAAAGGCCTTGTTGAGGTTGACTTACCTTGATCAAAGTAAATGTGTAGAAATCAGGGTTTGGACGATATGCTTATTCCCTGATTTGTCACTACTATGATACTTGGGTGCCAATTCAATATGTATTGCGTGCAAGATTATGATTTTTGTTCACTGTTTAACATGAGATCATGGGAAAAAGTTGCATTGTAAACTTCTAGGGACTGTAAATAAATTATGAGACATATATCCAAAGAGAAGTGCTAAACAAAGAACTGTTTTTTATGGTCTTATTTTTAAAGATTTATTTCTAGTAAAGCGCCTTGTAGACCTTGCTCTTCAAAAGCTGCTGTATTAGATAAAGTTATCTTAATTATTTACATACTAAAATGTGCATTACATGTATAATAGAATGAATAGAAAATACATACCTTTTGAAGTAAACCCAAACTGCTACATTTAGCTGTCTCTGCTCATCACACTAATACAGTGTTTCCTATTCACTGAATTATTTGTGGGAGCTGCAACAATATTAATACTGACTGCTAATTATTGATTTTCTATTTGCTTTAGTATTTAAAATTGGTAAAATCTTATTTCATCTCATTTTCAATCTTATATCAAAGTAGAGCTGTGCTCAGACCACAAATGAGACAAGAATTAGCTAGTTAGCTAGCCACGCTGCAGCCTTCTCCTGTCCCAGCTGCTAGGAGACTATTTGCCAGGAAAAGAGCTGGTGGAAGCTCCAGAGACAGATTCAATTGCGACTGTAGCACCTCAGATCCAGCCAGTGCGAACCCCGCACTGGCGTTTACAGCGGTCTGGGTCTAATCTGTGTATCGGAAGCAGAAAGTTGTATGATCTGGCGGCAAGTTCACACCAGCTGAATTCTAGCTGCTGTTTGAACAGCTGAAGGTCCATTCTCAGACCATTCGCTACTGCCTGCTTTCTCGCTTCGGCTTTGATTTTCTTGAAACGGAAATGACCTTGATAGCTTAGATGACTAAAATAGACACAGCAACTTCTTTCCACCTCCACATTTGTATTACAGCGATTAAGGCATTAAAAGAAGAGTAAAAAACATTTCCGTGATTTGACTTTTTTTCCCCACCTCTAAAAGATATTCATATTTTATTTACTTTCTGATGTATATTTTGCCTACTAGATAGAGCTGTTGTCACAGTACTACACAGTATATTAGATATGGCCATAATAATGAATCCTTTCCTTCTTCTTTTGCTTCACCAGAATCACATTTCCCATCTCAAACAAAGCAGAAAAAGGGAAGAAGAGGAAGGCTGATGAAGAAGTGGAAGACAAAGAGGAAGACATGACTTTGATCGTTGAGCCCTACGTCACCCCCAACCGAGGGCCATATCCCTACAACCAGCCCAAACGGTGAGAGGTCACGGCCAAGACTCAGGCATTCCTGTTTGCATCTTAACAAGATTAGGGGTCAAGAGGTTGCTCATTCTTTGCTTAACACTCGACCTTTCTCTGAGGTCAGTGTACTGAGCATACCTTAAGTGCTTAACCTCAATCCAAAACATCTTTTCAGTATAAAACATCACAGAGGCTTATTATAGACACCCTACTCTGGCCCTGACTATTTTGATTTGTTTGTCCGCGCTTGTCTCCATGGTATCCGCTCTGACTTGTCTGCCATTCGATGTTGTGGTGCTATTTTGGTTGTTGTTATGCCTACAATTATAGATGGAAATTTTTTATTTATGCAATTAAAGGTGAACAGCAAAGGCTTTAATATCCCTGCACTAATTAAAACACCACAAAATAATTGCCCTTCATAAAATTTAAGATTCATCTGATGGTGTTTTAGCATTTCCAGTTTGCACTTTGATATTTAAATCTTGATAGCAACAACATGTCCATGGGGAAGCCCTGACTTAACTATCTTTAAAGATGGTCTCAAAAAACATCACAACAAAACTTGCGGCATTAAGCATCAGTTTTAAGAAAAAAAACACAAATGTGTTTATGCTGTCAAGGCTATTCAGCATCCCTGACTAATTACTTGATGTATTAATATCAGCAATGTGCATTTCTTACAGGAATACAATTCAGTTCACTCCGACTCAAATCGAAGCCATTCGAGCCGGGATGCAGCCAGGACTCACCATGGTAAGGACTTGTGTATCATATATGCTTCTTACATTAGTTTCAAAACTGAATAGAAAATCTGCAAGATCTAAATCATCTTTTTGACTAAATAAATGTCAAAATTTCAACAGACAACAACAGATCATAAGTAAGTATAAGCATAAGTAGTATCCATGAATATCTGGTGTTCATGGAATACTTGTTCAGCCACCTTGTCTTTTATTCTATGGAAGATTAAGTTGATAGCAGTATCAAAAAAATACTTAATAGTGGACTTAATAGGAGGACGAGTTATGAGTTCAGCCCTTCCCTATAAAATAATTATGCATATCCTTGACTGTCACAATGTTTGGGCAAAGACTCGGCCCAGTGAGTGCTGATACTGCTGATGCATACTGTTCCACCTCGTTGGTGTGACGCCAAAGATTTGCAACCATTTATCTTAGTGATGTACACCAGGGGAATTCCCTCACCTGTAAATATGCTGTTGTTGATGCCCCTATCTCCATTACTCATGTGCAGCGATGACAAATTTCCCCGAAACCGTCTCTGTAATTTTGGCTGTGCCGATGAAGTCGTCAACCACATGCAAAATGCCACATAGTACAGCTGTGGACGCACTCAGTCCATACGCACATCCACAGCTATGTCATTCCAGCCTGCTATTGTTATCTCAACAAGGGTAACACACAGTGTTTTGACAAAAGTGCCATTCTGATGTGGTGATTGGAAACTGGCAGTAGGGTCCGGGTTATTTATTGTGTGGCTAGCCGAGGCAGAGATGTTAAGTAGGCTATCGGTGGAGTCGTAAAACAACTCTACATGCATGTCTTTCTCTGATCCTCTCCTCACCGCCTCCAAGCTTCCTTTTTGCCATATGTTGTCAGTAGCAATAACAAGCACACACCAGCCTTGCCTCTCATATTGGGGAACCAAGGAGCTGATTATCTCTTGATTTATGCAGGAATATCTAATTGTGCTCACCGTTTCAGCAGAAATGACTCACCTGAGATACCCATGCGAAAACCAACCTGTTTCATGAATATTTATTTAGTAAATTAGATGCTATTCCCCCCAGTTAAGTAAATATGAGGCTCATTATCATTGTAACCTTTATGGATAGAGAGCTAGTAGCATTCAGTACAAAAGGAAGGATTGAAGATGCCTTTTAAAGCTTTTCTCCTCTTTCAGTAGCTCTCTGTGTTTTCCCCATCTGTGCAGTCACTGGGTCTCGGCATGCCAGGGAACACCACAGCCTTGTTGCATTGTATATCTGTGCACAGCTAACGATGGGGCACCAGTCTAGCCCGTTCTGACATGCCCATGGCCTAGCTGTCACAACCATTAGGGTGTCTCCGAGGCAAGCGCATTTGCACTGTGACCTAACTTCTGATTGTGCTTCCCTTCTGCTTCTTTCTGTTAAAATTATTCATTCCCTTCTCCCCATCCCTTTCTTCTCTTCCTGCCGTGTCTCTAGGTTGTTGGACCACCTGGTACCGGAAAGACAGATGTTGCCGTTCAGATCATCTCGAACCTCTATCACAACTTTCCAGAGCAGAGGACGCTCATAGTCACACACTCAAATCAGGTTAATCCAGCACACGCACAGCACGTCTACACCCAAACCGCCTCTGAAAAGTTTTCCTAACACCCTGCTCAAATAAAAGTGAAGCTGTCTGGAGAATTTAGAGCTTGCATCACAACTGCCCATTAATCAGGCGATAGTCCTATTCAAGCCGTGGAGGAAAAATTAAAATCTAAGCTCCCCTGTGACCCGGTCTTCTCCCCTCAGTATTTAATCATAAAGTAATCTACTGTTGGTTTACACCAGTGGAAACTTGCCAAAGGGAACCTTGGCCATAAGAAGCATAGCTGGATATAATGATTAAAACCTTTTTCTTATGCAATAGTTCCCCTGTCCATTTATATTCCTTATACAGGATTAGACACTTACCTCAAAGCATGATAAATACCTCAGATATATTACACATTGGCAGCACTGTAATAAGATTTAGACCAAATTCATAGAGACTGAAAAAGAGGCAGAAAGTCAAGACAGGCTTATATGTACAAGTGCTGGTGATAGATGAGAACATGCACACACACTTGAAAGAAAGTATTTTCCATGTCTGATCATGTTTACTTGTTCCCTTGGTTCATCACACACCAGGCTCTGAACCAGTTGTTTGAAAAGATCATGGCTCTAGACATCGACGAGCGCCACCTCCTGCGTCTAGGCCACGGAGAAGAGGAGCTGGAGACTGAGAAGGACTTCAGCAGGTGAGGACAGCCAGGGACAGGTGGAGAAAACACACACACACACTCACTGATGGATGCACCTAAACAAACAGAAATGCAAATGTAATATTTGAGACAACTTGAATTCACACATGCATGTGTGGAAATGCATTCAGCAAATGGTGACAGACTTATAATGCATGTATGCTGCAGAGGCAACACTTACAGTGAGATCAAAGCAGATAACACACACACACATATGTACACAAAAGCAGCCCAGCTGCCCACATACGTAATGAGTGTGAGCCAACACAGTGACAGGGCTACTCGATACTCCCTATGCAGGGCCATGGAGCTGGTTTGTCTTCATTAGGCACTGTTGGCCTCTCAGGCCTTTTGACCAGTGTAAGGGATCTCTCCCTACAGCCCTACACTCAGGCAATTCCTGTCTAATTAACTCTTTCATCACTGCTGCAGACCCCAAGAACTGATCTCACGCTCATTCTTAATAGAGGGAAAGCAACAGGCTGTGTAGGGAGACATGATTTTAAAAACATTTTTTCATGGATGGCTAAAAGTCTGATTACATGTTTTCCAAACAATTGAGTAAAAAAAAACTGATTCTGATCATTCTGGATGTTTCGATTATTTTTTTTTTTTTTTTTGAAGGTATACTATGTAGAAATTGTTTATTACCAATATCACCAGTGGAAGCCAACCCCAAATTCACTCTGTTCACTATATTTGTTTTTTATCTGTTCTGTATCCACGATTTTCATGGCTCTTTTTTGATTTCCTGCCGCTTGTGGTCTGGTACCTGGTCACTAACTTATAAAGACACAACCTCACCTGTGCACTGTGCGCGGGAACCTCCAGACCTCAGCAAAATAAGAAGAAATTACAGGCAGAGGGCAGTGTCTCTGCAGATAGATATACACACCTCCAGTGGGTCACAATTAAATGTTGAGGGGGACTAGTTTTGTATGAGTCTATACATTTTTTTAAAGCAAAATCCTGCATAGTAAACCTTAAAAAAGGGTTAGGGTTAGGGTTATGACTTATTAAAATAAAATCAATAAAAACATTAATTAATTTAATAAATACAAATGCATAATCCACAAGTTGAACAGGGAAGTAGCTTTTTTAATGTTGTCATTGTCCAGCTTAGGAATACATTTGAATGAATTTTGAATGAGTAATTCATTTGCAACAATAACACTGAATAACTGATTAAATAAATATATAGATGAATAAATAATCAGATGAATAAACATAGTTTATTTGACGTATTTAAGACCTTTACAATGTTTATTGGCTCTGGTCAGGAAGGACTTGTATTAAATCTGCTGTGGGCGACATTATCTGAGTGCGATTTAACCCAAACAACATATAGTTTTAACAGTAGTTGTTAAAGGATTTTCTTTGTCTGCACTCTAATAGACACATAAAACACACAGTGCTGCTATTCTTCATAAAGCTTAGGTGGCAGGGTCCAAAACAAATGGCCTCAGACAGGAACCACTAGAGTCCTGTTAAGGAAGCCCCAGTAGTTCCCAGCTCTCTCATCCACGTCGCTGTGTAAACTCCACTGTGTGTGTGTGTGTGTGTGTGAGAGCGTGCATGCGCGCGCACACACACACACACACGCACACACACATACACATAATGCCTTGAAGGATAGTGACTCAGTCCTTACTACTGAGACATAGTGAGATGGGAAAGGAGAAGTTTGGGGGCAGCGCATTTTAAGCACTCGTGACAGACTTGAGAACGCGCGATTATCTCAAGATACCCAAAACATTTACAGTTCTACATGACTGCGGCTAAATTTAACACCATTATTAGATGAATCAGCCAGAACCTCCTTTTTCTTTGCTAACAAAGCTTTTTTGCCAGCTCCTGGATATAAATAGCGCAGTGATACTGGATATTAATGAAATTTTGATGCAGTTACTATTTAAAGTTTCCTTATAGCCTTCATTGTTAATTACCACCTTATCCATCTGTGGCACCGAGCACCCTATAGCTCTTAGCAACACTTCCAGTGGAGGAAGGGAGGGGGTGATGCATGTCGCTCATTTGGTACGCTCTCTGTATGCTCACTACGAGTGTATGACTGTAATATGAATAGCAGTGTATGGGAGCGGATGTCTGCACATGAAAGCAGTCTGTTACATTTTTAAATTATGCAAAAACACTGACATAAAAGAAAGAGCTTTAGCTAGCAGCATTTAATATGTTCCCGCCTGCCTGGCTGCCTCATAACAACATGCAGACTCCACACTCCTTCCACCCCACTGACACAAGCGAGAGGAGAGAGCCAGAGAGTTTTAATTAACACTGTATACGAGATGACAAAATAGAAGGCAGCGCTCCCCCGAATGCCTAACAAAGGGAAAGCTACAGCATCATCAATTAACAATGCCTCCCTGCATTTCATGATGAATTTCGTGCTTTTTTTAATGAGGCTGTAGAGTGTGCATGTTGGTTTCTGTATAGGGCAGATCTTCAAAATGTCCAAGTTGTATACAGTCTTTCTTTGTACACTAGGTTCTAGGTAAAAGAAAATTATTTCTGGTCTAGAAAAGGGCATGATGCAACTTTTGCTCTAGGTGGAAATGAAATGCAGCGTCCTCATTCAGTTTCTGCAGTTGTGTGCAAGCTTTATATTTATTGGATTTAGGAGGGGAGAGAAAAGAAGAAGAAATACAATGCTGTCGATAAATGCTGTTGTTGACACCTGGGTATCTATTCTGGGTTTTCTGTCTCAGTAGCTGAATTCATTACAGGTCCGTCATCCTGGGAAGCAAGGTCACTCCCCATTTTTATTTAATTTTATTCAGGCCAAACAGGCAGACCACTGTGACTGTCTTTGAGTCATCTGCTGACTGAGGATCTTTGCGGAGGGTCTAAAAATAGAGCTCACCTCTAGTATTACCCTGTGACCCCTCCCACTTCCTGTCTTCCTGTGTGTGCTGCTTGTCTCGTTGCCACCTGATAATTGTTTTTAAGCAGTATTGTTTGGTTTCACAAAAGGATGCAACATAGAACCTAAACAAAACTTGTGTATAGTCAAGGACAGCGTCTGCCCTCTTTAAACCTCTCTACTCCACTGGGTCAGATTTACAATATACTTAACATATTTTGCTCTGTTAAATGCTGCGTGTCCTCAGACGACCAGGCTTTTTCGCCACCTGCTCGCCTGCAGCCAGCGGTACAAACACAATATCAGTAATTACAAGCAAAATTCCACACAATCAACTCAACAATCGCATAATCATGATTAACTCTGTACTATTAATCCATTCGTGGACATTTAACAGGCTGATGCCGCAGAGGGAAGTTATCCAGATCAGAGGCTGAATCCACAAATTGAGCATAGCGTTGGTTCAGGCAGGACACAATGTCAGGCTCAGCTAACATCCCAGCTACATCAGCTGATCTCAAACAGCCCAATCAACTGATGGAGCAGCTGACTGATGATGGATCACATGATTCTTTTCTATGCTTCTTTCCATGATTCTTTTCTATGCTTCTTTTCTATTTCTAACTCCACCTCCTCCTTAACATGTTGTGTCTGGCTTATCAATGTCGTTTCTGTTGGTCATTTATGCTGCTCTGCTCTGTTCCCTGAGGGTCTTTGCGGCTGCTTTACCTGCCTTAGGCTTTCCATGTATGCGCATGGAAGGGCAGGGATGTTTGCTTTTTCTGCCTCAGGCTTTACTTGTTTCCCCATGGAAAGGCCAAAAGGTGTGCTCTCTCCACCTTAGGCTTTTTGTGTAGGCCTAGGAAAAGCAGAGAGGCCCCAGAACAGAGCTATACTGCCAAATATAATACTGCAAATGGAAATAAGGTTTTGTTTGATTAAAGTGGTCCTGACTGAATTAGAAGAACCGCTATCTCACCTGTTTGTTATATGCAGGAGTTTGTCTTGAGGTCTCTTTCTGGCTTGCCACACCAGCATTTAGGTCGATGAACCTGGGTCCTGACGCCAGTTGTTTTGCGGCGCAGTTGATACTGGAGCACAGGAACTGACAGGAGTCAATCTGATCACGTGGTGCATCAGAAGTTTTATAATACATTAGCGTATCAACATTAACAGAATTAGTGTCCTTTTGAAATGAGATCATGACCCGATTATGCATCTAATCCTAGAAACAGCTGTTTGAATCTCCTTACATCATTGTATCATTCTTAATCTGTGCTGTGCTGTGTGTCTCCAGATATGGCAGAGTTAACTATGTCCTAGCCAGAAGACTGGAGCTCCTCAGAGAGGTGGGGAGGTTACAGGAGAGCTTGGATGTCCCGGGAGATGTTTCTTACACCTGTGAGACTGCAGGACATTTCTACCTCTACCAGGTAAGACTATTACTAGGGGTATATATATGTGTTTCTGCAACGTGCAGAGAAAGTCACAAAATGTAACAGTCAAGCAACGTTGCATAGGCTATTCATCTGATTTTGCTCTTGACATTGATTTATACTGTCCAAAAAAAAAAAAAAAAAAAAATCCTAATAACATAAAAGTTTAGCAAAACAAACCTCAGAAAGGCCCAGTTGTTTTTCACAGTCAGCCTCTCTCAGTATGACTATTAAGCCTCCAAACATCATTCAAATTTGTGTTTGGATGTTAATATTGATTTACAAAGGGAGGGAGAGAGTTAAGGGGATCCAGGAGATATTTTGCTGAATTAATTAAAATGGATTTCTGCATTGTCTGTCCTGTTCCTCAGACATATCCATGCCAATCAAACCCAGACGTTATTAAAGTTTCCATTCCCCAGACTCACTGCTCTCTTTGCCCAGACTGCAAATTTGCTAGAAACAGTCTCAAGCCTGGCTGTTTATTAGTGTCGCCTAATTAACACTGTCCTCTCGGGCTGCAGGAAAAATGCTACTGCAGACAGTTACTCACTTGCTTTCCGGTGCGTCTGTAGAAAGGTTCTAAAATAGATGTTATAAACAATTGTAACGTAAGGAGGTGAAGCGTGTAGCTGTCCTCTTCAGTGTTATGTGGTGCTCCAGTTAATATCCGTCCTTTTATTTTTCTGAAAAACATAAGTATCACATTACAACATTAATGCAAGTCATATGGTGTAAAGGCAGTGTAAAGATGCCAGTGAAATATTTTTTAGTGGTGGTCATAGGCTAGCTAAAACTATTGTGGCAGATAGTTGTCTAGTGAATCAAAGCAATAGGAAATACTTGGATACCCATCAACGTTACCCGAGCTCTAGTGTCAAAGTTCATGTCTGATGGTGCCATTTTTGCACTTTGCCAGAAATCTGTCAGTTGTCTCTCTCTCTCACACTCACACACACACACACACACACACACACACACACACACACACACACACACACACACACACACACACACACAACTGTGGCTCCTTTTTAATTTGGTGCTGCGTGGAGACTTGACTCTCAAAACACACTTTATTGTAACTCTAGTTCTTGTGTTTATTTTAGCTCTGAGAACTGGCCAACAGTGTAACAACTCCTTGACATTTACATCTTCAAATGTCACAGAACCAGAGTAGTGAAACTGTGACCATGAGCAGACTACTCACTGTCAGTGATAACAAGGCACATATACACAAACTAAGGTTTTCGATGGTGGTCTTAATAGTCCGTACAGACATAGACAGACATATATTTAACACGTAGTTAAGCTTAGTCCTCTGGCAGACTCATTAATGTTACCCTTAATGTTGTTTTTCATAAGGGTATTTATAGAACTAGGCTACCCCGCTGTTTGGTTGAAGCTGGTTTATTAGATGCTCAGCAGGGGCACCTGTATACAACTGAGGCTATCTGTTCCCATTTGTACATTTCTGTGTAATGTGTTTATTGCTATGGTCAAATAATTGTAGAGAAAATACAGGCTGGGCAAAGCCATGCAGAACACCCAGTGTGCTCGTACAGCATTTTGTAGACCTCAGACAGGCATCAACAAAGTCAGCGCTTGTGCAGTGTGCATACTATAAAGGACCTTAGTGAGTTTATTTATGTAGTGGCTAAATCAAGCTACAACCACTTTGCTGCCACAGTCCTTTGTTGTGAACAGTTGTGATTTTTCTGTCAGCACAATATCAGTGCTACGAGTCATGCATACCACCCCTCTCCACCTTTCAGGCACTTAGGAAGTCAGAAGGCCTGTTTGTGTGTGATCACATAAAAACACATAGAACCATAATTCATACAAGCCACAAGCATGTGTGTTTGGCTGGGTATTGATACTTGATACCTTTTAAGGCAGTGGTTCCCAGCTGGTCCAGCCACAGGCTCCAGATTGCTCCTTAGTCATAAGTTCAAGGTCCACAAAGTTAAAGCCGCTACAGGGAACTTTTAACCGGATATGCAAAAGTCTCTCGTTTCTGCTGATGTCTGTGCGTGACCTACAACAGCAAATGAGACCATCGGTGTGAAGATAAGCTATTTCTATAGAGTGTATATCCTTTAGGAAACTGTCTCCGGGTCCACCCCAGGTCGCTTCCAGGACGAAACAGGTTACAGCACTCAGACGGCACACGTCATCTTACCTAGCTGCTTACAATTCTAGTGACTCATATAAATAGTCGCTATTCCTCCTCCTCGACCCGACGTCCGCGGGGAGTTAAAATAGCAGCAATCATCAGGTAAAAGTTCTGTGAAAGCACTGGACTCACCAACAGTCAGCCACGTCTCAGTCACACAGAGAAAATCCAATCCTCGGGAAGTCAGGAATCCTTCAGGATAAACATTTTGTTCGCTAGCAATCTAGCATTTACCAGCCCAATCCTGGCAGGAGCTGGCGGGTCCATGGCGTTAGCTGTCCGGAGAGCCACACACAGAGGCCGCAGGTTGCACAGATTCACCCTGTATTTGTGCGCCGCTCCATACTCAGTCCAAGAAGCCGTGGAAGTGCTCGCCAAACAGGCCTTCAGCCTTACCTGCCAACCGCTGCGTTTACCCCGCCGGCAGTGGCGCTTACGGCGGAGAGGTGGAGCTGGGGCGTGGCAGAGGTGAGCTGGGATCCCTGATAGGAGCGGGGGCAAAGTTTTCCCATCTTGTTGTTTCATTCATCCCCAAAACAAACACATGCGCAAGCCAGGTAAGCGTCTTTACGACAGTACGCGCTAGAGCTCATGGGAAATGTAGGCTTCATTCCTGCAAAACACTGCCGCCAAAATCAACTCAAAGTGGAAGTTCCTTGTAGGGGCTTTAAATATATTCTGCATCATACTAACTTGTGTTTTGTCTCAGTTAAGTAGCTACAGGCGGCAAAAGGGCTTGTTATTCACTCACTCTATCAACAGGAAAACTTCCCTTCAAAATAAAAGTTTGTGTCAGAAATTCACTGTACTTTAAATAAAGTGTGTTTTTACAAACTTGACACGTTGACGGTCACTTGCAGTCCATCTGAAATGGACCTGCAACCCACTTTTGGACCACAATCCACTAGTTGGGAACCTGTGTTATCGACTGAAATCACCGAGTACCAAGTAGTAGTGAAACGTTACCATTCAGTTGATGCCTGTATTTGATCCTTTTTGCGCTGGGCCTCTGACCCCGGACTGTCCAGACTCCCCACCGGATCAAGGAACTTTCTGTTGCTGCCTACTCCGGAGGCACTCTCCTCCCTTAAGAACAGTCAATTCAACATCTGCTCAGTTAGCACACGCTAACACAGCAGCAGCTGTTAAAACGGTCCAAACAAACTCACACCAACAGCTCATCTCAGTCGAGAAAAACTGTTTGGTAACGTTAGCCTTATGATGCTAACAGTTAGCCCTGTCAATGTGTGCCTGAGGCCAGACAGACTCTCTATTCCTGGCGTGGCGCTCACACTCCCGCAGCAGCAGCAGCAGCTACAATCAATACAGTCCATGGTTTGGTGAAGTTAAGTGCTGAAATGCTACCAAAACATTCAGAATTATGGCTATACTACATGCCGCTCCATTCATATTACAGGTATCGAATGATGTACTCTATTGGTATTGGCACTTTACTTTAAGAGCACTGACACTAGTACTGGATCGTAATCACTATCACCACTGGGTTTCAGCCTCTTAACATTTAGAGGGTATTGAAAGTTTGCTGTCTCCCACCACAGGTGATCTCTCGCTGGGAAGAGTACATGAGCAAAGTCAGGCCCAAACAGGGCAAGAATGTGGAGGCGCAAGCTGTGGCGGCACACTTTCCCTTCCACAAGTACTTCTCCAACGCCCCCCAGCCGGTGTTCAAGGGCCGGTCATATGAAGAGGACATGGACATTGCAGAGGGCTGCTACCGCCACATCAAGAAAATATTTACCCAGCTGGAGGTAAGAATGTCACACACACACACACATGCACACAGTGTACTAGTTTCCTCACTGCTGAGCAACACCCAGCGGGATGTAAGGAGGCTACTTCAGTGCAAAAGGGCAATTTCATTTATAGAGCACATGCCATTACAGTTAGATTGAATTAATTAGAAGCATGCAGGCGCACATCATTTCCAACTTATCAGAGGTAAACATGTATTGCCCTTACTCACAGAGGCTGTGTCAGCTGTATTTGATTGAACTCACAGACTGTGTCCAGGTGTTTCACAATCACCCATGCACAAATAACTGTGCCAACCAAGCCGCCACACTGACAGGTTGTTGTAGATTAACAGTGATTGAACAGACACTGTCTGTCTGTGTGGATGTGTCTGCTCATAAGCAGCTCTTCTGCCACTTTTGCATCTCTCTGAGCTTTAGTCATCACCTGTCTCTTTGCTTTAGTTGCTATAGTGAAACATTATATAAGATACTTAACAGTGTATTTGTAGATATGATTGCTGACCCTTTTGAAAAGATAGTTGGTACAACAAAGTGATGCAGGCTATTACTGCTCCTCTTTTTTACCCTCCCTGTCACTCTTTTCACGCTCTTTCCCACTGACAAACACACAGCTGAATGTGTTATAATTCCTCCTCAGTCCGTCGAGTATTTCTATAGGGATAACAATAACATTTCAGATTTATGGGAACACCAAGAAGGTCTCCGAAAAGCAATAAAGAAGTTATTGGCTGGAGGTAATATCCCAACATGTGTGGTGACCTTGATTTATCTGGCTGGCCTCTGTATCACTGCATCACAGCACCTCTCCCTCCTCCCTCGGCCTCACCCATGCTGCAGTGAAATCTGTACGCCCATTAAGAGGTATTTCTGTCTGTGGTGCAGGGTAGACAAAAGCAACAATGTGCTGAATTTGCTTATCTGTCTGCCTCTTCAAATGTAAAAGCAGTTTGGCATAAGCTGTCATAGGAAAATCCAAAGAACGCATTGCTAGACAGACAGAGAGCAACACAATGTGCCTCCCGGGTTCCTCCTGTGTAGACTTCTCTTATTTCTTCCTCTGCAGTCCCTCCACTGTTTACTTTTTCCTCTCTTCCCTCTCTTCTCAGTGTCTGTGAATCCTTACCATCTTGATTTCACCCTTCAACCGCTCTGGAGCCAAGGGGGTTAAAAATAGATCTCATCAATATTGCATGTTTTGATTGGTTTAATATTAATGCTAAAATAGTAACGCATCAAATATTTATACCCCAGTGCTGTCCGAGTCCACTTCTTCCGTCCTCTCCTCCTCTCTCCCTTCCCAACCCCTACAGAGCCAGTGTGGCGACCTGAAAATAGCACGCCTGTTTACCCACATTGCTCCTCTGTGCTTCTCCCCCACTGCGCGGTTTTCATGCTGCCATGATATCGACACTCTGAAGTGAAGTGGCTCAGATTTTGTGAAAAAACTGGCCCTCAAATTTCCATTCCTGCATAAGCCCTGTAAGAAAATCTGTGCTGAAGTGCTCCTCAAGCTGCAGTTATTGAACAGCAAACTACACCCAGTATACTGTCTGCAGAGCAGCCCTGTGGCTCGCTGACCTCTGTTACACTGCATCATGGGAAAAGAGGAGTTTGTTTCCTAATGAAAATGGAAAGCAGAAGGATTATGTTAATTGTATGTTTAATTAAAAGATGGACAGATTGGCAATCACTGCAACATATTTTACGACTGAACATGACTATGAATCAAAAGTAGAGGCGGTTGGAGCTATTAAGGTGGTGGGGATACGCCACCCTACAGTTTTTAAATGTGGGTAGACAAAAAGATGTATCGTGTTGGATCTGAATATTGAACTTTGGCTTTTTTCTTTTAGAGGTGTGATTATTTCACCTTAGATAATCACCTTATCCATCATCTGTGACAGTAATCATCCATCATTTTGTCAGGATACCATGATTTAAGTTCCCCTACCCCCACCCACCCATCCACAGTCTGTATGAAACACAAAAGCACAACTTAACTTCATTCATAAATAGATGAATGCATATCTACAGTATGTTAATAAGTCTGGGATTGCTCAAGTCTTCCCAGAGGTCTATATACAAGTAGTTTTAAATTGCCTATGGGAGGTTGCTTTTTTCCTTGATTTCTCTTCGCTAGTTGAGTTCCTAAATATTTCTCCTAACCCTCACTTTCTCTCTTGTCTACCCTGCAGGAGTTCAGGGCCTTTGAGCTGCTGAGGAGTGGACTGGACCGCTCCAAGTATCTGCTCGTGAAAGAAGCCAAAATCATTGCCATGACCTGTACACATGCTGCGCTCAAGCGTCATGACCTGGTGGAGCTGGGATTTAAGGTACACTCCTCTCAGTTGAAATAAAGACAGCAGCCTGGTTATGGTTGTATTTACTGCAGTTGCTTTAAGTGCTTGGTTTAAATTGCTGAATTGCTCTTTGATAGTATGACAACATCCTGATGGAGGAAGCTGCCCAGATTCTGGAGATTGAGACCTTCATCCCCCTCCTGCTACAGGTAACCCTGTCATGACTAAATTTTAAAACCTAACTTTTTTCAAGTTGAGTTTTTGCACCGTGAATGAAGGCTTCAGTCACACATAGGCTCCAAAGTCCGAACCAAGAGGGCAAACTTTAGAACTTCTTTCCACCTTGACAAAGCAGCACATACCAGATCCAGACCCTCCGTTCTTAGCTTTCACAATAAAATCCCTAGACATATACACTGCGTAACTGTTAAGCTGAGGGAACTCAAAATTCACTTAGAGCTTTTTGCCAAAAGCAAACTCAAAATGATGCACAGTAGCTTAGCTTATACAACAGCTTACCTCAGACAGACTACCAAACACTATTAAAAAGAGGCAGAGAGAGAGATCTGAGTCAGACATACAGTAGCTTCCTGGGCTATAGGGGTAATAATTTACCCATCAGTTCGTCTCTCTCCATCTGTCTCATGCTTTTTGTCTATATAATCACTCTTCATCTCCTTATCTCCCCTATCATTGCTTTCATTGTTGTCCCCGCTACAGACTGTTTTCTGTCTGATGCACTATGTAACATATTCCTCACGCAATTACTCTTTGCACGGTCAACTGCAGTCATATAAGAGCATCCCTTACACCCCGTTCTCCCTCAGCCACCTTGTCTAAATGCTACCACGCTTGAAGAACATGGCAGCAATTGTCCAACACTAGCTACATTTCCTTACAGCACTGAAAAAAGCATCATGACAAGGCTGTTTATTTTTTGAAGATGTTTATTTTGGTTTTTGGGGGAGGTGGATGGACAGTCTCGAAACCCATCGTGTTAAGACACTAAACCTCTGTGGTTAATGGGCTGTATTTTGGGATATTCAACAACCCAGTCTCTCACCCAACTTGTCAAATACAGATGCTTAATCAGTGGCCCTCAACATCAGATACGGACACATAGAGGCACCCTTTAGCGAGGGTATGACGTGCAGCAGACTCAGTGGCATTTTTTGGTGCTCTTAGCAACTGTTATGATACAGAGAGCAAGAAAGTGCACATTGGGTGGGTTGGAGGGGAGGTGAATGGGTCAAACAAACTCCAGACTTTCACCCAGGAGACTGCTGTTCTTTTCCTGTGTGAAACGAAGAGTCAATTGAGTTATTTCAATAACAATATAATGTGCCCAGGATGTGGAGCATACAAATGAGGTTACATTACGTTAGTAACATGTTTTTTAAGCCAACCCATGTGTATTTTTCTATACCTGCGAAGAAGGGGGCAAAAAGGGAAAAGGAGAGGAGATAAAAATAGACTACTAAACGCTGCTCTGGGTCAATAGGATTGTGTAATTTTTGCAAATTTGCATGGCTGCAGGAATGAATAGTTTTGCTGCGAAATATTAGCAGCCAAGTATTTTGCATTTTTGTGTTATTTATTTGGCACGTCCCAAGTGTGTAAAGGTCTCAAGACTGAACATTTGAGCTGTTAATCTCAACTATTGGAAAAACTATAGCCATGCCTCGTCAGAAAATGTGCTGCTAGACCTCAGCACTGTCATAAACTCTGACAACAAACCTAGTTTAATCCTTTACTCAGGACTCCGCTTTCTGCCACCTGACTTCCTCTATTAAGGTCTGACTGATGGGCTCCAAACACAGTAATGGTGCTTGTCTTTGGTAGTTGTGCCTAATTGTCCGAGATAGTGCTAATGTCTGTTTACAGATGAGATCATTAAGCACATCAGCTCATTCAACGACCTCGCCAGAGCTCCTGTCTTTATCTCTCTTCTCTAGTGAGTCACAGCCGAGCCTTCTGCCGGGTATACGTCACAGCGAAACTGTTTATTTCTCCTCCGCCTCCCCTTTGCTTTCCTTAATCAGCCATTCGACCCTTATCAGTGATTTAAGTGATTAAATCAAGTCTTGATTCGCAATGGTTGGTATATTAGATTTGTCCGAGGTCAAACTCCAAATAAACCACATCTAATGAGCAAAACCTGGCGGCATGACGTAGACAACTGTACAGGGCCTTCATGCTTTACTGCCCACCTGGAGTTAAATGTTATTATCTGCTGAAGATCTGATTTTGCATACAGTACATAATCTTGTCAAGTCATTAGACAAAAATAAAATTTAATAAAGTTGTAAAAAAAAAAAATGGAAAAAGATTACTAGTCTAGGACAGACTGTTTAGGTGTCCTCTGTAACAGGTGCTCTTACCACTTACTTTTGTCTTACAGAACCCAGAGGATGGCTACAGCAGGCTGAAACGTTGGATCATGATTGGAGACCACCATCAGTTGCCGCCTGTTATCAAGAACATGGCCTTCCAGAAGTACTCCAACATGGAGCAGTCTCTCTTCACCCGATTTGTGCGCCTTGGAGTACCCACCATAGATCTGGATGCACAGGGCCGTGCTCGTGCAAGGTAGGTCACCATGACAGAACACAAAGCAAGGCTCATATTTGACTGGTACTGTGTCCTCGCAGATGAAAAAAACAAAACAGTGTGACTTAATGTGTGTTTGTCTTCCTGTCCCACAGCCTGTGTAACCTGTACAACTGGCGCTACAAACACCTGGGGAACCTGCCTCATGTCCAGCAACTGCCTGAGTTCCAGGTTCCCAACCCGGGCTTGACCTTTGACTTCCAGCTAATAAATGTGGAGGACTTCAATGGCGTGGGAGAGTCTGAGCCCAACCCTTACTTTTACCAGGTCAGTAGAAGTGCACACTACCATACACACACAAACACACACACATCGAGCTGTTGTGGTGAAAGAATTTCTCATGTGGTGACTATGGTTGGCTCAGCTGTGCTATATGTGGTATTACAACCTTTTTTGTTGTTTTTGCAGATTACTTATCCGGATTTTAATGATTTGTACATAAACTTTATTATCAAGGTATATTGTTGCTTTTTAAATAACAAAGATGGCACAGTTAAAAAATTAAATACTTGGTTACTATTAAATGCAGAAAACAGAAAGGCAATAAGGTGCGCAGTGTTTTTCAGCTGAGGCGCTTTGGTATGATACGGACTATCAGTGGAAGTAAAAATGTTGGCTCAGGTCTGCATGGGTTCAGTATTAATTTTTCCTCTGTTGTTGTTGTTGTTGTTGTTGTTGTTGTTGTTGTTTGAGCAACATAAGGGTTGGTCTTTGTGGTATCTGTCCTGCCCACTTTGCTTGAATTTCTGGGTAACAACTCAACTCAAATTTATTTTTAAAGCACATTTAAAAACTACTCACGTTGACCAAAGTGCTGTACAAAAGGAATAAAATGCCAAAAAAACGCATGCATAAAAGGCGACATAACTGCCAGGGAAGACCACATCAGGGGGACTCACACTAATGAAATAAAGTAGGATTTGAGCCTGGACTTAAATGAGTCAGTGGAGGGGGCAGATCTGATTGGGAGGGGCATGCTCTTCCACAGTTTGGGGGCAGACACAGCAAAGGCACGATCACCCTCGAGCTTAAGTCTGGAGTGTGGGACAGCCAGAATAGAGGGTTAGAAGGTCTGCGATGTAGGATGAGGCCAGACCATTAACAAGTGACAGCGATGGCCGTTTACTCCAAGTTGAATATTTTTCAACTCTCAGCAACCAGAAAAAAACAGTAAATGTGCAGTGATCAACACAAAATAGACACTCATGGTGTCATCATGGTGCTGGCATTTGTAGCATTGTGTAAATACGTAGTGCTCTCATGAAAAAAAAAAAAGCATGAACATAAAGGTACTGGCAGTTGCTTTCCATCCCCTGCAGTTGGCATGTCAGTAGCATGGGATTGCAGATATTTTGACAGCCATATACACAAATATCAGTAAAGCACAACTGTTACCTGTACTCAGCATATCTACCTGTTATTTGACTCATTCAACCCCTTTTCTTCTACTTTGGAAATCTATGGCAAAAGTCAAACTGTGACTATAACTAGAATAGTTATTTCTAGAAAATAAAAACAGTTAATGTAACTAACTAAAACAAAACTAGAATAAGTACGAAGGATAGACTTGTTTTCAGTTGTAAGTACCCTGCTGCCTACAGCAGGAACCTTCAAAGACCTGTTACTTTAATTTGGAGGACTGTGAAAACCCAGTGTATAATGCCCAGTGTGTCTGTAGCACAGGTGTATATTACATTGTTGCAGAAGTTGTTTGTGTTACGCAATGTATGGCAGTTTTGTAATACAATGTAGACACTCCTTTACACGGATACACACTCATGCACACTTAGTTCCACCAGAGCAGAGAGCAGTATTTCTCCTAACCTCCATTTCCTCTGAATCGCTTGTTGTACAGCAGTTCATTCATTTTAAAATTTTAATGATTTAGCTACCGGCCCGTATGATATATTCATAACCCTGCTTAGGCTGCCCAGCACAGACCAGTGGGTTTGTCCTTCACACCAGGAGCCAGATTGTGTTTCATCATGACATTGCTGAGACACTCAAGACTGTGTGTGGGCGGAAAGCAGGGTTGAGAGGGGAGTGTTAAAAAAAAAAAAAAAAGAATGCTTCCTCTGGCACCACACCAGCACAGGAGCCCAAATGTTGCTGTCAAATGTAACAGCAAAACTATCGAGTGTGATGGTAACATTTTAAGTTCTGAAATGTGATCAGTGACTATACTAGATTATTCAGTGGTTCCTCTTTAATAAAGGGAGGAGGCTGAAACCAGAACAGTTGTGAAAGATAAGAGAAATTTTACAATAACCATGACAATTTTAAGGACGCAAAAGAGCTTGTTGTCGTCAAAAATCCGGGAGTACTTGATCTCAGACACTAATTAGTAATACATCATTTAAGATACTGATTTGTTTATAAGCTGCATGGCCAATAAACATATCGCTTTGCTTAATGAATGTTACGGCAACGTTTAATGTCTTGCATGCTCATGTCCATGAAGCTCCTTATTGTTCTTAAATCCAGACCATGTGCACTTCTCAAGGCACCGGGTCACATGAACCTCGACTCGATTTGCCTTTTGCCATTTTCAGGCTCCTCAGGGGAATTGCCTGTATCACTCACTATGCCGTTCACACACACACAACTACATACGCGCACACACTTTCACACACATGCATGCACTTCCCTAGGAACCAGAAGGGATAAATTGGACACTAGAGAAGCAATTGTATCCAGTGCATGCTGAATGACTGTCACAGCTGAACAAACACTACCACAGCCTTGCTTTGCACTTAGGCAGGAACTGCACATCCGTCATACATACTAACACTCGTGCGTGCACTCAGACACTTCACAGTCCAAAGGTCTGTTCCTGCTTTCTTGCCTCATTTGTTAAAGCACTTTCCATATTGAGTCTCAGCCCGTTGATAGTACTTTCCAAGTTGTCAAATGGCTCATAAAGGGTAGGATGCTTATCTAAATCCACATCTTCTGTTGTTAGAAAACGGCTTTTCTCAGCCACTGGGCTTGTTAGTCAAAGCTTTTCTGCTTCGCAAGCTACACTTTAAATGACATGAGAGCAAAAAGCTTTGTGGGATTTAGTCACTGGTAGTCTAGATTTACTACTCTTATTTCCTTTTATTTTTTGTATCCTCAGTCTCTCCCTGTTTGTCTTGTTTCTGTTTCATCCCTCCATTCTCTCCAGTCCTCATGTTGCCTCGGCCATTGGCTCAAACTCCAGTGCGTTGGGTCTGACCTTGTTATGGTTAACAAGTTCTCTGGGGTGTTGGGGCATTAGATCACATTTATGTTAAATATGCACATGAGGCAGGCAAAGCTGGAAATGCCAACCGCATGTCTACTTATATATTACTCCTCTTGTGTGTCTGGGAGACTCTTGCATGTCTTTATGGTTCTCGTGATCTTTTTTCTCTACAGCAAAACTGTAAAGCTATCTCAAAAGTATCTTTTGAGACACACAACTTAGATTAGGTACTTGTAGAAACACACTTGGTCCTAAATATCAAATGAAGTGCTCCCTTATCATGTTTCACAAGGAACTAATCGTAACGGTACGAACAGAATGAGTATGACAAGGCCACCAAGGACCACATGTGACTCCCAAAATATCTGTCTCGTGGGCAGATTAATCATCTGACATTGCTGAAATATGTCATTGTGGTTTTCAGCATTTTGTAGATAATGTTGAATACTTTCCATCTCATTCCTAACATGTACTGCCCAACTTGGATGCACCATTTCTATCCGTGAAAACACGGTGCGTGCCATTTGGAGACAGGTAACGGGAAGAAGAACAAAGGCTGTCACTGTTTTTGATGTGTTGACTCCAGTGCTGCTGGATCAGGAACTGTTGATGAAGCTGCATAAATTATTATCAAAGATGTGAGGCTGCGGTCCAGGCTTAATTGAAAGTGGATGAATAATGCATACTGTTGCCTTTTTTTCTTTTCTTTTTTTGGTCACATTTTGAAGGGCAGAGTGTAGCCTTGGAGCCAGGATGCACATGCACATCCTGAGGAATTTGTTGATTGTGAAGTGGTCGAGTGATGCATGCAACGCTGGCCTTTACATTTAGTTACATTTGGAGGACAGGATGTTGTGTTGTTGTCCTCGGGCCTGGACATTTGGTGTGATGTTTAGGACAGTGTTGTTGTTTTATATTTAAGTACCAAGGCCTCCTCCTTTGTATAGAATCTGGAAAGAAAAACGAAAATCTTGCATTTCCTAGTTTAAATGTAAATGATGTGATATTGTTAGTATGTTATAACAGTCTGCCATCACATTAAGTAATGAAACTTAGGATGATGCAGCCTTTTGCCACACTTCTAAAAGAGTCAGCTACTCCATACTTATTGAATATCAAAGCTACAGTAGAAATATGCTATTCGCCCTTTCTTCTTTCAGTGCAGGGGATCCTAGAATGGGACATTTTGTCCCAGCTTGGCAAGTGGTGGTGTTGAGCTCTGTCTGAGGCAATTAATTCCAACCCAAATCAGATGGCTACTCATGCATGAATGAGTGGGCTTTTATCTGGCTGAAAGTTAAACACTTGACAAGCGAGAAAGGGCCAGAGCATGATGTTAAAGTACAAGGGAATGAGATCAGCAAGGTGTCAAACACAGCAGACAGCGCTAGGTGTGCTGATAAGAAGAGAGACAGGTGTATGTGGGTAATTCAGCTCAGTGCTTTGATTCAATACAAAATGACTGCATTGAGAGACAATTGCTTTTAGAGGTCAGTTTCTTTTCCTCTCGCATTACTTGTGTATAATACTGCTTAGTTGAAATATAACATTGTTGGGGCGTCTGTGACTTAGTGGTAGAGCAGGCGCCCCATGTACAAGGCTGTTGCCGCAGTGGCCCGGGTTCGATCCCAGCCTGTGGCCCTTTGCTGCATGTCACTCCCTGTCTCTCTCCCCCTTTCAAGCTTGTCTGTCCTATCAAATAAAGGCTAAAAATGCCCCAAAAAATATCTTAAAAAAAAAAAATAATAATAATATTGTTAATCTTATCTCCCCGTTTCTCTCTCTTTCTGTGCAGAACTTGGCAGAGGCAGAGTACAGCGTGGCATTGTACATGTACATGCGTCTGCTAGGCTACCCTGCTGACCGCATCAGCATCCTCACCACCTACAACGGACAGAAACACCTGATCAGAGACGTCATCAACCAGCGCTGTGCTGGCAACCCCTTCTTCAGTCAGCCTAACAAGGTAGGGACACACATGCACCAGTTGAGCACAGTGAACAGTGCATACAGTCCAATCCAATGATTGTATCACAATTTGAATTATTATAAAGCAAGTATAAAAAAAAAGTCCTTTCACTTATGCAGTAGAAGCATGACTGTGAGCTGAAATATGCTAATGCAACAATATTCAATAAGGGGCTTAAATCTAAATCAAAATGGTTGGTAATGTAATATCACACTGTCATATCAGCACACAGCTTTTTAAAGTAGTATTAACATACATTAAGCACAGCAGTATGTAGTTCTGTTCAGTTTAATCTCCATACAGTACTTTCATTAACTGTTCTCTTACAAGGAAATGGTGTTTAATACACCTAAAAAGTACTTTAATTTGTTAAAAAATAATGAAACAAAAATAAAATTAAGTCCAAATGATCAAGCTCCTTGAGGGGATACTTCACCTCAAAATCAAAAAATATATATTTTCCTCTCAACTGTAGCGCTGTTTATCATTAATCGAGATTGTTTTGGTGCGAGTTGTCGAGTGTTGGGGATATCAGTCCTAGAGATGTGTTGCCTTCTGTCGAATATAATGGAACTAGATAACACTCAGCTTTTGGTGCCAAAAAAAACAAAAGGTCAACAGCAACGTCTCTTTCCAGAAAACATGACCCAGTTACTCAAGATAACCCACAGACCTTGTTCCGTGAAGGAACTATTTTCTTTCTACTAAAATAAACCCACCAACTGTATCACAGCGCTGAAGGAACAGTGCATCTACTGCCACTAGATCTGGGACAATTCATCAGTAATTGACATCATTGTTTACAGAAATACATTGATGACAGTTCATCAGTAATTGACATCATTGTTTACAGAAATACATTGATTTGCAAAACGCGCATCAGAATATTGAGTAACACCTAGTTGAAGCATGGATTCAAACTAAAATGGCTTACTACGGCTATGGACAGACAGCCGAAGCGAAAGTATCTTGGAGTGCTTTATCAAAATGGCAGCAAGACAGCACTGTCCTGTTCACTTTTTTTCCTCACCCAAGCATGATATATTAGGATTATCAACACGTGGAGACACGGTGGTTGAGAGGGCCGAGCGAGAGAACGTTCCTGTAAAGCTCCTGCCCCCCAAATAGTACCAGGAACTTCTTCAGTGGAAACGGGCCTGCGGTCACTTAAACTTCCTGCACCTCCTCTAACACTACACCATGCATCACCTAACGTTATTCATTCAGCCGGTGAAGTTTGGTATAAAGAAAATAGTTCCTACATGAAACTGCTCACAACAAGGTTACTGTTGAGATTTTCAGTGTCTTATATTTGTTTATTTTTGATGCTTTGAACACCACAAGCAGTCTAGTTCCACTATACTGGAGAGAAGGCAGACATCTCTCTGACCAATAAAATCAACACTAACTAGCTCACACCAAAACAATCCAGACTGATGAATAGCACTACATAAAAGAGGAAAAATATGAAATTTCGATTTGGGGTTGAATGGTCCCTTTTAAGTATATTCATGAAATGCTGACATTTACTCATTTCATGTAGCATTCTAACACTGAAACACATCCGCTTCCACACGCATGAACTTTACACACTCCTAATATCACTTGAGGCTGACACATTTCTCCTCTCCTGTCAGGAAGGGATCCACAGTCCCAAATGACATGTTTTCACCTCATATATATATGTAGGACTAGTATAGTAGAAACATGCATGACACATAACATGCACATGAACTCAGTGTCTTCACACCTTTCGATGTCAGCTGCAGTCAGAGCACCAGCCCTCTATCCTCTGCTGCACTGAGAGAGAAATTCACAGCTCTCAATTCTCACAAGGCGTTTGCTGTTTCTGCCTCCTACAGTCTTATTTTTCTCCCCATGTAATTTAAGCAGGTTTTTATATTTTGACTACAAGTTTTGTCAACTGTCTCCATCCGTGCACATACAACATCTCCTTGAATTAAGTGGATCTGCGTGGTTGTTGCAGCATGAAAAATAAGTGAGCAGCTAATGGAAGTTCTTAACTCACATTTTCTAGTTATAGGCAAAGCAAAAGAGGTTTTTTTTTTTTTTTTTTTTTTTACCCTGGACTTCATTGTCCCGCTCCATCAAATCATGAGACCATTTAGACTGCTGCAGGTCATAAGACCCAAATAGAGCAGGACGCTCTGTCCCCATCAGTTTACATACCAGCTGGCTGCATACCTCTGTAAACTCACGGTGTGTGTGTTTGAGCAAAAGGATTTAAATGTGCATACTTTGAGAGTGGGTGTAGACTCCATGCTGTGTTCATCCCTGAAGAATACTGTTAAATTGTCTCCAGCCCACGGTATTCCTCCCCACTCCTCTTGTCTCTCTTCTCTCTTTCCTTCCTTTACACTGTGTTAAGTCAGCAGCCTGTTGGCACAGTTTCCCATCCGTTTTCTGTTTGTACTGTTAAATGCTCTTACCCGCTAGCCTCAGGTTACGCTTTCCTCTCTCTCCGTTCCTTTTCCCTACCCACACTTCCTCACCTTTCTCTGCTCTCTGTTCTTCAGGGCTTTCACACACTTTGTAATGTCACAGACTATTGAGGCACGCCAGAGAAAGTTGCAAGATTGGAGTGTAACTGGCACATCACCAGTCAGTTGGCGCGTCATTGTGCCATAATGGCAGAGGGTCAGCATGCCTCCAGTTATGTTGTGATGTTGAAATATGTTGTTTTTTGTTGTTGAATGTGTAGTGTGAGTGGTAAGCAAGATGGATTTCCTCTATGGGCCAATGAAATTGGTACATGCCAATACAGCAGGGAGAGTGAACACAGCCCAAACACCAGGGGCCAGATGCATAAACCATGTGTAGCACAAAAACATGCCTTTTCCTCCTCATAAACTATAAAGAATGAATGTGTAGTGAGAATGTGCGCATCTCATGCATGCCTCAGACCAGTGGTACACACAGTTTTAGCTGAGATAGCTGCAGGTGATATGATAAGGACAAGATTAAATATAAGTTGAGAGTGGGATAACATCATTTTAGGTTACCTATTTCCCTGATTGTGTTATTATATTTGCAGGTTCCACAGTGCTCTGTGAAATCTCAATAAAAGGCGCATTTATTAAGTGAATGTAAAATTATTTTTTGATTGTAAATTCCATCTGTATTTTTATTTATATTCGTCTACCTGTTAGTGAGTGTCTCTTTTCTGTGAAGCACTTTCTGAAGTTAATTTCAACATGAGCGCTATATGAATGAATCATTGATGTCATGTTAAATAATAATGATTATCAAGATTTTTCCACAATTATGGTTTGCAGAAATGTGATAAATAAGTGGTAAGGTCGCTACAAATTGCTACAGCAGTGTGTCGCTGATGTGACACAAGCCCCTTTTAGATAGGAATTGTGCAAATTTGCAGGAAAGCCCAATCAGTCTTGGTTCAGCATTGGCAGTATAAAAGCAAAATCGGGGATTGCCGCCTACCTAGTTTTGTTTATACAGAATGTGCCTTTTTCGGGGCAATGGGGGGCGTGAGCAAGTAACAAAATGTGTAACTCAGCGTGTGACGTAAACAGTGATGTGGGAGGGAAGCCGCGGCTGGTCAGTCCTTCGGCAAATTTCTCGGAAGTCGGCCCGTTCTTCACCATTCCTGTCATCTGGCAGTTAATGGCCTCTTCGTTTGCGAGAACAAGGAGGGCGCGCAATTCCTTGTCTCCCCAGTTCATCTTTACAGTGTCCCTCTTGCTACTAGCTGCTCATTCCTGCTATCAGCTGTTTCCTGTTTATCCACCGCTAGTGGGTTGTGGGCACATGCAGCGTCATCAACAGCTCCTCCCACAAGTCATCAATAGCCCTCCCATTGCGGAAGGCCTCCTTGGTCTTTTTAAACTAAAAGGGTTCCGCCAATATGACTACCCTACGTGACGGAAAATTGGGCACCTTGGATCAATTCGCCAATCTGGCTCTCTGTGTCTAAACGCTCGCAGCTTGCCGGCAAAACGACCCAATATTTGCGGAAATTCTGGCAGTGTAAAAGGGGCTACAATCGAAGACATTGTACTTTCTTTACCGTATATCTCATTGACAACTAGCGTTATGTAAATGGAGGTTTAAGGGTATTTCTACACCCATTTATGGGGAACCATGAGAATGGAAATGAGGCTAGTGCACTTGCACCAAGCACCACAGTAACTGAAATTTATAAAACCAAATCAGGTGTACACATAACTTTATTAATCTGACGAAAAGTGCGTATGCACATCTCTGCTTTTGTGTGCACACAGAGTTTAAGTCATTAGTCTACACAGAGTTTTATGCATCTGGCTCCAATTTAAACGATTAAACGATTAGCCGTTTGGTCTATTTGATGTCAGAAAATGTCACTCAGTGTTTCCCAGAGCCCATAATCAGTACGTTTACGTGCAGCTTGAGAAAATCAAATTTTTGGTTTAGTCCGACTGAAACCGGACTTTTAAATGCATGTAAACAGCTTAGTCCGACTGAAATTGGACTATCCATAGCTCGACTAACACACCTAGACAATTCGATTGAATAATTCTAAGTAATTATTGCTGCATATATCCACTTAGTCCGACTGGAGTTGGACTCACCGTTCTGCGCATGCACCACTTTTTCTTTCATGGGCATTCACCCTGGCAAGAAGGAAGTGTAGTAGCAGCAGTTCAGTATATAGCAGTGCAGTAACTCCCGGAAAAACAAACAAACAAACAGCATGGTGACCGAGAAGCAGAAGACACACTTCTGGACGGACAAGGAAACTACATTCATTTTCCGCCATCTTCATTCATCGTTAGCTTCGTCTTTGAGTCAACCGGAACTAGTTCAATACGCACTATATTAAAAAGGACATAACGCTGTCTATCAAGGTGGAGTCAGACGTACTTGGTCAGAAATTTGATTTTCTCTTCTGCACGTATATTCAAACAAGATGAGAAGTCCGACTTGACTGATTAGCCGAGCTATGAGCTTAGTTCGACTACTGCGTGCATGTAAACGTACTGAATGACATTCTCAAATGTCTTGTTTTGTCAGCAACCCAAAGATAGATTCAGTTTATTGTCATAGAAGAGTAAAGAAACCAGAAAATATTAACATTTAAGAAGCTGGAACCAAGGAATTTTGACTGATTTTTTTTCTTAAAAATTAACGGATTAAGCGATTATCAGATTATTTTATTAAATAGTTGACAACTAATAGTTGCAGCCCTACCATCAGCCTAACCATATATAAGCTTAAGAAAAGATAATGCTGCTGTTATTCTGTGTCTTTCTTGTTGGCAACAAAGATTATCAAAAAGACCAGAACCTGTCTTTCGCTTGATATGATCCTCCAGCCTGATGTAAGTAAATCTTTAAAAACGGGTCATGAATACATAGTTCTTAGATAAAATGGAGGTCTAAGATGAATCTTGCTTTGTTAGTGCGGCCATTTTATGTAATTTAGTTATTTATTTTTGGTCTTATAATGGGATTTGTTGACAATAAGAAAAACATAGAATATCATCAGCCTTATCCTTTAACACGAGGGCAAAGCACAAATTGCTGATTGTTACTGTTTATTAATTGTCTAACAAGTAGGCAGGAAGTGAATCCCTCTCATGTCTTTGTGTGCGTGGTGCATTCTACCTCCTGCAGGGCTGGAGGCTTTCATCTCCTGTTGTTGTGTCTGTTATTTTGTGCTGTGCAATCCTACCTTGTTGCTTTGTCTTCAAGTCTATTCCCTGTTCTGACAGCTCGACAGAATTTGTGCTTGGTCATGTTAAATGTCCCGCAATGTTACGACATAAAGTGTCATTCATTGTGCTCATGGCCTTAGTCAGTATGCATGCCTGGTAATAAAGTGACAGGGGTGACAGGCTGTTAGATTTGCTGAGAAGAAAGACAGCCAGAGAGGGAGGGAGATGAAAAAGAAAGACGGGCTCTTGTGGGAAAATGCTGAGCAGCTGAAAGGTCATGGCGCAGAGCGTTGGGTCCACAGTGTGTCTGGGAATGTGTCACAATAGCTAAAACCGAGCAAATGTCAACAGCCATCCCACTTTACTGCAATGACTTTAATTAGTGTGAGAAGAAGAGTAGGGACAGTTAGCACCAGTCACAGTCCCAAAATCAAATAAACACTCGAGCCCAAGCTGTCTGCTGAAGCTCAAAGACAACAGTTGGCACACATATGCATGCATCTTTAATGATGATGCTTTTTTAGTTTACGCTATGAATTTTACAGACAAGGTCCATCTGCGTTTGTTTTCTGTTGGTACTTTATTACAAACTCATTGCATCACTTGCATCCCCACGCAGATCTCAACCTAGTCCTTTAAATGCAGCCATGCAGTGAAACTAAATAATGGAATTTTTGGAATTTTGAGCCATTTTCATTGATGTGTTAAGTTAGTATTAAAGCACATTAACAGAGTTTAGGGGAGATGAATTACAGGGGAGTAGTGTTCATGTTGAATCTTTGAGTTCAGCTTCTGCATCCCTCCTTCCATCGATACATGTGGCTGGCTGTAAACACACACACACACACACATAAACACACTTTATCCATCCTTCCTGAGATGTTGACATATGTAGGGAAACGTCTCCCAGCATGTCCCAGCTTGCCTTTTTTGTTTTAAGGCCAATAGGAAACACTCGTGGATATGAAGGCACAAGAAATAAGACATTACACTGTTAACTGAAAAGCTGAATAATCCAGCACTCTGACCTCTGCACATTCCAGGGAGTAATTGCCGTGAATAAGACATAGCGGGATGGATAGAGCGACTAACAAAGAAAGAGAAGAGAAATCTACACTTGGCCATTTGCTTAGAGTTGGCCTGCTTGTTTTCATGACAGTGAGAATAAAAGAGGGCAAGATGGAAGAAAGTGATTCACAGTCAAATGGCTTCTGTTGGCAACAAAGTGCGTGAGGACAAATATGGGTCTCACAGAATATTCTGTGTGTTTGTACTCCTTCTTTCTTCCGCAGACATGCATGTGCCACAATGACATGACCTCTGTAATTCACTCCCTGGAAGATTGCTCATAAATAACTAAACGCCATGCAAAATGCTACGCCTTAGGGAGACTCTCTATCTGGGCTTGGTTGTCACTGTCTGTGGGCTAAGAATAACTCCCCCTCTTAAGCGCCCCTTCTCTGCTAAACAAGTTGCACTGTTTTAGTTAAAAACCATGCAGTTATAGCCTACTTTAACAAAGGCTGCGATGGACTGTTGTGTGTATATACCACATTTGTGAGAACATGTGCGTGCATGCATGCATACCGCGGCTGTTTGAGTTGAACATTAAACATTTGACTTGGACATACAGCCCGCAACGCCTCATGCTATTGTAAAACAGACATATTGTTGCCTCTGGTGCTGCACCTGTTCTACATAGCAACAGGGAAACGTAAATAAATATTGGTCTGCTACATCATTCGTCCCATCTCTCCCTCTTTTACAAGTTCACATGCACTGTGCCCACACTCCCTTCCTGTTGCCCAAGAGGGGTGCTGGAGGGGTTTGGCACAGGGAGTTCCAGGGTCACTGAAAGTGGCATTAGCTAATAGGAGGTAACAGCGACCACAGGATGACTTATTTAGCATGGCTGGTCCATAGGTTGGTTGCTGTAGTCCTGGACCAGTGTGGCTTCTTGATGGTAGCTGATGACCTATTGATCTCTACAGAATTGATCTATGTGAAAAGACCAACCTCTTTCTGCTGGGCTTTTGTATTTGCAACATAAGGCCTATGAATTGCACAGTAGTATTTTTTTTTTGCACAGTAGTAAATAAGGATTTTGACCCATTTTGTTTATGGCACCATTATTTTCATGCAGTCTGACTCTATGTAGGCTTTTATGTAGGCTTCTTACTTGATCGTCACTGCCATTACAAAGTAGGTGAACACACTGGTTCTACAAGGTTTTTTTTCCATTGGTCTTACCATTTTTTTATATGTTTTTTGAAGGGATATCCTTAGTGGCAGCTGCAGACCCAGAGTGAGTCTGGAGGAGAGGGAGATGGAGGCAGCTGCCTGGAGGAATAAAGGCATTGTCCAGTTAGGCTTAAAGATAACGTTTTCTCTTGCCTTCTGCTTAGAAGTGGTGAATTTACAGCTCACAGCTACTTAATACAATACAGTCTCTGGCTTTTGTCTGATATCAAGTGTCCCTCCACATTTCTGATCCGTCTTTAGCGTAGTTAGAATGCATTAGCTTGGAGGGCTAACTTGGCTTGTTTACTCACTCTCACTCTGAACATCTCGCTGATTACAACCGTTAATCCAAAATGCAGCATGTTTCAGACGACTGACAACTTGCAGATCCTTTGCGCTGTGTGCAAATACGTGATGGCTCCATTTTTGGCTCACGTATCCTCATGCCGCAATTACTATGGCAAGCAAAACATGGCTTATTTAACAGAAGTGCCATTGAGACATTTTTGCAGAATCCTTGTTAATCAGTCTGCGTCCGCTGCCTTTATTCTGAGGTTTTTGCGCGTCCGTGAATGTAGCGGAGGCGCAACTCCTCACGAGTACTTTTTTTCCCTCAGTAGCAGTTTGTGGAGTTTTGAATTGTGGTTTGGATAATTGATTAGTCGATCAGAGCAGAGCTGATGATATCAGAACATGGGAGGATGAGATGAGAGGAGCAGACAACAAATAACTGAATGGTAAATATAACAGTGCCCCTAATGAACAATCCAGCTCCAAAAATAAAACATCAAAGATGTTTAAATCATGGCAAGCCAGCACAAATTTTAAGAATGTGTTGGAAACCCTAGGTCTGGCAATATCAGGCTAGTTCTTTTAACAGCAGGACCAAACTTGTGAGAGATTGAAAGTCCGTCCATATAGATGTTGATGACATGTAGGCTGTAGGAGCAGTATTACACACAGTACAGCTAGTACTGTGTCTAATGGGTTCACTTTTTACATGGTTTCATCTCCATTTCTTCGCTTTGTATCAAGCTAGAAGTGCAGTATGTTTTCTTTATTATGCAAGGTGTAACAGCAGTGGCAAAGTCAAAACACAGCTCTGTTCTTCATGTACAGGAATAAGTACGCTTCTCAGCAAGACAGGATTACCAGGGTATAAAAGCAAATTGGCTGACATGAGTTTTCTTTTGCTTTGAAAAAAAATCCCACAGAGAGTCACTTCTCCATTCTCTGTCTCCCCTCTGAAATAATCTCTGATCCAGTCAAGCAGCGGGGCCCCCGGTACCTTGGCCCTGAGTCTCAGGGGGGCCAGGTAAGAGGCTAGTGGCGGCAAATGCCCTCTAAGCCGTATTAGCCCCGCAGGTTGCCCATGTGGCCCACAGCGATAACAGCAATAACAAGAAAACACAGGCGCCATCATTCATCTCCCCCCCCTCTCAAAAATAAATAAAAAAGAAGAAAAAGAATTTAAGACGGAAAGCGGTCTCCTTCATGTTTCTAAACATTTCAGCCAAATCCCTCCACCTACCTATAATGCACACACTCATTTACTTTGCAAAATACATCAGCTGCCATGGCTTAGTTAGCACTTTTTTGATATGTATGTGTATATTTGTGTAGTTTTTTTTCCCCCTGTTCAAATGAACATGTTTGTGTGTCCGTGCAGGTGACAACAGTGGACAGATTCCAGGGTCAGCAGAACGACTACATCATCCTCTCACTGGTCCGCACCAAAGCCGTGGGACACCTGAGGTAATTACTTGAATGCATGCCAAGCACAAAAACTTGCCTGACCTAAAATAGACACCTTCAGCAGCTATTCTACTGCAAAAATACTTGTTTAAGAGGATGTGCACCTAAGATACACATCCTCCAGGGAAGCAACACAGCAAAAATGTAGGCACTTACCTCTCTTGAGACAGCTGCTCTCGGGAGGCGTTCTCCCTTTGTCATGTTTAACTACTGAATGAAGTTTGCTAAAGGAAAAAGAAGACAATAACACTGCGGCTGTCTTCAAGTATGTATGAGCTTAATTTTTAAGGCAGGGAGGATAAAGGGTGCTTCAGGACAGGAACATGTCTGTGGAGCGGCTGTACTTTTTGTCCTGGTTCAGAGAAGCTATTGTGCTCTGATGATTGGGGTGAGACTATCACACAAAGAGCTCTGCTGTGATCAAAGACGTACCATATAACAGTCATTAAGAGGCATGATGTTTAACCAACTGCAGCGGTAGGTTTTATGTCTTTTTGTCCCATGTCCCTTTGCTTTTTGCTCAGCTGTACTCCCTTGCTGGCCTCTCCTTTTAGTCTTTAGCTCCGTCTTCTTATCTCTCTGCTCCCTCTTCTCTTCACTACCACCTCCTTCCCCATTTCACTGAATTGATTTGTAGTGAAATGGCCCTTCACTTCTCGGCTGCCTTGACACCCCGATGAGCTCTTTACACCTAATATGCTGCTTGTCTTAATACCAGACAATTGAGGCTGAACTCTTCCACTGTACTTCAGTTTGCCATGCTGTGATGTACAGTAGCTGCTTCTGGAATTGCATCGCTCGCAGCTTTATCACCGCTTCACTGCGAGTGCTTTTACCAGCCCTTACATTGGACAGTCTGCAAATCGGAACCCCAGTGCAAATAACAAGCCATTCCTTTTTTAGCTAAATGCATCGCCCCCTCTGTACCCCACCCTAGAGCGTGGTCACTTTTAGCCGGCAGAGAGAACACTTAAAAACTCTATTTTGTTCTTTTCTCGTCTCTCAGATAAAGGAATGAATTGATGTAGCTGGGAATGAAAAGTGCAGCGGGCCTCAGAAAGTGCTAGTTTATCTTGCTGGCAGTGCCTGCTTTCCTCTTGGTATCATTCATTTGATCTTGTCTTACACTGGATATTGCACCCTGCCTCATACACATTCTGAGCCCACACTAAGTGGGAAGGTTGTCAAAGGTTGTCCCTGTAACAACGTGTGAGAACTCTGCTTAGCAGATAGTGAAGGGTATACAGCAGTGCTAGAGTTTCTATTCTCCTAGATAAGTATCTGTATCAAGGACATTAAACCCTAGTTTTTTGATTAGCTTAAGAGTGATGAGCTCCATGAGCACACATTTCTGGTAATTTAACATGAAAATATTTGAGTCAGAATTTGATGGCAGTTGTGTGGCTGATTGATTATGCTGTCAGTCTACGTTAAATCTAATCAGCTGAGTTCATGGGTGTCAAACATTCCTCCTCTTCCTTCTTTCAAAACCCTTTTGAAATGAATTTCAGATTGTGCTTGTTTCCTTGTTGGTGGCTAATTTGTATACCTTTTCATACATTTTTTGTGCGTGAGTACTTGGAATACTTTAATTCAAGTACTCAAATATAAAAATTACATAAATGTCCATCCCTGTTCCACACGCTCCTGTCTTCTTGCAGTCCAGTTGTTGTCTTTCCTGTTAATCCAAAGCCAATTGCTGCTTTTTCTGCCGCATTTGACAAGGACTTGATTGCTTGTTGGGGGGAGTGAACCCTCACCTCCATTTTCTTCAGTAGATTGGCTTGAGTGTTGAAGGTACAATGGGTGCAGGGAACTGTCCAGACTCCACAGCAGCCGGCAGAAAGCTTGCATCCTTTGATGCTATATGGTGCTCTGGAGGTTGGCCTGCGGGTACAAATGGTGTAAAGTGGACCCTGCCACTGTTTGTAGGAAAGCATTTGTGGTGGTTTGCCTCTGTTCTGAGGTTGAGTCCAACTGTCTGAGAACTAGGTCATGCCTCCAAGTGTAATGCCCTTGGGCGAGGTTTGTAGTGCACCCTGTTAAAATGTGGCTTAGTGATGCAGGTGCTTGGCAAAGGGAGCAAGGGGGCGTCCTCTCTGAACCACTGCTCCAGGTTCTGGGGTTGTGGTGAACGAGGACCTGCTCCGATATAAGCTGTTCAGTCTAAAGAATCAAAAACACAGCGACTCTTATTTTAGGGTGATTATACACAAAAGACAACATACTTATATTGTATCTCTGCCATTGTTGCTCTCTAAATCTTACACAGTAATATTTATTCTTCCGAGTGCTCAGCTGAGTGGTTGAAAGAGCAATGGTTCATGGGAAATTCTTGTGCCGTCCACTGTGTTTTTCCCATACTGGAATCACTGTGGTGTACCACAGTCCCACCTCACAATCCAACCCCCAGTACTCTCCCCTCCTCCTGCATCTGTCCTCATGGCAATCTGCTGCCGTGACAACCACAGGGGACGCAGCTGACCATATGACAAGCTGACCCTTGGTTTGACAGGAGAAGCATCCCTGCTGATGCACACAGGCACACTCACATGCAGGAGCACACTCTTTGACAGGGAAGCACAGATCCAGACATGCTCTGACATGTACACACACACATAAACACACATGTGAGAACACACACGCGAACGGTATTCGTCCACTTTGCCCTGCCATGTCACAGCACAGCACAGGTGGGCGTCTCTCAGTAGTGCCATGTCCACAGGCTATCATGCCTCATGATTGGTTCATCTTTTCTAGGGCTCTGTGCTCATTGGTTGCAGGCTGTTGTAGTTTGTCTCTGTGGAAATGTTGGGCTTTCAAGTTTGATTTTGTACCATTTGCAGTAATTTTACATAAACCTACTGGCTGCATGTGCTCACTCACTCACTCACTCACTCACTCACTCATAAACCCTGCACGATGGTTTTTATAAGCCTTTTTTTTTCTTTGTACATATTCATGGAACTCATCATGCATATTGCAAGGATTAATCCTCTTAATCTCATGAAGTACTCAGGTGGACATATTCCACATTTTTTTGGCTTAGTTTCCACATATATATGTGTTGATGTGTGCTGCATACACACATGGGTGTGTGCCAGACTCTTGTATGTCAAAGCAAAGACTGTTTTCAGTCTTAGCAGAGCTGCTTGAATAAGACAAACACTCCTTCCCCCTCATATGCTCTGCCTCCTTCCGTGCTCTGTAGATTTCTATAAGCCAGTATGCTTTTTACTCACAGATTTACAGGCCAGCTGGTCATACTTTGCACAGCTCCATTATGTTGCCCATCCAAACACCTCGAGCACACAATACAAAGATTACAAAGATTTATTTCATGCACACAGTTTGAAGAATAACCCCTTCTTTTCATGGCTGGTTCTCTTTGTGAAAAAGAACATTTTTGTGGCTTTTTAGATGTTCAAGAATATAGAACTTTCATTATAAGAGTAGAATACGGGGATGTGTACTATGAGAATGCTTTTTTTTTTTTTTTTTTTTTTTCCTTAACATAACACATTGTGTCTTTAGTTTGGGCTGTCAAATGCAGACCTTTGCACATCAAGTCCGTATTTTTCTTAAATTTTCTTTAAATCTGTTAAAAATTGTTTCACACAGAAACCTTGCACACTGAGTCTGGTGCGCTAAATTGCTACCCTGGAAATCCAGAGTTCTCGCAAGAGCACAATTTGAATTTGCTCAGTGAGTCACTCTGGCAATCAGTAATGATGCTCATTACCTATGCCCATGAAACGAGCTGCACCAATCACATCGGTGTATCTGATATAGGCAGGCCAGAGGCGAGCTAAACAGATGGCGACAGCGCTGTGCCGACAAAGTCCGGAATCAGTCAATAAACATTGCAAGATGGCTACGGATGAACACCAGTTGTTTGAATCTTTCCTTTGCAAGAAGACGTTTATGCTGTTTTGCCGTCCGGACACGGCAAGAGTCTAATCTACCAGTTAGCTCCGCTGGTAGCGCTGTGGATACGTCATCCCGTGTATTGTTCTGATTGGTCATAGTGTTATCCAATTGCGTGCCGCCCCTCGAGTTGGGCCATTTTCATTACTCACAGCCAGACCCTAAATCTTTCTAGATTTGGGTCTGGATTTCCAGGCTACCAAATTGCTCTACTCATTGCAAAATGGCAGCACGGTGGTGCAGTGGTTAGCACTGTTGCCTCACAGCAAGAGGTTCCCGGTTCGAATCTAGGGTGGGGGGTTCGTATCCCGGGTGGAGCCCCTCTGTGTGGAGTTTGCATGTTCTCCCCATGTCAGCGAAGCTACTCCAGCTTCCTCCCACAGTCCAAAGACATGCAGGTTAATTGGTGACTCTCAATTGTCCGTAGGTGTGAATGTGAGTGTGAATGGTTGTCTGTCTCTATGTGTCAGCCCTGGGATAGTCTGGTGACCTGGGATTATCTACCTTAATATTACTATCTGCCCTGTTAAAAATAATACTTTGTGCGTGCACCCTGTTCCACATACAACAACTTCACATAAAGAATACTGATTTGATGTGTAAAGGCCTTGAAGCATGTTTTTTTATCTTTTAACTTGGGTACATGGACATTAAGTGGAATTCCGCTAAAACAGAGCACGACAGCAAACCAAGCAGGATTCCTTCATTCTCTGGCAAATGACTCCTCTGTCTAATCTCTTAATACTACAGCATGGCATAAAAGTAACCTATCTGCCCTCTCTTGTACTCTCCCTCCTCTCCCTCTCTTTATCCGTCTTGTTTACCCCTGCCCTTTGCCTTTCATTCCGTCATTTCTGTCATGGCTTCTGTTTGTCCCCCTCACCTTTCGCTGCTTATCCTTCACTAAACCTCTCCCCTCCTACTCGACACTGCTTTTCCCTTCCTTTACAATCTCTTCTTGATCCTTTCACTTTGATCCCTTTTTTTGTTTTTGCCCCTACACATGATTTCCCTCTCCTCCTACAATTTCACACTTTCTTCCCACTTCTCTTTTTTCCCCTCCTTGTGTCAAACCAATTTTCAACTTTTTTTTTTCTAACACTCCACAGGGATGTGAGGCGTCTGGTGGTAGCCATGTCAAGAGCCAGACTGGGTCTGTACATCTTCGCCCGGGTGTCTCTGTTTCAAAACTGCTTCGAGCTGACTCCTGTCTTCAACCAGCTCACTGCCAGACCCCTGAAGCTGCACATCAGGCCACATGAGTACTACAGCCAGGAACAGCCCGTATGTAGACACATGCATGCACACACCAGTTTCTTTAAGCCCATAATCTTATACTTCATTAAATTTGGCTGATGATTAAGCACTCTAGCTCCATATTTGCCAGTAAGAACAGACTATTCCATGTTTCGCTTCAGCACCCATTTCCACTCTCCAACATCCCTCCATGTTGTTTCTGCCACAGACCCCTGACTATATCGAATCCTGCCTCTATATTTTGGATGGCATCATCTTTCCCTCTGGTCCTCACCGGTCCTAGGTCTTACCACAGCTTTACCCATAGACCCCAGCCTGTTAACAGTATTCTGCAGGGGCCATCTGCAAGCATGGGAAACACGGGCCTGGCTATAATTAACCCCCGAAGGTCAGATGGCAAAATCACTCTCCCAAATCCCGCCAGGCCAGCATGAGACGACTGTTGTCTGGTCACTGTGTCTCACTGACTGGCGTGTGTGGCAACAGGGGTGTCTAAAATACCCCATAGCCTCTGACACTTCCTCTGACTCTAGAGTGTTCATCCCCATGGGGGACAGCTCTTTTGGGCACACACATGCGGCCCCTGCTTAGCCCGTCTATCTGGAGTCAGTAAACCCCTGCTGTTTACACACAGATGCAGATTAAAAGTCAGATTTTTGTCTGGCAACACTGAACCAGAACTTTGACAGACTACTTAACCGTGCTGATTCAGAGGCAGTTATAAAAATAAAGGATAACACTGCTGCTTAATGCTCCATATGGATATAGACGTATTTACAGCGCTGTAGGATGGTACTGGACAGACGGTAAAGCTTAAAGTCTAATCACACTCAATCGCTGGAAAACGCCTTGATGTTTTTACTGATAGTTTTACAGTAATAAAAGCACACACAGTTAAGTTTTACAGTACTGAAGCTGTCAGCGCATTCACTTGATACCCAGAGGGCCTCTCTGAGCATCACCCTGTATTTATTAAATATTCTGCTCGCCTCATTCCTCAGTTTAGACTGCCGCACTCTGTCTGCATACTAATTTTGTTAAATTACAAACTCTGAATCCCCGACTCCTTTTGATAGTATGCGAGAAGTGATAGCTGGAGACAGTGAGTGAGAAATGTGCTTTAAAATAACAAGCGTCACAGGCAGGTGAAGTGTAATTTCCCTCAACATTTGCATCAGATCCATACTTTACCGTGCAGTGCCTTAAAGAAAGGTATACGCCTTCATTACCATCACATCCTGGATTAGAAACAGTCTGTGTCTCACTGGTATTTTTTGTTCCTTCCCTCAGAGAGATGCTTCTGGACAGCCAGACCAAATCATCAACAACATGCCAGAGATGACCAACCTGGTGTATAACATGTACATGCACATGATCCAGACCTCCCAGAAGTACAGACAGGTAAACACCGTTTGATAAATACCATAATGAAGAGTGTGAGACAGAGACTATTTTATCTTTCAAAACATTAGCAGTGCAGTACTGTTGCTGTGTCATAGGTGTGTTGTAGAAAAGAGCTAAAAGTACTAAGGCAGTATTCGAAACCTCCTACTCCATACTGCATTCGTCTGTCATATCGTATGTAGTATGAAACTATTAAACAGATTTATTTTGCAGTATGCTAGGCCAGTTTTAGCTGGTTTCGGGTTTTGAAAAGCAGAAGTTAACAAAAGCATAGCAAACCACCCCTTTTGTTACGGCGGTTTGCCAGTGTATCAGGGCACCTGCTCCTGCTCTGTCCCTAATAACAACAAATGGAACTTAAAGTAAAATTTAAGTTATGTATATAGACGGTTCACTAAAGTTAATGTTGCTGTCTTTGTAATATCAGATGTTAGCTTCACAGGCTTAACCTAAACGTTGCAGCTTTGTCATGGTAGCAGGACAGATGTAGTTATACGTTCATTACAGATGTCACAATTATGAATTGTTTTTCTTGCACAACAGTAAATTAGAGTTAAAATATGTGTTCCTCTTTGTCCACCACTGACGAAGGGGTTGTCGTGATGGTTCCAAGGCATTGCATTGTTGGATATAGTTTGTCTGATATCAGACAGAATTGTCAAGTGTTTACAGTGCGTTTCTACTGTCCATTTATGCTCAATGATTTCTCCAGGGGAGTGGAAATTTGATTTTCTCCAACAATCAACAGAGATCAGACGTACCCGCCTGAATCAAACATTACTTTAAGTCCACACTGATGCATAGTCATGCCAACATTTTTATTGATATTGAGAAGACATGTCAATTTAGAACAGCCTCGATAACGATGTGTTACCTTGTCTGTAGCACTCGCCATGGTTGTAATTACTCCTCATTGGTTCTGGTGCAAAACCTGTTGATTTCCAGCACGTTGCTTCACAACAGCATTAGTCCCACCCATGTTGCTGATCGGGTAATTAAGTCCCCACAGGGCACTCAGTTGTTGTTTTTTTTCTTTTAATTAACCGGGGAAAAGAACTGTTTCATGTCACAGTGCCAAACAACTCTAACTCGGTGGAGTAGGTGGATTAAAAGGTCAGGGCCAAGGCAAGGGTGAGGCAGGGTCGGATACATAATGGAGACTCTGAGACACCTTAGCATTTTTGGCATGCTGCAAATTTTGCTTTTCTTTGCATACTACATGCTCAATTTGGCCAAATTAGTAGTAGTGCCTGTGTAGTAGGCGGTTTTGAATACAGCTGAAAACTATATAAAATTTGTACTTCTACTGTATCGAGTGTACACACGATATTAACATGTTGGCCTTTAACTTTCTTTAAGTTTGGTGACACTAAGTGTTTAAAACAGTGTTTAAAGCTGTCACTGTCTCTTCCTGGTTGCTATTTTAGTATTTACTTTAAACTGTAATGTAGAACAGTAAATGGGTCACATATAAGAGAGCTATTGTAGTTGAAGAGGTAGTTGTGAAGATTGAACAGGCCACAAGCCAAACACATTCATAGTGGAGCTCAGGTAATTTTTACACTGTAGTCACTGTCACATATTGTCTCTTGTGTTGACCTAAAAAGGAAGATGGGACAAGTTAGAAATAGATTTTGCTTGTATGGTATATACTACATCCCCTTCAACATAGATTGTTTCCTAGTCGAATGCACCAAAAAATCTTCATGTACATTTTTAATATTTTCCTTTCCCTTGGCTTCTCAGCAGCAACAGCAGAAACTGGCACTACCTCCTCAACAAACCAAGGCCGACGCTGTGGTCGAGAAAGCGCCAGTTAGCTCCGGGGAACCACAGGAAGAAACCCCCATGGAGCAGGACACCCCAGAAGGAGAGGCAAAAAACTCCGAGCCAAACTCAGAGGACACCAGTGAAAAGGAAGAAAAGCAAGACGCAGTGGGTCACGCTAAGATGCCAGAGCATCCCGGCAGAGACAGCGACAGCGAAGGCGAGGACAGCGGAGAGGAGCAAAAGGAGTAGAGGCTCCACATATGGGACTACTGTTTAATTAAAGGCCTCAGTTGTTGAGGGGACCAAGTGGACTGTCCCTTCAGGAAAGATTAGCGGGAGTCAGTGATTCTGAAATAGTTTTCTACTGAGAGAAGATCCTGGTGATAATGTTTCATCCTTTTTTTTCTAGAACATTCAATTTTGTAACCATCAGTACTTTTCTATTAAAAAAAAAAAAAGTAAATCCTTCATTGTCTGTGACATGTGTTACTATACGTGCACCCACCCTCGCTTATAATACTCTTAAAGAGGTCCTGAGCTGTATCACTCTTGCACGCACACTCTCCCAGACAAATACAGTGTATAGTCAACATGTTTAAGCCTTGTTAAAATCTCTCTGTCATGATACTTCCATCCATTCATCTGCTTCCCTCCTCTGCTTTAAGCACAACTCAAATCTGATTGGCTCAGCCTATACCAGCTACACAAGCTGCGACTAAGCTGCATTTGTAGGTCAGTCACTTCACCCAAGGGCCAGTGTGCATACTGGGGGATTTCAACTCACCCTCTGGATGTACACAGTCACTCAACCAGCGAGCCTTAAATCCTCTGCCATTCATAACTTTGCGTGGAGTACTGAAGGGACGGCGCTCTGCAGAGCAGCGCGTTAGAGTTTAACGACCAAATTTAGGCGTAAAATTTTATGTTGAGGACAAAGCAACCATTCAGAGTTCAAACTCGGGTCTTGATAATTAAAACATACGTCCACTCAAAATGAAGAGGTTAACACAGTCCACAGCCTTGTGGGCAAAAACACAGACTGGAAATTCATTCATTATCATGCACCAGAGGTTGGTTGTTGTTACATCATACCTCGGGCAGGCTGAGAGAACAGGTCAGCTGCACAGCTGCTGGAGCCTGGGCCAGTCTAAAGACCTGATGGAGAACCATGTGTTGATAGATGTGGAGAGACATATTCTCTGCATTCAGTCAAGTGTGGAGCCACGTAGCGTCTATTTTTCTACTCTGAGAGAGCGGGGCACTCCGGGTCGAAGTTCCTCCTGAGTATTTTGGAGTAGTAAGATATGCCTCTCTTGTCGGCTGAGGAAAGGATTACAATGAGAGGTTAGATAAGGAAGATAATCCCTGTCGGCTGAGGCTGCACGTACAAATCACTGACAGTTTTGGCGTGAAGCCGACAAGACACACACCAGTAAACTGTATCACATGATGCTGGAATATCTTATGATTTGTGCTGAATGACTGAACATCGCCACAACAGACTTTATGAAGCCGTAACACGAACATACATGCTGATCCATCTGATTAGTCCTCTACAAACCCATGACAGCAAGCATACTTTCTGTTGAGTCACATGAATGTCTGCATTGTGTAACATCCACCCTCTGCTGAGCCTACCAGTTACTAACTTTCTGTTTTCTCCCAGCTGGCCTCGAGAGAATTCAGTTGCCTGTGGTGCCTTGTTGTAGGAAATTAGCGCTAACTGGTGGGACGTGACTACTGCTTGCACACTCTGAAGGTCTCGAGCAGGATCTGGGAGACTGGAAGGAAAAGCTACAAGGGAGGAGAAGATCAGGAGCTCACGTCCTCCAGAAGCTTTCTGTGCTGAAGGTGAACATGTCTTTTATACTCACACGACAGGTATTCATTAGGTTAATAGCTACTTTGCAAAGCTCTTCTTCTAACCTTTGCTACGGGTTGATGTGTCACACGGACTAACAGCATGCAGTAAAACTGTTAATGTGCATTTGGTCATGAGCACAGATGGTATGTTATCGTTCTCTTTATACTGGCTTTTAATTTGCCACATAAAAATGTATTTTATGCAGATTTCCAAATGTTTTTTTTTTAAACCATTTCGGTTATGCAGTCATTTTAAGGCAGTGGTTTCCAAATTGCTCCTCAGTCAAGAGTTAAAGGTCCACACAGTTTAATACAGTAATGGTGCTTTCAGACCTAGAGTTGTCTTGCTTTGGTCCGAATCAGGGACTAATTTTGTTATGCTGGTTCGTGTTCTCACGGCAGCATTTACAAGCGGACAAGATCAAATGCCTTGTGTGAGAAAGCTGCTCTTGATTGGTCAGAATTTCCATGCAGGAAAAATCCAGGAAGTAAACCAAACGTTGAAGAAGAGAACACTTGCAATATAAATGTGACACTTTCTAATGTCACAATGGAGGGACAACTACGCAGGTTGATTTTAGCGCTGCTCATCGTGGACTATATTGCTGTCATTGTTCATTTTAGTCAAACCATACAGTTTGAAAACGAGGCGCGGCTCCAACTAGAAAACAATGTTTTGATGCATTGGATGTGCTGAATATGCATATTAAGGCAGTACAGGAGGAGGTGCACGTTAATAATCCTCCAGGACTGTAACATGCTCATGTTTAACCCAAACAATGTGTCATGTGACTGCAGTTGGTTCAGATCGAGGTCGGAACACGTTCTCACCACAAACGAACCGCACCAGAGTTCAGTTTGTAACCGGACCGAGACCTTAATGAAGAGGAGGTCTTGGTCCGGTTGTATTCGTGCACACCCAGGTGCGATTACTGTGTTCACATCTGCCTGAAGGACATGAATTAGATTGAACCGAACCGAACCAAACAGGGCAGGTATGAAAGCACCCAAAGAGTCATACTTGCATTTGGCCATGTCGTCAAGCTAGTCTGCTGTCTCATCAGGCAGCTACCTGATAGTCACTCACTCTACAGCATGAAACAGCACCCCAAAATAAAATCTTGACACGTTTGCAAGCAGTTTGGAACCACTGTTTTAAGAGGCTTGCGACAAACAGTGCAGAAGCAAGAAACACAAGGTGCAAGAGGAAGAATTTAAGGGAAGTTCAGCAGTGTTGAAGTGTTTTTGAGGTTTGAGCTCATGACAGTGGTCAGAGTCCAGTTGTCACGGTTGTGCAATGTTATTTTGTCTTAAAAACAGTTTAGTCACTGGTGTTTTTTTTTTTCTCTTTTTAATGCGAAGGCGTTTCCCAAAAGCACGGGATCCACCGTGGGACACACTCGTGTTGAATGTGTCGTTTATTGTCCAACCCTACGAGACAGCAGTGTCACAACAGGAAATTACACATTACATTGTCAGGACAGCGGTGCCCTGAGGGCTGAAGCAGCTGACCATTGTGTCTTAAAGCTACAACAGACTTAAGGAATCAGCCCGACAGCACACAACACTTTCACACCCATAAAACCATCAGATCTACAATCTCAACTTCAAGGCTGGGCCTCAGGGCAGATTTTTCTGGTGGATTTCAACACACGAAAGCTCCTCTCGCTTAATGTTGTGTTTCTTGGAAAAATAAAATCTCACTCTAGCAAACGTCTCCACGTATGTTTAGCAGCCGTATATCCATTTATATATGCATAAATCATCAGGTAGGGAGAATTCACACGTTGCACAGCATTCCAATTAGCAGTTTTTCATCCTGGATAATACAACAGTCATTTTTATGGCTTAAAATAGCAGCATATCATACTCCTGGCCGCCTTTATCAGCGCTGACAGATAAAGTAATGCTCATTACCAAAGTTATGCATGATCTCCGCTGATCTGCTATTAGTGGGTGACTAATGTGCCAGCGTCGGTCCTCAACACCCTGTAAGTGGGCGGCCCGTTGACCTCACCAGGCAGACAGGCCTGGTGGTTATTGCTCGAGGTTGCCAGCTTATCATGCTTTGTCAAGGCCACTGCCTAATCCTGACAAGTACATGCAGATCATCAACAGGTCACGTTTCAATCTGATAATCTTCTATCATCGCTGAAGAGGCGCGGGCCACTCACAGGAACACGGATGTGACTGTTATTTACAATCCTGAAGTGCACTTCTGCCAGACTTCCTCCCGAATTCCGATGATCAGTGACAGTAGTGTCTTTGGCTTTGCAATGCATGCATGACTTTAATCAGCCACTCTCATCTTCCTCTTCTTTGTCCCAGACTAGGATGGGCAGTTGTGGGTCATGTTTCTGGAGCATCATCTGGCTGCTGGTTCTGTTCTGCTTCGGCTGGCCCCTCAGCATCACCTTAGGGGGTCTCTACGGCCTCGTCAGCCCCCTCACCACCTGCCTCGGCCTGGACCGACTCTCCGAACTACTCCTGGAGGGCGCCAGCCTGGGCCGGACCTGTGCCAATAACATGAGGCACGGCAAGCCTCTGTGTTGAGATCCACCCTGAGAGATCGGGACTGGAGATGGAGGCAAGATTGTTGCTTCTCCACGGGGAGAAGCTTGTCTTCAAGGAGAGCGGTTCATGTCTGTTTTATGTGGAGATATCCTGAGATGATTAGCACTCTATACAGTGAGACACTTTTCACCAAGTTATGTAACAAAAAGGTCCACAAGGTTTGGAAAACTGATCCCGCTTGTTCTGTTAACACGTTATTAACCGTGGGTTTTAAATTTGTATGGGTTTGTTCGAAAGGAAATAGGCTTTGTGTTCATGGTCTGTGTTTGCTGTTTAATTCACGATGACACTGCATGGAGAAGATAAGAATGAAAATGGCAATTTAACAATGGAAATGCTTAGACTTGTAAATGACTGTATGGAAACTTTTAATGCGATTAAAACTGCTTTGAACTTGCCCTCTGTGTTTGTTGACTGACTCATTGTATACAGTATTTGGTGGAAAATCCATGTTTTAAGGTGAAGGTAAATAGAGACAGAAAGAGCTGAAGATATGAACGGATGTTTTTTAAAGTGTCCTTTAATTATTGTGTTTACTTGCTCTTTTCCTATTTAGGGTAACAGAGAGTTGAAGCTTATGCCAACATGAATTAAATTGAAGTCAGAGAGATGATTTGGAGACACTTTGCTAGGTCAACCCCAAAACAGACAGATTGGTATTTAGAAGAGAATTAGAATTAACCCAAACCACCTCTGACCTCAGTGCATGAACATGAGAAGTGCTAGCCAATCACAACAGAGTAGGTCAGGACCAGGCGAACATCTCAAGAAGAAAAAAGTTGCCTTGGGGGCAGTGGAACAAGATGTGAACAAATTAACATAGTAACAACAACAACATAGTATAGCATGACAATTTTATTGTATATTTCGACATAGTATAGTATGACGTTTTAATTGCATTTTTGGACATAGTGTAGTATGACCTTTTTATCATTGTTATTCTTCCTAGAATGTTAAATTCAGGAGAAAACAGATGCATCATTGAGTCACTGAGTGAGTCATAAGATTGTCATGTGTACTGTTAGACTGTGTATTGATTTTGTGTTTTGTTAATTGCACAAATGCAATATTATTTGTGACAGGTCAGTGCAATCGGATGGTTAATCCACACACCACAGTCATGTGATATGTATTGCTTTTCATGTATGTATGTAAATTGTATGTTTGTAATTTGAATGTGTTTACAGCCGCCAGGCACTGAATGTCCAGGACAAATTTCCTCCTTGAGCACAATAAAGTTTATTCTGATTCTGTTTCTGCTGACGTTTTTATTGCATTTTTTGACGAAGTAGTATGACGTTTTTATGGCAAATTTCTGACATAGTATAGTATGACATTTTTTTGCCATTTTTCGACATAGTATAGTATGACTTTTTTTTGGCATATTTCGACATAGTATAGTATGACTTTTTTTTGGCATATTTCGACATAGTATAGTATGACTTTTTTTTTGCCATTTTTCGACATAGTATAGTATGACGTTTTTAAGGCATATTTCGACATAGTATAGTATGACTTTTTTTTGGCATATTTCGACATAGTATAGTATGACTTTTTTTTGCCATTTTTCGACATAGTATAGTATGACGTTTTTAAGGCATATTTCGACATAGTATAGTATGACTTTTTTTTGCCATTTTTCGACATAGTATAATATGACGTTTTTAAGGCATATTTCGATATAGTATAGTATGACTTTTTTTGCCATTTTTCGACATAGTACAGTATGACATTTTTATGGCATATTTCGACATAGTATAGTATGACGTTTTTAAGGCATATTTCGACATAGTATAATATGACGTTTTTAAGGCATATTTCGACATAGTATAGTATGACTTTTTTTTGCCATTTTTCGACATAGTACAGTATGACGTTTTTATGGCATATTTCGACATAGTATAGCATGACGTTTTTATGGCATATTTCGACATAGTATAGCATGACGTTTTTATGGCATATTTCGACATAGTATAGTATGACTTTTTTTGCCATTTTTTGACATAGTATAGTATGACATTCTTATGGCATATATCGACACAGTATAGTATGACGTTTTTATGGCATATTTCGACATAGTATAATATGATGTTTTTATGGCATATTTCGACATTGTATAGTATGACTTTTTTTGCCATTTTTCGACATAGTATAATATGACGTTTTTAAGGCATATTTCGACATAGTATAGTATGACTTTTTTTGCCATTTTTCGACATAGTATAATACGACGTTTTTAAGGCATATTTCGACATAGTATAGTATGACTTTTTTTGCCATTTTTCGACATAGTATAATATGACGTTTTTATGGCATATTTCGACATAGTATAGTATGACGTTTTTATGGCATATTTCGACATAGTATAATATGACGTTTTTAAGGCATATTTCGACATAGTATAGTATGACTTTTTGCCATTTTTCGACATAGTACAGTATGACGTTTTTATGGCATATTTCGACATAGTATAGCATGACGTTTTTATGGCATATTTCGACATGGTATAGTATGATGTTTTTAAGGCATATTTCGACATAGTATAGTATGACTTTTTTTTGCCATTTTTCGACATAGTACAGTATGACGTTTTTATGTCATATTTCGACATAGTATAGTATGACGTTTTTATGGCATATTTCGACATAGTATAGTATAGCTTTTTTTGCCATTTTTCGACATAGTATAATATGACGTTTTTAAGGGCATATTTCGACATAGTATAGTATGACTTTTTTTGCCATTTTTTGACATAGTATAGTATGACATTCTTATGGCATATATCAACATAGTATAGTATGACGTTTTTAAGGCATATTTCGACATAGTATAGTATGACTTTTTTATGGCATATTTCGACATAGTATAGTATGACTTTTTTTATGGCATATTTCGACATAGTATAGTATGACGTTTTTAAGGCATATTTCGACATAGTATAGTATGACTTTTTTTATGGCATATTTCGACATAGTATAGTATGACTTTTTTTATGGCATATTTCGATATAGTATAGTATGACGTTTTTAAGGCATATTTCGACATAGTATAGTATGACTTTTTTTTGCCATTTTTCGACATAGTACAGTATGACGTTTTTATGGCATATTTCGACATAGTATAGTATGACGTTTTTAAGGCATATTTCGACATAGTATAGTATGACTTTTTTTTGGCATATTTCGACATAGTATAGTATGACTTTTTTTTGGCATATTTCGACATAGTATGATATGACGTTTTTAAGGCATATTTCGACATAGTATAGTATGACTTTTTTTTGGCATATTTCGACATAGTATAGTATGACTTTTTTTTTGCCATTTTTCGACATAGTATAGTATGACGTTTTTAAGGCATATTTCGACATAGTATAGTATGACTTTTTTTTGGCATATTTCGACATAGTATAGTATGACTTTTTTTTTGCCATTTTTCGACATAGTATAGTATGACGTTTTTAAGGCATATTTCGACATAGTATAGTATGACTTTTTTTTGGCATATTTCGACATAGTATAGTATGACTTTTTTTTTGCCATTTTTCGACATAGTATAGTATGACGTTTTTAAGGCATATTTCGACATAGTATAGTATGACTTTTTTTTGCCATTTTTCGACATAGTATAATATGACGTTTTTAAGGCATATTTCGACATAGTATAGTATGACTTTTTTTTGCCATTTTTCGACATAGTACAGTATGACATTTTTATGGCATATTTCGACATAGTATAGTATGACGTTTTTAAGGCATATTTCGACATAGTATAATATGACGTTTTTAAGGCATATTTCGACATAGTATAGTATGACTTTTTTTGCCATTTTTCGACATAGTATAGCATGACGTTTTTATGGCATATTTCGACATAGTATAGCATGACGTTTTTATGGCATATTTCGACATAGTATAGTATGACTTTTTTTTTGCCATTTTTTGACATAGTATAGTATGACATTCTTATGGCATATATCGACACAGTATAGTATGACGTTTTTATGGCATATTTCGACATAGTATAATATGATGTTTTTATGGCATATTTCGACATTGTATAGTATGACTTTTTTTGCCATTTTTCGACATAGTATAATATGACGTTTTTAAGGCATATTTCGACATAGTATAGTATGACTTTTTTTGCCATTTTTCGACATAGTATAATACGACGTTTTTAAGGCATATTTCGACATAGTATAGTATGACTTTTTTTGCCATTTTTCGACATAGTATAATATGACGTTTTTATGGCATATTTCGACATAGTATAGTATGACGTTTTTATGGCATATTTCGACATAGTATAGTATGACTTTTTTTGCCATTTTTCGACATAGTACAGTATGACGTTTTTATGGCATATTTCGACATAGTATAGCATGACGTTTTTATGGCATATTTCGACATGGTATAGTATGATGTTTTTAAGGCATATTTCGACATAGTATAGTATGACTTTTTTTTGCCATTTTTCGACATAGTACAGTATGACGTTTTTATGTCATATTTCGACATAGTATAGTATGACGTTTTTATGGCATATTTCGACATAGTATAGTATAGCTTTTTTTGCCATTTTTCGACATAGTATAATATGACGTTTTTAAGGGCATATTTCGACATAGTATAGTATGACTTTTTTTGCCATTTTTTGACATAGTATAGTATGACATTCTTATGGCATATATCAACATAGTATAGTATGACGTTTTTAAGGCATATTTCGACATAGTATAGTATGACTTTTTTTATGGCATATTTCGACATAGTATAGTATGACTTTTTTATGGCATATTTCGACATAGTATAGTATGACGTTTTTAAGGCATATTTCGACATAGTATAGTATGACTTTTTTTATGGCATATTTCGACATAGTATAGTATGACTTTTTTTATGGCATATTTCGATATAGTATAGTATGACGTTTTTAAGGCATATTTCGACATAGTATAGTATGACTTTTTTTTGCCATTTTTCGACATAGTACAGTATGACGTTTTTATGGCATATTTCGACATAGTATAGTATGACGTTTTTAAGGCATATTTCGACATAGTATAGTATGACGTTTTTATGGCATATTTCAACATAGTATAGTATGACTTTTATGGCATATTTTGACATAGTATAATATGACTTTTTAAGGCATATTTCGACATAGTATAGTATGACGTTTTTATGGCATATTTCGACATAGTATAGTATGACGTTTTTAAGGCATATTTCGACATAGTATAGAATGACGTTTTTATGGCATATTTCGACATAGTATGATATGACGTTTTTACGGCATATTTCGACATAGTATAGTATGACATTTTTAAGGCATATTTCGACATAGTATAGTATGACTTTTTTTGCCATTTTTCGACATAGTATAGTATGACGTTTTTATGGCATAATTCGACATAGTATAGTATAGTATGACGTTTTTTAAGGCATATTTCGACATAGTCATGTATAGTACTACAGTCATGTGATATGTATTGCTTTTCATGTATGTGTAAATTGTATGTTTGTAATTTGAATGTGTTTACAGCCGCCAGGCACTGAATGTCCAGGACAAATTTCCTCCTTGAGGACAATAAAGTTTATTCTGATTCTGTTTCTGCTGACGTTTTTATTGCATTTTTTGACGAAGTAGTATGACGTTTTTATGGCAACAGTCTGACATAGTATAGTATGACTGTTTTATGGCATATTTCGACATAGTATAGTATGACTTTTTTTTGCCATTTTTTGACATAGTATAATATGACGTTTTTAAGGCATATTTCGACATAGTATAGTATGACTTTTTTTGCCATTTTTCGACATAGTATAGTATGACGTTTTTATGGCATATTTCGACATAGTATAGTATGACGTTTTTAAGGCATATTTCGACATAGTATAGTATGACTTTTTTTTATGGCATATTTCGACATAGTATAGTATGACTTTTTTTATGGCATATTTCGATATAGTATAGTATGACGTTTTTAAGGCATATTTCGACATAGTATAGTATGACTTTTTTTTGCCATTTTTCGACATAGTACAGTATGACGTTTTTATGGCATATTTCGACATAGTATAGTATGACGTTTTTAAGGCATATTTCGACATAGTATAGTATGACGTTTTTATGGCATATTTCAACATAGTATAGTATGACTTTTATGGCATATTTTGAAATAGTATAATATGACTTTTTAAGGCATATTTCGACATAGTATAGTATGACGTTTTTATGGCATATTTCGACATAGTATAGCATGACGTTTTTAAGGCATATTTCGACATAGTATAGTATGACGTTTTTATGGCATATTTCGACATAGTATGATATGACGTTTTTACGGCATATTTCGACATAGTATAGTATGACATTTTTAAGGCATATTTCGACATAGTATAGTATGACTTTTTTTGCCATTTTTCGACATAGTATAGTATGACGTTTTTATGGCATAATTCGACATAGTATAGTATAGTATGACGTTTTTTAAGGCATATTTCGACATAGTCATGTATAGTAGTACAGTCATGTGATATGTATTGCTTTTCATGTATGTGTAAATTGTATGTTTGTAATTTGAATGTGTTTACAGCCGCCAGGCACTGAATGTCCAGGACAAATTTCCTCCTTGAGGACAATAAAGTTTATTCTGATTCTGTTTCTGCTGACGTTTTTATTGCATTTTTTGACGAAGTAGTATGACGTTTTTATGGCAACAGTCTGACATAGTATAGCATGACTGTTTTATGGCATATTTCGACATAGTATAGTATGACTTTTTTTTGCCATTTTTTGACATAGTATAATATGACGTTTTTAAGGCATATTTCGACATAGTATAGTATGACTTTTTTTGCCATTTTTCGACATAGTATAGTATGACGTTTTTATGGCATATTTCGACATAGTATAGTATGACGTTTTTAAGGCATATTTCGACATAGTATAATATGACGTTTTTCAGGCATATTTCGACATAGTATAGTATGACATTTTTATGGCATATTTCGACGTAGTATAATATGACGTTTTTAAGGCATATTTCAACATAGTATAGTATGACTTTTTTTTGCCATTTTTCGACATAGTATAATATGACGTTTTTAAGGCATATTTCGACATAGTATAGTATGACTTTTTTTTTGCCATTTTTCGACATAGTATAGTATGACGTTTTTATGGCATATTTCGACATAGTATAGTATGACGTTTTTTTGCCATTTTTTGACATAGTATATTATGACGTTTTTATGGCATATATCGACAAAGTATAGTATGACGTTTTTATGGCATATTTCGACATGACGTTTTTATGGCATATTTCGCCATAGTATAGTATGATGTTTTTTTGCCATTTTTTGACATAGTATAGTATGACGTTTTTAAGGCATATTTCGACACAGTATAGTATGACTTTTTTATGGCATATTTCAACATAATATAGTATGACATTTTATGGCATATTTCGACATAGTATAATATGACGTTTTTAAGGCATATTTCGACATAGTATAATATGACATTTTTAAGGCATATTTCGACATAGTATAGTATGACCTTTTTTTGCCATTTTTCGACATAGTATAATATGACGTTTTTGTGGCATATTTCGACATAGTATAGTATGACCTTTTTTTTTTGCCATTTTTCGACATAGTATAATATGACGTTTTTGTGGCATATTTCGACATAGTATAGTATGACCTTTTTTTTTTGCCATTTTTCGACATAGTATAGTATGACGTTTTTATGGCATATTTTGACATTGTATAATATGACGTTTTTATGGCATATATCGACATAGTATAGTATGACTTTTTTTTGCCATTTTTCGACGTTATAGTATGACTTTTTGTGGCATTTTTCGACAAAGTATAGTATGACGTTTTTACAGCATATATCGACATAGTATAGTATGACGTTTTTAAGGCATTTTCGGACATAGTATAGTATTACTTTTTTAAGGCATATATCAACATAGTATAGTATGACGTTTTTATGGCATATATCGACATAGAATAGTATGACTTTTTTTGCCAGTTTTCGACATAGAATAGTATGATGTTTTTAAGACATTTTCGGATATAGTATAGTATGACATTCTTATGGCATATATCGACACAGTATAGTATGACTTTTTTTGCCAGTTTTCGACATAGAATAGTATGATGTTTTTATGGCATATTTCGACAAAGTATAATATGACGTTTTTAAGGCATATTTCAACATAGTATAGTATGACGTTTTTATGGCATATTTCGACATAGTATAGTATGACGTTTTTCTGCCATTTTTCGACATAGTATAGTATGAAGTTTTTATGTCATATTTCAACATTGTATAGTATGACGTTTTTATGGCATTTTCGACATAATATAGAATGAAGTTTTTATTGCATTTTTCGACATAGTATAGTATGAAGTTTTTATGTCATATTTCGACATAGTATAGTATGACGTTTTTATTGCATTTTCGACATAATATAGAATGAAGTTTTTATTGCATTTTTGGACATAGTATAGTATGGCGTTTTTATGGCATATTTCAACAAAGTATGTGTGACATTTTTGTGGCATATATTGACAAAGTATAGTATGACCTTTTTTTTGCCATTTTTCGACACAGTATAGTATGACGGGGTTTTTTTTGCCATTTTTCGACACAGTATAGTATGACGGGTTTTTTTTTTGCCATTTTTCGACACAGTATAGTATGACGTTTTTTTGCCATTTTTCGACATAGTATTATGGCATAATTCGACATAGTATAATAGGACGTTTTTATGGCATATTTCGACATAGTATAGTATGACGTTTTTAAGGCATTTTTGGACAAAGTATAGTATGACGTTTTTATGGCATATATCGACATAGTATAGTATGACGTTTTTAAGGCATTTTCGGACATAGTATAGTATGACCTTTTTTTTTTTGCCATTTTTCGACATAGTATAATATGACGTTTTTATGGCATATTTCGACATAGTATAGTATGACGGGTTTTTTTTGCCATTTTTCGACATAGTATAGTATGACGTTTTTATGGAATATTTCGACATAGTATAGTATGACCTTTTTTTGCCATTTTTCGACATAGTATAATATGACGTTTTTAAGGCATATTTCGACATAGTATAGTATGACGGTTTTTTTGCCATTTTTCGACATAGTATAATATGACGTTTTTAAGGCATATTTCGACATAGTATAGTATGACTGTTTTAATTGCATTTTTGGACATAGTGTAGTATGACGTTTTTATCATTGTTATTCTTCCTAGAATGTTCAATTCAGGAGAAAACAGATGCTTCATTGAGTCACTGAGTGAGTCATAAGATTGTTATGTGTACTGTTAGACTGTATATTGATTTTGTGTTTTGCTAATTGCACAAATGCAATATTATTTGTGACAGGTCAGTGCAATCGGATGGTTAATCCACACACCACAGTCATGTGATATGTATTGCTTTTCATGTATGTATGTAAATTGTATGTTTGTAATTTGAATGTGTTTACAGCCGCCAAGCACTGAATGTCCAGGACAAATTTCTTCCTTGAGCACAATAAAGTTTATTCTGATTCTGTTTCTGCTGACGTTTTTATTGCATTTTTTGACAAAGTAGTATGACGTTTTTATGGCAAATTTCTGACATAGTATAGCATGACTGTTTTATGGCATATTTCGACATAGTATAGTATGACTTTTTGTGGCATTTTTCGACAAAGTATAGTATGACGTTTTTATGGCATATTTCGACATAGTATAGTATGACTTTTTGTGGCATTTTTCGACATAGTATAGTGTGACGTTTTTAAGGCATTTTCGGACATAGTATAGTATTACTTTTTTAAGGCATATATCGACATAGTATAATATGACGTTTTTATGGCATATATCGACATAGTATAATATGACGTTTTTATGGCATATATCGACATAGTATAGTATGACTTTTTTTGCCATTTTTCGACATGTTATAGTATGACTTTTTGTTGCATTTTTCGACAAAGTATAGTATGACATTTTTACGGCATATATCGACATAGTATAGTATGACGTTTTTAAGGCATTTTCGGACATAGTATAGTATTACTTTTTTAAGGCATATATCGACATAGTATAGTATGACGTTTTTATGGCATACATCGACATAGAATAGTATGACTTTTTTTGCCATTTTTCGACATAGAATAGTATGATGTTTTTAAGACATTTTCGGATATAGTATAGTATGACATTCTTATGGCATATATCGACACAGTATAGTATGACTTTTTTTGCCATTTTTCGACATGTTATAGTATGATGTTTTTATGGCATATTTCGACAAAGTATAATATGACGTTTTTAAGGCATATTTCGACATAGTATAATATGACGTTTTTAAGGCATATTTCGACATAGTATAGTATGACGTTTTTAAGGCATATTTCGACATAGTATAGTATGACGTTTTTAAGGCATATTTCGACATAGTATAGTATGACGTTTTTCTGCCATTTTTCTACATACTATAGTATGATGTTTTTATGGCATTTTCGACATAATATAGAATGAAGTTTTTATTGCATTTTTCGACATAGTATAGTATGAAGTTTTTATGTCATATTTCGACATAGTATAGTATGACGTTTTTATTGCATTTTCGACATAATATAGAATGAAGTTTTCATTGCATTTTTGGACATAGTATAGTATGCCGTTTTTATGGCATATTTCAACATAGTATAGTGTGACATTTTTGTGGCATATATCGACAAAGTATAGTATGACTTTTTTTTTGCCATTTTTCGACACAGTATAGTATGACTTTTTTTGCCATTTTTCGACACAGTATAGTATGACGTTTTTTTGCCATTTTTCGACATAGTATTATGGCATAATTCGACATAGTATAGTATGACGTTTTTAAGGCATTTTCGGACAAAGTATAGTATTACTTTTTTTTGCCATTTTTCGACATAGAATAGTATGATGTTTTTAAGACATTTTCGGATATAGTATAGTATGACATTCTTATGGCATATATCGACACAGTATAGTATGACTTTTTTTGCCATTTTTCGACATGTTATAGTATGATGTTTTTATGGCATATTTCGACATAGTATAGTATGACGTTTTTATGGCATATTTCGACATAGTATAGTATGACTTTTTTTGCCATTTTTCGACATAGTAGAGTATGACATTTTTATGGCATAATTCGACATAGTATAATATGACGTTTTTAAGGCATATTTCGACATAGTATAATATGACGTTTTTAAGGCATATTTCGACATAGTATAGTATGACGTTTTTAAGGCATATTTCGACATAGTATAGTATGACGTTTTTCTGCCATTTTTCTACATACTATAGTATGATGTTTTTATGGCATTTTCGACATAATATAGAATGAAGTTTTTATTGCATTTTTCGACATAGTATAGTATGAAGTTTTTATGTCATATTTCGACATAGTATAGTATGACGTTTTTATTGCATTTTCGACATAATATAGAATGAAGTTTTCATTGCATTTTTGGACATAGTATAGTATGCCGTTTTTATGGCATATTTCAACATAGTATAGTGTGACATTTTTGTGGCATATATCGACAAAGTATAGTATGACTTTTTTTTTGCCATTTTTCGACACAGTATAGTATGACGTTTTTTATTTGCCATTTTTCGACACAGTATAGTATGACTTTTTTTGCCATTTTTCGACACAGTATAGTATGACGTTTTTTTGCCATTTTTCGACATAGTATTATGGCATAATTCGACATAGTATAGTATGACGTTTTTAAGGCATTTTCGGACATAGTATAGTATTACTTTTTTTGCCATTTTTCGACATAGAATAGTATGATGTTTTTAAGACATTTTCGGATATAGTATAGTATGACATTCTTATGGCATATATCGACACAGTATAGTATGACTTTTTTTGCCATTTTTCGACATGTTATAGTATGATGTTTTTATGGCATATTTCGACATAGTATAGTATGACGTTTTTATGGCATATTTCGACATAGTATAGTATGACTTTTTTTTGCCATTTTTCGACATAGTATAGTATGACATTTTTATGGCATAATTCGACATAGTATAATATGACGTTTTTAAGGCATATTTCGACATAGTATAGTATGACCTTTTTTTGCCATTTTTCGACATAGTATAATATGACGTTTTTAAGGCATATTTCGACATAGTATAGTATGACATTCTTATGGCATATTTCGACATAGTATAGTATGACGTTTTAATTGCATTTTTGGACATAGTGTAGTATGACGTTTTTATCATTGTTATTCTTCCTAGAATGTTCAATTCTGGAGAAAACAGATGCTTCATTGAGTCACTGAGTGAGTCATGAGATTGCTATGTGTACTGTTAGACTGTATATTGATTTTGTGTTTTGCTAATTGCACAAATGCAATATTATTTGTGACAGGTCAGTGCAATCGGATGGTTAATCCACACACCATAGTCATGTGATATGTATTGCTTTTCATGTATGTATGTAAATTGTATGTTTGTAATTTAAATGTGTTTACAGCCGCCAGGCACTGATTGTCCAGTACGACATTGTTATGGCATATTAAGGCAAAGTATAGTATTTAGTTTTTATGGCATATTTCGGCACAGTATAGTATGACCTTTTTTTGCCATTTTTCGACACAGTATAGTATGACTGTTTTATGGCAAATTTCGACATACTATAGTATGACATTTTTAGGGCATTTTAGGACATAGTATAGTATGACGTTTTTCTGCCATTTTTCGACATAGTATAGTATGATGTTTTTATTGCATTATTGGACATAGTTTAGTTTGACATTTTTATGGCATTATTGGACACAGTGTATTATGATGTTTTTATGGCATTTGTCGTTGACGTTGATGTTGACGTTTGATTTTTCAACATCATATAACATATAACATCATGATGTTTTTATCACATTTTTTGACATAGTATAGTGTGTTGTATTTATGTTATCTTTTGACCGAGTATAGTATGACAATTCACTGGCAGTTTTTTTTTTTTTTTTTTTTTTACATAGTTTAGTACGGCATTTTCATGGCACTATTTGACACACTATCGCTAACATTTTCATCGAGGTTTTTTTTTTGTTTCATTTTTTGACACTGTAGAATTTTTATAGGATTTTTTTGCCATAATTTACTTTGATATTTTATGGTGTTTTTGACATAGTTTAGTATGATGTATAGTTTGATATTTTAATCGATGTTTTTTTTTTTTTTTTTTTTTTTTTACATGGTATAGTACAAATATTTTTGGGATATATTCACATAGTTTAATAATTAATTAATAATCAATAATTATGGGCATTTTTCAACATAGTATAGTAAGACTTTTTTTGGATTTTTTTCTTCTTCTTTTCTTCTTCCTCTTTTTTCTTCTTCTTGTCTTCTTCTTAGTTTAGTATGACAACGCTATGGCAATTTTGACATAGTTCAGTGTCACATCTTTATGTGTAGTTTGGTATTTTTAATGACAGAATATAATAACATTTCTATTGCAAATTATGCAATAATTATTTTTGCATTATATACAATTACATTTTTAGGAAAATTTTAATGTTACTCAGTGAAAGACTCTCAGACAATGAGCCAAGAATAAAACTGTGCAGACTATGTTAAAACAGTTAGACATAGTTAAAGTGTGCAGTCATTCAAAGACTGAGAAACAGTCAGAAAGACTGAAGTTTTGACAAAAAAAATGCTGTGGAAAAAGTATGATCTAGTGGCTCAAAGTGCCAGATGGTTGCACTGAAGTTTTGACATTTTGGGTTTATGCCTGAGTAAGTTATTGAATTTTGAAAGCCAACACCCAGAGGAAAGGGTGAGAAGTTCTCAATGCAGAGCTTTGAATGTGAGGGGAAAGTGAGTACAATTCATCTGGTATACTGGATAATGTGCATTTTGGATTTTTCTTTGCACCACTTTCACACTGACACTATTGTAAATGCATGAGGACAAGAGCTAGTTCAACGCACAATGGTTGGTCATAGGAATGCAAAAAGCAATTTATCTAATATACCCGATGAACTGTACTCAGTTACCCCTCACATTCAAAGTTCTTCACTGAGAACTTTTCAACCTTTCCTCTGGGTGTTGGCTTTCAAAATTCAATAACTTACACAGGCATCAACCCACAATGTCAAAACTATCTCAGATACACATTGAACTACTGTAGTGATGAAACAAACAACACAGAGAAGTCTGAAGATGTGAGTTGGCTGTTTCAAAGTCAATTCAAAATTCTTCACCAAGGGCTAAAATATTTATAAAATGTATCTATTAAGGTAGATAAGGGTGAGAAGGAAGGAAATACCATATGAGAGATGGATAAGCTAACAAATATGTTATGCCATATTCATCGCTGTTCAGTGAAAGCCATGTATCTCCAAATTTGGTGATGAAGTTTTCAAATAAAATGATGGATGTTCCTTTATGAATTATGTAAATGATCCTTCTTCGCTTAAATTAGCAATTAGAAGAACCTATTGTATCACAAATCTGTAAACAGGGCTGTATTTCTTAGCTCATGAAAAGTTGATATTTTGGTTTTCATAGGACAGTGATGAAATATAAAACATAACTGCAATGAGATACAAGTCTTAAATACAACATTCTGCTCTCTGGAGATTTAAATCGTTTTGTGTCAATGAGTCACTTTTATTGCCTGTTGTCTCATATAGTTAAATAATTTGCTGACTATTTCTAAATATCTGCACATCTGCACTCTTTATTACAGGTGTAAATGCATACAGTATCAGTGTTTATTAAACAAATGTTTTAAAAGATAATTATTTTAGTGTGATTAAATTCCTTTTCAGTTTTGTTTCAAAATGATGTTGGGAAATGGATTTCTAATCTCTGTCTTTAAAGGAAGTCTTTGAAATTTTAGGAAATAGTGTAAAAATGGAAAAGTTGTGGTTTAACAAAATGAGATTAAATGTGTGAGACGCAGAGGTACTGGTAGGTTTCCAGTCTTTATGCTAAGCTAGGTTAACCATGTCCTTGCTGTAGCTTTAGTGTGCAAAGAGTGTGTTGCTTTAAATCCTAATTATTAGTTGAATAAATCCTGTTTTATTCTTTATTTTATTCATGTGATATTCCTGAATTACACAGTTACATATGTCCTCCATGAACCCCTTCCCATTTTTTCTTGTCATTGTCAGATAAACTGCCACGAAACCTTAACTTTGACCTACAGTCAAGTTAGGTCTATGCTAATACACCATGCAGTATCTCAGAGGGACATCAGGCTATGTTTAATTCCATTTCTTTAAGGCTAGTTGTTAGTTTCAACTCATGTGACTCAACCAAGTGTGCTCTGAGCTATCATGACAAATAGGGGAGGGAACGCTTGTGCTTGACCAAACATTTTAGAGGAATATCATGGTAAATTACCATTTTCATGTGGCACATACTAATTTAGTGACCTTAAGTCACCCTTTGCTTTGCTGCTGCTGTTGGGGTCAGTTCGGTTTGCTTCAGTAGAGCTTTTGTTGAGCTCTGAGGCCAGAGGTTATGTTGCTCACAGGAGTTTATCCTTTTGTGAAAAAATAAATGTCACGAAAGGTTTTATTTTCTGCTGTTTTTTGTCTGATTCTCTTACAGTAACTAATGCAATGGCAAGGGAAATAGTCTTAAAGCCAAGTGGTAATGCCAGAGGTTAAACATGGGTCAACATCAAAATAATGCATTGTATTAAGAAGAGGGATGTTCAGTGGTGGAACGTAACTAAGTACATTTACTCAAGCTGATATAAATTCAGTATATATTCATATATAAACATATATATATATATATACAGCTGTATTGAGTGGGCTTGAGTAGGAAGACAAGAGGCTAGCAATGACTTTCTCTCCTTCCCGGATGACGGGTGAAAGGTATGGGAACTTTTCCTGGGTCTTGAGAGGCATGGCATTAGTGGTTATTCTAATCCGCTCTAGCTCAGCTGCCAAACAGGCCAGTACTTGGTTGTGCCACCAGGTGTATCTGCCTTGTGTCAAGCTGATCCTACTAAGATGTGCCTGAGGGTTGCTGGAACTGTACACAGAGGACAGCCTGGATCCTCCTCCATTCAATGATTTAGTTTTGCAGGAGAGGGCAGGATGTTATACGTGGCTCTGATGGTGAAGCTCAGTATGTTAGTCTCCATGCTCCATAGCTCATTCCATGTGACTTTCCTCCTCTTGACAGCAGCCCATCTTGTCCAGCTGCCTTGCTTGGCTTGGGATATGGCTTTGGCACACTTCTTCTCTCCTAAACCATCAGCTAGTGATCAGTTGTAGTAGCCTTTTGCCAGCTATTCAAGTCCACGGCATTTGGCGCATGCTTTCGTTGTTGTCATGTCATCCATGTACGCTCCGATTGGAGGATAACACAGTCCACTCTTCAAGCATTTCCATCTGACCACCCATGTTGATGCTCAGATGACGAGCTCCATTCCCGTGGTGAATGCGGTAAGCGAAATGGGACAGCTTGTCATTATGCTTTTCTCAAGGTGCTGCCATGCACTGATGTTGCCCTGTGTTACACAGAACTGGAGGTCTTGGACGTACACCTTGTGATGCCCTCTGGGACCTGGACGAGGTTGAACGTAGCACATAGGGTCTCATGAGGCACTGACCTAAAGGCGTCTGCAAGGTCCAGGAACACCACATGGAGATTTTTCTTTTCCTTCTGGGCAGCTTGGATCTGATGCCAGATGATGCTTGCATGTTCCAAATATCCTGAGAAGCCCTTAATCCCCGTTTTTTTTTGCATCGCTGTATCAGTGAAGTTGAGAGTCTTTAAGCCACAACACCAAAGAAGATCTTTCCTTCCACATTCAGCGAGCTGATCTGGCAAAACTGGCTGATGGTTGAAGGGTTCTTTCTTTTGAGGATTAATGTCCTTCCTGCCCTTCGCTATGCCTTGGGGATGACTCCTTTTACCCATGACACTTCCATCGGCTTCCAGAAGTCTTTCAGGATGCCATGGTGTTTTTATAGAGCCTGCATGGGATGCCTTTGGGCCCTGGGGCAGATGCTGTTCTTGCCCATTTTGCTGTATTTGGTTGGCTGGTTGATTGGTGGCATTGGTGAAAATTGTGACTGACTCATGCCTCTGGTTGTCAGATTGGTGTTCCTCAGGTGCTTCTCCAGCTCCCTTAGTGGTTGTCCAGGAATAATTTAGATTCAAAATGATCTTGACCACACACAATAAAAAATGCTGCGAAAACGTTAATGCATCTGTGATATATGATCCAGATGATACTTATGTGATTTTACATTGCTGTAGTATTACTTTTACTTTTAAGTCAGATAAAACTCTTCAGATGGCTTCTAAAAAGGCTAATTTCAGCCTTAGACTTTCAAATAAATTTTGAATCTTTTCTAATATCGACAGCTAACTTCACACTAAGTTCACAGCAAACTTCACAGTCAGTTCGCAGCAGAGGTCTACTTCGACTGAATATTCCAACTGAGGCACCTATTCCTTACTTTTATCTTGTGATATACTTTTGAAGTTGGTTGGAGAAACAGTAAAACATGAAACAAAATCACAGTTCAAAAGAAATCCCAGAGGAGCAGGCAGGGGTCATAAGGACATGCAACAGAGCTGCAACTGAATGGCACATTGATGTACAACTCAACTATTTGGGGGCAAAAAGAGCAATACTTTAAGCAATATTTTATTGATCCCTGAGGGAAAATGCTCTTGAAGCTGGAGCAGATTTAGCTTCCTAACAGCGTCCCTGCAGCAGATAGGGGGGACGCATATTGCAAAAGCAACATGTTGGTTCATGATATCTTCCTGCTGTAGAGGCTCAATTAAACAGTTTGAATATATGCACGAATATCAGAGAGCAAAAGCCTATTTAGCTGAACTTCTACGAGGCGAGGTGTTTGGGTACTAAACTCAAAAGCTTTCCTATCAGTTTTAAGTGACACGGCACAGTCGCTGCTACCACCAAAATAGCTCAGGATTCGATACTTAGGGACCCCTATAAAGAATTACCAAAATTCTCTTGCTGAGCAGCCTACCTACAAATCTGGGTGGCTGTCTATTTTGTGGCTTATTTAAATTTGATTCATGAATATTTCATTTCCAATCCAAAGCAGTTTTTAACCTCATTTGCTACCCATCACTCTTGACTGATGCACGCAGTGACAAAACCTCACTCGTTCTTTTAAAACGGGGGTTATAATCTGTGACAAATTTATTTAAAAAGAAAAAAAGAAAAAAGGGGGTGGCCAATGCCCGAGTGTATACTGCAATATTTATGTGAGTGTCATAGGAGGCCTAGTTAGATTGCTTTTTTTGTCTGCCCAGTTCTGCTCCCAAACATCCTGAGGATAGAAGCCCCTTGCCAAAAAAAATCGCCCGATTTTAATTCAACTTTCTCTGTTTTTCCTCCCAGAAGTCTTGGCAGAGGACACAGCAGGCGATAGGCCTTGAAGCCAAGCTGACAGTACCACACTGAGAGCAAGAGGAGGAGAGGGGAAGAGAGAGATACAGAGAGAGAGATGGTGAATTTTTCATTAGGGTCTGAGACTGGCTGTGGAAAAAGCCTGTTCCTACTGTACTGGCTGCAAGGAGACCTGGGAGGCAGAGAGAGAGAGAGAGTGAGAGAGAGAAGATAAGTATAGGCCTCCCCGTTCAATTAACCACATACTGCTCTGTAATTTCATCCTCACATTCACACACATGCACACACAAACACACGAGGTGGAGTGGGTACACTGTTAAATGGCTATGGGAGGAAATGTCAGTTTGCAAGGCCTCAAAGTGGGCCACTTCTCCGGTCCACATTAGGAAGAGCTTTTCTAGTTTCCTAATGAGAAATTTAGAGTTTTGTTTTTTTTTGGAGTTTGGATAATTTAGTAGTTTCAGCTACAGTTTAATAAGGTAAGCAGGGCACGAGCTACAACTGAGGACACTGAGGTCATGCTCCATGTATTTGTACTGGCCAATCTGGGGGTTTTAAGTTTCCATTTGATACAGTTACTTTTGAACGGCTGGGAAACAGTGTGAAGAGCAAAAGAGATGGAACACATGGCTGAAATGCAGTCTCAGAGCCCATCAACTATTGTCCGATGATGAGTTGGCTTTATATTAGCTTTTTTTTTTTATTTTTTATCTGCCTTCATATTCAAATGTCTGTTTATTTTTGTATTTTTATTCTTATAATTATTTTATTAGGTTCCAGCCACAGAAGAGGAAGTCTTAGCCCGGATATCCGTTGGCTGCGCCCAGCCCCAACAAAACATAGCAAAATGTTTATATAAATAGAAATGCATTGAACAGCCTTCTGTCTTACGTAGGCGCTCTTCCTTTTACTATGGACAAGTTTAATTCAATTCACCCTGCATTTTGGCATTGGAAATATAGGTTTACATTGCCAAAAGCAACTGTGAAATAAAAAACAAATTAGTATGTACAATGTACAGATCTACCAGACTTTTGGTTTGCATACACATCACTGCTGATTGGGTGCAGCTCTGACACCCGCACCAGACAATAGAAAACAGCGTCTCAAAGCCTGTCGCACACCAATTCCAAGTGCTACATCATAGGCAACTGGACTTGCTTGAGTTTCTTCAGGACGTTTCACCTTTCATCCAAGAGGCTTCTTCAGTTCTGATTCTATAGCACTCAGAATGACCATGACGTGGATGACTGAGAATCTTCACCAACATATGAAGCTTTAGCGAAAGTTCAGTCAGGAGGGCAGTGCTTTTCATTCACTCCTTGCACCTATGCTCACTCACTGTCTCTAGGTGACATTGCCTGGGTTTGTCAATTGCAATCAACCAATAGCACAGCGACACACCCTCTCTGTCAGCCTATCATCTCACTGCTCCTCACTTTAAATATGGCTCTTTCTCTGCCGCAGTTCTTTCTGGCTGCAGCCGTGCATGCCCTCCTAATCTTTACAGATTCATCAGCCTCATCTGCCTCAGAGTCATCAGCCACCCCCACCACCAGTGTCTGGACTCCAGGCTGTTGCTCAGATGTCCCTCAATCACAAAATATCTCACTCTGGTGTCCAAGCACCAAAGCCTTCTGTTAAATCTTCATCACCACAAATCAATTGTTAATCTGTACATTTTGTATTAAATATGATCCTTACTTCATTCTAATATCTATCCTGGTTGAAAAGCAGTTGCACACCATTTTGAAGAAACATGTTGTTCAACCTGGAAACCCTAGCAAAATGGTGCACACTGTTTTGAGACTGAATATTATTGTCATTAGACCAAAAGCCAATGGATTCGGAGACTGGTTATAAATTGATTAGCTGATCAAATTATTCATCAAACAATTCAAACAATTGACTAACTGTTTAAGTAATTTAAGAAGCAAAAAGATATCACATATCCTTTGATTCCACGCTCTCAAATGTCAGATTTTGCAGTTTCTTTTCATGTCCTTATTATGTATAATCTTATTATAAAGTGAATATATCTGTTTTGATTTGAAGACATTGCCTTGGGTTCTTTGATGTGCATTTTTCACTACTTTCTGACATTTAAATAGCCTTTATAGCCTAATAAAAAGGATTAACTGAATAATCAATAATAAAAATAATCATTAGCTGCAGCCCCAATTAGTTTGAGACATTTTATATTTAATTCATAATAAATGTGAAATGTTTCCCTCCAACTTTGATCGTTAGTACATAAATATTGATGCAGTTGCATTTTATTTTAATGAATTTCATCATGTTGCAATAAGATAATAAACATAAAAGAACTTTTATTTTGACATGCACCAGCTTTTGAATCTGTAACTCTTTTCCAAAAATGAGAACTTATTTTCCCAGAGTTTTAACACTTGTTGCCTGTGAGCCTGTTACACAACAGACGTTCAGAAAGTACAAAAAAATGAAACTGTGCATTTTAAGAAAGTGAGACTTAGTGTCCAAAGTATCGATGATAATGCAAATATGCAAATGTTTGCTGTCTAACTGCAGCCACACTGACAGTTATCCAAGCCCTGTGCTCCTTTGAGGTACAAACGCTGAAGCCTTAAACATAAGCCAACAGCCTGTCACTCAGTATTCAGCGCATGGGCCAGAGAGAGAGGACACCCAATTTTCACAGAGCAATATGTTCCATGTCTTCTTTCTGCTGTGACCTTTAAATGGCCCCTGACGCTCAACACAGATAAATGCGCCATGTTGGAGAGAACAAAGTGCTTTCAGACCATTTGTATTGAGCGAGTTTTTGATGAACAGCTCAAATGCTACAATCCAGAGCGGGGACATTGCCATATATGTACACATTATTGATTTAGGTACAAAACCTTGCCTGCATCAGGCAAATGACTGCGCCTCGGGGTTCTCTAAAAAGGCTTGTACTCTGTTTATGATGCGAAATCCCCACAGAAAATCAATAGGTTTTTTTGTTCTGGACAGTTTTGTCCTTATTATCTCAACTGTACTGCTGAGCAATGAGGCCGATTTCCTGAGGCGTCGTTGAGTAGGTGGAGAATGATCGTGCCGCAATGATTTAATCTCAGTAGCAACAGCTAAAGTGAAAGTCACACTACAGGACTGTTTGAGTAGCCTCTGAGTGACCCCGGCTCGGGCATGGATCTTTCACACCCGTGGCAGCTCTGAGAGTGAGCACAACAAATATTCTGCAGTTTAACAATACTACTATGTACATCCTGAGCCCATGTCCTCGCAGTGATAGCACCTGGACACACTATGACAAAGGATGGCGGGGCCAGGGAAACACTGATATATCGTTTTTAAACATTTTAGTATTTTGGCACAAGGGCAAACTCATGTTGAAAGTCCACCGTTCCCTCTTGATCTTTACAGTCCTGCTCTCCATAGACAGACTTAACTAAGCTCTGGTCATAAAATGTTAGCATTATTTGAATACTGGGGCAAAAGGATGCTTAAAGCAGACCACAGCCTACCATTCATTACATAAGACCAAAACAAAGAGTCACACAGTGAAGGGTTATGGCTCGGGGTCGGGTGACAGCAGCATATGATTCATGGCTCGCTGTGCCCTTTTGTCTTGTCCTCCTTGTGGTGGGACCATCCACTGCTCTTAGCCAATGTTATTTCACAGCCTTCAGAGCTCGCTCCCCGTCTGTTTCAAGCAAACCGGCAATGTCATTTCCTATGTCTTGTTCTTTCCTCAGTGCAGAAATAAGGAAAGAATATGGCATGTGTCACAACAAGAGATGTTCCTTTTTCTTCATTGTTTTGATGTCGTGAAAAACAAACAGTATCAACATTGCTTTTGATTTATCTGTAAAGGTTTCTTATACATCGCAGTGACTTTTATTACATAAAAAGGTAATTACCAGACCAGTGGTGGGTGTTTGAGGTACCGGTATGTGTTCAGACAGAGGACGGGAAATATGCCAAGGAGGATAAATTCAATGCTCTGCGATAACCTTTGATATTACACTCAGGCCAAAGTATCTCTCTCTGTTAGATCTTCACATGTTTTGACTGAATATTGTGTGTTGTAGTCTGAATTTTCTGACAAAGACATTGAAAAATGTTCTGGTTTGCATTAGGATTTCCCTACAACAAGTCAATCAAAGTGGAAAATGCAAATGAAAAACCAAGAGAGCATGACTGAAGCATGAATTTTAATCATTTCGAAATTTTCCATACGCGGACACAGCATGTTGCATGGCCACCACATCAATAACGTCCAAGCGGCTCATTAGAATTATGGAAACTCATTGATTTTATGCAAATTAAACTATGACTGTATCTGCAAAAAAAAAAAAAAAAAAAAAAAAATCTTCTCATTTGCCATATGGTGAGTCAAGCAGCATGCTTTTGTTTATGAATATATGTGCATGAAATTGAATAAAACTGCTCTGAGTAGCGACAGCACACTCTGGCTGTACTAAAATGGGAATGTTTGGTTTGCAGCAGAGGTTTCCCCTTCTACGCTCAGACAAATGTGAGGTTTGGAGCTTCTAATAGAGTCAAACAGCTGCTGACACCAGCTGTGTGGCACAAGTGGTTGCTCCATTTGGTACTGTAGGGCTACATGTGTCCTGCCAGTCGCAATGCATGTGTGTTTAGGGAACCTTTCCAGAAACACAGACACAAAAGAATTGGAGTAACCTATTATTTAGACGACCAAAAACAAAGCTGGATATTCAGATACCTTATATGTGGAGTGATTAGGCCACTGGTTGTGGCCTATGTCCTTAAATGGGACGTTATACTCAGTTTGCCTTTGTTACAACACTGATATTTATAGGAATATTATATTGATATCAGATGGAATTGTGTCATACTGTCGCTGTCCTTCACTAGATTAAGCCTTTCACAGACACAGTCATGTTTTTCACTGATATTATCATGATTTATGGGCAAGGAAAAGATCAAAAGGAAGCCTGTCATTGTCTGTCTGTCTGTCCTCACCGCTGTCCTCTCATGGGCGGCACGCACAGATGTCCGCGCGGGAGTTCCCTCTCTCTGTCCATTCATGGAGTGTCTGTTGTCAATAGGGCAATGGGTTACCAAATATGGACACCTGTCAGGGTATAAAGTGGTCCGACGTGACGATTCGGCACCTCCTGGTTCACACCCTAAAGATCCGGCGTCTGGTGCTGATCTGGTGAGTAAACCTGCACGGCTGACTAAGGGACCGAAAGGGGCCAAACAACCAGTGGATTTATCACAAGAGGATCGATACAGGATTTTTCATCCTTGCCTAACCAAATGTCAGCAACTAACTGAGACGGATCATCTCGCAGCATCGGCTTATTTTCTGTTGCAGATTGTGGATTATAGTTGGTGTGAATACTAAAAAGAAATTAACAGTTTTTGTGTTAGTGACCCAGCAAAGAAAACCCGAATACTAACACATGCCTTTAACACGCACTACTGTATCATATAATATTATCAGCAGCAAACGACAGCTAACCGCCATTCCCTTCACTGCTTGTCCACAAAACACGCCCTTCTGTGTGTTGTTTGTCGTGCCCGGCTTGGAGAGACAGCTTCAACCATGCAATCCAAACAAACAGGGGATTCCATTATTGGATCTAACGGTGTCACTGCGGGCGTGTGCGCGCGCGCCCCCGTGTGTGTTGCAGAGCTGACACCATGTGCGACGACGAAGAAACTACCGCCCTGGTGTGTGACAACGGCTCCGGCCTGGTGAAGGCTGGGTTCGCCGGCGATGACGCACCTCGCGCCGTCTTCCCCTCCATCGTTGGTCGCCCCCGTCACCAGGTGAAGTAAACTATTCATAAACTGTCACTTTAAACTTGATGGTATCGCAATAAACAATCTGTGGCTTTAAAAAAAAAGAGTGCCAGATCAAGCGTGCGTAATTGCGCGCCAAAATTACGCATCGATATTTCAATTTATAACTGACGAAAACCGACCATTTATGTTGTTGTTTTTTGTTCTGAAAACAAAAAGTGGTAGTTAATGATGCTCTAGTAGTTCGCCACTACATCACTGATTTCCTGATCCTCCTGTTTTCAGGGCGTCATGGTGGGTATGGGCCAGAAGGACTCCTATGTCGGCGACGAGGCCCAGAGCAAAAGAGGCATCCTGACCCTGAAATACCCCATTGAGCATGGCATCATCACCAACTGGGACGACATGGAGAAGATCTGGCACCACACCTTCTACAACGAGCTGCGCGTGGCCCCCGAGGAGCACCCAACCCTGCTGACAGAAGCCCCCCTCAACCCCAAAGCCAACAGGGAGAAGATGACCCAGATCATGTTCGAGACTTTTAATGTCCCCGCCATGTACGTGGCTATCCAGGCCGTGCTGTCCCTGTACGCCTCCGGCCGTACCACAGGTATGACAGATGACAGATCCCTCACGTGTGTAGGAGATTTTGTTCAGTGAGTTAATACATGAAATAAATGTTGCGTTCATCACATAGGTATTGTCCTGGACTCTGGTGATGGTGTGACCCATAACGTGCCCATCTATGAGGGTTATGCTCTTCCTCACGCCATCATGCGTCTGGATTTGGCCGGTCGTGACCTCACAGATTACCTCATGAAGATCCTGACTGAGCGTGGATACTCCTTTGTCACAACCGGTGTGTATAGACTACTAATTCATATTTATGGAGGACTTGGGTTGGGTTTTTTTACACTGTAAAAAAAACACAACAAAAAACATATTTATGCTCCTTCTCATATTTTTTTTTCCGATGATGCACATTTGACTGACATAAAATAATCCTGGTTTCCTGCAGCTGAGCGCGAGATCGTGCGTGACATCAAGGAAAAGTTGTGCTACGTGGCTCTGGACTTCGAGAACGAGATGGCCACCGCCGCCTCCTCCTCCTCCCTGGAGAAGAGCTACGAGCTGCCCGATGGTCAGGTCATCACCATCGGCAACGAGCGTTTCCGCTGCCCCGAGACCCTCTTCCAGCCCTCATTCATTGGTGCGTAAAAGCGAGCGCAAACATGGAAGACTTAATTTAGTTTTAGTGACACTGTCCCATGAACTATGGACTTTTAAATGTTAGTAATTTTATTTTAGGTATTAAAGTATTAGAGTTTGCCAAAAGTATCAGATTATCTTATAAACAAATGAAAAGTGAAATGAAGTTCAGTTGTTTTCGGCGCAGAGCTCTTATTTATTAAAGCAGAATAAACAGTGGATGAACGCCTGGCTTTTCTAAAATACACGTGCTTATTGCTCATATATTATTGGTTGGCTGCCTAAATATGATCACCAAGTGGAGGTCACAGTTTACTCACCGCCGGCTTTATCACTTCATCGCCGATAAATACACACGAGTCATCTAAAGCAGGGGCTTTGTTCACATTTGCGCCACAGAGCGCGCGGCTGTTGGCGGAGCTGTCCGTTTCAGCACCTGTTAGGACAGCTGACGGCGGTGTCAGATGTGTTCTCTGCAGCACTAACTTTTCCGCTGTGTTCGCACAGGCATGGAATCTGCTGGCATTCACGAAACCACTTACAACAGCATCATGAAGTGCGACATTGACATCAGGAAGGACCTGTACGCCAACAACGTTATGTCCGGCGGCACCACCATGTACCCGGGTATCGCTGACCGCATGCAGAAGGAGATCACCGCTCTGGCCCCCAGCACCATGAAGATTAAGGTAACTCTGAGTGTTTTACGAGTGGATATGACTGTGGCATTTCTAGGAGAAGAGTATCAGAGTAACAAGTGTGTGTGTTTAGATCATCGCCCCTCCTGAGAGGAAGTACTCCGTGTGGATCGGCGGCTCCATCCTCGCCTCTCTGTCCACCTTCCAGCAGATGTGGATCAGCAAGCAGGAGTATGATGAGGCTGGACCCTCCATCGTGCACAGGAAGTGCTTCTAAGCGCCAGACTGCACCTCCCTCCCCTCCTTCCCTCACCCTCTGTCACCTCCCCCTTTCTGTGCCAACAACCCAATATACGGCTCAAGAGGAATTCGTATGTTGTCGTCAAATTATTTGTTTACACTACAAGTGCAATTTATATGTGGATATGTACAGGTTTATAAATAAATAAAAGAGAACCGAGACTTGCAGGAGACGCGTCTTTCTTTTGCAGGATCTGGTTTGGGATCTATAAAAACCTCCCCCTGTCTTACTCTCTGTGTGTCTCTCGAAAGCAGCGGAGGCTTCTGTCCTTCCGTCACGTGATGGATGAGTAAAGGTTACTAAAGATTTGAATTAGAAAAGATTACAGTGAGCGGAGAGGATAAGCCACCTCATGAGAAATTAACCGCACCAAGTTTCATTGAGTGCAAACACCGCTGTCACGTGATCGGTAATCCCCAGTTTCCCAGGTTGGACAGAGCTCACTCTGCCTACCTGTGAAGACACATTTAGATGATGCTATTAATAGCCTCATATAACTAATAATATGATGCACTATTAAAAAGAAGGTGCGTTTCCGAGGCTGCATGTAAACCCAAAGTGAAGCCACAATTTTTTGGATAAAGACACACTCACATTAATAGTGTCACACCACACACCAGTCTAATATTAGTGTACACACAATGCAGCGCTCCAACTTGATCAAATCTCAGAGCTATATACAGGGCGGGGTCACATATTTTGCTTCTATTTTTAAACCTACACACACACACACACACACACAGAGGGAGAGAGACAGGCAGGCTGCCTTGTAAAGCGATTAGCAACTCGGATGGTACTTTCACTCTGTCACTGTATCCAGAGCATCATCTTTGCCTGAGGTGAAAACAACAGCTCTACCAGCCGGGCCAGCAGCCTGCGACATGTGGAGGGATACCTCCAGGGCATGCGAGGCTGTCCGCTCCAAGGCAGGGGGGCTGGGTTCATTTATAAAGCCGTGCAGGCTCAACAATAGGCTGTGTTGAAATGATTAAACACACCGGCAACACGTCTTTGCAACCACCTGCATTATATTGATAAGTTAAAAACGCACGGAAATCACCTTGACCCATGCGCACAGAACATGGTGCACCCAACCCCTGTTCAAAACGGATGGAATTGTTATATGTGGTGCACATGTGGTTCTGTAGCTCAGTGAGTTGGTTAGAGGTTTGATTCTCACCCATGCTAAAATGAATAAGCTCACTAAAGGTTACGTGCACACAATCGTCCTCGGCAGTGTCCACTGAATGGCGCACGCTATATACAAAACTGAAATATTGAAAATCAGAAGCCCTGGTCCTCCTGGCTGCGCTCCACCGACCTGTCTGCGCGTACGTGACGCATGGGAGGGGGGAGACTACTTAAAGGCGGATTAACGCTGGCAAGACATTAAATCCAACCTCCCTCCATCCAGACGCAGCGCGCAGCCCATCAACCTGATCTGAAGATCGAAAATAGGGGGGCTTATAGTAATCAGCCCTTCAGACTCCCATGACAAGGAAAAGTGTGGCAACGTCGTGGGAGCGCTCGGCACACACAGCAGGACGCTCGCTGGCACTGCGCGCTAAGCACATAACCAAGCAGATAGCGCGCAGAAAGACGGAGAGAAGCGGGGACGGCGGCAGCATCCCGTGACGGATGCATTTCTTAGCTAAAACCGGACGTTTTGGAGACTGAAAACAAGAGAGAGAGAGGGAGAGAAGCAGGACTGGAAATAACGCGGTTTTTTTGGAGGGATTTGAACAGAGTGCCGTTGTGCTCTAGTCTTCTCCGGATGCTCAGAAATGGGGGAATGGACTATACTAGAGAGGCTCCTGGAGGCTGCTGTCCAGCAGCACTCTACTATGATAGGAAGGTAAGATGATGAGCAAAAATCAGGAACAACAGAAGAATCGCAGCAGCCTCCAGGATCGTCTTTAGCATGGTTCCCAGTCCCCCGTTTCTGTGTTGTGCTTCAAGGATCGTCTGTAGCATGGTGCCCAGTCCTTCGTGTCTGTGTTGTGGATTTTTTCTGTCTTGTTTCACAGATTTCCTTTTTTTCTTCCCATCCTTCTAAACGAGACAGCTGAGTAAACCACTTGACAGCTGTCGTTTCAGAACCTGGGATGGTGCTGCGAGCAGCCTAAACTAACAAAAAAAAAAAAAAATCCATGTGTCATTTCATGTGTTCATTTTATCCACGTATCCCTTTGATGTTTGGTGGTGAGTTGGAGTGGTGGTTGTGCACTCATGGGTGGCAGAAGGAGATCGGCGTTATCACCTCTTTCCATTAACAAAGCGCACACAGGTACAGGCAGAGCAACGCCGATTGCTTACATGTCATTCTCATTTCAGCCATTCAATCAGAAAACACACTGGAACACGCACAATGGCGAGAGCACAGTAATAAAAACACACACATATCCTCAAGAGCGTCCTGTTTCAGCACTGGACAGCTCCCCAAATCCAACACACACCCGAATTGGACTGTGAGCGCTTCAGCCACCGAGGCTGCGCACAACTGAACCACACTTGTACCAGATAACACACTTATTTTCACATTGTTTGTTTGTTTGCTTGCTTTTTAGGATCCTACTAACAGTGGTGGTCATCTTCCGGATTCTAATCGTAGCAATAGTTGGAGAGACTGTCTATGATGACGAGCAGACCATGTTTGTTTGTAACACCTTACAGCCGGGCTGCAACCAGGCATGCTACGACAAGGCATTTCCCATTTCACACATTAGATATTGGGTTTTTCAGATCATCATGGTGTGCACCCCGAGTCTTTGCTTTATCACGTACTCGGTGCATCAGTCGGCCAAGCAGAAGGAGCGGCGGTACTCAACAGTCTATCTGACACTAGATAAGGATCAAGATTCACTGAAGCGAGACGAGAGCAAAAAGATAAAGAACACGGTTGTAAATGGAGTACTTCAGAACACGGAGAACTCCACCAAAGAAGCCGAGCCGGACTGTTTAGAAGTCAAAGAGATCCCTAATTCGGCAATGAGAACTACAAAGTCCAAAATGAGGCGACAAGAGGGCATCTCCAGGTTTTACATCATCCAGGTGGTTTTCCGAAACGCGCTGGAAATAGGCTTTTTGGTGGGTCAGTATTTCTTGTATGGATTCAACGTCCCGTCGGTGTACGAATGTGACCGCTACCCCTGCATCAAAGACGTCGAGTGCTACGTCTCCAGACCCACGGAGAAGACTGTGTTCCTGGTGTTCATGTTCGCCGTCAGTGGGTTCTGCGTGGTGTTGAACCTGGCAGAACTCAATCACTTGGGGTGGAGGAAAATCAAAACGGCCGTGCGAGGTGTGCAGGCTCGGCGGAAGTCCATTTACGAAATCAGAAATAAGGACTTGCCGAGGATGAGTGTGCCAAATTTTGGCCGCACTCAGTCCAGTGACTCTGCTTATGTGTAACACATGGGAAGAAAGGGAGAAAAAAAAACAAAACAGATGTATAAATAAAACCATGATGGACATGATGGACAGCTCCGCACGCCTAATTCGTGTCATGACTTTAAGAGTGGGCAGATTTTTTTGATTTGTTGGTCTTTTAAGGACTTCATGGCAAGCGTGGGTTACACGTTTGTTTACTTATTTATTATTGCACTGATGCAACTTTTTAGTAACGTTTATACTCTGTAAGATGCTAAATGGAGACCATGTTAACGTGTTCACATATTTACTCTTCTGTGGGCTTGTTCTGCTGTACTTGAAGAGAGTAAAATGCAAAAATTTGCACTAAGAGGTGAACACTTGAGGGCCTGACCTTATCCAAAATGTGCTACTGACCTGACGGTGTTTTTAAGACGTTTTCTTTCCACCTGTTTTCTGGCATCAACCTAATTAAATGGCACCATACACAGTAGTTAAAGGACAAATCTATCATTCAGATTTATATATGCATAGATATATAAATCCTTACTATGGTTCGACCTAGTTGAAATACATCATGTTTATTTTTTATGTTGCCTGTGTTGCACCACTGACCTTAACATATGTAACCATTCCATTGCTTTATAGCTGACTTGCAAAACAGTATCTGGTGAATTTGCTGCAAACGCTAACGTCTGTGACTTCCTTAATTTATGACACACCAAAGCGCCCACTGCTTTTATTTGTGAAGTGTTTTTTTTTCTTGCTTTTGTGTAATCAAGTGCCATACTTGTATATAAACATGATATATATGTATACATATAAATATATAAATATATAATAATCATCATGAAAGCTGATTCCCTGCTTGGATTATGCTAAATGCCGCCCAGAATTCTTTTTTTAATTTGCTTTAAATGTATTTGTTGTGATTTAAATGAAGAAGAAGAAAAAAATATATATATAACAGTTTTCTCTGTTTTATTTTGCAAATGACTGGAAAAAAAATAAGAAATGAAGTGCTAGTCTTTTTTTATATACAAGAAGTAAATGTTTCTCCCTAATCAAAGCTGATCAAAACTGGAAAAAATAGCACAAATTGACATTTTTATCAAAGAAAGGGCAATGAAAATCTGCTCTGGTGCTACAGTTTTTTCATAGAGTGGTTTAAATGTAACCGAAACAGACCAGAAAAAAAACACAAACATCTTTTTTTTTTCTGTGGAAAATAAAAGTGGGATTCATGTACACCAGCAATGTGTGAGGTGCAGTACTTTGTGTCTGCTGCTCAAGCTCGTGTTGACTGACCTATCACACAGATATATAAATATATATATATATTCAGGGGAAGTTTTGCCTTGGTGCAGTGAAGATGTTAGCCACACCCACTCTGTACAGAAAAAAAAACACTGCAGGACACACCTTGTACAGGATCTCATCACTCTGCAATGTGTTGCAATACTGATGCTGCTTATACAAGACACATCAATACTTTTGCTCCGTAATGGAGTAGTCTGAGGGAACTTTTAATCTATATGCATCAAATCTGACACTGCTCTGAGCCCTTACGGCGAGCTATACATTCCCACTGTCTCACTATGAACTTAGTTTGTGACTTTCCCTGTACTCTGCAGGAATGACAAAAAGCTGATCATGATTCTGAATACGGAGGGAGCTGCCCTTTCTGCAGCTCCGCTCATCCCTTCTTCTCTCATTTGAGAATGTAAGAAAGCAGCCTGAAGTGAGGGGGAAGGTCGTGTACTCCTCCTGAAGGTCAAAATGAAAACAAAAGATGGGGGAGGGTGGGGGGGGAGAAGATGCTTAAGACTGTGCCCACACAAGGGAGGGAGAGTGAGGATGAAATAAAGACACAGAGAGATAAAAATGAGATGTATGCAGCTGACCGTTGCAGGTGATCTGGGAAGGGCTGGTCTCTTCATGATTCTCCTGTCAGGATGACTCTGCAAAGCCGGGGGAGATCGAAGAGCAGCGGCACCGGCGCATCCATCTCCAGCTCAGCGGGGAACCCAGATTTCTCCCTAAGTCATGAACTTGAAAAAAAGAAAAGCAGAAGAAAGGAGAGCCGTTTGTCAACTTCGCTTTGATGCAATGCAGTGCACGCCTGTGTGCATCTTTGTCTTCCTCTCCTTTTTCCTCCTGCTCATGTGTGTCTTCTGCAGGCATTCAAATACTCCTGAAATGGCCCACTACAAAACCTTTATTTACTTAACATCACAAAATTATAAATCAACTTTAAGAAATACAAAACTAAATATAACAAAACTGCACTGTACAATTACAGTACAATGTTTAAATGCCATAATTTCTTGCTTTAGTAATTTCCCTGCAACATTCAACCTGGTGTCAAACTCCAGCAAAATGGCAAAATTATTGGGGTATGTTCCAATGCAATTATGCATGCTGTCGTGCATTTACATCATGTGAGTGTCGCAGGACTCAGCAGAGATTACACTGTACCTGTGTGTCTGCATCTTTGCCCAGTCGTGACAGCCAGGTTACAGGCCGCGCAGAGACGAGTCACAATGCAAACGCACCGTATATAGACGTTAAGTAATCTCAAGGCCCTGTGCATTTATCTACCGGCCGTACCCATCCTGACAACTGCAGTGGAACACATCAAGGCTGCACGCGAGCTATTTTAAGACTACAAAGCAAAAACACTGCAGGAACACCTCCAATTTCATGTGATTGCAGGTGCTCAGGGTGAAGGAAGAGATTGTTAGAGACGTGTCCCCCCCCCCCCCCCCCTCCATTAATGTGAGTCATCGACACCCTAATATTAAAGGAGAGGTCTTCTCCCTGTGGTGTGTGTGGGAGTGGAAGCCACTTAGATCATAAACAAACAGCTCTTTTTATGAGCTATGTAGGCCACCTCATCGTCACTCTGTCCACCTTCATTCAGGACAAAGACAGATTAATATTTAAGATCATATGCTGCACGCACTCACTTGTAGGGGTGTGTGGTGTGCAGGTGACACTGTTAATTATAAGATGTTATTTCTGAATTAAATTCACAAAAATGCGCACATACAGAGATTCACATAATTAAACGCAAGGCAGAACATATAAATATTCATGTTCATTCATTTACATGTTGCAATAAGCAGAAAGGTCTAAAGTTTGAGTATAATGTGATATAATACTCTCAGGTCAGCAGGCAAGAACACAACCCTATATGAGCTAATTTCTGTTTATCACTGCAGTATAGACTGTTGTACTCACCAGTATCATCTTAGGAACATTAAGTGTGAGTCAAAATCAAATTGGTGCAGGTTCAAAGTCGCCAAAGTGACTAAAATTGCAGCATTAAGGTTGTGTACTGCAGTATAGCAGGTCCTACACATTTTTATGTAACAGTCAAACTCGAAGATTTTGTCCGAAGGCACATGATCTAATAGGAGTTTCACTGTTTGGCACAGAACTGTAAAATGTTCATGCTGCAGGGGAGGATATGGATATTCAAAAAAGCCCTTTCATTGTAATGTCTGTGTCCTAACTTCAAAAATTGTAGCTTAAACTATTCTTCATTTTTAAAACACAGACTTGAGATGAGACCAGTCAAAGGAAGTATAGCGTCATATATTTAGCTACATAATAGTTCAGCTCCAGGCCTGAGTCAGAGAAAACTGGGTGAGTAGTTTGGGGTTTGAAAAGCAGATCGAATTCTTTTTGGTTGTTTCCACATGGTACAAACAAAGAAAGGATGTTTAATGGTTTGAAATTGCAGATGTGACATATATCTTGAGAAAAGTGTGTTTTTATCTGAGGGACAAGGCCGGACTTGGCAGAGGTGAGTGATGGAGCTGGACTGCTGACACCTTTATTAACAACCATGGCAGCCGCCTTACATCATACTGACAACTCCCCCTGGAATAAGGTGGTGGACGAGAACAGTTGAACAGATTCCAAAATACAGTCAAATCAATCATAAGAGGACTCAGCAGAATTAGAAAGACAAAAAAGCATTTGTCTTCTGACATAATAATTATTTGTATCTTCTCTTCTATTCATTTACATTTAATTCAACCTGCCCAGCTAAATGCAACTGTATAATATTATTTGGAAGACAGGAAATCCCCATGCCTGATCTTCTCGCAGCAGCCTCTGTCAGAAAATGTGACAGACTGAACCACAACTTTCACCTGAAAGTGAATCCTGCAATCCCTTTGCCCCAAAACGAGCATGTCCTCCCAATTTCTACTCTTTCACCAATCTGAAAAGAGGAGGCTGGCTCCGGGGGAGCGCTGCTTTAATTCTGCCTTTTGCGCAGATTACTGCATGAAAGGGGGGAGAGCAAACAGAAGAAAAAACACTGAATGTGGGTCTTTTTGATCCACTCAGCCAGAAGCAATGAAATTAGCCTGGTTACTGCAGCACATATGCACGGCATAGCATGGCATAGGCAGATATGGCAGACATTGAAACAAAACACACTTGATGTTTGCATCCATGTGGGGGAGGAAGACCGTAACGCATTTGCACAGTGTGACCAAGTTTCTAACTTTCCGTCTGCCAGGGGAGCAAAAGCATCCGCTCTCCTCTGGCTGTAAAGTAGTTTCCTCTGTCTCCAGCCGCAGTAGTTTCTCTCCCTCCTCACCGCCGCCGCTGCTTTATGGCAGATCAGGGAGGCACAACACCAAACTTTTGTTCTGTGATCTGTGCTTTGGGTGTTTTTGTTTTTAAACTTCTGGACTTTAATGAAATCTTCGCAGGGCAAGGACAAAAGGACAGAGAACATTTGACAGAGGGATTTGGCTGGCCGGTCTGGTTGGTGGTTGGGCCATATTGGCTCACAGAGGAGGATTTGGTTGAGAATAAGCACTGGCGCTGACAAAATATACCTGACAGACCTGACAGCAGATTAATTTCCCATCCATTTTTTAATGTGACCCCCAGGATTAAGAACATTAGGGGATTATACACAGATTTGTTCGCAGTGGGACAGCCAGCACCTGGGTGAGGACACAATGCATCCAAAGCCAAAAAACTGATGTATTTATCCTCTTTTTCACCAGGTAGGTCAGGTTGAGCTAGAATTAGTCGGGGTCAAGTCAGAACTTTTGATAAAGAGACCAGTTAACTTTCCCTGTTTGCATCTTACTAATTATTTTCTCTGCATTCAGCATTTCTGTTATGAGGTTCGAGCATTTGGAAGCTGCCCCCTCTTGAATACTACAGATTTTTTTGCCATAATGCACCAACTTTCTCTGGTAAAGCAGTTTGTCATTAATGCAAAGCAGTCAGAGCAAGGCCACGCTGCAGCAAAAACAAACCCTAAACAATTTCCTGCTTGTGACATCTTTAATTTCCCTCCAGAGGTGACAGTTCATTCTGACACCTACTGCTTGTTCTAACTTTCTATGCCCACTCGCCTCCTCTGCATTCCCTAATAGCTTGTACTACAAACGGCACATCGACCCTGATAAATGTTTAGGTTCTGCACCATTACACAGCCAATAAAAATCAGTGGCTGGCAAGTCTTAATCGGACACGGAGCGCTTGCCGGCCAATTGGACTTGTAGCGATATAGGAGCTACAGAATAGCAGTGTGCTTAGGAAGATGGAAGACACAGCGAGGCAGAAACTATAGAGATATTAATTTACAGCTACCCACACTGAAATGCAATCACACACACAGAGAAGAATGTGAATCACGACGGTGTATTACAGAGGCACACAGGGATGGAAGATAATACTCATCTTGTGAGATTTGTGGCTGCACAATAAAAGGACCACCTTTTAACTTGTCTGCTTTGCAGGCAGATGAGCGAGGAGGCTGCTGCTATAAAAAACGAAGAGCCGTAATGGAATGCAAACAAAGAGAAAGGGAAACAAAGAAATATCGCCACTTTGATGGCGAAGTCTGTTGTTTCTTAATCCCAGGGGAAGTGTACGATTACACAATGCGGGTTGGACTCAGTGACTCCGCTGCTTCTGCTTGGTTTGTTCATCTACTCTACCTCACTGTGGTTTACCTTTGGACTCTGCATGAACCAGACACACTGCTGTCTGCTTTTTCTCAGTTGCGAGTATCTCGATTTCTCCTTCCTTCCTCTCCTTAATGCCCTCGTGCCAAAGAATCCACCACCCTCTTTCTTCAACTCCTTCCTCTCTACAATCCCCTCTCATCTCTTTCTCTCTCCCTCCTTCCTTAGTGTGTCTGTTCTCTCCCTTCCTACCTTTTCTACTCCTTCACCCATCCCCCCACTCCCACTCTGATGTGATGCCACTTTGCCGCGAATCACGTGGCTGCAGTTTTACTGAGCTCCAAAGACAGGTATGAGATCACGCTTTACATTGCAGCTCTGTGTCTTTTATTGATGCAGCTCTTTTTTACAACACCATGGTTGAGTTCTGAACCAAAGCTTTGAAAAGAAAATAGGTGAAGGATTTAAGATATATCTGGCTACAGGTTTGCTATTATAGCAAATATGTTAGACATACAAATATGTTACCACATATTTTAATTCAGACAGATGCCTTTTATACATTTAAATAAAATCGATTGAATACTGGCATAAAAATAAAGTTACAGGTCAGACTTTGCCAGGAAATCAGCAGTGCAACATTTTCCAGAAGAGCTCTATCCATACGGAAACACATTAAAAGGCACACACAGACTTTCCACGTTCCATGTCCGTGGACAGTTGTGGACTTGTACTAGTCGCGCATATATGGTGCTGTTTCATTCTTACACTGGATGTTTGTCTTGAGTTCCACGATTGCACATTTTCTGATCTACACTCCATTCGAGTTGGTGGTGGTAATGCAACCACCTTAAACAATCAAGAAGAAGAAGCATGTGCATCACAGTCACACATGAGCAACTGCATGCAAGTGACCATCGCCTGTCGAGGCAGTATTTGTTACGAACGTAGGCAGCGTCTGATGTGCATGACATGGAAAGCTAACTTGCTAGCTAATGTTAGCTAGCTTGCTGATCAAATCCGCAAAATAGGATGTGCTATATGTGCTGATATGCTATTGGTACATTTTCCGTTTTCTTACCTTTCATGCCTGTCTCCCTGAGTCACTGCCAGCCTTTTCATGGCCAATATCATGTAACATTGGCTGGTTAAACACAGCAACAATCAATGGGTGTCTCTCAAAGTCAAGGAAGGATCCTTAAAAGGATGCTACATCATCAAACCTCGCCGAAGGACTGTTCCAATGTCTAGAATCCTTCAAGCTCTAGCGAGGATAATGTCACTTTATACAGGGAATTTCCAAGGATGTATGCGAGTATAACTGCCCACAATTCTTCACTTTCCTCAAAGTGAAGATGGGGCCTCTTCAATGACAGTTGCACCAGAAGAGCTCGGCAGGATTTAGATAAATATGTTATTTATTTGGATTAATATCTCCAGGAGTTTTTATCATACAAACATAAAAAAGTTACTGACAGAAACCTCATAATTTTGACTTTCTAATGTGTCCACTGTCAAATAATGAGATTTTTAACATACCGTGATTTAGATAAAAACGTAAAGGTTTTAAAATGAATTAATAACAGCAGTGATGGAGTGCTAAGTGCCACAAAAATACCATTTAGCCTACCTGTTTGTTTTTTAAGTAAAATTCAGAAAGTCATGTGAAAATACTGCTACATTTGTTCAAACTGTACAACAAGAACATTAGAGAGTGCCAAAATTATCACAGTACGCTGAAACCCTCTCAGTCACACAACTGGGGACACTTGACAGTCTGTTCCAATGTGTGTTCCCCGAATACTGTTAGGATCTTTTCTTGGAAGGACTCATCCATGTTTGACCGTGCCCTTAAGAAACAAAATGGTCACATTTCTTATTGCTGTTTGGCTCTCAATTGCTCAATTTCAATTGCTCTAAAGACAAATTATATAAATGTGGGTAACAGCAGATCTTCTCACACAACATCTCTTCACACTGAGCATCCATTTTGTCATCTTCTCCTTCTTCTTTGCAAACAAGCAAGAGATGCATACACCAACAACTACACAGTCAGCGTGCTTAAGAAAACAGCTAAATCACTTCTTTATACTCTCCTTTGGTCAAGCAACGACATAACAGCACATAGCAGCTGACATTTGTTGAATAGGGGACAGACTAGTTAGTTTGCTGGGTCTCCACTGGAACCAGTTTCTTCCTTCTCAACATGATAACTTCAATTTAGCTGAACTCAAAATTTAAATTTTCCATTTATATAGTTAAATTTACCCGGGGAGTATTCTACTGTAACTTAAATGAGCTGTCTAGTTTTGTTTGTATTTTGACAGCTCTCTCTAGTGTCCAGAGTGTCACATAATCATCATCAAAACTCACAGAGATACCAGCTTCCTACGTCTGTCTGTTTGTTATAAAACTTAATATTGAAATCTGTGATCTTTGGGCATCTTGGCGATGTGATGCAGATGGTAGCACTAACCCCAAGTCGCCTGTTGGCCATGAACCAGCGATACTCCCAGTAGTGTGTCAGAATGCAGCATTTGCCCAAGATGACCTATGAGAGGACACACACACACACACACACACTACCCACACTTCCTCCCAGTCTCCAAGTACACATGCTGAGCCGCTCCCTTCTCAGTGTTTCAAATGAAAACAGGGCTGTTGGGACATTTTTTTGCAGGAACGTATGCTCGCTTTGTTGTTGCTGAGGCGTTAATTAGACTGAGAAATCTTGCCTTAGACCCTCCTTCCAAGCCGTCCAGTTACACACACACACACACACACACACACACACACACACACACACACACTTACACACCTTCCCCCACACACCAGCAAGCCAGCTCCGTTTGCCAGAAGATGTCTTAGCTGTAAGCCACTTGAAATGTGTGCATGAAATTCCAGTTGATCAAGAGAGATCAATCGTAATGTGAGTGTTGTTAATTTCTCTGACGAAGCTGGTGTAAATTTGTGAGTTGGACGAGCTCGTAGCATCCGAGCTTTGGCGTGCAGCATGTGTTGATTGTGCTAATGATTCTCTGCTTTCTCATGCCAGCTCGTTTTTACAGCCAAAGGTTACACCGCCGTGACTTCATATCGCAATTAACACGCTGTATTTGGATGCTGCGAGAACAAAATGGTGTAGATGAGATTCAAATCGAAAAGAAGACATAAATACTGTACAATAAAATTACTATGAATTACTTTATGAACTGCTCGGAAGCTTAATCTATAATAAAACACCAAAATTTACTATATACTGTATCAATAATGCAGTAACTTAAGCTGTCAAATAAATGTAATGGAGTAAAAAGTGTAATATTTCCCACTGAAATGAAGCAAAGCAGAGGTTCGAAGAAACGAAAACACAGTATTTAGTTACATCCCATCACTGAGGAAGCAAGTCAGAAATCATTACAGGGGTGGTAGGACCAATGAGGACCTGCATGAGGCCAGCGAGGGCAGAGGAAGGTGCTGTAGCCTCAGGGTGCTGATGCAGTGGAATCCTTAAAGAAATGGCTTAATGGTATTCTGGGATCAATACACCAGCAGCAAACAGATGGGCTCTACCTGCTGAAGGTCCATTTCTCCTGACTTCAGCTGATTTATGTTCTCGCACTGCAAAAAAAAATGTCCGTCTTCAAAAGTCAGTTGGTCTTGAACCCTTATTGTCTGCCATGTAGACGAGATAATTGAATTTCAGACAGCTTCGGTTGTTATGGAGAATGTTGTTACCTTGAAAATTGGCAACTTTGCACAGTTTCGTCCAGTATCACAAAAAATCCTGAAGACAAAGCAACTTTGAGGCTTGCAATATTTCCCAGATATACAACAGTACACTATTTCACCTTTGTAGCAATTACACATTGATATCAGCTGACATTGGGCGAGAGGTCAGGGTACACCAACACACAAGAGACAGACAACTATTCACGCTCACATTCACACCTATGGCCAATTTAGAGTCACCAATTAACCTGCATGTCTTTGGACTGTGGGAGGAAGCCGGAATACCCAGAGAAAACCCACACTGACATGGGCTCCCCCACCCCAAGGTTCGAACCTTCCACTGTGGATTTGAACCCGGACCCCTCTTGCTGTGAGGCGACCACGCTAACCAGTGCACCACCCTATACATATATATCAAGGAGTGAAAATGGGTGAAAATCTGACCAGCAAGCCATCAAGAGTTATAGACAGGGGGACAAAATTTTCCCCACCACCACCACCACCACCCACACTCCAATACCAACCAGGGCAACTTCAAATGATCTCACTACAATTAAAGGGCTACTATGTGGACTGACATCATCACAAATGAATACAGTTGGGCTCGTTGAGTCCACAGAGTCTCAGTTTTCCAGTCATACCCAATTTAGGCAATTCCAAGATTGTTTAGGGACCCAGTATTCAGAAATATTCAAATACACCAAAATTGCAGTTGAACTTTTTCCCTTGCCAAAATTTAGCCTAGCTTTGGGAGGTTTCGCCTCTTCCTGCCAAGACAACATACCACAGTTGGTACCAATGGACGCTTTTGGTCATCTAGGATTACAAGACACCAGTATCTTCATTCTAAAAATCAGTTCAGCCTACTATGGCAGGTTTTATTTACTAGTCTGTCTAGCTCCTTGCCTTTGTTAGGGTCAGCTTTGCCCGTCATACCTGATGCTTCTTAATATTGTTTTTTGGCCAGCACTTCGGCCACAGCTTCCCTGCTCCTTTCATTTCTTGTTCTCTCTGTCCCTGATATTTGGTGAGGTATCTTGAGTTTTTTGAAGATGGAGGCTTTCAGTTCTGAATTGAAGAAGCCCCTTTGATAAGAGGTGAAATGTCCAGGAAACTCAAGCAAGTCCAGTTGCCTACAATATAACACTTAAGATTAGTCTGACCTGGATGACTGAGAATGAATAACTGAGATAAATTCCTGCACTTGATCCCATTAAAGGGTCAACCATAGACCTTCGCATGGGTCAGCCCCGGGCCTTGGGCCGAGGTCCCTTTGACCCACCACCACCTTTTTTGGCACAAAACCTCCTGTGGTTTTTACTTTGTTTAGGTGTGCATAATGATGATAACAGCTTTGTGGAATTCAAATCAAGACTTTAGGTCATGTAGCATTAAAGTTATCATCAGCTCCTTCTGTCAGCTCTATAGTGTGCATGCATGACCAGAAAAATCAGGTGTATTTAAACTCATTTAACTGTGAGCATGAAATGATGATCCATTAAGCGTTAGGTGATCACATGAACTAAAGCGGACTTCATTTATCATTTATCTGTATTGATGTTCATTCTACATAATTTATATGTGCATTAGATTATGGTGAGTAATGTATAAGGCACGCATTTGCATACCTTAGATACCAATGGATTTATATATGTTTGAGCTGCATTATTTAATTTCACAGTTGTAACACACCATTTGTCACGACAGCCTAACAAAAATTTTTTTCTATTGAACATTAGCTTCCGAAATCTATTCCCAGTTGTATTGAGGTGTTTCCTCTTTCCATCATTTCCTTGTTTCTTTCCACTCGCGTGTGAAAGGAGCTTGGTGCCGTGATTTTCCAGTGAGAGCTGCTCAGGCTCAGGCTGGTCTGGGAGCTCTTCCATGGCCTGAGGAGGCACAACTGGAGACAAGCTGGTCTCCCTCCAAACAGAGATTTGGGTTCACATGACCTGAGCGAGCAGCTGTCCCCCACAGTCCTCCCCTGCAGCACCGCACACTTCACAATGGGAATGTCCTCTGTGCAGAAACTCTGCATGTGCAAGCCATGATTCAAACAAAGCAGTGCCCCCTCTATCTCTCCCTCACACACACACTTACACGCACACACACACACACTATGAATCCAGCCATCATGGACAGAACACTGTGTTCCCCCCATGTTGACATACAGGACCATAGAATCGCCTCATGAATATCAAGTGCTGGTTTATAGCTTGCCAAGTCATTACTGGGAGCTTTTTTTAACAGCCAGAGGGCACATGAACTAAAACCATCCATATTAAATAATATTTCATATAGTAATCTGTTTGGCTTGGGTGCAAATTAGCAGTGCAATCACGTCCGTTTGTTCCTCCTGGAGACATAAATGTTAAAAAAATAAAACGGGTCACAAATATACACTTTAATTTGGGATAAGTCATTTCCAAAAACAACTGGATGCTAAGAAGCAAGCATTACTCACAAAAATGTTTGTTGGGGACTTTTTAAAGCTGATTTTGTGTATAAAAAAATAACTACAGTCTCTGTGTTCACTGTGATGAATGAAGCAACATATCGCTTAGCTCAACAGTGCAGCTCATTAATGGGTTTTTAATAGTTCTTGGACAACGATGGAGGTCTACGGCACAGAGGAATAAGCTTCAACTGGCTTTGGCGACAGAGGCAACACTTAGTGGTGATATTAATTGCTGATTCTGATCTTCTCATTTAATTTGTTGAGTAAAGAAGTAGGAGTTTAAAGGGACAGTTCACCCAAAAAGCAAATGTTCTAATTTTTCCTTTTACCTGTAGTGCTGTTCATCAGTCTAGATTGTTTCGGTGTGAGTTGCCAAGTGTTGGACGTATTGGCATTAGTGACGACTGCCTTCTCTTGGAAACAATGGAACTAGACAGCAGTGAGCAGTTTCATGTTTACACCATTTTCTCTCTTCCAAACTACAGCCGCCAACCAAATCATCGCACAGAAGGAAGCGTGCATCTACTGCTAGCTCACCTAGCACCACTGAGCTTGCTAACATTACAGCTCAGTCTAAGACAGGAGTGTCAAACATACAGAACCTGCTCGCCAAAGGGTCTAAACCAATCCACTGGATAACTTTGCGCACCCAGTAGTGATGCACTTGTGAAGGCTACGAGGTGCTAGGTTTCAGAAGCAAGTTAAACAGTGAGTAGCTTCCTTCATGTAAAATGCTGCTTCAGAGGCTTTGCCACCCCGACCAGAACACAGTTCTCTTCTTTCACTTTAGTTTGATGTGACGTCAGGATTACTACACAGGAGTGGAAACATATAGAAGAATGCACATGTATGGAAAAACTGAAAAATATTGTGAAATTGCATTCATTCTTTTGAAGACATCGCAGGCTGTTTGTCATCTGAATGAACTTCTTCAAACAAACAAAGGTTTAAAAAAAATGAAAGTGTTTATTTATGCAGTGGTTTTACTGGTCCAACCCACCTGTGAACAAATCAGACTGTATGTAGCCCATGAACTATAATTGAGTTTGACACCCCTGGTTTAAGAGACGTCATTAATGTTTGCATCACGCACTGTCACGAGTATGACACTGTCGTCCTTGATTAGATACACACTTCCTACTGCATAGTGTTACTGTTGACAGGCGTAGTTCTTTGGCCCTTTGAGCACCAAAAGCCGAGTGTCATCTAGTTCTATAATATCTGAGAGAAGGCAGACATCTCTATGGCTGATATCTCCAACACTCGGCCACCCACACAAAAACAATCTAGACTGATAAACAGCACTACAGGTAAGGGTAAAAATATGTATTCTTGATTTTGAGGTGATCTGTCCCTTTAACCCTCCTGGACTCTTGCTTCATCAGGTTCAGTATGGTTGTGGTTTAATTAGATTTGATACACAGGGGTGTCTCTCTGACACAAATTTTAATCAAAATAAGCAACATTAAAAATACAGAGTTTAATGTGAAATAATCAGTATTTTCAAAGTTTTGATAGATGATAGTTTGTTCACGTATGGCCATATTGCAAAGAGTAAGATGGATGTTAAGGGCTTATGAAAACTGTCTATGTTGGGCATTTTTAAATCTGGTGAAGTGGAAAAACTGAGACCCTGATGAAGTTGCCACAGATGACCAATCCCACTCTTGCAGCTAGAGTTATCATTCATCATGTTCCTTAATTCCTCTCCTGCTCTCCCTTCCCCCTGCACTAAGGAAAGACTCTTAAACCTTTTTGTAGACATAAAGGATATTAACTGCACAATATATTTGAGCAAGCCCGTGCTCTGAGATTGTCTGCAGACACATTCTGAGTGCAGCCTACTGTAGCCACAGGAGGCCATCCTCCTCCGACGCCTCAAACAGCCCAACAGTCCATCGATAGTGTATGTCTGGGAGACACAATCACTGTGTTCCTCTCCCACTGAATCCTCCTTAACAGCTGATTCATGTGACAATCAAAACTTCAGCTGCCATCCCGCCTCGTGGCCGCTGTAATGCCACACAGGAAAAATTGACGCTGTCTGCATTTGAGAGACAGGAGCTATCAATTGTGCTCTCTGTGCCTATGTACAGTATGTCATCTCAGCTAAAGGCATGTTGTGTATGTGTGTGTGTGTGTGTGTGTGTGTGTGTGTGTGTGTGTGTGTGTGTGTGTGTGGTGTGTAAGGGGAAGGGGGCTAGAATTGGTTATCCATCAAAGCTGTCTCTCCCCTCGTTCGCTCTTTCTCTCTCTGTTTGATTGCCTGGGCATGAGGGAAGGTTTTAATTATGTTTTCTTTTATTCAAACGATTAATCCTGAAGCACAGTGCACCAGGGTTCCCCCTCGGGAGACGTCACACATCTGGCAAAGACTGCGCTATTATCATCACTCTCTCTCTGGGTTACTGGAGCCCCATTCTTCCTCTCTTTCCACCCAGAGGTGTGTTTAAACACACAGACATCCATTTATGCAGTCACACACAAAGAGTATTTATTTAATGCTAATAATACCAATTTTCCTAAACGTGGCTGCTTTTCTTCGGCTTAACAACCCACTCAGGTTTTTTTTTTCTTGCTGATCTGTCCCTCACTTAATTTACATTTTTAGGGCATCATGTAACAATCCTTTTTCATTATCATTAATCATTATACATTTTCTCAATTAATCCATCAATTTGTGTGGAAAATTGTGCACACAATTTCATCTAGCGACATCTTCAAAGATATTTCATACAATAATAAAAAGAGAAAAGCAGCAAACGATCATATTTGAGGGGTAAACATTTGGCATGTTTTGCTTAAGAAATGACTCCAACACTGTGTCAATTATTGAGATTGTTGTATATTGAATAACAGATTCACTGACAAGTCATTTCAGCATTAAAAATACAGGCTGTTCTCTGCTAATTCTTTTTACGATGAAAAGTAATGCACCCAAATTCGTACATAAGGCTGCAATCACCTGACCGAGGCACAGAGTGGAGCAACTAAGGAGGCAGTCTCGACGTTGGTGTGGTGGATGGGTCACAAAAATGTGGACTTTCCCCTGGGTATGTGTGTTCAAAACTGTGTGAACTTTGAGTTATTTTAAGATACATCCTCACCATGTTTATTTTTCTAAACATAAACATTAACTACATAACTGTGCATTAAGGACGTAACTACAGTCATGGGGTGCTAATTTGTTGGATATCATACTGCTATCGAACTGCTGCGTATTTTCATAGGATATCACATGAACTGTTTTATGAGGATATGTTGAAACTTATCATAGTAGGTAATGTATGCAAACATATGTAAATGGTTGCACTGCATGCATGCCTGAAAACCTAAAGACTTATATCTGCCGGCATGTGGTTAATAATCTATGCAATACAATTTATGTGAGCCTCTATTTATTGGTGATTGATCAAAATGTCGTCTACAACTTTTTAATTTTTTTCCGTCCCTGGTGTGGAAGCACTGCAACCTGATCTCACAGAAATATGTGAAATGACCATGACCTTTCTGCATTGCATGGTGGTGACATATAATGTGGCAAATTAAGTGGTGGCAGCAGTTTGGTTTAGGCACCAAAACTACTTGGTTTGGTTTAGAAAGAGATTGTGGTTTCATCTTAAAGAAGACTGTTTCTTACGTACAAGACACAAGTGATGTATGAACGTAAAGTGCAGTATTAACCACCACCCGTTGCATGATGATGTCATTAAACCAGAGAATTTCCATCCAGATTGTTTGGAAAATTTTTATATTGTATATTTTTGCAAACCGAGGATATATTTGTAAAAAAAAAAAATCTTTTTGTAGCGGATATGTTGAAACTTAATGTTTCTCAACAATGTCGTGGTGAAAGTGTTAGGTATAGTCACAAAACCCACTGGTGATGGTTAGGAAAATATGGTTTTTGCTTAAAACACCCACATTTGGTGGCACAAAAGACGCTGGTAAATGCTATGATGTGTCAGTAAAAAAAAACAAAACAAGAAAAAACACCCTAGTTTGAAGCCACAAACACGAGGGGACAATGCATAGAGGGGTCAGAAGAACACACTCATGTTCGGTGGCTCAAATGCTGCTGAGAAACGCTGTAAAGGGTCGACGAAAATCAACCAGTGTTGTTTGAACAGTGGTCTTTAGTTTGGCAGGCATCTTGCCCAGGTGATAAATCTCATCTAGGTGACACACCATCCACCATCCCCTCCACCTCTCAATGACACTAGTCAGCTTATAAACATCAACACTGATATGATATGTATGAAACTTGCAGCTGCAATGTATTCATGGTTTGCAGAAATGTATAATAAGAACATTTTCTTCTGGCAGCTGGGCTGGAATTTGTCTTATCACCATATCAAAGGATCCTAACTGATTTCCATTGGCATTGTTTCCATAGTGCCATTATGTAATCTTAACTCAGTATGTGCCACGACCATAAAATGCAGGCCGTGGTCATGTCAGGTATTCCTGCGAGACCAGGCTGAAAGCACGGGACAAGACCACATGAACACGTCTGTGTATACAAACACACTCTCACTCACTATGAATTGTTCAGTCAATCCCGGCTTCGCAATGACCTCTCACATGACTGAAATAGAGTGTGAAATTTCTCCTCAAACATTAATGAGTGCAGACCTGCATTAGATCACCTCTGTACCTCATCATGGGAGCTTTGAATCTCAACACGACCAGAGCTATGAAAATGTAAGGAACGGTAAACGGGGGGGATTACACTTCAATGGAGAAGGGAAGCAAGAGAGAAAAGAGATACAGAGAAATAGAGGAAATGGAAAGTGGAAGGAGCAGTGGATGCGGCCACACGCATGTTACTCTTAGACTGCTGTCTCTTCCAGCTAGCCAGACATGACTTCACTGCAGCTTCCTAGTTTGCAGATATGACCTCACTCATGCAGACGGAGCCCATGCCATCCAGCATTAGCAAGAAGCAGCCAAATGCTCTAATGCAAGTTGCTCCCCTCCTCTGCGGGAACCTGAAGCAGCCATACAAGCTGTTTCTAGCCTTTGATAAATCATGCAGTGTTTACTACTACACAGCGTACAGAGGAGCAACCCAAATCCCCAAAAACGTTTGGGATGATCCTGGACTGCATAATTCATCAGAGCTGAGGTGGAACTGTGCTCCAGCACCAAGACGTCTGGCTGGAGATACCCATCTCTACACTTTCAAGGCTGAACCTCAAATTTGTTTACAGCGATGTGGTATATAGGTCGTGTTTTACAAAGTGTACACATGTTATAAAAAGGCACAGCCATCATTACAGTGTGCCACCTTCTTTTGAGGTGCCAGTCTTTTTTAAATCTTAGTCTATTCACCTTTGATTTTAAAGGATAATTCTCATCCATCCGTCTGTCCATTCATCCATCCTCAACTGCTTAACTGAAGCTGGATTGCGGGGCAGTAGGCTGAGCAAAGTATTCCAGATGTCCCTCTCCCCAGCAACGCTTTCCAGCTCCTCCTGGGAGACCCCAAGGCGCTTCCAGGCCAGACGAGATATGTAATCCAGCATGTTCTGGATCTGCCCCAGGGCCTCCTACCAGTGGGATGTGCCCAGAACACCTCCAATAAGAGGTCCTGATCAGATGGCCCCTTTCAATGCGAAGGAGTAACAAATCTACTCTGAGCTCCCTCTGCATGTCCGAGCTCCTTACCCTATCGCTAAGGCCGAGCCCAGCCACCATTCTGAGTAAACTCATTTTGGTCACTTGTATCCGCAGCCTCATGGCAATTATTTCTATTGATTATAGTAACACTGTACTCATCAAACTATTTGCTGAGATGTGGGAGCGACATCACAAAAGCAAAGTTCAATGGGGGAAAAAAAACAAGCAGTCCTATGATTAGACAGATTGTTAACAAGACAACACTTTATTTGGAGGTTAAATCAAGAGTCAGAGGTGTAATAATCCCTCATTGTACAAGAAAACCACACAGAACACACAACTACGGCAAATGTGGTAGGTCAAAACTACAACTAGGTTTCTTATACCCTTTAATACACTAACGCCCAATCCTATTTATTTTCAACCTACCCCTTGTTTTTAAGTGCCACCTTGACCCAGAGTTACAAAGGGTAGAGGTTGTAATCTTCCCCATGATACTTCAATACCCTGATATGTTACTGGTGATACTGGTGTTTTCATTTTTTATCTATTAATTTAACCTCTTTAAACCAGGAAGTCATGCACAAATCAGCAATAACAATGTTGTTATGCTTGTTATAAAGAGAAGGACCATAATGAATCAAACATTAATCTAAGACAGTACGGTTGTTGTTAGAATCTGTAAAGTGTGCCTTTCAAAAACCTCCATTTAGAGGGACATGTAGCTCTAACACTTCACCCTACCCCAACGAGAATTGGGACACAAGGGATGTATTGGAATTAAAACACACATTCCATACTGACCATATCAGTCTTTTCAAAACTCCATGTCTACAATAACCTCAAAACCCATTCTGCCCTCTCATAGTTTTGATGATGACACAGTTTGCATGACCTTGTTTGTTGTCCCCATTCTGGCACGTCTTTTGCCACTCCACTCACCCACCTCTGGGTGCCCATGTCTGCCAGCCGAGCAAACACTAACTGTCAGTCATTTTTTCCGTCAAAAGGCTGAGAGCGTTCCCTCAGGACCGATGTCTCCAATCAGCCGGCCACTTTCCCCCTCTCTCCTGCCCGATGTCCCAGTGTACATGTTCCACTTCGGCCTCTCAAGTGACATGAAACAATGGAGGGGAGAGCGAGTCTGCCAAAGTTGTTTGGTGGTGCTGACAGACAACTGGTGACGCAGGATGTCCTGATGTCCATCTCCAGAGAGATGGACTCGGGAAGGTCTCAGTGATGAGAGTTGTATAATATAAAAACAAACAAACAAACACACACACAGAAACTTCAGCTTAAAGTGATGATTCATGGATGTCTTCAATCACTCCGGGGAGTCTCTCCTGAGTCATCCCATTGCTCACCTGAGAGTCCGCACCTCCACACTCAGCTAGTGACATACTTTCTATTCATTTTGTTTCCGTTTCATATTGTAGCCTACGGGAGAGTAATTTAGAAACATAGACATTTCTGTACATTATTTCCTCGGCGCAGAGGCAGCAACTTTTATGTGTGAATGCAATTTGAATATTTTCTACTAAAGGGGTCAGGCTTGACAGCAGCAACCCTGGAACATGAGGATTTCTGGCTGGAAGGTCTATCCAGAGAGGTTTTTCAGTATGGAATAAAGAATATTGTTCTATTTCTGCTGCAATGTGTCAATGCATTCCCCCCAGACATCTTTACTTACACTGCCTATCTGCGGTAAATAACCCGCGCTGCTATGGTCTATTTTTATGCCTGTTAATATCACATAGGTGATGGCATAAAACACTCAGTCTGCTGAAATGTCAACATGATTTTTATACCTGACAGTCTGAAAGGCACAGTGTGTATGGGCCACACCTCTCTGTGTGCACCTATAGATGTCCACAGCTGCCAGACCATAGAGGCATGTGCGGCTCCTTAGCTCATTCCAAAGGCTTTTAACACCCTCTGCATCATTCAGCACCCAACACATGTGAGTGAGAGCAAGTAACACATGTCACCCTCGCATGATGGACTCCGAACTGCAGCGGCTCAGCTTGTGTGAGGAAGCTATGGTGCCGTACCAGGCTGGCGGTTTACAGGAGGGGAGCTGCTGGCCCGCTTTCTCACACTCCATTAGCTGACTCGAGATGAAGAGTCTGAGATCTCATTCGCCCTGTTTTGCCACCATGGTAACACAGGAACTGCAGGAGCACAAACACACACTCACAAAGCTGTCTAGTAAGACATCATGCCTGTCAGCCGCCATAGTCTGCATCATAAGCGGGACAGACCAACCAACACAGCGCTGTGAAAACAACACAGATTACCCTCCTTGCATCCTTCGTTAGTTCCTTCCTATCACAAACCGGAGAGTGTCTCCTCTTCTTCGTGTCTCTTTGATTACTTGTTGTCTCATCAGTGCCAGAGCTCAGCTGTGGCCAACGTGCCGTCCTCATCTCTCGACCACGACTCTGTTTCTGAGAGATGCCAGAGGCTATTCAGACTGCCAACATACAACACAACCCGAACATGCAAGCATGCAGAGGAGACACTCACACATACAAATGATGTTATGGGTGACAAAGACAGTCCTTGTCCTCTCCTGTTGTATGCACTGATTACACATAACTCAATGCAATCGATTAACCCTACAGTTCACATTACACTAGGGGCCAGTCACAGTCTCTACAGAAATTTCACAACAGCTTGTAAGCATTTATTCATGCTCATGTTCTTGAACTCAAACCTCAACAACTGATTTTTTGGCCACTTCGGCACCTCAGCGCTCATGTTTAAAGGGACAGTGCTGCTGAGTGTTGTCTGCCTTCTCTGGAACATAATGACCAAAAAAAAACCCAAAAAACAAAGTGCAGTACAAAGTGTATTTCTTAGGGACTATTTTCAGTTGATTTTATGTATGAAGAACTGACTCAAAATAAAGTCTCTCTGTTTATTGTAATTAACAAATCACTTAGCGCAACAGTGTAGTTCATTAATGTGTTTTTAATGGTTGTTGGAAAACAATGGAGGTCTGCAGCACAGAGGAATAAGCTGCATCTGGATTTGGCTACACAGGCAACACTTGGCGGTTATATTACTTGCTGATTCTAGTCTTTTTTATGGGATTTGTTGACAATAAGAAAAGCATAGAGTATCAGTGTATTTATCCACTAAAGTTAGAAGTTTCTTTGTTATAAAAAAAGTAAGAGTTTAAAGTGCTACTTATCAGTCTTAATTGTTTCGAGGTAAGTGACAGAGTGTTAGAGATATCAGCTGTACAGATGTTTGCCTTCACTTGAATATAATGGAACGAAATGGCATAAAGAATTTGAAAAACTCCCCAGTTATGTCTCTTTCCAGATATCATGACCCGGTTACTCAAGATAATCCACACTGAGCTAGCTAGCGTTACAGCTCAGCCGAGAAGGACGCCATCATTGTTATCTTGCGCTATTACAAGCATGGGCTTCTCTTCCATGAGTAGATGCACACTTCCTTCTGCGTTCTGAAAGGATTGGCGGGTGTTGTTTGGTAGAAAGAAAAATGTTCCTACATGAAACTGCTCACGACAAGGTCTGTGGAGTATCTCGAGTAACTGGGTCATGATTTCTGGAAAGAGACATTGATACTGAGTGTTTCAAACGTATTTGTGCCATCTAGTTCCATTACATTCGAGAGAAGGCAAACATCTTTACGGCTGATATTGCCAACTCTCTGCAACTCACACCAAAACAATCTAGACTGATAAATGGCACTTCAGGTAAGAGGAAAGCTCTGTATATCTGAGTTTGGGGTGAACTGTCCTTTTAAGTTGCTAATACAATTTTTTTTTGTATGTAATGCATCCATTTAGCTTTAAGGTTTTTTACAGATTTAAGGACTCACAATCTTACAAATGACACAAGAGTTTGAACTTTTAACATTCAAAAGCAGACAGGCCTGATTAAAAAATCATGATGAATAAAATTACACTCTGCTGCGTGGCTGAAGTGGCTCATAGTGACTTGCAGGTAAGAAAAAAAAAAAGAAAACCCAGAATGACTCATGTCAGAGTTATTATGAATGGCTCTATTGAATTACATTGATAAAGCTAAACTGCTGGTCATTAATGAAGCGTGTGATTGAGTGGTTGCCAATTCAGCTGTATTATGTAATAGGCAGTCACTTTATACCTGCAGCAGGATGCTAAGGTTTCCATTTTGTAAAGCAGTCTTTCCACTTAACCTTTGTTCCCCCTCCTCTTCCTCATGTGTGTGCTCTGTTTGTGCACCTGCCGAAGATTAAAGCGCGGTCGACAGTCCGGGGCTCTTTTGAATGTGGCAGGGCCCAGAAGCAGCCTGTTTCCATTAGCAAACATGGATTTGTGTGCTCAGGACTCTGTGTTCTCTGCCTCTTCCAGTTTTTCTTCCCTTTTCACCCCCCAACCTCTCGTCTGCTCTGCTCTGCGGGCCCACCATCGAGCGATGTGTGCACACTAAAACCTTAAGATCTCTCCATGTACAAATCAATTTGAATGCTGTTTGTTTCTCGAAGCAGTTTTCTTTACTAAAATATCAATGAGAAACATCTCGTTTTGATCTCTGTTCTGACTCGTTCTGCAGTGTCCTGCTTTGTCCTTTCCCGCCCTCCCATCCTAATACAGTAGTTGGTATTCCGCACAGCACGGCTTACATTCGGTGTAATACAGAAATGTCATTCAGCTTCACGCCTCTTTCTCAAACATTACCATACAAATAAAGGCAGGAGAACAAAAGGATCAGAATTTATGTTCTGCATAAATCTAAATAACAGCGTGAGCGAGCTTCATGCATCAAAACCTCGCTAATGATAATAATAAAAGCAATAAAAAGCTGTCCATTACTAACATGCAGGGTATAGATTGGAGTAAATTGACCTAATAAATAATTCTCTTTCATTGGTGAGCACATTCAAAGAGGGAATTAAATATACATACTGCACCGCTGCATATAGTGTGTTTTCTCAAGCTATGTTTACATTCAGGGTTCAAGAGTTCAGTTGAGGCTTTTATTACAGGACGAAACCACGATGTGTTTTACAAACGCACGCAGTGGTCTGTATATTCTTGGAATTTATGATTTTAATATAAATGTAATAATCATAGAAATAGAATTTTATTTCTACGAATACAGTACTAGATGAGTTACAAATCAGGTCCATTATTCCTCTGGTCAACCTGTTATAATCATCAAAGGGACGTTGTGTAACATTTTCAGTTGTGTATTGGCAAAAATCAATGTCTGCATTCATAAATATGTCATCATTGGTGTATTATTACCTCCACCAATAATCTGACTTATTCTCGTAAAAGGAAAATTTCAGATTTGTTAGTAGATTGTGCGGGTAAGTTGTCTGGGGCTGCTGTCAGCAGCGCAGTAAAGCGAGGAGAGAGATGAGGTGTGTGAGGTTGAGCCACTTGGCAGTTGTCAAAGGACAAGACCTGATTGATTTGTTTCGAATTACACTCGCCCCAACAGTCCTACGCTGTAAACACAGCCAGCATGGTGAGGAGGGGGTTTGTCAATTCGCGTCGCGTGTGTCTGTGTAGGAGCCTGAATGAATACTCCATGAAGTATTGGGTGTCATGGTTTCATCAGTGTTATCATAGCTTTTTGGTACAGAGCGGCTACCAGTTGTTGCAATATGCGTTTGAATTCCTACACACTGTGGCTTTAAAAAGCAAAAGCAGCATGTGTATACATTCAGTAGGCTATATCTTCAGTAGCTAGCTAGCTAACCCTACACTTTTCAGGGTTTGATTTTGGAACAGGGAAGAGACGTATATCTTGTTCCAACCTCTCCAGGTAACAAGTATCATTAATACACGACGTACCCCAGGCACAACATTTAGCTCCAAATCCACAAAACCAGCCTGAAAATGAAGGAAATCTGAAACGACTGTATTAAAGTCAATGGAGCACAGCTGTGTTGTTGTTGGACCCCGATCTGAGCTGGCCCAATGCTATGTTATGATTGGCCAGTCTGCATCCAGGGCAGGGACTCAGCGAAGGGTCAGTTGAAATACAAATGGTCATTCTGTGAGTAAAGTATTCCTTTAGGGAAAGCCTGTGCTGTGATGTGTAGTTAGATTACGGCTACACACAGGCTCGTATCATGACACCAAGACTCATTCAGAGGCTGTGGAATCATCTATTGTTCTGTCTACTTGGCAGTTTTCTGTATTTTCTTACCGCAGACTACCAATGTGCAGATTTAGCTGAAATACAGTGCCCAGCTGTTAAAAAGGAGCCTGGATTCTCTCTCCATTGATGTTGAGATCAGTACTTCATGAGGATTATTTTTGTCCAAAATGCTAAATTCCATCATCTCCAAAAAGAAGTCAGCACAATAGACGGAGAATTTGCAGCTGTTGTGACTTTAAAGAGCTGTACAATTTTGGGATTCAACACAAAAACGTTTGATCCACACTATCTCCCTCTCCTCATTTGGAGCATGGCTTAACTGAGCCGAATGAAAAGCAACACCATCTCATTGTTTCAAAAGCAGATTATCTGTGACTTCAAAACCCCCACTTTAGGCAATGCAACACATTGCCGTGCTGTATCCGAGCCACTACTCTGCTTCACGCCATAAAAGATTCTGGAAAAAAGGAGGAGTGTTAATCTGTTTCCCGATGCAAACCCACTGGAGGAAGGTGGAATCCGCCTGTTTTTGTTTTGGTGAACGTTCCGCAGTAATACAGACTATCTGTCTCCATCCTTGCATACATTAGGTGCTATCTGTAGGTGAGTCTCACACACACACACACACACACACACACACGTGTTTGTGTGTACGAGCAGGAGTGTGTCTGAGTGAGTCTGCCAAAGGATTCACACAGTGACTGGCTGCCACCTTGTCATTCACACACTGTCAGGGGATGAGTGGGTGAAACGTATTGTCACGAGGAGTGCGAATGTATGTTGGTGCGTGGGTGTGGGTTTGTGTGCCGTCACAGAATGCCCAGTGGTACCTAGGACATGCTTGTTCCTCTCTGTCTCCTGTTCAGCCTCTGTGGAACTTTCTGTCTTTCTTCCATCCTCATCTAAAGTCTCTCTCCTCTTGTCTGCCCTGCTCCCGCTTTCCTTGTCCTCCTACATAAAATGAGGATTTACTGCCCTGATTGCAAAAGTTGTTCTCTCCTTTAGAGCCTCTATTTCCATCATGAAAGACTTTTCTGCCAATTGGAACAAAACTTAGATAACACACATAACAGATAGAGCAGACGCTGGTATATCAGGGGTGCTCAAAGTTTTAATGCATGTGTGCTAATTTAGGGAGCCAGCATATCACTGAGGGCTGCACAGGCTCAGGACATACGATGTCAGCCACTTTCACCAAGCAGTCTTGCACAAATTTTCCACTGCTGAACCGCTTACCACGCTTAGCAATTTCGTGAGCTACCATATAGCTTGCCTGTGTTACACCTTCGCTAAACTTCTCTGTTGGACAAAGAAGTCCCTACGTTTGCGCTCTTCACTTAGGAACTTGTCACAGGATTTGTGATTGGTCGCATAATGGTGTTTAACATTAAATTCTTGCAGTCCGATGACGTAATAGTCAATCCACTTGTCCTGAAACCTCCTCTTCTCCTTAGCCATGAAGTGTTTTTTCTGTGGTTGCTTTTCCATTTTGCCTCCACATTAAACTGCTGAGCCCCCACTGAAATCACCAATTTTAGCTAACAGCATTAGCACTGACGACCAAACAGGATTCCAGTGTGCCACTGCCAAGCTCCCAGCAGCTTTCTACAAGTTGTCATGTCTTCTTTTTACAAGCAACATTGAACAACTCAGCACAACACTGGTCTGCGCAACCATCAAGAATAAAAACGCCGAAAACATTTAGATACGAATTCAAAACAACAGTACAATCCATAGGTGCTGTGTTTATCAGTCAATCAAGCAAAATGCGTGCAAGTGTTGAATCTACGGTACAGTTTGAGAAATGGAGGTATGGAGTCCATCTTTTCATGAATCGTCCCTTTGTGGAGTAGAGCAAACAGGTCAGGTATAAGAGAGAGGATTCATATACAAAGCACCACCAAGACTTTTTGCCATATCCCTTGGAATGTCTACCCAGCATGCTTGAAGTTTAGGACAGGGCCAGACACAATGTGTAAAAGTTCCTTCTGAGATTTTACAAGTTGTCATTTCTAACCTGACAGACAGTGTGATTAATGTTAAGACACTGGGAGCAGAAGTATTGCAATGGACAGTGGGTGATTAAAATATAATGCATGCATTTCATGTCACATTAGGGGAGCTGGACAAAATGTCTCTAAGGGTCACCGTTGGCTTGTGTGCCCTACTTTGAGCAGCTACCTGGTTTATGGCATGAGCCTCCCTCAATGCGAAGTAAGCATGTTTTTATTCGATAGGATATGTACATTATCACATTAAAATTGTTTTAATGCCTTGCATATTAAGTGTTAATTCTGACTGAATGATTGTAGTCATCTTTGTTATTATGGCAGTCGAGAGTGCTATCTTGGCTCGAAATTTCCCATAATCCACAGCAGGATTCAAATAATTTCCATACCCATCAAACCACTCAGCGAGCCCTCTGGCCCTGTATGGAAGCATCTGCATTTAATGTTCCTCCACTTATTTATTCATGTTTTTTCCTTTGTCACCCATCTGTAAATATTGTTATGAATGCATATTCATACTGTTACAGAACAATTTCAACGCCAACATTCAATCTAACATTAACATCTAGATTATATTCTCCTATTTTGCCACTGGCAGTTGGTTTCAGTTGAACAGCTCCATGGCCTGTACAGTTTCACTGATATTTTCACATTAACCATTTTGTCAAATATCCTTGATTATTAAGTTATTAATTAATTTTTTCTGCAAGCAGTTTACTGCTTACCAATCTAACCATCATACACACTGTCTAATATTAATGTGTATTTTTACTCTTGTGGGCTTTAACTATGGATATGGGATAGGTATAAGGCAGGGTAGGCAATCTGTGGATTCACAGCCACATGCAGCTCTTTTGCCATTCCCCAGATGCTCTCTATGGCTTTGGCAAAAAAATATATAGAAATGAATATTGGCTATTTTTGAGAACATAATTAATTTTCATTTTCATATTTTTTTCATTGTCATAGGAGTGATTCTTACATGCTCCACTGTAAAAATGTGTAGCCTATACACCGTATGAAAAAATGTTTTTATATTTCACCAACTAAATGTGCGTCATACAGCCTATCACCTTTTACTGTAACTTTTTCTGAACCTCAATAGCAATGGCTGGTCTTGGACCTCCCTAGCTAAGCTAGCTACGGATTCCAGAACAGAAAAAAGTCTTGGAGGACAATAGAGAATCTAACAGTGCGTGGACATATTTGTTTGCTTTTAACACCTATGCTGCAATGTTAAAGTACCAAACAATCAGAAAATATCCCACTGCAGAGTAGCCATGTTGTGGTAAAACATATTAATACATGCTCATTTAGACCTATGAGTAATGTTCATGGGTGAATTTAGATGTTCTGTTACCTTTCATTATAAGGCTTAAATATGTTTTGTGGCTCCAGGCAGATTGTTTAAAAGCTTTTTTGGCCAAAATGGTTCCTTTGATAGTGAAGGTTGCTGATGAAAATTTCATGCCACAAATATCCCGCCAACAAAATTATGATTCACAATATTATCCTGATACCAATCAAAATATGCCTAAATCTCTTAGAATGGCACTAAAACACAATGAATAACTGTGTTGTACAACAAATTTTTTTTTTAATTGCATCACAGATAGAATGCACATCCATTTTTAATGAACATCCTTTTTAGGTGCCAGGTTTTTCAACTATTTCAAGGAGCATCATATCAATTGATGTGAAATAGGACAATACTGATTTAGATCTTTTGCAATTTTTGAAGTTGGTGCATATGCAACCTGTTTTTGCAGAGTATCTTTTATTGTTGGTTGCCCAGCAGTCTCTTTCGGTGTTACTGGACATGATACTGATGATTATCTAAATAGCGGAAATTCACCATGATTAACTAATCATGGGTATTTTTTAATCACAATCTGTGATAAAATCGTAAATTTTCCCATCTTGTATTTTGACTGGATTAATTACTTTTTATTTTGACTTCATGGTGATCATGGTGGTGGTTATGCTACTTTGTTCAGTCCTCGCATAAAGGACTGTGTAACTTATCTGCTGCTACAGCCTTCTTTCATGAATCCAGTGTCTTAATTCATTTTTTTTTACAACACCTTTGGTTAAACTCTTGTTTATGGTCTCTCTTTGTTTTTGATCAGTCATTACTGCTACTATTATTGTCAGTTGTTCAATACTTCTTTTTTTCACAATTGCTTAAAATGAATTCAAACTCGTGTCTTCAACAGTTTTTGCGAGAGTGTTTAACTTGCTGCACAGCTGTGCACCTACATGCATGGTTTCAACAATGACATTAGCATCAGCACTGTCAAAATGAGGACGTTTTTATTATTCACAGTAGCAGCAGTAATGGCTCGTAACAGCGACGCAGAAGTGTTCCCACAGGTCAAAGTTCATGATAATACACTTTCCACATTTTACTGTATGAAATTAACCTCGTCTTGCATCCACCATTTACCCTCCGTCTGTATATTGTATTCTGAACTATCAGCATCCACCTCATTCCCATGACAAAACGTTATCTTTCCTGCCTTCCATCGTATATCATCTGACAAAACGCTGCAGAGTTCTGCTGTGTCACTCCGTCTCACTGCCTCAGGGCTGCAGCCTCCTCCCAGCCTTAGTAACAGATATATCTTTATTCAGAACTGGCCCTGTACAGGGGCAGGACATCAATCCGCTTTGTGTCTGCAGCCTCTGCCTCGCTCTGCTTCTTGCCTCTCTGGGTGGGGCCTGGTTATTGAATTGTCTGTGGCTTTGTTTTGGCTGGCAATCTCCTCTTTTTTTTCCCTCTCTGCTCCAAAATCATGGCCCATTTATTCTAACCCAATTATTATTGAAGCCTGGCTGAGCAGAGTGATAGATGGTACTTTGTTAAAGCTCGGCTGCTGCTGACACACATGACACTGCTCCTACTGCTTCAGTTGCAGAGGCAGCGATTAGGCACACACACGCAGCAACACACACACACACACACACACACAGAGTGCAGAAATTATACTAATTTACGAGGGATGACAATTTTATTAATTAACACGGCGGTGTGAGGCAATAAAATAAGATGTGAACATGAATGGCCAGACTAATTGGGCAGTGAGTGTGAGGGAGGCTTTGTATTTTATTGTATGTGCTTTGTTTTGACACGGCTCATAAGTCACAACACAATGGGGACAAAAAACAATGTTTAACTGAGGAGAATTTATTTGTAAAGGAAAAATAGAGAAACAACAAACCCCAGTCTCCAGTTGGATTTATTTATCAGGAAAAGCCTCCGACAGTACATTTCTAGTCCAATTGCTGATTAGTACCTTTAATCAGCCCATTTCTCTGAAGCGCTCATGATCACACCGCACATGTTGGAGAGATTGCTGGGCGGTATTAATCCCACTGGATGATCCTGTCTGCTCGTTAAACTCAAACAGACTGGAATCACAACACAATGACCTTCTCTTTACCTGGAGTGCTAACTAGCTCACTGTTACGCTGCTGTCCATAATGAGGACATCACCTACTTGCATTTTTGCAGCTGTCTCTGTCCTCTAATGAACCAGTGTGGAATGATTTGACCTGAACAAAGTCCTGTACGTTATAAAGATGGTGTTATTTTGGTTTTTATTATTTAGCAGTGGCTGCCATGGGAAGACAAAAACCAACAATTAATCTATTTGACTGAAATTTACTGTCAGTTTTTACTGTTAATACTCTATACTGTAGTTTACATTTGTGCCTAATGTTGTTAAGAAATGCATGCAATATCTATAACATCTCATAATGAGAAAAAGTAGAGAGTGCTGCACTGGCTTAAGGCTCTGAGTAGCTAGATGTAAAAACATAAAGTGCTCCTCAAGTATGGGGCAAAGGGTCACTTAAAGGTTAAAAAACAACAACTGGCCAGCTCACTCAGTGTAAAAGTCCATAGTGCAGGCAGGCAGTCCAAAAATGCATCTGAGGTGCTTTGACTGGAGCAAAAACTCCTTTATTTGTTTTAATTTATCAGCACTAATAAAGGAGTTTTCACTACAATTTATTAGTACAAATAAAAGATTGTTAACTACAGTCAAAGCGCCTCAGATGCATTTTTGGACTGCCTGCCTGTACTATGAACTTTTACACTAAGTGAGCTGGCCAGTTGTTGTTTTTTACCTATAACATCTCAGCTGGAGTATTTCTTCATTACAGTGAACATGGGATGTGCAATTAATTCTGAAACAAATATGCCATTTAATCTTCAGCTGCTATCATATAATCAAAAGTTCAGAACAAGAAAGTAGGGCGAGACACATGCCATGTGTTTTACCACCTGGAAAAAGCAGATTGGGTGCTGAATGCAACTCTTTTGCCCACTCTGTGCCAACTTTCAAGGGTATGGAGACAGGTTGCACCTGGTGTTGCCAAGCAACCATATCCAGCTGGGGCTAGAATTTTCCTAGTCGACAAATAATCGTCTTTTAGGGCCATTAGTCGATTACTCGCCCACATGTTTACGATATTGATTTAATTATTAACTTATATATTTTGGGCGGGGCAACACCATGGTTTAAGTTGAAGGTGTGAGAAAGAATAGTGTCAGTAACATTGTTAACACTGTGCTACATTACAGAGAAATACAAAACCGTACTAATGAACCTTCATTAATATAGGCCTATATTTTATCTACAAGTGCACGTCACACACTGAGCGAGCCGCCTGTTAATGACGCTGTGGGCTAATGGGCATGTAGCTACTGACATGTTTCAGATGATACGTCATGTTTGTAGTCGACCAATGAAGATGAGTTTACATATCACCTTGAGTTCGTCCTTCACCTTCTCAAAATGATCCCACACTTTGGATTTCCTGCCCGACATGTTATTAACTAGCCTGTGGAGGTACCAGCCCTGGAAATTAACCTGACTCCTGTGTGACTGCCGAGCGTGGCCACTTCCTGTGTCTGTCCTTTCAAATTAAATTCCCACATGGTCCAGTCATCTAACAGAGTTTCACATTTGTTTGCTTTTTTCCTGCGACTAAGAGACCTTTCTGGTCGAGTAACATTTGGTCGACTATTAGGGGGCAGCCCTATAGCTTACTTAGAAGAAATCATGAGTTCTGAGCCGATCTTCATCCAGGCGTTGTTTCCTAAGTGTGTATTAGACAGTTGTAAAGCCCTGGGCATGCAGGAATATGCTTCATATTGCCTGCCAAATATTTTCAGTAAAGTCTTTGTTGTTTTCATGGAAGTGATCAAATAATTATTGACTTTATATTATTATTATTATTATTATTATTTAAAAAGGACCTTTAATTTGATTCTTGATTCTGGATTTTCTGGATATATAATACAGAATGATTGGCTGGAAAATTATATTAAATGCATAAGCACGAATACCTCAATTATGTAGCAGCTAAAAATAGCATTATCATATTCCAAGCTCGTTAGAACAAAAGCTAGCTCACTTTCTCCGTCTTTATTGAACGTCACCGCTCAACTACTGCAAGGACCGTTACACTCGATCGTGGTGTGCTAATTGGAAGCCTAATATTATCTCCTCCAAGGGCAGCGAGGGGTTATAGGAAGTCAGGGTGTAATGAACATATGGTCATCATAGCTTGTGAGCTAACTGTCTACCAGCCCGCTCCAGAGTGAAGCTTACTCTCCTGGACTGGAGGAGAAGCGCTGCCTGCATGTCAATGAGCCCGATTCCCTGTTAACCAACTGAGCGCACAGGGTCCCTTGTCTCACACACACTAGCTGCCATCTGCACCCTGAATGGGCTGTTCTGAGGGTGTGTGTGTATGTGTGCATGTGTGAGGGTGGAGGTGGGGGGGGGGGGTAGTGAGACAGAGAGAGCTCTTCAGAGGATGGGCTGTAGTTAACCCCATGCACATGCCTGTCTTGCAGCCGGCTGCTTTGAGAAGCAGAGAGATCATTGAGAAAAAGATCTATTTTTAGACGTGAAATAGGGAGGGGATAAGCATGGGCGGTGTGCACGTGGATGCATATGTGTGTGTGCGTTTGATTCTATGGGTGAGCATGATGCGTAGTGATAGTCTTTTCCAAAACAACGTAGCAGAAGAGGCACAAGCTATCTTAAACTTCACACGCAATCATATAAGCCACACATGACTCTGGGAGAGAAAAACACACACACACGCAAATCTGGATATCGTCCTATTGTGCCTGCAGCTAGGCCTGACAGCGGTGTTGGACTTACATCACACACACACACACACACACACACACACACACACACACACACACACACACACACACACACACACACACACACACACACACACACAGCCTCCCTAGCAACGGGACACGTGATGCTAGTATTGTATGCCCAACCTTTTCACGTTCTCTCTCTCTCTCTCTGTCTCTAATCCATGTCTTTCATCCTGACAGGTGCCAGCGGCTGGTGAACCAGGCTGCAGATTGATGATTAGAGTGGGCAGAATGGACACATGGACTGGTACCAATCTGAGGTCATGTAAAAGTCTGTTTGTCTGTTGCCGAGGAAGGTTTTAGTAATTGGGACTAAGGCTAAAAGTTCATCTTTCGCTCAGAGGCTAGTAGGTAATCATCACAGTACACACAGTATAATGAAGGATTTTCATTATAATCCCATAGAAAAACATGGCAAAAGGAAGATTTTTTTAAGCATGGGCTTGAGAAGCACTCACAAACCTGGGGGCCAGGAAAAGAGTTGCAAGATAAACTTTGGGGGTCATGAGATAATTTTAACAGAAGAGTATGAATACTGCGACAACGACTGTTGGCTAAACCCTGCCCCCAAATGGTGACTGACCAATCATAACTTTGCAACTGTAACTTGGCATGGCATGGCATGTCTGTCTAGCTTTGGTGTTCTCAACATACTGACCATGTACATAAAAAGAGAAGTGGATACGGTGTTGGATACAGGGCCTTGTTCATTTCCAATAAAGGTGCTCAGTGGCATATGAAGCAAAAGAGTGTGTAGACTGACAAGGATCTTCCGCATCATGGGGCCCATATAGCAGACACACTGGAGAGTTACAGTAGCCGACTGGCCAATTTCCAATTTACCCCTCCACTAACCTGAATGAGATAAATTGATGTAATCATGTGGCTCGCCAAGACTTTCCAAATGTTATCAGACTGAATGGATCAAATTGGAAATGGGAAAAAAATGGAATGGAAAATAGTCTGAAGTGCACAACCAACGCTCCAAACAGACGCAGGCAAACAAGTATTAAAAACAAGTAAATAGCCTCAGTCTTTTAGCAACTAGCCACTGCTAATAAATCTGCTTTTGTCTGTGTATGAACCTTTAGAGCCACTGTTCAAAACTTATAAATTACGGTGCTAAATATTCCATTGCTACCATTGTAAACTGCAGATATATCATGCTAGAAGAACATGGACAAGTATATTAACGGGAAGTAGTGAAGGCAAGGCTTTGCTCAGGGTCAGTTACTGGAAAGTTTTACCTTTTGAGGTGTCTAGAAATTAATTAAATAACATATAGGGGGAAAAACAGTTAAAAAATAGTCATTGCCACAACCCTAAAGCATTACAGTAGCTGAATTATTAGTGGTCTCTGCACCTGTACTGGAATATAAAATCACTGCTACGAGTGAGTAGCTTGTTTCAATCTTCTACTTACACAACCTAAAAAGCCTCAAAGCTAATCTGAGGTTATTTCCTACAACACACTGGTTGCGACTTTGAAGCCAAAGTGGAAACAAAGGCAATCATGTATGTACACACCGTCATTCACATTACCATATTTTCATTTGCATGCATGCTTCACTCACACAAATACCCCTCCCCACAATCTTTACAGCTCCCTTCATGTAAAAAGGCATGTAAACATTAATGCTTTCAAACGGCGACACCTCCTCGGGTGTGTGATGTGACACAGCGTAACTTCTCCAAGACGGAACAAACACGAAGTGGTAACGCTGCAGCAGAAGTCTTTCAACCACCCTCACAGTCATGATCGATTTCTCAGTCCGGTCACGCAAACAAAGATATCAATCCTTTTTTGTAATAACTCAGAGGATCAATCCGCCCTCTCTGAATCCATTTCAAGTCATTCTCAGCCCTCATTCAACGTTCCACCCCCTCCCCCTTCATCACCCAATCTCAGCACCACACCTCTCTTTCATCTGTGCACCGCGCAGCTCCAGCTTGTTTTCATTCCCTGCCCCCTTCAAAACAGTGTCCCCGGTCTCGACCTTTCCTACTGATTGTGCGCTGACCCTGCAAAAAAGCAAAGGCGTTCTTTCGGTTTTAATTATTCATGTGTGATGAGAGGCTCCGGCTTCTCTCCACTGCCAGCTAAGAAAAAAGTGCCTCTACAGTAAATGTATGTGTGTGTATGTGTGTGTCCATGTCCCTACTAAACCTTTATGTGTCAGTGTGTCTGTTTTTATTTGAAGCGTAAATCTGGATCCTTACAATTTAGGTCTAATCTCCACAGGTTTGACACCATTCCTATCTATAACTCTAAGGGATATTGCCAAAAAAGAAACTAGAGAGGACAGGAAACACCAGCAGTCAGACACTTACACAGCTTTTAACCAAACCTCCAGTTAGCAAAACCTAATTGACCGACTGCAATTAGTTGTAATGGATTGTTTGTGCAACAAGGGATTACTGACAGTGACAATAATATGACGAAACTGTTGGTCGTTTTCAACCTGTCTGATATGTTTGAACAATGTCTCTTGCCCCGTTGGACCTTGTTGTTGCAATGTAACCATGTTCCCAGATTTAAAAAACAAAAATTTTAATACGCTTTTACAAGGCACAGCCATCCTGCTCCTGGTTAGAATTCTTTCATTGTTCGGGAGGTTTTTACCGTGAGCCGAATTATGTGTAAAGGTCTCTTGTTCTCGGAAGCAAATGGACCTGGGGTGTCATTTATAAAATAATTTCACCCTGAATTTGCGTAACATTATGTCGGTTTTTTACCTGATGTTTCAGTCATGTAGTATTCAAGGTGATACTGTAGGCACTGCTGGCCTTTTTGTAAATATATTCTTTGAAAATGTATTGTATTCCTGTGATGTAACTTGTACTGATTTTGCAGTGCATTGTTCTCAGTTTCTGTGCAGCTACATGTGTTATGACATGATCTGTTGGTCTGTTATATATAGGGGTGTGTCTCCTTATCTTGCTTGTGTCTGATAAAGTGCTGGTGCCCAGAACGTCGCATGTGGTGAGCACTGTCTGGTGTGTGGACCTGTTTTTGTACTTTTGTATGTGTTCTTCTGTCCAGCACTCAGTGTTTATCATTTATGGATGTGCAATGCTGTTTTTTGAGTCTTCAAAACTTTGCGTACACATTCACAATTTCCTTTTATAAATCCAAAATCATCTTGGAATTGTCTGCACATGGATCAGCCTCATATTCCGCCCTCTGCACACCCACATTCAACCATAAATGGTCAATGCAAAGCACCTCATGAATTTGAAAATGGAAGTCTGACAGGTGTAAACAATTTATTTATATATTTTGTTTTGTTATGGTGAACTTGTCCTGCTTTACTGTAATGATTGTGTGAGAGCTGTCACTGGCTTTATTAGCCCTCCCAGCAGCAATTTTACACACAAAACACTATTTGAAAATACAGTTGTACTAGGTGATATACGGTACTATATTAAAATTATTTGATAACATAATTAAAAACTGCTGACTTTGTGTTCTGCAATTTATTAATGCGATTTGTTGTGCGCATTTCAACAGCTGCAGTGTGCTCCACAGCTGACCACGAGTGTCAGCAGCATGCAGTCCGGCCCTCTGCTCTGTGCTCCGGGAAGGGAATGTGATGGTGAGACAGAGCTGATAAAATAATGAGCAGAAATCAATGTTGGGTGATAAGACTTGAGTTGGGTGATATTTTTTGCAACTGAAAGGTGCTTATGGAAGAGTTATGGCTCAGTAGCAGAGGCACACACTGCTGGACTCAATGTTTACAACCAAGTGGATCTATAAGTTACATGTGATATAAAGTAAATGTGTGAGAGGCATCATTACACAAATAATGATGTAACAAAAAAGCAAATCTAGAGCCAGTGTTTGGTTTGTCTGTTCTGAGCTACTGTAGACACATGGTGGTGCAACATGGAAGACTCTGTGGACGAGGTACTGCTACTTACATAGATATAAACGGCTCATTCAAAGGTAATGAAAGCACAACAATTCTTATTTTCAGGTGAATATACACGAAGGAAAACACACTTCTTATATTATATTCTACTACTGCCAGTAGATCCCTCTAAACCCACACACTTGACCTGCAGGTATGGGATATTTAACTCACAGGACGATCAGCATCATTAATGTATATTACAGTATACTGAAACATACACAGCCTCACAGAATGCTATACCTCCATTAAGCTTCTCCAACTTGTCCAAGTTTAAAGTGATTACTTTTCACACCAAGCAGCAAACTCGCTTCTTTCCCTGGTGACACTGCTGACAACTCCACATGACACCTCCAGGAGAAGCATGAATTTAAACTCCTTACAAATTTCACCATTAGGCTGACAAATGAAATGCAGGCTTTAAGTCGGCAGAGTGAGCCTCAAAAGCTGGTATGGAGTGGATGCAAGGAGATTATAGGGGGGCCTCATCTCACCAATACGGGGCAGAAATCACTGACAGTCAAGGCGATGCGGAGCGTCACGCTTCTGATGCATAAAGTCTGGAAGTTCATTACCCCGCATATCATCACTGAGCACACCAAGGACCCCGGAGCTCTCCGCATTCCTCTCGCTTCGGTCTCTCTCTCGTTTTTACACCCTCTCGTCGTCGCCGTCTCTCCCTCATTCGCTCTCTCGGTTGCTGAAGATGATGAAAGACTGGGGAGCACACAGTCATCATTATACACCTCAAACCCCTAAATGTGTCATGGTTGGGCCTGTCAGGCAGAATAATGGCCACTTACTCAGACTGCTAAAGCCATGTTGTGGTGCACTTACATGGACAGGAGCAGAAATACCATGAGCTAATTTGGTTAAAATTGTAGTTTAAATGCAAACACAATATTCTAAAAAGGTAATCCCGAAGACGAACAGCTAACCACGTTAAAATTATACCTATATGTGCATTTGCATGTATGTGGGATTATAAAACAAAATCAAGGTGTTTAATCCCCGTCCAAAAGCACCTGCATGACACCATGACTCAGACCCTTCGCCTCCGCATTTCCATGGCGACACCCCTCCTCTCGCCAGGCGCCAGGGTCACCCACTCAGCCGAGCTCATTAGGGCTGTTGTCACGTTGGCCCTGCCGCCCCTGGGTGCCTTTGAAGATGACACTGTGTGTATGTGCGTGTCACAGTGTGGATATCGCATGTGTGCCTGTGTGTCCTTGTGTGTGTGGGCAATGTGTGTGCACGTTTCTAAAGGTGTGTGTGTGTGTGTGTGTGTGTGTGTGTGAGAGAGAGAGAGAGAGGATAAACAGATATAGTGGGACAGCACTGTGTTCTTAGCAGTAGCTTGTTGTCTTATCTTCATGTCCAACCCCACATCTTTCATAAATAAGCAGAGATATGGGAGCTGTAGAGGGTGAACTCCATCTCAGCACCACCCACCCCACTCCCACTCCCACACACACACACACACACACACACACACACTCTCAACCTCTCCCCATAGGGCACACAAAGAGAGGCTTCTGAGGAAAGTTAAGTGAGATTGATTGGTTCAGATGATTTCAGAGCAGCTCTCGCCAAAGGGCAGCAGTGATAGCAGCGCTGAGATGCTGACAAATGAAACCAATGACAACAAATGAGACAAATGAAAGCCAGAGCTCACAAAACAGGAAAAAAAGTTTAAGTTTGGAGGATTTAATTCTGTTTGTAATGAATTTATTTCTTTGTCATTCGCTCAGGGCTTCTCTCAACCTCTGGGGTCTTGTCTTTACTTATTAATCAGCTGTGACTTTGTCAGAGTGTGGCAGAACACTCAATAATAGATTGGGAGACGAGTCATGTGACTCACACACACACACACACATACGCACACACACAAATAGAAAATGAACATGCAATCACACCAGCTGTTCGGAACAGAGAAGAATAAAGGGAATGGAAACAACCACCCAGTCTCTACTCTCACCGACATGAGATGAAATTACACAGAGGCTCCGGGGAGATGCACTTATTCTAACCTGTCCCTTGGCTCAGTCAACTGAGGTAATGCAGCAATCTGCAGAGTGAGACTGAGTGAGCAATACCTCTACTCATTCACCAATCATCCTCCTCCTTCTTTTAATTATTTGGGATTTTGACAAACCATGTCTTCTCAGTCAAATGTCTTGACAATGATTTTTGGCTTGGCTTTAATTTCACTTTTATTTCTACTGCATATATAACACATATCTATTAATTCTAAATCTAATACTATCACAATATTGATGTGTATCTATAATTGTTATTTTACTATGTATATATTTCTGAAAATTAATGAAAGTGTATGTCAGCAAACATGATGGAAGCCCTCATTAAGCGGAGTAGCTGCTGTGGAACTATTCAAGCAATAGCTGTGTCTCATCTCATGATACGAAAATCAACCGCACTAACAGAGGAGATACAAACAACAAACTCACATGGCTATTTATTTTAGACGCATCAAATTAATAAACCCTACCCCCTTTAATTGTTATGTCTCACAAACTATCTGTACCAGTGTAGTGAAATCTCAAAATTCTTACAAATCTCTCAAATGTTGTGTCCTTGATTTTGATTATTGGTGTTTAGAATGAGGACTAACTAATACTTTTGTCAAACATTACAGGAACACTAAGCAGAAATTGTTGGTAACTGTTTGTAAATAGTATCACTGGTAAAAGTGAAAACGAACCCCAGCTTTGTGTGGTCGTTTTGCCTTGCTATATTTGCACCGCTGTGTCCACGGATTTTGTAACTTTTTCTATGGATGCATGCTGCAATGCATCAATCAATTGATGCATGCAATCAAAACCACTGAACCCACAGCAAGACTGTACAACTGAGCTTACAAGATCCATGGTAACCATCACACTCTCCCATTCTAACGCCCTGACTCATCAAAACTACATAAATAACCTGGCCATTGAACTCTATTTTCAGATCCTACACAACAACTCCAATCCCACACTTACTACACTACTTCCAAGTCACAACACAAGACAGCAACACGTCACTAGATCAGTCTCGCATGCACTTATTTCTGTACCACTTCACAAAACAATTAGTCAGAGATCATTTTGTCACACTTACTCTAAGATCTGGAACGAGATCCTACATTAGAGCAATACTCTCATTTACACATTCATACACACATATAAACAGTATCTGATGAAAGGACAGACCAGCAACCACTGATTTAAAATCCCATAGACCATTTTACTCACTCTGTTACAATCTGCTACTGTGCAATGTAGCTGCCTACATTTTGTTGCTTTGCCTCTATTGAGTGTTTCTGTTTTTATTTTGTATTGTAATGTGTTTTTGTTGCATAACAGGAACCTGCTAAAAAAAAGTTTTTAACTGAGTCAGTCCAGTTTCAACAGTAACACACAATGTTACTTTTAATTTCTTTTCTGTATAAATAAACAAATGAAAAATGTAAAAAGAAATGTCCTTGCTGCATGTCACCCCTCTCTCTCCCCCCCTTCACACTTAAATACTGTCCTATCCAGTAAAGGTAAAAGCCAGGGAAAAAAAAATAGCCCAGTACCAGGTAATTTAGAAACTTCTACAGTCAAACCGCACCTGCATTTGATTCATTTTGTACCAAGATCAAGAAAATAATGACCGTTTGTCCGGTTTTACTTGCAGCCAATCACCACAAGCATTCTTCAATTTATTGTGACATGTCATTGGCCCACTACTGCAGCAGCTACATCCCAAACAGTCCGTGGTCTGTTAAAGTCCAGAGTGGTATTTTACGCAGCTGAATGCTTCCTCTCACATGATAGGTATCGGACGAATTAAGAAAAAAGGTATCAAATGAAGTACTCCTTTGGTATCAGTATCACTTAAAGGGATAGTGCACCCAAAAATGGAAATTCAGCCATTACCTACTCAGCCATATGCTGAGGGAGGCTCTGGTGAAGTTTCAGAGTTTGGACGAGCAGTATGGAGATATTTTGTGGTTGTGAGGACTCTAAAACTTCACTTGAGCCTCCCTCGGCATATGGGTGAGTAGATTAGGGCTGAATTTTCACTTTTGGATGCACTATCCCTTTAAAGGGTACTGGTATTGATACTGGTATCGTAATCGCAATACCCGGCTCTTCTGCTTACGATCTGGCACCTGGTCGCTATACCTCACCTGCACTATGCTCAGGAGCTTCCTAGATGTAGCAAAATAGGGAGAAAATAAGAAAATACAGGCAGAATGCAGATAAATACACCATCACACACTTCTAGTGGATCATAAGTATCGTAATGACAAGCAGTGATTACTGTTGTACGAGTCTATACAGTGTTCTTTTATGAAAATCCTGCATAGTATACCTATAATGCTATTTCAGGTAACATTAGCGGCAGCTGCTGCTGAAGTGTAAACTCAGTCAAGACCAATAAAGAGCAGGGCAGAGCTGCAAATGTACACTGAGCTCTGATAATATCTCGGCTGGTTTCCACACATTGGAGAAATACTACACAGAGGGTAAGCAGGTCATGAACAGAGCCTGTTTTAAAGTAACTCCACATACTAATGTAAGTAGTAGTATTCAATGTGCTCCTTGCTATTGGAAGTAAAATCAGTAATATGCATGTGCAAGCTAGTTAACCAGTGATGCTAACTATTGTGCCTTACATAAGAGCAGATGAACAAATGTACATTTTCTATCTCTTGTTTTCTCTCTTGCAACACTCGAATTGTCACCATAGCTGGCTTTTACACATTACAGATGCACAAACTACAACTCCTATGGTTTGTTTCTTGTGTGTTCTCTGAACGAGGCAGACTGCGGTGGCCAGCCTCCAGAGTGGATTCGCTGTGACACTGTCTCTTCGAGGGCCTCATGAAGGGAGGCTCGGCTCCCCTCAGAATGGCCTGGGAGCTTGTCAGTGGGCTGGCTGTCAGCACACAGTCAGGCTGGGGACGTTTGATGTACCACATGAGAGGACAGATGGGAGGCAGGAAGAGATGGATGGCAGGGGGAAAGAGAAGGAGGTAAGAACAGGTGAAAATAACACATGTGCCAGGGGAGGCCAATCCGCCATTATGAGGTTTATAATTCCCTTTACGCTCGAGATTTTATGTACGACAGGTGGTGAAATCCAGGAAAGCGGCGCTGAAGTGCCAGAGGAATCGATTAATATTGAGACTGGTAGACGCTGCCTTGTCTTCACTGTGTATGGGAAGACAAGCAGGCAGACGTGAGGTTGCTAATTAGACAAGTATTGACTTGGATCAGCGTTTACTGCATAACCTTGTGGGTAGAAAGTCGGAAAAGGGAATGATTTACCAATTCAGGCTTGACAATGTCACGAACTCAAGACAATGGGGATATAGACAATCCAGCAAGCTCTAATAAGCCCTTCTTGCAAGCCAGGCTTTGTGATCACAAAAAAAAGCACAGAAGCCAGATTCCACTGGGTGCCAGAAAATTGTAAAACGTGTCATATTCCTCTATAATGGCATTATAACTTTCATTTTAAGTGCACCCTGAGAGTGACCACGGATACTGTAATTAAACGCTGCTATGTAGTAAAATTCAACATGCTCAAACTCATACTAATCATGACCTACATTTCAAAAGACGCAGAGGGAAGCTGCTTCTTTTGTCTTGACCCTTTTCGGGTGGGGTATTACTGTTTCTGCTTCAATTACGTGGGGGCAAAAGAAAAATAATGGTCTTTTAGCACTTTAAAATGCCTGCATTCTTGGTGTCCTCATTATACGCACATAAATAGTCTGACTCACACAGCTGTATTCCAACATTATCACGGCACATGGAATATCACATTCACACCCTGCTGAGAGTCTCTTTATAATGGGCCTGTCCCTTGTTCTCTCATTTATTCAAGGTGCAATTCATTGTCATACAAGCCAATCATACCGTACATGGAGACAAGGAGAATTCTGTCTGTGTTTAAAAGCTGAAATCTGCTTGCCACATTAAACCCATTAGCACATGCATGTATGTGTGTGATGTATGCGGCGGATACTATCACCAAATGGAATGATTACCCGCGTTTGCCGCAGTTCGGCACATAATCAGCTAACACGCGGAGTGTAGGTGACTGGCCTCCGATCTCTGATGCTTTGGGAGCGCTCCAGCCACACTGGAGGCACTGCACCATTTGTTGCCCTAATTAAGAATTCATTGGCCACTAACGATGAGTTCTGACCTCCATTTCCTGCACCTTTGTCTCCCCCACGGCGTAGTAAATCAGCCTAGAGCGATAGGCTTGACACACACACGCAGACAGAATGATTGGTACACTGTGGCATGCAGCAGAAAGAGGAGGAGCTGGGGAAGGAGAGACGATAGGAGATAAGGCAGATAGAAAAGGTGGAAGGAGGAGATGAAGCAAAATGAAGAGAAAGGAGAGAAAAAAGGAAGAAGGAGGAGAAATGAGTTGGCCAGTCTCCAAAGCCAGCCCTATAAAGATGCAGAGTAAGGCTGGCATTAATGTGGAGCCTTGGGGAACGCCTCAGGTACTGATAAACACATCCCAACTGTCTGTCTGAGCTCTGTTATCTGTTGCACTGCACTGTACACACCACTGTTATCCCTGTGGGAGACAGGAACACCACTAATCTCCCCCTGAGGTGACACTTGCACCTCGGCAGATCCCCAGATGTTGAAATGCTGATCCCCGTTATTACTATTTTCATCATTGTATGCATCGACAGAGCTACAGGAGCTGTGATCTATGGATCTGCCTCCTGTTGTTTAATTATGCCTTCCTGTTGTCCTCAGATATTTCAGTCACCTGAGTCAGTAGGTGACAGAGTTTGATTGACAGATGACAAATAGACCACCCAAAGGATTATAGGAAATTTATCTTATGTTTAATTTAAAGGGAAGTGTTGTTATTTTTCAGCTTGGGTCTTGATCCAATCAAGGAGGCGAATTTTGTTTTTCCTTTTTGTCTGACTTGAATAAGCATTTCAAGTGGTTGATGTTAAGTTAATTTTAAAAAAAAAAGTTAAAGGAGGCTCACGCAGGTTTTAAATTAGGATGACCCAAAGTCAGAATGGCCACAATCATGAGAATAACGCTTACACTGGATCTGGAAGTGCCACAAAGCCTCCCAGTTTCCCATGGACTGCTGCCTGCTTTCTTTTGGAGCCCATGTTAAACAGCTGAACTTACACTAAGCTCCACCCCTTTGTGATGGTCCAACTGCAACCCCTGAAGAAATATTATCATATTTTTGGAGAAATGAAACAGTGATTCCAGAGAGAAGCAGACAGAGGGGTCGACAGTCTGTGTTTGAAGGATATATCCAGGATGTCAAACTGACTCAGCAGCAACAACAGGTTAAAAAGACAAAGATAGTTAGAAGCTAAAGCCGAACTATAGGCTACAGATCACAGTGTAAAAGTGAACCACCACATCACTGCTGATCGCCACACAAGACAATGAATATAAAGAGAGACTTTGCTGATACTGAACCAGCTGCGTGGCATCGCAGTGTGTGCAGATGAATGCTGTTTGGCTTTGCCTCCCTGCTGCTGCCAGCACCCAGACCTCCACGGCTGGATGGGCAATAAAATTAGATTATAAGATTAAGAAAACAAATGTGATACTGGCATATAGTCTGAAAAATAGTCTCACTTCTCTAAACTTGAAAAAACTTCAGGTAACATTTAAGTGAAAAATCAAAAGCTCAACATGTAGTTAAGTTATATGTCACCTGAAAAGAATAGTTGACATTTTAGGAAATACACTTATTGGATGTAACCACCACAGGTAAATATAAAGCTTTGGTTTTGTATGTAATAAATAAACAAGATACATATTAACTAGTGAGCTTTGGAGGTGCTGGTACTGTCACCTGATTTATTAATGTCTGGACGGAGCCAGGCTATGTGTTTACCCTGGTTTTATGTCTTTATGCTAAGCTAGGCTAACTGGTAACTGCTTCATATTTACTCTACCATACAGATATGAATGTGGTATAAATCTTCCAATCTCACACTGACACAGTGAGCACTTCAGAGTGAACCCTAGCACTTCTGATATGCAGCATTATTCCTGCACTATTTAGATGAATTATCACTGTCTTTCTGTTGTTTTTAATTGTTAGATGTGTAACTGCGCTCTGTGGATTTGTTTTCCTCTGCTCCTGTCACCTTCTACTCTGTACCTGGATTGGCGTCTATCGGGAATACTGCTCCTCTTATTGCTGCAGATGGCAGAAAACAAAGAGATATATCCTCGGCATAAGCACTTCCCACTGCCAGAACAATGTCAACTGATTTAAACTGCCACGGCTTTCCTGTCACCACAGGCAGGGCTGGGGCCAGGGCTGGATATGCTTGGCTGAATATGAGCAGGACAGATTGCTCATTCACGCAACACAACGACAAAGACAGATCCTTCAAAGTCCCTCACTTGCACGCGCACATCCAAATGCAGCGACTGGCACGCAAACAAGCATCCTTTGCCACCGATGCAGTGCACACACGCGCGCACACACACACACTGCTCAGCATGATAGATGGGAAAAGACACAAAGGTCAGCAGTCAGCAGGGCTTCACTTAGACAGGACTCGGGTTCTTTTACATCACCTTGACTTAGGAGATGGAGCTGACCCAAACCGATCTTTTCCACAGTCGTTGCACTGCAATATACAGTACAGGTCAGCAACTGTTTTAAAGGGCGAGTGCGCTTAAAGGCTTCCAGTATCCCCAACGCTATTTAACCTGCGCTGTGCTGGCCACTGTCATGACCGGACTGTTTCTCATTTCCCCATCCTCTAGCATGTGAAGAAGGGATCCCATGTGGTCGTGAATGACACGTGCATTTATCTTGTCCCCGTTTGCAGATCAGCTCTCCCGTCAGTGTGATGGTATATCTCCCTGAGAAGCTACCCTCCAGGGGAAGTGATATACAGAACGTATCATTCACACACACACACACACTCACGCACACAGGCGTGATTGCACAACTTGTCACAGAGATGGTGAGGTGACTGGTTGTCACACCCGTTGATGCTCGGCCTTCAGTGTGCTGCAACCACGAAGCATGCGCTGCAAGCAAATTAAAGCAAAGACATGAACTGGAACCACCGTACATAAGAGCTACTATTTGTCGTATTAAGATAAGATACACCTTTATTTATCCCCAGTGGAGAAAACTGGACGTTGCAGCACTACAAGGACAGAAATAAATACAGACTAGATGGGCACTCGGAGAGCACAGACTCCCGCTAAAGCCTGTATCTGACCCATGATCCATATCCACTCCAAAATGTAATGGGTTCGTCTTCGGCCCATGCTACATACTTCCAAGTTTTATAAAAATTTGGCCAGTAGTTTTTCTGTAATCAGGCTGACAAACCTGATCGGTGGAGATAATACTGTAAGCATACAAAGTAATGACAATGAATAATAGTAAATGGACCTGCACTTGTATATCGCCTTTCTAGTCTTAAGAACAAGTCACATTCACCCATTCATACACTGATAGCTGAGGCAAGGTGCCACCTGCTACCTGCGATTTGGGGTTCAGTAACAGTTTCTTGCTCAAGGATGCGTTTGACGTGCTGACTAGGGGGAGCCGGGGATCGAACCACTGATCATCCGATCAGCCCCATACTAAGAGGTACATAAACTAACATCAGAATTGAATACAAACAGAAAGTTTACAAGAGCATTTAGAGACAAAAAGACATGGTAAGGTGACAGATTAATATCTCATTCATTTACCGAATTGTCAAAATTAATAAAGATTCCAAGCATTGTTACACTATCTCATCATTAGTTTGTCCAGTTATTGGATGACCTTTAAGAATCCTGGCGCTGGATTCACATGAAGGAATAACAGAACCTGTTGCAGGGCAGGTTGTGGTTAAGCTCCTCTTAAATAACTTTGTTTTCTCAGACACAATGACATGTAAGGTTGCAAGGATCTAATCATAGCTCCTTTAATTGTCCTGACCTTGGAACAAGACGTCAGAGGTTGGGAAAATGGTACCAAGTCAACATGACAACCGGAAAAGATTGATGATGTTAGTGGTTAGTGTGTTAGATGGTCTTTGAGCTTAGCTGATAAAATACGGAAGAAAACTGATGTTGACAGACTTCCACATGACCAAATCATGTATTGTCTACAGTGGTTCTTTAAGGCCTGATCTGAGAGAATATTCAGTGCTCATGTTCAAAAAATGAGAGCTGGTATTCTTCCTCTGGCCATTGAGATCACACGATTCAACAGTATTCAGGAGGAAAACAGAATGTGTAAGCTGTGTGATTTGGGTGAAGTGGAAGGTGAGTCCCATTTTCTTTGATACTGTACAAACTACGATGACATAAGACAGCTTATATTCTAGGAAATGTCTAAACTCTGACATTTTCTGGTGCTCTGATCACCAAAGGCAAGTACATTTGGTTAATTTTGATGTGCTTAAGTTGACCAATTTTGTTGCTAAAGCCTGAAAGAGATGGCAAGAACTTCAAATTAGTTGTCTTCCAAAATGATGTTCTGATTCTATATGATGCATTACTTTCCTTGTAATGCTGTCTTAAGTATTGTTTGCTGGACTCTGATCCTGGCCTGCTCTGAATTTATGGTGTCCTGTAAATCACTGCGGACTGGGCATAATTGCTTGCATGACACAATAATAAAAAATCATTCATTCATTTAAATAATGTGAAGGGTGTAGTGTTGAACCCACAGTGAATTTTCAACCAACTCTGCAGTTTCAACTCTACGTCTCTAAGTATTTATAGTGTCTTTAAGCTCATTGTTTTGATTTAATTAAGTCTCGCCGTCCTCATCTGCTACTATTAATTAATCCACTGCACACAACCTGCCAAGCACCAAACAACAGACAGAGAACAATTCAGGCTCGCTGGTGAACACAGTGAAGTATTTAGCAGCTATACTGCCAGATATATTACTCAGAAATTGACATTACCATTGCAAACAATTGCCAATGCTGCTCCATGTCTGCTTGATTTGTTAATGGGACCAGTTTGCCATTAAAAAAAGTATTGGTTAATTATTTGTCAATGTTGTGTTTCCAGATCACTGCGCTGCCCCCAGTTGGACAAATAAATATTACATGCAGCTTCAGTGTACAGGAAACTGATCAAAACATGACTTAACCTTGATCAAAATAACTTTCAGTGACATTTAAACCTTTTGAAAACACTAAAACAAAGCAATACTTTAGTTATGTGACAAGAATTAAACTTTAAATACAGACACAAGGATTAAGGCAGTAATTTTTCATTGGACAAAAAAACAAAAATGTGTGTTTTTCAGTTAATGGCCATGAAAACATGTTGTTCTACTTTATGCAAGTGCATAATGAACCCATGATCAAAGCTCATATTTTAGTGACATTGTTTCAGTAAAGGGTTGTTTTTTGATTAAATGGGCCAAGGCAGACTCACTGTGCTCACTCAGTGTGGGTTGGAATCTGGCTTGTTTTTGTGTCCCATGCCAATCTCCGCTAAATAAAGCACAAACACTGTGGCAAATTGTCTTTTCAAAACACGAGTTCACTGGAAAGCGAACTAACATTGTTGCTGCTTTGGTTTGTTTGTAGCTTAGTCTTTATCCTTGCGGTGGCAGGGGATGAGATAGCATGACCGAGCACGTGATCAGCACGGTGACTCTCACGAGAAACCGCACTCGACAGTTCCTTCCAGGACACATGGCGGAGACTATGAGTCTGACGGGCAATAAGCTTGGCAACCTGCAGCCTCAGGTTGGAAAAGAAGGCTTAAAGTAACAGGATTGGGGGAGTTTACCATCTGAAGAAGGGAAAGTAAAGTGGATTACACTGTAAATCATTCAAGATCTTTTTACCAGCTGTGGCGCTACCCGACATCTGCAACTTGATGCTCATTTGGCAGTGTTATGCAATATGGAAAACATACAGTTTGCGTGTGAATTGACTGCATGAACATGCATGTGCTGGCTAGGATCCCACCTTGCATCACTGACATTATGCATACCACCCATGACACCACATCAAATCAAATCATCCACTCTGTCTACAGTACATACTATTGACAGTATCTTGTCTGTATGCATGTCATGCGGTAGAATTATGTCAGCGGATGCAACGGATGCTTTGTTGTGGTCTATGAATTCCCATCAGCTGTTATATGCTGCTACATGTCAACTTAAACTTATCAGTTGGCGGCGAGAATTCACTGAAGTGTTGTTTCCCCAGCTGTGGATTAGCAAACAAGGGAGCAGAGATCGTCTTGGCCATGGCTGTCAGTGTGGCGAGATAGACAGTGTAATTAGCGCTTAGTGCCAGCATCCAGGGCAGATCCACTGACTGGTGGGAACCCACTGGGAGAGAGAGGAAGACGCTAGCAAAAGGGCTAGAGGCTGACTGACAGTGGAGAGGATGGGAGAGGGAAGGAGAAAGAGAGAGAAGCCAGCAATAATGAGTTGCAGCTCTGGGCTCCTGAGTTTTCCCTCCTCTTTCTCTTTCCTCCCCTCTTCCTCCTTGGCATTGCGTCGAGGGCCATGGGCCTCCAGTGCTGTGATGTCCCTTTTACTGCACATAAGTGTCTGTTTTGACTACATGGAGAGGCAGCGGGGACTTCCACTGAGAAACGCGTGCTACAATAACACCCATTTTTCTCATGTATTATGCATGTCCAGTCAGCATATTCATTCCAGATAATGGGAACGCAGCGAAAGGCTGCTCACATGGAAGCCTGTTTTGCATGTGCAGTCAATGCAGTTTAAGAGATTATGTTCAGCACGCCTATTAGAAGCCTGACGACAAATGATCCTAATTTAACCAAAAGCACAACCGTTTTTCATCTCTTTTTAATTGTGATTTAACAAGTCAGAGACAGGCAGCCAATGAGATGCAGGCACCAGCAAAAGGAGGCATTTTGGATGTGTATGCGAAGCTGTAAGGATGATGATGATTATGGAAAATACAACAAACAAAACACTGCATTTTGCACATTTTAATGAGTAAGATGCCTCCTCTAGAGCAGGGGTGTCAAACATACGGCCTGTGGGACAGAACTGGCCCGCCAAAGGGTCCAATTCGGCCCACTAGATGACTAGACTAAGGTGGGAGCGAGTTAAACAATGCGTACTTCAGGTACAATTCTGCTTCAGAGGCTTTTCCACCCTGATCAGAATACAGTTCTCTGATCATATCAATGAACACTTACTGTGATGATGTGCAAACATATTGAACATTGTGCAAAATACAGTCAATCAGCAGCTTCAGTTCAAAAGAATCTGTACAAGGAAATGTGTGGATAAATGTGCATGTAATGACAGTGAGTGACTGAGACATACTGTTAAAACTGCACTTATTTTTCTCGAGACATCTCAGGCTGCTCATGTCTTTTCTAAAAGGATGAACGTCGAAAGAATGCACTTGTATTTCTTGGTCCGGCCCATCTGAGATCAGCTGTATGCAGCCACACCCCTGCTCTAGAGGACTGTGCCACCTTACAGACACTTTAAAGTGCAGTATATATAACACCATGGGTGATCCCCTATGTTATATGTAGGTCCCCCCCAGAGAGTGGACACTGACTGACATGCTAATTCAGCATAATGAAAGGTCAGTGTGACAGGGACCCGCCCTCTCTCCCGGGAACACCGTGACGAGCATTGCAGGCTGCTGCGTGCTTGTGACATGATGTACTGCTGTGCCATTAGGTGCACACGTGGAGTGAAAGGTGCAGGAGATGTGTTTGTGTGTGTGTGTGTGTGTGTGTGTGTGTGTGAGTGTGTGTGTGTGTGTGTGTGTGTGTGTGTGTGTGTGTGTGTGAATGCATGTGCCCGTGATGAGCGGCAAGGTACGGCGTATGTGTGACAGAGGTGTGTGGTGGTTTTTTAGGTGCGTTCCTGTTGGTGCTAGGCTGCTTAAACAGCACATCGTGATTAACCTGCAGGTCAGTCTGGTGGTATTAAGGCCATCACTCCAATCCCCACATATCCATCACAGGCTTGAAGGTCTGGATTTACAATGCTAGCCCCAGCCTGTCAAGTTAAGGCTGAGCTTCCACCGGGCAAGAAGCCCCTGTTTTTGGCTCTAACATAGCTTGTGGTGCTATTTGGCACAAGATTTATGGACGTCCTCTCTGCAATACTTCAATACTTAAGACTGATGAAAATCTGCGATCAATAAGCAAATAGGAACTGAAAGGGCAGTCGGGATCTTAATTCATTGGCATGTGAGACTGGGGTGAGCCGTGCTGTGATGGGAGTGTGGATCTAGGTGTTTCATCAATCCTACGGCTGGACACCAGCCGACCTGCTCCCATTTATACTGAAAACTAGAGCGCTACAGGTCTTTAACACCCAATCACTGTTTATTACATCTCACTCAGAACCTAATAGGCTGGGCACCTCAGTGACTGGTAAATAAAGATAAATTAACACTAGAAACCAGGAGGTATTAATTGATAAATTCACTTTAAAAAAAACAAAATAAACATATCTTAAAACCAAACTATTAATAGAATAATTGGTTAAAGCTCTCGTACATCAATCATATTATTAACATAAGTGTTACGTATTCAAAATCGTATCGTGTTAGGTATTCATCTACAGCTTGTGTTTTGAGTGCCATATAAATGCTCCAAATGCAAACATTATAGAATGCAGTGAAACTATGTGTAAATCACGTTATAATTAAAACCAAGAGAAAATAATTTTTCTCATACAGGAACTAGTAAAACATATTGAGAGGAGCCCCGACGGCACAGAGATGCTGAATATGAAACAGCTCAAATCTGCCTGTTTGTCAACAAGGAGAAGATTGATTAAATCAACAAATCACCGCTGTCAGAGGAGTGCAGGAGTCATGGTTACTAAATCAGAGGAGTTGAAGATTTATAACCGGGCTACAGTCTAATCCCCCTCATACTGGAAATCATACGCTTCTCTGGCACAGAAGCGTCAGAGATCTTGGGGAAACGGGGAACAAAATATGAGATAACACTGTGAATTTAAGGGATAAATAATATTGTATATAATATCATCATATGTTGTTAAAAGTTTTATTTGGGGCACTGCTGAAAATTTGAGGATTTAAGCCGCCAGAGTCAACTCAACTAATTTTTTTTGTCATCTAATGACATGAGTTTTGTGACTTTCCAAAACGGACAATTCGACAATCTTGCTCACTGCATAGCTGCTGAAGATGATGAAGGGTGTGAACTTCTCCCTAAAGCTTCCTTTCTTCATTCCTAACATCAACTAATTGCACCACATCTTGTGGCTACAAATGAGCCTAACACCAGGAGAGTGAATGCTGTCTGAAAACTTTATGCTGAACAATTCAAAGAAACACGAATGACACAAAGTTCACAGAGAGAAATAAGGAAGGAAGTTAGATGTAGCTATGACAACAGGCTTCCTCCAAGAGTGGCCATTCAGAAAAGTAAAAAAAACTCTCTTGTCTTTGGATGTGGTTGAACCTCATGTTGTACAAAGTTGTTTGTAAACCGAACCACACAGTATTGGTGCCTAAACCTAACAAAAACAACGGCTCCTGATGACAACTGGTAACAGCCATTTAATGGACTGATAACGGCGATCTAAACCTACTAGTATATGTAGCAGGCTCCTTATAACCCACATCTACAACACATTCACATCTCGACCTCGTCACATATCAATGTTTGGTCATGGACCTTCCACACTGACATACGACGTGTCTGTTACATGCATTGTCTTCTTTTCAAAAACACTTTTGTTTTAACAGGAAATTTACTATTTACATACTGTCTCTTTCAAATTGAGCGCATTACGTCAGTACATCAACACAAATTGATGTTTTTTTTTTCAGGAAAAAAGATAAGATTTATAATCTTACGGGGTGCAAGCACCGCTCTCCCAGGTGAGAGTGTTTGTTAGACCCATCCATCATTGCTCCCACCCACCATACTTGGACTTTGGTCACTTTAACTTTCGTTCTTGTTGTGCCATGTTTTCCCCTAATGCTGCCAAACACCATTAGACTATAATGGTGGCCGACTGCGTATCATGCTGATGTTAAAGGATGGCTTTTTACATCAGTGTCTGATGCCATAAGTCACTGCCCAAGCCTATAAGGCGTATAACCACTGATAATGCCCATTCAATCAAATGCTAACATTCTGAATGGGTGACAAATTAGTATATCTGAAGCGTACTGAGGCCTTTAATTGCATACATGACACCCACTGTTCGACATCACTTTTCACAAATTCAGCTAAAGTTTGCTAAAGTAAATGTCAAAACTAAAGATACAATATTTAAAATATACAACATTTACCTGACTATATTTACCAACTCCATCTTGATAATGGGAGCTTATTAAATGGCACAGGAAAGGAGATTTGAATGAAAAATCTGTCACCTGATCAAAGGTCTCGAAAAATCCTTTTTGTGTCCTCTGTGACATATCTGACATAACCACCAACATATATACGATTCTAAAGCAAAATAATGCGAGGATGATTTACTTCATTCAGTGAAACATCGCCCATCCTTACCGTAACCGCTGTGATGTGACACATTTCATCCCCGCCATAGGTTTGATGTCCATAATCTCTGTCCTGGCTTGCAGCCCGATTCCTTTATCGGAGAAGAGGGTGGAAAGAGGACAAGGTGTTTTTGTGTTTACTCAGTCATAGACCCACAATGCTTTAATCCACACTTTTTGAAGTGACAAATTGGCACAGGATAAGAAGGAGAGATTTGGACATAGCACAAGAAGCGCCATGCAAATCCTTCCACATGTGCACAGACCCTTTCAGCCTGAAAGCTAAAAGTAGCAAACACTTGAAATCAAATATGGTGCACACCCATGAGTTTGCGCATGACACTGTATATGTTTGCAAACCAATTAAGCGCTGGATATATTAAAAAATATGGTCTAAATTTTGATTCCCAACAACCCGAAGCTTTGGTTAGCCTTATTTGCACAGGGTGGGAAATTAATTACAGCTAAAACAAACAGTGACAAGATCAAATCCCTCAACACGTGACCGGTGCCTATAGGGGGAATTTGTGCGCTCTCTCTCTCTCTCCCCTCGTTATGGCTATAATTAATTAGCTGCTTCTGGAGATTGTCACAAATACATTTAGTGAAATTAATCTTTCTTTTTCTCTCTCCTCAAGGATAAAGCCAAAGTCTCTCAGGTGATTCCCCTCACTTGACCTTTTGTTGCTACGATGAAAAAAAAAAAGTTAATAAGAGTGCACTCAAGTTCACTTTAATAGCCACGGGCAGATTTCTGCATCAGCTCTCGGTAACAATCCCACCACTATCACATCCATCTGAAAGCTCAGGAATCTCTGTTTTAATGTGGGGAGAAAGGCCTCAGAACGACATTAAGCTCCTCACATCAAAGAAAAAGAGTAAATGGTTTTCTGAGGGCTTTTCACTGTGGAGAGGGAGGAGAAGAGGCTGATAAAGCATGGCAGAACTGCATCGCAGACACTGAGATTGAGATATCGACCTAATAATGTACAAAGGAGCCCTTGATGTACATTCTCTCTCGGTCTGCCCCTATCTCCCTTCTTTTTTGTCTCTCTCTTCACTTCCGACTCCCACCGTTTCTTTTCCGCTCCCTGTCTCTTTTTTAAGGCCTGATTTCGCACCTCCCAGGAGGCTGGAGAAACTTCTGAAAGTATACTCATTTATCCCAATGAGTGGCTTTCAAACTCAGCTCATCCTTCAGGGACTGACACGATTCCAGAGTCCAAGGAGAAGAAGGGAGGAGAGAGACAGATGGACAGGGAGAAGAGTATTAAAAAAAAAAAGGAAGTGAAGAGCCTGATGGAGTAGCAGAGGTATGAGAGAAAGAGAGCAAAGACGAATTGATGGGAGCCAGAGAGTCGTATGTGACTCACCTAGCTCAGCAGGAGAGCAGAGGAAGGACGAGCAGGTGATAAATACAGCAGGATGTCACCCCAGCGCCCTGGAAAGCTTTTCTTACGCACTTCCCCTCAGTTCTGCAGAACTCCACACCATGGGAACAATACACTGGCTCGACAAGAGCCAAAATGCAAACTCACAACAAACAAACACTTTATCTATTGTGCAGCATTGTGCAGAGTCATAAATTAAGAAAGAGCAGAGCATTTTTACTTCCACAGTAAGTGTCCTCTATAGGCCTGCAGTGCACTCAGTGTCTGATTTGTTAGAAAAACCTACAATAATAGTTTTTAAGGCAGGAATTCAACAAGCAACTGGAAGCATTTCAAAAGGATCTTTGTCCACTCTGACAGTTTACTTTGCTGGAACAATCCTAAGATGATGTGACATAATAAATTGTTCTGTAGCTAGTATCCATTTGACAGAGGTTTGCTATTGCATTCAAACAATGAACAATGGGTCATAAGTCATTTCTAAAGCTTGGTTTGCAGTTCTGTTACTGGGCAATATTGTAGCTACACAGCTGGTGTGGTGTGTACATCAGAGCTGACGTATGCCTTCTCAAAAATCTCTCTACATGCCGGAGCTACATATACTACAGAGATACCACGTGGTGACATTGAGTTCCTGATGTCAGGGCAGGTTTTTAATAGTAGAACAAGAGAGAAAGTTGACAAAAATGATGTCTGCAACAGGGACATCAGTGGCTTAGTGGGTAGAGCAGATTGCCGCAGCAGCCCAGGTTCGAATCCCTTGCTTGAGAAAAGCTAAACGCACAAACATGCTATTTTTTTGTATCCCAAGGAGAGAGACTCTCACTGCAGCCTGTTCTATTTTGTTCTGAAAATGTCGGTGTGCAACTCCATTCTGTGGACGATAAATGAGGTGCAGACTTCCCACTGGTGATGAGGGAATACAGCGGTTGCTGGACGGAACTGAGAGTGACAACAACCCTGCCCACATTTAAGAGTACTGTTTGCAGGGGAAATGCTTAACAGAGCTAGGGTCTAGGTACCATGTCTGAAGCTTTACTTTTGGGTCCAAAGGTACCATATTGAAAGTGTGGGCTAAATAGTCATATTTTTTATTGGGACGAGGCAAAGTGGGCTGCTATTGCGATGGCATTTCTCAGCGTGGCTGGTCTCCTCCGAAATCTGCAGTTGAGGCATGTGCCGATCTCATCCTTTGAACTGCACGGCCATGATTATGGAGTGGGAAGGCAGGAGGGAGGGTCTTCTTGACATTGTCTCCAAAATATAACAGCAGGCATAAGGCAAAGGTCAGCTCCATGTAATGAGCTCGAAATGTTGCGAGTGCACTTTTCTACATGGTAGCAACAACATAAATTTCAGGTAGATTACGTAAATGTACTCGGACACAGAACAACATAATTAACAGGTAAGCAGTGGGGGACTTGAGGGGGAGGGGCTGTCATACCAGTGTATTACACAAATCAACAATACCTAATATGAAAACGCCTAGTGCATATCTTTGTTGCATAGAAGTGAGCCAACCCTGCCTTAAAAGCAAATGCTAGCTTTATATACACCCTTCACATGGATGCACATGGACTGCTAATATATTCCATATCTCACCTACACAACAGGACATGGTATTCATGTGTGACTTAATTAATGATTGGTTATTCCTGTTGTCTACTACAGACAGGCGAGAGGGTACAGCTAATGAGCTTCCCACCCTCACACCAGGAGTCATCTGGGGAAAGATCAAAGCTCTGTCTCACACATACACACACACACACACACACACACACACACACACACACACACACACACACACACACACTGCAAGGATTCACACGGATGTGCAGACGAGACAAGAACATGAGTTAAAAGAGGGGTGGCAATTAGACAGCAGACCACCTTGAAACACCTCAGAATCAATAATAGACTTAAGTCAGAAATATACTACAAATGAAGCTGGTGTGTGGTCTCACAACCGATATCAGAACGTTCCTGCCCCAGATGTGAAGGTGACACCAAGATGAATGTATTCCTGGTAGCTCTGAAATATGTCTATAATTGTGTATGTAGCAAGTATGTAAAAGAATGTAGAACATGTACATTCAGATATATGTATTTCAGGTCTAACTTCACCACAACTATTACAGCCATTACCCCACATCTTTGTCTTTAATTTCACCAATGCAGTGCAGTGAAACTTCCTCCAGTACACTGGCATTTACACCCAGTGCCTTATTCAACAGCCTTTGAGAACCCAGAGAATTTGCATTCATTTTGGACTATACTGGAGGTTTTATGCAAACACACATAAACACACTCAGAGACACTCAGCGACAGCACTGTGGGCCACAGAATCCTGTTTCAACACATCAGCATAAAGCCAAATCTGGAAGTGGCACAGTTCTGACGTCAATTAATTATGCATGTGTTTTCATGGGATAATACGTCTCTTCGTGTGTCTTGCTGGATACTGATGTTGGGGTTTGTTGACTTGTGTCCTGCTCCTGAAAGTACAGGCCAGGTCAGTAGCTGCCCATGTGGGATGACAGGTTACCCTGCTGATGTCGGCCTTTTTTAGAGGTTACAGCGCGACAGGATTGGAAAGATTCTCTGCATCCGCCCGTTGACATGAAATATCTGCCGTGACACCCCGCTGAGAGGGGGGAGATTCCATAAAAAATTCTGCTGACACCTGCAGACGTCGACTTCTATTACTCAGCAGACATCAGCAAAGTCAATTTCTTTGGATAGTCTTCCAGTGTCACCTGTTTTGTCTGCTCTACTTGGGTCCTCACATTCCTTTTCCTTCCTCCTCCTTTGATAAAAAGAGGTGTAACAGGCTAAAGACCTATTCAAAATACAGATATTTCCATGCCTTAGCAGGTCATTCATTTGCCGTCCTTTCTAGTCACAGCTATATGATTGTCAGTGTTTCCTGGGTCTACCTTCCCTTTTGCCCTTTACTCCTCTGCTTTCAAGGATAAGGAAATTTTGCTCACTGTATTGCCTGACATTGGGTGGTCATGGGCCACCAGCTGCCATCAATAATACTGACAACTGGTGTTTAGACTGCAACCCCACTGTCTTATAATGAATGACAGGAATGCCATACAGTTTTGTGGCCACATCAGCTTTTTCTAGATGCTCCACACTCAGAGCAGACACATTTTCAGATTTATACTAACAATCAGATATATATGATACCCCAAAAATATATACCACAGCCAAGCGACTGGTTGAACAGCGTCTGAAACCTCCTCACCTTTTCAATTATAGCAGAGGGCTATGTCTGACAATCCCACATTAACAACCACTTTCTACAACAACTGGCCAGGTGTGCAAAGATGAAAAAGTAAGGTTTGAACTCGCTAACAACACAACTATTTCTGGCACTCTTTGTTTTTACAATTGAGTGCAATATCATGCATGCCTTAAAGGAAAGATAGACCAAAAGAGTCCACCTCGGTCAAACGACAAGTCATGCCACCGCCTTAATTCTTTAAATTGAGTGTTTTGTTTTGATAAAGTGCAAGAAGTCAGTTGTAGAACAACTTTATTGCAATTGAACAACCAATAAAGTTGTTTTGGCTGGCTCCAAAAATCCAAGATGACAATGGTGAAAATGTCGAACTCGAGGCTTCAAAACAGGAATCCACAAACCAATGGGTGATGTTACAGTGGCTATATCAATTATTTTTATACAGTCTATGATCAAAACCCAACCCTCCATTGCATGCTTCAGCCTCTGAATGATTGCACATTACATGCTAGCACTTACTAATGTCTAATGTCCTTTAAAAATGTCTTTAAGCACTTGTAGTCATACGGTGAACACTCTCATAATTCATTGTTTGAAAGGAATGCCCTTGAAATGTTTGACAACATCTTGCTCCTTTAGGGGTTGAATGCATGTATTTTAATAGCATCAGTTAAATGTAAATGTTCAAAGCCTGAAACTTGCCCTCTCTGTTTTTTAAATCTTCACATGAAGCATGCAGTGATTCATTGTAATATACCGTAGGTCACCCTCCAATAATACGGCACAAATGCAAATTTTGTTGAATCTGTTCAACTACTACACGTCTTCGTTGTTGCCTGTAACATTTTAAATGTACTTCCTGGTCTCTCAATCCTATTTTCTTAGTTTGCTCTTGCAGCTGTAATATTATAATTTGACTCAAGGCTATAAAGCGTCAAAATGATTTACACTGGTGAGCAAAAGGTCATGAATCCATAATTAAATGACATTTCAGACTAACATGCGTTCCTCCAAGAACATGGTATTAACTTAAATAATTACTATGATCCCAACTCCACTTCTAAAATGTTGTTATTGACATGATCACGTAAATGTAACACTCATATCACTGTCTTGACACTAATATGAAAAAAGCTACAGTTAATGAAAATGGTGAGAAGGTATTCCTCCCCACAACAACCTTCCTGGTCTCAGCAACTGCTACAGTCCTAGACCGATCGCTTACTCTGGTTTTACAGGGAATTTACAGATGCAATATTTCTGATACTTGGCAGCTCAAACTAATCACATTCTAGAGTGAGGAAATAGGAAACTAGCTCCACACAGGAGAGTGTATCCAGGGGATCTAATTGCTCCCCACTGGACTTTAAGATCTTCCAGTCTCTTTCTAAACATGTAACCTGACCTCTGGGGAAAGGATATGGAGAGGAAAAGACAGATGGATAGAAGGATGGATGACGGTATTCAGCACATGAGGAAATGATGTGTTGCTCTGAATTTGTAAATTGAAGTATTTCAAGCAAGGGTACAGTGCCTCTTCACCAGGGACCGGTTGCAACAGCTGTTCAAACTTTTATTACAGTTTTATACCTCTATATCTCTGTGGATATCTCTATCTCAGCCATCCAGGTGAGTTGCACTTGACTTAGCACTTCTAGATTTAAAAAGTAACCACAAAATTGAAACAGGTTGAACTCATCAAAACAGATTTATTTGGAGAAATGAGTTGCTACTAATGTTTACACTCACTACCTGCCAGGTGCCTCTGTTTAGTAGCTGACTGAGGTGCAAAACTAATGTTGGCTTCCCAATATCTGAACCCTTTAGATTGCAACAGAATACAAAATAAGAGCATATCTGACCTGACACTTGATCAAAATGCTGTTTAATAATGATATAAACTGGGGTGAAGTTAAATTACATTCACAAAAATAACACAACACACCTCAAATCAAGAAGATTAAAAACTATATAACCAAGATTAACAGGTAAGTGTCAACTGTTCGTTTAAAAGGTGTGACAGGACAATTTTAAAATGTATTCAAATACACAGATATTTTCATGTCATTCTCTTGCTGTTCTGTCTGTTTGTTGCTGTCTGATTGTCAGTGTCTTCTTGCTCAACCTGCCACTTTGCACTTTTCTCCTCTGTTTTGAGGATGAGGAAATTTTACCCTCTGTCCTCAGTGTATCGCCTGACATTGGGTGGACATGGGTCACCAGCTCCCATCAATAATACTGACAACTGGTGTTTAGACAGAGACTCAACTGGATTATAATGAATGACACAAGTGTCATGTAGTTTTCTAGCCATGTCAGCAATGTAAGCACTTTCCTGGATGGTCCGCACTCAGCAGACACATTTTCAGTTTTATGCTAACAGTTAATTTCTATTATAACCAACAAATATATACCACTGCCGAGCAACTAGTTAAACAGCATCGAAACCACCCTTCACCTTCACTTTTCCGACACAGCAGAGGGCTGTAACACTCAGTATAGTAAACTCAAATAGTTAAGTAAATATTATACCAAACAAATATGCTGCAGCCTATGAATTTAACCAAACAGTACTTCTGTAGCTCCAAAGGCACAGTTAGCATAATCCAATCCAGTCAGCAGATTAAATGTTGTGTATTTTTCTGCAGACCATAGATACGTTTATTTGCATGTTATTATGTAGCAGATATGTGGAAGCTTTACGTTATTACAGTGCTGTGGTTAATGTGTGGTGAGGTTTAGGCCAGGCGGCAACCTCCAGGGCTGACAAGTGACGCCAAAGCAGAAGTGCCAAAAACTCAATGCCGGGCTACTTGGGGCTGACTCCAAAACAGAGCAAATCCCCATAGACTCCCATGTTAAAAAGCCCAACTTTATAGCTAAAATAAACATGTTTACAACTTAGTGCAAAAAACGGTTTTGGTCTCTGGCTTATTTCATTATTCATGACAACTGTACAGGGGGTGAATTTTTTATAAAGATCCAGTTTAAATGTTACTTAAGCTGAAAATTCTGCATAATTAAGGGCATGGCCACTTTGACTGACAGGCTGTCTGCTAAGCCTCACCGCGGGCCACTCATCTTGACCTCCTTGTTGTAGGCCAAAAAAACCTGGTTATTGTTGGAAAAAGTTCATGTTCAGGATCCAAAAAAAACATCTGGGGGGCATAGACCCTGCTGGGAAAGCAGCGACATCTGTGAGCCTAAAAGTGGCTGGAAACACAGCAATTACTTGCTGAATCACAACTGGTTTTGTTGTTCGCTGGTCTTGAACAGGTGTCTGCAGCTTGGCAGGCATCTTACCTGAATGTCGTGACATCCACCATCCCCTCCACCTCCTGTTGAGTCAGCTTATACACCGAACAAGGCAACACTTTTGTTTGAAACTTGCTGTTGTTTGAACTTAATGTTCATTTTACCACCATAAGACATCTCCAATGTCATTTACATTGATTTGGCAGTGCATCCAACCAGCCTCACAACCACACAAGTCAGTTACGATGACAAACCGCTGTCAGGTGAGTATGACAAACATGCAGCTATGCTTCACTTATACTCTTTTTATCACCTTTCCTTAAAAAACCTATAAAATCACTCAGTGGTTTGTGCAGCACTTTGCATCGAGCACTTTGGCTGTTAAACACTACAGGAAACAGTGATGTCACCACTAAATAAGACACAAATTACTCTTGCTGTCTCGGCTACACACATAGATAAAACTGACACAGTAAAAATGGAATCCAACATTTTCTATAAATCAGATTTTTGCAGTCAAGTCCTCGGCCGTTGGAAATGATTTGGATTCTTCACTGTTGGTTCAGAAACACAAACAGAGTCTGAAGAGTTCACTGGAGGCACCGGATCAATCACAGGTTAGGAAAGAAAACCCTCAGCAGGAAGTCTGGAGACACTTTCAAGTTTCTTTAACAGTTTGTGCAAAATTTCTTCAGTTGTGCAAACCAATAGTTGCATCTGCTGTTTGTGTAGCTGGTCTCAGACGATCTTGCAGGTAAAGATGTTGGATTTGGAGGTCCTGAGCTGGTGTGGCTATCTGTGATGTGCGGTTGTGGGGCTGGTTGGATGTACTGCCAAATTAACGGCAACGACATTGGAGGCAACTTATGATAATGGAATGAAAATTGAGTTTATGGGCAACATGTAGTCGACATGCCAATGGCACGCTCCCTCAAAACTTGTGACATCTGTGACATTGTGTAGTGTAATCAAACTACACATTTTAGAGTGATTTATCTGTCAGATGGATGGATTATCTTGGAAAAGGAGGAGAGCTCACTCTTGATTTTAACAAATCTGCAACAAAATTTGAGAAACATATATCTACTGAGTGCATGAAAAAAGTCTTGGCTCTTTAACGTAAACCTGTGAAGAATGGGAGCAAAAACACGACTGTTGCATTTAAATTTCTGTTCAGTATATACTACGCCACTGTAGAAACATTGATATGCATATGGCGTACAAATGTAACATATTCATGGTTTGCAGACACTTAAAACGCCAACATGTTTCTGATGTCTGGGCTGCATAATGAAGTATTTCTCAGTCTAAACTGCATGAACCCAGCTATCATCATGTGTGTGTGTGTGTGTGTGTGTGTGTGTATGTGTGTGTGTGTGTGTGTGTGTGTGTGCGTGTGTGTGCATGGTGAATGTCACATAGTTTGAGGTTTCATACTTGATACCACAAACATTCATTAATTCAACCTCAAGGGAGAATAAAATCAGTAAAGCAGAGGCCATTAAGAGGGCTCAAAATGGTGCATAATGGCTGCAGGGACGAGCTAACACGCTGATTTAGCCTTTTCGTATCTAGATGTTGCTCGTTTGTCTTTTTCAACTTTCTGACCGCTTTTGAAAATCTAACACGCCACCATTTTTTGTCTGTTTAAATGTTGCTGACTTTTTGTTCGGAGGTCAAGAGTCAAGAGTCTTGTGTCCTTTCTCCTCCAATACAAAGATGAATCTCTTCTAAATTCAGTTTGCACCCCTCTTTCTCTAACCTTAAAAAGTGTGTCATGGAGAGTCAGCTCCACATCCAGCTGCTGAAAGATCATCTGCCCTGCTGCCACTCTAAAAGCCAGAATAATTTATGTACAACATTAAATGTGAATATTTAGAGTCAGTGCTGTTAGAATTCAACTGAGTTTCAGGAGGTTGGAGGGTACAAGGTTAGTCAGGGTGACAAATACTCCCTTGCCAGACAGCTAAAGGTCTACAGATGTCATTTCACTTGTCTCAGACACCATCTGCTATTCCCCCAGCCACTGATCCTTTCTTTCACACTTATTCTCTGCTTTTCTGGGAAACATCACACTTCTGCACGTCTGCTTTATGCTGCTTATTCTGCATGGATACAAGTGTTTGCAGGAGAATCCGTTTTTCTGTGTTCTGTGGTTTGCATATCACAGCGCTCTTCCTCCTTTCTCTTTCGCTCCCAGCTTCATTTTAATCATGCCATGTCAAAAATATGAGGATTATGAGATTTGCATTGTTTCCACATGAAGCAGACTGGGGGGCTGTTTTTTAGATGCATCCAAGTGATCGCTTTGTTCAAAACAAAAAAGCACACATGCACATGCATACTCAAATCCAGACGTGCACACACATTCATGTAGCTGCGCAGAATTAGGGAGTTTAAATACAAGGCAAGGCCCCGCGCTGGGATTTGAGAGGGGAAGATCCCAGCAGCAGACTCTCTGCTTTGTCCAGCTCAGCTCTCTACAGCACACATCATTAATAACTTCATAGAGGAGGAGAGAAGAACAACTGTTACTCCTTTTGATTTATGAGAGAGTCTCTGTGTTTAACAGTGGATCCAGATTTTCGCAACACAGGCCCCGACCAGCGGTGAGTAAACCACAGTCCCTGGAGTGCGAAGGTCAAGGTTTGTTTTCAGAGAGGTCATCTTGTTCTGGATCAGGAGAGAGAGCAAGGGAAGGGGTGTGGTTTCCAGACTGACATAACATCTTGCTGTTTACCATTCGACTCCTGGAAGGTACTTGTCCCTCCAGCGACTCTCTGTGCCTCTGTTGGTGCTATTTCAAGAGCAGCATGCCTTCGGTTAGATCAATACATACCCAGAGCAAACAGTGAGTACCGGGCATATACCCTTCCTACTGCAGTGCGGAGGGGAGGATGAAAGGTGTGCTAACTCCACAGTGTTCTGGGACATGCTGTTCGAAGCTGTTCTCTCTGGCAGGGTGGTTTCCAGGTTTGGAGAGGCCGATGGGGCCGAGTCAGGCAGAGGCTTTAATGTTCAATAAACAGTGTGAGAGTTCTGTGAGCGAAGGTGATATTCATGAGGCACTGAAAGATTATCTAACTCAGGGGAGGGTGTGAAAAAAGCGCAGGGAGTTTCCTGAGGAATGAGTAAAGATGATGGAGATGTTTCTTTTTTGACAGCGCAAGCAGGCAGGCCGTGTTTTCAACAACATCGTCGGCTCAGAACCAGCACTGGCATGCACATGGAGGTGAGGAAGGGGATGTCTGTCATGCCTTTATCAAGAACCTACCCAGGCCTGTCACCTATCTTCCCCATATAGGCTTCACAGGCTTAGAGTCAGAAAAATAAGAGAGCAAGTGAGAGGGACGGAAAGGGCAAGAGACAGAGAGATGAAAACATAAAGACAAAGGCAAAGACAGTGACTGAAGGGTATGAACGCAGGAAAAAAGAGAATAAAATAATGCAAAAAAAAAAAGCCCTGAGTCATGCAAGAGTGGGTAGATAAAGCCAGTAAATGTACAAGCATCAGCACAAGTGCAAAGTTAGGAATTTCTGTTGCAGCAGCAATTAATAAGCACTATCTCTTTTGGGCATGTAGGAGGAAGAGATAAATCCTGATCAAGTTTTTGGTGGTTCTGGTGGATTTGACAGCTCAAGTAAGGATCAGATTGAATCCTCTCATCAAACCTTATCATTAATTCACACATCGAACTGGAGCTCGCCCTGCGTTATCTCCGTGCATAATGAAAGTGCACCAAATCTGGCTTGGGGATCCTGTTTTCCATCTCCAGCAGATTTTTTTTTCTTCATCTACATCCTGGGAGGAGTAAAAGCTGGTGTTTAATTAGATTTTTTGGTATTATCGTGGCTCCTTCAGGGGAAACACCTGTGAGCTAGATGCCAGTTAATAATGCAGCTAAGAGATATACAGATATAATGAGCTTAACAATTAACAAGCATATAATTAGGCTGAAAATAACACCCCTCTGTCTCTATTAAGCAACTGGTACTTGATGTAGCCAACACAGGAAATATAATAGAGGATAGAGGAGCGTTGATCTTATAGTGTTACGCAGATTCACTATTATAATTCCTATTATTTCATAATTGAATGATTGAAATGTTTACTTAAGAGCACCAGGACATGGCTGTTATTCTCTCATGCCTATTGTTATTGCTTGTATGTTTTTATCTGTGTTGAGACTACAGGTGTACATTAATACACGGGTACATGTACATTGACATTTTAAAAAGGTCAGCGCTAATTAAAGTGAAAATTCAACACCTTTTATGTGGATGTCCGGTCAGTGTTGATGGTAAATGTAGTCGATTGAAGCAATTAATTCCTCAGTGTGTGCAATATTGACTGAGAAAGCGGAGCTTACAGTTGCATCCAGCTGGGTCATTTGATGTTGATGGTAGGTGTTTTTGGAGCGAACTGTTCTGGGTGCTTCCTGAGACAAAAGTGCCCACTGGGAAGCTCCCGTGAGAACTACTGTACATACTTTGAAAGCCTTTTTTCTGTTTCAATTCGCACAGCTGATTGGAACACTGGAGTGACGTACTGTAAATCAGCCAGTGGTTGGTATAGCAAAGTCACTTTTGCTTTGATAAACCAAAATCGTGTTGTATTTCCATCGTCACATACATGCTCAGTAAAGCCTGGACTTCATTGTTGATACACTTGCCTGTGTTTGCCTCCAAATTTTTTCTCATTACGAGCCTTTGTTTGTATTTTGTGCTGCCTGTTGTTTACACAACTAAGAGGTTTTTAAAGTGGTGGTTGCCAGTGCTGCACTGGCTGTGCTCCACCAGTCAACGTACACTTGACGTGTGACGTCTGGACCTATTATTGTACACTTTTGTCAGTCACGGTTCCTCTTGTCATCAACTAAGATTGTTCTTAGTTCTTGCAGTGTGGACACTACAAAAATTAAAAGGCTCTTTGAATATGTACTTAGAACTATAACACAGTTAATCCACTCTGAAAAAACCTGGGGTCTCGTTTATAAAACGATGTGTAGGATCTGTACTAAAAATGTATGGATGGACAAAATCCAAAAATGGCATGTGCTAAAAAATGTTCAACAATTTCTACAATCAGGCTTCCACATCACCATCTGCATTGCCAATTTCCAATCTCAAAACTGTACGTAAGCATGGGTCAAAGTATCTCCAATCAAGTTTGTTTTTATAGATTACAACTTTTTCTTTCACGCCTCATTTTGTGCGTACGCAATGTTAATAAATGAGACTCCTGGTGATGTACTTGGAGGCAAGGAAGAATTAAGGTTGGATTTCTCCTTTGGGTATCCATGTCTTTGTTCTCTCTGCTTGTATTGCAAACTAGCTACGTTTGCAACAGCCAGAATGGCATCCCAAAATATCAGTGCAGTGTATTCAGATGTATTTACTCAAGACTGAGTATATGGACAAAGAACGCAACCAGGAATCAATTCTGCATAGAAGAGAGGCAGAGACGAGAGCCCTATGTGGGACTGTTTTCCACATCACTCTCCTTCCCACTCCCCCTTGATTTCTGACCGTTACGGCCCCCTCCGGCGGAGTGTGTTATCTATTCCCGCCTATAACAGCAGGGTGGGTGTCAGCTCCCGCCCACACCTGCAGATATTTTGAACATACACGCCTGCACAACAGACCGATTATCAAAAGATTTAGTCTTCTCCCGTCCCACAGGGAAAAAATGTAATTTTACTGTGTATTAAGAAAGATATGCATACCTGTCGGTAATAAGTGGCAAAATGATATTCTAGTGCGTAGTTACATTTATAATTCATTCATAATTACAGTTATTCTGGTGTCTCTGTGATTCAGTTCTATTATTATTATCTGTAATATTCCTGAGAAATTTCTCTTTTGTATTTTAATGTCCTGCTTTTATCATCTTTTCCACTTCACGTGCTAATGTTTCCATCCTACATGTTAATTAATCTCTGCACATTTTGTTTTTTGACCGCCTGCTCCCACCCATGGCAAAGATAAAACTGCCCGTGTTGGTCCCTCAGGACCTCAATCCCAATGCAGTCCTCTAGCTGAGATTGTGGATGTCATAGGTGTAAGAAGATATGGCTAGCAGGGACGGTCCTGAGCTGCTGAGGACAAACAACGACTGGAGGTGTGTTTGCTCAAATTGCCCTGCGCTGACAACAGAAACTGCATCATTCTGCTACAATGAATTTTTGGCGTGGGCAGTTTCTGTTGAATGCTTTCACCAATGCTGGGACTGTATGTGCGTTACTATGCATAAAACTTTTACTCCTCACACGGACAGAGGTGCGTTGGAGACCTTCTTCAGGATCCTAAAATGAACTAAAATAGACAACCAAGACCAACAGGGCCAAGAGGGCAGCTTTCTCTGTCACTATAGCATGCGCTGAGAAATTTATTGCTTTAATTGATTACATTTACCATCAACACTGACCGGACACCCACATAAGAACTGGCAAATTTTCCTCAGGTATGTAATGACCCCTATAAATACACAAAAACACAGTGAAATAAAATGATACCATTTTAAAGATGTAAAAGAACAATGCACTAGACTGTTGGCTGCTGGGATGCAGTAACTAGCAAAGCGATATCACAATTAGCGGTTTTTGCCTGGATCTTAATCCGAAAAAAATGTTGGTAATATTTCCAAAATAGTGTGGTTGCGGTCTAATTTATTAATTTCTCCCTCATCCTCCTCCTACTGATCCAACACATCAGGTGAGACAGGATGAGGGGAAGCCAACAGTTCTCTACAGCTGCGTATCACTCTACATTCTTGACATCATACCCACTTTTGAGCGATACAATCAAATGTGAAGGATCTGGGCATCTCGGCTTTACTTGTAAAGGTACGAGAGACGGTAAAAGGCAGACTGGAGGGGGGAGATGATGTGCAGCAAGGGGCCCAGGCCGTGCTTGATCCCAGGCCGCTGCAGTAAGGACTCAGCCTTAATGGTATGTGCTCTACCCGTTGAGCTACTAACTAACCTCGCCTACACATTCTATTACATATATCATATTATCGAGGATAAAGATGCTCCAACTTTTGTTCACTGTGACTTAAATACTATATGAGCATTGTACTGTATTCCATTCAGTTATGATGTATTAACAGGGAACCCTTGTCTCTGCCTTTGACCCTCGACATGGCTGTATTGAAAAAAAATATACAGCAAGCAGGGCTTTAAATTGGATTAAGGTGAACAGCTCTGAAATCTGATGTAATCCTCATGACATAAACGAGCCTGGGGGGATTTTGGGTGCAACAACTGTGACCTTTTAGCAGGTTACCTCAAAGGCCACGCCGCTAAATACCCCACTGGTCTGAAGAATATCCCCCTCACCAGAACACATAATTCTCATATTCGCCTGCTGTAAACAGAACGATAGATACTCTGTCAGCACATTTGTCACTTCCTGCTTTATTACAAGGTTAGCCGAAATGCCAGATGCTCTAGCTGTCACGGCATTCAGTTTTATGGCTACAGTGTAGCTTGCACGGAAAATGTCTCGTCCCCAGAAATGGACTTAACTCAGTATTTCATCTACATGCTCTCGGGAGTGGAGGCAAAGCACCGCAGATCAGTACCTTACCTGATAGAGCAAATGTCAAATAAATAAAAAGAGATTATAGCTCAGCCTTAAATCCATCGCAAATAATATCAATCAACTAAAGGCTCAGAGTCCATAGTGATAATGTAGTGTTATAAATTAAAACGATAAACGTATTCAAGCAAGTTAGCATGAGTGGCAATGACAATGAAAGAGAATATGCTAAAACATCTTTTCTCCTTTAAGATCACTGCCACTTAGAAGTCATTAAAACATTTAAAGAAAGCTCTGACAAAAAGCAAGTAAGCGGACCTTGAGTTAAATTCAAGATTTTGTTTCTAAATGACTTTATGCTGTTTCAAAAAACACAATTACCACATAATTGGTGCTTGATATATTAGAGTGTACGGCGTGGCAGCCTTTAAGCTCCATTAACCCTCTATATAGATCCACAGCTCACTTTATAGGTCTTGTTGGCAGAATGCTTTCTATGAGGCCGATTTTTCAAGGGCCCTATCAATATCCAATGGCAGCGTAAGCTCTGAGGGCAGGGTAGTGAGTGATGAGCGCAGCGCTGTCATCATGCAGGGAAGGCTAATGGGAAAACAGTTCGTGTGCCTGCTCCTGCAATGCACATATGATTACAGATATGCGCTGCGAAGGAAGAGGTTGCATTATATGACAGTTGATGACAAGAATATGAATTCTCTAGCTCTAAGGCATAGTATCAGTACCATAAATACTGTAATCTGCTGCCTGGTAGATTTTCATGGAGGTGTAAAAGAGAAGATTGAGTTACAGTGACCTGCCTGTTTCCCTGACGTGGCCTACAGTATGTGGGAGGATGTGGCGGTGGGTGGAGGGAGACGAGTGCGTATAGAGTTGAAGGAGTCAAGGTTCCCCAGATGGGGGGCTGGATGGTATGGGGAAGCAGGCGTAATTAATCTCCAGATGGGTGAGGGGGCGTTGGGCAGCGGAGTGTCTGTGTCGTGCTTCTCTATGCTGGGGTGTTTCGTGATGGCGCCCCCCACACCCTCCTCACCCCGGGCCCCTGGGGCCATCCTTCATTCTTATTTATGAGCTTCCACACGGCCACTCAGCTCTGCTGTACCACCTCTGCATCGATCCCTCAAGGTCGACAAGGAGCTAAGCCGCTGCCGGTGAGCTGTATGCACGGACAGCTATAAAAGGAGGGTTTGGTGTGTGTGTGTGTGTGTGTGTGTGTGTGTGTGCGCGGAGACTGTTTCGGCTTCCGACAGTATTTCCGTCTGTCCTGTTCAGGAGGGGGTATACCTTTGAGCAGCCATGCAGCAAAACCCCAGGGTGCCACACCCAGTCCTGCTGCAGAACCACATCAGGACAAGGTTTCCTCACAGGAAACAGAGACACGCCCTGCTGAACAGTACGCAGGATTCTTTAAAGCCTCCTGGAGACATACCTCTGTTGGAAAATCTGGTGTGTAACAGCTCTGTGAAAAGTGACACAGGGGAAGCATGAAATACAGAGTAACTCCTTCCAAAGGAGATTAAGATAAAAGTATCTAACAGTCTTTTTTGGATCATTTTAGTGTTGCCACACTTCTGTAAGTTCCAGCAAAGTACAGCAAAACCACAGGACCCTCAGGAATGCAAGATTTGGCATTAAAATCCTAAGTAAGATGTGTGCACTTAAGGGAAAACTGTGTAAGATTGAGGGGGATTTAGAGGCATTTAGCGGTGAGAATAACAGATTGCAAAGAGCTGAAACTTCTCCTACTAAGAATTCTTTTAGTGTTCACTGTTCAGGAGTTTGTTTGTTTTTACCAGAAGCCAAATTATCAAAAGAGGTCTCCTTCTCTAAAACTAATGGCGCAGGTGATTTAAACCTGTAAAAACACTGAATAAAGCAGTTTCATGTTACAATTCAGTGTTTCTCTTACGTTGTTCAGCACAATGTAAATGGGCTGCTACTCCAGCGCCTGCTAATGTGTGCTCACCTTATTTCTGATCCTGAGGAGATTTTTGCCTACGTCAAACTATCGGCTCTCCAAAATAAACAGACCTGGATCTGTTTTTAACTGGTAAAACACTGAATAAAAGTGGACAATCAGACACGGGTCATGTTACAAACCAGTCACAGCAGAAAAACATCTTTCCCTTCTTCCATTAATATCAGTCTAAGTAGGCCTAATGTAGCACAGTGTTAACAATGTTACTGATACTATTCTTTCTCACACCTTCAACTCAAACCATTGTGTTGCCCCGCCCAAAATATATCATTTAATAATTGAATTAATATCGTAAACATGCGGGCGACTAGTTGATTAATAGTCCTAAAAGAAGACTGTTGGTCGACAAGGAAAATTCCTAGTCTGGGGCAGCCCTAGATTATACACTAAAAAAATCACACTAATTATATAATATTCTGTTGCTGCCAATATCCCTAAATTCTACACATGAATCCTTAACAAAGAGACACACTTGAATCAGAGAATGGTAGAATAGTTACGATAGATAATCACAGTGTGCACAGGCCTGATGACCTTCGCCCCTCCCAGCTCAAGCTTTTCTACTTCTTACCACTCTATTTTCCATATGTCAGAGCAGCTGCAGCCTTGAGCCTGTTATATCCTTCTGTAACTCAAATGACTAATCTCCCAAAACTCGGCGCTTCTCAGCGTCTGCCACACATGCCCGCCTGGTACATAGTGACTTAAGCAGCAAAGTTTTCAGTCAAGCTGTGAGCAAAAGTCTGCAGCGTCATCCCTCCTCTAATGGAACTTTGTGGCCTTTGTGCATAAGTGAGCGGCTCAAGGTCAGAGGTTAGCAGAAAGGGCAGTGGGATTCAGGTTGAGGGGGGACGATGTCATCGCTGTATCCAGGCAGGGAGCTTCGAGCTGCGGGGAAGGAACTTCCTGCTCTCCCCTCAGGGGTTGACAGGCACTGGGTGGGTGAGTGACGCAGAGCTCATGAAACCCCCGCGGACTGAGGCGCTACATTTCACAGTCTTACTCATGTTGCTCCGGAGCATACCCTGCGACTGTCAATCTGTGAGTCACACCACAGTCAGTGGTGTTTCTATTTGTTTCCATTTGTCTCTGGTTTTGACTTTCATGAAGAGAGATGATCATCTGTTATTTCTCATGGGACCTTTATCTAAATGAGGGAGGCTATCACAGCAATAACCATATGGGTCGCTGTCAATAAAACAACATTCAGCAGTAAAAACAGAAGGAAATCTGTTTTTGTAAAGACATGAGGGGGCAATAAGCACAGGCTACAAATATCCCTGACTCTTCACACCAAATATGAATAAAACACCTTCACACGTTTTTATATCCTGGTGTTTCTGTCTTTACTGTATGTACAACGATGTGGCCATTTCTTATATTTTCATTATGTTGTTTACTCTTTTGATTTATGAAGCATCTTAACTGATATTGATATTCAATAGAAAACCGTGCATTTGGTCAATAGTCTAAGGGCTTATACGAGCATTGCTGTGTGGAACTGAATGATACTGTGTGTGGTACAGAAACAATACCTTTCAATGAATTTGTCTGGTGGTTTGAGGAGTGGTAGAAACATACTGGCTGTTTATAGCTCCTCTTGGAAAATGTCCCCAGGCTTGTGTTTTTGGACTCAAATGTTGAGAGCTTTATTTTAAAAAATAAATAAATAATGGGGTAAGGGAGAAAAGGGGCCAGGTTTTGTCTTTTGCTTTCACTGTGCCATAATTACAAAAGTGAAACAGCATCAGTATTGGTCGATATTGGCTTTAAAATGAAGTATTGGAATTGGCAAACATGCTGATAATATTGGTATGTCATCGCTATCAGCCAATATAATAAATTCATTAGAAATTGAGCTACTCTGATGCAGTCCGTCTATCCGCAGTCACCACTCTGTAGCCTTGTTCAATGTCCCGCCCACAGCACTAATTAATTGGTTAGATGTAACAGGAAATAGCCTATCCACACTGAAGGCTGCTGTGCTGCAGATGGCATTGGCAGTTAACAGGCTAACCGGAGTGACATATTGCTTTTTCATCGCGGTAAGAAAATACCGTACCGTCACAGCCTTACACTGGTGGCCATGGCTGCCATACAAGGTGCCAGCTACTACTCAGTTAACCATTCACAGACACTCACACACTGATATCACGGCTATCAATATCAGGGGCTTACTGTCTTGCCAAGGAATACTTCGACATGTGGACTCAAGGAGCTGGAGATCGAACCACTGACCTTCCTAATACTGATCTACCAACCTCTGACCAGGATGATGTCATCCAGGTGCGCTGCACGCGCGCCGCTGCACACCCACAGCACAGCTCTGTTTACAGCTGGAATTTGCTGCTGTTAGTTTTCTGAAACATGGCTGAATATTTGTCAGATTTTGAGGTTGTGGATGACAACTTTGAATATGATGGACGTATATGGATGAGGAGCTCTTTGAAAGGAGGATGCAGAGGCAGAGAGAGGAACAGCTGGCCAGAGAACAACAAACCGCTGCACGTCCATGAATAGATGCTAACTGGTGGTGGTCATGTGGACAATGTTCCACTATGCCAACAGGGGAGGAATGCCTTTGCTGCTCCGAGTGGCATTTGAGGCCAGGAGATACACGTCTGGATGTCTCCAGAAATGACTGTCTCACAACAGAGGATTTCACTTCTATGACCAACCGTGTTGTTGTAGAGACTTTTGTTCGTGTCCCGAAAGTAAAGTGGAAGACCCAGCCAAAGCCTGCAGGACCAAACGGGCAACTTTCGATTGAGTAAGTAGCCTACACACATGCATAAATTGTTTATTTTCCTTGAATTTGTTTGCTTGATAAGTAAATAACTATGAGAATTTACATTTCTTTAGTTTCTTCTCATCGCTTGTGTAGAACGGCCGGCACACTGCACAAAAAGCAGAGGCACTTCTTATGCAAAAAGTGAATTTATTATTATATAGTGCTCAGTGACAAAAAGTGAGAAACAGAAAGGTGAATGTTTCGGTGGTAAAGAGGATTGTCTTACGAATTGCCTTGACTTTTTTTATGCAGTGTGCAGTCAGTATAAATGACCCGGATGATGATGACAAGCAACTCTAGCGATTCATAAAAACATATTGGTGAAATGAACGAGTTTCGCGGCAGATAATGTGTTATTTAGAGCCTCATTGTCGGTGCCTCGATCATTCGCACTATATGGATGTACGCGGCTCTCGCGGATCTAAATATCTTCCGAAGGACTCCAAATGAAACCAAACTTATCTGGGTGAGTAAACAACCGTATTTAATGCCAGAAATAAGGTCCAGGTTGTAAAAAATGGAACTTCCTCTTTAATGACTGGCATTTGCTTATACTAACATGAGAATACAGTTAGTCATGGGCTCTTTATTGCCTTACATCTGTTTTTTTTAATCATTCATAATGTACTGTACATTTTCCTTCACATAAACAGCATCTGTCCCTTGACGCACAAGCATTACATGTCACACAGGCTTTCAAATGTTTGCTGTGCTCTGACGTGGTTGTCATGGTGAGCTTAATTAAATGTGGCTAATTTAAGTCATTCCACAAAATTGCATTATTGTCCTGGTACACAATATGCTGTACGAGGCAAATGAAAAATGCATGGCACAAGCACGTGAGGGGAAATCATCAACCTTGATACCGCCTCCATTCTTCTCTCCCTTCACCACAGTGCCAATGGGCCTTGAAGATGCCTCACCATCACTTATTAACTTCAGTGGCATGCTAATGATGTGGCCATTGCTTTAATTCTATTTGCATCAGGAAAACTATCTAGCAGGCATACAAGCATGAATACCATTAGGGAGCAACTCATGAGACGCCGGCACGAAGGGCAATTCACTATGGAATGAGGGTGATGTGAAAAGAGCGTGCGCAATTTCTGACACAACAACACAACGGTATAATGTATTTGCTGACAGTGATTCGAATTTCTGTGCCTCATTTTGGCAGCAGAACCCTGGTAGAAACAAAACTGTCACTTTACTGCCACCATAGTGTGACAACAACCCAGCCAGAGGAATAAAGTGGGTAAAACAGATGTATGGAGTTAATTTCAAAGGAACAGTTTCAATTACTCATCCAGTGTACATTATGAACATTATGAACATTAAATATTTGAAGAAAACGTTCATGAACTAAACTCATAGGCTTCTGCATTTAACAACAGCAAAATTATATCAAAATATTTATTTACAAATTCTTAAATCTCGTACAGATTATGGATCTAATAAACTTGGATACAACATTAAGTTTGATGTATGCAGATTATGCGACGACAGCGCCTACTGAATTGCAGGCTACTGCATAGCTTCCCATTCTAAGTGCTGCATGGGTTATTACTTCTCCAGCTGTGAAGCACAACATAGAGGGTCACATTATTAAATAACCTAAAGTCCTGAGGACACTATATACTGCAATGTGTCTGTGTGTGTGTGTTTGCTAGCTGCTACGTTGCTCAACTGGCAGCTGCAACTCTGCCGCTACTTCCTTCCATGCTTTGTCCGTCTTCACACAATTATGCTATGAACTTGAGGAAACATCATACAGGAGAGGCTTCTGCTGCCACAACTCCACAAGGTTTTCCTCTTTGCTGGAACCCAACCCACACATTTCTTTTAGCACATTATGCCTCCATGGTGAGCTGCTTTCTGTTTGTTTGTTTGTTTGTTTGGGTTTAGCGCCAGTGCATTCATTCATGCTGCATTTCTATTGGTTGATTAGTGGACGTAGATCGTAACAGAAGTCACACTTTGAGATGGTCCTCCCAAATTTCTGACACTGTCAGTATTTTATTTCAGGCAAGAACGTGACAACGGCCATCCTTGAACCTCTCTAAGAGCAAAACCAGACTCCATTGACAAAAATAGAAAGCTGCTGGTCTAACGATGCTTCCATCAGTTATATTGTTACTGTGTAACTTTGGTGTTTTAAAGGGTTAGTTTGAATTCAGTAAAGTCACACATTAACACTACACTACAATTAGACACTATCAATCGCGGCAGTGGTAGACCAGCAGCTGTCTGGCTTTGAAAAGAGTTTCACTTTCAGTTTGGTTTTGAATTTTAAAAAAAACATGCTTGGGAAGTACTGAGCACTTAACTGGATAAATGAGACTTGGATTATAGTGTAGGAGTTGTGTGAGAATAAACTGATGTTTTGATATAGTTTTGCTGTTGCTAAACGCAGACCCCTATGGCTCCAATTCATCAGAAATGTTCTCAGTTTTTGGATTCTTCGTTCACCAGAAGCATGTGAAAAAAACCTAAATTTTCTTCACAAATTCAACGTAAAACAGAGTGAATAACTGATATACAAATGGCATTTTTCAACCTGGACCCAATGTCGCCATGTGAATTGATCAAAGAAACTGATGTGAACAGCAATTTTTGAAATTGCTCAGTAGTGAAGGAGCAGGCAAGCGTGGAACGAGCTGCAATGGAGGCACACAAGGCAGTCAAACATCGTCACTGTATGTCCATTAAAAGTGATTATTTTTGATACAGAGCGGTTCAGAGTGTTATTTTAAATGTCTGAAGTGTCTCTTTACCTTTCACTTGATCCGGCCAGTTTGTTATTGCCTCGTTAAGCAGAAGTCTCTTTCTGAAACATCACAGGAAAACAACAGTGGGAACATGAGCGAGACTTGGAGAGAGTATAATAACTAGAGTAGTTTATAGAAAATGTAATTAAGTGTTGTCTAAAAGATTCAATATGTGGATGAGGCTTTTGAATTTGACTGACACCCTATTTATGTGAGCCGGAGTATACAGATGAAGAGGATGAAGTATTGCTCTCAGTCACACTTAAATTAAAGCTTAGGGCGCAGGATTTGGCAATAGCCATGAGAAGCAACGTTATTGCATGTAGTTGTGACAAAAAAGTCACAAACATGAACAATTTAAGATTTTAAAGCAGACATTTTGATGTTTTACTCAATAATTTCACAACTTATTTCGCTGCAATATATATTTTTCTATATACATAGATTCAAATGATAATTTCCTTTAAAATGTCTCCCATTTAAAAGAACTCTATAGAGGTTGGGTGTCATTTTCCTAAACTGCCTCTTACATGGTTCAGTACATTTAGCGTCTGGCAGTCATTTATTTCACACATTACGAAATACACCACTGTCTCGCCATTCATAAGTAATGAATGACCTGTCCAATCACACATAACCCAGTCCATGCATGTATTCAGTTACAGTAATATCTCCTCTCAGCACTATTCGACTAGATCACAATATGCCAGCAACCGAAATTGGCTTATGGAACCAATATGGCCGGCACAGTGCATGGTGAAGAGGCCGAGCTGAGCTTGAAAAGAGCTTTGTGGGGGAAATTGAAGAATGCTGAGAATAAATGTTTGCTCTATAGGATGTACCGGCCACAGTGTGCTGTGTTGGTGAATAACTGATGAAGAGGAAGAAGGCCCTGTCCTGCTGAGCTTGTCAGCTTTGGACAGCTTTGTGTGTGTGTGTGTGTGTGTGTGTGTGTGTGTATGTGGGTGTGTGTATGCAGAGCTGACAGGATAGCTGGCCCAGTTGGATTTATACACAGGCAAATTTCAATGTCAACATTTTATAGGGAGTGAAATTATTTTTCTACATATTTGCAGAGATTTCCATAGTGAGAGCAGATTCCCTTTTCTATTTTACAAGAATTAACTGTCTCAGTTGTGAGTATTGAATTGCATTCACTTGTATCTGTATTATGTACCATTCACAGCATAGGGTTGTTGCACATGTAGAGCACACAGATTCTGTTTACACATTTGCATGAATGCAGATTTTCAAGAGTTTATATTGTCATTACAGTGTTAAAGGAGCAATAAGCGAAATTCATCATTTCTAGATTGAAGCCCGCGAGGCTACATTTTTGTAATATATTTGCTGAGATGGAGGCGAGGCTCAGTGACTAGAAGAGCTGGTAGAAGCACTCGATTGCTGTAAGTTACTCCAGTAGCCAATGGCAGCCAACTCGCCTAGAGACATCGCCGGATCCTGACTAGTGCAAACACCGGGAGCTAATGCTAGAGCAGAGGTAGAGGGAGGAGTGGCTCATGACACACTTTGTTTTGGTCTACAGGCAGTGCACAACAACAAACCTAGCGGTGAAACAATTTCGCTTTTTGCCCCTTTAAACAATCTAAAAACAAGACTATATCACTGACATTGACCCTCACTGACCCTGTTTACTATCTTAACTCAGCATGTTTTCTCTGAGATTTACACAAAGTATGGCTGCAGCTGATGACAATGTCTTCAGTTTTGCAGGTATTTTTCTATAAACCAAAATGCTGAACAAATTAAAACACTGACCTTTCAATGCCACTAGACAAAAAGTCAAGGGATCACCTCAATTATTATAATTCATCCTGAAAAGGACAGGAGTGTCTTCCCCAAATTCCCTGGAAATTCCTTCAAAACCTCTGATATGAAACCTCATTGTGGTGATAGAGGGGAAATCAGAGGATCACTGAAGTTCTAACGATTAGTCATCTGGATAACGTGAATGTCTGCAAAAAATATTATGGCAATACATCAAATATTTGTGGAGCTATTTCAGTCAAGACCAAGCGGCAACCTCCAGGGCTGAAAAATGAAGCCAACACGAAGTGCCAAAAACTGCACATAGACCCCCATGTTAAAATGCCCAACATTAGCATAAAGCATGAAGCAGAACTGGTCACTATAGCTTATTTCCCATTCATGACAACTGGAAGGGGCGTGTATCTTTATATAACTCGACCATTTAAATTATATTAAGACATAAAGTGATACATAATGAATGGCGTAGCTGCTTTGAGCAATAGGCTGACTGCTACACATATGATACAGATCCACACCTCATTCCTGCCCAGCTCCACTCTAATGTCCAAGTATTATTACTTCTGGCTCCAACATCCAAGACGCTGACAGCCAAAATGCCAAATTCGAGGCTCTAAAACAAGAGTCCACAAATCAGTGTGCAATATCACGGTGGCTACAGACATTATCAACATTGTAATCCATGGAGCCAAGACGTTAGCATGACTTAAATACCATACCTTAATGTAAAGCACTATTAATATCAAAAACTGGACACCAAATTTTGACATCCCCTGTCCTGAGTGTTTGTGTGCACACAATGAAAGTATAAGCATGACTAGGTTAGACACACATGCTGCAATTGCAAGTAGTCTTCATGGCATCACTAATGCAGCATGGAAAGAGAAGGAGAACTTCTCAAGTGCCTGTCAGGAGAGGTTGTAGCCACTTAAGCACTGCAATTTATACACTGAGTCTCTGGAAGCTCTTTACTGTACAGTACGCTCCAGATGCGTATGACAGATTCTCCAGAAATACTCTAAGCAACGATGCGTCAGACACTCACAGCAGACACACGGTGGTATGTCACTAATTCATCAGGGGTTTAGTCTGCTGCTCCACCCACAGCACATAAAGCAAAGATGCCACGAAGTCAAGGACAACATCTCTGTAGTCTGCGGGATGATGCTGATGTCATTTCTCATGGCACCAGTAGGATGATTTCACAGATGCAAAGCTGACACGCACCAGCCCACAAAGAAGTTCTGAATTCCTCCGAGGACAAACAATAATCTTGCTTTTGTGCATATATATGCCAGTATTTGTTACTGTCTTATTATCCCTACCTACACTACTCTTTCTTCCTCTTCAGATATGCTGTCTTCCCTTCCCAGATTTGGCTTTGCTGGGATTTTGAACACTCATTATTCGGTTTTGATTTCTGACACAATTTTGCATGAACATAAACATCAAGCCCACATTCTGGGATGAAAGTCGTCCTTTTTGCATTTTACTTCACCATCAGCACACCGAAAAAATCAGTCGACGAGGTAAAAAAAAAAAAAAGTGGAACTACACATACAACTTTCATCTTCCTACAACTTTGAAACCTAGTCAGAAATGAATTGATGAATACCATATTCTTACCAGTAATGTTTTTCCATATTTTTCTGTAATGTTACACACGTCAGCCGGCTAGCAGCCTGTTAACTAAGCTAACACACTGTCATACGGTCTCTCTGTAATCCACCACAAAAGTTAAATTTTTTTTAACATACTTGAGGCAAATTCTGGACCAAAATTGGGATATTACAGAGATAGGAATGAATGGACTTCCGGATGCCTTGTTGTACACATGCCTAAGTGGAAACAAGGCGTTTGTTTTATACAGTTCAAAACTTTACATAGACTCTATTATTCCATGTTTCACCTGTCTGCAACCACTGCAAATTTACAATAAGCACTTCAGCACATGCATTCAAGTCATGCAGTAAGCCATCCTTGGAGCGACTAGCTCCTTATCCTCTCCAATGAAGTGGCAAAGACATCACATCTGGAGAGACTTAGATTCAATAATGAGGACAGAGGTGTTGTACTTGCTAAGATATGGGACCCTGTACTGAAATTCTTTCAGGGTGATGGCTAATATTTTTTAGATGAAGCACCTTGCTGTGCATATTTCTCCTTCTCTGTATACGTACTAATCACTGTGACCAGGGACGGTTTTTGCTATGGGCAATGTGTATGCTCTAAATTACAATAAACATATATATTAAATGAAGCTGAATGTTAACATTAGGGAAATGTGTAATTTCCCCCTGATTTTGGATCAGATTCCAGCCTGCATCATGTCTTGTTGTGAAGATCTTTGCTTAGGCGCTTTAACTGATGATTTGCAATGATGGTTGCAATATTGGTGCTGAGATTTCATGAGTACTAATGTGGAGGAGCCAGAAACGCTGACCAATCAGAGAAGACTGGGGCTTTTTAGAGGGGAGCCTCAAAGAGACGGGCGCTAAACAGAGTGTCCTCAGCCCAGTTCAGACCAGTCATTTGCGAAGAGACAACACTGTTTTTGAACGCTGCATAAAAAAGTTGCAGCGGTGTAAACTGGATGGTCTAAGCTCAATTTAAGCTGGTTGATGGTGTCACCTGCAACTCCGCTGGTCAAATCGCTGGCAGCTGGTTTAACAACGTGAGGCACGTTGCCTGTTTCAACAGCCAGTCGGCTTGTCGTGAAGTTTGCTGGTCAAGGCAAAATGGCCGCAGACAGCGGGTTCACTTGCTGCAGCAGGTGCCCTCTTGTTTCCATCCTCACGTGTGATGGTGTCGGATGTTGGGTCGCTGCTGCTGCTTGCTGTATGTGTTTATGCCCCTCACACACATTATCATTGACTAACTAATTGGTGCTGCTTACTTATATTATTGTGGTGTATTTGTTATGAATACAGTCCTTCTGATGCTCGTTTTCTTTATGTTTTTTTACTGTTCCATCACTACTACAAATGTAGCTGTAGCCAGTATTTCAATGTCACTATCTTCATTCATATTTTAAGAAGCTACAAATTATATTCAGCCACAAAATAAGCCTGAAAAGCTGGAAATCAGAACAGAAGTACAGAGAGTTGTTGCATAGAGATGATCCACCATCTCATCTAGGTGCATTGGTGTGAACCAGCAGGCTTTTAGAACGTTGGAGAATGGTGCATTGTTTCAGCTTATCTCCCCTCAGGGATCAACCAATGTATTTCAGATTCTAATTCTGATTTCTGATTAAATTAATTGTATTATTTCCAAATATCATTTATGCATAGATCACTAGGTCTACAGGAGCAGTGTAAGGCAAACATCTGGCAGTAAGAACTGATTATTGTCTATGAGGCAACTCTATTGGTTTCGCTCTGATAAATAGGTGCGTCTGCCTCCAGCTCGTCGGTACACTGTACGACCGCAAACAGCTTGTCTTGCTGCTGAAAAATGAAGACCGAGAGGATGGGGGGAAAAGCATTCAGACCGCACCCATCCATTTCAGAAAGACAAGGAGGAAATAGACCTATAATGAGAAAGAGAGTAGCACATTTTCTCAGGCACACTGTAATGGACTGCTTTGGGGTTAATAATTACATTCCTAAATTTATTTTAACGTTAAATTAATATACTGTGACAAATTTAATACTTTTGTCTTCACTTTGCAAGGCTTTATCTAGCCCTATCTGTATATGTCTGCCTTGTAATAACAATAATAATCTAATTTTCATCCACACAGTCCATACATGTGTTTTTTAGGCTGCAAAGGTGAATAAATCTTTTAAAACACACAATGAGTCAATTAATTAAAACCCTGAAAATGTAAAATTAAATGAGGTTTGCAGCACAAGTTTTAAATACTTCAACCATTTATGAAGCTACGTTTTGGAAATCATTAACTAGCAATAATTTTTAACTATTTAACTTAACTGTTTTCAGTATTTAATTCAGAAATGTTACACAAGGTACAAGCGTTTTCATAATAATCAAGTGAAGATAATTATGCACCACTGAGTGTTGCCTAATTGAGCTGTGACATCACCCTACATACACCCACAGAAACACATCAAAGCAGGTGTGAGAGGGTGAGGGCAGTGGATGGTCAGGGAGGTGAGTGAACCTAGCAACTGTTGCTGCACTAAATTTTAAAGTAGAAAGCTGGAAGTAGAAGGACGAAGAGTCCTTGAGTAGGTTTACAGTCCTGATTTAATCCACTCATCTAATGAGGAACAATCAGCTTATACTCTGAAGCCTACAGTACCTGGAGCTGTGTCGACGCAATTTGCAAAACCTGCCAAAGACAATTCAAACCAAACTACAGAAGCTTACCTACGCTAGAAAGGTGTTGGTCAGATTCTCCAAAGAGCTTGTATGGTCTGTGTGTGTGCGTGTGTATGTATAAAAAAAGATAAAGGTGTTTAAATGAGAGTTTCAACATGGTTTCTCTCTGTCATCCCCGCTGTGTTGCCTCCTCTGCTCTCCAAGTGAGACTGTGAATGCTGTCCAGCAGAAGCAATGGTGATTGCCTTGGACAGCTTCCATAATGAAGCACCGGTCAGTGACTCTGACACTAGATTACTCCCAGAGAAACCATTTTCACCGCCTGGCCTCACAATATAACCGAATATGTGTTTATTTTATCTGGTAAATGAGTTCTGAGAGGAAGACAACCTCCTCTGCTTTCTCTGATTGCAGTATCACTCGTACTACAGTATGATTGTCGGGGCTCTGACCAAAAAAAACCTCATTACACTCCTTCCCTCTCGGTCACTATTTCTTTTTCCGCTCTCCCCCTCCCTCTCTGCACTATTAGTTTCTGCTCTGAACCCCATCAAATCAATCTCCGCTCCTTAGCAGTGTGAAGTTCTCACTTCACTACACCTGCTGCTATGATTAAACAGACATGGGACACTCTTGTGTGACCTATCCATCATGAATGTGTCACAGTGTGTACGTGAGGGTGCTGGATATACTGTATAAATGAATGGGGATATGATGTTTGGTTCTCCATTTGCAAATTAAAACATTTGTTGAGAGCACAGTAGCGTTTGACTGGTCATAAATTAGCTGTTTTGTATATATGAATATGTGTGTGTGATATTTTATTTATAAGGATATTAAAAGGTCCAGTAGGTGGGATTTAAGCGGGATTTATACTAGGATGCACTCCCCAGAAATGTAACTACACATTGCAGCGACGCAGACCTCCTAGCTATTTTTGTAAGCTGAAACCATTTCCCTCAGTGGAAACAAAGCTTTTATTTACTTTAATTTCACAAATAACAAACAATAAATTGTGAAGACAATAAAGCCCACCGAGGGATTAATACTTCGGGATTCATCCTAGTTTATTATGAGTAGAGGAAATCTTCGTTTGTCGCTAGGCTAATGTATACAGTGCAAAAGGCCATAGGCTTGTGCTAATAACAATAGCATGTTATATTTGTTTGGAAAACGTGTTCAGTATAAGATTGTTGTTTTGTCGGTGAACCTTGTGAGTTGTAATGGAGCCGAAAATTGTGACGTTACCTTTGGTAAATGTTGCTGTTGTCCCTGGTTTTGTATTAGAAGGGGAAAAGTCTACTAGCTGCGAGGCTAATTTATACAATGTAAAATCCCATAGGCTTGTGCTAAAAACATTAGCATGTTGTATTTGTGGGGAAAATGTGTCCAGATAAAGACAAGTGTTTGTCTGTGAATGCTGCGAGTTATAGTGAAGCTGATTTGTGTACTTGTGTTTGAAATTGTTGCTTTTAAGCCATGTTTAATGTGTGTTTAATGTGTGTTTTGAATCAACTAAACTTTACAGCACTTCATAGAAACCCTGCTGCTCACAAATGTTTTGGAGGTGTAACTGCAGAGTGATACAGACACACCACTGCACAAGTACAAATCCCGCTTTAGGGGGTTATTTTGGCAGAAATTAATTATAATAGGTATGTTTTTTTTCACTGTATACACACCTGAAAATTAAGAATGTAAAATGTGGCATTTATACTGTACCTACACAGGAAGCAGGTCCTCGTCCACAGAGATCACCCCTCCATGAAGAGCTTGAAAAGCCAGATTTTTTTACCATAAAATTGCAATATTCAGTTTTTTTACAGATTGAAATCACCGGGTCCACTTGCTTTGGAGAGAAAGAGACTTTTGCAGGTAATTCAGCTCCTGGTAAAAAAAAATCATAGAACAATGAAAACTGAAGGAATTCTAAACGGGAGAAGATGATTAGATGGTTGTAATCTACAATCCTCACTAGTCAATGCCACTAAATCCCACTACATCTTACATACTGGACCTTTAAGTGTAAGTCAGTAGGAATGGGCATGTTTTTATGCATGTACACCTGCACGCACCTGTACTGTGTGCGTCAAGCTTTGATCACTTGAAGGCTTTTAGGATGTGACACATTTCTGGTGGTCGCCAGCATATTATCTCATACATCATCACAGGTGCTACGTCTCAATATGTTTGTGTGTCTAAAAAAAGCCAATATGTTGCATGTTGCATCAGTTTTCTTAATTAGATATGCAACATGGGTATTGTAGCATGATAGCATGAGGGTCTGGATGCTTCATGCATCAATGTGCATTCAGTGAGGAAATTTCTGTCTGTGAATTGGACAGAAATAAATTTGCAATTCTCCCCTCCCTGCTGTGTCTACCTCACTTGACTTTATTTCTGCTTCCTAACTCTGCACGTCTCCCCATCTGGCTGGTTGCTTCATTTTCATTCTTTGCATCTCTTTTAATTTAGTTTTCTATCCCCCCTCTCTCTGTCTTGTTTTTTTTTTTTTTTTTCATTTCCTCCCTTGAAGCCTTGTTCACCTTGAGAGGTCTCTCCTCTCCCACCCCCCCACCTCTTCCTGTGTGAGAGAGTATCTGTTTCAGAGCCAGGAACTCATAGAAATGCTGCTAGTGGACAGAACAGAAACATCACCGCCACCCTCCTCTGCTCTCCACCCGCCCCCCCCCCCCCCCCCCTCTTCACAGGGATCCATGCTGTCTAGATGGATGTGGATGAAGGTCATCTTGTAGCTGACTAAGAGCCAAACACATTGCTAGTCTTCCTCAGCAATTCAAATACTGGAGCACTGCTCTGTTTTCTCTGCTTAAACTATGTATACAGCTGTGTAGACAAACGCCATTGACACTTACTGCAGTACACTGATACTACAGGGTGTGTGCATGTGCATGTATTTGTTTTGTAACATGTATTTATCTGTGTTTGTCGCTGTGGTTTATATGTAAATTGCAGAGACCTGTGGTTGCAGGGGGTGAATATAATTAACAGCTTAATGGCTGATGCAGGCCAATCGAAAAAGTGCTTGTGGCCACAGGCTAACACTTCCGTTATTGATCCTCGGTGGGCAACACCAAACAAGGCATGCAAAGTGGCTGTTTAAAAGCCTGACATAGGTGCTTCATAAGTGAAAACAAAATGGCAGATAACAGCAGAATGTGGGGATCTTTGAAGGAAATGAATCTTTATCAGCATCAGTGCTACAAAGCTCTTATTTTCCCTTTCAGCAGTGACTGCAATGTCACCGCAAAAAGTAAATCCTCAAGCCCGTGCACTGTGAATTATGCCTGCATGTCTGTGCATCATATAGCTTACTGTATGTCCATGCTCCCTCTCCACTGAGGCTGTTGGACTCTGCCTTGGCTTATAGGAGAGAAAATTAACAGGGCAGATCCGCCTTAATGAGTCTAAATCCGCTAATAAAGAAAATGAGCCCTCAATCAGTCAACCGGGCAGTTTTTATTTCACTCACTCCCTCCCAAACGCTCTGAAGTAATGTAAGAGAGGACCTCGGGGAAGACTTAGCAGATATATTGCTCGCTGTATGTGTTCATTCACTTTCATAATCCCTCTCATATTTCACACATTCCCGCAGAGTATCAAATGGTACATGTGCTCTCTGCAGGATGTACTGTAACTCCGGTCTGATGCAGATTTTCTACATGTTCTGCATCTTTTCCCAAAGGCCCGCACAAGCACAGGTTTTCTGGGTGAATTTAACCATCGTAATATGGAAATCGGATGTAATAGATAACGCAGACATGTCTTTTTCTTCCGTTCTTGGCTTCTTGCTCATAAAATAAACATCAAATGGCTCCGCATGCTGAGAAACTGCAACCGACCAATTAAAAGATAAGATGTACTGACTATTATAACCTCAGCTCCACTCTTAAGATACCGTTACCCATCACGAGTGCTTGAGGACTCTACAGAGGTGCATTTCATGCTCGATTAAATCATTGCATGATAATAACAAGGCTGTGTATTGACATGCATTTTGGAAATGGGGTCAGGTATTGATCTGCCTTTGATTATGATGAGGGTCATTTATTGACGCCTTTCAACCCAGATCAATCTGCGCCCTTTAGACAGTTCGATAGTACTCTGCCTCTGACTCAACCTCCTGCACCTCTTCATCTTAGTTATTGTACCTAAAACAAAGGGGGGATGGGAGGGTTTGGACAAGAAGGAATTAGTTTGTGTGCTGACAAAAAAAAAAACCCAAAAAAACAACGATCAAGATACGATTAGGGTATTGAGTTTGAAATTTTTCAACGCTTGTTCCAAAACAATACTTGAATTTTTGTTATAGATACCCCCCCAAGATACTTGTTTTGCAAGACCTATAGCTTCAACCTGTTCTCATTCCCATTATTGACGTCAAAGGCAGCTGTTAGCATCTTAATGAGACACAGCGGGCTTTTAACTAACTCCAGTGTGAACCGATTCATGGCAATACCTGACACTGAGCGCCACTAACATAGTATTAAGAGTAAGGAAGTCCGTGTGGAGTGGGAGGAAGGGAGGTGGATGAGTCAAATAAAACCTAGTCTCTATATACAGACTCTACATTCAGTGAATGTAGAATCTGTAGACAAACCCCGGAGATCTTGCCTCCGGAAGAACAGCGGAAGAGCCCTGGTTTCCGGTTGTAGGCTGTTTGTAGTCCGCGTGATATTGACCTATCACGCTTGAGCCGGCTGCAGTTGTTGCCAGGTTAAAAGGTCCGTGCAGTGAACTAACGAGGCGGAACATAATTGGCGTCACTGCAAACTCTGAATCCATCGCAATGGTTCAGCTTATTTACTTATATGTAAACGGTAGTCGAAAATGGAAATTCGCCACCTCCGCCCAAAACAAACCGGAATGCCAAAAAATCAGGGGTCTGTCCCCAGAGGCTGTATTCGGCGTCTGCCAGAAGTCAGACGCCGAATACACAAAAAAAAGATTAATTAATATAATCCTGCTTCCCATGTCTTAACATTATTTTGACTTTTGTAAGAGTGATTTAAGATATTTTAGTACCAAGGCCACATTCTTAGATTAATGAATTCAATGCTTTATAAGACTTTTAAGGATCTGCAGGAATTCTGCCAGACTTTTGTCCAGGAGATCACAGCTCCTGTCCCATATGAAAATAAGAGTCAGTGTTGTTTTAACGACATGTTAAACTCATGAGACGTATTTCCATCACATAACCTTCTGTAACAAATGTACCGATTTTAGCCCAAAACATGATCTTTTTTCTAAACCTAACCAAGCAGTTTTGTTGCCTTAACCTACCGAGTCCTTTCACAATATTAACCCCGTGTTACAGTGTGTTTTAGTGGTGTGTCACATAGTAATGCCAAAGGGTGCTCTCTGCATCACTATCAGATGCCTAGGGGCGTGACAAGGCTTTGGACTTCACGACCTGGGAATAAGAAGGGGTTGATAGTTTGAGAAATATAAATATTCTTTTCCAAAACCCTTTAAATATTTAGCAGTAGATGCCAAACTTCTTATTGCATCAGTGTTCAGTGTTGTGTTACAGTAGAGCCAAACTTTGCCCAGATAAAAACTAAAATGAGGAAACAAGAAGTTATGATTGCACCAGGAAAAATCTGATAGAAGAAGAAAACAAGACTGAGAAATTGATCAAGCAGTCGAACCCTAGTTTGGATCCTTGACAGTTTTCGAAACTTAAGTCGTCAGGTTTTGGTTGGAGGGGAGTTGTTGAACATTTCAATAGTACGGTAAGTACAGTAAATGTACAGAAATGGTGGTGCTCAATTTAGAATCTAGAAGACAATATCTGTGTGTGTGTGTGTGTGTGTGTGTGTGTGTGTGTGTGTGTTGTTCTACGTCTGCAGTGCAGCCTCAGCAACCAGATGAAGTGTCCCTAATAGGATCCCTGTGGGATTCCTCAGCAGCTTTTCGCAGTGAACCTGCACACTGTCAGCAGTCAGCACTGACAGTGCTGGAGTCTAAAACTAAAGATGGGACATACTACTCTTCCTCTCTCCTCTCTCTCTCTCTCTCCACGCTCACACACCAGCTCACATTCAGGATACACAAACACACAACCATCAGTCATCAAAATTCATCTGTCAGCTTCCAGTGGAGTGTTTTGGACTGTCGAGATGAGTCAGGCAGTCATAATTATTGTAGCTTGCCAAAATGTTTACACCCTTGTCTACCTTCCCCGAATAATTGGATGTGTCCTCCTTCCTGTTTCCCCCCTCCCCCTTCAACTTGTGCTTCAGTTGTTGTCTTATTTTCCCTCCGACACAAACACGGAAACGGACAGCTACTTAACAAGCTCTCTAATGTGGAGCTGTGTGTGTGTGTGTATGTGTGTTTCCTTGACAGGTACGTTGCTGTCAGAAGTAGTCAGACTTTCAAAGCCACTGACTGGTGTTTGTGCACCAAATAAAGGCAGCCATGTGGAAAATGGAAAGCACATAGGTGACTTTTACTCAGCTTTTATGTATGTATAATAATACCATACATACATTTAACCAGATACTTAAAATGGCGCTATCTGTGGATCATTCAAATATCTACTGGTGAAATATAAGGTGGAATTAATAGGTACAGTCGGAGCTGTTTTTGTGTTCTGTACAGGGGACGCAGGGACATTAGCTGACAGAATCACCCACCCAGTGCAACATAATGTATCTCAGAGCCTGAAGGATTGGCTTGTGAACATTATAAGAAGTAATTAACCAGCTCCTCTCTTTAGCTAATTGGAGATTGGAAGTGTGATAGTCATTAGGCAGCTCCCATTTTCTTGTCATGGCTGCACATCGCAAAAATAAGAGAAAGGGGCGAAGGCATATGCAATTCAATTGGAAATTTCTGGAAGCTAAGAGCAGACACGAATATAAAAAGACAAATTAACAGCACATAATACTGTATGAATGCCATTTTCCTATTGAGTCCTCCTAGCCAGAGATCGCTGTCTCTGCCAGCTGGCTTTAATCCTCTCTCACCCTCCATTGTACAGCCGATGTAGTCAAGACATCCAGGATAAAAGAGCGATTCAGTGTAGCCAGGAGAAAGAGAATCTCTCTTAAAGTGGAGTACTTATCATCACGTCTGACAAAGCAGAAACAATTTACAAGCCTTTCTTGCTCCTCTGTATGCTGAGTATCACAAACATAAGACTCGCAGCACGGAGAACCAACATCTCCAAAAAGGTACAGATAAAGGACACATCATCCTGCTAAAAATGACTTGGCATGAGATCAATGCCGCCCAGCTAAAATAAGCTGCCGCCATGCCTGGGATGATTCCAATATGGTGCAAATGTTCTACTTAAGGAAGGCTGGGGCAGCTTGGAAGTAAAAGTCAAACCGTGCCTCTTGTTACTGTCTTTCTTCCCCTCTCTCTCTTTCTCTTTGCGATGCTGTCATGAGAGTTTTAGCGCCTTTTAACTACCAAAGATGAAGAAAAGAAAGAAATCCAGAACACAGTGGAAACAGACTCGAGCTATACTGCTTACCCAGGCATCAGATTTAAGGATTTTCAAATCCGGTTCAATCTATTGTCTCATGTTTATTTCACTGAGTGTGGAATTTCACACTAGCCTTGGGCTCGATTCTGTTTCACTGCACAGTTATTTTGGAGCATCATTTGATCATTCTAACATTATGCAGAGCACGCTCATGACCATAATAATATTAAGACTAGTGCCCTTTATTACAAGAAATACATAATTTTAATGGAATACTTCACCTACAAAATTACCAATTGTAAATCAGTCAGTCATGCTGTGTTACTTTGGATTTGTGAAGAATTATCTGTTCTTATTTTTTGCATACCTCACAGAAAACATAATTGATTGGAATGTTTTAATAGTTTTAATGGTAGTTTAGTGGATATCTTGCAGATGTGGTTGTGGTTTAGGCAGGTGGATGGAGGCAGGGTCAACACTGGTGTCACACTTTGAGGTTGGTGGGTCATTAGCTGCTATTAGCTTCACCTGGAGAGGGACGCAAGAGAGGCGTTTGAGCTGAGCGGGCACGCCACGAGGGGGACGCCAGAGGCAAGACATTCTTAAGACGGAAGAGACTGAGGAGGCACTTGACGTGCCACCACGAACTATCTATGCAAATTCAATTCAATCTTTCGTCCAGCCCGAGCAAGCTGGTCACAAGGAGCAAGAGGCCTGGCGGTGAGTCAGCCACACATACCACCCAGATAGGAAAGGCTGTAGTCATCCACAGAAGTCCGGGTACATTTCTCACACCTAAAGCAACACGTAAGGAGAAGCACTAAGTTACAGGCTTGCTAGCCTTAGTAGATGCAGTTTTACGAGCCAGGTTTAGCATGTCAGCGTAACCATGTTTCACAACAGCAAAATCATATCAAAACATCAGTTAAAAAGTCTCACACAACTCCTCAAGTATTTTAAGTCTCATTCATCCCGCTGTATGCACAGTACTTCCCAAACAAATGTATTTTCGCCAAAATTTTACTATTTAGAGGTCCAGTGTGCAAGAATTAGGGGATTTAGTGGCACCTAGCAGGCTGCAGATTGCAACCAGTTGAACTTTGTCCAGGTTACAATGCCGTCAATTGTTCGGGAGGTTTTTACTGGGAGCCGAATTATCCGCAGAGGTCTCTTCCTCTCCAAAACAAACAGACCCGGTGATTTAAGCTGGTAAAAACACTGGATAAAGCAGTTTCATGTTAAAAATCAGAGTTTCTCCTATGCTGTTTGGCACTTTGCAGATGGGTCACTAGCTCAGCAAATGCTTATCTGCGCTCACCCTTTTTCTCTGATAACTTAAGATCCAAATTACCCGCAGAAGTCTCTTCCTCTCCAAAATCAATCTATCAATTGTTATTTTCAGGTGATTATATACTAAAGAATGCATATGTACTGTATATTATGTTCCATTTGTAGACCTTCAAAAAACTTAAATGAAATCTGCTCTCTCTTCAAAGCCAGACTCCAATGCTAAGGTTTTTCAGGGATAAATGCATGTGTTTGGTAGGTACTGAGCATACAAATGGATAGTGAGACTTGGATTATACTGCATGAGTTGTGTGCCCAATCAATCAATAAATCAAAATGTTCAACCTTTTCTGTGGAGGCACAAAGGAAAATGTTTTCTTCACATGTTCAAGGTAACATGGCATGTTTCATTGATTTACAAAAGGTCATTTTGTGGGGGAAGTGTCCTTTAAAGTACTTGTATTTTGGATTTTCTCATTATATCTTAATATAACATGCACATTATTCAAGATATACACAGTGCTATGCATTTGGGCATTAAAACAAAGATTTCCTTCTATATTGTTAAAAAATTCTAAACTTCCAAACCAGTGTTTAAAGTGTGTTTTTTGTTTCAACTACCACACACACACACACACACACACACACACACACACACACACACACACACACATCTTTCCTATAAGAAGAAAAATTGTACAGGAGTGTGACTGTGTGTCTCTGGCTGTTTACGTCAGATGCCTCCTTCATGACAGAATTACTTCTCAACACCTTCAATCTTTATTTGGTGACATCCCAAGTCCTTCACTTCTCTGACTGTGTGTGTTTGTTTACAGCCCAAGGACATCCATGCAACAAATGCACCGCTTGTCATACGCCGGAACGTATGTGAGCGTGTGGGCGTGTGTGTGCACGTGTGAGCATATGAGTGTATCTGTGTGTGTTCCTGTGTGTGTTTGTGACATCCCACCGGCCTCCTGGCATCAGACACAAATCCTCAAGGTCACAAATCAGGCCAGGTGGCCATTCGGAAAGATTAAGGACACATTCCTAAAAAGGAGACACCTTTGATTTATCATATCTCGCCGATAGCCATGGTGATCTCTGCTACAGGGGGGCAGCTGTTGGAGGTTATGAAGCGGGGCTTTTGGCAGACACCTGAGAGGTTTTAGACTAGACTCCTAAACCCTTCTACGTGTTACATCCCAAAATGATGGCGGTGAAAGCGAAGGAGGGGATACAGGGATGGGAGAGGGAAAGAGAAGGGGGGGATGGAGTAGAGAGGAAGAGTGTAAGTGAGACGGAGACATTAAACCCCCACTAGTCCCCTCTGACAGATGCTAGCTAGGGCGGCATGCCAGGGAGGCGCAGTCTTAAGGTGACAGGCTCTGCCATAGTGAACAAAATTGATAATGCCATATGGCTAGAGAAGAGCGGCTGTGGATTCCAGTCACGAAGCCATGAACGAGGAATAATCCTCCTGCCGCTGTTGTAGGACATGGTTTTACTGCCCTGTGAGGCTGGAAGGAAGGGAGAGGAAGAGAAGAACGGGGAAAGAGATGAAGGAGGAGGGGCATGCTGCAGGGAAGGCCGCACTGATGACCCCCCTCCTCTCCTCCTCCTCTTGTTGAGTGCAACCCTCTCACTGAACAAGCAAAAACATCTCCTTACTGCCGGTTTCCTAGATAGTTACACAAGAGCTGACATAACTATTCCTTGCGTTACTAAAAATCGGATAGAAACACGCTTGGATTTTACAAGAAAGGAAGGCGGCAGGCACTGAGCGCACACACACACACACACACACACACACACACACACACACACACACACACTGCAGATCAGCGATTGTGTATTGTCACAGTTTACACAGGCGCATTATAGAGATGGGAATTGTGTGAAATGCAGACTCACAGTTACCTTTTCCCCAGGTACACAGAGGCACCAGAGGGGAGGTGGTGCGCCTATTCTGTGGCAAGAAGCAATTAATTTGGAATGTGCAGCACCGGGAGCAGGGAGGTTAGACTTAAATGGGGCACAGCCAGCTACAGAGACTAGGCTTAATTGTTTGATTGATTGGCCGCGACTGCAAGGCATATTTCTGAAGCCCCTCTGCGCCGATCAATGAGTCAATGAGCGCCTCGGCAAACCTCGCAGCTTCCCGGCCTCGCAATTCAATTACGGTGGAGGCCTTGGTGGCCCTTGCCTGCGATCGTGTTACAGCCCTGGAGACAAACCTCTACTGCTCCCCCTCTTTGTTTCTCATTGAACTGGGAGCTTATTGCGGCAGATACAGGCTGGGAGGCAGGGTGTGTGGATGGGAGGAGGGGCTGAGAAGAAGATGCAGAGGGGGCGGGGAGGCTGGCTTTATTAGATTGGTAACAGACACTACATACTGCATCGGACACAAATCGAGTTAGCCTCCTAATCTGTCATTTAAACAAATTATCTTGGGGTGGTGATGCATCAGCAGTATCGCTCCTCTCTGGGGGGTTGAGGTGAGGGGGAGGGATGGAGGAATGGAGAGGGGGAGCGGCAGTGATGGAGGGCCGGGGCTAATAGAGACACAGGAGAGACTGACACTTTGTCAGGAGAGCAATCGAGGGAGAAAGACACGGTGAAGGGTGACTGGGGGCAACACTTTAGAATTCAGGATACAATCTAGGGCCATTTTGAGAGTGCTGTTTGTATTCACCTCAGTCCTGATGAAAAAACATCCTAAATACTGTGATCGCTTGCAGCCTATAATAATAAAGTGCACACTATTTGCGTGCAGCAACTGTTAAACAAAATATCTGACAATCTAAAGAATAGCAGAATGCAGTAATGTCAAAACATTGTCTTTAAAAAATATTACAGGAAATCACAATGTTGAGAATAAAGTTTTAAATTTCCAATAATTGACTTTTCTGCACCGAGACATACTCTTTCAAGAGAGAGCTGCCATGTATCTGAGAATTGATTTCTGGTCAGGCAAACAAGAAGAAAGAAAGTAGGATTCTGAACAAAAGCGCACTGTTTCATAAATCATGAAACAATGTATGTAGGGCGGAAAAGCAGAATTTTCATTTATCCAAACCATCTGAGTCCAAAGGAGAGAGAGCTTCAAGCTGGACTGGAGGTTGTGTGTGCTGTCTTTCAAAATGGCAGACAGCTCTGACATGACGTTTGGTCCGGGTCAGGGTCAAGGCTGAAGCAACCATTACTGAAGATTGACAGGTTCATTGAGGGGAAGACATACTGATAAAATAGACCAACAGAGACACCTGCGACTCAGGGGCTGCCACTGCATTACGTTCAATGTCTTGCAATGCAAACATGAGTTAAGGTAGCTGCAGTCACAGTGACAGCGTCTCCATGCACAAAAGGTTTTAGACACCATTTCCATGGCTAATGAAAATAAGTATTCCACTAATATTACCGTTAACATGCAGCCATGCAAACTCGGATTGACGTGTCTGATTGAAGTAGATGGAGCTGCTTGTGCCATTTTGCTTCTTTGCATCAAAAAGAAAGTTTCCACTGGTGACGGACTAGTTGTGCAAACACAGTCTCCCACTTCAAAAGGTCAGCATTGTGATTTTTGCACACATCCAAAAATGTTCATATCCAAGTCTTTCATAATGTTTAGAAGTAGGTGCCTTTCGTCTTCTGACCAGAAATGTTGGCGTTTCTTTTGTGTATACATCTTTACCCTAGTGTTGCAACAACCTGGTCTCACTCTGAAGTTGTCGAAATCCTGCGCTTGGATAATGACTTGCGGCATCAGAAACCGCCGAAAATGCCGCCCTTTAACGTCGGCATCATATGGGGCCAGATGGCGTTAGCGCGTTATGGTGGCGTCAGGGGGAAATGCAGTGGGACTAGAGCAAAAGTTGTTGTTGAAGGAAAACAATGTTATTTCATAGTGCGTTTATTTTGAAAAAGACTGTATGTAAACTGTAAATTTCCTGTCAAAACAGAAGCATATTTTGAAAGAAGACAATACATGTAACAGGCAGAACTTAACAGACAATACATGTAACAGGCATGTCCAAGCTGAATATACTATTCACATGACCTGGAGCAAATTCAGAATATTTACACTATAACATATTCGGAATAAAGGTGGAATATTGCTGTGCATCTAAACACAGCACTGTGTATTATGTACATTACAAAAGAAAACAACAGTCTAATATTCTTGCCAAAACCCCAGCTACTGAGGTGGAAAATAATAGAGTGCTATATTTTAATTATCTTTTCAAGACTTACAAGGAAACTAACCAACATTTACACTGCTTCCGAGCTCATAATGACATTATAGACTGTAACAACAAGGGTTTGATAAGGTTGTTAATTGCAATTAGTTATTAAGCTCAGAAAAAAAGATAAAAAGCAAGAACAAACATCCTGATGATACATTACTAAAAAGCATAATTCATAAACCAAATCCCCCGTTCATTACAGGATTTCTGATCTAATCAGCGCACCAGCTCATGTTTGCTATGACAATTTCAAACCCTGGGAGCTGCAGGGGGGTGCGTGGGGTGACAGCGCTACAGGCTCAGATAAGTAAGGTGTAAACTGAAGTGAGTTGTGTGAGGTTACATCATTCCCTACTGGTTCCTGATAAGGGTCATAAATTACTGTAATACAAACTTGGGCATGCTGCACTTGTCAGGGTGAATGACATTCAGAATAACCAATGCAAATAATGTGTGCCTGCGCTCACTCTGGCACACGTCAGTGCATTTACACATTAGAGAAAAGTGCCATGTGGATAATGATTTACCTTAGGACCACATGCCCCGTTCTTTATGATAACTCCTGGCTCGATATACAAGATGTCAAATACACTTGAGAGTGGTTAATGGAGCTTGCCAAGACCCGCAGGAAAATGTTCCTTAATCTGAATAATACTTCAGCAAGTACAAGAAATATGAAAGCTTATCAGAGGAGATTCATATACCTGCCAAGTTTTGCAATTCCCACCTCTGATGTCTAGATTACAGTGTGTATATATATATAACAGGCTCTGCAGGTAGTGGTTACAATTTTGCTGATTACAGAAAATAATGTGTTTGTAGTGACCTGTGCATGTGAAGAGTCCAAAATAAATCTTCACATGGCATGCGGTAATAACCTGATAAGATGCAACCTCCATTATTCTGATGCTTGTTTTACAATAATCTATGTTGTCTTCCTCGTCAATTCATTCCACTACAGCTACAGCCCAGTGCATTGCAAAAATGCTAACATGAGACAATGTGCTGATCAGAGAAGCACACACACACGGCACCACAAAGTAAAGCGGTGTGAGAGCATTGACCACGAGATCAAGGCAGGTCTCGGGGGCCCACTGGCTCCCTTTGACCCTCCAACCTCTGCAGCTCCACTTAAAGAGTCCCAACTCCTCCCACATCCAACTGTACATCTCCTGCCCCCTCAGCTCCCTCTGTGCCCGGCCGCGGGATGCTGAGTGCACACTATCCGACTCTGATGACTCAGAGAGGCACCGGGTCAAGGTGCAGAGGTCAGCTCTAAATCTACGACCCATGCCATTTACACATGACACCAGCTTCCTCTGCAGAGCTTCGCCTCCTACTGGCTTTTTCATCAAGTATTAATTCGAACAGCTCCTCCACTGTATTTCGCAGCAAGGTGCATTTGTTGTAACCTCATCTACTTGGGCTGTACTGCGCCTCCCAGGGTGCAACATGTTATGTAAAACAAGAAACAAATCCTTTTGCATAAAACGCATTTATACAGTGAACGTACACATGTGCATGCACAAAATCATAAAGCAAAACCATTATTTACGTTTACCTTCAGTGTATATTGTAGGGTTCCCTGATAATAGTCGACTAAACGTGAAACTATTTGGAGCTACACCTTGTCAAAATAAATCAAAACCTATGACTAGACCATGTGGGAATTTAATTTGAAAGGACATGCACAGGAAGTGGCCACGCTCAACAGTCAGACGGGAGTCACGTTACTGACAGATATCTTTCCCTTCTTCTGTAAATATTCAGTCTGATGAATACGGAAAAGTTGATCATGTTAGTGCAGGGCTACCCAGAGCTTTACATCTGTCCCACGGAAGATAGATCTACACTTTTATAAACAGCTGCTGGAAGAAGATCAGCTCTGCACTCAGGAGTTCAGGTAAATAGGCTATAAAGGGCTTGTTAATGTTGCTTAGAAACTTCTGACGCAACCTACCACCGCTCTTGAAAGCTGACACAAAAAAGGCACAAGTAGCACCCACGCTACACAGGCTAGTTAATAACATGTCGGGCAGCAAATCCAAAGTGTGGGATCATTTTGAGAAGGTGAAGGACGAACCCAAGGTGATACGTAAACTCATCTTCATTGGTCGACTACAAACGTGACGTATCATCTGAAACATGGAAGTAGCTACATGCCCATTAGCCGACAGCGTCATTAACAGGCGGCTCACTCAGTGTGTGACGTACTATAAATTAAAAATGATTCCAACCAAATGGTGTCAAATACGCAGAAATTAAGTAAAGAGAAATGTATCTTCCTCTCAGTGAGATTTCCATGCTTTTTGCTTCAACATACAGGGACACACACGTTCTACAGTGACCTTTTTTTAAACAAGAAGCTGCACCTGGGAGAGCTGTCCTCATTAGGGCTCCTACACCTACAATCTTTGACACATACAATCTTTATACAGTCGCACACTCACTCGCACATTCATGCAAACAAAGGCACACTAATTGGCTGTTTGTGGAGGCTGGCCATGTTTCTCAGGTTCCTCTGAATCATAACCAGGAACTCAGGGAAACAGGTACAGTACACACACACACACACACACGGTACTGCATTCTAACATGGGACCACTTACTGTTGCCACATGTGTAGCTTTAGTGTCTGTCTTCTTTCGTTTGCTGTTCCTTGAAGTATGAACTACCCATCAGGCAACACTGACAATGTGTAATGCTATGGTAAGATTAAATTCTCAACATGATTCAATACATGGTTTTGTACTTTTAACTTTCACTAATGTATAAAACTTAGATTACTGTATTCAAATATCATGTTTCTGTTTGGAGAAATATACCAATACTCGCCTGTAAACAGAAACCAACCTAAAATAATTATACACTGAATAATTTCTGTGTCACTAAATTAATCATTTTGTCTCTTAAGATAGACAGAAATAATTTGAATTACTGAATATTTAAAAAAGGAGAACTGGTGTGTGTGGAGCAAAGACTTCATGACTTTGCATCACAAGTATCGCTGACTATTTAAGTCATTTGCTTCTTGTTATATTTTATTTTTAAGTAGACAAATCAGTGTAGTTTTTAATATTTATTTCCATGTTTCATTAAGTGGAAACGAATGGCTACTTAATTTGAGGTTGGCTTCAGATTAATGGTCTTAAATTATAGTTAATTAGTGGTGTGTGAATATTATTAAGCAATTTCACAGTTCCAACAGTAACTTTAATGGATTTTTTTTTTCCAAATATGTGAACTGATGAATGTTAAATTGGGCTAAATATGCAGTATAATGACACAGTCCTCCATGTCTGCAAGATTGGTCCTTAAACTGATGGTTGAGAGAGCAGGTGTTTCTAAAAATTATTCTTAATCCACTACCCTGAACCTGACTACAATGAATATACACTCACTGACCACTTTGTTAAGTACACCTTGCTACTACCAGGTTGGACCCTTTTTGCCTTCAGAACTGCCATAATTCAGACTAGGTTCAGACTACAATATATTTATTTAAACAGATGAGTAATACAGGCACACACACAGACATATGGCAGCATGAGTCACATCTTCTCATCGAATTTTACTCACTCTCATTTCTAGTAACACAGGGGCGATGGTTAATGAAAGTAAAAGGCTGAACCTGTTACGTCAACCACTGTGACGTTAATCCATACTGCAGTTTCACTGTAGTCGCTGTGACCAGCACCCATTTCCAAGCTTACCAAAGACACCCAAGTGCACATTAACATCTCAGTTCACTGAAAATAAACTGAGAAAAACAAATTATTTTCCACAAGATATTTGACGCTTGGGACTCTCTTTTTTTCCTGGCTGTGAGGGTGCCAGCACTTAAAAATAATCAGCTCCACAGTCGGAGCAATAAACTCTCCACACGAATGGGGAGATTTCATTTTCTCCTAATTGCTTCTGTGCATTGAATAAGTGAGTAGTTTTTAGGCATGCTGTGGCAGAGTGCATCTCGACTCTGAATATGACATTCAGCTTTTTTTTTTTCCTTCATCAAGTGGGTAAAAAAAAAACTGTGCTGAATAAAATTGAGGCTCATCGTAACACACAGACACAGCGTGAAATGGTGAGTGCGCGTTTGATGCGGCAGGACTCGTTTTCTAAGTGCTATGGTTAGTATTTATGTGTGCGTGTATGTGCACAAGAGTGTGCGCCTCTCTCTAAGTCAGTCTCGGCCCAAGTGGCTGTTGAAATATGAATGCATGGTGTAACTGCCCTGCTATTCCACTTGCAGTACTTCTGCAGTCACTGTCTTATCGCAATGAGCTGTGACAAGGGAATTCAGGGGGAATGGGTGTGCTTCAAAAGCCACTTCTACTGCCACTAATTGTCTGTCATCCTGTGCTGATGGCCAGCAGGACACTGACAGACAGCGCTGATCACTGAGACGGGACACAATTGGATTCTGTGAGGAGTAGTCAGTCTAAGAGCCTGGACTGAGTGAAAGTTGGACTTTCATTACACAAGATTTTTATATACATCTACACCTAAAGCAAGTCATTGGCAGTGGTGAAAGAAGTATTCAGATGTTTTATTTAAGTATAATGAAACTATCATAACATATAATGAGGAAAATGTACCTTAACATCAGAAAGTACTCACTATACAAAAAAAATGGTCCCTGTGACTGATATTTAAAATCAATGTTGATACTGAACTCAACAAAATCAACACTGTCCTTATCTTATGGCATCAACCCAAAAACTGACTGCAACATGAGGTGTACAATACATCGAGATATAAATCTAGAGCTGAAATAAATAGTCAATTAACTGATTAGTATAGTAGCAGAAAATTAATCTGCAACTATTTTGACAACTGATTCTGAATTGAAGTCATTTTTCACTCTCTGTTTCCAACTCGTCAAAGAATTTGCGACACCTGTTTTTGCTATTTTATGTCATCAAAATGGTGTTATGTGTAGCTTTTCTGCATTGTTTTATCCACAAACTAGGGCTGGGCGATACGGCGAAAATCAAAGAGCACAACATTTTTGATCAAATACCTCGAAATGAATATTGTGACAATATTATAGGGTTGACCATTGGGGCTGTCACAAAATTTTTACAGAATATTTTTGATAAATAACATCACAGTGACAATCAATGACATCGATATATCGATAAATTCTCCAGCTCTTTTAGAAACATTTTTCATCGTGCCCTTCAAATATGTAAAGACAAGTCACACTACGACCGACATATGTTCTCACATGCTTTGTTGTCCTGTCACCTCCGCCCCCTCTTTCCACCCTATATATCCAGTCTGAGGTATGGATGACACAGTGGTCCCTGTGCATTTAACTTAACTCTGAAGCCCCAAAGTCAGGGTTATATTTACCTCTCTGACGCAGGGTGGGCACGGGATGACACTGATTCACCTGCTGTGCTGACGTGCATGGGGCCTGGCTGAGGTGTGAGAGCGATACTGAACAAAAGGATCATGCAGAATGGAAAACACCTGTCTTGGGTTGCTTACACAAACCACAGGAGGCTGAGTCGACACCGAGAGGCACTCAGGTCAGTGTGAGGCAGCTGAAAATACTGCAGACATGCCTAATGATAGCAGGCTCACATCCGGTGGAAAATGCGTGTGCTGTCAATACCATGAATAATTCTGTTTGGGAATATGAAGGTCTACCTTTAAAGCGGACTTATTACTTTACTCCACTTTTTCTTTTTTATTTCTCACCCTCTGGTTCTTTTTATCTCTTGTTTTATCTCAGTCTCTCTGTAGTGGTGTACTCCTGCTGAGACGAGAGCGACTAGTTTTTCTTCTCCCCGTCTTTGAGGATCTGTTGGCCAGGCAGATGGCCTGCCACTGTCGGCTCGGCCGGCCCAGCCCAGTCCAGATCCTGAAAGCACGGGGGACTCTTTCAGTCTCCACGCAGGCCTGGATGACAGGCCACCCTCCCTTTTGTCTGATCTTGGGAGTAAGACAGTCGCTGTTGTTTCAGCTGCATTGCAGTCATCCCGAACACATCCATATTTCACTAGGGGGAAAGAATATAGATCGAAGAAGAGAAGGCAGCTGAGGACAGCGCTGGAGCTGAGGAAGATAAAGTACTGTGGAGAGACGACAAAAAGTAACAAGAAAGAGAACAGGACTGATGAACAAACAGTTTGAGGGTTTTTAACATGTCTGATCCATCCATGAGTCAGTAATGGGCAATGATACGTCTGAACTGCCATTACACACAGAGAGAACACATCAGGGTGCTGCTCATCTTCAATCAGCTCTCACAAATTCAACAGTTCACTCACTGACTCACTCAACTACTCATTAGATACCTCCCTCTTACTATTCATGACATTCAGAACTCAGAGCCGCACAATTTACATCTCTGCGGTCCATCAGTTGAGCAGACAGCAGGCAGTAACTTACTGTAGTCCTGAGAACGGAGCTGCAGCAGGTAACTCATTTCCCTGACACCCCATTGGGAGGGAATTAAATAAGATGGACCTGAAATCGTCAGACAGTTGACCTATAAATCCACAAGTGGGCCACGTGTACCGAGGGGAACGGACAGGGAGGAGCGGCTTAAGGAGGAGAGAGATAGAGAGGTAGGATCAAAAGTTAGGTCCGAAGAGAGGGTGGAAAAATACCAAGAGATAGAAGAGGGGAAAAAAAGGACAGACACATATAAGAATATTATGTGCTTTTTTCCCTTCAGCTGTCAGGTAGGACAAACACATCCAGATGGTGAGATATGACACAAGGGTGCGTCCTGTTCGGCCCACTTTCCCCCAGCAGTTCCCGCGAATGTCTGGCCCTAATCCTCTCTGTGAGACTGACACCGTTCCTGCTGCTGCATTTTTTCTTCCCCCCCCCCCCCCTCTCTCTTCTGTACTTTTTTCATGATAACAGGTTAAGAAGAGGATTTTCCATGCGGATAAACACTTCATTCTTTTGACAATCACTGCAGAGATTTGCCGCAGCGAGGAGCCACGGATAGACGGGGGGAAAGTGAGTGAAAGGGGGAGACAAAGTAGAGTGGCAGCAGAGGAGCGTGATGAAACAAGTGGCATTTGTGATGCTGAGAGCCAAGTGTTGAAACGGACCGCAAGATGCAAATAACACAGAGCTTATCTGTGAATGTGATTAAAAAGCGATTGTTGGGACACATAATGTTTAACCTACATACCCCATCTCCAGCGAGTTCCACCGCGCAAGTCCCTCTTATCTGCTAATAGACCTTGGTAATCCCTCAAACACGCATGTACTGCACACTGGCAGCTTCTAATGAATACTAAATGAGAGGCGAGTCTGCTAGGAACCAAAAGATAGTTCATGCTGCTGTATGTGCAGCCTGTTAGACATCATGGAAAGGCAAGCTTGCCTCAGTCAGGACTTACTACGGCAAATCAAATGGTTTATCAATGACTCCTTGCAATTGAAGAATATTGACGACACGGAAATAGATCCGAGGCTCAGGGTGCAGGGCTGCTCCGGGCCAATCATATGCCTCCTTGCTCAATAACGGCTGACTTGCAAAATGTTGATTTAATCAGTTATCATCAGCAAACAAAGAGCAACATAAGGATGGATCATCCAGGGCTCGTTTCAAATCACCAAGAGGAGAGTCATGCATAATACAAACTAAATGTGAACCTACACGCTTACATATAATATTCAAGGTATCAACTTAACTTGGATTGCATCTCCCCTTTAAAATGAGCCACTGATATCTTACTTTGTAAACTCTCACCAGATCAAATTAGTGCCAATCAGTTACTTTTTTATGAGTAATGTGGAGGAGAAGTCGGAAAGCGCAGGCTGCGGGGGATTTGGGCAGAAAATCAGAGTGCGGAAAGAGAGATTGTAGAGGACCAGTAGTGGAGATCAGCAGTGTGACCATATCCAGAAAATTAGATTAACTGAATTAGAGGGATTAGATTGACTACAGCTGGATTGGACCTGATGCCTCTAAGAAAGGAGGAAGATAGAGCGAGTGAGGGAGCGCGGCGCACAAGAGGAGGAAAGGAGGATCGCCGGAAGAGTGAGATATAAAGAAGTTTCTTTGGGAGTTGGGTGGAAAAAGTCGTATTGCGGTAGAGAGAGAGAGAGAGAGAGAGAAGCGGAAGGAGGAGACAGCTCAGCAGATTTAGGTATCCTGGGTAACTTTTAGGGGCTGGCACTGAAGTGAGCAGCCGACGCTGTCACGGCCGCCCCTCGCTCCTGAAAGGTTCAGCTGGGTTCTTGTGCTCCACAGGACTCTGCTTAAGCTGCAGTGCCCCTCAGTGGTTAAATATGGGCATGTATGCTCAGCAGGATACAGTCAAAAGAGGGCATGGAGAGGACAGGAGTCACAGAACTTGATATTACAGGTATCATCTTTGGATTAAAATGTCAAAGCTATGTGGTGATTACTCTTCTCTGAATAGATAAAATGTCTCACTTCACATTTGTACATTTAAATTTTGATCATTTTCATGTTTTGGTTGTTTGGTTACACTCTCTTCTTTTCATTATTTGACCTGTTTTAACCTCCTCTAATGTAACAACGCTTGGAGAGTGATAAAAAGCCATCATCAGCCCATTAGCGTGCACAGAAGTAGTGTCATTTCTGAATAACAGGTTAGGTGTGTGTGTGTGAGAGAGAGTCTCATTGTGTGGGAATGTGCAGCAGAGAAAGACAGAGCTCTAACCGGGGGAGATGAAGCCTAAATCAATGTGATTAATTCATGTTAATTGCTGCCCCCTGGTGTCAGTGCCGCAGTTGTTGTTACTTTGCTGATACACACACTTTTGGGCGCCGCCTCTTTGCCCACAAGATAAATCTCCCACGTCGATGGAGAGACAGATACAAACTCCTGCTGCTTCACAGCTTCACACTGCGGTTACCTCTGGCCCAGACACAGCAAAAAAAACCAAAAAACCTAGACTTACAATAACTCGCCTTGCTACACCCCCAGTCCTCTGGTGGACACTGGCGAATATTAACAAGGCTTCGCTGATGTATCATAGACAAACAGGAAGTGACAGATTTTGTTATGAATTCTGCCTCCTGCATATTCTACCGTGATTTAGAGGCTTCACGCAGCCTGCGCTGCAAAACTGTAGGGCGTTGTCTGCATACTGATGTCCTGCTCACTCCGAGGATCAGAGGCCTCCTACGAGCGTTTTAACAGGACCATCCGTCACACAGCAAACAGAGATGTTACAGGAAAACATTTTGCACATAAACATTCCCTTAAAAAGTAAACTGACCCATCAAAGGCACAATATCTGCAACACGCAGACTGAGACTGAGGCGAGGATTCGGGCTAGGATCAAATCAAGGGTGACCAAGTTTGAGCTGATTCTGCCCCCTCCTTTCAAAACAAACACACGCCGCATGGGGTGTGAATTTGAATCAGCCTATAGCGCCTCTGGTCACAGATCAATGGAAAAGGAGACTAACCAGAGCTGATGATGTAAGGATGATTAATGGCCTGCAATCAGTCAAACCCAATGACTTTTATTACTCTGCTCAACCTCTTTCAGATACATGAGTTTAGCTTGGCTTCGATTAAACCCTAAAAAGAAACCCAAAACCAAAGCCCTCATTTATTTAGTGTTTTGGGATCAATAGATAAACATTATATTACAATCATTTCATATGCGAGTCACTAAAAATTGCACAAAAATGATGCTTTGGCAGACAGAGTAGGAATCAAAATCAAATTTGTACAGTCGGGGCTTGGCGTGATACAGTGTGTCAGCAACCAGATCAGCACAAACCCACAAGTTCTGGACATTTTTAATATATATGTTTATCATCCTGTTATTTTTTTATTTTATTTTTTTTAAAACACTGGTTGATGCTATTTATTTTAACTCTGTAGAGATTTGCCGCAGTGAGGAGCCACGGATAGCTGAGCCAACTCAAACTTAGTGAACCTCAGTTGTGTCTGGTATATACTTTACAAAAAGGTACAAAACCAATTCCATGTAAGGTTAAAGAAAAATGACTTGATGGGTTTCTGCCTCAGCTATAAAGTAAAGGTCCAGTGTGTAAGATTTAGGGAAATTAAAGAGTTGTCTTGCTTTGGTCTGAATCAGGAACTTATTTTGTTACAAAGCTACATAATTGCCTAGAGTTGGTTCGTGTTCTCATGGCAGCATTTACAAGCGGACCAGATCAAATGCCTGCGTGAGAAAGAATTTCCACGTGGGAAAAATCCAGGACGTAAACAAAATATAAAATAATAATAAATAAGTATAAAATACTTATTCCATTTCTGCCAATACATCCCACACTGACCCTTTAAATTTGATACTACAATAATTTTGTCAACGAGGTCCTTGGTCATTTTATGCTATTCTATAAAGAGGTCTACATGAATCTCCTTCTCAAGCTACCAGAGAGAAAGTATGAGAAGAAACCCAAATTCAGGGTTCATCAGGTCCGCAGCTTCAGTGTGAAACAGCTGCATCTGCACTGAACCAGAGAAACATCCTGTTTGATGTATGTCTTCAAAAGGGGCAGACTGACTCACATGATCACCTCGTCCATGCGATGGTGCAAAGCACTGAGTGTTCCCAGAGGAGGGAAAGATTGCATGTCGCTGCTTGTTTGAAGCCAATCTGTTTCTTCAGTCAAGTCAATATTGTAACAGCTGGATACACTGAAGGAGTGGGCTGCTGGATCAATAATGATGCCACTTCATACCATGAGACTCAGGATTGGTACTGTATATGCACACACACTCACTCACACACACACAAACAAATAACCAACCAACTGCATACAAAAGCACTTCCTTTTTCTATACTGCATGTTCTCAAGGCTTAAAGCTGGTACAGACATCAATAGAGACCGTGTTCTCCAGGCTCTATCGCACACCAGCAGTACATTTGTTTCCTCTTTCAATTTCACATCAACAGCAAGCATCCCTAATGTTTTGTACCTTGTGTAACAACAACAATCCTGTGTTTTCTGTATTGTGAACATAAATGGCATAAAAGGTCCACAAGGAAGTGGGTCACTGCAGATCTTTTGCCTCCACCCCCGTTTGTCTTCTGAAACTAGTCTCATTTCCAAGCAGGAGCTTAAGGTGGTATTTATACTCGGTAAGCAGAGAAGACGCATCTCTGCGCTTTTCCCTTCAGCTCAAAAATATCCCTTTGGGTTTATTAATAAACACAACAAACAATATTAGGTGTTTTTTCTCGCCTGGTGCAGAATTACTCAAAGCTAAGCATAAAAAACAACTCGGTGTACAAAGGCAGTAAAGTTAGTAAATTCCTGACCCAGTTCCACAAAGAGAGGTCCAATACTAGAAAAGAGGAAGTGTGAGGGAAGAAGTGTGCGAGGCAGACAAGTATCAGGATAATGAATGATGATTCCAACACGGCTGACATTGCACTCCACAGGAACTCAAAGGCAGAGGAGAGAATGGGAGGCCCGATTTAGAGCAAGCAGCTGTTGTGCACTTCGCCTCGCTACACATCTGCCAAGTCACTGTGGGCAGGGCGCTGAGGTGACTTCCCGAGCTCCAGCAGTCACTCTCTGCCTCTTCCTTACATAGAGCTCAAACTCTCTCTGTTAACACACAAACGTCATGAACACGCTGGTCATACCGTGGCGATCTGCATAATTGAGGGAGAGCACTGTTTATTAGCATGCCTGGACTGCAGTACGAAGAAGGTTCTGACTCCTCCTTCTTCGCTGGATTAGCTCAGGAAGCTGCATCACATGTGCTGACTCTGTGCCTGTCTGCGTGGCTCTTGCCTGTTGGTGCCATGTGACAACACATAGCTCAGCTCAGCCAAGGTAAACAGTGTGTCATTACTCTGCCTTAGCGGCTGCATAAAATGAAGCCGTGGTCTTTGCCATGCTGCTGTTTAACCTATCGTTTGTTTTAAATAGTGCTTTGCTATTGTTTTTGTATTTTAGTGTTTACAACTAATTTTAATAAGTGGAAGCAACTGGTACTATCGTTGTCCTCCTGTGACTGTTGGAGTATACATGCAACAAACTATTTTCATCCTGTTTAATCTGTTGATTGTTTTTTTTTTGTTTGTTGTTTGTTTGATGAATTAACTATTTAGTCAAAAAATGTCAAAAAGTAATGGAAAATGCTTCTTCTTTAAACCTTTACCAAAGCTAATCAACTTACAGATATATCCTCCTGAGATCCGAACTTTTGTTTGGTACACATTTTGTAATTTCTTCTAGCTATTTAAGATCAGTGGGACCCAATAAGTATGAAAAACTAAACATTGTCAACAATAATAAAGTCCCATTTTCCTCACACACGTTCTAATTAACAGTGTCTTATCTTGTTACTGTTGCTAAAAATGGTCAAATGTGTTGCCATATCAAACTACAAACATTATTAATCATGAATAAACAAGTTTCAACCATAAAATGTGATCAGGTTTTCGACCTTGTCCACTGTTGTGTTGGGATTGACTGCAGACTGACTTGGCAGAGATGGCTGCCATCTTGTTTTTAAATGGATTAGTGTATTGTGCTCTTACTACCACTAGATGGCACAAAAAAGTGTCCACGAATGAGGACAACAGGTCTAAGCCCCAAATTCCACCAGATGCATGTGAGTTGTGTCTGTCAATGTGTGTGCTTCCACCGGCTGCTGCTGTGCTGCGTTCTGGCTTCGTCACAGCTGCGGCACGCCGGAGCACAACGCAGCAATTCAGCACAGAGCAGATCGTGCGGGGCAGGAAGTCGTGCCCAGAAACAAAATAAAACATCCGGTTAATTTGAAAACAAAATACACAGTGTTCACGGTGGATCATATTTTCCTGCACTACACCTTGAAAACGTCATAATGGGCAGAGGCAGGCATGAAGGCAACAAGTCACAGGTTTCCAGCGCAGCCGTTCGCAACTGATGCACATCCAGTGGAATTCTGGCGTAAGTGCAGTAGAATGAAGTATAAGGTTGAGTAAACCCGAAATGTGATGTCCTCACATGAGGACACAGGGTCTCAGGAGGATGTAAAACTGAAACGTTTCATTTCTTCACATTTGAGAAGCTGCAAACTAAATGTTTTGAGTTTTTACCTGATAAATAACTGACAATCAATTATGAAAATTGTTTGGATTTTTTTGATGATCAACTCTCAACTCAATTAACTGACTACCAATTTCAACAATGCATTGAAACAGTAACACTTGTTAGCTGTTGACTGCATGTTTGTTGGACACCTCCTTGTCTGTCTCTCCAAAGCGAGCTTGAATGTACACACCTCTTGGCTTATACAGTTTTGTTTTAATTTTTCTTGATAACATCTCTTTTTATACCTATGTGTAATTTTGAACATGCCTTCACATGTGGCACAGATTTATTACGCGCATATTTATATTTATACATGTGAATATAAAGAATAATAGACTTACAGCAGACAGATATTTGGCTTTTAGCCTCCGACCTCATCACTCCCAGTGCAATACTTTGGGTAGCTCAGATCCGATTTGTTTGTCTGGCTGTTCATATTACTTTTTAAATGTGGCCTATCAGATTCCAGCGTGAAATGGTCATGATCCTGAACTGATCTGCCTGTGGAAAAGAACAATAACAAAGACGTCACACGCAGCACGCTGTCATATGGAAGAAAACACAGATGCCACTAAAGTCAGCATTTACGGTTTCATTTTTAAGCTGATGTGCAATGAAAGCCAGCGAATTTGTGAGCATGTGATTAAAAGGACGAGGAGAAGAAGGAAGAGAGACAAATTTTTAATTATGGCTTTTTGTAGAGCAATGGCTGCTACTTCTGTACTGAGGTGTGTGTGGATGCAAAGTTGGTGCCAGGAGTGGTGGGTGACGTGAATGGCTTCAATGAAGCAGATTTCATCCAAATTTCAGAAGGTCAAGGTCTTTCTTTAACTACACCAAATCTGATTTAGGGCCACATATAAAAGTGGCCCAACTCAAGATTGAAAAGATCAGATTCCATGTGTCCAGCAGCACATCAGCAAGCATTTGCAGCACCGTTAGAGTAGAATTGGCCAAAAAGTAAACTAATATAATTCAATACTGTAAAAGCATCAAAATGCACATGCACTAGAACGACTAAAGCTAAAAAAAATATGGACAGCTACTAGGCTACAAGAGAGAAATCAAATAAATATTGGACAAAGGCAAAAAGCAGCAGCAGCATAATAGCAGGAATTTCCAGCAGGCACCACGTACCACATCAACCACAAGCAGATCAGCAGGAGAGCAATGAAACAGCAGCTCCAGCAGCCTCATAACGTTAGCTTACTGTTATTGGCAAGCACAAAAATGCTTCCAAACCAGAGCAAAGACATCAAAAAACACTCTACTCCTGAGTTTAAGAACACACTGGAGAGTAATAGACAGGCATTTCTTCCACGAAGCCGACTTGAGGCAACATGATCAGAGAGCTGGCGTGTTAGCTTGCATATGAAATGTTACATGAGCAGAAGCAGCGTTTGAAGATGAGATACAGCTGAGTTGGCAAGTTAGTAGTGCAACAGCTCAGCAGAGAGTTTAACAGTTTAAATAAAATGGCTTTTCAACAAAGGGTGCAGTGGATGGACAGTGTGTTGTGGAGTATGTGCTGCTCACAGACTTTGCTTCAGACTCCAGTGGTTAGTTTTTCTCATCATTGTATTACACCTAAATACACAAGTGTGAAGAGAAAATAGAAAAGAAAATAGTCTTTAAATTGCATGCACTGATTAACTTAAAGGATTAATAGAAAGAAATACTATTATATTTTAACAATGGTTATACAGGTTTAATTTATCACATAGCACACACAGCCACACTGAGGGAGAGCTGTTCTTGCCGTGTGAAAAAGTTTTGCAGCACTTTCTCTTACAGTTTGTAGAACTATCAACAAGCATTTCTCTGAATCTCAATTTCCAGAATACCCGAGGGACACAGGCAATATCCTGCTGCAGTTATTAAACTTTGACTTTGGGGTGAAATCCAGTGCCGACTAATAGGACTACTCAGGAATCATTGCAGAGATTTGTATGTGATAATGAGAAATACAGGTGCAGTCCCAATTCATTCAGCCCTCTCACCTCTGGGTGTAACTTGTAATTACTCCAGTGGAGCACTGGGGAGGTTGACAGATTAAAAAGGAGTTGGCCCCGAGGCTGGTTGGGCAGCCAGTTAGGTAGTCAGGCAGCCACCGAGCCTCTCCTGGAGTGACACCGGCTTCCTGGCTGACAGGAATGTCAGTGCGCCTCTCAAGGTGACATCTGACCGGACACATTCTCCAGTTTTGTGCTGAGATACCTCAAGAAATAAGTATCTACAGCATGTCACTCAGACCAGTGTTTCCTCAGTGTGTGAAAATAAATGATAAATGTTCAGATAAATCTTAACTTAAAGTTGTAACATATAATATGCAGTGGTGGACATTAACCTGATAGTGTAAACCTTTGAGGTTTTTGTACTTAAAGTAATTAAGCAGGTGCCACAAAATGGCTCCGTAGCGCCCCCTACAAAAGCTCTATGAAGCTACCCCGAATCTGGTTTCACCGACACAAAACTTGGTAGGCACATGTCACACCCTAAGACGTACAAAAAAGTCTCTTGGAGCCATACCCTAAACCCAACAGGAAGTCAGTCATTTTGAATTAAATGTGTAATTTTGTTGCTTTTTTTTTTTTTTTGCCATTTCCAGGAGTCACATTTTAACGAACTCCTCCTACAGTTTAGATCCGATTAACTTCAAATTTTGTCTGTACCATCTAAAGACATTTCGCATCAAAAGTTGCTTAAAACTGGAGTGTTCGTCGAACCATGTGACCAGGGTGAGGCATCAAATTTCCATTGACATTTTATAAGGCTCAAGGCCCAGAGCCAACTACATGCACAATGGGTGTCATGGAAGTTGCGCCACTTTCTGGCGACAGGAAGTACATCTTTTCAGACACTTATCTTTTGATTTACCTGATATGCATAGTCTGGTCTACAACTGATTCACAGGAACACAACCTATAGTAAGTGTGTTCTGGAAAACCACATAGGGGACACAGAAAGTGGTACTAATTGTGAAATAGGTCATTTCAGCGCCGATGCTTGAGAGGGATATATGATCTCAGTCCTCCTGCGACTTTCACAGAAATGAACTGTGGCATCAGCCAGCGTCCTGCCAGTGCTCTAATGTGCATTAAGGTGCGAAGGCCCGTTCATCGCTGTAAGCAGCTTTAATTTTGTTTTGGTTTTCATTTGTGTTTGTTACATTTGTTTCCTTTTTCTAAATGTTTTGTATATGCCTAAAAAAGGGCAAAGAAAGTGATCACAAAACACTGAGATGTATTTCTGTGGAGAAGAAGGCAACTGAGAAATCTCTACTGTCAAAGCTGCTGCTGCTGGTACAGTTTGTGCTGTGCTCCGTCTGCAGGTTGGGTAACTGATTGCTTCACTGCCCACTTGCTCTGTCCCGCTCTAACTCAAGCCCCTGTCAGACAGTCACTGTAGCAATTACTGACATTGAACAGCTTTCAATCAGCCCCTAACTCACACTTCAACCTGCGATCAATGTGTACATTACACTGAAATCAGTTTTACTAATCAATAAGCCACTGGGCAATAAAACAAGCTGACAGAGGCGTTAGGTCTTTGCACGAGGCTAGTGCACCCTCCAGTGGTGAGCCAAGGTAACTTCACTGTGATTGTTACACATGTAAAAGAACATGTTTATTCCTAATCAGGTTGCAATCTCAGAGACAAAGAATCGCAAGAGGTGTGGAGACATAAGCTGGGATGTGTGCGCTCAAGTGGAGGATATTTGGGACTTCAGTGTTAGATCTGGGAGGGAAAGAGAGAGGAGAGCTGAACGATTAAAGGTGGGTTTTAAGGTGGAGCCAGGAATGATTCACAGGAGTTGGCAGAGTGAGTAATGGCAGCAGAGTCCTGCACCAGGGCGTTTATGAGGTACTTACTTCCTCCCCTCTGCAGCACTAAAATCTATAGATCATGTATTTCAGTGCTGCTGCCACGCTCACTATCCTTCCGCTTGTCACACTGGTCCGCACCATTAATTGGGAGATTAAAACACTATTAGAGGTGGCGAGGAGGGAGAAGATAACATAGATGTTTTGATAAGATTGATTGCTGCTCACTTGACTGTGCTGTACCAGTGTTAAGTCTTTATCAGCGATCAGGATTACATCTTTCTTCCATGAAGACAGTGAATGGGTTCAGAGCTCAGGCTGCTTGTGACTAAGCTCCACAAAATGCATTATTTATATGAGTCAGTGCCACATGTACAAGATTTTAATGCTAGCTGCTATGCTGGAGATGTGATCATATGATGGATTATCTTAGATATCTGTGTCCTTATTGGCAAAAACAAATCAAAATAATGAGGACAAACTGATGCAGGGTGTTCTATCTAAGTCAGATGCATTAACCAAATCTGGATTGAAACCTTAAAATGTTACCAATGCCTATTTCTACCAGTTTCTTATGATTACACTTCACTCATTGGTCCCAAGCTGCAACCTGAAATCAAACAAGATGTCAAAAAGCCACAGCTGTTAAAGATATTTATTGGAAGCAGGGGGAAAAACAGGGAGACTCACTAGATTTTCCTCATAAAGGTCAGTTTACTGGCGACGCCAAGTACTACTCAGCCTATGAAAACAGTTGTTTAATGTCCTCTGTGGCTCAGGAGGAGAGTCCTAGTGATACTATTCAGACTTTGATTTGGAAACTTCATGTTTTTAAAGTGTAACTTCACACCAAGGTCTGAGAATAACTCAAGTCTGGTTGACTCTGTCAGCATTGGCCTTATGAGGTCCAGGGCTGATATAAACTTACAACTTTGGTAAGAAATCAATATCAACACCAGCATTATTGTGTTTTATCACAATAGTAAAATAATTTAGTTTGCAGTCAGTGTCACGGTGTGTCTTAGCTGGTCTTTGTCTCCATGTGCATCGTTATGGTTTATTTCTAGTATATATTAACATACGTTTTGGTTTTTCTGTGCAGTAATCTTATTTGTGTTTTAAATTGCTTGTTTTAGAGCTTTAAATTTTTAGTCTATGTTTTTTGTCTGTAACTTATGTTGCTGCCTGTCTTGGCCAGGACACTTTTGTAAAGAGATTTTTAATTTCAAGGTTTTTCTGGTTAAATAAATAAATTTAGAGCTCAGTATACATGTTGAAGTGTGCAGTATCTCTTAAAAAGCTGGCATCACAAGGTGGGGACATGGAGGTTAGATGACACAGACAGTAAAAGAGAGATGTACAGTACTCAACAATGACAGCACTCTAAGACTATACTGTACCTGGTTATGGACACTGTCGTGTATTTTAGATTTACACAACTTAGTGAAACACAGCATACCTGGTCAGATACTCCTTATAAAATAATGATCCCATAAAGTCATTAAAGACATAAAATTTCACAAAACAATCAGCATTATGTTTAATTCATCATGACTGAAAGGCTATTTTCCTGCCATATTTGAATCATAAAAAACTAAAATCCAGTCTGTCTTTAATGTTAATTTCATTTTTATTCAACCCATGTTTAACCAGGTAAGTCCTGTTTGGATCGACGACCTGAATAGTAAGCTATCGAGACTTGCTGTTGCGTTGTTATTGCCCTCTCCTGGGCAAACAGGACAATCTCATGTACAGCAGAGATGAGCGCAACTATATGTTTCATTATGTCCTGAATATTTGTCAGTAAAACAAACAAATGAGCCAAATGGGAGGAAATTTTTTTTTACTGTAAGAGTAATTATTAATCGTGCAATTTACCCTTTTAAAGAGGAAATATCATCAGTGTTGGGGAAACAATATGCACGTTTATTACTTTTTAGAGACACAGTGTTCTCTTTAAAAAAAATGTATTAATCTACAAAAAAATTAATTTAATACACACACGAGGTAGAATCACTAACTTTACAAACATACTGCATCTTGTGCTCAACTCTTCTCTACTACAAACAAAATAGCCCAGACACACTATTTAATTCAACTGGAAGTAAAACCTAAAAACAGTGTAACTGACCCTGTGAGGCAGTGAAACCCTCAGCTGCCACATTAAGTAAAATCATATTCACGTCAATTTACAAACTGAGGTGAGACATTAAAGCAAAAGGCACTAACTAAAAAAACACTTTATTTTAATTGTGGATCGGACTTTATTTTACATCTTATAGTGTTGTAGAGAATTGAGATCACTGTGATAGGAGCATTGTTGAGTTATGGAGTGAGACAGAGAAAATTACATAACAACCTCTTAGACACTTAAAAGGGGAACTACAAAAATTGTACATTATTTTAATGGTCTAAGACAGTCCAAAAACATTAGTGAACGTGAACAACCCTCTGAAAAACACAAAAACTAGAGTATGATGTCATCATGACTATAGTCTGGACTGCTCAACAGACAGTGAATTAGGCAGACATTATACATGCCCACCAGAATGTTCTGAGTATAGACCAGATTACATTTGTTTTCAGTAACTTTCAGGTAGAAAATCCCTGAGTTATGTACATTAAATGAAATGGCGCTGAGAAAATACTGCCTCAGATGAACTTGATTTGTTTAGGTGGTGGCTACAATACAATTTGCTGTGTACTCCATCCAACATGGTAGATTTGGTTTCTCAAAGACACCACTAAAGCAACATAGTGCATTACATTTGTTTCCTGTCTGTCACAGAATTCATTTTAATTCATTCATTTTAATTCATTCATTTGTTCTTATTGGGTTTTAAACCACTGAATGACCTTGCCCCAAATTATCTGTCTGGCATGGTCAACATATATGAGCCTGCAAGGTCCCTGAGATCATTTGACTCAAACCTTTTGATTGTTCCCGAGGTCAGAACTAAAAAGCACGGTGAGGAAGCCTTTATCGATCATGCCCCTAAACTCTGGAGCAGTCAACCCAGGGGTCATAGGGACTTTACAACAATAAAAAAAATTTAAACGAAACCTTAAGACACATCTTTTTACCATTGAAATGTATTTTTAATTGACGGCTGTCTTATCTTAGCCTGTAATTTGAACTGATTTTATGCATGAATTGTAATATTCAAATAAAGTTATTGTTATTATCATTATTATTATTATTATCACAAAAAAAGCACAGCAGGAAAGACAGATAGGTCAGAACACCAGTCTATGTGGGGACATTTTCTGTTTTAAAGCTGAGAATACTACAATAGAATAAAGCTAATATGGGTATAGCAAAGAAAAGAAATATTGTGGATCCACAAAATCAGGCTCCTATCCATTGTTGATGGAGCAGCTCCAGACTTGTCTACAGGTATCAGACAGTTACATTTAATGCTTTTTATGACCTGTTAAAGACGTCATTCAGCCAAATTTAGGGCAGATTTTTGGACAAATCATGTTTTACTTATTTAAGCATCACAGGTAAACATTGCAGGCAAGTAGTATCTACGTAGTCTTGTGAGTCAGTGCACCTGACTCAGCAAAAAGGTCACAGTGACCTTTGATCTCTGACCACTAAAATCTAATCAGACCATTCTTGAGTTTATCTGGACGTTTGTGCCTAATTCGAAGAAACTCCCTCAAGGCGTTCTTCAGATATTGCTATCATGGGAAAGGGACAGACAAGGTCACCATGATCTTTGACCTTTGGCCACCAAAATCTAATCAATTTCATTTTAGGTCCAATTGGACGTTTGTGCCAAATTTAAATAAAGTACCCCAAAGCATTCTTGAGATACTGCACTCAAGAGAATGGGACACACAGACAGAAAACCCCAAAACATAATGCCTCTAGTCATGGCTATCACTAGTGCAGTGGCCTAATAAATTAAAACAGGTCAGTGCAAATATTAAATAAAATGACAGCATTATAGTTTTTTAAAGATTTATAACATTAGAAATGTGGACTTTTATGAAGAAAGGCTTCATTTATTTTCACAAAAAGAAATTTAAAAATGGATAAATTAAATGTTTGTAGTAGTTAAGACTTCACAAATAAATTCAAGACTAATTACTTACTTCAAGCCCTTTTTATTGTAACATTGAATTTAAGACATTTTGATACTTTAAGGACTAGTAGACACCCTGTTTATACTTGATGACATCCCAAGTTTGAGACTTACTTCTCTGGTTTCTGGCTTTGAGAGAAATAGCCCATGTTCACTATTATTGATCCAACTTTTCTAGGGGAAATAAAACTTAAATTCTTATTAAGGTGGTGTTTTCCTTTAAGTCTTTGCAGCTTATTGTTTATGAGTAGAGAAAATCTATGTGACTAAAACATACAAATGTCACAATGACAAATAACACCCCACAAAATAAATATCCAACTTCTGAATCCATTGTGTGATGGAACGGTTGAGGCTCGTATAAAAAGGACACTGACAAGAACTTTTTTATATATATTTCTTTATTAAAACAATAAACATCCAAAGTGTTAGAGAGAGGAATAAAAGCACACCAAGAGTTAGGCAACTGGAACGTTTCAGTATGAACTCAACAGTGCTCTGCGAGATAAGGTTATCAGTGCATTGTAACATTGTGAATTATAAAATTCAAAAAACGAAAAGAATCAAATACATCTCGATTGTGAGGGCGGTATCTGCCAGTGAGGAAGCCATAGTTACAGTCAGCGTGAGAGCACTGACACAAAATATAAACTACTACACACTGCTGCTGCTATTTGAGACATTGTGTCCTTTATCTATCAGTATACACATCTTTATAATTAATGACCCAAATTATACAAAAAGCGTAAGGTATGACTACTAAATGTTCAAAGTTGAAATACAGCTGGGAGTCATTTTAAAACATCCCGTGTTAATGGGACAGATTAGCTCTACAGACACCGAGATAATAGTACTAGAAGAATTACATTTTGCTTTTTACAATGCAGAAGCTGGTTTACTGAATTTAACATAAATTATTATACTTAAAAAGCTTATTTTTAAAACAGAGTTCTTCAAGTACACTTCAAAAAATGTTGGCAACTGTATTCCATGTAGTTTTGGTTGTTTTTTTAATGATAGACAAATCTAACAGAGGACTCAAATATTTCACGGTTGATATATATTGTGTCACACAAACCACTCTGTTCAGTCTCATATGCAGTTTATGAAATGATGTGCTGAAAACATTTTGACTAACACTGTTTGATACATTTTGAAATGATGGACAGAACAACAGACTGTAAGACTGCATGTCCAAGAATCAAAGGATGGAAACACTGAACTGAAACTTCTGGATTTTTTTGATGTTTAGGGGTAGAGATAAAGGGTTACTTGAGTGTCTATCAACCTGGGGCCGTATTCACAAACACTCTCAGAGAGCTCCTAACTTAGGTGAAATGAACTGCTGACTGTGAAAGTGTTCTCATTGTTAGTGTGATCACTCTGCTGATGGAAGGTTGAGACAGACTCACGTCATCACTGCTGCACGGTCGCATTTTTCCAGTTCTCCAAATATCTCAGTGTTGTGATCATTTTATTTCTGGCATTAAAACGTTACGTGGGAAATATGTGCACATCGCTAATGACATCAACCGCACATAATATCCCTGCACAATCTAATCTGTAACATTTACTCAATGTCATACAGTGTTTGGAGAATATTTCTCCGACCTCTTTGTGCTTCCACTATTTTCTCCTCTCATTCAGAAACTCTTAAGCTTCTTAAAAGTCCCTCTCCCTGCTCCTAACAGTCCTTCATCTTAGGAGCTCTTTTAAGGGCTAACCTGCTCTGTGCGTAACTTGTATCTTAGAATTTCATCACTAGGAGCAACTCTAGGAAGCTTTGTGAATACGGCCCCTGGACCCTTTTGCCAATGTTTCGCGTCTAAGTGACTAATCAGATGAGCAATTTTTGAAACTGGTGTAGTTTTGAGCAAGACAGCTGCAGCCAGCAGTGACGACATAAGCTGCAATTTACAAACACTGAAAGTGCCTGTTTTTGCCACTGACAGGCAGATTATGATTTTAAGTGTCTGACAACATTATGGAGAGGATCCCTACAGAGATGGACCTTCTTGTTAAAGAGTAAGATCATTTTTGTTTAACCAGAAACAGCCCCAAATAGCTATCATCAAACCCAGCAGACTCCATTTAAAAAACAGCAATTTTATAATCATAAAATACACTTCATTGACACAAAACTCACAAAAGATGTCTTGGTTCATTTTTCCACTGTTCCAACAATCACCACCTCTATTCCTTTTTGAGTAAACCCTTAATCCACCCAGTAAGGTGTGAAGATATGCCGCCTCTATACACAGCAAAATTACAGTTTATTTAAATGGAGTCTGGGGCTGTTTCTGGTGAACAATAAGATCCTACTTTTTAACAAAAATGTAAAGTTCTATAGTGATTCTTTCCTGACACTTTAATAACAATCTGAGCATGTCAGTGACAAACACAAGCACTTTTAGTGAGCGTAAATTGACGATGCTTAGTTGCTCCACTCCTGGCTGCAGCGCTGTTGTTTAGTACTGGATTAATTCAAAAAATTGTTCCCATCAGTCACTTGGACACAAAATGTAGGAAAATAGGGTTCTGGTTAAAGAAATATAAAGTTACCCTTTAATGTTCTCCCTACCAAACAAATGTGTTTCTAAAATATTTACCTGGGTAAATATCAGTTAAGAAAATCTTGGCCATCTTTACAATGCAAAGTCGCACCTGTGAAACCTATGAGAGGCACCATCCCTCATAAATCAGACTGTTTAATCACTGCAGTGCTCATAAATAACTCTCCATAATTAATAACCGGCGAGACAAGCTGTTCCTTGTCTTGGAGTGATTGCTGATTATGACTTGTCGGCATGAGCACTCTCAAATTAGTATCTGAGCATATGAAAAGTGTGTTGAGTGGTCGTGGTTGTCTGATACAGTCATGGCTGTGTGGCTTGTGACTTTATTTTTTTGGCAAACAGAAGCATGAAACATTCTGCTGACAGTCTGAAGTAGCGTCCGTTACCTCTCTTCCTCCCCCCCTGCTCGATGCGTCACCATCAGAGGATGCACCAGAATACAACAACCCAAAACATTAAAATGTTAACATTGTTAACAAATAGTAATCATATTAAATCTTTTAAAAAGAATAAAATCTGGAATCCTTCTCCTGTACAGCGACTGGTAACAACCCCCCCCAGCCCAGTTGGTTTTGGCAGTGGTCTAACACTTGTGCTTCATGGCAAGCTGAAAAAAAATGGGGTGGGGGTTGCAGAATAATATCATGAGCATTTTGAAACCAATCAGTAAAATACTATCTAACAAGAAACGAGAACTACAGATGCAGCACTACATGCAATAGCAAGATTAGGGAGTAAAATTAGTAAGGCACAGATCTGACTATTTAAGCACTGTTCCACAAAGGAGGAGGAGCTGTTAGGGAAGGTTTATGATACAAGTGTTGGCAGGCAGCCAGGGGTCATGGTGTTTTTTATTCAGGCAATGACAAGGCAACTTCATTTATCTCATTAACAAGGGTTCTAATGGGCTTGGCTGGAGGCTCGTTAAAGAGATGACCAGGGCCACTAATCAAGTACAAAGCTACGGGGTAGGGAGATATGAGGATGGGAGACACACTTTTACACAAGCATGCGCGCAAACACACACACTGTAAACTGAGTATGTAGCTGTAGGATGAGGAGAACTGAATTCTACAGATTGAGCAAGTGGGGGCAGTAGAGCAGCACGCAGAGATGAATGGTCTTGCTTGAAACTGAGCGGCGAAATTGGCTGCTGTCACAAAGTGAGGTGTAGAAATGGGATTGCAGAAGTGAACTAAGAGGAGAAAGAGTCAAGGTGACCCTCTCGCAGCACTGCAGACGAGCTGCTGACAACACATGCAGATGGCTCGATGCTGACAAGCCATCGTGGAGCCATCGCCAGACAAAAAAATGTGATGGATAAAATGCAGACTGTCTTGTTAATCCTACCAGTAATGACTTCTTTATGCATCTGTAAAGCCACCGACAGAGGGCTTCTGACATGCAACATTATGAGCTCTGATAATAACGTGCAAGACAAATGATAAGTGATAACACACAAAAAAGCTAATGGCAGCGAGTGAAATGATAAACGCCAGCAAATGAGTGAGTCTTCACGGGGGTTCTACAGTCAATCTCTCCTGAAACCAGCAGAGCCAAGGCATTTTTCTTTGCTTATCACAGTTTTTGTGATACATCATGGTGGGGAAGCTCATCTGTGAGCAGTAAGAAGGCTCTTTAAATGTCTTTCAATTATCCCACCATCACCAGTATGGCTTTACGCATCGCTCAAAAAAGTCATTTCAATCGGCAATGGGTGGCTGTACTATTAAAGTCATTGACATCCCACTTTAGATGGCACATGTCTATCAGCGAGGGCTATCTGCTAACAACACGACAGCGCAGAAGGGCCGCTAATCTCACACAAGAATCCGAGCTGCGAGCCCAGGGGTGTGTGATATACTGTGTGCCATTAGGACGACAGCTATGATGATCATAATCAGGTGCGCTCGTTACAAAGCAATGCGCTTTTTCTTTTGTTTTGCAGTAAAAAAAATCATATTATGTTAATAGCCTCATTAAAGAGCATGCAATTAGTTTTCCTGACAAACAAGAGATATGGGATAGATGGAGGATGAGGGAGAAGGCGCAACAAACGACAGAGCAAATGAGGGAAGAAGGAAAAGACTATTATCGTCGCAGAGCAGAGAGCAACACAGCTGAGAGTCACAGTGAGGCAGCTCCTACAAATATCCTCAGGTTTAAGTGAAATGTTTGATCCTTTAGCTGGACTAATAATGACTTTAAAATGATGTCTAGATGTTCCATGACACATGAAGTCAGTTTTGTTAATGCACATGCAATAAGCACACCCTGAGGTCATGCATTGTAAAGTACAGTGTCTTGCTAACACGGTGCCTCACCTTGTGTGCAGTAACAGCGAACTGCTCAGCACTGTTCATCATGTCTGCGGTCCTCTCCTCGGCCCGACCTAATCGCTCGCCGCGCTCATTCAGAGCCTGGCTGGCCTTCTGTACAGCACTCGTCACACTGTCCGCAGCTGAGTGTAGTATACTGTTACCTGCAGATAAGGGAGGGAGTGACGAAGCGAGACAGAGCGGAGAAAAGTGAAGAAGAGAAGTAAAGTGAGACCCAGAAGAGGAGAGAAAGAAAGGGGAATGAGATTATGATGTGCTTTGTTTAACACCAGAATTTAACAAATGAGCCTGTGCCATGAGATGCATGTAGCTACATCAGTGACCCTGAGCATTAGTGTTAATGCTGGGAGACAAACATGAACAAGTAAATGGCTTCCATCAGGTGCAACGTGGGAAGGTTGCTAATGAGATTCCCTCAAAGTTAATTTACTTCAAGGAAAAGATCAAGTGAAATTAACCTTTTCAGACTTCAAAGTAAGCAACAGCAGATTTAATGTTTCTTTTTAGGAAGGCATGTCATTCCCAGTGACATTCTGCACTGCTTTTCTTCAATGTTGAACTTGCGGTGCCAGCTCTGTGATTGCTCTCCTCTCCTCTGAACTGTAGTGTAATAAAGAGAGGATATGTGCCTGGCTGCATCGGGCAGCCCCGGAGACCCGGTCGTGGATATAAGACAGAGAACACATCTCACCGATAGCTGTGGCAGCCCTGCGGATGTTTCCTCTGACAAGCCATTAATCTACTGCATGTCAGGAGTGCTGCTGTTATGTGCTACGCTGGCATCCAGACTAAGAACAGCAATTGTCCTGCAGCTTTCTCTCTGTCGACAATACAGTTGCACTGTTTAGGTGCAGTGTTGAGGATTCATCTGTCACTTCCAGCAGTTCGGGAAATAATATGCATTGATTTTGAAGTTGACGCTTACTGCCTATGAGAGCATCTACCTTTGGTGGGTCAACGGACATTTTTATTCCAACACCAGAGCGAAAAAACAGGGTCCCAAATGTGACAAAAAATGACTAGGAGCATAAAATACTGTCTAATAAAATATAAATCTTTGAAGAATTGATCTGGTGATGACCCAAGCCACTCTAGGAAAAAACCCACAACTACACAGTCAACTCCTTTACCTAACGTACAAAAACACAAAAAGAAAATCACCCAGAGAAAAGATAAGCTAGATTCGATTTTCCAGGGTCTATATCCTCGGATACACAGTAAATGAGTTTGAGCGGAAGGAGCAGGCAGAGCAAAGCTGGAAGGTACCTGCTGTATTAAGACTTGACAAGCCCGATTCTATCTACTCCCACAGGAAACTGCAATATAGTGAGTGTATGTCCCGTGGCATCAAGGCAGGTAGGCTGAGTGACAGATAATTGGTACAGCTCTACTGCAGTGGGCTATATGACAGCCCAAAAGCAGACGGCGAGGCCAGCTGGTGTTCCTTCGGAAAGAAGTTAACTTGATAAAGTCAAAGCGGTTTATGTAAAGACAAGCCTGTGCCGCAGACACACAGATGGATGTATGGATGTTCATCCCCATGGCTATGCACACAAAAGGAAATGGAAACAGATGCACACACGAGGCTTTCCCTCAGTCAAGTTTCCACAGATTACAGTAAATGAAACACAGACTGCGGGCCACGTCGCACATGACAAATACATCTGGAGCGGTGATGAAATAAGCTTCACACCTGTCGGGAGTCATTTTTCATTTAGTCAGAGGTTTAAATATTAGAATCTGTCCTCAGCACATATGGAATTCAGTGTACAGCCACAAATATTTACTGTTTAACCAGGAATCCTGCAGCAATAATCAAAGCAAAGTTCGTAGTTATCATACATTGCAAAAGTGGATTACAAGTACAAATTCATGATAATGCCAGGGGTGTGCCAAATCATCTTGCTCATGATAATACCAGTATAATTTCTAAAACTACTCAACAACAAGCATGGCTGAAAGCAAAATTATACCGACTCTGCAGCAGTTCCAAAAAGAGGAGCAGCTTCAGTAGTGTGAAATAAACTCTGGCGTCCTGAAAGTTTTATGAACAGCCCCGGACTTCTCAGACTCTTTCAGCAAGTTACTGCTCAGAGGGAATTCATTCAGCGGCTCCTCTGACAGCAGCACAGCGTAGAGTCGTTGTCAAGTGGTTTTGTCATAAACCTTTGGTAATGTGTACTTTTTTTTAAAGTAATCTGTCATATTGTCAAGAATATTATCGCAAAAACAGTTCTGCGAGTGGCCTCCGCGTTTTGAGGCACTCTGAAGCAGGGAAGCTGGCCACAGAGCTCCGTTGGCAAAACACATTCATGCTCTGCTTCTATTTGGAAAAAATGAAAACGCTTTCTCTGGCAGCTTTAGGTCGTCGCTATAGAGGATAAGACCTTTTCACCTTCGGACAGATTCCTCTTAATCCGCTCCTCCTTGGAAAGAGCCCGGTCAGTAATACCACCATCATCCTCAATATCACCCCCGACTCTCATGACCCCTCCACACCAGGCACTCAGAACACATCTCCCTTCATTTGTCTGTGCACATTTTTCCTTTCTCTGGTGCCTTTCTTCTCCAGATCTCAGAGATCTGTGGCGGGCTGCAGCGTGGGCTACCCCAGTGGAGAATGTAATTACAGTAAAAGGCAGGTTGGAGACATTCTGGAGAGCTTTATGAAAAGGCTCCAGCATCAGGAGCTGAATGAAAGATGTGTAGGAGTAGATTATGTTATGTGGTGCAGTCGTTGTGAGCTTTAGAGTCTCTTAACTTAAAGGCGCTGATCAGCCATCACTGTTATCAGTGGGGATAACAGCGGTGCTTTTATGTTACTTGGGAGGTTTACTGGTATTATTACAGTCATTTTAATGGTGCAGGAGTTTAAAGTTTTCTCAGTAATGACATTCTTGCACTAGTTATTTTAAATCTGTGACTATTTTGTCAACCTACACTGTTGATTAAGAATGAGCTGCAGTACGAGGCCAATCCTTGCACCTCCCTAGCACGCCTCTCTCAACAATGCAGGAGGAATTTTGTTGTTATACCCCATGATATCATGTCAAGCCAGGGTCTCTTTAACAATGGAGACTGAGCAAAAAGCCAAGTTGTTTTCTGGCAACAAAATATCCCAGAAAATACAAACTATGAGCAAAGACAAACATAACAAGGAAGGGGAAAGATCATTCAAAGTCAGCCCCTCCTTTTCCATTTTTGCTGTAAGCTGGAGATTACAGGCTGCGCTGCTGTGGTGCTGAAGAAAAATAAGATGATGGTTATCAACAGGAATATGTCAGATACACTTCACCCGGCTGACAGCCAAGTCACATTTCACTCGTTCTGCATTTGGGATTGATTAAATTGGAACTTCAAGAACAAACACACCTACACAAAAAGATCCTTTTAAACATGCTACAGCACCTTTAATATTTCCACTCTGGCAGCACACATGATCATGTTATCACTGTGCTAGCATAATGCTGTGGGGTACAATATGTGTGGGTGTTTGAAGGGAGAGAGTGTCTTACGATAATTTCTTTTAAGTATTAGCGAGCAGCACATACTTATCTGAACTTCAACAAGTTCCATCAGAAATTCTCCTTATTACCCTGATATTACCAGAGGGCTTTAGGCTGCTGTTATTCATCCAAAGAAACGCATAAAGTATTCTGTCAAGGATTTCTGTGAGTGATCCCAGCCCTACTCAGAGCTGTACCTACATATCCAGAGCCCCTTGACTCTGAAGTACTCAGTAATTGCTGTTATTTTCAACCTGGGCCTTATTTTCCGAGTATATGCTGTTAGGAGACGGGCAAATTAAAACATCTCATTGCTAACTTTACCATAGAGATATGTACTTCCAGTTCACAGAGAGCACATACAACATGATTATTTCTTTATAAGTGTTAAGTACAAGTACAAAAGCATGTCGATCTAAAGAGTAAGCAGCATAAAAAACACAGAAAAATAGCTCTAAAATTCAAGTCAACAGCAAAAGGGAAAATATCATATACAAATATGTGGCTGATTTTAAATAATTACACAAGCATGTCAAATGTGGCTGTTTCAAAGTGTTAAATATTAACAGTATTTTCAGCCTAAATCAACAAAGTCCGTTTTTCCTGCATCTAGAAGTTATCAGAAGACCTGCAGCAATGAAAATAAACAAAGTGTGCGAGGAATATCAAAACAGTATCAAATATATTTCCATGTTATAACTGCTATTTTGTGATAAATTCCACCCAAACCACATCTGTATTTACAATCTGAGTGCTACCGTGACAAAATAACATCTTTTCATTTATCTTTGCTTTAATAGAAGTTTCTTTTGCTCTGTGTATGTGTGTGTGTGTGTGTGTGTGTGTGTGTGTGTGTGTGACAGCAGCACTTTCTGAAGTGGAGCTATGAAGCACTTAAGTAAATAGCTGACAAGGGCTGAGCACAATAAATCATCATGATGGCATGAAGGCCAAGGCTGAAAAAACTGTTTTAATAAAGCAAACCATTCTTCCTTGATAGTTTTTTTTTATTTTTTAATTGAGGTTGTATGAGGTATTTATCCATCGTCAGTGTACCTACAGTAGATGGCGGCCAGCACGCTCCCAGTTTGAGGCAGGAGTGCAGCCACGGAGACTAAGCAATGTACTGCTGTGGACAGGGGCAGCTGCAAAACATATTTTAGACACCAAAAATCAGTGCAAGTGAATGATATATTTAGAATACTTTTCACCTTGCTGGCAGACAGCCCTTTCATATAGGGAACTAAAGCCGTTATCTATGCTCTCTTCAAAGCCATCAGTCTCCACTCTTTGACTTTGATGAATCCAAACTAAGAAAGTAAAGATCAAGAAAGCACTTCAGCGCTGGGCGCCACTTTTTTGAGCCAGCTTTCAAGAGCGTGGAGGCAGGCTGTGTCTACAGTTGCTAGGCAACCTTAACAAGCAACACATCGTAGCCTATTTACCTAAAATCCTGAGTGCAGAGCTGATCTTCTTCCGGGCACTGTTTAGAAGTGTGCAGGCCTATCGTCCGTGGGACAGGTGTAAACGTCTGGCAGCTCTGCATCAAAATGATCAACTTTCCCACAATTATTACAGACTGATACTTATGGAAGAGGGGAAAGATATCCGTCAGCTGTAATTGGTTGTTCCTCATCACATGACATGCAGTGCGTGCTGCTGCGTTCCAAAAGTTGAACTCTGTTTATCTCAGAGCGTACACCGCAATGGCATTGCCCTGGCATTTGAGTACACCTGACACGCATCTAAATTGAAAACAATGAATCTGAAGGCGAAAAAAATGCGGCATGTGTACTACAGTGGTGAGAATATTCTAGATACAGCATACACTAGAAATGATACTGATTTTTTAGGTGGGTAAAATATGTTCTGTCGATGTCCTTCATCCACAGCCGTACATGGCTTTGCTTCTGTGGTGGTACACCTGTCTGCTTCTTCTAATTGGGTGCATGCCGACTGCTATCTACTGTAGGTAAAACCCTGATGGATATACAAGTACTTCATACAACCACACTTCAAAAAAAAAAACAGTACTATCCCTTTAATCTCTCTGTTGTCTTCCTGACAAGTTGAAAACAGAAATAACAGGAACAAAATGCTTCTTCTTTATCGTTCATATGTTGCTATTTTTCAAGAGTCAGTTTCCTAAACACTGAAAACTACAAAGGCAAGTCGATAAATAAAGCAGAGGCTCAAGTACTGATGCTCCATTTCAAATAGATTATACATAAAACAATGATGTATAAAATGAGAAAAAAATTCAACATGAAATGGCTAATGTAATCGACATCTCGGGGCCTAAAGACACAGCTATGCAGCTCCTGCTACAAGATAAACCCCCGCTGTTTCATTAATGCAAATCTTGACATTATCCGCAGCAGCATAATGAAACTATAGCAGAGGTTCAACCTGGAAGGGCACCTCCCTCCGGCACTCCTGACAGACACCTATTATTTTTCTATAACCTTTCATCCGGTCCCTTTTCTCCACAGTCTTCCTGCAGTTATTCCCCAAACAGTTAATTCTCTCTTTCCTCTCTTTTAATGGTCACTCCCAAACCTTTTATACAGGGCAGTTCTCCCTTTCTCTACGTACTTCCCAAATCATTTATCCATCTGTACTTTTTTTCCCTGATACCACTCCCTCCTTGTGAAATATATACTGTCTATACACCCTACTGTATATGCCTATTATCATATAATTGTCTCTTAACCGTCGCAATGCTGCTCCTCCCTGTTCCAACCATCACTGGTATCCAGGACCTCGACTTGCACCAGCAGTCACAAGCTATCGTCATTTCCACCTATATACGCTCAATTGTGCCATCACTCAACTGTGATCCAGGGCTGAGGTTCACGACAAATGATCTTATAGTCATTAATCTGTATTATCGTGTTTATTCCCATCTGTTTGAACTACATCTGATCCAGTTTAATATCCATATTTATGCATCCTACAGATACTCACTTTGAAGTGAGGAGGTGGATGTAGAGCCTGAATGACTCCTTCAACCCTTTGGTTAACCACTCAGAGAAGCAAGGACATCACTCACACCCTGCCGTTCTTTCACGAGGGGAAAGGCTTGACCTTGCTTGCTCAGTCGGCCTTTTAGTTTAGTCACTGTCATGCCGGTTAAAAAAGGCACTAAGATCACCTATGGGGACAAAAATGGTACAGTCTGCACTGAATGTACCACAGTCTCTAACAGCTACTAGGTATTCACGAACAGCCCATTCTCAGTGGCTTTAATCAGCAGATAAATGTCAGCATCACACAATGCATTAAACAGCCATAATTTCCGTCATTATAATCTTGTCTGAGCTTAATGTTAATTTGTGAAATGCTGTACAGAAGTACAGAGTACTGAGGAAGAAGCACTTCATCACTGTGCTGTCCTCATGTGTCAAAATGTGATCTACCTCTGCATCGTATTAGCCAGTGACTCTGCACACACACTGTGACAGTGCTGGGCAAGGACAGTGAACATAACTCACATAACCTTAAACTTAAAATCCCTTTCAGCATGTAGTCAACCCCCACAGTGACAACGCAAACCCAGGACATTTTGACCTCGTGCTCACTGGGTGCATACAGAGGCAAGCTCTGTGTGTGTAAATGTTAACTACAGTAGATTCCTAAAAATGACAACACAGAGGTCGCTTCAGTCCCTGAGAGCCAAGAGCGGAGCCCTCAGTTTAAGAGGCAAAAGAGGACAGGCTTTATATTAAACTTTTTTAAAATCCAACTTTGCGGAATGACCCATTTACTGTAGTCAGTAGTGTACTGTAGTTTTTTTTTTTGAGGCGTATCTGCCAACAAGTGCTCCTTTAGTTAGTGTGGTTATTTAGAATTTGCTCACTGCAAGATAATGTTGGTGCAGTGGCCAATAAGGCCAAACATGCTACTATTTCCCAATACATTTCCTTTAGAAGTGTGCTGCAGCTTTAGGAACGATGCCAGTTCAAAACCACATAAACCATCCATCTGTTTCCACCCACTTAACCAGGGCCAGGTCGCAGGGTTATCAGGCTGAGCAAGATACTCCAGATGCCCCTCTCCCCAGCACCACTTTCAACCTCCTCCTGAGGGATCCTGAGGTGTTCCCCTGCCAGATGAACTATCCCTCCAGCATATTCTGGGTCTACCCCGGGACTCCAACCAGTTGGACGTGCCTGAAAGACCTCTACCAGGAGGCACCCAGGGAGCATCCTGATCAGATGCCAGAACCACCTGAAATGGACTCTTTCGATGCGAAGAAGCAGAGGCTCTACTCCAGGCTCCCTCTGGATATCCGAGCTCCTTATCCTATCTCTAATTTCGTCTGCTTGTATCCATGATCTCACTCTTGCGGTCACTACCCAAAGCTCATGACCAAAGTTGAGGGTTGGCATGTAGATGGACTGGTTAATCAAGAGCTTTCCCTTCCAACTCAGCTCCATTTTACCATCACCCATGAACAATACCCTGAGATCCTTGAACTTCTTCCCTTGGGGCAGTAACTCTTCCCAGCTTAGAGTTCACATGAAAATCCAAAACAAATACAACAGAAATGTACGGTAACTTAAACAAATGCTGCATAAAGCCAAAACAAATACATAAATAGGCAGCACACTGCAAATACAGACACTATTCAAAGTCAAAATCACACAACACAACTCCAAAAACAACAAAAACGCTACATATCCAGTCAACAACCCCCCAAGTTCTCTAGTCCTCTAGGGGGAGCGTAAATATGCTGCTCTTCGATAACACTGTATGGAGAAATCTAAAACACAATACATGCCTATTTATGTTGCTTCTTTACTCCACTTTTCTTCTAGCTTCAAACACAAACACACTCTTTCATCTGGTGTCTCTCTTGGGTTGAAAATGAAGCTACTCCACTTTGTGCTCCCCATGGAGGCCTGGAGAACTCCCGTAGTGTTGACCGAACATGCAGCATTTTTATGTTGCATTTGATTTTAGGGTTTGTATGCTCTGACATTGCATTGTTTCTGTATGTGCAGTGTGTTTGCAATGAATGTATTTGCTTTGGCTTTCTGTAGCAAGCTATACCACGTTTCTCCTAATGGAAATGTTTTGGGCCATGGTAGCGCGTTTGCCCTTGTTTGCCACTTTATATTGGTCTCTTATCAAACCTGACCACTACTGGAACTCCTAACTTGCAAGCAGGGGATTCACCTGTTTAACAGAGACACCTTGTTCACCACCTTGATTTGGAAGGACACTTTTATGTAAGAGGTACAACTTTATAAAATTAGTTCAAGTAGTTATCACTGGCTTACCTCGTCTTAGTAGATGACCGTGGTGTGCAACAAATTCTTTCCTCTTTCTGTTCAAATAGACCTTGCAACGGAAAATGACTGAATCTACATCTTGGTCTTCTGTGATGAGAAAATATCAAACGTCATGTCAGCTATGATGTTCAAAACATGATATAGTTTTGAAATTAGTCAAGAGGGGTTATCGTTTTTTGATTATTAAATCACACGTTATGTGTTGAGGGTTCAGTTGTAAATGTCATGCACTAAAACCAAACTGTGAAACTGGTAACTGTTTAATCATTAATCCATCCACTAATTTTAAACCTCCCTGAGAGTAAACTTCACACGGAGCATTTGGCGTACGCTACTGGGAGACCAGTTTGTCTAATGCTGAGAGGTTGGAAGCATCCACTTAGCTCACTGATTTAACAATTCGTTTAGAATCAAGTCATGAATGTGTGCCAGTAAGACAGAAAAGCTCAGGTGGGAATTGGGGTATCGCAGAGTATAAGAGTGTGGGCAGCCGCCCAAGTCGGCACTGATAACAAGGCAATTCGCAAATTAGCTGCTTTTATTCCTAGACCAATTACATGCCCCATCAAGGATCAACAACAAGGCCTGTGCATCTAAGTCTTAAACTCGGCAGTATCAGTACACCTAGAGTTATACCAGCTATTAAGAGGGTACTGAAAACTAGAGTGTTACTTTAATGGTTTTGCATCATGATATCAACTCCTCCAATACCTCTAATTAATTTTATATAGGTGCCTATCACATATTTAACATTGTGAGACTCTGGATGATATCGCCGTTTACAATATTACCTCATGGATGCAACGCATGGGTAAGCTGGCTGCTGGCTGCATTTTCAATGCCCAAGTGACAGGAGCTCTTGTTTTAACATTATCAGCATGGGAGCAAGATTAAGCTCAAGTGGAAAAAAAAGCTGCTGATGACATTGTGATGACAGCCCTAGCACACACATGGGAGAACTGACAACTAATATCATGTTCATTCATTTTATGCTCCCTATCTTTGAATGGCAAAACATACTTGTCCATCAAGGGTACTTACTAACGGTGTCGACAGCGTTCACACAGAATTATGGGCATTGACTATTTATATATTGTGTTTTCTGGAGGCTGCCATCTTAGAGGATTCTGGAGATAGTGTCTCCCACAGTTATGGTCCCACACCTGAGCAGCGTCATGATTTTTGTTTTGCACTGGTGTGAGACTTAAACTGGAGCAGACAGAGATGGCAGCAGGCTGGCTTCCTCTCCGTTTGTCCTGTCACAATGTGCGTGGTGAACTGTCAACTTTTACACACACAGCGTCCCGTACTCACTGAGAGTCAGGAGTTCATTATGAGATCATTGGCCAGATGGACTTAGAGCGAGGTGTCAATAGCTCGACTGACACTGTAGTTGTCACTACAAAAACCACAGCTCTGTTTTTCAAACAGGACAGAAGAGTTGATTTTTGAATTTGTCAGTATGGTCCAGTGAAGGAGCTTAAACCGGTTTGACTTCATGCAAACCAGCTGAACCAGCATTTGTCATTATAAAACGTTCTGGCAGAATTAAACAGTAGCCCACATTAGTAACCTGTACTGTCAGCGTCACAGAGCTGCATCCTACTTGCATTAGTAATAAGTAATATGACCTCGTGATTAACATAATACTGTATTTGCTTATAAATGGACTATCAGAGCCACTTTGTCTGACAGGCCATGCACAAATTATAGTGAGCCAAGGCCAGCAACATTAGGGGAAATCAATTAGAGCTGGAAGGGAGAAAGATGCTCATGGTTCACATTGTGTTTGTTGACTAGAAAGTTCATGTGTTTTCTGGGGTGACTAGCTTATGAGAGACACGTCTTTCACTTGCACATCTCATGCAAAAGATACACTCTCATCTTCATCTAAATCTGTCTGCTCCTGCTCCTCGCATAACGGAATCTGCACCAATGACATTATTTTGAATTTAGGCTGACAAAAGAAGTGAGCCGAAAAACATAGACCAGATAACGTTCAAACACTGCAGGTAAAAGGTCATGGGAGTCTCTACAGTCTCATTCATGGGCTCTTTCTTATGATGCTCCCCTTGGCAGCAGCTGGCCCAACCCTAGGACATGTAGTTTTTATGGGTACATTCATTTCTATTAAAAGCATATCATATATCAGGGGCAGCGCTACGTGTCTTATAATCATCCACAAGAACAATGCTACAGGGCTTCTTAGTGTAATTTTCACATCTACTGGAGGCGTGTGGTTGATATTCAACATTTGCACTCCATAATCCATCCTACTCTAAAGACCTCCGTGTTCAGTGCTCTCGGGGACACCACTACCTTCCCCGCCTACACATGCAGAGATTAGAATATGCACCAGGGTCAGTTTAAATGAGTTAAATATGGACATGGTTTCCAGAGTGGGAGGGAGGTCAAGGCAACTGAAGAGAATGTTGAAGAGAACAGGCAGTTTTATCATCAATGAGTAGATAGTGGGTTCCCACATGCAAAGTCAGAAATTTGCCAGTAACTTTAATGTCTTTCTACGCATTTCACGCAGTCTCGCCTCTAATGCGCCACCATCCCTCTAAATATCAATCTCTGGTGGTTGATTCTTGCTCATAAGGGGCAGATGGACATGCAGCAGGAGGCAGAATCAGGGTTGTGTTTCCATAAATAATTCCATGAATAATACAACAGGTTGAAAGAAGGAGAAAGAGTTTACCCCCAACCTCCAAAGATAAGGGTTGGGGGTAAAGAATCAATAGCTGATTAAACTGCTCAGGATGCTGCATTACCTACTGGGTATTTCTCAAAAAGAAAGCACCAGAACATGTGCAATAAACACACAATTTGCGGCCAGGAAATAACCAATTACGCCGTTTTACACTCACTCTTTACATGTCTTAAACATTTGGGAATTGGCTGTGCTTTGACTTGTTTGATCAGCCTGTCTTCACGTATTAGTAATGCTGAAATTATTTCAAAGGGGGTTGTTAGCTTTTAATTGACTGTTACAGCTCTCACTCTGATGTTTATTGTTATTCTGAATGGATGGAAACCAAGTGAAAATAATAAGTCTCACACTTCTAGCACACATTGAAATGTGTCAACATCACATGAATCAGGGGTAATTATTTTAGTGTTGTATCAAGTATTTCAATGTGCTTTAAACCAGTTGATCTGTGTCAGATGCTTTAAATCACAGCTGATGTATTTGGTTGGACGTTCTCATTGACCTCACTTCAGCAGAGCACTCGACAGATGCTGAGGAGGACGAGGACGAGGAATAAGCATGCATTTTCATACGCACCAGGTGCTGGTTGTCATCATACATAATCAGATTCAAACTGGCTTACAGCACAGTGTGACAGCAGTGAGTCTGGCGCAGCAGAGCCACTGTGTTCTGAACAGAAATGTTAACTAAAGGACGGTGAGTAGTGGGTTTTGTTTTTGTTTTTGTTAAAGCTGTCTTACCCCCCAGCAGTTTGGACTGGCAGTTGACGAACTCTGGTTTCCGCGCCGAGCTGTAGCGCTGGCAGGTGTGGTGAAGAATCTGGATGAAGGTGCACTTCTCCCCTGCTGAACCAGCAACCCACTGGTCAAATGCATTCTCAAACATCAGGTCAAACTCTGGACAGTCCTTGACAGGAATGACAGTCAGAGGGATATATGTGTCAGGGAAAAGGAACAGCTTTCAGGCAAAGAAATGGTGAAAGAGGACATGAATAGTTATTTCCCAGCAAACACTGAAACGTTAAATGACCATTGTTTGAACGTCCAATCGTAACGTCCTGTTATGGTTAAATAAATGGTTCCAAAATCAAAGTGGCACCAACATCTGGGACATTACTCAGCCCTCAGCTGGACATCCTTCCTGAGCATCCTAGCAACATCAAAAAAAATGACATAAACAATATAACATGAACAAATAATAACCTATGATGACTCACACAGGTCTCTGAGTGAAAATCTCATGCTTTGCACATTCATCCACCACATCTGTCTATCTACGTGGACTTTGCCGCTCTTTATACAATGTCACCTGACTTTCTGGCAAAAAGCCCAGGAGGCAAACTTCTCAAGTGTGACCAAAGACAGCTTTGATTAAGCTTTTTGGCTCTTCCAAGCACGCCCTGTAATTTGTTTTAATTTATATAATTTATCATTTATATGTAGATGTGGATAGCTAGCATGAACATGTTTTTCATATATAAAAAATGGACGTTGAGTCTTTATACTTGGAGTGGACGTCACAATGTGGCCGTCTGATTGCGACCATTTCACAACCAAACAAATAAATTGTCAATAGTCTATTAAATTATTTATTTTAAACAGCATTTCATTATCAAATGTTGTATTTAAAAAAAACGGAGACACATGCAATTTTCATCGCAACCATATAATCAATATCTCCCAATTTGTATGTGAGAGTATGAGTGGGCCATTATTGGAAGTGAAAACAGGACCCCATTCCCACATCTTGAAGTCAAAATCCGGCATTTGGGCAGTGACTCGCGGTGTCAGAAACCAACAAAAAAGGCGTCCTTTAACGTCAGCATGAGTTGACGTTATAATGGCGCCCGGAAACATCAGGGGGAAGCGTTAAGGGAATGAAAGTGCAATTGGGGCGGGCAGCAGGGGTAGTAGATGGGTCCAACAAACATTTTCACCTGAGAGAGCGGTGTTCGAGTCCCGTAAGAGTCTAAAGCCAAACCATGTTTTTTATCCCGAAAACTAACCACATGCTTTTGATGCCTAAACCCAACCACGTGTTTGTTGTCAAAGGAAAAACAATTTCAATTTGTGGTGCTGTACCGACGTAGTGCTTTTATTTTGAAAGAGACTGTATATAAAGTTTAAATCTCCTGTGAAAACGGAAGTGTATCTGAAAGAAGACAATGCATGTAACAGGCAGAACTTGACATGGTGTCCCAGAACACCAACAACCAACACACCCAGGGTACCTTGCACGCCATATGTGGACGTGGAAAGTCCATGACCGAGCATCAATATGTGACAAGGTCGGAGTGAGAATGTGTGGGAAACACCGTCACCATCTAGTTGTCTAGCTCATAACCGTGTTGAAGTATTTGGTGTCCGACGGGGAGCATTTCTACCGATGGACACGACATCAGTGCCCCCCCCCCCCCCCAAAAAAGCAATGATTGTAGGGGAACGTAAAGTACATACTTTGTTCGGGTCAATGCCGTTGACCTGCCGTAGCTGGTCGATTGTCCACTGCGACCTTTTTACGAAGGCGGACGATCCTTGGAACTGCTTCACCTTGGTGATGGATACATGGGAGGGTTTCTTATTCGTCACTGTGGAAACAAAAACAACAAAAACACACCAGATAAGATTTAACGCCAACATTAAATTCCAGTATATGAGTTTCCTGTCTATCTTGTAGCCCTGATGTTTATGGTATGGCTAGAGAGGTTTGGATTAGGATAAATGGACAGTTCGGGTCACAAGGTCAGGAGTATTAGAGTCAAGCATAAGTACAAGCTTCCTTCTGTGGGCGGCAGAAACAAAAGCATCCATTAACAATGGACATTTCACTTTTGGAGCCAAGAGCAACAGAGGCCCCGATAACATTTCCTATGAGAAGACAGCCTAACCATGAACAGACGAACCCTGCAAATGTGGATTTAGCTTTTAAATGAATCCTGCCAAATTGTGCACAGTAATGTATACAGTATAGTGTGCAATGTGTTTCTGTTGCATTCCAGCTATATAAGGAACATTGTTTCCACACTACTGAGCAAAGAATATAAACACATAGTTATATTGTTCCTGTCAAAATAAAAATTGCTGAGCATATTTACACTGCGCTGGACACAACTCATTTCTCATGAAGAAAGTGATGTATTTCTTCTCTCGCACTGCTGACTAAATCTAACGGGTAACAAATTACGCTGCGTTCAAGCATGGAGGTATTACCGTTTAAACAAGTCACAAGAGAAAAACGGACATAATGATAGCACAAATCAACAATGGCTTTTCATTGTGCTCCCATTACAATCATTTCTGTAGGTGTTGTGGTGGTGCAATAACGATGATGCTTACTTGCACAACAATAAGGGTTCATAATGTTTCAGATCCAGATAAAAAGTATGTTGCTTGCATATTCTGAGGCATTATCTTATCAATAAGCTTTTTCCTACAAGACATTCAGTAATACTTGCATTGCTTCCTGATACCTGATAGTCTCTCCTCTACATATCTTTGATTACTGTTTTTGTATGTACAGCAGTTTGTAAGCATTTATTAAAAATGTTAAACAGGCATTATTCTCATTATTAGCGTAACGTTTATGATTAATAGGGATGTGTGCTATTAGTCGACTAGTCAATTAAACGTTTCTACTCTTTCTAGCTGACCCCAGAAATACTGGTTGGTTAACCTTATTATTAAGATATCTACAATTCTGCAGCTGTCCCAAGACGTTCAGTGTGGAAAGTACAGTATGTCCAAGCCTCACACACACTTGCACTGGCGCTGGCTTGATGTCTTCTTGCTAGGCTGCATGAGAAATGCTCTAGGGCACACTAGAGATCCTGAGAAGCCTCAGGTGTGTGTGTGTGTGTCTGTGTGCCAATTTGCGTGCACACTCATCCATGACAGAGTTACTGCATGGGTGTGCATGTGTTGAGCTTACTCAGTACATAAATAATATTTGTTCACATACAATTAATAAGATGTTTTGCGGGACGAGGTTCATACTGCACGGTGCAAAGTGCAGTGTTATTAACAATTTCAAACAGCTCTTAATACACATGGTGTTTTTTGACAATGTTAATTCACCTTACAGATTAAGTTGTCCCCAGTTTAGATTGTTTTCAGACTGTTTTCTTACTTAGTCTAAGCTTAAACTTCCATTTAAACATCAGGTGAATTAAGTCCTTTCCACACTGAGACCTTTTTTTTTTTTAATCCGAAATTGTCGCACACAGAGTTTGTCATTAAAAATTGGAACAGGTTCGATTTTCTGTGTTTTTCACATCCGTCAGAGCCTTTGGAGACGTTTGACCAAGAATCAGGTAAGAAATGTGGCGGCAGGACACAGCTGCTACAAGATGGGCGCACAGAATCATTTCATAACTCAGACAGCTCACTGTCAACAAGTATTATAGTAATTTTCAGGTGGATGATGAAGAAGAGGAGGAGAATGTGGAGGACAGTTCCGCCCCTTCATGCAGCTGCAGTGCCAAATGCAAGACAGAGAGGGAGTGATGACAGCCAGATAGGTAACTCCAGTGGAGGGAGGCAAAGGAGGACATTTTCACAACGAATACAACAATAAGATGCATCGGACTGAGTGTGCAAGGTTTTCTGAGCTTCCCGATTTATTGTGGGGATTAGACTCCGTGTGCAAAGGCCTTTAGTCTTTAGGAGCATCCCTAATTAATAACTATGGTGTTTCATCATCATTATTTCCTCAGTTTAGCCCCACTTGCTCCAGCATTACAGTTCACACCTATACCCACATATACATGTGTGTGAGTCTTCCTGTAAAGAGATCAGCAGGACCACATGTTTACAGAACACCGAAGCTCACAGTTCTATCATGTGTCTGGACTGCTGCATGTGTGTGGCTGGACAGTGAAACCCTTTTGTACTTCTGAGGGGCATCGTGTCCCGTGTTGCTTTTTTAACCCCAGCAGTCAACCTCTGCTTCCGCTTTCCTTGTTTGCCATTGTGTCATCTCAGAAAGAGGAGGAAGTGCTCGGGTGACTTTCACTGCTGTTGCTCTTTACTCTGCTTGTTATCGCTCCAAAACCCACCAGCATCCCTGCTGGTTGCCATGTGACATTCTGCCTTTTGTTCGGGTTTGTTTTGTGAAACATCTGACACGCCTTTCTCTGGAAAAGATTTTGAGAATATAGGTAGGGCTGGATGTTACATCAGGTGATACATTCAGTAAGTGAATTCCCCTGAGAGGAGGGATGTTTGGATACGTTTTGTGTATCCATTTAGACAGCTGCTGTTAATACTTGAGGCACTGACCTAAGGTTGCAGGGTGGGACAGAGACAGACAGAGGCAGACAGATACAATACAGCCCGACTGGCAGTCATTTCTTTCTAATCTTTCTTTGACAATTTATTTTTATTCCAACAGACAGCCACAACCATGACAAACAGATGAAGTGAGTGATCAGATCTGTCTTGGGTCACACAGAGGGCTAATGGAAGCTCCAGAAAACAGAAAATTTCATAAAGGAGACGACAGCTGCATGTAATGAACCTGCGTGTTGAGGGGTAGGAGTCTAGAAACTGAGGTCACCCAATTCGCAGCGAGAATAATTTGTCTCTGAGCTGCATTTGTGTCGGATGATACACTATAACACAGCAGCACTACCTCCCCCAAACTGATGAAGTCGAGAAGAGGTTATATTGCTCTCACTTGAGAACTGGTAGCTGAGAAATACAAGACTAGTAAAGTATGAATGCGGCTAGTAAAATCCATCTTTCATTGTCATCTCCATCTAGCATAAACAGGCAAGAGCCATGTTTTACAAACAGTAAAATCCCCTATTGAGAAGCATATTGTAAATGTGCTGTCTATATGTACAAAGACTGCTTCTAAAACTCTTAGAAATCCCACGTCTTTAATGGTAAAAATGCTACATTCATGAAAAGACCTAATTCGGAAAACCAAAACAGGATATACGTTTACATATCCCGCATCAAATTCAGAATATTGTCATATACCGAATAACAGTTGAATACTAGTGTGCATGTAGACGAAGTCAGTGATGGACAGTAGCAGAATATCCTCAGATTTCACTTGCGACAACCAGTGAATGTTTGGCATTTCCGTAGAATAAATTACTCACCCATCAATTGTTTCAGCTGAGTGCTCTGTGAAAAAAGTGTACCCTGCCTTCCAATCAAGCGGAATATGCCAAGCTGTGCACAAGCTCCAAATGTGTTTGCTTATCGCAAAATGTACTGTGACTCAAAGCAAAACAATCAGTCACCGCAGGGGGGGTGACAGATCACGAATCACATACAGAAAATACAGTAGTTTTACTTTGGCAACCACTCATAGGAAGAATCACCAGTTGTTGTCTTGGCGCCTACAGCACACTGTAAAACATGATAGATGGGAAACAAAGATGATTATGAATGAGTTTGACCCCCCGAGCCTGAGAGGCTTTGAGTGACACATTCCTGCATTAGAATATTCACTGTCATATCACAAGCTTTGTAGTGAAAGCTATTTCAAAACAATCACACTGACTCCAGGGTTAGAGTAACAGTTGCATACAGTAACACAAGAAATGCAAAATAAATGATCTGTTCCTTACATGTGGAAGGAAAGTAAGTCCATGTTAAGTCACAGTTTAGTCGGGCAGTTTGGCAACTTCTTTTTTTTCTGTAGTTAAATCTCAAGGGTTTGAGTGACAGTAGCTCTGTCCATAGGGAACCAGAGGGAATTGCAGGTCCAAGTCCCCATACGGTCTGGTAGCTGGAGAGGTGCCTTGAGCAAAGCACTGAACCCCCAACTCCTCAGGGCGCCTGTCTAAGTCAGCCCCCTCACTCTCACTGACATCTCTCCATTTAATGCATGTATAGGTCCTGTTTGTGCACGTGGGTGCATTTCAGGCCTGTGTATATATGACAACAGTGAAAAAAATTGACTTTCCCCTCAGGGATTAATAAAGTATATCTTCTCTTCTTCTTCTTAACTGTCGCATTGCATCCCACAAAACCTCATGTGTACAATCAGGCTTCTCTGTTAAAGGTGGAAACCATGAAACTGAAAATGCAACACAATTTTAATGTTTTTTAATAGAAGTATTAAATCAGGGCTCAAGAAGAAACAACATTGTTATGACACACCAGTATTTTGTATTTTATGGGGATGTATTTCTGTGTATGGATTCGTTGCTGTATCCATTACAGCTGGGCGATATGTCCTGAAAATTAAAACCTGAATTAAAACTATGACATGAAACTGAGAGCTGGCAGCTGAATGCATCAGTGAATCTGTGAAAGAGACAAGCCGTCTCAAGGCCACCGAGCTAAATCGTCAGCACATCACAACACTGAGGTCTTAATCAAACTGCCAGACACCTTTGAGCCTCTCAAATCAATTTCATATTCAGCTGTTGACTCCCATCTTGTCTGAGTTGCTCCCCTGCATATTAAACAATTACTGAAAGTTGGAGTAGATGGCTTTATTCAAACAGCAATCAAGGAGACGACGGTGGAAAAACGTGTGCTCAAGTTCGTCTGCTAAAATGAAACCGCTAGTTGATCTCACGATCAGTCCAAAGAGTGTGATAGTGTGTGTGTGGAGAAAAACTGAATTTATAGACGTGAATATAGTGACAGAAGCAAGCTGGGATACAACCACTGATGACAGGGGAGTAAGAAATTTGTTTCACATCATTAAACATGCTGACATTATGCTTCATTTTATCAGCGTTTACAACCAGTGACACAGTAGGCTTCCATTTTAGATTGTATCTTGTCATGCTGTTTATGTAGACTACTGTTAAACCAGACAACAACACCCCGACCACCACTGCTCCATGTGTCAATTTAATATGAGTGGTCATGATGCTGACAAGCTCATTGAGATTAAGATCCACAGGCCAAAGTTCACTGAGCTTGAACTCCTGCACAAAGAGACAAAAATACACAGACCCTTCCTGTACATGAGCGGAAGTGGATCAAATGTGAAACCGAAATGTGACACACTTCCCTGACTTGTTTCACATTTACAAAGCAAACATAACAATCACAATCGCTCCCCAAACACAATGTTAATGCATAATAAACTTTATGAGAATGAGCGAACGCCACTTGGCCACATAATACATCTCGAAACGAGGAAAAGCCCACAACCACTGAGAGGCTGCCAAAGCCATTGTTTCCATGTGGGCTGTCAGAGGAAGGCCACGGAAGGGGTTCCTGTCCTGCTCCTTTCTCATGCTCTGATGGTGACATGCTCTCACTTCCTCCAGTGGATCAGTCCCTTGTTGTGTTTGGCTATGCTCGAGTGCTTGCGGCCTGAGAGAAAACTCTTACTGTACTAGTCACAGACATCGCAGAGGAAACCTTCTTGCGCTCAGCTTTGCCTAAAGGAAATATTATCGCAGTTGTGGTTGTTCAGAGAGAAATTTGAGCACCAGTGAAAGCAGTAATGACACACATGATCATGTGAGAACTGCAGGTTGTTGATTATTTGTGGAAATGTTTAATAGAGCAGTATGGAAACAAATCCAGTCAAACCGATGCTATAGGAACAACTATGGGATTCAAACACTGGAGCTTGCCAATGAAACCACGAGAGCTAACAGAATATAAGGACCACCCGAAAAGGCATAACATTAATACCTTCCTATCCCTGATATAATACAACTTAATCCTCAAGTCAACACTGACGCTTATCAAAAATCTCCGTCCACATGCCAGAAATATGATACACGTCAGCATTTTGGGCCATCCGAGAGGAGATATGAAAATCCCAAACCACAGGATAACAAAAGATCACATCAGATATGGAAGATAGTGTGTAACTGTGCAGTCAGGGAGGCACCGTGTTGCCCTTGGAATGACTCAGTTGTTCCAAAACCCATCTGCTAAGAAGAAGTAATTCACAAAATGAAAGTGCGGAGGATTATACAATATACACCAGGGCAGTCAATTTTTTCTCAAACTTGATTAAACAAGTTTGAAATGAAATTGAAAACGCACACTAAATTGGTACACCAAACATAATTCTCCAGTTCCTGAGTCTGAAATTCGGTGAGCTGTGACTGTCTCACAAGCATGTGTGGCCTATGATGTCCATCCGTCGGCAATAAGAGCAAGTGTCTTATCGTTCAGTAAAGTCTTTATGTTTTCCCGTGTGGTGTCATACAGATACATTTTGATAGTCTGATGCCATTTGGAATTTAATGTCATGGCTCCAGGGATCCTGACACCATCTACTGAAACAATTCAAACGGGCCAAATATCCTTAATCTTGCTGCCTTAGCAGTGATGTTCTTTTTAGAGGAGGGGGGCCTGCTGAAGTGTGACTCCTACCTTTAGGTGAGTCCGCAGATTTGTTGTTGTAGTAGAGTCAGACAGATGCATTCAAGTCCCATCTTTAGAGGAAAACCCAAAATACTTCCACACACTGCTTCTGAGTTGCTTTGGTGTCAGAACTGTCTCTAGTATCCTCCATTTTCAGAGCAAACCACAGCTTCACTAGCTAAAGTTTTGTTGACTGATAGGTCATGAGGGCATGCAACAGGTGAAGCTGAGAGTAAAAATTTTTGAGCACCCCCTGCTGGATCACACAGCAACCTACTTCAAAGGGTCTGCTGGTTTATAGACTGTAAATTTTGAATTTGAAAAGGTCATTACAGTTCAACTTAAGGGTGCACAATAATATCGCCGCATTATTGATATCGGCTGATATTTGCTTTGAAGTGAACAATCAGAATCGCCCAACATGCATTTTCTTTTTTTGCACAATGTATGATTACTACATACATTGAAAAGCATTCTGTTTCATGTCTCCATCTGCTGGTGGGCTATCATTAGAAGAGCATGCATGCATAACATGATGTTGATTCCACTACAGAAGAGACTTGATGATCACTAAAATTAGGTGGGGAAAAAGTGAATACGTCAATATTGGTATCGGTTATTTGCGAAATAAGTTGTCATATATCGGCATTATCACTTGTCGGCACAAAATCCAAGTTCATCTATTAAAAGTGTTCAAACCAGTGGTCGAATCCTAAACACAAAGTGACAACCTTAATAAACACACTACACATGTGCACACTCATAAACTGCACAGCTTACATCTTGGAAATCACAGGTATAGTGCATACAGTTTGTGTGTGTGGTCAGTACTGCAGCTTCTACTAGTGTTACCAAACAATCCACTAACTGCTTTTCAAAATATAAATTCACTTATTCCCGTGTGCCACAAGATATCTGGGAGCAAGACTTATCTTACTTCAGGTGTCTTGAAAAGCAAATATGAAAACTTGACGAAACTTTGTATTGGCAATCTGTGATTGTGTTGCTCAACAGATTTTTATGTTTGTATTACAATTTCTGATTACAGTTTGAGGATACTCTGTTAGTCAAGCTTAAAAGATGAAAGTATGTTTTTTAATCATTTGATTCCCATCTGTCCTCCTTCAAAGAAGCATTTCACAGCCTCGATCTCAACCAGGTGGGCTGAGGATCTCTTGACAAATCAGACCCCCTCAGTTAGCAGTCAACTGGCTCTGTGCTCCTGTGGTAAGTAGACACCGTTGCCATGGCAATCTCATTTGCATGGCACAAGAGACACCTGAGAAGAAGCGGCTGGCACCTGGCCAGGTTCATACAAGGACAGCGAGCTAGGACGGTTCACATGCGATTTTGACTCCAGGCTGGATTATAATTATCGGAAACTCAAAGTCATTTGGATATCATTAAGACAGTAGGAAGTGCTCATAAAGTGCTAGGCTACAAAGAACTGTGTACTGCTGTTTGTTTGGATTGGCTGGGGGCCAGAAATGACCTAAAGGGATCATATGTGCATGGACAAATTAAACGGCTGAGTCCATGTGAATCGTTATCAGACTCATGCAACAAATGCTTCTAAAATGCAGGCAAAATCAAATGTTAGAATTCAAATATGAAGAGGGGAACAAATAAAACAAATCTAAAGCTTAGGCGGGATCTAATTTTTCATACCAGACTAAGAATTTTCCTAGATGACCAAAAGTCGTCATTTAGGGCCAATGGTTTGAGTTGAAGGTGTGAGAAAGAATAGTATCAGTAACATTGTTAACACTGTGCCACATTACAGAGAAATACAAAACCGTACTAATGAACCTTCATTAATATAGGCCTATATTTTATCTACAAGTGCACGTCACACACTGAGTGAGCCGCCTGTTAATGACGCTGTGGGCTAATGGGCATGTAGCTACTGACATGTTTCAGATAATACGTCATTTACGTTATTAACTTGCCTGTGTAATAACTGCAGGTACCAGCCCCGGAAATTAGGGGCCATACACATGCCGTGTCTTTACTTGTCTGGAAAACATGAGGTCAGGCTCTTAGCACTACTCTCATGCCTTTTTTGTGCCAGCTTTCAAGAGTGCAGCGGGAGGTTGCGTCTGAGGTTGCTAAGCAACGGCCTATTGTCCGTTGGACAGGTGTAAAGCTCTGGGTAGCCCAGCACTAAAATCATCAACTTCTCTGTATTTATCAGACTGAATATTTACAGAAGAAGGGAAAGATATTTGTCTGTCTGTCTGACTGCTGAGCGTGGCCTCTTCCTGTGTCTGTCCTTTCAAATTTAGGTTTTGACAAGACGCAGCTTCTAACAGAGTATTACTTTTTTTTGTTTGTTTGTTTATTTGCCAACTAATAACCTTTCTGGTCGACTAACATCTGGTCGACTATTAGGGGCCAGCCCTAATTAAAAATTATACCACTGGGATTTCTAAATACCCTGGCAAAGCCTTATACCATGACATCGCCCTAGCCTAATGCTGCATTTACATGAAATCAGGCAGATGGTAAACAGCAGACGGACAACACCTTCTGGACGGCACGGGAAAAACAAACTGACAGAATGGCAGGACAGGAAAATGAAAGTGGAAAACAAGAGTCACGCTATAGCTTCATGTGCATTTCTGATGTTTCAGCCCTCAGGCCTTCTATGATCAACAATCATACAGGACAAAAAAGAAACATGCATGGTGATGCTGTACTGTTTTCATAAAGAATGGAATAACATACCAAATTAAATTATTTTGTGTTTTATTATTTCATTTTTCAAGCACTGCCCAGCAATTGTTCAGACTGGCTGTGTATTTATACCATGTGTGAATGAGCTACACAAGATTAGGTCCTAAAATTGCGTCGCAAAGGACGGCATGAAAGGTAAAATATCTTAATTTTGAATGACAATGCCGTCCACCATTACTGTTGCCAGTGTTCTCTGCTGGCCTCATCTAATTTTACCATCCTGTTCTCATCCACTAAAATGATATCCAGTTTGCCATTTACCGTCTGCCTGATTTCATGTGAAGGCAGCATAATAAACATTTATGCCAGTACTCAACTGGACTTTAACTTTAGGAAGTTATCTTCTGCTGTGTCTTTCACTTACTACAAAACAAGAAACCGTAAATGACACAGTGATTTTAGGAAAGATCAGATGAGTTCATGTGATTTAGGAAAACACCCTGCAGAATGCTTTTATCATTTTATCCAAAAGCCTGTGTTAAATGAGTCAGACTTCACAGATGACATATACTGCCTACTTCATGGCCCCATCTCTTGAGGTAAAAAAACGACAACCACCTGAAATGATATCCTGCTATATTTATTGGTTAGAGAATGCTTTAGTATCTTAGTAACAAGGACACTGTCGTGCAAGGTAAACATTCAAACAGTTTGCCTTGCAGGTTGAATTTTGCGGCGTGTTATTAGAGCCGACGTCTGAGGGCACGTCTAACACTTTTCACTGTCTGGGTCTATGATTACAGGTCTATTTTAAAGCTGCCCCCACTCTGCTTGAGCTGGAACACACTGTTATCTTCAGAAAGAAGCTGTCACTGGAATGAACCACTGGCACTGGCTAGACTCGCAACAACACCCCAGAACAAAAGCCTCTACAGTCTATTCATGGAGTTGAAAACACAGTGGCTGCTGTGTACGGGGCCTCCTCAGATAGGATGGTGCCCATGCAGTGGCAAGGCACCGATAGTAAAGGGGAGTGCATATACCATGGTGGATAATAACTGCAGAATAGAGATCAGTCTCGTGCAACCCATGGGAGGAACAAGTTGCTCACACAACAGATACTATTAGCTTAACACACTAACCCCAACAATGGAGTAGGGTATTGTACGTCCTCATACAACAATGGAACATTTACTAAAGACTATGATAAAGCAGCTGTAGCAAATCTTACAATAAAAACTTTGTATTATCAACTTTGTTTGATTTTCATCATGTTCACATTAATCCTTAATGTCTAAAGATCCTTATTCCATCAAAGACTTTTAATCAGCGAGCAGCAGACTTACTTACTTTAATCACTAAATGACAGGTTTTGCAAATTCTCAATAGAACAAAACCTTCAGAATGTTTGACAAATTGAGTTGTCTGTCACAGGCTGGCTGGCAATTGTGCAAGATTATACAAGGAAAAGTTCCTTATGCGGTTTTTTGTTTGTATAATGCCACCTTGGAGTGTGTTGTCATTTGATTAAAGCCACCGTAGTTTTGAATTTAGTGACTAACAGCCCCTAAAAACAACAATCATGCACAGCTGCTAATAGCTGTAAACCCTCACGGTGGGAATATGCATGGGGTACTGCTGATGGCTGCTGAAATGACTTAAACACCAGGAGACTAGGAATTACTGTGGAAAAAGAAATGTCATTTTCACATTAAATAAAACCAAACTTGCATCTTTGCATTTTAATTAACCGAACACTGACTGACACGGCGCTGATATAACCTCATGCTCGCATCCTTTTCGAACCATATGTTCAGCATAAAACCAGTCTGGCTGTTTAAAAGTCAAGTCCCTCCTTTCATCCGAGCGCCCCTCAACAGTAAAGATTCAAAACCCAAATGAGCTTTTTAAAACATAGCTGCCTTTTGCCTCCAGTCACATCTGTTATCCATCCAATTATAACACTCACCCAAGGACAACACATTAAAAGGATTCTGGAGGCTTGACAAATCATGTGCGTCAGCCGTCCAAAATGAAGACTCTCATTTAAAGCTCCAAATCTTCTTTAAGTTAAGTTCAAATCAAAGCCACTCAGAAATTATTTAATTAAAGAGTGGCTTAGACTGTAGATAACTGTTTTAGTTATCTACTCTGCTTTTTGTTATTAGGCAAAGAGTTTCTGATTATCTCATTACATTTGTGGCAATACCATATATTGTAAATCTCAACATATGTATTTAAATCTAAGCTCTCTAGTTTCTCTCTTTAGAGATCACAGTGACACTGATCTTGACTTTAAAATCATAAAACTTTAATCACAGCAGCTGAACTGTAACGTGGTAAGACAGCAACACTTTGGTTATAGGGTGATGAGATGCCCTGTTGACAGCTTGTATGATACAGTGCAAACACGCTACTGATCACTGTGACATTTCCCCTTGATGTCTGACGTGTGGAGTGCAGGCTTGAGGAGTTGATTAATGAAGTAACATGAGGAGTAAAGTTATCACAGAGTAAAATGTTCAGATCAGCAGTTAGTGAGAAGATGAAAGAGGGAAACTGAAGATGAAGGTCAGGTGGGAGATAAGGTTAAGAGAGTTAGAGGCAATTGGAAGAGCAGGCTCAATTAATGGTGAGAGCTGTTAAAGCTGTTTGCACATTCAAAGGTTTCAACCTCCCAACAGTAGTTAATAGGGTCAACACGAGACTGCATAATGACAAACTCACCCAGTTATAGAACTGTGTCACCTAGCAATAGACAGGACTAAAACAAATGCAAGATATTTTTTGTCTTACGGCAAGTAAAAAAAATGGTTTCATGTAGGGTTGGGTGATACATCACAATACTTTTAGGCTATATTGCAATACACAATATATTGGTTGATATTTTAAAATCTCCAAACTAATGTAGACTACTAAAATAATAAACTACAACATAAATTACTGTTGCAATAAAGTTAAATAAAATACTCTTACAATTAAGTTATAATAAAAAAGTTAAATGTTCACAAGAATGAGACAGATGAGGTCACACAGACCTTGACCCTTCATCCTTGACAAAAGAAATCCAATAAGTTCATTGTTGAATCCCTGTGAACATTTGTGCCAAATTTGAAGAAATTCCTCCAAGGCATTCTTAAGATATCGCGTTCACGAGAATAAGACCCACAAGGTCACAATGACCTTGACCTTTGGTTACCAAAAACTAATCAATTCATCCTCAAGTCCAAGTCGACCTTATGCCAAATTTGGAAAAACAAAACAAAACAAAAAAAAACTCAAGGTATTCTTAAGATATCACGTTGACAAGAATTAGACAAACAAGGTCACAGTGACCTTGACGTTTGACCACCAAAAACTAATCAGTTCACTGGTGAGTCTAAGTGAATGTTTGTGCCAAATTTGAAGAAATTCTTCCAAGGCATACTTAAGATATCGCGTTCACGAGAATGAGACAGACAAGGTCACAGTGACCTTGACCTTTGACCTATGACCACCAAACAGACGTTTGTTGAGACGTTTGTGCCAAATTTGAAGAATTTCCTCTTGAGGCATACTTGAGATACTGTGTTCACAAGATTTGATGGACGGATCGACGGAAGGACAACCCACAGCTATCACCGATGCGGAGGGATGAAAACCCACGCCTCACCTGCTGACACACTATCGTCCAGTGGACTGGGTGGGTGGTAAATCATGTTTGTAAGACTTTTTTTTTTTCTTTTTTGTGTCTGACAGAGGGAGAAGGCCATATTAGAGAGTAGGAGATCCCAAATGCCAAAGCTATTGTCATGCCTGCATCTTACAAAAGTGTCATGACTATTTATGATCGATGTGCACGATAGTCATTTCATACATCCTGTGTGGAACAAGAAGGGATACACTGACTATAAGTGATATATCGCCCGACCCTTGTTTCATTTCTTGGAAAGCATCGTCATCGAATAACATGGTAAAGGAACCGGTCACGCTTTCCAAGAAGAGGCTCTTTGTGTTTCTCTTTCTTATCTTGCTTTCTGCTCCTGTGCACATCCAGGAAGGAAGCACAAGGTCTCTTGTGAGAGGCCTGTATTCCACATTATGACCCCCTGAGCTCGTTCATCATCCAGTGCTCTGTGGACCACTTAATAACCCAGCTATTCAGGCTAAGCCCCAGCCCACATTGTAGACATTCTTCTAGAGCCAGACCCCATGGATACGAGGAAATATTTAATTACAAAGGGGCACCAACCTGAGACTCTCCCTTACTTCGATACTAAAGCACAAACCTCCCATCAGCGTATCATAGCTCCCTGCTGGTCTTATAAAACCTGAACCGACTGTCTTTGCACATGACCCCAACAGGCTTAAAGCTGAAGGTTACATTTTCATGAGTGTTTGTTGGCTGGTATTTCTTCATTTGAAAAAGAGGTAATGAATAAACACGAAGAAAGGTAAACGCAGCTATGTTGGAAAGATAACACAGAGATTAAATACAGAGCGGGGGATAAAGACAAAAAACTGAAAGTATGTGGTGTCAGATCATTACATTCTGCAGCACAAACTCACAGCTTGCCATGGAAAGAGATAAAACGCATCCAAAACCTTTTGCAAGTGCCAAAACTCTGGTGAGTGTTAATACACGAAGACCTCATAACAACCTAATCTGGATACAATCACGCAACAGCGTGTGCCGGTGTTTCAAACAGTCAAAACAAAGTGCATTCCTCAACACTTACTTCTTCAGGATGACCTAAACCGATGTGCCTCGAACAAGACTCTTTAAACCAAAAACAACCTCTGTGTCAAACCTGGGTCACAAAGTACTAGAAAGAAATGATTAGAGATAACCTGTTTGTGAGCGCATGATGAATGGTGCTGTTAGAACATCCAGATGAAGTCCAATATGTTGTTCATCACAGGAGCAAGACAGTACACTCCCTGTCTTACCAAAACCCTGAAACATCTCTCTAGGAAATATTTCAAAACACCCTGTTCATTATGTCATTTTTCTTTTCAACTAAATCCAACTTGCTGTAATTGTATCCTGCTAATAAACGTCATTATTCATGGTTATTTTGGAGATCCAGCAGTATCAGTTTCTTGTCTGGGTGGTCTGGCTTTTGGTTGTGTGATGTTAGCAATCTAGGAATTCTACTACACTACTAATGTATCTATTAAACCAATATCTTTAATTGTTCTGAGCTATTACTGAAACATGTGATGGAGCTGGACTGGACACCAGTGAGTCATTCCATTGAATTCTACCTTAAGCCCTCAAAAGTGAAATCAAATGATGAATCAAAGCATTACAGCACAGGCTTGTTTCCAGATCTCATTTCCTCGCCCATCTGTTCTCTTTTAGACAAGGTTTAGCGAAGCACCGTCTGTATCTAATATGGAAGGGAAGACATGGAGATTTATATTGCTCAACCCACTTCAAATATTCAAGAATACACACTGCTTTTAAGAAAGAAAACAGACAAGTTTCCCTGTCATGTTTCTGATAGATAAATTCAGACAAAGATATTTTTTGGCACTACAGCAGCATTAGACATTTTCTGAATAGCGAAGAAAATGATTGCAGCATGTAGATGCTGCAGGGCACTTTGTTCTTTCACCATCGACACACTGTCGACTTTTCATAAGATTACGGCTATAAAAAGCATTGGCATTTGTTTGTTGTTTCAGTTTCAAAGGACGTGCTGTCGCTTTTGTCGAAGGGGATCTTGTTATGTATTGAAAAACACAGATCTTATAGTTAAGACAGAGAGAGACAGAGTGTGTGTGTGTGTGTGTGTGTGTGTGTGTGTACAACTGTGTGTGGTTAATGTACGCCAGGGATTGGGTGAAGGTTGCGTTCAAATTTCCTACCACGTGCTCTATGAAGACAGGATTAGAGCACGACCTGAAATGCTTTCTCAGGATTATAGGGTGAGGTCAATATTTCATGTGGAGTAAATACAATTCGCACAGTAGAGAATCTAAATTTATATCAAGTCCTTGGGTTACCTGTCGTGCATATTTATGAAAATATCTGTCAGGATTTTTTCCTAAGTGTTTTTATTCCCCTTTAAGAATGAATAAAAAACAAACATATTTTTAAAACAGGCGTTTTTCAAGGTTTTTTTTTTTCATAAATATGTATTTAACAAACCTTAAATGCCCTTAAACTAATTCAAATATTAATATTCATGTGAACATAATCAAATACAGTTCAAGCGTCAGCATCTTCTGCTCCCTCGGCTCTGCTGTCACTGTTGCTAGCATTTGCTAATCCTTCTTTTTCTGGCAGCCATTCATCATCACTGCCACCAGCATCATCCTCACTTGACTCAGATGGTATTCACTCCACTTTCCTGTAGGCCGTTCTTTCATAGGGATAGCAGGGATACCCTGACTGTGAATTTTTGGGCCGCTGTCAATACTTAAAATAACAATTTGGTCGATAGCTCAATATTGATGTTTTATTTTGTTTTTGTTTGTTTTTTGTTCCAGCAGCTGGGTGTTTGCTAGCTACTACTGTCCCAGTTCTACCGCAAGGAACCAACAAAACATTCAGCTTGCAAGAAATCAATGTGACACGACACATAAACATCAGCCGCCACCATCAGTGAATGTAATCTATTTGCTGAAGGTAGTCAACGAGACAGATGCCTTGGCCAATAAATCAGTGCATCCCTACAGCCAAAAAGAGTTAACGCAGATGAAAAGTTTTCAAGGGAAAAAAAAGTTGCAGTAATAGTATTAATTGTAGTAGTTGTAGTAACGCAGTAATGGTATTGTTTGAAATATAGCCAAGGATCCAGTTGAGATCATTAACTGTTATTTCCTTCCATCATGATATAAATACATGGAAACTTGGTCTCCTAGCAAGAAGGACTGCCAAGATGTTCCTGAGCTGCTCGGCTTGTCTGGCCTTCTGTCCACTATCTTGGTTTTTAGAGATCTGTGTTGCACTTACAACAGCTGGCCAGTTGGTGGCACTGTATGGGACGATACACTAGTGTCCACTGTGGTGGCTGATGTGCAACTGTACCATCAAAGCCCATGCATATATAACAAAAAAGCTTTTGAATGGCTGTCAACTATAGTAGCCACTATGCATAAAAGGCACGTTGCCATGGTTAGGTTAGGACCCCTTTTCCATTAGCATCAGGGATGAATAAGATAATGCGGAAAAACAACCTCCAGCTCATCCTTTATGATAAAAGATCAAACAGGCTAAAAACCTGAAAGCTCTGCTTTAGGCAAGTAGACAAACTTCCCTGCTACACCTGCCAACAACACACACAGCAGCAGAAAGTGTTAAAGCTTTTGACTCATGCAAACTTTTGGGGTACATGATAAATGTGGCATGTCACCAGGAAGGGCTGGACAGTAATGAGCATCCATCAGTCTTCCTCACCCGTGACAGGCTCCATGAGAACTCCTCAGCAAGAACCTCCTCCACAAATCCAGACTAAAGTATGATCAAGGTCATGAAGACAATCAACGGATCCTCAAATGACATTTACAAAAACACCCCTTCACACAGAACAGAAGGCTGCATTATGTATGCTCCTTAAGGAACAACAACACACCCCAGGAGCTGTTATAATAGCACTTTAATTTCCAGCAACATGGATTGTTTCCGTTGCACCAACTGCTATACAGCTAGAATGATGACTATAACAGGAGCCCAGGGGACGTCATTTGATGCGTCTGCTGGATAGCTTTCTCCCCTCATTGTAGCCCCATACAGAATTTGCTGTCCACATTCAAAACAGTGATCTCAAAGATAATACCGTTGACATAACCTGATCTCCAAAAGTGACGCAATGGTGACAGATGTGTGCAATTAAAGGGTTCGCAAGAAACATGTGTGCCGCATTAAACTGGAAATTGATGATTAACTGAGGGGTAGTTCCCAAAATGATTTGTTCAGTAGTAAAAATCTAGTGAATTGTGGAAGGTTATCCCAAATATGAGGGTCACACAGTTCACTTCATTTACAATATTATGAACACTGTACTGCACCAGGATATTCATCTCCTTTTGTCTTCACTATTGTTTTAGTCCATTAGTCCTATTCTCAGAAACATTCATCAACATTGTCAAAGTGAAGAGGAAGATGAATAATTCAACGCTCATTACAAAGGGTCATGGGAAGGAATAAAGAGACGTGATCCGGCCACATAAACGTATACAATTCTACATTAGGAACACGTTTGTGAAATGACATATGAAACAAGGGTTTAGTGTGACACGTGGCTCTGTTAAACAATGATGTGTCTCATGGACTTTATGATCACTGTCACAGCAGATGTCTCTAAAGAATAATTGCAGTCTAGGGCCTGTATCAGTGACCACACAGGGCTGTAAGTCTAAAGGAAGACATCGCTGTAAACAGCCTCATTCGGTCACACACTGATTAATGTAGCATATGATCTTGTGTAGTGTAGTGAGGTATGGTTTTGAGCTATTAAATAATGAGTATGAAAATTAGAGCTAAGCAGAATCACTGTGTGTAGTGGCTGCAGGTACATAAAAGATATAAAAAGAATGACCTTAAAGTCGGTGAAATATTGGGAAAGCTCAACAATGTCAACAACAACAAACCTGAAATCCAGATCAATACTTTCTTCAAGCATCCAATTAGGCCTGCTGGCTCACTCACTGGATATTTATATTGGTCTTCAGTCACCCCCCTCAGTGGGGACACCTGTAAGGCTGTTTACCAAACTTTTAATTCATCTTCAACAACTTCAGCTCAAAGTTCTTAAAGTCCGTCCCCAGAGATGTTTAATACGTACACAAATATTTTGTTTAACGTGTTTTTTTCCACATAATAGTTACAAAATAAACTCTGGAAAGAGACAGGACGCAGATCTCCTCTTTCTCTACAGATTATAGATTTGGTCTCCGCCCTGCCCGCCACATGGCATTTTACATTGTATAAATTAGCATAGCCACTAGCAGACTTTTCCTCCACTCATATGAAACGAGGGACAACATCAACATTTAACAAAGGTAATGTTACAAAATTTGGCTCCATTACAACTCACAAGGTTCACCGACAAAACAACTGTTTTATTCTACAAGTTTCCGAACAAATATAACTTGCTAATGTTATTAGCACAAGCCTATGGCATCTTACATGGTATAAATTAGTGTAGCGACGAGCAGACATTTCCTCTACTCATATGAAGCCAGGATATAAAAATAAAGCTTTGTTTCCACTGGTTTCAGCTTACAAAAATAGAGCGGAGGTCTGCATCGCTGTGATGTGTAGTCACATTTCTGAGGAGGTAAATGTCAGGCTACAGCGTAGGTTAAGGCATCAGTTCGACACAGAAGTATAAATCGCACTTCAGTATAGTCAATGTCAGACGTTGTTGGGGACATAAACAAAAGAAAAGATATTTTTTAATGGAGGGGGACTTTAAGTTCTTGGGGTAGCTGCTTACCTGCTACTTCGTTAAGCTAAGTAGTGCAGCACACATCTCTGTCTGCAAGCACAGAAATTAAACTGATCTTGATCCTCACATCTGAGTGAAAGTTAAAGAAGTTTTCCTGTAATGTGCCATACCCTGCGCTTAAACCCATCTCTCATGGATCAGAAGGAGTTACAGTGTAATGACTGTATCTCCGCGGTCCAGAGTACCGAGTGAGAAAAGACAGCGAATATGTCCCCCAGGGGGCCTGTCACACACAACCACACATGCATAAAAACAGTGTCATTGAAGGGCACAGATTGTCACTCTGCCAGGATGGATCACGAACATGCAGGAAGTTTCATTTGTTCCCTCAGTCATCGGGTTTCCATCTGGCCTTTCCATGGATGATGTTCCATGTGGCAGGAAAACAGCTGGGGGTTGTGAGAATGATATTAAACTATGATATCATTCTTGCTTTCCTTCCTACTTTAGCATAGTATTAAGCGGGCAACAGAAAAAAATGAGAACCTCAATACTTTTGGCTTTAGTTCAGCTCGAAAAACTCACCAACAAATGAGATGAGCAATTTCCAGCAGCTCAAGTAAAAAGAAAAGTGTTTGAAAATATCCTCAGTTGTTTTGACACCATCTTCCAAATGCATGAATCAAAGATGTCCAATAGATAGACGTTTTTCTTTATGAGTGTGCTTGGCATCCCACCAGTACACAGCGTGTACCGATACAGCACAGTCAGGGAGCCTGCAGGGGTGCTAAGCCATGCCCTTAATGTAAAATATCAGAGCAGAGCCCACCTGGCGCCTGACAGAGGAAGTCTCAACAGTGGACCTCCAGAGTCCCTGCAGTCTGCTGTCACTGGGCTGTTCAGCCACACAGCTGCCTGCAGAGAGTGAGATGCCAACGTGCCACTCCACATCCTATCTAACCTTTAAATACTGATGAGCACTAAACTTTAAGTTGTCTGACTACCTGGTGTGGCCTCAACACTTCTTATGAAAAGTTCTGTGTAGAGATCTGAGCTTATATTTTTAGTACAGTACTTCATTCATGTACGGCTGGGTAGTATTTGAAAAATTACAAAACCAGTACCCTTACGGATACCAAAAGAGTACTTTATTTGTTTGATATTTGTTTGTATTTCACTTGTTTCACTGGTGAAGAGCTCGTTGTCTTTGATTAATTTTAAAAAGAAATTGTTGTTACATTTGACCCAATGTTTAAGGTTTTTTCGCTACTTGCCTAAGGTATATTCTCTAAATAATAACAAAAATTACATACCTGTTGATTAGGAAAAGGGCCAACTCGGGATCAGTTTTTAAACCTTTCAATTCTCTCAGCTCTCTCCACTTGGTGAATGCCCGACCGAGGTTTACACGAGCCCTATCACTGTCCCGTTTAGCCTTCTTCTGTTCTTTTTCTTTTAGATGGTGCTCCTTCGTTATCCGCCATGACATATAAAGTACAACCAAGTCCTTATAGACACATCTCTCGTAAAACTGTTATGTGTTCAGCAATGCCCGTTGCGTACCGCTCACTTCGAGAACACTCTCTGTAAACACGGCTCCTTCTTCTTCTGTGGTTTAATGACTGCGGACTTCCACCTCGGGTGCCGTATACTGGTTTGCTGACTTCAGCTGTCCGTCCGACCCGCGCGAGGCTACGCTAAATAGCCATATAGAGAAAGGCTTTTTTGTCGCTGTTGGGTTTGAATAAATATGCGGATCTTCAAGGGGGGGTGATACGAACTAGGGACAGTTTTATTAATGGTAAAAAATTCTGCACAGCTGCTTTAACTATATTAGTTTAGTTTCATTTTGTTTTGTTTTGTTGTTGTTGTTTTTTGAAATATTTTTTTTCCCCTCTATTTAGTTTTTTCTTGTTCATATAGTTTTCTATCTTAAGTTGAGGGGAGGTCTGCTGTATAAGCTTATAGCTTCTTGACCTCTCCTGTCACATCCTTATTTTTTTTCTCCATTATTTATCTGGATTCTATGTTGTTTTTTACTATGTGTGCAAATAAAAAAGGTAAAAAATGCAGCTTTTAAGGGGCTTTCTCTACCGACCCTGCAGAGCATCAGCGGCTATTTGTGAAGATTAAGACATTACTGTCCTGGAATTATCAGTACAACTACTTCTGTTAATGTATGTCCTCTAGCCTGTTTGCCACAATGGGTCATATGTTAGTAGCATTGCCTTTGGTTACATACTTTATGACATGTTTTTACACTAAATGCTCACTTTGTATGAGGTGACAGAGCTGCACTTTATATGATCTCAAAACTATGGTATGTCTGCTTGACAAGCATCGAGGACAGATCAGCAATGAGGAGGTTCTGTAGCCCATAAAATACACTAATCACACATAATCCAAATAGAAATTAACATAAAACCTCTGTTGGTATTCAGTAATTAAAATGTACATAATCCTAATTGTAAAGGCTTAAGGCCACTACCAATTACAGGTTTGAAGAGAGTTCAAACTTTGGGAGCGTTCAGCTATAAGCTCAATCATTAACAAACTAATGTACCAAATGATTGATTTGCCTTTGCATTTCTTGACAGAAATTCTGTGCAAGGCTCCGAATCTCTGATCTTTCCTCAACTGCTGCGATAGAAATTTAATAAAAATCTGAAAAAACATTTTGCCCAGCTGTTTTCCATTGGCAGGATTCCCACACACTGCTGCAGAGCACTGCTGCCCAGTAAATCCAGGCATCTCAGAGTTTCATGATTCTTGCATTTATAGATTAGGTAGAAGGATTACAGGTTGAGGAAATCCTTCAAACTCTAAGGCTCATAAAAGTGCTTCGAAATCCTTTGGATTATCTCAAAAAAAATGTATTGTCACCGTGCTCAAAACAAAGTTGTTTTTCTCACTTTGTGAAAAGTTGGCATTTTGGAGATAAATGGTTTTGAACCAGACAGCGACAGGAGGCAACTGAGCGACCTATAATAGATGGGCGACAAACACATTGCTCCCCTGGCTTTGTGGTCTGAGAAAACAGGTGGAGGGAGACAGGAGTTGCATTAAAATGAGGACGGACAAGACAAGGTGCTGGTCTTTGGGTAAAAATTGAGTCTTAAAACCTCAACGAGAATAATCATCCCAAGGTCAGAAACACAACTCCTCTGGGATGTTTAAGTTATGCTAAAATTGCTGTATCCATGCCTGCTTAAAGTTGAGTATCTCAGTGTTTCTTTAAGTTAATTTCCACCAACTATTGATCAAAATTCATTTCATGCAACTTGACAGGTCTGTCTCTCTTGATTCTAGTTTGGACATCAGACCACGTAGTATCTCACATATCTTGCATGGCTCTGGGCTCTGTGATTGAATTTCTCAGCGGCAGCCCTGGAAAGGTGTGAGGTGGTGGGTGGGGAGCATATGGTGTTTTTTGGTGTCCTGGTGAGGTTCACGCCAGGCAGCAACTTCCCTACAGGGAGTGTTGTAGATACAGAGAAAGACTCCAGCTGCTCCTCTGGGTGACCTTCATTACTGCAATTAACATGCATGCCAGTCACAGGCACACTAGGCTGGGGTGAGGGCTGCACTATAAGCATGGGCAGAGAGGAGATGGGCGAGGGACATGACACAACTGGCCAGTGAGTTAAGAGAAGGATGTTTAAGAAATGGGTTCATTTAAAAATATAAAGAATGAACAAACAAAAACAAACAAATAAAAAGATTTGTTTTTATGTTACTTAGTCATGGATTTACTGGGGACATGTAGATACTACACACAATAACTGCCACTGCCAAATTAACTGATACCAAATGCAATCAGAGGTTAATAAAAGTTACCATGCAAACAGATACAGTAGAAGATCAGGACCCACTGTCACTAATCTGACTACACGACAGGCAGATATTCACTTACCCGCTTGAGCTTTCGGAGTGAGTGAGTCATTGGGGTTATCAACTGGGCACATCCCCACCAATGTTTTGTTGCATGAGACCCATAAAACCCAAAGAAGACTAAATTGCACAACCGTATTGACTTTTTAATGTTCTTGCGATATGAATTTCTACAATAAAGATATTGCAAAGGGCAACCGTACCAATGCCGAGACTCATAAAGCTGACAGCTCCTGGTCCCTCTATGCCTGCTGCGCTAGAGTTGTAATAAAGTCCAACTCTCAATCCCAAACCTAACGGCCAACAAAAGATACAGATGGAATAATAAAGACGCTGACTGACTTTTATCAAGTGAAAAAAGAAACCCCTCTTTATTTCTGGAGAAAGCCAGACATGAACCACAGAGGTATAGCTTAAAAGATTTTGTAATGACGCAATTGTAGGTTTGTCACGTACACAAAATTTCTTGTTAGCCTGGAATTATACAATAACTTTAATAGGCTGTTTATGTTGGGCATGTCAGCCGTGTTTTTCATCCACATTTCAAGTTTCGCTTGCTATTGCGGCTTCCAAGTAAGTTAAAAAATAGTCGCCCACAGACACCAAAATGGGAGATATGATGAACTCGCTGTCTTTGGTTTAATTTTACTCACTGTTTGATGATCCAGGGTGCTTTGGTTGGTTTAGGGGCTAAATGATTTGCAAGATGTATAGAGATATGCAGGATGATGCAATGAACTCAAATCCCCAAATTAACATTCCCCAAATTAAAAAAGGCCTTTACAAAAACAAATTTCAAATCAATGGGGTATTAAACAACTTCATCAAACAATAAAAAACCAAGATTAACCAAATAGGCAGCGAATTTATCATATCTCCCGTTATGGCGTCTGTGGGCAGCTATTTTTTAACTTATTCGGAAGCTGCAATAAAGTTCAAGACTCTACACTCCACACTCAATTCAGCACACCGTCAATGACTGCTGACTCCTCACTCTACTTAACTAGCCAGTAGGGGCCTCGATTTTTCTTTAACTTTGCTTAGATGAAAACAACAAGCCTTATAGTATGTTGCAGACCACATTTTGGCCTATTTCTGGGGCTCAATATGGTCATCCATAGAAAAGTTTGGTCTCATTTTATACCAGAGCATCTGCAGATTAATTCCATTCCAGAGACGGTATGATCTACTAACATTAGGCACGGTACAAGATGAATATATCCCCATCTTGGCTGCCATCTTGACTGTAAGGGAGTCAGGAGGGACAACTCCACCAGGACACAGCAGTGCCATGTTTGGATTCCCATGGCGGTGACCCGGCTCTGTTGCGTGGAGAGTTTCAAAAGCTGAGCATTCTGCCTGCTTGATTTTGTAGATTGTCATTTTTGCTTAATATTTGTGCCTCTACCCAACATAAGCAGTTAAATTGTTTCTATTCTTCATCAGTAGTAACTGTGTTTATTGTTGTTAACTGCTACTTTGCTGTGCTGTAACTGACAGACAAGATTAATCCTTTTAAAAGTCTAGTTATGAATGACATGGATCAAGGATTTGAGGCTTTGTTTAAGTTATTACGAATACATTCATCCTCGTCATCATATCTATCTTTTATTCATACAGTTCCTGTTGGCAGGAAAACTCGATCTCTATCAAAAACAGACAAGGCGCATACTTTTATTTGCTTCTTGGACACTTCTGAAACATGCTGCCGTGCTGGAATTACAAGAACTGTCAAGAGTAGCCGTGATCAATCTGGGTGGCTGCTCGGTTGCCTCCAATAAGTGCACTTTTCTTGCTTGTGTTGTAAATTTGTAAGTAACTTGTTGGATATTGTGATGGTAAAATGGATAAACAACTTGCGCATTTTCTGGTCAACAGCCCTTAAAAATTTAGCTTTTTCAGACAATGAAATGAGTGTAGACTCTTTGTCCTTCGAACAAATGAGGCGAGCCATTGAGCTACGGAGCCATTACAGATATGTGTTTACTTCACTGACATCAAGCATCACTTCACATGTCCACAAATCTGTCTTCTCCACTCAACAATCTGATGAAGCCCAGACTTTCACAGAAAGTTAAATCGTCTTAACGGCCTACATGCACAATCTTTGTTACAAACACTCTGCTATTTGTCAAAAACCCTGACTATAAAAAATCAATACAGGCAAACAATCAGCTTATTGCACAACAGCTAATGGCCACTTTATTCAAGAACTTTTGTTTGTTATTCTAAAGCTAATCGATGAAAGAATACAGAGGCCAAGCGAGGTGAACACGGAGACCATTACCGCCTACTTTCCACTGCTTCTCAACACAGAGCAAGTCATTTACATGCCTGATCAGGTCCCTCGGTACAGAAGCATGGCCAGCAAAAACACTGCTTAATTGGTCAGAGAGAGGTTCTGATTTGTAATGACAGAGGAGCAGAACAGTATCAGACTGCTGTGCTGTTTGGACAGAAAACCTCCCACATGTTATTGAGCTGCTCGCCTGATGGTTAATGATTTTAGAGGAAGCTAATCAAGATGGGTCTGTATGAGAGTATGGTTACTACATGTGAAAAATGTGCTGTTTAAAGTGTTGATCTTCAAAACAACAATAATCTGCAGCAAATATTTGAGATTTGGAGGTGCTACTGGGAACTTTATCAACATAACTTTTCAGAAGCATATGCAGAGCAAATATGAAAACTGGACTAAAATGGTGAAAAATAGTTAATTTACATAGTATTACAATGTCAGATTATTCATTGCAAATGTATGCTTGTAATTTGCACGCTACACGTATGCAAATTGTGATTGATTTTTTGATGGAGTACATTAAGTACTGACAGAAGGTCAGATGATACACTCTTTCAACACACCGTTAGTTAATATTCTACTGGCCGCTGCCCCAAACCCGTAGCCTTTTATTGACATGCAACTGGCAGCAGAGCCAAAGTGAAACTGCAGCAGTGTTATTGTCTGACGCGAGACTTGGCTTCCTATCAACAAGACCACTTAAAAGTCCAAATTGCTTAACACCCCCATGGTTTCTATATACAGCCGTATAGTAAATGACACATGAGCCAGCACCTCAGGTCAAATCATTATTGAAGCATTGAACATAAACCCTTCAGTTCTTCACTGAAAACACAGCAACACTAAAAAAAGTATTCATGTATTGCCATATAGGAGAAAAACAGCCTGTTCTTTCTAAAACTACCTATGAAACGCACATTATTTGCTATAAATGAACAGACTTTAAAGTGCTTGTGCCACGTTGTCTCCTCTGAGTCCAAAATATTGCCAGACAGCTGACATGCTTTTTTTCAGGCATCACTTCCTCTCTAGCATTCACACTTGGGTCTGCACACATCTTGCAACACTTTCATCCTTCAACCATGCAGAGAAGCGCGGCAGCACTAGTCCATCAAACCTCACTTGCATGCCGAGACGACACCTAACGGCGAGGGCTCTGTCTGCTTGGCTAGCATGGTGCATATCAGACAAAGTAGCGCCTAGAGACAGAATGTAATTTAATATGTTGTCACCATATTCGCAGTGCAATATCACAGTCTTTCGCAACGTATTTCCTGCGCAAGTTGACTTCATGATGACCAAACAAACATACGGGCCAGCCATTATCACAACTCACTGGTGATTTCGCTGGGCCTCTAAAGGGGAACAGCATCTGTCTTCATCAGTTTAAAATCCAAAAACTCAACATTACAACAGATAAGAACCAAACTGAGGAAGTGCTGTAAGGAGATGTGGGAGATGAAGACCACCAGATTGAACATAACAAGGAGAAGGTCAAAGATATGAAAGTAGGGGGGGGGATAGAGGAACAGATAAAAGAGCCATCACAGGAAAGGACAGGGAAAGATGAAGAGATTAAAGTTATGGGCAGGAATACTCATATCTCTTTTGCCCCCAGTTGTTCCATTAGAGTTATGAGTTGCATGGGAGGAGGGAGTAATGGAAAGTCAACTCCATCTTAACTTTTAGCAGTGTATTCAAAGGTCACAGAGCAGGAAAAAAAGGTCAGAATAAAGCCTTTCAACAGCTGGGCGGACTCCATCTCATCATCTGCTCTGGAAAAAGCGTTATCACGGTTCCTTGAATTCATTCCTCAACTGTGCGAGTGCATATAAAAACAGAAAATCAGCATGATGTCATTAACTTGTTAATCAAAAAGTATTTGTGCAACCGTATTATTTTGGAGGGTAGATGTGCATTTGATACAGAGCAGTCTTTTTGTTGTTTTTCTGGGATTGTAATCAAAAAACGCTTTGATTATTTCATTTCATCGTTCTGATAAGTTTATCAGAAAAGGCCAAATTGAATTTCGTGTTCTTTCTTTTGGCGAGACCTTCAGCCTGTCGGTTTGTTTCATGGCCATCGTGAAATGCCTTGATTAAAGAACATCGTGTTTGGAAAAAAAAGCACAGCATAACTGATCGTGTTAACCATAAATGGTAACGCCTGCCAGTTATGAGGAGGAGAACGGACAGAAATGTTTCCCTCGTATTTTAAGAAAACTTTGCAAGTTTATGACTCAAAGTACAAATGCGATTAAAGAAACTTCGGTTTTCAAGCTTTCACATTTTATTAAAATAAAAAGACAGTATTCCAGATGCTTTCTAGCCCGTAGCAACTTAAATTATTTGGTTAAAAGGAACAACAAGGAGCCAAGACTGGGATTCAGATTCAATAGCAGGGTCATTCTATGAAACGGGTGCCATTTCCACTTTACAATTTTCAAAAATTTCATCAAGAGCAAACTTTTTTTTTTTCAATCCACAACATGAATGATCAGTTAATCCTCCAAAAAAACATATTTTCCCACCTCAGGCATAAACCACTTATTAATATTATCCTTTTTTTTCAGGCATCGGAGACATTCTTGTACCACCCCGTCACGGACAATATGTACACCATTTGAATAGTAATACATGAAATAAATTGTAAAGATATGTTTTTCAACTCCTAAAATGTCCTTTTTTTGGAAAACATCAATAGAAAGTATGTAATTTAATGAGTTTCTTTCATTTTTAGATTCTTAATCATGAAATATGAATTTTACCTGTCATTCGCCTCACTGTTTTGTGTACTAATTAATTTCAAATTTCAAATAAAAACTACATTAATTTGATTAGTCGACAAAGAAGAACATTATTAAACATTAATTTATAGAGAATGTCATTCCTTTCCTATAATTTTTAAAACAAAATTACTCTGTGACGGGGTGGTAACTGATGTGACAGGGTGGTTCACTGTGACGGGGTGGTATGGACATAGCCTTCATCTAACATGAAACATTTTGTTAACTCATTTCAAACACTTGAACTCTCTGCACCTTGCCCAATGAGTTACACACATCTATATACTTAATATCCAGTAATTGCTTATATTATGGTCACAGTCATAGTCACTCTGGTAGGCTATAAGTAGATGTTACATCAGTTGCACTGACAGGACTGCTAGATGCCTGATTAAAGATTAACAGACTGCTTTTATAATGTGAATTTCATACACTGGTAGAGATTACCAGAATGCTCACTACTGACTACTATTGTCACCGTCAGCTTGTTGAACCCTAAACTCTTTAACTGAAAAAAAGGAACTGATTAGAAATTTGATAAGTCCCTGCAAGACTAATCTGAGTACCCAGAAGCCTTCGCTCACAGCCAACATGGCTGACGAGAAAAGCTTCTGGAAATACGTTGAAAATTATGAGACACCAATCAAAATGGTCTTAACTTTTCAGACCATTTACATATCCATTGTGATTGGCCCTTGTAAATAATGCCGGTCGTTGCTATCATAGCATGTCTATGGTTGCCATGATGACACACAGACCAGGAAACCAAGAAACTGCCGTCTGTGAGAAAAGCATAGCCAGCTTCAGACGGGTGTGCAGCTAAAAGTATAGATCGCACAGATTATCCATGGACAGTGTAAGAAGCAGCAGAATTGTGTGATCATTTTGGTGTATAACGTGTATGTAGGCTTGTAGGCAGTTTTAAAAACGTAGCTAATTATCTACTGGTGTTAGAGGCTGTTCAAGTTCAGTGGAAGTTCCTGTTTGTCTCAGGATTCCACGCGTTTCTCTCCAGACTCTGCAAGACAAGTGGTACCAAAATTCCAATGTACCTGTACCCATACTAGTTATAAGCATACATGGCAAAATAAACTTTCTATTTTATTCTAATACAAATAGGCATTATTTAATGATGCAAGACTGGTGAGAGTGAGTGGGTGAGTGAGTGACTGAGTGAGTGAGTGGGTGAGTGAGTGAGTGACAGAGCACACATTCTAAACCTATATACGCTCCAGTTCAACCACCCCGTCACAATAAAACAAGTGACGGGGTGGTATGTGACGGGGTGGTAAATTTAATCTTAAAATGGCCGCAGCTCTCCATGTGGTCAAGCTATAGGACCTAGCATACATGCATTCAATTTGAAATATGATTTTCTTTACATTAATAATGTAAAAATGTTGATAAAAATCAGTTTTCCCTATCTATTTTGCGTGACGAGTGGTTGGGTTGAGCTTGACGGACCCGATCTAACAGGAAAAAACAAGAAATAAACAATATAAAAGAATGTCAAAACTTGCCTGTTTCTTGTCCTGCCTGCTCTCCAAAGGCCCAAAAGATGTCACTTACTGTTTGTGATGTCATTTAAAGCAACAGTACGGTAATGGTACAGTACAAAACAAGTAAGCGTGACGGGGTGGTGTCAAACTGAGGGACGCAGACAAATCACAACATTTTAACAAAAATAATGTTTTTATTTTGAATAAATATATTTAATGTAAACAAGGACACTCATATAATCCTGAAAATAATATTTTTTGATAAAAAATATAACATTATTTGGTGATATTTTTACATGCAAAGATTATGTTAGTCAATACGGACATGTGAAAATGACCATGTACTAATGAAAAACGATTAAAAATAGTATGTTACTCTTTAAGAAAAGTATTTTTTTCATATATCATGCTAATAAGAACACTTTAATTAATAGCTGTACACTTTGGAAACACACTTGGCACATGTTTTGTGCCTTATGCATCTCAGCAAACGTTGTGGACCCAAATGGCACCCGTTTCGTAGAATGACCCAGCAGGGGTTTTCCTGGCTGAGAATGGGTCTCTGGGGGTGACTAGGCACGACAGCATGTTTGTGTTACCATATTTGACAGAAATCTATGCGTTTTTCTGTCATTTCTGACCATTTGATAAGCAATAATGTCTATTGTACTTGAGTAAATAAAACCCCAATTATTTAAACAGGTTAAAAATAATATTTTTACAACACTGGAAGGGGTGAGGGGTTAGTGTGGCGGAGAGAGGTGTGGGGTTGCAGGTCTGGACAGTTGTCAGAGTTGCACTTTCATACACAACAGAAGAGTGTGATGTCAGTTGTGCTTTCACCTATTGGAAATACTTAGTTGAGGTGTTGCAAGAGACAGGACATGATGCAAAAACACACAGTGGCTTTCACATTATGAGATATTCCAGGAAGACCTTTCTTCCATTAGCGCTAGGTTCATGGCGGAGAGTTCAGGCCCAGTCAAAACAACACATTTTAGCTGGCTTATCCAGCATTTAAACTGTTATTAAACACATTCGCAGAGGATCTGGATTGCTGTTTTTATTCTTAATTATCATCATGTTGGCGATGGTGATTTCCCTTTGGCACTGGCCAAAACCTCTTTGGGGGGCACCAAAAATTCCTCTATGCAGAAAAACCCCAGAAAAGAAATTCCAAATTTGAAGCCTGCAGGCAAACACATGGGTCAGGAAATTGTACAGTCACTGTGTTCCCTGTGAAGCTACTGTAAAACAGATCTACTACACAGGGAGGTATGTCAACACTTAACCCTTACACAAGTTATTACAGCTTCTCAACTTTTGACTTGATCTCTGTATCATAAAGACACACCTAAATATACATATACTACGAACTCAGTCCTTTCAAAGTGCACCAAAAAGTGGACCAACAGAAAAGGTGAACTTAAAACTAGAGGAAAACCTCAGTGTTTCTGTGCTGTATACTGTATCTGTCTGATCTGTTCTACATTCCACATCTGGAGATGTGCAGTATCTTCTGTAGATCAAACTACTCCTCATCCTGTGTCCTTGCATAAGTTACAGGCCGACATGGTTTTGTTTGTTTTTTCAAGCATCCCAGTGCAACAGCTTGTGATCTTGAGGTCTGAATACAATGACAAAGAGCAAAGCAAACCTGGAGCACTTTGTGCACAAGGCACAGGTTAAGTGAACTGCACCGCGGACTTGAAGCGAAGTGTTTTGGTTCGCTTCAGAGGGGTCTTCAGTTGTTAACATATGCGCAAAAAATGCTGAGTCACTATTCTGAGTCCACTTAGAGGGCTGATAAAGACAAAGTGTGAAAACACCCTTAAACACTTCCTATTAAACTATGATCTGTCCAAACTTTAAGAGTGATGATGTACTTCTGTTCCAAATTAGGCTCCTGCAAGTTGTTCCTTTTCAAAAATTTTAGTCAGTCACATAAAAGAAATAAGATCAAGTATATTTTGGGGCTCTGCAAGAGTTGCACATCACCTATGTTAAAAGAAAAAAATAAGGTCAGTTCAGAGATTTTAGACCACCTAACATGTTTCTGTCAAATGTTTCACTGGGGTGAAAGTTACCATTGGAAACTGTTACCCAGAATGTGTTTTCCATTCTGTGAAAACACAGCGCTCCTCCTTAGACAGACTGTGTCTTATCTGAGTGATCTCTCGCTCTCTGAGTACCTGACTGGAGTCTGACTTGACCTCGGTGAGGTAACTATTTGTTACCGGCAAAGAGGAAAATCTTTGTCCAAAAAAAGCAATTTATTCTAATCTCACAACAGGCGAGCCTTAATCTGATAACTGAGACAACAAGTGATATTATGGGAAGCAGTGTGTGCGTGTGTGTGTGTGTGTGTGTGTGTGTGTGTGCATGGGTGGGAGTGATATCGTGAGCATGTGTATTTTCCAAAAGTGGGTCTGATGTTCCCCACAAGGTCCAATTACTCAGGCTCAGTAGATTCACTGCTGTCTGTTTGCATCAAAGATGATCCTCATCTAATGGCCTGATCCAACCAAACACACAGGGCCGCATTCATAAACAAACAAATAAACAAACGCACTCCCACCACCCAAACAAAACAGCAATCTGTGCAGGACCACCGTCGGCTGGTCCGCATGTGTCGCCTCCACGCCTGGTCTCTGGCTTGCCTGCCAGACATGACACCGTGACACAAGTGTCCTGTCTCTTGGTGCTGTCTGAGCACTGCACTGGGTGACTCCTCCAACAGCTCTACACTGTCACTCACTCTCTCCAGTCTTACTTTCAGTTCTGCCTCATGCTCCGTCACTCAGTCACTTGCTTGCTTGTGGCCTCTAAGGGGTAAAGGATTAGAAAATGACTAGGTCAGGGATCTAGGAGACTGTCTTGGACCTTGTGCCAATTGCTGGCATAAGCACCATGCACTGCTAAGCAGTAAAGTTGGCTCGTGTAGATTTAGTCTTGAGTGCATGTTGCGTAGGGAGCACAAATCAGTCACTGTGTTAACTGGTGTAAAAATAATGTTTTTACAGATTTTCTTAATTAAAACAGTCAATCCGTACACGTCATTTCCAACACTGCTACTTAAACTGTGCTTCAATACTGAAAAATTATGTGCAAAAAAAATCCCACCCTCTGCACCTTGTCTTGCAGACTGCAGCCAGACTGGAGATCTGCTTGGAAGGCAGAATTCCCATCCATTTTGGAGCAATAGATAAATCCACCCTCCCTTTAAAGAGACTGATAGAGTTAATTCCAGATACACTGGCTTAGCAAATCCATGTGCTCCACTTAAAAATCAATACTAGCTGCTTTAAAATGATATAAGAATCGGCCTCAGCCAGTGTGTAACCGTGGAATCAGATACGGCTCTGAATTCATTACTTCTGATGGTATCAATCCTGCTATGCCTTATTAGAGCCCTTCACAGAGAAGATTTTCTTATTACGCTCCTTTTAAATCTTCCTCGTTCTCCCTCGGACAGCTGTAGTCTGACAGCGTGCAGAACAGAGGCAGAGAACATTTCTGCCGAGTCTAAGAGGTAGAAACTGAAAATCGACAGGGGTACATCGCATGACCAAGTGAATAATGAATGGAGCCTCAGAAAAAAGTCACCCGCAGCCGGCTTTGAAAAGTCAAGTCTATTAAAGTGAATTGTCATCTATCATTGTTTATCATTTAATAAAAGAATTTTACACATCATCTGTCAGTATGTATAACATGCCATATTTATGAAATTCAGCCTTACTGTATTGCTGTCAGAATGTATAGGGATTATTACACTATCCTCCGTTCACAGCCTACAACAAGTGCCACAAGGCTTCTAGATGCGTTCAATTAAACTATTCCATTAGACATAAGCTTTGCTCAAAGCCTGCAGGGCAACGGGAGAATGCATCTTTAATTTATCGTGCACTGAAAAGATAAATTAGACGCAACTGAGCATCAGGTGAGAGCACTGAGAGGCTGCATGTTTGAGGAAATTCACCTCTCTAATATGGCATGTAGCAGCATCCTTGACTTCCTGTTGTGATTGCCAAGCTTGCAAATAGAATATGCGTCTTATAATACAATAAAATAATATAAATGATCTAGATGCATCTTGCAATTTGTGAGAAATGAGACAGCAATAGGTTCCTTTGAAACTGCTGAAGTTTCAGTTTGTGACATGACTTATGAATCAAGAAAAAAAAAAAAAGTATAGCTATATCTCAGCAGAACAGCATTGATGAAATGGCTCAGCAGTTCTACTCGGTCTCTATATTTATAAGTAGAGGTGTGTGTGTGGGGGGGTGCTCATTGTTAAATGTTTGCTTAGTATCATTCAACATATGCAGTCTGGATTGTTCTCTAACCTCCAGACTGGAAGTGAGAGAACCAAACAAATATTTACTGTGAGTGCTGCGAGGGATTTTCTGCAGAAGAGCCCAATCAATAATTCGCAGCTCTTGCCTCAATCACTTACAGGCAGTTAACAAGCCACTTCCCCTCTCTGAGCAATGGAAACTCAATTTTATAGCACAGACTTGGGGGTTTAAAAAGTATGATAATGCCATTTTATTTCTCCTACATTCATGGAGAATGAAAAGGGGTAAAATTGGGGACAATACTAAAGGGAGAGTCAACCCCAAAATCAAAAATAAATTCTGTTCCTCTTGCTGTAGTGCTATTGATCAGTCTAGATTGTTTTGGTGTGAGAATCTGTGATGTCTGCCTTCTCCCCAATATAATCAAACTAGACGGCACTCAGCTCGTGGTGCTCAAAGTGTCCAAAAAATACATTTGAAAAACTCAACAGCAATGTCTCTTTCCAGAAATCATGACCCAGTTACTCAAGATAATCCACAGACCATGTTGTGAGCAGTTTTATGTAGGAACTATTTTCTTTCTGCCAAACAACGTCCACCAACCATATCACTGCACAGACGGAAGCGTGCATCTACTGCTAGCTCACCTAGCACCCCTACGCTAGCTAACATCGCAGCTTAGCCAAGGAGGACGCCATTAATGTTTGCATCTCACGCGTCTTGTTTGGTTCATGCGCTTAACAAGATGTAAATGTTAGCTAGCATAGGGGTGCTAGGTGGGTGCAAGCAGATGATATGGTTGGCGGATGTAGTTTGGTAGAAAGAAAATAGCTCCTATATAAAACTGCTTCTTGAGCAACCAGGTCATGCTTTTATTGCTGTTGAGTTGTACAAATGTGTGTTTTTTGGGGGGGTTTTGGCGCGTCAAGCACCACAAGCCAAATGCTGTCTAGTTCCATTATAGTGGAGTGAAGGCAGACATCTCTACAGCTGATATCTCCAACACTCAGCAACTCACACCAAAAGAATCTCGACTGATAAATAGCACTGCAAGTCAGAGGAAAAATATTTAATTTCAATTTTGGGGTGGCTGTTCCTTTAACTCCTGGTTGACAACTGGAGGATCTTCTCGCAGGGTTTCTCACAAGAATTATTTAGCAGAGGTGGTAAGCCAATCAGATTCTGATACACCATATGTAGTGATCACTTCAATTAGTAACCTACACACTAAACAATGATCATGGTATTTAACTACAGACTGCATTTGCTGTGTATTTTGCACTACACTGTAAACATGAATGAAATTATATTTAATTAGGCATTTAGTGATCCAAAAAGACGTAAATCATTACTTGCCAACACTGTAATTCTAATGTGCCATGGATAAGCCACATTCATTTCCCAAAATCCTGAACTCAGCCAATATCTCTGCCGGAGGGATGGTGACACTATCGCGCTCACATTATGAAACACACACAGCCTCTTGCACCAGCTACTACACAGTTAAGATATTCAAATGGAAGATAACTGGACAGCTAGAGAGAGCAGTCCTGCTGAAGGAGAAAAGAATAGCATGTTTCTCTAAAGTTTTCCAGCCAGGCAGATGGGTCTCCAAGGTTATTGCATAGAGTTTTTTAGCTTTTTGTATGCAAGTGTTTTTGGTGTTGGCTCAGATACAGTATGCTCTCAGCTTTATTAGCCCCATAATACAGGTTTACACGGAGCTGACAAGAGACACAGAGACATCTCGGTGCAGGGTGAGTAAAGAAAGGATGAGTAATGGTGTATAATAACTGTTCTATTTTTTCCTCACAATATCTCCCTTGGAAAACTTTGAGAAAGGACAAAAAGTGAGGCAGACACAGAGCACTGGGTGTGTATGTCTGTGTGCAGACGTGGACAAAGGAGAAGCTGACAGTTTCCAAAGGACATGCATAAATTGATCAGCTCCTTTGGTCCAGGCAGATATTTTATTTATGCAGCACTTGAGGTATTAGACACCTTTCTGGCCATCAAAGGAATTGTAAATCAAGGCAAGACACACATCAACACCAGGAGGGTGCAGAAGAAATGTGTCTTTTAACCTCAATAATACATGACTCTGGAGATATAGAAAGAGTTCAAGGAGAAATAGGCTATACACCATAGATAATATGGGTGGGGCAAAAAAATCAATTCTCAGATGCATCATGGTGCAGACATGGATGACTCGGCATCCATTCACAAATGTCAAAAAAAAAAAATTGGCAAAAATGATTATTTAAATGTTAACAGTGTGATATTGACGAAACTAAAGATGCTGAATGCACCCCAGAGAGATGTGCAGCACCCTAACAGCCTACAGTGCGCACAGGCTAGAGTTAGCCTATTTTGTAATTCATCTCCACTATAGGCACCATATAGGGCTGTAAACAACCAAAGAAAACCTTGGTCTACTCAAATTCTGCCTGCTCTTCAACCAATCAACTGGTCGTTTTGGAGAAAAAAAGTGTGCACATTTTCTCTAGATTGACTAAATCACCACAGTTTATAAGATAATGTTACTAACATTAAATATCTCTGTAATGCTGCATGCGAGAGAGAGCCTTACTAATTTTAAGGCTTACTAATTTTGGTAAATCATCTTGCTGCTCCAACAAGGGCTCTGGTGACATCCTATCCTTTTCAGAAGCTTTGTAATCCAGGGTTGAACTGCTGGGTCTTTTTAGAGACTTCGTAAAATAAATCCACAATAAAAATCTCACACTGAATGTGTTATGTGATTATCTGTCTTCAATTAAAAATGAGAGTTGAAAATGTTTAACTTTGGGTAAAAAAAGCTGCGATCATCACTGTCACCAGCTGCCCAATCACAGTGGAGAAGAGGTGGGAAAAATAACACAAAGACCAACCATTACAGCGGACTCTAGAAATGCTCCGGTGGACACATTGCCTTATGAAAGTAAGACCAGTGACTGTCCGACCAATGAGAATTTCAAATCAATGAAATAAAAAGGCCGCACATCATTTATCTTAATTGTCAGTTTCATATTGTATTTCAGTGTTACAAGGACACTAGTGAATGGTTTGGCAAACAGTATTTAATACGCTTAAACAAAACCCTATGTCAGCATTGATGGATTACTAAACGGGCCTGCCGAGGGGCCCCCAAGCCTTCACCTGCATAATGTCACTGAAATTAATGTACCAACCAGTAAAACACTCAAAATGAACCCAAAGAGACAAAAAAAAAGACCACATAGAGATGTAAAGGAACAGAAAATAATGACAAAAAGAGGAAGAACAACCACAAAGAGACATATAATGACCAAAAAAGACACAAAATGACTTCAAAGAGGCCCATTGTCACATAATACAGCCATTTACACAAGATTGTTTAGTATGTCTGAAACTTTATTTTATAACAGCATCGTAGCCCTCTGAATCAAATCAAATCATAAGGTGCCTAAAGACTCCCACCCCTAATACATAATACATCTCCATTATCTTGTCATAAGTCTTTCCATTCCACATCACAAGAAAAAAGCATTTGTGACATGTTGTTGCATTCCAAAAAGTCAAGCGTGGTAGATTAGTAACAGTAATAGCTTCCTAACTTCCACTTTCCATTTCAAACTCTCCTTATTTCCAGTAAAGTCTATCAGGGACTAGGACCCTTGAGATCTTTCCCTCCCTTTCTCCAGCATCTCTGTCTCTTCCACTACGCACAGCTCCTCCCTGTCTCTTCCTATCCCAGTCTGAGTGGGTACATACTGTAAATTGTACTGAATAATCCTCCTTTCCTTCTGGCTGATGGCTTCATATATCTCAGACAGTCTCTAATAATCAGGTGATAAGTCTTTCATGACAAGCAGAGTCACAGAGGGGCCCTTAACTGAACAGATTTACAGGCTGCACCTGTAGATTAACACAAGCGAGTGAAGCCAACACAAATTTGTCATTCCCACCATTAAAATTAACCACTTTTATTCATGGAAATACAGTAGATCAGAGAAGTCAAGGCCTTCCACTGTAATTGCAAATTATGTAATTATTTACATAAAAAAAAAAAAAAAATCAAAGATGCAAAAGTAGTTGAATAAAATCTTGTGATGGGTAATTATTCCAGCACACATCACTGATTTGTTTTGTACATTTTTTGTAAACAGCTTACTGTACCTCAAATATGCCATCTGGCAGCATTTTAGCCATACGCTCTTCACACAGCTGGATGCTTTTTGCAGATGTATCAAAGTTTTGTCAGCCAAACTGATGATGAATTGTACTGGAGGCTCGAAGCCAGGATGATTGTGTAGTGTCAATTTTCAAGCCAAAACTCACTTTGGTAAGTCCCTGTATGCGGATTTTCGTCCAACAGAGAGCAGGTTGAACCGCTGAGTTAAGGTCAACATAATATGTATTCCCTTTCAACTCCAAAACATTTTCAAAATCGTAGCTACTGTTGGGTATAAGCTGCTACTGTTAGCATGACCACCTCCTCCTATCCCCCTACAATGCTTCTTCCTGCACTCCCTTCCTTCCATTCCTGACCTATTCTCTTCCTATCTCCACTCCCCTGCTTGCAAACAAACAAATGACCCAGTCAAGTACACTAAAGTTACTGCAGTCAAACAGAGACAGGTATATAAATTACTTGAATACACAAAGCATTCTTTGTAAAGGCTTGAAAGACGGATGGCATTAGTCACTGGGAAAAACATTACCAAGGTCCATGTTTTGAAGAGTTTTCTTTGGGGAGTGCTGTGGCTTGTGAGACAAAATGTGTTTTCTTCTGCAGCAAGAAATGTGTTGCAACTGCAGCTGGCAAACACCTAAGACAACTCAACAGCTCAATGTCTGTAAGTGAACTCCTGCCAGTGAATGTTTTGCCTTATTTGAGCGGTTGGCCTAAATATTTCAGCGAAACCACAAACTGCAGCAGTCCCAAACCTTAAAAGTCCACTACAAGTGTGTAAGTAAAATGAATGCGAATAAGGATACGGCTAATTTAGACCAAATACGTGTTTCATTCATACTCTATTTCATTCATAGTCTGGTTCTCCAAGTCTACATGAGCCATGAGGCAAAAAGTCCTGTGTGTTCAATTACTGCTTTAGAGAAATACTTCACACACAACATGACCATTTGTAAGTCAGTTAGCCATGCTGTGTTACCTTGTATTACCTTACCTTGAATTCAAGAATTAAACTTTGCTTTTCTTGCATGCCTCCAAGGACAATGTTTAACAACAGAAAAACTATATCAAAACATCCGTTTACAAACTCTCACAGAAGTCACACTGTATAGTATTAATGTCATTTATCCAGTCGTATGCTTGGCACTTCCTAAACACATGCTTTTTTCTAGAAAGCCTTATGATGCGTTCACATGAAGTCAGGTAGACGGCAGACAGAAAACAGCTTCTAGACAGCACAAGAAAAGCAAACCGTTTAAAGGACTGGTAGGACAGTTCCAAAACACACGTAATGATATGTTTCAATAGTGATGTAATATTCTTTACAAATAATGGAAAAGAATATACTAAATAAAATAATTTATTGTCTATTATTTTATGTAATTATTCTTGTAATGTCCACTAACTGTCCAGATTACCCATGTTTTCACTTTGTGTGAGGGAGCTACATTCATCTGGTTGTAAATTCAGTTGTGGAGGACAGCCAAAAGTTAAATTTTAACTCTGGATGGCAGTAACGTCTACTCTTATCGTCGTCAGTATTCACTCCAGCAGTGAATACTGACGACGATTCTTATTTTACCGTCCACTAAAACCAAATCCAGTTTGCCATCTACTGTCTACCTAATTCTATGTGAAAACAGCATTAGTATTAGTCTGGCTTTAAAAACAGCATAGATATGTTTCTTTTTCAGTTCAGTTTAAATAGAAAGATTTAGTGAAAATGCATGTGTTCGAGAAGTACTGATCAACTGACTGGATAAATGAGACTTGGATTATACTGCATGAGTTGTGTGAAAGTTTGTTGATCGAAGTTTGATATAGTTTTGCCCCCAATCAATAAAAAAAATCAATATGTTTGCCGTGTTTCTTGGACGCATGCGAGAACAGTCCATTGCAGAGAAAAGAAACAGTGGAGAGAATGTATGTCAGCTGAATGGGAAGTATTATTATCCATCTTGCAAACATCGTAGAAGTTGACAGAGGAGAGTTATCGGAGAGAGAAAGCACTCCAGAACATTGCCTTTCACTTCATTGTTGTGATGGCCAAAGTTTGCCTCTTCAAGTCTTCATCAAATGCGGTTGTTGAACGGGGGCCAAGTATAGCAAAGAGGATCCAGACAAGATTGTGGACGTAAATTAATGGGTTTAAGACAAGGTCTCAAGAGTGCTAAGGACACAATCTACGAGTGCTGATTCCCAGGCCTAAAAACAAATCAGAGCAACTTGTTTCCTTAGTTTCTGTCATTTGTCCTGAGATTACTGCATCTATAAAGTAAATCCATGACAAATCACATTCACATTAATCTTGGTATAAGACCTCGAAAGCACCGGCTCACCTTTCACACAGCAGCAGGTGGCTACTTTTTTCCATTTATCCTTTTCTCCATTTATCTCCATGACCTAAAAGAGGACTGTTATTGCCTCCAAATTGCTGTGACAGACTGAGAAATTAGCTTTGTAAAATGTCTAGAATTCTAATGCTCTGCCAGGACATTTTGTAATAATCAAGGAATGTCAATACATTGAGAAATAAGGATGAACTCTGTTGGAAGAAGCCTTATTTTTCAACCCAGACACAGATCATGAAAATATTTTTCTTCATATGAGCCATTTCAATATCTTCAGAGACAGTTTTAATAAAGCCAAATGAAATGTGTTGGAAAGTCAGTTGGATTGAGTAACAAAAGTTGGTTATTAAATGTTTCGTTGTGAAGTCTCCAAGTTTGACAAGAGCAGAGCATCAGCTAATTATATGGATGGTTGACTTTTATAAAGCTGGGGCTGTTCGCTCTTATATTACAGCTCACTCTCCTTTCCTCCTCTCCTCCCCTTTTTCCCTTCACTTCACACTGCACAGATGAGAGGAAGGGTCTGGGGTACAAGCTTTGTTTGCACAACACCGCGAAGATGACTTCTCCCAGGTACGCAGGGAATTGTGTTGACACGGTCTTTGCTCTATTAGTGAGCCAATACATATGGTCAGAGTACACAGTATGAAAAACATGTGTGGTGTGGTCCTCTTCTCGAATAATTACCTCCCAAATGGTCCCTAAGTGGCCACATCACCTCATCTCCCTGGGCCATTCCCTGCCGTCGTGTGCCATCAACACTTCCACAACATTCAGAACAACAACAACGGTAAACCCCAGGAAGGAGGCCAGAAACTAAACCTCAACACTCTAAACACTTCTGTCAAAACAAGAGAGAAACGTCATGAACTCTTCAGGTCAAGAGGAACCATGCCTAGTTGTGTTAAGCTGTGTAATGACCAGCTGGGACTGTGATACCCCTTTCCCACCAAAGTAACTTAGGTTAGCTTAGGTAATTAGGTGCAGGAAACCGGAACCCATACCAGCTTAATGGAAAAGGGGTATCGGTGGACACCCAGCTGGGAACCACCTCCACTTTAAAGTCAGATCAGATACTTCTTCTTACAGTTGGAGGTCTTTGTTCATCACTTCTATGCATTAAACTGTGTGCTGCAATACATCACATCCAAATGACTCAGGCTCATTCTGAACACAAGACCAATTTCCCTTGAGATTACCTTAATTTAGAAATATATAAGGACTGGAAATCTATTGTTACACCACAACAACTAGAAACAACAAATCGGCTGCAAACCACAGCTACCCACAAATAACTCCCTGAAGACAGAAATATCCTCTAAGCATGAAAGCTAAGACAGAATACCCCCACTCCCTTGATTTATTTCATCATTTCCATCTCCCATCTCCTGTGTGTCTCCAGTGTAAGCAGGAACCCTCCTGTTCTAAACACAAAGTCGTAAAAAAAAAAAAAACAGAAGTGGAGCTGCACCAAAAGCAACCAGAGAGTGAATGAGGAGTTAGAGGGAGCTGAGGGGAGTCTTCCAAACTAACAACCATGCACTGCCTCCACCACACCAATCATCAGATTCCTGCTAAAAAGAAAGCACCCTACTGTTTCTACTGGAAAACAACACACACACACACTCAACGACAAAGCAATGGCAGCTGAAACTCTCACAGGACTGTGTTTGATTTGTGAGGAGATCGTGAGGCAAGATTGCAGGTTTGTTCTGTGAACCAAAGTGCTGTTTGGAAAGAAGAAACGCAGACTGAGTTGGACACTAAAGGACAGAGGAGGGGCTGATGCAGGAGGATGATAGACAGTTGGCTTCGGTATAGAAAAGCGCTGTGAAGTGAGCTGTCAGAACCACTGGGGCATGTATTGATTTGAACACACACACATTCACTCTCTGTGGACTGGATGAAACATGCTGGCCGTCTCTACGGAGAGAGGTTTTTGTATGCACAACAGCACACACGCCTCAGTCCACCTGCAGAGCACCTGAGCCTTTCATCTATCCCGCTCCACCTGCTGTATGCTTGTCTGTGTGCATGTGTGTGTGCTTGCTGAGTGAGCAAGTGAAAGAAATATCAGAGACCATGCATACTGGATTGTGCAATGGCCTAACCACATGTCTGTCAGTAGGACTCTCTCATAGATGTTTTCATGCTTTTCATCTTAACATGTGTTAAATTGGATAAAGAGAAAAAAAACCTATGTTGAAATGTAGGTAAATTCAATTTGAGCTCACATATCATACTGCAACCTTACAACTATCACAAAAAAATGTGTTAGTGCCACAAGAGAGGACACAAATGTCCCAAACAACTGAAATGGATGAGTGCCTTGGAACCATAATTGGATACTGGAGTGCCATAGGAGAGTGATAGGCATGGATACAACCCAATATCTGAAGGCATTCGAGCGTCAAGGCCAGGTATGTTGTAGCAGGATTTCTGTTAGCTATGTTTTTCTAGTGGGCCAAAAGTAATGTTCAGATATTTCGTATGCTCATCCAATACCCATCCATGTGTATGATAGCACTGGCATGTTCCAGAAATTCTAGGTTGATGCATTATTGAAGTTAATACAAATGTTACCCGTATAGCCTAATTTTTACAGGCTTCTGCCAAAGGGTATACTTAAGGATGAAGGTGGAAAAAATTAGGCAGTCTCCGGACGCATTGGACAGACAAACAACCAGTCACAGCAACAAAACGTGACACAGTGCTGAGCAACAAGTTGGGGCAGTGCTTGGTCCAGCTGGACAAGCTGATTAAGAAGGCAGGTTCAGTACTTGGTACGTAGTGCTGCACTATTAATCTAATCGCAATCGTAATCACGATGTCAGGCCGTGCGATTACATAACCGCATAAAAGGCTGTGATTTGCGATTTAATGGAAATAAATGTTAAGGTGTGTGTCTGTGAACGTTATTAACTCTCCTGTAGTGTGTGGGGTTTGTTGACATCATGCCCACAAGCTAGCCTGGTGTGTGCAGCACGTATGGTCAGGTGACCACCCGGCGTGCAGCAGTGACCAACACAGACGCCGAAGAAGAGCGTGAGCACGATCATGAACAGGCTGAGTTGGTGGCGGGAAAAAATGCAACGTCTATTATATGGCGATACTTTGGATTCAGGTACGGCGACGTTGAACAGAAAGACATGCTGTGAAAAAGTTTAAAAGTCCCGCGGCAACATGACCAATCTATGTCAGCACTTGAGACAGCACAGAGAAAAGTATGAAACATGGATGTGAGAGTAAGCCGAGCCGTGTAGCGTTAAAGACAAAAAGACAATTGAAAGCCAACAACAACAACAAAGCACAATTACGCAAACATTTGTAAGTGTCTCAGGGAAATCACGGACTCCGTAACAAACTATATAATAAGGACTGTAATAAGGAATGAGGACTGTGGTGAAGACACGCACACGGCGCTGGCCATCCTCTCCACAACATTACGGCAGGTCAGAGAAGCAGCCATAGCGATTGGCTTATTCCCTTGCATTGCAGGACTGAACACCTAAGGAGAACTTTTGCCCCCACAGCCATCAGACTCTAACACCTCACAGTGTTTCCACTACATTCATTCAGCAGCAGCATCACGTCATTGCCGCCGCTGCTGCTCCTTCAAAACATTTATTTTATATTTGACAGTCTGATGTAAGTTTTATGAACCTGGTGCATTGTGCTGGACGAAGGAAACTGGATGCAATTACAACGAAAGCGAAATGTGTGCCGTGTGACTTTTCAAATTTGGACCTGTGACGCTCCTCTGCCCATCATCATATCAAACCTGCCCCATATCAAATAAACGGCTGTGACTGGCCCGGCCCAGCTCAGGAAGGCTGGTTATTGTCTGACTGGAAGGGGGACCAGATGCATCTGCCAGAGCAAATGAAACGTGAGCTCACAGATTCATCTGGTTCCCAGGCTACCATCTTAGACGTAGAGCCCAAAATATGTCCACACACTGCTTATCAGATGCTTCAATGTGTTGAGTGGCTAATCACAGCTGTTCTGCTCTTTAGTGTAAATAATGGTGTAATACATTTAGTTTCATTTGTGAAAATGATAGAATTTTGAATAAAAAGTGACAGCCCTAACGTACATTATCATCTTTTCCTGCATATTGTTTCAAAGTTTCCCAAAAAGAAATGAAATTCCACCTTCTAAATAGTTTCATTTTGCCACCTGCCCTTCACTTCTCTTTCCTTTTACTTTCTGTCTCTCCTCTCCTAAGCTAAGCTCAGGTCACTCAAGCATTGAACACCCTCATTTTAGCCGAGAGGAGATTGGAAGCGAGGGGTTGAGGGGGAGGCTGTCATGATAAGAGGGGGCGAGGGTGAGGGGTGGAGACAGTTCATGTTTTAAAGAGCAGTCTGGCACAAAAATAAGCTGAGCTGCTGCAGCAACCTAATTAGTCTAGATAAAAACTGCCATAGCCCACTGATACAAAGAGGTTTTGGTGTGGATGGCAAGCACACTCTGCTGCATGCACATACACACACACATACCTTAACGGGGAATGTGGTATTAGTGTCATGCTGATGTATTTGGTCCTGTGTGAGTGGGCTGTATGTCTCTGCTCTCAGTAAACACTGGGAGGCCAGCATCAGTCACTGGCCTTGTGAGAAACCCACAGAAGGCAGCATTCTTCACAACAGAGCACAGACCACCCGCACGCCCACGCCTGGCTAAACCTCGTTAACAAACATTTGTCCAGACTCCCTGAGATTTTTGAAAAAGTTCAGTTCGATGCAACGTGGGAGAAAAAAAAAAAAAACAAATCAGAAAATGCTGAAGCGAATGTGGCCCAACACTACCAGCACTTCTGGTATTCATGCTCTTCTATCAGTCCAGGATACAGTCAATGATGTAACATGTTAAGATGTCATTAATGCATGTTGCTTACCCTAAAATAATAGGGCTCCCTTTTGTTGCTCCCCTCCTGTTCCTCGCTCATTTTCAGGTTGTAGTCGGCGACTGGTGGGGCATGCTTTAGTTTAGTATATCAGACAGATTTCTCTAGTACATTAACATTAGTGTTAACATTACCTTTTTAGCCTTGTAGCTCAGACCTGCAGTTGGGAGACCTCTGCTTTCTTTTGGTAACCTCAATTAGCTTTAGTCTGGCTCATAGCTGGTAACGAGCTTTAACAGTCCAGCAACTCTACGCTCAGAATGGTCAGGAAATGATGTCCTGATAATTTTGCATGTGACGGGTGCTTTATTCTTTTTCAAAACACTCCTTTTGATAGTCATTTTAGAGGATCGTCAATTCTCAAAAAAATGAATAAAGGATTTCGCCATGAAACATTCATGTATTTTCTCACCCTGAACCTCTTCCCCTGCTGCATATCTCTAAAAGAAACATGAATCTGTTTGATGATGCAGTGGTAACACCTCCCTGATCCTTAAAAAATGTATCCATGGTCTCTCATTTCTGTTTCCATTTTGGACTAATAAGGATGGACTAACCTTGGTAAACATACCCACAACCTCATATGCATGTATATGAATACAGAAAGTCAGAGTGATGTGTTCTTGGACTGAGTAACCAAGGTCACAACTGATCTGACTTTCTAAGCAGCTTAATATACCAGTGAGCTACATGACCTGCTTGCCCATCCATCTCACCATGTAATCAATAGCCACGAGGCCGCCGATGATGAATGGAGTGAAGTGGAAAGTGCAATACACAAACTGGTGTGGTAACTGCGGAATCTATATTCTACATGGCCTTGGAGAAAACAATGATACTGGGCTTTGTTACTGAATGTGTTTCTTTGACAGAAAATAAGAGATCTTTATCCCACCAATGAGGACACATGGGTGCAAGATAGATGTCAGTGATTGTAATGTATACAGTTGTCATAAATCACAGGTCTCGACTAAAGATATTAATAAATCCCTGTGTAATATATGGTTGAGCAGATCGTTTCCACTTTATGTAGAGCTTAAGCTGATGAGGTGTGATAAGGAAGAAGCTTACACATCCAAAGCAAAAACAAATACTGCATCTAACCACACACAAAAACAGATGCACACTCACCGAGACACCAGCATGAAATTCTTAGCATATCACATACGTAAGACACAGCCTACGCATAACATTAAACATGGCATCAGCCCACAAAATAACATGCCTGCATAAATACACTGTGCATGAATGCACCCTTACAACATGGATGCCTACATGCTTCCCACATAAAATCCACACATTACCATAAAGCAGCCCTGAGTGTGTTTACATACACACACGTATCCTTGTTATGATCAAGTGGCCAAGTTATGTGTTCATATGTAAACATCATATCCTGGGTTCAGAAACCTGAATGTGCTATCTGAAGTAGTCCAAGACACAGCTGCACACAATTTATCAGAAACCTGGATACTGTTTCTCATGATTCATATACACATCACATATTTTGATAAGGGATGTCAACGGCTGACTATTAATCGAGCGGAGAATATTTTTGACCTGTTATGCAGGTTGGTGTGTAGGCTAATTTTGCTACCCGTCAGTTTAATGCACTGTGCACCATCCAGGTCTAGTGGGAGCTAGCTTGCAGCGCCGCTCATTCGGCAATGACTGCTTGTAACATGGTCTAGACCTAAAAGCATAGCTGTGGAAACATCGTGCTGACCCTTCAGTCTAAGGCTAATGTTATCTAAGCAGTGGAGGCCACAAGGTGGGCAGTGGGCACAATGTGTCCGCATATTAACATGGCTAGCCGGCTGTCTGTGAGCACAGCCAACATTCATTCATTCATTTTCTGTGACCGCTTATCCTGTTAGGGGTCACTGGGGGGCATGCGCTGGACAAGACGCCAGACTATCGCAGGGCTAACACCATTCACACACAAATCTGTGCCGCCAATTTAGAGTCAGTTTGGACTGTGGGAGGAAGCCGGAGTACCCACAGAAAACCCATGCTGACAGGGGAAGAATGCAAACTTCGCACAGAAGGGTCTCCCCCAGTTCAGACCAGGAACCCTCTTGCTGTAAGTCAACAATGCTAACCAGTGCACCACTGTGACGTAAGGCAAGACATTCACAACACAAAACATTCAAATTTCACCACACCTAATTGCATGGTGCTTTGAAATGTGGTGCTAAAGGTCACTAGTCAATGGAGCGCCAGACTAACAGGCAATTTCACATTTTGTTTTCTTAAAAATAAACCGGTTAGTTACCGTTTAATGGGTGTCTGGCTACCGAACGCAAATCACTGAAACTGACAACCCTAACCCCGACAGGATCGAAACCAGGACATGGCTCAAAACTGGGATACTAGTGTGCATGTAAACACACTCACTGTAGCCAAACACACAAAGCACGTATTAGTGACACACAACTGGGAGTAGGGTGTTGGCTTATATCAGTCAAACAGAGTTAGGTAGTTGAAATGAAAAGGATGGAATTCCGTAAAATGATTTAGAAGCAAACAGATGGCTGCTCATTTCTCTAACTAAACCCCCGGAGCTGGCAACACGAAGGCTAGCAGTTAAACATATAAACACACAGATATGTAAACAACAAGGGCAAAAAGAGGTGTGTAAACCATGAGGAAAGCTCGAAGGAGAAATGGGATGGGAAAGGCAGAAAATATGTTTTCCTCTCAGATCAGAAAAAATAGAACCGTGTAGACTAATAGGCTACTCCAGTGAACTTTCAGTGTCTTATCTAGCTCAACTGGCCTCACATCTCTCCTGCCAAACATTCTGTGGGCGGTCCAGTCTTTCAGCCCTGAGGTCCAGCCATAAAGGCACCGCGTGAAGCCCAGTGATCAAAGAAAAAGCTCACTAACCAACTTGGTCCATGTTGAGCTTCTGGCTTCGCTCCAGCACACTCCTATGTCATCAAGACCCCTGATGCTGTTGTGAAAGCGCTAACATACGTTTCTGTGTGTAGCTGAGCAGCTCTGTTTGAATGTGTATGTGTATATAAGATCAAAGGCATCATAGAAATCTCCTCACAGCACAGGCTAGGAGCATCTAGCGGTCACAGGGGTGAAGAGAAGCCAGAGCAAGACAGCAGAGTTTAGTTTTGTACCACTTCTGGTAAAATAAATCAGTCAAAACGTATGATAAATGATACACAAACCATTTAAATGCATGTTGCATTATAGTTCTAGTGTGCTTTAGGTTCACACTGGCTTCTGACAAACAAGTCATGCACTTCCATTAACTGTGCTCGAAGGCTTTTTCTCCTCCGGGGGTCATGCTGAGCTTACAAATCTCACATTGTTTGATAATGACAGCTAGAAAAATAGCAAGGAAATGAAACATCCTGACTCCATACTGCAGCACTACGTTAAAAATGGAGCAAAGGAATCAAGAACACCAGTTTAGTTTAGCTTTAAATTCTTATTGCACACATCACATAATCTTGTAAATGGTTGTGTTCTCAACATGAGCCACACCGGATTTTACTTCAAAGCAGACTAAGGGTATGTTCACATTACAGGGTTTAATGCTCAGATCCAATCATTCTGCATAGATGGTTCACATTCATATTTGAAGTGACCCATATCAGACATTAGTGCGAATGACGCTTTGCCCTGAAATGTCTCACGTATACGCAATTAGGTCACTTACATGCGCATTGGAACGACAACAAAAAACATCACATTTGCGAAACAAGCTTTTGGGGAAAAAATTATGATGTGGGTCTACATGTTCATCTCCCAAATGATTTGCTGCAGAGTTCGGATGACAATTCCTCATTATGAAGGAGGCTGCCCACTGTTTGGAAGGACTGTTTCTCTGGCCGCAGACTAACAAACAGAAGCGCATGGCTCATTATCATGCAGAATAACATCATCTGACCAACGTTTGTTTCCGGGCTGTCGTGAATTGGGACATTTTTCGAACCATCGAGGCTTTGTGGAAGAATGGCATGAGGGTGAGGAGGAACACAAATGCCATAGCTCTATTTACAGTTACTGCTGGCAGTTCTGTGGAAAGAGAGCGGTGGAGCCAGATGCCCCCAGAGAGTCGAGGATTCGAATCATCAGTCAGAGACCCTTAACTCCTATTAACGCTCCTGCTTTTAAGTGGTGAATTTACCGCTCACAGCAACCTAATACAACACAGTCTCTGGCTTTTGTTTAATACCTAGCATCAGTAAAAAATGTTGTTGCACATTTCCAATCCTTCATTAGCACAATTAGCTTGTTTACTATGTGAATGCTGCTGTCACTCTGCAGCATCCTGCTAAGCCCATTCAAACTTTAAAAACTATATGGCTAAAAAAAAAAGAAAAGATATTTATATTGAACCACTAAATCAGTTTTGACTGACAGAATTCTGAGTCTTGTTCAGCCTTAGTCCACACTATGAAAAATCAGATCTTTGTCTTTGAGAGCAATCAGATCTGGGCCACATTTGTGTGTAATCTGAGCATAGACTAAGATCCAGACCCAGACTGGAACCTGCCAGACTGTGATACCAAACTGCAACGCAAAGTAGATAAAATGCTCCTGTTTGTCAAAACCAAACAGGTTAGAACATGAACATGGGCTTAAGAATGCACACTGTATGATTATGTAATATTCCATACTACCGATTTAGGCCTTGTGGACAAAAAGCCTCCTCTAATGGAAATCACTTTATTGCTACAGGGAATTTCACAATATTATTGTGCTGCTTTGCTGATGTACAAGTGATTTCCAAGATTTAACCCTGAAGCCAAACAACAGTTAGCAATGCGAGCAAAACCGGTCTTGGAGCCACAGTAATTCTGAAACAAGAATCACTTTTCTTCAAGTGGCAGCCGTCCAGGCCTAGTTGTTCCACTGATAGATGCAGTGCTCTACCTAAGACAAAAAGCCATGTGTTCAGCCAATTCAAAGACTCAGACTCACCCACACTGAAAATACAGCTCAGACTGACTGCTGAGGTTACAGGGTCAATTGCATAACATCCATATTACATGCGTCTGAAGGCTGTGATTTATTCCAAACAGATAATAAACTGCATGTAATTTTTTGTATTTCCAGTACAAGTCATAGGAGGTGAAAACATCCAGTTTTTCTTGTCTCCAGTCAGATCTTATGACAATATTGCAGCATATGATCCTGGAGTTAGAGGAGCAGTGATGGCCTGGTGTTTCATCCTGGCACCCTGCTTGAGAGCGAAGCGCCCGCGGCTGTCTCTACAGTACAGCTCCTCATGCTGTACAATTCCTTTAGCTGTGACATATGACAGATTACATAACTCTGCCACTGTATGGCCCTCATTCCTCAACTATCTGCTACTGTAGCCATGAGACTGTCAGCAACCCCCTTCCCCCACCCTTTTAAACACACATAGTGCTTCCATATAGTCACACAGAACACTCAAAGTCACACACACACACACCAGCCTTGTTTCTCTGGAAGGCACAGGCTGGTTTCACACTTATGGTTTGGCTATAAGGTACATGCACGGGATGCACACACACAGACACAACTCAGAACAATACTTGGCTGGCTTAGAGAAATGCCACATGACTAAGTGAACCACATAACAGTGCTTGCCTTCACTACTGTGCTCCAACATGTGACACAAAACAGCAGCTCAGTCAGGAGACAGTTAGTGTAGGGCAGACGGCAAACAAGTTTTAATAATCTAACTAACTCAAGACATAAGCTTGGGTTGATTGTGGCGATGCAAGTTGTGGTAAACATTATGTAACATCCATTTCACATACAGCACATTGTAATTCAAAGGATAATACGATACAAAATGTTCCTCCTTTAACACCGAACAAATCAACAAAAGGCTTTTCAGTAGAGGGATGAAATTGTCTGATGTCTCTGCTCATAATAAGAAGAGATGCCAGTGATTGAATGGAAGTTAGTTTTCTCAATCCTACATAAAAAAGAGACCTTGACTCCCACTTACATCTCCCATAGACCAAAACAGAAAACACACCTATTCAGCTAGGTTATATAAAAAGTAAGTAAGAATGCAACAGCCCACGGTCCCTTTAGTCACACAATCCAACATGAGGCCTCTCCATCCTCACAGCATAGTTGGACTGTGGCAAACTTATCTTGCTCCCACCAGACGATGCAGAGATCTGGGCTATAAATCCTCCCCTGATAGCAATTTTAAGGCAGTTTAAATTGGCTACCCTTCGACGCATTACAGAGGATTTAAGACTGACCCTGGCTCAGTCGTTCTGTCTCTCTCTGCAGGTTACACTGACACACTGACACACACACACACACACACACACACACACACACACACACACACACACATATATGGACAATAAACTGCCCGGCATCAACACAGCTTTGCAGTGTTGAAGAATGAGCAGTCCCACTGACACACTCTGGGGTTATGTGTTTAATTACTGAATAAAAGGCAGTTCTAACTAAATACCTAGTTTGCCTGATTAGATTATATTTGTATGTCAAAGTTGAGTTCAATAACATTAATCATATTGTGTGGGAATTGCTTGCCTTAATTAAAAACTTAAGAGCAGAGTGATGTCAGAGAATGAGGAGCAAAATAGGGAATAACATCCAACAAAAGTCCCTGGCCACACACAAACACTGCACACACATTGTGATTCATGGTCAGTTCCGTTAAGGAATACTCAACGAATGGAATAAAATGTATTAAATAAAATAATTTAGTGGTTATTACTTTATGTAACTATCCTAGTTATTGTACAGTATTTATCCAGATCATGTGTTTTCTCCTTGTGTGAAGGAGCTACATAACATCTGGTTGTAAATTCCTTTGCGGAGGACAGCGTAAAGTTTAAATATATATACATACAGAACTTTGGGAGCAATTTAGGGCTTAGTATCTTGCCCAAGGATACTTCGACATACAGACTAGAGGAGCCGGGCTTTGAACGGCAATGTCGTCAACGGTTACCATTACCAAGAACATTTTCTTTCAGCCTCCCCAAATTAAATATCCTGCTCTCTTCTAAAATGATACTCGGTTTGCCATCTGCTGTTTTCAATTGAATTGAATTCAACACAAAACAAGTCATTTAAAGACATCTCTTTGGGCTGTGGGGAATTACAAAATAACAAATAGACAAAACAATTAATCAAGAGCCACATTTGGGATTCAAACTATCAGCTTTCCACTCCAGACCAGTCTCTAGTCCATCCACGTGTCATGTATTCTGCTGTTATCATTTTTTTTTTTTTTAAATTCAAGGAAGCTACAAGATCAGATAATTTATGCATTTTAATTATGCCATGCAGCCTGAGCTGTTAGGATATCCAGTGACTTTAATAGATTTTGGAGCTGCAGAGCTTAAACAGGGCGCAGAGGTGAAGGCTGTTGCTCAGGACGTGATGAGACTGGCATAACAACAAGTGAATATCAAGCAACACTCATTTCCACATCACAGGAGAAATGACTCATCATAAACCCCTCTGACAACAGTGTCCGCTTTCAGAAACCTGTGGTTAATTGTGACTTGCGCTTGACACAAATGGCTTTTATGTGTTTGTGCCTGAGAGTGTAAACATAGAAACTAGACGACTGGGAGACGACCTTGAATTTGAATCCGCGCCAAGAGTCTGCGCCAGCCTTTGTGCTGCACTGATATACTTTAAATTCTTCCAAGTCAAAATGAAGTAACTTTGAACCTTCAGTGATGAGATCTGCTGCTGCCAAAGCAGAGTTTAATACACATTTAAATGGTGGGATTAAGAAATGTCATTGATCTTCATAAGCAGTTCTGCTGGCACTGAAATTAATATGCTCTAGCTATTCTCCTCGTGAATAATATGCATGGCTAATTCAATTAACAAGCAATATCTCAGCTAACATTCAAAGAGGGGGAAAAGCAAAATAATTAAAACCTCGATTTCCGGTGAAACAATTATTCACTTTCCGCATAAATCTAATCTATTTAAAAAGGATTGACCTAAAGCCCAGCAGTAAATTGATTTAGCGTGTCATTCTACTGGCAGAGGAAACGCAAACATGCTCATCAGTGTGAACATTAGTGGGAGAATTAGGGGAGACATGCTGAAATGAGACTTTGGGTTGCAACAGTACAACCGACACACAGAACAAACAAATACATAAGAAGAGAGGAGAAGAGAAGAGAAGAGAAGAGAAGAGAAGAGATTTTTTTAACCAACTTACCTGAGACGCAGATGAAGGTCATGTAGTCTCCCTGACCACCCGTGGCCAGGAAGGGTATCTTCTTCTTGGTCCTCCGTTTCACCTGCACGGCAGCAAGCATCTTCTCATCATGGGGTGTGAAGACCTCCTTGTTGATGGCTGACTTGGCACTCATCTTTGAAGTGGGCAGGAGTGAACAGCTGGCGAGCAGTTTAAGTGGAGAGAATGAGATCCACTCTTCCTGGAGAGGAAAAGAGAATGGCTAATTTCATTAGCATAAATGATGGACCAGGCGGACCACTTGGAGTTCACAAAAGTTCACTTTCTCACTGTCTAGAAGTCTCCCATCTTACAAAGAAACATTTACTTATTCACTCGCCTCTACTGGTATCTGGCCATTGGGATAGTTTGGGTTTTATTTGTCCATGTTTTGAGACGCACAACTCTTTAATCCAATGAAACAGTCTCTATGAAAGCTGTTGACAATGTGTTCTGTGGATTATCTACAATAGCAAGGACACCTATTCACCATGTGATTTAACATCAGTTTTTAAACATAGTATTTCAATGGTGTGAGCTGTACAGTTTTATTCACTTACACTGCATTGGAGTGAAGACAGAAGTCTCAAAGATGGATAACTCAAAACCTAAGCAAATGAAACAAAACGAACCACATGGACAAAGAGCACCTGAGCACTGGCTCCCAACCTGAAGGCAGCACAACAGTTCTGTTGAGAAATCTGCAGCCTCCGGTTTGAAAAGAGGCACACCAGATCGCAGTGCCATTACACACGGCCATCCACTGTTTACCTTGGCTAAAACACATCCAAACGACCCCAGGCTGCTATACAATAACACACACTTCACACACACCAGACTGGACAGTTATAGCTCGGTGTTCTGCCTGTTTATGCAGGAGACTCAGATTACTGGATCGTGCGTGTAACAGCCTTCTATCCCACGTTAAAGCAAAATAATTTAATCTATGCATTACAGTGCAAACGTTGTCAATGCACTGTCGCATTTTAAGGCAGTGATTCTTAAACTGTTTCCTTTTGAAGCTGGACAAAACGTTTATGCACTCCCACCGCACAATTTTTATGGTTATGTGCCCTCCCAAGCAAGCCTGCTCCACAGTTTAAGAGCCACTATTTTAAGGTATAACGTAACGATATCAAAGATGTGGCATTGATTGATGCGATCATCATATAAACTGTTTTTTTTTTAATCGTTTGTCTCTATCATCATCACTGTGATAGGCACAGCTGTTCTGAAGCAGTGAGACCAGTGATGTGACTGACACAGAGGACATCTATTGATCACCACACTCTCTGATCTGTACTCCAATTCAGCAAGCCCTTTTGTACTTTGCGCTGCTGTACAAACATGAGGCTAAATAGCCGGGGCGCTTTGAGACATTCACAAACAGTCCCTGCGGCCAAGGCCTGCCGCTTTGCTCTTGTATAGTTACAATAAATCTCAGTGCCACATATACTTGCAACTCGTCGTCAATAGTGAGTAGTTTAAGGCCTCATGATGAAACTATACAGTATTTTGCAGGGAAAGCATAAAAATTGGACAAAAGTTTAACAAAATAAAACCTTCAATAGCACAATGTTTTTTTTCTGTTTCTGAATCAACCCTACTATAAAGATAACCACAGAGAGACTGCACTGACATGAAGTGAATAGAAGTCATTCTGTTAAAGAACAGTTAGAACTTTTAAAGCTCATGTCACATCCTCAGCCTCGGGCCAATCACTCCCCTCGGTCTACAAAAGTACACACAACCAATCTAAATTTATACACTCTCTACTGCTCACAGTGTATAGCACGTTAAAGTAATGACAGAGGGAGTTAAAGGGTTCCAAAATGGAGAATGGTTGCGTCTCTCTGTGCTGCAGCCTGTCTCCACGCTCCATCTCTTTAAATGCTTTGCCAATGTTCTTCTTGGAAGCACCGCCATTCGTAGAGATGAAATGGCTTCAGCTGAAGCTGTTAAGAGTGCTGGTAAGTCTCACTGATACAGAGCAGCAATCATGTTTCTATTATTACGAGCCAATGTCTACCAGGGAATGTATTTTTTAGTGACTGGGAATATACCACGAGAGACACAGCACACAGTGTGTCTGATGGTGTCGGGGAAAACTGTGCTTAGTTGACCTAACTGTGTTTAAATGCTGGATACAGTCATAAAAAACTGGGTTAATTAGGTCCAAAAGCTCTCTTGAGGACGATAGAGCTTAATCATTTTCTCAGCCACACATATTCACTCGAGACACACAAGCACTCAGAGCCACATTCCACACAGGCCACCCGGAGGAACCCATCTATCTGTCAGTCTCAACCAGTCGATGAATTACTTTACTGCGAGGCAAAGCAAGCCAGACTGCCAAAACAAAAAAAAAAAAAAAAAAAAAAAGCCTTCATCACACTCACTTGCTAATAAATAACAGACCACAAACATTACTTTGTTTAACAGAGCAGCAAGCTTTAAAATGAGTGCTCAGCAGCTGGGGAGAAGCAAGCGGAGTCAGAGTTTCATTCACTGATTTTCATAAAAGTGAAACCTGCAGGGGTACAAGATTTACATGAACAGTTGGAAAGTGAACAAGCCAACTTCTCCGCCCCCAAACTAAGTAACTGAAAGGCTGCCATTGTTGACTGGTAGTCATTGTGAAAGTAGATTACGTCAGGCTAGACGAAACACTTCATCAGCAGTGGAACATAATAGCTTGGGACATAATACAAAGGCTAGAGTACAATGCAATCTAGCCCTGGCAATAAGTAGTACTTTCATGAAGCTATTATTGCTTATTTTTGTTGAGTGTTAGGTGCATTTACATGGACCCTTATGTTCCACTAATAATCACAATAGTAGCTGAATCAGAATCAAAATGCCTGGAAGAGACTGATAGTTTCACTCTGGTTGGAATAAGTATATTTCAGTCAGGACCACTTTAGTCAAAGAAAACTTTATTTCCATTTGCAGTATTATATTTGGCAGTATAGCTCTGTTCTGGAGCCTCTCTCCCTTTCCTCGCGCCTACGCAGAAAGCCTTAGGCGGAGAGAACACACCTTTCTGCCCTTCCACATGCCTACATAGAAAGCCTAAGGTGGCGAGAGCACACCTCTCTGCCCTTCCCCTATCAGCCTATCTGCCCTATCAGCTGACTCCCTTCCATCAATCAGCTGCTCCATCAGTTGACTGAGCTGTTTGAGATCAGCTGATGTAGCTGGGATGTGAGCTGAGCCTGAACTAACACTATGCTCAATTCTCTCTGAGCATGTTTGCCCAATGTGGGGGTAAAATTTGGTGATGCTGCCACAACAACTGTTTCTACGTGCCTACTTCCTCTGATTTTGTCAGAAAATTGCTCTTTAATTCAAAAAATATTTAGCGCTTGGCTACTGCTAGTTCTTCTATACTTTATGTTTTGAATTATTTGAATTTTCTCAATAAAGTTGGGAAAAACATCTCCTGTTATATCTGTAGTAGATTAAGTGCTTCACAGAAGGTGAAACCACCACTGTGCAAAGTTAAATCATCACTTCAAATTTTACAGAATGAGTTTCAAAAGGGTAAAAGGTATTGCAAGGTCACTGTATTAATACTGCGTTATGTTATACAGAATGTTAAAGTAACATCTCCTATGAAAGGCCCAGATAGACATATAAAGGGCTCAGTGCATTACTTCTACATTTACAAATTTTGTTTTGCGCGTTTGTTTTTTTTTAAGCACTTTACGATCTGATTGAATATCCCCTCTTCCTATCCATCTCTCTTCCTCTCTGCTCTTTCAGCAGTGCGAGACTTCACAGTAAACAAAAATGTGGGCCAAGATCTTGTGGAAAGTAATTAGAGAGGTTAATAAATAAGCCTTTGGAATTTAAAGGATGTCCAGCATCCCAACGTTTCGGTTAGGAAACAGATCTAAACTCTCCTATAAAAAATTCAACACCCTTGATCACAAGCACAAAGTTGTTTTGTGACTCAACCTTGTGTCAAAAGCAGGAAAGCTGTTTGAGTGAGGGCCTTTGAAGTGAACCAGGCGTCATGTAAACACTGCAAAACTGTGCTGTGAGCTGTGTGTTCGTGTCAAACTGAGCTCTGATAAAGACGGTGAGACCTGTGCTGTGCCAGTCCAACCTCAAAGTGCACAAACAGCACAGCTCTCACAACTTGGACAGCATGTCCTCTGGAAAAAACTTATTCTGAGATCAGCTCTGAATGTTTCCAGCACCCGACAAGGATGGTGGTTTAAACTCTTCACAGCTTTCAACACGTCTACACAATCTGAAGTAAACAGACTGATGGTTGTATTTTTCTGATTAGGATTCTATATTCTTGTTGAGAGGGAAAACAGCTGCACAGCTGTGAGATTCCTCATTATATCATGCATGAAACAACCTACATATGCATAATACTGTACACATCTGTAGTCACACTCATTTGCATATGAAGAGTAAATGCCCTAAATGAGCTCACCCCTTCCCCTTGGTATCTATCCTTTAATACCTCCTTCCCTTCTCAGTTACGGAATGATACAAGGAGGAAAACAAAACCAGAAAACCAAGGTTAATTGTTGAAAAGCCACTCGTCTTGTTGCTCTCTAGAACAAATCAGCCCAGCGGTGTTCCTCGGTAGAAGCCCTAATCCGTAACATTTCTTCTCCTCTCCTCGTAGCTCTTCCAGCAGAGAAGGAAGGCTGCCCACATCTCCCTGCAAGCTGTCACCAGGCAAAGGGGGAGCGCATATCCCCCCAGGTGGCCCGCTGAAGCATGACGGGAAGGAGGGGATAAGGGGATGGGGGATGCGAGGAAGAAAACAAGAAGGAGAAAGAGGAGGAGGAGGCAGACAGGAGCCTCAAGACACTGAAATGCAGCCAGCTACAATACATAGCTTATGGTTTGACTTTGAGCATTCTTATGCAATGCTCACAACGCAAGCCTGAGGAGACATATTGGAGACAGCCAATGAGGACGTACATATATTTTACGAATGCTTATCACCCCATTTTCAAGCAAAAACACTTCATTAGCTGTGGCTGTGTCTTGCCACGCAGTCAAGGGAGCACCACTGTTCCCTCTCTCCCCTCTTGCCCAGCGTCTTAATGTAAAATCTGTTCAGTCAGTGCTCCAGGCTCTCTTGGGAACTCATTGGAGTGGGGTCTTTGAGTTAGCTGCACAGCCACTTCTTTAAGCATCGATACAGACCTGCTCTCCAGCTTGCGCTTACAGATCCAGTGGAGCCTGCCACTGATGCAGAAGCTGCAGGAGCAAAGGAGAGGGACCCAAAAGACACGTGGATGACAAGGCCTTATCGTGTTTTTAATTTCCTTTGAGGAGACACAAAAACTCAAAGCCAAGGCGCCAGTTGGCACAGGCTAAAAAATCCATCTAGGGAGGAATCACCAAGTATATTTACTCTTTCGCTCGTGTAATTAAAATTCTGGCAGCCGCCGTGAGAATTATTTAGATAGCAAGGCCTTAGAAATTGATCACAGAGATATGAAGTAATGAGCTACAGTATGGATGTGGACTTGTCAGAAGGGCTGATGCAGTGAAGGAATTTCCCTTGCAGTGATTAAGGGTGGCTCAACAGCCGGATATGCAGTTATGACCACGATTTTTTGTTGTTTTTGACAACTATCACTTAATTTATCCTGATTTCCATGCTTTATAAATGAGCTTTAGGCTATTCTTAGGTGTATTGTTGCTTTTTAAATGACAAAGATGACAGTTTTAAAACAAATTAGACACTTGTTCATTGTTAAATGCAGAACACAGAGGGGAAATGAGGCACATTAAAGGGTTCTTGGTGCAGCTGGTTGCTTTGACCCAAAATTTCTGCAGAAGTAAGAATGTACAAGGCAGAGTACTTGCTCTGGATTAAGGTAGGGCTGAAGCACGCAGGAGAGAGAAGAATCAGGCCCCCAGGAACACCGCTCAGCCTTGCTTCCAATATTTTCCAGTAGCCACTCCAATATTGCAGTGAAAAAATCCACTGGGAAGCAAACAGCATTTTCCCCACAGACTATCGCTATAAAAGAGAGGTCTGTAAAATTGTTGACAGGACACCTCGAACTGCAATCAAGCTTAATTATGACTCTGATGAATGGAGGTTTTATACTTTCCTCAAGACAAGAAAATGTATTTAAAAATTTGTGACATCATCAAATTATAAAGTCTATGAGCACAGTGGCAACTCAAGGGCAGAGCCTGCTGGAGAAACACTACTGCGCATATTCAATGGCCCACATACTGCAGAAAGAAACCTGGAAGCTAGAAACTTTTTTTTTTGTTAAGTATGCACTGGACGAGGAATTGCATCGGACTAAACAGGCGCCATCTTGGGTCCATCTATGGGATGGACTTGCCTGTCTATGTGGGCTCAGTATTCATTTCTCCTTCATTTTGTTGTTGTCGTTCAGAGACGAGACAGTTTGTCTACATGGTAGGCGATTAGTCCCACCCTTCCTCCACTGTGATTGATCATGGAGAGCAGAAAAAAATGGCAAACAAGCAGATCTTAGCTCAGAACAGATGCTCAGTGCCTTGTCATGTTGTTAGCATTTGTAGCATAGAGTAAATATGTGGTCCCATGAAAAAATAAAAACATGAACATAACTGTTTTGGTGTTTGCTTTCCATCCCCAGCGGTTGGCTTGTCAATATCGCAATATTGTGGTTATTGCAACAGCCCTACATGAGCCCAGGCAGACTGATGAACAACTGAAACCTACTGTGACAACAATGTTTTGTATGTGATTGAGCTTTCACTAGCATTGAGAGTGAGAGCAGAATTAGTTTCAGGTTATTGCAAGGGCAGGGGTTAGGCACACAGACATGCATGTGTGCACATGCATCAGGAAGAGTGATAAGCACAGGAAAACACATATTTGTGCCTTATCTTAACGTCTTAGTGAACACCCACCCCTGAAAGGGAAAAACTTATTCCTTAACTTTGTGTATATAAGATTTTTCCTTTTAGATTCCGACAGCTTTGACTACAGAAAAGCTCCAAAATCTATTTTCTGTGCACAGCCTGCATTGCAGAGCCCTGCTCAAACAAGAACAGCTGCCTGACTGATGGTAAGAAAACAGTCAGTTAAAATAACAGAGGTTATTTTGCTTCTGGGAATTGACTATTTGCCTAACTATTGAAGGAAACGGTAGGAATAATCTATCACTAATATCTAAAAAACATTCTTATAATGCAGAGTATACTCCAGAGCCGTCAGCAGGAATGGTATGCTTGAAATCTGCACGTTCAGCAAACACACACACAGGTGAACTGCACTGGTGTGTCAACAAGCATTTTCCCTTGCGAGTAAGACAGCAACAAGACGAGGAATTACAATTCGTCTAACACTAGCAGAGAATCAGTTGGAGTGTACACTGAACCTCAGCTGAATGAATGTGATGTGAAAAGGAGGATTTTGGAACATAATGATATCTGGCAAGATAACCAACTCAAACGGATAATATAATCCTCCTCTAGAAGCAATTCATCCCCTGTATCTACTCCTCCCACTCACATTTGACTGACTTTGGCAACTTTCAAAGACAAAGTAGTTCCTTTCATTCCACACACTGCACTCTCAAAGACGTCTGAAAGAAATAAAACACTTCGCCTCATCTGCAGCCTCTCATGCACGCCTTTCATGTTGACGCATGGCTCTCTGTGCAAGGCCTTGATTTTACAGAAAAACCTCCCATCGTGCACACATCTTCATAGATTGCATCTTTAGGGAGTGATGTCACATGACGATGTCATTTTGAATGAGCGGTATCCAGAGTCGCCACGTGAACAGATGGCGAATGTTACCTCTCGTAAAATAACTGAGAGATTACACTGTCTACCCTGCTGTTTTCCTGGTGTCAACACCAGCCTGTGATGTATTGAAATCTAATCTTACAGTGCATACGTTATAGTGCAGCGTAGCGCTACAAATAACAGACAAAACTCAATCCTTGACATGCGCAGTAAAAACATTTCAGTCAGGTCACTTACAAGGATCATACTGGATCATAAGAGCCAATAACACCAAAAATTATTATGTTGTACAACCTCACATTCCAGCTCGTGCTGAGGGAAAAACTCTCACTGGTATTTCATAAGACATGAAAGTCAGTGAATGAGTCAGTCAAAGAAAGCTCATAATTTTTGCAGTAGTTCTACTCCAAAACTGCACTTTGGGAATTAAACTGCACCCTCTCTCTGTGGTAGCTCTACTCTGAGGCTGGATTGTGAAACATTACATCAAATTATTATTTTGTCTGAAATAACCTTGCACAGAGTGCACAATAGTTCAGTAGTTGTATTTTTTTTTTTTTTTTTTTGCTAATACTAACTCAAAAACAAGCACAAAGGGAAGACGGCTTATTCAAGCTGTGTAGCACTTCAGGCCTGAATTAGCCGTCCAAGTTTTGAGATCTAAGACCAAATCCCTCCATAAGAACCAACTCAATGTGCATGCCAGTCAGCAAAGCTCATTAACACAGTTCCTCTGCCATCGGAAATCTTCAAATATGCCTAATTCAGTGAAATCTGCTATGATTTTAGTATGTAAAGACGGGGTCTGAAAAGAACCGCATCTGAAAATGTTTCTGAAAACAGCCATGCTTGAAAACATTTCTGATATCAGTATCAGAAATGCCTCAGATACTGTCTAAAATGAAGGATCGGGTATCTGCAAGTATGCAAGTCTATGCACTGATCAAATACCGCACAATTTATCTCTAAACTTTCAAGCAGTTTCACACCCAGATAAAATGGCACTTCTTTTAGAAATCAGTTCTTCTTTGCTTCTTCTCAAGAAGTACGCTGCACAGCAGGTTGCGCTGTGCAGCCACTAGCAACTAGCAAACTGTGGCTCAGGAGGTAGAACAAGTCGTCCACTAATCAGAAGATCAGTGGTTCGATCCCTAGCTCCGCCAGTCAGCATGTTGAAGTATCCTTGGGCTACTTGATACTAAGATACTGAACCCCAAAGTGCTCCCAGTGGCTGTGCAATCAGTGTGTGAGTGTCTGAAAAACTGAGTAGCAGTTGGCACCTTGTACAAGAGCCTCAGCCACCAGTGTGTGTGAATGAACGAATGTGAGTCATAGTGTAAAAACACTTTGAATGGTTTGGAAGACGAGAAAGGCGCTAAACAAGTGCAAATCCATACACCAACTACTGTTTTAGAGTGGCAAGGAATAATCGATTACATAGTGTAGTGTTAACTGTTGGCTAAATGTTAGCAATTTGGCAATATTTACGTTGGAGAGTCCCAGCAGTAAAAGGCAACGTGTTCAGTGTGCAAAGCTTTAGTTTCAAGAGGTGGCACTAGTGTTGGCAATTTCAGCACCGCCATTAGAGCTGGGTATCGCCACTGGTTTCTTGAATCGATTCGATTTCTGATTCAATTCGATATTGATTCCACTGGGGAGGTTTCAGTTACAACATCAACCTTTGCTGGTGTGTGAAAGATTCTGAGAGAGCTAATACTGTGGATTTTACAAAGATTTGTTTTAAAAGATAATAAATTCAGAACAGGAATAAAACAGAATATTTTGTAACTAAATGTTTCTAGAGCAGCAACAGTTATATTGAAAGAGCAAAGTCACAATATAAACTCAATCTCTCACTGGAAACAAATCTAAAATGTCAGCATATAAATCATATTCGACATCACAGTGCTGAGTGAAGTTTAGACAGAATAAAGAACACAGACATCAGTCAGTGTCAGTCCTGCTGCCCTCTCTGCTCCTCGCTCTGCTGCTGAAGAGAGTCACTGTCTGCAGGTAACATTATTGATGGTAAGTTTTAAGATACGTTGTTGTTTCAGCTTGCTATTAACAATTTGCTATTGGATGGAAAGCGCTCTGTGCTTGTTTAAAACATATATTAGTGGTGGTGGATGAGAGACTGTGGACAAAGCAGATTTAAATATCACTTTGCTTCATGTTAAGATGTTGCAAAACAGGTGTATTGATGAAGTCCTGACTTTTCAGGGAGATTTTTTGCTGTTAACTCAAGCTATAATCTCTATCACCACATCTCTGCAGTGTTCGTGTGTATCTGTGAGTGTGCATAAATGTCGTGCAGCAGCCCTGACGCTCCCACAGCAAGAGGAGAGGCTGCTGCAGCATGATAATAAATTACACCAAATCATAAATGAGTAAGCTAACAGTTACAGATAAAAGAGCCGGTAAAGACAGAGCTTCTCGATACTACTGTTGTCGATAATTTAGCGCCGCAGCCCATTTACTACTGGCAAGATTAACAGGGTTGATTAAAGATCGATCTCAGATTTTTTTTTAAGCGATATTGGGTCACTCAAATGGAGATCAATTTGAATCAGATGAATCTACTATTTTAACACAGTCCTAACCACCATCATGTTTTACAAAGGTTTGCCCTGTGCCATCCCATACAACAATGATAGCAATCACTTCACATCCATACAGGATTGGTAGTTTGCAAGTATTAAAGATTATCTGAAGTGATTCTGACAAATAAAGTATTCATTCAATTCATTCAATCTCTAACACAATGGTATCAGATCGGTACTAAATTTTGGCCAATATGCAAGTTCAGGTATGGGAATCAGGAGCTGAAAAATAATTCAATTGGAACATCTCTAAATTGGAGTCCACGCTTTATTCTTGAGGGAACATTGCAGCAGTTTGTCTGAAATGCTCTCAGAGAGGGAAGCACGCAGCATGAGGGAGGAGAGGATCAAAACCATTTCTGGCTAAGGATCCTTCTCATAATTTCATCATGTGAAGGATCTTATCTATATCTGTGTTTTTCATCCTGCCTTAGTAATTTGTGTCTTTACCGTGGGTCGTATTTTTTCTCTTTTTACGATATGTGAGGAAAACAGTGCACAGTGCGGGATAAAAAGTAAATGTACACAAGAACAGATAATGCACATCCTGCTGATGTCTATTTCCTGTCACAATAATGGAAACTATTGATCAAAAAAAAAAAAGAATAGCTCTCCATCAAAGCAGCAGGTTGAAAAGGGTCTTGCTCTTTTCCCCTCAAAAAGAAAAGATATGGAAGGACCATCCATTTTCCTCAGCTGCTAGTGAAGGTTATGTGGTGCCAGGGAGGCATGGGCTAACCATGAATCAACGAATGGCATGCCAGGCCCCCAAATGAGCTCATTCTTTATAGCCCAGCACCTTATGGTGATAAAACATTTGGGAGGGACTGAACAGTGGAAGGTGAATGGAAAAGCAAACATAGAGTACTTACCAATAGATGTCTCAAACACAACTGCAGGGATCATTACTACAATGACTCATGTATATACTGGGACAATGGCTTGATGCATTCACATTACACCAGTGAATTAATTGGTTTGCATAAGGATAAGCTGAAAGCAACAGCACTGTGTCAATGTACACAGGCAGAATAACAGATATGTATGATATACTTCTGACATAAACAGACACTAAACGCATAATAACCAGCTTTGTGTTTGAATTTACGACTTCTCCATTTTTTTGCAGAACTGAGCTGATGCTGATGATCACAGCAAAGGGAACACGCAGGGAGGAAAACCACAGTCTCAGTGATTCAGATTCCTCAGGGAGTACAAATCTTTGTGTCATTTTGTCAGAAATACTGAAAGCCTGTTTTTTTCTTCCCCTTCTCATTATATGATCCACTAAGGAAACAAGGCTCTTTGTGTCTTAACGTCTGCGTTCAAGGATATCTGTCCTCGCTGGCAACAGAACCAGCTGAGGTGGTGGTGGACACACAGAGAGGGAGCCAGCTCCACAGTTTACATTATGCTGACTGGAACTGGACACTGAAGTATGGGGAAAGGTATAATCTTATCTTTATGGCGTGCCAGAGCAAATGAAGCCCTGAACTCCTGCATAGGAAGAAGCAATATTTTAATGTAAGTGGGGTGGTTAAAGCCACTGGGAGGCACAAGGGGAGGATGAGGAGCCTTACAACTAATCTGAACCAAACGTCCCTCTAGGTCCCAACCTGCCACGGAGATACAGAGGTGGAGACATGTGGTAATTAGTCTGGCTAACAGGATGTAGACTGTGGGTATGAGCCTGCCAGTGGCCGCCTATTTCAGACAGAATTCTCATTGCATTACCATTTACAAAGTCCCCATTGCTTTGTCAAACCAGCCAGACGTATCTCCAGACTTTGTTTTAGCACTGTGCATGACACAACAACCACAAAGCTAGCAACCAACATCCGTAAACATCTTTAATGTATTATCTTTTGCCTGGATTTAGCCAGTGTAATGCCAGGGATCTCCTCCTCACGTGTTCCACCAAAACAATTTCCCTCCCAAAACCATTTTGCAACAGTACCACCGCTGCATCCCGGGCTTAGCGCCGCCCAAGACGACTTTGTGTTTAAAGAACTACAAACAACCCAGAGCATTTTTCCCTTATTATGGAATTATGATGGGTTTAGCCAGACCTTCCTGCAGCACTGGCACAGCATGAGATAGGTCTGGCTATGCGAGACTGTGTGGTTACTTGTGTTCGGAAATATAGGCTTTCAAATTAAACTCTTTCTTCTATCTTTGGTTTCAGCAAAGCGCAAGCCCAAGCATTTTCGGAGCCTATAAACCTGACAAAATGAGTGAAAAATGGCAATGCGGTCTGTTTATCTAACAAAAAAAAGAAAAGAAAAGCATGTTTTAAACAAAGTACAGGGCTGCACATTTGGTTGTTGTGAAGAGCTGAGCCCTATTTTTCCAGTTTGGGTGACATTCAAATATTTTTCAAAGGAGCCATTGAATAATCGTGTCGAAAAACGCAGCCAAAATAAGAATGTTTATGAAAACCTTGACATTTTGGAAATGCAAGGGTTTCACCTGAGAACATCAATTTGTACTTAAGTAGTTTTGAGCCCCCCTCGGTGGCCCTTAGGGGCCCTAAGCAGCCTAGGGCCAGCTCTGCTTTAGTACACACGCAGCACAAAAATCACATTTTCAGTAATGCTGCACTAAGAGAGAAGCAACCAGCAATGATAATCCAACTGATAGCATTTAATGAAATGTGATTGACCTGGTGTCATGTCTTTAAAGAGGAGCGTAAACCAAATAAAGAACTCCACTTTGTTGTCCATAGCCTATGAATCTTCAAACAATATTCATAAACATGAGCTACTCTCTCTGGAAGCCCGAAACCAAAGAAGCAAGTCTCAAACTTATGATGTCATAAAGTATACAGTCTGGAGCTGCTCCGCAGACAATGAATGGGAATTTGTGAACCCACAGAATGAGCTATAAAAACTGTCCTTTATTCTAGTGTAGTGATCTCAGCTCTGACACAGCAAATGTACCCGATACTCAAAATACTCTCCTGGGTGCTCTAAGTGTCATCTACCTTCGCCAATTCATTGTCTATGAGGTAGTTTCAGACTTCAAACTAGACTTTTTGCACTCTAGTGTTTGGATTTTGCAGAAAATTGCCCTTGTTTACTTCTATTTTTTGACTGTTTTTGACCACGTGTATAGTCCCCCTTTATCACTTCAGTCCATATGCTTCACTTGCACCAGCACAAACCATCACCACCATCATGTTTTTAAGAGCCTTAATAAAATGTGACCATAATGTTTTGAGACATCAAGTGAGAACTGTGCGATCCTTGATTATCGTGATCTCATGAATGAGCAAACAGACTGATGACACAGAAGCGCAGCCTACAATCACAATACTGAGCAGTTCCAGGTGGACTACACCCAAATCCACTTGTCGGGGCTGACAGGGAATTTCACTGGAATATTTGCACTTCCAAATAAGTTACATGTAAAAGTGGGGCAAACTTGCCCAGATCAAATATTGGACTTTTTCAGGCTTGACACAAGAATGTGAGCATTTTACTTTTCCTTTCAGCACACCGTCACCACAGCCTCAGTTTATGGAGCCAGCTGCTGAACAGGGAGGCGCGGCTCACCTCCGTCAACACTGTAAAACACCAAAATGGCACTTGTGCAGAAAATTAACTTGAACTATTTTAATTGTGTCTTTAGCGCTTAATAAATAAGAAAATCTTTAAAACATAAACTACGCTGCGGTAAGTTTGACAGTACAACACCAGCGCGTGCACAAAATGAGTTAATGAGCTACACACTCGCGCGCACTTGTCCTGATACCAATGGCAGAGCAGTTATTGACGCAGTATAAATGCCAATTGCTAATCAATAACACGAAAACAACACATCAATTAAACTTTTTCCACGCTGAAACCCATTCATAAGTGATTTAAATTCCCCACAACAGGAGTACAGTGTGGAGTTAACGTCACTTACCGATGTGTTTCAGCGGCGCCTTCCACGTGCGGTCTCCACAAATCCTTGCGTTAATGTCTCCAGCTGCTGTCACAGTTGAGCCACTTTGAGCAACCTCTTCCTCGTTGTTATCTGTCTCCTCACACTCAGCGGTTGCATTGCGTGTTTATCATCGCGTCGACTTCACTTCTGCGACAGTTGCTGGTTTGGAAGCGGCGGGAGGAGAGTTTAGTTTCCCCTGCCTGCCGTTTGCTGCGCAAAGACCGTCTGTCTGACTGCGGCTCTGTGCGCGCGTGTGACTGTGTGTGTGTGTGTGTGTGTGTTTGGATGGGAAACCAGTAGCAGGTTCCCAGACACACAAACTCCCCCGCCAATCACGTACAGTGTCACACTATCACGTAAGCAGGCAGTTCACATCTGCATGTCATGACTCTTTGAAGTGTGTAACATTGCACGAGCTGGTTAATTGTCATAAATGGAGGCTTTGAGTGGATGTTTATGGGCTATAGTTAAGTCCTAAAACACTTTCAGCACCATTTTCCATCTATGACGTCTTATAATACCACTCTGGTTTGAGTTTTCAGTCTCAAAACTCAAAGACAGTCCTTCCCAGTAGATTTTTTCTTCATGAAAAAAGCAAAAGCCATTAACAAGGACACTATACAAACATCACATAGCCCGAAGCTGCAACTGTAAGTGACAGTAGGCACATGACAAAGATATGACCTGTTAAATAAAGTTACTGTTTGCCAACTAATAGGTTATATTAACAGTGGCAGTTTAAAGGGACAGTATGGCACCAAATTGACAATAATAATAACTAGTCCACACCCATTGAGTGCACAGTTGCCCATGTACAGTTTCACATGGGATACAGGTCATAGGAAATTGCGGATTAAATAGTCATCTGAACCCATTAAAAAGAGCAACGTATTCAGACAGTCTTTGTGAATTTGAGCAGCCACAGCGATCTGTCGCATTTTAGCCATTTTTCTGTTGTTATAGCGCCACCCAGTTGCCAATTACAGTTAAATTTCTCCAGTCACCTTGAGGCGTCCTGTTCTACATATCTACCAAGTTTAGTAAAAATCCATATGGTGGTTAGGCCTAGATAAGAAATGAGCTCTCTAGCGCCCCCATTTTGTTTGATGGGGTCAATAATGGAGGGGTCCCCTCAGATTATATGTGGTCATATGCCTACAAAGTTGCGTGGTGATCGGTGAAACGTTGAGACCGTTACACACCTTTATGTGATGAGCCACGCCCTCCGCAATATCCATTGCCTTATAGAAGCTCAGTTTTACGAAGTTTTGCTAAGAGGGAACTTTAGATATTGGTCCCTAGATTATGTTCACCAAGTTTCATGCAGGTCGATCAAACTGGAGGGTAGATGCAGGTATACAGGGTATACTCACTAGGGATGGGAATCACTGGAGGATCCATGATACAATATTATTGCGATTTTAAATATGTTGCGATATGCTGAGTATTGCGATACATTAAATACATTAAATTAAATACTTTTCAATATTGAGACCCTGTGTCCTCATAAGTGGACATCACATTTTATGTCTACTTGACCTTATACTCTACTTAACTTAGACCTGTTGTCCTCCTTCGTGGACACTTTTCTTGTGCCATCTAGTGGGAGTGAGACCACAGTACATTAATCCATGTAAAAACAAGATGGCAGCTATCTTTGCCAAGTCAGTCTGCAGTCGATCCCAACACAAAAGTGGACAAGGTTCAAAACCTGATCACATGTTATGATTTATTTATGATTGATTATGTTTGTAGTTTGATATGGCAACAAATTTGACCAATTTAAGCAACAGCAACAAGCTAAGACGCTGTTAATAAGAGAGTACTCATTTGAAGACACTTGAACTTTATTATTGTCTCATTTGAGGACATTGGGACTTACTTATTGTTGACAATGCTAAGGTTTTTACACTTATCGGGTCCTACTGATCCCAAATAGCTAGGAGAAATTAAAAACGCATACCAAACAAAAGTTCAGGTCTCAGGAGGATATACTGCAATTAATTACCGTTTTTCAACTGTAATTTATGTCCCCAGAGAACAACTTTGTCAAAATTAGTTTTATCTAATAAAATCAAGTTTTCAGTTTGGTCATCTGCGCAGAAAAAAGTATCTAGTGGACTGAAAAAAACAATTGATTACATTAGTCTTGTAGGCTACCTGAAGTTTAATTTGTATTTGTCATATTAATATTTGGCACTGTGTGACGATACAATATTGCCACACAAAAACATTGCGATACTATGCTATATTGATTTTTTCCCCACCTCTATATCTGACTGTTTACAGTCTTTTTCAGAGATCATGATCCAGCTACTGAAGATAATCCACAGACCTTGTTGTGAACAGTTTCATGTTGGAACTATTTTCTTTCTACCAAAGTAAACCCACCAACCGTATCAGGGTGCAGAAGGAAGAGTGCATCAACTGCTAGCTCACCTAGCACCACTGAGCTAGCTAACGTCACAGCTCAGCCGAGGAGGATGCCATTAATGTTTTTATTTAGCACTGTCACTCGTCCATGAGTAGATGCACACTTCCTTCTACGCAATGATATGTTTGGTGGGTTAAATTTGGTAGAAAATACATAGTTCCTAGAAAATGCTCACAACAACACTCGACAACTCACACAAACATAATCCATATGGACACAGAAATGAGGGAAAACATGTATTTTTTATTTTGGGGTGAAGTGTTCCTTAAAGTTTCTATGGGAATATTAGGTACTGGACTAAAATGGTAGCAAAAATATATTTTTTGTGCTTTTTATTACCTAGTCTCTGTGACTCAAACCTTTAATAGCTCTGATTATAGTGGGCGTCCCACACAATAATTCAATGACCATGTTCAGTAGCGAGGGCATTCCCAAAGGTCACCATTAAATAAAAGTTGTGCAACTTTCCTGAATTACTTGTTTCGACATTTCTGCACTGCCAAGGACTCATAACAAAGACACTCTGAGTCCTTATGGGGGTATTGCAGGACGACATTGGTGGAAAGTAACAATATTCTATGGTTTTTATTACTTTGTGCTAATCAAACCTTAAATAGCTTCAAACAGTGTAACTGAATGAATAAGATTCCCAGGGTCACGATACTAAAACACTTCCTGATGAGATCAGTGGCTACTAAACTTAGACTTTAAGTCCGTAAAAGGATATACTGTAATAGGACTGTTAAAGGTAATGTTTAATCGTTGTTACCACCCCGTCTGTGACTCATCCCTTAAATATCTCTGATTTTAGTAGGCAGCTTCCCACATTATGAGTGGGAAGAGTACTAGAGAATTCCCCAAGGTCACGATAAAAAGTAGCTTAACTTCTCTGAATTACTTGTTTAGACAGGCCTACACGAGCAGCACATTTTCCACTAGCGCACTGTGGTAGGTGTGAGTGTTCACTCTGTCCTGAACTGCCAGCAGCAGTTTACTACCATCTTTTGTTTCTTTAGCCATGCCAACAGAAATTTGCTCCCTGGGAATTCACACACACAGAGGCAGTGGAATCGTGTCTGTATAATGTTTTGCTTGGCTGGTTGCAAGTCATCCAAATTCCCCCCGTCTAATTCCTCTCCTGGTAGATTTGGCTTCTTTCATAGGCTCTGTCTTCATTTTGAGCAGACTTGGACACCGTCGCTGCCTCATCTGAGATAGTTCAAGTTTTATGTGCTTCTGTTTCTTTGCCTCTGGGTCCCTGCAGCTGATCATTAACATGTTGCGGAGGGGAAATGATGAGCATTTAAGCCATCATTATTTGTCATGATCAGCAAAGGGCCGGTTGTACTGCAGCAGATGTCCGTGATATTAAATGCATGATAAAGGATAAACAAACCCACTTGTGGCTTACAAACAGCAGCCCTGTAATCAAGTATGAATGTTTTTGATTTCCTTCAAAAATCTCATTCAAAACACTCCGCAGGAGTTTGTCTGCCATTGTATTTCGTGCTATAGTAATCCGTTGCAACACCAAAGTAATTGTAAGGTGTCACTGTGGGCCCATAAGACCAGCTCTATTAATTAACTGCAGATGTCACTCAGTTTTTCACTTATGAATAAATTAGTTTACCAGCGAAAGCTCCTAGATAAAATATTTCCAAACTGAATCTCATTTGGCAGTTGGCACACCGATAATCAAGTATGGAGGTTCTTTATTCCTGCAGCCCCTTGACGCTTCCTCTGGATCATATTATCATTTGTCTGGCTTTGTGATTCCACGCTCCAACAATCTGCCCAACCATCTGCTAGAGCATGTGGAAATAGTTCATTTCAAGAATTTAGATTTGAAAAATGTTTGCCGAGTCTTCTGAGACTTTTCCTTTACGCTTACCTTCAGACAATCTGCTTTGATTTACACACTTCTGTCGAGATTAAATTTGGACAGGGAGTGTTTTGCTGCCATGGCTGCAACACCGCTGGGACAGCAACAGGAGAGTATTGGATACTATGACAGTGTAGAAATACTGAACTGCACCTCTGCGTTTCCCCCCCACATGAGCAAAGACTTTTACTGCTGTAATGAGTCACTTTTTCCAGGTTGAGGGAAAAGCAGACAGTGGCCAAAGGGGAAAAAATAATGCACACACACACACACACACGCACACATGCAGCCACATAGGAGCACACAAGCAGAGAGGGTTAAAAAGGGCATTTGCTGTTTCCTGCTGGAGAGTTTGGGAATTCAGGCAGCTGGGTCTCTCTCGGGAAAAGTGGGTCTGATGAAAGAAGTGAAACACGGAACCCAGTCAAGGTTTTGTACTATGTGGTACCACCAGTCTCAATAACAGTCTGAAGGATGATTGCCCAACAGATATGTTGAAAGCTTGACACTCGTTGCTCAATTTAATGCTGAGGTTAGCTTTTGGATGCATGACACACCACAGAGGCTGTAACATCACTCAGGTTTTGTACACGTGGCATGAAGTTTCCGCGTTGTGTTATAGGACTGGAATCTGAGGGAAGGAAATTGTGGTGGAAAAGTAACCAGCTGCAGCTATTCTGGTGAATTTGCTTGAATATTTTATACAGTACTCACACTGTACGTTTGCTGCACTTTTGCAGGGGCGCACCATCAGGAGAGGCAAACCAGGCAAATGTTTGCCCCCCCCCAAAAAAAAAATATGGGAAAAGGGGCCCATGATGGTCAACTATAAACATGGGTGGATTATGAAACAATGGACCCCTGGGCACAGACATGCAGAGGGCCCCACCACCTTTCCTTACTAAGAGCAAGACACATAGACTTTATAGTGGTCTAGTTTTGTCTCTTTGCTATATTTTGTGTCTTTTAGTGGTCTGTCGAGTCTCTTTGTAGTTGCTTTGGTTCACTTTGTGGTTGTTCCTGTTTTCACAGTCGTTGTGAGTCTCTCTGTGTCTTTGTGCAGCTGTTTTGCATTTTATTTTTGGTCTTTTTGTGTCTCTTTGTAGTCGTTTGATGCTTCCTGGCATGTGTGCACGGACAGGAGGGCCTGACATTTTGGGCCCTCGGGCATGTGCTTGGTAGGCTCATACAGTAATCTATCCATGCTCTTAAACCTCCCATATAGGCACCAAACAGTGCATCGCCACTGCAGCAAAAAAAAACAAAAAACACCTAAAGCTCTGATCAGACAGAGTGTGTTTTAGTAGCCTGGGGCGGCTTTTTGCAATTGTTCTCAATGAGAGTGAAGCATTTTGCTCGCTGCTTTTATGTCGCTGAGTGTTTCGCATCGTTCCACTCTCTGTGCCTCGTGTTTTTGCAGGAACGCCCAGAATACCTGAAGCTGGAAAAAAAACTTCAAGAGCAAAAAAAAAAGCACTAAACATCATTGCAGATTTTTCTCATTGTCCAATCGGATGAATTAAGAGGCAGGATGAGATTCAGCAGCTCCAAATCTGAGGCCATGGTTCCAGCCACACATATGGTGCCGGTGGATTGCCCCCTGTGAGCTGGGAGGGAGTTACTGGAATCCAGTATCTTGGGGTCTTGTTCGTGAATGAGTGTAGAATGGAGCGAGAGACTGATTTGTGGCCCTGCAACCCAGCCCTGGATAAACGGATGAAAATGGATGGATGGATGCCTTTTGTGATGGCAATGACAACAAATGGTACATGGTTTGTGTTAAGCTAATGCCAGCTCACTTCAGTGTCACCCTAGGCAAGCTGCAAATTTGAACAAACTGTATCCCCAACTTCTAATAATTTAACAACCTTAATTAGCCCTGACTACTGACAGCAGATTGTTAAACTGACACTGACTCATCCTCGAACCAGCCATCACCCAGGTGAGGCTCCTGGACCAGCTGGTGCTACTCCCTTTGATTGAGTTTCTTTCTGTACCCACGCAGATCTCTGGTACAGATCTGTGAGTTTACGTCACAGCAAAATAGCGGTTAAACTAAGGACAGGTGATTCATGTGGCAGCCTAGCAACAACAAAGACGCAGCAGGCTGCAAAAAGTGCCCCTTACGATTGAGGACTAATTGGGGCTCCTTATAGCGACTGTATGACTGCTGGATACTGCTAGTTACAGCACTCAGCTAGCTGCCTACAATTGTCGGGCCTCAATGGGCTTCTTTGCCTTGGACCCCCCAAGTTTCGGCTCGCCACTGCACCTTTGGAATCTAAAAGGAGTCATTTGTTTAGTTTTACATGAGTAATTATCTGGAGCAGCTGTGCTTCACTGATCTGAGTGCAGTTACCCACTTCAAACTAATGTTCCTAATATTCCAATCAGATTTCCCATTAAGTAGCATTAGAGAATTTCCATGCTGTTGCTTCATCGCTCACATTAATATTCAAATAAGTTAGATTTTTTTTTAGGCTCTGCTGCACCATTATATAAAGAGGAGTCATTTCAATGACTTGTGCAACATCCACATTTTTAAATCTGGACAGTAAGAGAAATATTTATATCCAAGATTCCTCTTTTTACAGCCGCCGGCTTTACATAAACTGGAAAATCACAGATGCCTTCTGCATCACTTTATACATTTCATTGTAAGTCTGTATGAAGTATGGCATCACTCAAAACTTTGGAATCTTGTCTGGAATTTACAAAGAGCTTGTGTGGGCTTGAGTAAAGGTTTCTCCCATGACATGACCTTGATGGACCTGCTGAAAAATCCTCAGAGTTGAGACGTTGAAGCAGGGGAAGGCAGAAATCTAGAACAGACAAGACATTAGCAGAATATGAAAATACAAACTCCTACTGCAGCTCTCCCCTCTCTGTCATAAGCTCCTCCCACCAGACGACCACAGGCACATGCACATGCTTCACACAGTAACCCAGTGTTTCCCATACAATTATTTATGTGATCATATTTTATTGCAAAGTTGCACACAGTGCATTCATCCACCCCCTCCTTGCCCTGCTCTCTGTTTAGGCTATCAGACTGCAAATGAGACAAGAATTAGCAAGCTAACATTAGCCACCACGTTTCTTGCCACAGTGGACCGTTCGCCAGGAGGAAAGAAGGCAGCAGCTTCAGAGATGAACCTTCATACAGCTGTAGTAGCTAGAACTTGGAAGGGTCTAACTTGTCAGCAGATCCTGTGGGGAGGAGCTGGGGTTTGGGCTGGCTGGATTTATTTTGGTCCCATGTATGTTGGTCTGTAGCAGTAGGGAGTAAAGCGGGATTTATACTTGTATGTGAGCTATATGCCAACCTTACCCACGTGACCTACGCTGTTGTGAGCATTTATACTTTTGCGGTGGTGTGTCTGTGTCGCTCTGCAGTTACACCTCCAAAACACTAGTTTGTGACTTGGTTTCTGTGAAGTGCTGTAAAGTTTAGTCGATTCAAAACACACATGAAACACACATTAAACATGGCTTAACAGCAACATTTGCAATCACAAGTACACAAATCAACTTCACTATAACTCGCAGCATTCACAGACAAACACTTGTCTTTATCTGGACACATTTCCCCCACAAATACAACATGCTAATGTTCTTAGTACAAGCCTATGGCATTTTACATTGTAGAAATTAGCCTAGCAGCTAGTAGACTTTTCCTCTACTCATATGACGCCACGGACAACAGCAACATTTAACAAAGGCAACGTTACAAAATTTGTCTCCATTCCAACTCACAAGGTTCACCGACAAAAACAAAACAAAACATGTTTTTCCAAACAAATATAACATGCTAACCTTATTAGCACAAGCCTATGGCATTTTACATTGTATAAATTAGCCTAGCAAGTGGAGATTTCCTCTGCTCATATGAAGCCAGGATAAATCACACACAAGACTTAAAATGCTATTTTGTGGAGGCTTTATTGTCTTCACAATTTACTTTTTCTTATCTGTGAAATTAAAGTAAATAAAATTTCCACAGAGGGAAATGGTTTCAGCTTACAGAAACAGACAGGAGGTCTGCGTCACCGCAACATGTAGTTACATTTCTGGGGAGGTGCTCGTCAGGCTACGGCATCGATTCAACACAGAAGTATAAATCCCGCTTGAGGCAGAGAATGCATTGTGATTTCAGGCTCTAGTTAACCTTAGCTAGGCCTACATAAACGTGACCATGAGGCCGCAGTCGTGAGCTTTTGGCTTCGGTTAGCAGACGGTTAAACTATGAACAAATTTTTTTCTCCTTCTCTTAAAGCACTGTGCTGATAATTACGCGTGTTTGATTTCATTTATTGTCAGACTCTCTTTCAGACTCTCTTTTTGATAGGTCCGCCTTCATTTTTTGGGTTACTTTGTAGTGTCGGGAGTTGTTGCCAATGCTGGAGTCGCAACTTTCTCTGCAGGATTCTCGGCCATTGAATCAAGCTTTCACTGAGGGGATGTGCATGCGCATCTGCATTAGTAGAACAGCAGATAGAAAAGCCCTTTCTCTCTCTGGCAGACAGGTAAGCTTTCCAGTCATTTCACTCAGCCTAAAAATAATTGCTGGACGGCTTTTTTACAGGCCTGTGACAGCCACAGATACCAGATTGTTTGTTTGTTTCTGGGCATTTAATATACTGATTGTTAACATGATGAAAGGAGAATTTCAACACAAATAACAAAAATCGCTTCTAAATTAAATTGCTTATGCTAGCTTTAATTGATGACTCCTTGAAAACAATCAGTACTTTATCCACTGAAAGCACTCCCACAGGAGGCAGGAGCTTCTGTCAAAGCTCTACCTGGCACTCCTCCTCCCTTGGCTCCATCCCCTTCCCCCTGTCCTCTCCCTCTGCACTCCCTCTCTCCCCCCTCCCAAAAAAATCCTGGAAAACATAAACATCTTTCCAGCCTGTGATGTCAGACAAGGAGCTGAACAGGCTGGCTGGATTAGGGAGAACGAGGAGCCTCAGTCCCCGTGGTGCACAGGGTAAACATGGAGATCTGACGATAGAGGAATGGAACGGTGCGAGGGACCCTTTGCTCCGACCACCGGCTGCCTCTCATCTCCCCACACGGCCAGATGGCTGCTACACACAATCCCCAATGCTCTCTCTATTAGGCTCTATATTTTTTCTTTCTCTGTCTCGCTGCAGCACTAATCAAACACTGAATTCATGTGGTTTGTTGTTTACTCTTCACAGCGTGAGGCATGAAACACACACATCAGATGCTGGTTACAGAGCGGCATGAGAGCTCACTAGAAAGAAAGACACGTCTTATTGTGGTCGAGCCGACATCCATACGTTACTTCAAAAAGCATACGCGTGTTTTCACAGTGGGGGAGCTGTTGCAAGCTTTCATTTGAGATTCTATGTACGTCTCAGTCGCAGAATATCAGAGCGCACACGTTTGACTTTCTTTCATCAGAGTTGTTTGGTGGTTCTCGGAAACTTTGTTGGACTTGCCAAATTTAGGGAGTTGGACTGTGTGTTTATTTGAGGATGGGGTGCCTGAGACGTCTTGTTTAGGTTTAACTCGTCAACATGGGCAGATTCTGAGACAGTGGGCCCCTGAGCAGGGATATGCAAAGGGCCCCAACATCTCCCAGAGAACAAGACATACAGACTGTGTGGTGATTTCACATCCCTTTGTGGGTGTTATGCTTCCTTTTGTGGTCATTTTGTGTTTCCTTGAGGTTGTTTTGCATCTTTCTAAGGTTATTTTGTGTCCTCTTTAGTTTTTTGGTGTTTCCATCTGGTTGTTTTGTGTCACTTTGTAGTAATTTTGTGTCTCCTTATAGCTGTTTTGTGTCTCTTTATAGTCATTTTGTGTGTCCTTGTAGTTGTTTTGTTTCTCTTTGTGGTTGTTTCATCAGTTTTTGTAGTTATTTTTAGTGTCCTTATAGTTGTTTTGTGTCTCTTTGTGGTTGTTTAGTGTGTCCTTGTAGTTGTTTTGTGTCTCTTCTTATTCATTTTCTGTCTCCTTGTAGTTGTTTTGTGTCTCTTTGTGGTTGTTTTGTGTCTCTTTGTGGTTGTTTTTGTGTCATTGTAGTTTTGTGTCTCTTTGTGGTTGTTTTATGTCTCTTTGTAGTCATTTTATGTGTCCTTGTAGTTGTTTTGTGTCTCTTCTTATTCATTTTCTGTCTCCTTGTAGTTGTTTTGTGTCTCTTTGTTTTCCTATTTGTGTGTCCTTATAGTTGTTTTGTGTCTTTTTGTGGTTGTTTTGTATGTCATTGTAGTTGTTTTGTGTCTCTTTGTGGTTGTTTTGCATCTCTTTGTAGTCATTTTGTGTGTCGTAGTTGTTTTGTGTCTCTTCTTATTCATTTTCTGTCTCCTTGTAATTGTTCTGTGTCTCTTTGTTGTCCTTTTTGTGTGTCGTTGTAGTTGTTTTGTGTCTCTTTGTTGTTCTTTTTGTGTGTCGTTGTAGTTGTTTTGTGTCTCTTTGTTGTCCTTTTTGTGTGTCGTTGTAGTTGTTTTGTGTCTCTTTGTGTTGTTTTGTGTCTCTTGTTATTCATTTTCTGTCTCCTTGTAATCGTTTTGTGTCTCTTTGTTGTCCTTTTTGTGTGTCGTTGTAGTTGTTTTGTGTCTCTTTGTGGTTGTTTTGTGTGTCGATGTTGTTGTTTTGTGTCTCTTTGCGGTTGTTTTGTGTCTCTTGTTATTCATTTTCTGTCTCCTTGTAATCGTTTTGTGTCTCTTTGTTGTCCTTTTTGTGTGTCGTTGTAGTTGTTTTGTGTCTCTTTGTGGTTGTTTTGTGTGTCGATGTAGTCATTTTGTGTCTCCATGTAATTAAGTTGTCTCCTTGTAATAGTTTTGTATCACTTTGTGGTTGTTTATGTCTCGTTGTAGACATTTTGACTATCCTTGTGGTTGTTTTGTGTCTCTTTGTAGTCATTCTGTCTCCTTATCATGATTTTGTGTCTTTTGTTGTCATTGTGTGTCTCTTTGTGGTTGTTTTGCATCCCTTTGTGGTATTTTTGTTTCTCTTTGTGGTCATGTTGAGACTCCTCACAGTCATTATGTGTTAATTTAAGTGACATTTTGCATGTGAAGGCCAGGGGGGCCTCACACTTTGGGCCCCTAGGCCTGTGCTTCATTAATCCATTCATTCTTGCTGAGTGAGGAATAAGTGTGTGCATGTGCGTGTGTGTGCACATTTCACATTACAGAACCAGGTCAAGTGTAACAATCCACTTTGATAATCTTTAAGTAGTGTGAAATAATTAATAATATTTTTAGACCTCAGATCTGGTATTGATTTTACCTGCTAGTGCCTGATGGAGTATCTCGCACATCTGGCCTCTAACCAATCACATTAGATACACAAGAAAGCAATTTATGTCATGATGTCATGTTTGTCAGACTTTTTTTTTGTTTTTGAATTACTGTTTTGTCTTTCCACTTTCCCAGAGAACTCCGTGTCGAGCAGAACCACTTCTCTTGCTATTTCTTTCTTTCTCAGGCATATCTCTTTTTACAGTGAGTCGCTCCAGGACAATGGCTGTCAAAAGGCTTCATCTGATCTGTCAGATTATAGGAATTATTCCTCTGACCTTTCAGGCACTTATGAAACAGAAAGACCCGTCATTTCTTTAAAATGATCCTAACATCTATTCATATAACGGCTGACACTGACATCACTTTTGACAACGCTTTTACTTTTCTAAGCGTGAATTTTGGAACCAGTCATTGGAATATTCCTTTGCCAAAGACAGCCACTTTAATTAGATTTCATCATTTGAATGCTCGGGCCAGCCACAAGTAATGACTTTCATGCTCAGATCAATCATAGCTGCTTTGTCGCTTTATGAAACATAGCAAAGAAATTTACTTTGAATCCCTGTTCTGTATTCTGCATCACTAATATAAAGCTGGTTGTTCGATCAATGACACATTTAGTTTTAATATTAAAAGAATCAATATGTAATTAGATTCAGACTGTAGGTTTGTAAAGGAAAGAGGGAGGTCTCACTAATCTTGCAATAATTTACCTTTAAAAGACGCCACTTTTTTAAAACCAGAACACAAGCCAGAGGTACAATTATCTTCATTTTGCGTTTCGAATTGGCATTGAAATATGAAATCAGTGCCGGTGCGTTAACATCACATCAAAATTCCTGATTGTAATTGCTAAATTTCTACATCTGGGGAGTACAAAGGAAACACAATGTGGAATGCAAAACAATGTGACTCACTGTAGCTGTGAGATGTCTTCCTGTCAGTCTTTTCTGTTTTACCCCTCGCCTGCTATCACCGTGCCAACACTGGAGAAACATTTAATCTTGCTGTGCCCACAGGCAGCAGCTTAACTCAGGAGTGAAAACAGGATTTTCAGAAGGAGGACGCATCCTGAATCAAAGTTAATACTCTGGGGTGTGCTGAAGTCAGATTTCGGAGCAAAAGACTCTGTAATGGAGCCACGCGCCATTAAACACCACAAACTACATCCATCTCCATCATGGCAGTCGGACGGTTGAATGATAGCTGTGTGGAGTGTGTGCATTGTGTGTGGTGTTCTTCAATAAGCCAAGTCACATCTGTTATTATCAACAATCCAGGCACCTGAAAGCCTCGCTGGAGTCTCTCAATCATATTATAGAGAAGAGGTCCTTCAGTATGACCCCGTATGTCTCATATATCCTGAAACCCTGTGTCCTCGAATGAAGACATCGCATTTTGAGTTTTCTTAACCTTCTTCATTCTACTTAACTTAGACCTGTCGTCCTCATTCGTGGACACTTTTTTGTGCCATCTAGTGGCAGTAAGTGCACAATACACTAATCCATGTAAAAGCAAGATGGCAGCCATCTCTGCCAAGTCAGTCTGCAGCCGACCCTGACGCAAAAGTCGACAAACCTGATCACATTTTATGGTTGAAACTTGTTCATTCATGATCAATAATGTTTATAGTTTGACCAAATTGCAACAGTAACAAGATAAGACGCTGTTATTTGGGAAGTACTCGTCTTAAGACATTAGGACTTGTCTCATTTGAGGACATTGGGGCTTATTGTTGACAGTGTTTAGTTTTTTATACTTAGCAGGTCCTACTGATCCTAGTATACATACGACGTGCAAGGTACCCTTGCTGCATTGGTTGTTAAAGTTCTCGGACACCGTGTCAACTGTCTTCTTTTAAAATACACTTCCGTTTTCACAGGAAATTTGCCATTTACATACACTGTCTTTCAAAATAAACGCACTACGTCGGTACGACACTCCAAATTGACGTTTTTTGTCCTTCAACAACAAACACACGTGGTTAGGTTTAAGGAAAAAGAACAAGGTTTGGCTTTATAATCTTACGGGACGTGACACCTCTCTCTTGGGTGAAAGTCAGTGTTTGTTGGACCCATCCATCACCCCTCCCAACTGCCCCACACAGACTTTTGCCACTTTAACTTTCATCCTTGTCCCGCTGTGTCTTTCCCCTTGACGCTGCCGGGCCCTGTTAAACTATAACATGCCAACGTTAAAGGACGCCTTTTTTCGTTGGTTTCTGGCGGCAGAAATCACTGCCCGAGCACCAGATTTCGACTTCTCGGGAGTGAGACCAGGCTCTCGAGAGAACTTTTATTTTGACAAATTTAAAGACACCTTCATTGGTGCACAAAATTTACTCTAATGCAGGGACTGTTTGATGCCCCCCAAACCCCCCTTTTCGTATGTTTCCTCCCAATGTTGAAACAAAACCTACGCCCTTGCTTGCATATCAGTTAACACATTTGATAATGGTTGTACGATCTAAGTTTGGTTTAAGGTTTCGTTTAGCTTGTCAGAGCCCCAAGTTTCTGTCTGTCTGAGTCATCTCTCCTCTGTCCTCTGTCCCTCCCTGATTCTAACCCACTCAGTTAAAAGCTGCTAATTTAGCCGATCAATGAGCAAAGCCCTCTGGGTAACACAAAGAGCCAAAGATCCAATTTCATTTTGCAAGTTCAATTTGGTCTTTATTGTCGGCAGGACAAGTGGTGTCACTCTGAGACACTGTCACGGCCGTAACGCCACAGGGACATAATGTGGAGATACGTGGACACAGGGGGCAATGACTGACTTATATCTTACTACGCCTTGATATCTGAGAACAGTTGAGGGCAAACAGGTAATAAAAAGGAGGATAAAATAGAGGGAGATAGCACGAATGAGGTCCAAGGAGGTGATGGCGTACAGCCCCTTTTAATACTATCGATCCAGGGGGACTGATTTGAAAAGATCTCAATGTTTTACACTGAGGCCTTGTTCATACTAAATAAATGCCTTTATTGAAGAGCAATCTGTCCCTAGTGTCCCATTTACACCTCTCTATTCAACTTATTTTGTAAAAGGTTGCCCCTTTTGTTTTTTCAAAAGGAAGATTCCTATTGATTCTTGCAGCATTATGATTTTGGCAAAATATCTCCCAGGATACCTCTGTTTCTTCCTCGTCAGACAAGTCAGCAGGCATGCTCCCATCATGCCCCGGGCAAAGACAGGTTCTTCCACCACCGTGGAAAGGAGAGAGAGAGAGAGAGAGAGAGAGAGAAAAAAAGCAATCTGACACTTGTCTGTTTGTCCCAAACGTATTCCCTAACAACGACAGCCCTTTAAATTGCATTAACTCATCTGAAAAACAAGATTTAGCTCAAACAAAACAGGTCTTACTGAGCGAAGCCATGCAAATTACCCAATTTTGTGCAACAGTGCTTAAAGCCAAAAGGTCCCCGGGGGAGAAGTGGATTGCTTTAGAAAGGACTCCAACAGCAAATAGCCCGAGAGAAGATTCAACTTGAAATGTTACGTGAGCCGGAATACACAACATCTGTAGCTTTAGCTCTAATCTGTTACACATAACTCGTGTATACTTGTGTACTGTATGTATGCATGACCATAAAATTCTTGCGTGCTGCAGAAAGTGATGATGCAAGCGCCTTGGCTCACAACAGGCTCATCTCATCTCTATAAACACCATGTGACATGACCTCATCAGCTGAGAGGACACCCTCCGGATCAGCTCTGAGACTTTAATGACATGCTTATAATTTCTGCAACTGCACGCGTGATGTCTCGGACTTCAAGGCAAGACTAACAAGGTGGATGACCTAAGGCTTCCAGTAATCATCCAACAGCTGAGATGTAGTGCTGTCAGATGTTGTTTACGGATAACATGGTTTTTATGGTTCTATCAAGACAAGGAGAGAGGATGGAAAACGTCTTTTGTAGCAATAAATGAGAAGACTTCTCGCGTGCGAGTCAGCGACAAAGACCTCAGCAAGATGACCAAACTTCTTTCCTTAAAATAGAATCGGTATCTGAAAGGCCTGTTACATCTGTAAACAGCTGGAATACACCAATACTAATCTGACAAACTGCTTAATTAATAGCAAAAATGAATTTTCCAAGCTTATAGATTTGATGTTTTAGCCTTTGAACGATGAAAAGCCTTGACCTGAACATGTGTTTTCTGGAGCCTTTAAACTTGGTTTAGCAGCTCCAGAGTGTAATTGATGACATCAAGATAAGAGTCTTGGCACCTTTCAGTGTTTAGCCCAGACCGGGGCTTTTCCATGGAAACCTATCTAGACTAAACTGTCCAAGGTAATGGGAATAACATATGTGAGTTCTTTTAGGGTGGACTTTTTTTTGCTTTAATATGTGAACCCAAGAGGTCAAGCATATAAACCCATAAAGCCCATAAACTGTGTTTAGTGATGTTGCATGGCAAATTGAATGTATAATAAATGGAAAGGGACTGGAAAAAGTAATGAATCCTACATTGTTTACTCGCCGTTTGCCTTATAAGGAGAAGGATTTTTCTTCATCCTGAGTATTACATTAATTTTTCCAGCAGAGAGGAAAAAATAGTGTTGCTGTGCTCTGCAGGCTTCCAAAATGGTTTGGCTTGCAATAATCACATAAGGGAATTAATGCAGCACACACACTGGAAACACATCAGACTACTTAGTGATTAAAGTTTATGCCATTTGTTGTTGATTTACAAAGCAAAATATCCAAGGCCCTCAATTATGCTGAAAAAACATTTGCTTCGCCAAGTTATGGCATTGATTAAAAAGTATGAAGCTAAAGTTTGTTATTTTATATCCAAGGCAAATTAAAGAGAAATTGCCGAGCAAAACTTGACCTGTATATTACAATAACATTAAAAGTATATCTAACTACTATAGGGTGGAATGGACGTAGCTGGAAGGCAAAGCTTTTGACTTCACTGGTCCATCTACGTCCCAGCTCTCACCTATGGTCATGAGCTCTGGGTAGCGACCGAAAGAATGAGCTCGCAGATACACGCAGCCGAAATGAGTTTCCTCTGTGGGGTGGCTGGGCTCAGCCTTAGAGATAGGCTAAGGAGCTCGGACACAAGACACTAAACCCTGAACTGCTGCCGGTGTGTGACTGTGTGTGAATATTTAACTGATGAGCAGGTGGCACCTTGTACGGTTATCTCAGCCAGTCTGAGAGTATGGCAGCACGTCTTATAACCTCCCGCCTTGAAATGTACTCTAACAATGACCCTTTGACCCTTGCAGTTAGAGATAGAGAATAAAGAACAATTGATCACAAGAAGATAGAGTTTTATTGTTTAGTGGAAATTCCAGGGCTTACCTAAAACCAGCCTATCAGAACATCTGCTGTCATGGCTGATATTATCTACAGCACACTCTCTCCACTGCAGGTGACAGGGGTGAATGTCAGGAACACTTTCCTAAAGAGAGATCCCCATGACACTAACAATGACTTTAACCAGCTGTGAACTTTAGGAATGAGGAAAGCAGAGCAGCACTTCCTCGAAACTGTACTATGCCTTTGGTTCAACCAGGAAGCTGCAGGTTTGCAACCGGTGCTGCTTTGCTCCCTGTATTGTGTTACTCCTTTTATGTTTTTACTTCCTGCATTTTAATTGTTTGAAAGCAGTGCAATCTATAAATGTCATCCCCGAGTCTCTTCGTCATCCACCCCGTCCTCCCCAAGGGTTCGGAGGAATTCCACGACACTAGGTGGAGTCAATCATTGAGACGTCTTTACTTCCCATACACGCCGTGAACACAATGGGCCAGATCCCCCTTGGGTACGGGCTATAAAGGGAACATCAGAAGCCGCAGTAGAATAGTTACAAAAAGGTAAGCCCTCACGTCCGTGCAAATGAGTCTTGCGTCTCTGTGTGCTTCAAAAGTTTCCTTGGAAGTTAGTGCTGTCAAACGTGACAGTTTAAGTGTCGGATTGGGACCCACAAGAACAGGATGTTCTTGTAGAAATTCATTGTTCCCACCGCACACCTCATCTGATGTCACAATCAACTGGAGGGTGGATCCAAGCTCAAGGGCTGCTGAAATGCAGTGTCAGCTATTAATGATTCAGTTCTTTGGGGTTGATTGTGAAAGTCGACTACATGATTAAATTATTAGATGAAATTTGCACAGTAGCAGGGCAGATGTACATGTTCAGATTCAAAGAATGTGCCATCTAGGCAGACGAGTCTGTAGGTTTTTATCACAGCATTTAGAGAAGATGTTGACTTATTGTAGTTTTTGATCGGATCCTAATTCCTCAAACAAGTGAGCCTCGAATTCACTGCCATGGCTTTACTAACACTTCATGAAAAAGGAAGATGAGCAGCATTTGATCTGCCATTAAGAGTTCTTTTGTTCACAATTAGCATCCTCCTTTCCAGGCTGTTAACCTGACCTCATCAAGCAATTGTCCAACCTTTAAACTGTCACCTGCGCTCACAGTCTGTGCTCACAATCTGTGCCCACAATCATCATCCCTCCAAAACCTCCCTTATTTAACCCACGCTGCCTGTGCTGCCATTGTACACCACACTACTGTGGACATCAGGTGGTGTGAGCAGCTCCGCAGTTACCACGGCCACTAACACCTCCATATCCCAGCTGCTCGGCAGGTGACAGACGGTCGTGTGCGGCATCCAAAGCGTGCAAATAGACAGACAGTCTGCGGGCGTTCTCTGATCTAATCTCCTCCTCAATCTGGCACTTGGTTTTCTGCTGGGATGCCAGGTAAACATGTCAGATTTGGGCAAAGAAACCTTTGGAGAAGTTTGGAGGGCACCAAGCGGAAGGCTGCGGAGGAGACATGGGGGAGTGTAGGTGGTTGTGCACTGCCTTCTAGTGTTGAAACATAGGCAGTACAGATTTAGTATGTAAGCAAGTTTTAAATTTTTAGAGTTAGTAATAATAGTAAAGATCGTGCTTTACGGAACAAAAAAAATTGTATAAACTGTCAAGATTAAACAATAAAAGCACTGACAAAACAGAACATAAAGCCATATCAAACAGTGTGTAAAAAAATAAAATAGGCAATAAAAGAGGGATAGAAACTCCCTGTAAAAGTAGGTTTTGAGGAGTGATTTAAAAGAAGGTACTGAGATTACTAACCCAAGTTCATCAGGTAGGGGGTTTGTATCAGATTCAGTGCAGTAAACTCAAGTATGGAGTTTTTCCGTCAGCAGATCTGATGACGCATCTCAGAAGCTCAGAAGAGCACTGATATATAGACTCTAGGGAGACATGAGGAAGAACTCTATCATGCTCGCCAGACTAAAGAGGCTTTCAAGACCAAGTCAGCGAGTCACATTTTGACTTATCCTTCTAAATACACCATGAGCTGGAAACTGAGGACCTTAAAGGACTAGGCTGGAAATATTCCATCTTGTTCTGTCACAAAATTCTGTGAGAAGACCAAATCCAAGTCAATCATTCGAACAACCTGTACCATATACTGTGACATGCAGTAAAGCCAAGTTAGTGATAAGCAATAATGGGACGTGAATGTTAGCAAATGAAGAAGAACCTTTCAGAATTGAGAGAGACAGGAGAGAAGGAGGTCCCCTGGCAGACTAGACCTATATCAACCATAACTAGGGGCTGGTCAAGGCAAGCCTGAGCCAGCCCTAACTATAAGCTTTATCATAAAGGATAGTCTTAAGTCTAAATGTGGAGACAGTGTCTGCCTCCCGGACTGAAACAGGAAGATGATTCCACAGAAGAAGAGGGTTACACTTTGATTCTACATTTTATATATAAATACAAGATTGCAAATGGAAAACAGAAGACACTGTTATTAAATAAAAATTACTTTATTTTTTAAAATAAATGCATTTTTTACAGTCAGAAAACGAAGCAGCAGGACATGCACTGCTGCTCCTGACACTGGAGGCAAACAAAAACGTCAGAGAGAATAAAAACAGACTAGGCTTGGTTTTCTCTTACATCTGTTCACTTTTGCTGATTCGTCTCAAACTCCAGGGTCTAAACAATGTGAGTCTCCTTCATATGGACATTATTAAATGGCACACTTCAGCTGTGACAAAACCAGACGAGTAAGTGAAGTAATTTAAAAAGGCACTGAGCAAATCCAATTTGCAGCAAAAATTAAGTCACTGTCGGTCTACAGGATGAGCTAAAAACACAACTCAGAGCCACAAACTGACAGAGGAGGAAGCAGAAAAATCAATAAAATGAAGCGGAAATGCAAAAAAAGAGCACATGGAAAAGGCATATGTAGTTGTATTTTAAAAAAAATTATAATATGTACTCGACAAATATCTTAATCAAACCTGGAGTTTGAGACTAGTGTTATCTTCATATATATATTCATATTTATCTTCATCTGAAAACTCAGTAAGGACACAACATAAGCAGGCACAATTCTGAATACTACATGTTGACACATGGCTTCCCCCCGTTTCTGAAAGGAAAAACTTCCAAACCCCAAAAAGCAGAAAAAAAAACAACTGTACAATTCTATAAAACGTTTGTGTTTTTACATTAGTTACAAAAAAATAATACTTCATTTACTGATCCTTCATACTGAGGACAGAAGAAAAAAAAAACGTTGCATATTCATTCTTCAAACTCGGTGACCTTTTGCTGGTGTGTAATGATAAAAATGATAATAATAATAATAATAATAATAATACTATATGGTGTGAGAGACAGAAGGGCGATTAAGTCAAAAGGTGGTAAAAGGGAGCAATGACCCCTCCTGTTACGTAGTGCACATGCACTTAGCGATGAGACGTTGGGGTTTCAAATCTTTGGATGCAGTTTCAAACATGCTGTTGAGATGTGGCAATGTATAGCTGTGGTCAGAACAGCAGCCATAAACAAACATGTTTGGTAAAATGGTAACGCACTTTGGCACGTTATTCTTACATGCCAGGTCAGAGGATGGAAACACCTTTGCCGTCTAGAGTTGGGAAAAGATAATGGACATCTTGAAAAGTCATGTAGCTTCATGTTCGGTCTTCAAATAGTTTTTGAAAACAAGGGGATTAGATATTTTAAATACACATGAACACATGATCTACCTCTGTTCAATGTCTTAACAGATTAAAGTTTTTTAAAGGAACAGTGTTTAGGATTTAGGGGGTTTAGGGGCATCTAGTGGTGAGGACTGCAGATTGCAACCAGCTGGACCTTCTCCTGGTTAGAATTCCTCGGTGTTTACTGTTCAGGAGATTTTTACCGCATAGTGTATTATCCGCAGAGGTCTCTTCCAGCACCTTTTAATATGTGCTCGCCTTATTGCTTATCTAGACGTTCGGGAGGTTTTTACCGGGAGCTGAATTATCCACAGAGGTCTCTTCCTCTCCAAAACAAACAGACCTGGTGATTCAAACTTCTGATAACTTGAGATCCAGATGTTCAGGAGGATTTTACCAGCAACCGAATTATCCGCAGAAGTCTCTTCCTCTCCAAAATAAACACACCAGCAAAAACACTGAATAAAGCAGTTTCATGTCATAAATTAGTGTTTCTCCTACACTGTTCGGCATGTCGATAGCCTGCTTACCCAGCACCTTTTAATGTGTGCTTGTCTTATTGCTTATCTAGACGTTCAGGAGGTTTTTACCGGGAACTGAATTATCCACAGAGGTCTCTTCCTCTCCAAAAGAAACAGACCTGGTGATTAAACCAGTAAAAACAAAAACAATGAATTAAGCATTTTAACATTAGAAATCAGTGTCTCTCCTACACTGCGTGGCATGTCGGACATGGGCAGCTAGCTTGGCACATGCTAATGTCACCTTTTTCCTCTGGCAATTCAACGTGTGTTCACCTTTTCTCTGATAACCTTAGATCCAATGTTCAGGAGGTTTCTACCGGGAGCCGATTCATCTCCAAAACAAAAAGACCTGGAGATTTCAACCTGTAAAAAGGCCGTAGCAAAGTGATCCACGTTTTAGAAATCGTTTAGAAATCGCTTGTCGCAGGGGGGCTGCAAACTATGGTGGCCAACACGAAAACACAAACGGCCCTATCTGAAGCCAGTGCTCAGCATGTTTGTTCTACTGTAGAAACGATCTCCGTACATGAGGACTCGCTCCCTACATAGATATAAACGGCTCATTCTAAGATAACGAAAACCCAACGTGTCTTCTTTTCAAGTGATAACACAGTAAAGAATACATACTTATATATTATTTTCCATTTCTGCCGAAATATCCCCCTAAATCCTACACACTGGACCTCTAATTCTTGTTTTCAAGAAATATTAGATTTACTGAACACCAGCACTAATGACTTTGCAAGATGAACATTTTTGCAGAAAGGACAGTTAAATCAGTCGGAAAAGATTTTCAAACCCACAGCACGCTCATCCCAGTGCACTGAACTGTAGTGTGTTTCCAGACATGCTCGCTAATGAGCAGTCTATTAAATACAAAACAAAACTCTCAATGTCACACCTGCCAGCTAACACAATGACAATTCATTAGAGAGACTCGACGCGGAGGAGACAATCGCTCCGGACGAGCTCTGAAACAAAGACGACAGACATCAAAAGCAAATTTAACATCAGCTTATTCATGAACAGGACTGTATAGTGTCGAAGTGCTTACATGTGACTTCAAAGAGATTAAACCCTTCATAGAGTGGATAGGATGGACATGTAGTGCTTTGGATTGGACTCTCTGATAAAGTCCGTCCTTTAGGATAAATAATTCGATATAACTGCACGTATCTGTGGCACTACGATTAACAATACGTTTTAATGACAGTTTGATGTCAGCTCCTTCAGTCCAGTTCTAGAAGAGAGAAACAAAAAGGCGGTGAAAGAACGAGTGAAGAGTGGACAAAAAAATATCTTTGGGATTAAATCAGGTGTTTGATTGGCTTTAAAGGGTTGTCATGGACGTAAGTTGATGGCCATCAGTCCAGGAGGAGAGGAGGCAGGCGGTCGTAGAGGAACAGAGGAACTTCCCGTTTCAGGTTTGTGTAGCTTCTGCTCAACCACAGGAGTTACGGTTCAAAAGTTCATCTGGACTGCGTTCACCAGAACATTAGTGTTGTAACAAAAGACCTTGTCAGCGTTAATGCAACAACAAAATAAACTACAACAATAAAATCGGTGTCAGCCATGGCAATTTTAGTGCTGCTCTGAACTCTTCAGCACAGCTCCAAACAATTAAACAGACTGAGATAAAGTAGAATAAAATAAACCCCATACACTGTGGTTCCAACCCCCCAAGACCCACCCACAGCCACTCCCCCTCCTGGCCCCTGACCTACAATCGCTGGCCCCTGCTGGTTCGGGGCAACTCAGACCCAGCCGCTGGTCAGCTTATAGAACATCTCCTCGTCTAGAGACTCGTTCTGGTCCTTGGCACGCGTGGACAGAAGATGTAGCCGCCGATGAACTCGTGGACCACCTTACAGTCCACCTCGGCACAGATGAAAGACAGACTGGGCTCGTCTGCAAATTCCACCGTCACCTGAGAGCAGAGAGAAACACATCAGTCATGTCTTGTTTGTTTAATCAACAGTCCAAAACTAGAAGATATTCAATTTACAGTGCAAGAAGTCCAGAAGACTAAGTAAACAAACACATATTTAGATCCGAGGAGCTGGAACCAGTATTTTCTTTTGGCTTTAAGAAATTATGATTATAGTGATAATATGACAGTACTCCAAGAGTTAGCCCTGTCACAATTACTACATCGATGGACGATTTATTGCACCAGAAATAATTGCAATTAGTGTTATTGTCATTTAAAACAATTTTATGCCACATATTGATGATATAAAATCATAACAATGCAAGTACATCCTTTCAATTCAATTCGGTAACCCTTCAGACATGGGACCTAGACTTGGGTCTGCTTAGCGAATTCTACTGGAAACAGTACCCCTAATTGGGGGCGGGGTTGTTGTCGCTCACTGGGGCGGGGCTTATGATGTGAAAAAATGGTGGAGTTGCCCTTAAATTGACTAATGGTGTCAGCTCGAGAAACAATATTAACTGCCAACACTGAATGTGAGTAGGCCACGAAAAACCATAAGTTAAAATGGTCATGTTCAGTGGTTCCCCTACCATCTTGATCTCCCAGTTGACGTTCCACTGTTTCATGTTGCTGAAGCGCCAGGTCTTAATAGCATCTCCATTGTTGGCATCCATCCGGATCAAACGGTTGTAAGTGATGCCGATCAGCTCCTCCCGCTTTCCACCCTGGAACCTGCGGAGCAGAGGAAGAGAATCAACTGTGAAATGAAAGAGCGCAGATCAAATGAAAATCTGAGTCACTGTCAGCCCATAAAACAGAGAGAGTGGGCGATAGAGATGTGAGTGTGAAGACACATCAGCTTACTTGGCGAGGAAATGAGTGATTCCAAACTCGGGCAGGGACTGCCACGCCTGGATGAAGCGCATCTTGGCCTCAATCAGACTCATCTGGGCCACATTCTGGTGGGCTTCAAGGATCCGGGCTGAAATCTGACAAATACACAATCACACAGGTGACATTTTAGCGTGCTCCCACCACTTGAGGCTCGACAAACACTAACCCACTCTCCACTGTAAACAAATGCATCCCATCACACACACAGAACCACCTGATGCGCCCAAATCCACACACAAACCCGGTGCGTAAACAAGCTGTGGCTAATTCCAGAAAGCCATCAGCACACACAGTGTCGGCCAGTAAGCAGAGAGCTGTCACAGTCAAAGTCTACATCACACAGCTACAAAACAGACAGACAAATACAAAGCTACGAGCCCGCTGAGGAGCTAGACTAAGGTTAATGTGCGAATGTGTGAGTGTGCATGCATGTGTGTATTCCCTTCCTGGACCTACATCCTTTATAAAGCTGAAGCCCAGCATTTTAATCAACTAATTTAACTGGAAGAGCAGCAAAACAGAGACATCGTCAGTAAGTGATCCATCACAGTGAACTCCCTTCAGCAACCTCCCACATGTTCCAGCCAGCTACTGATTAGCATTCATGAGCTTCATTGGAAAAAATCAAAGATGGAGGAGAAATCAAAGCAAATATGAGTGTCAGGCATCAATTGGTGAGTTTGATAATTTGTTCAGAAGCAACACTCTTTGACTCAGCAGGCCCTGTTCAGCTGCTTTATCATAAAATAAATACAAAATATATGAACTTTACTGTGATGGATCACTTATCTTCAGCAAGTTTCTAGTCTCTCCCTTTCATATTTTCCAGACAGTAAAATATACTACTAAAAAAACACATTAAAGCTGCCATCAATCTAAAAACCTGTGATTTACTTTGACACATGCTCAGCATTATGTTAGGTATGTAGAAGTGCTGATAAATGGGCTAAAACATGCAAAAACACCTGCACGTTTCACTGACTTTATGTCAATTGCACCACCATTTGTCTCCACTAATGATGCAATGTAAAGTATAACACATAATACAGACACCCGACTGTTGTTTCACTACAGTTATGTGTCATTTGCTTGTCTTGCGACACCCTGAAAACATTAGAGCTAGTGAAAGTAACAAACAAACAAACAAACATGGAGGATTCTAACTATTCTACTGAAACTACCAGCCACTATTGGCTGCACCACTTTTGGTTAGGTGTAGGGATGCACTGATACCACTTTTTTTCCCCAAGTACTCACATTTGGATACTTGCTGATACAGAGTACCGATATGAATGCTTACAGTTCTAATAATAACTTAGGAAACATGTTTTATTTTCACTCCTCAGAGGGGTAAACCGATAGTGAAGCGCTTCAGGGGGCTGCCGACGATATATGTAGGAGTGTTCATCTTTACTTACAGTACAGCTATGTTGTGTGTCACAAGTCTGGGAAGGGGGCCAGGATTGGTGGAAATTAAGGAAGAAAGAAGGGGCTTAAAAAGACTACACATGTTGAATAGTAGCACACCTCATGTTCTGCACAGTTACTTAATGGATTAGGTGAACTAAAACGGCTCGTTACTTGGAAAGTGCTATCCACATACTCATAGAACTGGAGTTACATCCAGGTAACTAGTCACTATTTTCTGTGAAGTGATAATGGCTGGAAATATCATGTTGTGTCCAGTAATGTTACACTGAGGAGAAGAGCAATTTACTGGGCTTCTGTTATTTTTCACGCCCATTGCTCGTCTCTGGACATTTTTGCTTGCTTCTCCAGCGTTTGCGGCAAAGTTGGTTGCTGTTTCCAGCTAGCATTAGCAAACTCCTCAACCTCTGAATCGTGTTGGTTCTTTGGATGTTATATCAAATTGCTAATGAGCTATTTTCTTACTCTTTCTTGATAATTCAGCAGAGCATAGTTTGCAGACTGCTCTACTTTTGTCAGCATGACAACAGGTTAAGGTCACACTGTTGTAAAGTGGTATTGGGTGCTGCTGTAACGGAGTCGTTTTACGAGTACGATTAGTACATGAGCACAGTATCGGACAAAGACGTGATATTGTTATTGGTATTGGTGCATCCCTAGTTAGGTGAAGCAACCCAGACACAAAAAGTGTTCAGAGTTTAGACAAACATGCACAAACATGTATCTAAGGCTTGTAAAGGCACCCAGTGGACACATGACTCAACTTACCAAGTCCCTGATATAGCCTGGCTGAAGATGGGAGGTGGGGATGGGAGAGGGGCACAGAGGAATGAAGGAGATGCATACAAGAAGAGAGGAAAGAAAGAAAGATAGGACAAAGAGAACAAGCAAGTAAGATCAATGTCGAGGGAGGAAAGATCCAAAACGATAAAGTAGGAGGCCACAACTGTAATAACAGAAACAGAGTGGGGCTGTGGAGTCTGGAGGTCATGCAGTATTCAGCCACAAGAGGGGGACAGAGTACAGCGGCAGTCAGACACTTGTTTGAAGGGGAAAGAAAGAGGTTACACAACATTTGTGTGGTTTCACATTAAGGAAGTAGGCATGGGAACTGTACATTTTAGGTCTAGATAATGGCTGTTTATTGTTAACATACTTTCACAATGAGCCATTAAAATTATCACACAACTTCCCCTTTCATCCACAGGGTGGCGGTACGTGCCTAAAGCACACTCCAGAGGCACCAAGCTGTAGGAGTGCCATGTCTTCACACTCCAGGGGTTTATTATTGTGCCTTTAATGCTTGTTTTCTTTTGTGTAAATGTATCAATTCGGCCGGAGACCACACTGGTCAGGTAATCTAAAAATTCCTGTGTGTGTATCCGCTGGGAGCTGCCGTACGGAAGTCTCCTCGGACTCGTCTTGCAACAGGAAGTCCAGTTTTAGTGAGGTGGGGAGGGGTCGCAGATGACCGAGGTTGAACGGGCTTTTCCCACACAGTTTTCCCGCGCAGCATACTCAGGCACGGCTCATTTCCTGATGCCCCAACGCCCACTCACATGAGTACACATGTGTGCATTCACATACTGTACATATGCCCCTACTCTTTCATGTTGTGTGCCTGCTGGGGATACCCCCTGTCAGACTGGGATAATGAGTGAGACTGGAGCCAGACCAGGAAGAAGTATGGCCCCAGTTGGACACACACCCTGCAGAGCTAATACCCCTAAAAAGGCTGAGTCCTGCCCCCTGTTCAAGTTAGCCTCTATTCTAGGCAGCATGTTACGCCACAGGTTTTTTTGTCCCCATGTCTTTCTAAAAAAACAAACATGATACTGGACTTTTTGTCCATATTCTAAAAAACAGAAACTGTCTGCCCATGTCCTAAAGTGCAAGGGTCAGCGAAAACTGAGCAGCTCATGATTTTAACTAAGATAAAACAACAATTATCATGTTAACTATAGTTCCCGTGAGGTTTTAATAGCACGCACATGGGTCATGGGAACATGGGAAAATGATTGTTCGATCTTGATTAAAATGCTAAAATATCACCGTCCAGCTCAGTCTTTTAGTGAAGAATATATTTAGGAAACCTCAATGTCATGTTTCAGCTTCTCAGGAAAACTAATACAAGAAACCCTCTATGGCAAAAGCAGGTTATAGAGATGCAAATGCTAGTGGAACCGAAGCTAACCAAGCCAGGACTAACATACTGGCACCACGACGTAGGTTAAACCCACAGGTTGGCTGGTGTTAATGGGTCAATGCGTATTATGTGACCTGGCTTTGTAAGCATTTCTTAACTTAAACATGGATTAGTCACTCCTTGGATTTATCAAACAGGCTTTACTGTACGAGAATGTGAATTAAATTTGTGTAACTGACCTCAACTATATTTAATGGATTTCCTGACTGCTAAAAAAAGCGAGAAAGTTAGATGTGGAGAAAGAAAGAACTGAATCTTTATTCGGCGCTTCTGTAATTTTAGATTTATCCTCATTTTTAGCAGCACTGTTTGTGCAACTTAAGTTACGGACTTGACAGCAGTCCCATCTTAAAGGGTCCACCACGACCTCAATAAAACCACGTCATACTCACATTTGTTGTGTTACTGGAGTATTAAAGGATACATTCAGACTGCTGACAAATCAGTTTCTCAAATCAGATCGCTAATACAAACTGTCCGCATTGTCATTTGTATGTGAAGACACCGAATTGGTGTGTCCTCCAGACATCATGGGTTGCTGTGATATTGACATTAGAGTCAGTAACTATGTGGATACACTGGTAACAGCGCTTTCCAACACGGAAGCATGAGAAATGGCGGTCTGTCATTTCACCCACCAAACAATCGCGCTGTCAAGTCATGGTGCGGAATTCCTTTGTCACAAAGTGCCAGCAGTCAAATTATTTTGGCATCTGTCCACAGACTGTTGTTCTCCATGATTTCCTCCAACAGCGCTCTGCTAGTAGCAGCATGGATTTTACTCAGCACCTAAGTCACTCCAGATTTGGTGTCTTTGTGTGTTGCATTACGAGTCACGCAAAAGACACTTATTTGAGAGGCGAGAGCATCTGGACTGAGACGCGTCAGTAGAAGTCTGATTGGAATCACATTTTAAACCACCTATCCAATTTGAAAAAAACAAACAAAACGCATTTTATGCAGTTTTTTTTGCTGTTCAGGCGTTCTAAAATCAATCTGGATACAATCTGGGTATGCCAAAAACACATTTGCACCAAAAGGACAATGAAGTCTGGTTTGTATTTTGGCCAACAAAGGGAACTTTTAAAGTGCCTGCAGCTTACAGACTCAACCAGCAATGCTGACACACATTTACAGGACCTGCATCTATCTTAATGTCTACCTCTTGTTCTTCAGACATTCAGTATATTTCAGACCCAGACCACTTCTGAGTCATCACTTACGGTACCAACAACCTCCAAAAATCCCCCCCAACCCCCTAGGAACATTCCACTTTTATACTACAACTTAAACAAATCCAGACTGAGTGTGTGAGCTATGGGAAGTCAACTCCCCCGACCTCCCTCACCCACCCCCAGCTCACACAGCTATGGCAGCCGTGTACTCAGCTGTTTCAGTGTACACACACCAGCCTGTTGCTTACATGCAAATCTGCTAGGCACATTGTGGTATTCTCTCAACGCTTACAAGAAAGTTAACTGGAACTTAGTGCTTAAATTCTACACATAGTTATTAAGATGTTTGCTGGTGGTGCCCTACTGCCACTCAGAATAACTGAGCATCTACAAACCCAGCAGCTGAGATCTCTGCACTTTTGTCTGTAAGCACACAAACCGAGAGCAGACAAAGTATCTATTACAGTCTGACATGAGCAACTCAAACTGTAAGCAAGTTGAGTGGTTTGGACGTCTACTGTCCTGGTTTCCCCTCGGACAGACGGGGGTGGGGAGGAGGAGCGGAGGGAAGAGGAGGAGGGAGGAGGAGAGTAAAAGAGGGGGAGCAGAGGGAGGCTACATTCCAATGCAAGACAAGCCTGATGCCAGGAGGCGCCCATCTGGGAAGCATCAGACGCTGCTCCGACTAACTCCACAATCGACTCATCAAACAAGTAAACAACCTCACAAGAATACACATTACAGCAGATAGTTGCCTTCCGAATGTCTGTCTCTTTGTAACTATACACTTTACCCTCCACGTGTACAACCTACGGAGCATTCAGAGGTCCTTTGTTAACGGAAACACATGGCTTACCTGCTTGTTCTTGTACTTCTTCAGGTAGCGCGGGGACACCAGGCACTCTGGGTTGATATCGGTGGTGATGGGCTCGATGAACTGAGGATCGGGGTTCATGTGTTGCATCTTGAGGAAGGACAGAATGTTCTGGACCTCCAGGTTGTAAGAGCTGTCGGCCATGGTCTTCCCTTTGGAGGCCAGGCGACACGCGGCCATCCAGTGGGCGTACTGTTTCTCCTGGCGAAGCAAGTCAAACACTGGTTATTAAATATTTAAAAGGACAGGAAATGAACATAAATGGTACACTGACACCAGTCTTACCGTGTCACACCGAAGCCAGATCTCATTCATGCCATCAGCCACAGGGATTAGCAACTTGATGTTGAATTTCTGACCCGAGATGTTAACATCTGGTGTTACCTCACAACCTGCACATGGAAGCCAAAGTGCAGAGCGGAAGATGAGGTCAAAGTTCACACCCATTGTTTAGACAGAAAAATGAGGCATTACATTCTTGCACGGTTGTGAAATGACATCTTCTTTGTGTGTGTTCGCACCTCTAAGATTCATTTGGTGGGCAGGAGTCCCATGTGCCTCCTCTTTACTCTTGTAACAGGAAATTGTGATATCCTTGAATGTGCACCAGTACTGCTTATAGCCCTTCAGTGTCAGTTTCTTGGGTCTGGAAAATATATAACAGATATGTCAGATGGAGAAAACAGCCATTTTCTTTATTAGTGGTCAAGAGGAAGAGCGTGGGAGGGGGGGTCATAAGAGAGTACAAAGGAGAGAGGAGAAAAAGAAGGAAAGCTTCTCAAGTGCAGAGTCAGCAAGGTGAATGGGAGAGGATCCAGCATTGGACACGAACATTAATGGAAAACCATTAAAGAGGAAATGCCTCTTGATAGCGCACCCCCCCCCCCCCCCCCCCTCATGGTTTATACATTTTATGAGACAACCACTGCAGGGGCCATCTGCGTGTCAGCAAAGGCTCAAAGCCAAAAATGAATATGGTTAAAAATCTGCTTTGTCCAACTTTAATCACGTTGAAAAGCTAAACTGAAGCTCAGCCTGTAAATGTCCTTTGGCAAAACAATGGAACCTATTACGCTGATGCAAACCAGGCAACAGGTTTCTCATTTAGCCAGAAAATGCTATTTCCTAGTTCTCTGATAGACTCAACATCTTGTGACAAATGCAATCTTTGCACGATATCATACTGGGGTTGGGTATTGTTTGTAGTTTTTTGCGATACTGAGGCCAAGGCAACACTTTTAAAACAGTACCTGTGCCTAAACAGTGTCTGAACCAATTTCAAAATACCAAATCCTACAACAATTTAACACTATATGACAGTTACAGTAATAACAGCAAAGATAAGTTCTGAGTCGGGATCAATTATTGAAGATTAAATTACCTAAAATGAATCATTGAGCTTCCACCTTTTATAAGATAACCGCTAACACGAGAACTTGCAAGAACCTCAGACTAATCTAGCAGAGAGATTAAAATTTGAACATCCATAAGGATTCTTGGGCAACAATAATCTCCAATGCAGGCTGGTTCACAAGACAAAATCGGAGGAAAATTTTTTCATCATAAGATATTTCATCGATATCATTTTACACCTGTCCGTCTTCATAAAATATGTTTACTAGAAAACAATCTATGCTGGAACTGTAAAAGGCAGGAAGGCACCTTTATCTATGCCAAGTTGACCTGTCCTCTAGTCCTTCCTTTCTGGACAGACAATCAAAACAATGCAAGAGTGTCTAGGTGTGCCTGTTCCTGAATCTGTTCATCTTTGTCACTTGGGGGAAAGGTCACGCTGACCAAAGATCTCCAAACCAGCATTTATCTCAGCTGCTAGAATCATCCTTTGCAACTTATAAAAGGACAAATCATGTCACAGGAGCTAGACACTGTACTGAAATGAACTACAAGCCCTTCTGTATGGAGTTAACATGTGCTCCCCGTGTCAGTGTGGGTTTTCTCCAGGTACTCCAGCTTCCTCCCACAGTCCAAAGACATGCAGGTTAATTGGTGACTCTAGATCTGGTGATGTGTCCAGAGTGTACCCCGCCTCTCGCCCTATGTCAGCTGGGATAGGCTCATTGCACTGCTATGTTTAACTTCATACTCTCTGCACCACTTGCTGCAGCCTTACTTTTACCATCGCGCGCAGTCTTTCTCTCTTTCTCGAATACACACTTGGTACTCACACAATCTGGCACCAAAGTGAGGCACCAAAGTCTGCGTTGTGATTTGCACCCAACTCTAACTTATACACAGTTCTTTTTTTAATAACAGAGAAAGTACGTGTGGTCTTGTGGGATCAGGTAGCTCTGGATGTGGACTTACTTGAAGACTTTGACATAGTCCGCTAGCTCTGGAATAGATGTGATGTCACCCTAGGAGGAAGTGGAAAATCACACTGTTAGTATAAAGCTGGGAGATTTCAATACAAAAGAACAGGGTTAAACAAAATCGAAGCAATGACCTCAGGCTCAACTTTGCACATTTTCAATGTCACTGCTCAGTGGAATATGCTAAGGACAACACTTCTTATGTAATATCTCAAGGCTCAGTTTCCTCTGATAAGCTGTATAAACTTAACAAGTTCTTGAGGCGGAGCTGTTGTAATAATAGGCCCATATATTCTCAACGTATTCATGTAACTTGCAGCCTTTGTTGGGTTTGTTTCAGTGTCAAATATCTCACCCCCCCGATCTTTTGTCAGATGCAGGCCTCATAAATAACCGTGTGAAATTTAGCACTTCCAGTGAGATTCATTGTAATTCCCCCCCCCAGGGTCAGTGTACAGTGTCTGTGTAGGTTTCCGCTCTTGTTTAATGTGGCTGATGAAAGGAGGTTTCATCAGAATACGGTAGAGACACAAAGGACTAAACGCACTGCCAAGCTGCTGCAACTGGAAAATAAATTCACATTCTGAGTTTGGAGCCCAGTACATGTTGTCCACAACCAATAGGGGTTTCCTGTAGTGAAGGCAAAGATGTGCCAGAGCAGTCATACCAGTGTGTTGGACGTCTTCCCTCCCTCCAAAGTGATTTCCAGGTCTGACAGGGCTGCATCCACCTCATCCACCTCCTTCTCACTGTTATTCATGTGGTTGTCTGAAGACATGATTGACAGCTTGTTGATGTGGTACTAAGGAAAAGACAGAGAGGTAACTCCAGTTAGGCCCATTCTTAAATACTTTTTGAGCGCTTAATTTGCTGTGGTAAACCAGGGCATCTATGATATCTTCTATTTTGAGAATACATGACATTTACAGACTTCTAATACATTTAATTTTTCCGTTCAAAAACTTTTCAGTCTAGAATCATCAAATGAATTGTCCTTATGTTTCTAGACTTCTCAGTCATGCATATGAACTAGTTACATATAGAGACATTTTAAAGGGATACTTTGCTGATTTTCAATCAGCCTTGTATCTTACCAATGTGGGCAGAATGTGTAAAAGGACTGTGGTTATCTGAGCAGCACCCAGATCTCCCAGCTTAAATTTACTGGATGACCTGTTTCGCATCATCTGGTAGTTTTTTGATGGCTGTTACTTGAACTACAGATTGCACTTCTGCATTTTCGTAGGCACAAACACAAAGAGTAGGCAGTACTGATCAAATATGAACCACGATTCTGTTACTCTATTGCCTATTTCTCACCTAAAATGTCTTCAGAAACATATTTTAGTGCACTGTTTGGCTGTAATACGAGAATTTGTTAACAAGAATACTGTCTGAAACCATACTGTGTCCTGCGTTGTAACAACGAACAACAACTCTGTCTTTCCAATGTCTACACAGCCTACTTTTATGAAAAGATCATGTTACAGCAGTGAAATTCTTCTTTAAGAATGTTTTTCTAAATTTAAGCAGGATTTATACTTCTGTGTCAAATCGACACTGTACCTATGGTGTAGCCTGATGTGCATCTACCCAGTAATGTAACTACACGTCGTGGCAATTGAGACATCCTGTCTATTTTTGTAAGTTGAAACCATTTCCCTCGGTGAAAACGAAGCTTTTATTTACTTTAATTTCACAGATAAGAAACAATAAATTGTGAAGAAAATAGAGCCTCCACAAAACAGTCCGACATACTACCTTTAAGTAAAGAAAAAAACGTAACAACTAACAATTGCTCGCAAAGTCTACGTCCAACTCAAACACCGTCATCAACAGTTCTGCTGATTTCTACAAAGTTTCCTGCTGTTTATGCTACTGGTGCACAAACCCTTCAACTTAATCTTATAAAAGTGAAATGGTCTGTGATAATAGCCACATAAATTCTTGAAGAAGTGTTGGCATTTATTAAAGCAAGTGCTGCCAGTGAGCACCTTTGAGTTCACCAGTGATGCAACAAAGACTTTTATCTTTGAAGGAGATAAAGATGAGTTTCAGGGTGAGAAGACAAAGTGCTTGGTGATGATGATTCACTGAGAAAGCTGAGGAGTACAGTTTGAACAATGTGTTCTCAGCATGTCTTTGGGCTGTAACAGGCTATGAAATTGTTTTTACAGGGAACATGTGTTAGACTGGGCCAATAAGGAAAAGAGAACACTGGAAACAGCTATTCAGCAGGATGGGGATGTTCATGAAAACCTGGCTGTGTTTACCTCCAAGTGTGAGTCACAGACACTAAATACAACTTGTTGACAAATGGTATTTATAATGTCAACCAGCCACCAACCCCCCACCAATATATGAATGAACAGCTGTCGAGAGAGTGAAAGATACAGACTTTGAGAGAGATATGTGAGGCTTTGGCCCAGATAAGGTTACAGAATGTGGGACAAAGGGCTTGCCATGACACTCCATTCCTCCACCTCTTCCACTCTGACGGTCTTTTAAAAGCTGCAACACTGAAGGGGGGGTTGTTTCCTGTTTGTGTGCATGAGTAACAAGTACAACTTGTGCCTTAAGTCGGTGACGATGAGGTCGGTTACTGTTCTTGACTCCTGATTACCTCATTTCCATGTAATGCCAAAATAAAACATCCAGGTGATAGCATGCTAACACAAGCCAGCAGCATACTAGATGTGGATAATCACTGCTCTTTATTTAGACGCTGTGTATCTACTCTCACCAGTGAAACCTTAGCCGAAAGCCCTGAGCTAATACTACCCAGTTGTAACATAGTAGTAGCTACCAAAGTGCTAACAGACAGGTAGCGACAGAGTAGCCGCCAGTCTAAACACCCCGCTTGGCTTAGCATCTCTCTCAAGAGGAGTAATAAGACACCAGTTTAAGTGTCATTATAACCGGTCTAATGAAACGCACCTAACACCTCACAGCGTAGGAGGGCTTCTGGGGGAATGTGAGCAGGTCTATGAGATGGTGAATTGCAGGGGGTGGGTGGTCTGGGTTGGGGCACTGGGTCCCGTGGCCCGAGATGCTCTATAATTACCCTAGGGGTGAAGACAGGATGGCGTCCTCAGGTCTTGGCACCCGCAGTTTATGAGGGTCAGAAATAGCAGGGGCACCACCCCTAGACTACACGGGGGCTACCTGAGGGGGATGAAGGGGCTCACATCTGTATGATACGTTCACTGCTTCCTATTTCTCCTCCTCTTGATCTGCCTTTAAACTTGTGTCAAGAGAAATACTTGTATGTCTGATACTGTCTGTGGCTCCAAAGCACAGGGCAGATCAGGTCTGTATGAGTGGCTGTGGCAAAGGGCCTCAAGGTTTGTAGAGTTTACTTGATCACATAAAACCTTGGATCCTTTAGTATTAGTTAGACAATTTAATATTGGAGGAATAATGCTGGGGATTTCTACAGGTTACTGTATATAGACAAGAACATTTAAAAGGAGCAGTGTGTAGGATTTAGTGGCATCTAGCAGGGAGGATTGTAGATTGCAACCAGTTTTTTACCAGGAGCCAAATTATGTGCATAGGTCTCTTCCTCTCCAAAACAAATGGACCAGGTGATTCAAACCGGTAAAAACCCCTGAATAAAGCAGTTTCACTGTTCGGCTCTTTGCAGATAGGCTGCTAGCCTAGCACTTGCTAATGTGTACTCATCTTTTTCCTGTTATAACTTACAATCCAGAAGTTCAGGAGGTTATTCTTGGGAGCCGCATTATTTGAAGAGATCCACTCCTCTCCAAAATTAACGGACCAGGTGATTTAAATTGGTAAAACACTGAATTAAGCAGTTCCATGTTAAAAAAACAGTGTTTTTCTGATGATGCTCATCGCAGAGGGGCTGCTAAATATGGTGGGCGATTTGAAAAACTCAAGTGGGCCTATCCACAGCCAGTGTTTGGTTTGTTGTTCTGGGATACTGTAGAAACATAGATGCAACATGTCAGACTACAAGGACTCACCCTGTAATTCAATATAAAAAGGTTCACTGTCAGGTAACGAAAACATAAAGACTCTTATTTTCAGGATGTTATACACATAACAAAATAAACTTATTATATTATGTTCCATTTCTGCCAATAAATCTCACCAAATCCCACACACTGGACCTTTAATGAAATTTAAATATGATATTTGAACACTATGTTTTTATTTCTCTGCCATTATGACTCACTAGGCCTGGTTTCCAGGCATTTAAAGTGCAGTGATGTTGATAGATTTTCAATGTAGTAAATCCTCAGGACCCACAGGTCGTGAACTGAGTGGGTCCTGGGGAAATTCAGTGGGTCCCCAATAAATAAAATAATAGTGTTCCCTGGACGCATTCATAGGGAGTTTACGGCATCCTCTAACATTTTAATGCGTCAGGGATGCAAGATGCGTACCTAGCAACATCACTTCAAGTGACACTTCACACTGGTTAACTGAGGTAAATGCACGAATGTCTTTCAAGTCGACTGGCATTAATTATTCACAAGAGATCTTTTGTTTTACCCTAATGCCTCCCTTTTTTCTATGAATTCTATAAAGTCAGAAAAACAGGGATTTTAATGATATTGAGGCATATTTAGAAGCTCAGTGGGAACGTGTGATAATGCCTCCATTAACTAATTCTGCATCAGTGTGCAATAGTCAGGTTTTAGTGTGCGTGCTGCAGCAGAACTGGCAACCATATGTCTCAGTTCTGGGCTGGAAGCCCATCCAATTCATTAGCTTGCGGTTGAGAAGGCAATGTGCCCGTTGCCCAATGAAAAGAAGACTGCAGGTCTTCAAATATCAGGCCCTGACTAACGAATGCTGAGACAGGAAAATTAAGATCAGGCACTCTCTCTCTCTCACACACACACACAAACGCACAAACACACACAGTCTCTGTACCTGCAGGGCAGCAAACATCATCATTTCCTCCTCCGTGCACTCAATTTCCTCCAGCAGGATGGCCCACTTGGACTGCTCATAGAGCTGGTTCACTCGGATGGCATCATACTGTGAAGAGGTTTGTCGTGGCGTTAACAGGCGTGGAAACAAATAGTGAATAAACACGGACTCACACGTTCTCTTCACACCTGATACCCACAGGGTTGTACACCAAATATTCTACTTAAAGGAGCACTGCACCAATAAAACCTTTTCACACACCACAATGTCCTCAGGGACTCTGTTAGCAAGGTGAAATTGTGATGTATTGTCTATGGGACGTACCTTCGGGTTGAGGTCAAAGAAACTGTGGTATTTAAACCTCAGCAGCAGCACCTCATTCTCCTTTACATCCTGCTCCATCAGAGACCTGGATGAGTCCAACCACCTGCACAGACAGAGAATATAATGTCTTCAACAAACAAACTCTGTAGACTCTTGCAACCACAGCATTTCTGGCTATAAACAGTTTAACCAAACCACATAACTACCAAGGAAAGTTCATCTCACCCCTGGTTGATTTTGGCTTTGTCCAGCAGGGACTGGGGCTTGTAGAGTTTGACCAGGATGTCTGGTGAAGAGATTGGCTGGCTGACAGCGAGGATGCTGGGGTTGCCCTCAGACAGGGGGCTATCCCCAAACCAGGCAGTGGTGGGTGACAGCGGGCTGCCGTCTCTGGAGTCATAGGTGGGGGTCATGGTCTTGCTGTACAAGCCTGGACTGGAGTAGATGCTCCCTGAAAACACACAGTCAACAGTTAGACCCTTATAGTGCATAAAAAGAAAAGTAGCAAAGTAGCAACATTAAATTAAATTAAAGTTTCATACTAACAGTCAGAAAATCTAATAAACACTCCAATTTCAAAGCAAAGAAGTGCACATTCACAAATACTGTACATCAACAACAGCATCAGGGGTGAACTCTTTCTTAAATAAGCACACACACTTGCAGCCTAGCCAGGCCAGCTAGCGATCAACAACACCACGTGACTACCAGCCCACGCTTTGCAGATGAGTGGCTTCAACTATGGCCTCCTGCTGATGGCGGGATTGATGTGGATCAGCATGCAGATGACGCAGAACATGATCAGGGTCACCCACTTATTCACAGTCAAAAAACCTGCAGGAATGCACTGCACACAGCAAACTACTGCAACACTCGCCACAGAGAGGAGAGCGGGAACGAAGTGGTATGGGAGGATACATGGGTTATAACAAAAAATCAGCCACATCATTTTTAATCTAAATCTTCACTGAATAAGGGCTCAACATTTTGCCTTTGCTAATTGGGCTGAATTTTGGCTACAGCATCAGCAAGCCACCAATGTCAAGCTGGTTGCATTTCCTGTTGGCTGGCCCTGTGGTCGTATTTTGGCCTCGTTCCCTCTCTCCCTCTGTGGGGCCTAGGTCAAGAAGCAACACTGGCTAAACCACTAAATCCCCTCTGAAACCAGGAAGTGGACTTGATTTGTGAGTGTCCACGTGTGTGTTTGTGTTTGCGAGCTGAGGTCATGAGAACAGGGTGCGGGCTATGGCCACACATCCCTTGTGGGGGAGGGTGTTATTCATTGGTTCTTTCAAGGTTTTTCCGTTAATGCTGAGTGCATCAGGTCAGGGAGAGGACTTGCATCTCCCAAAGGGGCTCTTGAGGAATCCTAAATATCTAAAGAGACCATCTATAAGGTGAAAGCTGGCAGCACATTAAAAACGCAACTCCATCCTCCTCCATCCTGTTTACTGACTCTCCGATGCAGGCGAAGAGGCACAAAGAATGTTAACATGACTGACTCCCTGATGCTCCCACACTGGGGATTCATAGGGGGCTTAGATGGATGAAGTTGGACCACCATGGGCTGTTAGGATTGGAAGTAAACCTTGAGAGGTTTGTCAATAAATTAAAGTGTCTCTTGTGGATTTGATTTAACAGAGCCTCTGTGTGGGCTTTTAGGTGCGGTGTGTATGTGGGATTATGGACCATTAAGTGTCTAATTTCTGAGCTTCTTTAACAAAGGTAGAGCAAAAACATAAAAACATCTACTAATAATTATGATCATGTCAGAATCCACCATTTTCAAGCGCTACAACGTGATGAACTACCCTTCAAAACAGTCAGCAGGCGCAGTGAGCAGGCCTGGAGTAACTTTGAGCTAATTTCTAATGTGAGGCAAAGCCTTAATCATGTGACCACCCGAATCAGCTGACTTCCTCTGGATGAGCAGTCAGGTGACTCAGCTGCATGTCCCGAAAGGTTACAGATAAGGAGGAAGGGGGGAAGGCAAGGGTGAGGAAGCAGTGCTGAAGAGTAAAGGACAGAGGAAGAGGAAAAGCTTACCTTTGACAGGTCCGATGTATATTACCTCAGAGGCTAGGATGAAAAGAGAAAGAGTAAGAGAGGGAAAGACAGGAAAGAGTTGGAGGGAAGAAACGGAATGGGAACAAAAAACATCAAGTGGACAGATTTAAGATACCGAGACGTCTACGAGGGCAGGAGGAAACAGAAAAGACAAAAAGTAGAGGAATACAAGAATGGGGAGATCCATGGTATTTCCGTGGGCACTGCCAACTGTCAGCCTCAGAGTGGATGACTCAGTTTACCCTCTTCGCAGAGGGAGATCACCCTGGAATGACTGGTGAGGCTCTGTCATTTCCATCCACCCATTCATAGCCATCCAACGCAGCATGACTGATTGAAAACCCAGGCAAGGCGTTGGTCGACGTGACCCAGCCATGCATGTATAAACTGCAGCACAAATATAAAAGTACTGGCTGTCTGAGATATGTTCGCTGACAGGACAGATAATTAGATACGGCAGGCACATCAAGATGCGGTGGGCCCGGAGGGACTGGATGGACTGGCATCATGGGCAACATCATGGCTCGTTGTCTGAGTCATGAAAACAGCTGAGGATTACATATGTTGTTTTTTTTACTGAAATGACCAATTCTGTGGGGCACTTGACATGTGTGCATGGAGTTTCCTACGTGATACATTTAAGGACAGATGTTGAGGTTTCGGAAAAAGGGTTGCCAGTCTTTAAGTAGAAATGATTGGTCATGTACTCCTTATAGCCATAGTGCTCACCATCCACCCATGTCATTTGCTCCTGAGGTCAGTGAGGACCTCCTGGTACAGTATATGCACTCTGTACTGTGTGTGTCTGAGCCACTGTATAAGGAATTGATCGAGTTGTTGTACCAACACAATCAGTTACAAACAAGTGATTAAAAAGATGGTGAGACAGAGGCAAAAAGCCATTTAAATTTGAAGTAAATGGATAAAATTCTGGCAGAAAATATGATGATTATTTTCAGTATTTTCAGTCTACTGATTACTTTCTTGATTAATCCATTTCTCATTTAGTCTACAAAATGTCAAGAGAAAAAAAAGCCTGTCACAATTTCCAGAGTGCAAGATGATGTCTTCAAATGTCTCTTTTTTTAAACACGCTTTAAAAACGCTTCCCTTCATTGCCTACGTTAGCAGCTGTGCAATGCATCCTGCTTGCGCTGCACTGCATTTCGAGAGACGGGGAATCTGCAACTCATTCGCATAGAGTTGAATCAAGGCTACTTTATGCAATTCAGGGGTGTCCAGCGCGGTTTATCACCTTTAGATACACCTGAAAACCTTACTAAACTAACCGTCATCAATCTAAAACGAAGACTGATTCAGCAACTGCATCGCTTACTTCTTGCCTCAAATGTTTTCAGAGAGACATGTCGGTGAACTTTTTCGATAATATAAAGAGAAAGTTGCCAATGGAGCCTCCATGATTGCCTGGTGTGAAATCCTGGAGCGGGCAGCCCACGTGACCAGAGACATGCACAAGTGTCCAATGCTGGGAAGCAGCAAATCTAAAAACGCCCCTGTGGACACGTACCATAAGAAAATCTGATAATATTCACATCAAAGAAGCTGGACTCTTGCATTTTTGCAATTTCTTGCTCGGGTATTACTCCAACAATTATGAAAATAGTTGCTTGTTAATTTCTGCTGAATGACTAATTGATAAGTCGACTAATCACTGCAGCTCCATATGAGATCAAAGTAATTCTAAAAGTGAAGTAACACCATGGTGAGGTGCAGTGTGCCCTCCACCCTTCATCAGGAGTTTTGCAGAAGCTGTTTGCTGCACAGGAGAAGGCTGTTTCTCTGATTGCATCGCTGCCTCTCTGCAAAACCTTGTGATTCCTATCAGGGGATCTGACCTAAGAGGCCAGCCCTTCCTCACAAGGGACGGAATAACGCCTTACAACTTGGCCATGAAATATACTCTGACTGTAGCATGTGATCTGATAGGGAGGGCGCAGGAAGTGTGCGTCCGTGTGTGCGCTCACACACAGGGCGAGTTGTGACAGTAAACAAATTCTGCAAATTCCTGTTGAATCTTTTTCTGCACCACCTAATGGTGTGACCACAGTCGCCCACTGAAAACAAAATGCATCTGTACCAGAGGCATCGACGCAGCACGCCCTTGAAACGTAATGATGCAACTTTGGGTGTGATCGTCATGTGTTGCTCATAAAAACAGAGTTTTCTGTCACTCATTGCATTTCGACATATGGGCAAATAGATGCTGCTAGCGTGTCAGACGAATTATTTTTTTCTTGACTCTGACCGTTCACCAAGTTAACAATCGTTGTCAGCCCTCTTCCCACTCACATGAGAGTGCATATGCACGTTGAGCTGAGTCTAAGGAGCCAGCGGACACACCAGAGGCCAGGGAAGAAGAGACTCAACCCACACAAAGAGTCCCATTCACCCTGTCTCATAGTGTTAGCAGTTTGGGTTAATGCTAACTCTGTGACAGCAGCACAGCCTGTTTTGTTCTGCTCCTCCCTGCTCACATGGTTGTAACTCTCCCATCACTGGCGGAAGGAGGGAGGGAGGGAGGGAGGGAGGAGGGCCAGTATAGCTGCAGTCGTGTAGCCTGGTTTGGGTTTAAAATGGCAGCGTGACCAACTATGTGTGGAATCTCAACCATTCTTCGTCCTCCCTGCCAAGGAGCTGGGAGCCAGGGCTGTGGATCCCATGCAGGCCTCAAACTCACACATTCATATTTGGTCACTAGAAGCAGGGTGCAGCAATCTGGAGTTATCTTAGTGGTTTTCGAACCACAGGCGTGATCAGGCTCAGAAAAAGGAAAGAATGGAGGACGCTCCATAGCAGCCAGTGGAACCTGTTATTCAACCTGCTGCTTGAGGGAAACGAGATTATTACGTTTCACAATGATATGCAAAAATAAAACCCAATGCTCCATAATTACTTGAAACTAGACCTTGAACCTAAGACAGAGAGTCTGCATGAGCCAACTCATCAGTTGATGCACATGTGAAGTGCAAAACGTACTTGTCTCTTTTTTATTTCAAGAAATAATATTGTTCCTTCCTGCTGCTGAAATATTTTGGAGCACACACTGTAACAAGTGCCTTGGAGCCATAAATGCTTCATCTCCACATAGGAGTTACGATCCGTCAGCTCACCTGATCCAGGAGTTAACAGCGGACCCTCCAGCTCCAGATCGTCCTCCTCTGCCTCCTCCAGCTTTTTCTTCTTCTTCTTGGGATCACGGGGCTTACGCAGTAGAGATAGCTCTTCTGGGTGGCGGATGTCTGGAGGAAGGGAGAGCAAGAAAGTTCAACTGATGTCACGTAAACACAACTTTGCCTCACAACAAAGCCAAGCCAGTGAGGACACAGAGAAGTCACTAAAAACATACAGTGATTTAGGCTGTTTCAAAGTACAGGCTTTAAATGAACCACATGACCTCTCGCAGAGCGCACAGACAATGTGTAGAACTTGTGATGTAGGTGAATACAGTAACAACAAGGCAACTTAAAGGGGACCTACATATACAGGGTTCCCATACATCTTTACCAAAGACTTTCCAAAACTTTTCTGTAATATTTGGCCCCATTTCCATGACTTCATTTAAATAGTTTAACATAGGTAAGCAGATCAGCAAGCCGAGCACATAAACGAGCGCTTAAACATGACATAAAATTCAGCGGGATTCCATCAGAATCCCATGACACGCCTGATTAAAAATAAACGTAATAACTAAATTCAGTAAAACTTTATGCAAATTTAAACAAGCTATAAAAATCAATACTTTCAATTTTGCATAGGTTTCCCCTATGCCGTCAGCGTCAAATGTTGATATATAAATATTAGGGCTGCAATGATTAGTCAACTAATCGATGACTAATTGACTACTAAAATAATCTGTGACTAATTTAGTAGTCGCCTAATCGTTTTGAGTCATTTTTCATAGTAAAGTACTATAAAAGTACTCCAAAATACTCTTATTGCAGCCTCTTACTTTCAAATATTGGCAGCTTTCCACACTCTCCCATGACGGTGAACTAAAACCCTTTTGTGTGAGTATGAAACAAGACATTAGATGACATAATTTTGGGGTTTGGAAGAGACAGACTAAAATGTTCCAACATTTTAACACATTTTTTCAATAAAATGATTAGTCGACTAATCGAAGAAATAATCAACAGATTTGTCAACAATGAAAATAATCGTTAGTTGCAGCCCTAACAGATATGTTTTTTGGCTTTTTGGCCTTTATTTGATAGGACAGTGGTGGCGTGAAGGTGGAAGAGAAGGAGGGTGACATGCAGCAGGGGGCTACAGGTCGTAGTCAAGTCTGTGGCCGCTGTGGCAAGAATACAGCCTTTGTCCATGGGGTGCCTGCTCTACCAGGCAGCGCCCCAGCCATGTATTATATTTGTGGTTCGAATACCATACATTATTAAACATGCACTTCCCAATTCTTTGCGGCTAAAAACTGCTAGCACTAGCTAATTTTAATCGCTCATTAGACATTCCTGCCACCAACCAGCTGCGTACACATATCATGTGATATTACTGACATGTCAGTGGTCACCAAGTGCATTACTAGATGTAAAATTAGTAATACAGGTAAAGTATTCATGTAATGTAAGACGTGTTTTGGTATTTAAAACATAAACTTTTCCAAACGTTCTGATAATCCTAAACCATTTACAGGCCTGGAAAACAGTTTTTCTAATTCCATAACTTTTCCAGCAATTTCATGACTATGGGGACCCTCGGGAAATTGTTATAATGTCAGATGTTCATATTAAACATGGACAAAGTTTCAAATGATGAGGGAAACATATGTAAAAGTAATCCCTGTGACCAAAGACCTCAGGCTTCAGACCATCCTGAATACAACTGTGTTTCTACTTAGGCTACAAGCTGAGGCCAGTTTATGAGAGATTTCTTTGTATGGTCATCTGCTCCAGACATGCTACTGTGTTTACATTACATAGCCTACCCTGCTACATTTAGCCACATGCTAACCTCAGGGAATCATTAATTTCTGTATGATTTTAGATCATATTCCTGCTGGAACATGTCCAGTTGTAAAGATTTTTAAGCTTTTATTGGTTATTTTCAACAGCAGAAAAAGCCGCTCTACTCCTTTACAGTCAAGACCAAGAAACACTGACCAATCAGAGCAGACCAGGCTCTTTTTGAAAGAGACCGACGCTAAAACGGAGCATTAGGTGTTCCAGCATGGACAGTATGAGAAAAATAAAGTGTTTTTTGAACATTAAATCAAGTAAACATGTTCTAGTAGAAACTAAAAATACAAGTATGAACCTGAAAGTGAGCAAAATACGCTCTCTTTGAATTTAAAAAATGCTAGGGTAAGAAAGGAGAGTAGTCAGAGAAAGCAAAGAGTCTGAGGAGATGGGTATGAATTGTAGACAGCTGTGCACACGAGTGGTGGAAAATTGCAAATCCCTTTTCTCAGGGCCCCAACAAATCTTGCTTTAACTGTAATCCCCAACTGAGACAGGGCAGACACAACCTCTATCTCCTTCTTACCCCCCCTACCTCAGACTACTCCTCTCACACACTATTCGGTTACTGTTGGCGAGTAATAGGACGGCACAGCTTTCACAAAATCACCAAAAAATCATCCTTGAAGATAGAGAGACACCATAAATGAAACCACCTCCTATCAGTGTGTGAGCTGTATGCAAAGATCCCAATCAGACAGTGAGACACCACAGTGAATATAATGACTAAAACAGAGCAGACTCTCTCCCCGGCTTCTCTGCTCCCTGCTAACTCCCTCCCTCAGGCTCAGAGGCCAGGGAACCATCACTCAGCGGCAGCAATGATGTTTTAAGATGGGCTTAGGGATAGTTCTGATGTAGTACTGAAACGGCCAGGATGTGTCAGGAAGACAATAGATGGTGCAAGTCTGAAAGTGAGCACATCTGGAACCTCAGCTGGATGTAGTTGTCCCAAGATTCCATATAAATCAATTAAGCGAGATGATATCTGAGAGCCTCGTGTCATTATTTGCACTGTTGAAAAAAATGTTCATTTTCTTATATCCACTGATATAAATCTGTCTCTCTTTTTTTTTTTTAAAGATGAAGGATTGGAAAGGTGTTGCAGACTGATTGAAGAGGGTGTTGAGGAAAGCACGAGCAGGAGGGGGAGAGAGAGCGTCTTGTCTTGATGAGAAAGCTTGTTTGGTTTGTGTAACTAAAGCAAAAGCATTCCAGGAGTTTTAAGAACTACCAGATGGGAGCTCACCCTCTCTCCCTCTCAATCTCTCTGCCTCCCTTCTCCTTCGTTCTCGCTCGGCTGCAGCGGTGAAGCAGAATCCCTGTGCCCTTATACAGCCATGTGAGTTGCAGGCGTGCTGCCGAGCTTTAGCCCCACTGAGCTGTGGCGAGGAGGCCAACACACACAGTCGAGTGTGTATCAAACTGTGTGTATGTGAGCCGGACTGTGTCTCTTGGTGAGGCATTGCAGAGGCATGTGGCGTTTCACTACTTACTGCTCGTTCTTATGAAGTCATTGTCACCAACACCAAGGAACTTATGCTGCGATGCAATGTTCTCAGAACTAAGAAAAAAACAACCTCAGACACGGAAAAATGCGAGGAAAAGGTCACTTAAGTCGAAATTCCAAGCTCCGTCGCTTCATCTAACCTGAGTTTGCCAATATCAACACACACATGACGTCACAGCAACATGGCGGCGCACCCAATTTTTACTTTACTTTTGTGCTGCAACACTGTAGCTGCACTTCCATTCAGTCTATCTGTATTTCATAGATGTCTTTGCGAGCATGCGGAACCCCGTCTCCGCCCACAGCAAAACTAATGCACATAAGTTCTACAACTTGATGCTGTTGGCTATGGTTCAAACTATTACGCACGGCACCCGTTCACACAGCTTTAAGCTGTTTTTTGAATGAGAAAAGATGAGTTCTACCTATTTTACATACCATTTCTCTACGCTGATGATGCTGTGGTGATTAATGGAGGTCTTATCGATGCTTATCGTCCTTAGACCCTGTGTCCTCATATGAGGACACCACATTTTGGGGTTTCTTGACCTTCTAATTCATTCTACTTAACTTAGACCTGTTGCCCTCATTCATGGACACATTTTTGTGCCATCTAAGCGTAGCAAACTAATCCATGTAAAAACAAGATGGCAACCATCTCCGCTTAGTCTGCAGCCGATCCCAACACAAAAGTGGACAAGGTCTAAAACCTGATCACATTTTATGAGTGAAATTTGTTTATTTATGATTAATAATGTTTGTAGTTTGATATGGCGACAAATTTGACCAACAGTAACAAACAAGAACATTGTTAATTAGGAAGTACTTGTTTGAAGACATTAAGACTTAATTATCGTCTCATTTGAAGATATTGCAACTAAATTAACGTTGACAATGTTTTGTTTTTTATACTTATCGGATGCTACTGATCCAAATACCTAGGAGAAAATAAAAATGCATACCAAATAAAAGTTCGGGTCTCAGGAGGATATTACATGGTGGTCACATAGCTAGTTCATAATTTGGTCATTTACAACCGAGTCTCTTGACGTTCCTTAAATCTGTCTGATGATTTCGGCCTTGGCCCTTACGGACAAAAGTGCCTGGGTGCCATCATCTCTCTGGTAGAAATTTTTATTGTCATGTCAATGTTCCTTGTTCTTCACCCGCAGGCGTTAGACAATTACTTGCTCTATTCATACATGGGATCAGTCAGACATTACACAGACTTAGTTCTAGGGGGCTGGCAGGATAAAGTCCATTTAATGTCCAATCAAACTGATTCAGACATTTGCGCTCTCAATGTTAAGATCATTTTGGGCTTGTAGTGCATGTGTGAAAGGGGATCTTGTTTTTCCGAGCAGATGCACTGGATTGGAAGTCGGAAATACCAACTCAGAATCATCGACTTCAGACTTGCAATGGATTGCACCTCTATCTACAGGGCAAATTTCTACTAAGCAAGACCAATCTGACACATAATAAAACTAATATCATCATAAGCACAACATCCATTCATTATTTCCATGGAACAGTTGCTTCCTGACATATTTTAGCCCTCTATGGATCAAAAGTGTGGCTCAGAAGCAAAAATGTTGGTCACAAAATGCTCATGAAACATTACTTAATGGGGTAAAAATCCATTTTCTGTGACAGGTTTAGGATCCATTATCAGAGGAGGAAAACATTCCTGTAAAAGTAATATTTTAGGTGTCTCTACTGAATCGTCTGGAAATGAGAGAAGTGGGAAATGGGTGGGTGGGGTAAAGAAAATGACTGATGTGTGTTTGTCATTATTTTCATGAAGGGAATGAGGTGTTAACATGTATGCTAAAGTATTAATGCTATCAAAAATATAGAGATAAAGATGACTAAGTCAGGCTAAGGGGAAAATATAAGACAACGCTCCACTTGTATTTTTCAGACGGGTAAGTGCTGCAGTAAATTTCTGCTGACATTTTCAGTTGAGTGTTGAATTGTATGTTTATAGTGATAATTTCAGAATCATGATCTGTGGGAAAGACTGCTCCTATGCTCACCGCATAGTTGTGGCCCGTGTCAGGAGGAGGAGGAGGAAGGGTGAGTGATGGTTAAGAGTGCTTACAAAAGCTCGGTTGATTTCCATTAGCAGAAATGACACCTTAGACAATAAGACCCCGATCCTCCATCCTGCAGACATGTGGCAGTAACCAGGCCTCGAGCCAGCGGAGAGGAGTTGACTGAAAGCCAGCTGGACTTGCGAGATCTACTCCTTGGAACACATGATTCACTGCAGTGAGTAAGGCCAGCCGCAGAAGAATCACAAACACCGTCACAGTCTAATTTTACAGCACTAAAGTTTACCGTACAAACTGTTTGAGACCCTACATGGACAAAATAAAAAAAAATTAAAGAGGGGTGATTTCACCTTCTGTTTCTCCCTACGTACTTCTTAACATTACTGAGAGGTAGTTATTGGGCCGCATGGCTGATTGATCAATACTCAAGAGCTATAAATCAAGCAATTGTTCCAGGGAGGACTGAATAAATACAGCGCTGAAATATGACTCACATAGTCTCAGTCAGATGGGGAACAGATAATAATATAAAAATGTAAATGGAATGTATATTTTATATGTAAAGAATTTAGCGGATGATAAGAAAAGTGAAGTTAAATATTTGTACAGGTGGTAAAAATCATCTATTCACTTCAATACTGACATTTTTCTTTTTACGATATTGTAATTGACTTTTTTAATATCAGATCTCTTTAATTCAACTGCGGAAGTGGAAGGGTGTTGCCACTTTTGTTGTGGTAATTTACAAGTAATGAGGGGTCACATCCTTTTCAAGAAAAACAAATCTGATGAAAGAAAGCAGAAAATGGCAAACAGTCTGAGAACATGGACCTTAAGCTGCTCTAATAGTGACACAAATTCAGCCAAGCCGGCGCAAACTTCCCTCCAGATCAGCAAACGTAAAGTTACTGCTGTTACACAGATTAGACCCAGCCCGCTGGGGTTTGCACCAGCTGAAATCATGTTGCCAAAGCCTCAACTGAGTTTCCACTTCTTCTCCTCCCAGTGAATAGTGTCCTATACCAGTGGTTCCCAACTGGTCCAGCCACAGGGTCCAGATTCCTCCTTAGTCATTGGTTCAAGGTCCACACAGTTTAATATATTGAGTGTCATACTTGTGTTTGGCCATGTTGTCCAGCTAGTTTGCTGTCTCTGTCAAGTAGCTGTCCGTTTCTCACTCACTCTACAGCAGGAAACGGCACTTCAAAATAAAAGCTCTGTGCCGGAAACTTATTGTACTTAAAAATTAAATGTCTTTTACAAACTTGACATGTTTGTGAGTCACTTATGGTCCATTTAGAGTGGACCCTTGACCCATTTGTTGGGAACCACTGTCCCATACAGCAGCGGGGAGACAGAGGGATGATGGGGTTCACTAGCACACTAACACTCCTCTCATTTGTGGTTTGATAAAGACAGAGAGAGCAGGAGCGCCTCAAGGAGCTGAGCGCATCACAGCACAACTCTGCAATGAAATAGGTTTTTACCCATTTTAAATATTAAAAAACAAAAAGGAAGAAGAAAATCAATAAGTGGCGGTCAGGGTTGATATTGTAGCAGCCGACACAAATACATCAATGTGTGGGAAACACTGCAAGCTTGATTAGCAGGCCTGCTGAATGAAGCAATTTACTTAAAAAAATATATATGTAATTTCAAATAATATTGTACATGTAACACATATTGTACATTTTAGTAAGTGAAGTTTATTTAAGAAGGCACCTTTCACGGAGCAAGTTGCAGTGTTTCACAGGAAAAAAAATAAGACTGTATAAACAGGTATTAGTTTATTTCCCCCTTTTCTATGCAGTATATGAAATAAAAGTCAGAAACACAGACTGACATGAGATGCGCATTTGGAAATATGTCTTACAATAAACAGTTTCTAAATGTGTATGATTTAATTTTTTCCCATGATTTAGTGTTAAAAAAATCAACAAAAATTGCAATAAATCTTCATTTTGAATCACAATACTTGCAGAATTGTACTACGTAAAAATTGCAATATAAATCGGCACCCTGGTATCATGATAGCATCCAACTGGGAGATAAGCATATCGCCTCTGCTCTATATTTTTGGCATTAAGTGTGTTGCTGAGTTGCTGTGACTCAGTGCCATCAGAAGTGAGGCACACAGATACATCACTTTTGCTATTTTTTTTTTCACTTTAACTTTGAGAAAAATTTAAAATAAAAAGACATCAGTTGACCTTAGCTACTTAGTGTCAGATGTTCTCTTCATCTGTCAGACTGGCTGCTACAAAGGTGCTAAAAGGCCACTCAAAAAAGGATAACAATGCATTTTAATTTAGGGGTTGAAGCTGAGGCCAAACCGCACTCTTCCTCTGTTGTGACAACAGTAGCCAGCTCACCCGGGCCAGTCAAGCAAACCACAGGTTGATGTGCCATAAATCTGCTGGACCAAAACGATAAAGCAACAGTCCCACACAAATCTAAAAAGCTTTCAGGAGGACAGAGACCAAACACATCACTGCAATAGCCTCCTCAACTGTCAACGCCGTTCCTCAAGCTCCTCCTGTGTTCTTTACGTCCCTGGATATCGACAAACATCTTCTAAATCACTTTCCTTTCCTGCCTGTTCATCCATTTCTCTCGTTATTTATTTGACTGACTGTAGCGTTTCAGTGCTGACAGATGCTAATAGTTACATATGTTGCTGCTGCCCCATGCATATTCCAGAGAATACTTCTTTATTGTCTCAGTGTTCCCACACATGCTCGCAAAGAAGTGCTTACTAAAAACCACAGCGCTTAAGTGAAGCAGCCTGACTCTTGTTACCCTGAAGTGGTGCTTTGCTGAGAGAGGCAGCCTCATTTTTGTTCCACCTCAGGCCCCCAGGTCCGCAGTCATGTGTTAGTCAGTTAGTCAGTGGAGAGAGTGCATTTTGTGTGCTGGCTTACAGGAAGAGTAAAACAGCCTACTGTTGGAGGGAGGAGGTGTATGAGTGTATTTAATGTGTTGGAAGTGATTCCAGGTTGTCTAGACGGGACAAGCTCATGTCTGACTGTGACTCTTCACTGAGAAAATTAGCCTCTACAAAAGCCAGAGAGCCCAGTTCAGTGCCATTCTTTTTTTTCCTCAAACACAGATCTGACGTTTTGCACTTCATACAACATTTTAAAACTGAAATACTGAGTCAAATAATTAATTAGAGGTCTAGTGTGTAGGATTCAGTGGCACTGAGTGATGAAGTTCCATAACTGATACCTCTCCTGTGAGTCAAGCTTACAGGAGGACTATGGTAGCTGATGCGAAAATGGGAGTATGCGAATGCCCTTATCGAGAGCCAGTGTTTGATTTGTCCATTCTGGGCTATAGTAGGGTGACGAAAACACAATGGTTCTTATTTTCAGGTGATAATAAACTGTACTAATGAAAATACTCTTAAGGACGCCCCTTAATCCTACACACTCAACCTTTAAGGTTACTTTTTGATCATCTAATAATCACATATTCGTTTATCTAGCAAAATATTGTAAAGTATTTGTTGGTTTCAGCTTCTCAAATGCAAAGATTTGCTGTTTTTCTTGATTTTATCATTTATCATTATCACAAAACCAGGCACTTAATGATGTCAGCTTTGGCTTCAGAAAAGTGGGACCGGCATTTTTCATTATTTCCTGATGTTTTAGTTGCAGCCCTACAACATATCCGCACTATAACTCAACACTCAACACTGACACCTTCTTAACACGGTCATTATAGTTAATTAAAACTAAACTAGAAACTAAAACTAGTTAACTGAAATTAAAAAAGAAAGAAAAAGGACACTTAAAAATTAAAGTTTTGCTTGATAGTGATGTGTGTATTTCTATTAATCTATTTTCCCTTGTTTGTGCTCTTCATTTGTCTTTTATTGACTGATTTCTCTTCTATTGTATGAAATATTTTTAGCTTCTTGAATCTTGCCCTTGGCAAATGGCCACCGTATTACAATAAAAAACTAATACTGAAACTAATTAAAACTAAACTGAAACTAAAGATGCTGCGATACCATTTTCTCCTTCCTGATTCTGATTCCTGAATTTCTGTATTGGCCAACACCAAGCACTGATCAGATACTAATCCTGAATGGATTTATGATTTCTATCATTGCTGTATGGCATGGCTTAGTGAAACCCTTTGTAAAACATGAAAACATGTATACATAGAATGAATGCCGTAGAACTTTCTCTTCTTATCTAGTTTGGCTTTTTGCTGACAGCTAACATTACACTTTTTTTTCTTCCAGAAATCAATTCTTCTTTCAAGCTCTCAAACACTAGTTGTCAGTGGGTGCACAGCACAACTTACTGTGTGTACAACTGTTTCAGAGCAGCAAAAATGTATTCTCAGGTAAAGTGTCATTTTATCCTGGTGTGAAACTACTTAAAAGTTGATTGGTTAATTACGTGGTATTGGATCGGTGCCTTGACTTGCGTACTTGCTGATACCCGATCCAGCATCTTAGGCAGTATCGGAGGAATTTTCAATACGGGTATTGGCATGCAACAACTCTAACTAAATCTAAACATCTTGAAAGACTAAAAACTAAACTGAAACAAGCAAACCCACTGAGTGCAATCGAAAACAAAAATTGAAAAACAAAATTGAAATAAAAACTAATGAAAAACACAAAACCATTATGACTCTGACTCTTAAGGCTTCATAAATCAAACAAACTTGGGTTCCGAGAATTCTCCAAATTGTTGACAGAGTTCAAAAAATGTTATCTTGCAACTAAAAGTGGAAAATCCCTAATGCAGAGTAGCACAGGATGTGAGAGCTGCCAAATGTAATCAGAGGTCAAAACAGGAGTGGAACTGAGTGATTTTTCGTGTATTTCAGTGCATCAACCTTTTGCTGAGTCCTCTCGGTTCCCAGCCAGCCCAGATGTACTGTGTCTGTGTCGGGAGCACAGCTGCCACGGCCATGGGAGAAGAACAGCGGTGATAATTGGTTTTATACCTCTAACTTGGGGTGTTATGTTGATTTTCTATGCTTTTCCCACTGTATGGGACACTCACTGCCAGAGTTTTGAGTTGCGCTAAAGAGGCTGAGGCACATACTGTGTGTTAATATCACAAAATAAGAGCCATAATAATAATATAACGGCATGATATCATTGTGAAACTGTACAGTGTAACAACAAAAAGAAACTACAGAGGATTGGGGGATAAAAACAGCCAAATACTACGCTGGAGGACTGAACTGCTTTGAAACAGGAAATAACTTCTGTGTGACCAACTGACTGGATACGCCACAGCAAAAAAAAAAAAAAAAAAAAACTCCAAATAAATTAGTATGGGAAAAAGAACCGGGGCCAAAGGTGAGCTGCACATCCCTGAAAAAAAAAAACCCTCCACCGACTTCCAGTATGTCTGCCCCTCCCTTTCTGCTGTCTGGAGCGAAGGCCAGTTGGACGGGCCTCGTCTCTTCCTGTCCCATCTGATTCTCCGTGCTGCGCAGCTTACAGGGAGTCAGCAGAAAATATGCACAGGAAATTGTAAAACTCAAAGTTGCCCAGATAACAAAAAATGAAATGCTTCCAGGCCAAATCAGCTGTAAGTCAGCTGTCATACCCACAGTTACGGTTAGGAACGTCACAGCTGTTCATTAGCACGAGTTCTGCTTTTTGCGAGCAATAATGCACAGTGAGCGGAAGGACTTCACACTGAAGGGCCCTTTACAGCCACCGTACAACATCTTGCGACATCCTGGCACGCGCCATGTCAGCCAAAAGCAATTTGTCCTGAATTCCAACAAAGCTGAAATAAGATTTATTACAGAAGCAGCGGACACATTCCTAACAAGGCCTGAGAGGCTACAGGCCTGCGTCTCCCCCTGCTCCCTGCCTCTGCTCTCAAAAACAGCCTCTTTGTATATTTACATTAAATAAATTGTGCTATTTGTTCCTTTCACTTCACAGGACTGTGTCCTCTGACCCCGTCGCCTGCTGAAGAAATAAAAGGCTCCATTCCTGCCAAACTGAAAACGAGGTCAACTGCTACCTGTAAGGGCCAATAAAAACAGGAGAGCTGCCACTGGAGCTCCTGATCCCGTCTGCTGAACACAGTCCAGTGACAAAGACATAACAGGTGTGCTATAACCCTGCCTGATGGAAGCATTTTTATTGCTGGGGGTTCTCCAAACCTGCAAACTCTACTGGAGACAGTGACTAGGAGACAGGGCCGAGGGCCGAGGGCTGAGCTGAGGAAAAGTGGGCGTTAGCAGGGCAGAGATCACTGGGGTCCAGAGTGTGACCTCTGAAAGGTCTCTGAAAGGTGATAGTTAAGCCAGTGATGATGGATATCGATACAATGTGTGTGACCCTTGGGTACAGCTTACACCAAGAGGGACAGTTAAATTTGGACATGATATTAGCAGGGCTGGGTACTGAACTTCCATACTTTTATGGCACAGACTGAATGGCTTTGATGCTCTTGAGTATCAATCAGTACCACATTTTGATATCTAGGGACTAAATCTCATCAGTGTCAGGTCGACCAATATGGATTTTTTATGGCCGATGCCGATACCGATGTTTTGCCCTCAGCCTCAGCCGATGATCGATATGTGCTGCTGATTTATTTTGAGCCGATATTTGGGGCCGATACTGTTTTAGAATGACTTAGAATTACACAAGTCAAATCAGATTTGGTTGTTCAATATGAATATCTAACTATTCATTCCTTTATTCCATGTAGAGTTTAAACGATGTGCGGCGGGATGCTCAGTATAACAGAAACATTAACGCAATATAGTAAACAAGCCATGTTAGCCCTCGAAGCTAATGCGAGCTAACTACGCTAACAACAGACTGGAAATGTGCAACAACATTTTCGATCGGACACTAAACATCAAACAAAAGCCAGAGACTGTATCGTATTAAGGTGCTGTGAGCTGTAATCCATCACTTCTAAGCAGCAGGCAGAAGATAATGTTATCTTGGAGCTTGACCAGGCAATGCTTTTCTGCCTGCGTCTCACTCAGACTCTTTCTGGGTCTGGGTCTGCAACTGCCTGTTACTGAAAGCAGTGTGAAAGTAAGGAGTGATCACTCCGCAGCTAAATCTGGGGATTGAATGTCCCTAAAGAACACTGCACACTGACTGACAACAACTGACAAACTGCTGTGCTTTAAAAATCTCAGTCACCTGAGGGATCTCTGAGTGTTAGTTTGAATCTACGACTTCCAGGGGGCAGCCCTGCAGGTATCAAAAATACCTAGCCACAGATATAAGTAGAAGAGATGGTGGGTAAGCGAGACAGTGAGCAAGAGTGTGAGTTACATGTACATGAATTTGTACTTCGGTGTGTGCCTCTGTTATAAGCCTGAGACAGCATGATAATCTCTGTTTACCAAACATTACTGTGAGACCGATGGAGCCCAGGTTCCAAGGACACAGCTCCACAGCTAACAGCGACAACCAGTCAGGAGTCGTGACTCCAGTATGCAGAGCTCAGAGTGTGTTTAATAAACACAACAAATTGCCAGGGATAAAAACAAAGTGAGAGGAAGGACATGATTAGTGAAGTCTGATGAAGAACACTTCCAGAAGCTCTCCGAAAATAGTCTTACAGGGAGATGTTTTTGGTTCAGCAGGGTGGCCGACCAGACTGGACCACTATTCTACCCTACTTTCCCATAACTCTTTGCCAGTCAGTCACACCTCATCGCACATTTGCTTCATGACTGTTTTCCACATCTCCGCTAAAATTCAGGACGCTGCCCTGCTTGCCTGTCCTATACGTGAGTCAGTTTCCACTTACTGAAAGTTTTGCAGATGTCGGACACGGCCTTGAAGACGCGGTCAGAGAAGTTGACCTTGACCTTCATGTGCTTCATGTTGGGCAGCTGGAGGCGCAGGAGCTTGTGCTGCGGCGTGAAGAGCAGCCTGGCGTCGGCTTGGATGCCGTACTTGTCCAACGTCCAGTGAGTTTTCAACAGCCATGTCTTCTTCTTCTCCCACCACAAAGCGTGGTCTGACCAGTCCTTCTTCACATCTATGGAGAGGAAGAAAAGAGAAAATTAGATGAGTTTTCTAAACTGCAAAGACGAGCAAAAGAGTTGTATTTTTTAAGTGCACAGCTGTGTTAGTTTTATCCATTGACAGCAAGGTGAAGATATTGTTGGCAAGAGGAAAGTGTAACTAGAGCGCTCAGTCTGTATCCATCACACTGTACCGACCTCAGCTCACCAAATATGTCCCTCCAGGGCAGAAGGTCACATTTAGGGTGAAGGGTTGGTGGAGGGGCACAGAAAAGGTTTGCACTGGGGGCGGTGAAGTCAAAGTGAGAGGGAGGAGACGACTGAGTGTGTGAAAGACGTGGCTGTTTGTGTGACACTGTGGGGATATCAGGTTCATACCTCCCTCTTTGTTCAAAAGTCACACTGTGATCCCTGTAAAGCAGACACAAGCCACCCAAAACCCCACATAGCTCCCAGGCTTTCGCTCCGCGGGGGCTCAGAAACAATGGGGATGGACCTGCGGCCTACGGTGTGTGTGTCTGACTTCAAGGGGAAGGTGAAAACCGCAGGGATTTAAGGGAACTCAAAGCAGCTGTTTCTGCAGATCACCTTGCTCTGGGTTCTGGAGGAGCAGTGCTGTGATGGGCTGAAATGTCTGAGCTGCCAATGAAAGCAAAAAGGTAGAATGGAAAAGGCAGCAGCTTCCAAAATTTGCTTCCATTTCTTATCTATGTGCAGTATCACCTCAATAGGATACATTCATAAAATAGCTAACCATCTTTAGCAAGTCAAAATAAATCGCCAAGCAGCTAGCTCATGGACTTGCTTTGCCTTCACTCAGCTCACTTAACGTGACTTAAAAATATCCACCCACTGTTTATGTACCCCACACTGTGCATTATGTTCCTTTTTGTTCTGCTGTAATGGCCTTAGCAGTCGATGATAGCTGAGAAGGAGAGAATAGGCCTATAGTTAGTTGTAGCCTATTATACTTTCAGATGTCCCCCCTGAGCAGTGATGTCATTACTCCGGCATTAGTCCAGGAAGGCACTTCCCAAAGCGGTGTCTCATTTCCTCCACCCACACACCTCTTCATTGCTTCTCCAGCCTATCCTCAGTCTCGCTCTGGGTCTGTGTCTCATTCCGCTCAGAGTCACCGCGTCCAAGCACAGACGTCAGTTTGCTCAGTCATACTTTAATCAAAGCAGTCGATCTGAGCTGTTTCAACTCACATAGTAGGAGCGTTTCAGGGCATATACCCTGATTTTGTATAAAAAGGTTGTCATCTTGCTATAGCAGTTGGTGTAACCGGTGTTACAAGGTGTTAGGGCATGTCCCAATTACATCACTTGACCCCCACCATCATTTCGCTTTTATTTTGTTATCATTACGTGGATGAGAGACACTGCAATTCTTATTCTTACACTGCACCATAACTTTTCTTCTTATATTTTTACCTGTCTTAGTATATATTCTATTCTCTGGTTCTTTGATGCATTGTTTTTAAGTGTCCTTTTATATTGTGTTTCTTTTGCACCTTGCTTGCGCTTTTGATGTTTTATGTAAACCACTCTGAATTGCCTTGTTGCTGAAAGAAACCTTGCCTTATAAACTTGTCTGCTCCGTACAGCAGTATCAGTAGAGTCGCAGCACAGAGCAGCAGAAATCAGAGTTCACTTATCACGTGATGAGAAGAGGGGGAGATCATCAACAAAATGATGGTGGAAGATTTGATGTCAAAGCAAAAAGCAAAAGCAAAAGTGCCTATTTGGCAATATTTGAAACTGATCTGCAGACAGCTGATGCCAAAAATGGCCTTCTTATTTTGTAGATGCACTTTTGATGGGCAATAGCAATAGTGCTGATCTCACGGACAAACACATCACATTTCCTGCAACTATTTCTTAATAAAAGTCAACTCGTACTTTGCCAGTGATTTTACTGTGAGGAAAAACTATGTTTGCATTAGCAGTAATGTAATGCAGCGCTCTACCGACATCGAGCATCATTGATGAATATCTTTCCCGTAAAATGTCCTGTGTAATTATTTACACCAGTGTTGTCTTGTTTTATTAACAGTGGAAAATTTCTGGCGGCTTGGTGTTGCAGTGATGGCATTGTCACCTCAGAGCAAGAGGGTTCCTGGTTTGAACACAGGGTAAGGGAGCCCTTCTGTGCGGAGTTTACGTGTTCTCCCTGTGTCAGTGTGGGTTTTCTCTGGGTACTCCAGCTTCCTCCCACAGTCCAAAGACATGCAGGTCAATTGGTGACTCGAAATTGTCCGTAGTTGTGAATGTGAGTATGAATGGTTGTTTGTCTCTATGTGTCAGCCCTGTGATAGTCTGGTGACCTGTCCAGGAGGCCCTGCCTCTCACCCAATGCCAGCTGAGATACTCTAAAGCCTCCTGCGACCCCTACCAGGATAAGCAGTCACAGAAAATGAATGAATGAATTGAAAATTTCCTCACAGTAGCGTCCCTGATCATGGTCAGACCTCAAATATGCTTATACGCAAAAGCAGTCAGCTAGATGACAAAATAATATACATACTGTGTATTTTGTAATGTATATAATACAGCATATTACAATATTTAAGAGTTTTGGCAAGGTGTTCAACTCTTAAGAGAGTACTTCACCATGTCTAATTATAGGAATTACATTTTTTTACCTTGGCACTTGACTGTAGGGCCGCAGCTAATGATTCATGAATTAATTGTTTAGTGTCAATAAAACAGAATAAATTAGAGAAAATACTGAAATACACTCATCATCACAACTCAAGATGACATTCTCAAATAATTTATTTAATCATTTATCGAAACAGAGGCTTAGACTTTTCCTTTAGGTTCAGAAATCACTGTTTAGTGCAAATGAATGCTGAACATTGCTGTAGTTAGAACAGGCAAGAGCTGCATTTGACCCTCATTAAGAGAGACTACTCCACTCTGTATTCAAGGCTGGTAGCACATTATATAAATGTAGCATCCACACATTACGTCTACTTATTACATGAGGAAGGACACAGCTACTAATGGAGAAACTGGAGCCATAATGGACTCCAATTACTTTCTGATACACGGCAAGCAAACAGCAGTCAGGAGAACACGACTCAGACTTCACATCAGTATGTGGTTTAGATTTTTCACCATCATAATCCAACACTCTGACTGCTGCCCATTGCTTATTCTCATTTTGAAAGGAGTACGGTAACAATGTTAAAAGACGGGGAACGATCTTGAATGTTGCCCTACACTGACCTCCTCCATCTGGTGCCATGGCAACCTAAACCTTGAGTGGCCCTCTGTTTTCACATGCTGCCATTGTTTTCCCTGACCTTAACTTCACATAGGGGCATCCATATGCATTGTTGACACTCTCCTGCTGATCCCGTCTAAAAGCTGAGTGAATGGGATTAGCGGCTGCTTAGAACCAGGAAACAAGACTGCTGTGATGTGAGTAAAGCAAACTGGGATGAGGAAGAGATTACACTGGTGATTAAAATGGGGAGGAAGGTTTCAGAGGAAGAGTGGCCACCAGCATCTCAATGCATTTGTCATTGTGAAGGCCTGGGACTGTGAAGGGTTGTTTGTCAAGCTGTTGGGTTTTATACTGTTTACTGCGGGGATAAACACTTGAGAGAAAACATTCCACGCTTTCTTCCTGAGACCCTGTGTGAGTTACTCTGGCAGCACGGGGGTATAGCTGTCATCGCTCCCTTCTGACGCCTCAGCTGTGCAGGACACAACTTCATTGCTGACCATCAGACAAACTGTTCCCTTAAGTGCACTGCAGCTATTAAAGGCTGAAATAATGAGAGGGGAGTAAGGAGAGGAAAATTGAAAATAGACCTGAATGTATTTTCATAACTCTGCTCACAGTTTTTCCTCTTACAACCTTGTAATTTCTGGTGTCTGGGAGCAATGCAGAACAGCTAGCATTAACATTTGGCGCTCAGGTCTTCGCCACAAACCACGTTCTATAGAAACGTCCTCGTGCTCAGCATGCATGACCACCATACAGTCTGTGGCGAGGCATGAATGCTGGTCTCGGCTGGTCCCAGTAACCCTCAGCATGCTCTCAATGGCCCCTGCTGCACTGTTTCCTCGTCACCGCCCACTGCCAAAACCTTAATGGACATAGCCTTTCCTTCTGCTTGCTTGTGTCGTTACGCAGTGGTTCGATGTGTTGTGATTGGACGAGGCCAGCTCGCGTAGGCGTCCATTGGGTTCTTTCAGCAACAAGGTGGTAACTCAATCCACACAGAGGGAGGGAGAGAGGGCCAATGGCATCTTCAAGCTAAAAATACAGCCTGCCAAGCCTGACGTAATGCAGCAGCCAGAGAAGCGGGGGCCTAAGTAATTGGGTGCATTAAATGTGGACCCACAGCTCCTCAGCAGGGTGAAGTGTGTGCATGTATGTGTGTGTACGCACAAGGAGGGCTTGAAGACAAGGGGAGGGAAAAGAGAATGGGAAAACCATGTTTTATGACCTCTGCAGGATGTGAAAGATGATACAGAGATTGTGCGTGTGCTGGTTTGGGGATTTGTGGAAGGGGTGGTGCTCTTATCCATCCATTAACCACATTAGCTTGGTGTGTTTGTGCGCGTGTGTGCGCTTTAACAAGCTAAATTAATCCATAAATTCTGTCAAACTGAGTTCTTTTCATTCACCGCCATCACCACCACCGCAGCTCTCGAACAAGACCACTTCCTCTGCTTTGTGCACCAGACACCACAGCGAGAAATACTGCCTTAGAAAGACACGGTTTCATACGGAATATTCTTCAAAGCAATTAGTAAAAAAAAAAAAAAAAAAAAAAAGAAGTGAAAGTGTACTATAATGTTGCATGGTAGGCACAACGTACTGTTTGCAAGGCTTTAATTGGAATACAGGAAACTGAATTGTCCCTCCTTCCCATCACTCCTCTTGGCTCGCTCCATCCCTCCCCTCCCACTTAGAGTATCTGCAGTGTTTACATTAGGAGGCAGCTATGTTTATGAAGGCCTGTCTGTGAGGGGGAGGGGACGGGATGACGGAGGAGAGGATGAGAAAGAAGGAACAGGGGAAAGGGCATGAAAAGGAGAGATGAGGAGGATGAGCAGAGGACAAGGGAGGAGCTCTGAGTGTGGACACAGTAATACGAGACAGAGAGAGCAAGCGTGAGGAAGGGGAGAGTTTATATGCCAAAAATACGTAATATGTAAAGTGCAACTCCAACTTTATCACATAAAATTGAAAAACTGCCTTTATGATGAAGACAGACAGAAGTATGGACTGACTTGTTGCTCACACACTTTCCATACACTCAGATTCAGTAGCTGATGACACCCTCAGCAGACTGAATTATAGGTTTACAGTTCTGTAAACATTACTTGGTTATTTTTCCATCAAAGAGCTATTTTTGAATTACTGTTTTGGATGTTATTTTGCCAGCTGACATGTTTCCATCTGCTGCTGTACAACATTATACTTGATTTTGGCAGCTCTGTATAAGGCATGTCAATAAAATCTGAACATATAGATGGTTAAGTGGAATTTAGCAGAATTAAGTACAACACACACTCATGAGTTGAATTTTAGTTTAAACACTGATAATAAATGCTGAATGAGCAAAATATATTTAATCATTGTTGAGATATGACACTGGGCTTTTTGGGCTCAGGGTTCCTTTAGCTTAAGACAAGCTTGATTACGAATCTTTCACACTATTTCAGTGCAACTTGGATTAAAATTCAAGACCAAATTTACAATAACCAAAACTGAAAAAAAACATGAACTGACAGCAGTTACTTTAGGTTAGGGACAGTTTTTGCAGGATAATTACGGTGACATAAAAACATGACATTCTGGGTCTCATGGCAGGAAACAAATTGGGTAAATACCTGTCGTTTGCTGGCGAGTTTTCCTGGCAATGTTGTGTTTCTCACTCTACAAGAGGGATTCCACTGCCTTGTTTAAATAACACTTGACATCCTTCCAAATCCTCCCAATTCCTATGTCCCATGTCTTAGCTTTTTTAAGACATAAAAGATTGATTCAAGACAATTTGATACCAATTAAGGCCTAGTTTTTAGGTTAATGAATTCAACACCTTTTAAGGCTTTTTAAGGATCTGTGGGAACTCTAGTGTTAGAAAGCATTAACTCCCTTCTGGTAGATGTGCACTCTATGACTCCTATTCACTCTGCATTTGGCCTCAACAAACAAAGCAGTGACAGTCAGCTGATGCCTGAAGCAAAATATCCAGGCTCATCTCTAGCATCACTGATGGAGGTGATTTAAGAGTGGAAACACTTAAAGGTCAGGAGTGTTGTTCTGCGTTTGCACAGCACGCCTGAAAATGTTTTTCATAAGCTGTCAATGCCGAGCTGTTATCCATCAGCGATAACCACGGCCACGCTGTGCACGGCTTTGTCATTTTCAGCCATCAGCTGATAAAAACATTACAAGCTGGGTGAGGCTGGTCATGCCGTTTCCTTGGCGACTCCTGCCTGTCACCACAGGGGCAGTGGTGTGAGGCGACGACTTGTTTTCATACACAACAAAGACACAGTGCTGCAGGTTTGCCGGTGTTATTCACACACACATGCAGCTTATCCACCTCTACAACATGAAAGCCCTTCTCCTTCTAAATATATTCCACGTCTGAGGCAGGGTGAAGGTTGGTATTGACAAGCAAAGATACAGGAAGCAACTGCTCTGCACTATCCTTAAATTAGATCCACTGTAAATGACCTTTTGGCACTTAAATGCTTGAGCAGTCTGGTAGATAGTATCAGCATCAGATACACGACATGCATACAAGTCTGATAGGGACAGGTGATGACAGTATCTGTGTGGCAGACATGAGATAGTCACGTGGGATTACAGTGGAGGATTATCACCATACGTCAGAGAGAGAAGTGACTGCACGAGAGAAGACAAACTTGTTTCTAGACTTGTGACGAATGATCAACAGATAAACTAAACCCAGAAGTCATCCTTGTGATACATCTGTTCCATCTGGCACAAAACCAAGAGTGTATTACTGGCAACACACAATTTTTCTGATGCCGTAAAAGGAGAAATCATTTACTAATATTCTGATCGACTTCAGCTGCGTCCTCCAGGGATTCACTAACCAATACCATTAAAATCTCAAGCACTTTTCATCGACAACCTGAGTTGAACGAGTTTAGCAGAGCTTATTTCAGTCCGCTATTATTCAACAGCTCAGCTCCCTGCCAATAGTCAATCAGGCCGTTTATCACATGCATTAAATATGCAAAACACGGCTGAACCCTTTCAAGCTGTCAAACTTTACCTGACAAAGCATTTGGACAAAAGGACACTTAGTGCTGCCATTAAAGCTTTTTAGGCTGCAGAAGTAGGAAACAAAAGGTTCACTGAGGTTGTGCCCTCTGTGTGACTGATACACAGCTCACGTAAAAGACAGATCCTTTAAGGTCATGGCTGGCCTAAAAGGAGTCCGGGGACATAGTGGCAGGTATTGATTCAAGAGTGTTTTACTGCCACTACTGCTTCAGCACATACAGACACACACTCAGTCCAAATCTATAGATGACTTCTATTTCTGAGAGCGTAAGAGACTGTCTGGTTTGTCAACAGATAAACACACAAATCCAAAACATGCTCTATCTATAGTCTACAGAATACAGGATGAGCTGGGAAGATGTTTCAGTCGAAGCAATAGGGATGTCAGTTTCGGTTATTTTGTAACTAACGTATTTAGAAACTAACCACTTCATTTTTGAGAAAAGAAGAGCAAATTGACGCGAATACACGAGGCCTTTACTTTTAGTCAGGCACTCCATTGTCTTATACCCATTTTCCACAAAAAAAGCATGTGTATGTTGGTTTTAAATGTGGCAACATGTGGCATCACTGCATCCCGCCAGTAAAGGGCTAAAATGTGTTGTCCACCTGGGTGTGAATGAATGAATACCTGTGACTACTGCAGAGTCATTTGCTCCGGGTGTGAATGCCGACTGTCACCTTTCTATTAAACACTAAAGCCAGATGTTAGTCAGTGTTAGTGGGTTTTCAGTGCAGTGGGAAAGGGGCTTCAGTGTGAGCCTTAGCACTGCATTTCAAAGCGCTATCCAGTTAGAGGTGGTGACATTGTTTAGTGATGTAAACGTCTTGCCCTCTATTTTAGTTTTTGTTGGCTTTGTTGACAGACAGCTAGCCAGCTAGCCATGTTAACATGCATAAACACCATACCCACCCTCTAGACATCAGTGGTTAGCTAACGTTAGCCTTGACCACTCACAAATGTGCGAATCTTAGGATAGCAAGGCATGGCCTCTTATTGGCTTATCCTAACATTATAACCCCAACCAAACCCACTCCTGTTGCTTAAACCTAACCAATCCAACCAATAAAGGCAACAAGTACTAGCCAATCATAAGGAGGGTAGGGCGGGTCAATCCCTTGGTATCCTAGGATCTGCAAATTTGCTGACTGTTAAGCACTTCGCCCTACCTGGCTTGGGTGGGAGCTAGTTAGTGGCGCCACCCATTTGGAGATTACTAGTGGTAACGCCATTCCGATGGCAGGACAGCATTGCTTCAGAAACATGGTAGCCACCCTTTGGTCTCCCTCCAACTAGCCCCAGTAAGTAAGCAGCTTAATTTTTTTGCCATAGCCCCCTGTAGCATTGTTAGCAATGTTAGCACCCCTCATGGGGCTGACACTAGCTATGGTAACAGTGATAACATAGATAACAATGCTAAAGGGGGTTTGCGATTGAAAATTTAGCCACTTCCTCACTGGGGTGATGTGGGGGAAGACCAGAGAGTGGCTTCCACTGCCACGGCATGGCATGGCGTTACTAGCAGTAATCGCTGGTAGCTTGCTCCACCAGACCTGGTTGGTGTGCAGTGCAGTAAACTCAGTGTAGCAAAGTTAACCTATAGGCCTACATGCGTAACTGGTCAAAAATACTGACATACAGTCAAACGATTAATGGTTAACTGTTGACAGTGCAAAGCACTGCTTAGCACTTGTAACACTCAGGCTCTCCATCTGAGGTTGGGCCGTACCAGAGCTTTGGGGCATCATGGTTCAGGTCTTTGTTCACCTGGCAGCTCCAGAGGATTCACCTAGAACTGAAGTCTACAGGTGAAGTGGTGAAAGCAGAACCAGGCCCTGCACCCAGTAAAAGACAATAAGCGAAAAGTCTGAAATCTTAACAGGAAATCTAGGAGTATCCAGCCTGTTAGAGTAAGAAAAGAGCACAACAGCCCTGGCTTTGATGCATTAGGAGAGGCCAGGAGGGCTATTAGAGGAAACCTCCTTAGAGACGCATAGTTTGTATCCATTTGTGTCATAATACAAACACAGCAAAACAGTGGGGGTACTCCCCCTCCGCCCTAACACAGCTTTATACAATTAAGTGTTCAGGGACCCGGTGGAATAATGATATTACAAAGAAACTCTGGGACTAAGATCAATGGAGCAGATAGGCAATATTCATCTGTCCTTCTATCCATGTATGCATCCTGCCTGCCAGACGTCCCCTCAGGACTGTGATAAGCCGTCCCGCTGATGTCTCTGAGAGCTGAACAGGAAGCTCAGTTGCTCCCCAGCTTCTGGCTATATTTCTTTTGAAACCCTGAGGAGAACGTGCATGGTCAAATGACACTTCTTGAGATTGTGAAACACAACTGCTTCCAGGTTTATTAATTAGACAATCTACAGCAGCACTGAAACAATTAGCTGACCTATCAATTAAGTACAACTGCGACAACTTGATTACAGCTATTGAATTGTGAAGGTTTTCTGCTTTAACTATTTAATCTTATTATGAATTGTATATTTAGTGTTTAGTTTGGCTGTTGTTCAGACAAAATAGCATAATTTTTCATGACTTTCATGACTTCATTCTGAGACATTTTTCAGACAAATTCAAATGTGGAGCAAATGATAAAATGAAATAACAGTGAAGCAGTAAGCATATACTTTAAGCATGACAGAGCTGTAATGAAACCATTTGAACAATTTATGCTCTGTCACAACTGCCTATAAAGCCTCATCCCTTGGTTATGAAAACGAACACCTCTCCGTCCGCTTTGCTCTGTAAAAGAAAGAGACAGACTGGGAGGTGGGACACATTTAAAAGAATGAAATCTGCACTGAGAACCCAGACAAAAACTCCCTATCAGTTTACTCCACTGACACACAGGTGCGTGGTGTTACAACAACAATGTGCCGCTCTAACATTTCCTTCCGATGGACCCTCTGCACTGCCTGACACTACAGGAAGGTGAGAGGGACAAAAAACAACAGGCTTCAGATTCCCCAGAGGAGTCATGAAAGTTTATTTCACTGCATTTTTAAGATGCCAAACACAACTAATTAGATCGCCCTGAACAAGCAAAGCAGTCCTTCCATGACAGAAGGAACAGGAATGGAAAATTTGATATATTTCAAATATGGCAAATTGATCACGCTGTGCTTTTCAAATATATAAAGTGTCCACAACTTCCAAATACCCTACTACCCTGTTGTGAATGATGCATTGTGATATTTGGAGCATTAGCAGCTGATACTGTCCTCACATAACCCTTCACTGAGGGGCTCCATCAAAACTAACAGCTGTCAAAGTTTATTTCAGTCTTAACAGAAGCTTTTTCTCATACTGTGTGTAAGCTAGGATAGCACGGCTATCACGGCTGATATCTTTCCCTGACACCATCTCCTTTAAATTCTCTATCATAGCACTAAAACATCAGTCAGTGACTCCTCATAAGGTGGTAACTTGTGACTGACTTTTCAATCCACTGCCTGTTCTGCCAAGCAAAATACTGACGGGAAGAAATATAGTATTTTTTTTATATATTCCAATATCTGAATGTTCTTTAGACTTAAAGGTTAATTGCGCTTTGAATGGATGTTCTTACAATGGTTTAAAAATGACAAAAATATCGTTTATCGATGGACGGTATATCATAGTTTAACACCCGTTAGTCAAGGCCAAGTGATTCCTCTTGTGACTAACAGACAAGCTTAGCCGGGAACACCAAAGTTACCTCCATAATCCGGCCGGTGTGCTGCCAGGGATGGTCAGCCTGGGAGCCGGGTGGTTTGTCGGTGGATTTACGTAGTGGAAGATGAAATTGTTGGAAGGTAAAACTACCAACGACGGACTTTGCTGCTCACTGCCAGGAGTTTGCAAGCTAATAACTAACAGGACTGTGCCTCTTTTTTATTTTATTTTCATTCAAGTAGACAGGAGTGGAGAGAAAAAACAGCTGTTTATTCTGGCATAATGTTGCCTAAGATGTTGATGGCATTCCTACAGGAACAAACAGGCATGTAAACCTAACAGGCAATATTGAGGTCAGCAAAATGATCAAGGACATATATTGTAGGATAAGTCGATAACGTCATTGTCGTGACAGGCTTTGAAATAATTAACATTTTTCAAAAATCTTTTAGTTTGTGTGGGCTGCTAAAATATATAAGAAACAATTAGTATATAAATATATAGGCTTATGGTCTATGTGTGAGCACAAGTCCGAGAGCAGAGCAGCACAATCACTGTAGCATCTTGCTAGTGAAACAGGAAAGCTCTGGCCTGGGCAGGACCGCTACTTAGGCTAACTACTTCCTGTCAGAGAGATTAGAAAGCTGGACGATCGCACAGGCTGCCAGGCCGTTTCTCACCTCATAATGCCAGACATTTAGGATGGCTCCACAGTCGCAATCAATGTGTCTCATTACACACAGCGATATATCTGAAGTGTGTCAGGGCAAGCTGATACGAGGAGAGGGAAAGTGGTTATAGCCATCTATCAAAGAATCTTCCACTGCCCTGGTGTGCAGTATCAAATGTAAAGAGATGTTCGCAACTCTCAAGACAGATATAACAGTATCTAAGCTTCTTATCTCATGCTCTGCAGGGAGTGAAGACCCATCTTTCACCCTCAGCCCAGCAAAATCATATCCTTCAGAAAATGCCATAAACGCTGAGAGGGCAGGAAGGCAGGAATCAAGGAAGGCACAAGGGAGAAGGCGCATAAAAAAAGCCCAGAGGAAGTTCAGCATCCTGTGTTAAATCGCGTCTGTTTCCTAATGAAACCTGCACTCCATTGTCGAAACGAAGCCATCTCCCTCTGGTCACCACAACCTGCAGCACGCAGCATTTTGGCATCGCGAGAAGGACACAGAACTCACATAGCTGACAAAATACAGCATTATCTAGAAAACCAAAGCTGATCAGAGGAAACACTTAAAGCACAGAAGTCAATTATATGAAAGAAAAAAAAAGTTACGCTTGCTTTGAAATACATTTCCTACAGGATTTGCTCTGACAAAACCGAAGTGAATGTGGGATGATGACATTCGCCGATTCCCTTGCGAAGCGAATATGTAGGTCATCGCAAATACAAAACACACATTTTCTCTGACATGCAGGGAAAGTTCTCTGCGGCCGGCTGGTGGTAAGGCAGCCAAAAAACTGCAGGCCCCTCGCTGGAAACAACCACAAGAACTATCAGAGTCACACCAGACCAATTAGTTTGCTCAAGTTCTATTTATGGAACATTGAACAGTGAGCGTACATGAACCTGATTCAGAAACTTCTGAGAAGTGAACAATGTGTACTTCCATGTGTTCTATTGATTATTAAGCCTTGCTACGTGGCTGGAAGAGAGGATGGTGTCAAACATTTAGAAGAGGAGGGAGTGAGAGAAGGGGGTGAAAACAGACAGAAAGAAAAAAGAGGGAGTTGACAGAGAGAAGCGGGTGGGGGGTGGTAGTGGTGGATGAAGCAGGCAGCAGAGAATCCAGCGATGACGGCAGCGACCAGAGAACAACATGCCAAACCCTGGAAGTCATTTCCTGCTTCGTCGAAGACTTTTATGGAATTCTAGCAGCGTGGCTAACGTCACAACGAGAAGGCAGAGATGGGGAGCGAAAGCTCTGCCCTTCTCCCTCCATATGCAGCCCCCCCCCCCCTTTCTCTTTCCCTCCTTTTTTCCTCTCCATCCAGCCCCTCTACCCTCAGCTGTCTTTTGTGAGGCTAAGCAGAGCCAATACAGCCAGGGTGCCTCCAGCAGTGTAAACGTAACAACATTCTTACCAATCATTTATATGTACTAGCTACTCATGCTGTTCATTCCAAGACTTGCACGATTAGCTAAGATAAGTTATTCTTATCTAAAGGCTTAACAGTCTTGATAGTCTGTAGCCTTGACCCAAGGGTCATGGCGTGCAGTGCGTCATTATGACTAAAACTACATCCACACAGATACATTTTCATTTTAAAATGCTTAACTATTGCTACTAGGTATGTTACTGTCAAGTATTTTTTCCCCCGATCAGAGTCATCAAATGCTTAGTTTCTGCTGATAAAGAGTCCCGATACAATACTTCGGTTTCCTGGATAATACAGCAGCACAGTGGTCACTTTAAGTACTTTATAGTTATAACTCGATTAGGTTCATTTTGTCTACTCAATAAAATACTACAGAGGTTTTTCTTTTTCAGACAACGTGAAGATCATCGGGTCAGAAAGCAACAAATTCAAACGCTGGATCAACGAGGCCATAGAGATCAGGAAGCGGGATCAGGGGGCTTTCATGCTGTTGCACACCTGGGACTCTCTCCTCCAGAGACCATCGGGCGGCGGGGGGCGTGACCGGCCAGGTAGATCTGTCAGACTGCCAGGACGGTCACGCCTTCAAGGAAACACCAGCTGATAAAGACACATCACGACATACGTGAGATGACGCTTCTGAAGAAGACTGAAGTTGACTATCGAAACATGTCAAGGTAAAGCAACATCTCCTAATCTCATTGTCTGAAAAAAGAAAAACCTCTACACTACTTTAAGTTATTAAATTCTATCCAGTGTATATGCTTGACAACTGAATAGCTCTGCAATTCATTAAAAAAAAAAAAAAAAACTGCTGCATCCAAGCTGCTCTGTAATGTGTTTTTTTTCCCCACGATGGAGTACAAAATAACAAACCCTCTCTTTAATCTTTTTGTCCTTGTCACTGTCCCAAGGGAATTTCTCTGTCGCTTTATGAGAGTATTCTCCAGTGTTTGTTGCTTTGATGCAGCCTTTGTTAGCCTACTTGAATGAGCAGGATTTTGCTGAACATGCAGTGGCATGGTCCCTCAGCCCAGGGTAAACACCGTGCACCAGAGACGACAACAACACGGTGAAGACTCTCACAGTGAGTGCTCAAAACTTAGGTAAAGAAACATAAACAAACAGTCTCAAACTGCATTTTGATGTCGTTTATGGTGTGTGGTGTTTTATGGCAGACAGGGTGCAGAATGGAGATGAGAAGGAGAGTTGGAGGGGTAATAACGGCTGCAATCATTGAGTCGATGTGCCTTAATCCTCGCCATCGCCAGCAGAACCACGTGTATGACAGCTGATGTAAAACAAAGGGTCAGATCGGGCTCTGTATAGCTCAATATAGCCGATCCAAATCAGTTAGCCCTGATTGGCTATGATTATGATCTTCGAGCTCAGTATCAGGACTTCTCTAATAGCTACGTTTTTAGCTGAGCGTCCACACTACTTCAGCGTCTAAAATGTAGACTTTGAAAAAGCTGCTGACCCTGCTTTACTTTGAAAACTCCAGGGGTTGTGTTTTAGTGTGACTATTTAAAATGATGATACAGACACCCATGTCGCTCCCTGATTGGGTCGTATCACTTTATCAGTTACAATGTGTCAAGCCAAAACATCCTTTTGTGAATTTGTCCCTCTTGTATGGGTACTCCTTGCCCATTGAAGAGAAAGGAGGAGCGCAGGAGGTGCTGACCATTGACGAAAATATACAAATTTGAAAAAAGATGTCAGGCGCATACTCTAAGACTCAATGCAAAAAACTTCCTTGCCCATTGCAATAACTTCCACGGTGATGGATGATGCTCCAGGTACTGCTCAAATATGTTGCCATATTTGCTTTGCAGTGACCCCCAATCTGTTTTCTGCTGCCTTGACTGCCTTATACTCGTGTTAATTTCCAGTAACAGTTCCATCTTGTTGGCCCAAGCAGAGCAATCTCTCTAGGACGGAGATCATTTTTGATGTTGCTAAAATGCTCGTGTGTATGGAGATCGTTTTCCTTTTTAAAAAGCTGTTTTGAAATAAAACTTATTAGTGTGGCCGTGGCTTAAAAAGCTTGCCTTTTCGCCTTTAGCATGTACAAAACAGCAGTGTATTTGTGTGAAACATTGAAGGTTTAAGCACTTACTGTAAGCCACAGTTTACCAGACCTAAATGCAATGTAACTTGGGAACAATCTGTTCAAATCCAATAAAACTCCCGCCGGCTAATGTTGTTTGTGCAATATTTGTTTTCCCTTCTAAATGGCAATATTGGCTTTTAGAGAGGAGAGCACCACATTTGGATAACATCAACAGAGTCAGAGAAAGCAGCAGTGATGGTAAGCAAAGAGGGATGAAAGGGATTACAGGAGTGGCGGACCAGGGGGTGGTGAATCAGCTGGCTTTAAATACTGCTCTCCTGGAGGGCTGCAGGGGGGAAATGGAGGCAGCGTTCACTACTGTGATCAATAGCTAAGTGCCTTCCTGGCATTTGTCTATTTAATCCATTATCGAAGGCCATTTGAGCCTGCAATGTGGACGAAAGACCTGCAGCTCACAGAAGAGTTGAAAGACAGATGCAGGATACATGTGGGTGCGACACACCCACCTGCCCACACAACCCTGCTCACGTGCGGAAACACATGCACAAATACTACTAATGAGAACACTGTGCAGAAGACGGCTGACGTGACATTTCCACCCAAGCACATACCTCTTCTGAAAACAGCTACAAATGCAGCAACAAATGTTTAATAGAGAAAAAATCCAGAGCACCGTCAGCCTCACAGAAAGCAATTACTGAATCACAAGAGGTCCTTCATTTTGGAGTGTCAGAGACGGGGAGACAGGAAGAGAGGGGGGAAGGACAGAGGGAGATTTGTCATTGCACCAAGATGTCCTTTCAATGTGAAACAGACGCACTGCCTGCCAAAACTCTGTGGTATCTACGTGTCCTTTCTCACAGCAGCATGTATATGTGTATGTACGTTTGCACATGTACAAAGTCTATGTTTAACCATGACATCCAAGCAATCAGCAAATACAAAGGTGGGTATGTGATAGCACTTAAGAGGTGTTCAGTGAGGACTGTGCAGCACTGTCACCAGTTGCCTCTTTTACACTGCCCGTTGAAGGTGGGAAGGACGCGCCGGTATTCAGTCCGACTGTTCTGTATGACAGGCACAATCACAGACAGGGGGGACAAAGTTTTCTTGTCTTCAAGCCAGCAGTGGTAGTGACAGTGCTAAATCGACGTCCGTGGAAAGAAGACAGCCAGCAAGACAGTACAGGTGCAATGTTTTGTTATGTGTGCGACTGACTGCCAGGAGATTCAAAAGGCAGCTAGAAGCAGTGAGCACTTAACTCAAAGAAGAACGGCAACCAAAATTTCCACTGGTGAGACAATAAGATCCTTGAGCTCCTTACCCTTTGCAAAAAGGACAAAACCAGCCACCATATAACAGGGACGATAAATTATTTTAATTGCCATGTTATGCCATTGTTATTGTTTTGGAATCTCTGCCCAACATGTGTGTGATATTTCAAGCTAGCTGCCCACGCTGTTGGGCTACACGTCACACCCATCACGTCTCTTTTGTTATTGAAATGCCAGCATGCTATGTAAGATCTAATGCTGGTGTTGTTTGGTGACGAGTCTTCATTACGGCCCTATCGTGGGACCTCTGTGTAAAACGCGGCCAGTGAAAGATAAGAGGTATTAAGACAGGTTACATACCTACACACGAAAAAGATCTGGGGTCTCATTTATAAAACAATGCTAAGGATCCATATTATAAATGTGTGTATGGACAAAAGCCAAAAACGGCATGCGACAGTTTCTACTGTTTACAGTTTCTGAACATTTTTCTCACAAAAGGACTAGAACAGTTTGCTTACCATTTTCTTTAATCTCTAAACGTAACCATATTGACATATACAGATTGTTTCCTCTCGCATCAGATTGAACACATCAATACACATTGTTGTGTTGGCTTTTAAAAGAAGATCTCTCCTCAAAAATCAGGTTTAAGATGTTATTTCTTTAGACAAATCTAAATCAAGTTCCAATACTCATTAAAAAATATTAAATTTCTGGACTACTGAAATCACATCATCATTGTGTGTTCAAAACAGAAAATATTGTGTTTCGTGTGAATAACGTTCGGTTTCCTGCAGTGTGTGGCCATGTGGAAAACTCATGTGGTCGGTGGGTTAATGATTACAATGGAAAACAACCTGTTGACTCAGGGTAGGAGGGAGATGGCGGTCAAATGAAATGTCCCCACACTCCCTCACAGGCACAAACACACTCTGAAACACTCACAGAGCGGTTTAATGTCAGTTCTGCTCCTTTTAAGAGGGTCTGTTACATATCTAAGCATGCTACAGTAAGCTTAATTGCAGTCATGGTGGTAGGAATACAATAATGTGAAGGGGATTTGATGTGTTTAGGAACAGTAACCAGGCTGGAATTATAGTACTTCTTTTGTTTGATAAGATAGTGGAACAACCACGCACACCCATGATGTTCTGTCATTGTTTTGGTGCAACAGCAACCAACAACCAACCATGGCCAACAAATCACAACTACTGTCAACTGCAGACGTCGAGATCTCCAACCACTGGAGGACAAGTCATTAGCAAAACAGCAACATCCTTTGGACAATGAAAACAGGAATAAGGAATGATGAAAACAAAAACAACCAACTCCCATGAAACCATGATGGCTGAAAACATGTCAGCTTGATTTAACTTTAATACGACCAATAAAATTTCAAACACATGATGTAAGATTTGATTTCTCTAGTGCAAAGTTACCACACTGTTCTGAATTATTCATCCAACTTTTATGACACATACACGCTGAAAGACTTTTCCCACTACCCCTCAGAGAAGGTGTCACATCAAGAAAGGTCATACCCTTCAAAAGGGCCATAACAAAAAGTGCAAACACAACTCAAACAATGGATAAGGCCAAGCCTTGATTGGAGCTGGACCAATGAATTCACGTCGTCCCACACGCGGCAGCAACACTGCACTCGCCCAGCGTAGATGCTGCTCAGCAGCAGCACAGACAACCACAAAGAACAAAGACCTCAATTATGTGGAGCTCTAACAGGAGAGCTAAAAACGGGACCATGGGCAGGGAATAAAACCTTGGAGCGCTGTAGGAATGCTGAGCGTTCAAGCGCCATCAACACACAACGCACTGTCACTCTCAAATCGCACTGCCGCCACCACTGAACTTCTCCCCAGCCTGCATGAAGCAGGGCAGTGTTCAAGTGGCTGGAACAGAGGACTCTTATGCTTACTTGCACCCAAAACTTGTCAAGTGCGGAACTGCAGTTGCAGAACAGTGCGTGATACAGAGGGGGGGAGGGAAGCTGTGTATGGTTTCTTTATACCTTGAGTTACTGACCCATATACACTGCAGGGTAACAAAGAGGAATATTAACCCCTGAGAGGCGAGTCCACAAGCCTGAAAGAGGAGTTTGAGCTGGTGTCATGCAACAAATGTCAAAGATGGCGAAATTTCCCAACTCATTTAATAGTCTCCAAAGACAATAACATAGCTTGTTCACCAACTCCGCTTTCATACATTTTCTCTCAGGGTTTCTGGCAGAAAAACATTCTTTTGAGTTCCCAGCCTTGACTAATTTAGAGAATGTGTGTTCTTAACTTTGGCTGGTATTGTGAAACATTTATACGTTTGCATAGAAGAGCGGTGTTTACTTAGTGGAATCTCACTTCACAGAAAAAAAGGGGGTATTTATTGCCAAACAAATGTGAACAGATAACACAAATCCACCATTGACACACAGACATGCAGCTTTGGCAGGATGGTACAGGGTCGGAGGTCAAAGGAAAGGGCTGTCATTACTGCCAACAATCTCCACCCCATTGCAAATGGAATGCAACGGAATCTGCAGACTCTCATTTGACTGCTGTTATTTCTGTCATGTGTAAAAATTAGCCCATTAAGACTAAGATCAAGCCTGTTTATTACACTTTATATAAGCTGCTTGCGTGCGTACCTAGTTTCTCCACCAGTTTGAGCATGACTCCGCCGATGTGGATCTCCCCGGTTACCCTCAGCGACACGTCCCTGTGGAGGTCAGTGACATGCATCTTCAGTTCCCACGTCCCGTCGGCATAACAGCCATCGGGCATCCGGATCCCGTCCAGCGCCATCCTGCCAAACAGAGCCACAGTCAGGAGGGGAGAAGGTCCAGCTAATATTCTGTCACACTGGAGCATAAAGAAACTCTTTGACCCTCTGGAAAGGAAAATATGGTGCAAAGGCAACGCATGCAAGGTCTTGAGAATGAGTTGTACCCTGTTAGATATCAGTCTCCAGGCTGATATTTCTGTGCGTGTGCACTTAGGAGAGATTTAATTAACTTATAGATATACTTGAGTTTTGTTCTTAAGCACTTTACTTTACTTTAACTTCTAAACATATGCTTCTACTCAAGGAGAACTACACATATACTACATTCAGATTAAGATTTTACATTCAAAATATGTGACTAGCTCACAAGACGATGCACTGGTATACAAGAGAACTGACTGGGCACCACCTTGATGTGTCATGCCATTAAAATAGGATTTATACATGAATGCATCAATACTTTCCAGCACTTGACAGGGTCTAAGGGTGGAAACTATGACAACAGAAAATGTGTCAACCATTAGATTTTGTCATACCATTAGCCATTACTATACTGGTTGCTCCGGCCATATGACACATCAAAATAAGTTGAATGTTTAGCATTTACAGCAACTGTGTGGAGGAGTTTTCCAAAGTAATAGTAAACCCTGATGTTGTCATGGTGATGTCATCAGGGTTAAAGTCAACTTGGACTGGGACTACAGATCTACAGTCAAAAGCCTGCCTAACACACACACACACACACACACACACACACACACACACACTGGAGGTGTGGAGTTAAAACAATGAGGGCATTTACTGAGCAAAATTGTACATTTTGCGTCAAAGTGTTCAAGTTTCTCCATTTGTTGGGGATACAAAACACTAGGTTTGGCAAAAACAGACACTTTCAACTGATAACTTTCTCCATACACAGTTCTTCTGGTTGACATTCTATTTATGTTGATATATATCAACGCTATAAAACCACATATACCACAATATAAGATTTAATTGTTATGTCTTGCTCCTAACACAGGGTGTCTACAGGTATCAGATACTTAGATATGATGTATTGAAGACACACTTTCAAGATCATTTTTGCCAAATTGAAGACTGATTTGGGGGCAAATCATCTTTTTCTAATTCAAGCATTGCAGGTAAGTAAAAAGGTAAATAATATACACGTAGACCCATCCCATCTGAACTGAACCGTGGGTCAATAACCAAGGTCTGAAATGAACTATGGGTCAAGAACTGAAATCTGAAGCGAACCATGGCTCAAAAACTGAGGTCCAAACTGAACCCTGGCTCAAAGACTGAGGTCTGAACTGAACCATGGCTCAAAAATCAAGGTCTGAACTGGATTGTGGCTCAATAGCCAAAGTCTGAACTGAACCATGGCTCAAAGACTGAGGTCTGAACCGAATTGTAGCTCAATAACCAAAGTCTGAACTGAACTGTGGCTCAAAAAACCGAGGTCTGAACCAATCCATGGCTCAAAAGTCGAGATCTGAATTGAATCCTGGCTCAAAAACCAAGGTCTGAACTGAACCCTGGATTTGGTGAATCCTTGCACTCCTAAAAAACAGACAGTGTTAGGTTCAGTGGCAGGTTTCGAGACCTGTAACATCAGAAATGTGGGCTTTTGTGCTGAAGAGCTTGACTCATTGACAAGAATAAATCAAAAGATGACTTCTACAGCCAAGTTTTTATGAGACTGCTTGGGATATTTTAAAAATTAAAGACCCGCAGACACCCTGTTAAGAGGTTCATCCTTTATTTATTACTATCAATACTTATATATTTAGCTACTGATTCAGTAAAGCTTTGGAAGCACATCTTGTGCTGATAATGGAGCGTTTTTCCATTCTAGTATTGGCACTTTTATTTCAGTTAAGTAGGAGGCACCTCTTCCAACATCGCTGTACGGTTACGGAAACAGATGAGTTATTTTATCTCACTAATGCACATTTGACCCAGAGGGATGATTAAGAAAAGGGATGAAGGTGAATAAACTCATCATCACTGTGACTCTCCTCATGCTCTCTGCTGGGAACAAGACGCGCCCTGTTGTGTGAAGTCACTGCCAAAAAGTTACATTATAGCCTATCTGTCATCCTGGGATGTGAGCCTGTCCGGTACACAGTGGCCTGGCGATACAAACAGCCGTCTGGTCAATACACACGGCCGAACAAAGGCTGCAGGCCGGCGGCTACAAGTTCAACAAGCAGCCCTGGCAGCTATTATCACCGGAAAGTGCCGGTTCACCTGTTAAAAATAACGGTAAAGGCTGTGTTACAAATAAGCGGAGGGGTTAATTATGTAAGCAGAGTCCGTACAAGAAGCTCCCGGCTACATGCACACTCACCCAGGCGGTCGGCAAAGGAGTAAGTTCAGTTTTAAAGTGTCTCCAAACGCAAATAACCAACTTAAATGAGTCAAACAGTTGTTATTTAAGTTATTTAAAGCAGAAACTGGACAACAGAGAGCAACGTTTCCATATTTCCCAGCGGCGCACGAGCAAAGCTTTGAGGACGAACATTTAAATCTACTCACCTTCACAAAGACGAAATAAACCCCACTAAAACAGTCGACTACACGGTGCAGAGCAACTCCCCCCGCTTTAAATCATGTATGAAGAGTTTTTCAGACAATAAAAGCAGAAAGAAATCCCTGAAGAAGTCGCAGAAGAAGTGAAGTATCCCAAACAGTTTTCCAGCAGGCTTCGGCTTAATGGAGTCCAGCCGTCCCTCTCTTTCTCCCTCCCTCTTTCCAGCAGCGGATAACGTCACTGCTCCAGTCCCACTTTTCCTTTCAGACTGGGAGCTGTGCTGGTCGCCCACTGGCCCCCCGTCACCTCACACACACACACACACACACACACACACACACACACACACACACACACACACACACACACACACACACACACACACAGTCAGGGGATCGGGGGTTACTTTTCCCTTTTTGACCTTTATTTGGTCCCCACTTGGTAAAAATACAAGTCATGGTTTTTATTATCATTATTTGACCACTGCTTTGGTCTGATATTTGGCTTTTTTTATTAACTGTCAAAAACAGTTTGACAATTTTTCATTGCTGTCTCTAAATAGGGGAGACCGGGGTTGGTTGGCACGCAGCTATTTTCTGGTCCTTTTAAGGTCATAGACACAAAAATATTAAATAGAAATGTTAAGGATCCAAAAGAACAAATTCCATCAAATGAGTAAATGGATGGAATTTATAACCCCGTTAATATTTGTATAACTCCACTACTGTTTCTTCCCCCTCTTCACCTCCTGATGGGACCAGTAGAAATGTAAGCTCCCTTTAGCCGCATTTCCACTAAACACTGTCAGTATGGTACCTTAACAGTGCCCTTCAGACATGGTACCTAGACCCTATCCACTGTAGTACCCTTAAATGTGGGCGGGGTTGTTGTCACTCACTGCTCCGCCCAGTCTGCGCCCCATTTATTCAATTATCGTCCACAGAACGAGGTTAGACGCAGACATTTTTAGAACAAAATAAAATAGGCTGCAGTAGCTTTGTTTCCAACCAAAAGTGATTTGAATCATTGGGAAATGCTCATTAAAAGAAATACGAATCCTGTGTGTTTCCATTAAATGTACGGACTTTGCTGAAAACCACAAACTCGCGCGAGTTTTCCGCAGAACCTGAAACAAAACAAGTTTCGCATTCTTCTTCCTCTATGTTTTCTGGCGGCTGGCAACCAGCTTGTAAATGCATTACCGCCTTCCCGACCCGGAGTGTGGATATCACCATGGAGAGAGGTGCACTATATCAGACTTAATTCGAACATAACTGTTTCCATCCCCCGTTTTGCGAAATCAACATTTTCCGAATCAACCAAAACCCAGCTGAAAGCGAGCGTATTTTAGTTTGTGCGAATCAGGGGATTTTAATTTGAATTTTGACATTTCCATCATAACTATGCGATACTTGTAGATGTGCATCTAAACAGGCTGATGGAAACATGGCTACTGAGAGGGATATTTAAAAATGGCGGGTTTGTGCATTTAGTCCTTCTCAGGCAAGCTCAGGGGTTTAGTGTTGCCAGAGCCACAGGAACTACACACCACGACACTTTTTTTCCTCTGAGTGAGGATTAGAATATATGCAGTTCACATAATCCGGCCGAAATTAATACGCTTGAAGATCTACTCATTACTAAAAGTGCATGTCATATAAAAACTAAAGTGATGGTCAACGTCACAGTGAAATTTAAGGTGTGTTGATAGATTCATGTTGTTAACCTACGCATTGAGTAACATTACAAGTTACACCTTAAAAGTCGCCGGCAGCAAAACATCCTTTCATTTTATAGTTACAGTTTACTAATAAAACTCTCCACGGTATGAACAGTGGTTACATGAACCTCTATTGACCAATCACCAGACTGCAGTGTTGACAGCTCCACCTGTGTGCTGGGTACCCCAACGGGGGGGGGGGGGGGGCCAAAAATGGGGACGGTTGTGAGTGGGAATTGTGGGTTACTGTGGGTTATCCAAAGCTAAACAACCCACATCTCATCATTATAAAGACAATGGCCAAAATGATGCTGCCTGGCGAGTCACAGCTCTGGGGATTGGCTCCTCGGGTGAGAAATAAAGTTCAATTAGGGGCTGTGTCCACACATGATTTTAAGCTAACACAGAGGTGGTAGATCTGTCAGTAGAAGGAGTAATAACTTTGCGTGGCCGTTTGTCGAGTAGCTGCGGCGTGATGTGATAAATTGCTTCATGTTTTCTGGTTATTTTTTTTAATTTCAGTGTTCAAATTATTTCTATTGGTTGCTATATTCATGAATCAGTGAATTCTAGATACATTTATATCCATTAAAACACATTTATTAACTAAGAACTTAACTTTCAATTTGCTGTTGGTCAGAATATTCCAACATATAATGTGCCAACCAACCCCGGTCTCCCCTACTTCACATACTGTTGAAGGTTAAACTACAGAAGTCCATCAGTTTTCATCATTTAATCGAATGTTAAATATTATTATGGAGCTTAACTAGTGGATACAGGAGCAGACAAGTAATATAAACTGTACTTGACAAATAATAGTGGCGTACTTTTAAGAACTACCTGCCAAAATCAGGCATTAATGTGAGTTTTAGCTTCAATGTCACGCTAAGCTTGATGAATACGATACATATATGTAACAAAAAAGGTCAGGCTTGGGTTTGTGTGTGTGTTTTATTTCAGCTTTTGTCAAACTGCAGCCCTCCACAGTCGAAAATTCAGCGCTATGTGGATAACGGACACGCAGTGAAGATCTCAGCTGCCTTTTATGGCAATAGTGCTGCCGAGCCTTGCAGCAGCAGCAGCAGCAGCAGCAGCAGCATCAGGGACCTCTGGGTCTTTAGCCCCGGGAGGAACAGCACAAAATAACAAGGCAGTTTGGGTTTGTCACTTTTACAATTTCACTAACTGCGTCTCCATTTTTCTTTCCAGTGTGGACTTATTCCCTTAAAAGCCTGACTGGAAGACTGTGAAACGTAGAAATTAGCCAAAGCCAACAGATATCTGCTTTATTCCTGACACATCACATATATTGAAGGAGCTGCTTTAATGTTGTAGCTGCTCCAGGTGGAGGTATGTCAACATGAGTCATACTCTGAGGGGGTTTAACAGTAAGGAAATGCGTATTATTTAATCACTTTATCTACAATAAACATCTTATTTTGGAGCCTGATAAATAGGGGAGAGCGGGGTCAGTTGGGACATATTTGTGTCAACATGAAATAACCTGATATAACTCACAGACTACTTGAACAGTAATGAAAATAATGCGATCCTTGAGCAGATACAGGTGTCGGCTAACAGGTTATCAAGTATTTTAGAGCCTCATCCAAACGTGAAAGGCACAATTTTGCAAAAAGTACAAAGAGTGAGTGCATTTTCCCAAAATTTTGCCCTACTGGGACACCTTGTTCTCAGCTAAAATATATGTAAATATAATTTAAATTGAAAGAAAATGCAAATTTGAACACCCTATAGGGTACGCACAGCTGCAGACAAGCAATAAAATCACAGTATTTGCATTTAATATAATGTAAAGGAATAAAAATGACTTCTCATGAAATGGAGAGATGGAAAGTGAAGTACCAGTGTTTCCAAATTCTTTTTTACTGCAGTAAATACATAAATATCCTTAGTTCAAACGTCACGATTTCACATATGAAACTCCTCCTGCGTGTGCAAACTATAATCAGCCCTCACACAACAACATTATAGTGTATCAGAAACTCAAGAGACAACAGACATCCAAACCCGTCTGCAGCAGTCTCCGAATATAGCCGTGTCACTATGAGAATATAATCTCATGCAGGCTAACTTCATGTTTCTTCTCCTTATGCACCAAATTTCAATTTGTTTTAGGGATTATTGTAAAAGAATACAAAAGTATGATGTCATCACTGTAAGAAGATCATAAATTTCTTCATCCCCACTGGAGATAATATCATCTGCAGGTTGCTGTAGATGAGTAATGGCCTTTTATGAGCGCATTCAAACAAATGATCAGCTGAGGAGGGGGGGTAGAGAAAGGTTGCCGTCTCCTTTCTTTCCAAAGCAGCAGCAGCACAATACACACTCCAGCCCACACTCTCCAAGTGGTCCGCAGTAAAGACCCATGAATCATCACAGTTTCTGGCTCGGCACCCCGGTGAACTCGCTCAGCTCCAATCCTCCAGCTCAGGAATCTGGGCCTTCAGACGACGGTCGGCATCAAAGCGATTTATAACCTCTCTCTCCCCCTGCAGCTCTGACCCCGTCGTCAGTGTCTGGCACCCGACCCATTGCCTTTTATAGGCTGTGTTTTAATTGCAGAGTAAACATTTGAGTCAGATGCAGAGCAGGAGATTCGGATGGAGAGGAGAGCTGGCTTGGCTGCTGCTGCTGCTGCTGCTGATGTGGATCAGGAGGGAGGAGGAGGAGGAGGGTTACACTGTCTGCAGGGGTCATCTTTGGAACAATCAGTTTTTCTGGTGATATTTAAGTGGGTAAAACTTCTTATATATTTGATGCCAATTCAATATTTTATCTTAGCAAGCCTAAAACATACGCGATAAAGCCGTATAATCATAAATGAGACCATTAAGTGTAAAAATAGCTCAATTAAAGGCCAATAATTGGAAACAGGAAGTGAGAAAGGGCACTGACTGGACAACAGATGGTCAGTGGGACTCTTTGTTCCAGTATTACCAATAGATGACTGACCCCTTGTGGCCAAACAGAGAACAGCAGCACCAGATGCATTATTTCTGGTGCACCTCTACTCTAAACGGTCCCATCTGTGAGCCCTTGCCTTTGCAGATGTTGCAAAACTGCATTATAGAGCTAGCAACTCATATGGAAGTCGTGACTGCTTGTGAATAACAAAGTCAGCTTTGTTATTCGCATCAGCGGGGGGCGCTTTGGAAAGAATCTGATCCGAGTCGCAGACGAACAAATAGCTCTATTGTCCTCCAAAAATCAGTCTGGAAATGAGCAATGAGACCATCTTCCTCCTCGTCCTCCTACGCGACAGCCAACTGAGTCCAATTTTGATATTTTTTCCCCCTATCATTACCCATGGGATGTGACGGATTAGGAAGAAGAAGTCAATGCATCCAAAAAAAGAAAATGCTTTAATAAAAGGAAATAAATACAGTGCTTTGGATGGCAGTTAGAATCCATTACAGGCATGGGTTATTGCACAGCTCTAAGGACAGACGAAAACACACTTCCGTTCAGAGTTAGAGCACGAATTGAACACATTTCATTCAAAACACCCACAATTAATTTTAATGCTTATTTCTTTTTGTTCACTCTGTGACTGATTACATATGGCTGCAGGCCCTTCCTTATGTACGTCTGAACATTTCTTTTTTTTTTTTATACCTAATAATGGCTTCAAACTGGTGTCAAATCGACAAAACATAGAACAGTAGACGTTTCCCTGACGCTTGTGGTGCTTTTTAACAAGAAAAATATGCTGCCGTCATTCAAAACGCTGTGCATTAAATGCTCATGTGGTCAAAAGTACAAGGTTTTCTTTAACGCTCTCCAGTTTAGTTGCTTTGTTTGCAAGCAGTGAACACAGCTAGAAATCTGTGCTTGAATTGCTAGAACGTAAAATGTGCAAAGTTCATTTTGGAAACACACACTGGCAGGAACATTGTTGTCATAGTTATAATGGTCCGTCCACTCTTAAATATCTGCCATCTGAACCTGTACAAGAGGCAACAATGGATCTGCCCTTTGCTTTGCATGTCTAAGGTCCCCAAGTAAATTGCAAGCCAACTGCTTCCTGTATCTACAGCTGCGATGTCACACATGCTCAGTGAAAATAAACATCAACAACGGGCTGTTTTTCTAGATAATTTATGTGCAATTCATAGCTGACGAATGGGCAAGATCCACTGGATCAAATGTAGAAACACTCTCACATCACTCTGCCTTATTTGTCCCTGCTTCCACACCACTTTCCCTTCTTCTCTGGTCATCCGAGAGGCAGCCTGGTTTCAGTCAGTAGGCCTTTTGCATAAATAACACAGACATTAAATGCCAATAAAATGGATTCCATTCGGCGGTGGACCAGTCGACAACAGCCCTTGATTGTGTGGAACAATAACGCAGCAGCTTGCACCATAGCAAATTAAAAAATAAGCTCTTTGTTGACTATGATATTGTGATGAGAAAAATTTGACACTGGTGATAATTGAGTCTGTCACTTGTGACTAATTCCAATCAGAGGGCGATTCCATTTCTTCATCCATTGCAAAATGTCTTAGAAACGATTTCATTAGAAGTCCATAAACAATAATGAGCGGTTTTCTGCTCAGTAAGGAACACAAAGCAGTTTCTTAAGATGTGTGTTGGCACTCTCTGCGATGTCTTCTTGTTCCAACATCCATTTACTATAAATATGACACCATGCAAAGTGAGTACATTTTCATAATCGGGCGCGTTTTTAAAAGGACCACATTTGTGCAATCCATCATGATTTTTTAATAACTGCTCTGACAATCCTAAGGCAAGATTCACAAAGCAGCAAAAGACATTTTTAGAAAATAAAAATCAGGATTTGCTCTCTCTGGTTGTCCTTTTTGAAACAAAACTGGAATAAAATTTGGACTAAAATCCAATGTTTTTTAAGACTAAACAAACCCTTCTTTCACACAGATAAAAAGACAAGCTGACATATCCGTTGCTCAAATGAGTAAGGTGTGAGATGGTCACAAGAAAAGGCAAAAGACATACAATTAACTTTTGCGTGCAGTGAATCACAGACGCCTCAAAATAAAAAAAGACGCTATTTTTACCCTAGACCAATTACTCTTTTTGTCATGGAATACGCCTCAGAATGACTAACGCCAAGCAGCTAATAAACGAGACACGTGAATGTTATTTGGCCGCGTGTTTGAATCCCATTTTCCCACAGATGAGATCCAGGTTTATATCCACAAGAGCCTGAAAATCACTTGGAAAAATAACTCTTTCTTTTAAGAAAAAATACATCTAGTACCACTGATTTCATCTGGATAGTAATATAAAGATATAGCACAGAAAATTCTCTCAAGAACTCATCCTTGATATAGAAGCATTAGCTTGAATGGGAAAGACCTCTCGACTTGGAAATGACATCATCAAGAGATTTGAAAAGATAAACAAGGTGTAAGAAAAATAACTTTACATGTCCAGCCCTTGTTTAAGAGCTTAAATGATGCTAACATGACACAGCCTCACGTGGTTGTAAACCTCTGTATGTACAGTACATGTCACATGGGAGCTAATGATGTCCTGCAGCATGTTCAGCTAACTGTTGTGTTAGTCGGAGACATTTTGTGCCTGCTCCTCAAACGGAAATTCTGTTTTAGTTGACCGTGTATAAAAGTGGTGCTTTGTTCGTGGTTTATTTGGTGCATATCTATTTCGAGAGTTGAACTATGTTAAAAAAAAGAGGCAAACATAAAAAGAAGAGGAAGAAAAACAAACTAAAAATACGACGTTTGTTATGTCATTCTTCGTTCTTTTAAAACATTATTAAAGGGATAATGCCCTACGTTTTCGTTCAGAAAAAACTAAACAGAAATATTCTGCATGAGTAATATTATTTGGCTAAATCTGAAAGGCATTGCATTTGCTTGTTAGCATTAAGTTTTTGAGATGTAGCTAAAGATTCATTTTAAAGACAAAACTACTTTTTTTTCACCATTATTTTTCTCACTGTTTTTTTTTTTTTTTTTTTTTAAAGAACAGACACAGAACTGGAAGTCAAGTGTGTCACAAGGCTCCAAATGAGTCAGCGGGAAGGAGTCGGGGTTTAAGCGTCGATGAACAGGACACGTATGGACACTTTGTCAACAGGCTGTTTAAGGTTGAAGACTTGGGGATGACGTTAGGATGATCTTCCTCTCTTATTCCGTGTCTATACTGTAGCTTGTGGTCATACTGGCAAAAGGTGCACCTCCTTAGGGGTTCCTTGTCCAACATTGTCACCCTTAGGGTGTGCGATTGTGTACTAACTACACAAAAAGAGACCAAAATGCACATCTTGGAATGAAGTAAGTTTGTCACCAATGATTCCCAAGAGTTCAAAGAGCTGGATCATGGAGAGATGTAGGAGGGAAAAAGAATAGTGTTAGTGTTAGTGTGTCTGAGCAGTTTGTGTGCATGAAAATAAATGAGGTTTATTTGTGTCTTATCAAGAAGGTGACACGTCTGCCTCAGGGTCATAAGACACCATTCAAGTGTCAGGTATGTGTTGTGACGAATGTGCTTCCTCAGTCCGGATCCGGAGCATCTTCCTCTGGATCGGAGGGTGTCGACTTCTGCTTGTATATGAAGGTCAACAGGAAGAGCGCTATGTCGTGTGAGCACCAGTAACCTGTGTGGGAGGTCACCGCCGACCAGTAGCGACTCTCCACCAGGCCCTCTCGGAGCTCGAAGTCGATGCGCCGCTCCAGCTCCACTGTAAGACAGAAACAGACATTATGATTTGTACGCCTTCTGCGCCCACCAGCAAATATGAGACTTTGCTTAATGATTGTTTTAAAATAAGGGAACTAACATGACGTGTCAGTGATGGGTGAGGTTGGCCGGATGATGGTGGAGAGGCCATATGCTGACTGGCTCTCCGTCCGCTTCTGCTCATCCTCCTCAGTGTTTGTCCCTACGTCCAGGCCTAAAGACACTGAGGGTTGGCTGTTGGAGCGGGAGAAACGTGAGAAGAGGATGCCTCCGATGCCCTTCCCTATGCTCGCCGCTCCTACATGAAGTGAGGAGGAAAGAGAGAAACAAAATGCTGGTTGGGGTGTGCTCCCAAAAAAGACAAAAAAGGCAGCAACTCTTCTCTTCCTGTTTCTATTTCTAATTCAACTGATTTCAAACTATAGGGGAAGCAAAGTGTATGAGTCTATTCTCAATCTCTCCACGTGGTGGCAGTGTTGACACAGGGAGCATCTCACATCACTTTAAAAAAACTGAACCTCACAAGGGAGAATGGATTTCACCTATGGTATAAGGACAATCTCCACAGTGAAATTTATTGGCTCAGCTCTTTCTCTAGGCTGTCAGAGCTCATATTATTTCCCAGTACCAGTTGTAGAAAAACTGTGAAAATCCTTTCTTCTCCACCCCAGACACCTTTCATCATAGTAGTCTATTCTTTCCCATTTTTCACGAGTTGAAAAGGGGGTTTTATTGAAGAATATTACAACTTCTAGACTAGTATATAGTGATCATCAAACTGACTACAAACAGAAAAATGTTTTAGGGCCCTTAATATTGTTTGGTACTGTATTCTTGACCCTAAGTTTGGACCAGAATTTGAGAAGTGGCGGCAGTGTCTTACCCAGTATGCTGGCCTTGCCCAGATTGGTGATGGACTCTCCGTAGTGCCTGCGGGCGAGTACAGGGGACGTGCTCGGGCTGGGGATGCTCTCAGTGTCGGATGTTGGGTCTTTGACCGGGTTCAGGAAAGTAGGCCTGATCTCATCGTAGGGTGTGGGGTTAGTGGCGCTACACCTGATAGAGAAAAAAAAAAAAAAAAACATTCAGAACATACCCTTAAAACATTATTAGGGGAATTACAAAAGGATTGTGCAGCTTTTGTGGCTGCTAATCCTGCACAAATAAGCAAAAAGAGGCTGTAATTTTCAAAGCAGCTGCAAAAGGTGAAACACAGCCTTCATGTTAGCGATAGTGTGGGTCTTTTGATATAGACAACTCTCATGTTTTTTTTGGAAATATGAGGGAAAAAAACTACATTTTGGGAAACGGTATGTAACAAGCTAAGCACATACTAGGATATGAGGTTCCTAACAGTTGCTTGCTGCTTTATCTATGTACATTTTCTGAAGAAAATGTTATTGCTCGTGACAGATATTTGATCAAAATATTGCTGGTAGCAAGCAAGAAAGCTACAACTACGGAACTAGGGTAAAGAAACGCAGGACCAGTGGCTAACAATTGTGACAAAATCTTTTTAATGGAGAAACTGACACATACTGAGACTATAAGAAGCACAACTAGACAGAAAATGGGACAAATGGACTCTGTACAAGACTCAAAAAGACGACACAGGACATCGTCATGTCTTTCATTTTTCCCTGTCACAGGGTACGCCTGTTGATCAGGACCTGTAGCTTTAAGTCTGAAAATTTCCCTTTTCTTTTTCTCTCTGCCACTGTTCTGCCTAATGTGCTCTTAGTGCAAAGGTGGAATTTATACTTTGCCACAGGGATGACTGTAATCAGACAGAAAGGGGGCAAATTGCACTCAGCTGCAGAACTTTATGAGCGTTTTGTGCTGTAATACCATTTGTGCTATAATATCTTCTGTAAATCAGACCTTGAGATGGAGGAAACAGCAGTTCCAAGGGATGCAACTCAAGAGTTTTAAAACTTAAGTTCTTACCAGTGTATCTGAACAGGTGCGACATTGCTGTAATGTTTGAGGATGAGTGGCTCCAGTCTGTAGGCCTGAACACAGCAATAAAACTTCAGTTAGCTCACAGTACGGATAAATGACTTCCAGGTGTCAAATGTATACATGCACATTTATAATTTCAACATCTGATGGAGTGAGTTGCAAAGGTTTGTTTTTATTAGCCGAGTACAGTGAGAAATGTGCAATAAAAACAGCATATTGCTACTTATAAATCACACCCTAAATATATGTGGGCGAAGTTGAAAATAATTAAGAGTAGGAAATTTTGACTTGGTGTTACAGTGAGAGAGAGAGAGTGTGTCTGTATGGGCTGGGGCAATAAAGAGAGACTGACCACAGGGTCTGTGGGATGGAAGACGTTGAAGAGCCTGCTGCAGATGGGGGTGGGCAGGATGTGGTCTTGGTGGCAGCTCGTACCAGGACGGATCCCTCTCAGAGCCAAGAACACCGCCAGAGGGGAACCCATGCAGAAGAAGTTTTCCACCTGAGAGACACAAGGTGCAGAGATGATATTAGCCCCGTTTCCACCAAGCAGTACGGTTCAGTTCGGTACACTCCCGTGTCCACTGTGAAAAGTTGCGGATGGTCATATTGTAATGGCACATGTACAGAATGTTGAAAATGACCGAGCATCTCACCTTAAATTTGAGAGCTGGGCGTGCTGGGGCTTTTGAGGCCTCATGGATGAGGAGTTTATTTTCCAGCTCTTGTAGTCTGTCAGAAACAGAAAGGGACAGGGAGTGTTCATAAACCACAACAATAAATGAAAACTTCCGTGACAGCATAGCTTAGGTGGGTGGTGTAGAGGAGACATATTAAGAGCCTCTTTGCTTTCATTTGATCATGTGGCGTCACAACACCCTGCTGCCTTGCAAAAACAAACAGGAAACAGAACCTACCGTCTGAAAAATGGGAGATATTGAAGTTGGAGTGGTTTGAAAGGTATGAACAGCTAGGCATGGTATATCAAAAGTTACATCTACCTGTTCCTCGTGATCCGCAGCTGCTCCACAACGTGCCTCTCCTCGTAAGACATCCAGCGCAGGTCCAGCCCCTCCTCCACAGTGTGATGCGTCTGCTGACAGAAGCGCACAGGATCCCACCCCGTCATGATGTCGTAGGTGATGACGCAGCCGAGGGAGTGGGACACGATGGACACTTTGCCTCCCCTCTCCTCGAACTCAGGGTTCCGGGAGCAGAATAGTGTGTAGAGTCTGTTTAGCTCCTGTGTCAGGCCCTTGGTGATCTGAAGGAGACGAGCGAGTGGAGTCAGTAGAAATAGCAGCTCTCGGAGAACTCTAACTTCTTGAAGTGTGTGACTCTCACCTCATCCCGGTAAAGGGGGCTGTTGTAGTACATGATGTCCATGGCACTGCTGTTGAGAAGATCTCTCAGTCCTCTTACTTTGTCAGGTGTTATTGAGTCTACTGTATCTACAGGAACAAAGCAATGATACCACAGTATAAAACATGATGGTGCCTTAATTCATACACCCAGTGGCCACTTTATTGGCTATAAAAGCTACTGCAATCCAGTTTAACAGCTCAGCCATAAAGTCAACCTTTACAAAGATCATAATGTTCAGATTGACACGGTCAACACAAATTCATATCGTGATACTCGCGATATTTCGGCTTGTCGTCAAAATTATTACAGACTCCGCGGTGGCTCCAAAATGAGGAGCAGCTTCAGTAGTGTGGAATAAACTGTAGCGTTCTTAATGTTTAATGAACAGCCTCAGACTTCTCAGACTCTTTTAGTGAGTTACTGCTCAGAGGGAACTCAGTCAGTGGCTCCTCTGGCATGAGGTTACGACTGCTATCCTCACTCCTATATACATACCAAGTTATGTAAGGGATGACTCCAGCTATGCCTCATTAACTTTTTCCATTAGGCCAGGAAGACTGAACAACTTAAATACATCCACCATGCACAGAGTTACAATCACACTCTTAAACTGCTCACACTTGCAGCACAAAGCAAACAGACTAAATAAACCGAATACTCAGGTTCCCGCAGTCTCAAAAACACACACTTACCTCCATCCAGTGCAAGTTTGGAGCGCCACTCGACGGGCAGGAACTCCACGTGCTCGTCATTGTGCTCTGAAAAGTGCTTCTCCTCCATCTTCCGCACACCCTCCCTCAGCCTGAATAGACACATCACAATAAAAACCACACAAGTGTATGAGGACAACAGTGCACGCTCACATTTTTATTACTTTATAGTGCATATTTTGGTTAATATGCCAAAACACTCAGGTACAAAATGCAGGGAAAGTGCTTCATTTAGAAACAATGCCATCATCATCGTGTGGGCAGCAGTGTATGATAATGACAGGTTCAGCGGATGAGTAACATCCTCTACGTATATCCAGCCTCGCTTCAGACTGACTAAAGGGCCTGTGTTTGGACTCGTTCTCTCGCAGACTTTAACGACTGTCGGGAAGAATGACGCCCATTTTGCTACTCCCTGATGCAGCACACACGCGCACAATGGCTGCTCCTCGTCCTATATGAGGCAGCATTAGCTCACAGGAAATGCACAAAGAGTGAGGGTGAGGTAGGGTGTTTACGTGGGTAAATGGAGCCTGAGAGTGGCTTTTAGGTGGCTGGTTTGAGAATAGAGTACCTAATGCAGGTTTTGACAGGACTATCTGCAGGCTAGTGTTTCTGCGGGGAAAGAAATGCTCAGAGGGTTGAGCGGTGCATTACAGAGCTCTCTGTGCTGCGCCCATAAGGAGCACCCAGCTCTTAGGTTGGCATTAATTGGGCAGTGAGCTTTGACTTAATAGGTTTAGCTTAAAAAATGTTTTGAAAAGACTCTCTGTTTTTGTGTTAGAGCATAATAACAGCCCACAATTTCCTCTTTCACATTGACACTCAGAGAGACACAGAGCTGACATTATGCAGGTTAAAAATAAAATAAAAACAAAACAAGCCGGCGAGACACACGTCAGGTTGATCTTTCCTCTTGGCTGAGGAGAGTGTGTGTGCTGTAATCCACAGGGAGCTGGGAGTGGGGCTTAAAGTGCACTGCAGCTTGACTTGGTCTACTTTACCTGCTTAGCCGGCCTAAGCCACAGCCAGAGGCCCGACGCTAACTGTGTGACACAGAGACACACATGGCTCTGGTCCGCACGTTCTGTACTACTGCCTGTAATGCTTCATGGGCAGGGGCCAGAACAGTGGTGCCACTCAGGGTCATGTCTTTAAACAGTACATAAGACTAACACAAAAACAAGAAAAGGACCGTGCCTTGCATGAGTAATATTCAAAACTGATCAACAGCCTATACCAAAATGAGCTGCAGTGAGTTTCACTTTTAAAAAAGGCAAGAACACTGCAATAATTTGCTCCATCAGGTCTCTTACAGCAGAAGTGACCATTGTGGTCTGTCACCGTAACTTCCCCACTGTGGAAGTTACATAGAGATCTACACAGAGATCTAATATTGTGACACAGTTCCTCATTAAAACGTTAAGCCTGTGAGAAACAAAAAGAACTCATCAGGCTGGTTAAAGGATTGACTAGTGGTATCAGACCATGCTGACAATTTCGGTTTAATGTTCCAAAGTTGTGAGACATCCATCTCTACAAGTTGTGCCAGCAGCCTAATAAAATGGGGAGAAATATATTTTTGTTTGTGGTGCTCAAAGCATTCCAGACATTCGTCTAACTGGTGAGTTTACTTGCGTTTAAATACAGAGACAGCCCATGTCCCAGTTGTTTTGACAAATACAGTTCATTTAGATTCATGCAGCACAGTATAAAAAATATTTCCCTGATGCTGCATACGTGTTTCTAGTTTGCTGATGCTGCAGATCCTCACTAAATGCAATACATCAGGCAAATATGTCTCCCTGTTCCCTTGTGTTTCCCCAAAGTTTTGATTCATTGTGCTTTCTTGGCCACCGTACTGAAGGCAATTTAATAATACCATGTATAAAGTAAGAGAACAGCAGGAGAAGACAAAGAGGGTGAGAAAGCTGGGGGGTGGAGGGAGGGACAAAACACCAAAGCTGCAGGTGCAGTGTTATCAAAAGGAATGCTTGAAATAGCTTCCACTATGGGCGGCATTGGACGAACAAAGCAGAGGGGAAAAAGTGCGAGACGCTCAATGACGGTTTTAAGGGGGGCCAGCGCTCTTGTGGTATTAAAGCTGGACTCCCCTCTGGCCCTGCTAACTGTGGCGAATATTTTCATACATTTTTCATTCCATTTTTATCCCCAGAGAGGGGAAATTATTAGGATTATTCATGGGTGGTGATAAATAAAATGTATGTTAAGACTGGCTGAGTATTCTTGTGTTTATAGAGCTCATAATTTTACATTTCCCTCATCCTCAAGTAAATTTTTCAATCTGTTTTTCGGTTAGATGCCTGAAATAAGGTATGTGGTTAGAACAAGCTAAAGAAATATTTATGATTCTCTCTATGGCAGTGGTTCCCAACTGGTGGGTCGCGGTCCAAAAGTGAGTTGTGACCGTCACTGGAGACATTTGTAAATACGTTTATGCACTAATATGCCCCCTGTATCAAAATGCTTTAACAACAGCTGTGATTACATAATGAGCAGAGACAATATTTTCTTTAAGGACTGTAGTTGGGCATTCCATAAATTCACTAGTTACACACTTGGCAATGTTACTGAAAGACAGAGTTCTCTGTAAACACAAAAACTGGCCGGACAGGTTGACATTTAAAACCCTGCGTCAGTTAATAAAAACACAACGTGCAATATAAGCTCAATCAGAAGGTCAGGGAACTTACTGAAAATGCTACGGGACACTTAACAACTGTTAAAAAGCACAAGATGTTATCACGCTTTTGTCGTGACAAACAGAGACACCAAGTGAAAAGAAAGAAGAAGTGAGCCGTCTCTATAAAAGCCACATGACAAACACAGTGACAGGGTGAGAAGTCTGAGAGACGGACTGTGTCTGGGAAAAGAAGAGAAAGGGAACAGCAAACAAACACGACAAACATTACATCATCAAAGGGAGCGTTTTTCTTTACTCAGACTTTGGTTTGTGGGCGAATAAATTTAAACCTGCTTTTGTCCCTTTGTAAAGTCTACGGAACAGAAGTGAACATTTCTGCTGACATAAAACAAATTTTAAAAACTCACATTCCAGTGTTTTTAATTATGCGTCCCTGGTCCATCTTCTGTCCAATCCCATGGACCACAAAGACAATGTGCGTAGTTTGAGGGGGTCTGTCCTCAGGTGAGGCCTCCTCAACGTAACCCCGATGGAGCCGTGTGCCACTGCTGGAGGCTGGAAGAGGACAGAGGACACGAATGGACTATTATCCATCATACCTGTCTATTTGCTTGTGATTTTTGTGCAATAAGAAAACATTTCCGACAGTCATATCTGTACTGCACTGCTTAATACACACATTCTCACAATGTTTACTAAAGGATATAAATCTACATCTATATCTACATGAGAATGTTTAAGTAACGTGCTGTTCTGGGTCCAAACAGGCCAGTAGGTGAGACACAAAGTCCTGCTATGTATAACAGTGGCACAAGACTCCGTGCCAGCAATTGAAATGTGACTGGAGGGCTGAGTGTGTGTCCTTATTTAGAATCTATAGTCTGGTGCAGTCATGTGCTGTGCGGCTAGGTGATAGGAGCCAATGGACTTTGCTGCTGTCTGGACAGCACTAAGGAGATTTCCCAACACTGAGTATTTGTGTGTCAGGGGAGATTGACATCGTCAGTGCCAGCTCCTACCTTATAATCTGCGGGCAGGAGATGAAAATGCACCGCGGGGCCGGGAGACTGTGGATCAGATTAGAGTCATCCATACAGATCAAACATCAGACACGGGGTCAAACTGCAGTTGCCGTCTTTTCAGTTACACTCGGGCTATCTGATTAAACCTAGACCCCGAGAACAGCAGATGGACACTGCGTGATTCTCTGGGCTAATCCGGTTAAGAGACTGAACTGTACCCTGCCATATTTAAACTACTGTTTAATAACAGCAGATGGTGACACACTGTGAATGTAGTTATATCATGTCTGCATTAGATGAGCAGAAAAGGGGGAACAGGTGTGTTTCTCACATACCAAGGAAGCAGTAAAGGTTTGAGCCATGCTAGCTCTGTGGAGGGCAATGTTGGTCTGTTGTCGTCAAGATGAGGTACAGACCCCTCAAGATGATTTGCTCTAACTTAAGTGATCCTCTGCCTGCTCATTTAACACCATCATCAGGTCAAAATTTCACTTTGTCCAATATTTACAATGCTTATTAACATTCCTATCCACCTCAGCTGCACTGCTAATTAGCAACTGTCAGCTTGCTAACATACAACATAACACGGTGACTGAGATAATTACTACCTGCTAAATGGCAATGTCTTAACATCGTCCTTGTGAGCGTGTTTGCGTGCTGACATTAGCATTAAGCTCAAACCATCACTCTAAGTATAGCCTCACCGCTAGCGTGGCTGTAGACTCTTTGTCTTACCTGACCCTGAGTTTAGCTTATAGACTGGAAAATAATGGACGTTTTGAGGCCATGAGTTTGGCAATTTGTCGATCACCATCTTGTTTTGTTGCAGCCAGAAGTGACTAATTTGAGCAGGTTGGATCTGACTGAGAAGCCGAGGACACTACCGGACGACAGCCCGACACTTAAAGCAGCCCGCACTTAATTAAACTGAACTTGAACTTCTGAGTCATATAAATATTCATCCCCTGTACAGATGACATGAAGGGGGAAATTTGCTATAGAGACCAAAACTGTTTTTTTTTTTTTTTTTACCACGTATTTCAGGACGTCTATGGGGATTGACTGGCCTCTGGAGCCAGCCCAAAGTGGCCATTAAAGGAACTGCAGTTTTCAGTTCTTCCGAGTTGGCTTCATTTTTCAGCCCTGGAGGTTGCAGCTTGATGTGACTTCAAACTAATTATAGCACAACAAACTGTTTGTATAAATTGGTTCAATAAAAATGTTTCTTTAATACTTCGTCATCAATGCATTCTCAGGGATCAAAATACCATATGCACAGTAGTGCATGTATAATTTGAGTTGTGCGCATAATTTGCAGCTCTACATCTAGCGATGCATATAACTTGATATGCAAAATACGTTGTGCAGTGCTGACAATTCTTTCGCAGTTAACACTTTTCACCCGATCTTCTTCCAAACGTCCATTTTCTCATGCAGTAACAAACAAAGCATTTTTTTTCCCGTTAGAGTTTTTTTGGGGGGAGTTTTCCTTATCTGCTGTGAAGGTCCAAAGGACAGAGGGATGTCGTATGCTGTAAAGCCCTCTGAGGCAAATTGGGATTAGTGATGTTGGGCTTTATTGAAAATTGAAAAATCGAACTGAATACATGACATCACCAGAGAAGTCCCAATATAATAAAAAACCTTTCCATATGAGGTTTGCAGAGAAGCACAATGGATTGCTGCTCAAAATGTTCCTGGGACCACAGGGAAATTTTATGTTTCACTGCCCAAGGAAAGTCAACTCAAAGGACACTATCATGAATATGTCCTCATTTTTTAACTCTCATAATTTAATAAATAATTGTTTGCCTTCAGAGGTTTGCTGAAACCTGTGCATGGTGAGCCTGACTATGACTGTGCAAATTACAACTTATTTTACTGTTCATTTCCTGAGGAAGATAAAGGGAACATTGGATCAAATTACAATATGACACACTGATGATTTCTTCATATTTAAACTGTCATAAAAATGAAAATGTCACAGTGGCTAATGTTGGATTTCTTCCAGTTAGATCTGGCTGCAGCGGAAATGCCGAGAAATACACCAAACGGTTCAGTTTGGGTGCAGGTAAAGAAAAAAAAGGTGCATGTACACAAAAAAGTATTTCAATCTCTGATCATATTTTGTATTATAATATATATTGTTGTAGTAATATGTACAATGAGGGAGTACCTTGCTGTGAGAGTAAAACAGTTTGACCAAATGATTTAAGCTATTATCTCTTCTAACAGTGTCTTTCAAATCATTTCAGTCCTGATACAAGTATAAATACACCATAATTAGGGAACATCTTGTCCACGTTATTATCTGGAAAGATAATGAAAATTACAGACCTTTAGAGAATCCCAGTTTCTGGGTGACTGTGCGTGCAATTTTGGAAGTGGTGGCGTCGCTGTAGAGGTAAACTTCATCCACGCTGTGCCAATCCACATGGGTCCGACTCAGCTTCAGGCTGTGGATGGCTGCAGGAGGGGGCAGTGAGAGAGGAGTGAGTGAATGAGTGATCAGAGGAAAGAAAGGAGAGCGTTGGGAGACGGTGCGGGAAATTGGGCAAAGAGACGGGAAAATCAGGGAAAAGGGGTGAAGGAGAAATGTCCACCAATACAAAGGGTCGCGATTACAAATTTCAAGATGATCACAGAGGGAGAGAGATTGAAAACAGTGTAAGAATTGCGATGAAATTAAACGCGTTGCGAAAAAGCAGAAGTCTAAGACCAATCTATTCATACGGCTCAATCAAATGCAGTCTGGAGCATTGATCTGCAGTTGGAAAGAAAAACACATCAAACTATCACACACCATGATTGCATATTTCAGCTCTTGCTTGTCTGCCCTGCTTGCGTCATCAGACAGAATATATTTTTAAATTCATGTGTCTTTAAGTTCAATTTCTCTCTGTGTTGTTGCATCAAACTGTAACGCAGTGACAAGGGCAAGTAAGAGCAGACTTATGGCTAGGGAGGAGATATTTGCTACAGAAGCTAGGAGCGATAAATGAAACTGGTTGACTTGAGAGAGTTATTTATGTCTCTGCAGCGTGTCCTTTAAACGTCCCGTGCAGTCAAGTTCATCTGGATGGAATTGGTGGAAGACTTTGGCGTAGGGCCAGTGCACAGTCACGGCTCTGTGTTCCGCTCTGAACCAATCTGGGGATTAAACCCTTTAAGAAGGGGGTAAAGTACTTGGAGAAACAAAATGCTCCAGATTGCTTTTTTAATAAACTTGCGAAACTTAGAACAATATAGTCCCACAAAGAATGCAGAACGAAACGCTCCAAGAAGTATAACTCTGGTGCTTCAGCCACTTTCATAGAGGAGTGGAAACATGCCCAAGGAATCACTTGTGTCATGTGTCAGACATGTGCATCCTTTCCATAGGTTGCTTTCTTCTCATCTGTCCTGTAATATTTGGACATTTATTAGAGATTCCTTGGTGCCAAAGGAGTAGATAGGGCATTTGTGAAGAAGTTCAAAAATTTAGTTGTCTCTCTTTTCTGTCCCAGTGTGAATTAATAAAACAAGACATATATATATGTATATAAAGTGAACCTATGTGTTCTTGAGTCACATGGTGGAGTTAATCTGGGACTCTATAGCCTGGCAGGCTAATTTCTTCATTGGACAAGCATGACCGTTGGGTAATACAAGGCCAAGTGGTTATTACACCTTAGCTGTTCACTCCGAAGGCAACCAATGTGAAAAGGAAGGGCTGCCTCTAAAGGAGAAGGACAAGCAGGGTCTGGAAGAAGAGTTTGCCAAGGACACTAGTTCAATTTGGCATAACAGAGGAAAGGGCGATATTTTTCCAAACCAGATAAAACAATAGAGGTCATGTCCTGAGGAACCTGAGGTGAGAGCTATAGCTTCCTCTGTCATACATTTCCATTTATCTTTGCAGATCCCCACATAAAACCACTTCACAGAAAAGCAAACATAGGCTTAACCTCTACCACCACACAGAATATCACTAAATGACTCATGACAGCAGCAGCGAAGGGGAACAATCAGGTCTGCGGAGAAGAGAACCTTTCACCATACAGTTTGGCTTCATCTTAAAGAGTTCAGAGTGGCCTCCTTTCCTCATCTACCCCATGGACTCACAAGCAAGGGCGAAGGAGAAAAGGACGGTGTCGGTTGCCATGAGACCTACTCACCGTTATAGGGTGGGTCAAGCCACTACAGACTATAGAGCTTTATTTGTAGCCAAGTCCACTGTAAAACAGGAGGTACTAGTCCAGCTAGAGACAAACTTCCTCTCCAGAACGCTGGTTTAATCAATACAAAATATTAGCTTGATGGGATTTACAAGTGAAAATGTAGCCAGTAAGATGGAGTGATGCTTAAGGGCTGTACAAGGACACTTCCTGTTTTACAATGAAAGGCAATGCATTGCGAAAGAAGGGGAAAAGCAGGAGGATCAACTCATACAGAGGAACTGGCGGTGAACCAAGAGAGGTTAAAGAGTTTACTGAGGGAGTTCTCTATCACTGCTAAGGCAAATTATTAAGGGACACAGCGTGAGGATGAGGGTAATAAAATAAGGGATGAAGAGCAGAAAATATGAGTATGAGGAGAAACTGGGTAAACTAGAAGGAAGAGTTTCGTAAATATGCAGGAAGCTAGGTGTTCGATGGGCAGGGTTGACATACATGAAAAGGTTCCTTAAACTAACCACATGTACAATGTGCTCTAATGCTGGTCTGGCACTGAGACATTATGGCTATATGTCAGTTACGCTTTTTCTTGGCTGTAGCATGACAAACATATCAGCCACATTTCCTTTACATTTCCTTCTATTTTCCCATCTCTTGTAGAGACGCACGAGACAGTGTAATCTTAAAGGGATAGTTCGATACTTATCCAAACTATGGTGATCGGCACTCCCGCAGTTTAGAGAAGCAGACAGAAGTACCACCCTGCAAGCTAAGCAATGTACTGCTGTGGATGGGGGCAGCAGCAAAATCAGTATCAGTTTTAAGTGTATACTGTATTTCAAATATTTTCACCACTTTACCTTGCCGTCACACAGCCCTTTCCAATGGGGAACTGCAGCAATTATATCCATCTATAATCTCTTCGTAGCCACCAGACTCCACTGACAAAAATAATAATTTAACACTGCAGAATAAAGGTAGTGGTGTTGGATATAGTGGTATTATTGACAACCATAATATTCATATTTAAATATTTGACATCAGGTTAATAATAACAATAAGATAATCTTGTGTAAATTATCCAACACTGTTTAAATAATTTCTTTTTTCACACACACACAGTGTAATTGTTCTTTTTTGCACTTTTGTGCAGTTACAGTTACAGACTTTTTCTCTACCTCTCGATACTTGTAATTTAAGTGTAGTTCATTTGCAGAAGAAAAAAAAGGCATTATAAAATAAGTTAAAAATGGATTTGCCTGACAGTATTATTATTATTGTTATTATTATTATTTCAAATTTTCTATAGACATCACCATAATATCGTTATAGTGAACTCTTTTGGCCACAATAATCAAGTAATGAAAATCTGATACCGTGCTGGCTCTACACACGGGGTTTGCTGGCCTGCTGCTGCCTCAATTCGTTAGTTAGTTTGTGTTATTGTGTGACTTTGGTGAGTCTGAACTAACTCTTTTAAACCCAAGAGTCATACAATAACACAAACAAACTAACCAATTGAAGCAGCGGTAGACTGGCAGCTCCCATGTTCAGTGAGGGAAAATTAACATTTTTGTCAATGGAGACTGGTGTTCCCTGTTGGAAGTCCAGGTCAAACAAAAAGGTAAAGCGCTAAAATGTGCTAAATATAGTGTACACTTAAACTGTTATTGATACTTTTAGGCTGCTAATACACATTTTTCTCCAGCCCGTCCACAGTAGGACATTGCTTCGCTACCATGCTAGTGCTCCTGTCTTTTTTTTTATCCATACTGGGGGTGCACAGACCGCCATCTACTGCAGCTAATTCACTGTGGATAAGTACCTCATGTAAAAAATCCAAACTGCTCTTTTAACGTGATGTTAGTAAAAAGTGTTTCACTAGCAGAACTGCAACACTCTCAAACCTGGGAAATCACAGGTCTATGGGGTCAATGGTGGCTTGGATTTACTATGAGATGGAGACCCAGAGACCTCTCTGTTCAGCATTTCTGAAGAGGGTCAATAGACCCAGAACTAGGACAGTGATGGACCTCTGAGAGGGCAGCTCTACACAACATGTTAGGGGGCTATAGTGAAGGGCCACAATGACTCCACTGTTCAGCTCATCACTTGTGTTTGCCTCTCAACAGAGGGCTTTGTTCATTGCTCTTAGAGCGAGAGCTGGCGACGGTGGTTCATTAATGACGGTCGAACTGCCAGAAGGGATGAGAGAAAGGAAGCAATGAGAGAGAAAGTGGGAGACTGGGCTGGAGAGTTTTATAAAAAGGGAGTAAAGAAGGTTGGCTTTTTGAGGACCAGGACCAGCTTATTTTTTTAACATCCACTGGTTTACGGGGTCTCGCCCTTGTAGTTGAGTCAACCATGTCGTCTACTCTCTATCCCAGCAAGGAGATAAGAGACAGATACAAAGGTTTCCTCAAAAAGCAGCAACAGCAGTACAAAACTCTGGGTCACAGCACAAAAGGGAAAAGTTCTAGCAACTAGGCCCAGTTAAGGCTGCAATGGAGAACTGGGAGGGAAGCCTAAATCAATTTTAACACAACCATTTCTAACTGAGCCTAGGTCTAGGTCTAGATCTCAGAGCGAACAGGTCTGAACCACAACGGAAAGGAAAAATCTAGTTCCATAAGGACCTAGGATCTACCAGGAGAAAGGACACAAGCTAGCAGAAGTTAAAAAAAAGAACTTGGTATTTTACAGTACCTTGGCAGCGTTTGCGTTTGTGACATGTAGTTTTAGCACTCCTCTGATATCCACTCCATTTGAACAGAAAAGGGAGGTAGAAAGGGGGCAGGTGGGAGAGAACTAACAACCAAGAGAGAGTGAGTAATGGCTATTACCCTGGTGTCAGTCACATAGGCTACCGCTGTCATCGCTCTTAAACAGGCCCATCTATCAAGTAGCGCTGCTCTCAGGTTACCACTTCAAGGCCCTGCACACTGAGCCTGTGCTGGTATACTGACAGAGCCTGGTGGCTGCAGGTAGGTGTCATGAAAATAACATCAAAGAAAGCCTTGGCCACAGCTCCAAAGGCAGCGCTGCTTGACACATGCCTATGATGACTGAGGTAGCATCTATTTAACACTTTACTGTGGAGATTAACATTTCATGTAGTTAACCACCACTTCTTCAAAACCTTTAACGAATGCATAATATACTGCTACTCTTCTAAAAACAGTACAGTAGGTGGAAGTTCCTTTCCCGCACGATGCATGACTAAAATAATGATAAAAAACCCCAACTATATTGCATATATATAATGGCATAAAAATCACAGATTGGTGAACAAATTCAAGACATTTTGTAAAAAAGTAAAACACAAATACACCTCACAAAACCTTAAAAGTTCCTGACAGCATCTGGCAGTGCTTATGTTTCCATTTGGGTTAGTAAATAGTTCATACTTTGCATATTAGAAACATTTTAGGGAACTGATGATGAATTTTACTCCAACAGGAAGGAACAAAGTGACTACAAAAATGCACATAGATCTGTAAGAGTATAAGCAAAGTTGGATTGAAGAGAAAAATGATATGCAATGTGGTTCAATACAATGTTTCTATGGAGAGAGACGATGTGAATTGGTATTAGGGATGGGAATTGATAAGATTATGGTACCAATGCCATTATCGATTCTGCTTATCGGCCAGATTCTTTATCCATTCCATTGATTCCTGATAAATCTTCAACGTGGGGAGAAAAGTATGCCTACACAGTCTTTCAGTATCAACGCATCTAGTCCAAACAGAGTGTAGGTGAAATGACAAAACAAATATTTGTACAGCATTTGTTTTCATTTAGCTTTTCTTTGTCAAAACATCTGCAAGGCCTGCCTGTGTGGTGCTGATGCCATAACAGGATATTTAACCTTAAAACCGGACGTGCTGCATGGTTGGAAAGCAGTGGATCTTGTAGAGTGACCAATACATGGCAATCCTGGAATTGAAGCCCCCTTGGCATAGAAAAGCTGTTTCAACATACTGCTGTTTCTACATCTCCACTATGACTTCTTCTTGTTGCAACTTTCAGGGAGGGTAGACATGAGTTGGACGTCACTGTTTTGCAATGTGCAACTGTCAGCAAAACGTGCATCAATAAAAGGAACTGATAAGCTCAGAGTTTTCCAATGGATCGGACATAATGGAACTGGTACTTCATTCCCATCCCTAATTTCTATTTTTCTTATATTTATTGTCTTAAAAGTATTAAGTTAAATAATGTGTCATAGATACTGGTAAACATCTGTTGTATTGAAATAATTATCATATGCCCAAATGACTGCCCTAGAATCGTCACATAAATCCAAATCCAGCAGCTCTACGTTCAGCAAATCACTAAATCAGTCGTAATTGGCTGTCCTGATTTGACATTTAAAAAGACCTCCTCGGCATTTGTAAATCAAATCAGCAAAGTCTCGCATCTGACTAAATCCTTCACCCCCGTGATAACACGGACATCTGACTTGCAAATGTCAGCAGTGTGAGGTGAAAGGCTGAGGAGGAGGAAGAGGAGAGACCTGCTGAGTGCACAAGAAGTTTGTTTGCTGCAATAGCTATCAGTAAAGTCCATTTGGGCATTACAGCTGATGGATTCATCCATAAATAGATGTTCCCTAATGATTGGAGTATCTACTACGTGCGTCATATGGTACATTTCATTTGTGTGGTGGTTGGTAGTGTACAATCATCCTCAGGGGGTTTAGGTCACACACATGACACTTGGATCACCTGAAGGCTCTTCAAAACAATCTCATATTGATGAAGGTAAATAAACAGGTTAGATAAAACATTTTAAAAGCTAATTATTAAATTAACAATTTCCACTTCTTTTCAGCACGTGTCAGGCATCAATCACGCCGTGTGTTTCCAGCCTCATGTGCTGGCTAAATAAATAAGCAGCTGAATATGTAGTGTACACAAACCGGCATGTGGGACTTGCCTACCTCAAACATACCATAAGTATTATGCTGACAGATGACCCTGTGTGCAACCTGCTGGTTTTATTTTCCTTTTGACGTCTGAGAGGCCTGACAGACTGGGACACACCCTGCAGTTTCCACCGCAGGCTCACTGCTCTACACCCATATGCACACAAACTGAAGAAGCTTAAAGGGAATGGATGGGACTTTATTCTAATTAAATGTTTTTTCCCCGTATTTCTCTTTTTTTTTTTCAATTTCATATTCAGCTCAAGTAAGATTTTCCTCAGCTTTGGAAAATAACACTGCCACCATTATGCTGAGAAAAGATTCTGCTGATGGAAGCTGGCCAATGAAAATCAAAACATTGAAAGACGGTTTATTAAATCCATCAACTGTAATGCCCTCGTGGCCATTTTCAGCCTCAATATCTGAAATGAGAGCTGTGAGGGCCTCTTTGATGCCACAAGCTCACAATGTGTGGTAACAACTTCCCTCTGCACTCGTACTGCAGCAGTCACTCTTTGAAGAAAGTTACCAATAGCAACATTTATGAGGTATGATGAATTTGGGAGGAGAAAAACAAATTGGAAAATGTCTATACAGGTGAAAAAACTAGATTTTGTGACAATCACTGAAGCTCTTTTTGATTAAGGAAAACATTTCTGAGGGCGATTCATAATTTCAAGCTCACAAAGGCCGTCTAATTAAAACTTATTTCTTCTGATATTTGAAAGATCGACTGTGAAAACTACCACTGTTCATGTATGACTATAGCTCTAAAACTATTGATCTGTGTTTAGTAGAATAAACACAATCAAGCACATGCATTTACTTCTGATTTGCCTTCCTCCTCTACAATTCACAAGGAGGCAGAAAAGTACATTTGAATCATGAGGGAACAGGACATTCATGAACATTTTGTGCCTTGCCCGCATTATAATGTTATGCCTGCATAGCATGCTGGCATTTCTATAGTACGTCTTTACCTCCACTAACCTTTAGTCTCAGCTAGCTACTCAGACACAAAGAGAAAGAAGGGACAGGAGAGTAGAGATAGGGAGGGGGAAGAGATAGCAGGGGAAACTGTATACTGCAGTAATGTCAGAGCGCAGCTCCCTGGCTTTATGGTCCATTTATCAATTGTAATGCTGTTCAAGGTAGCCCGCTTATGGCTCCAAGTGCTTCAGATTATTAGCTCCGAGATGAAATACTCTACTGTAAAGGCTCCCTGTAATAGAGACCGAAATACAGTGAATTAACAGGATCTATCACTCACACTGCTTTCACGCTCTGCTAAATATAGGAGTGGGAAACATTGTGCCAACAATGGCAGCAGGAGGGTTTCAAACAGATGCTCGCTGCTTCGAGTCCCATGCGTTAAAGGAAATGATATAAATATGTAGAAATAAAGCAGGCACTGGGTTTAAGTGACATATACCATATAAGGATATGTACTTATCTACCATATGATATGGTGAGTGGAATTAAAGACCGAATCACAGTGTCATGCCAACAAAAACAATCACTTCCAGGTAGATAACTGGTAATTGATTTGAATTGCAAAGACGTGTACAATCGACAATCCTGTTGATTTCTGTCGCCATTTTCAGCCGTAACTGTAACATTTAAAGACATATAATTAAACACAGTGGTCTGACTTACCTGATGTTTCTGCTATGCTTATTCCATGTACTGTGTTGCTTTGCAAGCATCTACACCAAATCTACTGGCAGGGAATTTAAGCAATGTACTGTTTTGGACGGGGGTTGCAGAAAAACACATTTCCTCAGCTTTACCTTACAATTGCTGTTTTTGCCAATAGAGTCCATTGGCTTTGAGATAACAGCTTAAACTTGTATTGATTTTTTTAGGTGGTCAAAAACTAACTTACTGAGGCGGTGTTTGCTCTGCGCTGTTTTGTTTCATGTTCGTGACGCAGGGCTTAAAATTTATACTTTATTTAAACTATTTTTAAATGTTTGGACTAAACATAAACACCACAGAGAACACTGTGTGGGGGCTCACCAGTTAAGTAATCAGGAGTCCACGTGTTAAATGTCCTTTCATTGTACAGATATTCACAGCGAAGCTGCGTCCATAACTTCTGAAACATTTTCTGGGGAATATTGCTCCTCTAGACCTCAGGGAAAAAGTCTTTTCCATGATTAAGATCTCCTTGATTATGTACATCTATTGTTTAAGGCTTGGAGGCTCAGATTTGTAGCAGTTCTTTGTAATTTTGCTGGCAATTAACAGTATTTTACACACATACCAATCTTTGTTATGCATTACATCTTCACTTATTGAACCGAAATACAGGACCTTTACATCAATAGGTATTTCTCATCCAAAGATCTTTCCAAAGACATATTTTTCTCCAAATAGGACATTGTGGGAGTGATTGGCATTCGTGTGTCCGCACAGTCTCCAATGCTGCTGTTGTGACTGGGATAGTTTGCCCTTAATGTCGGATGTGACAAAAAGACGCGGGGCTTTTCTGCCCGGAAGTTATTGTTGACAAACACTGTGATTCAGTCTTCACTGCACCATATAACCTTGCAGTACCTCAACCACTTCACAAGCTAACATCATTTGATCTGTGTGCTGTGCACTGGAGGGGCCTTTAAGTGTCACACGACCAATTTGTGAGCCCTTCCTGTATATTTCACACACCTGTCTTGCAGATAATCTGATTGTGATCCCTCTGTCCCCTGTGGCCTGTTTATATATGCCTGCTTCCACATACAGATCTACTGGTGTCCATGTGTACATGCACACGAATGCTTGCGGACCACTAGTGACCTTCTAGTTTTGATTTGAAACTTCTGTGCTGAATCCAGAGAAGTGCCAGCAGCTGTGAGTATGACACAAGCAAGGCTGACCGACCTACTGTAGTCCCTTTCATCTGCTCTGTTCAAGTCTTTATTTATAGGCGTTAATTTATTCTGAGTAGGGGGTTAGTGACAGTTCCTGACATGCCAGCTACAGCAGTGTGCTAAAAACAAGCCAAGGATGTGAGTAATTGATATCAATTTAACAGTTTGGTGTCATTATGCAGGTATTAGTCAAATATAAGTAATCAGCATTACAGAAAATGAGGCTAATTCCATGATTAATGCTACTTATTGACGTGGGAGGATGATTTTAAAATTTGCATAAACGCCCCAGATTATCTTTGACACATATTTGCTGAGTTCTGAGGATGCAGACTAAACATTTTCTCACAGGTTGCTGCTGCATCTTTTCCTCTCTGCCTCTCTCTGTTTATCTGCCACATTCACACACCCACACATTCATCACCAGTGAAGGTCCCGTATATCTGGCTGCCTTCAGGAGACTGCTGAATCAAAGAGCCTCTTTCTTATTGCCTGTCGCAGCGAAAGCACCCCTGCGTTTCGCTTGAGCCAAAGAGACGTGCCAGACTGTACGAGCTGCACCTGCTTTACGTCGCCGAGGATGACATGACAAAACCTATACTCACATGAATGGAAGCACCTGCTCCATTCAGTTCTCCTGACTGTGTGTCAGTACTACAGCAGGCCGGGCTGTCATATAATTCACTGTTTATGACTCACGACGTCTTTCTTCTGGCTTTATGGTGAAGATTATAACTTAACTTTTTATAGAATTTATTGCTAATGAGAGCATTTCGTCTTCTCGCTGCCTTCACACAGCACTGTATAGGTGTTGTTTTACGAGATACTGGAAGCCTGCCTGCAATAAAAATACTGCAGGGTTGGTGGATGCAGCAGTGAAGCACTGGTGAGTGAGCAATAATGTGTTTTGGCCTACGTTTCTACCCCAAACCCCACTCTGACTCTGCCAACATCCACTCTCAAATCTAGTTATAATCAAGCTATCAGCTGCGTTTATTTATTCAGACTTTAGTCACCAGAATGGATGCTTCAGTGCTGTGTTGTTTCAAAGATCTTGTGGCTTTCTAGATTCTTCTGCCACACATTCTTAAAAATCATACAACCTTATCCGTCTACTCCGTCCCCTCCCCGGTTCTCTCACCATCTTTGCTATCCACGGTCCTGACCACCAAATCCGTCTCGAAGGTATCCTGCATCTGTTGCCCGCGGAAATGGTTCAGGTGCTCGTGCTCGATGAGGTCGCTTTCCTCTTCGTCTAAAGGCAGCCAGGTGCCGTCGATAAACCACTGGCCTCTCATGACTGGAATATGGTCTTGTTCTGTAACACAGAGACAGAGACAAAGAATGACTTAAGTGACTTAAGATGGAATTTGTGATGCCTAAATAATTGTACGTATTGCCCTGTATGAAGTGTGGATTCAGGTGACATGTTGCAGACTCCTGCCAATGGTTTTACACTGTTCCATTAATAACTAAAGGTGGTGGTAACACGCCAGACATGCAGCGACATGCCAGCGATGGCAGAGAAGATTAATACTGCAAGCTAGTAAACACGGATATCAACAATGCTGGGTTTATAAAATACTATACAACAGTAACTTTCTAGTAATTGAATGCACCACTCTGGATGACGTAAACTGGCTTCCATTTAACTCAACTCTTGCAAATCCAGGAGGGCCAAGTCTCAGTGGATTACAGAGCGAGGCCGGTTTTGATTACAGTCTTGAGTGACATTATTAACTGACTCTCTGGTGGTGAATAAGATTGTAAAGGCAGTTCTGAATTTAGCAAAAAGACAGGGCCCTTTCTGCAGAGCGAGACAGCTCATCTGGGCAAATATAAAAGCACATGAGCATTCTCTTGTTTACAGAGAGGCCCACGACAATGAAAAGGCAAAGATAGACACACAAGACACACTGATAGAGGCTAACAGAGCTCACTATTGACTCGTTTGTGAAGGTGGTTCATGTCTGGTCAGTGAAGATAAGTCTGTGTGCCTCATGTGACATACTGTTTTAAGTTCCTTTGAAGTGATAAATGACCTTTTCATCCTGTTAGAATAGAATATAAAGCTATTATTAAACCTTCAAAAGCGCTAATCCTTTGTATTTTTATGGATGTTTTCCTTCAGCATCCCCTTCTCTCCACTTTTACCACTACATGACTCTTTACTGTTTTCCTGACTGATATGCATTAGTTTCCATCTCAACTGTTGGACATCGTGCTCCTACATGTCAACATGACACTGTGTTTGCAGCGCTATAGGTCACGCTGAGAAGGCACAGCGAGGATCTGAGCTGACTACAAAAGGACTTGCATCCGTAGCGTGAACACTGAGGAAAATGACTGCTTCTCCAAATGTCACTTGGCGTTAACCTTCAATAGAACCAGCTACCCATGAACCCTTTCATCGAGGCCAGGTTTGCAGCGGCTCTGTAGTGACCGCCTTCATTTGTTCCCTGCCTTTTCCTGGAAATATCCATGAATTAGTTAGCACAGATCAGCTGAGGCCAATTGACTGACTCCCTGGGTTGGAGCCAGCGAGAGAGCTGCGAAACAATGCAGGAGTCAGCAAGTAGCTCAACTGAAAGGATAATCAAATGCTAGTTTGTGTCTTTTAAGGGAGCAGGGATGGATGCTGGCTGCAGCGAGGGTCTGAGTGAGCAGCAGACCTGTGAGTGGCTCATTGATCTGCATGCTGCCAGACATTATGCTGCAGGACATGAAGTATACATGAGGCGTATGTGCACAACAGGATGCTTTGGAGATTCAACATAATGTGTGGCTGATGCAAAGCACAAATGTGGTTTTATGGACTTTGTTTTGATGATACTCACGCTTCCAGTAAACAGGATTGCACTCCTTCTCTCTGACATCCACCTCATAGAGCCCTCCCCGGACACACACAGGCTCCACGTTGATTTCAATGCTGTCAGGGTCCCTCTCTTCGGATGACACCGTGGACGTGTCCAGGGACCCCCGCCCCCCGTGCACACTGCTGGTCCTCGTCTCCACGGGCACTGCACCGTTCAGCCCCCTGCTCTCCACGCCGTTATTACCGCACTCCTCCTCCTGCCCACCGCTGACCTGGGACCCTGCTGCACCAGGGTTCAGCTCACAGTATTTCCGGTACATCAGCTCAATTTTGAGCGAGTCATGCCCGACAAAGGGCTTCCAAGTTTTCTTGTCCTCCTTGTAAAACCACCGCACCTCCTCGGGACCGAGCTCCGTCACCACCTCGTTGAAGCGGTGCCTGGAGCTGTTGGACCGCGACCTCTTCCGCCTCTCGAACAGCGGACCCGCGCCGTTCCCGTCGTTGTCGCTGTACTCCAGAGAGCCGCCGTCGAGATACGTGGCCGGGGCGCCCAGGTCGAACAGCAGCCCGTCCTGGGTGCTGTGGTGTCTGGGGTGGAGGAACGGCAGGTGTCCGTCCAGTCCCGGCTGGACGGAGGACATCCCCGCCTGCATCGTGTCATCCATGGGACTCATCTCGGTACAGTACGAGAACACATCGCTGCCCAAATCCCACTCCCTGTTGTTGTTAATAGCGTCGACGCCTTTACCGTCGCTGCCCAACGAAGACCTTAACGTGGAGGTTTGGGTCCTAATGTTGAAACTGCTCATAACTACCTGAGCGAGCCAACCTCACCAACTCGTCTGCCGTCACATCGACAAAGCTCTCGCGATTACAACAGCTGCTACAAAATGCAACGCTGGAGAGTGTTACAATAAAAACTCAAACAAAATTAAAGCCCTGAATAAAAGCTCCCACCGCCATGAACGCCCCGCAGCAGTCGCTACACCAGCTCGTTAGCTTGCCAGCTAAGCTAAGCTAAGCTAAGCTAACGAAGCCGGTTGTAGAACTCCGATGCTAGCTTGTTAGCAAGTCTGCAACGTAGCAACCGGAAAACCTGCTCACCCGTTTTCTCTCCCCTTTTAACTAACGCCAACTTCAACCTTTGTCAAACCACTTTCCTGTCACCGAGTCGCTTTAGTCCAGCTTGGGAGGCGCAGCACAGCAGCCACCATACTTCGTGTGTGTGTGTGTGTGTGTTCCGGTCTCTGTGGCACTTCAGATTCATTCGTTGTCCAAACAAATCTTGCATGGAGACAGGACTGTAGTGTGCGCGTGCACGGCTTGACAGCTGACGCATAGGTCACAGTACTGGAGCGTGAGCGCGCACGTAGAAGTTGCGCGAACAAGATGACATGCCCGCAGCTTTTAAAATGCATCGTCACCGATTGTCCACTAGGTGGAGACAAACACCCAGTAATGAGCATCAGCCGTGTTTTAAGCGCCTGCACCATGCAACGTCTTGATCGTCCACTAGAGGGCAGCAAATACCTACTCGTAATAATAGAACATCCTAGCTGGCCTGCTACTTTTGGAGGGATTAGAGTGAGCGTACTGTCCAAAAACACTATCACAAACTGCTGCAACTTCTCTAGTCACAGGGGTGGACAGAGCTGACTCCAAACTCTGCTGCAGCCTCAACACTTTAAAAAGCGCAAAACAAGCACCTTTTCCGACAGTCTCGCAGCAAAATCCCTATTTGAGACTATTTTGAGACGCAACCTAGATAGATACAATCATTCCCTATAATAAAAATCTAAATGAAGCAAGTAGCCACGTTGTAATTGTGTCTCAGTTTAGCCCACAAGCCACCGGTGTCACTGAACTCCAAAATCTATTTGTAGTGTGTTTTCATCTCTCTGTGTGCGTGCACGAGTGCAGTTTGTGTCCACATTCATGCATGTATGCATGTGCCGGTTTGTTTGTTTATGCAAGTGCATGTGTTTGCATAATGTGTGTTTTGCGTTGCGCCGTTTGTGTGTGTACTGCTGGTCCAGGTGATCCCGGGGCCGCGGTGTGGTCTGTGGGGAGAGAAGGAGAGGGATAGGAGAGAGGCCCAGGCAGCTGTATTTGGGATAAACAGACATTACCCTGCTGTGTTCTAATTTACTGCAGAGTGGGAATTAAACTTTAAACTCGTCCCGCCCCTCTGCAGTCCAATACTCCTTGCTTCTGGCCATCAACAACCACTTGCACAATGTGCGTTATTAAAGTGTTTCTCCACCCCAGATCAGTCTTTTTAGTATCAAATTCACACCCCCTGTAGGCTTTAAAGGTGGTTGTAAAAAATGTTGTCTTTCACAACAAGACGCAGTTTCCGGGCTTTAGAGCTTTGGATTTTTTTAGAGCAATAGAACAATGTGGAAGCAGCGAATGTGGCTCTATTTTGACTGAAATAATGATAGTTTGAAACATACTGTTATTATGGACGGACAGCTGAGAAGTAGCTTATTCTGCACAAGCAGTTTGAGATGCTTCTGTGGATGTTTTTGCCCATTTTGTCACCTTTGGAAACCATTGCAGCTGACTATCAACAGAGAAACTTTTTACAGGTACTTGTCTAGCCCATTGGTGCTGAGTGTTTGATACCCAAAAGGTAGATTGAAGCAGGACACTTTGAGTCATCCCAGGAGTTATTGCAACCCATAGCCCACACAATCTTTTAATTACAATTCCTAGTTTTGGTATTAGAACAGCCTGAGGCCGAAACTCAGATGGAGGTCAAGAAGTGACAAATCCATAAACTGCGTGAATTGAATAAAGAGGAATGTGACTACATAAAAGGGTTGGATGAACCTGCAGGCAGCAGCGTCGGTCAAAGTTGGACCATTGGTGAGCATCTGCTGCCCTCGTCGGTGCGGTGTGTCCCACACTGCTGGCCCTCGTCGGCGCTAGTTGGCTTTCTCCCACTGATTCATCATCATACTGAATTGGCACTGGCGACTGTGGAGTCTGTATGTGAATGAAATCACTCTGACTCTTGATTCAACACAGTGCACAAGAAGAGAAACTGAAGTGAGGAAAGTAAACAAAAAGCTAAAGTCAAGAGGGAGTGAAATCAAAACATACTTGATACATAAGCAAACATTAATTGAAACAACCAATTGAGCTCTTTAGCAGAAACGTTTCATGATGGTTTGTGTTATTGTTCACTGGCGCATGGTAAATTCTTGCAACATTGGAGTGCGTTGTTGATGTGCTAACTAGCGTCAAGATGGTCTTCACGTTTCCCTTTTTGAATTACAATTAAAGACTGTCATCTACTGGTGTCGAGAGTTATTTCCCCTCACACGGGCGCTAAACGAACATGCTGGTTGACCCCTGGCTGTAGTCTTTGTGGTGTGCTCACATGCAGCTTTTTTGGATGAGACATGGTGATGTCAGGCGATGCCGCAGGGGGCTTTCGTCACTGCTAGTTCCCTGATAATGGTTTGGTGTCTGGGCTTTAACACTTTAACATTGTTGTTTGACATTAGTGGACTCTGCACCTCAGGACTAAAGAGGCTTGTGAATTCACATCTGCCGTTGTTTCTCAGTGAAGTTTTTTTTTTTTTTTTACACTTCTTCCCTCAACGTCCTACAAATTTTGAGACCTAAATTTACCCTTGTTTTTTTCCAATTTGATCAATTGGAGCAGCTGTAAACAGTACGAATCATATGTATTTGTGCAGGGTTGGTAATCTTTGCCCCCGGCCGCCTGCCCTCCACCTGGACCGTGCACCCTGGTATGATGTCAAATGCAAAGAAGCTGTTAGTTACAAGTTGCTCAATGAAGAATGTTCCGCAATTCCTGTAAACTCAACACGAACATCATAATATCTTTATTTTCCAGATGATAGTCATTAAGAACTGCTCCACCATTGCGTAATTATGAGTGCAAGACTAATTCACATTGCAGTAATATCTAATCTGTATGGCCAGAATAATTACTGGGTTAAATATGCAACGGGATCTTGCCAAGAGCTTTCTCTAACGGCAGGTTTACACTAGAGGATGACATGTGGCTTTCATATAAGAATTAGTCAAATTCCTTGTCTCTGGCAGTCAAACTGAAACAGGTTGGCCTCTCCTCTCTCCCTCGCTCTGCTCTGATGTTTTGCAACCACCAGGCCCACCACCTGGATGAGTGGATGACAAACAAACTGCAAATTTTCCTTCCAGTAACTGACCAAATAGATATTTATAACCAGCTGGTCACCTCCCCCACCCACCGGGCCCCCCTCTCCTCAGCCACGGCTGTGAGAGCTCCCTTTAAAGACCAGTTGTGTCACTTCTGGCTTTGTTCTTAAACAAAGAGAACTGCCCCTCATCTGCCCGTAATTGGGCCGACTCTTGGAATGTGCTTGATGTCTCCGCGCGGGCCGTTGCCACTCCATCAGACAGGCAAGGGTTGCGGGGACACAGGAGATGAATGAGTGGAAGTCCATCCACCCTTACTCTGTTTTCTTTTGCTTTCCTTTACCTCCTCTATCTTTCCCTTTACCTCTGTTTCACCCTCTCTCAGCCACCTATTTTCCCAGGATGGAGGATCCCTGGATTGAAATAAAGAAATCCCACACTCACGCTAAACGGAACAGTCTGCTGATTGACTTCACCGGGTCTGTTTGGTCTCTCTGAGCTGCACCACCTCGCTAAGGTTGGGCGGTTGGACGCACTACAAGGCCGATCCGCGGCACATGTCACTAGCAGTTACTGAGGTGATGTTGACCATGGGCAGATGTTTGAGAGGGGATTGGAGGGTGTTTATGGCATTGTTACTAAAGGGAAGCAATTTAGAGAGTTCAAATTCCACTTGCAAGGAAGGAAAAAATGTTGAAACAGTAGTTGGCAGGCTACCAAAAGCCTGAGCCCCTAATTGTTTTCATTAATAGCAAATAATCTCAAAGTGCTTACTCTGTATTCTGGGAAACATTATGGTGTTATGTTCAAGACGCGTACATCTGGGAAGCCTCTGAGGATTAGGTTGGAAATTTGTCTGTAGCAATCACACGAACCCCAGGTGTTCATGTGAAAGGTTTAGGAGTTTTACGCTCCAACCGCAGATATGTGGTTGGTGTCTTTGTGGAGGTGTTGTGTACCTTTCCTTTTGGTGTTTAAGCAACCTTGTCCTCAGAATCCAACCCTTTGGTTTTGGTCATGACTCATTTACTCCCAAATCCTTCACCTTTCACCCCCAGCTCCACTCTACATGTCACTCGCTAGCAACCCTGAATAAGTAAATACATGATGTAATGTGTGGTTTTTCCTCCAACCCCCAAAGCCCCCACCCGCCTCCACCCACATTCAGGGGTTATTAAAGTGGAGCTCAGCAGTTTTAGGTGGGGATAGCTAGGTGTGGTCAAAAGGGTCCTAAAGAGATGGAGCAGGGAGTAGATGGGAGTAAATGGAAGGGAGTTTAACAAGGCTGGTTTTGGGCAAATATAATGGAAGGGAGGGGCACATGCAGGTCACCAACAGGGCGGGACTTAAAGCAGACGTCACAGTCCTGGTTGATCCGTCTGGGCTGGGGGCTCCTCCGTCCCTGCAGCCGAGGTCAGGCCTGCGGCTCCACCGCCCCCCGGCTGTCTGGGCTCCAGGTTTCAAGGTAGGTGATTGGGGCTGTTGACTCCAGCACACGGCAGCCGCTGCCTGGTCCTGCTGCCCATAACGATCTCCTCCAGGGCTCCCAGACCCTTTGTCATTCAGACTCCCTGCTACACTTCGCAAGTCTGATATCCCTCCACACTGGAGCCTGGCCCGGGATGGGCTGCCTGACTGCTGTCCCCGTGTTTGTTTGTGTGAGAGAGTGTGAGCTTGTGATGAATAATAAGGCCTTATGTGATGGTATTTTAATTACAATGTGTTCTGATGATTGAGACTATTGTTTGTGCTTGTGTCTCTGTTGCTTTGTCTTTTGTTTTTTGATGTGAAACACAAATAAAAAAAAGACTTAAATCAAAACTTCAGCATTCAAGAGTTGCAAACAAGCAAAGTTAAAGGAAGTAGTGCGACATTTTGGGAAATTTACTTTCTTGCTTTCTTGCCGAAATTTAAAAAAGGAGATTGACACCACTCATATTTATGCATTGAATTTGAAGCTAGGGCCAGGAGATCAACATGATCTCATCCCTACTCATCATATTTTGGCAGCCTTTTGCATTGTATCTTGACACAAAAGGGGTCGGTGGTTAGGTCTAAAGTGGGCTTTATACTTGTGTGTCAGCTCTATGCCGTGCCTACACCGTAGCCTACGTGCGGTGGTGTGTCTGTGTCACTGCAGTTACACCTCCCAAACACTAGTTGGTGGCGGGGTATCTATGAAGTGCTGTAAAGTTTAATTGATTCAAATCAAAACACACATTAAACACACATTAAACATAAGACAATAGAGACAGTTTCAAACTCAAGTACTCAAATCAGCTTCACTATAACTCGCAGAATTTGTCTTTTGCTGGACACATTAACCCCAAAAATACAATATGCTGATGTTATTAGCACAAGCCTATGGCATTTTACATTGTATAAATTAGCTTTCGAACTTTACACTTTTCCTCTGCTCATATGAAGCCAGGGGACAACAGCAACATTTAACAAAGGTAACATTACAAAGTTCAGCTCTATTGCAACACACAAGGTTCACTGACAAAACAACTGTCTTATACTGAACGTTTTCCAAACAAATGTAGCAGGCTATCGTTATTAGCACAAGCCTATGGCATTTTACATTGTACAAATTAGCCTAGCGACAAGATTTCTACTCATATGAAACCAGGATAAATCACACACAAAACTTAAAATGCTGTTTTGTTGAGACTTTATTGTCTTCACAATTTATGTTTCTTATCTGTGAAATAAAAGTAAATAAAAGTTTCGTTTCCACTGAGGGAAATGGTTTCAACTTACAACAGGTCTGCGCTGCCACGATGTATACTTACATTTCTGGGAAGGGGTATGTCAGGATCCAGCCTACACCATCAGCGCAGTGTCAATTAGATGTAAATCCTGCTTAAGCAACAAAACTATTTGGTTATGGCTAGGAAAAGATTGCTGATGTTGCAAAAAAGCATCCAGCTTCGAGTGCCAAGCCAGTGGCATAACCCTTCCCCAAAAAATCCGACTGTGACGGAAAGGCAGCGGCATGTTGCTAAAAAACACTTGATTTTGAGTTCCACAAGGCAGCATCTGATGTTGTTTGTTGGTCTCAAACACTGCTCTCGTGGGTCAAAGTCTGGTGTTTGTTGGACCAAATGACCTCCACCCCCAGTCTGGTGCGTCTCTCTCTCTCACACACACACACACACACAACACACACACACACACACACACTCTAACATCACACACTAAACATCAGCACTGCCCAAGTGGTGTATTTTGACGCTTTGTAAGTAAGACCAGGTTGAGGTTGAGTTGGCTTAGCTTAGCATACAAATTTGAAACTGGGGAAAACAGCTGGCCTGGCTCTGACCAAAAGTTAAAAAAAATCCACCTGCCATCTCTTCTAAAGCTCAACATGCTGTATCTTGTGTGTTCAATCTGTTAAAAGAAAATGAAAGTGTGAGAAAGACAAGTTGTGGAATTGTATGACGTTATGCGGCGGACTATTTCTTGGCTGGGAACGGTGACTTTCTGGAGTTTCCGCTGGTTGCCTGGAAACTTTACAGTGACGACTCAAGAATCACTGCGATATTCTTGTCTCTGCAAGAGACTGAGCAAGCATATTTCCGGAAATGTCGGACACTTCTTTTAACGCACCACCAGACCACTGCTTCCATGAGACATTTGTTTATGTCCGCTTTAATAGAACAAACGGACATGCCGCTCCTTTTTATAAGGCGGACAAGTCTGCCTGCCTGGTTTGTGTCTGCAGACAGAAGCCTTTCATTGAGTAAAATAACTTGGTGTGAATGAGTCAGAGCACTTCACGAGGGCCATCTTTAGACCACAGAACTTATCAGGAAAACTCAGTTACTGTACATGTAAGTTTTGATGTGCTCTCTTCAGCACGTCATAATAGACTAGCCCCGCTTCTTAACATGCCGGCCAGGAGAGGAAAGTATGTGTCCAAACATATTGGGAATTCCATTTTGAGAGCAATGCAGAGGGCACGAAAGAGTTCAGAAAACAGGACAGCGTTTAAATGACAAACTGTGTAAATTATTACTTGTGGGTGACGTTGAACACTTTGCATTCTAAGGCGGCCGTTTGGGTATCAGTCACTTTCACCTCCACCTAAAAGTAAACTTGCCAGTGAAACAGACAGCCGTGGAGTGGAAAGTGCCAGGAAGATTAATGAGGTGTCTCTTTCCTCTCTTTCACACTATCCTTCTCTTTATCCCTCTGTTTGTCTGTGCGGGCTGTGGGTCAATGTGTGTGGGGGTCCATGTGGGGTGGCCCGGTGGGGGTAACATGCTGGAGTAAACAAGTAGAGGAGACAGCAGGGTGATGTTCCTCTCACTCAGCTCTATACACATCAAACAGGGAGCTAGTGTTACCTTGTTTAGACAAACACCTTCCCAAGCTCATTTTCTCCCAATGCTAGCGTCCTCAATCTCATGTTACCAATCATTCTTTTTTTTCCCAGCTAAACTTGTTCTCCTGCTAAAAGTGACATATAAAGAAATAGAAATATGCTTATTTGTTTTCTAGTTTAGCGGTAAAAGAGAAAGCTGACATCACTATCATGTAGTGTATTCATTACTGATTAGGCTACAGCCAGAAGATTGATTTTAAGTTCTTGGTAATGTTTTTCCCTAGTTTAAATATTCAATGCATCCCCCACCTCCAGCTGATGGACATGGTCACACCTGAGCGACTGCATGCCAATGACTGTCACCTGTTAAGGCAATATTCGTTCTGAATGTGGGCAGTGCAGGAACTGACACATACGATCAGCTGGCTTGCTAGCTAATGTTAGCTAGCTTGCAGATAAATACCGAGAAATATGATGTTACTGGTACATCTCTCATGTAGCAGTTTGCGCACTTTTTATGGCCAATAACACACAAGATGGTTTGGCAAAACACGGCAACAATCAGTGTCTCCTCCACATGTACTTCTTTGCTATTGGTTGAGGCTGCAGCTTTGCTGTCAAAGCTCGCCAAAGTTGAACTTCACACAATGCAAAGATGTGAATTTGCTTTGCCACTGCAAGCAAATCAGTTATTCGCCCCTCTGCTTGCACTTGATTGGAGTGATTGTGAGGCAAATATTGGCCAGTGTTAATTTCGCTCATGACTGTACGCTTATGGCCTCTTATACACCTCGAAACCTACATCCTCAAATTCATTCGGCATTTGGCAAGATACTTTACTTTACTTTAGACACTGATATCTTCACAGTGGATGAGCTATTTTCCAACCTTTCAAACTATATTTGAAACTTCAATATTCCTTTGTTCTTGTGCAATTTGAACTGTGAAGCTCTTACAATGTTTTATATCGAGAGACAAAAGAAGCTAGAAACATAGGATGACCCGGACAGCTAACACAAATCTGTCCAAAATAGGGCAAGACTTGTGTGTGTTTACACTTTCTATGGAATAAGCAAACATGATACAAGTGAGATGCTGGTATGTGGGTTTGATTACAGCAGATCCGAGTTAGCTGTTTCTCCCTGTTTCCAGTTTTAAGTTAATCTAAGTTAAGTTAAATGTCTGTACCTGCACTTAAGTCTGCACTGCACTGCTTTCAGAATAACTGCCTTTTACACTCTCTTCCAGGAAGGATGACAATCCCCACATCAGCACACAGGTGATGTCTATTGTCTCTGAGAGCACTTTCTCTTTAAGATCTGCCTGTCATTTACAAGGTGAGTGTTCTGCCCTTAGGACCTCTGTGGCCCTGCATGGAGACCTACATGTGTCGGGCCGATCCTCAGTGTTTTCAGATGATGTTTCACACTGTCAGGGTTGACTTATCTGAGTGGGGAAAAAGTTCCCAGGGAATAGACATATCCCACAGACAGCTTTGGAATGTTTTTACAGAATGGCCCGGGGACTCTCAAAGACGGGGTTTGATCCAGACTCTGCAAAACTGCCGCTGTGGTAACGAGAGCAAGAAGTGCACATACCTTTTTGTCTACTAGTCTGTTGTCTATTTGTTATGAGAGGTTCTAGTGTTACAATTGTTTGTTGTCTATTAATCTACTCTGTTTATTGTCTATTTAATTATTTCAACTGATAATCACAAGTAGAGCAGGGCCTTCATGAGATGTGTTGTTACAAGCGATGATGACTGGAAATGTAGGAAGATGTACCACAAAACCCTGTGGTACTTTTATGTTACTGTTCTAGTGCCCCATCTGTTCAATTTTATTTTTTTTGCAACCTGTCTTGTTTATGCTTTGTCCATTGCAGTGGATATTCAGCCATGTGTATTCATAAAAATAAATAGTAGGAGAACTCTCACTGGGAGTCATGTTAAAAACGTATGCACTACTGCATTGTAAGCTACATGTTATATTAGCTTGGTTAAAGTATGCAAATGTTGACAGCCCAGTTGCCAGGATAAAATGTTGGCATTAGACGTTTTTGCACACTACAGATATGTTACATTTGTACATTTCATACATATGACATAGTTCAGATTCCATGTCTATGAGCTGAGTTTCTCATCAGGAAGAGGAGGGATAGTGGATGGTGTGACACCTAGATAAAGCAGCTGCCAAGGAGCAGACCACTGTTTGAGTGCAACAAAAGTGGGTGTGTTTTAATGAGAATTCAACACGTGTGCAGTGGTGCTTGTAACAACAGTTAACAAAGCGATTGTTTTTTCACAACGTTCTGAGACATGTCCAGTGAGTTTGTAGCGACAAAACTGGGTGTTTTTTTAATGAGAGTTCAGGACATGTCAAACAGTGTTTGTAGCGACAAAAGCAGGTGTTTTTTAACGAAAGATAGGGACATATCCAGCAGTGATTGTAGCGGCGAAAGTGGGTGTTTTTTAATGAGAGATAGGGACATGTCCAGCAGTGTTTGGGGCAACAAATGCAGGTGTTTTTTAAGGAGAGATAAGGACATGTCCAATGGTGTTTGTAGTTACAAAAGCTGGCGTTTTTTTAATGAGAGTTTGGGATGTGTTATGCGGTGTTTGTAGCTACAAAAGCAGGTTTTTTATAACAAGAGTTCGGGATGTGTCAAGTGGTGTTTGTAGTGACAAAAGCAGGTGTGTTTTTTACTGACAGAGACATGTCCAGCAGTGTTTGCAGCAACAAAAGCAGGTATTTTCTATTCAGAGTTTGGGATGTGTCCAGCAGTGTTTGTAGAGACAGAAGCAGGTGTCTTTTAACGAGAGTGCGAGACATGTCCAATGGTGATTGCAGCGACAAAAACAGGTATTTTTTAATGAAAGTTTGGGAAATTTCCAGCAGTAATTGTAGCGACAAAAGCGGGTGTTTTTTTAACAAGAGATAGGGACATATCCAATGATGATTGTAGCGATAGAAACTGGTAGTTTACGCAAAAAACATGTTTTCCCAACCCTAACCAAGTGGATTTTGTGCCTAAACCTTACCCGAGTTAACCATAGTGTTGTCACAACATAAAGTTTCAAAGTATCTGCTAGAAATGAAACATGCAAATGTAAAACATCCAAGGTTTGCAGAAACGCACTGTACAATGCCAACATTTATACTGGGTTATATTGTTGATATTGAAGTTGTTGGATGCCTATCTAGAGGACAAAAAGCATTTGTTTGCACCAATATCTAGCTGTCAGAAATATCCCCTTTTTTCAATCTCTTTCGTCCTCCCCCTTCCCTTCCTTTCTTTTCTAGGAGAGGAGCTGAGAGATGGGACCGCAAGTCCCCTCAGAGGCTTGGTCCTCCATCAGTATCCTTAATGGATGTCAGATGTGTGTGAGAGGAGGTCGTAGCGTGAGTGTGTTTCATGTTAGTTCTCAGCGTGATGAGCAGGGAAGCAGCTGGAGATGAACAGAAACCGCCCCGGCCTCCTTTACAATACCTCCATTTTTTATTCTGTCCTTCCAAGTAATGCTCTGCTGCTTTTCCCAGTGTAATATATTGGTATTAATAAAGGGAAACAAAGGCAAACATTCTGTAATGGGAGAGGAGAGGAAGATATTTTGGTTTCCTGGAGAACCAGACAGCAGCCTCTTTACTTCTTCTCACTATAAATCTCGTGGCAGTTTCAATGGTTGGATGGCCATGCTCTGTGTTAACGTTTCCCTGAGTTGATTACAAAGGAGTTCAAGGCAAAGTGCTCTGTTATTGCTTACAGCCACGGTACCTAATAGTATGCTACAGTGGAGCACTTCAATCGCATGCGCTGTCATACAATATCAATTTGGACCTCTAAAGGAATTTGTTATTCACCAAAGCAATTGCTGCATAGAGATGGTTCTTTACTGTAAGTGGCATCTGAGTGAACACAACTGAAGGCCTAGCCCCTTCTGGCAATGCAACTCACATCCCAATTGCTTAATAGGAATTCAAGTTTCCCACAAACGTCTTTGTTGGAACAGCATCCTTTTACCACAAGCATTTAACACTGCAGCTCACATTTCTTCTGCCTTCTCAGGAACATTTTATTTGCATCACTTGAGGTTTTTTTTCTTTGCAATATTGCTCCTCGGGGAGTGCTGGGGATGAGGACAGTGCTGGATTGCTAAGCCTAATGAGTGAATAATACAGCACCATGGCGTACAGTGTGATGTTGACTGCTTTTTATAGGGTGACGGAAATAAATAACTCCAGGTGTTGTGTGAAGCAGAACCGATCTAATGCGGTGAGTCAAAATGAGTATTTCCCAGTCGTCAACAAACAGACTTGCTTGCAGTGAGTAAGACTTGGGTGGCTGATGTGTGAGGCAGGCCACTAAGTGGAGCAAGGGGAGTTGAGAAGCGTTTGTATTTGTGTGTGCGCGAGATTATCACTCTGTCCACACTTAACAGCATTTATGTGTCAAAACGATGCGCAACCACACTGGTGTTAAAGGTTTTTGGAAAAATCCAACTCTTTTTTCTTCTGCCTAATTAATTTGGCTCTAATTCTTTGCTATAAAGTAATTTGATTGTATCTCAATACTTGTGTAACCAGGTGAACAGCATTTCCTGTGCTGCCGTCAGGGCCACACTGTCAGTAGAGGCAGACCACGCAAATGTCTGGGACCCTGCTAAAAAAGTTGGGGAATCCTGGCATGATGTTGGCATGTTTTGCAATGACAACAATAGGTTTGCCGCAGTAGCTGGTGTTACTGGTGTTATACAGTGTTTGGGCATACAATTGAATTGGTGTCAGCAACAATGGGTGAATGAAATCACGCAGTTCAGCTCAGCACACAAGAAGAGAAATGGAAGTGAGGAAAGTAAACAAAGAGCTAAAATCAAGAGGGAGTGAGACCAAACAAAATTGTTAAGAAGTTTGTCTTTAGCAGAAACGTTTTGTGATAGTTCGTGTCACTGTTCCCTGGTGCACTAAAAATATGTTCTTTCAGCATTGGATTGTGTTGTTAATGTGCTAACTGGTATGGAGAGCTATTTCCTCTCAAACAAGAGCAGAACATACATGCTTGGTTGACCGTCAGTTGAAGTCCTGTTGTCCTGAAGTGAGGTATGCTCATGTGCAACTTTTTGGCCGAGACACAGGCGACGTGCATCGACGCTGCAGGAGGCTTTCCTCACTGCTGGTTCTCTGAAGTCTGTTTGGTGTGTTTGGGCCTTAAGGAGAGTTGACCAACAAGATGATGGCAGAGGATTTGGTGTCAAAGCGAAAAAGCAAGGGGCCTCAGTGGGCTTCTTTGCCTGGGGTCCTCACAGTCTAGGATCACTTCTGGCTGCTGTGGCAAGATGTGCTTGAAATCATTTCTTTATGATATTGAAGTCATCTAACAAAATAAAGTTAATGACATCCATTACTTAGGTATATTCTCAGTTAGGATTAAATGGGCACTTGGAGAGCACAGATCTCCGCCAAGGCCAAATGCCCTGTTGTGCAATGCTAACAGAAGTGAAAATTATTCATGTTGCTGCCATATGATTTAGATCCACTCCAAAATGTAATGGGCTCTTACTTAGGGTTTCATGAGATTCGGGGTACTAGTTTTGCTGAAAAACAAACTGAACTGAGTTATTACAGAGGGGGTCAGAGGCCACGAACACAATGCACAATAATGCACGAGAAGAATTCTGCGCCAAAGTCTATTCCCCATCGATTTGTGTTTCCTTTTCCTTAACCTTGGCCAAAATGTATCCCTAAAACCAGTCTTTTTCTGCGATACTTAACCTCAACCAAACTCTGTTCTTACTTGAAGGATGAAGAGTAATGGGGGATTTTCAAAGCTATTCGTTGTGAAGACAATTTTGACAAGCTTAGTATGTTGACAGAGTCCCAAAAAAGAGAGGAAAAATGTGTTTTCGAATGTATGCATATTTTGAAGACACATCTTCCAACGCACCTGAATATCCTGAAATGAGAAAAAACCTAGAGGCATGGAGACAAAGTGTAACAGAGAATCAGAGAAGGTTCATTTGTGAGGGAGCCGAGGACAACTGGGGTTGAAGCAGGTTGGCTGATCGTTGGGGAATTTGAGCGCGCAGCCAGTTGGTAGGCTTCCCTTTGCTCCGCAGGACAGGGGCGGAGGGCCTCATTATATCTCTCTCCATGTCGGGCCCTTAAGTCCGTCTCCTCAGCACCCGTTCTGTTTGTTTAGAGAGCCACAGCCTTTTTAAGCTACGTTTGGCCTAATGAGCCCATTATCTGTCAATGATCCACAAAGAGGCCCTCCTCTCTCTGGCTCCCTCTCCCCTCTGCCTCCTTGTGTAGTAGCTTGCCCTGCTTCCCTTCCCCTCCTCTCACCCTATTTTTCTGTCACTTCTCCCCCTTTTTTTATTGTGCACAACCCACAGTCTGCCTTCTTCTTCACAGTCCACCTTGTTTAGCTTGCTTTCTCCTCCCTGCTGCCCCGCTCTTTTCCCAAACCTGTCACAAACTGTGCTCTTTTCTGTCCCTCAGGACAACAGCGTAACCTCCTGTCTTTTAAAAACACCTGCATACATCTCCTTCTGAGGCTGTGCATTTTATGTCGTTGTTGGAGAACAACTGTGGTGTGGTTTTTAACACCTGCAGACTATGTTGCCTCACTTTATCACAGCTGACACTGTGAGTTGACAGTAGCAACAGAGGGCAGCTGTCTTTAGGGGAGTGATGGACCCTGTTAGGAGCATAATACCTCAGACCTGACCTTCACTTTGGGAAAAACAAGACTAGGTCAAAACCAAGTATATGGCTGGATGGTGTATGAAATGCTAGAGGGCTTTGAATTTGAACCGAGGACTTTTTATTTAAACAGGAAGCGGCGGGATGCACTTAGTCACGGATTTTTGTTCGCCATGACTTTTGCTAACGCTGCCGGCCTTGTTGTTGCGGTCCAGCTCAAATTTTCATGTAAATACATATTGAAATGAGGAACAGCTCACTTAAACACATACACACAGCAGAAGGGACCTGCTTCCTCTAGAGCTGAACCCAATGATCATTTAACACAACCCTCCCCTCTTAAACTCCGGTCAGAGATGTACTTCCCCGCGTGACGGGTGGAGGCTGCTGAGCCGTCGGCCACTATCAGAGCCAGGTTTAGTCAATGAGATAGTTTTTAAAATGTCCTGTTGGCGCCGATTACCAAAAGGAAAATGTTGTCATCGTATCGGCACCTGTTGCAACACTGAAACACATAATATTCACTTCAATTTCAATCAGTATCTTATTTCAACTTTCTCCTCATAAGGGTGGTTCTAACATTGTAACATGTTATAGTCAATAACCATTAAATACATTTTTATTTCCCAACTTGTCAAAGACCGCTGTTTTGCCAGTGATTTGATTTTTCAGGCACCGATGCAAAAAGTCACCTTTGTCGGGTGGCATGGATTTACAAGGCGTGCTGGTGGTGTATCATACTGCTGTGAAAGATATGTGAATTTACAATGCTGGAGGGAGGTTGGATGGAAGGGTCCAACAAACCCTGGACTTTCACCCAGGAGGCCACTGTTCCCTTCCCAAGTGAATGTTGAGACAAACCATGATCTTTTGTGTTATGTCCTCCTTTATTCCCTGCACAAGGAAATTAATGTTAATATGAGGTGTTTTACCAATGTTGTAAGTTTATTTTGAAAAAGACTGTCTGTGAAATTTCTCGAAAAGACACAATGCATTTTACAAGGGTAAACTGACATGCCCTCCAGGAACGTCAACAGCGGATAAAGGAGGATACCCAGCATGTGATATGTCGATGTGAAAGTCCACTGACCAAGCAGAGATATATGACGAGTTGGGATGAGAACATGTCGGTCAGACAAACTGAGGAAATTATCCTCTTTTTCCTCCACACAAAACTGCCATTTCGACCACAGCTGGCTATTTAGCTATCTAGCTTGCTAATTCCACCATGCTTTTATGCTAATGTTACAGTGGTTACAGAAAATGATCAGAACATCTAATGATAGCGATTTGCTTTCCTACGCCGTGACAGGAGTGTGGCTGCGTCTTCATGTAGCCTAGCATGTGTTCACCCATTTAGGCTCATATGTCCGTGAGTCTTATTGCAGGTGTTACAGGTGTGCATCTGGGAGTAGATTTTCAGACGCCCCCTTCCCCCTCTACTCAGCATGTGGGACCCCCTCCTCATTTCTAACAGTAGCCACAGGAAGCTGGTGCGGATCAGCTCTCTGTCCGGGCCTGGTCGCCCTGTTAACACTAAAGACTTAATTATGGTGATCTGGTAATAGCAGAGAAAATGGAAGGAATGCTGTCCTCATGGCCATACTCACAGCAGGATTAACTGCACGAGCTGCACTCACCAACCTCCACAAGCTCGACGGCCCCTCTCACAGCTGCTTTTGTCTTGTGCTCCGGAGAAGGAGGGTGTGAGGAGGAGGGAGGAGAGGAAGAAAAGAGAAGAAAAAAAAGACAAAGAAAATTAATCTGCTGGGTGCAGGATCTTAATTCGATTTAATGAAGGGAGCTTTAAGTCTGAGAGGCTTTGCGCTCGCACACCTCCACAGGCACGTACACATGCACACACACTCAGCGCTCAACTCATGTAGGTCCTATTGATCTGTTGGAACAAACCCTATTATGGGCAATTATGTTATTCACCAGCCATGGCAAATCCATTTCTTTGCTTTCATTACTTGCTAACACAGGGAAAGGAAATCTATTAAGCTTGAACGTGATGCTTCCTGTTCGCACTGAGTGTGAGATCGGAAATCTTTGTTTCCGTCTCATTGTAATGCTTTTGTCTCTTGTCACTTTGAACCGGATTCTTAAGAAAAAAAGACTTCAAAAGAAAATTCGGCACATTTGTTCTTATTTTTTCTCACCTATAATTGACCAGATTTGCACACTTCCGCAATAAAAGTGCGATTTGAATATATCCTAACTTTTATCTCACACTTGTATTTGTAGTAGTTTGGGTTGCAGAGCTGAGAATCATGCAGTGCACCAGACCTTGCCATAAAGCAAAAATAATCACAGAAGAAGGCCTCTCTTTGCACCCCCTTACTGCCCCTTTTCCCTCCCTTAAAAAAGAGAACAAGCAAAACCAGTCTCTCCATCTCTCCACCAATGTAGGAGAAGCCCATTACTATGTTCATCTTCTCAACGTTTGACAGGTGGAAGTAGAACTTTGGGGTTTATGTTTTAATTATAAAGAATTCCAGATGTGGAGGGGGGCTCATAAATTAGAAGCAGAGCTACTCAAATGTCTTTTTTCAAAGGGACCAAGCGGGTCAGCATCTGCTTCTCATTGTAGCCAATGTTATTAAGGGCCCTGACTACAGAAAGGCCCAAGTCCCCCGTCTGGCCCCACAATAATTGACACTATTAAATGTGCCTAAACAGATTTAGAGCGTCCAGAAAAGTTACATTTGTCTTGCAGAATGACTCTAATCATCTATTTTGGATTGAAGGGACCTAAAGAGGAGGAACCAACCACCTAATCTGGTGCATGATAGAGAGGGAGCGAGACAAGAAAGCAAGCAAAGCAGAAAGCTGGAGAAAAAAAAATGCACAAATACAAACAAATTAGGCCAGAACGGCTCTGTGTAGGAATGTCAGGGAGGGCGGGAGAGAACGACGGAGAGGAGGAGAGAGGTCTGAACTGTATTACCACACTCCAGACCGTGCTGCACAGGCTGGAGCGGGTTGAGCTGAATGCACATGGATGGCTTTACAAAAGCACCAGTCATGAAAGACCATCTGCTCCACTCCTCTGGTGATCTTTTAAACCCACATTAATGCAGTTTCTTCTCTTCCTGGAATGATGTGATACATTGAGCGATTTTCTCTTTTCTCTGGGGCTCGATTCAGCCTGTTGGCCAGTGTTTGAGTGTGGATGTATTTAACAAGGTACGAGTTTGATTTCTGACACATTACTGTTATTTCGGACAGGCATGTTTGAAGGCCTTCTGCTGCAGCAGAATCAGGAGCGGAGGCAGAGGGAGGTCCTGCAAGCTGATTGGCTGCGGAGCGAGTGTTTGTAGTCGGTTTTGGCCGGTAGGTGAAACGGGGGTGCAACGGGGGGGACGAGATGCAAGGGGAAGGGTGTAGAGGGTCATAAGGTTGCTCTTGGGTTGGTGTGAGGGTGAAATGTTTCTCTGCGGTGCAGAAAAAAAAGGAAAAGGATAAAAAAAAGAAACAAGTCCTTCATCCAAAAAGTGGAGCCAGATCGGCAGAAGTAAAGTGGGGCAGGAACTCTCAGGGGTGTGATTGAAAGGGTGAGAAGTTAATTTGGCAGCTTTTCCTCCTCGCTTTGCTAATGTTTCCTCTCAGGACTAAACACCCTCAGCACCCCCTCCGCCACCTCACCTCTCCAAACTCTCTAACCCCCAGACACCACGCTACCCCACCACCCACTCACCCAACTTCCACTTCCAGCCCCTTCCAAACACACACACACACTCCTGCCACCCTACCTATGCCATGGTTCGCTTCTTCAAACATCCACACGCCTTGTTTCCATTTCTCATTACCCCTCCTCTTCTCGGTTTTTCCTCCATCCTCTCACCATAAGCTGACCGACCCCCCTCCCACACCCTCGTGAAAAAGCACCCTCCATCACAGCAGTGCACGCTGACCCGAGACGAAACCTTTTCTCCCCAGGAAACATCCTGCTCTGAAACACTTTGGCTCAAGTGTGTTTTCTCCTGGGACGGTTTGAGGAGGGCGGGTGGGGGTTTCTGAGGTGATGGCGGTGTGGTACTTGAGCTAAATGGAGACCATGTTGGTGTATCTTCACGGCCTGTCAATCAGAAGCCCGCTGATGTGTAGGGGCGCACTGCTACAGCTCAGGAGAGCATGAAGGGTCATGTGGGGCAGTCGCAGAGGTGGTGGTGGTGGTGGGTAATGGGGTCGGTGTGTACACAAGTGTGTGTACGTGCATTTGGTGTGTGTGTTACACAGGAGAGAACCACATGGTGTCCTTGCTCTCCTCACTCACCACATGCAGGATCACTCCCATCAACAGGAGAGTGTTGTAGAGGAGGGGAGTGTCGCTGCAGAGAGGAAGGGGGAGAGGGGGGTGAGGGAGTTTGGGGATGTTTGCTATTAAAAATGCATCTTTTTCTCTCCATTTTGGCTTTTAAAACTTGTTTTGGAACACACAGTCCAGAGTTCATGCAGTTTGTTTGAAAACCCAGGTTTATCTTCACTGACATGGCAGGATTCTTCAATAAATTAGCAATGTCGTGAATCCCACATTCTGTCACCTGCAGCTCTCTGGTAATCGTACTCTAGATTATGTCAATATGACGGACACTATATGCCAATACAAGTGGTGTCACAAGGTACTTTTCCAAACACCTGTTTTTTTCCACTTGGCAAATAAAAACCTGAGTGGAAACACCAGAAACTGGAAAAGCCTTGCTGACATTTTGTAAAAAAAATAGTTGCCATATCACAAAAGAAAAGATGCAATAATGTATGAAAGTAACACATCAAATACATATCAGTGTTGTTTCTGCTTCACTTGTAGAAACATGCATTCAAGTCATATTACATGCCTCCACCGTGCAAGGAAATAAAATAAGAATAAAGAGGAGGGTGTTGGGGGTGCATGCAACTGCAGTGGCCTCAGTTCTGGTCCAGACAGGGGCACTTATCGCATATGCCCCTCTCTTTTTATTGCAACAGCGGCTTAAATTAAACACCATGAAGTACACATGGACCAGAAGAGACAAATCCCTTCATCAAAAAAAAACAAAAATACCACTCTAGAAGGAAAACGACAAAATACAATGCAATGTTTGCATAAAGGAAGTGTATGGAAACACAAACAGATTCACATTTTTGTTTGCAGAAATTTTTAGAAATTTGCATCAAACCTTTAATGGAACATAACCACTGACATACAATATGCTTTATGTTAATGCTGTTTGATGATTGAACAAGAATAAAGCTATGATAACAGCACCAATACATTAACTCATTGGTAAAATTAATTACTGTTATAGGTGACATTTATGATCTGCGATCTAATGCGTTCTCACTCCTGACTCCAACATTTAATCAGTGGCCCTATGCTTCAAACTATGACGTTTTCGGTATCCCTCTGGCATCAGTTTTGGACGTGTGAGTTTCTGTTTGTTACATGCATACAGTGTCTTTTTAAAACAAACTTTTACATTTAGGCAACAAAAATACTTTGTTAGGTTCAAGAAAAATTCATGGTTTGGGTTTAAAGTATGTTGACTTTAACTTTCACATGGGAAACAAACAGCAGTCTCCTGGGTCAAAGTTCACCCGACCTCCTCCCTACAACAACTTTCTTCCCTTTATGTCAGTTGATCTGAGTGTGTAATACTGCCACAGATGGTTTTACACTGGAGTTAGTTGAAAGCCTGGTGTGTCTCATACAGACGCTAAAGGTTGACTTGTGCGTCAGTATCAGATGCTGAGGGGCTTCTGTATTTGACGAGTTGGAAGTGAGAATGGACTGTGCCGTTAGAAAGACAGTTTGGCATTACTGTTGTTTATACCGAGGCTTTATACCTTGGGTTTATCATATGAAGGTGGTAATGCACAATAATATTTGTTTGCCTACCCTAAGAGTCAGCAACACTTACTATTACAAGAGACATTTTTGGGCAAAAAGGTTCTCAAATAATCTGCCTGGAGCTGCAAAACATATTTGAGCCTTATAATGAAAGTAACAGGAAGTCCAAATTCTCTCATTAGCATTACTAATAGGTCTAAATGAGCCTTTGTTGATATGCTTTACCACAAGATGGCTACTCCGCAGTGGGCTTTTGATAATTGTTGGGTACTTTGATTTTGCAGGGTTGGCGGTAAAAGTGAAGAATTTGACCACGCACTGTTGGATTCTCTATTATCCTCCAATACTTTTTTGTTCGGGAATCCATGGCTAGCTTAGTTAGGAGGATCCAAGATAAGCCAATGCTGTTGAGGTTTGGCGAAATTTAAAGTAAAATGCAATAGACTGTATGACGGATATTTAGTTGATGAAATGTTTAAACATTTTTTCCCTCTGTGAATAGGCTACAACTTTATACAGTGGAAAATGTAAGAAACACTCAAGACCGAGGGCAATAAAATATGAAAATGTAAAAAAAAAAAAAGCCGTCATTAATTTCTTTATAATTTTTTGCCAAAGCCAGAGGAAGCCAATCAACAGAGGCGAAAGAGCCGAGGTGGTTCTGGAACCACAGGTTACCTACCCCTAGCCAATCCAAACAGGGAGAAGAAGATGAGATTTAATGTGTAGCAATCTTAGATTTTTATGGATAGAACTTAACTTAACATTCAAATTTCTGCTAATGCATTTGTCTCAATGGGGACATGGTCTGGGGAAAAGATTTTAGAAAGTATTTATTTCACTGCAGTAAAAATAATCTTTTTATAAATTCAGGCTCTCTATGCCGTAGAAAGACACAAATCTTTTTGAAATAGGTGTTATATGAGCGGAGAAAACAGAGAAAAAGGGCTGTGGCATTCACTCCTGCACAAGAGGTAGAAAACAAAACCCACATTATTCCAATACAAAGCTAGCTGAAAATCTGCAAAGTATCCCATAAGTGAAGGATAACAAGAAACAGAAAAGAAAAGACGTCTTAAGCAGACTGGTACATCCTCTCTTGGTTCAGGCCACACACAGATGGGAACATGGAGCAGATTACCTTCAGCTTCAGCCAAACATCTTCAGTCATTAGACTGAGAGAAAGAAAGGGGCTATTGAGCGGAGATAAACGACAATATATTAAAGTAATAAATGTTCTATGTAATGAACATGGTCGTGACCTCCGTGAGTCATACATTACATAAAACTTTACATTTGGAAATGTGGCAACGCACCCTAAAGTTATCTGAAACAACTTGATAAAGCCTCAGAAAGATAAGAGTCAAGGTCAACAGCATGTGTATCACTACTTGGACATGGAAATTGAATATGACTGAAATATTTTCTGTATATATGTGAAATATTTAAACAACTGAGAGCACTAGTGTAGATTGTTAGTGGCCCCCTAGTATAAGGGCTCTGAGCCTATAGCGTGGAGGGTGGGGTTGTACTATTGGGTTCCAATAGGACTGACATCACCTTGTAGCTGTAACTCATTTTGCTACAGTGGACCCTGCTGCATGTAGTGCAACACTAATCAAACATACTTGTTGGCTGAGACTAGTCGCTCGCACATAACGCCCATGATCTCAGACATGTACCTATAGCCACACATGTGCACACTTACGTACAATCTCAAACACCACAAAGCATGATCTCACACATGCACAGACACACACATGCTCATAAGCAACAACGTCCCGTAAATTTCTAGTCGCCTCCATGCCCCGTAAGTACCACTGGGGTCCCCATTGCGTGAGCAGCCCTTTTTAGCTGTATTATTTCTCGACATTCCCAGACAATGTCTACGGAGGGATCACAGGAATCTCACCATGATGTAATCAGATGTGACACGCTAGCTGCAAGCGTGAAAAGTGTTGTTATCCTTGTCTGATGCTTACGCTAATATCAGAGAGATAAAGTGAGGATGTATGTCGTGTTTTCACTGCTGTTGATTTGTTCTGCTTACTTTCTCTGTACACCTGCATGAGTGCATATATATTATTGTTATTTAATCCATGCATGTGAACTTGCAAAATATCACTTGTTTTCATCTACGCCAGGGGTGAGTGTATGTGAGATTATAAAACAGCGTGCTTGTCTACAGTTCTGTGTACTGTCCCTGTGTGTTTACGTGTACGTGCACATGCATTCTCCCTGAGGCCAGCCAGCCGTGGGTGCCGGATAGAAGCACACGCGGCTAACACACTGCAGGTTGCAGTGTGAGACAGGCCAGGTCGGCTGGTGACAGTGTGCAGCCCCTCTCCTGCCTCATTTATCTGCTATGGCAGCGGACAGAATGCAATTTCCTGCGAGGGGGAGGCCGGGGGGGATGGAGCGGCGAGGGGGCCGGGGGATGCAAAGAACATCAAAGGCCCCTGAAAGCTATCAGGAACTTGAGTACTGCCAGCGCTGCGTGCCAACTCGCCAGCCCTCGCTCACCCTGTGGTGCACCCGGACGTCAGCTATGGCTATACAGTGTTTGTTAATATGTGTGTGTGTGTGTGTGTGTGTGTGTGTGTGTGTGTGTGTGTGTGTGAGTGAGTAGGATAAAAATACCCCTCCATTTAGAGGCTCAGACACCTTGAGCTGGAGCACTCAGGGCAGCCATTAGGCATGCTGCAGTATGAGGAGAAGGTCACAGTTTATCACCCCCTGCCACCCTGCCTCTCCAACACAAACACCCGCTTGCTCTCCTCGCCGCCCCTCCCTCCCTCCACCGCATCCTCTCGTTGCTATCAGCGAGGTGAGCGCACAGGGCAGAGCGGGGAGGTTCGATTAGGACCATTTGGTGGTGTGCATGCTCTGTAGCGAAACCCCTAAATGAGAAGCAGCTTGGCTCAGTATGCTGCGGCTGTGTGTTTGTGTGTTTTAGTGTACATGTGTTTAGCTTCTGTGCCCATGCTGCCTCTCATCTCTCTATGTCTCAGATTTAATACCATCCTTTGTCGGCTCGGTGCTGACAAGAAAGCATGAAAAGTTCTTGCTTTCAGCCTGTTATGTTGCTTTTTGTATGTGGTTTCTGTCTGTGTGAGTACATTCATTGTAATGCACATTTGTGTCTGTATTTCTGTGTATATCATCTGTGAAGGGGGAGGGATGACAGGGTGTATGACAGGAAGTAATAAGGCTGCCCCCGCTGGATTTCATCTGTGCCTTCCCTTCTTGGCCTCCTCCTAACTTCCTTTTTATGTGGCGTTAAACAGGCCTGCTCTACAGAGCGGAGGAAACGGTCCATCCATGCTGGGCTCATATGACGGCACCTGTACCACATATATAGATCCTTCAAAAACTTTTACCATTGTGTTTAACCAAAGGCTCAATCCCAATACACCCCTAACCCCTCTGTTTTGCAGGTTCACGTCTATGGAGTGGGGTGTCCTGATGCTTGTTGGGAATAAGGGGCAGGGTGAAGGGTTAGGGCGACATGGTTTTTCAGAGGCACACTCCAAAATGTTATAAGAAATCATCAGCAAGATGGCTGCATAAGCAACAAAAGAAACCAATAAAAGCATTTTTTTTTATAACAACCATAACAAAAAAAATCCCTAGTATGCACATGTCTTGGTAGCCAACTAGCTAACTAGCTAGCTAACATTGTTATTGCAGAGTTTGATATATTTCCATGTGGCATTGCCTGTGACACCTGCAATTTTAATTTAAGACCAGCAGCTAAGTTGCTGCACTTGTTACTGCTCCTCTAATATCAGTGCAGACTGGCAGAGTAGGAGCATGGGTTGCTAACGTTAGCCTTAACCTTATGAGTGACAGACTTATGTCTGTGTTCAATGAAGAACTCTCATTAAATTAAAAAAAAATGCCATTTGCTATATATGCTCTTGAAAAAGGGAATCCCCATCATGTTTATTTTTTGTAAAATAGTCAATAGCATCTATAACAAAATGATAGGCTTATTCTATAACTCAGATGAGGTGGTTCGGGCATCGGATCAGGATCCTCCTGGGTGCCTCTTCTTGGAGGTGTTCAGGGCACGTCACACTGGTAGGAGGCTCCAGGTAGACCCAGAACACGCTGGAGGGATTACATATCTCGTCTGGCCTGGGAACGCCTTGGGGTCCCCCAGGAGGAGCTGGGGAGAGGGACGTCTGGGGTGCCTGTTGCCCCCACGACCCGGCCCTGGATAAGCAGACTGAAATGGATGGATGGACAGATGGAACTATTCTGGAGGAACAATTCTATTAATCAAATATTCTATTACTATAAATAAACCGTTTAAAATGTTAAATCTTTATTCTTTGGTAATTATTGTTATATACAGATATGTAATGATGATTGCTGGGTAACATGGGCGCTGATGTTATCCATTGTCAAGTCTCCGATCATGAAACGAGACGATATGTACATGATAGCATGCACTGGGGGCCATCGTAACTATCTCACGCCACTGGGTAGGGGTAAAAACAAGATATGGTATTGGGCCCAAGTCTTCACAGTTTCTGCATTACTGTCTCGAGGAGGACAAGGACCCTCTTTTCACTCATGTGAAACAAATCACAAATGCATGAATGACTTTTAATGCGTTTACTGTTTCCACTCCTGCTGTATACATGTTGATCATACAGTACGATAGCAGCTGGCAGCTGGTTAAACAGTCAACAGCACTGACCTCTGTACATCCCAAATGTTTGCATCCATATGACCGTGGCTGGGCCCCAGACAAACACAACATTCTCTGCATACAGCAGCCAGCTGCGTGGAGTAGAGTCCTATATAGTCCCTATCTCGAGCCTATCACTAACAGGATGGCTGGCATTGCCTATGGAATGCTTTTGTCTCGGTCTCTTCATTACTGTGTGTGGGGAGTCATGTAAGTGACCTCCACTCGTTGCCTTCCGCTTTCACTCAGTCTGCTACATTTGCGCATTTCAGAGCGAGACCACCTTACTTTGTCTTTCAGTACCAGCTCTTGGAAGGATGGTTAACCTGGTTACTTGAAAGGCCGGAGCTGAAGGTCTGGTCGGGGCTAGTGGGGCTGGACACCGGGGGTGGGATATCTTATCACGGCCATCAGAAATGCCTTGTCGGCAGCCATTCATTGGGCTTGGGGAAAATAAACCAAACTGCACCCCCCTCCTCCCCCAAATGACTGAGTTAGACAGATAACAGCAGACCAAGGGGGTCCCCTCTCTCCTTTCCCCACCCGTCTATCACTCTTGCTCCCCCGTCTCTCTCTCTCTCCCACTCTCCGCCTGGTTTTATTGGAGAGGAAACAGAAAACAGAAAGCCTCAGTGTGGGAAGCCACTTGTTATCTGAGAGTCTTGGGAATCGAGGCCTCGGCAGAGGCTTCACTCAGCGCACTAATGAAAGCAGGACGATTTGGCCGCTTTCGTTCCCAACATAGTTAGACCCCCCATCCCCATCGCAGCGCAGGTACTCCTTCTGCTTCCATTTGCCTCCTATTCCCAGCTTCCTTCTTCCTCTTCAGCTGCTCCACACCTTGACCTCTGGTTCCCTTTTGGGGCAGAGTGACCCAGTAATCTCGCTAATTGCTTTTAAACCTTGTGGAAATACTCACCTGTTGCTTTAATGCCACTACAACTTCTCTATAGGTGCTTGTAGCATCTAATATTTGATTTAATGATGAGTGAGATGAGCAGGGCTTTCACTTAAAACCTGTAGTTATTCTCACGTGTGAATGACTCTCAATATCACTTCATGTGATAACAGGTATAGTAGTGTAATAACAGTGCACTTTTACTGCAGCTGCTGAAAATTTAATTTGACTGTCTCAAAACAGATCCCAGAACGTATTGTGCACAGCCTGTTTGTCAGGCCTGCCCCTATAGAAAGCATGATGGACAGGTTTTTAAAAGTCACACATGGCCCCTTGAACCATAGAAAATCCTCTCCATTCAACACTTCATTAAGGCTAGAAGATTTAAGTTTCCCCAACTAAACAATGCAGCAGAGATCCACTAAGTTCACCTTTGTTTGCCACATAGCTGAGGTTTACCATCCCCAGGTGAGCGACTGAGAGCTCCTCTCTGCTCTGATTCCCTCCATGCTGCGGCTCTCCCTGTGGAGCCGGGGCAGGGAGGCAGCAAGGCCATGTGAATGCTGTGTAGTAAGGTAAGACTTGGCCGGCGGGCATCCGGAGAGAGGGCTCAGCTCCCTTTGTGGTGGATCCCTGACAGGTTGGGGCGAAGCGCAGACCAACCCCTCCCATCCACTTTCACCTGTGATATTGTCCCAGGTGGAGGGGTGGAGGAGGAGACAGAGGGATAGGTGGAGGGGTTGCAGAGGAGGCACTGAAATGTCCCCATAGGGCATGGCTTCTGTGTAGCACGATATCCCAGTGGGCTTTGCCGGCCTCCAGAGAGAGGTTAAATGAAGCCAGGGCTGTCTGACGGACAAAGGCCGCAGGTCAGCACCCAGCCCTTTGATCCATTCCTGCCCTCTTCAGACCACAGAGCCAGACCTTTTTGTTTCACCTTGCTTTTCTATCCCTAGGGCTAGCCCCCTTTTTTCCTCTCAATCTGCCCCTGACAATGGAGTCACTTACAAAGCTCTGAGCGCTGTATGGTCTGCCAGTCACCAGAGGGGAGAGGTTTCAAAGGGAAGGTAGTGGGGCTCAGTGTCTCCCAGGTCCCCAGTGAGGAGATAGATACTGACTCTTTCAGTCCGCAGCACTGGGCCACAACCCCACAGCTGCACCCAGCACTTTAGAGGCCTTATCCAACAAAGGCACGGAGAGGGAAGTTCATTTATGGGGGTAAACAGTGGAAAAAGAAGCAGGGAAATTCGTTGACACATGCTTGACTCCACCTCAGCACCTTACTGTGAGAGGATCTGTAATTTTTCACTTTTTTAAAAGTTCTCTTGGAAGTGTAATGACAAGCAGACCTAGGGCAAATACACAAAAGTATTTAGAGGGTTGTAACTTTGCAATTTCGGTGCCAAAAAAACAGCTTGCTGAAATATGACTTTCAGTTTTGTGTGGGTTTTTTTTTTTCTTCATTTCTCTCTAATGGTCAAAAGGGGAGGAAAGGATTTATCTTGGAGCTGCACATGCTCTTCAGCAGATGTAGAAAGACAGAGTAGACCTAACATGTTTTGAGTTTGTCTCCAGCCTGTTCTCTGGCCAAAACACTCAGGTGGAGCCCAGCTCGGAGACCACAGTCGTATAAAAGCCCAGAAGTAGCTGACACTTCACTCCCCCTCCTCTGCCTGTCCCACCGTGCCTAAAGAACTTGAAGTGTCAGGACATCACCGCCTCATCGAAATGGCTAACTTTCATGTTGGCAAGGTTCCACCAAAAACAAAAGGTGATTTTCTTCTGAATGGTAGCTTTCATAGCACCAATATCACTTGAGAAAATTAATGTTATGTGCTCTGCATATTTAGATTTTTTGAACTTCATCTGTTGGCCTTTTTTATCTAACAATGACACGCTGCGTTAGAGGGCCAAGACAAACCAATCTGGCATCAAAGAACTTGTGGCGCTGAGGGACGACTATTGAATCGGCTCACATCGTTTGGGTCTCCCCCAAAAAGTTGCACTGAACACACTGCAAAGAACAAAGCCGATGGTGGACTAGCACATACATTCTCCACCTGTGTGAGAGGAAATAACTCTTCATAGCAGCAGGCGGCGGTCGTTCTGTTTTCCATTCAAAATGCGAAACCAGACGGATTCAAGATGCTAGTTCGCCAGGTAGCACATTAACAACACAATCCGATGTTGAAAGAAAACTGATATTCAACGTGTGTTAGCAAACAATAACACAAACAATTATGAACCATTTCTGCTAAAGAGCAATGACAAAAAAAAATGTACCTAGCGCAACAAGTTTGTTTCGATTTCACTCCCTCTTGACTTTCGCTGTTTGTCTGCTTTCCTCACTTGCACTTGCTCACTTTCTCATCTCTTGCACTGAATTGAACCATCATCCATCTCACCAATGGGCTCCGCTGACTCCGATTCAACATGCTGAATTGGCCGATAAAAGGCCAACAATGGCCAACAATGGCCAACTACTGCCAACGATGAGGGCACACCACAAAAAACTAGGGTGACAAACGTTCATCGACGGCCTGACATTAGCCAACCGTCAGCTTGATTTCCGGGACATTAAGAGAGATGCTTGACCTCAGCATCTACTGTATGTAAATCAAAAAACTTGATCCTCAGAAAGTATGATTTATTAAAAATTAAACAGAATTCAAAACTATTTTTGACAAAAATACCTTATTTTGCAAGGGCTTAGGTTTCGTTTTAACACTTGAGGGAACACATATGAAACAGGGGGGTTGAGGGTCGTCTTCCAGAAAATTGTAAGCATCAAACCCTTAATTTCCTGCATTCCTGCAAATACTTAAGCATCAGTTTGTGTCTTTCTTAAATTAATTTAGTTGTTAAACATCTAGTTTTGTCAAAATAGTCCTCTGCTACCTTAATGTTTTTATTAGGGGGGACAAATGCACATGTTGTAAATATTGAGGGGGACATGTCCCCTGCGTCCCACCTGAAATCAACACCAGTGCTTAACTGAGATTAACAGTATTGAACAATGACTGAGATGTCATACGGTCGTTCATCTTGAAGCACACTGGCATCATATTATTAGAATGTTATGATAGGGCTACGGGTAGCATTGTGCTAACATTTGTGCTATTGTTCTATTGATTGTGGTATAACAATGGTGTTGTTTTAGTGTCCCCCATCAAAATAGATATAAGTGTGTGCACGAATGTGTGTTTGTGTGTGGCGGGGGCCCCGGGTGAGGGCCACAGGGGCAGGAATGTAAAGGCTGCCCTGGGGGCCTCTGTGGTGCTAATGGATTAACAGGCCAGCTTGGCATGCTAATGGAGATTGTCTGTGATGTAATGAGCTTCTAATTAGGTCACCTCTGAGCTTGACCCTCTTGTAATGAGGAGGGCAGAAGGGAGAGGAGGGGCCGGGGCTGGTGATAGCACCCTGACCTGCAGGTGTGAACCGGCCCGGGCTGTAAACAGGGCTGGACATTCCTGGCATTCTCAGCTCAGCATCCCCTCCCGAAACTCCCCTCCTCCTGCCTGCCAATAACCCTTCTGTAGCGCTATGGGTGGATACACACACAGAGAAACAATTGGAGCCACATTTCATGCTCCAAGGTGCTTCACGGTTTGGCTGAAAGAAAAAAAAAGTTCCCTTGATTTCTATTCTTTGATTGCGGACACTGTTTTTCTTTATGATATCCCTTTCGCAGGGGTGTCGCAGCGTTATGCTGTGACCTGGATTCAAATGCTAAAGAGATCTGCAGGAGGCGAACTATCTAATTAAATTTGTAAGATTCTAATCATCCTGTCTTATTGTGCCGTCTCATCCCTTCCTGACTGCTGTTGGCTCGCAGCGCTGTCATTAACCATTCACTCCTCTAAACCTCTTCTTCCTCAAACTGCCTCACTCGCTCTCACTTCCTTTTTCTCTGCTTTGGCACAAAGTGGCGCACTGATACCACCCCAAAGCCGTTTTCTGACAGAACAAAACGCCTCTTTATTTCCGAGGGGGAGAATAACACCCAGTGTGCCACTGAGCAAGTGAAGAGGTGGAGAGACCAATCCATCTGCAGTCATTAGAAGTGCCCTGTGAAAGGACTCCAGGACTACTGCCAGCACTTTTATTGCACTATTTATGGGCATTGCATTATTATAAGTATTGCATGATTAGTCTAACTGGGGTTTTACAATGCGGTCTCTGGGATGGTGTTGGGTAAAGTGTAAATGAGAAGGGCTTTATGATATTTTTCTCTCCTTTTCTACTTGTTGAATGAACTTTTCTCAAAATATCCAGGAGCATTTGGTTCTAATTAAGATTATAGCAGCAGTATGTGGTTTGTGAATGTTTGTGCTTCTAAATACTTGAGCATACTTACCACAGGTGGAAGCGTACGCACGTGCACATGCATGTGTGTTTAGGTGACTGGTGTCAAGATGTAGCGCTTGTTGTTCTCAGTGGGACATATAGGATCAGTGTGGTTTATCAGTCATGGAGGGCGGTGACCAGGATGCACTGAGCTTGAAGGGGAGGGGTATGACGAACGACCTATAGGAGCTCAGAGACCTGTTTGTACTGTGACTTATCAGATGCTGAGGGCACTTGTTTGGAGTTTAGTTTTTGCTCTGAGGGGAAAAAGTGCGGGTTGTTGTGCCGGCTGTTTGGCGAATGATTAATTAAAAATCAATGAGTGATGACTTCAGTGAAGATGTAAAAATTGCAGGACCTGTTGCAACTTAAAGGTAAACTATGCAGGAATTTTTGGCTGCTGTTTGTAAACACAACATTCAAACTTGACCCCTCGTCCCTACTCTGCTTGTATATACACTGCAAGCATTCTACTATTGAAAAACATTACATTTGTTGTAATGGAAGAGCCGATACTTTTGCAAGCTAAGTAAGCTAACCCCAGCATCTGCCTATCCAATGAAAAACCAAAACATTCTCACCAACCTAGTCACATATCGACGTTTGGTCTTGTACTTACCACGTTCAGGTACGACATCAAAGGTACCCTGGTTGCATTGGTTGTTGACATTCTGAGATGCTGTGTCAAATTCTGCCTGTTACATGCATGTCTTTTTTCAAAATGGACTTCCGTTTTCACAGGAAACTTACAGTTTACACACAGTCTCTTTCAAAATAAACACCGCGAATTGACGTGATTAGTCTTAGGAAAAAAGAACAGGGTTTGGCTTTCTAATCTTATGGGATGCTAACACCTCTCTTTGAGGTGAAATTCGGTGTTTGCTGGACCCATCGCCTGCCCTATATGTACTTTTGCCACCTTAACTTTTGTTCTTGTCCAGCTGCGTTTACCCCTGATGCCGCCAAGTGCCGTTAAAGTATAACCGCGACCAGCTGCATATCATGCAGACATTAAAGGATGGCCTTTTTTTCATCAGTGTCTGACGCTGCAAGTCACTGCCCAAGCACTGGATTTCGACAACTTTGGACTGAGACTGAGTTGGAAAAACAGACAAACTCCAGTCACTCTTCATTTCAATGCTCTCTGTCAGTGCTCACCTTTGAAAGTGAAAGCCAGCCAACCCCAGATTCACTGACAGTTAGAATTAGCTTTGTTGGCTTGGGGTTTTGCTTCAATATATTTGCGCGTTTTTGGCACTGTGTATGCGATTTTTGTAGTTCACTCTTGGATGTGTGGTGCTACTACCTCATTCAAGTCCCATCCTCACTTGCATGCTGTTATTGGCTGGGGGCTACACACTCATAAACGTTCTGAACAGAGCAAAATAAGAAGGAGATAAATAAAAGATACCAAGTGGCAACCTCTGACGCAGAAGTGCCAAAAACTGCAGTTTCTTGAATGGCCACTAGAGGCTGGCTCTAAGAGCGAGTCATTCCCTCTAGACACATGTTTGCAGCCTGGTGCAAAAAACAGTTATGGTCTCTATAGTTAATTTCCCCCTTCATGACAACTGTGCAAGTGTTAATTGTTTTATAACTCACCCATTTACATCATATTATATTAAGCTTTAAAATTATTTTTAATTATTAAGGGTGACACCTCCCAGACAGGCTGTCACTCAACGTGACAGGCTGTCTGGGAGGCGTCACCACAGTCTCTGAGTCAGATCTACCCCTCACAGCTCCATGGCTCCACTCATGCATCCAAATATGGTCACTTCAGGCTCCTAAAATCCAAGATGGTGACAGAAAAAATGCTGAAGCTTCAAAATAGGATTGGTCCACAAACCAATGGGTGACCTCACGGTGGCTACATCCATTATTTTACACAGTCTATGGAAAATACAGGCAGAGGGCAGAGTCTTTGCAGATAAATACACTGCCTCAGTGGGTCATAAGTGACGATTGAGAGGGATTACTTTAATATGAGTCAATACATTTTTCGTAAGGAAAATCCTTTAAGACAGCAATCAGTGGTCTGGATGTACATTTGTGATCAGAGACCAGTGTTACCCAAGTAGCACATTTATCCTGCTCCATAATCGTATTAAAGGTCATGGGGAGGTTTCAGCACATTCCAACATACATTGGGGTAAAACGGAAGCACTGTGGACACACACACACACACACACACACGCACACACACATACACACACTTGTGACACACACTTGTCCACAATCCACATCCTCACAAAGCCCTCCATAACCAGACCACCTCCTACCTCACGACCTGCTCCACCACCAACCTTCCTCCCACAGCTTCTGATGCAAACCTTCTGTCTCCACCATTCAGGACCAAACATCAGACCTGGGGCAATGAAGCCTTCTCCATTCCCGCCCCCTCTCTCTGGAACTCTCTCTCCAAATGCATCCAACAATACAACAATCTGTCTGCTGGAGTCACTTATCAAAAGTCATCTTTTCAGAACTGCTTTATGTGTGATCCGTGTCTTTCATGATCATTTTTACATATGTAAAGTCTCATTGCCGTTAGAAGTGATGTATAAATAATATGGATTATTATGTAATGTCCTCTTCTATAAGTTGAGGGACTTCTAATACAGGATGAGCAAACTCCACACAGAGGGCACTAGGGGATGAGGGTTGATAAAAACCAGGATTCCTCCATCGTGAGGCATCAGTGCTAACTGAGGCAGACAAAGATTTCAGGACAACTACGTTTAGTTTTGGCTTTTTATCAAATTTAATTTCTATCTGACGAGGCTCTGTTTGGATTTGTCTCCTTGGCTGTGTGTGATTTTGACCTACAGAGGTGACTGTTGTGTTTTTTTCCGACTAGACCTCTGAGGGCAGGGAGGTGCAGAGACAGGAACCCCAAAGTAGTAAGTGGACACTCTCTTTATCAGTCTCTCTTTCCCTCTCTTCTTTTAGTAGCCTAGACTCATTAAGCCGTCTATAAATGGTCCGGTCTTAATGAGGAGGCTTTTATAGGGCTCTCCCTGGGCCTCCAGGGGATAATCAGACTCCAGTAGGAAGTCGTCTGTCTTGATAGCCTGCCCCTTTTCTCAGCGGTGGTCCGGCCAGGCCTAGCCTCAATGCAGCATACAGTCACACCACCCACTACCTCCATCTCCATTTCTTTCTTTTTCCATCTCTCTCCCTGTCTTTGCCGTTGCCCCTGCATGTAGTTATTTCATGACACGATAAAAGTCAGCTGGTGCCCAACGCTCAGGCCACTTGCGGGCCTTTTAATTGCCTCCTTCCTCCCCCTCGGCCGAGCCGGCTGCGGCTCTTTTACGAGGTCCAGGCCCCGGACCCACCGGCTGCTGCTCACCCTTTCAAGGGTCTTCATTCTCTCCCGAGGGATGTCCCTCTGTCTCCCGAGGCACAGACGCTCCAATTGTCTCCATTTTCAGATGATATCAACAGAACTGTACAGACATGTGAGGCGTATTTGGTGGCGGGACTGGGGACGGATAGAAGGAGGGATTAGAAATAATGAAGAGGGGCCCAGAAATAAAGTTTGACACCCTTCACCCCAAAGTGATTTGATATCCAAGACTCATATTTTAAAAACTTTGTGTAAACCCTCGTGGATTAGGGACTTCACAACAAACCAATCACGAGCTTGAAATCCCCATTTTGTTTGTATCAATAAAGCTTGCTTGTACAGCTTTACTTGTGACTCTGGTGCTCAAAAGACAGCAGTGTTTACTTAGTTACTTAAGTAGATAATGAAGATTCATTTTATGTGTTGCTTTTGGTGATTAAAAGTGTATTCATCAATGTCATGTCAGGCGGTGCTCGAATGCGGGTGAAAGCCTATCCCCGAACAGATGTTTACCACAAAGGTCAGAGAGCACGCTGTGTTTACATCAGTGGGTTTAGGACGGACATGTTTAGAATTGGAAATGCTGCTGTAGGCAACGACTTTAATCAAATTACCTTTTTCCTTTCCTCATCCTCTCCCCTTCAGTCTATCGTTGCTCTTAAGAAGTGTCTTTTTGTCTTACAAGATTCAAAACAACTGCTGCCTAGCGTCATTGAGTGTATGTCACTTCCTGCCTTAGGGTGAGTGCGGCCTCTCCACTTCCTCCCTTATTCATTCCAGAGGAGGGCTCTGAAACGCTGCTCCATCCGAGCAAGCGGAGGGCCTTGTTTCAGGCCTTGGGGCTCTCTAAAAGGCATGCAGTTTGTGATTTGGAATAAGATATGTAAATCTGGAATGGCCTTTAGTATGTTTCTAAGAGGAAAGTTACTCAGCAGCTGCTTTTTGTAACTGTGTCTAAAGTCATTCCTTTTAATTCTTGGCAGGAGATACAAAGAGGGGCTGAGAGGAGAGAAGGGAGAGGCATGGCTTATGGGAAATGGAATGATAGCTCAGACCAAAACAAATTGTTTCTGGTTTCACTTGGGCCCGACCCTATTATCAGGCTGAGTGTCAGATCAGACAACTGCTGGAGCGGAGACAGTCCAGATGGAAGAGAGAGAGAGAAAAAAATGACCACTTGGAGACAGTTTGCACTCGTGTAAGTGGTAATTCTGTTTTAAAATTTAAATGCAGAAGTTTGTAGTCTGTGTGTGTTTATGTGTGCATAGTGGAGGGCCAGGAGGTTGAAGGTCAGGTCTAAGGCCACGGTCCTTGCTGGGGGAGGAGGCCCGCCGTTCCCTCTGAGCTGCGGACATGAGGGAAAAGTGAAATCCACTCTCAGATCCTAATGATGTTTTCTTTTGGAGTGAAAAATCTAAACATGTCCATTGCTCAGTAATGCGACCCGATGTGGGGTTGCAGTCTGGTCACTTCAGGAAAGGCTTATGTTTCAATTACTGGAGCTTGAAACAACACGTTTGGAGAGGTGGGTAGAGTACCGAAAATCTTTACTTAAGTGAAAGCACAATTACTTTCACAAAATATGACTCAAGTGAAGGTAAAAAAAAGTACCAAGTTAACAGAATTCTCTAAATAAAAGTTACTTTCCATTTTAATATTTTTCAAGGGATTGTGGACCAGTGCAAACTACTGAAAAAAAGCAGCCCCCAAATAAGTAAGGCCTATACAGCTGAGATGTGAACAGTCTCCCATTGTCTCTCCATCTCTTTCTCTCTAACCCTCTCTACCTTATCATGATCAAAGATTGAAATTTTATTCACTAGCCAACTGCAGTTTTCACCTACAGTATGTACAGGTTATTGCAATATGCTTGTGGAGGTTAGAAGAGGAGTATAATAACAGCCCAACTTTTAATAACTGTTTATTAGTCACTGGGGTGATACTGTACTGTGGTGCAGTGGTTGGCATTGTCGCCTCACAGCAAGAGGGTTCCTGATTCGAACCCGAGATCGACATAAATTAGCTGTAGGTGTGAATGGCTGTCTGTTTCTGTGGTGTGTGTCAGCTCTGTGATAGTCTGGCGACCTGTCCACCGTGTACCCTGCCTCTCGCCAAATGTCAGCTGGGATAGGCTCCAGCCCCCCGCAACCCCTAACAGGATAAGTGGTTACGGAAAAAGTATGACTTAGGTCCTTAAACGACATTCGCGTGACTTGCTGGGGGTCTTCATTTCTTCTACAATTAAGATAATCACTAACAGCTTATGATGTTCCATTGAATGAACCACTGAAAACACTGCATTCTGTTTTGTCTCTACAAGGTCATACAAGGGGACTAATCTCAAAACTGTATCCCTTGTTTTCTGTATCTTCTAATAAACCTAGAAATGTAAAGCTGACACTTTCAAATATCCCAATCATCAGCAGATGCACCTCAACATCTTACATCGAACCTATCTCACTCCCAAGAAACCTTTCTTGATGAAGCTCAATTCATCACCAATATGCTCCCTATGAACAGATGGTCTTGTCGGTTTTTTTTCTGCGTGTTTTGGTTTTGTTAGGATGTATCTCTTTTTACTTCCACCAAGTAGGTTATGTTTTCGTGTTTGTCTGTTTGTTTGTGTGCAAAATGACTAAAAAAGTACTGAACAGATTTTGATGAAATTGATGAAAGGTTGATAATGGCACAAGGAACAGATGATACAATTTTGGTATTAATCGGTTGAAGCAAAGTGCAGAAAAAAATAAAATGGCGGGAAATCCGAGCTGCTTGGTGGAGATCTGCGCTCTCCAAGTGCTCTAGTTTGGAAATAAGTTTGCTCTGTCCTGATGAGAATTACCCCCACTGTTTTGCTTGTTAATGACTTGTCTTTGTTAAATATTTCACAACATCAAAAACAACTAGCACCCCGCGGGGTACTGACGGGCCTGAGCTGTGCGCACCGCCTTCCCTCCGTACCGCGCAGTGTTGCGAAACGCGGCCCCCGACAATCGCCGACACCTGCCATCGGCCGCTCCCGCGAGCGATGTGTGGGGCGTATCACGTACTGATAATGTAATGAGTAGTGGTAAAGGTTACGAAGCAATCAGCAAGAAAATTGAATTCTCTTTTGTTGTATTTATGTGATGAAGCATGTGTAGTTTTCTTCAGTTGGATTTTTTGGTGTGGACCTCAAAGAGATATGATAGGAAATGAGATGGATTCTGAAGAGAATGCTCCTCCTGATATGTGCAGCAAATTAAAGCTTTGATCAACTTTTCTATGTCATTAGTGTGGGCAAGCAGGACAGCAGTTTTTTCTGTGTAGCATTAAATCCCGAGGAGGAGTGCATTTTTGAAAATACCCTAAAAATGAGCTGAAAAATGGAAACACGAACTTTCAAATCAAAATGGCTGACTTCCTGTAGGGCATGGCCCATGGGTCCAAGAGGCTTTTTTGTAGGTCTTGGGGTCTTTCATAATCCTACCGAATTTCATAGCTGTGGGTCGCACGCAGGGGCGGGGCTTAATTTTTGAAAATGTCTAGATGGCGCTATTGAGCCATTTTTGGGTGTGTCTCCATTTTTACTTTAGAATCATCGAGAGGACACCACAACTGACCTGTGTACCAATTTTCATGCGGCTGTGACATTCCTAGGCCGTGTGGCAGAAGGCTAATTTTTTGAAATTTGAAATAGCGCCACCATGACGCAGTTGCATGAAACGTCTTTCTGATTTTTTTCTACATTCAGCTGTGCAGCAGGCACGCTGTGACCAAATTTCAGTCTGATCGCATCAATTTAGAAGGACTTATAAGCCAACATTTGCAAAATTTGTACATGCTTGTTTGAACCACCACTCCAAGTTTGAGGGGCTGCCATTTCTAAACTAAGCATATTTGGGCAAAGCTTTGATCAACTTTTGTAGGTCATTAGTGTGGGTACAGCAGGACAGCAGATTTAGCTGTCTAGCATTAAATCCCGAGGAGGAGAAGATTTTTGAAAATACCCTAAAAATGAGCGGAAAAATGGAAACACGAACTTTAAAAAAAAAATGGCCGACTTCCTGTAGGGCGTGGCTTATGGGTCCAAGAGGCTTTTTTGTAGGTCTTGGGGTCTTTCTTAATCCTACCGAATTTCATAGCTGTGGGTCGCACACAGGGGCGGGGCTTAATTTTTGAAAATTTCTAGATGGCGCTATTGAGCCATTTTTGGGCGTGTCTCCATTGTTACTTTAGAATCATCAAGAGGACGCCACAACTGACCTGTGTACCAATTTTCATGTGGCTGTGACATTCCTAGGCCATGTGGCAGAAAACTACTTTTTTGAAATGTGAAATGGTGCCACCATGACGCAGTTGCATGAAACGTCTTTCTGATTTTTTTCTACATTCAGCTGTGCACCAAGCACGCTGTGACCAAATTTCAGTCTGATCGCATCTATTTAGAAGGACTTATAAGCCAAAATTTGCAAGAAATTGTCGTCTTTACCACTAGTTGGCGCTACAACATATGGAAGTAAGTTTGGTGTCAATGCGTGCGGGGCTGAACCTTTAATAAACCACTAAAATCTAGTGGAGGTGGGACCACGTATGACAGAGTTATGCCCACTTTTATGGTCTCCGAGACACGCCCAACTTTGCGGCGCCCTGATGGCCACGCCCTTTGGCGAGAAGCTATGAAATGCAATTGGCCATCAAGTACAAGGTCTTTGTGATTTTTTGAGCTACTTTGGACATCTCTACTGCAAAGTCCGTAGGAGCTGTGCATGAACAGAAAAAAGTGCGTTTTTTGGGATTTCCTAGATGGCGCTGTTGAGCACAGAAATGAATCACTGTCTGTACGTTGAGGACCAAGAGGCCCATCATCCCAGAAATTTTCAGATTTTTTAAAGCAACAATGACTGAGTTGTGGCAATTTAATCATTTGCAAAATTACCTCTAACTTCGGCGCCCCCTAGGGGTCAGAGCACATGGCGTCAATTTGGACAGGCTATTTTTAAAATATCCGCTGTGTCGCTATGATCACACTGACACCAAGTTTGGAAGAAACAACCCTATGATGACTGGAGGAAAAATTGAACCATAAACCATAAATCATCATATTTTGCTCATAAAAAAATTCATAACTCCTTCCCTGTGCATTTTAGAGAAAAGTCCAAGGAGCAAAATGGAAGGTCTTGAGCAGCTCTACGCACCTGCAAAATTTCATAGCCCAACGAAAAACTCGCCGGGCGTGACAACTTATAGGGGGCGCCGGTGAGACAATTTTTTTTGGACATGTCCGCAACCATTACCATACGTCAATTTTCGCCGGAATCAAGGCATACGCCGAATTTAAGCATTTTCCGTCCATGGCAAAGCACTGAAATATGCACTCAAGTTTCAAGACTAATCCGAGCAAATACAATAGGGCTCAGGGCTCTCGCCCGCTTGTCTCAGCGGCTCGGGCCCTAAATATTACTAGCTGGTTTAATTGCAGTATAAAAAAAGCTGACATTGCGTTGGAGTCCTCCAAATACTCTTATACACAACCATTAGATTTGTTTTGTTTTTTACTGTAATGCTATGTATCAGTGTGTAGCCTTGCTGTGATTATCTATGCATATCTTTCAACTCAATAACAACTGATTACATAAAAAGTTTTGAAAACATTCAGGGCTGTCTTGTCAATTTATGCTCCTTACATACATTGTCTCTTTTCAAAATAAACTTCTGTTTTTACAGGAAATGTGCAGTTTTTTCTCGTTACATGCATGCAGTCTTTTTCAAAATAAACTTAGACCTAGGGGAAACAAAAATCACTTTTAGGTTTACTTCATTTGGTTTAGGCAACAAAAAACGCGTGGTTAGGTTTAGAAAAATCTTAAAAGTCCATAGTTTGTTCGACCTCGTGCATCCTATGCAGACTCTTGCTAATTTCATTAAAGCAGTTCCCTGGAGCGTTAGCAAATTTCGCAGCCCGGGTTGTCTCATACCGTCGCTTGAGGGTGCCTCTGTTCGTTGATGTCTGACGCCAACGGGCCACTGACCAAATGTTGTGTTTGATAAGCTAGAAAATTAGACTGGGTTGATTTTTCTGGAGACACATCGCACTTTATCATTTAGCTGTTGTCTTTTTTAGATTTTGGTATAAAACATGGTCAGATAGGGATTGTTGCCGGAAGCTGCTGTCATCATTGCATTGTGGTCAAAAGACAGATGGTATTTCTTTCTCTACAAGGCAGCTGCAACTTGGCGTCTGCAGTTGAGATGCTCCTCAGTCCCCACGTTTAGAGCAGACTTGTTGTAATGAAGATATAAATGACAAATGAGGGAAATAAAAAGTAGACTACTGGGTCAAAAAAAAAAAAAAAATGAGTAAGAGTAGAAGTATTGGAAAATGAAAAGTACTAGTGCCTTTTAAAAAACTACCTTTGTTTTACTCATGCCTGTGTGTTACTTGTCATGTGTTACCACCCACCTCTGCACATTTGCAGGGTGAAACTAAGAAGAGTGTATGTGCATATGCGTGTAGGCAGGCAGAGAGGTGAGGAAGACTTTGGGAGACTCTTTGAGATGTAGGCTACCTAAAAATCACTACAGAAGATATGGAAATAAAGTTTAAAAAAAAAAATTAAGTAGTGCATGTGTCCAAGTTTAGTGTCTGACTTGTGCGGGTGAAAAGAGTAGCTGTGTTTATGGGGATGAGAGGGGCATACAAGCGATAAGTCTTGTCAGACACCAGCCAATGATGATAATTTATAGCGTTTTAATTGGGGGGTGAGCGGGTGTGTGGGATCTCTCTCCAAAAAAACCCCTGTGGTTGTAAGTGATACTTAAGCGAGAAAAGGAACCACTTGAGTTTTTTTTTTTCTGTCCCACTCTCTGTTCCTCCCTTCTCCTGTTTTACTCCTGTAATTGCATCATCACACCATGTCTTCACTTCCTTCTTCTCGGTCCTCTAGTGACACCTCTGCCTGACTCACAGTGATACCTATGTGGTGTTATTATGGCTACCGAGCAAAGCATTTGGGTGAGGCCCACTCTTTGTTGTTGACAGGATAGCGGTGATTAACGTGCCTTCTCCTGACCCCAGCTGCCGCCTGCTCCCTCAGCCCTCCCTCCTCGGTCCCTGCTGCTCCTGATGCCTGAACCTACGGCCCTAGAGACAAGCCTCCGCCTCCGCCGAGTGTGTTTGTGCACATGTGCACTGCTTTGTATGTTTGGGGAGGCAGTAATGATGTGTGAGAACGATGGGGGGTTTGTTTAGGTTGCTTAATTATCAGCTAATCGCTTCCTATAACTTTATAGTGTTTCCACTGTTTTATAGAGAATAGCTTTAGCCGTTCCTTTTTTTTCTTTCATATGGAATTTGCCTAAATGGTGTGATGTCACCCTTCCCCACCCCCATCCAACCCGCCTCAGGGCACCATAGACAAGGAAAATTAGAGGGGAACTTTCACATAAAAGACGAAGGCTTGGCTGGTTTCAAGTCAGGTGATGCAAAGGAAAACAGGTATTCACCGGCTGGGTTCATTCTGCTGCTCGGTAGCGACAAATTCATTTTTAATTACAGAAAAAACATCCTGGAAGTCATTTCATTTTCCAGCCAGGCGCTGTAATCAATTTCTCTTCAGCGCGGCTCGGTGGAATGGTAGTTGACCACAAAGCCTGCAAGTTAGTTAACCGCATTAAAGTTGCTCTGTTAAGAGATGTTGGATTAAAGAACAGGCCTGAGGGGAGCTCCCCATACTGGCCCTGAAACCACCCACTGTTCCTTGTGTGGTTCAACTGCATGTGGGTGGAGATGTGCATACAAGGTGTGTGTGCCTGTGTGTGTTTGCATGGACGCAGACGTGTCTTGACATTAAACGTCTGTGTATGAACGCTTGCGCAAAAAACCGCCACGGCCCTGAATGTAACTCCGAACTCGCTACGGCAGGCTGCTTTTCCATCAGCCTCCTCTCCTCGCTGTTTGCCCGAACACAACCTGAGCTTTATTTCGAGGCAGAAAACAAATATTAAGTGCACAGCTTTCTGACTTTACCTCTGCTACTGTGTATCTGCCTGGCTCTCGCTCGCTTCTGTTCCTTCACGTCCCAGATATAATTATAGCTGTCCGAGGGATGATTATATGTTTACTCTGGAAGCTGGCCGACTGCCTGTCCCCAGTCCCTGAGGAGCTGCCTCTCAAAGGGGTTCCTCTTGAAAAGCACCACAAAAGTGGCTTCAGGAGACACATAAGGGAGCAGATTGAGTAGCTCAAGGCAGAGAGGAAGATACAGCAAAGAGGGAGAGAAAGTGGCGGTGCCTTTTAGTTATAATTTCTATTTAAACGGGTCTATCCACCCCACTATGCTTCTTCTACCGCTGGTTAGCAGAGTCTGGCCAACAAGCAGCAGACGGAGGGTGGAATGGAGGTTTTGGGAGTCACGAAATGAATGCCTTTAGTAGAGGACAATGCATTTATATTTATACAGACATCAATCCGTCTAACGTGCTTCGGAGATATATGTTACTCCTGGTGTGAGGCTGAGTGAGAAAACAATGAACAAAAGTTTTAATAATACTCTTCATTCCTTGTTTGCACAAATAGCTTTTTGTTATCTTTGCATTGTCTAACATGTCGCAGCTTTTTAGTCAGCAATTTGGTCACTAAGAAGTATACAAATTATCACTCGCTGCGTGGAGCCTGGCTTATTTTGGGTAGCCTAGCATTAACAAAATCCATGCAGATAATTTATATGTTTTAAATCATAGCTTTACAGTCCACATCTAAACACCGCGTGTAGTTTTGGTGTCGGCACGGCCAAATGAAGTGTTTTTAATGACTTGAGACAGAATTTGCAGACCGCTCGTTCATGTTGCCTAGCAATACCTATTAATCTCTCCATGGCTGCTATGCATAAAGGTCCCTTTAGGCCAGGCAAAGGTCATCATTCCACACCTAATTAACACTCCGCACACACACTGACACCTCATTTGCGCCAGATGCATTTTCTTTAAATAAAGTCAGCCTGTTTGAGGGTACAGTAGAATGCAGATCGCAGCAAAAGGTGGACCAAAACATGTGCTTATGTCATGCTTTGACTTGTTTACAGTTTGGTATTTCTAAAAGGCAGGCAGCGGGGCTGACCTGTAACTGTTAGTTGGCTGGTAATCCTTGGGAATTTGCTACAGCTAATCACCTCGGCCCTCATAACATGCTCAGAACTGTGGGCCAGTTTGACAGGAATGAGAGCAAAAATTGCACACAAAGAAGCAAAAGCAGGAAACTCGGTGTCTGCTATCAAATCTCTTCCAACATTGTATACACAAGTGAATAGTTTGTTGCCGGGCACCGGGAGGACGGAAGGACAAGCCAATGGCTGACTTTGCAACATTATTTTTGTTGAGCTGTGATCATCAACATAATGTTTGCCCGAGGGGTCCACAGAGTACATGTTGGCCCCAGTAAGGTTAAAAGTTGGATGTGCACAGCTTGTATATTTGTGGATGTTTGGTTGTAAACTGCTCTTGGTTTCCAGTTACCTCATTTCCTGAATGAGAACAAATAAATAAAAACACACTCACATAAAGAGACTTTAGACGACTAAGCACACTCATGGTTTTATCGGCATAATTCCCGACCTCTTTTTTTTACACATCAGTTAGCGGACGAGCGCACACACACACACACTCACTCACGCAGGCACACACACATACTCCTTTTAGCTGCAGACATACCGAAGCCCACGCATCCAGGCTCGCCTCAGTGCTGTCCTTGTAATGGGCGGTATCAGCGCTCCCTGAGCCCGCGAAGGACGATAAAAGCCAGGATAGCTGGGTTTTATCTGCTCTGCTGAAAGTCAGCCATTGACACTATGCACTTTAGAGGAAGTATCACTCAGTAGGAGTGCCCATCTACCCTCTCATCTCCTCAGTGACAGTTAGTTCCTCTTTCTGCGGTACGGTTGGAAATATAGACAGGGTCCTATTGACAGCTGCTGCTGTTAAATCTATCACTGTCACTACAAAATTCTATATTCTGTGTCAAATTGGATTATGGATGCTTTCCTGTTTCTGTCCAACAGATGTCAGAGGAAAAATTCTGGTTTCATACAATCAAGGTCTTATTTTTATTTCCATTTATATTGGTAACTAGAAAAGTGCACCAAGAAGGGTGCAGATCTCCGATCGTATTCACTCTAGACAGTTCTTATAATTTCAGCTGAGATGCTGCAACACGTTTCAGCATCTAATAAAACTACACGACGAGTATTTTTGCGATAACAATATTCTTATATTCTTGTTCTTAATATGACAAATTAGTTAAAAAAATTATTATTAATCTAATAAAACAGAATAGCAACAAAATAAGTGATACAGTTTCACATGTTAAGAGTTTGCCTTCGAATATTGAGTAAAAACGAAACAAAACTAATCTCTAATTTCTTCAGTTTGTGAACATCAGCAGTAACTCAGAGTGAGACTCAGATTCTGTATACAATATTAATAGTTCAACAAAATAAAATCTACCACAATTTACAAATTTAAACAGCTCCCAAATACAAAAAATGCCCCTGGGATCTATATATATAAATCAACAGGTGATTTCCTCCTTTTAGTAAAATCCTAAATGATTGAGTTGTTTTTTTTCCACCTGGACCTTTATGCTCTGACATTTCTCCTCTAATCATCACGCTGTAACCTGTGACAGGCTGTTGATACCACAACTATCGCACATTCACATATATTTAGCTTTTGTCGAGCTGCGAGCGTCACATAGGTTACATTACCAGAGGTTTATGACCAAACAACTCAGACGAGAGAGGAGAGGGAGAGACGCTGTGCTGCTGCCAGAGGAGCCGCTGAATGAGTTCCCTCTGAGCGGTAAGTCACTAAAAGAGTCTGAGAAGTCCGGGGCTGTTCATAAAACACCATAGTTTATTCCACACTACTGAAGCTGCTCCTCTTTTTGGAACGACCACTGAGTCTGTAATAATTTTGCTTTCAGCCATGCTTGTTGTTGCTGTGGGTAACAATGACGTTAGTGTCAAGTCTAAATATCGCGAGTATCATGATATGAATTTTTCATATGATACTAAAAATTATACCGGTATTATCGTGAACGAGATGATATGGCACAACCCTAGTAGATGTTTTTGAGCCATGATGAAGGCCAGAATGTGGCCTGTAAAAGATGATACGGCTTGTGGTTTTTAGCCACTTTTGAAAAACTTGCAGCCACTACCAGCATGTTAAGAGAGGTGAGGAGTCAGTAGTCAATGATAGTATAAAACAGTCAATAAAGCAAGTGTTTAAACAATCGTTAATCACCACAACCACAAGAGGTCCTTAAGCACTGAATCATACTTGTGCATGCAAAATATGAGGATGATCTGAAATAAATTAGCTCCATGCAGCTGCTTTTTTTAAGAGAAACTGTAAGTGACAGGAAGTGCATTGGGTTTGACAGGAAAGTGTGTGAATCAGAATGCCCAGTCTTATCTCCTGCATGATGTCCACCTTGCTCACTTATAGCTAACAATGACTCAGTGTCTCCCATTTAGGCTCCTTATCCACCCAAAGTGGCCGTTTTTGTCAGCACCGCGGTGAATTTAATTCTTTCGCAATCACCCACTTCACCAACGGCAACCTCAACAAAACAGTCAATCACGGGCAGCGCCTATTTTTTAGCGACAGACAAAAGGAACAAAACCGGAGTCGGTGGGTTTGTCCACCATAATTTGATTGCTGACAAGTGAGGGGAAAAAGGTCTGTCAGCTTAGCGACGATACCCAACAAAGGGCAATCTCATTGTAAACGTTGTAGCACTCAATTGCTGGATGATGGGGTGCCGGACAATGGAACAGCAGGCAGCGCAGGGCATGGCGAGGACCCTCCCTGCGGCTCTCCGCTGCAGTAATGACAGCCTAAGTGCCAACAGCAGGTGTCTTCCATTCAAGGCTAGGCAGGTTAATAAAGTTTCTCCCTGAAAGTCAATAAACAAGAGCTCATTCACACACTGGCTAATTGTACTCGTTCTTGTCCGTGCTGTCTGTCTCTCGTCCTCTCTCTGCACATGACCAGTTTGTGTGGAGAGGAAAGACATGATAGAAGTTAACAATAAAGAGAACTGAAGAGGAACTGGACTTTCCAGGAGTAATAAAACATTGTTATGTGGTCATTTGTCTAGACAGGGGTGGTGAATCTTTAAAAACTATGCACTATTATCATCATTTCTGTTATAGTGGCCTTAAACAAACACCATTTCCCACAAGGCCAAGACTGTTACTGTAAGTTAAACATCACCAACGTAGTCGGAAGCCAGTCACTGCACTTTTTGTTTTTTTTTACCTCAGTATCACAATTTCATCAGCTACAGTTTGTAAAGGGGGATATGAGTGTGAGGGTGTGTCCAAATGTGTGTAAGAGAGAGAGAAGCAAACAGTGATGATCAGTTATGTGTTCACAGTTCCTGGTACTAGATTTAGTTAATTTCCTGTTGTAGCTACAAAGTAAACAGCTCTGCAGGAGGCAGGAGTTTTATCTAACCATGCCCCGGTTTTTCAGTTAGCTAACTTTACCTCAACCATAGTTTATCTGCTGCAACTACAATCCTTCCCTGACCGTAACCACACCTATAGCTGCCATGTGCAGGTATTGTAGAGACAAGTATTTTTAAATAAACGTTAGCAGTGGATGCTTAATTACATTTACCCCTTTTACACAAAAATGACCATGTATATGCCAGATTTTTAAACTCGGGAAAAGAGAAACATTTAACAACCTATAGAGATAACGGTAGGCTACATCCAAGCACTTTCAAGTACTTTCAAGGCCTGTGACAACCCTGATTTCACTATTGTGGCACGTTCAACTTCACAAACACACTGGAAAACAGGTTATTAAACAATAGAAAGAAGCATGGAGGCCAATGAAAATGTTAAAAGTGGTTACCTCTTTGTATCTGTTACTTATTCAGTCTCTTTTTCAAACTTGGTGCCACCCAGTTGGGATGATGTTTGAGCGCTGCATGGACCGAGATGGAAAAAATTGTGGCTGGGATGACAAATAGTTACTGACAGAGGCGCCGGAAAAGGGCTGTAATGCTTGCATCACTACAAATTGAAGCTGGAGTTGATACATAACTGTGACTACGGCAGAGTTTGTCCCAGGAGTAATCTTTCTCCCTAAAGCCAACAGCATGACGTTAGCGGGTGTCAGTGTGATTTTTGTCCTGTGGGAAAGGGTCTTCAGTCATCAAATGTAATCATTTACAGAATCATTTATTTTTTTAATAGTTATTTTTCAGTTTGTGCTTTAGCAGGTACTGAGTCATCTTAGTAGGGAGGAGTGACCACACCATAATCTGTATCTGTTAAATCAACTAAATGATCTGAACCTGAATCCGTACTTGAAATTGGTGCGGTTTAAATTAAAGTGGGTGTGGCTTAATGTGGAGTGGGTGGGACCTATCTCGCAGTAGTTATTTTAAGCCTGACATTGAAATAGGTTGCTTGGAAGTTGCTATATCTATTATCTGTAAAAAAAAAAAAAAAAAAAAAAAAAAAAACTTTTTACAGGACAGCCACAGAATTGAGCCTCAGATCATTCTTGACCACAAAATTGAACATAACTACCAAAAAGATACTCATAAAAAGAACATTATCCTGCTGGATACATGTTTTATCCAAGTATTTGGTGCAACCCTCCATCTTAGAAAATAGGTAGTTAATGTCAGGAACTTGTCTTTCACGGAAAGACAGCTTAAAGAGTTGCACTAGCCCCTTTTACACTGCCAGATTTTCCGTGAATGTTGGGCCGTTTTGCCGCAAGCTGTGAGCGAGAGCCGGATTGGTGAGTTGATCCGAGGTGCCCAATTTTCCGTCTCGTAGGGTAGTCATATTGGTGGAACCCTTTTAGTTTAAAAAGTCTGAGGTGGCCTTCCGCAACGGGAGGGGCTGTTGAAGACTTGTGGGAGGAGCTGTTGATGATGCCACACGTAGCAGGAATGAGCAGCTAGTAGCAAGAGGGAAATTCAAACCTGACAGACACTGTAAAGATGAGCAACTGGGGAGACAAGAAATTGCGTGCCCTCCTTGCCCTCGCAAACAGAGAGGCCAGTAACCGTCACATGACAGGAAACGTTAGGAACAGGCCGAGTTGCGAGAGAATCGCAGAAGGACTGACCAGCTGCGGCTTCTCTCCCACGTCACTGTTTACGTCACGCGCTGAGCTACATGTTTTGTTACTTGCTCAAGCCCCTCATTGCCCCAAAAAAGGCGCATTCTGTATAAACAAAAGTAGGTAGGCATTTTGCTGAAAGAAGACTGATTGGGCTTTCCTGCAAATTTGCACAATTCCTATCTTAAAAGGGGCTACTGACTAACATAAGCTAGTTGAAGTGGCTAGAGGTGGTGTCAGGACTTCTCTCTCTATAATGAGGAGTATCCTTTCATCCCTATAGCCACACAGGAACAACGATAATAGAAAATTCTGCAAAACTGACAGTCAGTGACAAAGTTTTTGTTAGGTAATGGAAACTAAAACACTTGGTTAAGGTTAGGATTTAATTGTGCTAGCAGTAAAAAAGGGTGCTATTATTGTGGAGTGCATAAAAAGTTAGATGCCCTACATGCCCATCTATTACCATACTTTCTGCACACACTACTTCCTGCGTGGGAACCAAATGTCAGCAACAGACCTAAATCACGAGGTATGAAATCGTGCAGTATGTAATTCCTATATACTGAGCTGTTCCTGCTGTTGTTGAAAAGTAGGATGATCTGTGCAAGTTCAATTAGTGCACAGGATCAGAAATTGTAAACAACTGGGAATTTCAAAATATGACTTTCTGAAAATCCCCAGATACTTCCTCTGATGTGGAACCTGTCAAAAATCGTCATAATCCCCTTTAATGCACGCTGACCGTCCTTTGTGCTCTGGATATCTGTCACATACATGTTGTTGCCATTCTTTCTCAGCATCACTCTAACTAACTCAAGTCTCTGAGGCTTGTGTTCCATCTTTAACAAGAGCTAAGTAAACAACTCCTTATGTTAAAGAAGGAAAAAAATTGAGTGCAGCAGTCGGGAAAGTCAGCGGAAAAAGCTTTCACAGAGAGAGAGAGAGAGAAAGAAAGAGAGAAAGGAGGGATGGAAGAAGAAGAGAGAAAAAAAAACCTCCCACACCACAACCATGCAGCAAATTGGTTCAGTGCAGTGAACCTGCGTTGTGTGTTTGGGCAGGCAATAAGCAAAACGGGGGAACATGAAATGATATCTCAGCGCATTTATCTTGATAAGAGCAGAGGATGTTGAGGCGTAATAGGAACAACATGGCTGGTAATGAGAGGAACAAGGCATGATGGAGGAGTAGACATGGATTACCAGCATTCCTCTTGATGGGGTTTTATGGAGGAAAAAAAAAGAATAGAGCTCCCTCGTTTATTTGATTTTAGAGGTTGTGGTTGGGGAGAAAAAAAGCTAGATAAATGCATGTTTCATCAGGGCTAAATATTTCCACCCTGTGAAAAAATGCCGGAAAGCAAACACAAGCCAGATTGTGGACTAGTGGTAGGACGATTGTGGGTATTTGTTTACATGTCGTTCTGTGTGTGTGTGTGTGTGTGTGTGTGTGTGTGTGCCTTCGCAAATAAATACCAAGCCTAACCGCTCTCCGTGGCATAGCAGGTGCTTCTAAAACAATGGTAGCTTAACGTTACTGTTTACCAAAGCTGCTTTTACTGTGAAGTGTTTAACAAATAAAAGAGAGGAGGGACGAGGCAGAAGATTTATTGGAAGTGTTGAAGCGTAGGAAAAGAGAAGGGTGGATTGTCTGAGCCTGAAGTGAACACATTCATTGCTGACAGGTTTGCTAAAAGGCTTCCATCAAAGTGAAAGACTTATTCATAATCTTCCCTGTCTCTTCGTGTGCCAAGAAATCGGTAGCTCCCTCTGTTCTGCTTTCTGTCCGCAGATCCTCAAGGTAATCTCTGTAATCTCTACTTTTCTTTCACTTTCGGCATCATCTTTGCATCAGGTATGTTTTGCAAAAGGGAAATTTATGAGTGTGTGTCTGTGTGAGGTCAGACAGACACAATGATGCAGCTCAGCGGCGTGTTCACAGTTCCTGGTGTTAGGTTTAGTCAAACTCCCGTTGTATCCACAAAGCGAGCAGCTCCCTCGCATTTCTGGAATGACTCACATTTCTCCCCTCTCCGTTCTCTTTTTAATTATTGCTGATCTTCTTATGGGTTCCAAGCCAAGATGCTCCCCCCTTCCCCTCCTCCTTCCTTCCCTTCCTCCCTCCTGACTCGTCCTTTCTGCCGTGTCACTGTCGGAAACTGAGGTGAGATCAAGAGAAAGCAAATCCACCGAGCTGCGGTGAAGGATACTCCCTTCTCGGTCATCTGGACTCCATTTTGTTTCCTTTAGATGTTATCTTTTTAGTCATAGTGCTTTACAATGAAACAATAAAGTGGCAAGATTGAGAAAGAAACCCTGTTATGTTAGTGGATTAACGTGTTTAAAATAAACAGGACCTGTAAGATGAGAACTGTTAATTTTCTCAACGCTACATCACCGGTGCCAAGTCTTTATTTCATAAACAAGATTTAATACCACTTGATGTCATCACTGAAACGTGTTTTTCCCATGCCCTCTGACAGCAGCACTGGTATACAAAAACAGTTTCATGTCCAGAAAGTAGAGAGATGAGATTTTATCCCACTGCTTGTCTGAGAACAGAAGCAGTTGAGATGCAGAGTTTAGGATAAAAGAGGGGCTGCAAGAGGTGCTGAGGCTAAAATGCAGGAAACCTGTTGAGTTACCATTTTAATTTAATCAACTTGAATAAATTTGAATTTCAGTGAATTTGGAGGATTTTAATTTAAAGTCAAAGCCCCAGAAACTTACTTTATTAAAAGACAATATTATTAGCCTATTCATCCTTCCATCCGTTTTACACCGCTTACCCTAGTCTCCATGGCAGACCTGGCCCTGCAGAAATCTGTCCCTGCAAATTATTCCAAGGAATTCTCAAACCAGATTACATGTATGTAATCTCTTCAGTGTGTTCTGGGTCTAGCCTGGGGTCTCCTACCAGTGGGATGTTAGTGTAAAATCCTCAAGGAGAGTACTGAGGTGTGAGTCGAATGTTATATTTGTAGTTTTGGTCATTACATCTGCTGCATTTTAGCTATGATAGCATTTTACCAAACAAAGTAAATGCGATGAGATCTGAAACATGGCAGTATTGCTAAAAAGGGGAAGCAAAATAAGCAAAATCAGACAGGTAATTAAACCAGATTGTCTAACTAAGATATCTACATGATTAAAATCTCTTGATCCGCAAGCACAGCTGGTTAAAGTTTAACCAGCAAGTCCATCTGTAAACATAAATTAACTTCTACAACAGTGTGGGTGGATAATCATTTTACCATTTGCTTTTGTTTTCCCTTCAAAATACATTTGACTACCTTAGAGATTTAAAAAAAAAAAAAAAAAAAAAAAACCTGCATGATCATCTGACTGCAGACTGTTTTTTAGTGATGTTGCCAAATTCCTAGATCTCAAGATTTTTTGTATCCAAGCGACAGTATGCGGGTTAAACTTTTCTCTCAAGTTTACTTTCTTCTTTCTTTACACCATTACCTCTGTCACTTTTCATATGTACAACTCTTTGCAATACTATGAATACCTTCCACATCCTGATACAACGTGCAAGGTACCCTGGGTGCGCTGGTTGTTGATGTTCTGGGACACGTGTCAGCTTCAGCCTGTTACATGTCTTCTGTCAAAATACACTTCAGTTTTCACAGGAAATTTAACGTCTTTTAAAATAAACGCACTGCATCGTCACAACACTGCAAATTTATGTTTGTTTTTTTTCGCAGCAAACACGTGGTTGGGTTTAGGAAAAAAGAACAGAGTTTGGATTTATAATCTCATGGGGCACAAACACCGCTCTTCCAGGTGAAAATCAGTGTTTGCTTGACCCATCCACCACTGCCCAAACGCTGGATTTCAACGATTTCAGAGTGAGACCGGGTTAGTAATTGTGCACGTTTTCTGAAAGCTCACAGATACAGACAAAACGGAGCAGTACCACCGAAGAACATGGGGCAGCGTAAAGTAATTCAAGCATGATATGACCATAGGATATGAAATTTTCTTTTAAAAAATGATGGAAAGTATGAATCGCTAATATACTGCAAAGAATTTTCAGTCTCCATGCCGCAGTGCATGTAATGGCCTCACAGTTAGTCATCGTCTACAATGCTGCATCCATCAAATGGTACATTATTACGACCTCTTTCACTGCTGGTTGTTGTAAGAAACTTTCGACTCTGCCCTCTAGTGCCATCTATTAGATGTATCTATGGCAACATAAGGGACACATGGAAGCAAGCGAGCAGTGATGGTCACAATGTCTGAAATGAACGAATCTATATTTGTACATAGATGGGCATTAGGTGGATCTAGAGTTAAGTCTACAACTGTGCATAATTCTCCTTCATCTGTGATTGTCCTCATTTTTTTTGCTATAACTTATATCGCAATTCTGTTGTAGCCTGTTGTGCATCTCTAACCATTATCTGCCCAGAGTATCTCAGCTAATGGAGGATTGCTTGCAGCAGAGGCCGACTAGCTTGAATCTCACCTGCAGAAAGAAACTCTACACTTTCACACATTATCCTTATCACCTCAGACCCAGTTAGATCACCACTGTAATGGCTGCCATGTTTTCCTCGCTCGCCACCATCAGTTATCCCGATCTCTCTTCCTCCCCTGTGCGTCGCCCCCTTCCTACCGTGTCTCCCAGTCCTTGTTTTTTTCCCCTCCTCTTTTTTTCCCTTGATTTCCTCCAATCTGCCCCACGGAGACTGAGCCAGAGCACCTGCAAGTGCTCACTTTGAAAGATGTTGCAGGCCCAAGAATGCGCGCAGTAAACACATGAGAGCTGTATTTATAATAAATCAGCTTTATGGCCCTCTGATGGAGGTGATATCAGTGAAATTTATGCTGAGAGACCTCGCCGTCCTTAGCAAAGCAGCTGTGAGATAGCACTACACCCCCTCAACCCCCCCAACACCACCACCACCTTCACCCCACCTCCCCGCCACCACCATCCCGTCCCACCCCGGCGAATAGCCTGGTCTGACTGGGGTTAGAGAGCCCAACACAGTCCTCTCTATGTGGCGGGGCCTGTGGTCCCTGGAACGGTAAAGTCCAGACTGAAATAGCGTGTGGGCAGGGTGGCGGTAATGGGTAACAGTGTGTGTGTGTGTTTGTGTGTGTGTGTGTGTGTCTGTGGTTGTGTGTATGTGCAGTTATACGTGTATTTAATGTAGGCTGGGTTGCACAAATAGCATAAGCCTTGTGGAAGAGACCGGAAGAGTGTCAGAGAGTTTCAAGGTACATCAGCGTTCCAGCGAGTCCAGGCCGCTGTTATCTCCACACTTCTTTGACATTCACCCTGAAACCTTTTCTAATGATCTTGCACATTGTTCCTCTGTGAGCATATTAAAGCTCAAACTTAAAGTTCCCCTAAAGTCATATTTCTAAATATTTATAACTACTCTGTTGTGATTAATATTTTGTTTAATATCTTTTTTTTTTCACATAGAAAGGGAAAAAAAAAACCTGTGAGAAGTAGCTGGATGCAGACACTATTTCTCCTTCATTCTGTATTTGACCTTGTGCCCTGCCCACTACCACTGCTCTGAAGAAGCAGTGCTCATTAAAATGGCTAGCATTAGCCACAGCAGAGTCTACAAGTCATTTTTAATAAAAGCTGGTGATATGATACCCGACGCTTGGCGCTGCGGACGGGTGTGACGTGCTACAAATTAAGTGTGGCCTACTTTTTTTCTCAGCACTCCAATGATGTAGTGAGGAATCAACCAATCATATGTTTTTGTTACTAGCTGTGGTGCTATCAAAGATGGATAATAATACCAAGATACAAAATCCCAAGAGGGCGCTATTCATTCCAATGGAGTTGCTCACCAAAAAAAGTTACTCGTAGACTTAACACTGGGATGATCACAGATATTTAAATCTTTTTTTTTTTTGGAGTCGTAATTAACCTTGTTGCTTGTTGTGTGAACACGTTACCTCTCTCAATGACAGCTTACTGGCTCCGAAGTGTAGTTGAGCACACTGGCTCGTTATTAGCTGATAACTAGCTTCAAGCAGTCTGGACCACTCTGCAGAAGGAAGTATAGCGAGGCGCTCGGGTGCCGTTCACCAACAATGGCTTTATTGCAGTCCTCACCACAAAACAACAAACACGGCCTTCTCGTGAGGTTGAACAGTAGCCCTGAGCTTATCTAGACACTTAATTCTGCTGACTATCATCACTATTTGCCCCAAGCAACAAGCTACTTCCTCCATAAATATACAGCACACGTCACCCCTCACAGGTTACCCACAAGGCCACTGTCCTTAAAGGCGGAAAGGGTGAGCATGTAACACACAGCACAGTTTTGCACCAAAATCGACGACTAGCAGACGTATCAGTTGTAAATGGAGTAAGCATCTTTTATTTGTTTACGTTGTTTGTTAGCTTGTGGGCTGACACAGCATCAGTGGTTGTGAAACATACAATAGCAGCTACGATGTTAGAGTGTTTTCACACTGTCATGATATAAGTACATAAAATTAAAATAGTTAAGCTTGAAAAAACCGATACACAGCTACACCTGGTCTCTCCTCTGATAATTTTGTTTCACTACGGCATTACGTTAATGATATGGAAAACTTCACCCCACATGTTGAGGGGATTGGCTCCTTAGGTTTGTGACATGAAACCCTGGCTGTCTGAATCTGTGTTTTTGAGACTGTCGTTGGTACACTGCAGTTCCACAGCATGAATGCTCAGCCATAGTGATTCTTTCGCTCATGGCATTGCTTGAAGCATATTAAAGACATCATATAGAGATGCTAACAACTGAGCTAAAAACTTGAATTATATTGGAGGGGGTCTTTAAAGGTGGCTTAAACAGCTTTGTCACAGCGATCAAAAACTTACAGTAAAACCCAAAAAACAAGCGTTCAGTAAGAATGGGCTCAAGACTGTCCTACATATGCTATCACAAGCACAGATTCACACACACACACACACACACACACACACACACACACACACACACACACACACACACACTGCTACTCCCTTGATCATCCTGCCTTCTCCAACAGATGGTTTCTGTCACTGCGAGCGAATGAACAGAAAACAAATTTAAAAGCAATGATGTCACAGCCATGTCTGCGTGGTACGGTTTCACCTTACAGAACCCATTCCCATCATTCCATGATGAAAGGTGACCACCCGCCATTATTTGGTTTTCAACAGATGCAGGCAATAATAACAACGGCTGAGGCCCCGATGGTTAGAAGTGTTCTTAAAGCCTCTAAAACGCTGTGGAGTTACACATAATCAAGCCCCGAAATAAACCGCGTAAACAGTGAATTACTGTGTTTTCCTCTGATGTCATCTCCTGCTCGTCTTGCCAAGAAGGGTGCAGCAGCTTCTGTAAATGTTTGTTGTCCTTTTGTCAACAACCCCTCTTCAGGAGCCTTCATTCAAACGTGTTTGCCAATTTGGTATCACGCCGAAATGACACAAAGGTGGATGAGTAGAATCTGGGAGTGAGTCACACCAGCTAACTGTATTTAATACTGATTGCGGGGGGAAAAGAGACAAATTTGCTGTTGCTTTTAGAAACCTCTGCTGAAGTGCCTTTGAGTATGGCACCAACAAATAATTGTTGACAGAAAGACCACAGCTGTACACAATCCTCCAGGTGTGAACGCCTCCAGCTGAATGAGTGTAAGCAGGCAATTACGGGAAAATGTTACATAAAGCTTTAAAATAAAACACATGGGTGTTTAGCTAAAGGTACCAGTGAGAACATCAAATATGATCCAGGAAGTTTGATTCATATATCCAAGTTTGAAAGCTTATCCGGCAGTGAGGGAAATTCTGTAGTTAAAGGATGTGAATACTTCCCAAATCACTGCACATCCCTTTAAAATACTACAGAAAGGATTTCACTTATCTGGAAAAGGATCACTGTGACAGTCATTGTCGTGGTCGCAGATTAGAATACTGTGACTCACATTACAAAGCACGCTTCCAGGCAGAGCTGTAGCTACAACTGAGGACACAGAGGTCATCTGCTCAGGAAAATTTGTGGGAAATTGAAGTTTACATTCGACCTGTTACTCAAGCATTACATGTACTGTTTTTAAAGACTGACTGATATATTTTTTTAGTGACATTATCATAGAATTAGATTGTTTTGGAGCAAAGAATATGAAATAATAACAGTAATACACTAAAATATCTTCACTGGCTTCCTGTCACAAATAGCATCCAGTTTGAAACTGTCATTCTTACATACAGAGCATTACGCAGCCAGGGTCCTACTTATTTAGCTCAACTACACCACCTGTATTGCTCAGCTCGCTCTTTTAACATATTAAATTTGCTGTCTATCCGTCACACTCCCTTTAAAACCCGTAGTGATCGAGCTTCTGAGGCCATAACACCAAAATTCTGGAATGCTCTGCCTGCACCATTACAGTCTGCTGACTCCGCTGTTTCATTTAAAAGACAGCTAAAGACACACCTATTTAGACAGGCATTTTGGTAACTTGCACGCACTAGCTCTGTATTTTCTTTATTTTGTGTACTGTCATTTTTTCATTATGTATTGTGCAAACGATTTTGAAATTTAATTACATGGCTGGGGTAGTCGCTTTATCTTCTGTGTTTTATTCTTGTATGTTGTATATCACCCCTGTGTGAGCAACAAAGTCTGGGTGGAGGAGGAAGAAGAGGTCAGGGTGAATGGATGGGTCAAACAAACATCAGACTTTCACCCAAGAGAATGCTGAGCGCTCACACACTCACACACCAATGGAACAGCCATCATGAGCAATATGGGGTTCAGTATCTTGCTCAAGGATACCTCGACATCCAGACTGGAGGTGCCGAGATCAAACCGCTGATTTTGCCATTAGTACGTCACATACATTATGATCCTTTTCTTTTTTTAAACCTAACCACTTACAGTAGGTTTGGCGCATAACTGCGACCATTTCACAACATTAACCACGAGATTCAAATTGTTACGGATAGTACTTGCACTTGGCACTGCTACGTTGTTTTGGGAGTCAATGGCCATGACCTCTTGCGCTCATCCCCTTCTGTCAGCTTCTTGTGTATCATGTGTGAAATAAATAACAGTGGGCTACAGTAGAAGTTCAGTGATGGGTGGAGAGAACAGAAAAACAGCGAGGAGACGTGGTGTGATTTTTCCTCAGAGCAGCATGAGGAGGGATGGGGGACTTTTTTGAAGTCACTGGGTTGCCCTCTTTTTCCCTCATCTCCTCTTCCTGTCCTCACTCCCCTCCCTCCCCGCTCGGTGTTCTCACCTCCTCTCCCCTGCTGTGACCCAGGCTCCCTGTGGGTGGGGCAGAGTGCTGGAGGGGAAACTGGCGGAGTAACGCAACAAATTTTGGCAGTTTCCCCAACGCCAACCACTGGTGTGTTTGAGCGGTCGCCATGGTAACCGGCTGGCTCCCGCAGCAGGGATCGAGCCTCCCGTTTTTCGCACCTACAGTTCCAGAGGAGAGGAAGCAGCTTGGGATGGAAGGTGTTGCAGGGATACAGAGGGTGGAGGGAGGGACGGCGGGAGGGTTACGCACACTCACTTGTCCTTTTTTTGTATTTTCTGTTGTGCTCTGGTTAAGATCAAATTCAGAATAGTATGTTTATATGTATCCTTTTTAGATCCTGCTCCCGGATATCCCCCCACATATAAATAAACAAAATATTTCAAATGAGGCCTCAGATACCATTTAAAGTGCGCCAAGCCACTAAAGACAACAATAACTGGAATAACACGGACACATTTATCATTATCCTGGCTAATATCACTAAAACTGTGGTATTTTTATTTAACTTTTTTTCTCAGCAAACTTTTATTTCGTGAGCTTTGTGAAAACGATATGCTGTTTGCATGCGTCAATACAGAAATGGCGTATTTGTGTTTGCTGAATGATAAAGGGATATTGATGTGCCTATAAACACACAGACTTTATAAATTAGACTTTCCGACGGGGAAAAGGGCTTTGAGTGCATGACATTTTACTTCGTTGGAAAAGAAAATCCAAGCGCTTACTGTTAGCAGTATCATTCGGTGCTGTGACCCAGCAAGGCCCTTGAGGGCCTGGCCTCGTCTGTGTGTGTGTAAGATCTCCAGCTGCAGCCCTCAAGTATGCTCCTGCAGTAAAGAAAAAAAAAGCACAACCACTCTTAATGCTCCTGACTCACTTTGGAATCGCCAACCCTTTGTTTATTTATTTATTTATTTTATTGTCAGCGGAAAATTTGTGTCATGTCAACGGGCCCCGGGGACCAGCACAGAGAGGAGAAAAATGTGGCTTCAGTTAGCTGGATCCGTAACCACGTCTCTGAAACTACAGCGGATAAATCTGACTGCTTCTCCCTCCCCTATTTAGCTTTATTTGTGTTCAAGCCGTGTTTGTTTTTTGAGAATGGAGCATCTTTTTACGACACAGTTGTACTCACTAAGTAACTTCCAATGCACTGACGTCACACACCCTCTTCTCCAAAGCAGCCTTTCAACACGAACCTTGATTTGACGTGGAATTACAGGTAATATGACTAAGCATGCTTTTAAGAGCTTCCCAGCAGTCAACAACTCGAGTTACATCTGGCCTCGTAACTATCTGATTTAGGATCTGCACTAGCCCACCAGAGGTGCAGACCATAACTTTAACGAGAGAGAATTAAAATGGGCCTGTGGATTAACTCACAGATCACATTCAGCTCAGCACCCTTACGAAATTATAGCGTAATTCTGATGATATTCTCTATTTAAAAAAAAAATAAATCCAATAATGAGTTGTTCCTAATAAAAAATCTCTGAGCCATAGACCTCCACTTGTGTCTAAAATATTAAAAACACATGAGCCAACACCACTGTACTAGGTAACGTGATTTCATTGGTGGGGTACATATTCCAGCGATAATTAAATATCCTCAAAATGCCATATATTAATTAAAAAATATTAGAAAATTGCTATGCCATGACAGGCAACCCTGCACTGCCGTCTGACATAATCACTAGCGATCATAAATCCTAATCCTAATCGTAAATAAACAAAGTGCCATTATTATCATTACCAATTCTAGTATTACAGTGTATTGCAGTTCTGCATGTGGTGTTGCTGTACTGCAGCAGGAGCCGTTGCTCGATTGCTGTGGGTAATTACAATCAATTTAAAACACTGTAATGTCTCTCTGTTTCAAGTGTATTTAAAAGAATGATGAGTGTAATTTGAGTGTTGAAGTGTCAGTCATTTATGTTGTGCTGCAAGTGTAATTTATACAAACAACAGCTTTCATTAATGGCATATTCCTATTGTATACTATGGAGCTGTATTTGCTTCTAATATAATACAGAATATAGGCTAATGGAAAAATTTTAAAATCTTTTTCTGGGGGTGGGAGAACCTGAGACACCCCCAGCAGATTTCTTCTCCCCTAAATGTTAACACCATGGCTATAGCTTTGCTTCAGTATAATGAACTGGGGCACTGTCATCAGACCAATAGGCGATGAGTGCCAAGACTGATGTGGGATTGACTCAAATTAAACATTTGAGTCAATCCCACATCAGTCTTGGCACTCATCGCCTATTGGTCTGATGACAGTTAAGCATCTAAGGACAACAGCCAATATTTCAGGGGTTCCGATGTAGCCAGCGGATATTCAGATTATTTGATTTACAAAAGGACAGTGTGCAATGACATTTATCATTTACAAGAAATGAAAACATAGCTGCGCCAGATTGAGCAAAACGCCAATTTCAATCTGTAGTCCTACACATAACAAGCAGGTACAATAAATAAGAAAAAATTTAAAGGTGCAATGCAGACTACAGTAAATCCATGTGCCTAACGTAATAGAAGCAGTATGCACATACTGCACCATACAGAATGCAATATGAAATCCAAAATAACTACCTTGTAAAGTGACCAGGTTACTGGTGCTGGTGCTGCTCATATGCAGATATCTGCATCAAGACTTCCTTTTCTGTGCACCAGTCATTGTTAGCAGTCCAATGAGGAACTTGGGACGCTGTATACACAGAGTCATGACGTTCTATGAACAGATACTTGCATATGAGTGCAGATAAATAAATCTAAAAAAGCTAGTGAAAGGCTAAATCGCCGTCAGACGACAGCTGATGGATTCCGAGACTGCATTTTGGCCAGTGTCTCTCTTTTTCTTTTTGACCAGTTTTTAAAGATGGATTTTTTCAGCAGGAACAAATGGGCTTGGGAAACAAAATGACAAATTTGTTGGTATTTTCATGGGATTTGTTGACACTAAGGAAGCTATAGAACAACACCAGCCTCATTTAACACGGTGACCTCTTGTCCCACGTGCATGTGTGCATGTCTGTGCGCGCACACACTGTACAGTATGTTGTGTTAGCGTGCCTGCGTGAGTGTATGTGGGGTAAACTGTATCCCACCCCTGAGCTTCAGCTCTCAAATCAAGGCCCTGAAAGTAAACAGTGCACTGCCAGAGGACCTTGTTTATCAAATCTGCAATTGCACTCATAGAGCAAAATGACCTACAATTACAAGCCCAGCTAGAAATTAAGTTTTCAGTCAGCCATCCAGAAAAAGATCATAGGATATCCTGCAAAAGGGAATTCTTCAGGAGTCCTCCCCTTCCACCTTTTTTCCTAAAAACGCCATACTGCCCTGGCTGTTTGAAGTGACTTACTCCTAAAATATGTTCCTTAGTGTCTGTGGAAGCGTTTATGTCGTTACCATGCACACTAGCACATGGTGGTTGAGAGTGTATATGTCACATCTTGGTCATATTTGTAGAATTTCCTCCCAAAACAACCACAACAGGCTCATTCTTCCAAGCACGAGAGCTTTGTTGCTACCGGCTTCGCCAAGATATTCCGACCACTCCTAAAACGTCAACCGTTCCAGCAAAAGCAATTACATGCCGCTGCCCTGAAAGCAAAGTGGAGAGGTTCTCTCTTTAAAGTGTGTAAAATTCCCTCCTAGTTTAATTATGTGGTGCTGGGTGGAACCTGGAGGCTACTCTCTCCTCTCTGCTTCGACATAAGTGCATTTTCCATGGCACAGGCATGCAACATATCGGTTCCCACAGAGAGATCGGAAGCGCGGCGGATCCCAAAACCTAGGTTACAGCATTCCTGGATCTCTGAGCAGTGTGGTGACCTAATCGCCTGACCACCTACTGCTCTGTGCCAAATCCCAAGCAGCAGGCCAGACACCCCTGAGAGTAACATCCGACTGCGCCATGAAATATTACGTCAGGAGTGAGTCATTGGATACTGAGCCTCAGTTAGAACAGCTTTACATACTCACAAACACAGGAGCTTTACTCAGACTGGATTAAGCTGGTGAATAAACCGTATCACTGAAAGGAAACTTGTCATATCTGGCAGCCATATTACTCAGTTTATAACGTTACAGTACATTTAACAGACACTGATTAAAAACAAAAAGTGACCATGACGGTATTTTTTCTCACGAAAAAGTCTGGCATGCAGCTGTTGCATACGAATGCTTATGGTTCTCTATGGGCTATGTGATAGCTTCAAAGGTAATTACACATGCCATTATTTTACACTGCACTGACCCAAAGTGTTCAAAATTAGTTTAATTTGCCTCACTGAGGGACAAACATGTATACTGACGCCCTCGAGTCAATCACAAGTATATTTCTTGTGACAAAAAGTCCCCTCTCAATTCTGCGTCCAGCTGTTGTGCGGTTTTGACATTGCAAACAAATTCACTTTGACAAATTTCCAAGCCGGAGACCCCGAAGTTTGATAAACAAATCAGTCTCTCCTAATAAATCAATTCATGTTGCTTTTATTAGTGTTTTGACGTATCAGTCAAGCACATAATCAGTCAGCATGTGTAGATTACTCTTGAAGCAAGCAAGACCGTGACTATTGACCAGTAGTCGCAAGGCAAAATATATGTATTAAATATATCCCCAGAATTATGCTTTATTGGTTTTGTAGCTGTTTAACTGGTGGTAACAGTGTATTCACAGAGAATCATGTACACAGTTTAATAAGAAAACAGCCAAATCCAGGGTCATTACGATCACGTTCAAGCTTGGCCTGATCTAATTTGTGGGGTTACAGATTATGCTAAAAACAAACCATGTTAAAAGTGAAAACATACTTCTTGAAATAAATGAATGAAATAACACACTGTTCATCTTTTCCATACTAATGATATTACGATAATGTAGCTGTCCAGTGCAGTAGAAGAGCAATGCTGTTTCTTTATTTCTATGACTTCTACATGGATTTTCAACTGATGAGGGTGAAAATTTTTAGCCTGGGCCATGCAGCTCTGGTCTCATTTGTTTAGCACAATATGCACGTAGCCATTAAGTGCATGTTTATGAATGTTATAACTTGATTCAGTGGGCATTATTATTGGTTATCAGCCTCATAGATATGGGTTAGAAGGGTCCTGCTACACCATCAAGTTGACTGAGAGCACCTGTCATTGGGAGCAGTTTTGTTAGGGCTTTGACACACCAAGACGAAAGTCGGCTGTTGGTCAATGTCAGGTTGTGGTGAGGGTCTGTCTGTTTTACAGTGTGTCACACCATTGGCACTAGTGTAGCTTTTATTGTCTGCGTCGGACATGGCAGAGTCAGTGAATGAAATGTGTCCGATTGGCAGTTCAACTCGGTGCAATAGAAAAGAAATGGAAGTGAGGAAAGTAAACAAATGATTAAAGTTAAGAGGGTGTGAGACTAAAACAAACTTGCTATATTAGGAAAAAGAGCTGTTCAGCTAAAACTGTAATTTTTGGTGCAATTGTTTGCTGGTGCACAATAAATATAATTTCTTCTTTCAATAACAGTTTGTGTTTTTAATATGCTAACTGGCTAACTAGCAACTCGAATTCATCCTGTTGGTCCTACTGTTTTCCTGTCTGAACGAAAAATACAATATTTCCTTTCACGCAGTTGCAGGACACACCTGCTAGTTGGCCACTGGCTGTAGTCTTTGCGGTGTGCTGTAGTGCAACTTTTTGGCCGACACACAGTCGACGTGAGGTGGCCTTCTTCACCACTAATTTATAGAAGTTGCTTGGTTAGCTACAGAAAAAAATTGTGCTTTAACTTAAAATAAGTATGTTTGTTACTACTATAATATAGTAACAATAACACTGACTTCATATTTCACATGAATCCCAGTCTCCTGGGTGAAAGAACTGTTTGTTTGACCAATCTTCAAACCCAAATAATTCTCGCTTCTCTAGGTAGCAGAGCACCTAGCCTGCCTAGCCGAATGGTTACAGCACATGCCATATCACTGCAACACACAGGGTTCGATTCCAGTATTGGCACCTTTGCTGTATGTCATACACCCATCTCTCTCTCTGTTGATCATCTGTAAAGGCAAAAATGACAGTAGCTAAGGGGTTGTTCCTTAGTGAACTGTAGGTACACTATGATGGCACAAATCAGTAACATAGACTCCAGGTTCAAAATAATAAAACTGAACTGAGCACTTCATTTCCCTTGATTCTCATGTGTTAAGTGTTTTGTCCTTTTGTCTGTTTCAACACTCTCCTCGCCTGTCCTGCTGCCCATGGTTCGCCCACACAGGGATGTTAGCATATTCCAACTGCTTGGAATTCCTTCCTGCCGTCTTGGGAGCACACACTGCGTTTTAAAACTTGTTGGGTCCTTTCAAGTTTTATTTGAAAGTATGTAATTACATTCTTGAAGGAATAACGGGTCCCTGGAGTGATTTACATGCTGTATTAAATGTCATGGTTCGAAAAGACGCTGTTGACACTTACTCGTTTAAGACCTTCTTCGTGGCCTCAAATAATATGACAGCTTTGGACGATGTAGATACAGTAAAAATATAATATAGAGAGGTGGTGGGCTTGGAAATGAGCGCAGAGGTTTTGAGTGTACTTCACCTCTGTATAGTCTTGTTGATGTCTTACTTCACAGGGGTTTGTTATGGTGGCTGGAGCTGGTCTGTGATTTATGAGGTTAAACCTTTCGCCACTGATAGAATGCATGCAGTGTGATGATGTTATGGATGCCAGTTTTAGACAAATTTTGATTCCCCAATGGTTAATTTTTAAGAAAAAAAAGAAGCAATTTGTTAAATACAAGGGACCTTTCCTTGTATTCAAGCATTGACTTTCCATTGCCTTAGTGAATTTTAGCCCAGGTTTTAAGGTGCTGTCAATTTAAAGGTGATGAAATTTAAAAGTTGTGTGATGCAAATGTGTCTCTCTTGTTTTAATTTTCTGTTGGCTTTGTTCACAGACAACCAGCTGGCTGTGTCAACATGTGGAGACATAGTGCTCACTGCCCACCCTCCAGTTTCCACTAGCTACCTAATGTTAGCCGTGGCTGTTCGGCATTGTGCACCAACCAGATCAGTTAGAAGTTAGCCAGCGGCGCTGCTCAATGGCGATAACCGCTGGTACCACAACCGGAACAGCTTTGTGAAGGAAACATGGTGGCCAACCTCTGGTCTACCCCCAGGTACTTCTAGTGAGTAAGTGGTTTCATTTTGAGCTGCAAAAACCTTTAGCATTGTTTGCTAACCTATGCTAGCACCACTAGCTGTGTTGACACTGCTAATGGTGCTAACAGAACAAGAAGTGATAACTAGTGATAACCAGCTTATTTAACAATACTAAAAGGGGTTGTGCACCAAAATTGAGCTACTTACCCGAACTGAGGGGAGACCAGAGGGTGGGTATAATGTTTCCATAGCAACGCTGTCAGGTCAGAATGGCTGTACTTGCTGTTATGGCCAAAAGAGCAGCGCTGTTAGTCATGTTAGCCACCACTAGACCCAGCTGGTGAGCAGTGTAGTAAACTGTAGAGAGGAAAAGTTAATCCATAGACCGGCATACATAACTGGTCAAAAGTACTCTCAGTGGTTAAGTGATTTAAAGTTAATTGCGACACTTTTGCCTTTCTGCTTTTAGTTCAGCATCGCTTAAGATTCTGACTTTTGAGGATCAGATTAGCTGAATAAGAACTTACATTAGGCTACCTCCATAACCTCATTTTGAGAATATAACAATGCGATTACAGATATTAACCTTGAAGTTCTGGTCACAGGACCTCTCAGGACGCTGTATCAGTCTACTGCCTTGCATTTGATTTAATTATGTTCTATTCTGGTCAATTTCCATCTGTTCAAATCTAATCTGTTTTTCTCTCGAGCACCAGTACATAACACTTCTACATAACATGTCACAGGTTCTCAATCACAAAGAAAGGCCAGCGCTGGAGAAATCATTTGGCTGCCTCTTAGCTTGGCCTCTTAGGGGCTGCGGTGTGGGCAAAGTCAATTCCCCTCTCAGATTAAAGGAGTATGTTCAAGTGCCAATCCAAATGGTGATAAAAAAGCTTTTTAATCCATTGACAAAGTTTCCCATTGTAACCCCCCAGAGTCCCAGCATCAGGCATTGCCCCACTCAGGCTGCGTCTGGACAGTGTTGAAGCCCGAGTGTGTCTCCTTGCACCCTGACAGAGGGAGAGAAAGGCCTAAAAAAAGGCCCCCTCCACCACTCACTTGACCAGCTCCCTTTGATAACATCTGGCAGGGGCAGGTTTGCACCAGCGACAGCAGGAGATGGAGGGACATTAAAGTCCTGTCACTCACTTGGCAGGAAGGCAGTGAGTAACCCCACATCATTCGGCAGACCAAACCTCAATCGCTTGCGCTGGAGTGTCACTGATGATTGCTCATTCTAATGGGTCTGATGATATTCCCCAGCAAGAGTGTTATATGAGATGATGGCTGCTTTTTATTCTGAACTATAATCCCTTTATCTTATCGTTAAAATAACTTTGAAAGCTGATACTCTCTTCGCTATTCAGGCCAAACGCCTCTGTACAAATGTATTTCTGACCACAGAGCAAGAACAAAACCGCTGCGACTTGAAACCTAAACATTCTTTATAGAAGGAAACTTATAGTTTATCTAAACAGTGATGTCTGTTTAAGGAGATGGGCCGGAAAAGACTATCTTTGTTCTGGGTGAAGGGGGGGATGCAAGCAGTTTCGAGGGGGCTAAATGTGAGTTTCAACACAGCTCCCCCGGAAAGGCTCAGACCAATTCAACATCCATCCCTCTCCATTTTCTTTCTGTTTACTTCTAGGTTCATGAGTTTACATGCCAATTCCATTACAGGGATTAAAATAGTTTGTCCAATCCATCCTCAAACTCTGCTTCCCTTGTCCTTCTCCCTCCCTTAACCCCTCACACCACTTACAGGCTTTCAGGTCCCAGGGCTGGGTTAGGGGATTACAGGACAAGCAGCCCGAGCACCCGAAGAAACACAAGGCGGCTGTGCTGAAGAATGTTCCAATGAGATGTCCGAGCATTAGTGAAAGCTGAGGTTTGATCAATGGCTGTGGCGCGTGTCTGCACTAGTGAACACTTCACGGAGTGTCTGAAAGAGAAGAAAGAGAAAATGAAGGTGTGTTATGACATGGGGGCTCAGGGTACAGGCGGTCGGGTCACCTTTGAGCTGCTGCTGATTAAGGGCTGGTGTTCACAGGTGAGCGGCTCCGAGCAGGATTTAGTGACACGGGCACAAAGGTGAAATCACCCCACTCTCGCAGCTAATGTCAAAGCAGCAAAACACCGCTGACCTCTTCCCCAAATGGCCAAAAGGCAAATGTCAGAAGATGAGTGAACTGTGTGACTGTGCTCAGCTCACGCAAAGAAAAGTAATGGCAGGTGAACATTTCAAGTTTCTTAAAGCCACTTTTTTTCAAGCAAATTATGTACAAAAAGATAAAAAGGAAAAAAAACTAGAGAGATGGTTTGGGGCATGAAATACTTGGATCTTTTCGCATTTTTTTTTCTCATCAACGCATGCACAGCCCCACACTTATGGTTCATATTGTAGGTGGTGAAATAAGTCAGTCGGTCACTGCCTGTAGGTCTAAGACACCCATAGCTGGTAATCTCCATCGGAACTGGAGGGGCTCAAAGGGGCTAAGCCTGGTCAACACCTCAGAAGGGACATCCACAGCATATCTTCAAGTGCTCCCAGCAGCCGGTAAGTAAAACACAGCTGGAGTTTCATGCGCGGAGGAAACCTAACAAGACTTTCAAGGCCTTTACAAGCAACACCGCTGGAGAACATCTACAGCTGAAATTTTGATTTAGTGTCGATGGAACAAAATTACAAGGCGTAACTTAATAGGAACATATCGATTTCTCCAAAAATCAGTAGTGAAAGAAAGTGAAAGGTCAAACGTTCTGTAAAGAAATGAGAAATGACATTCAAAAAATGACACTGAAAAACACTCAAGTCCTTAAAAACATTGATTTGCATTAGGTACAGTCATGCTGATACTTTGAATTTGATTGCTGAAATGCACTGGCTTCATAACAAGGGTAAATATATTTTTGTCTGTCAAATAAAACTCAGAAATGCATCACATTCATGACATGGAAAACATGGTTTTACACATACTGTTGAGTACAATAACGCTGGAACATTGTTAACAAGTTAGATATATAAAAAAGAAGCAACCACCATAATGTTTTCACTGGCCTCCATGCTGCTTTCTACTGTTTACTAGCCTGGGCTGTGATCAGCCCCAACGAAATGCAGCAAAACGTTCAAAAACAGAACTGGTGGTGCTTTGAACACCCTCTTGTGTTGGTGCCTTTAATACGCCTGTTTTATTTAGGCTTTGCTGGCATGGGAAATATATGTTTACATTGCCAAAGCAAGAGTGATACAAGAACAAATATTGTATGTACAGTAAATAAAGATCTACCAGACATTTATTTATATATGTCGCTGCTGATTGGCTAACACCTCTGACAACCAAAAAACAAGAGAAAACATAAATCAAAGCCCTCCACACTGTTTCACATTGTTTCAAGGAAAGATGTAGTTCAATCTGGAAACTGTATTAAAACAGTGAACATCATTTTCAGATTGAATGTGCCCCTGTTTTCTGGCCTGTCTGGAAAAACAGAAATGCACTCATCTGCTTCAGAGCTGTGTACACAGCTCTGTTCTGTTCTACTGACAATGAGAAAGCAGTCGCCTGTCGCCTATTTTGAATGGGGTTTCCCGTGTTTAAAATACCTGCATAAACACACTAATTTTGGTGGAAAGGGGGCATTTGATATTCTAATGATTCGAACTTGGGAAATAATCATACAAGTGTGACATGAGAGTGAAAATAATAAGGGTGATTTCCTGCAAGAGCAATTTCTTAATTTAAATGATAAACCTCAAAGTATTCCTGCCAAACACACAACTGCCACAAAATGACATGCTGCTGTCATCAGTGACACTGATCAGTGACACTGATGAACCCAAAGCAACAGAAACATAAAAAGGTTTCTTTGTTGTTTTTTTTTGATCTCACAGCTACATGTACAGTACAGGTTGATCTTTGTGCTATCTGTCCATCACAAAATTGCTCCATGACTCTGTTGTCTGTTTTTTTTTTACGTGACTGTTTTTGAAGCTTATCTGCAGTTTGCATCTTGTGGTCTGAGGTAATGCTGGTGTAGTCTTGCCTGGTTGTCTTGACACATCTACAGATTACGTGCATAATTGACGTAACGTTGCGATATCTTATCCATCTCAATAACTCATAAAAACACCCTGTTGTAAAATATGTTAGAATTTGGCCATTGTTGGTTATCTATACAAACATGGTATTATAGTGTCTCTACAACACTGTGTCTATGTTGTGTCACAGGTTTTATGCACAGTGATATAACACTGTATCACACATGTCTTAACAACTTCGCAAATGTGTTAAATCAACTAACATATGTTGTATCACCACATTTCAGTGACATTAAGATGCAGCAATGTTCAATTATACTAACAATGTTTCAATCAGCACAGATGATTAAACAATCTACACTGAAAAACACAACCTTGAAAACGTGATAATATTGTAAAAACATTGCATAAATATCATCTTTTATCAATCTATCCATTTTCTAGTATCAAGTGCTAGTTAGCTGCGACACTTGTTGCTGTTTACGACCCTTCAGCTGTATTCAATATGACACTGTGGCTCCAATAATCTAATGATATCAAACCATGCAATGAGGCTGACAAAAGGCAACGTTTGATCCATTTTTAATGCGCTGGTGCAACATCAGGTCATCGGCACGATCAGTCCCAGTCATTAGAACTTGAAAGTGAAAACATGAAATATGGATCCCACAAGAAAGGCTGCAAGTTTGACCAAGAATAAATTGTGCATGACAAGGTCCCCCATCAAAGAGACAAATGGTTTTAGTAATGAGACAATCGCAGCTTGAGATCCGGCATCACGAGTCATGCAGAAGGTATGCGCTGGAAGGTGAGGAATATTAAGTGGCCTGAGTCACAAAGAGCATCCCAAATGCCACACACGCAACAGGCTGCTAATCTGCAGCTCTCGCATAACTTTTTGCAGCGAGAGTTATCCTCAAAGCCCAGGGAGGTGAAAGAAGAACCAAAGTCTGTCAGGGTGACTGAGGAGATCGATAATGATTAACAAAATAAATGATCTGATTTAAAGGGCCCCACAGTGCAAACAATGCATCAGAGTAGAACCACATAAGTAAATGTAACACGACAAACAATGTCAGATTATTTGCATCCAAGGTCTCCACAGACCACTGTTCAGTCAGTGTTGCCTCACAAGGTCTCTCACACAACCGGAACAATCCAGAGCAGATTTAAAGCATGACAGAATCACTGTAGCCAATTTATCTCTGTGTTTCAGCAGTAAGTGTCAGACCTATAATCCTTCTTTAGGACTAAATCAGCATTAAATGTTTCTTTCTGAACTATTTTCAACCCCAAGCTCTGTTACGTTCTTGCTGCTCTCTCATTGGGCACAAAATCAGGAGAAATATTTGGACTAAATCTAATCATTATCTGAGGGTTAGTCCACAGGCTGTGACAATGACACTTCTGAGATATGCAGTTTATCAGAATGTTAATCCACTTCAGCGACATTGGTCATTACGTGTGCGGAAATTCCCAAGAACCCGGAAGCTTGGCAAAGTTTGCCTCACATTGCTCCTAAAGACAATAAAAAGCTTTATACTTCAAACAATAGCAGTCCAGCTCTGGATAAACTATTGACAAGTGCAGTGTGAAAACGTCTATGGGATTATAACGAAGAAGTTTTTTTTTTTAATTTGTGAAAGTCAGCATGCCTTAAAAATATACATGGCTACAATAACATACAATAATTAATCTTATTTGCTATTCTTAGATTTTAGCACAGCTTTTGATCACAGGATTCTAAGATCAAATTATTGCACAAGATCAATTACAACCTCTTCAATTACAGCGTGGTGCACCACAGGGCAGCACCCTAGGTCTCCTACTTTTTTTCCTCCAAAAAATTCCTAAAATATGTATCTCATGCTTTTGCTGAATGCCAGACAATTTTGGTAGTTTGAGTATGATCTATAAATCAATGATCTCTCTACCGAAAACAAACAATAAATAGTGGCATATTATCTGTACTGGTATTTGGAGAGGTGCTGCAAGGGGAGACATCACTGCAAGCACAACACAAAACAGAGCAGCAATTGTTATTTTGAAATAGTTAAATGCTGTAATGCTTTTGGCTGTTGGATCGGTGGGACATAAATAGGAACAGAGAGTAGCGGTTCCATTTCTCAGACATCTTAAGGGAAAACAGATTTCTTTGTTTCTGTCAAACAATAATAGAATCAAACAGGCAATTATCTGAGAAATGCTTTTGAAAAGTATGAAGACTATTAAAGATGCAACATTAAAGAGGAATGTGTATGATTATAGCGTGTTCTAACCCCTTCAGCATTTTTTATAAATGGCAACATATTTACATAAAGTTTTGTTAAATTAACTGTTTGTCTCTTTGTTACTTTATGAAGAGCTCTTGAGAGAGTAGCCCAATTAAGTTCCTAATAAAATCTTTTTTTTTTTTTTTTTTTTTTTTTAACAGCTCCGTGTGTACAATGGGAATAACCCCAAAGATATTCAAGCACATTGGTTTCCTGTGGGATCTGGGGGTCCCTAAAGAGGGCCCATTGGACCAGTCTTTAAACTTTATGTTACACCCTAATGAGCATCAGAACCTGTGTAAGGATCTAATAGTGCTAACTCATAACAACAAACATCTTCTTAAATGAGGTTCAGGTGTGATATTGGGTTCAGGATTCCCTAAAAATGACTATTACCACATGAATTTAATCACCAAAGAAGCTGTGACAGAGAGCACTTCCATTTTTCCATTTCTGTATATCAGTGACAATGAACGAAGAACTACCAAAGGGCTTATTAACATCCCTGAATGAATGCCCCTACATCTGTGTAAAGACAAAATATATGTTTATATTTTTTAAATCTTATTTCTGTTATTTATTTTATATATATATTTATTTTTAATTATTTTTTAAATGTATTTCTTATTTAATTTAATTCAGTTTTACTTATTTATTTATTTTTTTAATTTATTTTTAGAAAAAAAAATCTATAGTGGGTGATATATAATAATAAGAGCTGCACAGGAAACATTAATTCTGAAAATTTTTCTTGTGTTTATAATTTAATTTCGGATATGTTTTTAATCTGACTTCCTTGTTTACATTATAACTCTTAAAGTTAGTACGCTCTCTAAATTTGGATAACCTATCTAACCAGTAAATGCAACTGAATTTCTTTTCAGACCATTATTTACATCTATAGATACATTTTATTTAGAGTACCACAACGTTACTTTGCAACAAGTACTTTACTGTCTGGATCCTGGCATTTAAATGCAGATTCAAACCACTCAGCATTTGACCCGTCGGCTGTTATTCACAGTCAAATTACAGTTTCACATAATGAAAAAGAAAATAGTGCGCGCAATGAGCTCTCTTTATTTAAAGTGGAGGAGGAGAGAAGGGGGGTTATCCAAGGTGTTTGAGACAGATGAGAGAGGTGGGGGTCGGGGAGGGAGGAGGAGGCAGGGACGGTAAATTGGGCGGACACATAAAAACTGCAAGGGGCCATAGATGCTGGATCATTTGGAAAGTCTGGCCGTTCCGCGCACCACCCGCCCTCACGAGCTGAACTGGAGACGGATAGGAAACCCCGCTGCAGACCCCGAGCGCCGGCCTTCACCCCGACCCTGTCTCCTCTTGTCCGGTTTAGAGGTGTCGCTAAAGGATTAATGAGCCAAAAAGGCACCCAGCTTCTCCTTTAAGGCTCATTTCTGTGCTTTTCGGCTTTACGCCTGGACTGCCTTACACCTTCCCTTTCATATTCACTTCATTCGAGGATACCTGTACCTCTACTGATGGTAAGCGCTCATCTACTGACACATTCACACATAACAGATCCAGCAGCGCACACACGGAACATGTTGAAAAATACAGGAGGAAGCTGACAGTTGGTGACTTTTTAGTTTGGGTCTTTGGTGTTTGTGCGCGTTTGAAGGACTTCACTGAGACTTTGGACAGCATTCCCGGTAGAAATGCACACGGATCCATGTCCATAAACACCATAAAGTATAGCTCATGACACAGAAAGGCAGATAAAGTGGAATTAAAGTGTGTTTGGGGACGAATAGCGCAGCAATCCTGGTGGAGCTCTTAGCAGGTTAAAGCCTTTTGTGCCGGAGAGTTGAGCACTGACAAACCAACATAGTGAGGTCATTTTCAAACAGAGCGTCCTATTTCTCTACGCCTGTCTTTTTCCAACACAATTAAAATATTTACATTGTTACGATGCGTAACTTTCCCGAAGTTTGGCACCGATCCTCCCAGATTAAACACCTGTATGTGCGTCGTGTCTTCCCAGTGCGTAATGTGAAAGATGGAGATGACACAACTCGGAATTTAAACAAGAAGTTTAAAAATAAACATTACATCTGTGTCTATTTTTCAATTCATTTAAGCGTAACATAAAAGTTCTCAGGAACACACCGTGCGTAACTGAGCCAGATTTTAAACGGCACATTTCTGTCAAGTTATGACAAAGTCTGCAAAAACAGTCGGTGCCAGCACGTTATGTTAGCACAACAGATGTTATTCCGGTTTGTAATTGCTCGGCATTGTAATGTAAGGACTCACATGTTTTCACATGTTTTCTAACAAATGATTATAAAGTGGAATTGCGTCATTTAATACTGTAAAGCTGCAGCACAGAAAACGTTTTGCGGCCTGCAGGCGCATGGCGTCCTTGGCACACTCCTTTACTTCTCAACTCAAGTTTCTGGGCTGTAGTGCAGAGAGACAGACTCGCCAAACTCTGGGTGTGAAAACATTTTATATTCGTGTAATTATGACTTTAAAAAATCACGTGCGTCTGGCAAAGGAAGATTTAATTTCTTTTGGTCATTTCAGGAAAATAAATTGGCACAGGTGTTGATGATATTTTGGGGGCTTTTAGCGTTTCATTGGACTTTTTATATTATTTCACACTCTCAAACCTGCAAATCAGTTGAGAGTATTTATCTCCAAAGTGATTATTTTAGTTTCTTCTGTAAAAAAAAAAATAAAGATCTACACATGAAATCTTGGACAAAAGTCATGCAGCTCATCATCTATATCAGAGTTGTTGCCTCTCAGAATCCACTACAGCTAACAAAACCATTAACCTGCTTTCAGTGATCTCACTGACTGTGAATGTTCTTACTGTTGAACTGCTCACTGGGAGCAAATAAAATCCCAAACCTGCACTATTCAACAACAAGAGACATTGCAGGTCTGTTTTATTTCTCTCAACACAAATGAGGATATTGCATTTGGTCGGGCAAGCTGGCTCAACGTGAAGCCACAGTTAATATTTAATATACTTCCAGCTTTAGTTACAACCCATTTGTTTCAGGAAGTTAAACAGACCATTTAAAGTCTGTTTTCCTTTGCAACTATTGGCTATTTAAAGTAGCCATCAGAGTCACTATGAACTGTGTGTGATCTAGAGCTTAGAAGCACAAACCAGAGAAGCACAAAAACGCAACTCCCATGACTATAAACGTGTTGGTAAACCGATTACTGGCATCGAAAATGATAAAAATCAGGCCAGAGATTTGGCTGTTCCCGTGGTAACCTGTTGCCCTCCTCCCTTCCCTCCCTCCTTCTCGTCTTCCCTCCCACCATCACTGTCAAATTCCTCAGGAAACACATCTGAAGAGCCATGTGCATAGTCTGATCACATTATCTCTGGTCAGAGAGAGAGGGAGAGGCCAAGGGGGATCGAGCAAAGCCAAGGGCAGTTGACTGCTCCGGCCTAATTGCACCCTGGTCTGCGTTTGTTGTTGCAAAATGTGCCTCTGTCTGTCGCTCGGTTCGGACGTCCTCTGAGTGTGAAGCTTCTTAAAATACCTCACAATCTGGGATCTGAGAGTCCACAGTGCTGATAAATATGGAAAACTGTTTTTTTTTGTTTTTTTTTAAAAGAAGAAAAAAAGCACAGAGTTTGGTGTAGCTCCAAGTGTTTTGCTTTTTTTCTACCACAACTGGTGAAAACAGGCCAGCAAAATGAACGCGATGACTTTTTTTTTTCTGGAGTTGAAAGTTACTCCCTGTCTGCCTTACATCTTCTTTCATCATCATCGCACCACTTTGAGTGTCTGTCTGTTTTAGCCTGCAGCTTTGTCAGTGGCTGGTTACAGTTACAAGATGTTCTGTATGGTCAGTGTTTTTGAGTGCTATGAATCCCTGTAATCATGGGAGAGGCCCTCGCTGTACAATGAACGTTTGTTGTAAGAGATGTGCACGCACACACTCGCGCACACACACACGTTATCCCCCCACCCCATGGGTAATAGAGCTGATCATGTTCTGAACCCTCCTCTCTCTTTGCCACAGTTCTCACGAACATGCAAGCGGTGGCACACACTCGTGCGCGCGGACAAGCCCGTTTAGCTCATGCACACACACACACACACGCAGGGCACATCACTCTTTCTTCGCACACACTGGATCTAGTGTCATGACCGAGAAAAGGGGGGGGTCAATCGGAGGTCAAAGTCTAATGCTGTTAGGAAAAAGATCCTTGATTGCATGTACAGTGAGCCATGCAGGGGCCAAGATAATCGTACAGATACAAACCCAGACATGCACACGCGCGCACACACACACACACACACACACACACACACGCACACACATAATGTTCCTGTTAATGTGCATCCTCACTGTGTAGTAATGCTTGGGTGCTCTCCAATGGAACAGGCTCCAAATGATGACCAAAGACCTACGTCGCTCCGGAGTAGAAATGTCTGCTCTGTGGGGCTGTTGTTGTGGTCACTCTGTTAAAAAATCAGTAATTTTATTAGTATGATTCAACAACATTTAGCACATTTTAATGACGCGTAAAAAGAATTGAGTCATTAGAGCCATGTTGCTGTGCTTGTTAAAACCTAGCAGAGGGAAAAAAGACTCTTAAGACTGAACCCTTTTTTTATTTTTAGGTGTTTTTATGATCGCAGTTGGAGAGTTTGATCCAAAAACTTGTTGTGGTTATATATATATATATATATATAAAGAGCCCTGCAAAAAAACCTACACACACCAGTGCTGCATGTACAACTCTCCTACTGATGACAGTGATGTCAAAGAGCAGAAGGCCTGTCATCAGCGTCACTTCAACCTGTGTGATCCCTCAAGTGGGGAAGCGTTACTAAGAGATGAGGCCCTTTTGAGATACATGTATTCAGTTCCTTGTCTGAAATGGGTGATCTCAGTCGCTTGGAGGGATAAAGGTTGACTGAGTTCACTTGATTTCTGCAAGCACACAGCCCTCTTGTTTTGGATATAGATTTTTACCCCTCCTGATCAAAGTGTTGTTATCAGCTCTTTGGTCTTGTGTGTGAACATGAGAGGATAGTTTCAGACTTCTTTTTTTTTTAAACTTATCTTTCGCTTTTGGTTTTTGCTTATGAAATGGGTTTCTTATCAATTCCTGGAAAAGATGTAATGGTGTAATGAGGTGTGTTTTCAGTCTTAGGTGAGTGTAAGGCGTTAGGGATCTGCTGTCTGTGTTGTGGCACATACCTCCTTACATTCCTGTTACAGTAAATAGCTAGCTTTGCCCATGAGCCAAAATGATAAGCCTTAAAGAGACACTGGGTCTCTCTTTTACCCCCACACACACACACTGACACAGATATACTCTCTACTACTCTGTAAGTAAATAACACGTGACTGTGTTTGTAACTGTGTTCAGTATATAATCCCCTGTGTTTGTCTTTCAGGAACAGGGTCACTCCAACGTTCTCCTGCTGCCGCCCAACACCACCTAACATTTCCTGGAAGAACGTGTCCATTGCCCGCTCCCAACAAACATGGACTGTTTTCCCATGCTTTATTTTCTGTCGGTAAGTAAGTGGGCCATGCCATTTCAATTTGTGGCATGTGACACATTGCCGCGCATCTTGCATTCACCCCCCCTTCTTTCCTTTCTGTCCACTGAGTCACTGATTTATGCAGTCAGACTTTAACTGAAAGTCCCTATGGGGTGTTGGGCAAGGCACTTGTATGAGGAAGAGTTTTTTCCAGTTAAATGTGTGGCACATATTCTTTGGTTTGCCCCATGGCTTGTTCAGAGGAGATTCCTTATCGAGTTAAGAATTTGCTCTGACCCCAGGGCTGCCTCTTCTATTTGTCTAATCATACTGGAGGAGGGAGGAGACGGCGGGGGGAAGGGAGGGAGTGAAGAGGAATGGCCCTCAGATTCCATTCAAAAAAGTTGGGTTCTTGAACCAGCTGTTTACCTTTGGAGGATGTCGCCAAAGATAAACTGCAAGTTGTCTATCTGATCGGGGGGCTGCTTTACTGTAAACAAGACAGACTGGCCTATTTAAACCAATTAGAATCTGCCCTCAGTGGAAACAGTTAGAGAGGAGTACTGGAGCTGGTGCAGACATGTAGAACAGGGACAGACAGTTAAAATGGAAGCTCTTCTTTTTCTGTTTTTATGTTTTCTTCCCCTCTTCTTTTCTAAACGTCTATCTCTGCTGCTCCCCCCAGACATCATGATTCCTGGTAATCGAATGCTGATGGTCATTTTAATATGCCAAGTCCTGCTGGGAGAGAGCAACCATGCTAGTCTGATACCTGAAGAAGGGAAAAAGAAAGTACCGGGCCTGCAGGGTCGTTCGACCGCTCAGAGCCATGAACTGCTGCGGGACTTCGAGGCCACGCTGCTGCACATGTTCGGCCTCAAGAAGCGGCCGCGGCCCAGCCGCTCGGCCACCGTGCCTCGCTACCTGCTGGACCTCTATCGGCTACAGTCGGGGGAGGCTGAGGAGTCCGGGGCGCATGATATCGCTTTTGAGTACCCGGAGAGGTCAGCCAGCCGGGCCAACACTGTGAGGGGCTTCCACCACGAGGGTAAGGACAAAGATTGAGGATCTTGGCATCATATTTGAGAGGGGAATTAAAAGCACACAACTGTAAAGCGAAAATGTTGTCCTTAGTAGAAAGAAACATGATGAATGCATCATGTCAGCACAGAAACATGACGCCATGCTCATTCTCGCCAGGCATTCCAATGATTTTGGTAGTAATGTATTTCATTAGCATGGGCGAGGACTGTTAAGTATTCAGTGTAAAAAAAAAACATGTCCTACATCCCTTGAAACATGATTGTAAGGCAGCTCCACCCATCTCACCATAACCAAGGAATCTAAGGATGTGGTCACCAAACACTGTCTACAGAGGGGCAAAAAAAATTCTGCTAGACAAGCTCTCAAGAGCCTCATTTGACAAAAGTCTGCATGTTTGGTTAGCAGCTGAAGGAAAAGCATACCATCATATTACTGACTTACACTTCTCACCCCACCCAGCAGAACACAGCTTAAAAAAGCCTGGTCTTGGCCTGGAGTTGGAGTGTGCTCCTCTCTCATGTCTCCAGTTTATATGGAGGGCTCTTTTAGAAGGACCTTCCTCAACGTGCAATTATCTTTAATGCTACTCTGCAGCCTTCTAAATAAAGCCCCTACTGCCAACAATGTGGGTGCTGAAAGCAGACGCTGCAGCTCTCTGTAGAGATGGAAAAACAGTCTCAGGAGCTGGTGTGATAGAAAGAGTGGAACGTTAGAAGGGTTTCTGTTTATTGTGACTTGGATCTGCTTAGTTTTAGCGACAAACGCAGAGGTTTCAGTTGGGCTCTGAGAAACTCCAGGGTACCCGATCTGTTAAATGTAAGTCGAGGTTGGAAAGCTAGACTGAAACAGGTCGGGTAAATGCTTGAGAACAATCTTTGGCAGAGAGACTGAGGTGATGTTCCGGACTTAGCAAGCGTGGTGAACTGAGCAAACCGTGGAGCTTTAGGGCTACAGAACATGTCCGCCCTTAGGGGGAGGAGTGAGGAAGGAGGGATGAGTCAGCCTTAATGGGGCTTGTCAAACACACTACTAGTGGCAGAACGTACCAAGGTTAGATAAGAAGAAAGAGCACCGCCACTGGAGGAGGAACTTCCGCCTGTGATGCAATGTGTGTGTGCACGCACATGTGTGTATTAGTTTCTACTGCTCTCTAGAGGCATTTACCCTCCTTCTCCTTTGCTAAACTATGTTAATAACACGCTTTGAGGCCCTCCAAGTGGGAGTGCTCGCTTCCATGGAAGCACCATTGTGCGACAGTGCGACAGTGTTATTCAGTGGACTGATCTGTCCAAAATACCGTGAGTTACAGACTGTTAGGTGAGGGGACATGTTTACAGGGTAGGTAACAGCTCATCTTGAACCCAGCAAGAAAGATGTGATTTATTGGCCGTGTGCAACAGGTGACATCTCCCTGTTTTTCATTCATCCCACTGATATTGTGAATTAAACTACAAACTATTTGAGAAGGTGTGCACTTTTCACATTCTGACTAAGCTTCGGTTGAGGATTTGAATACATTCGCTTGCAAGACCTCTGTTCCCATGGGCTTCAGATAAATGAGATTCTACTGTATTGTCTGACTCCTTAATGATTATTCATGATGAAAATGATAAACGTCTTAAGTGAACAAACTGCGGAGCTAATCAAAAACACAGCAGGTTTTAATAATGAGAACCACCTGGGTAAGATTAGGGCCTGGGTGTGAAATAACAGGGGTGGATTGAGCAGGAAAATAGTAGACACAACATTCCTTTCCCCAACAATGGTGATCTTGCCAGAAATCTGCAGACAGAGCGTGGAACAGGGAGCCTCCACTGTGTTTATACTGTAGCTGTGGTACGTTAATCACCACCCTCCTTGTAATGCATGTTTCAGCAAAGTGCTCAGGGAAAGGCATTGAGAGAAGGGCTGGATAATCCTTATAGATAGATAAGGAAGCGTGGACGATGTATATTTATATGCCTGAATATCCCAGAGGCCTTGAAAAGTGTGCGTGATGTACATTCTTTTGTGTCAATTGAGCCACATTAGAGTGTGAAATTAGTTTCATAGTTTAAGTCTTAAGGTATACAAGAGATATTGTGAATTTATAAGATGTACATATGAAGAAAAGTTGTCAATTTACTTTCTACACATTGCATTACAAGTTCCGAACAATAAGAAATTATGCAGGTAATGAAATGTCCCTCATTTCTCATTTTCAGAGCACATGGAGAGGGTGCATGAACTGGACGATGGAGCAACTGCGCCCCTTCGCTTCCTGTTCAACCTCAGCAGCATTCCAGAGGATGAGCTGCTCTCTTCCGCCGAACTGAGGCTCTACCGTCATCAGATCGACGAGGCCATCGCCGACGCCTTCTCAGACGACCAGGGGCTTCACCGGATAAATGTGTACGAGGTGCTGAAGCCCCCACGGCCAGGGCAGCTAATCACGCAGCTCTTGGATACACGGCTTGTGCGCCACAACGCGTCGCGCTGGGAGAGCTTTGACGTAAGCCCCGCAGTGCTGCGTTGGACTCGTGAAGGCCTCCCCAATTATGGGCTGGCCGTGGAGGTTCTGCACCTCAACCAGACGCCGCGCCACCAGGGCAGACACGTCCGCGTCAGCCGCTCGCTACACCAGGAGCCTGGCGAGGACTGGGAGCAGCTACGCCCCCTCCTGGTTACCTTTGGCCATGACGGGAAGGGTCACCCGCTGACCCGCCGGACCAAGCGCAGCCCCAAGCAGCGGGGCCGTAAACGCAACCGTAACTGCCGGCGCCACGCACTGTATGTGGACTTCAGCGATGTAGGCTGGAATGACTGGATAGTGGCGCCCCCTGGTTACCAGGCCTATTACTGCCACGGGGAATGCCCCTTCCCTCTGGCGGATCATCTGAACTCAACCAACCACGCCATTGTTCAGACACTGGTGAACTCTGTGAACAACAACATTCCCAAGGCCTGCTGCGTGCCAACAGAGCTCAGCGCCATCTCCATGCTCTACCTAGACGAACATGACAAGGTGGTCCTAAAAAACTACCAGGAAATGGTAGTGGAGGGCTGCGGCTGCCGCTAACACACAGACTTATAACAACTTGGACATGAAAAAAGCAACATGGACGCTAAAACAAACCAGAAGGTCTTTTACTCCCAAAAATGTTCACTTGGACCCTTATTTATAACTTTTATGTTGAGGTGTATGTTTGTCTCACTTTTTTTTGTTTCTTTGACAATATGATCATATATTTTGACAAAATATATATATTTATATCTACATATTAAAAATAAATTGAGTCCTTATTTTAAACATGAAAAAGCTGTACAACTTTTCATAATGTACATTAGATTGTATAAGGTTTTTTTTTATTGAGAAAATAGTAAAAACAATCTAAAAAGTAAAGTTTATTTACTGGTAATATTTATTGCATTCATATGATATACATTTTGGAGAAAAAAATAAAAACATGAATTGTTTCCAATAACACATTCCAGCAGATCACAAGATGCACCCTTTGTCTATGTGAGTAAATTAGAGCACTGCGTGTCACAGTGATATCAACTGAAATAATCAGAAATGTACACTGACTTTAATTTACCTCTTTACATTAACATTAATCTGATTTTAGAAGGCCCCTGAACACAAATCCGTTTTTACTTCTTTGCAAAATATCTGTAATAACAATACTTAAAAGGGTTGTAAAAATTTAAGTCAATTTGGATTCATATTCGGAGCCTGAAACGTGTCTTGGTGGCTTTTTAAATGTGTTCAAATCGTTTTTTAGACAAAAGAAAAAGCAGAGAAATCTTTCTGATGCTCTGACTTTCCCAAATAAAACTGGTTTGGTTAATTATTTGGCATCTCACCAACTCTGAATGATTCACACTCCATCAAAGAAAGACAAATAGTGGAAATGATCACCCTGCGGTTCCACATTTTCTCAATTTCCCTCCGATCTTCAATGGCAGAAGCTGTTACAGAAATGGTATGCCATTTCAAAGCTAGCAGGCCTTCGGGTTAGGGCCTTATTGTTCTCAAATTTCACTTTTATGTCAATTAGGCTAACATGTGGTGGTTGGACACTCGCTAATCCAATTGCAGCCGGGGCGGGTTGTTGAGCCCGACTGTGAGAGAGTGATTCTATTGTTCTTGACGTCCCCACATTGGGGGCATGATTGTGGCCGATGCGTCCTGCCCCTGACACAAGGCGGCTGAGTCCTCAGAAGAATCAAAGGTTAGACGCTCTGTCTCCTGCCTTTGTCTCCGGCGGCTCATGCCGGCAGAGCAAAGACGCCTGTCTCCAACCTGTGCCCCATCACACAATAGGCTTCTACATCACTTATTTACAAGCTGACGGCTGGCCCAAATTATATGATAATGTTTAGAGAGAGGAACTCCTTTGAACTGCTGGGGGACGTTGGCTGTGCATTGTTTCGTGGAGAGTGCCCTGTACATCATCGTGTCTGATGTACAGGGGCGCAGATAATTAGAAAGCTGACAGTATATTCTTTAACAGGATTCTTTTAAACTTTAAAACCGCTAATTTAGGTTCATAATAATTGGTGTCAGTGATGGGACAAAGATAGAAAATTTATTTTTAAACTTTAAAATTGTTTTGACTGGTATAATGTGTCAAATGTAATAGCTACAACATTAGCTGATTTTTTTTGCTAACAAGTCAGGTTTGTTAGTTTTTTTCCTACTGGAGCATGCACAGACCCTCAGGCCCTCTAATGGCCACTGGGCTTCTCTTTGATGCCTGCATATCAGCGTCAAAAATGAGGGAGGCTGCTAAAGGAGGAGAAGACGGAGAAGAATTTCATTTTGAAGTGGCTGAAGGCAGCAGAGAAGGGGCTGAAGGGGGGTGAAGGTACGTGTGTGTGTGTGTGTGTGTGTGTGTGTGTGGTGTGTGTGTGTGTGTGTGTGTGTGTGTGCGTGTGTGTGTTCAGGAAAAACGGGGTTAAGGGGGGTGTCTTTTCAGCAGCTTGACAGAGCAATTACAACATTTCAACTGATCTCCTCCTGAAGTCGAGATAGCATCAGCCAGTTATGGTAATTGTCTGGCCTGTTCATTATCCCACTACCCTACACAAAGAGAGGATGCGTGTTTATTAAAAGGCTCAGAGAGGGACGTTTATATAAGCTCAGCACACCCAGTGAGCCTGCTGTTCAGTTTACCAGCCTCCAGTCGAGCCCTTAAAGTTTGTGTTTGACGGCAAGTCCCAAAATGCCTCATTGAGTGTCATCAGCCACGTGAGTCTTTAGAACCTCAGGAAATAGAGAGATAAATGTGTGTGGAGGAAGGTAGGCGGGGTGGAGGGGGTTGGGGTCTATTACAGAATGAATCCTTAAAAAACAGATTGAGGGCTTTGTCATTCCTATGTGACGTGCCATTCAGTCTCCTGTAAGTGCTCGTTCTCACGCAATTACAGGTGAGTCATTATGCAGCAGGTCTATTGACACTGCTCGACTAATTGACTGGGTGAAGTCTTCAAAAAGCTTTTTATTTGGACGTTCCACCGTAAAAGCCGAGTGTTTATAGACAGTAAACCTCCCCGCAGGAACAAAGGAAGATGATCCTCGCTCGCATTGCCTTGTTTGAGTGGGTGCACTCCATACCTCTATCGCTTAAATCTTCCCTTTCTCCCCCCCCCCCTCGGAGTTACCAGATGTTAGAGATCTGAATGTGTGTGTAAACCAGTCACGTGTCACAAAATACATTAGAAACCAATGAAAATTCGATTTCTGTGTTTCCGTAAAGTTAAAGGCACAGTTCAATTTTTGACAAAAGGTGACTGTAAATCCTGTTTTTAAGAGTTCGAGCCGGCAGCTACATGTTCCCTCTTAGACAGCTCATTGGTGGAGTGATATGTGACCGGGCAAAAAAGTACTTCTAGCTTTCTGAGAGACATGACACAAGAAATAGCCGCAAGAAAAACCCAATTGTGTTGTAGCTGTAAATCTTTTATGTTTTTAACATGATGTCATGCTGTCAGGCTGGGAAATCTTTGTTGACTAAGGCTACATCCACTTAGGTTTTTATTTTAAAACAAAAACAGTCTCTCTAATCTCCATCCACACTAACACTCACATTCACATACACTGAGCATGCGTGTGCCTGTGTCCGTTCTATGAAGATGTGGAACTGTCGCACATCTCTTAATAAAAGCTGCTAGCACAGACAACAAGGTCATAAACCCCTATAATTCTTTATCCATGTTGAATTAACCTCTGGTAGTCAAGGCTGATTTCGTTTGTTTTCTCCTGCAAAGTCTCACATAATACAACATGGGTGTCTGTATCATCGTTTTCAAAAGTCTCTGCCCATCCAGATGGAGTTTTCAAACTAGCAGCATTTCCAAAGGTCTCCATTTTAGGGGTTTGAAAATGCTAGTGTGGACCTAAGGTGTAAACGACCAAAGCCTAAGTCTGTCTACCTCACGTAAAAAAATCCACACTATACCTTTAATATTTTAATTTGGTTATGTTAACTACTGCTGCGTAACTTTGAGGTCAGTCTGCCTTGAATGGAATATAACATATTAAGTATTTTTTTTTAGTGTATAATCACCTCAAAATAAGAACTGATGTGTTTTTGTTACCTTAGAATGAGCCGCTTACATACAGAATGGGTTCTGGTTAATGGAGATCACCATGTTGTACCGCCATGTTTCTACAGTAGCCCAGAACAAACAAATCTAACCCTGGCTCTGGATAGGGTCATTTGCATTTTCACATTGGCCACCACAGCTGGATCCCCATCTGCCCCTCGCATTGTGGGAGTTACACTGGTTTGTAATCTGTTCAGTGGTTTTACTGGTTTAAAACAAACAACTCAGTTTGTTTAGGAGAGGAGGAGACCTCTGTGGATAATTCAAATCCTGTTAGAAACCTCCTGAATTTCTGAATCTTAAATTACCAAAGGACAAAGGCAGGCAAATATTACAGGTGCTATGCTAGCAGCCCGTTACCGACGAGCAGAACTGTGTCAGAGATCCATAGATTTGTAATGTGAAACTGCTTATTCAGTGTTTTTACCGGTTTAAATCATTTGACTGGATAATTTTACTCATGGTAAAAACCTCTTCAACAATGCGTGCTGAAGAAATTTTAGTTGGGAGAAGTTTTCGCTAGTTGCAATCTGCATTTACCGCTAGACGCCACAAAATTCCTCTAAATGTTAAGTGTGAGATGTAAAAAAACCAACAACAAACACAGACACAACTGCTTAACTCTCAAGATATTCAATTTAACATGATCATAAATAGAAACAAATGGTAAATCCGCTAATTTCAAAACTGGAAAAAGCAAATATTTTGGTTTTTTTCCCGCGATATCTTGAATTTTCTGTTGATCCACAAATCAGTTACTTGGCTAATTGTCCCAGCTATAATGCCCACTAAATCATTTTCCCCTCAGACTTGGTCCTCTCACACTAAACCATGTTTTTACCCCTCAACATAGATCTGGAGAACCTTTTTTTTATACTGTCGAAACTGGAAAACAGCTATCTCATGTCATCGTGGGGATGTGTTTTCTAATTTTGAAAAGCCTCCTTTCTTTCACCGCCAACTCCTTTTGTGATCTATTGTTGGTACATCCAACCATGAGATACCTCTGACAAATTTTTCTTTATCACGTCAGGTGAGTTAATGATCATAAAGTATTGATTTAATTGCATCCAAATGTACCTCACTGAGTACTTTTAGCTTGGTTAACATATAACATGTACAACAAAAACCAAGAGATATCGAAGTCAAAGTCAAATTAAAACAGAAATAAGTGCCCAGAAGAGACAGAACAGAGGTTTAATCTGCCGGCATGACGCATTCTGAAATATTTAATATTTTATCCATTTGCTGCCAAGCCCTGTTGCCAAAGTTTTGACATACCAACAGAAGACATTTCAAACAAAACTGTCAAGAGCAAGGTCGGTAACTGGGGCACTGCTTCTGCAACATGCTGCTCTTGAAAATTTCAAATCTAATTTTTTAATGCCTTGAACACCACAAAGGAAATTCTGCTCACTTTCGTCATATTAGGGTGGCGTCAGTAGTTGTGAACAGCTGTGGAGATCTCAAAACATCTACAAATAAAACCAAAACTATCTGCAAGACTAGATAACACTTAAAAAATACTCTGTGGTTTGGTGGAACTGACCCTCAGAGAACAAAAAAAAAACAGCAGTGTTACTCTACTGTACAAGAACAAGTGTCTATGGACCATGTGTGGAGGACAGGATGCGTCACGCTGCACCGCGCTAGAGTCCCAAACTGGAAAGAGTTAGTCGATGCTCTCTTGTTCTGCTCTGTTTGGTAGAGAATCAGGAGGGGCTATCGTGATGATAGCTCATGTCAGTGCTGCTCCAGGTCACGGCCTCTTGTTTCACTCTCCCACTCATACTTCCACACACATGCACGTACACACACACACATTCTTTTTTATAGCCTTTTTCAGGGTATATCATTTTTACACAAAGACACGCACGCACACTCAACACACAGGTCTGAAACCTTAGACCCTTTCCGCTGTCCATCTGCAGGGGTTATCTGTGTGACACCTCCTCTCACCCCTGTCTGTGACTCATCTCCACTCATCACACACACCTCGGAGCGAGCACATGGCAGCCGGGACGCTACACGGTGCATTTGAGGGGATAAGGCTGTCATCGATGGAATACTTTGGCCTTGGGGTCACAGGCACAAAACGCATACTCACAGAGACACACAGTGCGGTGCAGTACAGTGCATGTAGAGATGGTAACAGAAGAGGAGGATGTCACTCTGCAGGGTTCACACACAGGTGAATTCATCATAAAACAAGTGCATTGCTTTAGTTGACAGAAAAGTAGTTTACAATCACTGACAAACTACACTCAAGGCTCAAGATCTTCAGGCCAGTCACTTATCTATTTCATTGTTAATATTCATCTTTATTGTTGGGGTTATTTTTCCTTTTATTCTATTTACCTTCTGTTAGATTTTTGTCTGATTTTATTTGCCTGAAATGTTTTAAATCCTGGTTCAAGCATATGTAAGGCACTTTGTAACTTAGTTTGGAAAGTGCTTCAAAAATAAAGTTAATCAATATTAATATCATACACTTGAAAGCCAGTCTCTATATGCCTTAACTGTTTTATTTCTACAAATTAATTGTGCTATAGGGCTGCTACAAAGTCCCTTCTTCAAGCTGCTTTTGATTTTTACACAGAAGCAAACAGCAGCAGCATCATGCCGCCGCGGTGTGTGATTTGAGACAACAAGCTGGTGTTCCGGAAATAAGAGGCGTGACGTGTAACACAACAGTGTCAGCCTCTAGTGTGACATATAACTTACATGTTGGCAGCACTTTCTAAACAATAACAATAGTGTGATATGGTAATAACCATGTAGCGTCCGTGTTATATGGCAGCTGATCTCATCCTTCGCTCAGAGTGTAAGAAGCTCCCTGACCTCATTGTTTCCCCAATTTGCGGACATTTTTGGCTGCTGTTCTTCCTTGAGTTAGCCTCACACTGCTACTACCTGCCTTCTGGCAGTTGGTTGCACAGATAACGCATTGTCAGAAATGCCACAACCGTCCTGTCCTGCTGGCTGTTGCTATACACAGATGTCGATTTGGTGCTGTTACTACCTCTGTTGCTGGCTTAAAGGTGAGACAACTCTCCCCATTCCACAATCGTACATTTACAAAGAACGACGAGGTGGAATAATGGAACTGCAGTGCCAACAAAACAGAATTGCAAAATAAATTTAAAAAGATCGGTGAAAAAACATTTACATTTCAGTGTGTGTGTTTCTCTCAAATTGTTTCAGTATAATTTCAACTAATTCTGACTTTTTCATAGTAAACTGTGATGACAGCAAAATTAAAAGAGATAAGGATGAAGACTTTAATAAAAAGGGCTCAAGGTCAAAAAACAATTTAATAGGTAGGTACATTTTTGGAGCTTGTGTACAAAAATACTGTAGTGGTTATAGTTTGTTATTACATTGTCATTTATCAATCAAAAGAAGACCAACACGTTTGTTGGTTCCAGCTGCAGTTTGAGCTGTAAGTTAGAACAAACGTCAATTTTAAGACATCAAAATGGAGATTTTTCTCTGTTGTCTCACACTGTACAGCCTATATGAGATTAGTCAATTAATTGGAGAAAATAATCAATAATGAAAATAAGTTTTAGCTGCAGCCCTGCATTGCCTCTTCAGGTGAGCTGGTTACATTTAGGACAGAGAAAACACTGTTGTTGCTAGCCAAAGGACATCAACTAAAAACACTGATTATGACTGACAGTTGTTAGGGTTTTAGTCATTCTCACCCTCTTTGAGCTTCCTTTAACTTACACTGAGTGTGTGTGTGCTTGCCTTTACATGCACACTTAAGTACACGGTTACAAATGTGCAGTTGCTCGCTCCGTTCAGGCTGTTAGCACCCCTGGTGTCTGTCACTGGTGTTAGAAGAAAAACAATGAAGGCCTCTCAAAGAAAGCTTAATAACAGTAATTGCTGCCTGAGTGATTAGAAAGAGTATCAGATATTTCCATCTTGACAACTGTTCCCAAACAAAGCGTACAGGAACGGAGGGTCTGGGGCATGGAGTGTATGAGTGTGTGTGTGTGTGTAGAGGGGGGGTTACACACTGACTGTGTGATTAAACCCCCTCGACACTCGTTTCTCTCACCGAGCCTCCCCGACTGGGAAGGGATCGCAGTGGAAATTTCCACTTGTCGAAGAAACAACCCGTGGGTTTAAAATTTGGTGTCAAGTGCCAGTGTCGCTGTGTGGACGGAATGCTTCTTTTGTGGGCGAGTCTCTGGTGTAATTTCGGGCAGGGCAGGGTGTCCCTGCAGTAGGCCTTTCTTCCTCGGGCCCTGTGCAGTTTCATTAGATACGGCTAATGAAAAGATGGCTGCTGGACAGCCTGGCCCCCCGACGCTCCTCTGGCCTGTATTTAGAGCCCCCGCCTCGCATCTCCCACTGAACAGGTGTGCTGGCTGGCCCTCCAGCACTACAGCAACTCGCTGAAAACACTTTTCATCCCCATCTTCTCTTTAACAGGCCATGGAAGGTTATTTTCACAAGTTGGTTTTACAGCATTATTTTCGTTAAAAGCAACTTGTTTACTTCCATTAAAGGTCTTTGTCTTTGTTTTATGGCTTTGGTTTTATACTTGAAACACAAACATAGTTGCCTTCTACTGTTAGCTGTTAAAGTTAACACTTTTACTCTCATACTAATCCCAAGAACATAAAATAAAACATGATTTGTAACCTTTTTTACGATTTATTTAGTGTTGTGCACGTTCACACTTCACAAGAGCTAGCTCAAAGGTCAGTTCACACAGATTAAAATGAACTACTTCACATTCATAGTTCGCAATTAGAATTTTGAACCACATTCATAGTCCTGAAAAGACTAGTTCACGTTAATTTCTTCCCTTTTTTAAATAAAATAATCCTGTTATCATTATTTACTCGCAGATATGTCCCAAGACTAATTTGATGCTCTAACTCGATGGGTTGTTTCTAATTCAGAGTCGGCAGTCACAATCTGCATTAAATGCAACATTTTTCCATTGGAATTGGTACTATTTTAATAATAAAACTCCTTCAAATATTCATATAAACTGACTTTAGCTGTACCAGTAGCTGCGTTGACAGAATTGCTAGCTGCACTAGCCACACAGGGTCGAAGTCTGTTGCCCTGTCAAATAGTGTTTCCTTCCTTTTAAAATGTATATCACGCCCTCCATGGTTATGTCAAGAAAATGGTTTGATTCAGATTTAGGGGAAAACACGACAAAACAGACAACAAGTGTGCGAGCATTGTTAACTGTTGCAAGAGTGAGCACTGTAGCATACACGCCCATACAAACCGTGCGCACCATCAGTACAAGACCAACCCACCAACAATGGCTACCTGAACCCTGCTACAACACTATACTGTAGTAAATAAATAACAACAAATGTTACAAATTGGTATAACTGCCTGTTAACAGAGAAATATGATACATACTGTATGTGTTTTGGTTTGTATTACATACACACACTTATAATGTTTTTGTACAATATCTTAATAGGTTTTTTCTTGTAGCTTGCATCTGTATTTTTATACGAATATTTTTGATTGATGAGGACCAAACTAGGATCAGAACTATCAGATCGATCAGATCTATTCAAATAAATGTGCGGTTTTGGAGTCAGTGTGCAGCCATTACTCTTTTCATTACGAGTATAAGCACTTTTCTACATTGCAGGGTTCATATACACAAGTTAGGCTGTTCTCATGCACTGTTCATTGGTTTACCTACGAAAAGTACTTCATCACAATTTATGTAAAACTCATGTAAACGGGAAGGCTGCAGTCACATGACCAATGAAACGATGGGAGGAAAGAAGACAGTAGTTCATGTTAGGAGGGAGGTTGGGGTGGTGGGTAGTTTCATGACACAGGACTTTTCCCCCGGGAGACCAGTGTTCAGATCCATATGAGACCAAGCGACCTCTGAGTTTAAGGTTTGTCTCTTGCTTAAACCTAACCTCCGTAACTTCAAGTGAGGTACAGTATGTGGCGTCATTAGCAGGGGGCTAATTTGTTAGACATCACTGTATGACTGAATGTTGACAATCTACTTAAATGCATGAATTTGAGATAAAATTGAAATACAGGGATGTAGCCATTTATATGTCAGTCTTTCATATCAATATTTATGACCCTATAGACAGTCCAGTAACAACGAGAGGCAACATAGAGTGTCACATATTCTTCTCACATCCTTGTCTTTATTTACACATGTGGCAGGAAATTACAGACAGTGAGTAAATCGAGTATCCCTCAGTTCATTTAACAATCTCCACTGCTCTGAAGCCTCTGGCAAACTGAGACGTTGTAAAAAGCCTCCTGTAATTAGACAAAGCTGTTTATGCACAACTGCTCCATCCCGTTCACCCTATTCCCCTTCCCATGAAACACTAATTTGCCTTTCAGCGTGATAATAGTTGATATACAGTATGGTGTCATCTGCTGACAGCTCATTGTTTTGCTCCGGTTACTTACAGAAGCCTATTTCGGCTACTGGCAGCTTTTCCCTTTCAGGTGCATAAATATCTGAGAAGAGGACTGGTGTTTGGCTGGAGCACGGCCCGAAAGTTAGATCTCAGTGTTTATTTGCTAACAGACTCCCTCTGTGTTCATACGCTGACCCTTTGTGTGGCTCTCTGAGAGGCAGGTGGATTGTGCCTCGGGCTTGCGGGCTACAGTTTGAAAGCAACAACGTGAAACCGGAGCTGTAACACGACCCCGAGGCAATTAGGCCCACAATGAGGACGTTTTTTTTGCATTCGCTCCTTTTGTGTTGCTAAATACTATTTAAGAGCAAATAAAATGAGGAACCTCGGATGCTTTGGCAGAGAGGCCGAGGAAAATGTACAACCAGGTAGCAAATCAGCGACAGATTAAGTTTTTGTGCCTGAGCGATGTCGGGTTGTCTTACATAAGTTGAGGGAGTTGCTCCAACGCATGTCTGTCCTTTGAAGTTGCCCTACCTTGTTGTGCTGCTTTTTTTAGTGTGTGTATGAGCAGGGAGGGGGGTTGGTTGGGGTGGACTGGACTAGAGGATGCAAGACCAATGAAGTCCATTTTCGGGGGGAGTTTTAGCACAGCAGACCCTTTACCACGTTCAGACAGACTGTGGAAGCGGGAAAGGTGCAAGGAGGGCTGGAAGAGAGCGAGAAAGAGACCCTGCAGCTCCTTCCCTCCTCCTTCTTTCCCTCCTCCCTTCCGTTGCCATATACCCTTCCCTGAATGGAGTGTGTCTACCGGATCTGCCCAGGATGAAATGTCATATCTTAGACTGATCCTTATCTCTTAATCGCTTCCTTTGTCTCCCATGATTCCCCAGACCCTCCCTGACTTCCCTCCTCGGACACGGCCCTTTGATGTGTCAGCAACAGTTAGGGACGCTGGGGGTGGGATATTTGTGGTGTGTGCATGCATGTGTGTGTTTTAAAGTGGCGGTCTGGTTCTGCTCTGAGCTAACAGGAGCCCCAGAGGTTATCAAGATTCGATGGTGGAGCAGACCACTGGAAAGGGTTGTTGTTGTTTTGTTAAGTTGGTGCTTTGCGTCTCTTGTGGCTTTAGATGCAAAGAGATGGTGTGTGTTGTTACATGCGTGCGTGTGTATGGTCCCAAGAATGTCCGTATGGGCTGGAGGGCAGGAGTAATGTGTAACATAGACAGTAATGTGTTCCTGTGTGTGTTTGTGCATTGATGACTCTACTTCGGGTAAAATCTTAAGTGATGATACATCAGTCTCACACACTATGTCTTGGGGCTATAAGTCGATGTTTGTGTGGGTCAGACAGTCAAATGTGAAACAAATGTTAGAAATACAAAAAAAAAGGATACACAAAATACGAATGCAGGATCAAAGTGCGAATTCAAAAAGCCTCTGGGAATTACAGATTAATTGCTAGAATCCAGGAAAGTTTCTATCCCAGGTTTTTTACATCCTGTCTAAAATTGACATGAAAGATATCCTACTTGATCCAGTTATTTTAACCATTTCTAGCCTTGCTGGCAGCAAGGTTCTCTGGATGGCGAGGTCAGTCTGTTGGTCAGTCAGCCGGTCTGTCCGTCACTTTGGTTTACACTGTAATATACATACATTTCCCAACCCGGTCTCATTTCGAAGTCATCGAATACCGGTGCTCAAGCAGTGACTTCTGCATCAGACACCGACAATAAAAGCTGTCCTCTCACGTCTGCATGATATGCACCCAGGCACCATCACTGTGTAACAGGGCCTGACAGCATCGGGGGAAACATGGCCGGACAAGAGCATAAGTTAAGGGGGCGAAAAGTCCAAGTAAGATGGATGGGAGCATTGGTGGGTAGGTTCAACAACCACAGACTTTCTCTCGGGAGGCCGGTGTTCGCTTTCTAAACCTAACCATGTGCATGTGTTGGCTATCCACGTACATTTGTTGTTGAAGGGAGAAAATGGCAATTTTGGTGTAGTACCGACATAGCATGAACAGTTTGTGAGACTGTACCAAAACTGTACATTTCCTGTGAAAACTGAATTGTTTTTTCAATCATTTATTCATTTTCAATAACCATTTATCCTGTTTGGGGTCGCAAAGTTGTTGGAGCCTATCCCAGCTGACATTGGGCGAGAGGCAAGGGACACCCTGGACAGATCGCCAGAGTATCACAGGGCTGACACATAGAGACAGACCTGCATGTCTTTGGATTGTAGGAGGAAGCCGGAGTACCCAGAAGAAAACCCTCACTGACACAGGCAGAGCATGCAAACTCCACACAGAAGGGTTTTATGAGGACATAATGCATGTAACAGGCTAAAGTTGGCATGACGTCCCAGAACGTCAACAACATACGCACCCAGGCTACCTTACATGTCATATGTAGATGTGGCAAGTCCATGATCAAGCGGCTATATGTGACGAGGTCGGAGAGAGAATGTGTTGAAATTTCCATGATGGTCCCCAGGGGATAAATCCTACTGCTGTCTTTTACTGTAGTCTCACCTGTAGGTCAGCATATCCTCATACAACTGTTGGTATGATATCTTCAACATTAATGCTCCTACTGGTTAGGTTAGGTTTAGAAAAAGAATTATGGTTGGGCATCCTACATTACGTACTTAACGCAAAAGCTGACTTTTGGTTTCACACCACACAAACCTAAGTCTCCTGGGTCTAAGTCCTGTGCTTGTGTGACCTGTCCATCTCCATTGTGACTCTTCATACAATGTGACCTCACTTCCTCCTTTGCTCCTGTCATATGACAGAGGATAGCCTCAGTGCATAGGTCATGTGATCACAGCCTACTGGAATAATACCGTACGCAATATTACGCACATTGTTCGTATGACATCTTACAAGAGTCACGGTTGGGTGTTGTCACGTTAGGTTAAGTATGTAATGTGACGTGACATGATGTACATACGTAAAATAAGTCAACACTGACTGTTTACACGAGACGCCAGCCCTGTTGTTTGACTAGTCAAACAAAGAGTCAAGAGATGAAATAATAAATGTTCCATGCCCATCCACTGCATAATGGCACATCACAGAACTCCATATACACGCCCGAGCGTAACAGCTGATGATACCTGGCATTCTGGAATACACACTGGTGACAATAAAGCCTACTGCTGCGAGAACTGACAGGCAGTAAGGACAGAGCACAACTGATATCAGTCACATGCTGTATTCCTGCTTATAGTAATTCATACAAAAGAACTAAAAAAAAAAACCAGACTGTCCGGACGAACAGCCTCAGCAGGTTGACATTTTTGGTTTTTAGTTACCTGTCTTCACAACTATCAGAACTATTGCCATAAAATTCGGTACAGATATCCACAGTGCCCAGGGGATGAATCCAAATGATTTTGGTGATCCACTGACTTAACCTCCAGCGTACACAGGCACAAGTAAATGGATTGAACTGACTTTTCATTTGTGTTATGGACACCTTTTCACCAGAGCAAAGATGTTTATCAAAGTCCCTTTGTCCAAACAGAAGAGATACGTCTTGTACAGAATGTGTCTATAAGTCACCAGAAAGCTAATTTCAACCTTCAAGGCCCTTCAAAACACACCCAGACAACCCTTTCTTTGTTTTTGTTCCATTGTTAGCATTACTAGCTTTGTGTCTGTAATGTCAGTTTTGTTGACTGGGCTCATTAACTTACTCACTGTATATTTCATTTCACACAAGAATTTTAAACATGAGATTAAAAAAAAAGACATCGCTCAGTCCCTCAAACTGATCTAACAGATACAGTAGGTTTAATATTTTTACCCCCTGCCTGCAGTTGGCTCTGGACATATTGTATTCACTGCACTGATGAAGTTTCCATATTTATATGCAGGTTTAAATAATTCAACAAAGGAAAAGCTAGAGTGACCTGAGGTCTAATTGAACACACAGTAGATGTAATATTTTTGACCTCCCTACCTCCAGTTGACCCAGTCTTCACTGCTCTAATGAATTTTCCATGTTTATCTGCAGGTTTGAATTATTCCACACAAACAGCTCAGTGCTGGAGTTCTTGGCACCATTCTCTGTAATTATTATTGAAAGATTTAACATGAAATCTCCAGTGAAGCTGAATTTATATATCCATATATCAAATTATTTGATTCAATATTCTGGAATTCAGGCACATGTTGTTATCACATTTGGTGCAAGCCAAGGTAAAATATAACGCATTTAACACAGTTTTAATCTATTAAGCATGGGTGGATTATGAGACAATGGGCCCCTGGGCACAGACATGCAAAGGGTCCCACCACCTCTCCTACATAGGAGCCAGACACACAGACTTTGTGGTGGTTTTGTGTCTCTTTGCGATCGTTTTGTGTCTCCTTGTGGCTGTTTTGTGTCTTTTTGTAGTCGTTTGGGTCTCTATAAGGTAATTTTGTGTCTCTTTGAGGTAATTCTGTCTTTTTTTTGTTAATTTGGGTCATTTGTGTCTCCTTATTGTTGTTTTGTGTCCATTTATTGTCATTATGTGTCTCTTTGTTGTTGTTTTGCCTGTTTTGTGTCTCTTTGCAGTTCCTTTGCATCACTTTGTGATCATTTTGTGTCTCCTTGCAGGTATTTTGTGTCTTTTTGTAGTCGTTTGAGTCTCTCTGAGGTAAGTTTGTGTCTCTTTGATGTAATTTTGTCTTTTTTTTGTTAATTTGGGTTGCTTTGTAGTCATTTGCGTCTCCCTATGTCTGTTTTGTGTCTCTTTACAATCATTTGTGTCTCCTCGTTGTTGTTTTGTGTCTCTTTGTAATTGTTTTGCCCATTTTTGTGTCTCTTTGCAGTTCCTTTGCATCTTTTTGTGATCATTTTGTGTCTCCTTGTAGTTTGTGTCTTTTTGTAGTCGCTAGAGTCTCTCTGAAGTAATTTTGTGTCTCTTTGTGGATGTTTTGCAGATTTTTGTAGTCTTTTAATGTCTCTTTGTGGTCACTGGTTCTTGGTTCATATGTGTTAATTTTTTGAGTAAAATTTTGGCCAGTGAAGTGAAGGCCAGTGGGGCCCCTGAGCCTGTGCCTTGAGGCCCATTCAGTAATCCATCCATGCAGCTGAGATATACAGTGGAAACGGGCCTGTGTTCTGCAACGGCACAGTGCAACCAATATATGGAGTAGAGGTCAAGAGTGAATAGAGGCCTCAGAAAAGTATAATGGAGTCAGGTAAGTGTATCGAGGTTAAATATAAATACAAGAGGACTGTAATTAAATTGGAAAAACTAGGCTGAGCAAGTGAGATTACAGTCAGATCTTTTGGGTATCATAGGGTGACCTGAGGATGGCTCCTTCAAGATTATCAAAAAGGTGCTGCTCCTGCTTTTCCAGATATTCAGTGGGAAGGTGTGTGTGTGTATGTATGTGTGTGTGTGTGTGTGTGTGAGAGAGAGCAAAAGAGACAGACCGTGAGAAAAAGAAAAAGACAGACGGCGCTTGTTTGAAAAGGCTCGTATCTTCCAGTTCATCTCCGAGCAGATATACGCAGTCATATCTTGAAACATGTGACTGTATGAGTGGGAAATGTACGTGTGTATCCTATCACAGCTTATTGTATTGTGGTCGGCTCATTTTGCCAATCCAGCATCCGGAGGTTCATTCTTTAGTCCCAAAAGGAATCTCGGGCTGAGGCCAGGGGTGATGGGGGCACATTGTCTGCACCCTCTGGTGGCAGGATGCAACAGCACAACCTGCCCCTTTGTGTGTGTGTGTCTATATCTTTGTGTGCCTATGTGTTAATCTGGAAGACAGTAAAAGAACGTGCTTCTTCAGGTGAGAGCACAATACTGTGTGTTTGTGCGGGGAGGCCACCCAGCATCAGCTGCATATCCCGACAAAGATAGGAGACCTGGCTTACAATTAGAGGTTTTTCACTTCAGCCAAAAGCAACATTGTTCATTTCAGTGAAAGAGCGGGGCCCTCGGTGGGTCCTGAGCCACCTGGAGATGAAGGAGGGCGGAGGCGAGTGGAAAGCAGAGAGAAGAATAACAGCATTAGTGTCAGAAAGAAAATGTCACCATGAGAAGAGGCGCATCGACATGTAATGGTAGGGCTATTATTATCCTGCCGTATGCAGCCCGGCGTTCTCAAACCCTGGGTGGATTTTCCAAAAAACGGCGCAGCATTGTTTCAGCCACTGGTGCATCTGTGTGTATTTGCACATCCAAGCCAGTGTAGAGAGAAAATAAGCCAGCCACTTTCCCCCAGATTTAGGTCTGAGCTTGAATAAACCCTGACACTCCCTCCTTTGCGAGCGATTGTCAAGAGGCTGTTTGTTGCTCTTGGCATGAACATACACAACTGTATACATTTAGCCATGGCCGTCGGGGCATTCAAGAGTGAGATCATTAACATATGGGCCGAGCAGTTAAAGCCTGCAGCCATGAGCCCTGGGGGACAGCCTGGCTGTGTAAGTGAATACTGATCATATACTTCAGATATTATTACCTCTCCCTCTGTGGAAAAAGTTTGTTCACTAAGTACTTAAAACCACAAAACGTAGCAGGTGATAGACAAGCAAACAAATCAGGCAACATGCATTTGTATTATTTGGAATTTTTCCTTAGAAGTTAAGGCTCTAACCCTAGGACTTCAACTTTTGATTGTTGCTTGAATGATTGGATTTCATGGCCTGGATTTTTGCTGATATGTTTGACTTATGATAAAAGCTGTAATTGAAACAGTTTTCCTTTGTGTATCTGTCTTTGTTCATTGACTTATGACTTTTATCCAGGCGATATCACAAAACTTTCCAAGTGTAGTGATCTCAAACTTGCCCTTTTTTTAGCATTTGTTGCTACAGACCTAACCCAAAGACTCCAAAGGGAGGAAAAACTGTGAAAACGTACAATTAAACATTTCAGACAGTAATAAAAAAGGAGTGGAAGAGTCACGCCAAACAAACAGACCTGTTGCCTTGGTAATGGACAAAGCCCCTGCTGAGGTGGTGCATATGGGCCCTCCAGACTGTCGGGAGAAGGTATCAGAATGAGCTATATCTCTAGAAACTTAAGGACCACTAGAGGAATAGTTGACAGACGTGAGTGGAGGAAGAGAAACATTTTTTTGTTATGGTTCTCATGTCCTGCATGAATCTGAGGAAAAGGTAGAGGAGAACAGCATCCTAATGAAGACCAGGCTATCCTGGAGGATGGTGCGTTCTATTGGATACAGCACGGGGGTTTCCAAAACATTTGCATTCATTTGTCCTTTACATTTCAGAGAGGACGTGCACGCTGCACATGTTGCCTAGGGTTCATGCAAGCTCCCGCCACATGTTAGCCTTTCTGCAGCTTGTTGCCACGTACCTGCCATCAGAGATATTTTAATGATATACAAGAGCAGGCGGAGCAGAAAGATGGAGCTTCTGGCTGTGGTGTGATTACTTTAAAAAGGCCAGGTACAAGACATGGCGACAGTTTTGGTACTGGATGGGACAGATACATGACTAAAGCACTCCGTTTGACTGGTCAACACGTGGTGTGTGTGTGTCTGTGTTCCTGTGTGTGTTTGTGTGAGGCTCGCGGCCACAGCCGTGCCCGGAAAGGCTTGGAGCAAAACCAGTCATTAGGAAGTGAGGCCGTCTGGAGTGCATTATGGGCTGGGTACTGTAACTCTTACAAGCACAGGCTGCTATCAAATCAGGGATGAGGGGAAGAAGGAGGGAATGAGAGACTGCGAGAGAAAGACAGGAAAAAAAAATCGTCATACCTGTGTCAAAAACTTTCTAAGCTTCATGTAACTAACAGACTTTAAATTAAACTTAGTTAAATGTCAGTGTGGTGGAATTGTCCAGCTGCAGGTACTCAAATCAGGATAAAAGATGTTTTACAAGTTAAATCGTTGTTTGGCTCAGGGCTGGTTAAAATGCAGGTGACAGCTTGGAAAAAGAGAAAACGAGTGGAATCAGTGAGGAGTTAATGGGAGAGGCAAGGAAAAAATGAGGAGAGCTGAGGAACAGATTGTTAAAGCATTTAAGCCATCGAAAAGAAGGGAGGAAGCGCTGGACGGATGCACGGATGGAGACGGTGACAAGGCTGAATCAGTGCTGCGATGTTAGCCACAGCTGAAGTTTTGACTGCACCTCTCAACAGTTTGACAGGTTTTGGTGCTTCACGTCAAATTAGTGCTTACAGTGGTTCTGCTTAGGTGTCATCAAACGGACATGATTCACTCCAGACCATACAAAGAGAGTCAAACTGAAAAGAAAAGCAAAGCAAGCATAAACAAAAGTAAATACTTCAGGACTTGTTGAATGATACCCGCGGGGTGTAGCATGGAGCAGCTTTGACAGAGCCAGGCTTTCTTTGCCTCAGCTGGCTCGACAAACCCTAAAGGCCCAGTCGGAGATAACGGGTACCACAAAGGTGGTTATCAACTTGCTTTGTCAACCAAGGCTTTTCTCATCGGGCTCTGTGTGCATCAAACTGATGTATTTATTGCAGCACTCAGTGCACTCTCAGTGCCTACAGTTTATTTCTAACATGACAGCTGCACATTTTCAAGCTCTTAAACTTTAAACTTGATGCTGCAGATTTAAATTTATACTCAAGAGCTGCATTTAGGTCTGACACTGTCCTGTAATAAAGGATGCGTGGACATCACTTCAGTTTTTGGCCAAATCAGAGTGCAACTAGAAAAGTGCTCTCAGTAGAGCGCAGATCTTTGCCAAGCAGCCGCCTGGGCTGACCGCAGCCACTCGAGACAATACTTATAATTTCAGCAGATGCAGCAATGTCCCAGAAGCTAATAAAAAAACATGTCCTGTCTATTTTTGACAGAGTTGCGGTGCGTTACACAGAGCAGATCAAGTTTTCCTGCAAACAGGCACTGTATGTGAAATATATATACGTATATAATTATGAAGATAAATGTATTTTTAATGATCAAAATACAGCAACAAATGTTTGACACATGTTGCTCATAACAGGACATTCAACTGTATTAACTTTGTCTGAAGGCCACAGCACAACAAAGTATGAAAAAACAACAATAAGCACATTTAAAACAGACCCAAAATGTCTGCTTTCTTACCAGAAGCACAAATATCAAGGAAATTAAACTGAATCAATAAAATCTGCAAGTCTACTATATCAGGGAGGAAAAAACGCTCTGCTTGTCTGTGTAGACGAGAACAGAACAAAACCTCATGGCAGCTGGCCCTGGCGGAAATGCCCAGGTTAGGTTTGCAGCATAAGTTACCACAGCAGTCTAGCTTGTTCTAAGGAGAGCCACCTTTGTGACAAATCTCTTTAGGTTCAACACACCTCGCTAACCCACTCATCTTGCTTTGTTGTACACCCCTCTGGTGAGTACGTCACAATGAATTTAAACAGAGAGTCTTGTCTGAACTCGTCTCTGTGTCTCGGCTAATAAAATGTCATTGCAAATAACAGTACTCAACAAGATGATCAAGATCTGCACAGGTCTGGCCTGTAGTACATGTTGGCAGGGCAGTTTTCCTTTCCTCTCCAGTGCTGTGGGCAGACACGCTGTAATGCCTGATCATAGTGCAGGCTGATTAGTCTGCCATCGCTCACCACACTTGCACCAAATAGCTGTTTGGCAACACTTTCTAAATAACAGGCTGTCATGTTTTCATCACAGTGAAGCATTATAAACAGGAGATTGAGCTTCCCGGAATCAGGACAGAAAAATCTTCAAAATCAAACTCTTAAAAAGCTATTTCCATGCAGGCCTCCATCAAGCAGCACGTCTAGAATTCAGCCCCACTGCCAGACACAGCTGACATTTCAGTGCAGTAACACAAAAACTGATCACCATAAACACAAGTTTACTCAGCACAGAAAGCTCCAAAATGGTTTTCACTATTGGTTGTCACTACCATGTGGCACCATGTTTAAGAGTTGTGATTTGCTGATTTGAATACAAGAAGACACATCACCATTCCTACCTGTGTCTATCATGAGTCTCCAGCTCACCACTTGTGTTGAGATTTGGTTATTGTCTAAGTCACTTCTGCTGGAAGGTCAAATGGCCCTGTGCACATTTATCATGCCCAGCCTCTCGCCAGTCATGCTAGCGGTTGTGTCGGTACAGCTGCAGATAGCGCTGTTAGCAGAATCTAACGCGTCTCCTTCCATAGGGCTAAATGAGGGATAGTCACACACTTTGTCCGAAGTTATAGAGCATTGGCATGCTGGCACCAAAAAAACCCACTACGTCACATCAGGACATATTAGCATTTACGCTCCAAAACATATGTGCTCAAACCTGTTGACCACCTGTTTTAACCTTGATAAAGCAAAGGTTTCAAACCTGTATTCTGTAGTCAACTGGCCATCACTCCATACCAGGTGAGAGATCCACTGATATCAGTTCATTTATCAACGTCATGGGCAAATCCCCACAATGGGCCTGTCCCAATACCCACATTTCCCCTGGAAATACCCACTTGCACTTTGTTGTGCGCATTCACGTTTAGGCCAGTGGTGTCCCAAAAGAGAACTGATGTAGTGGAAGTGGTTTCCAACACTTAAAACCCGCCCTGATTCCAAGGGAGCCCCGATCCACACTTTCAAAGAAGTGGAAGATGAAATTTCCCAAAACACCTTGCGAAGTCAGCAACTTGGGCAAGTTTTGAAAAACAATTTGTTAAAATACAATCAGAAAGTAGGCTATACAAACAACAGGTTGCACTAGCGTAAACACATCAGCAATTCGGTTGAACACAACGTCAAAATATTTAAACAAATCAACTTACCCGAACAAAATCGGTCAGAACTAGAAGACGTCGTAGGTGCCTCCTGTTTTCAGCATTTCTTCTCCGTTGATTCATCAGACGGAGAAGAATAAACATAGCACACGCAACAACACAAGCGCTGGAGCCGGCATTTTCAAACCTGAACTAGCACCCCGCGGGGTACTTACGGGCCCGAGCTGTGCGCAGCGCCTTCCCTCTGTACCGTGCAGTGTTGCGAAACGCGGCCCCCGACAAGCGCCGACACCTGCCATCGGCCGCTCCCGCGAGCGATGTGTGGGGCGCATCACGTACTGATAATGTAATGAGTAGCAGTAAAGGTTACGAAGCAATCAGCAAGAAAAATGACATTTAAAAAATGCTCTTTTGTTGTATTTATGTGATGAAGCATGTGTAGTTTTCTTCAGTTGGATTTTTTGGTGTGGACCTCAAAGAGATATGATAGGAAATGAGATGGATTCTGAAGAGAATGCTCCTCCTGATATGTGCAGCAAATTCAAGCTTTGATCAACTTTTGTAGGTCATTAGTGTGGGTACAGCAGGACAGCAGTTGTCGTTGTCTAGCATTACATCCCGAGGAGGAGTGCATTTTTGAAAATACCCTAAAAATGAGGTGAAAAATGGAATGACTACCGGTATCGCAACTATGCGTGACGTATGCCTGCACGTTGGCCACACCGATTTGCATCAAGTGGTGTCTCATTTCTTAGAGAAAGATCTCTACCCTAATATTTCTCACTTCCCTCATCAAGTGTTATCTCGCAAACGAGGGCACTCAATACCAAGTCGAAGATTTAATTTAATTTAATTTAATTTAATAGGTATTTAAGGGGTAGAAATGGGTTTGGGCCTGTATCTCCACTCACTACTCAATTTCTTAAACAGTAACTGCAATTTACGTCCTAGCAAATTCATTAGTATGGTCAGTTCTAAAGCACACACTTCCTTTGACCGTCACTCATTCCAGTTTGCCACTCATAGTGACTGAGTTAGGGATGCACGATTATATCGGCATGTCATTGGTATCTGCCAATATTAGCTTTAAAATGAGCTATCAGAATCCGCTAACATGCTTTTTCTTATTTTGCACAATGAATAAATATTACATACAGTGAAAAGTATTGTATTTCATTTCTCCATCTGCTGGCGGGCCGTCACAATAAGAGTATGCATGCATTATATGATGTTAACCCCACTACAGTAGAGACTTGATGATCATTAAAATTAGGTGGGGAAAAAGGTTGATCCGTCAATATTGGTGTTGGTTATTGGCCAAATGAGTTGTTACATATTGGCATGTCGGATATCAAAAAAATCCAATATTGTGCATCCCTAAAAAAGGTGCTAAAACACCACACCTTCAATAACTCACTAGAAGTGATAGTTTCCGATCACTGCACTTCTTTTAGAATTCTCTGGAACACAGTGTATTGTCTATTGCTGTTTTATTGCACTAGCTGTATCTGTGTCTGCATGTCTTGCCCCTGTCTCTTGGCCAGGTTGTCAATGAAAATGAGAGTTGGTTCTCCGACTGACGTATCTTGTTTAACAAAGGTAAAATAAAATAAAAAAAGAATAAATAAAAATGCATGCCAGACCATCTTGGCAACTGGTTTGCCTCATCAGATCACAATTCGTCTTGGTGGTTGTTTACTCTTGTATTTAGCGCTGTCCACATATGAGCGAATCGCCCAAGACGCATTTGAAAACCAAGTTTGAACAGCTGGGTCTCAGTCTCTGCACAGTCAATCTGGGTTTGTATGGGAAGTCCCTCTTGAAAAAATGCCTACACCCACATCTCACCCACAACACCCATACTAAGTAAGCTACAGTGCAACAGTGGCACAAACAGAGCAGACAAATACAGACTGTTTTTCTACAAAGACTTATGATCATAATACGTCCGTGGTGATCACTGGAAGTGTGCAGATAAGCTCTACAGAAGTAATTAGCTGGAAAGTTTTAGACTGTGGGAAGCTCACGTGGTCACACACAACGGCATCCTTGTTTCAAACTCCAGAATGAATCCATAAAAAAGACTGCATCATACTTATTCACCCAGCACCAACCATAAACTTCAAAACACACCAGCTGGATGGGTCACAGGTCACAACCTTGGCCGTCCCACCAGACAAACTTTTTCAGGTCATCTGTGTCCTTTATCTATTGCTCTCTGTCTATATAGTGAAAATAGAGTTGCTTTTGGGGTCTGAAAAAAAAGCCCATGAGTCATCGCTGTGCATCATTCGACCACAAAAATACAAACAGATTTCGTTGCTCGGTGAGTTTGGTGAGGAGGCGGTCGGGAGATTTACAGAGAGTCGAGCCTTCGCAGAGGAGCAGCAAATTGTGTTGTAACTGCTTAGTTCAAAGGGTATTCTGTTGATTTATCAGTTGAAGTTTTGCATTTTGGCTCTGTAGTTTAAACTTATGAGACAATCAGAGCAGGTGGCTGCCATTTAAGGCATCGTCTTTGACATCTTGACTTCATCCTGGTGCTCTGTTTTTTGATTTAGCAGCAGGAGAGGAAAGGAATTGCCTGGCAAGCGTCTGGCCTTCATGTTACAGCGGTGGACATATTGAAACACCTGTTTAGATTTATTGTGTTTGGATAGTTGGCAGTGGATGGATTCCAGCACCCTGCTTCTTGCACATGTGCTGCCAAGAAGACACACACGCTCACAATGCAACTATCTTAAACACTAGCACACACACATGGACGAGTAAACATCAAGAGTACATATTTGTGCAGCCCAACACACACGTTGACACACCATATTCCTTACAAGTTTTACAAATGGCTTGGTCAAAAGATCAATCATAAAAGCAGACTTTCTGGAAGTCTGTGTTAATGCCTTTCGTTTCTGAACGTACCCCCGCTGAGTTCAGGCACACAGGAGAAGACACAAGAGAGCAAGGCGGGAGGAGAACAGCACAGTCCAACAGAGAACAGAATAGTGGAATCAGAGCTGACCATACGTCAGTCTGCCCTGAGATCACCTTTGACACGACCCCACCTGTCAGCACGGACCTGAATCACGCTCCCGCTTTTTCTCTGAACCTAACCGCATTAAACCCAAAGCAAATTCACTGTGCAGCCTTTTCTGGTGCCGTGCCAAAGCTCCTCTTTCTACCGGCCTGCATCTATCTATCTGGTGTACAGACTAGAGTTAAAGAGGAGCAAATAGATACGCCATCTGGCAGTTGTCTGGCCTTAGCTGTCTGTGGGACATATGATGGATTCTATCGGGAAAAGACGCCAAAACACAAAATGGCTGAGGTCAGTAAGTTTAGGAAATCCCAAAAGTGGGAGAGGGCTGCGGATCTTTGTTGTTTGAATGTTAGAGAGGGATCTGGTGCTGTGGATTTGGATGCTGTACGGGTTGGTGTCTTATATCAAACTTTAAATCACAAGAAGTGTCAGTATTTACTAGGCGTCTGGACCCGAGTCACAAATTCAATGACTTTAACTCAGCTTGACAAAATCAAGAAAGACTTGCAACTCGACTTGGACTTTAACACCACACCAATGTCTTTTGACTTCACCTGGACTTGAGCCTTTGACTTGATAACTTCCCCCGAAATTTAAAAGTATGTTACATTTAATTCCCCAGATTCACTTTGTTTAAACAAAGAACTAATGTTACATTACTGAGTGCCCGTTTGAAAAAATGATACTAAAGATAAGTTTGTTCATGTACAAAAACTATGTGGCAGTCAACAACAAAACTGCAGTATGCTAAAGGTACAAGACTGAACAAAATTACAGATGGAGATGCAAAAAATTCAGACCTCATTTGACATTTGAAGTTACATAAAGAACAGTATGTCTATTTTAATAATACTGTCACATATTTAGCAACTTAATGTGGGTGTCATGAGCTTAATGTGGTACATGTTAATAGTACTATGTGCTATGAATGTGCAGTGTCAGCACTACTTTTAAGGAAGGGCGGTTTTAACAAACCTATTTAAAGAAATGACCGCCAATTAAAAAAAAACACCTATGATTTTAGTTAATATATTGTTACTCAGTCATTAAAGCAGTGTTACATTTGGTGAAACTTGCATTACAACTTGTTTGGGACTTGAAACTTAAAGTTAACCCTCAAAGACCAAGACAGCCACCCAGGACTAAAAATAGCTATTGCTCTTAAATGTTTAATAACTTTTAAACCACTACATTTACCCACATACTTTAAAAAGTCGCCTAAAGTGGAGAATCTCAGCTTTTCTTTGGTATTGCACACGTCTTGTTTGGACATTCAGAGGCTCTGTAGTGAGCGTGAATACACCATCACATTCTGCAGCATTGATTAGCTGCAGAAGATGTAGATGTACTTCAGTCCTCTTACCCAAGCAGCAACAGCTGTGAATGCTTAGTCCCACCCACGTGTTCCAATTGGTTCAAAATTTCACTGTGGTTTCATGACGGAGCACAAAGCAGGACCAAGATGGCAAAATGTCGGAGCACAGCCGAGAAAGCATTGGGACATTGAATCCCCTACAACACTGATTTGAACTCTCGTTAGGCTCAGACACAGGCAGCTAGTGCAGCAAGGAGAAGTACAGACAGCAGATCCATCCATTTCGAGAATGTAAGAAAATAGGAATACACCAGTTTTCCACTAATAAACGCAGAGGATAATCTTATGATAAATGGCTGTAACTTACTATGGGAAGGTTAGGTGTGGATCAAAATTCATTTGGACGTCCAACACATCTAACTACAACTTTCTAAAAAAAATCATGGGGTTCAGTTTGTGTTCACAGTAAAAAAACACAACAACACCAAATTTTTACCTGTTTTTTTTTCTGTTAAATGTATCCATTATCAGACAAAGCAAATGTAAAATTGTGACTTTGAATGAGGGTTACACTGAAACTTCCGGTTCTCCTGAATAAAATGATGTATGGCACGTGATGCTGACCCCTAGGATGAGTTAGAAAATCAAAATAAATATAGGACAGTCAGTCGACCCCAAAATTGTTCTAGGTCTTTAAGGGTTAAGAACATGAGGCCTGCCTGTTTGGACCTGACTCAGGACTTGCCTGACTAAATTTGGGACTTGAGTGCAAAGACAAGACTTACTTGTTCCTACTTCTAGTTTTTACAGTTTGTTATACTGAAAGACAAATCAGACAGAAAAATCTCAGTGTCTATCTTTCGATCCTCTTGAGAGGCCAGCTGGTATCCGTTCCGCCCTTTCTGGTGGTTCATGTTTGTCGTCACGCTGACGCATGTATACGCTATCCTAATTAGATGGTTGGGGGACCCAGACAACCGTTTGCCAAGGCCAGACGGGGTTCTTCCCTTTCCTGTGTGTCATACCATGACGTCACAGTCTAGGTACCAGGGCACCCTATCATTGGCATGATCGGGCAGGACGTGATGTGTTTGGGGAGTGACTGAGCCAACCTCAGAGTCCTGTCACAGTCCCAGTCCACCACGCAGCCCAGGTTTAGGAGGAAGTAGCCCATGTGCCAAGGAAGTGTGGGCTGTGCCACTTCAATCCAGGAATTCTTATCATGTTGACTTTTCAAAAGGGATGCACCACACTGCGGTTTAGTCTGCAGCTGGGACAACAAAGTGATGAATGGAGCGGCTAGTGAGGAAGGGATATGCCCACACACTCACCTCCTCCCTCTCTCCTTCTCCCTGTACGCCCTCAATCAATTCACACACACATACATACACACACCGGTCTCGAATCCTGTGGCAGCCATCCGGGTGGAGAAATTTGCGAGCTGTGGGGCTCTGCAGAGCCACTCTCCAGGGCCGTGGCCATAAAACAAAAGCACTTGTAACATGAAAGAATTCCTGCAATTTACAAGAGGAAGTGGAACATCTGAGGGACGATGTCTGAATTCTCAGTTTGCTCTTCATGGGCGAAGTGTCAAAGCTGAGGTGGCTGCCGCTGGCTGTTGTTTCCCCCTTTCCACCACTGCTGCCACCACCACCCCACAAGTCAAAGCCCCCCCCTCCATCCCACCATCCTTATGCACTCCCTTCAATGCTAAATGTACTTCCTGTTCCCCATTACACTGCCATGTCTCAGTGACCAGTGAGACCTCAGTAAAACATGTCCACCCTGAGTGCAGGCACCCACCGCGCACTGCTCAGGGGCCGTCAAGGGCTTCACTTTGAACCTGGCAGCTCTGGGGAACATTCCTGCCTTGAAAGGTTTATTTGGTTATCTCTCCAAATGCCCCGAGGTGAAATATACTGTTAAGTAAACTAAGCTGATACAAACCAGTTGTAGGCATGCAATAGTAAACAGATTGTAACCGCTCATGAAATGGTTGCTGCCTGCATCGGCGCAGTGTGCTGCACACTGTCTGCCTCCACCCCGCAACGTCAGAAATAGCAGGTTTTTCTCATAATGCACAAGAACTTTAGATGGACGTTTGCCTTGAGGCAACGTGGGGTCTGAACTTTTCCAGGTCCTCTGGTTTTGTGTCTTACAATTGTCTGTACTTTTACGACAAGACTCGGTATATATTGCACAATTCCGACATTTTATAGAAACAAGGACTTTGTTTTTAGTTTTAATGTGTGCAAAGGTACAACCATTCTTTGCAAAACAGTGTGTAGTGAGTGTGTAACCTGCATGTGTTTGTGTGTTTGCAGTTTTCCAGAATTTGGTCTGCATTCATGTGGATAATTATAACTTTATGGAGATTTTTTTCCCTCCCTTCCTTACAACCACATCTGCAGCAGAGGCAAATAGTAGAGGAAGGGTGGAGGCCAAACTTTCTGGTTCTCTCTTTCTCCTCTCTCCGTTTCTGTCTCTTTCTCTTTGCTGCCTGCCTCCTCTCCCTCTCTCTCTACCCCTCCTTCCTTCTGTCGCTCATCTTCCTCCGTGGCCCGGACCACCTACGTTTGGAGCCTTGGGTGGACCCAGAACCATTGCTATCAGCGCAAGTGTACTCAAACGTCCCATAATGACTTCCACTTAGAGCCAGTCCATAAACACTCTCAGATGCACAGAGACACACTCTCAGGGCTCAGGCAGGCTGGCTGCATGCTTTTCTCCTCCGCAGAGGCTGCAGTCACTTAGCTAGTTTCCTTAATTCCTTTCTTAATAGGAATCTGTTTGTTTGTTTGTGCATTGGTTCAGTGCTGTTTATTTGGCTGCCCGTTTTATGAGATTTTGCAAAGTCCTTCGAGCCACCCTAGGAGCTGTGCTAACCTCGTGTGTGTGGCAACACTCACATATTAAACTTGAAGCTTTTTACAGTAACTCGTTGAGTTTTCCGGCAGTGGTTAGACATGCGGCGAGGCTACCTCCACGAAGATTTGCCCGTCGGAGCGGCTATATGACTTTGTACTGTCCCCAAAGCTACAAGTCCCACGCCTGTGGACGATGATGTCAAGCCATATTGTGTAATTATGTTTTGCGTTGTGTTAAATACCATAAAACTCATGGACACTGCATGGGTGGAGCTGACATATTCCTTTAACTCATTGAATGACCTCAAGCTCATTTAAGTGCAGTAAAACGCTGTGATTGGTTTAGTGAAACCCTGAAGAGGAAGTTGTGTGATTAAAAATGTCAGTTTGTTCTGTGTTATTTGTTTGTGTTCTCACAGATGTCGCTTTTAATCTATGTGAGAATTAAACTGAAGAATGAATAGCAAAATGATTAGCAGTGATTCCATTATATGATCAGCACTTACAGGGTGTAAGATATGACCAGAATTTTTGTTTGAAACATTAAAAAAAAAAAGAAACAACATTGTTTACAGAATTTTAAGTAGTAACACTTTTGACATTATGTCAAAGTCCACTATATACTGGGCTGCAGACATATCTAATGAAATGAGCATGCTAACCAGCTAGCCTCAACTTGTCCTGCCGTTTAATATACTTGTATCTCGTGAGGCGATGCAATTCAGTCTGCCCTCAGTTCAACATGGTAGAACTACAGACCCCGGTTGTGGCACAGTAAACACTACATTCGCTGACAAAGAGAACTAGACTACAAAAAATTCCAAATGGCGTTGATATAGTTTTGATGTCGTTGTTTTCTTGCTTCCACGGTCTTGCTAAAGCCTGCTACAATGTAAACTTCTTAAATGGGGGTATGGATACCCCTAGGGGTACTTTGGGGAACTGCAGGGAGTACGTGAGATTATTTTGAGTTTGCTTGTTCTCCCCGTGTCAGTGAGGATTTTCTCCAGGTGCTCCAGCTTCCTCCCACAGTCCAAAGACATGCGGGTTAACTGGTGACTCTTAATTGTCCGTAGGTGTGAATGTGAGCGTGAAAGGTTGTCTGTCTCTATGTGTCAGCTCCGTGATAGTCTGCCGACCTGTCCAGGGTGTACCCTGCCTCTCGCCCAGTGTCAGCTGGGATAGGCGCCCCCCGCAACCCCCAACAGGATAAGCGGTTATGGAAAATAAATAAATGAATGAATTAAACAATAATAAGTTCAATAAAAATGTAAATGTACGTTTGATAAATCACATTTTCAATGCAATAGTTAACCGTAAACTGCTGCAATAAACACAATTACCTTCACATACTGTGTGTTTCTACCAAAAATGTTTTGCGTTGGTCAGAGGGTACTTGGCTGAAAGAAAAAATTTCAAAGCAGCAAAATATTGAAAAAAATTTGAAACCACCAGAACCATATAAACTACAGGGCAACACCACACTTGAAAATTATAAGAGCAATGTTATTTTGACCAGCTCTCACAGTTTTAGCAGTTGGGCGTATTCTTAGTAGTTTTTTTTTACATTAAATAACTGATGACTATAAATTTAGATTGTATAGACCCAGACTGGTGAAAAGCTGCCCCCTATTTCTTTACAGCGTGTGGCCAGGCATTAAACATCGCACCATTAAAGGATAACTGAATACTTGGGTCTTACTTTTGAAGTTGTGTCGATAATTGTTGTCATTCCTATTTTAAAAGTCTATTGTGTGAATTGTGTGAATTTAGAGACATCTAGTGGTGAGGTTACATATTGCAAGCAGCTGAAACTTTTCCCTTGCGCCAAACTTTTTTGGGAACTACAGCGGCCGACGCGAAAGGCCCCATCTAAAGCCAGTGTTCATGTGTTCTGGGCTACTACAAATACAACAAGACGTGATGACTCATGGAAGAGAACCCGATCTATTTGGAGATTTAAAAGAGCTCACTCTAAGGTAACTAAACATACTTATTTTCAAGTGATTATACACTAATGAAAACATGACTATGAATATTATGCCAGAGGTTTCCCCTTAGTCCTACACACTGCAGGTCTATCAGGCTTTAACTGCACAGTCAACTGTAGAATCAATTCATTGTTGGTTTTCTTTGTTAAATGGGACTTAATCACATTAAGAAAAATACAGAATATCACCAGACATACTCTTTTATGAAATCGCACTTTAGCACCTCAGCAGACAAAATCTCTCACGTGACCCTGACACCTGTAGACACTGATTTGAACTTTATCATGTCAGAGGAATGTCAGAAAAGTCCAGCGACAGCATCTGTATCACAACACCTGGAGTTTATCTACCAGTGAGATAAACACAAATATTCACACATCATTCTGCGCAAAACCTCCTAAACATATCACACACTCCCGGTTGTCAGAGATTAGAGGGACTATCTCCTGCCTGCTCTGACAGGATAAGAGAGATAGGCCTTTTGGAAATGACATTTTTGCCAGCAGACTGTAAAGACCGTTACGTGACAACACATCATCTCCCAAAGGTTGGGGGGGAAAAGAAAGGAGAGAAAAAGAGAAGATTGAGATCAGACTTTCAGCTGCTCTGCTCCCATCTTCTATCAGTGTTGACATTTCAGTGTTTTATATCATGTCAGAATGTGGTTTTGAAAATGTGCCACTGACATTGCGGTTCTGAAGCCAAGCTGTGGAAAACAGATTTGAATGTGTTTCGCTTTTGGTTTTTTTCCGCCTGTTTAGGATTTCCAAACCAAACATGAATAGACCCTGATATTCTATATAAATGACAAGCATGTGCTCATGTTCACACAAATCCAGAAATGAATCAAAGACAGTCAGATAAAAACATCCAATAGCCTCTTTCATCTGGATTGTTTAGAATTTTTCCATCTCGTGTTTATCCCTCGGGCGAAACTATGCATCTTGTTTTGCAATCAGCTTGCCTTTAATCTGTTTGGGACATTGTCTCCCCCTCTATCAGTACACAGGTGAGTTATCGCTGCAGCCCTGCATCCTGCCAAGCGTGGGGTTTCACAGCTCAGGGGCCACTATCAGGACTCGTACACAGACATCTTCACATGTGGGCCAGAGGGCGGACATGTCCACAGCCCACAAGATCAGACACAGCGCTGAGCCCTGCCATGATATGCCTGCTCTGAGGTGATGTTGCAAACCTCAGGAGATTACAGATGAACAGATTTGGGATATCAAACATGCGATGGGACAGAGGGTGTTAGGTTTTCTGAGTAACTGAGAGAAGATGGTTCTACTTAATGCTCTGTTTAAAACTTCAAATCTGGAATTTAAAAAATCTTATGAAGACCAAACATGAGCAGATAAAATCATTCAATTTATGACATGTTAATCAGAGAAATGCACTTAAAAGGTAGGTTTAAGTGCGTTATGAAACTGCCTGCATGGCCATCATTGTAAACCAGTGTGACCATATGACCAAAATGTTCTTTTTGATTAATGTCATCCTCCTCTTTCTGTTAAAACATATTTTCCCTGTTACCCTTTACAGTCAACTGTCAAATGAAGCCAAGGCTTCATTCCACAAGGTCCACTTACTTGTTTTTTCCAACGTTTTTAGATGGATCTTATGGCCTTCCTCAATGAAGCAGGTTTACTCAGTTGTCATGGGGATGGTTTGTTGTCATCACATTACCTACACATGAAATAACTTGATCAGAATTTCATATGAAATGAGAAGTGGCTGAGAGTTTTAGAGAGAAACAGTGATGATAATTTATTAGTCAAAATGAAAGAAAGCTTAATTAGCAAGACAGTTCACTTGTCGTCAGACCTTAGCCGATGGGTTCCAAGACTGCATTTTGGCCAATGTGTTCCACCTCTTTTGCTCTCCACATGGATTGTTAACCTGTCATTCAGACATGGTTCATCAGTGCAATACAAAAATCTTGTCCCTTTACCCACAGTTGCATTCGTATCAAGATATGTTTACAGAAATTAGTCGCTGTACACCTTTGTTTTTTCTAGTTTACATGTGAGTTTGTTGACCTCTTTACCTCACGCACATCAGCAAACAAATAAATGATGACACAGATTTAGTTACATACATCATACTCATAGTTTAGTATTGTTGGCAGTATATTAGGCCACATCCAAGCTACTAATTTTTTCATTTTAAAACAACATTTCAGTACAAAAATGATGTCTGCATACACAAGCAGTATAGCATCATTTCAATAAATACACCTGTGCTATTCCTACAATGACATGTCAAAATGTCTGCTGTGAAAAATTCTAAAGTTAGGCATTTTAAAATGAAAACATATTAGTGTGGATATGGCCTTAGTTATTTATTTGTGGGGACACATTCACGACCATATTTACATAGACGCCACAATGACTGTGTCAGCCTGTTTCAGTGGTGACGCCATATTGGAAAGGTAAACAGTAAACAGGGGAGCTGTATTTTTTTTTTATAACACGGCCTATAGTGCTTACTTTTCTCAACAGATTGATGATGAGTCATTTTTATATTCAAGTGTATTTGATCTATGTGGAGGGAAAAAAAGTTTTGCCTCCAATCAGTTATTATCTTGATATTTAGGCTATAATTGCTGCTGGATGCTCACAAGAGGAGTGTGTGTTAGGCTTACATAAACTGGATTACTTACCTGGTAGAAAATAATTCATTATTATGAGGAACTGCAAATACTTGAGCATGAATTTGGCGCACTTTCAGTGGTTAAATACTTGTGAAGACACCCCAATAGAGACAGAGCATATGTCAGTCCCACCCCTATATGAGGGGAAAAAATTACATCATTCTCCACTGATTTTGTATTGCCTGAAAGTGCGTCCTTGTCATTTATGTCTGCAAACAAACAACACAAAAATACCTAAAAACTGCTTTGTGGCGGGATGCTCTACGAACAAATGCGTACTTACAGAAACAGCAAGCTCCACATCCATAGCGACCGCTCCACCCAAAACACCCTCTCGTCAACGTGAAAAAAATATGATACATGATTATGCTAACTGGAATAGTGTCATGTCATATCTGACAACAGGAAGCTTTTACGTCCTGATGTTAGCTTTGCCAACTGTCCCTGTCAGCTGCAGCCACTGATGCTCTCTAGACATCGTGATCACACATAGCAAAACAAAACTGCTTTGCTAGCTCAATCATGTTGTAACTAAGATAGCCGCTGGAAAAAATATTTTATTCACAGACCGTTTATTGAGTTATTACCTTATTTTTATACAGTCACCAGACACCATACAGACACCACTAACGGCTAACATTAACAGCTAACGGTTAGCACAGCTAATCTACAATAACCATGTTATTAATTACAAAACGTGCACACAGAAATACTAACGTTTGTTCAGTCATTGTGTTTTTAGACTTAACAAACATCAGATTAGTCTACAGGGTGATATAGTGACGTGAAAAATGTTTTTTTTGGTTTGGTTTTTTTAACCAATGGATTTCCAGATTGACAACTTATTAACTTGCCAGCGCGCTAGCTAGCTGACGCTGTCTGCTCACTAACTCCTTGATCATAAAATATTATTGGATTTATGAAATTTATGAATTTATTTATTATGAAATTTTCACCGCTACTCATTTGAGAAAGGCCAATGCAAGAAAATGCGTTCTTATTTAGATTATCAAACATATAATGGGTGGTAGGAATTTGTTTCTGGCTGCCAACAGTAGCCACAGCTAACCTAGCTAGCTGGCTAACGTAGCTAGCGGGCTAATATTAGCTAGCCTTTCATTTACCTGGGTGGATACAGGAACAAATATACATGCCAATATATTACATAAACACAAAATGTCTTTTCTTTTGGTGGCCGTTCTAAAATGAGCAGTGTTAACATTTATTATATTCTGTAATGGTCGAGGAGTTAATTAGCAGTAAGTGTTAGCTAGCGAGCTAGAGCGCTAGCAAGTTGATATCTACCTCCACATTTAACTATATTATATTGAGACCTCTCCACAAGTATTTAAGCATGAAAATATGCTTAATTCATGTTTGACATAAGCTTTCACATTTCCCCATAATGATGAATCATTTCAAACCACATAAGTAATTCAGTTTCCACTTGTTTGCATTTGTTTACAGGTAAGTATTGCCTCTTCAACATGGCGGCCTTGTTGAAGTATGATCTATTTCTGTTTCTATATCTATCAGCACATTTGGTTAACGTACTTTAATTTTTAATTAATCTGTATTTGAGTTACCGGTGCTGGAGTTGCTGTTGCTGTTGTTGGAGGACATCTTGTCAGATTGGAGCAGAAGACGCACACCTGAAAGCAGAGCTCTTAAATACAGGAAGTGGTAAATCAGACTGTACCAAGTGCCTGAGACATGAAAAATTCTTATTCTTAAATTTCTTATATAATATATTAGTTTGTAGGGTTTTATTGTTTTGGTTAATTATTTTCAGACTGACAAACTAATTGTTCATTTTTGTTTTATTCATAGTTTAGCTAGTAGTGTTTTCTCTGTGTGTTACCCTGTTGTTTTAAAAAAATGGTCTCATAGGTCATCTTATACGTTTCCCTTTGTGTCCAGCTTGTTAGTCAATTTAATCTGTTTAGTTTTATTGAGTTAATGTTATTATAGCTGATGTTATGTTTTGTTTAGGTGACCTCTTCAATGTGCCTAAAACAACCCTTGTAATACTGTAAAATTGTTTGTTTAAATTTTGGGTAAATAAAACCCTCCTTCTGAAAGTCCCCCTGTGACTCCTGATGCCTAAAAGCTCAGTCCCTCACATCCTCTAATACTGGCTGTGCATCTGTGTTTATCCCACAAATGTGTCATGGATCCGGTATGACTTTTACAGAAACCTGTCTTCATTTAAAAACACCTTGCTACCTAGAGACCAGTTACTACAATGGCATGTAGCAGTGGCTTCCCTCTCAGGGTCATGCAGAGTTCCTCGGAGGGTGAGTCAATTACACTTGTGAGTGAGTCAATTAGTGTTCGTGACTCACTTTGTGGGTCCATTTTCTCCGTGAGTCACCTAGACGAGCCACTGCATTTCCCGCAACACAAAGAGACTCTCGTTTTTTTTTCTTTCTTTTTTACGTACCCACTGTTTGGACAGAATAGTTCCCTTAATTGACCTCACTTTGATGTTCCCAGTTAAAGGTTTTGTCTGTGTAGTGTCACTCAGCAGGAAACACTAACTAATGACGATCTCCCCCTCTCACTCCTGAATGGTGTTTTTTTTTTTTTAAGATGGTATGGTCTCCAGCAAAGTGTTTTCCTCAATACAAGTGCTTCCTTTAAAAAAAAAAAAAAAAAAAGAATCTTGTGAAATCCTAAAGCCAAAGCCACAAAACAACAACATTAATTGGATGAGTACTCCAGGAGCTGTAAGTCAGTAAGCTGAATGAGTAAGTCAACAGTCACTGAGGACACGTCCAAACCAAGGTGGATAAATCTGGGAAACCCATTAACATGGGGAAAATGACTTCCAACTAAACCGGTATTAAAGTTGTTGTTTTTGTTAAGTTCTCTGCCCAAACTTTAAAACCAAAACAACAGTCAAACAGCTAAATATCTTCTATTTTTTCAGTTATAAAGCCACCCATGTGAATTAAGGTCATTAAGGTATTATACATATCGAGCGGTTACAATTTAGCAACGCTGGTGTTCTGTATGTTGAACGGGTGGCAGCATCTTCACCACACAGTTACCACACACATCTTCAATTGAATTACTGTACCAATCAATGCGTATAAAAGTACTTCGTTACAAGGGAAGTAACTTTTGTGTTGCTTTGAATTATCTGCTTCAGTTCTCTTATGAATGCACACATAGCTCCATTATTTTTGCGTTGCTGTGGCACAATGTGAGACAAGACAAAGGGGTCAGCTGAGGTAGTTCGGGCATCTGATCAGGATGCCTCCTGGGCGCCTCCTGTTGGCAGAACACACTGGAGGGATTACATATCTCGTCTAGCCTGGGAACGCCTTGGGGTCCCCCTGGAGGAGCTGGAAAGTGTTGCTGGGGAGAGGGACGTTGGGAATACTTAGCTCAGCCTGCTGCGCCTGCCGGTATGACGGTATGTTTTGATAGGCTTATATGTTGTAGCCTCAACAGGCTTTCATATAACACGACACAAGTCTACTACTCTTTCAGCAGTAATATGAAATTACATCTGTTTCTCTGCCATTGTGGGAGTGACAGTCTAACTGATTAAATGATTCATGTCATTAATTTCCCTGCTACAGGGTTGTGTACAGACGCCCTTGGAGGCAAGGGGAAAGAATTTGTTTTGTGGGCAAGGTTGGCCAAACCCTGGGTTTATCCCCTGTGTACGAGGTTATTTCCCATGTACACGATGTGATCTTTTACGTACAGGATCTTATTTCCTATGTAGAAGATATTATCTAGAAGACACACTTTTAGGTTTAGCTTATTGTTTTGAGTGTGACAAGGCCTTGCGGTGCTTAACGCACAATACAAAGGACACTGAAACTTATTCCAAATGCAGCATAAACAAAAGGCTTTACCTTCTCAGCTTACTAACTACAAATGTCCACTGGTAAACATAAACGAATTGTGCAATGGCACTGGCAGGATTTCATCATACTCACAAGAATCGCCCGCCCACAACGTCTAGGATCCCACACATGCACCTACGCAGTCTACTCAGCCTGCGATAACATCTTGTACGGAGGAGGTAATATCTCATATGTAGGAGATAAACTTAGGTATTGGCCAACATTGCCAGCAGTTTTTTTCCACCTTTTTCACCAGAGGTTCTGTAGTCAGGTGATATTAGGTCATAACCTGGAAAAAATCTGGGGATGAGGCAGCATCTGTCTGATATAAGATCAAAAGTCATGAGTAACCAGCCCATATAATTTTAACTAATTGTAATTTTGCATTAATTAATTTGTAAAGGTGTTAGTAAAAAGTATTTTAAACATGACCCACACTAGAAAACCAAATGTTGAACCTGGTTGAACCTGCTCGAAGACCATTTTCTAAAACTTTTGAGGTATCAGATACCAGTTTAAAAAGCTCCTGGTTTCTACAGTTGTCATGTACACATGATGAGTCGCAGCAGCAAGCTGAAAAAAGCTCAGCTATCATCAACTCAGAGGGCAGCTGTCATGTTTACTTTCTTTCAGCAAACACTTGCAGACTGAAAGTACCTTTATCTGGACAGACGTGGGATGACACAGCCCAGTCATGCTGCTTGGTGTCTGAAGATTAGAGGTAACCTGATAATCCCTTTTTTAAAATGTTTCAGTGTTGCCAGACACGCAATTTGTGTGTTGTCACTCACATATTTTCCAAATGTAAGGAGCACTTCAGAGAAACATTTACTGGGCGTGAAAAATGGTTGCTTAATCTGGACGGGAGGCCAAAAACGTAGAGGAAAACATGAGTTTTTAAATTTAGTCAGCTTACATGGGACATGGCCTGAGTCATCCATATTTGTATCCTCACACACTTCACTCTGCCCCCGTTATGCACCTCTATCTCTGGGGTGCTGAGAGCAGAGATTTTGGTTCCATCATCACAGGCTGAGTGGCTGCAGACAGGAAGAACTGGCCCATCTGCTCAAGTAGTTTTGCTGCTGCTGCTGCTGCTGCTGCTGCTGCTGACTGTGGAGGATGTGAGTGTTTCTGAGTGCTGTTTTTGTTATTTAACATTAATAACAGCCTGCTTTTCAATTCAGTTCAGCTCAGTTCAACGTGTGCTTTATTGAGATGATGAAATGGACAATATGCATATGCACGCACACAAGGGGAATCATGACCACCTGTACAATCTAATGTAATGCACCATAAAAGCCCCCTTTGTGAAGCATATGATGTTGATACTCTGTCTCTATGGTAACTTTTGAGGCCAGAGTCTGTTTTTGTGCAGGATTGTATCATATGTGTGCTGTTAACCCATCAGCCTATCCAACTACTTAGATGTCTTCACCTCATTAACATCTTTAAACCCAATTTGCTTGACACAAGTCATCTAGAGTGTATCTTTGCAGAATGCTCTTACTCCAACGTAAGGGTATTTTAGAGCAGCCATGCTGTACCCCGACACCACAATGGACACACACACACGTCCACTCAACACACACATACATAGACTTCAAAGGCAGCAGAAATTATAGCCTGCATACTAACTGGGGCCTGGCATATTCTCCTTGGCTCTCTCCTTGGCTCTCCTTCATCTGAAATAAATACACCCACAAATACAAAACAGGCAAATACAAAACCAATGAAACACATGTTTTTTCTTTGCAGTCCCAAGCCATTGTTTTTCCTTTCATTTCTGAGGCTGAAGGTTGTATTTTTATAAATGCAGGTGAACTCTTGCGTGATTGCAGCACACATAGTTTTTCTAATGAGACCGTTGCCCACACAAATACACACTTTTCGAATCTTTATTAATAAATTGCACATGTATCACACATATACATACATTACTGCTGTGCTCAGATAAAAGTTAAAGGTCCAGTGTAGGAATAGGGGGAATATTGCCAGGATTGGAATATAATAAGTATGTTTTTGATGTGTATAATCAACTGAAGAATTGTTGTGTTTTTGTTACCCAACGCCCAGCTCAGACCAAAGATTTGCGATGAGATGAGTTTAAACAGGCAACTACTTGAATTGTGCTGTTCTGCAATGTTCTAAAAACCTGGTTCACACCAGTGCAACTAAATGAGATGGTGTATCATCTCTATGCAACAACTCTCTGTACTTCTGTTCTGATTTCCAGCTTTTCAGGCTTATTTTGTGGCTGAATATAATTTGCAGCTTCTTAAAATACCATTTGACTAGTGACACCATCAGCCAGCTTGAGTCGAGCTCAGACCAGCCACTTCACACCGCTGCAACTTTTCTCTGTGACATTCTCAAACGCTTTCGTCTTGATGCGAATCTTGGGTCTGAACTGGGCTTTAGAATGAACCGTTTAAATCTACTTCGGGAGCAAGTCCTCTCCCTCAGAATCACCATGTTGCATCCAAATGTTTCTACAGGAGCCCAGAACAGACAAACCAAAAACTGGCTCTAGATCGGGCCGTTCACATTTTCACATCACCCACCATAATTTGTAGTCCCTGCATCACAAAAAAAACCACCGATTTGTAACATGAAACTGCTTTATACAGTGTTTTTACCAGTTTTAATCGTCAGGTCTGTTCATTTTGGAGAGGAAGAGACCTGTGGATAATTCAGCTGCTCGTAAAAACCTCCTGAAGGAATCCTGACTAGGAGTTCACACTTGGCACCCAGCAGAAGTTTCTGTTGGTTGCAATCTGCAATCCTCACCACTAGATGCCACTAAATCCTACACACTGTTCCTTTAAGATACCCACATGTTGATGAGATGTTCCTTTAAAGTTGTCCTGTTTTTTCCCCTCAACTTTACCATCTGAGATAAGCAACATGCACAGTGCCAGTCCTGCATGTCTGAGACCAGATAACAGCATGTGAGGGTTCAAAATGTTAACAAATACTACTCTTCCCATCACCCTGCTACAAAGCATGACTATCTCGTTTCGGTTCTTAAAGTTTGATGGAGTGATGGCTTCACTTTGGATCCTCTCTGATATGAGGCAAATATGGGCATCATATTTCCAGGGATCGTCACAATATATTTCTCCAAAATCATTCCAGGGATTCCTGGGCTCTGAGTATTATCTGCTGTTTGGACCACCGTCTTTGAAAGGAGGCAACCTGCGAGCTTTGAAAGATGGGGTCTGAACATGTAAGCATTCGGAGCTGCACAAAATGTTTTTGATGTGTCAAGCAAAAACTCCTAACAACTGAGAGGACGGTATGTTTTTTAGTGCAGCGGGTTTATAAAGTACATCTGCTTTCTTTGTTTAGAGAGAAATGTTCTCTCTCATCTTTTTCTTCCGCTATAAATCAGAGACCACAATGGCACAGCGAGTAAAAGTCAGGGACAGCAAAGCTCTGTTGTACGTCTCACCAGCAAAAGCAAAGTCTGTGTTTATGCTTTCATACATTTGTTTGTGCTGACTCCTCGTCTGTCTGTCTGTCTGTCATTCAGTCTGGGCTATCCATCATTTAAAATGTCTTATTTTCAAACCACTTGGCATGCTTGCTTCAGGAAATACACACTGAGGAGTCATGAAGGGGAATATTATGCCCTTGTTAGTATAAATGATTAAATTCATCCCCCTCGTTAACTAAACGTTTTAGGGAAATTGTGGTGGATATCATCAATTTACCCTCCGTCATTCCTCCTCTCTGACTTTGAACAGTTTGCCCGCTGCCTGATTGGTACTAAAACTGTGGAAAGATTGGGTAAGCTATTATTTTGGTAGTTCCCCACTCTCTCTCTCTCTCTCTCTCACACACACACACTCACACACACGAAGCTGTTTTCAGTATAGCTTCTCTTACAACTATTTTCAATAACCAAATCTGTTCCAAACACACACACAAAGAGCCAGCTGGATGAGGCCCACCCCGCAGCCTGATCTTGTTAGCGGTGCGGTGGAGAGCGCGGCCACACCTCAGAAGAAATGAAAGAAAAGATGGGACAGAGAGAGAGAGCAGTGCTCCCGGTTCGACCCCTCGTCTCTCTCACGTTATCCCAAGGCGTGGACCAGGACTCTGTGGTCATTTTGCCTGCCTGATGCCGAGCCAGGGTGCTCCGAGGATCCCCCTTCGATCGGAGTCACGACAGTCAGTCATTCTGCCACGTGTGTGGGCACAAACAGAGGTGCATCCACACAGAGTTCAGCATCAGTCAGCATTAAACATCCAGCTTCTTATAAGACAATGACTTATGTTTACATGTTTACACAGACAGCGCAAAACAATTCCTAAGTGATTAAATAGTCCATATGAGTGATTTCTGCTCTGTCACTCCTATAATGAAGATTTGATTGAGTTTAGGCAACTAAAACTACTTGGTTGAGGTTAGGGAAAGATTGTGGTCATGATTAAAAGAAACCAACATTGCCTGCCCGTAGGAGACAGGATGCAAACCCCAGTCATCGATGTCAAAAGTCCAACATGTTGTATCATGCGAACATAACACACACTAGCCCCTTTTACACTGCCTGTTCTAAGCAGGAATCATGCTAATAGTCCGCATTGCTATTCTGTATAAAAGGTGCAATCATGGAATGGGGGACAGAGTTGTCTCGCCTTTAAGCTGGCAGCGGAGGTAGTAACAGTGCCGAATCAACGTTTATGTAAAAGGGACAGCCAGGAGGACGGGGTGGGTGTGATGTTTTGACAACATGTCACGTGTTCCACCCACCGCTGGGAGATTTAAAAGCAGCTAGAAGCAGTTAGCAGCTAACTCAAAGACGGACAACAGGGACCAAAAATGTCTGCAAACTGGGGAAACAATGAGGTTTGGAAGCTCCCTGCCCTCAACAAGATCAGTGGCCATATAACTGGGACTGTAAATGACTGTTGTAAGGCTATTGTTAATGTTTGGAAAGAGCTGCCGACGAGTACATTCTATGTCACATTAGTGGCCAATATTGTGTCACATGTCACATCTCCTTTGCACCTGGAACACGGCATACTAAATAAAATCAGACCATGGGGCGCTATCATGCTGCCGTTGTTTGGTTCTGCATAATAATAGAAAGCCAGCGTAATAAAAGGACTTTGTTGTGGCTTTATCCCAGTGTCTCTGTGTGAAAAGACATACTGTCTGCATTATGCCTGTTAAACAGTGGCGGCCCTAGCACATTTGGTGTCCCAGGTGAGCCAAATTTCTGAACACATCATGAGAAGGTTTTGATTTACCTCTGCCTGATACTCATTTTTCACTGAATAGAACTTGAATTCTTCACAGTGTTAATCAATACATGCTCTGTGAGCTGTTAGTTGCGACCAGTGGCTGCTCAGAGGTAACAATAACTAGCGCTCCTCCTGCCGATTTCAACACGGATTGTTTATTTTTTAATGTTCTTTGTCTTCACATCCCCTCGTCTCAGTAGTGTAGTGGTAGTTGAGTGGACACCAGAGAGCTTTTCTTGTTTTGACATAACGATACAGCGTGTTTCAGGGTTCATGACATCGGAGAACTCACCCATCTCCTCCAGAGAGCAGGTAAAGTGTAACGAGCTGGAGAGGGGCCGGGGGGTGGCAGGAACCCTGAAAGCCTCTTTATTGTTTAGTAGGCTTTGCTATGTTGTTGTGGCCTTATGGAATATTTGAAAATAATAGTAGTATTAGTAAAAAAAAGTAAAAGATAAGCATTTATATGATTTGTTGCGCCCCCTATGGATGACAGCGCCCTTAGTATTCATCTATCCTGCCTATGCCACGTGCAGCACTGCTGTCAAAACACCATGCTTTGTATACCACTGGCAGCATCTTTTTGTTTCTGCACACCACTTTCAAGCCTCCACCCAGCTCAGCGCTCCAGAAAAGAAACAACTTAACCATATTCACTTTCCAGACTCTTACATCCCAGCTACTGAACCTTGAGTGCTTCTGTCTGTGCCACAGGCGTCCAATGTCATGCCTCCACTGACGCAACTTTACACTAGAGGTCCATTCTCATTCACAAGTCGTCACATACTGCTGCTTTTTCAGTGATTTCTAGTGACAGACACTGATGCAAAAAGGCACCTTTTGCAGTGGTGTGATATGCCACTGCGTGGTGTCACTTTATAATACTGACTAATGGTTTCAGTTTGAATTGCCACCAGTAACAATGTAATATAAAGAGCTGAGAGGTCCCTACGGTGTGGGCGGGAGGGGAGGTGGATGGGTTCAACAAACCCTGGACTTTCACCCTAGAGCCCGCTGTGTGTCATATGTAGCTGTGAAAGTCCACTGACAAAACAGTGATATTTGACAAGTTAGAATGGGATTGATCTCAGAACACAGTGAAAAAAAAAGTCAAATGAGTTAACAAACATTAGCCATCAGCTTGGCTTCATCATTATTTGGAAGTAAAATTGGACACGAGCAAACCTGTAGTGTCACTAATATTACTCAGGTGGCAAAGTGAAGTGCCAAAAACTGCAGTTCCTCTCATGGCCACTTGAGGCTGGCTCCAAAAGCGAGTCAATCGCTGTTGACACCCATGTTGAAATGTCCTACTTTACAGCAGAAATAAACATGTTTACAGCCTGGAACGAAAAATGTGCTTGGTCTCTATAATTTTATATAACTACCTGTTTATATTCATTAAGGTTTAAAGTTATGCATAATTAAGGGTGGGCCACTCTGAGCCACAGGCTGTCTGAGATGTCACCATAACCTTTGAGTCAGATCCACCCCTCGCTCCGCCACAGCTCCAACCACTCGTCCAAATATGGTCACCTCTGGCTCATAAAAAACCAAGATGGCGGCTGCCCAAATTCCCAAAGCAGGATTCCACAAGCCAGCGGTGGACGTCACGGTGGCTACATCCATTATTTTCACGGTCTATGCTGTAACCTCATTACACAACAAGTATTCAATAATGAGTTTAAAGAGAATTTCGGTGTGGAAACTGCGATAGATGTTTACACAGTAAATCTTACCATTTCAGCTTGTTTACCACCTGTATCACCGTTTAACAGCTCTCAATGTTTCTCGCTCTTGGACCCACTTTTATTGATGTTGCTCCCAAGTTGCAATAAACCATAGTTTTTCTTCAAGAGTTTTTTTACGACGCTGTAACAACTTTATAATGGTATTCCAGCCTTTGCTTCTGAGAGAAAACAGTCATTATTTGCACGACCACAAGAGGACGCTTGTCAGGAGAGCGTAAACAGGTCCTTTTATGTGTTTGAACAAAACAACCATTGCTGTCTTTTTTTTTCTGGCGAGGACAGTCTCAAGGCACATGTGTAACTGCAATTTACAGAAATCTGATTTAGATTAGGCCGCACTAATGCATGCAGGTTACAGTGGAACGGAGCGGAGCAACATATTGCCTGGGAGGGGGGTAGAGAGTGATGGAGGTAGAGTGTGTAAATGTGTGTGTGTGTGTGTGTGTGTGTGTGTGTGTGTAGGGGGGTGGGTTGGGGCTGAGCTCACAGCTGGGAGAATGGTGTGCTAACCCTGCCAAAGCCTCAGCACATGACTCCCACCACTTGTCAAAATCACCATGTGTGCAATAATGTGATTACAGTCTGGTTACTATTATGATTTAAAACAACAGCTTGTGCGGAATGGAAGAAACGCACTGCCCCACAGAATGTGTGTGTGTGTGTGTGTGTGTGTGTGTGTGTGTGTGTGTGTTGGAGGGTAAGAGAGGGGCTGGAAGGGGGGAATATGGGTAACAAGAGTAGGGAGGGAGTGCGTTGGATGTGTGCCCCAGCACCCTCCCTTCTTTCTCCCATCCATGCCCTGCAGGGGGACACTGGGTGGGGGTTTCAGGGTGACTGTCTGGGTCTTGTCATGGATTTACAAGTCGAGGGAACGCTTTATGTCATTTTCTCCCCCCTCTGTAGCCCCTTACACCATCCACAGCCTCCCCCTCCTTTCATTCCAGGTTACACAATCACTGCACTGCACACAAGGGGTTGTCATCACAGGTGCAGCCGAGATTGGCCAGGATAAAGGAACGCTTCCAGCTCAAGATGTTTTTCCCCTCGCTTTTCTTTTTTCCTCCACCAGCTCCTTCTCTCTCCTTTCTTGTTTTCCCTTTTCTTCTCATGTCCTCTAATTCTTTCTTTTACTCATATTTGTTGCACACTCTTCACTTATGTTTCCTCCGTACTGGCCCATTTCCTTCGCAATATATCTTGTTCTCTGTCATAACAGGCTGTTTTAAGAGGGAAAAACAAGTCACTATTACCACCACACAGGGTTTGTCCTTTGCCTTGATTGAACTACCCTGTCCAGCCGGGAACTCTGCCCAAACTCTCACTCACATACGCCTCTTGATGGTGCCTGCCCCTTGGCTCACTCCTGAGGAGCAGTCAGGCGGCCAGCAGAGCAAAGGTGTGAGATCACCAATTTGCCAAAATCGTGAATATGTGTCTGTTTGTAATTACACAGGAAGGCCTTTCAGCCCTCTCAGCCACAGAGAATGGTGAGCCTCCTTTTTGGTGGTACAGCCTTGGCCGCAGGGCCAGATGGAAAAGGGAGAGGGAGGGATGGAGGAAGGGAGGGAGCGAAGGAGGAATGTAAACTGTAACCAGGCAGCCCAGCATGTTAGAAGCTGGACCCGATCCACACGATGCCAGCCGGGCATGAAGGCAGCTCTAACGATTCCCTCCTGGGCATCTGGAAGTGGGAGAGACAGAATGAGTGAGGCCCAGGCCCACAATGCCACCCATCTCGGAGCTCAGCTAAGGAAAACAAACGCCAGCGGTCACAGAGAGGGGATTTCCGGTTAGAGTCACCTAATACCTCCCTGGAATCTCAGAGGTTTGGAATCCAGAGTTGTGGAAGAGCCCAGGCTGCCATAAGCCACACAGCAGCGGTGTAATTCCACTTTCAAGTTTCACTTCTTCATATTAAACTCCGTCGGCTTAGCATCGTGCCACATATCCCTCTGTCTGCTGGCTTAGCTGAGATGAAGGAAATAACCGCGGATTTCTCTGACAAGAATAGAAAGATCAAGTGTGTTATCCAGTTTTACAAATCAGCAAAATCCCTAAGCATATGACTTCCTTACTTCTCATTTTAATTCATACTTTTCCCATGATTGATCCTCGTTTCTAACAAGTTCGGGCATTCTTTCCATAAACTCCAGGCCAGATACGGGAATTTGGAGCAAGCACTTGGCACAGCTTCCCCTCCGGAAACTGGGAAATGGCGTGAAGGAGGTCAGGTGCAGGATCTCCACCCTCAGCCCTAGTGATTTGATGTATTTGATGTGCATGAGACACGAGGTGACCAGGTGGCGTAGTCACCGCTCATAAGCAGAATCGTTCAGTAACCCTGGTAGCGAGGCCCCTTATCCGAGGCCTTGCCTTAATTCTTTCACCAACTCCTTTTTCACAACAGATGTTGTTAGACAGACAAAACCCAGACTCCTAATAGAAATAGTTTCAAAAACTCCCTGTTGGCTTTTTAGGGAGAGAACCGATTGCGAGGCATGTGTAAGGTCGTGTGTGCTATGGGTTTTGGTCCAACTGGTTTTACGGCCTCTTTTGTGTCTTGTGATGAAACATCTGTGCACATTTGTGGACAGACTACAGTTGAGAGCACTGGGTGCATATATGTCTCGTGTGTACGAGGTGCGGCCCAGGCTGTTTACATCTTGGACAGAGTCTGTGCTGTGTTTTTCACCAGAGTGGTACACGTCCTGTGAGCACTCCAACCTCCCCAGTTTCTCAGCACTTTTAGTCAGGGGTTTCTGTGCTCCGGGGACCCTGCAATGAGACAGCTGTGCGAAAGACTGTGTGTACATACAAAAAAAAAAAAAAGTGCGTATGTGCGAACAGGCCGCCTCGGTGCTGCTTGTAGCCCATGTGACCCCCGACGCTGCAGGACGGTGTGAACGAGCGAGGTCGCCGTGCGCTGATGGGAGTTGAGGCATCTGTCTCGGGCCTTGATGAATAGCAAGCACCTGCACTACTCACGGAAAGCTGCGAGATTGAGAGATGGAGAGGAGGGGAGGAAAGAGAGTGAGTGTCCAGCGCTGAAATTGGCAACAAGAGACCTCACCTGCTAAAAGGCATGGAGCAATAAAAAAGCTCCCCTCCTGCCTCCCCGAGAGCTGCAGGCCCCCCTCACTACCACACACACACATACACACACACACACACACACACACACACACACACTAGCTCAACCTGCTTTATTTGTGATGTTTGTCTTGCTAATGTGCAGAACCTCAGGGAGAATCAGACTTAATGCAAGGAGACCGCAAACTCCGCGCTCTGTGGTCTTAATAAGGACTAACCACTCGCCGAGCTTGGCCAGAGTTGGACTGGGAGTCCGAGGGGAGACAACCAGAGAAAGAGAGAGTGAGAATGAGTGATGATGAGGAGAGAGAGAGTGCAGGATGGAGGAAGAGAGAGTATGAGATGGCAGGAGAGAGAGGTCGGGGATTGTTTTACAAACAGAATTCCTTTAATTAATCACTCTGTTTGAACAGCTGGCCTACTCAAGACAGGTCGTAACGGGATCCCTACATGGAAGTGCGGATTACAGACGCGGATTCGGCAGAAAAATATTAGCTGTCAAACGCTGCAGCCGAGAGGTGCAGGAGAAGGCCCCTGTTTCCTGATGCTGAGAGAGCCACAGACACGGGGGGTTGCTTAACATGGCTCCCCGAGGACCGAGGCTGCACAAGGTAACACAGGGGCCTGCAGAGGGGGGGCCGACCTCAGGCCAGGGGGCAGCCCCAGAGGCCAGCGGTCGTCCCACAGGGCCAAGCTCGGTGCAGAAGTCTGGGAATGGGGTTCAGATTTAGGGTCAGGCTCTGATATGGGACTGGAAACTTAGAGACCCCCGTGTTAGCATTTATGTACAGGCCGCACATAAACAACCGAGAGCAGCTGTCAAGAGAGTATGCGGTGTCCTAGTGGTACATGTTTATTATCGATGTCCCTGCAGAGGAATTGACATCATGGTTAAGAATGTGGCTGTGAAATAGTTGGCTACCTACTCTTTGTAAATAAATACATTTTGTATGTAGGTCAGTTTGTGGACAGGTCATTGGCACTCTGAAGGAAGACTGGGAATTACATTTAATCACAAATATTCATCACTGAAAGTTTTGCATGATGTGAGTTTTCTGTGGGATCCCTTCTTCCCTTTTTCGTCTGAGCGCTCAGTCACTGCAGCATTTATTAAAAAAAAGAACATTTTAGACGATATTAAATTCATTTTAATGGAATTTCCTCAATCATTGGATTCTCTCGGGGCGGAAATACATTCGCATGGTGCTTTTGCATAAAGTTAAACTTTGGTGATCCCTGACATGCAAATTTGCACTGTTGAGCAACTGCAAATTATCTTAACAGATTTTGGAGTTTCTTTCTGTGAAAGGAAACAAAGATGAACATCAAAATAACCCTCATTTGGTGAATGAAGCAATGCCAGTAGAGCTTTTCTACATTTTTCCAAGAACAAAAGGCCATGTAATGACCCACAAGTAGTTATTAGACCACCAAGCACTCTTTGCCGCTTAGGCCACATCCACACTAATATGTAAAGTGATGTTTTAAAACAGGAACAGGAGTGTTTTAGCACAGTTTCATTTCCGGCCATATTACCAAACTGTTTATTCTGTGGTTGGTTGCTTGGCTACAGAAAATACTATGGAGAAGGCGAAAAGTGAGATCACAGATTTCTTTGCTTTGGCTGACGACAAGGTGGAGCTGTTAATGAAAGTTACACATGAACATAAGGCGGTCAAGGTGGTGGAAAACAGACTGAAGTAGTTTTGGTGACTTCCTGTAAACAAGGAAGTGTCTTCGTAATGAAGTGCGCTACGCTTTGAAGCCAATTTTCGTAGTGGTCATACAGTTGTACTGCAATTTCTGAGGTCTGTCACGTGATGTCATTGGGCCCAAGAAGACGTTTCCCCATAGACTTACATTGGGAAAGAGACGTCTAAGAATCAGTGGCTACATTTTTTTGAAAGTCAAAACCCCAACGAAATTACTTGTTCCACTGTCGAGATTTAATCCGTTTGGTCCGATAACACTTGGTGAGTCTAAAAGAGCCGCAGAATTAAATTATTTTAAACCCATTCAAGTGAGCAGAGCGCTGTATTGTGAGTAAGTTGCTCGGGCACGCTTGGCCGTAAGTCTCTAGTGAGCCTGCTCTATGGGCCCAGTGATGCAGGAGCAGTGCCTATCATTCAGGTAATTTCATATTGTAATTATTTCATATAACCAGAAACATATTGCTCTATGTGCCACTGAGCAGCTTTCAAAGGGATGAACGGCGAGCCCACCGCCAATACTGTATCCAGGTTTCTTAAAGCCCAGTTCAGACCAAAGATTCGCAACAAGATGAGTTGAAACAGGCAACTACTTGCAATAATTCTGCAACATTCTTAAAATCAGCCGGATAGAGTCGAGCTCAGACCAGCCAGTTCACACTGCTGCAACTTTTCAATGCAACAGATTTTTTTTTTGACTAAGTACATCGATGATGTAACGAGTGGAAGTGCTGCGAGACGGCTACCTAGAGCGTCATAGTTTGAAGCGTAGGGTGGCTGGCCAAGCTGCCATGTTTGAGGAGTTGGGAGTGAGAACATGTTGCACCTGCATACCTGTTTCCAAGTCTCCATCAGCCCAGTGCCGCATACAGTTTATACCCACCCACTTCCATTCATTGAATAAGTCTGCCTCATCTCCCCAGGTTGCCCTTCGCCTGTACTCGACCTTCAGTAGACTTTACCAGCCTGGTCTCTGAGTCATTGTTTTCAGTCCAAACCTGTTTTTACTGTCCTTTAGAGTGAACTGTTTTGTATAAAGAACATGGAACCAACCTGCCAGTTCTGCCAAGGAGAATATAAAAAAAAATCTTTTCTTGGAAGACTATTCTCCCTTTTTCCCCGATACTAGGCACTCTATAAGAAACTGGACTACTGTCTCCACTTCTTCTGTTTCTCTGTTTCTGTTTTCACTTTCTTTTTTTCCCTTGTTTCTCCCTCCGCCTTTGTCTTTGTCTCAATATCTCATTCTGTCCAGTCAGTGCAGGAGGAGAAAGGGGAGTAATGTTGGCTCAGGTGCTTGATTGTCAGAACACTCACTTACACTGTATTTACATGTAGGGCAGGGAGGAAACAAATGGTCACCGACCACACACACACTCACAACAGCATACACACATAACCAAGATGTATCACTCTAATTGTGTAAACAGCAATATTACTCTCAGACCTTCCGCCCCGCCTCCACTCCCCTTTCTCTCATGGCCATGATGTAATTACCAAGGCACTTAATAAGTCATTGAGAGACTTGGAGCGGACACAGCTACCACTTCATGAGGCTGAACCAGAATCTTCTCTGCTCTTATTTAATGGATGCCAATTACGTCTTGATAACTTTAGGAAGCCAAGGCTGTTAGTAATCCACAGTTTGACTGTAAGGCCATTCACTGAGATATACACCAAAGGAAGGAGGGACCTGTCAGGACAATGGCGTAAAAGTTCTCCTGAACATCTGTTGGGCTTTCCTTTGAGAGCCTCATAAAGTTTCACCACAGAGTTGTGTGGTGATTTTCGGGGTTTCTGTGTATCCCAATAGGGAGGCAGCAGCTTGTTCAGTGAACCGTGTTCAGTTCAAAGCACAGAGAGGAGTTGGAGGGGTGTTAAGGACGATGATGTATAGCAGACTGGACCACCAGGGTCATGGCTTTGGTGTACCCCTTCTCTCTTTCTGTGCGCGTGTGTGTGTGTGAAAAGACACTTACTCCTAGATCACTTGTACGCACACATATCCAGACACAAAACAATAATTAATAGTATTACGTAGTGAATGAATTAACTTTTCTAACAACCTGGTCATTACTTCAACACTGTTATTATGATTTAATGCTGGCAAAACTAATAGATACATGTACATAATCTGACACAAATTATAATTATTAGACAACAAGCAAAGATTAGAGGCTACAAATTTTACAACATTGTTAATGACAGCCAGAATGACATCATATTGTTCCACATAAACACTGAACAGACCAGGGGCAGGGAGGGGAATTACAGGGGCACACCGGCTATTCAGTATTGCACTTTCATAGAGTCTGGAGACTCACAAGTGATACACGAGATTAAAGTTGCCAAGATATCCTGGCTTTTACTCCCCAGTTTTGAAACACTGGCTCCTACACTTCCCATAATGCATCTGCATCTTTTATTATACCAAACCATCACGTAAGTTCACACTACATGACTTACAAAGTCATCAGATCACTGTAGACACTGCATCACTTGGAGGTCTTGAAGCTGTTGTGATTCTCATACTACATGACTGACCGGCGACAGGGAGTCACACTACAAGATCTGATCTGAGGTTTTTGTCAAGGAGCTCCAAATACTGTTGGTGTGCGGAAAATCAGGACTAAACGAAGGTGTAGTGTGAACTAGGCACAATAGGGCTGTGTCCACCAAAGCTTATTTTCACTTAGGCCAGTGTTGGTTTTTGTGTTGAACCAACCTAACCATGTCAGTTCTCTTGTCTGGCTGTCCAAACTGGGAGTGTAAGATTGATAGCAAACACTTCTCAGTTAAGGCTTAGTCACGACGGACGCTTAGTGGCATCTTCGCCACTCATCCTGTGCCTACCCCAGGCCTAGCTGCTGCCTGCACACTGCTGCAGCGCTAAAGGAGAGCCAGAGAGACACTCAACAGAGGAGCTGTGGATTGTGATTATTCTACGCAACGTGCATGGGAATGAAATATAATTCAGTCAGAAAAACTGTATTTCCATTTGCAGTATTATATTTGGTGGTATGGCTCTGTTCCTGGGCCTCTCTGCCTTTCCTCTGGGCCTATGCAGAAAGCCTCTTCCACGTGCCTGCGTGGAAAGCCTTAGGGCAGAGAGAGCACACATGTCTGCCCTTCCACTTGCAAACAAGGAAAGCCTTAAGAGAGAGAGAACAAACCTCCCTGCCCTTCCAGAGCGCAGCAACAACGTCCCCCGGGAACAGACCAGAGCAGCATCAATGAGTAGAGAGTGTACAGAGAGCGAAACAGAATCTTGAGCTCACTTCATTAGGATGGTCTTATCAGGCTACATTATCCCCATATTTGATTATCAGGTCTTCTCCCCGCTCTGTGAGACTTCAACCTGCCTCAGTGTGGCTGTGGCAATAATTTGCTTTCCCGTGTTGTTGGACAATATGTTATACATACTAGTTTATTTTCAGGGGACCCCCATTTTTAATGCCCTTGCTTTCAAACACCACATCCCTAGTTTTAAATCCAGGCTTTCTGTTCAAAAATTGTGTCTCAAGCCCAAGAGGAGATATATAACCCTAATTACATCATCATGGCTGTTTTTAAGACTCTGGAAAGCCCCATTCATATACTCTTTTTTTTCAGTAATCTTAAGACTAGTAAACTGAACATTGTGTGTAAAATAGCGGAGAGTCCCTTTCAGCAGGCTGCACTTCAACATGACCAAAACAGAAACTTGGTGTCATGTGAAACGTTGTGTATACTCACTGTTTGTTTTGTTCATCTATTTACACAACACACCAACAGGGACGCATCAAGATTAAAGAGGTTACAGTAATGTAGTGGGGTGAAAAAAAAAAAAACAGTGACCGAAACTTCAGAGCGGAGCGATATCAAGTGAGAAAAGATCAGATTCAGGATAAGGGTCTGATTGCTGAAATCAACCCAGGGTAAGACTGATAATATATCACATGATGTTTGTGCACACATGGCGGCAATGAGATGCTTTTCCGTGCGGCGCTTCACGTTTTCTCCAAATGTGTCTCCAAGAATTTGCCAAAATTCGCCTCTGCAGAACATAAACAACCAATTTCAGGGGACGTCGACCTCGGTGCAACATCACACATGATTCCCAGGATGCTTTCATGAGACGTGGTGCTTTTGTTGTCTCCTCCTCAGTGCGTAGAGTCTTGTGTCTGTATGCTCTCGTGTTTCATGACCATGCATGTTATTGACTTATTTGCATACTCTTGCAGCAGGACCTATTTTCCCATAAGACACAGAGGCAGGTCATGTGTCCACATCTGCGAGCATCTACTATGCGCTCATCACTTGGATGTTGCTGTATGTTTTTATGTTCATGTTTGTGTTACGTTAGCTGGATTAGTGCAGTTTTGTGGGTGTGTTTGCATCCATCACTCAGAGAATATGTGTGTGTTGAACGTATTTATGCGTCTGTGAATTCCCCACCCTTTTTCTTTCTTTCTCTCTGCCTCTTAAGCGGTTGTTTGTGTGCGTCTGTACCTAATGAATGCAGCCACAGGATAAACAGCCGCATGATAAAGCAATTACAATTAAGCGCATATGTGAAGCATAGGGCAGAGAGCAAGAGATGGAGGGAGGCTGAGAGAGGACAAAAAAGAGAAGACAAGAGAGTAAAAGGTGTGAGAAAAAGCAGAGCATGTGAGGGAGATGCATATCACTTCAGTGGCTCGTTTGGGAGACTTGAGGCGCTCCCACGTCCCTCTGCTCTCTCCCTTGGACGACCCTGCTCCCCTCTGTCTGCATTGGGAGAAAGGAAACGGACGAAGGATTTACTGTTGGGTCCTGACTTGTACACATTCCTGGTGTTGTTTTTCTCCCCTCGGCCCCTCGGCCATACCAAAGGCCTCTAAAACAACAGGCTGTCAGGTTGTGACAGCTGGCTTCAAACAGCTCCTACAGCAGCCCTGCACCCAGGTTCCCAGCCTCACCATGGAGCTGTGTGTGTGTGTGTGTTTGTTTCTCTGTGTGCACGGATGGTTACATGCAAGTGTGTGTGTGTGTGGGGGTGGCTAAGTGTTTGTTTGGTCTGTGCATGTGGATGTATAGCTGCTTGTGTTGGTGTCTGTGTGTATCTATCACTTTGAGATAAGTAGGACTTCAGTCGCCAAGACTTAACATTTAAACCCCTTTGGTGTGTGTGTACATGTCACATCCTCACACACACACACACACACACACATACACACAAACACCCCTCCTTGTTCCCAGCGATGAGCCCAGGTGGCAGAGTGGCTTTGAAGCGCTGCGAGCCTTCTTATGATTCCCCTGGCCATCCAGGTGTGTGTGGGCTGGCCCGTCTGTCTCAGCCAGAGAAGGCCCTTTTTGTCTGAGCTTTGTCAACCAGGAGAACTCCATTGATCCCCGTGACTCCCCCCCTGCTCCCCTTCAGAGTGCTACCACACCTCCAAAATACTCCCCAGCTTCAGATGTGGGAGCTGGGAGAAACCAAAGCTGTCTGGACGATGGGGGGGGGGCTGTTGGTGGAGGTGTGGGCGGGGATAAGGTGAGCAGGAGCAGTCCCCTCTTAGCACTAATGGGATAATTGTTTGCACTTCACAGGTGCTCCTGTCCAAATGAGGTCACAGCTCAAGTGTGGCTCTTCAGAAGTGGAGGAAGGGCGGAATTTTTTCAACAGAGACGGGAAACAAACACATGTCGGCATAGAGACACAAATGGAGAGATTGTAGTATGCAAATTAATTCAGAGATGGAGAAGATTTCGATTATTTTTTAGCCTTTTGACTTCATTTGATAGGACAGCTTCAGAGTGAAAGGAGACGGGATGACATGCAACAAAGGGTTGTGGGTTTGAATAGAACCCACAGCCGCCGCAGCAAGTACATAGCCTTAGTACATGGTACGTTATGTAAATTTTTATAATCTCACACTTTACATTTGATAGTGGCAGTTCTGCACTCCTGGTCACCTGCTTTTTTCTGAATGCCCTGTCACCCAGCCCTCAGTTGGAAATTTTCCGTTCACTCTGGTTTCCCACACCTCAGCTTCAGTCAAGGCAACTCAGTTCACCTGTTCCTCATTACACATTGCTCCTTGCCACTCAGCAGACTCTCCAGTGCATTACTTCAGACTGATTTCCCATTGCCGACCCTGCCTGCTTCATCTGATTCCCGTTAAATACACCAGCCTTCTGTTTCCGACCACAACCTGCTGGGCATCCTTGGTCCTTTTTCGCCTGTGGTTGCTTGCCGTTTTTGTCCGACGACAACTCTACAGCGTGAGTGTTCCAGTCTGCTCACCTGTGGTTTCCTGTGGTCTTGCTTGCCCCCACACTCACCACTGTGTGTGCGTCCTGTGAGTACTTACCTGATAGCCTGTCGACTCTTTGCCCGGCCTCAACCTACCTTCTTCCTGTCCCCTAGTGGTGCCTCTGCTTGGACTCAGTTCTCACCTGGTTCCAGATCTTCTACCTCCTTGACTACATCCCCTGCCTGCTCCTCCACGGTACTGTTGCCTGTTATTGAACTGAACTGTGTTTGCTGGGCTAACACCACCACTCACTCACATTTGCGTTCTCACATAAATGTCCTGTGGGTAATGTCTAGTTAAGTTCAGAGCTGCAGTGCATGTGTGAAAAGGGTGAGATAACTAGGTTTCTTAAGCATGTAAACCCAGTGAGCTGGATCATCAGTAGCAGCTTTATCACATCGCAAGTCACAAGATTGAGATTTAGTACAAAAAAATATTGCTTAAAGTAGCTTTAAAAATACATGACAGTGTGAATTTCAAGGTGTAACGTAAAGCCTAAAAAGTGGGAATAGAAATGCTTGTAAGATTTAAGATTTTTCTTTCACTCACTTGGATATTTAGGGATTTAGGTTACACCCTAAACAGGAATCATAAATGTCAGCATGGATGCTGGCTAAACTGTAGCCCAGATAAGAAATAAACATCATATGTCAGCTGATTCCATCCAGATAAGCAACTCTTTCTTTGAGAAGTTGACACAACCACAGACACAGACACACGCATGCATGCACTGAAAGATAAACTCAGAGTCAGACATATGCCCCCTCCACTGGTGTCATTGTTCCGTGCCTTTGATGGTCCCATGCAGGTATTTTCCTTATGATATTTCCTGTGCTTTTGAATCACTCATTGTGTCTGTCCTCCGCTGGGTCTTTAGGAAAACCCCTTGATATATCTACAGTATTGTTTCTTATCCACAGGTATTTACAGTCACATCTTGTCTGTTTGAGTTACAAAAAGATTGTTGTTTTTCCGAGGAAGCTTTTCTTAAAGGGTCATTAGGCCCAAATCACAAAAAAAAAACATATTTCAAGGGATAATATCTTCAGTTCCAATGAAAACTACAGGGTCACAGTGAGGTCAATGGATCATACAAAGTAACAGGAATGTTATTTTTGGACCAAGATGTTGCTGCAGACTTCTTTTTTTAAATCTAATGAAACCTACATTACATTGAGGCAAAGCTTTCGATTTAATGGTCCGTCTACGTCCCAGTCCTCACCTATGGTCATGAGCTCTGGGTAGTGACCAAAAAAATGAGCTCACAGATACAAGCAGTCAAAATGAGTTTCCTCAGAAGGGTGGCTGGGCTCAGCCGGGTAAGGAGCTCGGACATCTGGAGGGAGCTCAGAGTAGAGCAACTGCTCCTTTGCGTCGAAAGGGGTCAGTTGAGGTGGTTCGGGATTCTGATCAGGATGCCTCCTGGGCGCCTCCCGCTGGAGGTGTCCCAGGCACGTCCCACTGGAAGGAGGCCCCAGGACAGACCCACACATATCTTACATATCTTGTCTGGCCTGGGAACACCTTAGGGTCCCTCAGGAGGAGGTGGAAAGCGTTGCTGGGGAGAGGGATGTCTGGGGTGCTTTGCTTGGCCTGCTGCCTCCACAACCTGGCTTCGGATATGCAGTTGAAAATGGATGGATGGATGGAGGAATTACATAAAGGCAAAAATTTTACAGAAAAATATTACAACCTGGACAGATAAAACGTCAAAATATGAGAAAATATGTTTTTATTTTAATCGCTGTGTGTGAGGAAACACAAATGTTACACGTTATAACATATCTTGTTATTTTTATTCATTTATTTACTTTTAAATTAGATATATGAAAAAGAAATTGGAGAAAGAGTAAGGAGAGGAAACTCCAGAATGGCGCAAAAGAATTATAAATGGATAAATACATTCAGAGAGAAAAACAAAATTGTTGAAAAAAAACCTCTCCACATACTGTCTACTTACTTTCTTTTGTGACCAGACACACCAAACCAACATCAACGAAGGCCAACTATTGGGTCGCGTTACGTTGCCTATGCCGTGGCCAAAAGGTTGCCCATGAGGAAATAACTCTCCATATCAGCAGGTGCTGTTAGTCTGTATTCATCATTCAAAAAGGCAAACCAGGAAACCAGCAGGACAAATACAATACACTAGTTAACAAGTTGTTTCAGTCTCACGCCCTTTTGATTTTAGCTGTTTGTTTACTTTCCTCATTTCCATTTCTCTTCCTGTGCGTTGAGCTGAACTGCCAGTCAGAGTAATTTTTTTCACCAACCGGCTCCATGGTCTCAGGTGTCGATTCAACATGCTGAATCAGCAAAAATAAAAATAGCCGACAAGTGCCAATGGTGTGGGACACACTGCCAAAACTAGAGCGGCAGACACTCAACAATGGCCCAATATTGACCGATGGCTGACCATCAGCTTGGTGTGTCAGGGCCCTTTGACTGGAGTGTTTAATGGTGTCACATGGTCAGCATTAACACATATGTTTTTCCAGTTGTTATGGAGCCTTTTAGTAATTATTTAAAGGTCAAGCTGGAAAACAAGACTGCACCTTGTTGGTGTATCAGTAGGCTGTTGTACATACCTTTAAGTATGATTGTAACTATTTTGCCTTTATCTTAACTTACAATGAGCTTAAGGCGACACCTATTCACTGGAAATGGAGCCTCTCTTCACTGAAGCAGTATGTGCACCTTGTGTGCGTGCAGGTTTGTCTCTCATTGGCCATTAAGTTGTGAGTGATTTGCTGGCTGTTTTGCCGTACTCTGTTTTCACAAAGGAAAATCATACATTAACTCACTCCCCTGTCCGCTGGGAGGTCAAAGTCCCAGGTCAGCTACAGTCTTTCTCATGCTCATCGACACTTGAGCAGGGCATTTAAAGTTCAGACAAAAAAAAAACGTCCTGTTAAGTGTTTTCTACAGTGATTGTACATTAAAATGTGTTTAGATCACTGAAGTGCACTTTGGAAACTATAATGTGGAATTTAAAAACAATCCTTCAGGCCCGTCTCTCGTCTGAACGCTGCTTTAGGCCCGATGCCACAGAGCAGACTGAAGTCACAATGGGAGACATCACAGAGTCACGGCCTGTAAATGTTAGCTTTAGTTTCTTTTACATCAACAGTTTACCCATCTCTAATTGGAACATGGCCCCCCTCCCTCTTCTTTCTATCTAAACACATGGACACGCACGCGCACACACACGTGCTCACACATCCAGATATGCTCTCACAGCCAGGCGTGCACGTACACATCCCGTGGAATTATGGAAACATCTGGAGGAGCTCATCCAATGCACAGACAAACGTTTCCTGGAGAGCACCAAAAGAACCATCAGAGAGGCTTCAAACAGCCCGCCACTGCTAACACAAACACACACACACACACCTCTTGGCCGCAGAGGTAAAGGCCAGATCAGATGAGCAGAGAGAACAAAGAGCGTCTCTTTGCACTTGAAGGTATTGCAGCACTTAAGGTTAACTCCCCAGCACAAGGGCTGGCTTTCTTCTCCGCCAGTGTCTCATCTACACATCCTCATATATTCACCGCCCTGCCAGGATCCTTGGCCCACCAGGACTCAGAGAGAGCCAAGGGGCATAGGGAACTTCTCGTGAAACAATTTCAGCATGTCAGGGTCAGGCTGTCTGGCCTCTGACAAGCCTCTACAACACCCAGCGTGCAGGAGGGAGGGAAGATCAATACACTGCGTGTGTATGTGTGGTAAACAGTGCTACAGATGACATGCGATGAAGAAGTATGCGGACAAATTTGAAAAAGCAGTTTGTTTTCTCTGTTTTTGCTTTTCATCCAAGGGAGCATATGTTTTGACCAACAAAAGGGATTTTCCCAAGAGCACTGTCTGTGAGAGTGACATTTTGAAACTCTCACTCTCATGTTGTAATGTCGACAGGAAAAACTAGAACTCTTGGAGCCCAGTCGCAAGAAAATGTTTGCATTGTACATTTCTGCAAACCACGATTCGTTACATTTACATTTCCTACATATGTCAACGTTTCTAAAGTGATGCAATACATGAGCTGACTTTGTCATCGCAAGGAGGAGGCATGGGTGGATGGTAGGGGCGTAAATATAGACAGTATAGGCAATGCAGTTAAATCAAAAATGGTGCAATTTTCTATACATGCCCTCAAAAAACAAACCCATCTCCATCATGGTTTTCTGTTTTTGGATCCGTCTACAACAAAATTCTATGCTTATTCTACATAATCTATTAAAAAGGCTCTATTTTCCTATTTTCTTTTGTTGTTTTTGTCATATACAGATATGTAATGATGATCCCTGGGTAATATGTATGTTTATGTTCCATATCAGGAACAATACAATACGATTGAATGAAGCTAGCGTAGGTGCAAAATCTCTGACGACTGATGGGCACATCTGCAGGCCAATAGAATGTAAAAGTGGCAGTAAGACGCACTGTTGGTAAATATATATATATATATATATACACTGGGAACCATCCTAACTACCTTATGCCTCTGGTGGATGTCATCCAGGCAAGATGCCTGCCAAGCTGCAGAACCACTGTTTGAGACCAACAAACAGCAAAACCAATTGTGTTTTAGCAGCTGGTTGCTGGCTTTTCAGCAGCTTTTAAGGCACCAAACGTTGGTGTTTTTTAGCGACCTGTCAGTGTTTTTCCATCGGGGATTGCTCCACAAAGAGTGGTTGCTTTTCCTGCTGGGATGGTGTCACCGAAACTAGATGTTTTACACCGACAAATGATGTTTTCCTGAGTATAACCAAGTGTTTTTGTGCTTAAATGTTGCCACATATTAACAACAGCATTGTTGAAATATATATATATATATATATCCTGCATGATAACACACAAATGCATCTGTGGTTTGTGGAAACATAAACATTATTTCTTGTGACTGGACTGCATTTTTTAAACTGTTAAGTCAGGATATGCATGCAATAGATGAGCATAACCATTGTAAACATTTCTCAGCTTTCTGAGAAATGCCAATAGATAATATATTTCTATATTCAAAACAACAACAAAAGCAAAATGATGACCACGTGTTGTTGGCAGTGACAGAAAAATGTATCCTGATAACCGCTAACATTTCATTATCGTCCATATTTGGTCAACAGGCCCAACTTTCATTGACATTAAACTCGTTAAATCAAATTATTTACTTATGTACAAAATCACAGATCACGAATTTGCGCAAAGGCCTCAGGAGGAGACAAATTGCACATTGTCATGAAGAGTGGAGCAGGTGGACCAAACACGGGACACTGCAGGCAACAGGAAATTTAAGAACAGACTTTTACTCAAGCTTCATACGGGGAAGGCAAAACTGATCTTAAAAGGAAAAAAACCAAGGACCCAACAACACTGAACAACCAAAAAAAAAAAAATCAGGATTGAAATACAAGCTAATCTGACGAGGGGATGAAGTGCAGGTGGAGTGCTGGGCAGAGAAGCTCAGGTGCAGAGAATGAAATGATCAGGCAGGAGAGCAGGCAGGGAGCTGATTGGCTGGAGAAAACTGTGGGAGCAGGGAAGGACTAACAAGACTGGTTCAGAGCAGGTGTAAGGGAGGGAAGGGCAGCACAGGACCACAGAAGGAAACCCACAGCAAAAAACCCACAATACGATAAAAAAATTGGACAAAAAATATGAAAAGAAAGTCTTCTAAAGTCAGTATACCAAATTCACTGCGTTTAAGTACTGTCCTTACTTGCAAACATTTTTGTTTTTGAACGTGTGTAGCCTGTTATATAGAGATGTAATAATAACCTACATTTTTGTAACGTGTCTGGGGGTTTGCAGAAACCTACAATGCCAACATTTAACTCAATTTAACTCAGATTACACAGCTGGTTACGATACGACACGATACAATGCAATCTGATACGATCGGATACAGTATGGTACAGTGAGGTACGATATGATATGATACTTTATTGTCCTGGAGGGAAATTCATCTCAGACTGCCCTACCATAATAGTCCAGAAGAAGTTGAGCATACACCATAAAAACATAAAACTATAAAAAATGTAACAGTACTGCACATCAGCCATTTACGTGTTGCAACACAACCTCTAAGGCATCAAGCAACATTATTTAAATCTTAACTGAGGTTGAGGTTGATGTTAGGTGCTGAAAACGTTGTAATTTCATTAAAAAAAACATGATTTTATTGTTTCAGTGACGTGTTTGAGCAAAAAACTACACTAGAAAAACTATTCTTGATAATAAAGATATCATTTCTAACAGTTGACTCTCCACCAAAGTCTCAACCCTGCTTCACTGTCGGTCTCCTTTTTCTCCATCTCTCGACTTCTCTGTGAGACACGACAGAAAAACACAGTTTATCATTATCACCCCCTCTCACCTGAGACCTCACCTCTTGTCTCCCCTCTCGCTCTACTTCCTGACACCCCCTCCCGCCACCCGCTCGGCCCTTTCACCCTTCCTCTCCCCTGCCACTACCCATCCCTTCACACGTCCTCTCCTCCCCTCCCTCCCCCTCCTCACCTCCCTACCACCTAGTGAGCACATTTCCTTACTCCCTCCCTGCCAACAAAGGGGGAAAAAAAGCTTTTACTCATTAGCGGATGACCCTTGCCCCTAGGCCACATTTTAAGAGGCTCTACTTGACTCCTGACATGGCCGTCAGCAATCAAAACATGTGCGTTCAGTGCATATAGACCTGGAGGACCGGCGTGTATTGATGGTTGGCTCGATGTGTGTGTGACAGCAGTCTGACAGGAGACAGACAGGTTCACTAACTACTGCACAACCTCTGTGGTGGTTCCTCTGTCCCCGGGCCGGACGCTGGCGATGGTTACCCACGATGGAGATGGATCACTCTCCCTCTTTACTCCTCATGTGGCCCGTTTGCAGGAGCCCCATTAGCTTTATCACCAATGTGTGTGTTTACTCATTGGGAAAGGTGAAGGGTTTGGGCATAGCGTGTCAGAGTCGGTTCATAATGGTGTTGATGCTTTTCTAATTGCTCGCAGAAGTTGGATGTGGGAAGCTTGTTTAAGGTCTGATGTGTTTGTGTTTCTAATTTCACAGACAGGACGAAAACACACATGCGCTGTTTATCTAACTCTTGGCCTCTCACAGGCACACAATCTGCTCGATATAAAAATATATTAAAATCACTTGTGATTTGTTTTCATCTTTATAGTTACTGGATTTTTATTTTTTTTTAACAAAGGGCAGAAAAACAGCACAAGAGTCAACCTGAAAACGCGAGCTAACCCAAGGCTCTCTCCTACCCCGGTCAGTCTTTTAATGAGGAAGCTGACAGCATATTCCCTAAGGCAGGGTGCTGCTACTGTAGTAATAGCCCTTCATTGCTGACAGATTCATGCACACTCCTCGTTTGATGTGGCTCTCTCCTTCTGCTTCGACCTCAGCTCGTCTGCTTTTGGAAAGTTTCTTCCAAGGAAAACAGAGCTTTTCAAAGGACAGCAACCGAGCAATTAAGGTCCTCTTTAACCTGTTTTACTGTGTGGTAATGTGACATACCTCTGGGCGTCTCTGACACTAATATAGACATGTCTGCTCCCAATATGGCAACAGAGGGCTGGTATTGTTGCTCTTTGCAAACAGAAAATGATTCAGATATTGTGTAATCAATAAAGACATTTCGAACCACGTTGAAGGAAGTATTTTATATTTAAAACAGAGACGAGAAGAAGAAAACAACAATTCACTCAGCCTTAGGGACTGTAGTAAACTTACTAGGGGAGGAAAGGGGTCAGAGGTAAGGGAGGGTTATGTATTATTCTGTTTTTGCTGAAGGGAAGGTTGTCTGAATTTTTTTGGGAGTAACTCTTTTAAATTTTGATCATCCTAAGTGAATTCTTCCCTTGTGAGATTAAGTGTAAATATAATAAAAAGGGCCGTCAAAACAATGTGTTAATTTTGATTAATTACTCACAGAAAAAAATTATGTGTTAAAAAAATTGACGCTGATTAATCATGTTCCCTGGTGCCCTTTGACCCAGTACATCATTTCAGGCCACAGTAGCTTGGAGGCAGACCAGACACTGCTGCTTGGCCCCATATACGGAACATTTACGTTAAAAAAACACCCAGATGGAAATGTTGATAGGAGCAACGCTCTCTGCAGTTTCTACAGTAAAGAATTTTAAAATATGAAATATGAAATATCATCTCAACGCAAAGCATTTAGCAGCAAACCCGGAGGTCCGAGCTAGCGCAGCCTCTGATGCTAGCGCTAGCAGCCAGCCTCGCCAAGCCACGCTCGACCAGGCGTTCAGATGCAAACTGACCCTTCTTTTCACGATATCTTTTGTAGCAACACATTCTCATTCCAACCTCGTCACATTCCGATGTTACGACCATATACGACGTGAAAGGTACCCTGGGTGAATTGGTTGTTGACGTTCTGGGATGTTGTGTCAAGTTCTGCCTGTTACATGCACTGTCTTCTTTAAAAACACATTAGTTTTCACAGGAAATTTACCGTTGTCTCTTTCACAATAAACTGCTAGCTCACCTCTGACCACTGCGCTAGCTAACATTACAACCCTGCTCGAGGAGGACACCGTTAAAGTTCACATCTTGATGAGTAGATGCACACTTCCTTCTGCACAGTGATATGGTTGGTGGGTATAGTTCGACACGTTCTGTACATCAGTACAACACTGCAAATTGACCTTTTTTCCCTCAACAACACACATGGTTAGGTTTAGGAAATAAGAACAGGGTTTGGCGATATAATCTTACGGGACACAAAAGTTTTTTGGACCCATCCAACTCCCGTCCCACCCCCCCATTCAGATTTTTGCCGCCTTGATTTTTTTCCTGGTCTGGTTGTGTTTCCCCTGACGCTGCTGACCACTGATAAACTATAATGGCAACTAGCCCGAATCATGCTGATGTTAAAAAACAGCTTTTTTCATTGGTGTCTGACGCCAGAAGTCACTGCCCAGGTGCCGGATTTTGAATTTTCATTAGTAAAATCCATGCACAGAGCGGCCATCTCATTCTCATTCACAGTAGCAGTTCTTAATAATAATAATAATAACAAAATAATAATATATATATAATAATAATATTGGAAAATTCCTAATTTTGTTATGTTTTTCATAAATATATGATTTTGAGATGGAGTTGTCTAGCTTTTTACAAAAGGGAATATACAATTCAACTCTGCCTCTCAAGCCAATAATTGTACACTCCCTTAGCTGGTAGGAGTTGGAAGTTGGGAGTCATGTCTAGAGGTCAGGGTCGTTGTTTGGGCCTGGGGGGACCAAAGCTGAATGGATAAGGAGGAGGTTGTTGGTTGACATCTCATCTGGGGCCTGTCTTCACCAGTCCACCACCCAACCCCTGTATTTGGACGGGGTTTATTTTCAGCCTCTGCGTCGATGTTTAGCACGAAAGCCTGCAATATCCAAGCACTGAGCAGCAACGGCGACATGTGGCCACCAGACTCCTTCAGAGCTCTTTCTCCTCCCTTACATTCCCCCAACCTCCGCCCCCTCCGCTGCTCCTGCTGTTCCTCTGAAAACATCGTGTCCCATGGCATGAGCAAACATGCTTGGCCATCCTTCCTGTGAACCTGTAGAATGGCAGGACCCCCCTCTTCGCAAGGCCCATAAGACATCCCGACCTCCTCTCAGCGTAACTCAGAACTGGTGAGACAACAAACCTTGAAGTTGGCTTTCTGTGACCTTTTAAAGGTATTTTAATGGCCCTATCTCCCCACTATTGAAATATTTGGTGGGGCAGGGTAATTTTATCTCTGTGAAATGGAAAACAGCTAATCCTGCTTGAATAGGCTACCCTCTAGTGTCTGAAGCCATTATGGCTCACATCATAGTGCTGCTGAAGTGTCTCTCCACATCAGTTAGTGCCATGTTTTCACACCAAAGTTGTATCTTGACTTTTTATTAGTTTCCTTCAGATGCAGAGAAATAAACAAGGCGAGTTTCACAACTGTGTTTTTAATTCCTATTTAGGAGCTCACCTTTGCCTGAGCCTTGCCTCGCTCTCACCCTCCACCTAGATGTAAAAGTGTTTGCCTGATAATTGCTTTCCAAACATGACTATTTACTCATTTCCAAAATAGACAGCTATGAGACTGAGAAGGTCTTTCTCTTCTTCCCCAGGGTCAGTGCAGGGTGGGATCTGTGTGTTGTAGTCAATAATGTGAGGGAACAAACAGAACATTAACGTCACACCATAGCGTCACACGCACATGCAATACATCATATATTCTTTTACAGGAAGTTAAGCCCCTCATCTCCCGGGCACTGACCTTTTGGCTCCTGACAGGGCAGCAAAGATGAATATTAGTGAAAATAGAAACTGGAATAAATCAGAAATCGGAGATAATGATGAGAGAGAATGAGATATCGTGGCAACTACAAAGTCAGATGAAAGTATCACACAAACCGAACAGACAAACCCAAAGTGGTGTCTGACAATTTTGTATCTATTTTGAGATATTTTAGCTTATTTTAGTGATTTGTTTTAGGGTTCTGCTCTCATGAACATTGTTTTCTTGACCCTTTGTTGCTTTCAATAACAAAGGTCCGATAAACCCACTATTTTGCATCCCGAGCAGCAAAGCTGGCAACTAGCTTGTGAAGAAATTAAGACATCTTAAAAGCAAGATATATGTCATTGGAGGTGGTGGAAACTAAAACAGGGATGGATGTAGGGTGAATTGGACTTTAAATGAATGCTAATATTGCAATTGTTTCACTTTAACAACTTGATGTTATTGTTTTTAGTTTGCCTCACCTCCCTTAAAGGTCTTGTGTGTAGGATTTAGTGACATCTAGTGGTGAGCTTGCAGAACTAAAACTTGTCTTGTGTGCCAAGCATTGTCTCTCTCATCTCTCTCATCTTGAGACCAGTGTCTGGTTTGTCCATTCTGGGCTACCATAGAAACAACATCGCAGACTCCGTAGAAGAGGAGGCGCTCCACAGCTCACTCTCACATACAGTTATTTTCTTGAGGTGATTATAAACGAATAAAAACATAGTTACGAGTATTTAGCCCATTCTCATTTCAAATACTGCCGCTTTGAAAGTGATTTTGGTGTCAGACACCTGACGTCAAGAACCTCTCAGGGCAGTATGATACCCCAGCAGGTGGTGTCAGATCGTAGCACAGCTGGACAGCACCTGTTGCAGCAATATAATACGCTGCTGGATGGCGTCAGGTTGAAACACTGCCGGTAACGACATAATAAAAGGAGCTGGAAAAGGAGTGTGCAAAAGGATGGTTCCAACAAACCCCAGACTTTCACCCTGGAGCACATTTCGCTAAAGTTCGTAAATGACTGCACCTGTATAGCACTTTACTAGTCTTCCGAACACTCAAAGCTCTTCGACACTACGTCACATTCACCCATTCACTCACACTCACACACCAATGGAGCAGTCAAGAACAACTTGGAGTTCAGCATCTTACCAAAGGATGCTGGGCTGCAGGAGCCAGGAATCAAACCACCAATCTTCTGATTAGTAGATGAGACACTCTACCTCTCAGCCACAGCCACCGGTATGAATGTAGAGCCAAACCATTATGTTTTTCTAATCCTAACCGCATGCTTCTAATAATGTGCTTTAGTCGACATCCCAGCATTGTTTGCAGCATCAGGGAACATCAACAGCGACGCAGGAGGATACCTAACGCGTAACATGTAGGCGTGAAAGGCCACTGACAAAGTGGTGACGAGTGACGACTTGGGATGAGAACGTGTTGGAATATTATACAGTTTCTGCCAATAAATACCTCAAAATCCTACACACTGGACCACTTACGTGTCATATCATAGGCAACTGGACTCAACTTTAAGAGGGTTCTTCGGTTCATTTATCTTCAGTTGATAACTAAAGAAGCCTTTTGGATGAGAGGTGAAACGTCTTCAAGAAACTCAAGCAAGTCCAGTTGCCTTCGATGTAGCACTTGATGACGGAGAATCTTCACCTACATAAATACTAGAATGAGCAGCCAAGAAAAAAGTCAGTGCAGCTTTGATGGAAATTTTTTTAAGTCTGTGTGCTCCATTTTTATAAAAATCTCATATATCTCTGGATTAGCAAATAAAATCTAAACTAAGTGCATGGTAAGAGACCTCTAGTGGCAGAAATATATGTGCTATAATTTGGATGATCTGACCCTTTGAAGATATTCTGCTTTGATTAAAAAAAAGCTGAGTTGTGTCCCTGTTGGGAATGTGCACCGAAATCAAAGGAGTTCAGTGTATTTCTAAGGGATTCAGTACAAATGAATCAACATCACTAAGCTTTATGTAAGAAATAAAGACGACTGCATGCTCGCTGCGTTGTGTTTGCTTTGGTCAGTCTCCCATGGATGCTAGACAGTTGTGTCAAACCATCGCGCCTCAACTCTGTAACCAGGTGATGACAGCATTATTGTAATAAGGTCCCTTAAGGGTTATGGTTAGTGTGTTAAAACATTATATAGTCCCTGATGGTCGCGAAGTGAGAAACAGCTCTTTTCACCTGCTCTGCTCGCCGCAGTGTGTGGAAGCGGCAGACTCCCATGGTTGTGTGAGGTCTTTGCCGAGCTCTTCATTTGTCTCCCTCACCACTGATAGTGGAATACAGTAAATATTTGAGAGAGTTATTGCCGGGATCGGATTAATTACATGCAGTCTTGAGTTTCTGCAATGCATCCTTTGTTCCCGGAGAAGTCACACAACATTAACAAGCTGTCAAGCTGTGAACTGACATGGTTTGTCTCAGTGACTCGTTGCCTTAACGTCCTCTGCGTGTGTGAACGAGTGTGTCTCTGTGTAAGCACATGGCATTCAAGATTAAACACACTTATAATCTGTGAATTTTCATGGTCAGGAAGTTGAGTGTGTGCGAGGCAGAGAAGGAATAAGGAGACAGTGACACTGAAACAGCATGAGAGTAAGAAAAGGGGGAGTAATGGAGCTTGACTAAACCAAGCGCTTGTACATAAATTGACATGTGCAATTAGGGAGATGTACACAGTCCCCCTGGTCTGTTTAAGATCTGGAATAGTTTCCTAACAACTTCAAGATGCCCTGTTTTGGCTTTGGTTTCAAATCTAAATCGGGTTTGACCTTGTTGAATAATGGTGCTGGTGAAGTTCCCTCTGTTCTCTTTGGCTGAGGTCCAACTGCACACACCATACACGATGGCAAACACAGAACACGGTTTGGCTTTGCTGGAATCTGATGAATGGTGAAAGAAATTCTGACCTGAACTTGAATTCCTAACATTGGATTTTGCAAGGTGGTCATAAACACTTTTGGTTTCCTGTTTATATGGTGTGTAGAGATGGAGGGGGGCATTAAAACTGGAGGAGCTGAGGGTTGAGCTAGCATACTTGGCCTGGAATCTCTCCGAATGAAATGCTTTGGGCAGCTCTCGTAGTTTTCTCTTTTTCTTTTTTAATCTTTTTCTCACTATGCTCTTGTTTCTGTCCGTTCTGCCTCTACTTTCATTAACAAAACAGTGTGTGTGTGATTTAGGGGGATTTAGTGGCATCTGGTGGTGAGGAATGCAGATCGCAACCAGTTGAAACTTTTTCCGTTTAGAATTCCTTCAGTGTTCATTGTTCAGGAGGTTTTTACCGGAAGATGAATTATCTGCAGAGGTCTCTTCCAAACCAGGTAATTTAAACCAGTAAAAACACTGAATAAAGCAGTTTCATGTTACAAATCTAGCATATTCTCGTAACAGTTATGATATGCTGCCTTGTTTACTGCTGTCAGCGTATTAGTCACATAATCGCAGCCTTTGAAAGTACATGGGGATATGTACGACGCTGCTTTTCATAGGAAAACATATAAAAAAAATTGTGAGAGCAGCCTGACAAATCAGTGTTTCTTCTACGCTGTTCGGCACATGCATCTGCTAATGTGTGCTCACCTTACATCTGATCTAGATGTTCAGGTTTTACCAGAGGCCGAATTATCCACAGAGGTCTCCTCCTCTCCACAACAAACGTACAGGTGATTTAAACCACTGAATAAAGCAGTTTCATGTTACAAAACAGTATTTTTCCGACGCTGTTTGGCATGTTGGAGACCAGCGGCTAGCCCAGGACCTGCTAATGTGTGCTCACCTGTCACACTTGGTAAATTATTGACATAAACAACAAAAAGTATGGGGCTGAACACGGATCCCTGTGGAACTCCAGAGGTTACCAATTTCCAGCCTGAGGTGGCACCATTTACCACCACCTGCTGTTTCCTGTTACAAGAAGTCCTACATCCAGTCTGCGACTCTGTCATCTGTGCAAAATGATTTTAATTTTGACAGTAGACTTTTATGAGGAACTGTATTAAAAGTTCATATTTGCAATCAACTGACTGTTCTCCATACAAAGCTGCTGACCCCTCATCACGAACTGTGTGAAGCTTGAGTGTATTTGATCTTCCAAATATAAATCCATACTGTTTATAACTGAAAAGTCTGTTTGAATTCAGATGATCAACAAGATATGCTCTGATTAGATTTACCATTGTCTCACTTTCTCCAGATGTCAGAATAACTGGCCTATAGTTCCCTGCAAATGATTTGTCCGCTTTTAATTTGTGCCTCTTCCTGTTCACAGGGTAAAATTAAACCTCCTAATGACTGATTAAATAACACTGTTAGAAGTTGGGCAATCACACAAGCCAGTTCCTTTAAAATCCAAGGATGTATCGCATCTGGCGCTGGTGATTTATTGCTGTTAATATTCTGTACAAGCTGTTTTGTATTCTCCGTATTTATTTTAAATCACTCTAAATACTGAACTTCCAGTCTTGGCAGTTAAGCAATATACTCTTTGGATTTATTCACAAATACCCTGCTGAAATATTTTGACAATATTTCAGCCTTTTCAATATCTTTGTCCGTTTTGGGGAGTTTTTCAGAATTCAAATTTTTGTCCTGTTTTTTTTTAGTGGCTTTTAGCACTATCACAGTAGAGAGTGGCAGACTGGGACTCCAGAGTGGCATCTCATGGGTTAAAGACAGCTGCCAACATCTGTAGCTGTGGTTAGCTTTTAATTGTGAGGCCCAGCAAGTGAGCGAGCAGCATGGTGGAGAGGGGGCTGGCAGGCCCGCATATTTCAGCCGAGTGTTCACAGAGCAGCTTTCCGGCCGGCCATGTGGACTCAATGATGGCGTCCAGGGGTGTGCTGTGCTCCTATGAAATATTAAATCTGCTCGGCCCCCAAGTGTGGACAGACCACCTGCAAGCAAGCGTGGCGTGCGGCGAGCCCGGAGATCAGATGTCCCTCAGCAACGCACATGCACAAACACACACACATGTAAGCATGAGAAAGAAATGTACTCGCCAATGTCCCCGCACAGGATGAACCTGTAGGCCTGCACATGCTTACACTAATGGACATAAACACATACAACAAAAAAAACACTGAGAACATGGAAAAACTCAAACTGACATGGGAGGAGAGATCTCTACAAAAACATATTTCCTGCATGTGATAACGAGAGTGATTTTCATTGGAAATTTTTATGCTTGATTCTTCTCTCACCTATTTATCTCCATTTAACAATGCATACTTCTTGTTCCCTCTCTTGAAACAATCAGCAAAAGCAGTGAGCAATCACGAAGACAAAGAAAACAAGAGAGATCTAAAAAAAGAAGAAAAAAAAAAAAACTTGGAGCTTTCAGAGTCCAAAAAGAAACTCAAGCCTTCTCCGAAAAGCAGCCAAAAGGACAACGGGTGCTTGTCGACTGCCGTCCCCTTCAGGGCCTCGTTCATTTACACGTCGTGCAGTCGGTCCTCAGCCTCCCCTCTGTTCCCCCGAGGCACCTCTGCCTGCCCAGATGTGCAGCTGTTTATGTGGAGCAGCGATAAAAGCAGCTGGCCTGCCCTCCACATCCTCGAAACGAACAGAGGGGGTCGCCATTCTCCAGACATACAGCTCTTACAGAGGGAACTGACAGCTCAGATAATCAGATTTCAGTCACGACAGGTTCAGGAACACTTAATCCTTCACTGTGCAACCATTTCAAGTAGCCAAAGAAAAATTGCACCGCCTGTAATGATGATTGCAGTGTGGCAAGTGGTGCTTTTAGGGACTTGTGTCTCCTCTGGATCTCTCTCTTTTTTAATAATCCATCTGTTTTCCACCTCAGGTTTATGATTTGAAAAAGGCTTGAAGCATGCTTATCACTACTGTGCAGCTGATGGACTTGTTGTTATGGTGAGATGTCAGGACTAACAGTGAATATGTAAAGAGAGCAGACAAACATCAATAAGTATCATACATTCAGCATCATTTTTAATGACTCAATCATTGACTAAGACACATACAGTTTTTACACGATTGCAAAAATACTCAGAAAAACAGATGCATTATGTAACACAGGTCTCATTTACATAATTATATGCCTTCTTTTTTATACGATATCTCAATCCTTGAAATGACCTAATTCCTAAAATGTTGCCAATAATCCCATTCATTTCACATGCTTATTGTAATTGCTTTGATAAACAAGATATACTGATTTTGATCCTGAGAAAAGAAGCATTATCTTACCCTCCTGAGACCCTGTGTCCATATGAGGACATCACATTTTGGGCTTACTTGACCTTCTACATCACTCAGACCTGTTGACCTTGTTCATTGACACTTTTTTTGTAACCTGATCACATTTTATGGTTGAAACTTGTTTATTTATGATTAATAATGTTTGTAGTTTGATATGGCAACAAATTTGACCAAATTTAGCAACAGTAACAAGATAAGACAAATTCCACTTTGCTTGCCAACCTGTGTCGTCACACAGCCCATAACTACAATTTTAATTGTTGAGGAAAAACTTCAAAAACATTTTAATCTAAATAGTTTCATGCCTTGCACAATAACTGACGAGTAAATGTCTTTGTAACTCACAGCAGCTCAATCAGGGCTCTGTGCACCTCACACGGTACCTGCTGGTCATTCCATAGACACTAGCGACATCCTGTGGTTGTTCTGTGTCAGTGAACCTTTAAAAATAGAAGCTTTTTGTTATTTTGCCATTTCTTGTTAGAGGGAGCCAAACTCTGACACAGCTGCACACAAGGGATCCAGGTGAGGCTTTGCAAGGTTGCAGGAAAAAGGGCTTGGAAAATAAAGAGGTTAGGGCATCTTGGTTTTCTATGAGTTGTTCACTTTTAGTATATATTAACATACTTTACGGCTTTTCTTTGTAGTAATCTTATGTGGTGTTTTATATTGCTTGTTTTAGAGCTTTACATCTTTATTCTGTATTTTTGCTCTACAATATGTCGTCTGTCTGTAACTGATGTTGCTGCCTGTCTCGGCCAGAGCACTCTCGAAAAAGAGATTTTCTGGTTAAATAAAGGTTAAATTAAATAAATAAATGTTGGAGCAGAAATTCATGCTGAGTGGACAGATTTTTACCAAAACAGCAGCTGCTCGAGACAGCGTGTTGATGTCACCGGCTGTTGGTTACAAGCTGCAGTTACACATATAACAAACATGAATAACATCAGCGCACCAACTGAAAATCACCACATATACATGATTATATGTGCTGCACTGGCATAATACTTATTATATATCATTTTTATCCAGTTTATGGTTCTGGCTTCTTAATGCCAGCAACAAGGAAGCATCTGTAGTCAAGCAAAAGGAAATTACACTTCATAATTATATTAAATATAAATCAGCATCAGTAAACACACCCCTGATGCAATGTAATAAAAATATTCACTCAAGTACTGTACATAGGTACAATGTCGAGGTACTTTACTCAAGTATTGACATTTTACATTTCTTTTTTACTCTGTTGTCATATTGTCATATACACACAGGCCCAAAATACACACACATGCACAAACAGGACCTTGACATGCATTAAATGGAGCGATGTCAGAGCGAGGAATCTGCCTCGGACAGGCGCCTCGAGCAGTTGGAGCTTCAATGCCTTGCTCAGGTGCAACTTGACAGTGCCAAGGAGGGGACATGGCACCTCTCCAGCTTCCAGTCCACACTCCATACTTCGTCTGAAGGGGAATTTGAACCGACAACCTTCCAGTTTCCAAGCCAAGTCCCTGTGGAGTGAGCTACTGCCAGCCAATTTAATTCTACTACATCTCAAAGGGCAATAATTTTTACTCCACTACTTTTGTCCGACAGCTATAGTTAGTTTTCTGATTTAGTTTTCTAACTTATAAATGATGATATATAAATAAAGCTTAAACTACCAGGCAGTGAAAAGTCATTAAAATGAGCTCCACCTTTACCAGCTGCAACATTAAAGTGATGAACACCTCAATGCATCAATAATTACAACCCAATAATGGATGTATATTATTCTGAAATGGGGCATTCTGCATAATTAGTGCTTTTACATTTGGTACTTTAAGGCCCGGTTTCACAGACAAGGCTTATATCAAGTCAGGAGTAGGCCTAAGTCAGACTAGTAAAGCTAGGTCATTTAAGTGGCTTGCATGAACGTGACTTATATTTGTCTTAGTTTGTCCCAGACTGTGGAGTCCTGGAGTAAGCTTAAACCAGAACACCTGTGTCAAGCCTCATTAGCCTAAGTGGGAGCACAGCCTGTTAGCCTATTGATGCTCATAAAAACCTGGAATGGAATTGAGGACAGCTTTGCTGGAGGGAATTCTGACACCAAACATGGCTGAAGGTAAAAGAAAGCGCTCAAAGAACTATACTGAATATGAAAAAACTTTACTTAAACAGATTGTGGGAACTCATGCTGTTATTGAAAGTAAAGGTCATAGTGCTGCTATTGAACAAAGGAAGAGGAGTGCTTGGGCTGCCATTTGTAGTGAATTCAATGCAAATGAAAATGTAACCACAAGAGCGGTACAGCAACTGCAGGTGAGACATGTTGATTATGACCTGTATATCACAGATGTCATATAGTTTTGTGACATTGTTTATATTGAATGATATATATGCCTTCATAGACTCTGTGGAAGAACATCAAATTAGATTTGAAAAAAAAAAATGCAGAGGCCAGAAGAGAGAGATTTGCTACTGGTGGTGGACCCCCACCTACTAAAGACAAGACTGATGAATTGGCTGACTTGTTGACTGGGATAATAGAGGACCAGCAACCTCTGGATGGTATACCAGATGATGACCATTTGGACAGTGGACATGAAGACCTGAGCACAAATGGTAAATATACGATAGAAAGCAAGTTAGTTACCTCATTCTGTACATACAGATTATTCCACTGTCCGTGTTTATTTTCATTTTATTCTCAGGACCATGTGAGTTTTTGTATCTAACAGTGTTCTTTTCCCAGAGGAAATCATTTTAACCCTGGTGGAAGAGCCAGTGCACAGTGACTGTGCACCCTCCACATCTGGTACGGCATCCCAGACAAAGGATACTTCCACCACCTTCCAGCAGAGACCAAAAAGGATGTCCATGCATGAAAAGTTAGCCTTAGAATTTCATGAGCTGAAAATGAAATATCTGAAAGAAGAGCATGAGATGAAAATGAGAATTCTACAGGTTGAATTAGATATGAAATTAGAAGAGAGAGCTATTCAAAGAAAGATGCATGAGACAGCTATGTAGTGTAATGAAATATCTTGTGAAAATAAACTGAGTGATTGTGAAATTGTGAGTGTGAGTAATGTAAACACCACTACCTACATTTTAGAATAGCCTTGGTTAAGTTTCCCATTTAATTTTTCTGCACACTATTTATATATGTTGTACACAAAAAACACTATTAAGGCAAAAACAAGACATAATCAATGCATTCAATGGTGAAATGTTTTTGTTTTTTTCTAACTGAAGTGCTGCACTGTGAAAGCAGCTCTGAGCGCAAGTCCTCCTTGGTTATTTCCTGTCATGGGCATGGGCACATCTGGATCATTCTGGTGTTCCATTGGAGGGTCAGGACAGTTATGCTGCTTCAGGTAGTTGTGCAGCACAGCTGTAGCAATGATCACCTTGCAGCATCTTCTTGGCTCAAAGCGAAGTGTATTGCGCAAAGACTGGAATCGATTCTTCCACACTCCAAACATGCGCTCGACCATCCCTCTAGTGCGAATATGAGCTCTGTTGTATCTTTGCTGCTCAGTTGTTGTGGGATGTGGCCATGGTGTGAATAAATAGGAACTCTGAGCATATCCACTGTCACCAAGTAGTAGTCCACTATGTTGCCCTCTCTCAAACTGAGCACACAATGAAGAGTTGTGAAAAATCCTTGAATCATGTGTTGCTCCTTTCCAACGGGCAACAATGTTAGAAAACTCTAAATTGGGAGTACATACAGCCTGGACATTGATGGAAAACCAGTTCTTACGGTTCCTGTACTCCTCAGCATCAGGAGTTGATGGACACTTGATTTCAATATGACATCCATCTATACAGCCAATCACTCCCGGGAAGTTTCCATATTCATAGAAACTTACTTTATAGTTGGCTTGCTCAGCAGCATCAGGGAACTTGATGTACAGACTTCTCAGTTCACAAATGGCACTGCAGACATTGTGAACTATTCAACAGACTGTTGCTTCACTGACACCACACAAATCACCAGTCTCACGATGAAAGGTTCCAGATGCCAAGAATCTCAAAGTGATCAGAACTTGAAGAGAACTTGGTACAGGGCTTCCTCTTTGAGACATGGAGGAAAGTCTAGGCTCAAGCAATGTAATGATCTCCAATGCATCTTCTTTGTACATACGGAAGCGGTCTCGGAAAGTTATTTCATCGTACTGATTCAATGGATTGCTCCTGTCCACAAGTATTCGTCTGGCTGGCCTCTGTAGTGAATACTGGTCTTCATTTAGATATTCCAAATACTCCATGCTCCCAAACCATCTGTGCTCCCTTTCACAAACAGTACTAAGCTGAAGTTAAACCTGCCTCTTTGCAGGATTAATTTAAACTACAATTTAGTCCTAGAGTAGCTCTAATCTACCCTCTTGCAATTGGCTTTGTTTAATCCAGAACAGGCTAAATCTATGACTATTTTAAGATAGGTTTGTGCAAGTGACTTAAAGTTAAGCAAGCTCAAACAGCATTTTAGTCTGGGATTAGGCTTAAGCCTTGTTTGCGAAACCGGGCCTAAGTGTATTTTGGGACTAAAACTATTGTACTTTGACCTCAGTAAGATTTTTTTTTATGCAGGACTTTTACTTGCATACAGAGTATTTTTACACTGTGGCATTACTACTTTAACTGAAGTAAAAGATCGAGTACTTGTTCCATCACAGTCACCCGCAAAACTCCGCAAATGCCCTCATTAGAACTTTATCTGTAGATAGTTTTTGTATTATAGCTATTTTGCCATTGTTTGACCAAGCTATCATTTTACTCCCAGCTGTTTGATGAGCATCTAATGCCGAGTTCTCACCACACAACTTTAGCCCTGATGACACAACATTCTTGTTGGTGCTTGTTGCTTGTTGCTGAGAGAAATCAACAAATCAAAAACTCATTTTTGGGTTTCGCACCTGCCAGGTAAGAACAATGAAGCATACTGTAGTTGTGGTTTGTTTTTGCTTGGTGATTTCCCTCAGAGTCTGCCACCTTTTGTTGCTACACCCACTCTTGTTTCCTTCTAAGGTTTTCTGTGGGGTGTTGCCCCTGAAATTGGAAATGTCAAGGCACATGGGTTAGAAAAACAAAGAAAGAAAAATCTAGGTCTCAGTTGTTGTTTTTTTAAGGAAATGATTCCAGCTTGATAAATGTTGCTGCATGTGCCAGTTCTTAAAGGTCACAGTGGTCACACAGTGTCCTCTATTTAAAGATAAAATGCTTTCATTTCTTTCACAAGGGCAAATAATGTCTCGTTCGCACTGCACAACTTTAGATCTGATAATGCAACAGTCTTGTTGCTGATAAATTACTGTTGGGCTAATGCTAACTGTGATGTATTTTACTTTTGTTACTTTTACTTAATGTGTTGCACTTTCCATGTTGACTTACTGAAGGCCTTTCACTGATGGTTCTGTGTTTCTTTCTGTAAAGAGGGACTATGTTACTAATTTGACAGCTAACACCAGTCTATATTTTTCATGTTACTGTATTGATTCTTTTCTTTCGTTCATCTCTTGCTGATGATATCTCATCATTTTCCGATGTGTAATCACTGTCATTGATTTTGATGTCCAACACTACTTTCACAGTGTCATATTTGCTTCCAGTTAAGATTTAAAAGGCCGACTCCTGTCTTTAACCTTTATTAGCACAAATAGTTGACCCATGGTTTCTTCCCTTCATTTCCACTCTGCCTTGACACATTCAGCTTGTTCCAGATCTTCACTGAAGCTATAAATGTCATGTTTACTGAGTGAAAGAACTCACTTCATACCCAAAACATTTTTTAATGGCTATACTATACAAACAAATATTTTTAATGTCTTGTGCGCAGGTTTATGACCAAAATTTAGCCTGTGGGATCTCCACTTGTATGTATGTAGCATAGTATGTAGCATACATGCCACACACGGCAGCATTTATTGCCTAAGCCTATTTGCAATGCTTGTCCCTGGCTGAGCCTTAACATACAAAAGACTCAGAAACAAAAACACAAGTGACTGTGCAAAGCACACACAACAATAAAAACATAGACAGAACAATACAAGACACAAACTGCAACACATAATAAGCACCATAGAACAGGAAGCACCAAATTATTCATGACTGCATAACTGATTCCTCTTCAAAAACTGTTTTAGGTTGATTTAAAGTGATATAAATCAGGGTCCAATTTAAGTTCTGTAGGTAAAGAATTCCATACATTAATTCCACAGACAGGAAAAGATGTTTGTCCAAATGAGGATTTACACAGGGGAACTTTACAGTTCCCACTGGCTGCTCCATGTGTTACAGAGTCAGAAACTGTAAGTGGAACCAAAAGGTCACTGAGCACCTGGGGAGCCTGATTATGTAGGCATTTATGGGTGAGTTTGAAATTGGCAAAAATGATTGAAATGATCAAAACTTAACATATTAAATTCCTGAAGAACATGGCAATATTGGTTTCCTAGCTAAAATTTCAATTGCTCGATTGTATATCATCACAAGAGGCTTAGTTTGCTTTTGCAACCCTGCTCACCATCTTAACATTCTTCTTGAATTTTAGTAATGAATATAAAATAAGGCCGACGTATTTTACCTCCAAGACCTATTCAATATGCTGCCTATTAATATTTAGATTTAACACATTAGCTTCTGTTGATGAGTTAGCCCTGGCAGAGAAGCAAACTGACACCGTTTTCTTAACAATAAGCGCGAGATGTGATCTTTCAAAGCGTGCTGTTATGGACCGTAGTGACATGACAGCTGTTTGGAAGCTGCCAGAGCAGTTTTTGCAGATGCATGTATGACTGTATCATCCGCATACATCTGAAAACCTGCTCCAACACATGATTGTGCTTAGTCGTTAATGTCTAAGCTAAAAAGAAGGAGACCAAGAATAGAACCCTGAGGCGCTCCTATTCTAGTCTGTAAAAGAGAAGACTTCGCATTATTACTGATAACACTGTTCTCGGCCAGACAGATAAGATCGAAACCACTCTAAAGTTTTCAGCTTATGAGTATCATGATTTGGTCGCTTTTTAAGGGGTTAAAGAAAACTCTGTGTGCAGCATTTTATAATAAGATTCACAAAGTGCTTATTTCCTCACTGTGTGCCTCCCTGCCGGGCATGTGTACCATCTGCCAGCACCCAAGAGATTTTAATAAAGGGCATTTGCAAACTGGCAGATCCGTTGAAGCTGTGAGCTGCATTATAATGCGATGCTTATTTCACCACAAAGATAATGAGTGAGCATATGAAGATGTATACCTAATAAAATGCCTTCTTCCAAACTGGCATTTACTGTTTATGTTTGTTATTATGAGTCAGACAGCTGAGGATTTACTCATGGTTGGTCACAGGGTGGCAGTAGAGGCCTGCTGGCATTTTACCATCTCCCCTTAAAACTGCAGAGCCTCCATGTGCACCTGCTTCCTCTGAGCCAAATGTACATACAGTACACTGCGTGCAAGGGGGGGAAAGACAACTGGGCATTTTATAAGGTGTGAAGGTCAGCTATGTCCTGGAGGTCCTGACCGCGACATAAACAAGGTCAGGTTGTGGAAAATCAGGCTTATTATACTTTACATAAGTTTAAAATCCATGACACGGTGCTTACATGTGTTCACTGCATGCTGTGCTTTATAAGGCATATTTAAAAGCCTTGCAGCAGCAGGACCATTCACTGCTGCTGAAACATGCAGACATTGACTTGTCCTTGGAATATATTTGTGAATGAACCTAGTCAGAGCAGCTCTCTCCTCCTCATTTGGATAAATGTCACGGATTACCTAACGGGCGAATCAGGGCTATATAATTTTTTTTTTGTCATTCAAGAAGAGGAGGCAAGACTGTCATTTTGTTGCCTTGGAGACTACAAATCAATAGCATCATGCAGTATCTTCTTGTCCATTCCCAATGAGAGGGTTCAGCCGCTGCTGTCGTCATCAGGGCTGAGCCTCGAGCCACCCGCGCTCTGATTGGCTGCCGCCGATAACGCGCTGCCATTGAGGATTTCAGGCTCCGTGCGGGGAGGAGGTGTGTCTCCGGCTGTGGAAGCGCACGCCTCTCGCATAAAAACTCCAACACAGCTGAGGTGATGATCAGACGCACCAAATTATAACAGCTGCGTTTGTTTTCTTGCTGTTGTCTTGACTTTGACGCGCAGTTACTTTCGGTTTGCGTGCGCGTGCTGTGCTGCGTTTGGAGAGGAAAAGAGCCAACAAAGAAAAAAGTCAAGAAAAGTCAGCGGCTGTCATTAGATTCCCCTAATCAGCAGAATTGCCAGCAGGTGTGAATTCATGTCTGTATTCTCCCCGCAGATATACTGGTGAGTACTCGCATCTTTTTCCACTCTCACCTGTTCGCATGTGTGAGCAGCTGCTTTGTCTCCGATAGAAACTCAGAAATCAACACTCCAAAAATACATTAAAATTTTTTTTTTTTGGCTTTGCACCTGCCAGGTAAGAACAATGGAGCATATGTGCTGCAGTTGTGGTTTTGTTTTTGCTTGGTGATTTCCCCCAGAATCTTCCACCTTTTGTTGCTACACCCACTCTTGTTTCCCTTTTAAGATTGTCTGTAGGGTGTTGCCCCTGAAATTGGAAATGTCAAGGCACACAGATCAGAAAAAAAAAAAAAAAAAAAAATCAAGGCTTGTTTCTTAAGGAAATGATCCCAGCTTGGTAATGTTGCTGCATGTGCCAATTCTCAAAGGTCACCGTGGTCACACAGTGTCTTCTATTGAGAGTTAAAATCCTTAAATTTCCCTTTCTCAAAACACAGGCTCACTTTGTTGTCTCCTCTCACCATTTGATTGCTGCTGCTTTCATGCTCTTAAATGCTGCAGGTGCAGTGCAATTGGAGAAGGATGGATACTCTGTGCTCCTATCTATTACTTCTATCTGCTATCAGTGACACTTTTTTTTCCCCCCTCCACATTTCCTCCTGACAATCAGTGCCCGGACTCGTTGATTGACTTGTCGACACAATAACAGGGAGCACATCTTGAGTTTTTCTGCTCTCTTATCTGTCGAATGTTTTCCTGTCTGCAGAGAGGATATGCGAGTGGCTTTTGAAACACTGTTTTGCGAGCACTGTTCAAACCTCAGCAGGCTCCTGTCTCTACCAGGAAGTTCAGACTCGACCTCTTTACTGTAACCACACTTTGCTCCCCTTGCTTGTGCTCGCTGACTGTAGACCTGAGCATTTCTTCTGTGATGTTGCCTCGATGAGAATATGAAAACAGGCTTTTATTTCAAAGGTATAGACTGTTGAAAACCTTCTAATGTCTGCACTGTGGCTTTCTGTGTGTGAACAGGAAGACACTTTCCTCACAACAATAACAGCATATGTAGAAAACTTGGTGCACGTATGAGGCCAAAAAGCTCCTCACTCCCACACCCAGATCTTAGGTAACCGATCCATGATGTGTTCTCAGTGGCAGACTCGACTCACAGCAGCCTGGATGCAACTCATTCATTCCAGCGCACTCCTGGGGGTCTTACTCACTCACTCCCTGCACCACCCACATACCTGCAGAGCTGTGTGACTTGGCAGGTGGAGAGCTCAGTCAGCGCTGGCAGTGGAACGTCAGCAGCTTTGCCCCTGTCGCCACACTGGCTTAGATTTATGGTAGTAGTAGTAAGAACTGCGGGGCGGCAGAGGGGAAACAATGTTGGTAGCGCAAGATTGTTGGGGCTCGTGTCAGCGCTGTAAAAACATCTCAAACAGGAACACGCATTGGCCTTGGCCCTTTTTATAGTCTTTGAGACAGGTGGATGAATTCGGTGTCATGCTTAGGTAATGACTGTTGGACATCTTAACAGAGTGAGATGACGGTCAGATGGTGTGAAGCTGGTGTGGCAGATGGCCTTGCCCTGTTAAAATGTGACTGCTGCCTACGTTGTATGACTGGCTGCTGCGTGGCGTTAAAGCTACTGGGAATATGGTCACTATATAATGAGGTGAGGTAGATGTTTCACAAGGCAGAACTGGAGGAGGCTGCTGAACACGTAGACTGCTCCACTTCACACTGGCTCAGTGCGTTTGTCTGCCACTCCAGTGGTTAAAAAAATCAACAGCAACAATGTCACACAGTGTTCTGCTCTAATAGGCTGGCAGCAAGTGGTAGCGTGATTTTTGCCTTGTAAAGGGTAACACTAATTAACTATTAATTAAGCTGACTCCAGTAAGGCTGAAGGAAGCATGAGTAGAAAGTAGCAGAGGCATATTGGTGCAGAAAATGCACAAATTGATGCATTAAAAACACCAGAATGCCAAAAATCAAGTGCTTGATGCTCAAAATGTTCTGGTTGAGGACCTCCAAACCCTCAATTTGTATATTCCCCCCTCCAGCACTGAAAGGAAACCTACACCCTTGGACACAAGTAATTCACTAACAATTCGTCAATGCTCAATGTGGCTTATTCTTTGACTTACTCATGGTCTAAGATGACCTTTTCAAATCGCTTATCTGATTTTATCAACACTTCAAAGGCAAATATATTAGACTTGCTATCAGAGCCTTAAAAAACACCAAATATTCACATTTTAGAAGCTGGAACTGGTGACATTTTGGCATAATAATCATCAGCAATTCTTTATTCTTCATTCGGATCCCCATTAACTTAAATGATGGATATATTGTCCAGCTCTATTTGGCTTATTTGATTTTTACACATTTTTCCTCATACATTTTCTGTCCTTATCACCTAATCAACAAATGGTTTCAGCTCTGATAATCCTTCCGATATGTGTTCTCGAAACACCGAACGAGACCGACAATGTCTTGAACATATTGCCGTCCATCTGTGCTGTGGCTGGATGCGGCATTAAGACGCTGGCAGGATCAGGTTTGCATTATCTCGACTGGGTCAGGAGGTAAAGAGGTTCACTGTCTTACAGCCTCACACGGTAATCAATAAGGGCCGTGTGACTGCCAAATGTGTGCTCCTGGGCGTATGCTGATCTTATGTCATACATGCTGCAGGCTGGTTACTTACAGAACACTTAACGCCTCCTCTCTAGGAATCAAGTATTCCACTCTGTGAGAGCAGCACACTGTTGAGCTGTCCCGCCCGACACTTGAGGCACTAATAGATGTGGCTGCGTGTGTTTGTTTCCTCCCAGGTTGACTTGTTGCTCGTGCACCCCCACTTCCTCCTCATTGTGCCCCTTTATGTTTTATTAGGCCGATGTTCTGTTATTCTTAGCCAGCAGGATGTTTATATGATCCCTGAACAGAAATATGACTGGCAAGGCCCGAGTGTTTATCTTTCTTTCCCTTCCCTCCCTCTCCTCCTCTGCTCAGGTCTTCACTGTCACCGCTCAGCCCCTCCGTCCCCACTCCGCTGTTTTTTCGCATGCCTGCCTCACCCTCTCTGCATCCCACTCGAAGATGAGAGCAGCCCCAGCTGACATTAGTTTTTCCATGTTAAACCTTGTGTATCCTTCGAGCCCTCCTGTTTTTTTTCTTTTATTTTTGGATATCCGGGTATTGTTTGAGCCAAGTGTGCCGTGTCGTCTGACTGGTGCAGTAAAGGTTACTTTACGGTGGTTCGGCCAGAAGCTTTAAATTTCTAATTTTTAGAGCCGCCCTGACTCCCTGCTGTGATGTCAGTGTTTCCTCATGAAAGAGGCGAGGGGTGTGCGTGAAGGCAGGGCTGGAAAAACTGATTGATATATGCCATTGCTTTAGGGGTTAATGATGTCCTGGCTTTGGGTGACTCATGGCACACGTTTCTCTCCTCCTCAGGATGACTTTGGGTTTAACCTGCTTCTTATTTAGTCTACATGAAGACTGCAGTGTGTGTTGTAGAACAGGACAGTGCTTCGAAAGTTGTAGATGCACAATATGGAAGCCTTGATATCCTACAGGCTTTAACAGAAATCAATAAGCAGGGGGAATTATTTTATTCTTGTTGTTGAGTTTCAAAGTTAGACAGTACCTTTGCTGAATAATGTCTCTTGTCGATGTTAAATGCTGAAATGTGCAGCACAAGTTAAAGAGTCTTTAAAGTCAGCAAACTGTCTATGTCAATACCTAACTGGTTATACCAGATCTGTTTGCTTATGAATTCAAGTTTGTGTTTCTGGGATGAAGAGTGAGTTCTGTCAACAAGTGACTAAGTCTCACTTTATTTTGTATTTTAATGTTTACAGAGATGTTTCAATACCACTCTTTCCGTCCCGATACGGATTCCAAACCTGGACTTGGGTACTGATGAGACTGAGTACTAGGAGTGGGAATTACCAGAGGATCCACCATATGATATATCGCGATACTTGAGTCACGATAAAATATTATTACGGGGTTTTTTTGTTTTGTTTTTTTTTCAATTTGATATGTTGTGATTAAATATGTTGCGATATATTGCAATTTATTAACTTTTTAATCTGTAAATTATGTCCCCAGAGGAAAAATTTGTCAACATCTGTTTTATCTAATAAGATAATTTTTTCAGTCAACAGAAGTTTTACTTCTACCTACTCCTTTTCGAACAGTTTTCTTTGTCTTGTGTGTTTTTTTTTTTTGTTTTTTGTTTTTTATATAAAATGTTTGTTTTTTTTTTTTTTCTTTGCAGCGACAAAATGTATCTAGTGAACTGAAAAAGCAATTGATAATAATATTCTAGTTGGCTATCTAAAGTTTAATTTAATCAATACTTGGCACCGTGTGACGATATATTGCCACACAAAAAATATCGCAATGTTATGCTGTATCGGTTTTTTTTTTTCTTTTTTTTTTTCCCCACCACACAACTAAGTACCAATCCAATACCACTGCATTATTAACAGCCAGATACTCCTAACTTTGAATGGATGTGAAAGGATTTCTACCGTTGTTGTATGGCATTACATACAGAGAATGAATGCTAGTGTAAAATAACGCCAGTATTGCGCAATTTAAAGGAAACAATTTTTCTTCCCCGCTATAAAAAACAGTTGCCAGTGGCCGAACAGAGCTACTTTCTTAGAGTGAGGACAAGTTAATGTTTAAGATAACTGCTGTTTCATTTGGGTGTGAAGCTACTTTAAAGTTTAATCAGTCATGTGGTATAAGATCAGTGCGTAGACTTGCATACGCTGATACTGGAGCCATTTTAGGTAGTATCGGAGACATTGCTGATACTGGCATCGATATTGGAACAACTCTAAATGTTAAATTGTAAAGGGACAAGTATGTAAGATAACCACAGTATATATAGCCCAACCTTATCTGTAATGCCTATCCCTGGATGGGCCTTCGAACTCCACAACAAATACTCAAGAATAAGTACAAAATATAAACCAACAATAAATGTGCACATTAAGAACTCAAAGCTTAACAAAACTGAAACCTAATTTGTGAAGGTTTTATTTGCACAGCACAGTTTGCTGACGTAAAAGCTGAATTTCTTGTGAATTATGAGTTTGCCAAAATCAATAATACATCTTTCATTTATGATTCATGTGCCAGTAAACATTGATATTTATAGATATCTTCATGATGAGCGTTCTCAGTTTTGAGTCATAAATGCAGACCAAAATACATAACTGTGCTCTAGTCAGAAACTCCAGATACTGTTTCATATCTTAATTGCAGGTTGTGTTTATTTTTAAGAGGACCTCTGTTTGTGTAACACTGAAATGATTCACTATTTTCTGCTGTTATCTAACAGACTTTGAAGCCAGGGTGTTTTGATAGATGAATAAGACGGTGGTGAATGGACCAAATTAATTCAGTGGAACAGATGTTTGCATAATCGCTCTTATTTTAAAACCATGCTTAAATCACTACCACGGTTTAATTTTTTACCGTTCCGCTGTTTCCAAAAATAAACATTTTTATTTGAGATTCAAAGTAGGTCGAGCGAAGCCCACACATCTCTTCCCCAAAACAACCCAGGTCCATTGAACCAGATAATTTGAGGATATGAGTGAGCCTCTCTTCGTGTTCTGTTTTCTTTGTTCCATATAGCCAGTGACCACACAAACCACAGGCCTGTGGCCACTGACCACAAGGCACCGGGCTTTAAATAGAGAGCGTGAGAAGGCCGCTCAGCATCTTGTCTCAAGACGCCGTCTGTCGGTCCTGGGACCTGCCCGGAGTCATTTTTTTTAAAGCTTCACTACGACAATAGTGGATAGAGAATGCACCGAACATGGATAAACAAGCTCTTGTTACTTTAATCTAAAATGGAAAGTTTGGCCACGCTTTGATGGAACTGAGTGCATCGAGTTCCACCCCAGTCAAATACCACAGCACGCCCCCAGCACACTCTCACAATGACTGTGTTCTTTGGTTGCTAGTGCAACAGCACATCATCCTGTATTTAGAAACGGCCACCTTATGCAAGCCACATCATGAGCTGTGCAGCTTTGCAGTGCACTAGTACAGCAGAACGGAGAGCGCACTGGATGCTCAGTGTGTTGTGGTCAAGATGCACAGAGTATAAACAAAACTGTGTGACGTGCAGGTAAACAGCTATGACTTTCAGACTTTGGCTGTGTGTATGAACAGTTGTTGTTCTGCTTTTTTTTTTTTTTTTTTTTAACGTGCCATTATTGATCGTTTTAGTGTCTACTAATGAACTACGAACCTTTCTAGAGGTATAATCACTGTGTCTTGGGCTGTAAAGCTAGTGCACACATTTTCCACCTACATGTCGCCGGTTCCAATCCAACTCTCACACTTAATTTTGAGCTGTTAAGAGCATTTCGACCAAAAATAAATTAGTTTCAGAACCACTTCAGAAGAGTTGTTTCTCAGCTGGAACCAAAGAATAGCAGGTTTTCTTGACCTAAGTGTGAACCGTGACAACATCAGTGGACGTGTGATATTCCAAAGACTGGAAAGAGAGCATGAAGGCAACAATAGAGAAGTCATGAGAAATGGGACTGAGAATAGAAATGAGAAATATCTGTAATGACAGAACAAAGCTTGCAGGTTATGCATCTACTATTCAATAGCACCAAGGTTTTAAGAATCCTGCACAGAACCAGTTCAATAACCAGAGCTTATTCAATGGAAAAAGGACAATAATAGACAACTATCACCTTTGCACGGTATCTAATCACACGACTTTCTGTTCTTCTTTCGCCCTCTGCAGCCCAGTGTTTGTGCCCAGCCGAGATATGACTGAGGTGATGATCAACAGCACCCCCATGGAGGACATGAGGCTCAGCCCCAGCAAGGACAGACTCTCCTTTCAGGTACACACGCGCATGTATGACACCACGTCTGCCCCACTTCTGTTCCTACCCGTACATGTTTATGTGGACTGGTCCTTTTAAACCTGTCCTCATCCATTCATTTGCATGAACTGGACTGAGATCAGCGTGAACAGGAGGGAACAGCAGCTGCATCTGTTATGAGACAGTAGAAATATCAATACAGTGGATAAAAGCAAATAATTTGAAATTAAATAGGGTTTTCTATTGTTTAATCTACAAACCCCTGGCTAAGCTAAAAATGTCTTTGTATAAAAAGACATTTTGGAACAGTTTGACCCTGTTAGCCATTAACAGACTAACATAAATAGTCACTGAAACATAATAGCATAAAGATTTGAAGAAGAGTACAGTCATTACATAGAGATAAGTTTTAGAAAATATACTTGATAATAAAAAAACCGATGTGAAAATATGTTCAGTTGCATAATAAATAAATAAATAAATAAATAAATAAATAAATAAATAAATAAATAAATAAATAAATAAAAAAAATGGGAATAAGTAAACATAACAAAACATTTGGGGTCTGGTCAACAAAGGGATTAAAACTGAAATGTCTAATCTAATTTTAGTAGGTTTTAAAATCTATATTTAATATAAAGCCAGATAATTTTAAAAATAAAGGTAATTTACAGATCACTCTGATAAGTTTGAGTAATTACGTCGGGACAGTAACTTGCAATTTTGAAAACTAGCCCACATCCCCTTTTTTCATTGTCTGATATGTCAGTCAAGGTTACTGTCGGTCACAACTTAAAACATGCAAAGGAAATGGACGTGTGGGGAAATAGTGTTTAATTTACTGTAGCCTGTCACAAAAATAAACGGCGCAGATTCAGGGAGATGAGAGAAGCAGCCATCAGGTGGTCTTGACAAGGTGTTGCCAGCAGCTTTGTTTTACTGTCAGCTCAACAGGGCCGTCTTGGAAACTACTTAAACACACAGCTGCTCGCTTATTTTAGTGTCACATTGGTACCAAGGGTAAAAAAAGAATTAAAGAGCCCTGTGTTAATATTTATACTGTATTACTGTAAAAGATGGGGAAACTGAGAGGAGACTATTTATGATTTTTGGACAGGAAGTTGGCCTAATGGTTAGTGAAACAGCATCTTAAATGGTCGGTTAACCACTGGTGTTGTAAGTTCCACCTGCTGACGCTTTTAAAACTCACAGGGCTAAAAGGCCACTTCCTGTTTAAAGAGTTTTGTATAAGATTGACAATTTATTTTTTTGATGAGTACATATTCATACATTTTTATAAACTTATAGCACTCTGCCATGCTGCATGTAGACACTGTTGACTCTGAGAGGATGTAGACTGACCCAGAGGAAAAGGCTGGCTTCCTCTCCCCACAGTTCACACCCCAGCTGTGAGTCTGTCTGAGAGGATGAGAGGAGCGGATGAGAGGGGGGAAAGTGCAGAAAAAGGAGGCTGCCACTTCTCCACTCTTTCCATCCCCATTCTGTATTTCCTCACCTCGGCCATTTGCCCAAGGTCCCAGCCACTCCTTAGAGAAGCTATGTATGAAGCGGTGATGTCGCCACTAGTCACTTCCTCCATTATGAGTGCCGTGGGCTTTGACACGAATTGTGTGACCATAAAATTCCAGCTGCACCTATAAAAGGTACTGGAATGAATGTGACCTACTTGTGGAGAAGGATGAGCAAATAGTCACCGATTTCCCGAATTATCATCTCAAAAGGCAATGTCATGATTCAGTGTGCGCCCACCGCACACCCCAGAAGATCCCAAAATAGCCAGCATTGTGCCTGGCCGATGATGTGTCGTCGCTTCCTGCCACTGGAAGAGAAACAAGTTATGACATGTGTTAGCTAGGGGTCCAAAGGCAAGGTCATGTGCTGCCTAACTCCCTTTGGTGCTGACGCACAGTGAGGATTGGTGATGCAGGCCAGGAAACAGAGATACACGCAGGCATTAGACGTGAGCAGACATGCACACGCACGCATATAATCGCACCTCTTGGCGTGGCTCTGCACGCAGCTGTTTTTGGAGAATGTAAAAGCTGCAGAAATACACGCGCTCATAACCTGACAAATTCTCACATTCACAAGGCGTATTTATAGCTTTTTGTCTTTTTCCTCCCTCCTCATCTGTCTCCTATGGAATTCATGGAGACTTTGACACAGCTGGATCCCCTCTATCTCTTCCCCCTCTCTTCTCATCTCAGTCTCTCTCCTGCCTCATCTAATGCTTTCTTTCCACTCGGCTCTCTGCCCAGACAGCGACATTGCTCCCTCCCCTCCAATGTCTTGGAGTGAAATATGCAGGTCTAAAAATATTCATCCACTTTATCCAAACAACAGCAAAAAAATGCTGTTCTTGGACCAGGAGTGGCAGGCTTTTTCCCCTGGGCCATTTCTCTGGTTCCTGAGAACAGAGAAAGTCTGATGTTGATGTCCAATCTTGCCAGGACAGGGAATGCATGTAATCTCTCTTGTCAGGACATCTCTCATGCCCTTCAGTTTAGATCCAAACATTTGAGTGTGGCACGCTGCGTTTATAAGCAGACATATCAGTCAGGATTTGCAGATAACGTGGCCGATTTCGTGTTCTTTCCTAAACCTTTTTTTCCCCAACTCCATCTCGGCAGGAACATAAAGTATTCAACACTAAATACTGACTGTTATAGGGATGGATGTTTTATTTACACACAAATCATGTCCCAGTAAACCTTTCACCTTTGTGTTTTTACCGTTGATTTGAAATGCTCTGATTATGCTCTTGTATAATCTTCCGAGTAGTGGCTGATGTGGTGCTGGATGAGTTTGTAAGCAGCTACGAGCTGCTTGGCACAATGCCTTCCAAAGCATTTAGATTAAACATGATGCAGCATTTACCGTAAGTCTCGCTAGACATGCCTCATTTAGCCGTACACAGCCACTGATGTAACAGTTTCTTGTGCAATTTGTTCTTCGGGTGAGCGGTGTACCTATGTGGAACGCTCGCTCGGCTGTTAGAGGAATGTGGGCTGGGCAAGAGCAGGTATGCCACTGGGATTTTAAGCAACCACTTCCCATCACAGATGTTTAGTCTTCACATCACTTCCTTCACAGTTGTTTAGCCTTGTAGCGGTGCCTGCAACACTTCCACGAGGCTCAGGACTAAGTTCTGGTGTCCCAGAGGCTACCGCACACTTAGCGCTGATCAGAAATATGCTCACAAATCATTTTTGGCCATACAACAGGGGACGGCTGACTCAAAAGAGCCTGCTGTACAGTCAGTGGCGCCCCCAGATATTTGTACTTGGGGTGGCCAGATGGGGGCGACTGAAAATTTGGGGTGGCACACACAGTCATTGAATTTCAGGATTTTGCTTATGCTGTTGAAGTAGGCTAGTTAAAAATGTCAATATAGAGAGTTAAGGTAACACATACAGATACTCTGGTGTCTAATGTTACTAAATATCTAATGTGCATAGACTAATACTCGTGCAATTAACCCTTCAGTTCCACAACAATCCTGTTTTTAATATTTAATGTATCCGATAAGTGATTCATTGTTCTTCAAATAGGCTGGTCGTCCTTTTGCTTAAAAAGACAAATATACAGCTTTAATTTGAAAGAGCAGATCAATTCTAAGGAACCAAACATTTACTGGGAACAAGCCCTTTAGAGTTTAGCAAAAGTCATGGGTACACATTGAAGCCATTTTCATTCAGATATGTGTGAGAGTTCAAGGGACCCCTTTCAAAATTACCTAGTTGTTCCGTCGCCAAAATGTAGCCCAAATTTGGAGCATTATTTCGCCCCCTTATCTGCAAGTTATGCCAACATGGCTAGTACCATTGGATGCCTTAGGTTGTTGGCTTTCACAAGATACCACTATGTTCTCACTAGCTTCAAATATGAGTGTGACACAGCGAGTAATGTCTGCCTCCAATTATTCTTGCCAAGGTGGCCAGCAATTATATCACGGTGGCCATGGCCACTGTGGCGCCCCCTTGGGGCCGCCACTGTCTGCAGTTCAGATAACAAATTATGTTAACTCTTGAGGTTAATGGAAGGTTAATAACCAGATTTCTGTTTTTGTCTTTCGTCTTCAGATATTCCCCGACCCCTCAGACTTTGACCGCTGCTGTAAGCTCAAGGATCGGCTGCCATCCATCGTGGTCGAGCCGACAGAGGGAGAAGTCGAGAGCGGGGAGCTCCGCTGGCCTCCAGAGGAGTTTCTGGTCAGTGAAGAGGAGGAGGAGGAAGAAGAAGAGGAGGAGGAAGAGGAGGAACAGAATAACGGCAGCATCCAAAATGGACAACCGACACAGAATTCCCAGCATTAGAGGCTGTGTCAACACACCCATGCTCCCCTGTTCCCTCCTTCTTTCTGACAGACACTCTCCCACACTGGTTACACTGCACCTCAGCACTCCCAACAAACTGGCAGACACACATTCAGTGTCTCGCGATGCCATCTCGTTGCCCTCGACACCAAAGCATCAATCCCACAAGAGAAGCAATACACATTTTCTCACACAATAATTTATCCTCCTGGACTGCAGATCCACAAAATCAGACTTGAGAAGAACGGACATGCACACCTCATATTCATACTGATATTCCTGCCGTGTGTGCAATCAATCTCCAAACATAAATCCCCAGCTCCATGATCTTCATCTGCACCTCCATCATCTCAGATGTCATGGAGCTCTGGTTGTCTTCATTTAGAGCTGCACACCGCACACTTATTTCCTACCATGCCTACCACCGTGTGTGTCTCGGCCCAGAACGGACGTCCTGTTGGACAGCGGCAGCTCAGTGCTCCATGGACAGCTCTTACACTGCAGGGGCGACCACTGCTCTGTACTTTACTCCCAAATGGCTGGCGTCATGACCCCAGAGACTTTAAACTCTCATACAGAACTATTGTGGTACCCGTGGGGATTATCGTCTACAGTAACACTGTCCATACCCGTGTTCACTTTCTGGATTGATATGTTAATTATTGTGATTGCCACTGCTGTCCATAGATCTGTCTGTTTCTGAGAAGTGAATGTTTTGTGATTTTTGTCTGTTTTTTGAGACGTGGGTGTTTTGTGTAAAACGTTACCGGGATCCCACCTCAACCCCCTTGTTTAAAAAAACAAAAACAAAAAAAAACATTGTGACCTTATGTCAGACATTCACAGTAAAAAAGCAACCTGGAATAATTTTAGAGATGTGAGCAAAAAATAAACCAGCATGCTACGCTTATGCGATAAATTCATTGTACAAAGGCTTGTTGTGCAGTGAGGGCTCAGTCGCGCTATGATCCTCTCATTACATCGGCCTTCTGTGAGCCTTATGACAAACAGTACTTGGACGACAAAGCGAAATAGTTCAACATGGAGAACAAAATCTGATGCAAGCAGGTTTGTTGTTCAAAAAGGGCAAAGCTGAGTAAGGACTACGAAACTGTAATTTTTGAAAAAGCAGTTGAAGCAATGTACAGACGATGAAGGATGTGTAAATAGTTGTTCCCAATGAGCCAACCCCTGCGGCCTTGTAGTGCGCTGATCTTGTTTGTACTCTGGGTTTGGTTTACTTTGTAGAAAGCCAAAGACTGAGAATCGCTCTGAGCTGTACACACCTGAACTGAAAGTCTCCTCGTCTTCCTTTTTTCTTTTTTGAAAACAGCCATTCGTTCGACACGATGAAGTTCAGGTCACTGATAAGTCACGCTGTAGGACAGAGTTCACGAATACGTACGGTAATATCTGACAGTATTAAAGTCTTTTAGTCCCGATGTTTGCCAAAAGCTTTTAATGGGAAATCGTTGTTCTCTGGTAGCAACGTCTGTTTTATTTGTCTGTGCTGCAATTTGAGAAGTCGGTGTTCCTTTGTTCACTCTTTAAATCAGCACTCTCTGTTTGTGGTCCAAGTCTCGTCAGTCAGTCGGTTTGTGGAAAATATTTCACTCTTGTGTACACTATGAAATCCTGTCGTACAAGCATGATTGAGATGTGTCTGTTCTTTTTTTGTACTTTCTCATTTGAGTGGCATTAGGGCTGTGTACAGAACATCTCTCTCTTTCTCCTGTCTGTCACCTACAGGTCCCACATTGTTTTTGTAAAGCTCAGGGAGATTAGCCGCCATCTTTCTCTTGTTTTTTTTTTTTTTTTTTGTTTCTTTTTGTATTTAGACCACTTTTCTCTGTGACAATTACAGAGGCTGTAAATAAACATTTGAATTTGCTATCCAACTGTGTGACTCTGCTGTGAGAATAATTGACTGTGAAGAGTTACTGCTATTTTTATGGCGCAAGATGGACGTAAATGAGTCTTTTACAGGGGTAATCCTTCACCGCTTTTAAACTATTGTTTCCAAGACACTTCTGTGTTTACTTTCATTTTCCTTAATGTGAACCCCCCCTGCTCTGTTCCCCACTCAAACTTCACCTGCAGTGGTTACAGAAAAGCGGTATTACTTCCTGCTCGGCATCTCTCACATACAGAATCTCTCTCTACGAACACAGATGCATGTATCAAATGGCTATATGTAGAAGCGAGAGCAGGCCACATGCTACTTCCTGTCTTCAACTCGCACACAAACGCACACAATCTGACTCCTTGTTACAGCAAAATCAAATTCCCTGAGCACTCGACAGCAATCATTTCTAAGTTCTTAATAGTAGCCCTTTTAAAACTATTAAACAAGGCCATGCAGTACTTTGGATAACTTTGGTTTGACCTTCCAATCTTTGGGTGCTTTTTACAATTTGAATCATTGAGGACAGTGCAGAGTATAAAAGTCTGTGGAAGCGGCTCCTCACGCTCTACCCATAAACACTCGCCACAATGATACAAGACTAATAAAATGCGGTTCAGTGGAAAAGCTCTAATGGGGAACTGGGGGATTTACAGGAATAAACAAAGCTTTCTGATCACTGTTACAGTGGAAACTTCTCAGGTGATTTGCTGCTGTATTAGTGACCCAATAGGTCAACTTTGATTGCCTAGTGCCGGGAATAGTCCATCAGAGTTGCTGCGGTAGGGCCTTTAGAGGCCAAGAGCCTGACAGATTGTGCCAAGGTGCTACTCTCAGGGCCTTATGGTCACTTCCTGGAAGGCAAACAATGAACTGACATTCTATCCTGCTTCCTTCTTCCTGGAAAAAATGGAGCATAAAGAGTTATTAATACCCCCCAGCTGATAATGGTGGTCAGCAGCAGAGTGTGTCTCTGGCCCGGGGGGGCTGGTGGGAGCCTTCTGAATAGGTTAGGAAGTGAATGTCCTTTGTCCCTTTCTTAACAACAGCTCCTTGATCTGAATGGAAAATGTCATGAGATCATGGAAAGAAGAAATTACAAGTAGTTTAAAAAAAAAAAAAAAGGACGACCACAGTCTGCTGGAGAGACTGCCTGAACTTGCATCCAGCTACGCAATCATGTGACGTCAGCCAGGCACCTCTGAACTTTGCGTCGTCTATCAAATATAACTGGGAGGAATAGTGAGAAAGCAATATACTTCAGTTTTAATAAAGAAGGGTGCTGTGTTGCTGGGGCTTGAGGAGATATGAAAGGAAGCCCCTGAAGCATCTTTCCGTAGCATTTTGACATTTTGAGCAGCTCTTATCTTCAGCTCCTCTCCTTCAGCCACTTCTCAGCTGATTAACTCAGCGAGGAACCTTTGCAATTAAAGCCTCTTTTAATGCAACCGGTAATTTACATTTGCTTTGCCCCTTCAAACCTGATTGAAGCACTTAAAATTATGTATTTTCATCGTCTCAGTTACATCTCCGTGAAAGATCTTACATTAAAGGCCCTGAAAACCTCTTTTCTCAATCAGCTTCTTACTATGAATGACGGAGCCCTACAACAACACAACATTTTCTGTCAGTTAGAAAAGTCCTGGTTATTTGACTTTTTCATTTTCCTTTGTGTTTTTGAAAAGGGTAATTTCCAGGCCCCCAAGAACACTGCTCAGCACTTTTCCTAGTGGCCACTTGTGGTATTGCAGCAAAAAAGTCCTCTGTGGTCCAAAAGTGAAAAAGTTGTTTGTAAAACTGAAAGCACCGCCTCTGACTGCAAACTAGGTCAAGTGGGACTCTGTCTATTATGATTTTTTTTTAATCTACTTAGGTTTTATATACGTCAAACTTTCCTGGAGCTGAGAAAAGTCATTTAAAAATCCATGAACTTGCACTTTTAGTCCAGGAACTTGCACTTATTCAGTGGGCTGCATACCACATAAGTACACCTGAAACCCGAACCCGAAACTTTTTGGGGCAACTGAATAGGGGCCATCTTGGATCTGGTATCTACATATTATTATACATCTATTGTAATGTCACACATTTGCAAGCTTCCATCAGGAAACTGCTCAGCAAAGCTTAGATATGCTTAATGAAGCTAAGCTAACTGGCTTCTTGATTCAGTTTTATATTTACCGCACAGACAAGTGAACAATATCAATCTTCTTATCTAACTCAGTGTAAGGATGTTTTCCAAAAATATATAAATATTCTATTACGTAATCCACAGATCTTATTGTAAGCAGTTTCATGTAGGAACTATTTTCTGTCTACCAAACTAGAGTCCGGTCTCACTCCGAAGTCGTTGAAATCAGCCGCTTGGGCAGTGAATTGCGGCGTCAGAAACCAACCAAAAAAGGTGTCCTGTAACGTCGGCATGATACGCGGCCGTTATAGTTTAATAATGCCTGGTGGGGTCGGGGACACACACAGAGGGATAAGGACGAAAGTTAAGGCGGCGAATGTCCGAGTGGGGTGGACCAGTCCAACACACACCGACCTTTACCCGAGAGACTAGTGTTCGCATCCCGTACGATTCTAAAGCCAAACCTTGTTCTTTTTTCCGAAACCCAACCACGTGTGTTTGTTGTTGAAGGAAAAAAAAAACGTCAGTTCACGGTGTTGTACTGACTTGCAGAACGTGTCGAACTACACCCACCAATCGTATCACTGTGCAGAAGGAAGCGTGCATCTACTCATCAAGATGTCCTCCTCGAGCAGGGCTGTAACTTTAGCTAGTCAGTGGCGCTAGGTGAGCTAGCGGTAGATGCACGCTTCCTTCTGCACGGTGATTTGGTTGGCAGGCGTAGTTTGGCAGCAAGAAAATAGTTCCTACATGAAACTGCTCACAATAAAGTATGTAAAGTATCTTGAGTAACCAGGACATAATTTCTGGAAAGACACATTGATGTTGAGCACTATGACCTCAAAGTCATCTCATTCCATTACATATGAGAGAAGGCAGACATCTCTCCAGCCTGTTATCTTCAACACTTGGCAACTCACACCAAAACAATCTAGACTGATAAACAACACTACAGTTTGAAATCATTTCATTTTTTTTAGTTTAGACTTTCACTTTCATAATTTCTTTACACTTTTAGTCCATTTATCACCCACTCTGCTGGTGGTCAGAGGTGACAGCTTTCATTTTGCGCTATGACGAGTGAGTGTCCCTGTGTACCCAGTGACATAGGGGGAACGGAGTGTGTCTCGCACACCATTGTCGGCGTGAGGCACAGTATCTTTAAATGTGTGAATATGAGAGGCTGGCTATGTATTAAAACTGTTCTCTGAGTGAAGTCACTGATAGCTCTTCTAGCTCATTCTTGGAATTCTTTCCAATGGAAACAATCCCATCACTGATCCCAGTGTGTCAGCAGAGTCTGACCTGCCAACCCCTGAATTCTCCCCGACTCCCAACTGTGTTCACATTAACGCTGTTTCACTGTCGCCCATCTACTCAGATACTCACACCATGTATCCATAACATAACCCCTCCCTCCTCAAGGAAAATAATACTTATCCGATGAACTCTTTTTCCACTCCCGCTCCTCTGCCTACTTTTTTCTCCAGTGTTTTCTTGCTCTTTCTATTTTTCACTCTCCCAGACTTTTATTCCATTCTGTTGTTTCAGCAAGTTTCCCATACTTACATGACAGTCGAAATGTACTCTGCATTCCCACAGTGCAGGTTATGTAATGTAAGTTAACATTTTATTATAAACAGTGCCCCTGCACTTATAACCTTGCTATTTTAGTGCTGCAACCTTATTGTATAAGCCAGCGAGGTTCATTCTGCGTGTGCATACATAACCGTGTCTGTGTGTTTGTGCAAAGCTTGCACACGGGCACATGTGCTCAGAGGTTTTATGTATAACCGTGTCTGTTATTATGAGTGCCATGTGCGTAAGGGAAAGATTCTTTTCCCATGGTTCCTCAAGTGTGAGAAGAAAGTAGAGCTCTCAGGACATGAAGCGAAAACTCTGCTAGTTATTTATAACCTGTCTGGAGACGGCCCACCAAGCATAGACACATATCTGGCACTGTCAACAAGGGAAGAGCTAGAATAAGATACGCTGAGAGGCATACAACAAGGAGGGAGGACTGAAAGGTGAAGAGGTCAGGAAGGAAAATGAAGGATGTTGAGTATAAAGTGTAATGAGCATAAAGGACACCTGCACTGTGACATGTATAAATCACAGGTTAGAGACTGGTTGTCTTGCTCGTGGCCAGCTTAGATAAGACCTGGTGAGATAAGGCAAAATGCAACCTTAGCAAAAATGACACTCAGGAACTTGCTTAGTGTCACTCTGCCCTCATAAAATTTATATTAGCAGTGTGTAAGATTTAGGGGGACCTTGTGGCGTCTGGTGGTGAGCATAGCAGATTGCAACCAGCTGAAACTTCTCCCAGTTAGGATTCCTTCTGTGTTCATTGTTCAGGAGGTTTTTACCAGGAGCTGAGTTATCTGCAGAGGTCTGTTCCTCTCTGAAACAAACGGACCAGGTGACTAAAACTAGCAAAAATACTGAAAGAAGTAGTTTGACATTATAAAATAGTGTTTTTCCTGCACTGTTTGACACATCGCAGATGGGCTACTAGCCCAGTGCTTACTAACAGGTCATCACCTTTTTTCTAATCCAGATGTTCAGGAGGTTTTAACCAGGAGCCGAACTATTTGCAAAAAAAATTATTTTTTTATTTATTTATTATTTAAAATTTAAATAAGTGTTCAACCTATGCTCTTTGGCACATTGCAGACAGAGTTAGCCCAGCACCTGCTAATGTGTGATCACCTTTTTTTTCTCTGATAATTTAAGATCCAGATTTTCAAGATATATACTTGTGTATCAGCTCTATGCAGAGCCTACACCGTAGCCTACGCGGTTATGACTGTCACTCTGTAGTTACACCTTCAAAACACTGGTCAGCAGTGGGGTTTCTGTGAAGCGCTGTAAAATTTAGTTGATTCAAAATTTTAAACACACATTAAACATGGCTTAAAAGCAACAATTTCAAACACAAGTACACAAATCATCTTCACTATAACTCGCAGCATTCACAGACAAAGCACTTGTCTTTTGCTGGACGTTTTCCCCACAAATACAACATGCTAACTGTATAAATTAGCCTAGCAGCTAGCAGACTTTTCCTGTACTTACTTGAAGCCAAGGACAACAGCAACATTTAACAAAGGTAACGTTACAGAATTCAACTCTATTACAACTCACAAGCTTCACTGACAAAACAACTGTCTTGTACTACACACGTTTTCCAAACAAATACAACATCCTAACGTTATTAGCACAAGTTAATACTAGAAAATACAGTCAACAGCAGAGATTTTCTCTGCTCATATGAAGCCAGGATGAATCACACACAAGACTCAAAATGCTATTTATGTGGAGGCTTTATTGTTTTCACAATTTATTGTTTCTTATCTGAGAAATTAAAGTAAATAAAAGCTTCGTTCATTTGATTATTCCATTTCTGCCAATATATTTTCCTAAATCGTACACAGTGGACCTTTAACTAGTCTACTTTCCAAATGACACTACAAACAGCACTGATAGAGTTAAATGTAAAAATAGAAAGAAATGCATGAGACATTTGAAAGTCAGACAGTACACTCATTTTTTTGTAATCTGTCCTTTCCCTGAATATATTTGACATTTGAAAACCCCACAGCGCCATGTGATACACCAATCGAGGAACAGAGGGCCACAAAGTAGTGATTGCTATTCAAAACTAAGCACCACAACATCACAGTTAATCAGAGTCAAGCGTACTTAACACCCTGCCAAACTGCTGTCTGTACCTGCACCTCAACAGACCTGCCTTTGAAGACATAATGCAACTGCTGGACTCACAACCGCAGCACATATTTGGACGGATGAGTCTAAGCACCCGGGGACTCATTCTCTATTTAACAGGGTGATGTAAGGCACATCTCCATCTCATCCTCGAGCATTTAAAGCTTTGATCAATACACGTCTGCTGGCATCCGCTTTGTACTGTAGTTTTGTGTGTTAATGTGCTAAGCCACAGGCTGCTGCTCCTCCATAGGCTGTTGTTGATATAAATAGACAGCTTATGGCCCCGCCACTCTAATCCTTATTGCCTAGAGACCAGGGTGGAAAAAAGGGAGGAAAAAGAGAGAGGGGACGGGATGAAAACGGAGATAAACACACAGAAATTAAGATGCAAAACTGGCGTTACAGCGCTGTTACAGGTGTGGGGCCGATCCATGCTGTCAGAGTGAAGAGGAAGTGAAGTGAAGGAGAAGAAGACTCAAGTTAAATCATCCATGTCCCCGCTTTGAACTACCACAAAAGCACAAGAGGTCATTAGAGGCAAGAATGTTTAACTACAAGAGTTTTCTTTCCCAATAAAGCCTTGTTAAAGTGCTATCAATAGACTCCATTGAAAATAAACCAAAACACAGTGTACAATGCCCGAAAAAAGCCACTTTGTCTCTCCCACGTGGATTTATGTAAGCGGAATGGCATGTCGAACATGAATTAATGTTACTGGTCTCTACATTTATCTGTTGCCTTTAACTTGGCTTACCTCCCGTGTCGTTTTTATCAGCAAACGCAGCTAAAGTGAACATGTTTTATGTTTTTCATGGGCGGAAACGCCTGTGATTCTTACCAGAGGGCTTAGATATTTGGAATTCTCAAAGGGGAATATGATTAGGAGCACCTGATCAAATTGCTTTTGCTAAATTATCTCGGACAAGCGTCATTAATCATGCGGACATGCTTCTCGTTTGAAGGTGAGCTGGCACTAAACTGAAAAAATGAGAGCTTGTTTCAAAGCAAAGTTTTTCCGTTCCCCCTCTGAAGTGATGCGTTGACCCTTGAGAAGTTTATACTGACAAAGCTATACAGTTCACTCAGTCTCTCAGATAGAGTGCATGCCATAGGGAGCAGGTCATGGAAAAGTCTTGAGTTTGACTAAGTGCACTCTCTCTTTTACCCTGTCTGTCAGTCCGTCTCTACCTCACTTCACCACACACACACACACTCTCACAGTACATGCTTGGATACGCTCAGACACATTGACCAATCTACGCACACACGCATCACTGAATGCTGAGGTAATTTGTAACAGTAGAACACCTCATAACTGTGGGTAAAAGAAACAAATGACACATGCGAGGATTTACACTACTTTAAAAGGCTATGTTGGGGGGGACGCGGTCGAGAAGTATATCATCGATACCATGCGTGAGATCTGAATGAGTTCTGACATATTGTTAACACGGGGATTTTGGGGAAGAACACTAACATGAGCAGAGCCTCTCGTGCTCTGTAAAAGAGGATTAGTGCGCACAGAAACAGTCACAGAAATAGACATAACTTTCCAGTGGAAGTTCATTTCAGTGACGTCAAACATGATTTAAATACATTTCTGCCCCTGCAGAGGTTAAACTTTAAAAAAAAAAGTGAAGTAGGCTATTAGCTTAAGTCTGTTGAAACAGTGTGAAGCCCACTGGATATTTGCTCTTGAAACACTTCAACCAGAGGGCGTGAATGATGAACTCCTTCTCAGTGCAGTGCTGTAGGCTTGTCATATTCATTGTTAACTTGTATTAATGATTACAAGAATGATATTTTGATTTGTTCGCTGGATAAAGGACTTTTTTAAAGTTCTCACCCAAACAAATTTCAACCTTTTATCACACCAGATACTGATTTTTTTTGGTTGTATCTGTGTTGTGGCTAGAGTCATTACAGCTGCTAGAACAGTACTCAGGGTTTGGAAATCAACAAAGCCCCCAGAAATAAAAAAAATAGTTCAACTATATGACAGAAACTGCCTCTTATGAATCTGTGCTGACTAAGATGACACAATGTGCCCAATGACCAGTCTGGGGGATTTTTGGAATTATTTTGCATTGTCTGGGGGCCTGGAAGTGGGATTTTTTTTTTTGCTTTGTCTTGCCCTGCCAATTATTTTTATTTTTTGTATTTATTCCTTTTTCTATATATATTATTATCACTGTTAATTTTAATGTGTTCATTTATTCAAATTTAATTTTATTATATTGATTGTTTTTTGGCAGATTGAGACTGGTGTTGTACGCCCTCTAGTACAGATCTCTATTATCCTGTTTGTATTATTTTTGTGTCTCATTTGACATGCAGAACTGTCATGTACCACCCTAACCCTAATTCAAAATTATATATATGTAAAAAAAAAATGCATTTCTTAGAGTGGCCTTTTATCGTGACCATCCTTAGGCACACTTCTTAATGTCACACCTGTCAGGGGGATTGATTACCTTGGAAAAGGAGAGGCACTCACTAACACAGATTTTAACAAAAATATGTATTAAGCGCATTAAAAGTCTAAGATCTTTAAATTAAACTTGTGATAAATGGGAGCAAAATTAGAGGTGTTACATTTACATTTTTGTCCACTGTATAACGTCACGTTAAACTAAATCATGATGCTGTGATAGATTAAGTGTATTAATTAATGTTTTTTGAAATAATAAAAATATTAATGATACATTTTATATATAGGTGCCTTTCAAAACACTCAAGGTCACCTTGCAGGCAAAGATTAAGAAAATAACAAAAGATTGCAAGTGGATTTATCTCTAGGTACAATTTTGGGGTAGACTGACGTGTTTTTTTTACTCAAGTATTGCCATTTTATGCTGCTTTATTCCTCTACTCCATTATAATTTGAAGGGGAATATTCTACTTTATACTCCATTTATTTATGTGACAGCTATAGAAGATACTTCCCCCTAAAAAATGATTGATGGGGATAGTGGATAACACGTTTTCAGCATAAAAAGGTAAGTTTGTCACATGTTTTAATCATTTGACAACTTATTTTAAGATGTTTGAGTGAAATTAATAAGTTAGAATACCTTAAATTAAACAGTTTGACCACCAAATGTCACAGCAACTTTTTGGAAAATATTAAATTGGTTCAACTTAATTAAGCTTTTTGAGGTCAAAGCAAATCATATTGGTTGTACTGAACTAATTGAATTTGTCAGATTAATTCCAGAGTTGGAGCTACTTATAAAGATGCATGCAGATTGTTAACTTAATTTTTCTAAGTTGAAGTTCAGTGGATTCTGTTTAAGAGTGGAATATGAGAATGTGATTCAACATTACAGACTGAACTAACAAACAATGCAAAGTACTTAGCAGCAGCTCCACCAGCTACAACATTGAAATGCTTCTAAGTGCATGACTTTTAATCATAATTGAGTATTTTCACACTGTGTTCTCAGTCGGCCTACTTTGGCATTGTTAAAGATAAATACTTCCTCCACCACTGACACTTGCTTTGCAGCGCATGCATGGAGTCTTTTGTTTGTTGTCTTCCTCTTTCCCTTGGCACCTCCACCTCCACATCATGAGCGCACCGGATGGTTTCACTGGTTTCATGGTTTCACTGCTGCCTAAAATATAACACATTCCTCCAGCATACTCACTATCAGCATGTCAAATCTGCAGTGCATTCACCATGGCAAATGTCGCTCCACAAGATGTGTCTGCGGTTCACCGGCAGCTCCTCGCTGGATGGAGTCTGCACAAACAGCGCCCCCTGTCGGCGTCCGGCTGCAAGGACAGGTGAGAGGTAACAAGTTGAGAGGTCGCGTTAGCAAAGCGATCAGGCGGCTACACTTTGGCTGCAGTCATAGTAAGTACAGGCAGCTGGAGAAAGCGAAGTTGTCGTGTGATATTATCTCGCCGAGAGCAAACTGGCTGCGAAACAGTTGCAACGTGCGCCAGCGTTGAGTACTAACAATTAGTGCAAGCCGTTGAACAGATTAGCTAATGTTAGCGCGCTGCTAGCTGGCTGGCTGAGTTGCTATGTCGCAACCAAGTGCTTGGACTTACCGGAGCTAACAGAACTAGCTCGCCTGGCTAAACTTTGATTCTGCGGGATAAAAACGAAAGGTGGGTATGATGTTATCAGACAGTGTGCAGTAACGCTATTTATCCGACACTCATTAGTGCATTAGCCTGCGCTGCTAAATTAAGCAGGGAAACGTCGGCTAACACGAGCTAGCTTCTGTCAAATGTGAGGATTTGCATGCTAAGTTAGCATTAGCCTAACCTGCATGACAGCAGGTGTTCTTCTCATTTTATCGATTATACTTTGACGTTATAGTTTAACGGTATGGACACTGTAAGTTACGGTGGAGAGCCACCAATTGAGTGTCCTTATTGTAATGGTGGCGTTAATATAACGTTGGTTATTTAATAATGTGTGCACACGAAAGAGCACAAAGTGTCCTAACAGTAGCTACCCCATCACCCAGTCCATTATGTTTCCACATCATGTCACCTTTGTTTGTCTATAAGGTCGCCCTTATTTGCATTTAAGGCTGGGTAATTATTCACGTAGCTACACGCTAACCAAAGGGATGATTATTGACAGACAAAGCATGGTACATGTCGTTTGTGTAACCACTCAGCTTCAAGTTAAACGTTGTCTAACCCGTGTTGTCTCTCTGGTTAAAGTCCTGTTGCACTGGCTGTTTTCTTTGCCCCACCCTGGGATCATGGAAAATGTGTGCATGCAAGATAATTAGCAAATTACTGCTCTTGATTAGATTGCATAATCGAGGCGTGGTTTAGTCCATGCATTCAAATGCGGGTGGATTTAATATCAGAAAATACCCTGTTATTACATCAAGTATTATGATAGATTGGAAAGGTTGATGAAGCAACCACTGACATGCACCTTGCTCCCAAGCTCATTACTCATCCACTGAGCCCTAAACCCCAACCAGGTCAAACACACATACTCAAGAGACTCAAAAATAGGTCTCAGGTAATTAAAATGTCTTCCTTGTGTAACGGAAAGTCTTATTTACACTGAGATAATTGTAAGATTAGTTGGTGGGAGAAGCTTTATTGCATTTGCTTCTCCACCTGTGTGCAGTTTATATGCATACTGTGTGTTCCAGTACCCATGCTACAATACTATATAGTATGCCAGAAATAAATTTAGTATATGTCAAATGTTGTATGCCAAAAATACCAGGATGTTCTGCTACATCCTGTCCAAATTGGCAGTACGCAACCCTTCATGCTTCTCTGGCTATTCTGACCCACAATCCTTTGAACAGCAGACGATAAGTCACATCAACTGAGCTGCAAACAGATGTCAGCCTGACAGCTGTCAAAGGTTGCAATGACAGATGACATGCATTCAAGTAACTTAACTAACTTACTAGTAACTCAAGAAACTTACTCATAAATATTACAGACAACAAAAGGAAATAACAATAAACATTTCAGTGAAAGAGAAATGCAGATGTACTTTCACTGTCGCAAATCTACAATCTATGCAGTTATTACTTTAAAATTAAACTACATGCATTGCAAAGTAACACCAGCAAATGTCTCTTATGTCCAAGGTAACACATATAAAAGCAAGAGGGTCAAAGTTAAGGGCGTAATGTTATGAGAAAATAGTATGTCCCGATGGTGTGCATATTGCATGCAAGAGCACATACTTTTTAAGGGCAGCTACAAAAGCAAAAGTATGCAATTGAGAATGCACTCACAGTGACCTGCCTGTAGGGCTGCTTGAAAGTGGTTGGACACTGACAGGGAGAACTTACTCAAAAAAAAAAAAAAAAAAAAAATTCCACTAGGGCTGCAGCCAGCCTGACAATCATTTTCATTTCCGTTTAATCCATCAGTTATTTTCTTGATCTATCGATTAGTTGTTTGGTCTATAAAATGACATAAAATGGCAAAATGTTGATCCCAAAGCCCAAAAACAATGTCCTCAAATGCCTTGTTTTGTCCACAACCAAAAGATCTTCAGTTTACTGTATTTGGTAGTAAAGAAACTGAAAATTTTGACACTTAAGAATCAGAGAAATTTTCCTTTTTAAAAAAAAAAAAAAAAAAAAAATATTCAAAGGTATTGATGGATTACCAAATTAGTTTGCGATAAATTGAATAGTTGACAACAGGGTTGGAAATTAACTTTTTTGTTCATCTATCACAGTGACTGGTGGATTCCAAAATCTACCAGCCATTCAATAGACTATCTTTGATTTTTTTGGCTGGTAAATGAAGCAAATCTAGCAGCCACTCATATATTTTACCAGCATTTCATTGGTGGCTGGTGGCTGTTGCTAATTTCCAACCCTGGTTGACATCTAATTGCTTAATCACTGCAGCTCTATTTTCCACTATGTCCAGTTCGACCCAAGTGTCCACAGAGATTGTTAAGCTTTTCCAGACCATTATGACCTCCAGTTGTCCGGCTGAAAAATGATGTGTCCCCTAAGTGTTAGTGTGTTTCATTCCTCCTCCCAACACTGCTTCCTTTTCCACTCACACAGTGAAAGAGCCTGGTTGCTCTTGGCATGAATGATGACTGCTGATTGAGACATTATGGGGTTGTTAAAGGGAAATTTCGGTTTATTTCAACCTGCCTCCTATCATCCTAAATTTGTTTCAAGTGACTAGTGACTTAAAAATAATAGTTAGCATGTTAGCTGTTAGCCTAGATACAGCCGGGGCCCATAGTAGCATCAGACCTGTTAAAACGTAAGTGAAAGGGCATACTTCAAGTGCAAAGTTAGTCCACTAAACAAGCTTTTTTTCCACAAAGACCGCCTCCACCACCATGTCAGAGAACATATAGAAAACGACATGTAAATGTTTTGTCTTACCTTACCGGTGTGGTGTCATGTTTGTTTACCATTTAGCTCTGCTTTCCAAAGCACAGCCAGCTGTTGCTGCTTGTTCTCACAAGATTTCAGGCACGGTATGAGATTGTTGCTTGTTCTAGCGATATTCCGGCTATTCCTGGCTGTATCTAAACCGAAATTTCCCTTTAAGCCATGTTTGATATTGACCAGTTGTTTTCTTGATGCGTTTGATACGTTACGTGAAAGGTAATGTTGGTTTTCTGTTAAACTTGGTAACTAGTGAGAGAAAACCAAACCCTACATTAGGGCTGCGCGGTACATGCGGTGGACGGTAGAAATGATATAAATTTGGCCCACGGTAGAGATTTGCGCTTTGCCGTCCTATCGTCGATGACGTCATCGCACCTGCCTCAGTGTGAAAATGGCTGCAAGCACAGAGACCAGCAGAGCAAGAGGAGCTCGTTTAAAAAAACGGTGCTAGGTCCGTGATTTGGACTTGGTTCGGCTTTAAACAGTCGGATAGTGAGCAGAAAAATATAATTTGCAAGAAGTGTCGAGTGACAGTGACAGAAAACAAAGGTAACGCGAGCAATTTATTGTACCATCTCAAGACAAAGCATGTGCGCGAGGGCTGGGTGGTATTCGTGGTGACGGTAACTGACTGCAGTAAACATGAGCCGCTGCTTTTGTGATTAACGTTACCTTCATACCGCAGTACTCAGCGGCAGAATTGGGCCCGGCGGCCATCCTCACATGATGGAGATGGCCTGGCCGACCGCACCAAACCCAGGCCCCCGGGAGACGGGGGCCCGGGAGCTGCCGGCCCTCCCTCTTCCCTCTAATGTTAATACATATTATATAACGTTTTATACACAATAACAGATGGATTAGCAACTGTTTTACTTCTGACAAGAAATAGTTTCCATCCTGGACTTGTATGGCTTTTTAAATTGTTTTATTTAAGGTGTAAAAAAAATAAAGAGAGAAGACGATACCGCGATATCATACCGTCACCGCATCCCCCCAACATAATACCGTGATAATGATTTTAGGCCATACCGCCCAGCCCTACCGTACATCTGAGTTTTCAATGTTTTGGGGTCTTGCATCTCTTAAGTACCTTCTACTGTGGTTGTTAAATAGAGCTGCACTTAAATCTATTTGCAGTTAATTTTACAGCATTATCTATTTCATTCTTCCCCTCTTTGTCTTTTCCTCTCTGTCTGTCTCTTAACACACACACACACGCACACCACTTAAGCTTATTGTTTAGCCTAGACATGCTTGACCTCTTAACTCTGCTCCTCTCTGCTGGGATGTCTGGTCTTGGCTTAAAGTAAGGAATGCAAAATGACTGCCAGAGAATTCAGACTTGGACTATGAAGAGTATGCTTTGCATTGCCTGTGGCGGTGTGTTTGGGGAAGTGCTTTCGGGATCATAGCTACAGTATCATGGTTAAATAAACGTTAAACCGACCCAAATGGACGGCTCTAAATCAAACCACAAGTGGTGCTCGCTTTGGAGTATGAAAACAAAAGTGTTTCCGTGGATGCCTTACATAAATAGTGCCATGTCCCAGGTGTTCACGCCAGGCGGAAGAAAAACATGTTTATTTAACACTTTAATGTCCATAATTCCGTTCACTTATCACATCGCTGGCTCCAGGTGTGTCAGGCCTTTTTGGCCGTATGTATGAATAGAGCTCATCTGCTTGTTCCAGGAGCCACCCAGGGGTGTGTTTTTTCTGTGTGCAGGGACACCGCCTAATTGTGCTGAGCAAGCGTTGTTTTCTCACCTCTCCTGTGCCTCACATTTTCCGTCGTTAAAACCAGCAACCCTTAAACCCTTATTGCCAGCATAATCATGCACGTGAAGACACTTGCATCTTTTAAATGCACCTTCAGCCACTGTGGTTGCTGCCGTGAGACTTGCTGCGTCATGGTGCCGCAGAGGGTGTCAACGAGGGCAAGACGATGGGAGTGTTGGAGGAAGGTAGTCTGAACTAAAGGCTTGTGCAATCATAACAGTAATTGAGGTGGAAAGTGTGAGCCGCAGTTCATATAAGCAAAGAAAACACCTGCTGGATGAAATGGCTCCCCTATAGCATCAGCTTAGACTCTCTGCGTCAGCAAGGCCAGGGTCTAATCAAATCAAGACTCAGTGTATTTCCCCTTTTGACCTCAACCTCAGAGGACTTGCTGGTAATTGCCTTTCTCTAGCGCTAAATTTAAGATTAGTTAATCTTATTGTGCGTTTAGGTTAAGGTTTTCTGAGCATGCATGCAGTGTGTCAGCAGTGTGCTGCTTCTTATTTACGTAGTCACACAGACCACAAGATGCAACTTACATGAATAGACACTTTCACTATCGAATCAAGTTTATTAACATAGCCCTTCATCACAAGTCATCACTTGCGCCTCGCCTGTTCTCCTGTTGTGACTTCTTGTACTTATCTTTATTATATTGTTACTCTATCAGGCACTGAAGCACTTAACTCACTCATTCATCCATTTCATTTCCATAACCGCTTATCCTGTCAGGGTTCGCGTGTATGCTGGAGCCTATCCCAGCTGACGTTGGGCAAGAGGCAGAGTACACCCTGGACAGGTCACCAGGCTATCACAGGGCTGACACATAGAGACAGACAACAATTCACGCTCACATTCACACCTACAGACAATTTAGAGCCACCAATTAACCTGCATGTATTTGGACTGTGGGAGGAAGCCGGAGTACTCGGAGAAAACTAGAGTTGTACCATTACCAGTGTTGGAAATGCCTCCGATACTGCCTGATATGCGGCATCGGTATCAGCGATTACAACCTATGACTAATCTGATACCATGTAATGCCTCACGTCATTACGCATACGCATGCTACAGGTGAAACGGAGCGGAGTTTAAAAAGCATTCGACTGCAGCCTTTAAAATGTCTTTTTTACCAAATTGTGTGGCTGTACTCGAACCTCTGTCTTGATATAATTATTTATAATTTTAATAATAATTTAAAAAAGTTTTATGGCATTCATTCTACTATTATGTATTTATTTCTTAATATTTTACATAGCGTTTTAGGAGTTGAGAAATACAACAATTCATGTCCCAAAACTTTTTTTTTTACACGCACTGGTATCGGATTGTTACTCGGTATCAGCAGATACCTAAAGTTCAGGGATCCCAATCGGTATCGGGAAGGAAAAAGTGGTATCAGTGCACCTCTAGAGAAAACCTCACACTGACACGGAGAGAACATGCAAACTCCGCACAACTCCGTTTGGATCAGGAATCCTATTGCTGTGTGGCGACAATGCTAACAACTACACCACTATGCCTCTCCTTAAACACTTTATATCTGGTATATTTTGAATTTTTATGACTGATGTTTAATACTCTACTGGTTTAAAACTGGGCCCAGTGGGTGACCCTGACCCGGGGAACCCACTTGTTCTGGTTGTTACTGGTTTGTGAATGTTAATTGTTGTTACTTTCTTCTGTGTCCATTTATGAATAAGATATAACAAAACAGGTGTAGCAAAATGAACAGAAGAGAGATGGAGATTCTAGTAAAGCACACCATCCTGAGACGAGGTCTAATCAGGCAAAATAAGTGAAAACACCTGTGTGTATGCACCATATAGGGACATGTTCCACAAGTGTAACATAACCAGTGGAAGCTGAGTGGTCACCATTGATGTCACTGAAATGACAAGGCATGTGCAGACTTATCTGATATGTCATGGCCAATTGAAGGTCCTATTACTTGGTTTTAGGTTTCACAAGGATTACAGGCACAGTTCACTTCCCTCAGGGACCTAATGACCATGTGGTATTTCCGCTATGGTGCAGCTACTGTTACGAACATGCTTAACAGTGCTGCTCGTACGGTAAACGGTTTCCATTTATCTGGAGCGTACATATGTGTTTTTATTTCAGACCATTCGCTACATCAGCTGTTTTCAAAACTGCACAGTAATGCTTACAACTGCGATTGATGATTAGTGTAGAGGCTCGATAAATAAAAAGGGTAATTATCAAACTAAGAACGTAATCAAATCTTTAATGGCTTTATCAAAGCATGATAAAGTTTAAGCTTATCGGTTCAATTGCAGCCTCAATAGTGTGTTATCATGTAATTTTTTTCCATTAGTTCCACTCCTCATATCAGGGTAGATGGCACAAAGATTAGGGTCATAGCTTCAGGTGCTGGTGTGCTCTCTCCTGACACAGAAGTAGATCATTTCTATTTAATGTGGAGACCGGAGTCCTTTGTAGAAGTGTTACCAAAAGCACTTTTTTTTTCATTTAAATGACCACAGCTAGTTGGATTAAAAAATTCAATTGTAACTGAGAGTACGACCTTCTCTATACTTAGCTTTTGATGGTGGGTGGTTAGAGACCGTCAACATACTTTCTGGGTTGCTTCAGGAAGGAGTTATATGTTTAGTTATGCGATAAAATACATTGTAATATACTGCGATTTATTTCCTTTTTTTCAGCTGTAAATTATGTCCTGAATGAAAAAACTTTGTCAACATCTGTTTTATCTTACAAGAAAACGTTTTCATTCTGTTCATCTCACTTCCGCCATTTTTTTTTTTTTTTGCAGTAGCAAAATTAATATAACAAACTGAAAAAAGAATTGATTATTATTGTAGTAGGCTGCCTAAAGTTTAATTTGTATTTCTCATATAAAAAAAGCGACACTTGGCACCCTGTGCCAATGTGATATCACCATGCACAAATACCGCAATATTATGCAGTGTTGAGATCTTTTTCACATACAGAATAGAGACAACAAACAGCAAAACACCTAAAAATAAATAAATTGTGAGTATTTGTTGCATTAGTAATATTTAATTATTGCTTTTACAGTCAGAACTGGAATCAGACAGCGTTGCGCATGTGTTGTGTGTGCAAAGGCATCAGTTTTAGAGACAATAGCAAAGCAAATTAAGTTGTGCTTAAAATTCAAGCTCATATGAAACACAAACTATAAGAAGAATTTTGTTTTGTTACTGTAATAAAGCTTGAAACATTATTTTATGTCAGCCACTGTTAAATTTTAGTTGTTACCAAGATTTGAAAGCTTCAGTGAACATAGGCGGGATATTTTACCACCAATTCTTTATGTTGCTCAAACTTTATGCCCCTGTACAGACTGAATTGTTTTTGAAGCCACAGCCACATTTGATTTAGTGGCCATGCACCTACAATTTGTTAGCGACAGTCAGAAAGGTTCCCCTATTTACATTCCACACTAGGAATGTCTGCCCTGGATTTTCCACTGTTTGTGGGAAAATATGTCCGAAGAACAACAGAACAGCAGTCTTTGCTATTGATGAGACTGTCGATAATCTCATTTGTTTCATGTTACAGAGTCGCTTCTCTTGAGATATTTTCCAGAGTGGAAATTCAAGGAATTAATTCCATAAACGTCATCATTTTTAATCTTAGTACAGCAACATCAGCTCACGCTTTGATTTATATTCAGGTTAATCTTGTCTCCTTCATCTCTCTGCAGATGGCTGTTTCGGTGCGGGGCCTGTACTTCGTGGTGACCCTGTTTTTGGGTAGCTTCTTTGGAAGTATCTATATGCTGGGTCCAGTTTTGCCGCTCATGCTGCTGTCCCCTGCTTGGTACCGCTGGATCACCGATCGCATCGTCGCTACCTGGCTCACCCTGCCTGTGGTGTGTACACCAGCTTAGCCTTAACTTAGCCTACTTCTGTACGTGCCAGATGGTCTTACGTTACCTGTGTTTGACACAGTCACGATAGCCTGCGTCATCTCAGCCTTATTTATGCCTCCTCTGTGTAATCAGATTTTATTTTTATCAGGAGTGAACTTCATTTATTTAAATTGCTCTTGAGAACAATTATGCAAATCTTGTTTACTGTGACTGCATGAATTGACAGTATTATTTATTTATTTTCCTCTCACGCCTCTCTCTCTTTTAAATTTATCTTACCACCTTTCCTCTTCCCAGCCCCTCCTCTCTCCCTCTACATCCTTTTTCAATGATCATCCTAATCTCCCTTTGATCATCCACCTCTCTATCTTGCTGTCTCTCACTCCCCTTTCCTTTCTTTCCTCTTCATCCTCTCTCCGTCCCCGTGTCTCTCCCCTCTGCAGTCGTTACTGGAGCTGGTATTTGGGGTGAAGGTGGTGATAACAGGTGATGGCTTCATTCCGGGAGAGCGAAGTGTGATCATCATGAACCACCGTACCCGTCTGGACTGGATGTTCCTTTGGTGTTGTCTGCTCAGATACAGCTACCTGCGTCTGGAGAAGATCTGCCTCAAGGCTGCCCTGAAGGCTGTGCCTGGCTTTGGTGGGTATGCAGCGGGTGCTCACCTCTTTGGTGTACACACAGACACACACTTGCACACCTCTGCATACCATAATATAATCTGTGCTTCGCACAGCACTTCTGCAGAAACATCATTACATCATTGCAATGCAGTTTACTTTTAGAGGAGGAGAGACAGCTGAATCTAAATATAAAAGAGGGAACAGCACAATACAAATTCAGAGCAGTAGAATGCCATGAAAATGATCCGTAAGGGCACATGCTGTTTCTGTTACCGCTTGGAAAACAAAGTCAGGTGCTGGGTGCTACTTTTGTGCCTACTCTGTGCCAACTTTAAAGAATGGGGAGGCAGGGTGGGCTTGACATTGCTAAGGGACCATAACCTGCGCTGTATCATAACCTACTTATTAAAAATCCTGAGTTCGGAGTTGATCTTCCGCTAAGTGTTGTTTTTTAAATGTGTATCAGGCCTAAAATATTGTCTGCCCCTCACTAAAATGATCACCGTCTGGATGTGATGGTTGTTCCTCATCACATGACATGCGGTGCTGCAGCCCAGAAATTGAACGTAGTTTATCTCAGTAAGCAGCGGTCGCTCCCTAAAAAAGAAACATAGGCGCTTGGGAATGCTTGGACAGCACTTGGGACGTCTACATTGTCATCAATGGATTTTAGAGCACAAAAACGCAGCATGTGTGTACTCGCCCTTATTTATCCTGCCATTATGATATAAATGGGGTTGACAAAACATTAGAAACACCTGTCAGTGTAATGCAGTACAGTTCAACAGCACCTCAAGCTGCAGCATCTGAATTAACCATACAGTGTGTAGGTTTTAGCTCAGTGTGGCTTATGAACTGGTAACTGAGTCATCAAGAAATTGAATACATTTCCCAGCTTTAATCCTGTGTCCCAGTGTTACTTTATCTCTCGTAACATGCAAAACATACGTCAAAAGATCAATCAGTGTTGGAGTATTTTTACATAAAAATCCCCATCCTTTCGCTTTCTGTAAAACCAGACGCCAGAAACCAGAAAAAGGGTTTAAAAATGCTGATGACTCATCCTACTCTCAGGAGCAGTTACAAGACTTCGTCCAATCAAACGAGACTAGCTAGCCACAGCAGTCATATTGCAACTGCTCTTCACTGTTTGTGGGTTGAAGTAGTTAACAGGGCAAGATGGCGAGAGATAGGAAGAGATGTGTGTTTTGGAAATCAGTACGCAAAATCTTTGTTTTCCAAAACAATGCGGTGGAGGTCGAATTCAGTCACCTCTCCCTTGTCGTCCTCCTGATCTAACAACGAGGGAGGTGTGCGTGGAGCCAACAGTCCTCTCAGCAACAACTCCGCTGTAGCTCTGCATCATGCTAAACTGGAAGCCACGCCCACTTTTACTTCTTGTAACTGTACACTGCTGAAATATTCCGTTTCACTGGGACAGGAGCTAAAAACACTCTCACTTCCAGTTTCACTAACATAACCAAAGAAAGTGCTTTTTTTCTGTTAGAAGATGCTGGTTTGACTGTTCTGATATCTTGACATAATAGAGCATAGGTACTCTGATGGAAAAAGCCCAATATCATTTGATTTACTAGGGAAAAATAGGCTCTGTCTGCTTTGAAAAGTCAGTTGCACATGAGACGTAATCGATTACACATGTAAAGACTTAGTATGTATTTTCCAGGCTGGGCAATGCAGGTGGCCTGCTTCGTCTTCATCCAGCGTCGTTGGGAAGCAGACAAGAAGCACTTGGAGAACATGCTGGACTACTTCTGTGACATCAGAGAGCCCCTGCAGCTGCTCCTGTTCCCAGAGGGCACAGACCTCACCGGTAAGAAAGTAACAATGCAACATTCCTTCCATTCGTCGCGTTCAATTTGCCTGCAATTCAGTTGTCGTTCCGAGAATACGGTACCCACCCACCAGCCAGCTCCCAGTGTACCCCTACACCTGTCTAACACCTTTGCACTGACACTCTTATGCAAACACAATTTCCAAGTGATAAGGCATGGCGAAATCCCCTGACACACACCCCACACAGTCATTTCTGCAGGAATGCTCTGATCTTTAAATCCGAGCAACAGCGACACCAGTGTCTAAAGCCCTTTCAGACCACGGCTAAGCCAATCAAAGTCCCGAGTGGCTTTACTGGGGGAAGCTTAACTTCTCTGTACATATCATGATGTCATGAGGGGGTCCAGTGAAGTTACATCATAATTGGCCGGCAGATTTAGGGCTTTAAGGATCGTTTCACTTTCGGTGTTGTGTTTGCGCCTGTGCATGTGTGTGGCTGCATGCGCACACATGTCTGCATTTAAGCCTCTTAAACCTCGAGGCTTAATTTGACACAAGCAAGGGGACGTATGCTGCATGTTCTGACGTCTTATGCGGAAGTTGTCCTGTGCTTTACTCCTGCCATACATTAAGACCTCCATCAGGTCCGGAGTGCTCTTAAGCCCTTGTAGACATTTCCATAACCCCTTCTGAAGCATGTAGAGCTCGAGCGAATTGATTGAAAGATTTTATTAGAATGAAAAGTCACAGATTTGTTCCTCTGGATGAGCACAGGCTGATTGACAGAGGACTGTTCATGGTCCTTTTGTCCTACAAGTGGGCCTGAAGGAGCTCCTCGTTACATAATATGACTGATGAGTCATGATATAGTTTACATGTCCCTGCAACAAGTTCCTGGGGAATGTTTGGTTAATAAACAATCATCTTTCCTGTGTTTATTTCCCCCTGTGGTTTTTACAAATGGGTCAGCGTTTGTCACTGGTGAATGTGGTCATATGCCGTAACCAACATTAGGATTATTTAATTGCTTTTTTTATAATAGCATACTTTATCTCATTATCTCTTGTCAACCAATATCTTATTTTTTAATAAAGATACTTTATATGCAGTAAGTAGTTTTTCACAATTATGTACATTTAGTGATTTCTTTGAGTGGAAATTACATTGAAAGCTACTCTGTCATTAAGCAGCTGTTTGAGTCCTCGTGAAACGGAAGTCAGAGCATATTTAGCTTCTGTACTGTGACGTATTCCCCAGTGAAACAGAATATTTGAGAGCTTTGCAGTTACGAGAAGGATTTAAATCACATCCTTTGCATCTGATCGGATTGCTTAAAAGCAGGTGGGCTTAGTATTTAATGCAGTATGGAGCTACCGCAGAGTACACTGCTGAGTGGATGGTCAGCTCCACACACACACACACCTCTTTGTTGGATCAGTAGGAGGGTGAGAGAGAGATGAATAAATTAGACCTCCGCCACATTGTTGTGGAAATGAAGAACAAAGGTTTTGCCCACTTATATCCAAACACATCCCTTCCTATCTCTCTTCATATGACCGTATTAGTTAGTACGTATTATGACCTACAAGCAGTGAAGTGCGGTTTTGAAAGGCTGCTGTGGCCAGATTGGATGAACTTTTGTAAATGCTGGATGCAGTGCAGGATGAGTCATCGAACATTTGAAACATATTTCCTGGTTTTACAAAAAGAGAAAAGACAGGGATTTTGATGTAAAATACTATGATACTGGTTTCTTTCTTACATATATTGGGCATATAACACGAGATAATTAAAAGTCAGAATGAATCCAGATGGACAACAGATACTGCTGGCTTGTTAAGTTATTAAAATGACTTTAAATTACCTTACATTGGATGTAAATATAATATATGTAAAAACTCTACTCTTATTAGAAACTATAATAATGTGATCAGTCTAGTGCAGGTGAAGAATGAACACATATGACTCTCTCATTACCTGCAAAAAATATGTTTATATACCCACAGTTTATCACTCCGCTGACAAAACAGTTTCCACATACAACATACGAAACATGATTTACAAGCTAATGCTTTGTAATTTGTCAGTTGAAGTTGCCAGAGGTTTATCGTTTATCTGTATCTCTTCCAGAAAACACAAGAGCGAAGAGCGATGCCTTTGCTGTCCAGAACAACCTGCCGAAATTCGAGTACGTGCTGCATCCCCGCAGCACTGGATTCACCTTCATTGTGGACAGACTACGAAAAGGTCAGCTGTGATCCACGTCAGCCGTTTGTGAAATCATGAAATGTCTACAATAAGCATGACAATGATCTGCACATAATAACAGTGTTATCGTTAGCTGGCAGTCAAACAGCAGCGTTTTTGGTGCTGGGCCTTATGTGGTCACACAGATAATAAGTGGGACACACTGCCAAGTCATCATGATGGAAATATTTTATCAGCAAAACCAAGGGGTGATGACATCACGGTGATTATAGTTAATCCACTGACGTTTGTGGGAGAGGGATCATACCTGTGATTCTTCAGAGTCTCAGACCTATGTTTCATCCTAATGCCAGCCATTACAGCACCCCAGAGATTCTCATGTTTCCCTATGAGCTAATTCTGGCACTCCTCCAGAGTTCTTAAATACCACCTCTGGCTCTGCCGTCTCATCCCCCACCTGCCCCGGGTGCTGAGCATGGCACTAACTCTCCAAGCAGGTGTTATGAATCAGTGTGATGTCACCAGACTTAGCTAATTCTCCTCTCCCTCTCCGGGCACCGCTGACTGACATGCTGTGCATGTTGCCTTTGTCCAAGTCCACCGTGCCCCTCTCAGCTCTATTTTTACCAGGGTAGAGATGAGCTGTGCAGGAGCAGGCGCTGGCAGGTGTCATCCTGTCCACTTGATATTTCATTCAGCGCTATCCGTGTGTTGTAAGGGTACAGCAGATCAGCCACAATGGTATGGAGTTCATGGTAGCCATGAAGGCAGAGGGGATGAAGCTCTAAGCCCCTGAATAATTAGAGGTACAGGTGTAATGGAGCTAAGAGCTGGGATTTTGAAGGGTGCATAAAACAGCGTGAATGTGGAGAAGGGATAAAATTAATTCTCCGCACAGCGTCATGTCTTTACTGTAAGCTAATTTGAGTGTTTGAGTATTTAACACAGCTTTTTTGTACTTTTTCAGTCTAGTTAAATGTCTTGTTTTGATTATTAGATTGTTATATCAGCAGGTATTATTGCTTTCATCATTTAAACTCTTTTTCTAGGAGACAACCTGGATGCCGTCCATGACATTACAGTTGCATACCCCAAGAACATCCCGCAAACAGAGCGCCACCTCATCCTGGGTCTCTTCCCCCGTGAGATCCACTTCCACGTCCGCCGCTACCCAGTGGCTTCACTGCCATCCCCCTCTGCTGAGCTGGAGTCTTGGTGTCGGGAACGCTGGGCCGAGAAGGAGAGCCGTCTGCGTGACTTCTACTCAGCCCAGCCCCGCGGCTTTGATAGGGAAGGTGTCGCACGCGTGCCGCCTTGTAAGACCGAGCTGCGAGTGACTCTGATCAAAGCCGCCTCACTGCTGTACTGGAGCAGCTTCATAGCTCTGTGTTTCACCGGCCTGTGGCTGTGGGCTCCGTTCAGGCTCTACTGTCTGGTCATGATTGGAGTGTTCATGGCCCAGCAGAAGCTGATTGGAGGGCTGGAGCTGCTGGAGCTGTCCTGCCATCGATACTGGAAGTCCATGGCTGCCAACGGGGATGAGAAGAGTAAAGTGCTTGATGGGAAGATGCAGTGAGGATGGAAGACAGGGTTGACTGGACAATGATATGCTTCTATCAACGCTCAGCAAGGACACTTAGGACTCAGCTGTCTTGGCCTGTTCAGTCCAGAGGGCAAGAGGATCCTTCTGAGGGACCCGATGCTCCATGCCTTAGAAAGGGAGTCATGAGTTCACTTCCTGACGGTATGCATGGCTTCAGTGGAGAGAGCTTACCTTTCTGTTGAAGAATCAAAACAGGAATGTTATTTACATGTATCGTGTTGGATTCAAGGAATTCACCACACGTAGTGCGTCACTTGCCCTTTTTATGTCTCCTTGTATGAGCTTGCTGTCGGTGCATTTTACCAGTTTATGTTGGTGGTGTTTATTGTAGCTGTTTGTTCAGAACCTCAGCGTGGACATGTGTCATGAAACAATGCTGTAAGTATTTGTTACACTGTTGCCATGTCTTTGAAACTGGTTTTATTGTATGCTGTGTTGCCCTTGGTTTTATATCAGTGTCATAAACGATGGAGCAGAGCCATAGTACAGACCACCTGTACATATGATGACTTGACTCTAACCAATATTCAAATCAGCACTGTAGTCAGACTGATGGGACTCTTTGAATGAATCAGTCTCCATTTGTCGTCTTGAGCGAGGAAATAAAAGGACAATATAATTCCCAGAGAATTACTAAGGAATATACAGGTATATATGTGTACCATTGTTTACCTTTTATCGGGTATATTTACCCTTTTATACCAATGGGGAATGAACCTTTCCCAGTTAGTCCTTAGAGATAACTTGTGTGATGATGTTGTCATTGTATAAGTCTCGAAACATAAACTACGTTATTCTGCCTGTTTGCTCAAGTAACTTTTGCACATAAAAGCCAAAGGTGAGAAAAGCAGACGTGATTTTTAAAAAAAGTAACCCTCCAGAATGTCTTTGTTAGGAAAGGGTAGCTTCAAACACCGCCGGCCAAGGTTACCCACAGCTACGCTGAGGTAACACTCGTAATCACCAACTCATCAAGATCAAAAGATCTGACTCTTATGTCTGTAGACGCAGATGAGCTTTGTGCCCTTTCTGGGAATGAAGGGATGCCTGGTAGAGGCAGGACGTGGGTGGTGCTGGGGTGGAAGAATGTCCTGTTGGGACAACATTACCCCTCGATGTGCAGGGTGGCATAGAGGACCAGACTTGGAGTGGAAAACTGGCCATGAACTCAACCTAATCCAAAAAAGCCCTGTAATGCCCACCTCTGCCTGTGTCCCTCTCTAGAGGACTGGCATTGATGCGCCTGCTAAACTCAATTAGCAAATGACAGCTGAGAAAGCTGCTCCAATTGTGCCAAAAAAGGACAGAAATTGAAACAAGATTGGAGTAGCGCTTCAGCCACACTTTTAGCCACTGACTCTCCTTGCCACTCATTACAAACCATGTTAATTCTGTGCGTCAGGAAACACTTGTCTTGGGACAGCGCTGTAACACTGTGCGATGTGAGATCTAGATGACCACTTCAACCCTGTGTTTTTGGGAAAATGTCTGCAGCATCTTTTTTTTGTTTATGTGAATCTGCAGCTCCTGTAGTTTAACTGTAAAAGGGGCTGTTCTCCAGTCACTGTGATCTAGCTGGGTTAACAGTTTTATCATCAGCATGTAGTAGTTTACCAAACATGGTACTATATTTGCTCCTCAATCCTGAACCAGCCAAACTATCCATGTATTCACCTGTGCTGTTTTTTTTTTTGTTGTTGTTGTTGTTGCTCATTTTACAATCACCTGCTGATGCTGGACCTCTTTCAAAGTCACTGTCCTCAGGTAAACAAGAGCCAGTCTCTTACAGGAGGAAATATATATCTAAATAAATATACTATATCAACTCATTCACGTCTCCAGCTGTTGTTCTTTTAAGCTTAAACACAGGAAGTGTTGAACGTACGTTCCAGGTGGCGTTATTACATTACGCAGGAATCATGACAGTGGATTTTGTTTTTTATTCATCACTCCACTCGTGTAGAACATTTCCATTACACTGACATTTTGCTCGTGCATTGTCTCGGCAGCCCTTTAATCTAGAATGTACTGTAACAATCGCCACACTGCAGCGGGTGAGTCAACAAGACCTTGAATGCTCGTGTTACACAACACTGGGGCCACGGTTTGCACACACACACATTCGAGTCTGCCACAGACAACCAAAAAGGTCAGGAGCTTTGAAGGTGAAGTGCGGTCGCCATAGTAACTAATGTTGACTCCCCTGTCTCCTAGCAACGGGATGTGGAGTGATGTCAATGGAAAGCATGCTATTTTCTCCTGCTGACAGAATGATGTCACTCCTTTTGTGAGTGTGTGTGTGTGTGTGTGTGTGTGTGTGTGTGTGTGTGTGTGTGCGCAGGGAGAGCGGTGGAAAGATAGAAGTTTATTTCTATATTCTATATCTCAGCTCTCCTGAGGGGAGAGAGAGGGGGTGTGATGCTGACATCCCATGGAATCAAAGACAAAAGGCGAGGATAAACTGAAATAGCTGTCCGGGGACGATGAATCATGGACCAATTAAGGGTGCAATTATGCTCCTGGTGCTTTTTTGGTCCCCCGCCCCCCCTCTTTTAAATCATCCTCTGCATCTGAATATAGCGTAACTTCAGATTTGCTGTTTGACAGAGGGTGGAGGGAAAAGATGGATGATGCACACACCGCCCTACATGAGAAACATATTTTGTTCCTCCTGTTATTAGATTTGGTGTAAAAGGACTGAATCTCTTAGCAACAAAATAGTGGAATGGGTGGATATCATCCCCTAAACATATATTAGGTAATTTTCTGCCGTCAATAAGACGGAGCAATGTCGTCATTGCAGTCAGTTTGACCCAGTTTGGATTTCTTCAGTGTTTGATCAGGAAGTTTTTATGGTGAGCCGAATTATCCGCAGAGGTCTCGGTCTCGGTGATTTAAACAGGCAAAAAGTTTTGAGTTTCGAGTTTTACATTAAAAATCAGTGTTTCTTCAATGCTGTTTGGCACGGCAGGCTGTGGAGCTGGGTTGCCGCTGATGTTTGCTCAGGTTGTTTCTCTGAAACCTAATATCCAGACATTTGCTTACTAAAATCATTATCTGGTTGAAACATACAGTTCAAAATGACCAAGATCTAAAAAGCATATCATAAAAATGTGGCTTAAAACCTGGTGATTGATTAAAATCACAAATTTCTTTGGGTTTTGATATTGTTTAAAACATTTGGAATAAAATCATGGAAGAATTACTTAACGCACCTACTGGGTACAGACGCAGGGGCCAAAAGTATAAGAGGGGTCTTCACCTGCAAAAAGTCACTTATTCAGACCCGGAAGAGATTCAAAATGACCACAAAGAGATGCAAAGGAACTGAGACGAGACAAAAAAAAAAGAAATTAAATGATGCATGACTACAAAGAGATACAAAACGACACAAAAAGGCTGAACAACTTTTTTAAATTCTGTTATTTTCATTGTTTTTTTTTTAGAGCAACCAAGACATCAAGACAACCATGGAACATAATCCCACAACACCCAAACCCACCCCGAGGCTGGTCAGCACAGACAGACAAATTGACACCAACAATTACACATAATTCACAAATAGACAAACCTAAGATAGACTAGTGAAAAAAAGGTCAATATTACATTTCAATACTATTATAAGCTCACATAGTCATTAGATCACATTACTCGAAGTATAGACATTATTATGATAGTCCAGGAGTGGTTGCCATACTATGGAATTCTATTGTAGTGACTTTAAATAAAACAAAATGTCTGAACACGCCACTGAGGGGCGAACTGAACGGGTAAACTTGTACGATTTATTTTCAATGCGATATACACATGCTCACCATAACAACACTGTCCATACACCAAAGCTTTGTCGACAAGCTTCTATAACACAGTAAAAAACTGTTTGCTACCTGTTCCCGCACCCCAGATTCCCATTACCTGGAGCTTCATGTGTATGTTCATATTTACCTTGTGTTAGATAAGGATAAAACAAAAACTATATTGCTCCAACATTTATAAAGTGTCTATGTCTCGCTCCTCTGTTGGAGAAGTGGGGGAGGGGCCTTGTGCATGTCTGTGCCCAGGGGCCTATTCTCTGATAATCCACCCCTGGATAAAACAAGCATTATAATGTATTTTAATGTGGAAAAGTTGTATTTTTTTATCTTTATAGTTAAGTCCTGGCCAAGAGCCCTGTGGACGTGTCTGAAGGGTGATGGGGGAAAATAGCTCTCTCCGTGAACACACACGTTCAGACTGTCACATCTAGATTTGTGCCATGTCTATCCAATTGCATGCGGACTAATAGGATCAACAAGGCGGTGTAATTATCTTATCTGGCCTGATGGCTTTTTCAATGAAGAGAGCAGATAATCCTGAGGTTAGACTGGGACAAAGTCAAAGACTACTATGAATTATAAAGCAGGACACTGAGCTCTGTGGAGGTGGAGCCTCTGTCGTTGCCTCTAGTCATGTCCTGGCTCTAGATATGGTCATAAAAATACCAGTGTTGTCTGTCTAATAATGATCTGGAAACAAAATAACGAAGGAGCAACTGCAGTGGATGCAGAGACAGCTGTGCCCAGAACAGTGTGCTGTGTGCAACAACCTTAATTAATATTTGTCTGAGCTAACTTTAGTGCTGCGTGCTCAGTGCAGGGCGCCTCCAGGACTGACTGCAGAGAAAAGCAGACCTGTTGTTGATTCCACCGCTGTGACACAGACACACTAACAAAGACGCCTTCCAACAGGATTGGCGCTATAAATAACTCTACGGCAGCACTGCAATATTAGTGGGTGGATTAGGAGAGAATCGTCACTGTCTATTTATAAACCTGATGCAGTCAAACCTCCTCATCCTGGGTGATTCATGATGAGCTCTGAATAGGTAAAATGGAATCATACATGTTTGTCATACATGTTTGCTTTTTCTAAACATCTCAGTCAGTGTGTGCCCACATTGGGAGATTTATTTAGCTGCACATAATTCAGCAGGCTTTTCTGCCTCAGAGAATAATATCACTGACATGCATTTCCAGACTGCAGTGAAGCTCCACTGATCCTGCCAAGCAGGCGGACGTCAGAGGCAGGCGAGGGACTCAGCATCATGCATCCAAGGGAAAACATCATCAGAGATCATCCCGTCTCTCAGTATCCTGCTGCCACCTAGAGGCTTACAGATCCTTTTATGGACATGAACATGGAAATAAAACACTTTCCAAATGTGCCCTGAGCACCAGGTGCCGCATTTGAAATCTAAAATACAAAACATGCTGAGAAACAGTGAAAAAAGAGAAGAAAAATATTATTTGAGTCATTATAGTCACATTGATATTCCCTGACTTTAGTGCACTTACAGACAAAACTTTGTGGTCCAAAAGTGGGTTGCGGGTCCATTCTGAATGAGCCGCTGACGCATCAACTTTGTAAAATCACACTTTGTCTTACTATATAATGACAAAACCTCTGTGTCTGCGTGTGTGTGTGCGTGCGTGTGTGTGTGTCTGTCTGTCTGTTCCATGTTTTTCTCCTCACTGACTTGGTCAATCCATGTGAGATTTGGCACAGTGGTAGAAGGTCATGGGAGGATGCGAATGAAGCAATATTACATCAATTGGCCAAAGGTGGGGGCTATAGCAACCGATTGAAATTGCAAACTTTGAAAAAAGTTAAGGGAAATTTTTTGGCGCCCACCGCGAGACCGCGATCGCTGTGGCTCCCCCTGTGGCCGAAGGTTTGTTTGTTTTTTCTAATTTTTGGTATGACTCCGGCACAGAGCTTTAATTTTGAAGTGCCGTCTCCTGCTGTAGAATGACTGACTAATGAACAGCTACATAACAAAGACAGCATTCTAGCTTGAGACATGGCCAAACGCAAGTATAATGCTGAATATATTAAACTCTGCGGACATTAAAGTAATGGCTAAGGAAAAATCTGGACCCTGTGGCTGTACCAGTTGGGAACCACTGCTCTAAGCTACAAAACAAGCACAAACAAGACACCGAATTTGAACCCAGCAAGACTATGTTTATTTAGAAATCACATCAGAGAAAAACTATAGTCATACAAGAAGAAAACTGTTTTTTTTTCCAAACTTCCAATAGAGAAAATATACAATAAGATAAATGCATCAGCCCATAAAATAATAATAATCATATAGAGTAAAGCAAATAAAACAATGGCCTGTCAATAAAATGGTAAAAGTGAACAACAAAACGATAACAATATTCTGTCACGGCCACTGACGGTTACACTGCATTGACTCGGGGATATGGATGGTGTCAGTGTCCTGTTCTTTTTTTATTTTTTTATTTTTATTTTTTGTAGAAATGACACTGCCTTGCATGACCTTTTAAAGGCGGGCAAAAACATTAACAGTGTCGCTAGTGAAGGCTGGACCAATCTGGTAACGCCTGCAGGCATGCACACTCTGAAATGGCACAATGTTACACCAGGGCATGATGCTGTGCTATAACTCACTCCAAAAATAACCTCAAATGTCATGGAGATTTAGATTTTTTTTGCATCTGACATTTTGATTGAAATCTTCACAGGACACTGATGATATAAAATGCAGGCTCTGGCATAGTCAGAGGACAAAGGCTCAACTTTAAAGACTAGAACTCCATTAAAGCTTGCTTGGCTTTGTGTTGTAAGAAACAAGTCATCTTATGACCAAATGTGCCCAAAGCTCAGGATTATAAGAAGAGGATGGGTCACTATCCTGAAAGTAGTCGACTCCAGGAGACGGCAGGTGGAGTTAACCGTCAAATAAATGGGTTACAATCAAACTCTTGATTGAAACATATTTTCAGTGTTGTTTTTGAGATTGTAATGTATTGTTTTTCAAGCGGTCGTCTATAAACTCGTCTCACATTGCCTCCCACTGCCGGCTACTTTCAAACTCTTGCATGACCCATCCTCTGACAATCCTGTCCTTAAACCGGCAGGCAGCCAGAGAATGTCTCCATCACGTCTCAGACACATTCCCCCTCTCCGTCACACTGAAGACACATGGCTGGAAGGTACATGTTCCTCATAAGTCACCGAAGTGACACGTTGCTCTCCACGCAGTGCGCCACACACGCACAGAATCCATGGTAACGGATGGGAGAGCGGTGGAACCGAATTACAATTGTCAGGAGGTCACATCCACACCATGAACTGCAAGAATGGCACGCTTAAAGCCACTTTGTGTACATGTCAAGAATATCAATCAAAAAAATAAACGCACGTCATGTCAGCAAGATCGAAATAAAGCTCCTATCATGATCAAACACTACAATGAGTACTTAAATATGACATCAATCTGTGCGGTCCTTTCGGTATCATTTGGACGTGAACATAGATTTTAAACACTATTACATTCATTACACTACCAGCTAATAAAAGGTAACTGATGTAGAAAAAACAACTATCATGATCTTAATTGCATTCAGTGCACACCAGTGACAAATACATTGAGACAGAGGTCACAACACAGAAGCACAAGCCCCACAGAAGCAGTATGTACAGTGACACCTCCATTGCTGGCTGCTTTGCCCGTGTCTGTATGATGAACATACCCAGCGCGACTGCCTCCTGATATCTAAGTAAACAAAACAACTAGTTGATATTTCTGTGTAACTGATCATGCATGTGTTTTAATTACTACATGACAAAGTGTGGAGCATGCCTTGTGAGGTGGTGACAATTCTGTGTGACCGTGCATGAACACTTAAACAAAGTGAAGTTACGACTCCCTGTCTGTGTCCCCAGCTGTTTTGGGGTGGTGCCCTGTGACACATAAATCGGGAAGTATTTTTGGAGAAGCCTAGTCAGCAATTGTAGAGCCGGCAAACCAATCGTTCTAATCAGCAGAGGTCTATAGGCCAGAGAGAGGGAAGGGGTGTGTGGGAAGGTGAAGCCAGAACTTCACTGACCACAAAGTCTGCAGGTGGTGCTGCGCAGCGCAGAGGCAAGGGGATAAAGGAGAGGGATAAGAGGACACGGGAGTGTGCCTTCCTCACTCGAGTTAATCCAAGGTTACGGGCTCATGAGTTGTCTGAGGGGACGTGCTCCTCAAAGCCCTCACTCTCCCTAACCAGCGCCCTCTCCAGGATGACACGTCCCTCCTTGTACCGCTGACTGTCCTCTGTAGCAAACTCATAGATCCAACCCAGCTTGCTGTTGCAGTTCTTGCAGCTGACGTCTCTAACCATGTGTCTGCCGGTGAGCATCACTCTGTCCTGCACCTCGCTGTACTGGAGGTTCACCACCTGTGGAGTTGAGACACATGATGACGCAGGGAACTAGCTACTGAATTTTAGTACCCTGTTTGATTTGGGAGTTAACGTCATAGGTAGTTATCACTACTGTGTCTGTACCTTGTTGAAGAGGAAAGCTCTGCCTGTGGCCCCTGTGAAGCGTGTTGAGATGAGCTCAGATCTGTTGGTCAGGATGGTGTCACAGTTGGCGCAGGAGAAGAGGCGAGTGCCGCCAATGTGGTCCAGGAAGATGCGTCCCATCGTCAAATCTCTGGGGGTGACAGAACCAAGGCTAAAATAAAGAGAGGGAAAAAGAACAAACTATTTATTGTTGAAGAGTTAAATGAAAATACGACTGGGTTAGGCAGTGACACCATTCAATATAACACCCTGACCGATGTGACAATGTATAACATGAGTCAACTCTAAGAAGTTATTCCATACCGTTTGTAACGTGGTAGCATCTCCTTTAACATAGCTGAGCGTGTGAGGCTATTACGGGCAATGTAATAAATCAATGAGCAGTTTGTGACTGTTTTATGGTCACACTGGATTTTAAGTCTGTGAAGACTCTCAGTTATTCAGGCTATGGTGTATCTACATGCCTGTGCTAAGTCAAAGGCAACTGAGCATGCTTTAAGTAACCACACTGAACTCAAGACCAAGTGCAGTTATTTTGGTTTCTATTTAGTTTAGTTGCTTTTATTCCTCTACTCTCTCTCACGCTCCCTTTTCTCCTCTCTGTCTTTTTCCTTTCTCTGGTTTATTTTCGAACAATGTTGCGAGGCTTTTATTTGTGTTTTGGGAGAGTAAATAAATACAGAGTGCCCCTGAGGCCATGTTAACCCAGAAACGAACTGCATCTTGTAATGTGCCACCCCATGATTTGACTGCTTTGGAAGTGTGTGTGTGTTGTTGGGGTGTGAGAGAGGTAATTTCATTCAGCTGGTCGGGCGTGACCTAGATTCTACCAATTCAATGTATCATGTGCATGTGCCTTACATGACCTTACAGAAGTTAAATGCCTGAATCAGTCACAAGAGAGGCATTTTGAATGAGAGATGAATCATCTGAAAGAATGCAAAGCAAGTACAGCTTGCATTTGACTTGACGGTACAATGTGTAGGATTTAGTGGCATCTAGTGATGTAGTTACAGAACTGAAGCTTCTTCTGTGTGCCAAGTGTAAAAAAGAACTACTATGGCTGACAGGAAAATGCAAATGGCCTTATCTAGGGCCAGTGTTTAGTGTGTTTGTTGTGGGCTGCTGTTGAAACAACATTGTGGAGTATGTGGTAAAGGACCTGCTCCATATGTAGAAACAGTCGGCTCATTCTAAGGAAATGAAAACACAGCGATTCTTAGTTTCAGGTGATTATAAGCTCATGAAAACATAGCTGTAACAACCCTGAGGTATGCACTAAGGGGGTAAAACACCACTGACAGGCCAAAGTGACCAAATGACACTGCCCAAGTCAAGTCGCCACTAATGTTTGCTCAGGTTGTTTGTCTGAAACTTAAAATCTAGACATCAACTAACTAAAATCATTTATCTGGTTTAAACGTGTAGTTAAAAGAGACTAAGATCTAAAAAGTGTATCAGGAAAATGTGGCTTAAAACTGGATTAAAAGTTGTTTATCGCAGATGACAACCCTGAGGCATGCATTAAGAGGGTACAACATTACTGACAGGTGACACTGACCAAATGACATGGGCCATGTTCTAGATTAAAATAAAAGATTTCTCCGGGTTTCAACATTGTTTAAAACGTTTGGGATAAAATGATGAAAGCATTACTTAACCAGGTACAAGCTCAGGGGCCTAAAGTGTAAGGGGGATCCCGTTAAAGGGTTTGTTTTGGGGAGTTTTTCCTTATCCACTGTGAGGGTCCAAGGACAGAGGGATGTCATATGCTGTTAAGCCCTCTGAGGCAAATTGTGATTTGTGATAGGGCTGCAACCAACGATTATTTTCATTGTTGACTAATCTGTCGATTATTTCTTTGTTCAGTCGACTAATCATTTTATCGAAAAATGTGTTCAAATGTTGAAAAATGTCGGTCTGTCTTTCCTAAACCCAAAAATTATGTCATCTAATGTCTTGTTTCGTACTCACGCCAAAGGGTTTTATCTCACCGTCATGGGAGAGTGTGTAAAGCTGCCAATATTTGAATGTAACAAGCTACAACAAGAGTATTTTAAGGTACTTTTATCATACTTTTCTATGAAAAATGACTCAAACCGATTAGTCAACTACTAAAGTAGTCACCAATTATTTTAATAGTCGATTAGTCATCGATTAATCGACTAATCGTTGCAGCCCTAATTTGTGATATTGGGCTTTATAAAGAAAATTGAATTAGAACTGAATTGAATTAACCCCTGGTCTTCACCTGCAAAAAGTCAGTTAAAATATTCTGACCCAGAAGAGATTCAAACAGAAAAATAATAAAAAACAAAAACATAAAAATATGCACGACTACAAGCTACATCCTGCAGAGTAGACCTTTACCACATCCGGTTAAATTTTTATGATTATTTACAATAATAACAAACAACATGGTCTCACTTTTTATTTATTTTTTTCATTTCATGACAGACATTGGTGCTTGTTATTTATTTTTATGGTGTTTTTCATCATTTTTTGGTGATTGCGATCATACATTACAGATCTTCCTAGCTCACTGAAAGTGAATTCAATGCATTGCAATAAAAGAACTTAATAGTCTGTTAAAATTCCCTGAATAAACAATGACTGGCGAAGTTTAAATGATTTTTTTAAATTATTTTGCAGAAGATGTACTATATTGTGCAAAATATCAATCATCATAATATAAAAACAAGTTACACTTTGATGGCAGATTTAAAACACACCATTCACTCCAAAATATATCCATCTCCTGAGTTGAATATTTTTTAAATCTATGCCAGGGGTCTATGAACACTGCAGCAAAATGTCAGGCAGTGTCTGCCTTTAAAACTCTGCACTTCTCATATAATTTTATAGTTGACAGTCTCAAAAGAAAAACAAATATTAAGCGCTCAAATGAGTGTTTTCTGACCCCCATTTTGAGATGTTTTCGAAACCTCCTCTTGCCGTAGTAACTCCCTGTTGAGCAGTAAACAGATTTCAACAAGTACTTTTTGTTCCTGCCTGGCTTGTCATGAAGACTGTTGACTGTAGATGGCAGCTGAGCTTTGAATGGGGCTAAAAATAAAACCCATTATGAATAATAACAACATAACGTCTCTTCAAAAGACAAGCACTTTTTGTCAAACCGACAAAAGGGGTCACATGTGCCGGTTTCCACAGAGGGTTTGGACACATGGCTGAGTTGTCTCGCGCAGATTTATCAAGCGAAAAGAAGCTAACGTTGCTTAGCCGTCCAGCTAACCGCGATAACGACGACAAAGTAGGAACAAGACAGACAACAACAAAACGTTTATTTCCGCTCCGCTACAAATGACGGTGTCCTACCTTTTTTAGTTTGTTTCAGCGGCGCAAAATGTCCCCGCCGGCGATGATGTCACCGTTGTTTTAACTGTGTTTTAGACGCACATCTGTTGTTTTTACCGTCGTCGTCGTCTCGGCTTTGTTGTTCTTTTTCAGCTGTTCCTGTCTGCGCTCTGCTCCGAGCTAGTATCAACATCCGGTCGTGACGTAGCGGCCTGTGCTGGGGCGGCACGCGGCTGCTCCACGAGGTGTCAGCAGAGCGGAGAGAAGCCTTCATGGTCACAGTTTGACAAATCACAAAGTGATACTATGTTAGTTTACTTAAACTAAACCGTGGAAAAATATTCTCCTTCAAGTAAAAGTCATGTATTCGACATTTTACTGAGCCTAAGTAAAAGTACAAGGAGAGTTGAAGGATAGTTCACCCCAGAATCAAAAATACTTTATACTCTCACCTGTAGCTCTATTTATCAGTCTAGATTGTTTTGGTGTTAGGTGCCGAGTGTTGGACATGTCACCTGCTTTCTCTCTAACTTATTTAGCCTTTATTTATGCAGGAAATGTCCCACTGAGATACAAGATCTCTTCTTCCAGGGAGTCCTGGCCAAGACAGCACACACAAGTTCCATACATAAAACAATAAAACACACATATACGATGAAAACATGTCATATAAAGAATCAACAGTAAAGGGCAATCTTAAGGGAACATTAATTAAAACAACTGCATGTTTCCTGAAGGGCTGATTTTAAAATACCTTTAAACACATTTATAGTAGGGAGGGACTGTAGGTTAATTTTATCTTGCAACTCATTCCATAATGAGAAAGAAAATGCATCCGGGGAACATTTAAAAGCATTCCATTTGCTGCTCGTCTAGTGCTGTAGGCGTTCATATAAAAAGACAGAAGTCTGGAGATATAAGATGGTAATTTACCTACTAATGTTTTAAAAGTAAAATTCAACATGTGTGCTTTTCTCCTCCGGTATAGGGAGGGCCATCCTAACGATTCATATAAGGTGCAGTGGTGTGTGCGTGAGCCTGCGCTCGTTACAAAACGGATTGCTGCATGATAAACAGCTTTTTAAGCAGGGAAGATGCTGCATGCATATATATCACATCTCCATAATCCAAAACAGATAATGTAATGGAACTAGATGGCACTCGGCTTGTGGTCCTCAAAGCGCCAAAGAAATGCTTTTGAAAAACTCAACAGCAATGTCCCTTTTCAGAAACTACAACCCGCTTACTTTGGATAATTCACAGACCTTGTTGTTAGTAGTTTCATGCAGGAACTATTGTCCTTCTACAGCACTACACCCACTTAACGTATCACCGAGCAGAAGGAAGAGTGCATCTACTCATGGATGAGAGGCTCATGCTCGTGACAGCAGATGTAATTGCCTCAAACTAACTACTGAACAGGCTAAAGATCAGTTTATACAAAAGTGGCAAAGTGAGCTCAGAAGTATGACATCATGTGTTATATATATATGTGTCGAAATTAAACAAGAGTTTAAATTGGAGAAGTATCTGTTGCATGAAAAGCAAAAGTACAGATGAATTCCTGAAGTCACTGTTAGATATAAAGAGCTGGACAGAAACCAGAGGATCTGTAACCTCTGTGATGATAATCGTGTGAGAGATTAGTATCATATTTTGTTTGAATTTCCGAATGTAAGCTTAATGACTTACAGAGAAAGGCATTTGCCAAAGTGTTATTTAAACCATCCATCTGTGTTTAAATTCATTTTGTTATTACAATCTGATGAGCCAAAAGTAATTTGTAACTAGGGGCTTTTTTGAAGAATGTCCTTCCTTTGTTTAAGTAACATCAGTTTTACTTTAGCCACGCCATGTGCCACTGTTTTGTTATTGTATGAAATGTTTGTACTCCATACCATGTGATATGGTTGTTAGTCAAGTAAATGAAATGAAAACTATTAATTGGGTCTTCATTAGCTGAGCTGTAACCAGAGACCATTGATGAACCAAGATTGCCCACTTAACATTCATTTCCTGTATCTCTGTCAAATTGGTTTCGGCACTGCCCTGCTTCTTTAGGAGACTAACGACAGTCCTGAGTCTATCTATTCCAATCACAGACTGTATAAACATGGACAACAAGACAGCTCTTTACAAGTGAAGCCAAAACATCTCAGCTGGCTGCAGTATAGGTCACAAACCTGCACCCTTCATGTCAGTGGATGGGACATGAGCCAAACTAAAACCTCTAAGTACGCATCAAAATTTTTTTTTTTCAGAGATGGTTTCTGTTGTTAACAGTAGTTCATGTCACCCTGACGTTTGTCCAAGTGTTCGTTTTTCTGATAAGTTTGGTTTTAATCAGTTATTTAATGTTTTAAAACAGGGAGCCGGTCAGTGTGCTCGCATTCAGTGGCACTGCTCGCAATTGGTCGGATGGGTGTTTGTGCAGGAGCCCCGCCACTGCAGAGATCGCTACTGCGCAGACTCTGGCTCCGAATGACGTCACCCACGTAAGATGTTAGCAGCTGTAGCGGGGTTAGTGAATACGTATCATCCATCTTCATATACAGTCTGTGTTTCCAATGGGGAAAGTGAGCATTTATATAGATTATGACCAATTTTGCCCCACAGTCACCAAAGTAAATATTGGACTCAGTTTCTACTAGCCACATATCTTCCAAACATTCTGACACTAGAATAAAAAAAAAAGATGATGTAATAAAATATAATATGCACACCAACAAAAAATAAAAGGAAAAACCAACATACCTACTGTGAAGTCTCTAAGTGAAGTTTAGAGCCACCGGGAAATTATGCTGCAAGCATTTATTTTGCTGCAACATTTCCCCGCCTTATAAAAGTGTTCTGCTGCTTGATGGGAATCTGATAACTCCACAACATCAAGATAACATGTTTTACTCTCTCTTGACTCCAAGGGTCAGGTTATCTGCAGAGCAGATCTAAGGACAAACTCATAAAGTATTTAGCAATCAAATCATATCTCATCACATCTCCAAAACTGAGCCTGTCCAGCTTCACGGAATTGCAGGTTGTTAACATATAATTATATAACCCTGAGTGAAATGTATGAAACATCAGTAAATGACATTTGTCATCACAGTTTGCAGAGTGTCCTACAAATGTGCAGCACTAACACAACTAGAAGTTAAAGAGCAACATTTTAAATAAAACTGCATGTTTAAATATGACTAAACGTGATTTGCACAGTTCTGTCAATACTATTAATGATGTACTTCCTGTTTATAAACCATAAAACTAAGATTATAAATTGTGATTACGAGCAGGACATTCACTGTACAGTTGTTTGAGCTTTTACACCCAAATGAGTTTTATTATGAAGCAGAAATGTATTCACCTACCTGGAAAATCACTCTGGTTACTATCACTGTGTCCACAAACTCTGACCTGTTCCTTAAAATGATGGCGCAGCTCCAAATAATTGTGTCTTACATCTTACAGAGATGTCTATGCAGCCAAAATACAATTGTCTAAACTCTTTGAAATAGCATTAAAATTCAGTCAGTGTTATACCAGTTATTTGGATATTATAATAAACTGTGTTACTGTCCAGCTGTTAAAATACAGAAACTAAAATGGTAGTCGTGTGGTTCATAAAGGATTTGTTTAGTCTTTTCCACCCATTAACCATTTCATATAGTTATTGATTTATGTTTGAGAGTCATATTGAGAGCCATAAACATAACTGCACATCTCACTGACCCTCCTGTTGCAACACATGTGGATATTCTTTAGATTTACGAGAAAAACTGCAGGTGACACACACAGACACACACTGGGAAACAAATGCAGAGATAGCGAGGAGGCGGCACGACTTGTAATTTGGTTGATTGTTATCCAGATGAACTGATAAGATGAAGATAGGAACGGGAATAAAAGCAGGAATTGTCACTTTTTCTTTCGCATAAGCAGTGGCTTCCTCCTGTCTAAAACTTTGCCCTCTTGGGGAGCTCTCTTTCTTCCCCACACCCTTCACAGGTACAGTGCAGCCTACTTTTACTCTCAGTCATTCTGTCTCTGAGGCTGAGGGGGAAAGAGAGGAGGGCATTACACAAACCCTCAGTGTGGAAGGCACGCCATATCTCAGCACATCATGACTGGATCTGTGCTCCTGATCCTGGCAGCCCTTGTGGGAGCCTGCGCTCAGTTTACAGGTAAAGTTAAGGACATGGTTTTAAAATCAAAGTTTCTGCACTGAATTATTTGTTGCAGTCACAGATCTGTGAGTGAAAGCATGGCATGGTTATATAATGAGGTCAGGATGATGGTAACTGATTAGTCAGTCTGCTTTTCTTTTGAAGGATAGCTGTGGTCATGTTGACACTGTTTGATCCATGTTTGACTGAGGTTGTCACACGTATGTGTTTAAATCGATATGATCTCTGTTAATTATACATTTCGTAGATTAAAGATTGAAGAGAAGTTGGCAGTTTGTAATGTCTCTTACACAGTGTCCTCTGTGCACCAATGAGTTTAGGATGCAAGGTAGAATTTAATTTTGAAAAAGTAAATTCAGTGAAGACATCATGAAGCAGGAATGACCTCTAAAGTACTGTTTATTATAAGATAACATGTTTATAGGAAATGTCCTGCCATGGTGTAACAAAAGAAGAGCCTTTTTAGATCCTTTACCATGTTAAAATAAGCTACTGGGGAAAAATGGAGGATGAAAGTGTTTTTATTCCTATGTGTGACGTTTTTTTAACTTAATTAACTCTTTAAAAATACATTTTTAAAGTGTAGCTTAAAGTCAAAAAAGATTTTTGGTGGTGCAGTGGTTAGCACTGTCTCCTCACCACAAGAGGGTCCTGGAGAGTTTGCATGTTCTCCCCGCGTCATTGTGGGTTTTCTCCGGGTGCTCCGGCTTCCTCCCACAGTCCAAAGACATGCAGGTTAACTGGTGACTCTAAACTGTCCGTAGGTGTGAATGTGAGTGTGAATGGTTGTCTGTCTCTGTGTGTCAGCCCTGTGATAGTCTCTCGCCCAATGTCAGCTGGGATAGGCTCCAGCGTTTTTTCCTCTTTGAATTGTTTTAGTATCTTAGAAATGTACCAAGTTATTTTTTGCTACTTCTGTCACATTTAGATGCTGCCAGCACTAATATACAGAACAATGAACTATCAACAGAGGAGGTACAGTATGACAGCAATATATGTATTATGTACTCTATATGCTGTTCTGATTCTCTGATACTTTACCAATGGCAGTCTGTGGACTTGTTTTTCTGTGCTACAGACAGAAAGTTACATGCCGATCCTCTGCTCACCACCACCCGCCCCCTTATCCCCATCTTCATCAGGTACTGCACTCTGTTATCATCATCAGTAATCATATTTATCTGACTTGAATGCAAACTGTTCTGTAAAACATGTGATCTTATACCATGGCATTGCTGACTTCTTCGTGTCCCTCTGCTTCCTCTCCATCAGTTCACACTCTAAGACCTGTTGATATCTCAGCTGTGTACATGTTGGGGATTCCACTCTCACACAGGTAAACAGCCACAAATACAATGCAAATACACTACAACAATGAGTCAGTAATACGCAAATGTGGCCTCCTGAGCTGCACAAAAGCAGAAGCTAAACTTTTATCAACTGTGTTTGTCTTCATCATTAGGGATGAAGCCTCCAGAGTGGTCAATAGAGTAGCTGGTAAGTCTGTAAACTCTCACACACATGCCTTTCTATGGAGGCGTAATGAATTCACTTGAAAAAAAAGAAGCAAAAAACAGCTCTATTTTTTCTGAATTAAAGAGATTTTTATCTCAAAGTTATGAAAAAAGCTTTTATAAGAAAAACTCTGCTCTTGTTTTTAGAATGAATGAGATGATAATCTTGTTAGTTCAGAAAAATGAGAGTTTACAAGACTATTAATTTGTTAATTCAGAGAGACGGGAGCAGATTTTTTTTCCTTGATGAAAATTTATAGATAATGAGTTTGCTAATTAAAAAAGTTATTATTTTTTCTTCTTAAGCAAATTCAGTGTTTCTAAATTTATGTGGAAAGAGGGGGTGCATAATCAAATGAATACAACATACATAACTTCTTCCAGACAAGTATCAGTGCTATCAGTACGCTGAATTTTCCCTTTATGCTCTCAGACGTAGTTCAGTTCAAGGTTGTAGTCAGACCATGTCGCAGTAAATGTGAGATACAGAGCACACTTTGAAGAAACAACAATCTTACTGTTTTGTGGAGTTTATCTAAAACAGTGGGCCATAAACACGGGTTATTGACCCTGTTTCCACATGAAAGTTAGCAAAACTGGGAACGAGAGTGGAAGCTTTCACCCGCTCCCTTTGTCACAACAGCAGTTACAACATAACGTACATAATCCACTGCCTGGCTGTATTATAGGGAAACTGTAGATTAAATCTCTGTATTCGTGTCTGTGTGTGTTTATAGAGTTGCTGTCCATGTTTAACCCTGAGGTGATCGCTCAACATGTGGATCAGCACTCATTGCAGCGCAGGTAAATACACACACACACGCGACACACACGTGCAGTCACAAACATACATGCTGTGCAGGATAAAAGTGCAGGTGTGTAACATGTGAGTGTGTGTGTTGCAGAAGCTTGTTGGAAGAAGCTGAGGAGTTGTCTCTGTCCCTGTCACATCAGGTACACATTAACCCTCTCATAAAATGTTGACGACAGTTAACAAGACTCAAACTGTCAAAGTGTGCAACTTGTATTTCCTTTTTTTTATGGAAAATTCCCCATAAAAAAACTTTTACACGTACATTTTTGCACTGGCTAAACAAACGATATATTAATAAGTGAGCGTTAGAGGTGCTGGTAGGTGGATGTTTTTCCTCTGGACAGAGCCGTAGCTGTTTTCCCCTGTTTCAGTATGCTACACTAAGCTAATTGACTTCTGATTGCAGCCATGTTTCTTATATCTTCGCAGGAGACAGACTGGAAGTTTGTGCTGCTGTTTGTTCCTGCAGATTCACTGTGTGCCTGTTCTCCACATGTAAGATTCCCTCACTACAACAAAACCATGTTTTATGTAATGTGAGTTAAAGCTAATAAAGGATGTTAAGAGTGTTTCTTTTTTCTTCAGGTTGCTGCAGATGTTAAAGCCGCTGTGCAAGAAGTGGAAGCAGCTCTGCAGCTGTTGCAGAAAAGGGTATTGTACCTTTGTTGAATTGTTGAATGCAGTTTTGCCATGAACAGACAGAATGGGAAAAAGTTAATATGCTGGGTTTATGTTTACAGGTGCATCGCACTTTGGTACATGTGGTGGTCTGGAGCACCAATCATCAGCAGGATGAGTGAGTTTTTTGATTTGTTTTTAAAAATCTAGTATAAAAACATGCATAAACTATATTTACTCATTTATTTTATCATGATAGAAACCCTCTATTCTTTTTATGTGTATGTCTTCCACCGTGTTGTGATCCTGGTAATTGTAAAATGCATGCGGGAGTGATGTGTTTGCTTTTATATTTTTATGTTTTTTTTGCAGGTGTGAGTGTTTGAGAGATAGAAGCATCAACTGGAGGCTACAGAAAGGAACTCTTCTGAAAACACTGCAGGTAAAATAAGATAAATGGTAGTAGTGTGCTTGTGGGTCATCGGAATCATACTCAGCGCTGCAACCGGCACATCTTTTCACATAATAGGCCGACAAATATTTATCCATATCTCATAATTATCAGACTGAACCTCTGCCTGACCCTCCCTGTGTCCAAGGATATTCATTTTTAAACATTCTAGGCTATTTAATGGTTCTATATCATCACACTACTATTAATATAAGCAGGGGACTTTAATACAGAGTGGTAACCACTGTATGTGAACGCATGACTGGGTCAGAGCACTGGATTTTGAATGAACTGTAATAAACTGGAGCTTCTGTGCTTCAATTACTTGCTGTGAAACAACATGACTCCATCCATTTTAAAGGCCTGTTCGTTCCTTTGAGGTCTTTTTGGTGAAAGTATCGCAAAAGTAGTGTGATAAGTAACTTATTACTTTCAACAAAAATCCATTTGTCTTGTTTTCAGGACTCGCTAAGTGAAGTCTTAGACGACCCAAAGTGGCACAGCGAACGGGCGGACTTCACTGCTGTGCTGCAGTCTGCACCAGTCATCCTTGAAGGCATCTCAGATTCTGTGAGTAAAGAAAAGCTATTTTCAGACACCAGTTGTAACTGTAAATTACACTGCCTTCCTTCCAGTAATGATGCATGAAAGACCCTTGAAATGGCTAATGTGTAACTAGCATGTATTGTGCGTTTCTTTGCAGGAGAACACGAGCTCTGACCTGAACCAGCTAGCTGTTCAGCTGTGGACAAACCTGGTGAGTTCGTATTAATCAGAGCCCTGAGTAACAATGACAGTGTACTGTATATACACAACAGGCTGGCTGACAACCTTCACCACTGATCTACATGTTGCTCTGACACTGAAACTGACCCAGTATGTGCCTCAGTTGTAAAATGAGCCAACAGCTAAGACTCAAAATAACCTCTCAAAGCCAAAGTAAGATGGAACAATGATTACAGTGAGCGTTTATAACTCTGACGATAGATTAGATAAAAGATGTAAAGATTAACCTGATGAGATTTGCCCACAGGAATACTTTCTCCAGCTTTGTTCATGCTACATCTATGAGCAGATAGAAGAATTGTGCAATCAGTACTGTTTGACGCTGTAAGGTCATTGGCTGCACAGAATGGCCTCACTTAAACCTAAAATCATAACCAATCATGACCCATCCCCCTCCAGCTCCAGCCATCGACGGGCCAGGCAGAGGTCACGGACACCGCTGTCATTACTATTCCTTGCCCTACCCAGGTGAGGCACGCCACCCCAACCCATCCCATAACACTGCTACAGAGAACAGCTTCACTAAATGATGCAATGTGCTGCAGCAGCATTCAGTGCTTAAGATAAAATCAATATCAAGATTTTAAATCCGATACTGTGGTTAAAACTCTCATCGCAGGAACGACCTTTCCTGCGAACGCAGAAAAATTCCCCCAGTGACAGAGAGGGCAGAGTTTACAGCAAAGCCTCCACACTAACAGATCCTGTAAGTCTTTCATCTCGACTTCACATCTCAGACAGCGATGATGAATGACAGCATGTACAGTTAAATTTATGAGAGAGTGCTCTGTGTTTTTCAGGTTATGGGTACTGAGATACTTTGCACAGACCGCAGTCCATCTCCCACTACACCCACTTCAGGTAAAAAAAAACATTTGTTAGCTGTTATTCTGCTGATGCATTTTGGGAAACACTGTTCAATGCAACCACTTTATTCTTTGTGTAGTTCATGAGCTCAGACCTGGAGATATCAAGGTGGTGGCAGCAGTAGGCGACTCTCTGACAGTGAGTGTTTCCTTTCTCCTACTCTGTTTTTTGTTTTCTATCTACAGTGTAAATGTATATCAAAAGTACTTCTCCTAATGAATATAGATTAAGATGTACCATATATATATATCTCATCCTGAGACCTCAGCTTCTGTTTGGCATGCATTTTTAATTTCTCCTAGCTATTTTGGATCAGTAGGATCTGATAAGGATCCAAAACTAAACGCTAAAATGACGTCCTCATGACGCTTGTTAATGTCGCTAAAATTGGTCAAATTTGTTGCCGTATGAAACTACAAACATTATTAATCATAGATAAACAAGGTGCGATCAGGTTTTGTACCTTGTCTGCTGAGGACGCTAGTTCTCAGGAGGATAAAGATCAGGACAACATGGAGCTACTGTGTTTTGCACTGTTTGTGTCTGGATGTGATCTCACATACTGGTGTTTTTCTGCAGGCAGCCAACGGTGTGGGCGCAAAGACAGACAACCTTCTGTTAGTGGCGAATGAGTACAGAGGACTATCATGGAGGTAAGATAAGCTCAAGTGCACCTTTGTTTGAATTTTGATAGTGTGGGAAAACACTTTCAGTAGTTTGTTTGGTCATTTTGTGAGCTTCATTTGAAACTAAAAAGCTTTTACTTATTTGTTTTTTTAGCATTGGTGGTGATGGAAACATTACCACAGTGACCACTCTGCCAAGTATGTATATCAGATGTCGATCACTGGCCAGCTGTAGCAGTGTTCCTGATAACATCTAGAATTATGGTGTCTTATCACCATCGTTATAGGACTCACTGTTCAGCAGTTTTAGGGTGCCTTTAATCATCAGTATCAAGATGCCGCATCTTTAATACATGTGAACAGTTTTTAGATAAGTTCACAAATTTATCAAAAGCTTCAAACTGCTTGCTTAAATGATAGAATGATTTAATGACAGAATGTGCACAATCATGTAAACCTATTACCATTGTAGTTGTTCTGATCTTCTCTGTGTTTGTGGTCTGCAGACATCCTGAAGGAGTTTAACGCCAATGTGACCGGCTTCTCAACTGGAGTAGGTAACCAGAACTCTGCTAAAGCCTTCCTCAATCAGGCTGTGGCCGGAGCCAAGACTGGGTCAGTCATCATTTTACTATCACCAGCTTTTTCCTGTTACTTACCCTTTGACCTTTATTTATAAAACCTGAGCAGAATTTATGGCACACCAGAATGAAAATTTTACCATCAAACCTTTCTGTTTTCAGTGATATGGTGCGACAGGTGCGCGTCCTAGTGGACAAAATGAAAACTGATCCGGTGAGGCAGATATGCTCTCATGTAACCTTTGTCTGTGTTTTATGTTCACAATTACAGAAATTAACAGAGCATTTACTTGTTATCTGCTTTACAGCGCATCGATTTCCACAGCGACTGGAAAGTCATCACCATGTTTATTGGTGGCAATGACATATGTGACTTCTGCACAGACAGCGTGAGCACTACTTGTACTTTTTAATCAAGATTTTCGCATCATTTCTTATCTTGACACCACTTATTTTCATTTGATTGTTTAACTGTCTTACATTATCTACAGAAAAATATATGTTCAGGATCTTTTGACATTTCAAACAATATTGTTTAAGATCTGTTTTCTTATTTCCTTGTTATATTATAAGCCACAGTCATCAATTGCATTGTGAGCAATTTGTTTTATAGCTGCAACTGTCAGTTTTGATCATTTGCTCTGTCAATGAAATGTGAAAAAATACAAAAAAATGGCCTTTGTGGTTTCCCAGAGCTGAAAATTACATATTCACATTGCTTGTTTTGTTGATCAACAGTCCAAAACCATCATAAAAGAGCAAGAAAACCAGAAAATCTTTAAGGAATACTTCACCCCTAAAAGACCATTTGTATTTCAATTACTCACCCTGTTTTCGGTTGAATTCTTAAGAAAAATGTATTTTTCTCGCTTGCCTCTGGTGAAAGAGAAATCCAAAAATAGATGAAATTTATGATAAATTCAAGTCATAAGGGTCCTGGTTTAACAACAGCTAAACTCTAGCTAAACATCTATTCACAAACTCACACTCAAATCATGCAGTATGCTCTGGTACTTCCCAAACAGACGGCCCTTTCCACTATACTTATACTCTCTTCAAAGCCAGACGCCATTGACAAAAATGGCAATTTTACCTAGCTTAACAAGGGAACTGCTAGTGTGCCGCTGCCTCAAACAGTTAGTTAGTTTGTGTTACTGTGTGACTTTGGTGAATCCAAACTAACCGTTTAAAGCACCAAAGTTACACAATAAGACAAACTAACTAACTTATTGAGGCATCGGTAGACCAGCAGCTCTTGAGTTCAATGAGGTAAAATTACTGCTTTTGTCAATGGAGTCTGGTTTTTAAAAGAATAAAAATTTGATTGTTGAATACTCCTTTAAATAGGTGCTTACGTATGCACAGGTTCCATTTCATGCTTTGGGTCTTGTGTACTTCCACAGGCTGTTTTCTCACCCAGGAACGTGGTCGAGCGTATCCGCCAAGCTCTGGACATACTCCATAGTGAAGTATATTTTCATCCTCCTGCACAAACATAGAACCTCATTATATGTTAGCAAGTTCAAAGTCATAATCTAAACTGCAGACAGTCGAGAAACTTTATTTTTTTATCATCCAGGTGCCTCGTGCCATCGTCAATCTGGTCGAGCTGTTAAACGTTGTACCGTTACGTGATCTGCATAAAGATAAAAGTCTGGGCTGTCCCACCTGGTTTGTAAGGTCAGTGATTGTTCTGGGTGTGTGCGACAAAATAACTGACTGAATCATTATTTTACAGTTTTGATGTTTGTGTTTCAGTTTAGTTTGCCCCTGCATACTGAAGCCTAAAGACGGATCTGCTGAAATCCAGAAGGTCAATGACTTCAACAGAGCCTATCAGGTACAAGGCGAAGAGATGCTTTTGTGCATGTTCTTAAGCACTTTTGCTTTTAACCTACCTTTTATGGGTTAAATCATCATCATCATTACGACTCTGCCAACTCTAAATAACCGTCTTCTATCTTCTGGCTGTCTTTCCATCCAGCGTGGCATGAGAGCGCTGATTGACTCTGGACGGTATGACACTCACTACAACTTCACTGTGGTGCTGCAGCCCTTCTTGAGGGAGGTTATCCTCCCCACGTTGGAGGTAACACACTTGAAACGTTAAATATCCCTCATGGATTTCATTTATTATGTGTTTTTTTTTAAACTTCCTGCCTTTCTTTCTTTCCTTTAGGACGGCCGGCCCGATCGCTCGTACTTCTCACCTGACTGTTTTCACCTCAGTCAGAAAGCTCACACTCTCATGGCTCAGGCTCTTTGGAACAACATGGTAGGACTGACTTTATTAGAAGACATCCTTACATTTGTATTTTGGCACATGTGGTTTTTATTTCTCTTATAATGACTGTCACAATCTCTCAGTTGGAGCCCGTGGGCAACAAGACTTTCACACAAAACTTCTCCAACGGCATTGATCTGAAGTGTCCCACTGAGGTGACTGAGTCCAACAGTCAGAAACTAAACATTAGATGGTTTTTTTTTTAATCATTTTTGTGTGTTAATGTATTTTTGATTGTTTCTTTATCAGGACAACCCATTTTTCAGGACTGCTGTCAACAGCAACTACACCTTTCCAGGCCCTCCCCCAACTCCTGCTCCTGTCACAGTAGGTCATACTTTCTTTCTTTCTTTCATACACAACTTTAGAGTGACAAGGCATGCATGAACAAAATAATAGTTTTAGGGAGTATAATCCCTAAAACATGTCTCTGTCATTTTTTAGAATTGGGGCAGTGACTTTTCCTGCAGTAACACAGCTCCATCCAACTCTGTGCCCACTTCAGGTAAGCATTTAAGGTCTCATTTATGTATTACCTAGGGATGCATAATATTATTGGCATGTCATAAATGAAGCTTTGCATTGCATCACGCAGGACACAAAATACGCCCAAACTGTAATCAACTGACAGCCTGCTGATTGTTTCTTATCAGTCACACACCGATCACAACCCATCCCCACTCAAGGTGGTCCATTTAAATATGGCATCCTACTCACTGATCTCTGCTACACCAATGCTGCCACACACTGCTGCCACTGCTGCTGGCAAAACTGTACCTCCACTATTGCAGCCTCCACCATTCTAGCTCAGAGTCTAACATGGCTCTAAGGTTAAATGGTATTTAAAGGCTCTCTAAGTCTTCCTAAGCTTGAAAAGTTTTTGTCACATACAGCAAACATCTCCTCACGATCCGCTTCCTACACGTCCTCTGAATATGCTGTGAAAAAGTCCGGTCTCTGTGGGGAAACCCCGGCTCGCCTTTTAGCCTCATTGTAGCCTGTAGCTCTAACTGCCTCTCTGGGCACCGCGTTCACGTGTGCGCCCTGGCTGGTTGGTGCAGCCTGGACCAAAATGTTTTTGTTGTTGGAAAAAAATCATCAGAAATGAGATGTAATATTGCGCATGTCTAGTATTACCTCAAGAGAAATAGAGGTTTGACGTAAAATATTTCTCATGTTGATCTTTTGTTAGCTCACAGGTTACGACCAGCGGACATCAAAGTGGTGGCGGCTGTGGGAGACTCTTTAACAGTAAGTTTGTACACAAGAATGTTACCAAGGATTTTAATCTTAACTCATGGCTTTTCTGTTTTGAAACATGCCAAATAAATTGAGTTTGCTTGCATACTGTACCTGCTTTTAGACTAAAAATAAGATGACAGAAAGGTAACTGTAAATGTAATAATATCCAAGTATTACCATGGGTCGATTATAAGACAAAGAGCTCCTGGGCAAAGGCCCCTGTCACCTCTCCTACATAGGAGGAAGACACTTGGATAGGAGCAAGTGACTTTGTGGTCATTTTGTGTCTCCTTGTAGTTGTTTTGTGTCTCTCCTTTTGTGTCTTCCTTGGTTGTTTGGTGTTGCTTCGTACTAAGTTTGTGCCTCTTTGTGGTGGTTTTGTGTTCCTCTCTCTGTCTGTATCTTTTGTATTTTAGAGAGCATTATTAATGTAACAGGTCGGGGAAAGAAACAGAGGAATGATTGAGTAGTATAACCATCATTTTCTGCTTGTAGGCCGGCTTTGGTGCCAAGGCAAAGAATCTCCTGCAGCTAAGAACTGAGTACAGAGGGGTGGCATGGAGGTGAGAGACTGCACACAAGCTATATGCATACCAAATGTGTTGTGATCATTTTATTCATTGTTTGTTTTTCATTCAAAAAGCATCGGAGGAGACAAAAATCTTGAGACCGTGACAACACTACCTAGTAAGTCCCGAGCCTCATCTGTCCTGCATGATGCATCTTAGCACCACTAGATGGCAGATTTGGACTGTAACAAAACTTTGTGCAGTAATTTCTTTACTTTATTCTCTTTTTTTGCATCAGACATCCTTAAGAAGTTCAATCCTCGAATCAAAGGGTGGTCAAAGGGACAAGGGAAGTGGCAGACTGGATTCAACATGGCTGTGTCAGGAGCTAAAATAGCGTGAGTTCTAAGATTTCTTCGATGTGTCAGGAGGTTCACTTTCAGTTGTTTTAGGGTTTGGTGCACTAATGACAAATCTCTTGCAGGGGAATACCTGGGCAGATCCGACGCCTTATTGATACCATTAGGAATGACTCTGTGAGTTTAATGTGCATGCACTGGTGTCATCTTGTGAGCACAAATTATAATGTGCAAGAAAATATGTCATCTTTGTCTCCTTTTAACAAAAATAGAAGGTGGATTTCGAGAATGACTGGAAGCTGGTGACCATCTTCATTGGAGGCAACGACCTGTGCCAGTACTGCAATGACCGGGTGAGTTGCTTTAAGAAGTCGTCACGGGATAAATCAGGGCCATTCAACGTATGATGGACATTTTCAAAGCACTCCCCTCCTGCCGTAGCACAGTGGTCAAACATCATGCAGTGTTGTGCGACGCCCCGTGTCGAGCCGTCTCATGATATCACTGTCCAAACGGGACTGCACACTGGAGCAGAATAATCAAGCTTTGTGAGCAGCCCTCCCCTAATTGTTTTATGGTGTCAGAGTAAGATGAGAGCAGACATGGTTTCTTTTCAATGAGCACATTCTGTCACACAAAACACCCCCCACCCCCTCCTCCTCCCGTCCTCTATCTCGGCCTCTGTCTGCATTAAACAAGCACACGAGGCACAGTGACAGGCCTTGTTCTCCAAGAGGCATAAACAACACAGAGGTCAGCCCAGACTCTCTTCATCCTGTCTCTGCCTCCTTCTCTCTCTCTCTCTTCTCTTTCTCATTTTGCCTCCATTTCCCTTTCTCTCTCTCTCTCTCTCCATTACTCCCCTCGCGCTCCACAGACACTGTAGTCTCTCTTTTTAATGTTTGTGCTTTGAAGCAGAATATCAAAGCACGGCATCAATTTAAGATGAGCTCTGAGACTGTGGTTGTGACAGCTTAGGGTTAGTTGTTGCTCGTACGCTCATACATGTTGCATGGCGTCGGATCTTTTGGTTGATGTGGACTTTTTAGTTGTAATTTTGGCCAGTTTCCCTGAAATGTGCCTTGATTACTCTGCTTGTCTGCGGCCAGAACAGAGAAGGGCTGCTGATAGAAAAAAAGGCAATATGGATTAATAAAACGCCTCGTGCGTTATGTGTAATATTATTATTCTTTTGTTTTTAACCACAGGTCACTCTGTCACCTCAGAACTACAGCCATCATTTGATGACAAGCTTGGATATGCTTTATAAAGAGGTAAACTAATGATGTTATCTACCAATAAATAATAGTTGATGATGCAAAAACACTGTAATGAGTTGGAAAATAACACAAAATGATTAAACACATTCATATTTTATTCCCTTCGCTTCCCTCAAATTATCATTAATAAAAGAAAAAAAATCTTGATTTTGCACTTTCAAAGTGTGCAGAGGTCATGTTTTCTCACTCTCTCGCTGCAGGTTCCCAGGACGTTTGTCAACATCTTGGAGATCCTAGAAATCGAAGGCCTTCGCCGGATCAAAAGGGATAGTCTCGGATGCAATGTGTTACAAAAGTATGCCCATCGATCCACTCAGTCAAAGGCAGATTGCTCCCGTGCATTAACAGCACTTCTCTTAATAATATTGATCTAATGCCGAATCAATCCAGCAATGAAATATAAAATGATGTGGTGTTTATTAAAAGATATCTCAACCTGTAATTAATGACAAATACAGTAGCATTTTGTCTCAATTTCAGTTATGATTTAATGTTTTATTTTCCCTACATCAGCTGTTCATTTTCACCCTCGATCCTCAGGTTTGTCTGCCCGTGCATGTTGTTGCCAGGAGAGGATTCCCCAGAGCTGGCTGAAGTGAAACGGATCAATCGGGAACACCAGGTTAGCAGACTGGGGCCAAAATGTTAACCAGCAAGGCAGCAACTTACAGTAGTGTGATGTGGAAACATGAAATCTCCAATGCACATATCGTGAAGGTTTAATTGATCGATCAGTGTTGTGGTGTTTCTTAAATGGGGGTATGCGAGGGGTACTTTTGAGTTCTGCAGGGGGTACGTGGGGGTTTTATGCCTCCGCTTCAGTGATAGCCAAACTATGGTTTTGAAATCTCAAAAGTCAAGGTCACTGTGACCTCTTCTGTCACATTTTCATGTTGGTGATATCTCAAGAACACCTTGAGGGAATTTCTTCAGTGTGGCACAAATACCCACTTGGACTCAAGAATGAACTGGTTAGAATTTGGAGGTCGAAGCTCAAGATCACTGTGACCTCACAAAATCTGTTTTTGGCCATAACTCAAGAATTCATCAGCTAATATCTCACACAAATGTGTAATAGGATAAAATGATGATGTTTTATATCCCAAAAGTCAAAGGTCAACTTCACTGTGACATCATACTTTCTACCAAAACACTTTTCTAGCCATTATTTAACGCCGTAACTCAGGACCAGAAGACGAGACACTGGGTGAGATACTGAACTGGTGATCTTCTGTGCTGCAAGGTGGAAGATGTGTGTGAACCAGTGTGTAGCTTCTTTGTAGCGTCGTTCATATTTGAGGCACTGTCGCCTGTCATGGCTACGTATGAGTCTTGACCGATATAAATGTAAGCTGTAACTTCGATTTGACTGCTTCGCGGAGGCATACAATCACAAGGCAGTAATTCTTGTTTTAACCAGGTAATTGAACTTTTGTGGCCTCTCTTTCAGATTGAGACAGAAAAACTGGCGTATGGAGGCCGCTATGATGGAAGAGAGGACTTTGCTGTGGTTGTGCAGCCTTTTTTTCAGAACACAGTAGTCCCTTTGAATGCTGTAAGTATTTTGTGTACTCCTGAGCCTCCACTGCACTCTACATAAATAAACATTTACATACAGGAACAAGACCTTCCCTTCAAAGGACATAACCCCTACTAACACTGATGTCGTATTATATCTTCCTCAGGACGGCAAACCTGACGACACCTACTTCTCTGAGGACTGTTTCCACTTCAGTGAACGGGGACATGCTGACATGGCTGCAGCTCTGTGGAGCAACATGGTGAGTCCACCGGCAAGGCGAGGAGTTAATGTCTAACTGCTTGACAGGGGAAGGGTTGCAGATATGTCTTTCTAAATGACCACATCTCACTGTCATATAGTCATGTGCTGAGCAAAGATGTCCTCTGCTTGTCTCTAGTTGGAGCCAGTGGGTAAAAAACAGACGTACAACAATTTCACAAATGCCAGAAATAACATCAAGTGCCCCACTGAGGTAAGAAGTGTTGCTGCTGTGCTACCGCTGACCCACTTTTAATTTATCTGTGCAATTTGTGCACAATGGCATGAAAGGGTCATAAAAGTGGATCTATTCAAAATCATAAAAGTGGGTGTGATTGAATAGACAGCCTTTCCTCTTGTGTGTTCCAGGAGCATCCTTACATCTTCACAAAGGTGAACAGCCTCCCCAGTATCACCACCACAGCACCCACAACCCACAGCACAGCTTCAACTCAGCGCTCCACAGCACCTACAACCCACAGCACAGCTTCAACTCAGCCCTCCACAGCACCCACGACTCAAAGCACAGCCCTGCCTCTCACCCCTGACTGTACGAACTACGTCCCAGCATGGCTCACTGCTGTGCTCACCGTAATAGGTCTCCTGACTGGCTTGGCTGTCACCTGGCTCCTCTTCTTCTGCAGAGCAAAGAGAAGAAAGCAGGAGCTGATGGCGACAGTGGAGATGAAGGCCAGTAAGTTCTAAAATGCTACTTAGTGTGTTTTTGCACTGGACTATTCAAGGACCACAACTGCAAAACAACTTTGCAATATCTAAAGTGATTGTGGGGATAATAAGGCAGTTTTTTATATATATATATATAAAAAAAGACATGACAAGATAGTTCTGCTTGCTTCAATAGAGAAATTATTATCCTTGAACCACAGAAAATATCACACCAGTCTTCATCTACAGAAAGCAATAAATAAGACAAGAGAATAACACTTCAGCCAAACATCACTGAGGTGAAAGGTGTATTTAAATGCTGACTTAATGAAGCAATGCCGTCACCAACCACGACAAATCACAGCAGATTCCACGTAAAGACTGAAACTACTGACTGGACATTAACTTATTACTTCTGTTATATATTTAACAAACAGTGTCTAAGAATGGAGGGTGTCGTATGCTGTACAGACTGTGAAGTCCCTTGAGGCAAATTTGTGATTTGTGAAATTGGGCTGTGAAAATAAAATTGACTTGACGTAAAAATGAAAATGTATTTGGCAGTACTGTCACACTTCTAGCCCGACCTGTCCAGGGTGTACCCCGCCTCTCACCCAGCGCCCCCCATGATGAATGAATGAATGAATGAATGTCAGATTTTTAACCAGGATTTTCAGATAAAAGATGTCGAGTACACTCTTGATGATGTAAAAATGATGAAGATGTAAATATGAGTCTAACATTGTGTGGCTGTTTTGTGCATTTATAAATAATTGTAAAGACAATGTAATTAATTCTGTCTTATTTTATATCAATTTAATGCCTTTGATTTTATTTAATTGTAATAAATAACTTACAATCATGAACATAAACTGGAATCTAGTCTGATTTTTCAAGAGACATGTTACCTGTATGTCCAGGAAAGCCTCTCCATTACACCTTAATGGACTTTATTCAGATACATAGGAAATACTGTCATAAATGTCATGACATGACATAAATTACACAAACCACTCATGCAGAAAATACACTCCTTGGATCACGGCACACATCAGCCCGCATGTATTAATGTCATCATTACCACCAGTGACCTTATGACCTTCTTAGAGTGATGAAAGCCAGCAACCACTGCTGTTGATTATGTCACATACACACAGTTGTAGAAGTACATTTACTCAACTACTGAATTAGTGTGTAAAGTGTTTTCATTTTATGTCATTTTATAATTCTACTCTACATTCATATACCCATACACATACTACGAGGAGGGGACAGACCAGACCAGCTGAACATCTTTTGGGACCAGGAAGGAGGGGCCACAGGCGTGCGGGATTAGACACTAGTGCTTTACCTGTTTAAAAATGTAATGGCTTGTTGACCAAATGAAACTTTGGATCTATTTTTAGTGAACAGAGGGGGGCAATATCGTCGTCCAGATGGTAACAGATTAAATGAGGAGGTGAAAGAGTGCCATATTTCAGAGGGAAACATTGTGCCTCTAACTCCACTACATTTATTTGACAGGTAAAGTTATGACTTTCATTACAGATGTAGATTTTACCAACAAAACGTATGATCTCTGTATAAAATTTGATGTATCGACCACATTAAACTCTTCAACAGGATATAAAACTGTTAGAATCAGCTCCGTCTACATCATTAAAATGCTTCTTCACAAGTTTATGCATCAGTAATAATAATCTAACTCTTAAAAGACACAACTGTTATAGTTGGAACTTCACTTGTACAAGATTTTAAATGCATGACTGATTAAATAAAGTCTATCTATCTATCTATCTATCTATCTATCTATCTATCTAGTGTCACTTTTGAAATGTGTTACTAGTTACCCTGTTAAAAATCAAATGAGTAACGTGACTATTCTAATTGTTTAATCAAAGTAATGTAACATTACATGCAATTACTTTTTGATTACTTCTGATTACTGAGAAGCCCTAGAAAAACATAAGTGTATAAATGTTGCTCTTTAATTTGTGTAACATTTCAAATGAAAGTATGCCACGGCCAAAAGATGTAATACAACAGAATGAACGTTATTTTCCACATATAAGGCTTTCACTGAAAGAAAATGTAGATTGTAACCCCACTGCAATCACTAACATTTTGTTAGGCAAGTGTAATTTAATTAAATAAAATATTAGTATTGTTATTTAATTATATTTGGATTCTATTTTATACCTTTATACTTAGTTATTCTTGTATTTTTATACCTGTATTTTTATACTTTTATACTTGTATTGGCTTGCACCGGAACCACAGTAACAAATTTCGTTTCACTTCATGTTACATGTGTGGAAATGACAATAAAGCTCCTTGAATCCTTGAATCCTTGAATTAATATAAGGAATTCACATTATTCACATTAACATTCATATTTAATGTACAAGTACAGAGTAAAAACTAAAGTAAAATATATATAATACATTAAAATATATATAGATATGTAAAAAGATACTTTATGTAGACTACTGCATGGCAAATCTAAATTAATGTATTCTAAAATATCCTTGTCACATGTATGTAAGGCATTTAAAACACAAGCATACAATGTAAAACACCCCCCTAAAATCAATATAACCTTAAATCAAATTGTTGTATTGACCTATTGATATCACTGTGTCAAGTTTTAGTCTACTCTGTAAATTATTTCAGACAAATATAAATATCTAAAGGCTGGTTTTCCAATATTAGAGTTTACAGCAGGGACGTGTAAGCCACTCCTGAGAACAGGTGATATACTTATACTGGCTTATGCACAGGAGTGATAATAAGTAAGGTGGTAATTTTTATAAAGTAGTCCTTTATAAATGAGAGGGAGGCCAGTCTTGCTTCTTAAGCAGGACACAATGCTGACTTCTACTTGTAAATTAGTATTTTAACATGGTTGTAGAGCACTGCTGCTTTTTACCACTACTGCAAACACCCACACAAATTGTGCCTTTTTTTATCTGTTTCAAAATAATAACTGCACACTGGGTTGTGTTTAGTATAGCATAATACAGTGTTTGTCAGCCTAAAGCCACAAATAATAAAGTTTAATTAATATAAAGGTGATTAAAGTGAGTTAAAGTGTTTACTCCTCGCTTCTTCTCTCGTTATCATGTCAGCCGGGTGGCTGTTGTCTCGGTAACAGCGCCCCCTGCTGTGTGTAGGCGGCGCCGCGGCGGCCACACTGTACCACATCAGTTTGAAGATGGCGGAGGGTGAATTGAACGTGGACAGCCTCATCTCTCGGCTCCTGGAAGGTGAACCATTTACACACACTCTCTAGCGTTACACAGAGTTATCTAATAGTTATCATTAAGCCTGTGGCGTGTTGTTTTCTGTAGCTACCGCGGCTTCCCGCACGACAGGCAGGCAATGTGTTAGCTTGTGTTGCTAACGGCAGCCACTCGTAACGGTGCAGCTCCGGCTAGCGGCTGCTAGCTAGCGTCACTGTTAGCTGGCCGTGTTTATAAACACAGTCAGCGGTGAACGCCTACATTTCTCAGTTTTCGCAGTAACCGCCACGTTACTGCTGGCGAGTCATTTCATTGTGTCGTGGTCTTTAACTTCAGCGTGTAATTAAACTTTGTGCCTTGTGTTTTTTCTTGCTGTGTTCTGGCTCATTTATTTCCTAAATTATGTACGGCTGTCGGGAAGCAAGGGCTGGGACGTTGTGTCTCGTGCGTTGTAACGTTAAAATACAACCCTGAGCCATTTGCTATCCCTCTAATAGTTGTGATTAATGTGGACGTGAATTATGAATAAGTTAAATGAGTTAATATGTGCTTTAAAAGGTATGGACACCTGTCTAACCAGCGCCCCTGTCCTTGACACGGTTAAGTTTTGCTCCATGTCCGCGGTGCTGTCAGTGAACGTTACAGTACACTATTTGATTTATGTGACATTATTGGAAATTAGACTATTTTGACAGGTTGATTAAAGCTTTAGAAATAGGCCTACATTGAAAAACAAAACACTAATGTATAGATAAGTCTTTCATCTGGTGTTGGCCATCCTTACTACTACATCCTAAACTAATTTGTGTTGCATTTAACTTTTGTGTCTGGGTTATTGTTGTGTTTGAGTGCACAGATTGCTTTGTTTCAGTGTGGGTTTGCACATTGGGCCCCCGCATGCCTATCTGTTAGAAAATGGTGCACGAAACACACATTCGAGACTGTGAAATCAGGATAGATGGAAGAAATACCGTGTTTTCCCCTCTACAGTTTTAAAATGTCATCTTGTTTTGCTGTGTTCACACTCTCATTATTGCGTTCGTACTTGGTAAATAAAGGGAATGTTGTTGGTGTGCGAGGAGCAGGTTTTGGCAGGGAGAGGGATGTGCAAAAATCCTTTTGTGTTGCTGGCCACCTGCTCAAGAGAAAGGCTGGGAGTTTTCTGTTCCCCTGTGATCTATCCTTTGAGTCAGACCAGACCACTAAGGCAAATTCAGCTGTCCTTGGCATACTTTCCACCAGTATATGTGACTCTGTTGGAGGGATGAGACACCAGCATGCCAACATTGAAATGCTAAGATTTGTTATTTATAGTGACTGTGCAGGGAGACGCCGTCACACTGCAGCTGCCTTGTGTTTCTTGCGGTTTCATTTCATGTTAACATAGCTACCAAATGGTGAAATTAATTAAAAGTAAATGATACCATTGCTTCACAGCCTGCAATCATCTTCTCGTCTTGTTGTCTACTCTTAATCGTGAAGCAATTTTCTCTGAGCTGGGAAGCTTGTTAATTCTTCACACACTGTTTTTTCCGTGTTTCGCAGCTTGGACTGCTGTGACTTGTTGATTGTGTTGCTCATATTTTGAATACAAATGGGACTTGGCATGGTTAATGAGTGGTCAGTTGTGCTGTGATCTTGTTGGTGCAAGATGGTGATGTGTCTCTTTTATATTTTCACACTCTGAAAACAAGTGACTACACATGACTAATCGATTTGAATCTTATCTTTTCTTACGTAATAGTTCAGCTTTGTTAGTGGAGTGAAATTACTCGAGTTAGGATCAAGTTATGTTAAATAGAGGTACATATATCGATTCAATATTAAAAAATGTCAATACATATCCTTAGGGCTGCACGATATGCAAAAAAAAATCATTTTGCAGTTTTGACTGATGTAGTGATGGCAACATGAGTTGCCTTTTAGTGGGAATGTCTGTTTTTGCATTTTATTTCTAATTAAAACGTTGATAATATGATTTTTGTTGGGGTTTGTACCAAACAAGCGTTTTCCCTACGTCTGAAATATGATTTATAGGCTGGGGCCTCTCTGTAGCACCACAATTCTTCATTTATAATTGCATTTAGTAACACTTTTTACCTTAATCAAAATATTGCAGCTCCTGCGATTTGGATATTGCTCTTGGCCATGTTGTGGTTTTGAGAATATTTCATTGAATTGTGCAGCCCCACATTATTCTAAAATTCCCGTGGCACGTCTGTGTCACCATTTCCCTCCAAGCACACCTCCTTCCTAAACATTCAAACAGTGCTCATGGTCGGGTGCCAAGCAGACAATGGCAGAAGCATATTTACTGATATTGTGTCATTGATTGCCCCCTGAATTAAATCAAATTGAAATCGCAGACTTTCAGATATCAGCATTATCGTATACTTTTGCCCAGAATTTATATAATATTGTATTGTGATAAAACTTGTGAATAACACCCAGAATGAAAAACATCCATCATGAACTGGCATATGTTTTTCTTTTCAGTAGGTAAGAAATTTCTACCAGTGACTTGCCACTGTGGAACTCTTTGCTTATGTTTTTTAATTTAATTTAATTTAATTTAATTTAATTTAATCTTATTTTTGATTTTATTTTATTTCATTTTATTTTTTATTTTATTTTACTAAATGAGTCTGGATCAGTCCAAGTCTTCAGTCCAGGTCTTGTGACTGAAGAAAAAGTTGTGTTAAAGGTTTTAGAGGTATTAGCCAAGAAAATGCACCCTGCAACTTGGCAGAAACCAAAGCTAGGCTTTTAATTTGGTTTAAATCTTAATTAACATTAATCTAGGCTTTTATTTTCCCAGTATCCAGCGTTAGGTCTGTGTGTCTGTTTTGATAAATGCAGTATTCTCCTAGCTATACACAGTTGCCTCCAAATTTCTGTCTCTTTTAATGGCTATAATTGGGGCTTGGCAGTATATCAATATTGTATTGATATTGTGATATGAGACTAGTTGCCATCTTAGATTTTGGATGTTGTAAGTGTTGTCTTTCCTGGTTTCAAAGGCTGTGTCACAGTAAAATGATGTAATTTCTTGAACTTACTAGACTGTTCTAGTTGCATCATTTGTCTTTCCCACTTAGTCGTTTTATTCATATTACTGATAATAATTCTTACAAATCTCATCGTGTAGGTCTAAATAGTTTGTGGAAGCAACAATAGTCAACCCTACAATATTGCTGCAACGTCAGTATCAAAGTATTTGGTCTAAAATGTTGTGATATTTGATTTTCCTCATATTGCCCAGCCCTAGATGTAATGTAGTTGTAGGTGAAACAAAACCTGTTTTGGTCTCAAACACATGCACCTTTTTCTGTTGATATTTTCCGATGTTCAGCTCAGAGTTTACCATAACAAAAGACGAAAAATTCCCTGGTGCTTAGTCTCTAAACCAGATTATTTGAAAGGTCTTGAGCCCTTATTTTGCATCCCACCCTCACATAATAGCTTACTGTATGTTTTGGTGTCTGGGAAAATTTGGTCTTGAGGAAAAGCCAAGTGTCCGTGAGAGTGCTTATTCATTGGAATTAAAACTTATGAAACACTGTGCCACTGTGCCAGACTTATACAGTCGCACAATCACACACACACAAACAGCGATCTGGTTTATGATGGCTGCAAATCCTTGTCATTGCTTCATTTTAGCCTTTGCCCCTCAATGTTCTTAAGAACGTAATCTCTTTTAAAAGTGCCAGCCTGCAGAAGTGCGAACAGTGAAAGGTTCAGTGTAAAAGCCGGGGCAGGCTAAGCATCCGAGCTTAACTCGCTCAGCTCTGATGACGCCTGGCCGTTAAGTGAGAAGCCCTACTTCTGCAATTTCATGCTTCACAACATGCGTGGCACATGGCTATGAAGCACTGCAGATACAGTAGATGGATGATAAAGGAAATTGATGGTGTGAAATTGATGGTGTAAAGCAACACTTGATTGAGGTTGGTGGAAGTCTAGAATAGTTTTTGGCACCCAGACACACCATCTGTGAGGATCCATATTCCTCTGGTTCACTCACTTCTCTCAGATTTGTTTGGATTACATGACTAATGAGACCCTGAGTGAGTCTAAGTACAGTAAGTAGCATGCGTATGCACACGTGCATTTATGTATGCACAAAAATGCCCACACTCAGCTTAAGGAATTGCACACCAATAGAGCTCTTAATCCATTTTGAACTGCTCCCTGTTTGGTCATTTTATAATTTGTCATCTTGTAAGGAAACAAAAAGGGAAATATTAAAAGTGTTTAAGGAAACTTCCTCTCTGACTAATGTGAATTCGTTTCACTAGGCTCAACTATCCTTTATTGGAATCTTCAGTGGGCGTCTAGCTTTAAGGCAGCACCAAAATGGTTTGGCTGGTTATTACATAATTCCTCAGTCATGGATTTGTTCATCACTTTTGTTTCCATTGTCAATGGCGCATTTCACATAGTGCTTTGATTTGCTTGCTGTGACGCCAAACCGAGACTGTGTGCTGTCCAATTACCATTTACTATACATGTATTAATATAGAACCATAGCGCAGTTAGTCACTGTTGCGTCACCACTAAAATAATGATGATAATAATAAAACATTTATTTATATAGCGCCTTTTGAAACAGGTTACACAGTGTTTTACAGTAAAAACAGATCATCAGTTTAAATAATTACACAAAATACCATGAGTTAAGAAAAGCCTTGAGCTGAAAGTGAGTTTTAACAGACAATATTGAGTCTGCCTGCTGGAGGATGGAGGAGATCCTCAGGCCAGAGGATCTCAAGCAGTGATGAGGCTTACAGGGTGTCAGCAGATCACACATACAGGCAGGAGTCTGACCATTCAAGGCTTTAAAAATCATCAGTAAAATCTTAAAATCAATTCTGAAACCCACAGATAACAAGTGAAGGGCAGCGAGGACTGGTGTGATGTGGTCGCTTCTCTTAGAGTGTGTTAAAAGCCTGGCAGCAGCGTTTTGTATAAGTTGCAGTATTTAGCTGTTTTGCCTGCTGATAGCAGAATAAAGTGTGTCAAAATTGTGACATTTTCTTGGAAATTTAATTGCTTTTCATGAAAGAAATCAGTTGGGTGGAGACATTTTGTTTTTTTTTTTAAATCTTGGATGTAAATGTCAGCTTAGAGATAGGTTTATAATTAATAACAAAAGAGGGATTCACAGAGGGTTTCTTTGAAGGTCCATTGTTTTAGGATTTAATGGCGTCTAAAGGTGAAATGCAGAAGTGACGGCTGAGACTGGCCCTATCTACAGCCAGTGCTTGGTCTGTCCATTCCAGGTTACTGTAGCAATAACATGGATCCACTTCTCATGTATATAAAAAGGATCAATCAACGCTAACAAAAACACAATACTTTTAATTTTCAAGTGATTATAAACTATTAAAAACATTGTAATACATATCACATACCATTTCTGAACTCAACCTTATTTATATAACAGCTTTCATACTAACATGCAGCCCAAGGTGCTTGACATTGCAAAGTTGTAATGACACAGACACAATTTAAAGGAAAACACAAACAACTGAACATAAAGTTTTGCAAGACTATAAAATTACAACAAGAACACAATGAAATATTAAAAAGTTAAAAAGAATAAAAAGAAAGGGTTGAAATAAGGTGAATTAGGTAGGTACACAGATGCCAACAGATACTCCTACATCCTGCACACTGGGCCTTTAATAGGGGGTAACCAGTGTATTGTTTGAGAGGACATTTTGTTCCAAAATCAAAAATACATAATTTCTCATCTTACCTGTAGTGTTATTTATCAGCCTTGATTGTTTTGGTGTGAGTTGCTGAGCGTTAGAGATACCAGCTATGAGTTGCAATTTTAGTGGGAATGGTCATTTCTGCATTTCTTTTTCACTTAAAAAATAGATAAAAATGACGATAATGTGATTTTATGTAATTTTGCTGGGGTCTTGACCAAACAAACATGTTCCTTATGTCTGGGATATGATTTGTAGGTCAGGACATCCCTGTAGCACCACAAAGCTTCATTTATTATGGAATGTCGTGACACATTTTATGTGACGGTGCAAGATGTAAACATTTATGGTGTTTTCAATAGCTAGCTCAGTGGTGCTATGTGAGCTAGCAGTAGATGCACATTTCCTTCTGTGCCTTGATTCAGTTGGCGGGTATAGCTCGGTAGAAAGAAGATAGTTCCTACGTAGTTCGTCCTGCTCAAAACAAGGGTCTGTGGATTTTCTTAAGTAATGGGGTCATGGTTTCTGGGAAGAGATTTTTCTGTTGAGTTTTTCAAATGTTGACTGCATATCTAATATCTCCCACACTTGGCAACTCAAACCAAAACATCTAGACTGATAAATAGGCACTACAGGTAAGAGAAAAAAAATATGTATTGTTGATTTTGAGGTGAGCTCTCTCTTTAAAAATGAAGGGGGGGATGCCAGTAGACAGACCTGTTAATAATGGCTAAAATATCTGGACCAACTTTCTGAAATACAGCTTTCAAAAACCAAGTGGGAATGCAGTCTGAAGGGCAGGTGGATGATTGTGAAAGTGCAGCAGTGCATTTTAGGGCTGACTATAGGACCATTCTTCAGCCTGATATAAATTTATTTGGATTTCTGTGTTTGTCTACCTCTGCACTTCTCAATTTTTGCATTGCTGTTTTGCCAAATGACTGACTGTGTGCTTTTAAAAGGACGCCATCTTTCAGAAACTTTGCACCAACCAAGCCGTCCAGATATTAAATCAAACACAAATACATAAAATGCAGACTTTTGAAACTAGACGGAACATAACTTTAGTCTTACGCAAGCCATAAGGTACTACAGCAAGGAAGCACTTTTTATGGATAATCTCACTTTTCATATCTCTTGATTATTTCGACTGCTGACTGTGGCCAACGTTTGCAGTTCTCACTTCGCTTTTCATCATTGTAAGATAAATCTGCTCGCAGAGCTGTGGCAGAACGCCAGAAAGTAGGCTTAAGCTAACAGTGCAACTACACAGCCAATAAACCCACACCAGTGCTGAAGACGCAAGCTGCTCTCATAGTCTAAGCAGTGGGTTTCTTAAGTATGGCTGAGACCAAGCAGCTATAAGCTACAGAACTATTACGCCCACCACTCATCAGATTTTAAGATTGCTTTGTGAGTCCCCTGTAAGTGTTTTCCTCCCCTTAGGTGAAAAATTATTCTATCATGGCCTCATTCTGATGAAGTCTGCGTTGTTGGGGTGTGCCGGTGCTGCTGTGTTCACACTGACAATGATGCTAACAGTTTCTGATAGCACTGATGGGGTGTGTTCTTTCCTCTCCAGTACGGGGATGTCGCCCGGGGAAGATAGTCCAGATGACCGAGGCGGAGGTGCGGGGCCTCTGCATCAAATCCAGGGAGATCTTCCTCAGCCAGCCCATCCTGCTGGAGCTTGAGGCACCCTTGAAGATCTGTGGTCAGTGCTGTACTCATGTGCCCTTGTTTTAGGCCATTTTCTCACAGCCTCATGTTTATTTTTACTCTCCTGTTTTTCACTCTCTCATAACCTTCTGTACTGTATATTCCACTGCGACATTTGCTTTAAAGTGCATCTGAACCGAAAGCTTTAAAAGTGTACTTATGTAACCAGACGAGATAACACTGCCTCAGCCTGGGTCATATATTAAGTCACTGTTACTCTCTCCACTACCCTGTGTATGCATGGAATTGCACACACACGCAGATTGTATATCACTGTTCCACACACATAATATAGACAGACCGAAGCGGAGCAAAGCAGTGCACATTTGCATAGTGAGCTCCCTTTCAGTGGTTGAAATGCAACCACTATCACTATCTCTCGCTGGCCCCTGCACATCTCTGCACACTCCCACATGCTTTATCTCTCCCCCCCCAGTGTGGCACTGCAACTGCAAACAAGTCAGAACCGTCGAATATATGTGCCAGTGCTCGAGAAGACAGCACACACACACGCACAACCTCAAGCCTACACACAGTTCATTTGTGGCTGTCCTCATACCAGTTTCCTCCTACAAACATGTACTTTCCGATTGTTGTTATGTTGGCCTACTAACTGTGTCAACCTCAGATGGCAGCATTTGTATTTCAAGTGATAAACACAATAATGGGAAGCATTAATTTGATCAAGTCCATATGCCTGCATCAGAGTACCTGACGTTTTAAAGGTCTTTCATGTAGACCTTACCCGGGCTTATTACTTTAAAATATGCATGAGTGTGAGGTGGTGTTATTTGTCACTGTGTGGGGTTTCTTTGTCTCTCCTTTACTTTCTTTGTTCTGTGGCTGAACCCCGATGATTGCTTGCCTTTAACCCACGGCTGTGACGGCAGGCTTTCAGGGCACCTGCACTGAATATAAAGACCAAACAGTGAATGCCTTTAAATATTTACTAAGGCCACATGGATCAGGTTCTGCGCTTACTCTCGCTCACACATGTTAACCGTAATGCCACTGGAGTATTTTGACCTAAGCTGGCGGCTTTGACACTGTTTGGCATTTATTTAAAGAGAATAATAAAATATTGGATTTCTTTAATGCAGTGTTGTCGTCAATGGCCAGCGGTCAATGTTCTTGTGCAGTGACACAAAAGATACGAATCAAACTTTCTTTGTAAGGGTGTGTTGAATTTGCTGAAGACAGACTATCACTAGCATTCTGCAGGCAAAAAAAATAGCAATTCAGATCCTTTACAAGTGTTTTTAATAGCAAGTTATCAACCAACTGTTGAACAAGCATCACATAGACTAAAACATGACATCTCTGACTTTCAGCACTCAGCTCCCCTCTCATCCACAGCCTCTATATTTCACAAATGCACCTGGCACTGGATAAGCCAGCCAAGCTGCAATGTTTTGACTGGGCCTGTACATGCCGCTGTGAAGCTGACGCTGTTGGGAGAGACGACTTGCTGTGATTTCTCATCAGATAAAAGCTGTTTTATTTTAGGTTTATCTGAAAAATGCTGAATTGCAGCTGCAGGGTACTTTTTGCGTCATGACCTGCCTCCTGCACCCCTGGCGTAAACTAATTGGGGTATTTTCAGTTGGTGAGAACCTGTCTGACATGAAAATCTCCTGTCCCAATGCATAATATGTCAAATGTAGTATGCCAGTAATACCAGGATGTTCTACTACAGCTGGTCCGATTTTGCAGTATGCAAGCCAGCGTGCTTTTCTGGTTGTTCTGACCCACAATCCTCTGCACAGTGGACAGTAACAGTGGTTATGTTACATCAAGTGAGCTGCAGAGAGATGACAGCTTGATGACTCATTGACAGTTGATTGACGGCAGTCAGAAGTCACAATGAGGGATGACAGCGCATTAAAGCAACTGATCACCAGTCAAATAGTAATAATAGGGATATTGATTAAGTGAAAAAAATATTCAGAAATATTACAACAACAATAAGACATAACTACTAAAGAGGACTGCAGATGTGATTTCACAATATAATATGTTAGAATCTACATGTATGCAGTTATAACAGTGCAGGTAACGACATCACAGCTCTGAGTGTTGATCTCTGTGTCTAAGTGGTGTTTGTTTTATCTCCTTGGTAACAGATATAAAAACAACAGGGTCAAAGTTCAAGGAGGAATGTTATGAGGAAGTAGTATGTCCCAATTGTGTGCATACTGCATGCAACACTACATACTTTTTAAGGGCAGCTGCAGTACCTACCAAAGTAAAAAGAAAAAGTATGCGATTCGGAACGCACCCATGGACGGTATTCTCCAAAAGTAAAGCCGGCTGCAGTATAGGTCATTAAGCGGCTGGTACAAAACACAGGAAAAACACAGGTGAAACTGACAACATTAATGATGGCTCTGTTCCATTAAGTTTCACAGTAAGCTATTCAGTGAGCCAGCATGGACAACACCAGGACCTCTGTGCAGCTATCGTTAATCTAATTGAATATACCTGTGTTTTTCCTTCTGTGACAGGTCAAATATACACTCACTGGCCACTTTATTAGGTACACCTTGGTAGTACTGGGTTAGACCCCCTTTTGCCTTCAGAACTGCCTTAATTCTTTGTGGCATAGATTCACCAAGGTGCTGGTTTCCTGTTGTTAGCTGACAGGTGTGGCACCTGGTGTGGTCTTCTGCTGCTTTAGCCCATCTGCTTCAAGGTTGGGCGTGTTGTTGGTTCAGAGATGGTCTTCTGCAGACCTTGGTTGTAACCAGTGGTGATTTGAGTTACTGTTGCCTTTCTATCATCTTGAACCAGTGTGGCCATTCTCCTCTGACCTCTGGCATCAACAAGGCATTTTCACCCAGAAAACTGCTGCTCACTGGATGTAACTGAATATTTTAATGCACGTGTCACGCCATCTACAGTAGAGCAGTCCAGACAGGCTACATCACAGTTCCAGTCAGCCTGTTTGCTGAGTGTTTTTGTGTTTATTTGTTGTTTTCATCTTGAAAATGCGCCCTGAACGGTATTATTCACTGTTCCTCACACCACTGACGTGTCTTTATGTGGGTGTTTCTGAACCTGTTGATTATCTGGCTACACGAGGTCACGCAACCAAGCACTTGATTACAGCTTTGTTACCTAAGCACCAGTGTCCCGTGCATGCAAAGATATTGTTATTGTTTGTTTAATCATTACTGATCTGATTCATCTACATGTCAGCATGACATATAACACTGTTGTACAGCACACGGGTGGCATACTCAGGAGCCATAAGATGCACTACTCTGTCCTTTTATTATTACAGAAGTCTGTTATTACCATTGCTTTTATATTGTGTTGTCATCTGGGAAAAATGGTGCTCATTTATAACACTGACCTCAGGTCCAGCACTCCCTCTTTTTCCAACTTTCAGCCTTTTGCTCTGCTTTTTAAACCCTAAATCTCTGTGCTGCTATTCTCGGACTGTTTTGACACTGCAGAGGCAGTGCTGGGTAAATAATTCACTGTCATCCTACAGTTCCTCGTGAGAGGGCAGGCGGGGGGGCTGCCCTGTAAAAAGCCAGTCCCAGTGAAGCTCACACATTCACATTCAGTCGAGCAGCAACTCGTAGTGTGGAGCTGAGGATAGTTAGGATAGTAAAACCCGACCTGAGGTGCCTTCTCTGGAGGCTGACATTTTCAAACAGACAGCCAGTCAACCAGTGGTAGTTTCTCTAGGTTTCACTACAGAGTCAAAGCTCAGCTGAAGTCAGCCCTGCGCTTACAAAGTTCACTCACCTTTAACTGTCTGTGCACAGATTACAGTGTGTGTTGCCACGTCTCTGTGTTTACCATTTAATCCAAATCTGGCTCCATTACTGCATTCCATTTTTCTTTTCTGAGCAAATTGCAAGATAAATGAGCAAAGCTAATTGTTCATGCCTCATGTCCGTTTCTGTTTTGGTGTAGGCACAAACAAGAATTATTGTTTTCTGTGTGTTGTCCTCTGTATTTACTCAGTCCTCTGTATTTACTCCGTTGTCCAGGATGTGTTGCTTTCAGCCTGCCAAGACTAAAAACAATCTGTGTTCAACAAAATCAGTGTTTTCATGTCTTTATGTAGCTTTCAGCAGCCTTCAGATCCGTTCCTAGCTCCAGGAAGATTAGCACAATGCAGACTCTGGGTACAAATTAGCACCATCCGCTTGTCAAGTACTGGTAAAATATGCAAGTTCACTCACCAGCCAGAAAACCAATGATGATCTATTGAGCGGCTGGTAAAATTTGAATATTTACGAGTGCTGCATGGATGACTTTTTTTGTAGGCCGATGTGAAAGTTAGCGTCGCCTTGGTTCTCATGTCAAAGAGCCAGTGGGACTTTTTCATTGGATTTTGGATTGTTGCAGAAAATGTTTGATACTTACAAGTTTTGTTCAGCATGATAATCTTCACAAATGAACACCACTTCTACGATTTTTGTAGTGTGAATGCAAGAAACGCCAGAAATAAAAAAGCTAACGTTAGGCTATAAACGAACTACCCCATGGTCGCATGACTTCAACATTGCCACCACAGTAAGGCTGTAAAGTCGTGTTTGGCTTAATGACATTCTCTAGTCTCTACTTGTTAGCAACCGCCTTTTTTAAGACACCCAGATGCTCAAAAAATTCACAAGTGAGGTATTTACTGGCGTGTTTATATCGTGGATCAACACGTGAAAAATCTCTAAAGCTTGTGTTAACCACAGCCCTTATTTCAGGCATCTAACCGAAAACCCAATGACATCGAGATGAGGGAACTGAAGTGCAGAAATGTTCTACCCTATGTAGCAGGTGCACAAAAGTTTATTACACCGTTATGTTCACCCATAAACAATAAAATAAGGATATGACTAATTTCACTGTTTTGGCAGACTAACATTTAAATAATGTTAACTGGAACACAAAATGAAGCCCTATAAAACTGAAATCTTGTAAAATACGTCTGACACATGGATCCCGACTCTCCTCTTTACCTCTTCACTCTCCCATAAGAAGTTAAAACTTAAAATAGGGTTTGAAAGCAGCATCTAAAGTGCTAAACTTAAAACTTAAAAGCTCTCCTGCTTTCATACTGACAGCTTGCGACCTGGACTACAGTATGTTGCAGGAGCACTGCATTAATACTTAAGGACTTGTTTCATTGAAGTTTTGATACTGTATTATTAATGTGAAGGATTGTGAAGTTGTTAACATTACCAGAACTTGCGTCAAAACTCAAGATAGCGAGCTGGGGCTGCGTGTCCAGGGCAAAGAAAGTGATTGATGGTGATGGTAAAACACAAACCAGCAGGCTAAGCGCAACATGAGCGCTGAGCATAAGTCAGAGTCTGACTTCAAACATCCAGAACTGCTCCTTTAATCATTCATTTGCATGGGGGAAAAAAGTGTGTTTTTGCATGCCATCCTTAGACACAGGCAAAAATAAGTAGAGGCCTGTAGCCATATATTGATGCCAGTCGTGGTTTGGGTTTTGGTGCCCAGATCACTAAAATGAAAAAGATCATGCCAGCCACTCTGATGATATAAAGCTGGACTTTTGTTGGTCATTTTAATCTCAGGGCCAGACAGCTGTACAGCTTAACAAGGCCTATTATTTCATTTAATTTGTATTTGGTGCTATCTTGTAATGAAGCATTGCCATAAAAAGAGTGTGGCACATGAATTCCCGTGCCGTTTCGGTCACAATACAGCCTGTTATTATTGTCCTAGTCTTTCTGGTGAGGCTTTCTGCAGTCATCTGGGTCTGGAGCACTTAGCCCAAATTAGAGCAGCTCTTAAGTTGGTGCGAGAGGATAAAAAAGGAAGCAGGTCTTGGCTAGGTGATGAAGTGAGGCTCCCCTGTAGAGATCCTGCGCTTTGATAAGAGCTGCTCCACCACATCTCTGCCTGACTGATGTCAAAAAGAGAGGAGGTTGACCCTGAATCCTGGGAGAGTTGTTAAAATTAAAGTTAGTTTGTGCCGGTATGTGTATGTGCGTCCTTGTATTTTGTGATTAACCTGGATTGTCTGCATTCTCTCCCTCGGTAGCTCTTCCCATGGGCCATGGCATTGATCTGGTGGTACTTGTAGTGGCTCATTTTGTGTGTGTACATGATGCTGTAGTCCCAGTAAAGCAGACGCACAGTCATATATCCCCACCAACCTACATGTCTGGCGGTGTTCTGGAAATCAAAAAGGATTCAGAGACATAGGAGTTGGTGTGTGTGTATATATATGTAGGGGTGATTGTGTGGTTTGGGGATAGAAGAAGTTTTTGCCTCTGTGTTAAGTCCTGCATTTGCTTTGATGAGATTCTTCGTCTTATCCTTTTCTCCACAAACTGCATCACCACTGTTTTTGATAATCTCTTCCCTTTCGCCCAGCTGTGTTTAGTGCTTCTCAGTGTTTTCCTCTTTCTGTAATGAATGCACATTAACGCTGTAGTTGGTAACTTTTATCCAAAAAAAGTTTCCATATTTGCTGAAACTGTAACTATATTCACACAGCATGAAATGAGATGGATAATCTGTGAAAAAGAATCATATTTTTCTGCCTACTCTGTTGCCCTGAAGCGCTTCAGATGTCCTTACTGCATGCCATTGAAAACAACGAATCAGAGCCGAGGAATCTCCAACGCAGCTGTCAGCCATGTCAATCACTGCTGTAAAGTGCGGTCAGACTGTCAAACTAGGCAGCGCTGGTCAAATATTAATCAAGATTCTGTTGCTGCATTGCATATTTCTCACCTGAAACACTTTCAGAAACATTTAAGTGTACTGTGTAGCTGTAAAATGAGAAAGTTTGTGGCCTGGCTGCCATATTGGATGCAGTCGTTGTTACAGGTAAGGCTTGAAATATAAACAGTTTGTGGGGAAAATTGCCTATTTCCAGCCTCAACTGTATCATTGACTGCATCCAATATGGCAGCCAGGCCACAAATGTTCTCATTTTACAGCTTAACAGGACACTAAAATGTTCCTTAGAATATTTCAAGTGAGAAATAGGCAATGCAGTACCAGAATCTTGATTTATATTTGATCAGAGGAGAAGGAAACTGTACTTCTTTCAGAATATATTGACAGTTTCAGCAAATATGACCAAAAATGATTCTCTTTAAAGTTACCAACTGTAGCTTTAAGCAGCTTGTCTTACAGCAAATAGCCAAACTAACGCCTTCTCCCTGTCTTGTCTCCACCCTTTGCCTTTCACCCCCCTTTTAGGTGACATCCATGGGCAATACACAGATCTGCTGAGGCTCTTTGAGTACGGTGGTTTCCCTCCAGAGGCAAACTACCTTTTCCTGGGCGACTACGTGGACAGAGGGAAACAGTCCCTGGAAACCATCTGCCTCTTGTTGGCCTACAAGATCAAATACCCAGAGAACTTTTTCCTGCTCAGAGGCAACCACGAGTGTGCTTCCATCAACCGCATCTACGGCTTCTACGATGAGTGTGAGTACAAATGAACTCACCCTGCCTGCACACATAAACACTTATCAGCCACAACACTAAAACCACTCACAGGTGAAGTGAATGACATTGATTATCTCGTTACAAGGCAGTGGTCTGCTGGGTCCTTGGCCACTGATCATCGTACACCTAAACAGCCCTGAAGCACTTACATCGTTTGGTTTTAATCATGTGTGTTTTTGTGTTCCACCAGGCAAGCGCAGGTTCAACATTAAGTTGTGGAAGACCTTCACTGACTGCTTTAACTGCCTCCCCATTGCTGCTATCATTGATGAGAAGATCTTCTGCTGCCATGGAGGTAAGAGAACAGCTGGCACGCATTTTCTCCCCTTGTCCCAAATGTAAACCAGAGCTTTTTGATGCCCTGGTTCGATATATATTCGCAGTACTAACCTCTTTATTTTCTATTTAGGGCTATCGCCTGATTTGCAGTCAATGGAGCAGATTCGCAGGATCATGAGGCCAACAGACGTGCCTGATACAGGTACTGTTGATGTGTCTGTCTGTACTTAAAGGAACAGTTCACCCCCAAATCAAAACTTCATATCCTTTTACCTGTAGTGCTGTTCATCAGTCTAGATTTTCTAGTTGTTGGAGATATTTTTCTGTAGAGATGCCTGCCTTCTCTCGAATATAATGGAACTAGATGGCACTCGGCTTGTGGTGCCCAAAGTGCCAAAAAGTCTACAACCGCCGACTATATCACTGTGCAGAAGGAAGTGCAACTCACGAATGAGAGGCTCAAGCTCATGACAGCACAAGATGTAAACCTGAATGGCGTCCTCCTCGGCTCACCCAGCCTCCTTGGCTAAGTGGCGCTAGGTGAGCTAGCAGTAGATGCGTGCCTCCTTCTGTGCGGTAATAGTCGGTGGGTGTAGTTCGGTAGAAAGAAAATTGTTCCTACATGGAGCTGCTCACAACAAGGTCTGTAGAATATCTCTTGAGTAAGCGGATTTCTGCTATTAAGTTGTTCAGATGTATTGTTTTGGCACGTAGCAGCACACGTGGGGGAGGTCTGTCAAAAAAATGTCCAGTTTCCCAATTGCCAGAAAAAAATGTTACATGTAACGGATATGTTACATTTGTCAGCGACGCTGTGGTGACTGTGTGGTTAGGTTAAGGCACAAAAGCCTTGGTTATGTTTAAAAAAAGATTGTGTTTTGGCTTAAATCACCCACATGTGGTGGCACAAAAGTTGCTGATAAGCAGGGACGGGTCAGTGAAATATACCCGGGTGCGGTGACTCAAGTGCTGCTGAGAAACGCCTGCGGTAAAATCATCCGCAATCAGTGGTTTGAACGCTGCTAGGAAACTGAAACTAACTGCAGGGAGTGTGTATTTTTGGAGAAACGGGACTTTGGAGCAATGGGCGTTCATTTTTGGGATAATGATCCATCTTTGGAAGAGGCTTTTGGTTCAAGGGGACCAAAGGCGCTTCAGGATTTGGCGCCGTTAAAGCTGAGTGCCATCTAGTTCCATCGTATTGTAGAGAAGGTAGACATCCCTATGGCTGATATCTCTAACACTGTCCCTTTAAGTGGATGCTCACACTCGTAAGATTTTCCTCAATGTGAATGACAATGACACTGTTACTATCTACACTCTCCCTTCAACTCTTTCCCGATTTCCCTGTTCTTTATCTCCATCTCTCCTCTCCACGTGCGTCCCCCAGGCTTGCTGTGTGACCTTTTGTGGTCAGACCCAGATAAGGACGTACAAGGCTGGGGAGAGAACGACCGCGGGGTCTCCTTCACCTTCGGGGCAGATGTGGTCAGCAAGTTCCTAAACCGCCACGACCTGGACCTCATCTGCAGAGCCCACCAGGTAATTATGAAGGGGAATGAAGGCAGAGAGTCCTGGATGGGGAGTGTGAAAGCGGGAAGTGCATTGCAAGCAAATTGATCTTGTTTTTTTTTTTTTTTTTTTTTCTTAGAGACTTTAAAATTGGTTGGACATGCACTTTAATGAAAGCTGACCTCCATTAGTTTGTGTGTCTTCTGCTCGAGTAATTACTGCGGCTGATGCAAAGACACAGACACGAGCTAAACCACATATTAATAGACTGGGTGTATCTTTTTCCCCCATGAATCATTCATTACGACTTCATTTAGCTCTCGCTTATTATCAATGCGTTTTTTTTCCTGATTTTAAACAGTCTGACAGAGAATTAGAAGCTATTTTTTGCATCTGAGACACGGGCGTCACTTATATCCACTGATAGATGACTAAAAAGAATTGATTATCATGATCAGAATGTATAACTTCTCCGTCATACATTAGCTATTTCAGCTCTGCGTTGGGCGTTGTATATTGATTCAGATGTAGGTGGTTATGGACACTCAACCATGATAGCAAAGCTGGATTCTGTAACTAGCCGAAGATCTTTTTCTCCGTATTGATCGGCGTGGGCGGTGGAATAATGTCATGTGTCTTCCAACAGGTTGTGGAGGATGGATATGAGTTCTTTGCCAAACGCCAACTGGTCACACTGTTCTCCGCTCCAAACTACTGCGGGGAGTTTGACAATGCAGGCGGCATGATGAGTGTCGACGAATCCCTCATGTGCTCCTTCCAGGTAGGTTAAAAACTAGACATGTACATATATGCTTGGCTGTGTAATCTCAGACACGCTCACACATGCATTTTCTCTCTGTGTCTGTGTTGTTATTCAAAGATCCTAAAGCCCTCAGAGAAGAAGGCCAAGTACCAGTACGGCGGTGTAAATTCTGGTCGGCCTGTCACCCCTCCCCGCACCACCCAAGCTCCCAAGAAGAGGTGAACGTACAGCCTTGGCTCTCCCCGCTCCTTCTCCCCCTGTCCGTCCCCGGTCTGCCATCGCGGCAACCCCTGTAACTCCCCTGTATAGCAAAGATACAGGGCTTATCTAATTGCCCAAATCTTTCTCCCCTACTCACCCACCCCCCTCCCCAACTCCACTGACAGCTCTTTTCTTAATGTGTATGTGTACATAAATTTGCTGTGATCAATCTGGGTTGTTTTTTTTTGGTTTTTTTTGCCTGTTTGTTGGTATTTTTGATATTATTAACAGATAATCTTTTTTTTGTGGTTTTACTTCCAATGCCATTTGAGGTTTTCTGAGGTTCTGTGTCGTGTAAAGAAAAGCCTTCTCTGCGTAGAGTGGCTGACTTAGAGGAATTTCTTTTCAGTTAAACTAAAAACACAGTTGAGATTGATTGTTTGCCTTGACCTCTCGGAAAAGCGGAGAGAGTCCTTCCAGCGTGTTGTTAAATGAGACTGAGGTTTTCTGTGCAATGCTAAATCCGTAGACACAAATAACAGTTTAACAGTTTGAACACATTACAGCGTATGCGGTGCACTTGCGGTTGTTGGTGCAGGCGCACGTTTTATATATTTAACCAGAGAAAAAGTGCATGTCCCCACGAGTGGCGAAGAATGTGAAGAGACCGGTTTGAATGAAGTATAGAGGCTAAATTGGATGCTGCTGGCAGTGGACACGCTCTCCCCGAACACAACGCCCTCTGGGCATCCATTCCTCCACTCTGTTATGCCTCCCTGTGCCTCGACTCCACACCCACACAAAAACATGCTGCTCCTCACACAGAGCTGGCATTGACCATGTTCCTGGGTCTATTTATTATTTGTTCTCATCAAGTTAATACCCCGTTATAATCCTCCTGATATGAAGTGAGGACATTTTCTTCATGTCCACACACACTAACGGTCAGTATTTCACCTGCGGACACGCTGGAGATATGGTGTAGAAGAAGTGCTTGTAAAAATGGCTGCTCCTAATCTTTGTATGAAGAAGCAGTGAAGGATAGAAAATATCTAACAGCACAGGTTGCAATGTATTTTAAATAAGCCGTACAGTGTTGAAAAGACCAAATAAATACAATGCAAGCTTCACAACATGCTCCACAGTATTCAAATTGTTAAGTGCTGTTTATAGAACACGCAACAACAACAACACAATGAAGAAAGTTTGCTTTTGAAAGCTTTTAAAAATGCCAGCGATCCTCCTGTCACATCACCCAATCTGTTCTGGTACAGAGTATGAAAACTGTGGAGGAGTCAGGAGTGGGCGGCAGGACCAAGACGTTATGCTGTGTGATAGTGACGCCACCTGGTGCATGAACACAGTAGTGCAGTGCAAATCAGATGTGAATTTCAAACAAGCTCGCGATGGGCTTTTGATTCTATTGCCAGTGCAAAATGTTGTCATTCACCACGAGGAGGAGGAGGAGGATGAGGAGGTACTGGCAGGTGACGATGCAGTCGACCCTTTGTGGAAAACAGTTGCCTCTTTTCTTTCTTTCTTTTTGCTCTTGGTGGTATTATTCTTTCTGTTGTATTTCTATGTTCTCTGTTCACATTGTTTACTTTTTGTTCACTTAATTTATTTCCTAATACTGATGATAATACGAAAACAATGAGGTGTTACCAAAAGCTGTTTTGCAATTTGTACAAGTTTGTTTGAAAGTCTATAAATTCAATAAAATTGATGGAACCCAAAACTTGTTGCCCTCTCTGTTTCTGAATCCATGTCTTCGCTCTGTTGAAGAACTTCAAGCACTGCAAAGTTACACAAAGTTATTTACTTTAAGCTGAATTCACAAAAAGATGATTTAAAATGAGTTTAAAGATAATTTAAAAATAAGTTTGCAGTCATTACTGGGTGGAGTAGGCACTGTAAAAAATAATGTTTTTTAGCTTTGATTTAAAAGTCAGGGCTTGTAAAACATCATCTGGGAGGTTAATCCAGGTTTGTGCTGCATGATGACAAAACGCTGCTTCACCATGTTTCGCTCTGACTCTTGGGACAGTCAGCAGGCCGGCTCCAGATGTCCTCAGGGTCCTAGACGGTTCATATGTCACAAGCATGTCAGAGATACATTTGGGCGCGAGCCACATTTAAATATAATGGTGAAACTCCCCAACTAACAAAATGTTTTCCTCACTTAGCATAAAAGGGACAATAACTTACATTTTGGTGTGCAACCCTGTGTTGTAGAAGAGAAAATGAACCTTTATATCGAGATGATGTTGGGTTTTGAGCACCTCAAACAACAGTAGTACATTATAAACTAAACATTAAAACAAATATGATCACATTTTTTCAATCTTATCCTTTTAAAGGATAAAGAGTTTATTTTATTTCAATCTATAATAACTATATTTAGAAGGCAGCTATCCAAGTTATCTGTTTTTTCTGCTCTTGCTCAGCTCCACATATTAATAATAACACTAATGTTTTACTCTTCCTGGACCTTCTTCAAGAGAGTTCAACACCTTAAAAAGAAACTGCCTTACCCATTAACAAGTGTGCACAGGTGTGAGGGAATTAATCAGCATAACTGACAACAGCCTGTGCACCATGTGTCTCATATCCCATAAACTAAAGAACAAGAGAATTAAAAAAAATCCAGAGAATTAAACACAGTTATTGGTGAGCTGGACTGCAATGACACAAGCGGTTAGTACAAATCCAGCATGTTACATGCAAAGCCTTTTTTTGTTTGCTAAGCAACACAAAACCCATTTGTGTTTTTTTCAAAGAGTCTTTTTCAGTTGTCAAAGATGCCAATGTTTGGAGGGCACTGTGGGTCAATGACCTATGGTTAGCGCGTGGCTCTGAACGCTCTGTGGGCATAGACATCCTAACAAACAAATTCTCTGGAAACATCCTGCACTCTGACTGAGATCCATCTGGTCAAATCTATCTTTGTCAAATCATCAGCACAGATCAAATCACAGTTAGAGCAGTCAGCATTTATAGATATCAATCTAAAATACAAAATAACAATTTACTTGAAATGCTGGAAAATCGAACACAACACTGGCTAACAAAAACTTTTTGGCAGAGAGGATTTTAACATGATTAAAGACAGTTCCAATGACTGCAGGCCACGGCGTGCTTACACACTACGTAGATGAGTGCCTTAAGATGTTGACTGAAAAGTTTAATGTGATTGACATATAGAGAAAGAAATTTCCCTGGGTGAATGTGTACACTTGGAGAAATAGACCCTCATCCTGCAGGGGTGTACATATAGACAATGCAGGCAGAGTGTGTGCACTGAGGCCCCCTGGGGTGGATTGCTACCTTGCAAATATACCTGTGTTCAAAGATAAATGATAAAAAAGAATAGAAGAATATTATTAATTTAAAAACAGTGTCAATTGCTATATCCTCCCGAGACGTGTCCTAGCTATTTGGGATCAGTAGGACCTGTATATAGTATAAAAATTAAACGTCTTTAAACAGTAAGTGGCTTCTGAGTAAAAAAGATGTCCTCATATGGGGACGATGGGTTTATGTTAATGGTCACAAATGTTATAAAGTATAAAATTGTTCTCCTGAATATTGTTGTGCAAAAACTAAATTACAAATGAAGCAACAGGTCTTGTGACTTGTTCATTTAGAAAACTCTGCATAAATTTCCATCAATCCACTCTCCATGCTAACTAAAATTAGTCAAACTTGCCATATCACACTACAAACATCATTAATCATAAATGAACAAGTTTCAATCATAAAATGTGATCAGGTTTTAGACCTTGTCCACTTTTTTGTCGAGATCAGCTGCAGACTGACTTGGCAGAGATGGCTGCCATCTTGTTTTTACATGGATTAGTGTACTGTACCACTAGATGGCACAAAAAGTGTCCACGGACGAGGACAACAGGTCTAAGTTAAGTAGAATGAAGTATAAGGTGCAGGAAACCAAAAATGTGAGGACACAGGGTTATAAAATCTTTAAATATACTATAAAAACTATTCAATTAAATGATTAATTTCTTGCGTTCTTAAATATTCCTTTTCTCCGATATGCAATGATTAATCCTGTTTAATATGCTGATGTCAAATGTCAAGTAACTAGAGCCCTTCCTAACTTCCTTTCGCCACTGTCCGTCAGACTGTCTCGTTTAGATGACTGGTTAGCATAAAAACATATGAATAATTGTTATATCTCTGTGAGTATCATTACCACACACTTAACTGACCATAGTGCAGTTTCCATCCATCTCCCTTTACATTCAGAAAACAACACACTCTACAAAGGCTTGTACTAGGAGATTAAGAGCTCCCTGCTGAAGCACAAAGTGGTAAAAATAGAAATCCAAAATGTGATTAGATACTTTTGGTGCAAGGCCCAAACTGAGAATCTGCACTGCAATAACTGGGAGTTGTTCAAATTTGAAGAAGCACAATACACGAGAAGATATGGCAGTCATTTAGCAAAAGCGTGGTCTCTAAAATAGTCTCTTTTTTATTAACAACGCCCTGGGAGTTTATCAGACACAGACAAAAACTGAATGAATTAAATATTAAAATAAATTGGATTAAATTTATAAAGTGAAGGCATAAGGTGCATTTTGGAAGATCCAGAGAAGATGGCTCAAAGAGGGAGAACAAAACTCTACTTACTTCTTAAGAAAACTAATACAATAAAACTATAAATGACAATGAAGTGATAGCTGATAACTTAAACGTGACATTGTTCCGACTTTACAACTTTCCTTCCTGGAAATGATGAATGACATCACCCAGTTTGAATTAGGTCATTAACAATTATGTGATAGTCCTTTATCTCTGGAGGAAATCTCAAATGCAATTTAACATCTTCATAATAATGGATCCCCTTGGGTGGATGATCTTACTGCAGGATTTTACAAGACATCTGCGAAAGAACTGACACCATTTCTGTCACTGAACGTATTGAAAAAGGGACTATTCCTCCTGCACTGACAGAAGGACGTATTAGTCTAGTTCCTAAACCCTGAAAAAATCACTGACTAAATGACAATTGGAGACCAAAATGAAATAAAATTTTTAGTTTTTTAGAGGTTGGGAGGCAGTTTTGAAGAGATGTGTTTTGAGGGATTTCTCAAAGGTGGAGAGTGAAGGGGAGGCTCTGATGTCTGGTGCTGGTGGAGGAGCTCAGACGGAAGGGGAGCTGGGTTGTGGAGGGCTTTATAGGTGATGAGGAGGCGTTTGAAGTGGATACAGTGGGGTATCGGGAGCCAGTGGAGGTTATGAAGGACAGGGTCGATGTGGTCGAAGACGAGCAGCTGAATTCTGGATGTACTGAAGTGTCTTGAGAGTTTTGGACGATGGACCGTAGAGGAGACTTTCGCTGTGGTCAGGTCAGGAAGTGATGAATGAATGAATGATTGGGAGTCTCTGCGGCTGAAAAGGAGAGATGGACAGAGGTGGGTGGTGTCTCTGAGATGGGAGAAGGATGTTTTGTTGATGTGTCTGAACACATCACACTCTCAAAGGAGAGGGTTTGATCGAAGATGACACCAAGGTTACGGAAGTTGGTTTGAAGCCAGGATTTTATTCCAGTGATGTCAAGATCCTTCGTTTTTGTTTATATTCTGTTATCCTATGGACTTTGTTTTGGAGGTTTCTGTTTGTGTTCCTTGTTTCATGTTCATCGTTCATGTTTAATCTGCTTCCTGTTTTATTTTGTAGATTCTCTCCTCGTGTGTCGTGTCTGCTTTTAATTTCCCGCCTGTTTTCTGTCACACCTGTCTCGTTAGTCCTTCCCTGTTCCAACAGTCTTCCCTTCACACCTGTTCTGTATTAGTCTTGTTTCCTCCTCCTCCAGCTGTGTCTCCTTCTTGTCATTAGTTTTCTGTGTGTATATATAGGCTACTTGTGGGTTTCACTTTGTTCCCTGTCAGTTCGTCCTGCTTTCATTCCTGTGCTCACCTCTGTGCTCTTCGTGTTTAGGCTTTCAGTTACCTGCTTGTTCCAGATGTTTTTTTTTTTTATCAGCTGCATTAAAGCTTGCTCTTTGTTAAAAACTCCAACCTGCCTGTTTCTCTGCATTTGGGTCGTCCCTGAACGGATTAACGGCAAGTGATGCAGTTACTGAGTGATGGCTTTGGTGGAGATGTGAAGCTGAATGCTGTTGGCAAAGCAGTTTGTACACAGCGTCTAAATATTTATATCAAAAGTGGTATCATAAAAGGAATATCAGTAGCGGGGAGGAAAACTGTTGTTGTTTTTAAAGATGCCACTCAGGTTGCCATAGCTTACAGGCATTTTCTAAAGCATCTGGGCTGTGGTTGAACCTCAATAAATGTGAGTTACTTGCCCTTAAAGATTGTGAAGGTCCCCATATCTGTAATATACAAATAAAAGATACTGTTACATATCTTGGAATCAAGACTACCAAAAGATGTACCGTGAATTTTGATCCAATTATAAGTAAAACCCAGAAAAAACGGAGTCAGTCGTTACAGAGAGATTTATTATGAAAGGAAGAGTTTTGTTAACATAGGCAGACGGTATTTCCTGTTTAACTCGTGTCTCTCACTCTGTTAGTAAAAAGACTACATGAATAGTTAAATTACTTGATAACATGCTTTATCATTTCATCTGGAAAAGGGAACCCATTGCATTGAGAAATGGGGTGTTATAAATACATATGAATCAGGAGGACTTACTGTCCTTGACTTCACCACCCTTAATAATAAGTTTAAAGTCAATTGGATTAAACAGTTTCTAAATAATCCCACATTAGTTTGGAACATCATACCTCAGTGCATATTCTCAAGTTCAGTGGCCTTAAATGTATCTTAGTGTGTAATTATAAGATTGAAATATCCCCATAAAATTATCCAACTTTCTTCAACTAATGCTGCCCACTTGGTCCTTCATTTAATAGACATAACGTCTCACCTCACAGACATTTATTTGGAATAATAGAACCATACTGTACGAAAACAAATCCCTATTGTATGAGAAACTGTTTATAAATGGAATATAATGATGGACATGTACCTAGCTGCTCAAAGTACCTCACCAAGTTTGGTAAACCAGTGACTCCAGAGGAGAACGCTGTAGTTTTAGATGTAATTAATCCTTCTCGGGTCACAAAGCTATTAAAAGATGCAACAAAACAAGGACCAATGTTTCCAGTACTGAATCCAGCTGGTTCTCCTGTGGGTCAGATATGTTTCATATCAACCAAAAATAGTAACAGAGGGATATGTAATTTATTTCTGATAGATGTTGTCTCTGTCCCCTGAGTGGTCACTTACTGGAACAGCTTGACAAAAGACCTTAATTAGAGAAATATCTGGAATTTACTCATTCATTCATTTTCCATACCTGTTTATCCAGTTGGGGGTCGCATGGGGGCTGAAGCCTATCCCAGCTGACATTAGTTGAGAGGCAGGGTTCACCCTGGACAGGCCACCAGACTATCACAGGGCTGACACATGGAGACAGGCAACCATTCACACTCACATTCACACCTACGGACAATTTAGAGTCACCAATTAACCCGCATGTCTTTGGACTGTGGGAGGAAGCCAGAGCACCTGGAGAAAACCCACACTGACACGGGGAGAACATGCTCCACACAGAAGGGCTCCCTCACCCCAGGGTTTGAACCAGAAACCCTCTTTCTGTAAGGTGACAGTGCTAACCACTGCACCACTGTGCCACCAAATAAGGAAAGTGTCCTTTAAAATTATACACAGATATTACCCAGCTAATCATTAGCGTGTCAAGTTGACAAAGCTATTAGTGTGAATTGCTCAGATCTCCCAGAAATACTTCACCTGTTCACCACTGGGCCAGTACTAAGAGGCTTTGGGAGGACTTAAGTAGATTTGTTATCGATAATATTAGCTCTATTTTCACTTTGTTTTTTTGTTTTTGTTTTGGTTTAAATAAATGCAGTGGCAGTAAAATCAAGGAATACCATCTTATTAATCTAATCATTATTGTGGCCAAACTTCATATGTGCAAATCCAAATATGCTAACTCTAAACCCTCTTTATTATGTCTGAAAATAAAACCAAGCAAAACATGAAACCATTTTCTCCACAGACAATAAATATGTGCATCCCCTGTAATGTATTTGTATGAATAAATATTGCCTTCTGGCTTTGCATATGTGCACTTGTTTCATTGTGAATGATTTAAACACTTACCAATATGTGTTTTGTTGCAAATAAACACAAAATAGATAAATAAATAAAAAATAAATAAATGAATAAAGGCTTTTGGTGAGGATTTATTTGTGTAATTCGCCCTCCCAACCGAATGGGGGCGACATGTGTCAGCCTGCTTCAGGTGAACTGCTCCTTTAACTGTTGTTGACAGGAGAAGAGAAGCGTCAGCTCGTGACAGCAGCTTCCTATATACTATGGATGGGTCAGACTCACTGCGCAGTCGCAGTCGCATCATTTACAGATCAGTGCTGTTTCCGGGACGAGCTGCAGAAGCAGGAGTGCAGGTTGTGTCCCGTCTCTGCGTTTCATTCATCGAAATAATTCATGAAGAGACATCTGAGCAGTTACACCGGAGCTGTCTCACACCAGAGGCTGTGTTTCAATGGGTCCGGTTATAATACGGGAACAAGACAAGTGTTTGACTGTCGGAGGATAAAAACTAACACTGTGTCACCCCAGTTGTTCTCGGCTGCTGTTGACAAGTCTAAAGTTCATCAGTGCAGGTAGAGTTGGAGCAGCAACCTTATTAGCTCGTTAATATGTCTTTTAGCATCACTGAGTGTTATGCTAGCAGCTTTAAAACAGCTGTAATGTGATACAGGTTAGCACAGTTAGCTACTGTAGCTGTTACTGTATATCTGACAGCACTTCCGCATTGTAGCTAGCTCTCTGCGCCTCTGTCATCCTCTGCTTTATAGGGATCCATCATTTTATTGATAATTTACAAACATTTTTCCAACAAAACTACCAAACATTTAACAGTTTGTTGCTTTTCTTTGCCTGACATCACAGTAAACTGAGCTGGAGCCTCAACAACTGGTTAATTAATCGATCACAGAAGATTAATCAGCAACTTTTTTGCTAATGATTAATTGTGAAAGGGGCAGTTCACGCGTAAATCCAAAAACAGATTTTCCTCTAACCATTTATCAGACTAGATCAGTGGTTTTCAAACATTTGTGCTCAAGGCACACCAAAGGGTAACCCAAAATCTCACACCTGTATTAATATCTGTGCACAACAGCTTCTGCAACGTGTGTTATCAAACTTATCATGACATAAGACAATAAAAATAAGAGGAAATAAGACAGGTAGCTTTTGTGATACTGTCTACTGACCGTCTTCGCTGGGGCTCTGTTGTGATTTGCTCCGTACAATAAAGTGATCCATTGTCCCACTCACAGCTTTCTCCTCTTAAATGTTATAATCCCTCACACTGGCTGCCAATCAGGGCTTTGGATGGGTCACACACTTATAATTCCCATGCGCCAAATGGGCGACAAATAGATTCCCTGTGAAAGTTGTTTAAATTTAATTAAATTGAATTGTATTTTAGCTCTTTATTAGGAAATGGGTGCACACAACATCCTGTTACAGTTGATTAAACATCCATTCATATCTTTTTTGTATAGGCCCAGTTGAATGTTGCAATAATAGGCCAATGTGTGGATATCACAAAATCCCACTGTACGCCTGTATTGGCATTATGACACACTATTTGAGAACCACTGGTCTAGATTGTTTTATGTGAGTTGCCTTGGATATCAGCTGTAGAGATGTCTGCCTTCTCTCCAATATAATGGAACTAGATGTTACTCGGCTTGTGGTGCTCAAAATGCCGAAAAATGACTTTTGAAAAATTTATCAGCAGTGTCTCTTCCCTGAAATCATTACCTGGTTACTCAAGATGTTCCACAGACGTTCTTTTGTCAGCAGTTTCAAGAAGGAACCATTTTCTTTTTACCGAACTACACCTGCCAACCCCATCACCGCGTAGAAGGCAGCGTGCATCTGCTGCTAGCTCACTTAGCACAACTGAGCTCGCTAACATTACAGCTCAGTTGAAGAACACGCCATCTTGTGCTTTCACAAGCGTGATCCTCTCGTCCATGAGAAGATGCACTCTTCCTTCTGTGTGGTAATTTGGTTGGCAGGTGTGGTTCGGTAAAAAGAAAATAGTTCCTACTGGTCACGGCATCTCACACTAAAACAATCTACAATCCTTTTGTTTCAACTGTTGGTCAAACATACAACAAAGTTGAAGACGTGACTTTGGGTTATGGGACATTCCCACTTTTTATAGAACTGATTAATCATGTAAAAAAGTGTTAGTTGCAGCTATAATGCTCTTTTGTAACACACCTATATCCCTTTTTACTCAAACCTCCAGGCTGAGCAAACAGAGCTTCAATGGCACCCTGTCCAACAACGTTCCCTCACTGCTGTCTCAACAATGACCTGTGGAAAGCCTCCAGCACTGAGTGAAGAATGGCAAGGTTCAGGCGCAAATCTTGCATCACATTAATAGCTTTGGTGCTGCTTGTGCTCATAGTAACGGTGGTCTTGAAGGCGCTGACACCAGAGGACTCTCCGTTCAACAGCCCTGTCGGCGTGGAGCTGGTCGCGGACAGAAATAATGACAAACGGGTCCAGAAAGATGGCAACAATAAACCTGACCAGACCAAAATGAATGACTCTGCTCAGTCAGACAAGCTGGAAGCTTCACTGAGGAAGTTCCCTCCTCCGAACTACTACGTCCATGCCTTCTACTATGTGTGGTACGGGAGCCCCAAGTTTGATGGTAAATTCATCCACTGGGACCACCCGCAGCTGCCACACTGGGACTTTAAGGTGGCTCAGGGGTATCCACAAGGGAGACACATCCCGCCTGATGACATTGGGTCCAACTTCTACCCCTCGTTAGGGGCTTACAGTTCCAGGGACCCCTCCGTTATAGAGTCTCACATGCAGCAGCTGCGCACAGCCGCCATTGGTAAGATGGAAATCAACTTTAATGTAGTCCACGGTTGTACAATCAATTCATCATCGTAAAATGAATCCACAAGATTTATGGATGCATACTGACCACATTAATTCACGTCAATGTTTCTGCTTTGAGTTACATTCACTCAGCTACTGCCAAGGCACTCACTTGCCTCATGCTGCCTTACGTAAGAGTGATCTGGGGAAGAACTATTGGCAGATACCCTTAATGGAAACATCAGAATCTAAATTGTGTGGGGATTAGTGTGCTTATTGAAATCACAATAATGAGGCAACAATAGGTAAATAATAAGGTAATTTTCCTGTAATACGATTATTAGTCGACTAATCGATGACTAATCAACTATTAAAATAATCTGTTACTATTTTAGTAGTCGACTAATCGGTTTGAGTCATTTTTCATAGAAAAGTACTATAAAAGTACCCCAAAATACTCTTATTGCAGCTTCTTACGTTCAAATATTGGCAGCTTTACACACTCTCCCATGATGGTGAACTAAAACCCTTTGGCATGAGTATGAAACAAGACATTAGATGACATAGTTTTGGGGTTTGGGAGAGACAGACTGATATTTTTCAACATTTTAACACATTTTTTGATAAATTGATAAGTAAACTAATTAAAGAAATAATCGACAGATTAGTCGACAATGAAAATAATCGTTAGTTGCAGCCCTACAATATATTCAGATCAGAAATCAGGATCAGAAATACTTAATTGATCCCCGAGTGCAAGTTATGATTCATTACAGTTGCACTAATGCGAAGAATAGGGAAATATAAGAAGTAAAAATAAGAGTAAGATGGAAAAAAGTGTGTAAATATAGAGCAATAAATAAAATAAAGTAGCACGGAAATGAAAATAAAATGTGCATTATGCTACCGTGTTTGACACTAGTACTCAAGATATAAAAATTAAAATATTAAAATAATATATATATTTATAGTCACTGTGCTGAGGCAACAATAGAATTAGAGTATGCATAAGAAATATGTGCAGTTATGTGCATTGTATGTTAAATTAAAATATACATTCACGAGGTGAAAAATGTTGCACAGTTGAATTATTGCATCCAAGAGATAATTATTATAAATTATAAATGCAGTAGGTTAAAAAGTCCAAATGCCGCTTTTGCAGCAGATTTAATAAAAAAACACATTTAAATTAATGAAACTGATCCTCAGTGCAGTTAACTGTGCAGATACTGTTATGTATTGAATCAAGCAAAAAAAAGCAAAAAAACACCCCAAAACTAAATAAGCTAATTTTGTTTATTTTCATTATTATCATTGCGTATGCTTATGCTATGTCGTTAAATGGTAATAATGAGTTACTTGCCCTATATTATTATAAATAATGCAGCTATACAGTGTCGTAGTTAAGACCACCAAACTGAGACCAAGTCATGACAAAGACCAGACCAGAGTTACACATTTATGATAAACATGCAAACCATAGGCACCTCTCACATTGATCTGAACGATCCACATCCCTTTAAAAACACCCAGACATTAAATGAAGACTCCCCTTCATTCACCTCTTGTTATTGCCATACTGTATATATGTGTGTAAGTTTAAGTGTACCATGAGAAATGTCTCGATAAAATGAAATTTCCTTTGTTTTCTATGAGCAAACAAACACAAACAAACACTAAAGAGTCGACTCAACTTAACTCTCTTTGTTCAACAGTGTTTGCACAGGCAGTTTAGTGATATCCCAGCAGTTGTGGTCTTGAAATAAAATCCAAAGTCTTACTTTTCTGAGACCCAGACAAGACGGATTAAAGATGCAGTCGAGACTGAGAACTTCAGAAATTGGTCTTGAGGGCCGTCTCGAGACAGAGACTGTGTTACAACACTGCAGTGATGATAATCAGCAAACTGGTTTTACAGCTTTCAGGTTTTTTTTGTTATGTATGTGTCATTTTATGTCATCACACTTTGCAGCAGTCTTATATTTAAATTAAATTGCCTTTTATCTTTAAACGTACATAATCCATATTTGACTGATTTGACCAAGAAAACGAGTGTCCCTGCCCCTCTTGTATTACTCCTACCACACATTTAATATCACTGCAGTTCATTTGCACTATATGAATAACTTATTATATTCATGAACATTATCCATGTGTTCCTCTGTCATGTTTGAACTGTAACTTTATTCCCAGGTGTCCTTGCTGTTTCCTGGTATCCTCCTAACATGAGTGATGATAACGGTGAGCCAGTAGATGACATTGTGCCTTTGCTGCTGGAAGTGGCTCATAAATACCACATTAAGGTCTGTATGACGACAGCACTCAGTTTAGTTGCCTTTGTTTTTTATTTTGCAGCAGACTAATGCTGCGTTCACATGGAATCAGGGAAATTTTAGTGGCAAAATAAGGTGAGGCTGGCGGAGAATACCGGCGATGGTAAGCATGGATGCCATTGCTGTTCAAAGTTCAGTTGTTTGAACTTTTTGTCATCTTCTGCGATTGGACTTACAACCGCATGTTACTTGTCTCCTTCACATAAGGCAAAAACATGGGAAATCTGAGCAACTGATGATTCCTGATTCCATGTGAACACAGAAATGTTTGATATACAGAATTCATTAAAAATATCTAGTTAGTTAAAAATTTCAGGGGGATTTATACTTGTGCAGCAGGCCTATGGCATTTTACATTGTATAAATTATCCTAGCGGTTAGCAAAAGTTTCCTTTTCTCATATGAAGCCAGGAACAACAGCAACATTTAACAAAGGTAGCGTTACAAAATTCGGCTCCATTACAACTCACAGGGTTCACTGACAAAACAACTGTCTTATACTGAACATTTTTTCCAAACAATTATAACATGCTAACGTTATTAGCACAAGCCTGTGGTATTTTACATTGTATTTAATTAGCTTAACAACAAGGGGAGATTTTCCTCTGCTCATATGAAGTCAGGATAAATCACACACAAGGCTTAAAATGCTATTTTTGTAGAGGCTTGATTGTCTTCACAATTTATTGTTTCTTACCTGGTTAAAGTCAAATAAATAAATAAAAGCTTCCACTGAGGGAAATGGTTTCAGCTTACAGAAGGAGGTCTACGTCGCCAAGAGATGTAGTTACATTTCTGGGAAGATGCGCGTCAGGCTATGGCGTAGGGTACGGCATCGATTCAACGCAGAAGTATTAATCCCACATCAGGGGGGGAAATCAGAGAAATTCATGCCTATAAGAATGTTTTGTCATTTCTGTGTTTACAGGTAGTGTTTCACATCGAGCCATACAAAGACAGAGATGAAGTCAGCATGTTCAACAATGTCAAATACATCATCGACAAGTGAGTGTATTCCATTATTATCCTCCGTCAAATGCCAGCTCCATAATCTTACACTCCCTCTGGAAATCATTCTGACATGATTCATCGCATCAATCGATAATTACCATGTTTGCATTAGTCATTTTACTCCTGTGACATTTTCCTTTCTTCGCTTGTTTATCTTGTGTCGTATGCCTCCTCTCCTCAGATACGGGGAGCACCCTGCTTTTTTTAAGTACCGGACCAACACTGGCAAGCTTCTTCCACTCTTCTACGTGTATGACTCATACTTGATGAACTCGGAGCAGTGGGCCAAACTGCTTAAACACACAGAGAGTAACAGCATCAGGGATACCCCGTATGACGCCATCTTCATCGCTCTGCTGGTGGAGGAGAAACACAAGAGGGAGATCCTCACTGCTGGTTTTGATGGTGTCTACACTTACTTTGCCACTAATGGGTTCTCTTATGGGTCCACTCAGCGGAACTGGGACTCCATCAAAGCTTTCTGCGAAGATAACAACCTGATATTCATCCCGAGCGTGGGCCCAGGGTACATCGACACAAGCATTCGACCCTGGAACTTCCAAAACACTCGAAACCGCATCAACGGCAAATACTACGAGACCTCTCTGAGTGCTGCGCTACAAGCCAGGCCTGATTTCATCTCTATAACGTCTTTTAATGAATGGCACGAGGGGTCTCAGATCGAAATGGCGATTCCCAAAACAGGCCAGACTGTGTATCTGGACTACCTGCCCAATAAACCTGCAATCTACTTGGAGATTACTCGCAAATGGGCTGCGATATTTGGAGGAGAGCGACGAAAATGGCAGGATTGATCGGACTCAGAGCCACGGCAAATGTTTCTTTTATTATTGTATAAAATAATTACATGAAAACAAAATGAAGTTGCACAACGAAATGCAAATGATGTGAACAGCCAACTTATTCTCAAAGCCACAGGCAATTGGACTAAATGATTATAATATTGGCTGCAGTGATGTATGTGATTTTTTTTTACACTTGAGTAAATTATTGTTAATTTAGCTGGCTGAACTTAATCCTTCTTGTTTACACAACGTTGTACATTTTGGGATTCATAACGTCTTAACGGCATGTTTTATCACCGACTCCACCGTGTTCAGCTGAAACTGTGCATAGGCATGTTTTGCCCCTCTGTAATCTGTGCCTATATTAAAGCTCAATAGAAATAAATAAAGTGCGCCCTGGAAAAAGGGAAGGAAAGTAAACAAAGCAGTCTGCTGGTATAAATCTGTCACCTCACGCTGCTTCCAACTCTGCCTCAGTCCAAAAACAGTACAAGAGAAAGCACAGCGTAGATCTTGATATTTGAAAGGCGTGTCGACCTGAAATCTGAGATGAATCATAGTGATGAAAACAGGAGAGGGATGACAGGACAGCAGTTCAGTTACTGAGACGAAATGAAGGTTATTTTTATCTGCGGAATAGTTTTCCTTCTCACTGATGTTCTGACACCGTCGTACGTGCCTGGAACTTATTGTCATGCGTCACTTAAAGACACTTCGACACCTCTTTGATTTTATTTTCAGAACTTCCATGCTGCAAAAGTTGCATTTTGGAATTAGTATTTCATGTCTCCATCCACTGGTGGGCCATCTTAATAAGAGTGTGCATGCATAATATGATGTTAACTCCACTAGAGAAGTCACTAAAATAAGATGGGGGGAAAAAAGTTGATATATCGGATATTGGTCAAGTGAGTTGTTACATATTGGCATATCGGATATCGGCAAGAAATCCAGAGTTGTGCAAACCTATTTTTGGCTACCTGGTGAACTCCTGCTCTATTGTTGTCTGTTTAGTTCTGTTTTTGGTCTAGTGCTGAGGGGATCTCTCTGTGTGTTTGAAATCCTTATCCTATACCTAATATGCGTACATGAATATTTATCTTTTGGGAAGCACTGAACAGTAATTACCACACCACTTCCTGAGAGCCTCCTTACCAGTTGGAGATGCATCACCATAGTAACCCGTGCCAACCTAAGCTCTTTTTTTTTTTTTATCACATCTGTAGACGTTACTTCATCTGTTAGAAAACGTACACCACAGGCGAACTGTCGAGTCACAGGCATCTACATTGCCAGATAATGCTTAAATGAACTAAATGCTAACATCAGCATGCTAACCAGCTGCTGTTTACGTGGTATAATCTTTGTTTGCACCAAATTTCATGGCACACCATCCAAATAGTTTCTAAGATATTTCAGTCTGGGTCGAGCCTCGCCACTGGCATGGCGAACAACAAGCTCAAACCATGTTGTACCCATAACAAAGCTCAACGATCATCAATATATCATCCATCTGTAACGGTACCTCTACCAAAATACATCATATAGTGTTTCCTACATGTAAATGTCACATCGAGCAACAGACTCAAGAGCAAACTTAATCACTTCTAGAGAGGTATTGACGTTACAGAGCTGCCTCAGTCGTCACCACAACATTTTCTAACTGTTATTTTTCACTGGCAATAGTTTGTAGAAAAACTCCTGCACACTGTCTGACTTGCAGGAATAATGATTTTAATGATGCAACGTTTCAGTAACTAGACCTTCGGTTTTGGAAATTAAAGGTCTAGTGTGGTCTAGTTACCGAAGGTCTAATTACCGAAACTTTGCAGCATTAAAATAATTACTTTTGCAAGTTAGAAAGTGTGGGCATTTTTCTACAAGTTGTATTCTGCTTGTAACTCTCCTACGCATATGGAAGTATTCCTTTGTTTTGACTGCAAATATGTTGCAGTTCACGTACTACTGGTTTCATACAAAGTTTCGGACAAACCAAAAAATCTTGCTTCCTGTTTTAGTATACTAAGTAGCACGTAGCATGGAATTTTTTCCCCTCACTTTTAAACTGCTAAATGTCTCTCTGTGTTCAGCAGCTAGTCACGAAAGCCCCGTTCCCACCAAACACTTTCAGTATGGCACCTTTGGAACCAAGAGTAACCCTTCAGACATGGCACCTGGACCCTAGCGTTTCCACCACAAACAGTACTCTTAAATGTGGCCGGGGTTGTTGTCACTCACTGTATTTTCTCATTACGGGTGACACAGATGGAAGTCTGTACCTCGTTTATTGTCCACAGAATGAGGCTGCACGCTGACATTTTCAGAACAAAATCAAACAGGCTGCAATAAGAGTCTCTCTCCATGGGATATTTAAAAATAGTGGGTTTGTGCATTTAGTCCTTCTCAGGCAACCTCAGGGTTTTAGTGTTGCCAGAGCCCACAAGAACTACGCTCTGAAGTTTTTTTTTCCTCTGAAGATTAGAATATATGCAGCTCACATAATCCAGTCGAAATCGATATATACATAAACTCTTGAAGATCCACTCATTATTAAGTGTGTATGTCATCTACGAGAGACAATAAAAACTAAAGTAATGGTCAAAGTTGTCACATGATTCAAGTCGTCAACTCGTGCATTGAGTAACATTACAAGTTAACATTCGGCCTTAAAAGTCGCCAGCAGTCGGCCCAGTGACGACTTTCTTTTCTCCGACTCCAGCTGCTGCAAGAGGCAGCAAAACATCCTTTCATTTTATAGTTACTAATAACTACTTGCTAATAAAACTCTCCACAGTATGAACAGTGGTTACATGAGCCTCAAAACCAGCCACAACTCAGCCCTGAGCAGAGTGACCGTCCTCTACTGACCAATCAACAGACTGCAGTGTTCACAGCTCCACCTTTTAGTACCAGATGTGTGTGCTAGGTACCCCAACAGAGGGGGGACCAAAAATGGGGACGGTACGGAACATTTTCATTGGTACCATCCACCGTACTGCTCGGTGGAAACGGGGCTTACGTTCATCTGTCTGCTGTCTGGTGCTGAGTAGGTTGTGTACAGTGGGTTTTGGGAGCTTTTATTTAGAAAGTGGGCGTCTACCAGGCAAAATGGGGTCTAATCAAGAACACTGCTGCTTTGCATCATGACAGTTGGAGGCTCTAGTGTTTTTGGAGTTTGAACGTTACAAGGAATGAAAAGTGGCGATTCTCAAGCTGCTGCTCCGTCGATTTTTGACCGTTGACTTGTTCCCCAACTTCATGGAAGTGTGATAATAAATCACCATAGTGCCCCTTTAAATTATTAAGCAATGGGCTAATAGGCATAATTTGTGATGTTAAATGTTTAATGGGGCCACTGGTCACATTTGGAAGCTCAAATGCCTCTTTGTTATTAGTGGAATAATTAACCCACTGCTGAGGCATTGATCTGTGGCAGTGATGTAAATACCATCATGAAAATGTTAGTTTTCTAGTTAGTGGCAGTGGTGCATTATCATCAGTGACTGGCGGTCATAGTTCAGGCTATGGCTTACCACTACATTACTAAAAGGCAGCCATGTACCACATAGAGCTCCCATTATTTTGTTAGGAGGCAAAGGAGACGACACAGGCCACGAGGGGGGAAACCTTTTGATCCGCAGCAGCGATGATTCACCTGCTTATTCAAAGGAGAGCCCTCAGCAGATGATTGAAGTTTAATATGCACTAACGCTGAATCTCAGCATCACACACACGCACACACACATAACACACACACACACGCACACACGCACTGGAGCTCCGCCACAGCCTGCAGCTGCATTGACCGTAAACAGAGCAAGGTAGCGCATGGGCAGCCAGCAGGGAATTATTCCACATCGCATCACATCACTGAGCATACATGGCGTCCTCACACACCGAGCCATGAATTTAGTGTGCAGGCTGACCGGGTAGCCGCCAATTTATTTATTTTATTTATTTTTTATTTTTTATTTTGCAGCCATCATTCTTTGCGTCGGTGTGCAGCAGCAACAGCAGCAGCAGCAGCGGGGGAAAGATTCAGCGCACATTGCTACAGTAGGTATCATTTTTCTGGATCAAGACGATGGATGTGGGCTCATCCGGATCTATTCCTGCAAATACGGCGGACGGGCGCGATTTTCTATTCCAAACGCATCCGCATCTTCCGTATGTTGCAAGGTGTCTTTGAAAAACGGGTATACGGACCTCTGGAGGAAATGAGAAGAAAGGGCTATTTTGACTCACGCCTGTCGAGATGGTGAGTGAAATGCACGGCTGTGTGTTTTTTCCTCTCCCTGCACCCCATGGCTGAGCAGCGGTACCTGCTTTTGACGGCAAATCCTCGCCAGCTAATTAGAAATGATCTGTCACTGTAAAAACACTGACTGGCTCCTTCCCGTTTTCCTCGAGGTGTTTATTCTTACATGCATATTTTCTTGTATACTGTCAATGCATTGCACTTTATGTGGATATGAAGGTTTTTCTCCAGTGGTTTTTGCATGGCACTACTGTACATTTTCCAGCAGCATCCTCCACGCTATTATTTATATTCTGCGCGTTTTTGGTGCGCAAAAGGGTGCCGTGAAAATATCCAAGTGAATCTCTCAATATTCTCATCAACTTGGATGCAGTGTCACGCCTAAAGACAACCATTTTAACACAGTGGCTCGACTATACAGCATCACGTTTTTAAAATGACCTTCAGTGCTCGCTGGCTGGGAATTAATTCTCACCTGGGATGGAGTGTCCTTTCACAATCAGTGCTGTGGCCTGCTTTACACAAAACACATCAATCAGAGTGAAATTAGGTGGAGAAATGCCATTTTGCAGCCTCTCCGTTTGCCCTTTAGCCTACCTGTTACTAAAACCACATCAGGGATTTGATGCATTAGAGTGATGCTACCAAAATCTGTGGTTGCGTTTTTTTTTTTTTTTTTTTAAATCATCCCCTGCCTCCTCTCCAGTCATTTCCAACGTAGCCTCGCTGCAGACTACTCACCCATGCGGTGCTCTTCCCCGTGTCCCAAATACATCACAATGCATTTGACAAAACCCCAGTTATGTAGTTTAAAATCTGAGTGGATGCTTGAGCTGCACATGTCTCGCTCAGGTCTCATTTGTTGGCGCAGAGATGCAAAGAGGAGAGGAGGGGAATAACGAGTGTGTGAGCCCTCTCATATTAAATGCTCTGACCTCAGCGCCATCACCATGGAGACACTATAACTTTACCACACACTGCATATTTAATAGGTCTGATTTTGATCTCTGCACTTCTGCACACTTCTCTGAGTCCATACTGTGTTGTGACGCCGAGGTATGAAGGTATGCTGCGTCCTCTGAGGCAAAGAGCTTAACACTGCTGCGCACAGCAAACATGTTACAAGTGTGTAAGAGGATTTGCATGCATGAAAATGTATTGATACCACAAGCCTTTAAAAGGAATACACTTATCTGGCGCCTGATCGTGTGGCCTTTGAGTACGGATCTTTGTACCTGGGTCACAGATGGGCGAGATGAGGGGGTGCTGTCATACATAAGGCCAGTATCTTTCCCCATATGTCACACTGGATGATGACACGAGGAAAATGAGTGCTGGAGCTTGTCCCGCTGGTTAAATCCACTTCAGTATAGTGTGGATTTTTTTTTAAAAGTCACCTCTTGAGATCTATTTCTGCTGTATGGCCTCTTTATGCAACATGCAGGTGTACTGAGCCCTAGAGAGCCAGAGAGTCGGGGGGCCTTTCTACTCTCCTCAGCCTTAAGATGGCAGCATTCTCTTACAATATATCGTCTATGCCAAAAACTAATAACTGGAAGCTTACATCCATGCTTATCTGGGAAATTTGAAATAACATCCCTGATGAATTTTGCAATCATCTTTGTGTTTTCATTGTACTTCCCAGCTAATTTAGAAGATTTGTTTGTGAAAATAAAGCTCTGCAAGTTCATTGCATGCTTCCCTCTGCAATCTCCAGATTCTCTAGCCCCTAATTGAGTCTCTCTTTCTCTGCTCACGTAAAGGAGGCGTCACTGAGAAGACCTGTACGTTCAAGATCAAGCACACCTCATTAGATCATTAAGGATCATTGTTAACCTGCGTCGAGAGCGAAAGGAGCATCTCTTGGCCGTGACCTGCAGTTTTTTTTGTTTGTCTATGAGCCCTGAATCACAAAGAAGATTGATCCCGACATCGACCCAATGTAGGAACCGCTCCCTCCGACTCCCACGACCTCGACTCTTGCTTGGATTTCAGCATTCAGTCAAATCCACCAGGTTTGTTCCTTAATGAGCCCGAGGAGGCGACACAATTTTCTTTATGAGTATTGATCCAAAGTGGTGGGTTGCCTTAAGCACAGCGGGGTGCATACTCATGGATTAGAGCAAGAATAGGAACACTGTGTTCACATGCAGATGCTCACCAGCCAACTGTATTTAATTGAGGCACAAATGATGCTCGGAGTCAATGATCCGTTATAATAGGCACCACAGACACTTGATGGTAATGTGTGCTGGTGGTAATACCTGTGCATGATTAGATGATCAGTCTAGATGCTGTGTCCTGTCGGTCATGACTTTTTTTTTCTCCTCTGTGCCCTTTCCAGGACAGAGTATGCCATCTGCACCTTTTCACAGAATCCTACGACCCCTTCTGCTCGGCACTTTCATACTGGGATGCTTTGTGACTCTGTTTTTGATGTATTTTAAACCATCCACCAGCTGGTTATCGGGTCCCGTAGAGTCGACAGTATCCACAGACCGGGTCAAGAACCTCTTCTCCACCAAGAGCGATAAAAACGTGACGACCGTGCTGATCTGGCTCTGGCCCTTCGGACAAACCTACGACCTGAGCGTGTGCAGCTCTCTCTTTAACATCGACGGCTGTTTCATCACAGCGGACAGGAACCTCTACAACAAGTCGGATGGGGTCGTCATCCATCACCGAGACATCTGCACTGACCTGTCCAACCTGCCGCCGCTCCAGCGACCATCCTTCCAGAAGTGGATATGGATGAACTTGGAGTCGCCGTCGCACTCCTCCCAGCTGCCTGGGATCGAGAACCTGTTCAATCTGACTCTCAACTACCGTCAGGATGCTGACATTGAAGTGCCTTATGGGTCCATTGTAGCAGCGGAGGGCGAGGAGGACTTCGTCCCACCCAGCAAGAACAAGCTGATCTGCTGGATCGTGAGCAACTGGAACCAGGACCACGTGCGGGTGAAATACTACAATGAGCTGTACAAACACATTGAGGTTCACGCGTATGGACAAGCCTTCGGGGAGTACATCTCTGACCAAGACTACTTCCCCACCATCGCCAGCTGCAAGTTCTACCTGGCTTTCGAGAACTCCATCCACAAGGACTACATTACTGAGAAACTCTACAACCCGCTCTCTGTGGGGACAGTGCCAGTGGTTCTCGGCCCGCCCAGGCAGAACTATGAGAACTTTATCCAGGGAGACGCCTTCATCCACGTGGACGACTTCACCTCGCCCAAGGAGCTGGCTGATTACCTGCTGCTCTTGGACAAGAACGAGGAAATGTACCTCAGGTACTTTGAGTGGAGGCGGCACTTTAAAGTAAAGAAGGCCTATTTCTGGGCAGAGCACACATGCCTGGCTTGTGATTACCTGCGTAGGCACAAGGAGTACAAGGCATTCAATAACCTTGACAAGTGGTACTGGGGCGGATAGTGCTTTGAAGGGCTATGCAGTGCTTGTTTTGTTGTTAAAGGCCGTGCTTTAAGATTTTTGTCCTTTGGTTAACATGAAGGTTCATTACTGTTCTGTCCAGAGCTCCCGAAAGATGTTTTCTATTGGTTCAGTGGCCCAGTGAGACATCCATCTTGTTTTATTTCAATCTGCAAGCCAATTCTGCCAAGCCTTACTTTGCCTTTTGTGTTATTCATTTACTATTTATTTTTAATGAATTGCAAATGCACTACATTTGTTATTATTTCCATGTTTTGCTTAACATGACGACATTTGCTGCTATTTTTTTTTTTTTATGTTTTTGTGCTATTATTAGTGTGAATGCTCGATTGTTTGGATGTTCCTGTATAACAGATAACATTCATGATGCAAGGCTGATTTTTTTTTTTCTAAATTTTACCTTTTCATGAAGCGGACATCAGAATAGTGTTGGCTGCAGATGGAGACTGACATAAAAAGTGCAAATATTTATGTAATATTTATTCAAGTGAGGCATTATATGATAAAAAAAAAAACAATCTCATCTGTGCTAGTGATGCAGTCACCTATGCAGTGTTTACTGAACTCAAAAAGTGAAAGTAGTTCAATTGTGTCATGTACATATTGTGTATTTTTGGAATTATGTAGCTGTCATTTTTTTCCATACTTTTTATTTGTTGTAAATTTGCATTTGCACTGCAGCTGTCACCGATCTTTACATATGTACAGCAGGACGGACGGACATCGTGTTAACGCAGTCGTAGATGGCATATTGTGATCATTACCCCGGTAGTCTCCGACAGCAGATGTGACTCTGCTCTGTGAGAGGGAGGTTACTATTTTAATCATGTTGTGAATTGTTCATTGTCACATGTGATGTGTCACAGTGCAGTGGGATCCCGTGTGGACGATGATAGTACAGTACAGAGCCGTTGTACTGCAATATGAAACTCCTAGACACCTCAATATGTTGCACTCTGATTTGATATGTAGTTTTTAATTAAATCCAGTGAAGGGAAAGAGCACAAAATGCACAAATTTACTGACGTTACTTTGCTGTGCGTACTGTACTGTCATCCCACAATGTGACATTTAATATTTACACTGATATTTTCAACCATTTCAAGCAGATATTAACATGCAGGTGAAGTGGGCGTGAATTTGAGATCCGCCCACATGTTTGGGACCTGTGAAAGATGAGAAAAGTTCACAACTACTGCAAGACTATCCATATTTCTGTCTTTGAATCATCACAGTTGTTTTGGGAGTAAGAGGTTGCATGTGAAAGATATTTTTCTTTTATTGTTACACTCCTGTTTACAACCTACACCACTCAAGATCACACAACGAAAAGCATCAGCATCTGTAGATATCACGTTTAAATGTTGTCAGAACAGCGAATCCACTGAACAATGCATCTCAACAGCACTCAGCAGCTATTGACATGACGGTTAAGTTTTTAACAGAACGAACTGTGCAAAACCAAGTCAACATTTTATGCAAGATGAGCCGGCGTCTTCTTGGTCAGAGTACTCAAAAACATGTTTCAGGTTATTATCATTTTGATATTTCTTCACTGTCAAGGGGACCATTGATGTAAATTAGGATGAAGTCAATTATTTTTCTTATGGAATATGGTTCCAAACGCCATATAGTGAAACCTGTATATAAACCTCGTAGTGAACTGAATCATCACCTGGACCCAACCAACTAACACAGATCATTCCTGTACCAGACGGAGGGAGCTCCAGCAGTGTTTGCATTCATGGGGAAAAGAAACGTGTATATATTTTTAATGTTCAAATCTCTTTATAACATGCAAGTGTTGTCGGGCAGTGAGTTAAAAGCGCTGCACCTTTGTAGGTAACGTTGGTGCTTCAAAAGGCTGTGAATCAAGGCGAAGAGAGGCGACACTTGAAAAGGATAACCAGCTTCAGAGACAATGGTTTTAGTGTTGTGAGGTGGACGTTTTCATCAAGGGAGGCGATTTTACACTTTTATTTTTTTGTTATTATTAGCTGGTAATCTTGTTGGCATGACCTGATTGAAAAAGTCGTGCCAAAATGCAGCAGAGATATAGCACTTTTATTCATGTGGAGTTGTGTGACTCACTGTGCTGGTGGCTGTCTTTAGATGGAGCTATTGTGAGTACAGAAACTGTCATCCAAGACCTCGGCTGTCCCACTGATTAACTATGAAACTGCCACTCATGGTTTCATAATGTACAGTCCATGTATGAATACAATGGTTTCTTGTCAAATGTGGTTGGTGACTTTAAGGAACAAAAGTTGTTTTATTTTCTTCGTGTTTTCCGTCTCTTTCACCCTCTCTCTTTCCCTTTCTCTCTTTTTTGCACAAAAACAAACACGGGGAGCCGTGGCTTCTCCCCCCCCCCTGTCTGTCTGTCTGTGAGTGTGTCACAGCACCAGAGAGTGAATCAAGATGTCTCTGGATACTGTCTGACCTGGCACTGATTTCGCCAGGGTTACTTAAAAACACTGTATACCAAGTGGGATGAAATCTTTGTGTGTGGTTGAACATGATGATTTCTCCAGAAATGCTCATTTTCTGCCAGTTTCACTGAAATGATCAGTGAGTCAATCAGTACAAGTTTTTTGCCAAATCATTGTATTTTGCCAAATGTTGTGTTTTAACTGTAGATGTCTGATAGTGTCAAAGAAAATAAAGATATGGACAAATGAGCAAACATGAGTGGAGCACACAGCAATTATTATTTGATGGTAAACGTTGGAGATCCTGCACTGAAACCAGCACTGCCAGATTCGTTCAACAACGCTAAAAAGTAGCATAATGTGCAATAATTTGAGAATTTTGTGATGCTTTCAATTGGTGTTAGTCTGCACTGTCTCATTTAATTCGTTTTCCAACATGGTCAGAGAGCAAAATATGGATCCTACGTCTGTTGTGGCGACTGCAGGAAACACACCAAAAGTCGCTGAGAGGCTGAGTCTGCACCTGGTTAACTTGTCTGACACGCTAACACAAGATTCACTGAGATCCAAAAACTTAAACGTACACAAACTTAGAATTAAGATGCACACAGCGAACAAAGAAAAGTGCAGTCAAGAAAAAATTCAGCGACCCACTCACCAAAAACCCATGCAGGTGAAAATGAGATAGTCATATAGATCATGAGTGTCACCGCCCATACCCATGTGACCTGACTCTCCCAATAACTGCAATCACAAAAAAATAATAAATAATAGTATCCCAAAAACACTAACCACAGACATATAACGATATAAAAATGTAAACCATCCCAAAACGTACTAATCTCACAAGAGTCATTCATTTCTAAATGAATTCATGAATCTTACGTCTTTGTTTATGCTAATCTTTTCATGTGACCCCTTTCCAGCCAATCATGTTTTTTGTACACTATGATGAATGTGACCCGCAAACACGCTTTCGTTCTGGAGCTGTGTTCAAGTGCTCAAGTGGAGTTGCTCTGAATGCACCAGTGAGCCCAGTAATTAGCTCAAAACTGTTTTCATGCAGCGTATGAACAGACTCCCAGTCACGCTGTCATGTAATTTAATTTTGTAATAGCAGGTTATTACAAATATTGTCAGACTGATGGACGTGGACTTTTTTTTTTTTTTTTTTTTTTTTGGAGTTATGACTCATACCCCCTTCCATGCATCATAACTGTGTCAGCTTGCTTTAAAAAAATGCTGTGGGTAGATTTTTGTGGGCGTGTCAGAAGGTATTTTAAACACGTGTTGTAAAATTACGCATTCACACCTATTTGTTCTCTTGGTTATGACTCATGTATGCCAATTTTCCTCAAAACATGAGATAAGGCCTCACATTTCCCATCTCCCTGATTCTGTTGGTATTGGTTACAATAAAAGGAATAGTCTGACATTTTGGGAAATAGGGGAGAATGGGGTTGGTTGTCACATTAATTAGATATCACACTCTGGACACACATTCTTTGACACACTCTGTCAAATTTAATGACATTTTGTTTTTCTCAAACAATCTTTTCAATTTATTTATTTCTGTTGTGATCTCCATCAAAAGCAGCTGTTATTTCTGGAGCACAAAAAAGTGGTATCATCCGCACATAACACAAATTTTAATGTTTTTGAAAGTCAAAATTTTTAGTCAATAGAAACAATTTTGGCCCCAGTACTGACCCCTGGGGCACACCACAAGTAATTGCATTATATTTTATATCACATATATTATATTCACCCACAAATTGCTGCCTGTTAATATACAGTTACGTTATTCGTGTTACAGAGGTTAGAGTTGGAAAAGAAACATAGTAAAGATGCACCTTAAAAATGACTTAAACTTCTCATGAAGTTCACACAGTTCAGGACACGTGTCTCTCAGGGAAAAGTCCTGGGGGAAAGTCCATGGTTTGGTGACCCATCCACCACCTCAATCCTCCTCCTTATGACCACTCAGGACTACTTTCTCTTTAGTTTAGTTTAGTTTAGTTTAGTTTAGTTTAGTTTATTTATTTGTTCCTCACATGAAAGTGGACAACAGAATTTGCACATGCACTCTACATTTTCAAATCAACACCTCCATGATTGGAAAGGAGCAGCAAGAAGAAAAAAGATTCTTATATGTGCCTGCCCCCTACTTGAACAATTAATAATAAAAGAAAAGATAGTCTGACATCACATACATTTGATTTTCAATTGCCAACACCAACAACACTTTAATAATAACAACAAAAACAATTAATCAAAACAAATACAAAGGAATAAATTAAATAAATAAATATCCCATACAAGTAAACTTTTACCAGCTCAAATCAATTGATCATTAACATCCAGTTTAAATTTCAAGTGCATATTGACAATCTTTTTTGCATTTGTACATTTTTTTAAATTGATGAGTATCTGTACAACCTTTCAAATCCTGTAGTTGGGAATTCCATATTTTTACACCAACAACTGAAATACACATTTGTTTTAAAGTAGTCCGAGCTACGTGGTGCTTAAAAATCAAATCTTCTTCTATGACTTTCATCTTCTGAAGTGAACACAAAGAGCTTATGTAGGTTTTCTGGTAAAACTCTGTTTTTGGCTTTGAACATAATTAGTAATGTCTGAAGTTCTATTATCTCTGTAAGCTTCAGTAACTCTGATTTAATAAATAAACTATTGGTATGTTCTCTAAATTTAACTTTGTGGATAATTCTGATTGCTCTTTTCTGCAATATGAACAGAGGTTTTATATTACTCATATATGTATTACCCCACACTTCTGCACAATAATTCAGATAAGGCAGTATAAGTGAACAGTACAACATTCTCATTGTTTTGCAGTCTAAAACATCCTTAACTTTGTTCAAAATAAAAATATTCTTTGACAGTTTTTTTTAACATATGATACATGATTTCCATGTCATATTTTCATCCACTGTGATTCCCAAAAACTTAAACTCTGATACCTTCTCAATATTAAGTCCATCAATGGACAACAAAATTTCGTCTTTACTTCTTTTAGCAAAAACCATGAACTTAGTTTTTATCACATTTAATGATAACTTATTCACATCAAACCAAATTTTAAGTTTCACCATTTCACTTTCAATGCTTTCAGATAATGTTTTTAAATTATCTCCTGAACAAAAGAAATTAGTGTCATCTGCAAACAAAACGAACCGTAACAACTTAGAAACTTCATAAATATCACTGATATACAAAATAAAAAGTTTTGGCCCCAGAATTGAACCTTGTGGGACCCCACATTCAATTTTCAAACATTCAGATGCATTACCAGCAAAATACACAAATTGTTTTCTATTATGTAAATAGCTAGTTAACCGATTAAGAACGATTCCTCTCACACCACAAGTATTCAACTTAGCAATTAAAATGGAATGATCTATTGTATCAAATGCCTTCTTTAGGTCAATGAATACCCCTATTGTATTTTTCCTTCTGTCAACTGCTGCTGTGATTTCTTCTATTATTTCCATTATTGCCAGAGCAGTAGAGCAATTTGTCCGAAAACCATATTGACTCTCACTTAATATTTTTTTTTTTTCAATGAAATTATCTAACCGTAAATTATCTAACTCTTAAGTGTATCAGTCATTAAACAGAAATAATTTATATCCTGTCATTTTTCTTGAGAATAAAATTCTTACTCCACAACACAGATTTTTTTAAAAGAAATATCAGCAGAAGAAAAGAAAAAACAAAGAAAAAAAAAAGTTCGTTATTACTTGTATTGATCCAGGTCTTTCAAATTTCTCACCACAACCACTTTAGCTTGCTCTGGGGGTCCATTTAACTGAATGTACACCTTCCCATTCCTTGTCCAGGTTGCTTGTATCTTGCTTTGTTTTCTGAGGATACGGCCATTCCTTGCTATTTCAGCATTTTTCTTTGTCAGATGCTCATTTACATACACTCCAGTGCCTTTAAGTTTTTCTTCTGTCAGCACAGTGATCACATGACCACAGCCCTCAAAAATATTTGGGTAATGCAGGAATTACTGGCACATGATTACATGGGATATGTATGAATTTGGGTGCATTATTGCTTTTCATCATGAGAACAGCCTGTTACCAGCTCATATCTATAAAGGGAATCTATTAAGGATACAGTTTTTGAGGCGTCCAAATTACAGTAAATAGTGTGACGACCAACCCCATTCTACCCTACAGTTATTTGCTTTCCAGCCAAGAACTAGATGAGAAAATTGATACCACTCCCCAAATTAGATGCCCTGTGTTAATCGGTGAGCTTTAAAGCTGCTGGTGGGTGGATTTCATTAGTTTTGGACAGAGCCAGGCTAGCCGTTTGCCCTGTTACCACTCTTTATGCTATGCTAAGCTAACCAGCTGCTGGCTATTGCTTCATATTTACCTGACAGACTTGGGAATGGTATTGATTTTGTCATATAACTCAAGGAAGTGAGTCAGGTCATTTCCCAAAATGTCAAACTACTTCTTTAAATTTGAGTATCTCTATCATTTTAATGGCTCTTGTTTGACTTCTTCAGGTCAGACAAAGGTAGCTGATCTTAACACATTCTACATGAAGCCACCTAATATAGTATTCTCGCAACTATACCAAATATAATTTCCATTAATGTTGCCCACACTGTTCTCCAGTGCCATGTAATGCAGGCGGAGGTATAAATAGAAATGCAAAAGCCTTGATAAGTGATTGAAGAGAACGAGGAGAGTGTGTTGTGTTGGTTACGCCTCGATCCTTTGGCTGTTGTTGGTTACCCCATATCCTCGCTAGCTCTCTGGTATTTACAGTCGTCTCCTCCACCGCACGACAGAGATGACACATCTTTGTCAACTGCCTCTGCTCAACGCTGCGGGTCAAACTGTGTGTGTGTTGGCGGGATCAGTGGCGCACATAATCCATCGATGTCAGTTGGGGATTAATGTGAAAGTTCAGGTGGTGGTGGGGGGATTGTCCCACCAGTTTTCAGAACTCAAGACAGCGTCACGGAGGAGAATGTCAAAGGTGTGTCTTGCAGTGAAGAACACACACGAAGTTATTACCTGGCTCTGCTGTTCCTCTCGGACAAAGCCTCTATATATAGCGTCTTTCAGCTCATTGTTTTTTTAGGCCTGCACCTTAACTGTTTTTGGCTCAGTCTAACCACCCTCATAACATGCTCCGTACAGCTGTTGTCACTGCTCAGCATCATACTGCGGTCAGTCAAGGTTAACAACTTGCAAAAACAGCCTTAAGAGCCCAGTAATTCCCCCGGGACTGAGTGGAGACCAAAACAAAGCTAAAAGAGAGAGAACATTGGACTTAGCATATATGAGGTGGCCAAAACACAGCTAAAAAATGCTAGGCAAAGCAAAACACGTTTATTTAAATAGCACATTTCAGCAATAGTGCAACTCAAAGTGCTACATAAAACATTAAAAGTGCAAAAAGAAACACATTATAAAGGGACATAATTGCAAAATGAGAAACAAGCTAAAACAGAATAAGACAGGTATAAAATATAAGAATAAAAGTCACAATAAAGTGTGAGAAATTAATAATTATTTGATTTAATGTCAGACAGCAACAAACAAGTTTTGAATTAAAGGTTCTGTATGCAACACTTAATAATATAGTCTACCACTGTTTGCCGTGTGAAGATATAGTGGAGTAATGGCATCCTGAGCAGAGAAACTCACTCTACCTCTGTGTGTGTCTGAGCTTCTCTGTGGTTTGTTGTTAAACCCTTATATCGGGATGGTGTCATTGTGGAAGCGAGCATCAGTTCTCCAGTTCCCCACTGTTAACACTTTGCTCTGTCAGCATGTTGCGGTTATAGAGTGCCCCAGGGATGCTGCTCTTCTGTAGGCTGACGGCGAAGTTAGCATCACCCTGGGATTCTGGATTATTGCAAAAAACATAAACTCTGTGGCAAACAAACGTTTAATATGTACAGGTTTTAATCATCAAGATAATCCTCACAAATAAACACCACTTTTATGATTTTTGAAGCTTAAATGCAATCACCTGAGGTAAAAAGATGACCTTAGGCTATAAATGAACTACACAGCATGGTCACATGACTTAACGTCGCCCCCATAACACTGCTGCAGTAAAGCTGTGTTCAGCAAGATGACTTTCTGTAGTCTCATTTATCCACTGCTTTTTTTAAGCTTCAAAAATGATGAGTGAAGTATTTACCCAGGGAGCCACAGGACTCCTAGCTGTCGCTGTGTTCTGGCTCCATGGTACCAAACCTTAGTCAGTTTTGGTCCATTTAATTTTTACCAAATCTGGCCCAGATGTAGGTATCACAGATACGGGCTTATTCTGGTTGACAAATGGCTGGCGGATTAATGACCAGCACCAAAGCGGGTCCTTGTCCGTTGATGGTTGCCAAATCTGGACCTGATAAAGCGTTGTAAAAACGGACCTATCCCTGCTGGGACACAGCTGCCGGGCGAAACGGCGGCAAACACCTACGCTGGTTCTGGGCCTTTAATTGTTGCAGAATGACATATTTTATGTTGTAGAACAAAACATGACAGTCTCTTAACGAGAGACTTTATTTCAAGCATTCAAAAAACAAATTGACTTCAAAACGAAGGAACTGGGAGTGCTAAAATGCTAACTCATTTTCGGACTCATTCCTGGGGTACCTTAATAGTGTTGTTAATGTAGTGGGCACCGTTAGCTGCCGGCTCAGCCACCTCCATGTTGAAAACTGTGTCCAGACAATTTATATGCTCTGAATTTTGCACAGAGCCCCTTAAAGTACTGAGAGTTGCAGCAGACCTGCAGCTTTCTGGGAGTTTCTGGTGCATAAAAACTGAACGCTGCTGTTTAGTTTTGACTATGCAGAGAAAGCTGACCCATCCCAGACGACCTGAGAGGTCTGGATGGTTCATAATGTAGCAGAGGATCATAAATCTATTTTTGCTCCATATCTTCTTGGTGTGTAAATAGACAAGTGTTTGCTAATGCACTTACCATCAGCTTTAAAGAAAATAATATTGTATGTCAGTGTTATGTTCACAAATAGTTTCCGCTGCACCCAAGTGACCAAAATATTAGTTACTGTAGGTTTCAGATTCAAAAATAAACCATTAAATAATGATAATGCCAACAAACATTTCATTATTCACCTTCTCTGTCATTTGAATTCTATGTTTGAACTGTAGCAGATCAGATAACGAGGCCCAGGTTAGATTCCTGCCATACTAATGAGAGCTGGGCTTTTCTGGATCCATCTCATCATCTGGAACATTTACAGCAGGCTTGTTTATTTGTGCTGCAATAATAGGAAGTGTTTCAGCACGAGGCTCTGAGGATGAAGTTATTACTGGGAAAATGTCCTTGAAAGCTGGAGAATAAAGAAGTCTTCTTGGGCTCTGATGCTGTCTGTTGACTAAAGATTTGGATTTTCTTTTTTTTTACTGAAGCAGGTATGTTGGAAATTCATTTTTTTTTATGTTTGCTATCTCTGTTTTGCAGGCTGTGAATAATTTATCAAAATTCTAGGTGTAAATTTCTTATGTAGGTGACACATTGAGGTATGTTGTGTGCTCTGGCTTGCTGCTGCTGGCGCCCAAAGGTGATCAGCGGCTTCGTCTACACACTTAATCCAAACACCACAGAATCTGTGGGCTGGGAGGAGGCGACGGATCGAAGAGGAGAACATTTTAATGGGTTGTGCATTCCTAGGAGTGGAGGACTTTCTCTCCTCTTTAGCAGTGGAGATCATATGTCTGGCAATGTGACAGGTCCTGTCACCCACTCATACCATGACTCATTTTGGTGAGAACTGGGGAGGCGGTGAGGGGCAGAGATGGTGCAGGCATTACCCGGGCGCTCACAGGGCCTCCCTGAAGGGGTGTAAGGTTTTGCGAGATTGTAGACTTAGTAGATTGCATCTCCTGGCCCCCCTATGTGGCTATCCTGTTCAGTTGAAAACACTGCGGTGAAAGCGAGCAGAAAAGTGCAGAGGCCTGCTCAAATGGCCAGGTTTGTGTGAGTCCTCTCATTAGCTACTAGAGCCGCCCCTCATCTCGACCCTAATGGAGCCCACTTATGCTGTCATCACCATGCCAACCAGCTGTCAACCCTGGTGCGGCGAGGCTTTTGTGCTCCAGAGAGATGCGACTGTGTCGTGTTGATCTGTCTCAGTCTACAACAAGTCGCCACCTCAAAGGAGCCACCAAAATAAATGCTTCTCTTCTTCCCCGAGATCATTTGATTAAGAGGGGAGAGAAAACCGCCACTGACACCTTATTGTAAAGAGTGAATACATTAAGATAAGAGGACACCGGAGTCCAGGTCAAATAAAGGCCTATTTATTGAGGCTCGACAGGCCGCATACGAAATCTGTTGGCAGCTGCTCACAAGTTGACTTCAGAGGATTAAGCAGGCAAAAAGGAATATGCAAGATCAGCAAGCTTTTTGCTCCGCAGAGTCGGCGCTGTCTGGTGTAGAAGTTAATAATCCGAGAGACAAAGACCGGCACCTGTTGTCTATCAGATTCAAATCAGAGCGGTTATAATAAAATTACAAAGAGCCATGCACGCACGCAGATTAACACAGACGAAACACAATATACAATAATCTCCGCTTTAATATCTAACGCTCGATCTGGTCACATGCAATTTATTTCTCATGACTTTCATATTCTGTTAATACACTCGCAGAGATGAGAGTTTTTGTTTGCTGGTGAATATAGGTCACCTCCACCCCAGGCTTGGTGTCACATGATGACAGACATACTGCAGCCACCACTGCAACAAAGATTAGAAGCTTTTTGACTATATTTGCCCTACAGTTGGTTCTGGGTTTATTTAAGGTCTGCATGGCTTTGTGATGTGCAGCCGCTGATCTGGACCCCAGCAGGGAGCGAGGGCACAATACAGTGGTAATTTAATCCAGAGCAGCAGATGACTCTGTGTAATCCGGCGGATCCACCTACTTACAAATAAGTAAAACCTGAAGGATGGCATGACTTCACATCAGAAATATCTCCTACACCTGAATTCCTGACATGATATGGTTATTTTGTGCTGAAAGCCTTACATAACACGCAGCTTGTAGGTCAAAAATAACACCGTCTTACATTATTCCTCAGTGGTTTGTAGATACCACCTACATACACACAGGCCCGTGTTCCAGCATCATCTGCTAATCCCAAAATGGATTACATCTTACTTATTCACAAGAGGGTAATTGTAGCTGAATTTCTTTACAAGGAGTGGTACACACAAGACAGAGAGTTCATTTTGACAGAGTTGCATTCCTCCCAGCCTCATCCCTGTCACTGACCTTCCTGTGTGTGTATACGAGGGATTAGGCCTGTGGGCTGGACCGGTGGTCTTCTCGGGGCTATTTTTATGAAGATGTCCGCCCCCTGATCCTTTTGGAAAACTGATATGAGCACATGTTCCAAGATTCAAATGTAATTAGCCGACTGTCAGTCAAAGACACTGAAGAACTGGGGTTTTTTTTAAGGGTGGAAAAGGAGATTTTATAACGTTTCAGCAATAATTTTCGACACCTGGTATGAGTGACTGAGTCAAACATGCATGCAGACAAATCAGAGGCATTTCAATTACACGCTGTACTGTAGTGATCTGGGCACAACACTCGACTCACTGGGTCAATATTGATCCAGTCTGGGTCAATGTGGTCCCATCGTGATAACTTTAACACCTGAGATAAGTGGTTGTTTTGTTAAGTCTATCACCAGAAAAAAATGTTCGTACTGTACATTTTTGCAAACCACAATTATGTTACATTTGTTCATCATTTTGAAGCGGATACATTGAAACTTTATCTTTCTCAGCAACCCTGTGGTGAAGGGGCGTTTAGGTTTAGGCACAAACATTTCTTAGTCTTGGTTACGTGAAGATCAGGATTTTGCTAATGTTTGCTGCACTAGGAAATGCTGTGATCAGTTGGAGAAAAACAACCAGGTTCAGTGGTTCAAACACCACTGGAAAATGCCATGATGCTATACACACCCAAGTTTGATGCTGATGGAAATGCTGCAAAGAGTCATCAAAGAAACAACCAGTGCTGTTGGATTCGAGCAGAGGTCTGCAGCTCGGTAGGCATCTTGCTTAGGTGATCCGCTATCCACTCCAATCAACATTTGTATGTGGGCACCATGTGGTTGGTAGATGAGCTGAAAAATGGGCCCTACTGTATATGGGATTGTCCTTGGGTTATGCTACAGCTACCTGGGTACCAAGTGCGTATGGGCTCAAGATGGGCATCTTATCTTGGGCACACTTGGGTAAAACCACCCATGTGGGCAACTGGCATGGGGCCATTATGGAACCCTTGGACAATCCCATATAGGGCCCATTTTTCAGGTCTTTTACTACCCACATGGGCCCCATGTGCAAATGTCTGCGGATGACAAAAGTCAGCTACATTAAGTGGTTAAGAGATGCTGATGTGATACATACAAAACATGCAAATGTAACATACTTATTACTTATTATGCAACTGGCTTATGTTTTAACCAAGCAGGAACCTCCGGGGCTGAAAAATGAAGCCAGTTCAGAGGTGCCTTGAATGGCCACTTGAGGCTGGCTCCAAAAGCAAGGCAATCCCCATAGACCCCCATGTTAAAATGCCCAACTTTACAGCAGAAATAAACATGTTGCAGCCTGGTACAAAAAGTGCTTTTAGTCTCTAGAGCTAACATATTCAAATATTGTCACCCCGGGTAGCTTCTGGCTCCAAAAATCCAAGATGGCGATGTCCAAAATGCCAAATCTAAGGCTTCAAATCGGGCAACATGATGGTGGCTATGTCCATTAGGTTTAAACAGTTGGTGGTTTTGACACTGTGATATCTATCATATCATTATTTATCCAGATCAAATATGGTATTCATAGTGTTTATGGTGTTCATAGTATGTCCAGTATACCTTTTGCAGTTTGGGATGTTAAATGTAAATTGTTTTGTACCACTAACAATATGTTTGTGAGGTTTTTTTTTTAACTTTCTTTGGTATTTCTTTTTCAAACCATATTTCAGTGTTGGAATATAACCAAGCAGTAGTATAGAGAGCAGCGCTGGGTTAAAACAATCGATTTGTACTATTTAAAGTTGACCCAGTTTTCCATCAGTGCTGTATTGACTGTGTCCGTTGTTAATGCAATGATTTTTACAGTGTATCGCCTGTTATATTTTGTTCCCGTGCAACCACACTAACTATGTGCTGTTAATGATGTGACAAGAGTATCGTTATCAGCAAACGGTCACCATCAAACTGTCATTTCTGCTCCACCTCCTCCATTTTGCCGTGGATGGATTGGACATCCACAGGCCCACAGCTTCCCCCTTCTGAAGTGCTGCCAAGGCTCTCTCAATAGATACTGAGAGGTCCTGGCAATATATAGTTCAGTACCTGGCAACCACAAAGCTGCTGGCTCCCACCTCTCATAAGCCATCTGCAACTGCTTGTGTGTGTAGCAGGCACTGACGAAGGCCACAAGTGTGCCCAGACACGTCACAGCATCCAAATGGCCAAGTATCTCCGTTGTGGCACAAATATCCACGCTGAAAAGAAAAATATTTTGCATCTTTAGGCTCAAATCTCATCTTTTACTGATGTGTATTTATGTGAAACTGATCAAACATTTGGGCCCTGACATTAGCTCCATTGTAGGCTGTCGTGTTTTGCAACAATAATCTGTTTGATAATCTGAAACTGCTTTTTTCTTTGCTTTTACGCATCCCTGCAACAAAGCAACAATGATTAAATCAGTTCAAAGGCTGTGCGATCTGTGCACCATCAGCTCCCTTAAAAGGTGCAGAATGATGCAGGAGAGCATTGCCCCAGGAGATTATCGCTAATAAGAGGCCCAGTATTTATAGAAGATCCCCCCCAGTGGATCCCCCTAATCCTGCCTCACCCCTTTTCATCCCTGCCCCATCCCTGTGCCTGAACCGCACACTCTCTGCAGCCTCACCCTCGCCCCATATCCACCAAGGTAGAGACTTCTTTAATACAACGCTGCTTTTTTCATATTCTTTTCAAAGCAGGGCGAAAACATTGCTTGGCCTCTTTGCTTGATGAGAGGGGAAGCGATTGCATGGACTATTACAGGCCATTTTCCATCTTTCCTATTCTTCTCTATTGTCCAATTTTCCCTCCTCCTGCTCTCTTTGACCTGCAGCTAAGAAAACCGAACAACAATGTCCACCAGTGAGCGTTTCGACTGCCATTACTGCAAAGACTCCCTGCTGGGGAAGAAGTACATAATGAAAGAAGACACGCAGTACTGCACTAAGTGCTATGAGAACCTGTTTGCTAACTGCTGTGAGGGCTGCTCTTTAGCAATTGGCTGTAACAACAAGGTAAGGAGGCACCAGTCTCACCCTCAGCGTATTGGCTTTGACGTCAGTAATGTCTAAAAATAAGAATAAATGTTGTGTTTATTTGTATTATAACTTAAAGGTGAGAAACATTTTGATGTATTTTGATCACATTTTGACGTTAAAAAACACCCACTCATGCACACTCCTAATAAATATCACGCCTGCATGCATTAATTATGTGTCAAACATGCACAGGACTTGTCCTACAAAGATCGCCACTGGCACGATCAGTGTTTCAACTGTGCAAAGTGCAGCCGCTCTCTGGTGGAGAAGGCCTTTGCCGCAAAGGATGATTTGTTGCTCTGCACCGAATGCTACGCCCACGATTATTCCTCCAAGTGTGCCACCTGCAAGAAAACCGTCATGCCAGGTATGTCGTATGTTGGGATGAGGGTGGTGATGGGCTAGACTACTGGTTCCCAACTGGTCCAGCCATGGGGTCCAGATTTCTCCTTAGTCATTAAGCTCCTCAAGGTCCACACACTTTAATAAATTTAGCGTCATACTTGCATTTGGCCATGTTGTTGAGCTAGTTTGCCGTCTCTGTGAAGTAGCTGTCTATTGCTTACTTACTCTACAGCAGGAAATGGCACCTCAAATTAAAAGCTTTGTGCCAGAAACAAATTATATATGGCATATTCTCACTTGCAGTCCATTCAGAATGGATCCATGACCCACTGTTGGACCACGACTCCTCATTAAGTTGCTGTTCTGGACCTTTTGACAGGCCTTTTTTCATGGAGGACATTTTGACTTGTCACATTAGGAGAAGCACAGGTGTAAGTAATATAATTAATGATGGCTGAATTCCATTGAGCTACTCTGATTTCGGGCTCCTGGCTCACTCTCACTCTTACTGGAGCATTTGAGTCGAGCCATCGTTAGTGTCATTAGTAACGCCCGCGTTTTTCTTGCTATGACAAGTCAGAATGTCTGCTGTGAGAAAGAGCTGTCGACCAGAAGTCCCTAAACTTGTGTTGATTCATTTCTGGCGCTCATTCTAGTTATAGAAAACATTTTGGGACATACACTTATATAGGGTTTACAAGTTGTCATGTCTTTTAGTAATTTACTAAAAATACATTTGTAGTGTTTTAACAGTTCACTATTTATATATTTATGTTCACAATTATTTACATATTTACATGTTACAATATTCGCAGCAGCATTGTCAAAAACAGTTAAATAATTTGCTGGATCTGCCTCAGTAATTCTCACACACATTCACCTCAGTCTCAGTCCTTCTAGCTTCTCATTGGTTAATTAAGAGACATGTGACCTATAACAAGGAAGTGTAACTAAGAAATGTGGTTGTTGTGAAGCTGCTGAAAATTGGTGCTGACATCAAACCCTACACTTAGGGACTTTTTATGCATAGAAAAGATTTATTTCTTCCAAACTCTGGTTGCAAATTTGTTTAAATTTGTGTAAGAAAGCACTTCTCCCCCACGATAATACATCCACCTGACAGGTGTGGCACATCAAGAGGCTGATTAAGCTGCATCATGACTACACATGTGTGCTGTGGGATGGTCACTATAAAGGGCCACTCTAAAAAGTGCAGTGTGATCCCACAACACAATGCCACAGATGTCACAAGCTTTAAGGGAGCGTGCCATTGGCATGATGACTGCAGGACTATCCACCAGAGCTGCTGTCCATGAACTGAATGTTCATTTCACGACCATAAGCCCTCTTCAATATCATTATCATAAAATTGGCAGCACATTCAACGGGCCTGCAGTCAGCATGCCACTGGCATGACCCCATAAAACTACCTTAAAACTTTAAGCTCTGTAGGAGCCTAAGTGAAGCTTCACATTTGTAACCTTTAAGGTTATAAGGGTGCTATGATTGTTGTATCAGTGGAGAGAGGACAGTACAGTATTTGACCGCCTATCTTATATCTTTTACCGTTTTTATTTACCTCTATTTTCTGGATAATTTTGAATTTGAAAATGGACGATTATCTTTGTACCATCTTTGAGTTTTGAAGCAAACTGTGGTGAATTTTTTTGCCTGTGTATTAAGATGAATGGGGATGATTAGAGCGTCAAGCTATGGCTTCACTGATTGGAAACCTACACAGTTTAATCAGCATCTTGATGTGCCACACCTGTCAAGAGGAGGGATTATCTTAGAAAAGGAGAGGTGCTCAATAATAAAGTTTTAACAAATCTGCAACCAAAAAGTGAGAGAAATTAGTCTTTTGTGTACATAAAGTCTTGGATCTCTAACCTAAACATGTGAAAGATGGGACCAAAAACAAAAGTGTTGTGATTAAATTTTTGTTAAGTGTATTGTCTTGATTTTTTTAATCATACAGAAACCACAGTGTAAAGGCAACACGTTGTGGTTTTATGGGGCAAGAATGTGAATAGGCATATTTCCCAAAACGTCAGACTATTCGTCAGACTGTGACCAGTTAATGCTTGAGGACTTCTAGATTGTGAGCTGATTGGTTGGTTAAACCTCTGGTTAAATGGTTTTGTATTGCTAATTCATTCCATCGTAGTGCCCTAATATTTACATTTATATCATTTCACCAGAAACATGCTCCAAAAAAAGGGGGTTTAAGTCCCGTGAGACATCATGAGGGCTGGACCTGGCTCCTGGCCTATTGGTTCTTGTTGCAACTCTTAATTTGGACAATTTATTTAAAACAGATGCACTACAAGTGAGTGGGATAAGAGATCTGTATCAGTAATCCAGTAGATTGTCTTTATTATCTAGCCCTAAAGGTGATGATGGTGATGATGATGATGATGATGATAACAGTAATGAGTTTTACAGCGAAGAAAACCAGGCTTCAAGTTGAGATTGTACATTTATTCTTGACCTTGAGAACAGTAGCTGACAAAGCAATCTCACTACAGAGTCCATTTAGTGGCTCTTCCGGAGCTTTCGATCATGTCACATCTACTCCTCGGTAGACTCCCAGCTGAGCTGTGAATGTTGACACTTCATTTTTTTGAGCATTTTAACAATATCCATGTTGGCTTAAAGGATTGTGTGAAAAATGTGACGTATATGTGCAGAAAAGTCGCATAAAATTAATTCATATTAAAATATAAACATTTAAATTTAGACAGCGATGGAGTGTCTTCCTCTCCCCAAATTATTTCCAAGATAATTAAGATTGCACGCTCCTCTCCCCGCAGATGAAGCAGGACTATTTTGGGCCTCAGTGTGTTTCCGTCATAGAGGTACCATATGCTGACTAAGCTGCTCTTGTCCCTTGTGCCAGGATCCCGCAAAATGGAATACAAGGGGAACAGCTGGCATGAGACCTGCTTCCTGTGCCACCGCTGCCAGCAGCCAATAGGAACCAAGTCCTTCATCCCAAAAGACAGCGGCTACTTCTGTGTGCCCTGCTTCGAGAAGCAGTTTGCCTACCAGTGCTGCGCTTGTAAGAAGGTAGAGTTACAGCTGAGTGTTTTATATGTATTGACTGCTGCATTAAATCCCCCTGACGCTGGGGTTTTAATATTACTCACACAGTGACCGCATAATAAAAGGATGCATAGTAAGAGGAGTGTCTGTGTGTGTGTCTCTTTCCTTCGCTCTGGATTTGTGTTACCTCCAGGCCATCACAACAGGTGGAGTGACCTACCAAGACAAGCCCTGGCACCGTGAGTGTTTCCTATGCATCAGCTGCAGGAAGCAGCTGTCGGGTCAGCGCTTCACCTCCAGGGAAAACTACCCCTACTGCCTCGAATGCTTCAGCAACCTGTATGCAAAGAAGTGTGTGGGCTGCACCAAAGCCATCACCAGTGAGTCACTCATGTTTTCATTCACTCTGACATGTGGTTCATATTCAAGGACGTCATTTGCATATGTGTAGGGCCTGTCAGACTGTCAAGGTGAAGTTTTATTAACGTATGTAAAGCACATTATGTAAATACATGGATCTTTTGATGTGTGCAGGTCTGGCAGGGGCCAAGTACATCTCTTTTGAGGAACGCCAGTGGCACAGCGAGTGTTTCACCTGCATGCAGTGCTCTGTGTCACTGGTGGGACGCGGCTTCCTCACCCAGCGCGACAACATCTTGTGCACCGACTGCGGCAGGGAAAAGTGACCTTTCCATTATCCCAGTAACAATCAGAGCTCGTGTCCTGATACAGATATCTCCATGAATATTTTGTCTTCGCATGCCTGGTACATAAACAAACTCTGAATGTCAGATGCTTATTTTGGTGTTACATATGACCATCAGTTCTCTCACGTTGCCCACACACACAAAAACTGTGATGTTTTCATAAAGATAAACATGTATCTTTATAATCAGGGCGCCATTGTTGCACTGTTGATGAATATATTCTTTACTGAAATGAAAAATGCATGTTTTTTTCCCACATGCTTTTACTAGAGCTGACTGCGACTGGTCATTTTGGATTAATCGACTGACAGAAAATGTATTATGTTTTAGAGAGGTAATTAGGGCCTGTGTCCACATAGTGTTTTTCTTTTGCAGAAAAGCTGTGGCAGGGTGTTGATATCAGCACTGCGTATCAGTTTTGTTTCTATGACAACAATATCTATATCTTACCCTTAATTATAGCTAGATAGCAAACATAACGCTGCATTAACAGAGGGCTGACAACACAGTCAAGCTTACAACACTCACAGTGATTAAAGCACAATACTCACCAGCAACACTCAGTGTCTGGCTGATGTAGATATATCATATCAACACATTCTCACTCCGACCTTGTCACATATTGACATTTGGTCATGGACTTTCCATGTCCAGATATGACGTGAAAGGTACCCTGGGTGCGTTGGGTGTTAATGTTCTGGGACACGGTGTCAACTCCTGCATTGTCTGTTTGCCGCCTTAACTTTCGTTCTCTCGTTTCCCCCTGAAGCCAATGAGCGCCGTTAAACTAGCACTGACCGGCCACGTATCATGCTGACTTTAAAGGATGGCTTTTTTCATCAGTGTCTGACGCTGCAAGTCACTGACCAAGCATTGGACTTTGACAACTTCAGAGTGAGATCAAGTAGATCATAAAGCTTGGGATCAACAGTAGCTAAAGGAGCAGCAGTGACGATATCAGGGCATTTATGATGTGCGGAGGTGCATTCCAAAGCGAGAGCGATGCTGTCACTGCATGCAAGTGTTCTCTTGCACCTATTTTTCAGGGCAGGACGGCTGCTCCCTGAGATAAACAAAGTCCAACTTTTGGAACACAGCAAAGTGCACCGCATGTCATGTGATGAGGAACAGCCAATTACAGCTGACACATATCTCTCCTTTCTTCTGTTAATTATGAATATACAGGAGAAGATGATCATTTTAATGCAGGGCTATTACATCTCTCCCACTGACAACATTTTAGGCCTGATAAACACTGAAAAAACAACACCTGGAGGAAGATCAGCTGCGCACTGTGGATTTCTAATAAATAGGCTATGATAAGGTGCTAGTTATGGCTACTTAGCAAGGTCAGGCGCAACTTCCTGCCATGCCCTTAAAAGTTGGCACAGAGTAGACACAAGAGTACCCTTCAGCACCCGACCTTGCATTTACCAGGCAGTAAAAGATATAGCATGTGGCTCGCGCCTTCAGAGATTTTCAACCAGAAGCACTTGGAGTGGCCATACAAAAAAGCTGTAGCACTCCAAAAAACAGCTTTAGCAGAGAATTATTCTCTGTTTCCTGCCCAGGGACTACAGATCAAAATTAGCTTATAGCTGACTCTGGTGCAGCTAAGCAGCTGTACACTGTCCCTGTTAAATAAATAAAATAAAATAAAATACATTTTAGTAATAAAATTAAATCAAATTAAATTAAATTGCTGTGGAGAATGGCACTCAGAAAAAAATGCAATGTGGACACAGGCCCTTCATTGTTTTACATTTGTTTGTTTCAGCTTCATGTGTGTTAGGATTTAATCCTTTTTTGTCTTACATGACAGTAAACTGAATTTGTTTGGATTTTGGACTGTTTATCAGATAAAAAAATGTATGTGGAAGATGTCACTTTGGACTTTGGGGTCTTTTTCCCTATTTTCTTACACTATGGACAAAAATATTAATTGATTAATCAAGAAAATTATTTTAATTGTTGAAGAAAACAATCCACAGTTGCAGCCTCCAAACATATTTCCCTCTACCACAGGTCTGACTTTCATTACACATACTGTATTTCTGTTGTATGCTTAGTATACATGATTATAATTGCCCATATAAATGTATTCAGTTCACACTGTGGGAGCAAATAATGATGCATGATTTATGCTTCCCTCGTGAAATACTTCACACACCAAAGGTTGTTCCAGTAAAGAAGAGGCCTGCTGTTGCTCATCTTAATGTCTTATTCTGCTCCAACAATGCCATCCTGAGGTGGAGTCTGCACACGTCCGTTTACGACAGACACAAAGTTCAGCCTTGACAAATTTAGCCGTGATAGTAGGTTTGAAATCCACATCTTTTTTATGACCATTTTTTCCCGTCTCAGTCACTATTTAGACAATCATTGCTATAAAACAAACCTCTTGTGCGTCTCTTGACCTCATTGCACCCGGTTCATTCACATTGTAAACAAACCGAGAGCGACCATATATGGTTTGATCAGCAGATCACTTGCTCCTCTACTTGTCCATTATCCACTCACCAAAGCTCCACTTTGGTCCACGCAAAAGCCAAGAATACAAGGCACTGTAACTGTGGGCACCCCAAAATATCTGTCCTCTTCACCATACCTATTGTTTTGACACTGGTAAAAGTTGGTTTTCTTGGTGAGGCCGTTGGATGAGTTGTGCAAGTGTCCTCACATGGCAGGATGAGTGGCGCAAAACTGCTGACACAGACTTCCTGTCAGGGCACAGTCACATGGGGAGGTGAAGCTACTTTACACTTCATAAACTTGTAGAGGAATGAGAGTGGAAAGGAGAGCAGCAGAGAGGTAGGGACGTCTTATTTGGCATATTTCATAGCAGATCTGTACCTACCTGTATTTTACCTTGCAAAAATCAAACTTTCTTAAATTTCTGCAATGGCTTTTAGAGCTTTTACACAAACACATATCTATGAAAAGCAATCAGCCCCTAAAGATAAGGACAAATCTAGCATCCAGTGCCTTGAGTGCTATGGACGAAATGTGTATATAGGGACCAAAGATGCAACAGTCCAGCATCTAATTCTTCCTAGCAGCACAAATGCAGACCTGAGTCCAGGCCAGAGCAAAATAAGAGAGGGCAAGGCGAGAAAACTAGGCTCAAGCAACCAAGTAACCCAACTGAGAGTAGTCCCACTTTACAACCATCTGCTGGTCCTGTGGGACCGGAGCGTTACTGCTCTCAACATGTTCTCCTTAGAGCCCATTCACGCTCTGAAAAAGATCCAGCACGTGTCTTCATTCGAGGTGTGCGACTCATCGCTCTCAGCCCAGGCTGCATGTGTGGAGATGGTGACTTCGTCCAGCCGCAGGAAGGTGATCCGGATCCACGTGGTGGGAGTGGACAGGTGGGAGGTTGTAAAAGAAGTCCCTCTGCTCCAGGACCCTGTGGCCTTGGCGGTAGATGGTGCCAGCGTGTGTGTGGCGACCAGCGACAGGTATCTGCTCTGTGATACTGAGACTGGAAGCAGCGAGGAGCTTTTTCCTCACGATCACAGCAGGCAGCGTGTCATTGTTACCTCGGTGGGACGAGGGGAATTCCTCCTGAACGGGCCTGGATCTCTGGGTAAGAGCTGCCAAAATGTTTATGGTAGATGTTGTTTGTCATGCTGTCGAGCACAGACCTCCTCATGTGCTTCCTTTCCTAAGAAGCTATACAGTTAATCATCTCATATCACTCCCCCATATATCTTTGTAGCCAGAGGGTGTTTATTTTGCCAAGATATCATTACTCCATCCTTATCCCTCAGGCATGTTTGTGATGAAGACAGGGATATGCCAGCGCCCTCCCCTGCAGTGGCCTCAGGAGGTGCTGGCAGCCGGAGTATGTTTCCCTTACATCCTAACCCTGCAGCCCCAAGTGCTGTCTGTCTACAGCATGGTAGATCAGCAGCGCAAACAGACTCTGAGTCTCAGCGGAGCTAAGGGTCTCCTCTCCACATCAGGTAAACCAGGCAACATCAATTCATCACCTAATCTTGGCAGATTGCAGACCGAAAAAGGCTGTCACGCTGCGGTTTTGCTTTTTAAAGACGTCGCCGTGTCTGTCTCAGTTTGCACTGATTCAGTCAATCATCCTTGCAGCTACTGTTCCTCCTCACTGTGTGTTTCTGAAAAACCAAAAACAAATCTCCCCTCAGATGGTGTGTTAGCGTTCACAGAGAGAGACATTTTCAGCCTGCGTCTGGTGCCAGTCGAAGAGCAGATCCAGGCACTTGTACAGGATGAGAGGGTTGAGGAGGCATTGTCGCTGCTGGAAGGAGTTCAAAGCCATCGTCCACTTGACTCATTCAAGGTGAAATTTGATTTATACACACAGAAGCACAACATGTACCTGCTTCGAAATCAAATCTAGATTTCTAACAAATACGTTCTTCCTCTCAAGGGTCATAAAATAACTAAGTGACACAGACAAAGGCAGTAACTACAAATTTAGCAAAATTGAGCTACAACCAGACAATGCTCTCTCATAGCTACGTAAATAGGTCAGTTTCCACTGACTTTCAAAACAGCATAAATGATTGTCCCCAAAACTACATATTCTCTAGCCTGAGTGTCAGACTGAAGCTCCCAGAACCTTCAGTCTGACATTGCCTCCATTGAAGGCAATTTACAAGGGGGAGGGAATTTGATTTTTCCCTAACCAATCTGACGTCATTAGTATCCATGCCTCGGGGGTGCTGAAAACAAGCGAGCATTGCCCGTTTAAAATGTCACCGTCGTCGTGCACGCCCAGCTGCATCGCCGTTAAATCCAGTTCAGCAGCTTCCTTAATTTGGTCCTCCATTAACGCGAGTAGTGGGCATGCGCACAATGACAATTCTAACATGCCTAAAACTTTAAGAATGTTTACCATGTTCACCATCATGATACAGCGTAGTGTAGCAAAAATTAGCAATTACCACTAAACACAACATACTGCTGAGGCTGATGGAGATGCTGTTGGATGAAAACTCTGGGCTCATCAAAGTGATCACAATTAATCCAAAGGGATATGAGTGTCTGGTTCAAAAGTCATGGTGATCCGTGCAATAGTTGTTGAAATATTGAAACTCAAAACCACACATGTTGACTTCGTAGTGGGGCTAAAGTAAAAAAAGTCCCAGGATCACCAAAGTCGCTTGCAGTGGTTGGGAAAACATGAACGTCTGTCCCAAATTTCATGGCAGTCCCATAGAGTGTAAAAATAATGGATGTAGCCACAGGGATGTCACCCAGTGGTTTGTGAACTCCCAGTCTGAAGCCTCTAGTTTGACATTTTGGTTGTCACCATCTTGGTTTTTGGTCCCAGATGTGACCAAAGTCACTTAGGTATTTTTATGAGATGATGATGAAGCTGGGTAGAAGCGATACATGACTATGAGCCCGAGGACACTATCCGCAGACAGCGTGTCACTCAAGGCAGCACCATCCTTAATTAGGCATAACTTTAAGCCTTAATAAAACTCAAACGGGTGAGTTATATAAAAATTCACCTCAGTACAGTTGTCATGAAGCGGGAAATGAGCTTAAGAGACCAAAACTGGCTGCGAACATGTTTATTTCTGCTGTGAAACTGGACATTTTAACATGGGGGTCTGTGGAGATTGACTTGTTTTTGGAGCCAGCCTCAAGTGGCCGCTGGAGGAACTGCAGTTTTTGGCACTTGCACGTTTATTTTTCAGCCCAGTCTATCCACTGGTAGTTGAGATCAGTCTGGTCAAAAGTGGTGGATTGACCAACCAACAAACTGCCATTTCTAGAGTACAGCTAGCATGTCAAACCCTTTTTACTTATCTTTACTTTTTCCTGTCTTGCCCTGCTGTTAGTCAGTGCTGCTATAATATCACTATTACATAGATTCATACACACCACTGATGCATACATAATATGCATGCATTACAACCCCAGCTGGCGTTGCATCATAGTATTTGACTTTAATATTTCATCAGTGTAGAACAGATTGAACCAGGATGCCGAGGCGTAGGCTGACTACTCTGTTGTGAGCCGCTATTGTAGTTGTATTCCAGTTGGATGAATGCAACTGAGGACAACAGATGGTGTCTGAGATTTAGTGTAATCTGTGCCATATCTCAGGTTACAGGTTAGAGGTGAGGATGTCGCAGCTAACACACTGATGAGTCAGTTATAATTTGTCTGGTTCTGTGCTGTGTTTTTAAAGCGTCTTAAAGTGTGAGAGAAGTCGCGCAGTTTTTTGCTTTAATGATTTCAGCTCATATGTCGGTGATGTGAATATCATCGTGCAATGTGTGCCTGGTTTTGAGAGTTTTTTCTGTTGGCAGGAGCTGCAGAAGCCCATCACTTGCCTGGCTGGATTTGTTCATTTTTACCAGGAGGGTTTTTCCGAGGCCAGAGATCTCTTCATGTGAGAGTAAAACCCCTTTCACGACACTCCAAATTCAAAGCACGCAAAGTAAATAACAGCAAACTGTGCAGTAATATGTGAACCTTGCGAACAGAGTGTCCTCTGCTGGAGTCTAACACAAATCAATACTCATTACCCACCTAAACAGCACAGGTGAGCTGGACCCCAGAGAAATCATCCGCCTCTACCCAGACATGCAGTGGTGTCTCAGCGGGGACTTTCAATCCCAGCTTGATCAAGTGAACAAGGGCAGGGATCTCCAGGTGCTCCGCCACGAGGACAGGAACACATTTCATCATTACCTGGTCTTCCTGGGAGATTTTCTCAGAGCAGTCAGAGGGACGGAGCAAGGCCTGAAGTGTGTTCAGGAGGTGGACTGCGCCCTCCTGAGGCTGTACGTAGAACTGGGAGATGCTGAAAATCTGCAGCAGCTTGTAGCGTTCCCCAATGAGTGCAGGCTGAAGTACTGTGTTCCTGTTTTGGAGCAACACAACAGGTAAAAATGAAAGTATTATTTGTTGGAGAGGTGATTTCTAATCATAGATATGTTAAAATATTATTGAAAGAAAATATATTTTGTCTAATTTGCTCAATTTCTGATGGATCACTTGTTGTTTGATCCCAGATTTTTTGCATTAGGTTCCCTCTATCAAAGCCATGGGAATCAAATTGATGCCATTAAGGTACAACCTCCCCCATAAAACACATTTTATATAAACTTAACAGGCTAAAACACACTACTTTTATGTATTATGTTCTTCCAGATTTGGGTGAAAATTGCAGACGGCCTCCACAAAGACCCCTCTTGCTCAGATGTATATGGACACATAGTGCGGACTCTCAGTCAGCTGCAAGACAGAGATGCTGTGTGGAAATTTGCAGATTGGACTCTTCAAAGCAATCAAGAGGTGCATTTTCCCTTTTTCATGCTCTGAACTGCAGAGGGCAGAGTTGCACAATACAACAGTGTGTTACAGATACAAAGACACGGCAAAATGCCACCCATTAACTAAACTGCCGTACTTAAAAGACAATTACCGCTAATGAAATGTCCAATAACAGTTGTCCTTTATTTGAAACAGATAGGGGTGCAGATTTTCAACAAGCGTCCCCCGCATGATCAATTTGAGACACAAGACGTCCTCGCTCTCCTGGAGAAGTACCCACTGGCGCTGCTTTTGTATCTTGAGTTCTTAATCCATGATTTGAAGAGTGAGGTGGGTACAGCAGCAGCAGCAGCAGGAAGCAGCAGCAGCGACCTAATCTAATATCCCTGGCTCCTTTATTAAATGCACCGAGACATGATTGGTGTAATCTGCCCCCAGGAGGAGAGACATCACAACCGTCTGGCCCTGGCATATGTTACTCAGATGCTGCAAGAGGACGAGGAAGCAGATTTGAGGGAGACCAGAGGGAAGTTGCAGCAGCTGCTATGGGAATCCAAGTTCTACGACATCTCCGCTGTGTATGGTGTGTGGATGCCTTATGAGAGCATAAACCATTACTGAGTGGTTACTAAATTATGTTTCTCGCCACAGAGAGAGTCAAGTCAGCAACCCTGCACGCAGAGAAAGCCATTCTCCTGGGGAGGAGGAGCGGTCAGCACGCTCAGGCACTGCAGGTGCTTGTTCACGAGGAGGGAGACCTCCAGGCTGCAGAGGCCTACTGCTGCAGGGCTGCCCAGGGCCGGGACTCCCAGTTCAGGCAGACTATGCTGTTCACCCTGCTCCAGATCTACCTGAGCTCTGAAGGTTTCACCAGCGCTGCTGTGGATCTGCTCAACAACAACCCTGGAGTCTTTGCAGCGGAGAGGATCATCCAGCTGCTGCCCGAATCGTGGTCTGTTCAACTGGTCTCTCAGTTCCTAATTGGATCCCTCAGAGAGACCTTCCACCAGAGGCGGATGGCGAGGCTGCAAAAGGCTTTGGGCCAGGTGGAGCTCTTGCGGCACAAGGTCATGTGGGTGAGGTCAAAGGCATATTTCACATTTTTTCCGCTCCATGAACATTGCGTGTATTCTTGTTTTCTGTTTTCTGAACTCTGTTGCCCTTTCCCTCTGTCCTCTGCAGATGCAGGCCTCAAAAACAATGCTCAGACTGGACAAGGGGCGGAAGTGTAAGGTTTGTCAGGGAGACCTCACCGAGCCACAGTTTGCCTGTAACCACCACGGCGAGCCGGTGCACACCAGCTGCATTGGCCTTTCATCATCGTGAAGACGCCGATGTAGCAATCTATTGTTTGCTCATGCAAATATGTGCATCTCTGCACTCTTAAGATCACACTCATCTCCAGCTGGATAAGTGTCTGCGTCCTACCCAATCATTTTTCCAGATTACACTGTGTCATCTAGACAAACTCTGTACAAGGATTCAATTCATGCAACTTAGACCAGATACTTTGCCTAATTATAAAAAAAGAAAAATACATTGTGTAAATAACTGGTTTCAAAATGCAAAAGAGCAAGCAGTGCACTTTTTCTGGGCGGCACGTCTGAGCCATTTCCTACAGACATTGTAGACAGTAATAGCTATAAAGTGGAGGACACTCAGGGACATATATTCACTGATCAGACAGTAGTGTTTAACATGGAAACCACCTGTGGTCAACCTGATGACCAGAGGGAATCTGACCATCTTCCATGGCTGTATATATATGCATCCCTGCCATCCTGGTTTCCACTGACTGTGTATATTTGTCTGCATAGAGCTGGAAATAGAAAGTCAACAACTGAGAGAGGCTGCACGTGAGAGGCTTTTTTATTCCGCTCGTGCATTAATATACATTTTAAAAAAACACACAATTGCAGGTTTTAGAAATGAAAAGCAAACAGGAAGTGCACAGTTTTGGGTCGTTTCTGTTATAGGTCCAGTGTGTAACATTTAGGGGGATTTAGTGGTGTCTAGCTGTGAGGACTGTAGCGTGCAACCACGTTTTTTTACAGAGAGCCGAATCATGTGCAGAGGTCCCTTCCTCTCCAAAACAAACAGATGCAGTGATTTAAAACGATAAAAACGCTGAATAAAGCACTTTGAAGTTACAAATCGGTATTTCTCCTACGCTGTTTAGCACATTGTAGAAGGCCCAGCACCTGATGATAGCTTAATGTGTGCTCACCTTATTTCAGATCCAGACATTCAGGAGGTTTTTACCATGAGCCAAATTGTCCGCAGAGGTCTCTCACCCTCCAAAACAAACTGACCCAGTCATTTAAACCAGTGGAAAACACCACAGAAGAAGGCGGTTTAAAGTTACAAATCAGTGTGTCACCAACGCTGTTTGGCATGTCAGACATGTGCTTCTAACCTAGCACCCACTAATCTGTTCTCACTTTTTTCTCTGCTAACTTAAGATCTAGACATTTGGGAAGTTTTTAACAGATGCTGAATTATCCACAGAGATCTCTTCCCCTCCAAAACAACACACCGACTGATTTAAACCAGTAAAAACACTAAATAAATCAGTTTTTACATAAAAAATATCAGTGTTTTTCTCACACTGCTCGTTGTGGAGGGGCTATTAACTACGGTGGCTGACACAAGACTGCAAATGGCCCTGTCTAAAGCTAGTATTTGGTTTGTCCATTATGGGCTATTGTATTCAGGATTCCTGCCGCCCCCTGGCTCTCCTCTCCAGCTACACTTTACCTGCTCTCTGAGGGAGCTGGGCGAGTTATCCAATGTCACTTGAACCCCGACATACACTGTATCGTTATGTCAAAATGGCAAAAGCTCTCTGGTGTCCACTCAGCTACCACTATACTACTGAGAAGAGTGTATGTGGAGAGAAAGAACTTGAAATTGGCAGGTGGAGAGCTAGTTATTCTTACCTCGAACGGCTCACAGAGGTTGCACTGATTTACATTGTGAAGCATTCAAGCCGTATTCAGTAAAAAATTACAAAGGTGTAGGTAAATTGTAATGTTCTCACGATGTGTTCAATGTAGTCTTGTAGCTCCAAATGTCCAAATGCCCTTTGTAGATATAAATGGCTCAATTAAAATTCAACACAAACACAATGTTCCTTTTTTCAGGTGATTACACACTAAAGAAAACATACTTATTATATAATTTTCCATTTCTGCCAGTCTGTCCTCCTAAATCCTACACACTGGACCTCTAATTTTTATAAGTGACCAAATGACATGTCTGTGCTGTATATGGAACGTGAAATCAGAATCAGATTTGACCGCCATCAGCCCTATATCATTAGGGGAACATGACAGACATGTACTCCAAATACAGACACACACAACTCCAGAGTGACCCCATGTACAGTATGGAAATCTTGTATAAATTTCGACACATATCATTAAGTCAGACGACAGTCAAGATGTACTTGTCTATTTCTGTCGTGATTTAGTCATTAGGGCTAACCATAACTGAGTATTTCTTTATCCTGATGCATTTTTGGGACAGGAGTTAAGGAGACGCCTAAAGGAGCTGGAACAGTAACACTTGGCTGCACTGCTTGCAAGTTTTTTGGTGTAAGTTTTTGGCCTGGGGTGAGTGACTAATTGCAGTGTGGATAAATAGTGAATTATGAGCATGTTGGAAGGGATTATCTCTTTGTGATGCCACTGCCAAGATTTCTTCAGTTTTCCTCCACTAATGAGGTTTTCGTGGAGCTTTTTCATTGTTCTCACTGAGAGCTGGGTTCATTTAATGTTTCATAGTGTGGGTAACTACGATTAAGCCTCAGAAGAATACATGTGATTTAAGTTTTGACCTGAAATTTCTCACTTGCAGTGTATAAATTTAACCTCCAACGTGACTCATATCAAAGAAAACCACATTCCTGGCTTTTCTGTTTCATGTGGCGTCAGGAAAAGACGCCACATCCACTCCTCCGTATCGCCTCCTTGTAATTTTGTTAATCTTTATTTTCAATCTACTGTTCAGTCATTGTGAGCACTCCTGGATAAACAGCTGTGAGGTATCGGTGCGGAGAAAAACACAAAGCAAAACTTCTTTCTGACTTGCTTGGAAACGTGAAAGAGCCTCTGACAGTTTTTATGGACTGACTAAGGGGGCTGCCGCTCTGTGACTGGCTGAGCGTTGGGCCGTGCCTGATGACCAGTGACCACTGGGTGGACCCGAGGGCCGGGATTATTTCCTCTCCTTCCCTCTCACGGACATCCTCAGGGAGCATTAATGTTGTTTTGAACACTCGCGGTCATGCTTTGCCTCAAAAACCTTTTTCTCATCTTTGATGTTGACCAACAGCCTTAGGCAACCAAAAGGTAAAAATATGCAGACACAAGTACAAGTGCACCTTCTTCCAACTAAACTAAGACTCCAGAGAAACTTATTAGATGCATTTTAATGATTCTTTAATCTATTCTCACGGCCCCCTCTTATTGTATGAAGCCAATAGCTCCTGATGATGAGACTGCAACGCTCTTGCAATCTGGAGCTGAGTGCATGAGTGGGCGGGTCACTGCAGGGTACTCTGGGGTGCTGCAGGGTGCTCTGGGGTGCCGGCCAGATGGACATTTTACACATGACGGGGAACGGATTGGATGCAAAAAGGAACAGTTATGGAGGAAAGTATGGTGGGGTATTCAGACTCTGGTCTCCTATTATAAATATCCATGCCGCCACAGAGGGAAAACAAGAACATTTTCTTCTTGTGCTTGTCTAAATTTAAGACAAAATGTCGTCTGTCTGGACTGTAGGAAGTAATTGTTTACATGTTAGCATAGTTTTGTTTTTACACGGAGGAGGGAAGTAACTGTGCGATGCAGAGGACTTTTTTTGCCCATAAGTTATGAATATTAGAGCCCTGGAAACCACAATCATCTTAGTGGTTTATTACTTTTACTAATTTTGCTAAAACTGCTTATGAATGTGATTTTGAACTGATGACCTGTTTCAGAATTCTGCTACAGAAAACAATGCATTACCTCTGTTTGGATTCCTGCTGTTAAATATCAATTTGTATTGATATTGATATTGATACTGTATTTTTCATATGCTCAATACTTTATGTGTGACTGGTGCTAATACTTTATGTGTGACTGGTGCTAAGAGTCTGATCAAATCCCAAATAAATCTATTTGGATTTATGTTATAAAGGTTTTATAAAGGTTTGTTTATAAGAGATCCAAAAGGGAATAAAGTTGACATCCTGTACATTTTTGTCAGTAAATTACTTTTTGGCAAATAAATAGAATATATATTTGTACATCAGTATCATAGACTGTAAAGAAAAAAAATTGACGTAACCATTGTGACGTCACCTATTGGTTTGTCGACTCCAGTTTTGAATCGTCAAGTTAGGCATTTTGACTGTCGCCATCTTGGATTTTTGGAGCCAGAAGTCACTACAGTTGGACAAGAGGGTGGAGATAACCTTAACGCTAGCTGCTAGCTTGGTTAGCATGGTGTATTTACAGCTGTGGTTGACTATGCTAATGCTAATGCTAATTTCCGCTAGTGAAAAACAGGCTTAAAACCATTACAACAAAATGTAATTAAAAACTGTACATCTCCATCTTTTCGTAAAGCCAAAAGCAAGCCGTATCTCCCCTGACGCATGTAGCAAGAGCCCTCAAGGCCCCTGATAACAGCCAGCTCCTTCTTCAGAGCCTTCACCTGTGGTACCCTTGCTGTCCCTTCATGTTGGTGATGCACTGGGATGGTGGGATGCTCCAACCCAATTGCTCTGCCTACCTCCAGGCCCAGAAATCTGATGAATTGCAGTCAGCAGTCAGGTTGAGGGCAGTGACCGGAGCTGGGTTGTAGATTTGGGCACCGTACATACATATCTGATTCTTTAGAGGGTGTTAGTGCAACCAAATGCTAAAAAAGACTTTTTTTTAGGTGGCCACAATGCTGCATCTAAAAACGCATCAAAACAGCGCCTACACATTTACGCCTATTCCTGTGAATCTGGGGTTACACTGTGGCTACTGTAGAGATGTGGTTGATCTCCAGGGAGTCGTTAAAGTAGAATGGATGAACACCAGACAAACCTCCTACACTCAAGCAGTGCATCTGGTTTGTCCAATGCAATTGTGATGACCATACCAAATAAAATCTAATAATAATAATCATAATAATACCTCAGCTGTAGTGTCATTGTGGGCTGACGTTGTTGTAGCACAGGTCAACATCCAAAAAGAGGTTTATAACACAAAACTCGTGACAACAGCTCAGACAGTCATCTCCCCTAAATGAAAGTAAAGCTCCAATTCCCAGAAGCAGGAGCATGATGTCACCATGTTGGCTCCCAAGAGGTGATCATTACGCTATGTTACCTAACCAGTGTTGACGTTGTGGTAGCGACATGTCATGAGCAGGAAAATTAGCGACAGAGACCAGGCTGTAAACATGTTTATTTCCACTGTAAGGTTGGGCATTTTATCATGGCGCTCTACAGGGATTGATTCTGTCTCGGAGACAAGAGGCCATTAGATCAATGAGGCTTGATCAATATCTTATATGAAATCTGAAATACTTAATTTCCATATTTTGTCACTTTAATCAAATATGCAAGCTCAGTTTGTGTCTTCGTCTGTGCCTTCCCTTCAGTCTTCACGTGCCAGCTGTTTACACCCTCCCCCTTTGTTTCTTGTGGTTCCATGTTTGTCTCTCTCTTGTGTCTGTGTGTCTGAGCGTGGCTCTCATCGGTCCTGCTACCAATTTGCCTGCTCACCTGAGAGCCATCCACCAATCAACCCCTGCAGTCCAGTGTCCACCAGATCGTTCAGTCTACCTTGCGGTACTAGCTACGGCCTACTTGTTTCTCCGTGCCTCAGATCCACACGCACCGGTCACCCGTTCGCCTGCCACCACCAGCCTGCCAGTCTGTTTCTCCTGAGTGCCCTGGATCAACCCAAGACACCCCTTCTTGCCTCATTGAAAATAAATTCACTTTAAACTGAACAGCTGTCTGAGTTGCACTTTTGGGTCCAGTTCTCTCTATACTATACAACAGTATGTGGCAAAAGGGAAAGTGCTTTATTTAAAGGGTGACACCACCCAAATTAAGAATTCCAGTATGTTTTATCCACGGCCTTTAAGTCCAGTCAATATTTGTGAACACAAGCTTCTCCCTCTCAACTGTAGTGTTCTCAGTGCTGAAAATGTACCAGTGTACCCAGAACGTTTCCCTGCGTGCTCTCAGTGTCACCTTGAACACCTTTCCGAATTCATTGTTTATGGATCAGCTCCAGACTTTGTACCCTATGACATCACAAATTTAAGTTTTAGCACTCTAGTTTTTGGATTTGGGACAGAGTTGTTCATGTTTATTAATATTTTTGGACTGTCTTCGACCATAGGAATAACATATTTAAATTTTGAAAATGGGCGCCTTTAAATACCCTACACACTGGTTTTTTTAGAAAAAGATTATAAAAGAAAAACATTGTTGATTTAGTCATATGGTAGTGGGTTCTGTAAGAAGCCAATTTCAACAAAATACAAATGGTTAATGTGCCGTTTTAATATTTAATACCTACCTACCTTTAATAAGACAATTACTTGTGTAACACATGAAGATATATATTCCACATTTTGGCACCAAGTCTAAAAAAAGTCAACCTCAGGATCATGAAAATTTTATCAGGTACCTCACTAAATAAAGCCTATGGGAAAAATTGAATACACAATGCTTCTGTGTGTATCATGCATCATATTTATAGTCAAACCACAAATTACTGTATCATGTCCCTTCTGACGCATTTTTCAGTCTGTCAGTGGTCACAAGAGACAAGAGAGAATCTTAATTTGCATCCCTTTGGGTAGCAATAATGGTAAGGTAGCAGAAAACCTAAACGATTGAACTTTAATTTCCACTTTCCCCAGCAAAACTAATTCTATAGATATAGCAGTAAAAAGTATGAGAATAAATAGCTGAAGAGGATGATCAAAACATTTCTTTTTTTAACTCCTAAGGCAACGCTATCATTTTCATGGCTTACTACCTTGGGGTTTGGCAGGGTGCCACTGGGAGAAATGTGTAGGGTGGCCCACTGGAGACACAGAGGGCAGAGTCGGTGACCACAGACACCCACCCAGCCCTGCTGCACGGGTTATATACACCATACTGTACGGTATAGACAGTCATGTCACGATGTCTACAGCATTAATATTGTTCACTGTTTGCCTCTTGCAGTGCTCAAACTGTTTCCTTGACTGGATATTTTAAGGAAGTTATGACATATTGTAATTTTATACATAACTGCCACTTTCAGAATGATTACCCTCACTGCAAAAATATCATGTCAAGAGAATTAGCTTCCATCCATCCACTATTTGTAACCACTTCAGGGTCACGGGGGGGGCTGGAGTCTATCCCAGCTGACATTAGGCAGAGGCGGTTACACCCTGAACAGGCCACCAGACTATCAGAGGGCCGATACACACAGACAGACAACCATTCACACTCACATTCACACCTGGGGCAATTTAGAGTCGCAATTAGTTCCCCAAAGAGGTATATTATGTCATTACAAATAAGGGCAAAGTGCTTAGGGACTGTATGAAAATTATTCAGGAGGAGGGGCGATCAGATAAGTATTGTAATTTTTAGCTTTCCTTAAAGTTACAGTGTGTAATTTACGTGGTTGTTTATTAGCAAATACTAAACTATTGCTTTCATAAATATATATTTACTAAAGTGTAATGCAATTCACATACAAATGGAAGCTTTCTCATAGGCTTAGAATGATTTCTCTCTATATACACAGGCAGGTGTCTGCTGGAGGCTGCCCTCTTGTGTCGCCATATTTGAATACAGTGGCCGAAAGGGACATGTGCGATTCGCCTTTAGTGTTTACCTGGAACTTGCCGTCACTGGAGACGGTTAAGGTGAAGATCAATCCTTATTCCAGGTGTAAAGAACTCCTGAAGGAGAAGGATTTCACAAGGGATGTGGAGGTTGCCTGCTTTTTGCTAGACAGTTAATTCAGTCTGATATTTTAAAATCATTTTGGCTTTATGTTTGCCACTACTTTTCCCTCTTGTCTAAGTTCAAGTGACAGCTACGTTTACGTGTTAAAGTTGTCCCAGAGCTACAGCTAAATGGTTAGCCTAGCCTACAGTCTAATCTGTTGATTCCTCTCGCGCTGCTACGAAGGCTGCCGCCCTCTCCTCCTCCTCTTCCCTCTGGGTAGCCGAGACACTCCTCGCCTGGCCGTTCCTGCACCGCTTCTACCACCTTGCCCCTTTCCTCTCCCTGATCTTCCTCCTCTCCCTCTCCCTCTTCCTCATCTCCCTGTGTCCTGTGGAAGAACACCCTGGAAACGCATATATTATAATCGTACCAACCTATATTTGCAACACTGTGCTATGACTATCACATAAAAGTGTTATTTTAGCATTACTGTCCTAATGTTTGCTCGTGTTACCAAACAATTAGAAATAAAACACTCCTAACATATATCTCACAGATAACCTATATCTCACTGGTAAGCTATAACATATCGTAACATGGTTTAGATCCCTAAATAAATATTCACCTCATCGCTAGATACGAACGCTGCAATCTAGAATTTGACCGCTGATGTCACTGTTACTCACCTTTTTTACACACTGAGGCTTTAAGGTTCCTTGTCTGTTTTGGGGAAAACAACTTAGTCTTTTATGTGATGAATGATTTTAACACACACACTTTATTGTCCATTCTTCCTTTTAAGAGATTTAAAGCTCCGGAAACATACAGTACAGTATATTCATCTAATTCCATTCCCCATGATACCTTGTGTGAACTATGGGTGCGATGTCAGGTTATTTCTTTCACTATAGGCCCAGTGTTTGTGAGGTGTCTTCCCCTTTCTCAGTGGCTCTATGGAAATACATGATAAGGGAACACAGCCTTTAACACCTCAAAGAAAAAATTAAGCATTATAGAATATATATTAATTAGCTTTCTTGCGATTTAGATGGGAAGGTTGACACCAGTCTCATGTCTGTACAGCAAATGTGAAGCTAGCTCACTAGATGAAGCAACATCATTTCTCAGGGAGAAGAGGAGAAATATGTTGTTATTCATTCCCATGCATGCTGCTCAGGCTAATTGCAGTCCACAGCTCTTCCACCATCAGCGTGGGGGGTCTCTCCCACTCGCTTCTCCTGCGGCGTGCAGTAGGTGTGGGACGGGCATTAGGAGAGGAGACACAGCTCACCATGGGAGTTTAGCTGTAGTGAGTTTATGCTCCTGCTCTCTGGATTGGAAGTGCTGAGAAGTGGTGCAATGTGATTTTTCTTTTGAATCTACTTCAAAATTTAATGCTTCCACTTCTGTGCGATGATGTCACCAATTTGCAAATGAGCACATGACATCTTCTGGCAACTTTTAGCACCTCTTGGTGCTGGTGCTAGCTACTTTCATTGGAAAAGAGAAACAAAATCCATCCTCCTCACTCTCTACAGCTCTTGTTTGTCTGATCCATACAAAAACAAAGCGTAAAAACAACAGATCCTTATCATTAATATATGGCTTTTACAGAACACAAGTGGTGTGTTAATGTTCTTAACCAATTCAAACTCCCCTGGAACTTCTTAAAATAGGATCGTGTGATCATACTTTGCTTTGTACTACACTGGGATGGGAGAGCGACTCAGGTCTCAGATGGCAGTGTCAAACTAAGTCAGCTTATCTATGTAATGTAGTGATAGGGACTTTGAGGATGTCTGTTTTCAAGGGTGTAGGTTTTACTTCAACATATGAATCAGGTTGGGTTGGGGGTCCTTTTCCAGAAATGTTTTTTGTATTTTTCTGCATCAGTTTATGGTGTAAATGTCTTAACTTTAGTAAAAACAAATGTCCCATAAAAACCTATGCCTATCCATGCAACCTGGTCTCACCCCGAAAGTAGTCGAAATCAGGCACTTAGGCAGTGACTTGCAGCGTCAGACAATGACGAAAAAAGCTGTCCTTTAACGCTGGCATGATATACCCAACTTTATTGTTATGAAAGTACTGATAGGCCTCAGTGCTTTTTACATTGTTCATCACTTCACTATAAGTGTTACAATGGCATTAACAAAGTAGCCTTTCAAGCTACTGCACGTTGCCCCAGGCCACTTTTAGTAGATGGCAGCGGTGATCACATTAATCTATTTAAGGTGTTACCGTCTGTGTACCTACATTGTTTATTTCCCCCCAAATTTCTTTCGAAAGGGAACCTGACACCTGTGTAAATAAAAGTGAACATAAGGCTCAGCTCCCGCCTCACCCTAATAAATTCCCCACAGTCCCTCAGGTGATTCTCAAAGCCTCAGTTTTTGCAGTGAACTTGCCAGAAATCTCACAGAAATATCAAACACAGTTTCAGATGCTCATGGAAACACTTCTCTCTCTGACCTGAATTCAACCATAAATAGATGTATTCCTAAACAACTTAAGTGGCATTATCTAAATGATCTGTGCTGCGTGCGACTAATGACTCCATTTTGGATGAAGAATGAGAGTTCATTTTTGGAAAGTCTGAGGCTTTTTGGCAGCCTCGTGTGTTTACGCTGCTCTTTTCTAATGAGTGGATTTCAGGTGGAGGGCTAAGTGCTCGGCCCGAGGGGTCTGGTTGTGGTCGTCCACCTGGGTTTTTTGAATCTGGAAGCTTGTGTCTCATTTCCAGGTCTAGCACCTTTCATGTCTGGACCATTTGGATTTCTGGGAACAGAAACAAACGGACCTGCTGAGTAATCGAAAAGTTGGGGCAGAAACTGCAATCTGGCGGTGTAACTGCCTCGTTGTTCCACACCCATTCATACAAGTAAACTTTATTATCCAGATGGCCAGTTTTTAGTAGCACAACATGCCAGAAAACAAATAGGATCGCATCAGCTTTCATTAAGATTTAATTTCATATGCATAAGTCAATTAATCTTATTTACAAGTGGGACTAATTTAGGTTTCTACTCTTGTACATCTTAATCCAGAGCATCCTGTTGCTGACAGTCAACATCGGTCATTTAACAAGCTGCAGGTGAATGAATATAGCACCACAAAAATGGCTTCATTGTCTGTCCCGTGTGAAAGGAACATAATTAAAGCTCCGACAACAGAAGGGACGTGTGCTTGGCACCGCGGGGTCCCCGATAGTTTCGGCGCTTCATCTGCGAGACTGTGCCTCATGTCATGTTTGACATCACTGATTACAGAGCATGTGCCAGAATAAGTTACTGCTACTGTACCCTGGGAACGCTGAGAACGTGGGATCACGCATAATTAGACATTTAGCGCCAATCCTCCCCGCACATGAACACACCCTTCACCACAACAGATAAGCCAGGGAGTTAAAAATGTCCCAGCGCCCCCTGCTATCAACCACAGGAGTCAAAAAACGCCCTCCCTCTGCTATCTAGGACTGAACTTACTGTAACCTACACAATAAATGCCTGAAATGCAATACCAACCCAAAAGGCCTCATTCACCCGTCGAGCTGAAGCAACTGCAGCAGCGAGTAATGTGTATTTTAGAGCAGAAAAAGTCTATCATAAACCTATATATAGCAATCAAAGCCCCAATCAGAGCTAAGACAAATTAGAGGTATATCGAGTTTTAGCATAGAATTACAATTCTATTTCTACGGATCGAATATCTCTGGAAGCATCGAACGGAGGACATGTGAAGGCTTTCATTAAGTCTTTCATGAGCCCTAACTACCACTGAGCGCAGAAGAATAGAACGATTCTCAGCTGACGTGAAGCTGCACGACATCTCTGCACTTTGTGGTTTCATGCACCAACACATACCCATACTTGAGGGTATTTCAGGAGTGCACTGAGCATCACTTTGCATCTAAAAAAACAAAAAAAAAAAAAAAAAAAAAAAAGCAGCAACTCCCATAGAGCACAAGATGTTTTTCCTGACTGAGAAGTACACAAGAAAAGAAAATATTTGCTCTTAGATTGAATTAATTTGTGTCATATTTTCCTTCATTTCTGCTCATTTTAGCTGGTAATTTGGTCCCAGCTGTGGATATTTACAGGTTTCAGGGAGTGTAACTGACATATGCAGTTTTCATATGAAAAAGAGCTGCTTGAAGCCTTTTATGGGTCCACAGGGAGCTGTGCAAAGTTTGATAAATTGCCTCAATTAATGTCACTGATGTCAGCGTCAGTAGGGAGCTACGTATTTGAAAATGAATCTGGAGGTGTTGAGTTTGAGAGTAGTGATCTTACCAGACCTTTGTAGCTCGCTCCTCATCTCTGCTTGAGGCTATGTGGCTTGAGGCTATAACACACCTGGATCTCTGAATATGTGTGTGGTATGCAAACTGTCTCCCATTGAGTTGCATTGTGGGTAATGTCAGCACTAGGTTCTAATAAGGAGAAAGAATGTGTTGAATAAAAGCTGATATTTCTGGTTCTGCTGCACTGATTTTAATCTTTTTTTTTTTAACTGTCCAATGTTATGCTCAGCAATAGGAACCAACTGACTAAACTGCCACACCGTACATTAAGTATTTAAAGCAAGCTCCATCTCAACCAGCTGAACAGTAAAATGCTACTTGCACATTGGTCATGGACTTTTCACGTCCAGATATGGTGTGCAAGGTACCCTAAGTGCGTTGGTTGTTGACGTTCTGGGACGCTGTGTCAAGTTCTGCCTGTTACATGCATTGTCTTCTTTCAAAATACACTTCAGTTTTCACAGGAAATTTACAGTTTACATAAAGTTTCTCTCAAAATAAATGCACTATGTCGGTACAACACAGAAAATTTATGTTTTTTATCCTTAAACAACAACACCTGGTTAGGTTTAGACGACAAAAATACGTGGTTAAGTTTAGGCTTTATAATCTTACGGTACACCAACACCGCTCTCCCAGGTGAAAGTTGGTGGTTATCGGACCCATCCACCACCCGTCTCACCCGCCTACCCCGCTTGGACTTTCGCCGCCGTAACTTTCCTTTCCTGCCTCATCGCAGTTCCCCGTGACACCATCGGGGTCCGTTAAACTATAACAGTGACTGGCCACGTGTCATGGCAGTGTTAAAGGACAGCTTTTTTCGCCAGTGTTTGATGCCGCAAGTCACTGCCCAAGCACTGGATTACAACATCTTTGGAGATGTCTGTCTTCTCTCCAAAAAAAGGAACCAGCCAGCACTCAGCTTGTGGTGCTCAAAGCGCCAAAATAATACATTTGAAACACTCAACAGCAATGTCTCTTTCCAGAAATCATGACCCTGCTACTCAAAATAGCCCTCAGACCTTGTTGTGAGCAGTTTGATGAAGGAACTATTTTTTTCTCTTCTGAACCTCACCAGCCAACTGTATCTCCATGCAGAAGGGAGCATGCATCTACTGCTAGCTCACCTAGCTAAACTGAGCTGGCTAATGTAACAACTCAGCCGAAGAGGACGCCATGTATATTTACATCTTGCTGTCACAAGCATGAGCCTTTCGTCCATGAGGAGATGCAGGCTTCCTTCTGCATGGTCATACGGTTGGGGGGTGTAGTTTGGTAGAAATACAATAGTTCCTACACAAAACTGTGTGTGTCATGACACAAAGTCATGATTTCTGGAAAGAGACATGGCTATTGAGTTTTTCAGATGTATATTTATTTTTTGCGCTTTGAGCACCACAAGCCAAGTTCCATTATATCCTCCTGAGACCCTGTGTCCTCATATTTGCCGGACATCACATTTGGGTTTACTTGACATTATACTTCATTCTACTTAACTTAGGCATGTTGTCCTCGTTTGTGGACACTTTTTGTGCCATCTAGTGGTAGTAAGAGCACAATACACTAATCCATGTAAAAACAAGATGGCTGCCATCTCTGCCAAGTCAGTCTGCAGCCAATCCTGACGCAAAAGTGGACAAGGTCCAAAACCTGATCACATTTTATGGTTGAAACTTGTTTATTTATGATTAATAATGTTTGTAGTTTGATATGGCAACAAATTTGACCAACTTTAGCGACAGTAACAAGCTAAGACACTTAATTAGGAAGTAGTCGTTTGAAGACATTGGGATTTTATTTTCGCTGACAGTGTTTAGTTTTTTATACTTATCAGGTCCTACTGATCTCAAATAGCTGGGAGAAATTAAAAATGCACAACCAACAAAAGTTCAGGTCTCAGGGGGATACAACAAGAGAAGGCAAGCATCTTTACAGTCTTTATCTTCAACACTCTGCAACTCACATCTAAACAATCTGGATTTATAATAAGCACAGGTAAGTGAAAAAATGTGTATTTTTGATTTTGGAGCGCATTGTCCCTTTATTACTTTTTTCAAATAATACTAAAATGAGCTTTTACACAAGGAGTATTTTTATGATGTATTGGTATTTTTACTTAAGTCAAAGATGTGAATACTCCCCCGTCTTTCTGTCCTGCCTGTCTCTGAGACACCAGCTCTATCTTTGATGAATGATTTGCTGAACGACGTGTTTAGTCAGCTCTCAGCATATGTTCAAACCCTGTGGGTCCAGAGATACGCCACTAAATCAAAGAGCAGTCATCATTGTGGTGACAGCACAGTGAATCACAGTGTCCTAAATAAAGCTCTCTAGCTTTCCATTGTCTAAACACCAAAACCAACTCCGAGCTCTATAACATAACATTGTGTACGCTTAACATGTTTCTTAATGAAGCAACAAAACCATGGCAACAGCCACTATTATATGTGTGAGTAAACCAAAGTAAGCATGTTCTTTACGCCCATAAAAACCAGGGGAAGTACATCTGTGCTCCAGACCAGAGGCAAAAAGTGATTTTTAAAGCTTTCTCTTTATGAATGAATGTTATCTTGAATGAATGTTACAGTACTTGATACATTATTTTAGTGGCATAAATATTTTATCTGTCATCTAAAAATACCTATTACAGCAGGATGACTTAATCATTTTGTTGCTCATCCTTGCAAAGTGTATTAAACAGTCATCAAACTACCCCATAGATTTTTTTTCTTACAAATTTATTAAAAGGGGAAAAAGAATTATTACAATGACATTGAGACTCGTTGCTGTGACACTTGAAATTAAGCCCAGCTGCCTTTCTTTTCTCGACACCTTGATTGCAGTCCACCTGTGGTAAATTCAGCTGATTGGACCTGATTTGGAAAGACACACACCTGCCTATATAAAGTCTGACAGCTTTCAGATCATATCAGTGCAAACACCAAGCCAAGAGGTGAAAGGAGCTTCTTACAGCGCTCAGAGACAAGATTGTGTCAGTGCAAAGATCTAGGCGCACAATGCTCTCCATTGCTAGGTGTTTGGAACAACCAGGACTCTTCCTAGAGCTGCCCTGCCAAACTGATCAATCAAGGATCTTGAAAAGAGATGTGATTTAAAAGAAAACCTGATGGTCACTCTGGCTGAGCTCCAGAGATCCTGTGTGGAGACAGGAGACAGAGACCTCTCCTCAGTGAAAGACACATTGAAAAGTCTGCGTAGAGTTTGCAAAAAAGCACCTAAAGTCTAAATACTTTCTGAATACACTGTAAATCACCAGTGTTTGGATGGGCACATATAATATCAGCCAAACTGTTTATAATAAGAAATACAAATAACTTTTTTCATTAAAGGAACAATGTGTGTAAGACTTAGGGGAATTTAGTGCCATCTAGTGGTGAGGATTACAGATTGCAAACAGCTGAAACTTCTCCCGGTTAGAATTCCTTGAGTGTTCATTGTTCAGGAGGTTTTCACTGGGAGCTGAATTATCAGCAGAGCCCTATTCCTCTTCAAAACAAACAGAGCTGGTGATTTAAACTGGTAAAAACACTGAATAAAGCAGGTTCATGTTACAAATCAGTGTTTCTCCGATGCTGCTAATGTGTGTTAACCTTTTTTCTCTGATAACCTAAGATCCAGGAGCGGTATTTACAAAGCTTCCTTGTGCAGAGTTGCTCCTAGTGATGAAGTTCTGTAGTGAGAAACTTCTTAGAATTGTGACGTTTTCTTTGACATTCCCCTTAAAGTTAAGACTAGATCATTGTAAAGATGTTATTCACAGAGCATCTTAGCCCTTAAAAGCGCTCCTAAGGTGAAAACTTAAAGGAGCAAACAATGACAACACTTTCACAGTCAGCAGTTCATCTCATTTCCACAGGGCGTCCACACCTTGCAGGCTCACAAAAATCTGTGTCTGGGACAACCAATCACACTTGTTAAACAAATGCATCATACCTAGCAACACCTAGCCCTAGACGTTCAAGAGGTTTTTACCGGGAGCTGAATTATCCGCAGAGGTCTCTTGATTTAAACTGATCATGATTGTGATTTAAACCGGTAAAAACACTGAATAAAGCAGTTTCGCCTCAATGCTATCGCCATGGAGAGGCTGTGAACTGCGGTTGCCAGTTCGAGCGAAAACATGAATGGTCCTATCTAGAGCTAGTGTTTGGCTTGTCCTTTACGCACCACCTGTGGAAACATGGTGGTGCAACATGGCAATCCCTGTGCACGAGGACCTGCTCCCTATATAGATATAAACAGCTCATTCAAAGGTGACAAAAAAAACAATGATTCTTCTCTCCAGGTGATTATATACTAAAGAAAACATCCTTAACATATTGTATTCCACATCTGTCTTTATATGCCTCTAAATCCTACACACTGGACCTTTAAATGCATGAATGAAAAATAACCTTGATTATATGTGATGGTTGTGGTTTGAAAAGGCTGTAAAATACCTTCCAGCTGTCTGTTTTGAAAACTTGTTTGACAAAGTCTGTGCGTCTGTGCACCTCTGTGTGACTGCACATACTGTACCAGTCTTTTATTCTTATCCCCAGGTGATTGCTGACATTTATTGCTCCATTTCATCACAAAGCAGAATGCTTAAATCGTCTGGAGGGGCTCACCTCGGCTCTCCTGCTCTCTGTGCAGACCGGAGAAGACGAGTGATTTCCACAAGCTGAAGCTTACGCTAAGCTCTCAGTGGATGTCAAACTGGGGCAGACTGACAGACTGGAGAAAGACTGGGCAGCTTTTTTACTCCCCCAAAAAACCTCCCGAGCTTATAATGTCAGGTTTTGGCACATTTCCGACCTTTAATTTAGAGAGGGTGTTTCACAGTCACGAAACCTTGGAGAGATAATAGGGGGTGAAAGTATAGCTTACAGTAGCTGCATGTGTACAGGCGTGGAATATAATTAGCTTAATTTCAATGAAGCTAACCACTTGTCTGTGGGGTATGGATGGGATCAAACTCTGCAATCAACGGAGGGGCTCCACAACGTGTGTACGAAGTGAAAGTGAAGGGCTTTGAAATAAGAGTGCGAGCATCAAACTAATCTCATTTCGGTTTTAAATCTCCTATTTCTGCACGTCAGTGAATGTTTGCAATTTACGCAGCAACAGGAGACGATCACACTCTGTCATTAGCGATGCAACGTAATACCTGACTACAAACATTTTGCATCTCTGAAATCCCTCATTAACCATGACCTTAAGTTTGGGTCAACCAAAAATTCTTGTTCAGCTTTTATTCAAAGTATATTTGATGTTGATTAAAACGACATCCATTCAAAGAAAAACCCCTCCACAAGCATATATTTAAAGAGGATTTTTAGGAGTACTCCAGCTTGCTGTGACCTCAAGCCTTCGTAACAGAATAGTGAAACCAAAAATGAGTATGTGATATTCACTGGGAGCCACTCACGATCTGATATTTGTTGCAACTCAAATATTAGATGACAAATGTTTGTTAAAAGGGATCTATTATCCTTGGTTTCTGACGTATAATGTTACAAAGTAAAAGTAATCCTTTAAAAGTAGACCAAAAGCCTGAAAACAAAAGGCTTCAGACTGTTCTGTTCACTCTGTTTCCAATGTTTTTTCTACTTTCGAGACCAGATGACGCCAGCCTGGGATGGATTTCTTTCTATGGTCATCTGCTCCAGCCACACTACTGCAAGTGTTTACATTACGTAGCCTAACATCGAGGAAACATGTAATCTTGGTTGTTAATTTTGCCTCGATTTCTGGTGGAACATGTCCGGTTGTGAAGAATTTGGTTTAGAGGCCTTTCTTGGTGATTCTTGATGGTAGAAAGTGGCGCCATATTCTGCTGTAGTCATTCCCTGGCTTAAAGAGACAGGCGCTAAAACTGAATGTTGAATACAGGTGTTGCAGCACAGACAGAGAAGTGTTTTTGAACATAAGAGCATGTAACAATGTTCTTGTAGAAACCCGAAATACAAACATTCACCTGAAAATGAGCAACATGGGTCTCCTTTAATTAGAGCTTATAAAATGTTACCCCCATAGATTCACTGTTGTTAGAGGCGAGGGATGGCTTGGTTGCAATCTGCAACCTCACAGCTAGATGCCACTAAATCCTACTCACTGTTCCTTTAAAGCAACATGTAGCCTGATATAGACATAGACTGACCCTATTTCCATATTTCCACACGTTTTGTCTCATTTCATTAAAATCAAAAACTTATGCCTTTAAAATAACATGAAATATGTTCATAGTAAAAATACCAAAACACCAATTATGCAGGAATGGTTGGTTACTGTTTGTAAACAGTGTTGCTGGCAAAAGTGAAAGGCAACCACAGTTTCACTCTCATTTGGAACAACCTTTGACCGTTTGGCGTTTTGCCTCGCTATACTTGTGTTTTTTTTTTTGTTTTGGTTTGGGTTTTTTTTGTGTTGTGTCCACTATTTTCATAGTTCCCTCTTGAATGTGTGCTGGTTGTGGTCTGGCACCTCGTTACCATTTAAGAAAATCCCTACCTTACCTGTTAACTGTGCACGAGAGCGTCCCAAACACACCGAAATAAGGAGAAAATAAGAACATGCAGGCAGATAAATATACTGACACACACTTCTAGTGGGTCATAAGTGACGAGTAAGAGAGATGACTTCTGTGTGAGTCTATATAGTATATATACCTTTAAGAAAATAAAGGAATGGGACATCTCTATATTGTAAAACTAATCATTAGTGGAAATAGAAACAGATGGCCTTGAATAAAAAATACAATTTTATTCACTCCAGCAACCAGAGCGGTTACAGCCTCCTGGAAATGGTTGGTTTGGCTCGCAGGATGAGATGCACACAGCGGCACAGTCTGTGAATGAGGCCGTTTCCATCTTGAAAAACATGTTTGATCAAATGTTCTGTCCCTAAAGCAGACAGCCACTTGAGAAAGCTGCTGCCATTTAAATGCTACTGCAGGAGTTTCCAGACGCAGTCTGAGTCCACCTGTCTGCCTGGCATAAGATGAGATTCAAGCAGCGGCTTCGACCACAGTTTTATTCAACCGCGAGCTGTTGCAATCTGACCAGAATGTGACTAGACCAGTGTAAACACTCCAGCAGAAAAAAATGCACCAGTATTAGGACTGTAATGCTCTCTTCTTGCACCGCAGCACCGCAAACTTCCACATTTGGAGATTTTGTTTGAAATACAGGACTGTAAATAGCTGAGAAAAACACCAACTGGAAGTTCTTCAAAGTCTCATATGTACCATTCAGCAGAACTAGCAGTTCACCTTGTGCCATCCAGACTCGACTGTCCACCTCCAACTGTCACCAGAGACAGACATATACTTACAGGTTTTAGATGTGCCTAAGCAAATCCCATACCCTTGGAAAAATGATATTTACAGTAGCTGCATTATCCAGGGAAAAGGGAGATTTGGTACAGGAATTATGGAAGAGATTAACAGAAGCTCTTTGTCGGGAAAGAAGGTCAGAGACCCAAAATAGTCATCAGGCCTGTCCTAGAAAGATCTTCCAGCAAGCTGTCATTGCAGTTAAACCTATACATGCTGCAATTGAGGGAAAGAGCTCTGGGAAGTGACATTATAATTATTATGTTAAGAGGAAGGGAAAGTTTTACATGTGGATCAGTCTGGTTAACAGGTCTACAGCCGTGGTCACTTAAGACAGCTGCACTGTGCCGAAATTACAGAGCGCAGTGACTCACACTCTTTCTGTGTTTAAGACCACTTGGCTCCGCTCGGGACGGGACAGTAAAACAGGCTCTCCGCAGAGAAACTGTTGGCTCATCAAAAAAACAAACTCTTTGTTCTGCTTTGCAACATCGGCCCTGCAGACCACCTGGAAGCATTTATTATTTTTTTGTAATTATACGCTGATCAACTGGGAGAAGAATGTGAATTTTATACACAGGAAGAAACAGGTCACGCTGGTATATTTATGAAGTTGTTTCAAAAAAATAATTCATCTGGACCCCCCATGGAGCCACTCTGATTTTCATTTATAAAATTACATTTCCATAGCTTTCATCTATACAATGCAGCTGTGTCGCATACATCATTTAGCAAAACCCAGCCAGGATGCAGCCCATTACATGCATTAATAAGTGCATGTAAATGTTAGAGGCGAGAGGATTACAAATGTGCATGTTTCCTGTACATCATCCCGAGTCCCCTGCTAAAAAAAGACGGGCTTTAACAGCTCATTTCACATAAACACAGGTCTAATAGCTCCTTTAAAGATGTGCTTGACCGTGACGTTTCTTTGTGAAAAATGATTTAATCACTTGTAATTTCACAGCATCCTGCAGAACTGCAAACACAAAACTTCAGTCGCCGTGTTTCTGTTACATTTCTGAGTAAATGCACACTAAACACAACACGGCTAAATTTAGCCTGTGCGCTTTTTTACACTTTGACTTCAGATGTGTTTTGTCTAAACGTTGGGGACAGTCTCAGATGACCTGTGGTTAGACATGTTTAATGCTCTATGGTTTTCCCTTTTGGTGGGAGTTCAAAAGATACACTGAAGGGCAAGAAATACCCGGGACCCATGCAGAGTGAGACAGATCTGTATAGTTTCACAATCGCCAGCCACGTGAGGCTCTGGATAGACTCACAATGTGAATGTTTTTCTTTGCATTCAGGATCCACCTTTGGCGTGTCTCTTCAAAATATCCTGTAAATATGAAGTCTGGTCCCTGAAACCCCTTAAACAAACACAACCAGCAGCCAGCCGACCAACAGTCAGACTGTATGGAATGAAACTTCAGTTTGTGCGTCCTCGTCCAGGTTTATTCTGGGATGTTCTTGTGTCTGTGGATTACCAATAACAAACTCCAAAACATCTGCAGCGAGCCACTCGTCTGAGTGTTTTTTCAGATAGCAAGCCAAACACATGTAGACTCTGTTGCATTCTCGGTCACATCTGACTTCATTTGACAAACCGACTGCATAGTTGCCATTTTTTTAACACTTTAATTTTGTAAATGTGCATGTAGAGTGTTTGTGTGATTTGTTATTGGTTTTATTGATGTTTCCAGTGCGCTATAGCCAAGGGGCCTCCATTTTCTCCAGTTTTAAACATAAACACTGGACTTGTAAGCATGTATACCAGGAGCTAAGCACTCGACACAACTCAGGGCAACCAGGGGGGTGAGGCTGTAACTGAATAGGGCTTAAACAGGAGGGTTTAATGAGTATTGTGTTTTGCTTTGTTTTGTTTTACACCTCATTCGCAAGGATCTCCCGGTTAAAATTCGAGTACAGAGCTTATGCATATAAATGTCTGTTACATTCAAGCCCTCGACAAACAAGCTCACACAATGCTCATTAGGCCTGTTACTGCCAAGGGGGCAGGAAGGAGGGAGAGACCATAGCGACAGAGCAGCAGCCTGGAGTATGGCGGTCACAGGAAGGATTAAAGTCAAGTACTTGCATGGGTAGACCTAAAGAGAGTGCTCCTTGGGGCGAGCGAGACGCAGGCATACATCATAAGCATGCGTCAATAGTGTTTGTGTTAAATACTCTTGCTGCTGGAGGAAGGAGACAAAAGACTTAAAACCGAAAGGGCCAAAATGTAGGATGTACATTAAAGGTGCCCTGTGGAATTATTGACCACTAGTTATGCTACTGAGCAATGTTTTTCCATGTAGGTTTCTGTTTTCTCTGTTGTACGTGCTCAAGGATGCACAATCCTGCAAACAAATTCACTTTCCACTGATGAACAGGCGGCAGCATTGCACCAAGAACTGCAGCAATCATCAGCAAAGGCAGAGAAGAATAGGACTGCTGGCAAGAAAACATGGGGACATCCTTTAGATTCCACATGGTAACGGTTATTTATATTTAAGTAGTCATAGATTCAGCATTATTGAGTTACTGGTAAATTATTATTTCATTTGTCATTTATAGTATTTTGCATATTGTTTCATTTGTATTGTCATGTGCCTTTGTTTGTGGGAACAGGTATGAGTGATACACAAGAGAGAGATTGGGTGCTTCGTGCTAAACAGTGAAGAGAAGCTGATGTATGCCCTAAATTGGGATGTGTCCGCACTGCCTTGCTGTGTTGGTAAAAATTAAATGACGAGAAAGAAACAAATATTGCAGCCCGCTTATTACCCGCAGCCCGGAAGAACTGCGGAACACCTACAATCAAGAAAAGACAGTTACAATAAGGCCAAATGACGTGCTTCACATCATCAGCTGGATTTTTACTCAGCAGCCGCCTGCTCTGCCAAAATGGTGGGAGGCCACATTGTGTGTCTGCACCATCTAGACACACTCCCCACATAATGTCTTTAATAATATTAAAATAATCTTTTACAAGTAAAAGCACTGAAGGCATTGAAAACATTTGAATGCATCGCACAATTAAGATTTTAAAATGGACTGCATTTATGTAGTGCTTCTTCTAGTATTAGCAGCCACTCAAAGTACTTTACACCACAAGCCAGCATTCACCCATTCGCACACACATTCATATGGTGGAGGACACCAAGGTGCCACCTATTCATCAGGAGCAAAAACTATTTAGGTGCACGCTCACATTTTCGAGTTGAATTTAGGATTCAGTCTTGCCCAGGGATACAGTGAGCCAACAACCGACCTTTAGTAGTGGACAACCGCTCCGCCACTGAGCCACGAGCCCTCCCAAAAAAAGTGCTCATTATGCAAAGTGTCCCTGTCAGTGTGGTATTATATATTATTGATGTGTTGCTTATTTAAAAGACTTGAAAGCAGCTCTTTATGTATTATTATTTTACAGCTGGGCTCGGCTCAGGAGAGCAAACAGGGTGACATTGTTTGTGTACATTATATAATGTGGAATGATTCCCATTTAGACTCAGTAAGGGCCAGTGTTCTGGCTCCGGCCAAAGTGTCAGCCCACACGCCGTCCATCAGCCAGCAAAACAAACCTCCAAACCACACCGGATCGCGGCCCGACCTCAGCATTGTTACGGACGTACTGTACGTTAAACTCCGGCTAACTTCCTGTGGTCGTGTCTTTATATACAAACATCACGAGCAGAGATATGTGAACTCTGTGGGCGCGAACTAAGAGTTTTGCTCCAACCTTTATTTTGAGGCAGACATGGCTGGGCCCAAATATAGTGTACAGGGACAACACTTGTATTGTGTCTCCGCAAGTCATTATGGTGCAGCGCTAACTATCTGCTCCAGAAGGTGAGGTGACATTGTGTTGTATAAACATTGTTTCTTGGTTGTCACTCTGTGTTCCAGGCAAAAAAAGTGTCATTTCTCCCCCCGCACACACACACACACACACACACACCACACACACACACACACACACACACACACACACACACACACACATTACTGCAGTGTGTGCTTAAGTCAAATGTAATTATGAACTGACAAGTCAAATATAAATCCGCCTCTGCTCTCATGCAGTTTATTCTGCATTAAAGAGAGCTGGGCGTTTTCATCCTCCTGTCTTTCACAAAGCCTTCTCCCCACACACTGACTGTTCCTTTTTTTTTGGCATTTGTTGTGAAATGGCTGACGCTGTCTGATACAGACAGTGAAACCTGAAATTTTCGTAGGCTTGATGTAGCGGATTAGTCATTATCCTTAAATACAGGACTCCGCCACCTACACTTAAGCGCCGAAAATCCCATTAAGGTGTTTTTATTTAACTTTGATATCTCTGAATGATCCCACAATAAGCAGATACTTCTCGCAGTCTGCCTACTGTTTGACTGCGAATCTTAAACTTTGCAGAACTCTGGAACAAAGAGAGATGATCCAGTTACAATATCATAAATAACAAGCATAGTTTTCTTTCTGCGAAACAAAACAAGCATAAAAACAATATCTATGTATGCTGTTCTGACCTTTTTACCTTTGTGTTACATTGTGTGCACAAGTGCTGTTTTGCAGCACCTCATAAACCGTCTGGCTGAGTGCTTCTAGTTAAATTACTTTTTGGCTGCCGCGACTCCGTAACTCTGATTTGCCTCGGCTAAAGAAAGACTAAGAACACTGCTTCAGACTAGGAGCTGAGTCAGACCTTTCCAGAAATAAACTCACAGCGAATTAAAGTACGGAAACAAGAATAAATCAAATCTCACAGTTGAGATAAAGCAGCACCAGACTTGGGCGACGGGCAATAAGCAAGTTCTCGCTTTCAGAAGTGAGTGTGACAAAGTTTTCCAAGTCATCAACTTAATTAGACAGCAAATTTCATGGTTTACACAATAAAAACTCCCTGAAGTCAGATTCTGAACATTTTAGTGGTTGTAGCTGATTGTTGAGCGTCGGGAAAGCTCCACATTCATGCAGCTAAACGAATTCACACCTGGGAGGTGTTGAAGGACGTCCAGCTGCTGCTTTCTCATCCATCCCCCCATTTTCCTGCCATCCTGGGGTTTCAAACCGGTGACCTCCCAGACATCAGCCCTCATCTCCACGGCTACCACCATCGCCATTTTTCAGTTACTTTTACACTTCCGGCTCCCTTTGGGCCCATGTTTGTTTTCAGGACCCTGTAATTTCCCCACCAATCACTCACAAGGGCCCCCGTCAAGTCTGCCATTCATAAAGTTTAAAGTAGCTCTTAGTGGTCCGTGGAGTTTATTGAAACATTAAATTTGTATCCCAGCCGTGATGTGTGTATCTTTAGCCGTTGCTTGACTCACGTGCTCGGCCGCCGGGTCCCCTTACATCAACCGCCAATTATGTTCTCCTCTTGGGTGTGGGTTGAGCCTCGGTCAGCACGGCGGAGAAACCAGAAACATCAATTCTTGGGCAGTGGAGCGAACAAAAACAGACAAAATGCGAAAACCTTTCTTCCAAACACTGTTATCATTGTAAAGTACAAGCACAAACATCACTAACATTGCCAGTAACACTGTCCAGAAGTGCTCTCTGGGGAATTTAGTGAAACCTACAGGCTTTTATTAGAAGCGCATGAAGGCCTGAACAACAAGCGGGACCTTGGAAAGACAGATTACTGTATGTCCTCTGCACAAGGGTCAGACAAAGAAAATTTGCCTCGTCAGAACTTCCCAGGCTTGTTTTTTTTATCTTTCATCTATTTTTGTGAGGATGATAAAATTTACATTTAACTAGCCTGCCGGCAGTGGCTGATCTTCCTATAGGCAACATAGGCAGCTGCTGAGGGTGCCATTTAGAAAGGGGCCTCAAATTTGCACCCACATATCTTTTTTTTTGACAGTAAAAAATCTAACATAAAGGAAAAGTGATCCACAGATCTGATGCTAACGGCTCGTCTGTAGTCAGGCTACCACCTCTAGTCCTGGCAATGCAGATCACCATCATGTCTTCAGTGAGTGACTCTTCATAGTCAGAACATGTTAGAGCATTGATGGGATGTTGGAGTGGAGTGTGTATGTGGAGAGCATGAGAAAAAGACAATGAAAAGGCAAGAGCCATCTGGGACACCGTACAAAAAAAATGTGCGAACTTTCACATACTATAATCTTTTGTTTGGTATTTATTATTCTTGTTTGTTAGCAAAGTTGTTTATTTGTGTTGATTTCTGATGTTTTTATTTGTAATAAATACAGTAAATATTAACTATATTATTAAAATATTTCATTTCTGGGGGGGCTGGGGGGGCAGCCTAGGGCACTGATTGTGTTTGGTGCGGCACTGCATACCAGTACCAGAGGTGGAAGAAGTACTCAGATATTTTACAGGCAATATCACAGTGTATAAAAACACCATCACATGAAAGAATTATCAATCAATCAATCAATCAATTTTATTTATAAAGCCCAATATCACAAATACAATTTGCCTCACAGGGCTTTACAGCATACGACATGTGTTCAAAGTCAAAGTTGAAGCATCAAAACATGCTGAAAGTCTGAAAAGTAAATGCAGAATGACCCATTTTGTAATTCAAGTATTTCCAGGTTTGAAAGGCTCGGTACATGGCCTACATATATTATTTTTCAGGGCATACAAGAATACAAGGCACGTATTTTTTATAATAATTTTTTATAAGAAAAATTAACAAATAAGTCTAGAAGTAAAGAGAAGAAACTAACAAACAGGAACATGTCGCACACATATGTCCCCATACATCACTCTACTGTGTCACATAATCACAGAGCAAGTTTATAATCATGTAGGCTTATCTTCCATTTTGATATGAGTCCATAAACGGTCCTAAGGAAACACTGCCATTTATTCTACAGAGCATATTCACAAGTTGTTATTTCTACCATTGCATTAACACGTTCTTTAGATTCTGGGGCCTCCGTTGTCCTCCAGTGTCTTAGAATAACTCATTTTAGAATAAAACATTACATTATTGGATTACAATTATGATGCATCAGCATGTAAGCTTCACTTTAATGTTGCAGCTGGTTAAGGTGGTGCTAGTTTTAATCACTCCACATACTGCTGAGTGGCTTAAAGGCCCACTGTGCAGGATTGAGTGGCATCTAGAGATAAAGGTTGAAGACTGCAACCAACTGAAACTTCTGTGTGCCAAGCATTTCAGGGAACTACAGCGGCTGACTTTAAAATGGTCCTATCAAGAGCCAGTGTGTGGTTTGTCCATTCTGGGCTACTGTAGAACAAAATGGTGGACTCCATGGAAGAGGCGCTTTATATGTAGATATAAATGCCTCATTCTAAGGCAACCTCCACTATCAAAAGAGTAATTTTGGCCAAATAAGTGTCTGAAGCCAAACACATATTTGAGCCTAAAATGAAGGTACATTACCTAAACTAGCCTGTCAACATTAGCAGGTCTTAATGAGCACTCATTAGTATACTTTAACTCTGTGGACTAGGCTGTTTATGATTATTTGGTACTTTAACTGTGCAGCATTGTTGGTCCGTCCAAACACTACTGAATTCTTTATTTTCCTCCGAGACATTTCATTTTTTGGAGGAGCCTAAAGAGTGCATGCGGCTCCAGAGTTGCAGGTAGCCTACCCCTGTTTCAAGGTGGCAAAAATGGAAAGATTCTTATTTTCAGGTGATTATTAATTGATGAATGCATTTCTACCAATATCCTCCTGAGACCCTGTGTCCTCACGAGGATATCACGACTGACCTTATACTTCTTAACGTAGACCTGTTTGTGGACACGTTTTTGTGCCATCTAGTGGCAGTCAGAGCACAATACACTAATCCATGAAAAAATGAATCAAAGTTTTTTCCTTCAACAACAAACACACATGGTTGGTTTAGGCAACAAAAGCACGTAGTTAAGTTTAGGAAAGTTGGTGTTTGTTGGACCCATCCGCCACCCTTCTCGCCCGCCCTAGTCGAACTTTTGCCGCCTTAACTTTCATCCTTGTCCCGCCGCGTTTCCTCCTGATGCTGCCAGGCGTCTTCAAACTATAACAGCAGCCAGTCACGTATCATGCCAACGTTTAAGGATGCCTATTTTCGTTGGTTTCTGATGCCGCAAGTCACTGCCCAAACGCCGGATTTCGATGACTTTGGAGTGAGACTGGGCTCCTAAAGATAAATGCAGTGACAAGAACAATATTTCCCTTTGAGATGTTAGCGGAGTTAAAGTATGAAGTAGCTTAAATGACACCCGAGGACAGTGCACATGCCTAAAAATTGTGCTCAAGTACAGTACTTGAGCAAATGTATTTTCTTTTCTTAACAAAAGCACATAAAACAAAATTTGAAATGAGTGTGATCCTGAAACAAGAGACTGTGCAGCCTCCATGTGCCCTCAGTGACTTTGGGTGTGTCATGTTCATAATTAGCCATTTTTTTTATTTTTCTGAATACAATAAAAGTGTTTTATGTCATGTATCAAGTATATGAAGTGACATGAAACTGAAAGTGTATTTTACAGTGAGGGTCTCTCCACAATATAACAGCAAAGCGACGTCACCGCCTTCAGCTCGAGGGCTGTTAACCTAATTCCTAATGGTTATTACAATGAAGCCTGCCGACCACATCAAGCTGCTGCGGTCCTGTAATGAGCTGAGCAGAGAGAGAGGGAGCTCCGCCATGCACTTTCACAGCCTTCAATTTCGCCACTATAAGCACAAGGACACAGAGTCCTTCGCAAATGAATGCAGTGGCGTGTTTAGAAAATAAAAAAGATGCTGTGAGGATATAAACAACATCCAAATTACACTGTTAATTCGAGTCTTCCTGCAGCCAAAGTATACTCTTGTTCCAAGGCTCAGCGTGAGTGTTTCTGCCTCTTTGCAGGCTCACATGCAGATGCAGGTTGTTGTTACATTTTCATGCATAAAGAGATGAATCATTGTTTTCAGAATGCCAGACTAAAAACGGAGAGCCTCTTCTGCAGCGGTTAAGCCATGTTTGAAAAACATAAATAAACTGAAATTATCTGAACCTAAACATATAAAGTCCTAACTCCACCCTCTCTTGCTCTGTCATTTCAGCTAAATTTGACTACAACTGGCACAGCCAGGCCTCTTCTTGGAGCACAAGCATAAGGAGAATTTAAAATAATATAGTCTAACTAAATGATATCAAACACATGGTGTGGCAGCCACCAGCAACTCAATTAAAATAGGAAACTTCAGCTCAAAAGAGTAAACATGATTTAGCTCAGCTGGTGAAGCAGGACCAAACACGTGCAATCGAAATGAAAAATATGACTTGCATTTACGATATTGGCAGGCAAGCGATGTAGCTTGAGCTGCACGTGTCAGGCGTGCATGTAATGTGACATTTTCCCCATCATCACACCGCCTCAGGTCGTCGGTCTGCACCTTCGCTGTCTCGGTTACGAGGAGAATTTCAAACATTTGGAAATGAAGATCACAAATTACATTATGTTTTATTTGACAGGAAGAGCAAACTTAAACAATGCTTGCCAGACATGATTAAGTGCTGAGCAAGCGAAGGTAGCACTTTGGAAAATTGCAGATAATTTGGTTTAATTTAGAAAAAGCAGTTCAAACGAGCTCCATGTGTTACAATCTTTAATTATACCCCCAGTGAAAGACGCCTGTCACAGTCATGTGTCGTATAGACGCCTCATATAGAGACATGGTGGGGAGCTAAATCAGGCAGCGCGTCAGCATCACTTCTGCAAATATACATTCACATGTTGTCAGCACAATGTACAGTATATACAATATAAGAACACAGGATGTGCCATAAATGGTCCTGTGTTCAGTGAGCTCCTGGGATGGGACACACAGTACCCTACACATCGTTTATGGCACTTGTGTGTTTGAGAACATGTGATTATTTGGGTGTATGCATTTCCTATGTGGCCGGGCTGAAATTGAGAAATTACAGCTGGAGGATCTCAAAGTAAGCAAGGCAAGGTGGAGGGTGAGGGAGGATAATACTGGAGGATAGCGCTGATTGAGGAAATACAACATCATGACAGAAACTAGCTCTAATTGTAGGAATAGCTTTGAAAACCTCTGATGATGTATATGCACTGAGGGGACCAAAAATAACAAGTGACCACAGGGGCATGGCCCCTTCTGTGCAGCAGCAACAGCAGGAGCAGCACCTCGCTCCACATGAGGGGCGCCGTACAACAGTAAAACCTGCCCTCTTGTGTCCGAACATCAGTACTGCACATGAAGGCTGTTGCACACTGGATTGCATTCACAGGCTGCACAGAAACAAGCCCAAATGTCTTTTCCAGTGGCTCCTTATATAGTTTTATTAGCTGTTTTGAGGGTGACACACTTACAGAAATACACAACTTAAGGAAAAGTGTCCATCCTGAAATAGAGGCTGAAATCAATGTTGCTTTGTCCTCAATTAGCCACAATGACAAGCTGACTAAATAATGCCCAGGAAATGTGCAGAACTAAATATATGAGACAGTAAATATATGAATGCCATAAACGAAGGCATTGCATCAGGAATAAATATAAATATGTGTGTTCAATCTAAGTGAATTAAACTCTCCAGCACCTTTCATGGCACCCTGGACAACCTCTCCCCACCATTCCCCTTGTTTACCTTATCATGGCAGGCGTGGAGGTGCCCAGACAGTCAGGAAAGGTAAAGGCGAGCCTCTGCCAGCCGGCTGGACGAGATGTAAATTTGCAGATGTGTCTGCTACTGTACATCCTCAATGCAAGCTTTGTGCTGCAGCACAGGTGCCACAGCAAATGTTGTTTTTTCATAGATGTGTTTTGACTATTTCTAGACGTTGTCATATTTAAACTGGGGGTCAAAAATACAAACATGTCCTGAGCACTGAAAACGTCAATTTTGCTGGAAAAACTGTAAACACAAGTGCATCAAGACTGAAAGTATAAAAGGTGTTATTATATTATTCCTCCTGCAAAGCTTGTTTGCGTTCTTTGTTTATGTATTCGTTTATCTTTGCTTTGTACATGATTATTTTGTAGTTCAGAAGAAGACTGAAATAAGTGATAATCATGTGTCTGGATATTCAAGACATGGAGGCACCCTGATGTGACATGCCCGCTTTGGGCAGATCTGTCTGCTAATTACAGCCTAGCTCTGAGGAGGGAGGTACTTGCGTGGTGGGGGCTTTTCTTTTTTCTTTTTTTTTTTTTTTTAATGATGCGAGGGGCAGATATGGTATAAATACCCACATCATTGTACTGGAGGGCAGCATATCCTCAGTTGTGCTCCTACCCTAAGGATATACAGAAGCACCAGGAGCTCACTGGTGCTGAAGAGATTGTTTTTACCCCCTTTGGATGCTGGTACGTGTGTTTTCTCTTCCTCTCTAAACTGCTCCGTCTCTGGAGGAGTTTACTCAACACCCAGGCTTTGCTTAGGCCTTGAGTTGGTTCTGTGGCAGGCTGGGGACGGAAGGCAGATTTTGGCCGGCTTGGAGCATCCTGAGTGATACTCAAAGACTTCTGAAGGATCCAGGATGCTCTGGCTGAATCAAAACTTTTCTGTCCCTCCAACTTATCCTAGCATTTCTGTGAAGATGTTCAGCTTGTACGCTTAGCTGGGAGAGTTTTTAACATCTGTAAAATAACTCAGAAGTAGAGAGAATGCTTGTGGCACTTTGAGAGTGGTTGTGCTGACTGTCTCCTTCTCTTTCCCCTGCAGATTTCAGGCAAGATGGATCTTCGAGTAGCAAGCATCGTCCTCCTCATGGTGGGCTTGGCAGCAGCCCATGGAAAGGGCTATGTGGTGAAGAAGGTTGTGCCCTACTCTGTGAAGAGCCACGGTAAGAAAACACAAACCTCCTCCCTCAACAATCTGTCACTGACAACACTACACCAGCATTTCTCCTCTTTCTGTCAAGTTTGTCTTCTCAAAAGTCAGATTTTCTTCTCCAAAACAGTTTTTCCTTGAGCAACACTGCTTCTTGCCTTGCCTTTGAGTCTTCAGCTAGCAAATTAGCATCTTTGTTGTGGCAAAATGGGAGCAGCAGTAGCAGCCAGACAGATGCTGGCCACAGCCAGCTGCACTTAACTTTGAAAACTGAACGCCACCTTGCTCTGAAACTGCCTTGCGCTCTGATTGGCTGCAACAGTGTGCATGCTTCTCCAATCACACGCTCTGTGTAGATCTAGGATTGGAATATGAAGGCTTATTTACTCATTGCGGAGCTTTCTTTTTTGCAAGTCATAGGATTTATGCACTAAAAGAAGTACTAAAAGTTTTTTTTTGTAGTTTAATTCATGTGTTTTTTATTCAGCCAAGGCAACCACATTAGCAACATCTTTTAAACTAAATGATTTTTGGGACTTTCTTATTTTGTGATCATGCTTCAGATGATAGACACAATTTTACAGACTTTTTGAAACTGCCTTTCTATCTGGTTCATGATCAGCAACTGAAAAGAGTCCCTCATGTTTCCAGGAGCTTAATGTTGCAAGAAAACTGTTGTTTTTCATACACTGAGTTAGATTTCTCATTTTAGCTATAAATGTTGCCTTTTTGCTTGCTTTTAGACACTTATGCTAGTCAATGCACATTTAAGCTCACTTCAAACATAAGTTAGCAAAGATTCCCCATGTAAATCAAGAAAAAGATCTATATTTTTAGTATATTTAGAGATCTACCACACTTTAAAACTATTAATATGGTCTTGAGTGCTGGCTAAAATGCAATATAAACTCTAAAATGTTGCTTAAAATGTAAATTATGGTCTTGAACGTTGGTCAAAATGTTATATAAAATATGAAATGCTGCTTTTGTGTGAATCAACGCACTATTTTTATTTGAGTAAGTAGCTGTTAGCGAATTATTTTTAGGTTGACACTGACAATTACAGTCCAGTCACCCAGCAGTGTGGTTTGTTTGGGTGTGCCTGCTTCACACAGAAGTAGAAACATCTGTTTGGCTTTATCCAAACTTGGCTGCAGTTCGCCAAGGAGTGAGTCTCTTTTACTCAAACACATGTGACCACATTAAGGCAGCAAATAAAAAAGATACTCCTTCTTATTTAGACCTACTGTTTGACAAACAAGTCACAACTGGTCTCTTGAAGCTCTTTGACCTGCACAGTATAAGAAGCAGCAGCTGTTAAAACATTATTTAAAACTAAGGTCTTATTATATTTTTACATTTTTTGCACAATAATTAAATGAATGTCTAGAATAATACAATAGATATGTAACATGAATAGAAAGCAGGGCCAAGTTTCAACAATTATTTTGAAAGATTTTCAAGTTTAAGAGTTAAAGGATTTCATAAAATTGCGCCACTGAATCAGGAAAATGTAGTCAAACCTCAAAACTACATGATTGGTTCTTGGGGATACAAATTGCCCAACCTCCAGGAATCAAATATCATTGAATTTGGACCAGTCAGTGAATTATTTTATACTTCATGTTATCCACCATTTTTAACATTATGATAAAATGTGAGCAACAAATGACACCATCTTTCTTAATATGTATTATTCCTCTTATATTTTATTGTTTAGCAACCATGTTGCTAGGCAACAACATACTACCAAAACTCATTCATACTCAAACACACACTCAGACCTCAGAGATGACCAATGCATCCATGTTCTGGTATTTTTTTTGTCACTTGAATTGGATATAATCAAAGGTACTAGAGATACTAGACCAGGTATTCCAAGATATCATTGTAAGAATATGATGCACAGATGGCAGGTGAGCATTGTATCTGCTCCAATCTGTATTTTTGTGTAGTTATTTGGATTTTAGTGCATTCTAGCTCTTGGTTTTGGTGGTGCTGATGATGGACTCTCTTCACAGTGATGTCAGTGGCAGGTGAGCCTGGTGCCCCAGGTGAGCCCGGCCCTGAGGGACCTGCTGGCCCTCCTGGCCCCCCAGGTGAGAGTGCCGAAGGCCTGCCTGGACCCCAAGGACCCCCTGGACCTCCCGGATCTCCTGGCCGCTCCATCTCTGGCAAACCTGGATCCCCAGGTGGACCTGGCAAACCTGGCAGCAACGGAGCACCTGGTGAGAAAGGAGACACCGGAGCCCCTGGCGCTCAGGGACCAAGGGGAGCCCCAGGAGCCTCTGGAAGCCCTGGACCCGCTGGCCTCTCTGCCACTGGCAAGCCTGGACCTTCAGGTCTTCCCGGAGCAATGGGACCCAGAGGAGAGCCTGGTCTGAAGGGACATCCAGGTGTACCTGGTCTGCCTGGTTCTAAGGGAGATAGAGGGGTGGGAGTTCGAGGACCTCAGGGTGAGACAGGACCTGAAGGGCCCATGGGCGCAACTGGAGCACCAGGTGAGCCTGGAGTTGGAAAGCCAGGAAAGTCAGGTCCCGCCGGTGAGCCAGGAAAGTCAGGTAGCCCAGGTAGAGATGGTGCCACAGGTCCCATGGGACCACAGGGACCTAAGGGACAAACTGGTGCCCCAGGTGTAGGTGTGGCAGGTAAACCAGGTGAGAACGGTGCCCCAGGTATGCCTGGCCCCATGGGCCCTAAAGGCCACCAGGGAGCTGCTGGAGCCACTGGTGCCCCTGGAGTGCCCGGATATGGAAAGCCAGGTGCAAATGGAGAGAAGGGAGAGAGGGGAGCTACAGGTGCCACAGGTGCAACAGGTGCAAAGGGTGATCAAGGTCCAACAGGATACTGGTGCTACTGGTGCTACTGGTGCCACTGGTCCTGCTGGTCCCACTGGTCCTACAGGTTTCCCAGGTGAGCAAGGTGCTACTGGCCCTAAAGGTGATACAGGTGCAACTGGACCTCAGGGACCTAAGGGAAACAAGGGAGATCAGGGACCACAGGGTTTCGCAGGCAAGCAGGGTTACCCAGGCGCAGCTGGTCCTCCTGGACCCAGAGGAGCCACTGGACCCACAGGTGACAAGGGTAATGTAGGTGCCCCAGGTACCCCAGGTGCCCCTGGAATCCCAGGCCCTGCTGGACCCAAAGGTCATCCCGGCCGTGCAGGTGAGACAGGTGCCGCTGGTGCTGATGGCGCTCCAGGTTCCAGAGGACCCGCTGGGCCTCAAGGTCCCGCAGGTGCTCCCGGCCTTAAGGGACACCCAGGTCTCCCTGGTCCTGCTGGCCCTGCTGGTTTGGCTGCTAAGGGTGTCCCAGGACCTCAGGGTTCACCTGGTGAGCCTGGTGACGATGGTGCTGATGGAGAGGCTGGCCCTCCCGGCCCTCCTGGTCCCCCTGGTCCTCCTGGCGAGGTTGTGTTTGAGAAGGGCATGGGAATGGGCGAGGTTATGGTCAAGTCCCCCATGTCTGCTTTCACTGCATCTCTGGCCACCCCCTACCCTGCTGCTGGCACCCCCATTAAGTTTGACCAGATCGTGTACAATGCTGAGAATCACTATGACCCCGAGACCGGCATTTTCACTTGCCAAATTCCTGGAGTCTACTACTTCTCTTACAGCATCCATGTTAATGGAGCTCATGCCCTGGTGGCTCTGTACAAGAACGGCCAGCCCGTTATGTTCACTTATGATGAGTACAACAAGGGCTTCCTGGACCAGATGTCCGGCAGCGCTGTCCTCTTGCTCGATGAGCAGGACACAGTGTACGTCCAGATCCCCGACGATGAGGCCAATGGTGTCTTTGCTGCCGAGAATGTCCACTGCTCTTTCTCTGGGTTCCTCATTGCTTCAACGTGATACGTTGATACAGTAGTTCCCAAAAAGCCAACCAACTAAATTTGCAATCTATTTCTCAAACTAAAGTAAACTCCCTGTTCAATTTTTCCTCAACCAAGCAGACAGGCAGTTCACCCTTCTTTGAGGAATAGTAGCATCGCGACTTGAAAACTACAAGAAATAGGTGCTTAGAAGAAGGAAAACTAATTTATGAAAACAGGTGATCAGGGATGGGGGAAGCAATCCACAAAGTTACCAGTGAGCTTTTGTAATGGAGACAGCATGTGAAATTGAGGTGTTATAACTGTGTTGTGTCCTGACCTTTTCTTTTTCCACTCTGGTTCTTTTATACTGACTTCAACTGGTGATTCTTAACTTAGTGTTTGTCTGTCTTTTTTTTGTTTTTTGTTTTTTTTTTTGTACCTGCTTGTTTTTGTTTGGGTGACCAATAATCTTATTAAAAAGTACACAAATACTTTCTGTGCAACATGTTGTAACTGTTATCATTGTATGTGACTTGAATATTGTGAAATGGTAATGGTCAAATTGACCGTTATAATGAAATAAGTCACCAGAATACTGTCATACAAACACAAACTACCAGCAGCATTGTTATATCCCTGAACATGCATTATGTCATGTAAAGCATAATGACCAAAATAAAAGATGTCTAAACAGATGTTTTGTGTCAGACGCACTTTTTTAATGGATTCCAAATAATTCTGAACATTCATTTTTCTGTAACTGCTTATCCTGTAGGGAGTCTAGGGGGGCTGGAGCCTATTGCAGCTGACATTGAGCATGAGGCGGGGTACAGCTGGACAGGTTGCTGACTTTCACAGGGCTGACACATAGAGAAAGACAACCATTCACACTCACACCTAACCAGTTAACCTAACTCCTAATTACTTGGCAAAATATAAAAACTGAAACAATACTCAATAAAAGTTCATCCCAAAATCAAAAATACATATTTTTCCTCTTACCTATAGTGGTATTTATCAGTCTAAATAGTTTTGGTGTGAGGTGCCAAGTGTTGTGTTGAAGTGATGTCTGCCTGCTCTCAAATATATAATGTCACTAGATGACACTCGCCTCATAGTGCTCAAAGCACTATGAGGCGGGTCATGATTTCTTTTCAGAAAATCATCATGACGCTTACTCAGACTAATCTATAAACCTTGTTGTGGGAACTATTTTCTTTCTACTGAGCAAAACCCACCAACCACATCCCTGCCCAGAAGGAAGAGTGCATCTACTGCTAACTCACCTAGCACCACTGAGCTAGCTAATATTACAGCTCAACCAGATGTATGCTTCATTCTGCACAATGATACGGTTTGTGGTTGTAGTTCGGTATAAAGAAAATAGTTCCAACATGAAACTGCTCTCACCAAGGTCTGTGGAGTATCTTCAGTAACCGGGTCATGATTCCTAGAAAGAGACATTGCTGTGGAGTTGTTTAAATGTATTTATTTGACACTTTGAGCACCACAAGCCAAGTGCTATCTGGTTCCATTACATTGGAGAGAAAGCAGACATTTTGGATTTTGGGTAGACAATCCCTTTAATAATGGATGCTAGCATATTAGCTATACATAACCACATGGACTAAGCATATATGATGAAAGAATAGCAATACCCCAACAGCAAAACATGAAACAACATTTTATTTTAATATTTTTAGACAGCATATCAGCATTTAATTTATTACTCACAACACACTGTAATGTAGTAAAGATCAATTAATGTATTTTTCAACAACTATGACCTCCTGTGGGCACGCACACTGTGGATGTCAGTATAGTGTAGTTTTAATGATATAAAATATGTCTTCAAAGGGGAAATTAAAATTAAAATTTCGGCTTATAGGCTACATCATATTAGGATCAGAGATTAGAATCAGAAATACTATTATTGATTCCCGAGGGGAAATTATGATTCATTATATTCACTCTGCTGTAAATAATACAGAAATAAAAGACTGATTGATTTTTATTTGTGTCATGCACATTCACATGTGCCCAACCCTCATGGGTTTAGAAGGAACCATTACAATGACTTGGCAGAAACAATCAAAAGTACATGTTGCTTAACTGCTCAGTCCAGAAACAGAATACTCTGCCTTCTATCCCAGGCCTGGCAAAGAAATTCAGCCACAAAAAAAGTTCCCTTTCTTGAACAAAACCCAAATTTTTCATGACCGTCCAACCAAAAGTAAACAAAACAGATAAATATCAATATAAGGTAATAAAATAAAATAAAATGCTACAATGTTTAACATTACTTTTTCATTATGTTGTGTAAACTAGTATATTACATTCAGAAATAAAAATATGATTATGCTGTAATAGCCACTGCAATATATAAATCAATAGAATTAAAACTAGAATAAGAATAAACAAAAAAATATGCACAGTTATGTGCATTATATGTTGAATAAATATACATATTCTAGATGTGCTGGTGAGACTAAATTAGTGTGTTATAAACCACTTCTGAAAAGTTAGCATCCTGCTAATGAATGCTAAATAGGGGGACTTAAACTAAAGTAATACCAACTTTTCCATCACAGGTAAAAATCCTACGATCAAAAGTTTTATTTAAGTGAAAATAGTATAATATAAGAATATGATTAAACACAAAATCTAGTACAGTATCAAAAGTAAAAGTACTCCTAATGCAGAACTACCCAGTTTATAGTGATGTAAGCACAAATCCTGTTGTATACTGTTGGGTATTTAAGCCATAAAACAAGCTCATGTAAAATGGTTTGGACTCTTAAATTAAGACTTTTCAGAAGTGCCAGGTGCATGAAGCCAAAGTAAACAGTCCTATGTCAAAGATGAAAGTTAAAACTGTAACAAGGCATCATATTTTAGAGGCCAATCTATGTTCTGTATGAAGAATCTGAGTAAGCAGTTCTGTCAAAAGCAGTGGAGCGAAAAGTACCATATTACCTCTGATATGTAATTAAGTATTTGGAGATACTGACTTAAGTACAGTACTGAAGTAAGTATACTTTATTACTTCACACCACTGCTCCCAGTATAGAAGCTGAGATGGATGAGGATGATGAAGTATAAATTTCTCCCCACAAGATGGCCACTGGTTTGCCTGCTCAGCAGCCAAAGTTTACAAAAGCTACTCTACCGTGCAAGTCTGAATATGGGTGTGCTGAAAATAGGCAGCATGTGGGATGAGGGACAGGGATGGTCCTCTGGCAGGGCAGCAGCTGTTTGATCTTCCCTGGGAGAGAGAGCGAGACGGTGGTTAGGTGAGGGGCCCTGAGGGACAGAAGAGAGAGGGAGCCGGTGCAAGGAAACCACTGGGGATTGCCATCTGAGGGGACTGCCATTCAGAGACGCTCTGTGGTCGGCGCATGAGGTGGGACAGACAGGAACACAGACGGAGCGCTGCCGCTGGTTGACTCCACAAGCCACACTCCAAAATTATCTGTTGCACTCAAAGGAATATTTTTCACTTTGATATATTTTTGTTTTTTAGTGGGCTCACCTGTCTGTGTTTATTTGTGTGTATCTATCCATTTGTCTAGAGAGGAACTAACAAAGACAGGAAGAACGTGAAGACACTGTGAGGTTGGAGGGTGGTGTGTGGCATTATGGGATACTGCATGTGAGGGGGCCAGATTGGGCAACAAATCCCTCAACAACCCAACCAAGATGGACACACAGACCAGGAAGCAGAAATAGAAATATTATGTGTAAAACACACCCATCTTGCGGCGGCCAGAGCTGCAGTACAGCGGGTTAAACTGGGTGCAAAGGAAATAGAGGGTTTGAAAATGAGCATGGGTGCAGATGTGGGTGACTAAAAACACCCTGGAGACATTCGCAGCAACTTCTTCTAGTCTTAAAAAGAATTTGGTGTTTTTATGGGGTCTGGTTGAAGGAATCCCAGCGTGTCGATGGTTAGCACAGGCAACAGTTAGGTATGTGCTGCAGTTGTTGTTTGCCGTAAATACTAAAACTAAACGCCATAAAAATGTTTGTTTCAAACACTATCATTTATGGTGCAGCAGCTAACGCAACATACGCCGAATTTCATCACATAATTATGCTGTAGCTGTTCCCCGAGTGAGTTCCTAAAAATACTGCACAGCAGCAAACACATCTCACTTTGTTTCTTTGGAAAATTAGGCTGATGTAGAGAAGGGAATATGCTTGTGATGATCACATATATGTCAGGCTGAGCTGTCTGGGGCCTCAAGGTGTGGTTCACATGGATGGACTACTGGGCACAGGGTCCGAAGTGTCCAGGCCTCCCCTGGCCTTCACCTGCAAAATGTCACTCAAATTAACATGTCAACCAGAAAGAGACACAAAATGACCACAAAGAGATGCAAAGAAAGTACAAAGAGACATAAAATGACTACAAAAAGACATAAATGAATGAAAGGATGCAAATACACTTCAAAGAGACACAAACTGGCCTAAAGAAACACAAAACGACACCAGATATGCAAAGAAACTAAACGGGATACAAAACGACTACAGAGACACAAAACAACCAAAACAGACACAAATATACCTCAAAGACACACAAAACAACTACAAAAAGATGCATGGGAAATACAAAAATACACAAAACAACTATGAAGAAAAAAACAAGACCAAAAACGGCACACATATACCTAAGAGACACAAATATACTTTTCAAGAAACACTTAACGACAGCGGATATGCAACAGAACTAAAGGAGACTGAGAATGACTACAAAAAGACACAGATATATACGTTAAAGAGACAAATATATACACTTCAAAGAGACACAAATATACCCTTAAAGACACACAAAATGACACCAAAGCCATGCAAATGAAGTAAGACACAAAATGACTACCAAGAGACACAACACAACCAAAATAGACACAAATATACCTTCAAGAGACACAACATGACTGTAAAGACAGGCAAAGGAACTACATAAAGAAACAAAATGAACAATAAAGTACATATAACTCAGAGACACAAACTGACCTTTAAAGAAACACAAAACAACACCAAAGAGATGCAAAGGAACTATGAAGAGAAACGAACCAACCTAAAAAGGCACACATAAGAAACACAGACACGCAAAGAAACTAAATGAAACACAAAGAGACACAAAACCACCAAAATAGCCACAAATACACCTTAAAGGGACACAAAATGACTTCAGAAGAGCTACAAAGACACACAAAACAACTACCAAGAGAAACAAACAAACCAAAAATGGCACACATACACCTCAGAGACACAAATTGACCTTTGGAAAACCACAAAACGACACCAGACATGCAAAGGAACTAAAAGATACAAAATATCTATATAAAATAGACAGATGTAGCTTAAGGAGACACAAAACAACTACAAAAAGAGACAACACAACCAAAAAAAGGTACACACACATACCTCAGAGACTGACACTGATTTTCAAAGAAACAAAAAATGACACCAGACATGCAAAGACACTAGAAGAGACACAAAACAACCACAACAGACACAAACGTAACTTAAAGATACTCAAAATGATTTCAAAGACACACAAAACAGCTACCAAGAGAAACAAACCAATCAAAAAAGAAAGCCTCGTAGCATAATCACCTAAGTCATATTTTGGCCAACAACGATTGCATAACAAATTTTGTTGTTTTGCAAACTTGTTTATATATCTGGTCAAACTTACAATGACAGTATAAATAAAAAGTCCTTGTGTGTTTTCTGAAAAATGTGTTTTTTCTTCTCTTCTGAAAACCGTAAAATATGACTTAGGCAATTATGCTATGAGGCTGACCTTTAAAGAAACGCAAAACACCACCAAAGACATGCAAATAAACTAATAAAGAAGCAAAACAAAAACAAAGGACACAAATATACCGCAAAGAGACACAAAATGACTACGATTAGACACACAAAATGACTTAAATAAAAAGACACAAATTGATCTTTGAAGAAACACAAAATGCACATGCAAATGAACTAAGACACAAAACAAATACAAAGAGACACAAATGTACCTCTTAGAAACACAAAATGAAGACAAGAGACACAAAACAACCAGACACAAATATACCTTAAAGAGACACAAAATGACTACAGAAAGATTACACAAAGACACGGAGAAACAAAATGACCCCAAAGAGACTCAAAACTACAAAAACATACTGAAAACTGCACTCAGTGAGGCAAAGCCAGCACAAACTGTGTGTCCTGCTCCTGTGTAGAGGTGGTGGGGCCTTCTGCATGTCTGTGCCCAGGGACCCAGTGTCACATGGTCCACCCATGGTAGTTCATCAGGTGTTCATTGTTGCTCTTCCTCCCGTTCAGTGAAATAGTTTGGAAGATGATTTATATTTTTATGAAAATGTTATTTCCTCAGAAACAGTTGCATCTTGTCTTTCTAGGGGCCAAGTAGTATTTCCTGTACTTGCTTATATGATTAATGTAATTACACTTACTGCACTTTTCTCCGACTAATAAGATACAAATGAGATTTATTTGTGTCAAGATTCAAGATATGTTCTTTAAAAAGGCTTCTCTCTACAGACTGATGGAAACCTGACCTGATATTTTCTGTAACGCACCACACGAGGGTGCTGTAAAGCAAAGAATCAGTGTGTGCATTTCTCAGTCAACACAATGCTGATATCTCGCACCTGCTCGGCTAACGGATTAAAGAGGGGGTGACATTTGATGCTAAACATTATGAATAAATGAGCTCAGAGTGCCACTTCATTCCTTTATTCTTCATCAGTGCTCACAGAAAATAAACTGAACACCTATAACCAGCGTGTGGGCAATGTTACATTCCATATTGAATCAGGTGAGGCCTCGTTATGTACAAGAAAAGAGGAGAAACAAAAAAGACTGCACCCCTCACCCAGAATCTGTGTGCTTCTTTCTTGTGTAGATTTTCAAGTGGTGTTTGGAGTCATCACAGCTTGATGCAAAATTTGCTTAAAACATCTCCCAATTTTATTCAATCTTACAAATGGTGAAAAACAAGAAAAACTTCATTTACAATGGGTAATCTGTTTAAAAACTTCAGTCATTTAGGTACATCTCAGTCATAAAACCAGTAATATCAAAGTCTATACAACGTGCATTACTACAGAGTTTTGAAATGGTGGGATCTAAATGGGAAGTGATGAGCACCTATTGTTTGACAGTTAACTAGATCTACGTCATTCAGGAATGGTTGTGTCCACAGGAGCGTCGAGTTTTAGGAGTTGTAAACAACTGTGCACTGCAAAGACAACATTTAAGACTTGGTTTAGGACGTTCCCTTTAAATATCACAATGTGTCAAATCTTGCAGACACAGCTTTAGCTGCTACATCCAATTGCCCAGCACCAAATACTTTGATAAAATATGTCAAATTCAGCAACGTGTCAACACAGTCATGGTTTCATGTAGAAAAAAAGCACTCGCACTCACATTCGCACGTTCACACTCACCCAACGTCACACATGCAAGCACCAATGAGCAGTGAGGAAGCAGCACACTCTCCAGTACACCTCCTGTCCATCACTGCCAAGGACCTTGCAGTCATTATGGATGAGATGGTTGCAGAATAGTAAACAAACACCAACAAAAAAAGAACAAAAAGAAATCCCTGGTTTTAGACAAGTCCTCGCATTCCTTCAGACGGGCTCCATCGCCTCCTTCATTCCGGTGTCTGGTTCAGCAGGATTACTCAGCGGCGGCCTCTGGACTGGCTGCCGTCTCTGGTTCAGTAGGTGAAGCTTCAGCTGGTTTCTCCTCTCCTCCCTCTGCTGCTGCTGCCGCCGCCGGCTCCTCTGCCTTCACCTCCTCCTCAGCCTTTGGCTGCTCAGCTTCAGCCTCCTTGGCTCCCTCCTCAGCAGCCTCAGCTGGTTTGGCCTCCTCAGCGGCAGCCGCTTCCTCTGATGCCGCCTTCTCTCCTTCGGCTGGCTCTGCTGCTGCTGCTGCTCCCTCTTCCTCGGATTCCTTCTTGGTCTTCTTGAAAGAGAAGCCGCTGAGCTTGAAGGAGGGTTTCTTGAAGGAGAAGCGCTTCTTCTTCTGCTTGCCATCCTCGCTGGTGGAAGGAGTGCCTTCCTCGGGCTTGGCAGAGGCCTCTCCGTTTGTGGCGGCGGGCTCCTTCTCACCGTTGGCCTCGGCAGCCTCTGCTTTCTCGCCTTCTTCCTTTGGCGCCTCCTCAGTGGGAGTGCTACCATTGGCCTGGACATCAGCTTTGTTTGCCTCCTCTGCGGCTGGAGAGGCATCCCCATTGGTCTTGGCGTGGCCATTCTCCTGGAAGACAGAATAAAAAATGTCATTCTTGAACATGCACATCACCCTGCTATTCAGGAGCTGGACTCTGTTGATGTGTAATCATGTATCTGAGGCCTGCATGTGAACATGTGTGTGCAGAGACCACCCCCTGCTAAATCTGGCGTGCTTTGGAATTTAATCAAATGCAATGACTAGTAGTAACCAATAGGAAAATAGCCCTAAAACTGCAGCAACATCTGTTACTAGGAGAGTGACGACAGATCAGTAGCTTTCAGCAGTAGGCTACTCTGTAAGGCTGCAGTACCGCCTGGATCCACCAGGTGGCGTTCAGTGTGGAGCCGGTGGGTACAACATAGGAATTTGGGGATTTTATTTTCCTCTTTTAACGACCTGTGTACTCAACCAAAGTGCGTTATTTTAATTATAACACACTTCCCTCATCCAACTGTGTGTGCTTTTTGTAATTGATTGATTGTGTGGCGTGTGTGCGTGCCAAAACAACGTGGCTTCTTTCTTGAATCTGGCAACAAAGGCGTGGTATGGTTTTTTAAAATGGCCATGCCACAGAGAGAGCGGCCACAAACCCCCGCTGCACACACTGCAACCAAATGAATTAAAAAAAAAACAGCCGCATGTTTAGGAAGCCAAAACCCCAAAATAAATGTTAGAATGAATCAAAAATGTCAAATCTGATTAAACAATTAAACAATCAGGAGGTTAAATGTGCGGCCTGATATTCATATTTTAAGATTAAAAATATGCCTGTGTGAATTTAAAGCGTTTACAATAAAATGCATCGATTTAAATTAAAGTAAAATGCATTAAATTGGAACAAAGCACCGGTTGGTGAGGGTGGTACATGTGGCCACTTTCCCTGAACGCCGGTGAGCGTGGGGATGCGCTACAGGGAACATGGAGCACGCCATTGACGCAACACATTGCTAAAAAATCGAGACAAAATTCCGCTCGAGCAATTTCACACTCAAATAATTCAAAATAATATTTACCTGTCCGTTTGTCTTGGCTGCAACCGCTGCACCTTCTGCAGGCTTTTCCACCGCAGCTTCCTCTTTGCCAGCGGTTTTGGAGATTTGTGCTCCCATGCTTTTTGGTGCAACAAAGGAACCCAACCGATCAAATGAATGAACAAAGACCGCAAGCTTCCTCCCCAAATAAAACTCAAGCTGGAGCGCCGACACCTCCTTCACCGAGCGATGAATCAGCGCCGAGAGCGAGACGACCGCAGAGGGACGTGTGAGAAGTTGCAAAAAAAATGTGGCAAAGACGCAAAAGCGACGCGAATTCTTTCAATTTTTTCCCGAGCGGAGTTTGTAAATGGAGAAATTGGCCCCGCCGCAAATGAGATGCGGAGTACAACGCCCAAGTCCACTGATGAATGGGCGCTGGGGCTATGACGACACGGCCTGGCCGTCTCCGCCAATCACAAGTCCGGAATCCAAGCGGCGAGGGGGGGTCATGGAGCGGGGGGACATGGACAATAGGAGACACAACAACATGAGCAGCAACTTGTTTTTGTGTCCACCTCAGGCTGCACCAACTTGATTTCATTTCACTGAAGCATCGACTCAGCTTCAACATGTCCTGCAGATTTAACCGGACGCTGATTTCAGGGAGGAAATATCGCCCAAAATATCTGATATTCCCAGACTGAAATAAACAATATGCCTCACAAAAACTACAAAAATGGCCTACATTTGGTTTTACATGTAGATGACGTTCAATTTATGTGTTTTGGAAACATTAATTCTTCACACTGGCAAATATTTTGACCAATATTTCATTTCTAAACACTGTAAGCATGTAATTAATGCCTCTGTTTGCTAAAATATAGGGAGATATTAAATAATAATGCTTAAAAAAAGCTATATCCTTGCTCTGACTTCGCTCTTTTGTGCTCCTTTTTGTTTACTTGAGTGCCCCCCCCTCCTTCTTTTTTGTTGTTGTTGTTGTTCCCTTTCTCTCTTGATTTTCAAAATAATGGCACCTCTACTGTTTTAATTTAATTTAATCTAGCTAATTTTATTTTATATTATTTTATCTCCTTTCATTTCATTTTATTTATTTGTATTTTTTTTTTGTATTTGTATTCTACTGTTTAATTTGATTTAGTTTAATTTAATTTTATTTTTTTATTTTATTTTATTCTATTTTAATTTAATTTAATTTATTTTGTGTTTGATTTTATTTAATTTTATATTTTATTTGATCTTATTCTGTTGGTCTAATTTCATTTCATTTAATCTTTTCAATTTAGTTTTTGTATTTTTTATTCAATATTAATCTAATTTAATTTAATTCTATTTATTTTTTATTTTATCGTATTTTATTTATTTATTTTTGTTCTTGTTGTTGTTGTTGTTGTTGTTGTTGTTGTTGTTGCAACAACATTTCTGCCATTGTTGATTCATTCTGTCCTTTGTCTTTGTACATTTATGTCTTGACTTGTTCTGTATTTTTTGCACGCTAAATAGAAAGTAATGATAAATTAATAAATGCTTCTTTAAAAAATTTGCAAATTGCCATAATGCACAATATACCATGCAACAATATAGCCTACAATTTTATTTAATATTTTTGCAGACTGTAAACATGCACTGTAAAGAATTTCACTGTAAAATAACAGTAAAGTGCTGGCAGCAGAGATGCCAGCATGTTACTGTTATTTATACAGCACATTATAACAGCATATTGCATCTACTGGGACACTGTCTGTACAAACAGTAGCCCCAGTTTAAGTCTTGTATACAATGGATGTATGAGATCCAAAATATGTAACATATGCTACATTGTCACCCTTGCACCCCCCTTGTCACCCTTGATTACTGTTTGCTTAGCACTGTTTTGTTTTACTCTGTCTTGTCTTGTCTGCCTTTCCTGTCTGATTTTCACTTGTTGAATGTGTGTTAAATCCAAAAGAAAGAAAAAAACGAACAAACAGTACATTGCATCACAGTATATGCCACCACGTTACTGTTTATTTCCTCATATTTTTTTATTTTGATTGATTCAGAGTTAAATGAGTTCTTGAGGCTGCAGCCTTACGTGTTGTTTATCAGCTGCAAGTGTCAAAACATGACATGTTTTGGCCAGCTGAGCTGAGAAAGCACCGCTCAGCTGATCTCATGTCATATCACCAGCACCCTCCTGACATATGCCTCACTCAGTAAACAGACGTCCCCTGTAACCATAAGCCCCCGTGCCCACAACTTCCCTCATCCCTCTTCTTGCATAATAGCGTCTTGTCTGCTTGTTGCAGCTGGAGCATCCCAGTGACCCAGATATAATGAGAGTTTATGGCCCTCTGCTCCGGCAGCCTGCAGTGCTCTGACTCCACCACCAGCCACAAGTCTCCTCTCCCTCTCTCCCTCTGCCATCACTGCATGACCCACATCTCCATGGTTACCAGTCCAAAATGGCTGCGGGGAAGAAGAGGCTGCACGTTCAGCGATCATGACTCCTGATGATGGAGAAGTAGGGTGAGAGTGAGTTCAGAGCAGAGCAGACAACAGTTTGAGGATTAGGGTGACTTCTCTCAGCCACCCTCCCTTCATCAGGCTAACTAGGCCACGCTCATTGTTGTGATACTCTGATTACATGCAAAGCTGTCGTTAGTATGGCGAGCTGCCATGAATATGTAAACCAGGGGACAAAGGCAGCAGGGCATCAAGTGTTCTCAACAAGCAGCACACAGCCCAGACAGAAAGACAGAGAGAGACTTCACCTGTCAGCTGTGTGTGTGTGTGTGTGTGTGCGCGCGCACACACACGTGTGTGTGTCTGTGTCTGTGTGTGTGTGTGTGTGTGGACACAAATCACAAATCTTACACATACCAGATGTGCAGTTGATTTTTTTTAGTTACTTTGAGCACTAACAACAAAAATCAATTATCCACCTGACCACACACAGTTTGTGATTATTTATTCATTCATTCAACCTTTATTTATACTAGAGGGCTGACCCTTAATGAGTCAATTACAGAAACAAAGAAAACAACAACAGGACAGCTACAGAGTAAAGGAAATACCATTTTAGAGTAATAAAGCCAGTTAATACTTTCCGATCAGGGCAAGTAATTTGACGGTTAAAGTAGGATAAATAAAATGCAAAATAAAATACAGTTGAGTTAAAAACCCTAATGTTTTGTAATTAGGGAAGATGATTTGATGGATTAATAGAAAAATAATAATTATAATAATTAAAATGTAAAATGAAATACAGTTAAGTAAAAAAAAAAGTACAAGTAGAGGTTCAGAGGTTTAAGATTACAGTTCTAAAATGTTCAAAACGAGACATGATTTTGCTTGTAGGTTTTATTGTTGATTTTATCGATGTTTTATTTACTAGTGCTCTGTTGCTTATTATGTGTTGATGTTTAAGTACATATGCTTGTTGCTTTTTAATCTGTTTCTGATTTTATCTCATGTATAAGGTGACTTATGTGCCATGAAAGTTTCCATTAGATAAAATGTATTACTATAGTATTTAGGCCGACGTGGAAGGTAGCATCACGCTGGTTCCCTTGTCAAAAAGCCAATGAGATTTTTCCATTGGATTTTGGATTATTGGCAAAAAGAAGCAAATTGAACACCACTCTCTGATTATTGAAGCCTAAAGGCAATCGCCAGAAGCCAAAAAGCTGATGTTAGGCTATGAACAAAGTGAGTGATAACGCTCTATAGTCTCATGTAGCCACTTGTTAGCAACCACCATTTTCAAGCTTCAAAATTCAAGAGTGGGGTATTATTTACTTGAGTATTTTATGTCACAGAACAAAATATGAGAAACTTTTATTTTTTATTTATTTAACCTTTATTTAATCCGGAAGTCCCATTGAGATTGAAAATCTCTTTTACAAGAGAGACCTGGCCGAGGTAGCAGCCAATCAAAACACATTTAAAATGCAACAAATACAACATAATACAAAAATCCACAAAATCATTTGAAACTGTCTTGAGTTTAATGCATTTACTGATATTGAAGTGCTGATCTGAAACCTCCAGACTATGGTCAGTCCAACCTAATGTTTCTAATGATCTACTGCAAACACATCAAGGTTTGCAGCTTATATTTTTTTTTACATGGTTGTAGATAGATGTTGTGACATCAAAGTGTTACAGTAACTCGCAGAGGCTCAAAAATGGCGGCATCACCCAGGCTTCAGGTCAACAAAATTTGCCTTATATAATTCTCATTACAAAAACAGACCTGACTGTGCAGCCGGAGTCTGAAATGCAACAAGTCACAGAATGTTCGTGGTGGTGTCAGAGTGGGTCGACCATATGGTTGATACTTTGATTCCGCAGATTCTTTCCGCCCACGTGTCAAAGTGCTCTTGAGCAAGTCAGTGTAACTGAACAGGAAAGGAGTACATTATTTTGGACAAACACAATGAATGGGCTTGATAATATTGTATGTGACTAACAATGATGATTGTTTTTTGGTTCTCCTTGCTCTTAAAAAGCTCATTTAGTGAACCAAATAAACCTGGAGTGCATGTTTGGTTATTTAAAGCCCAGTCAGCTGCAGAACACTGTGAATGGAGGTCAGAGGTCAGCATTGTGATTCATAATTACATTCCTGAGCAGGTTTAAGTTTTTGCTGTAAATCCTTGTTAAGTATTAAATAGTGAAGATATTTTAATCCGGGGCAGGACTGTTTGCTCTGACTGTTGCAATAACACATGTTGCATTTTGCTCCCTGAAATTGTTCTCAATGGCTGAAAGTTTTTGACGTTTTCATAAATACATGATGAGACACTTCTATAAAGTTTCACTGGCTTGGGAAGCTTCCAGCAGGAGTATGGATCACATGGATACAACCTAAAATAAGAAGACACCAAGGGCTAGACTTTACTCTGCTGTTATGTTCCATGGATGCTCAGCTGTGTATTCAGTTTTAATTCAATAAATAAATAAATAAAATAAAAAATATTATTAAAAAAAAACCTCAGGGGGTGATTTCATTTTTAGCGGCCCTTCAGGCAGAGAGGAAAATCACCTGCTGCTGCTGCTGCTGCTGGTGGTGGTTTTAGTTGGAATAGAAATGAATCCCCGTAGACTTGTTGAATTGGACGAACAAAAATTAAACCCAGTAATTCTTGAATTTCTTTTGGCTCTAAATAAAATGCACGCCTAGTTATTAATTCATCAGAAAAGAATAAAGGACCATTTGTCCACTAAAAGCAGATGTCCTGTTACTGAATGTTACTAATTCATTGTTTGCTGTAAATTGTTTGTATTAAAAGAGCAGTGTGTAAGACGAGGGAGATTTCGTGGTGTCTAGCTTAAGATTTCAGATTGCAACCAGCTGAAACTTCTCCCGGTGAGAAATCCTTCAGTGATCATTGCTCAGGAGGTTTTTTACTGAGCTGATATTATCTGCAGACATCTTTCCTCTCTAAAACAAATGGACCAGGTGATTAAAATTGGCACAAACCCAGAATAAAGCAGTTTCATGTTTCATGTAAGTCTGGTGCTGGTTTCTTCTGGTTTCTGGAGCAACTTCACCTACCTCCAAGGTGCATGGATAAGGGAAATAAATCAAAGGCACCGAAACTCCAGCAACACTTGTTGTACTGAGAACAACTTTATTGCAACTCTTTTCTCATCTTATAATAAAGATGTTCTAAACACTACAAGTGTTGCTGGAGTTTTGACACCCTTGTTCCTTCTATGCACATTTTTAATCTTGCTTGTTTTAACTTTTTGCTGTCGTGTTTGTAGTCTGTTCTTTTTTGTGAAACTCTTTATATGTGCTTCCGTCATGTCAGGACTCAGGAATCAGGACAAAAGAGATTTTCAGTCTCAGTGAGTAGGAATATTCCTGTTAAAATAAAGATTAACTAATATATTTTCTCTCTGTATGAGAACCTGTGTGATGTGTGTGTCTTATCCATATGGATATGCTTAAAATCAGGGTGTAAAGAGACCTGAACAAAAACAAACACTTTGCCAATCATGCTCCTGTTTTTCAGGCTTTTCCCAAAAACGGGGCGGTGCTTCACTTTGCATTGTGGCCTGTGATTGGATGAAGGCGGTGTCGATCACAGCTCTCCGGTCTGTGTGGCTGCACGCAATCACAGCTGCGTCAAGACGTCAAGAGATAAACCGGACAGTAAAGCTGCGTTTGCATGTCAAAATAAAAGCACAGGAAATAATCATGTGGAAATCATGCACTGGATGTGCGTAATGCGATTATACTAAAATAATGGTAGTGGGATTACAATGCATTAAATTTGCATTGATAGAAATGCTCTTTATTGTTGTTTCCACCTTGAAATGACAGGAAATAACAGGTTTATTGTGACAGGATCAACCAGAAGCTGTGCATGTAATCACCGTGAGCTTGACCCTGGTCGCCATCGTCATCATCTGTACGCACGGCGGCGACAGCAGCCTCAGGATCGGCAGGGACGGGTATCCCACCGCTATTCTCTCCCAATGCCAAGAAAAAACACTCACAGAGAGTAGACACATATCGGCGATCTCCCGCACAAGAGTCCCTCTGGAAACCCCGATGGATTAATCTGATTTTTCTGCGGTAAGCACGCTCTTTTCTGCTCCTGTGTTGAATCTCAATTGGTGCACCGCCTCGTCCCTCATTCTGCGCTGTGGACTGCGAATGAATTCATCTCGGGAAACAGAGCAGAGCAGATAAATAACACATTGTGGGGTCGCTGCAAGCCAGCCAGCATCCCCTCCAGTCATCCTGCAGATGTTGGCGCATGTACTGACGGGTAACCGTGCCCTCTGAAGGGGGTGAAAACACAGGGAGAGGTGGAGGTCTGGTGATTGTGGGTGATGTTTTGCAGTGATTGTGGAGAGGGGGATCTTGTGTTGCAGCAGCAGCAGCAGCAGGGATGGATGCGCTGCAGAGCAAAGCAGAGCTGACCACTGAGGCCACTCACACACATGACAAACGCCACAATGGCCTGCAGACAGCCTCGTATTGATTCACCCCAAAATAATTGTCATATGATTCAAGCTAATTGCATTGCCACGCTGTTAAATATCCAATTAAAGCTGTCCTAATCGGGTTATCTGATGTGTCTGGAGGTGCAGCCATCCATCTTGTTGGCAAACACCGGGGGAGGATGTACACACAGTGTGTAGCTGCGAGCTAAAGCATTGTGCAATAAGTTAGGCTGTAGTTGTGTGTTGGTTTGCAACCCTGGAGCTGTGAGTATTCAGCCTGTCATTGCTCCATGAATGGCTACACAACTGGCGTGCGTGATGTGGATGAATATTGAATGAAAGGAGTTGCATGGGCCGTGTAGATTCCCCCTCAGGCCCTCTGTGTCCACACACTTTAGCCTACTTATCACACACACACACTGCATGGCACATACGCTGTGACAGAGGTGAAATATGTAGCAGAGGAAAAGGGTTAATTAGTTACTTTGGTTAAAGCAAAATGTGTTCATATAGGAGGTGTGTGACCCTTTTTGTGCTAGTCAACAAATGGCACACATGCTGCCACAGTAAGGCTGCAACACATGATTATTTTCACTGAGAGCTGCGGTTGTTTGCTGATCAGTCGATTAGTTGTTAAACAGAAAATTCATGGGCAGCTGTTTTGATAATTGATGAATCATTTCAGTCCTTATTTGAAGCAAAATTGGCAAACCAATGCCCTGTCTCAACATGATTGTAAACAAGAATGCCTTTTAGGTTTTGGACTACTGATCGGACAGCTTTAGGAAACTGTGACTATGTTTTCTGATATTTTACAGACTAATCGATTAATTGAGTAGATGTTTGGTTGAAAATATCCATCCTGGTGTCTCAGAGTAGCTGACACATTCAGAAGTCTTGTTTTGTACGACCAACAGTCCAAAACCCAAAGATTTTGTGTTCATAATGCTATAAAACGAAGAAAAGAAGCAATTCCTCACATTGGAGAAACTGACACCAGAGAATTTTGGGCATTTTATGCTTAAAATGTAACTTAAAGGTCCAGTGTGTTTGATTTATGGGGGTATCTTGGCAGAAATGGAATATAATATGTATGATATGCATGTCTTCTTTAGTGTATAATCCCCTGAAAATAAGAATTGTTGTGATTTTCGTTACCTTAGAATGAGCCGTAGGTCCTCTTCCATGGAGAGCACCATGTTGCACCTCCATGTTTCTACAGGAACCCAGAATAGAATAGAATTTGCGTTTTCAAATTGGCCATCGTAGGACATTTCTCCCTCAGATGCACAGAATCCCTTAAAATGTTTCCTTAGTTAAGGCAAACCATTAACCCATTTACTGCGTTGAAAGAGATTTCACAACAGTAAAAGTTTCCATGGAGTTTGTTTGTTTGAACTCACACTTGTGATGCCTGTTATTGTCTCACAAAGTTGGCTTATAAATGGCAGAAGAAAAGAAGACAAGAGAACCATATTGGTCAGAGGAGGAAAAGATTTTACTTCTGGTTGAATACAATCATAGAGAGCACTACTACAACTAGAAAGTAATTTTGATCCCAAATACCAGAAATCAGAAAACAATAGCAGGAAGAAACAATGAAAACAAAATGAGTCACATCTATTGTGTGAAATCAAAATCACATTCATTGGGTTCTCCTGGGGGTGTGTTAGTTTTTTCTTTATGTCACCATAAACTCGGTCATGTTGCAGTTAAGACAGAGTCAGAGGTACTTGAAGTTTTTTTTAACCTTGCTTTGGTCACTAAGGTCTTTTGTGCAACAGTCTTAACTATAAGACCAAGACAAGAAGAAAACCACAGTACTTAAGTGAACTTTTAAGTAATTAAGAAGCCTTTAGGGTATTTTGAAGAAACCTTACCTAGGACTTTAAGGAATATCTTAACTTAAGGTGTTTTGTGCAGCCGGCCCCTGAATCTTAAGTTATCAGAGAAAACAGGTGAGCACACATTAGCAAGTGTTGGGTTAGCGGCCAGAACAGCATTGGAAAAACACTGATTTAGAAACTGTTTTATCCAGTGTTTTTACAGATTGTAATCACCTGGTCTGTTTGTTTTAGAGAGCGAGAGACCTCTGCGGATAATTCGGCTCCTGGTAAAAACCTGCTGAATGTCTGGCTCTTAAGTTGTCAGAGAAAACAGGCGAGCACACATTAGCAAGTGTTAGGCTATCGGCCCATCTGCGATGAGCAGAACAGCATTGGAAAAAACACTGATTTGTAAATTGAACTTGCTTTATTCAGTGTTTTTACCAATTTAATCAGCTGGTGTGTTTGTTTTGAAGAGGAAGAGACCTCTGCAGATAATTCGGCTCCTGGTAAAAACCTCCTGCACAATAAAGACTGAGGGAATCCTAACCAGGAGAAGTTTAAGCTTTTTGCAATCTGCAGTCTCACCACTAGATGCTCTTTTAAACAATTCTCAAAATAGATGCCAGTTAGCTTCTTGTTTATTTACCAGTCATTTTAACCAACTTATCGTTGCAGCTCTGCACACAGCACTCAAACACCTCCTGGCTCGTGCCTCAGTTTTTTTTTTATCAGCTCAAGTGTTATTCAGCTCTACCAGAAAACTTCCAACCTCCATTGCTGTCGAGCCACCACATCATTATTTCCAGTGGATTCTTACATCGACCATTGCCCTCCACTGGCACCACATCTGGAAAGAACCATTTAAACTGACAGGAGCAGCAGCAGCAGCAAGAATCTGCTCCTGTTTGTGGAAAAGAAAGAGAAAAAGGTCATGTTTTTCTAATTTGCCCTTTTCTCCCATTTGAAAAAACATCACAGATCTCATTGACTGACGGGGTGTTTACAATGGGCTTAGTGATTTAACAACATGACTCAACAACATACTCAACTGTGAACACTGTGACACCAAAACAGTTAAGACCTAAACCCACATACTGTATGAAGCTCAGCTGCGGGTTTCATAACCAGCTCTGTTCATTCAGCACGAGAAGAATGCTTTGAAAGCCTCAACACTGTGTTTCATTGTGCTGATAATCTTGTAGCAGAGTGAAATGTGGCCATTGTCTCGTTGATACACTGAATGAACTCAGTTGTCCGACACAAGCAAATGTTGTAGCTATTCGGAGAATGGCGGCCATAAGGAGGAGAGTGTCAGAGTTGTAGCAGCTCCAGCAAACACAGGGGTAAGTTTCATTCGCATTCAAATTGACAGAAAATCAACCTCTTTTTTTTTGCGTCATTTCTTTGTCGAATGAACAGACAGTTACACTTCGGAGTTGAATAAGGTCGATGCGAGTACGGCTTCAGTAGGAGGGGTGTGGGAGGGTTGACCTTGTTTTGTGCCATGTCAATGATCCGAGTGTAAAGGGACCCCACACTTCAAATTAAACAGAGCTGTCTTGTTAAAGGCTGTGGTGAATTGCAAAATGATTGTATTCTGGAGAGATTTGTAAGTTCATCGGGGTTACATAATGAAGGCGTTCATAGATGTAATGATCAGTCGAGTATAGTTTGCAAGTCAAATTTCCAAATTTCACAGGTTAAATAATGTGCTCTCATTGGAGCTGAGACCATTAGCCCATTATTTGGAATCTTTGAAGTCATGTTTCAAGCAAAAATTTCTAAAATTACAGTTTCCAGCCTCTTAAATGTCAAAATTTGATGCTTTTTTCATTATATACTTAGGACGACTTTGAAAACTGCTTGTAGACTTACACTTTTTGTTGGTGTTGGCATGTAGCTTGTCATGGTGAGGATGTTGCTCCACTTTCTCTGAGTTTCAGTCACCAATAGCTTGTTTTTTTCCAGTTCGCAGACCTAGGTCACCACAGAGGTCAAAATTAAGCTTAAATGTATCCATATTGTGCTAATTAGTCTGTTTTTTTTTTTTTTTTTTCAAGTTTTTGTGGTGATGAGGCTACGCGGAGTGATACTGGATTGTGTAAAGGAAGTGATTTGAATCAGTTTTATAATGAGGGTTGATGGTCAGGCAAAACAAAGTATTCTTTGAGACATTAAAATGGATATTTTTTAAAACAGTTTTCTAATATTGAGGCGGTTTTGACTCAGGAGGTAGAGCGTGTCATCCACCAATCAGAAGATTAGCGGTTCGATCCCCGGCTCCTCCATTCTGCCTGTCGAAGTATCCTTGAGCAAGGTACTGAACACCAAATTGCTCCCGATGGCTGTTCCATTGGTGTGTGAGTGTGTTAAAGAAGCCAGTAGTGAATTTTACCATATTTCATAGACATAACATAATTGACTAATCCTGAAAACAGGGCAGCAACTAACAATCGATTTCTAAAAACTTTATTGATCACCAGAGGAAAAAATTCATATTTTACAGCAGTACAAGAAATCTTTCATGATGCTGGATTTTTGCATCCAATACGCTGATATTTTCCATCTCATTTTGGCTGATATCCGATACCAATGCAGATTTTTTTCTCCACCTAATTGCAGAAAACATCAAGTCTCCCTTGTAGTAGAATTAACATATTATTATGCCTACTGTGATCGCCCACTGGCAGATGCAGATGTAAAATACAATGCTTTCCAAAATGCACACATTAATGGGCAAAATAAGAAACTACATTAACTTAGGTTTCATGGAAAACACATGTCATTTTTAAACAAACTGTAAAATTTTAAAGCCTCCGGCTGTTGATGCTGATTACATGCCGATGTTATCTCGTATCACTACAATAAACAGCCTGAAGAGGAAACAGATACACAACTGTTTGAAGTAATGAATCGGTTTTTGTTGATTAGTTGTCTGTTGATCAACTAACTAATTAATTAGGTGAGTGTTTCAGGCAAGTGGGTTGATAGTAAATAGATTGTAAACAGAAATCCTTCATTGTCATTGTACCAGTACAATGAAATATAAAAGCTATGACTGTACACAGTGCCACCCAGAAAAATACCTTCATCATATCAGCATTTAAATGGTAATGAGTTTGGGAGTCCTCTGCCAGAAAATTTTTGAACATTTAACACTTAATTTCCTGCATTCTGGTGATTTTTTTTATGCTCCATTTGTGCATTTTCTGCATCAATTTATGGTTTAAATGTCTTTAATTTTGTCAAAATAAAAGTCCTCTGCTACTTTTATGTTTCTATTGTGGCACAGGTTCTAAATACATAGGTGGACGTGTCCTCTACGTCCCCCCTGAAATCTATATCTATGATTTCAGCTCTATGATGAAGCAACACCAGTGCTCTGTATGATAATAACAGTCCACATGAACCGTTTTTTCAGACAGTACATATGTCTGTTTCTCAGGCCTGACTGTCTCCTGCGTAATCCATCAGTCACGCTGTGTGACCCTGACATGTCTGTCCTTTTAATTTACTATATTGATCTTGCAGCTTTACTATAAATGGCCCAGTATCTCATCATGGCTCCCAGCTCTCTGTGTTACCACAGATGATTAACCCTCGTGCCCGTACAGCATCAAAATAAAGGCAGTCGTTACGGGACATTAATTTCCCGTTGAGCGCAGCAGCTGTGACTGATGTAGTAGCACTAACCCCATCCTGTTGCTTTGTGTTCACATCATATTGGCGTCTTCATTTCTCGTGATTCCTCACTTCCTGATGTGAGGGAATCTCACAGCAGATTTTACAAATACTATTCAACAGATTTGGCCAGACATCAAAGTCGGATTTCAGACTCGAGCCAGTCGAGATGAGGAGTTTGAATATGATAGCTCTGTGTGACAGTCGAGTCCTCCCCCTCTTCCACGTCTCTGCCTTTTGCCGTTAACTGTTACAACACACCACGTAGCCACGATCCTGTCCCCATTGGATCTTCCTTATCACGCCAGCGTGGTCCTCTCCGAGGCAAGCTGTTCATTTGGGTCTGAAAATAGCGTGATGAGCGTTCTTGCAGGCTGAGGTGGTCATGCGATACCCAGGCCCTGCCACGGAAAGGAACAAGCCCCGCGGCTGCGATGCCATCATCTGCTTTTTTGGGGGGGAAAGTTGTGCAGCAGGTCTGGCGTAGAGTGTGTGTGTGTGTGTGTGTGTGTGTGTGTGTGTGTGTGTGTGTGTGTGTGTGTGTGTGTGTGTGTGTGAGTGTCCCTGAAGCGCACCAACATCATTATATAGCAGAGCTTTGTCTTGACAATCTGATATGATCCATGGCGTGGATTCATGCGTGTAATTGACCAACAGTGTGGTCGTCCTATAGATCTGAAGCCAGTGATGACCGCCTGTGGATCTCTTTATTATCCTGTAGTGAAAATGTGATAAATCTGCCTGTTGCTGTCGAAAGATGTTGGATTTTTATAGCACTCATCCAGCAACTTTGGTCACAACACAAAGTGCACACAGATGTGATTCATATGCAAATGTTTACTAAGCGAACGCTGTGCAAAAAAACAACAATACCACAGAGGGAACATATGTATATAAACAATACAAGATGGCCTAGTTTCTGTGCAGCGGGATAGTGCAGATATGTTCAAGCTATGGTAGTCCCTGGCCTTTTTACTTCAAGAGCAGGAAGAATTTCATAATCCCCACAGGAAGCACGACGACGTGAGATCTCCCCTCATTTACTCTGATCCCTCCAGGAGTGGATGCAGTGCTATTTTCATTTCAATCACTGCAGTTAAAGAGAAAATCCACCTGTGTTGTCCCAGTCAGGCTCACTTAATATTTCCATGCCTGTGCAGTTCTCTGCCGAAGCTGTCACACATGCAATCTGTCCCTGAAATGTTCAGGAACATTTTCTGCATGGGATCAGGTGAGAATGGGAATCTGTATGGCCAATTTCCCACCTCAAGACCTGAGCCCCTTTCACACATGCGCTGAAAAACTGAAATTACCCAGACATCACCTGGAGGAGCTGTATGTGAGAAAGCAAATGTCCGAATGAGTTGGATCGGACGTTAAGTAGACTTCATCCTGCCAGCTCCCGTTTGTAAATGGAATAGGTCATTGTCTGGAGAGTTCACCGTGAGCGAGTGGGCGTGTTGATGATGTTTCTATTGAAACCAGAGAAAAACAAACATCTGAGGGTGAAGACGAAGGGTCATTTAATATCTACCTGGAGACATGACGAGATTCAGGAAAGTCTTTCGGTAAGGGATGAAGCTGAAATCGGCAAATTTGAGGAACGGCCAGAGACTTTGTTGTTTATGACCACATTAGAAATCAGCTATGGCACTGCAGTTTTAACCCGCGTCACATCCTGCCTCCTGCAAACGTCTTTTACGTAAAGCGAGCAAACCAAACATAACACTCAGCTGATGATGTATTTGAATCCATGACTTGTTTATGGTTTGGCATAGATTCCTCCAGAGATTACTTTGTTCTGTTAGCTGATGCAGAAGTTAGCATTGCCCTGGTTCGCTTGTCAAAAAGCCAACAGGATTCTTTCATTGGATTTTGAAATGTTGCAGAAAACAATCTCACATTTTGCACAGAAAGATAATCTTCACAAATGAAAACCTCTTTGAAGCCAAAATGCTGTCGCCAGAAGTAAAAAGCAAATGTTAGGTTATGAAGAAACGACACCACAGTCGCATGACTTTAACGTCGGCATCACAACAAGGCTGTAAAGCCGTGTTCGACTTTCTGTAGTCTCATTGAGCCACTTGTTAAGAACCGCCTTTTATTAAGACATCTAAAAGATTCAAAATTCACAAGTGGGGTATTTACTGACTTTTTAAGTCGCAGAGCAAAACTTGAAATTCTCTTAAGCTTGTTTTAACCACGAACCTTATGTCAGGCATCGAACCAAAAACCCATTCAAAAAAATGATTGTCTTGGAGACTAGGTACCAGTAGTGCTAAAACAGTGATTCATTTCTGAGTTTTAGGATTCATTCCTGGGGCTAACTAGCAAGTAACACCAGCTCTTTGTTAGCATCAGATCATTCTCGTAACCCATCGACTGTATTCGGCATCTGACTTCTGGCAGACGGTGATACAGCCTCTGGGGGCAGACCCCCGATTTTTTTTTTTTTTTTACCCCAAGACATAAATGTTCCTGAATATTGTGCATGTGTAAATAGAGAAAATCACTAGCGTTGATAGAGAGGTTATTCCAGTAATTTACTGTGAAATATGTGTGAAAGCAACAAAAGATTTTAATATGTTACTAACCCTGTTTAATCAAGACATAGGCTGGTCTGTACTGGATATCTGGGGGTTATTTATTTATTTATTTTTGGCAAATCTTCCTCAACCAATTGATGAATTGTTTGACAGCTTCAGAAAGTCTTATTAATGTTCTCATAGTAAACAGATGTCTTATTTCTACTGTCAAGGAGTGCCTTACTCCCTGAATGGAAACTGTAGTTTCAAGGTAATATTGTACCTGCTATTTTTGGCAAGGGGCGTTGTAAATATCAGAAGATTTGACATGATATAAACGTCTATGAAAATTATTAGTTATCTTAAGGATCACCAGAGAGTGAGCAGTCCTCCTCCTCCTTCTTGTATTTCAGCTTGTGGTCTCACAGCTTCGGTCGGGGCTTATGCTGTAATGCTACCGCTGGGCTTGTTTCTTCTTCTGGGTATTTTATGGGGTTTTATTGGCAGTAATGAATCACAATGATCCTCCTTCTCTCTGCAGTGGCTCCGCTCTTCTGTTAGTTAAGAAGTGTGGAGCAAATATAGAACTGGAGAAACTGAAAATGGTGTGCACGGTGCACAGGAGGTGAAGTCTGTGTTTGGGAGGCTTGTGATTTATACTTCTGTGTACCTGTGGGCTGCAGGTAACACAGTAGAGAAGCCACACGGTAACAGCACAGCATCATGGCCTTTTTGACGATATGACAAATGTGGACGCTCCTTTTTTTATACTTTCCATTTGTCTTAAATACTCGCTACTCTCAAAAAAGTAAAACACTGATGCTGATTTTCGTCTTCAGCCTGTGTCCTGTTGCTGTGCTCGCAGCAAGTGACACATCTGTTTGCACTTTTTTTTTTCTCATGTAGTTATTTGGGTTTCTGGCTAGTAAATGTAAAACAGCCCTGAAGGAATTCGGTCATATACTCTGTAGCTTTGCTTGTAACCATTCAGCTCGGGTGTCCTTCGAGACATGCTTCTGATTCCAGCTCATGTGGGGCTGCAAACTGGGTTCCCAAAAAAAGATAGACATTTTCAGTTTGCCACATGGTCACCTTTTGGTCTATGAAATGTCCGCAAATGGCAAAAAGGCTCCAAGAGTCCATGGAAACATCTTGAAATGTCTTGTTTTGTTTCACCAGTAGTCAGGATAACCAGGGAAATGTTCACATTTACAAAGCTGGATCAAAATAATTGTCTTATTACTTATTGTTTAAGCTCTAAATCCTCAGTAATGAGACTCAAAGAGTGTCTACTGACTGAAACTGTTATTCTCTGTGTGAATATGTTTTGGTCGATATCATTGGCAAGACCATTTTTCATGAGAGGACTGTTCTTCTTGTTTTCATAAATTACTCTTGACAGAAAAGAGGCACCACCTGTGAGTTGACCTGTTAATGTGAATCTGAATCTTTTAGCTAAAGTCCAGAGCAGGGCGATAGTTTCCCCCTCCTCCCGAGTCTCCTGCAGCCCTGGCGTTTGCCCCTAGCACCACCTCTCTCCATCCACAGCGACTGTAAACAAGTGTGTTTCCAATTAGCCGTCTCCCAAGTCAGCTGGCCGCTAGTGCTGATGAAAGACAACAGTGCTGTCAGCGGTCTCTTCCCAGCCGTGGCTTCATGAGCTCGCAGGGCTGGAAAGGGGGGCACGGTGAGCCGAAATGTGCGTTAGTTTAACTGGGTCTCTTTAAAAGACGGTGAGGCTCTTTTTTAATTGGCAAAGCAGATTGCCTCACTCATTACAGAAACTGGTTTAACTGCGCTTTAGTGAGGCCAGTACCCCTCATGAGACCCAGCGCAGAGCCAGGGAGCGGTTTGCCGTTAAGGGCCTCTCTGTGCATTTTAACTAAATCTATACATGGGCGTGTGGCTCCTTGTAAAAGAAAACAAAAATAAAGTGCATGCCAGCTTGTAAATGCAACGTCTGGGAGTAAATTCTTACAAGAGAGGTCGTGCATTAAGACGGAAAAGTAAACCAAGATAAGTAGTGTTGTTAAATTCTGCTACAGTGTGAATCAAGCTGAATATTCTCAGCATAAAGTATCGTTATCTGAACATATTTTTACAGCAGCAGTCATAGTATTCACACACTGCAGATCTGTCACATTATGTTCCTAAGTATAATTAGTAAAGGAGTTTAACGTATCGTGTTTAATTTCAGCCTAATTGAAAGATTTTTCACAAGGCTCCCCGTAACTCTCAGAGGAAGCTCTGGAATAATGGAATATTGAATCATAATTTCCCCATCGGAGACGGCGTGTGAGCTATTATTTCACCTACGTGCTAATTTCATCTCTGTCTCTCTCCACCCACAGAAAGTAGAGAATGGGCTGTGTCCAATGTAAGGATAAAGAAGCAGCAAAACTCACTGATGACCGGGAGACCAGCCTCTCACACAACTCGGGGTACCGCTATGGGTCCGACCCCACGCCGCAGCACTACCCCAGCTTCGGGGTCACCACCATCCCCAACTACAACAACTTCCACAGCGGCGCCACACAGGGGGTGACCGTGTTCGGGGGAGTGCACACGTCCTCGCAGTCTGGAACGCTTCGGTCTCGGGGCGGAACAGGTGAGCCTGAAGGAGCTCTTTTACAATTAAGTTTGTGGAGCGTTTCAGAGGGTTGAGGGTTTGGCTGCTATTTTCTGATACTTTTTTCCACTATACTTAAACTTATTTAGCATTGCTGCCACAATGGAAAATGCTCTGTCAATGTATTTGGACCACCATGTAACACTAAAACGCTCCACTTACAATAATACAAATTAAGTTACTGGGGTGAAAAACCTTCAGACGGAGCCAGGCTATCTGTTTCCAGTCTTTATGCTGAGCTAAGCTAAGCAGCTGCTGGCTGTAGCTTCATATTTATCAAAGTGGTTTTAACTTCTCCTCTAACTCCCTGCAAGAAAGCGAGTCAGAGTCTTCCCCAAAAAGTCGAACTGTTCCTTTAAGACAGGGTGACATTGTAATTCTGAAATATGTCGCTGTCTTTAAATGGGGGTCGACTTTTAAACAGAGCAATTAAAAGAGAAATAAAACGTCAGTCTAAGTTGTATAGCTGTAAACTCCTCTGAAGACCACTCACCGCCTGGCTGTCGTCCAGTGTTCAATAAAAAGTCTGAATAATAAACTGACCAGCAGACATTATTTGTGCAGTAGCGAGTTTTCACTTCAGTCATACTAAATGATCTCAGATTAATTAAAAGCCTTTCATGCATGAATTATGACAAACTCAGTCAGGATTTTTTCCCCTGAGTGTTTTTACTCCTCTTCAGCCATGAAACCTCATTTTTAAACCCTAATTTTCAAAGATTTTTTTACATGTCCACTCAGATGGGCCGCATGCATTTGAGTTTTTAACTGAAGAAATGTGTATTTAACTAACAAATGAATAAAATTATATATTTTGTGAAATAATAATTGACATCTTGAATGCTTTTTAAGTAATAATATTGGCATATTTTACCATATTATAATACTGTTAAAGCATCAGCATCTTCTGCTCCCTCAGCTCCACTGTCACTATTTTATTTCATTTGTTTCATATACATAATTAAAAAATTAAAGGGAATAAAAATGTAAAAAAAAATAAAGTGCATGTGAGAGTGTGGTAGAAAGAAAGGAGTTTCTGGCAGAAAGCCCTGAAGGCAAACATCTCCAACAGCACATTTCTAGCCGCACTTCTGCAACTAACATTCCTCCCCACACATCCGCAACCTCAGAGTCATTTTCGACAACAACTTCTCCTTCCACCTAAAAAACATAACTCGTCTCTGCCCATCACTCCCCCCCTCTGCTGCTGAAACTCTCATCCCTGCCTTCATCACATCCAGAATTGACTACTGTAGGTACACCATCCAAACTCCTAAATAAACTCCAGTACATCCAGAACTCTGCTGCCCGCCTGCTCACCCATTCCTGCTCCAGCGAGCAGGAACTTACTTCCTGTCCCCCAACGTGTCCAATTCAAGGTCCTTCTCATCACTCACAAAGCCCTTTGAGTCATGAACTATACCATCAAAACCCATGCTTATACAAGAAAACAGCTTTTGAACAGTTGCCCACTGTGGCTATGACTACGCATTATCAATTCCATCAAGGCTGAAATTTCACATCAGGTTATATTTTTCCTCCTATATTCCAAGTAAATATGTTATTCTTGTCTCATGTGTGCTGATACTGTTGTGCAGTGATAAATGAATGTCCCTGCGCAAGATAAATGTCCACTGGGTGAAAGTTAATGGAAAATCTGAGTGACCTAAATTATCACAGGTGCTCTTTGATGCACATTTCACAACCAGAGAGATCAGACAGTGTGCTGAATAGTGGAGAAAAGGCCTTTACAGTCTCTCACTTAAGATTTTAAAGATACATATGATGTGCGATGCATAACTTACCAGCATCTCTTGCTTTGATGTAAACTACTTAGCTTGGCTTTTTTTTCTAGCACAGATAAACACTCTGCATCTGTGGAGTCAGCACCAGCAGCTTGTATGAATAAGAAATTACTCCAGGAGGGAAAGACTGAACAACATTCACATATGAGGTGGAAAAAAAAAACTTCCAAACAACAGTCAGCTAGGACAGAGCAGAGCAGAAACATCATCTGACCCTGTCTGTGAGGACAGTAATGTGTTTGCCTCTGAGACAGTGAGCACTTTTGGTCACTGTGAGGTGTGTTTCAGAGGTCACTGCACTCAATGGGAAACATGCAGGGCTTTACTGCAGCGTTGTGACTCTGGCAGTCCAGGAACGATTCAGATCAAATCAGAAAATGAAATCATTTAACAGTTTCAGGCTTATTAAGAGATACAGGGCTGTTTTAAATCACATCAGATGAGTTTGATTGGTCTCCCTAATCTAGACCTCAGCAGCATTAAACGTTTGCGCACCATTCTTAGAGGATGCTCCAACTGAAATACAGTTTTAATTTAATCGCTTAAAGAAATAAAATAACTTACATGAAAGGACGACGCTGTGGTAGTTTATGCATGGTCTCTTGCTGACTAGATTGTGCATGTGTGCACGTGGGAACCAAGACATTGCTGTTAGCAGCTCTGTTATGTTTTACAGTAGACATTTGTAGTCAGTTACCTGAGTGGGTAAAACCCTTTGTTTATGCTGCATTTGGCTGAACTTTCAATGCCCTTTGTATCGTGCACTAAACTCATTATTCTGCACAACTTTCTTCCTCTTAAAACAGCTCAGTTAAGCCTAAAAGACTCCTGCGTAGGAGATAATATCTCGCAGGAGATAAACTTAGGTTAAGGCCAAAATTACCTGCAAAAAAGTTTCTTTTCACCTTGCCTCTCAGGGCTTCTGTAGGATGGATTGATTTGATAGATTTTTTTTCTTTAATTCATTCATTTTCCAGAACCGCTTGCCCTGTTAGGGGTCACGGGGGGCTGACACATAGAGACAGACAACCATTCACACTCACATTCACACCTACGTACAATTTAGAGTCACCAATTAACCCGCATGTCTATGGACTGTGGGAGAAAACCCACGCTGACATGGGAGAACATGCAAACTCCACACAGAGGGGGTTCAAACCAGGAACTGCCTTGCTGTGAAGCGACAATCCTAATCACTGAACCACTGTGCTTTTGTTTTTTTTTATATATTAGTATGTTAGCTTATACACTTCTATATTCGTTCTCAGTTTTCACTCTGTTTTGGTCTCCACCAACTCCTGAGAGAGCTGTAAAACCAAAACAGGGAGCTGAAAGACATTAAAATACTTCATAGAGCTGAGGAAAGCTGGAGTTGGGTGACTGTGAGCAACTCTTTTCACATTACATCTAGTCTTTTGATGTCAGTGTTGATATAAAATTATTCATGAGTACAGCTTTAACTTCAAATAGCATAAAAATAGCAATAGTAATCTTATGTTTTACACAGGAGGGGGGCAAAAGCCCAAATTTACACTAAGAGATAACAAACAGTAATCACAGACGCAAGTTATGAAATATTAAATGTAAACTGGAAAAATAAATGAGTTAGTTTTGAAAATAAGACATTAAATAATATGAAAGATTTCTTTGGCTAAATTGTACCAGTATATAATGTAGATATTTGAAAATTAACTGTGAGAATTTGGTGTTAAAATAAAAGCAGCAGATGGGATGCAAGAAATAAATGAAGAGGGCAGTGATTCGTATCGCCATTACATAACAAGCAGCCCATGTGTGAGACAGATGAACGAACCCAACAATAAAGCCACAGTGAAAATCCCAACATAATGCTTCATCCATGCAGTTCATCTCCTCTAACTCCAGCCATCGCACGTCACTTTCTCTTTCCCTGCAGGGGTGACTCTGTTTGTGGCTCTCTACGACTACGAAGCCAGGACCGAGGATGACCTCAGCTTCAGGAAGGGGGAGAGGTTCCAGATCCTCAACAGCACGTAAGTGTGGAAACATCTGCATGACAGCATTCAAGGGTGGCGGTCGTGTTTTCGCCACTTTCTGTTTTTTGTCAGTTGTGGCTGTCGAAATGCTGCATTTGGACTGAAAGGTTGTTCCGCAGGCACAGGCAGAGGAAACAGGTCTCTGTGTTATAGACCTGACCTGGCCCATGAGGATTATGTTGCATGTGAAGCCTGACAGATTTGTTGTGTTTTGATGAAAGCACTGTGACAGTTTGCATTGTAGGAACAGGGCTCTACACGTAACAACAACACGTGCATATGAAGTACAGCTCTGTGCAGACCCTACGCCGCAGCTTACACACATGGCCATAGTGAGCATTTATATTTGTGCAGTGGTGTGTCTGTGTCACTCTGCAGTTACACCTCCAAAACACTAGTCGATGTCGGGGTTTCTGGGAAGTGCTGTGAAGATTGGTTGTTTCAAAACACACATTAAACACACATTAAACATGGCTTAATAGAGAGCATTTCAAACACAAGTACACAAATCAGCTTCACTATAACTCGCAGCATTCACAGACAAACACTTGTCTTAATCTTGACACATTTTCCCCACAAATACAACATGCTAATGTTTTTAGCACAAGCCTATGGCATTTTACATTGTATAAATTAGCCTAGTGGCTAGTGGACTTTTCCTCTTCTCATATGAAGCCAGGGACAACAGCAGCAGTAAACAAAGGCAACATCACAAAATTCAGCTCCATTTCAACTCACAAGGTTCACTTAAAAAAACTGTCTTATACTAAACATGTTTCCCAAACAAATATGACATGCTAACGTTATTAGCACAAGCCTATGGCATTTTACACTGTATAAATTAACCTAGCGACGAGAGGAGATTTCCTCTTTTCATATGAAGCCAGGATAAATCACACACACGACTTCAAATGCTGTTTTGTGGAGGCTTTATTGTCTTCATAATTTAATGTTTGTCATCTGTGAAATAATAAAAGGTTTGTTTCCACTGAGGGAATAAATACGTTTCTAGGGAGGTGCACGTCAGGCTAAGGCGTAGGGTACGGCATCAATTCGACAAGGAAGTATAAATCCCACCTTATTTGGTCTTCATTTGAGAGTAAACCATTTTATTTTTCAGGGTCCTTTTAATTTGCACCTTTCGACACAGTTGAGCATACACATCATATATTAAATGAGACTTGTTGAGTATGTGACATCAGCAAAGAAGTCTTAACATCATTTCTTTTTTAAATTTATTTTATTAGGTTGGCAAGGAAGCTGCTCAAAGTGTTCCTATGACCATAATTTTTTTAACTTGTACATCATTGCACTGAGAAAGTCAGCTCAAACTATATTGTGACACACTGATGTGTGTTTCTCCTTATATAAATCTGAACCAAACCATAACTCACTCTAAACCTGACCACCCCAAAGACCATTTTTCTCCCTTTTTATTAATAAAAAACTACTATCCTGACTAACATAAGGGATGACTAACTGTGATTTCAGTTGTGCTTTAAAGATATGATTCACCGAAGCTTCAGGGGCCCACGCTCTAGAAAAACAACTTGTTTTATAGTTTGTTTTTATGCATTACCTCTACTCCGCTCTCAGAGACAAGCCAATAAATCTGATCCACTACTGAGTGTTTATTTGTGCCTCTCTGCATAATGTGTAAACGGCTGATGTGTTTATTCCAACCTGCCTCCATCTCTCTGTATCCCTCTCTCCTCAGTGAGGGCGACTGGTGGGAGGCTCGCTCTCTCACTACAGGTGGAACTGGTTATATTCCCAGCAATTATGTTGCCCCGGTGGACTCAATCCAGGCTGAGGAGTGAGTAAAACTTTTTATAAATGAGCACACACGGCAGCTTCATCAGCAGAGAGCGTATCATAAATATTTGAGAGCTCATCTCACAGTCTTTTATTAACTGGCGTAATGGCACGTACAGTAAGAATAAAAGATTAAAATATATTTAAAACATGTTTAAACCAAATATTACACCCCATAGTTTGACTCCTTTTTTCTTTTCTTCCTGCAGCTGGTATTTTGGTAAATTAGGTCGAAAGGACGCAGAGAGGCAACTGCTCTCCAACGGCAACGCCAGAGGCACTTTCCTTATCCGTGAGAGTGAAACAACCAAAGGTACTCTGACCCAGCAGCAGCTCACATGCTGACATGTTGAATGCTTTTAAAAATTGTGTTCGTGATTAAATAAATATTTATGAACACTTTAATTACGGTGGCAGTAGAAGGCATATATTTCTAGAAAAAAACTATATTGAAGCTTAAAGGGGATCTTATGGGCTTTTTAAAAAACTTTCTGTCATATGTTACAATGTCAGATGTTCTTATTAAATGTGGCAAAAAGCCCCAGACTTCAGACCGTTTTTGTCTACTTAAGAGACAAGTTGATATCAGTGAGCGACAGATTTCTTTATGGTCATCTGCTCCAGGCACATTACTGCAAGTGTAAACATTACATACACTGCTACATGAAGTTACATGCTAACATCACGGAAACCAGTAATCGTTAGTCTCTGATGTTGTGTTTTTTCCCCAGTTTTGGAACATATTCCTGCTGGAATATGTCTGGTTGTGCTCAGAACTTTTTATTGGTTTTATTGGTTACGCATTCATTCCCTGGTTGCAAGTAAATGGCTACATGTAGCTACATGCTAACGTCAGGGAAACATATACTTTTGGTTGCTGATGTTTTTAATTTCTCCCTGCTGGAACATGTCCGGTCGTGTTAAGTAACTTTTATCGGTGATTTTTAATGGGGGAAAATGCGGCTCCACACAGTCATTCCCCAGCTGCGAGGACACGGCTAAATGAAGCTACATGCTAATGTCAATGAAACATCTAATCTTCATTGATATTGTTGTTCATTTATCTCTAATATTGGATCATCCTGCTGGAGCAAGTCCACTTGGGTTTAGAATCTTTTATTGGTTATGCAGTTATCCCCCGGCTGTAAGTAAACCGCTACATGTAGCTACACGCTAATGTCCGGGAAACATAATCTTGGTTGCTGATGTTGTTCATTTCTCCCCAGTTTTGCATTATAGTCCTGATGGAACATGTCTGCTTGTGCTCAGAACCTGTTATTGGTGATTCTTAACTGTGAAAAGTGCCATTTTTTGCAGTCATACTTTGGCTGCAAGTAAACTGCTACATGTAGCTACATGCTAACGCCAGGGAAACATGTAATTTTAGTTGCTGATGTTGTTAATTTCTCCCCAGTTTCCGATTATATTCCTGCTGGAATATGTGTGATATTGTTATTGGTGATTTTTAATGGGAGAAAATGCGGCTATACAGTCATTCCCCAGCTGTGAGTACACTGCTACATGAAGCTACATGCTAATGTCAGAGAAACATCTAATCTTTGTTGCTGTTGCTGTTAATTTCTTCCCAGTTTTGGATTATATTCCTGCTGGAACATGTCCTGTTGTGTTAAGAAGCATTTACTGGTGAATATTCACAACAGAAAGTGCCGCTATGCTCTGGTATTGTCATTCTCCGGCTATAATGATAGTGCAGAGAATTTCCAATATAGTGCAGCCTGGGCATTTTTGTGAGGGGGGGCTCAAGGAGAGAGACAAGACAGAGGGTGAATACAGGTGTTTCAGCACAGATGGTATGGGAAAAATAAAGTGTTTTTCCAACATTAAAGCATGTAAACATGTCCTAGTAGGAGCTCAAAATAGAAGTGTGAACCTCAAAAGTAGCATAATAGGTCCTCTTTAAAATTCAGATTAATATCATGTCATTAACCAGGCAGTTGCTCCATATTCATTGCCCTAATTATTTTGGACAATTTGCTTTTTATACACTCATTAAAACTTACCAGAGATTTTGCTTTAGTCTGCTAAACCCACCAGTTTCTTTCTTTATGGCTGTGCTGTCTCTGTTCCAGGGGCCTACTCTCTCTCCATCCAGGACTGGGATGATGTCAAGGGAGATCACGTCAAACACTATAAGATCCGCAAGCTGGACAGCGGAGGCTACTACATCACCACCAGAGCGCAGTTTGAGACACTCCAGCAGCTCGTGCAGCACTACTCTGGTGAGACTCTGCCACAGTTATGGGGGATGTCATGACAGATCTGCGTCTGCTCTCCCTGCCTTTATATTACAATGTCATATGGCTTTATACGACTTTAACCTCATGTGAAATTCAAACTGCGTGGTTGATCCAGCCAGGGCTGCGGGGCTGTGCTGCAGACTGATCGTACCGTGCCACAAAGGCATGCCTCGTCTGACTGACCTGTCTGTCAAAACCAAAGACGTGTGGGAGATCCCGCGGGAGTCGCTGCAGCTCATCAAACGTCTCGGCAACGGCCAGTTTGGGGAGGTCTGGATGGGTGCGTATCTTTTTGGCGTCCTCTTTTTGGCATGAATGGAGATTTGGACAGCTGTGAGCAGTGTTGCAACAACATACTGCATGTGTTGGATCATTCAAAACTAACACCCAGCTAATGTTACCCACAGGGAGGAGTGTTTGCTCTCAGTGATTTCATTTAGGAATTTAAATCTCTGTTGAATCTCAGTGTTCATTTGGACTGGAATAAGGTTTTTAAACGTCTCATGCTTTCTTTTTGCATTCAGAATCTGTACAGGCCTTTAGACCTTGTGAGAGATGGTGCCTGTATTTGTTAAGTCTAATTAGGTTTCTGTGACATGGCTTATCTAAACTCAGTTTAGACACATGTTGTTTTAGTTCAGATGGAGTTTGTAAAACTTAATTTGTCACACATTGGATTGTGAAATGTTCCATGTGTTTCTGAACATTTGTTGGTACCATAAACATGGATTAAGTCAAATCCAATAACGGATCCTTTTAACAAAGTTTTCAGCTAGAAGCAGCTTTTTAGTCTAGCTTGGTATATTAGGCAGGATTTTCCCACAAAAAACAATGTGTAAACTCAAACAGAAGTAATTCCTCTCAGTCACCATTAATGACCCACTACAATAGTGACCAATAGTCGTCATTTAGGGCCATTAGTCGACTAGTCACCTGCACGTTTATGATATTAATTTAATTATTAAATGATATATTTTGGGCGGGGCAACACAATGGTTTGAGTTGAAGGTGTGAGACAGAATAGTATCAGTAACATTGTTAACACTGTGCTACATTACAGAGAAATACAAAACCGTACTAATGAACCTTCATTAATATAGGCCTATATTTTATCTACAAGTGCACGTCACACACTGAGCGAGCCGCCTGTTATCTACAAGTGCACGTCACACACTGAGCGAGCCGCCTGTTAATGACGATGTGGGCTAATGGGCATGTAGCTACTTCCATGTTTCAGATGATACGTCACGTTTGTAGTCGACCAATGAAGATGAGTTTACATATCACCTTGGGTTCGTCCTTCACCTTCTCAAAATGACCCCACACTTTGGATTTCCTGCCCGACATGTTATTAACTAGCCTGTGGAATAACCGCAGGCACCAGCCTTGGAAATTAACCTGACTCCTTTCTGACTGCTGAGCGTGGCCACTTCCTGTGTCTGTCCTTTCAAATTAAATTTCCACATGGTCCAGTCATACAGGTTTTGATTTATTTTGACAAGGCACAGCTCTTAATAGGGTTTTTACATTAGATTGTTTGTTTTTTCTGGGACTTATCGACCAATGAAATATTGCCGGCTAATGACCTTTCTGGTGGACTAATGTTTGGTCAGCTATTCGGAGGCAGCCCTAGTATTTTCATTATGGTTATCCTGTTGCAGCACACAATGCCTTACTAAGTTTTGTACTTGAGCAAGTCCAGCCGCTATTTGTTGCCCGTTATCTGCTCTACACTATTTAAACTAACAGGTGATGTAAATCTCAAGGTAACTGAAGGATAATGTCAGCAGCTTTCAGTCACACATTACTTTGACGTGCTTTATGCCCTTCCATTCCTTTCAGACTATACATTACATTTTTCAAACGGTGAATGTCTCCCATTGAAATAAAATACCAGCCACTAACCTCCAGAGAATTACCCTTGAACATTAACAACCTCTTTTTTCAATTTTGATTGTCAGGCACGTGGAACGGCACCACTAAGGTGGCGGTGAAGACTCTGAAGCCCGGCACAATGTCGCCCGAGTCCTTCCTGGAGGAGGCTCAGATCATGAAGAAGCTCCGACACGACAAGCTGGTGCAGCTGTACGCCGTGGTGTCCGAAGAACCCATCTACATCGTCACTGAGTACATGTGCAAAGGTACGTGCTATTTTAAACTGACACTAAAAAAGACACTATGAATATTACATACATGCATTTGTGCACACCTACACAGTGTGTACATAATTTATACATCTGCATGGACAGCACAGTGTGTGTCCTTCTTCGTGGCATATCCACATCACTATACGGCAACGAATACTGGGATAGGAGATCACACAGAGTGCCTCAGTTACCACAGTGATAACTAACAAATAAAAGTTTGAGCCAAGTGTAACGTGTGGCAGGAATCCCAGCATTGATGTCACATTAGGCTGCAATGTTTTGCTTCAGTGTTCATCCAAAGCCGAGTTAAGATCTGCCAGCTGAAGACAATACGAGGCAACAGATCCTGACTTGTTTTTCATCCTCTGTTTTCTTTTTATAGGGAGTTTGCTTGACTTCCTAAAAGATGGAGAAGGTCGAGGCCTCAAACTGCCGAATCTAGTGGACATGGCAGCTCAGGTACGCTGCTGGAAAGGATCTGAAGTGTGTGGATTTGTTACCAGAGCACTCTGAAGGAGGATTTGTTTTTCTAAGAGCTTTCTTTATTTACTTTAACCACCTCCAGCTGTTTGCAATTTATTCATTTAAGCTCAGTGTTGCACGTTTACAGCCATTTCCATCTTGATGTTAAGCCCAGTGTTTACAGTTTCATTAGGCAGCGTCTCATTTCTGCAGGCCAAGATGGCAGAATTTCAAAAATATGAACTTAGCACATTGTTACTCACCAGACTGGCTTGTATAATACGACCAAATGAACAATAAAGCATGTAAAGTTCAGTGATTTAGCGTCACGGGTGAAGCACTCACTCGCTGTTTTGTAGCTGTGATTCTGCACTTCCTGTGACACTGGAGTGTTTTCAGTTAAAGGGACAGTTCACCCTAAAATCAAACATACATATTTTTCCTCACCTGTAGTGCTGTTTATCAGTCTGCATTGTTTTGTCCCCCTTCTCTACAGTCGTAGGCTGGCTTGGTTTGGTCGTAAGCCCAGCAGGGATCTGCATTTCTGTTGTTTCTCTGGCTGTTTCTGCTTTCACTCTTCTTCCCTGCTGTATTATTAGACTTGCCTTTATTATTGCTATTATTGTAGAAGACAAACTGCCAACAAAGTTCCACTTACTCACTAACATTCCATCTCCTTTACAATAAAAGTCCAACAATATTTTGTTAGGTACAAACTTTTATTGTGAAGCACCAAAATAAGGAAACGTTGAGTTTTCGAGCAACAACTTCTTATATGGCTGACAGCAAACATGAAACACTAAAATAAAGCAGATATCTAAAGTACAAACAGGAAGCAGGAGAGAAACTGAACTCTAAACCACAGAGATTAAGTTAGAAGCTACAGAAGTGCTGAGAGCCGAACAAACAGAGACTTTTAAAAAAGCCTTCCTCTCTGGTCTCCTGCAGACAGAGGTGAGTAGAGTCTGCAGCACACAGGCTGTTTAGAAGGGAGAACTGGGGCCATTTGGGGTTGGCTGGTCAGGGAGATGTCACCGCCACCCGCTTGAGGGTGGGCAGCCGACTTTTGGTCCATCTCCGGCGCAGCTTGGCGTGGCACAGCACGTCAAAGCTGACAATGGAAACACAAATTGGTGCGGCAGGGCTTTACTCGGCACAGCCAAGAGTGACAATGGAAAAAGAGTATTAGTGTGAGTTACCGAGTGTTAGATATCAGCCGTAGAGATGTCTGCCTTCTCTTTCCAGAAATCATGACCCAGTTACTCAAGATAATCCACAGACCTGTACTTATAAACAGAACAACATGTGAGAGGAAAAATATGTATTTTTTGATTTTAGGGTGAACTGTCCCTTTTAAGAGATTATACTCTCTTGCAGCCCCACTTTATTGAGGCTCATAAAATACCTGTTAATCTACACACAAATGTTGCTTGAAACAGATTTAATCACCTTGAAATCGTTGAGTGACATTCACAAAATACCTCCATCTCCCAGGTGGCAGCAGGCATGGCATATATTGAGAGGATGAACTACATCCACAGAGACCTGCGCTCTGCTAACATCCTCGTCGGAGACAGTCTGGTGTGTAAGATCGCTGACTTTGGTCTGGCCAGGCTCATCGAGGACAATGAATACACAGCAAGACAAGGTAGGCCTACTAAGTTGGGTTGCACCAGCTTTTAGTAAATCCATCACTACGTTTGTGTGAGAAATTCTTCCTAAGTTCTTAGCAATGAATGATTTACTTATTAATGGGGTTGCATGCAGAGTTTACCTTGTAAAGAATTAAGTCATGTGTAAATCGGTTGCTGGGAAGCATCTGTAGCAAGTCCAAGGCACTGGAGTATCACAAGCTGTAACACAACATCCAAATAACAGTTTCAGAAGGCCAAACAACATATAAAAGTTAACTGCCAGTCCTTTGTGATAAACTTTATTTATATATACGGCCCTTTAAATGTTTAATTGTGACTCACTGCAGGCACTTTAAGACGTTTAAAATATTTAACAGTAAATGTTTTAAAATGTTATAGAAGTTCTTATTGCTGTAGTCTTTTATTTATTTTCTTTAATATATAGTTTTGAGGCCAAAGAGAGCCAGGGTAAATTCATTTCACTGCATTTGAATGTAGATTGTACTTTTTTCCCAACAAAGTCTTTATTGATTGCAGCAACAATTTAACAAATATATACATATACACACATACAACTATATGTGTATTTATATAAACAAATTCTGTGAGCAAATTGACTTGAATTCAAATGTGCAATTTAAGGAGATATTACCCAAAAATTGGCACAAAATTAGTTTAAAAAATGTACAAAAAAAAATCCTGGAAAAAAAATAGCAAAAAAGGGGAAAAAATAAAAAATAAAAACATTAAGGAAATGGTCTAAAGAAGTGCTCGAAAATAATAATTCTGTCACCATTTTAAAACTATTATTATGATAATTAGAAATACAGTTTCGTGGACTTTTTCCCTAGCCTTTTTTTTCTTTTACAATTTTCTAAATCTATTTTTTTTTTTTTTTTTTTGCAATTTGCGTATTACAAGAAAATGCACAAGAAAATTGATGTTGATCCAGATCTCTAAGGATTAATATGAATGACAGTAAACTAAACCTATACCTGACATGCATACATGGAGGAATATGTGTCTCAGGGTTTGCAGTATTTATAATATAACCAGAGGCAGAGGGACACAGCTGAACCTGAAAACGCAAACATAATACACGTATTAGATTCAGCGTGACTTACACGTCTTGAAGACAATATTATCTTCAATGTCCATTTTGAATCAAAGTCAAAGTAATCTAGTGATAGTTGTCTGCACATACACATACGCTGTTAACAGCATTCTAGTCCAGTGGTTCCCAACAGGTCCAGCCACAGGGTCCAGATTTCTCTGTAGTCATTAGTTAAAAGTCCACAGTTATATATATTCAATATCATGAGTGTTCTGCCATGTCATCGAGCTAGTTCGCTGTCTGTGCTAAGTAGCTGTCCATTAGTCACTCACTCTACAGCATGAAATGGGACTTCAAAATAAAAGCCCTGCGCTGAAAATTCCATATATTACAAAATAGAGTGTGTTTTTTACAAACCTTTGTGACACATTAGCGAGTCACTTGCGGTCCATTCAGAATGGACCCGCAACCCACTTAACTCCCTCTTACTACTTAAGAGTTAGTTTTGCAGCGTTTCACATTCGTGTTTTAATTCAGTGACGTGTAAATTTCCACTTAGTGAGTAAGCACTAATGGTTAAACAAGGTATGCAGGATACAGAGAGACGAATTCAGATCTAGATGCAGAGATGCATGCAGAGAGAGGAGATGTAGGTTTGCAGGATTTTGCAGGAAGAGAGGTCAGCTTGTGATTTGTGTATCTGTGCTGTAGTACTGTCGTTGTCCCAAACCACAGCATCTCCGGAAAACCTCACTGTCAGAGGAAAAAGTTGGCGGGCTGGCAGATGACTTATTCCATTTAGGCAAGACACATTTTACAAACCGACACACGCACGCACACACGCTACTTTTCAGAACGGGTAGAGTAAACGAGCAGGAATTTGTCTTGGTGACACCAGTGGAAAACAGAACCACATGTGGTTGCAGCGTGGCACAAAGACAACAAAACATCGCTCTCACACAAGGGCACAGTGCGGGATTTAAGACGGAGCTTGCTGTACACAAAAATCCATCTGTCATCGAGTTTCTGGATTGAAGGATGAGGACTAAAGTGGCCCTGCCCTGAATCACTCAAACGCTGTTCTCCCATGATTATTTTGGCAGACGTGAACTGCACCAGGAGGACTTCCAGATTCTGTTAGTCACTCTGTCAACATGTTCAGCCACTCGTTTGCTAGCGATTTAAATGTTTACTTGTTCAACTTGGGCCAAGTGCAAACTGAGACGGAGCGAGATAATGGAATTGTTCCGTTGTTATCACGTCCTCATGTGTCTCTGCGCTAATGAAATCACACATGAAGTAAAATATTCACACAGAGGAGACTGACCTACTTACTCCTTAGGTTTCGGTAAAGGTTGTTACTTCATTTCTCTTTGTATTTCTGCCTGAATAACTACAGTGAAATAAAAAAATGCCACAGCAGCTTGAGAAAGTTCTGAATTTCTTCTAGGTGCAAAGTTTCCAATAAAGTGGACCGCTCCTGAGGCTGCTCTCTATGGGAAGTTCACCATCAAGTCGGATGTGTGGTCGTTTGGCATCCTGCTGACGGAGCTGGTGACCAAGGGCAGAGTGCCCTATCCAGGTGAGAGTGTGCCGCTCTTCACAGCCCCGGATGGTTGCCTACATTTAATTAATGCAGAGTGTGTGAGAGCATTTGAGTCTGCTGAGACGCTAGCCGTGGTTCTGTGAGCTATAAACAGACCAGCATGTTGCATAATGTACATCACATTGTGCATTATGCAGAGCAGTGAGCCCAGAAGGCTGCGTGAACATGTGCGGTGACTGTGTTTTTGTTTATCTGCTGTAAACATTTTGACATTATATCCTGGGTATTTAAATAAGTAACAGAGTAACAGTAAGGATGAAAGAGCTCAATTTCATAAACAGCTTTAAGTATAATCAAATTTTGAAATTTATGACCATTTGTAAATCAGTTAGTCGTGGCGTGTTACCTTGATTTTGTAAAGAAAACTTTGTTTCTCTTGCATATCTACGCAGAAAACAAGGAAGTTACTAATTTATTAGGGACCAGGATTAAAAATCATAGTATAATCCAAGTCTTATTTATCCAGTTTTATGCTCAGTACTTCCCAAACACATGTATTTTTGCTAAAACCTTACTATTTGAAACTGAAATGAAAGTCAAACTCATGTATGCTCTCTTCAAAACCAGACTCAAATCGTGTTTTTAGTGAAAATGCAAAGTGTTTGGGAATGACTGATGTTTCAGTAGCGTACAACATCATTAATTTAAGTAATAATATTATAACAATAACAATAATGATAATAATAATAATAATAATAATAATAATAATAATAATAAAAGTAATTGTGGTACAATATGTTGAAAGTATATATTAATATCTGATAGTATACATATGTGACAATAATCATATGTGTATAATAACAGTAGAAGTATGACTAATGATAACAGCAGCAGCAGGAGGCATCAGGCAGGACCACAGCAGCAGCACAACCACACACGTCACACCATCCAGGCACCGCTGTGATACGAGATGCCAGACAGTGGCGCGCAAAGGCGAATTAGCGATATGAAATAATAGGACATGAATGTTAGCAAGTGAAGGATAACCAGCTTTTCAGAAACTAAGGAGAGAGAGAGAAGGAGAGAAGGGACTCTGTGTATTATAGGAAGTCCCCCGGCAGACTAGGCCTATGTCAGCCTTACTAGGGGCTGGTCCAAGACAAGCCTGAGCCAGCCCCTAACTATAAGCTTTAGCAAAAAGGAAAGTCTGAAGTCTAGTCTTAAATGTGGAGACAGTGTCTGCCTCCCGGACTGAAACACTTTTCTTCACAAATTAAAGATAACACAGCATGACTAATTGTTTTACACGTCGTCATTTTGTCGGTGAAGTACTTATTCAAGCATGGAAGGTAATTGTTGACCTTTTGGAACACCACAATAATTATAGCTCAAAGGTCCACTTACTTACTTTTAGAGATTTCAACAGCATTTTTGGTCTCTATTTTGCATTCACTCTAAATTCGAGTTAGACTTGAACTTGCATACATGCACTCAGTTATTCTTTCTGCTGTTAGATGTCTTGACATTTTTACTGTTACTGTGGAAATTTGATACTTCAACCTCATGAAGGAGGCCGTTAAATTGAGACAGTGATGTGAGGTTGTTAAAGACCAGGATACCATCTGTTTGACTTGACAGACTCAAACACAGCTTTTCCCACAGCAATAAAGTCTTTGAATGACTCTAAATACACAGGATGACTCTTTTTCATGGGTATAATTACAACACTCTTGGTGCAATATTCACAAGCATACTGTGTGTAGTTTTTGCCTGTTGCACTAATTTATTGTTTAACATTTTTTATTGCTTAGATTGATGGTTGAATGTATGGAGAATGTGTTTTTTTTCACTGTCAGCACCTTACAGGACAAGACAATATGACAATGACAATGACAATAAAAGGCATTCTGATTCTCATTTCTCTGCGCTCCTCTCTCCAGGCATGAACAACCGCGAGGTGCTGGAGCAGGTGGAGCGGGGCTACCGGATGCCGTGCCCGCAGGACTGCCCCTCGTCCCTGCATGAGCTGATGGTGCAGTGCTGGAAGAAAGACCCGGAGGAGAGGCCCACCTTCGAGTACCTGCAGGCCTTTTTGGAGGACTACTTCACTGCCACTGAGCCTCAGTACCAGCCGGGGGATAATCTCTGAGCGCCGCTGCCCTCATCTCATGTCATTCCGCCGGCTTTCCACCAGAGGGAGCCAGACCCCACCTGTTCCCTCTCATTATGTGGCTGTAACAATTCAAAGCTCATTGACTGACTTCTTGACTTCCAAGCTTCACACAAACAGGGACGGCCGCTGCCCCGACAGCAAACTGACTATCAAATCAGAGGATGTTTCAGAGGTGGGATGACTGAGGAGTTAAAAATGACTGCCATGGATGAACGAGATGTTGTGTAACTTGTACGTAGTGTAAATATAAATTGCTTGTTTACTTATCTCTTTTTTGTTTCATTTTATATTACTTTTGATATTTTGGAAATGTGTGGATTTTTTTTTTAATCCAAAGTTATTTCAGATTTACGGCTCGTAGAAAAACCGTGTGAGGCTCACAGTTGGTAACAAAATCGTGACATAATAATTGTAGGAATGGTAATAGTTAGACATCGTGGACACCGAAGCGTCTCGGAAGTTTTTCTGGGAGTCCACCGACCTTTTTTTACAAGGTGAATATAACGATACTGCTCTCCTCTTCTCAAGGAACTTAGATGTACTATAACACCTGTTCTTGCCTTTTCATGTTTAGTAATATTCTTATAATGTAAGGGAATGCCTTCATGCTTTCCACACACTAACTTAGTGCATCATGGACTCCTCCACCCAAACGTGTATGGCATCTGCACTAATATTAAGTGCATTCATCGCATTTCAGCTTCAGCCAATGAGTTCTAGATCGGCTTAAAGTAACTTTTAGTTCGGCTTCTTGTGGTTGAAAAGGAGGCCGACTTCCTCTCCAACTGCAACCATTGTTCGGCTGACTGCTTATTATACTGGCAATATTTTAAAAATGTATGTTGCATTATTGTATGGCAGCAGGCTGTGTAAGAATTCTAGTCTTTTCGCTTCGGCAGCCAAACAAACAAACAAACTGCCACTTACATTGACGGGAATGAAGGAAGTGACCTGTGTTCGTCCCTCCATAATGTGTATCTGGGAATAACATGTTGTTTACGAGACCAAACATGTTTATTTCACTGTGTTACTTTTGCTCAGCATCTCGGCCAGTCTTACGTGTCGTTAAGATTACATAATTATGTGATTCTTCTGCAGTGAATCTGCAGTTTCCGGATGACATTTTATCATCCTCAAGTATCAAACTTCTCTCTGTGTGCATTCCAGGACAATACACCATGTCTGTACGTATTTAAGTTGCTTCTCATGGGTGGAAAAGTGAGCAAAACAAAAAAGTTTTGTATCGCTTTGTTTGCCCCGGTTCAGTAGTTATACAGAAAATGTTTTTGGTCTCTGCATTATTTATTGTCTCTGTCTGTTACTTGTACACATCTGGTTTTGAAATAAACAATCTTGCCATCATTGTCCTGTGGGCTCGCCACTTTGAAACAATCACCACTGAACACTTGTCGGCAGACTCTACAAAACAGGCAAAAAAGACTTCACTTGGGCTCTAACACCACTGAGTCATAACTTCACTTGGGCTTGAACCTTTTGACTTGAAAATAATTGAAACCTTCCCCCAAGCCAAAAGGTTACGTAGCGTAGGCGTGCCACAAATTTATTCATTCCCCTTTGTTTCCTAAATCAAGAAACGTTTATTAATTATTAACATTATATTCCCAGCAAGTCAACACCTAATCCACTTTGTTTGAACTGATCCAACAGGATCCAGTCAAGTTAAAGGAGAGAACCGTAAAGAACTGATGTTATTGAATGTCACGTGGAAAAAATATTACCAAAGGTAATTTGGGTCGCATGCAAAAACTACGCAGTCGTCAACAAAGAATTAATTAGACTATGCAAAACTTTCAAGTTGAACATTACAATTTGTAGGGCGGCACAGGGGGTGGGGCATTCGAAACCTGTGTCAAGTTTGTATGTTCTCCCCGTGTCAGCGTGGGTGTTCTCCAGGTGCTCCGGCTTCCTCCCACAGTCCAAAGACATGCAGGTTACGCGTAGGTGTGAATGTGAGTGTGAATAGTTGTCTGACTATGTGTCAGCCCTGTGATAGTCTGGGGACCTGTCCAGGGTGAACCCCGCCTCTCGCCCCATGTCAGCTTACATCTGTCAGTTACAGAAAATGAATGAAGGAAAATTACAGACAGAGATACTTTCCAAGTACGTAAGACATTTGACGTTATCAGTCAGTCCTCTCTCTCCCACCTCCAACTGGCTCAGAACGCCACTGCCAGACTCCTCACAGGTACCTGGAGCAGGGACCATATCACACCTGTTTTATCCTCTCTCCACTGAATTGATTTTAAGGCTCTCTGTTTGTTCACAAAGCCCTTAATGGTCTGGCCCCATCCTACATCACAGACTTGCTAACCCCTTATTCTATCCTCAGGTCCCTCAGGTCAGCTGAGCAGGGGCTCCTTGCTGTCCACGCTCCAGATTCAAGCTCACAGCAAGTGTCTGCCCCCAAATTGTCGAACAGCATCCCTAATCAGATCTGCCCCCTCCACTGACTCTTTCAAGTCCAGACTCAAAACCTACTTTTATTCATTAGGGTTTGAGTCCCCCTGGTGTGGCTTTCTCTGAGCTGTGTACCTGAAAGTAATGTTGCCTCTCGTGTATTTGTTTTTCAGCATTTTATTCCTTTTGCACAGCTCTTCGGTCAACATAAGGTGTTTTTAAACGTGCTTCATAAATAAATTTGAGTCGAGGTAAGTTGATATCAACAAAGTTAACAGGCTAATGTGAACTTAACAGCTTAGTAACTTTATAACAAACTTAGTTTAGGAAAGAATACACATTTTGAAAAGTGGTCATGATTTCTTTTACATATTAATCTGTTGTTAAAATGGCGTTTTGTTTGGTGAAGAGTGGATAATGCCTTCTTTAGGACTTGAAATTTAAAACTTAAGGACTTGAGACTTGACTTGTGGCTTTAGTGCAAAGACTTGAGATTTACTTGTGACTTGCCAAACAGTGCCACCTCTGTTTGTCAGTAACTAGTTTCGAAGCTTCCCCGACTTTTTACAGAGAACACGCAGCGAGAGTGAAAAAGGTGTCAACAGAAATCCATCACTGTTGAGCGAATGCGTGCAGCTGAAATGACTGATGATTGAGGGTGATTGATGCTTTGTGGTTTTCCCTCAGGCTGAACTTCATACAAGGGCAACATGACTGAACTCAGGATATATGCAAATCACACAGTACGTGTCCACCCTACAATTAGAGTGCGTTTAGCAGGATAGTGGAGCAAAATCTCTAATTCAATACCTGTTGACTTTGTGTTTGTTGTAGATGCATTTTGTCGTGGTTTCAGCTTTTTATTTGTTTGGGGTTTCTGTTCAGTCTAAAATAGATTATTTTTTGTGGAATTTTGTTTGACTTAAGCCTCTTGTTAGCCATTTTGAGTACATCTTTAAAGCCTTACAGCTCATGTGTTGTTGTTGCTTCTACATTTGAGCAACATTTCGAGGAAAATCATTTCAGCAAAATGTTTTTTTAACAGGTAATTCTAAGAATAAGACTCCACTTATGAAAACTATCTAATTCCTGGCTAATCTGGCTCAGCAACACAAACACTGCATTCTTGCCTCTGATTGGACGCAGCTGAAGCAGTGAAGAATTTGCATACAGCAGTCTGGAGCGCACACAAGCCTCGGCACTCACAGGAGTGTAAAGAATCCAGCAGAGAACAGGTAGGCCATTGTTACTCTTACTTTTCAGGGTGAGCCGTCGTGTCCAGGTGAGGATATCATTTCATGTTCTGTGCGACTGCATATGAGATAATTTCAATGTCTTAGTTCAACTATGTTTTAATCAGACAGCCAAGTTTGCTGTAATTCACTTTTTTTTCATTTAACTTATGTTTTTTTCTGCTTCTGTCTGTCACTCGCAGGACTGCAGGCTGAGCTGAAGTAACCTGGCTGAGATGGAGAAATCTGAAAATGTTTTCTCCACAAATAAGTCAGACAGTTCCCTTAAACTCTCCAGCCCTGACGTCAGAGTAAACAGTCTATTTTATGATAATCCACATTGTCATAGAGTCACACCAACCTGCTGCACAGACGCAGATTATTTCTGCCAGAAAACGTCATGGAGAGTCGGACATGTTAACCAAGAGTCCAGGGGTCAGCCGATGCAGCACAGAGAGCCAGAAGACAGAGCAGCGACTCCTGTCAGGATGAATCTCCACCATGGCTCTCGATCAACAGACACAGCCAGGTGACTGAGAGAGACAGCCTCAGAGAATAGAGTATTATTCGTGTACGCCTCAAGGTTTCATTTGTGATGAAGTAATTGATCTATTATCTTCAGGAGTGATGATGACTACAATTCTCAGCTTCAGAGTGATGAAGAGGATCTTGAGCCTCCTTTGCCACTGAGATCTGATGATGAGTGGCAACACTGCAGACCCTTTCTGCCTCCTCAACACTACATGCACAACTACAGTAAGAAAAAAATCTATCAAGTGTGTTTAATTCATTTTTTCCACCGAAATTGGCAAAAGTGGTAAATATGCAGCCTGCCTGATTTTAAAAAGATGATGCTGTTCACTTTAACCCTGCTACATTTCCCCAAAGCACCTTAGTTATTTACTACAAAACAGGGAAAGAAGGGAGGAAGTGAAGGAGGGAGGAAAGGATAGGCAGATAAACAAAGAAATGGGAGGGAGGGAAAACTGGATTTTGTTCTTTAAATACTTTAAGTTGTGGAAAATCACCTTATTTTTCTTCAAGTGTAATTCTGGCCTCCATTTTTAAGGCAGTGCACATGTTACGAAGATATAAACTTTATAATTCTCAAAATGATTAAGTATATGTAATATCAGAAACTTTAACACTTTTACTCAAGTAATATTCTAACGGGTGACTACAACTTCTACTAAAGTAATTTTTTGGTAAGATATTTGTACTTTTACTCAAGTGTGGCATTCAAGTATGTCACCTACATCTGGTTACAATGAAAAATTAAAAATTCTACAAGTAAAAGTACACAAGTATCATCTGCAAAATGCACAGTATGAAAAGTAAAAGTGCTCACATCAGAATGGCTCCTTTCAGAATTGTGTTTGTAGACATTACTGTTTTTTTATTACTGATGCAAAAACATGTCAGCAGCTCTTTAAAAGTGCTGTATGAAACTCTGGAGAAAGACAATTGATTGTTTAGTCTCATTCCCAGGTTTTAAAGTACAGTTTCTTTGGGTTGTTAGACGCACTGAACCACCAACCCAAAACTTTCGGTATTTTACGACCTGGGGAGACTCAAGAATCAACTATCTTTCTCCAGAGTGACATAATGTTGTGGCCGATTGAGGTGAAGCAGATTTAACTACTTAATGTTCTGTTGGGTATTTTAAACTATAACAATTCAAAGTAAAATTTGAATTGCTAAAGCAGAAGTGTGGATTCAAGTCACATGACTTTACTTCAGTCAAAGTGACTTTACTTGTAACTTTCACATTGGCATTTCAATTACTTGTGACTTCACTTGGATTTGAGCCTGTTGACTTGAATATATTTGATACCTTCCTCCAAGTCGAACAATAAAGAGTGTGTTATTCAAAAATGTGCCATGAATCATTTCATTCCTAGCAAGTCGAAACCTAAGCTGCGTTCACATGGAGTCCGACAGATGGTAGACGGCAAACCAGATGTCATGTTAGTGGAGGAGAGCATGACAGTAAAATTAGCTGAGGCTGGCAGAGAATACCAGCAATGGTATCAGTAGAGGATTGCCGTTCAGAGTTAAAATATTCTAACTCTTTGCTGTTCTCTGTAGAAGGATTTATGGTGTGTGGTAGCTCCTTCACACAAGAAAAAAAAACAACACAGGTTATCTGGATAATTACTTGACATTATAAGAACAAAACTGAAATAATAAACACCAAATAATTTTAAATTATATCATTTATGCCATTCTTTGTAAACAATATTGCAACATATCATCATGCATGTTTTGCTTTACCATCCTACCATTCTGTTGTTTTTTGCCACATCATTCAGAAGGTGTTGTCAGTCAGCTGTTGACTGCCTGCCTGATTCCGTGTGAACGTAGCATGAATTTATTTCAAAAAGCTTTCACACATTTTGTAAATTAAATGTTTTGTAAAAGTTTGGACTCGAAACTCAAAGCTTGATTTAGGACTTGAATGCAAAGAACAGAGATGCACTTGTGACATTGCAAAACGACATTGTCCCACCTCTGCTGTAAAGTACCTGTTGCCTTTAAAGTAAAAACCATAATATTTCACTCTGAACCATAGTGAAGTACCAGAAAGTGCTCATGTAAAAGAACCTAAAGTTGAGTGAATGTCTACTTTCCACGTCTGTCATTGGTAACAATATGGATTGATTACTGAATGGGCCTTCAGGGCACAGGCGCAGGGGCCCAAAGTGTCAGGGGCCCCTGACCTTCACCCACAACGTGTCACTCAAATTAACACATACCGACCAGGAAGAGACTTTAAATGACCACAAAAAGATGCAAAGGAGCTACAAAGAGACACAATGACCACAAAGAAACCAAAAGACTACAAATGACTACAAATAGATACGGTATCACCACAAAGTCTGTGTGTATTGCTCCTAAGTAGGGGAGGTGGTGGGCTTGTTGTCTAGTATAGCCATTGATTTTTTAACTATTGGCTATGTTAAAACATAGTTTTCGTTTAGCTGACCCGTACAGTCTGTATGAATTTGAACTGTAACCTCCTTATTGAAGCAGTTCTGCACTCATCGTGTGCTTCAACCATCCAGACCTTCATCGCGCCATGGACGTCAGGTATTATCACTCTGCAGGAGCAGAGCCGTACAACCGTAATCCAGTAAACAGATACCCAGCCACACCTCAGCCATGTCACCACTCTGCTCCCTGCCAGCTCAGAAGTCCGTGGGATGACTCCCAAAACTGGTAAAAACATAAAGACTGTTGAAATGAAGGCCAGGGCACCCCCTTTGTAACCTCACCCAGCACCAGCAGTACACAAACACACAAAGTTGCTCCCAGCTCCCTGTTAATGTTTGTGAGAAAATATAGTAAACCAGGAGCTGAGACTACTTTGCATATTAGCCTTGTGTTTATTTTTCTGTGTAACTGCTTCAGGCTCCAACGTCATCATCACCTTGTGAATGACAGTGTGGCACAGGGAGGTGTCTCAGTGAACGTGCCTCAGTTCTCCGTCCCCCCCGTGGAGGGCGTGTCTCAGGTCAGCGTCATGAACCTGGGCCCGACTGGAGCAGAGGCGTCTGTGTCACATCCACAGGAGAAAAGAAGAACCATCAGTCTGCCTGATGAGTGCCGTGAGTCACTTTAATCCTCCCATTTAAAGGAAGGTGCTCATGTTTGGGAGTGTGAAGAAATATTTGCATGGGGGAATTAGAAGTGACAGCAGCTCTTATTTGCATGAAGATACAACAACAAGGAGCAGGGTATGTTGTTGGTTGTGTGTTGTCTTTATAAACCTGCCAGGTCTGTTTAGGGGCTTGGTAAAATATATCAGTTATATAATTGTTACCTCTCTTGTTTATCCAGGAGGTTAACATAACATATTCAAGGGTTAGGTTGTTGTTGTTGTTGTTTCCACAGGACAAAAATGGTTTAAAATAATCATTTTAAAAATAGCCTTGATCTGTTGAAAGACTTATCGTAATATATCTGAGTAAGACAACCAGTGAGACAAACACCAATCAGTAATAGATAATTATTATTAATGATAGGTTAAGACTTTTGACTTTAGAAGCCAGGATGCAAATCACTGGCATATATTTTGGGAGTGCCCTGTAAGTGAGTCAGTCTAGGTCTGAGATGCATTTTTAACATAAAAATACCTTTCCTATTTTTATTTCAAGAAAAGCTGACTTTCAACCTGGTCATTTTAATGAATATTTATTTGGTGTTTGATATCCACTTTTTTGCTCAGCTCGCAATTTTTTTAAAAAAAGACTTTAGACTTAAATTAATAGGTATCACTATGAAACTTCCCCAGCTGATAACTTGGAGTAGGACATTTATTTTTTGTATTACAAGGTTTCAGAAATTTTACTTTAAATATGCACATGAGGCATTATCCAATAGTATATGTGCTGATTTGCATTCATTTCCAGAACAGAAATCTGAACACTGGATAAAAGCAGGTTTAAAATTCTTGTTTCATTGTGTTGTCTTATTAAGAGTCACATGTGTTACAGAGGGAATTTTTGATATCAGATAATACTGTCAAACAGCCATATAAAATATATTTTTGCCAAATTTTTTTAGTTAAAATGTTTTTAAAATCAAGCTATGAATGATGTATGAATAAACCCCTGTGGAAAAACATGCATAATATAGATAGTAATAAAACTAAGAAGTGTGGTGTATGTAAGTGTAAATGAAGTCGAAATTTTTGGCTCAGTTTGAAACTCATTTTCAGAAAATAGCCTTTAAAGATAAAAAAAAAAAAAATTAAAGAAAATTTAACTGATAGATATCATGATGAAACTTTATTATTTACAGTAAGACAAGTATTTTTTGTATTATGTGTTTTCTAAAATTTTAATGTTTAAATACACAAATGAGGTATTCACTAATTAAATATGTGCTTTATGCGTACATTTCCAGAACAGAAATTTGAACTAAAATAAACACCTAAATGTGTGTTTCTGATGTTTTCTTCCCACTTCTCTGAAAAAGAGACATGTTATGGAAGCAAAATCCTAAAACTGAACAGTGCATATAAAAGTATGTTTTTTGCCTTAAACTCCCAAACCAGAAAAACAGAAACCACTTTACATCCAGATCAACTTCTTACTGAGTTGTTGAGAGTTTCAGAGGTATTAATTCAAGTTAATGGTGATTTGTGAGGCTGCAGTTTGTGGTGTTGTATTTGATTACATAAATTATAAGGTGTTCTTCAAAACCTTCAAAACAAAGCAGTAAAGTCTCAACAAAAATGTAATATTTTAACTATAAATCATATTCAGTTTAGCTAAAGGCTCTTCTATTGCATGGCTTTACAGCATACAGGTGTTTCTTAACTACAAAACTACAGAAGGATCAGTTCTGAGATTAATTTGATTTTCTGATCTCTTTCTCCTCTCCTCTCCTCTCCTCAGGAAACATCTTTATAACTTATTCTTCGGACATTTCCTCAGAGATACTCCCATTTGTAGACTTCCTCACAAAGCGAGGTTTTTGTCCAGCTGTAAGCTCCTTCCTCTTCACTGAAAAGCTAGATTTAGAATAAAAACAAAAACACTCATTGGTTAATTAATTAATTATGTAATTAATTAAATCCACAGATTGACATATTTGACAACCCCATCAGACGCATGGATATCAACAAGTGGAAGGACAGTTACCTGAAAGATGTAAGTTTAATCGACCTGTTTTTACCAGATTTAATTTGCTCTGCTTACACTGTCACATGAAATGTTTAAAAGTGGTATTAACAGATAATCAGTGATGACTTAAAAGACAAAATAGACTAAACATGACTTTGTACTTTAATATTGGATGTTTTGTGTCTGCTAAATTTGACCTTTCAGGCAGTAAATGTGTCCAAAATGTGTTCTTTTGTTTGACAGCCATCAACCCTGATTATCATCGCCATCAGTCCAAAGTACAAGGCGGACACTGAAGGATCTGTAGTGGACAGCCACGGTCTACATACTAAATACATTCACTCCATTGTAAGAACATATTTGTTTAAAAGATATATGATTTGAATTGAATTGCTTACAGTAAAATGCTTAAATGTTAAACGTCTTATTTTGCCAGATGCAGAGTGAATTCATCCAGCAAGGCAGCTTGAATTTCAGATTTATACCACTTCTCTTCCTCAACGCATCCCAGGTCTGAAAGGATTTTTTAAGGGTTTTATCACCTCAGCTTTTAAAGTTACACATTTTTCCACCCTTTCTCTCTTTTAAAACATGTATATGCATACTCTTTACAGAAGCACGTCCCATGTTGGCTTCAGAACACACGTATTTACCGCTGGCCACAGGACACTGAGGATTTGTTACTGCGGCTGCTCAGAGAGGAGAGATACGTTCCTCCTCCTGTGCCTCTGGAGCTCACCCTCATCATCAGGCCTGTGACCCCCAGTGCTGCCACTACACTGTAAAAAGACCTCAGACTCTATTAAAGAAGTGGACGTTGTCTCTGACTCTAAAAAGTGAGACCAATGTGGAAGTGCCTTAAACCTGGGTTCTTTATAATGGCCAGCAGGGGGCGACTGCACTGGTTGCAAGAAGAAATCCGATAATGTACACGTCCATGATCCGATTTCTTGCTTGATTTATAATCTCAGTAAACATTTTCCTAATGAGTTTATGATCTCGATCGATAAGTTCAAGTCTACTCCAATACAGCATGATGTTCAATTTGTAAATTATGGTTTCTTGTGATTGAAAAGTTGCTACCATGGAGACCGGTTAATCAGACCGTAGCAACATGAATCCTCCTCCTCAGCTCTCTCGTCAGTACACGACAGTAGTCCAAAAGCTTATGACTGACATCACATTGGTTATGTCCACTTCTTTTATACAGTCTGTGGTGAAGACACACCTGTGTGTATGCATGTCTCTGATGTTTTGTTTCTAGCAGATTTTATTTGGAGTGTTGTGCAGCGTGTGAATTTAAAAATCTGAATATAAGCTCATGTTAAATAAAATGTACAGATGTTTTTCAAGATGGTTTAATAAAGTCTTTGTGTCTGTGACACAACATATCCACCACTTTTGTTCGACTGTGAAATTCTGACCAGAAATTCATGCTACTCAGAGGATGAATTCCAACAACTTTGGCAATCCCCTGACTTTTTCTCTAGCGCCACCAGGAGGACATTTGTGGCCTTAACTGACATTTCTCGATAGCTATTGCCTAGATTTTCCAATGCATTCTCATCCCAACTCGTCAAATATTGCCACACGTCAGTGGACTTTAACGTCTACATATGACGCGCGAGGTATCCTCTTGCATCTGTTGACAATCTGGGACAACATATCAATTCATGCTTGTTACATGCATTGTGTCTTTCTAATTACAATTGGGTTTTCATTGGATATTTACAGTTTCTGCTCATCAAGTTCATACAAAATAAACTTACATAGGTAAAACACCTAATTATTTTTACATTTATTTCCTTGGGTGACAAAAGCAAGTGGTTAGGTTTAGAAAAGACATAATGGTTTGGCTCAACATTGACATCGTTAAATCGTTATAGCTTCTGAGTAGCCTTAACTCTCCACTTAGCCCCATCATAAGGTTGTTTTTCTTTTGTCTTACAGTCATTTAGCTTTAGTTTGCACAACATAATGTTTCCCTCAAAATGCTGTTCTAAATTTGTTATATATAAATTTTGATTTCTAGGAGACAGAGCTGAAGATGGTTAACATTGTAGCTGCTTAGCATTAACAAGTTAACATTGGCATTGCGAGCATGTTAGCATGCTAATGGTAGCATTTAGCTCTGTACCACTGTGACAGCACAACCTCGCAGAGCAGCTAGCATAGCTGTGGTCTTGGTTTTTGAAGTTTTAAAGAGAAAATGTGATCATTTCTTACTACTTATATCAATATTTTTTTTTAATTATTTACCTTGTAAACAGTCAGGAATGTATATTCACAGCACTAAAATAGGAATTCAGCTGTTGCAGGTGGCTAAAATGATCACAGGATAAATGCTTATGCTAGACCTTTCTTTTTGGTTCATTGGTGAGGTAGTTTGTAATTTTGGAAACTGCTGCATATAACCAAATGTGACAACACAAAAATAAAGTGATGAGCAATGAAAAACTTAATAAAAAATATGAAGTCACCCACATAAATACCAGGCCGCAAGTGTTGTGAACATAACTTTTGCTGCTGTTGTTTAGTGACACTTAATAAGCTCAGTTTCACCTGTGTTGTTGTCCATTCCTCGTCCTCAGCACCTGATTTGTTCCAGTTCAGTGGGCAGATTAAACTGGCCCGCCAGTAGGGGCTCCCAATTCAGCCAACTGATCTCACACACACCCCCATCAACCGCCAAAAAAGGCCTGCCAGAGCGGCTGGTGTGCAGGGCTCCAGCTAAGAATAACCCGGACCTTCTGGGGGATAAAGTTACCTTGAAGCCTCCCTGTGCTGTACCCTGACCTATACCCATGTGAGGCACCAATAACACTGGGTGGGATATTCTGTCTGTTCCCCCCTCACCCTACCCAGGCTCTCTGCTTAGCCTGGCTCTTTCCTTCCCTTGCCTTGCTTTCCTTTGCCCCACCGTCCCCAGACCCCCCTCTGCAATGCTGCCGCACTGGCAGCTCCAAATTCTGCCACACCTGAAAATCTTTCTTCTTTTTTGTTAAATCTTCAAGAAGACCAACCTGAGGATTATACAAATCAGACAACAAGAGTGGAAATGGAATAATTCAATTGACTTGGACACTTTTTACAGATACGTGGATGCTGATTGGATTCCTACTGAAGCTGTGATTGTCCATTCACTTCTGCATGAGGAGGCTTTGCCCCCAACTCAAAGGACTATAACTGAAATTGTCTGCATATCACCATGGCTGAAGGTAGGACTGTTACACCTGTATCAACACTGACATAAAAAACATATACTGTCTGCTACTCCACAGAGAGCCTAAGTCATATAGCTTTGTAATAACTTAATGGTGGTGTTTTCATAGGGTGCGTCCTCTAAGGAAAATGTGTTGAAAGTAGGTTGCTATAAATACAGGATATCATGTAGCCAGAGTATTAGCATTGCTCTCCTGTGACAGACGTGACTGCTGCTGGGGCTGACCTCTGCTTTGCAACTTTTTTCTGTTTAAAAATAAGCCTGAACTTCTCATTAGTTTTTGAGCAAACAAGTTTTCCGACCAAATGTTTTGTTTGACGAAGCTTCAGGATTTGAATGTACTGAGCAATAACAAGTGGTGTCATTTAAACTCAGCGCACATTTGTGGTAAAACACTGACACCATCTGACTGTCTTGAATAATTCTGAAGGGACTGTTTGGAGTTTTTTCATATCTCAGCATTTGTATATGAGGAAGTGAATCATGAGTCAGGCATGCTAAGAGTTCATTCACAGTTGGAAGGTGTCTCTAACACCTTGGCACCAGGTCCATGTTGGAAAGTGCGTGTGTTGACGATGGTGAGGATGTCACTAAATGCCATCACATGAATTTTCCACTGGACTAAACAGATGGGAATCATGTTTGGATCTGATGAAATGAGAATGACACGATTACAGTCTTTTCTGGTCTTTAATCTGACAACATATAGTCTCAATAGTTCACATATATTATGTGTCGATGCAGTGGAAAGTCTAAGGTTGTCATTTGATAAATGGAAATACAGACACACGCTCCGTGGTGTTAAGTTTAATCCTTTTGAGCACAAAGGAAATATCTTTCACCTGTCGTGGATGAATGTGACGAGAGACTGGAAAGGTGGCTATGGAAGGGCACTATCAGCCCAAACATGCTACAGGAAACTCACAGATTTGACTAAACCATGTTACTGTGTTAATGCTATACGTTGTTGCTAGCACTGAATAGATGGGAGAACTATAGATTTTTAAAGCTAGTGAATATTCTTAGTTTGTTTTTTACAAGGTAATATCTTGACAAAGTAATATTCAAGATTAAAAAAATAATTCACTGTGGTTAATCGTTATTAATCAGTTGCTAAACCATGTCGTCACTCAAAGGTCCTAAAAAACTGACTTTCTACTCTGTGCAACACAAGTCTGTATGAAAACACTATTTTCCATTAATTGTGAGAAGTTTGAGAAGTTTTGTATAGTTTTTTTACCACAGAGATTTCTGTGTTTGTGTTTTTGTCCTTGCATTTCTTACTGAGGTGAAGTTGGTTGTGCACTATTTTGGGTTTGCTTACATTTCAAAACAGCTGTCAATCCAGTCCGTGTCATCAAACCACATCCAAACAGTCCTGATGAAGCAGTTTAGATGAGTTACTGAGTCTTAAACTCTTCACGTGTAATAACTAAGGATGTTTTTTAGAACTTAAACCATCATATTTGCGTAAACAAAACACACAAGATCCTCCACTTTAAAGACCCTGTCAATACTTATATCAACTTTTAAAAGTAAATCAATTAAAAACAATTAGCCAGTATTCTTTTGTTTATACACAGATACACACAGTATAAACAAACATTTAATGTAATAATTAAAGAAATGTGACCAAGATATGTAGTGCGACATTTTACAGTTACAAAACAAAAATAATGAGTCAGCCTTCTGACACACTTCAGTGAAGTCATACATAAACATGCTGAAATATTTGCAATCTGGATATATTGGTCATGTCGATTTATTGGTCAGGTTCTAATATTTTTAAAAAGGCCCTTGCACATCCATCCATGCATTGAAGGTCCGTCCATCCATTTCCATCCATTTATCCGGGACCAGGATCATGGGGGCAGCAGGCCAAGCAAAGCACCCCAGACATCCCTCTACCCAGCAATGCTTTCCAGCTCCTCCTGGGGGATCCCAAGGCTTTCCCAGGCCAGATGAGATATGTAATCCCTCCAGTGTGTTCTGGGTCTATGAGTTGGACGTGTCCGGAACACCTCCAACAGGAGGCACCTTGGCGCAGGCTGTGCCTTGGGTCACAGGGCCCCACTGGGCTCAGCCCGAATAAATAGCATGGAGCCATCACCGGTGCGTTGTGTGCTGGGTGGCATGCAGCAGTCCTGGACATGCTGATCCTTGGCATCACATTAAGGCATTAAAGCAAAAAACACTGAAAAAGAGCACAAAATACCTGCACACAGTGCTTTCCCAGAGCACTTACAACGTAGTCTCTTTGAGATTGTGATCATTTTTAACCTGCCACTGTGCAACGTTATATACTATGTGAATTGAGTCTGACTTTAAAAGAACAAATTAAATATGTAAGAAACATTAGAAACTCCAAAATAACACTTGTTCCAGTGCAGCAGAGGCAACAGTCAAACTAAGCGCCAAAGGTTGAATTGCCACAGGACTGTTCTCAGAGTGAATTTACTGTCTTTTATTTGTTCACGTAAGGAGCCTCCTCCGCAGCCGGTGGGTCCAATGCAGCAGCTGCAGCACAGCCGAGCTCGCTCAAGTCCGCAGGTCTGGGGTTCCTCAGGAAGCTCAAAGTGTCTGCAGAGCTGCTGATTGCCCTGGCTGCTCTCCTGTCCTGGCTGGTGGTGGGAGTGGTGATGTTTGACTTTGTGGAGTACAAGGCCGTCCCCGGTTAGTCACAAATACCATAAAATGTTTTAAAAATGTCTCTTTATTGGAATTTCAATCAATCAGACATTCTTACCATCATATTATCTGTTATTATTCTCAAGACATTCAGCAAATTGTTACCGACCCTGTGCAAGCCGTAAACGACGCTGTTGATGAAGTATCCAGTCTGCTCAATAAGTTTCAAGGTAAGTACGAGAGACCGAATGCAAGTCACCTTTTTAAAAGTGTTGAAGTAAGTATTGTAATATTTGACTCTCATATTTCTGCCCCCCTTAGAATGTGCACCTGATTTAAGTGACCCCATGTCCGTCGCCACCTATGCAGCAGAGGAAATATCGGAAGCAAAAGATGGAGTTGTTCAATATTTTTCAGATGAGGAAGGTATGAAAACACACCAAAAGAAGAATAGCATACATGTGATGTAACCGTGACTTTAATATTCTACTCCCAAACACACAGGGAACTTCTACCTCAGCTACGTGGACCCTGTGGTCATCGGGAGACAAGCTTTCCATTCAACGAATGACTTCATGGGTGGAGTTGTGGGCACCTTCAGGGACAGACTGTGTGCTATAGTGGACACTGTATTGGACACTATATCGGGTATAAATAAAGGTATGTGTACCATGTTTTATTGCTTATTTCTTAGTAAGGAATTTGTCTGCCTCCCTTTTTTACTAACAAGCAAATAATGTGATAATTGCCTTAATAACCTGAGAAGAAAATGACTAATGCAAGTAACACTGTACTTCGGTCATACTAGTGTTAATGTTAATGTTAATGTTAATGTTAATGTTAATGTTAATAAAATGATTTCCCCCCCATAAATGTCCTTGTTTTTCTCAGGAAAAGTTGACCTTAGCTACATAGACCCTGTGGTCATAGGCAGAAATGTCTTCAGTGTTACAAATGAGTACATGTGTGGAGTGGGGCGCTACATCAGGGTGTGCTTTGTGCCACTTTGGACACATTTCTGGATGTAGTGAAAGGTATTTCCTCTACTTATGTTATATCTCTCTAATCTGTAACTCTTAACAAACTAAAATACAGCATACAGTATTGTTTTTATACATGCATCCTTATTTGATTTCTATTTGTCCTCCTCAGGAGCTGTGGATATCAGCTACATGGACCCTGTGGTAGTTGGCAGAAGTGCGTTCAGTACCACTAATGAGTACGTCAATGGAATAGTGTGCTCCATCCGGGACGTGCTCTGTGGCATCATAGACAGTATACTGGAAATAACCAAAGGTACCTGTGTCATATTTTAACCTTTGTATTCTACGCCTGTATTGTTGAATCCTTATTTGTTGCCTAAGTTTATGACTAAATCAGCATATTCCCCATAACTCTTAGCTTGTGTCTGTTGTGAGTTTATAACAGGACTTTTTGTATTGACAATTATTCACTACTGGCCAATATGTTGTCCCAGTTGTCTAAAGGTGTCTTTTAAAATGTCCATAATAATAATAATAACAACAATAATTACAATAATAATAATAATAATTTGTTGGCTTGAATGTTTGCTCTTCTCAGGAACCACTGACATTAGCTTCATTGACCCTGTGGTTGCTGGCAGAAATGCCTTCAGTGCTATTAACGACTTTGTGAGTGGGATAGCAGGATACATCCAGGATGTTTTCTGTACTATCTTTGATGTAATACTGGACACAGTAAAAGGTACGGTATTCTAACCTTTATCTAATCTATGTATGTACTGAGGAGTACTGGGGCCAAGCATAAGGAAAAAAAAAGAGATTTTTCAAAATTTTGTATTACGAGCATGAAGTTGAAATGTCGAGAATAAAGTGAAGATGTTGAGGACAAAGTAAAATTGACATAAGAAATAATAAATCAGAGAAGGAAGTTTTTTTTCTTTGCATTTTGAGAATAAAGTTATATTGTTGAAAATAAAGTTGACAGTCGAACGTTTGAGAATAAATCAAACTATTAGCGTCAGTGCATATGGCTGCCTCCACAAAATATTGTAGCGTTGCGGGGTAGCTAGGTGGGTAGAGAAACGACGAGGAGGAGGCAATGTTGCAGTTTGCTACCTCAACAAACAACACATGCAATAAACAGACGGGATATTTTGTCACAAGTCACAATTAGATGACCAGAGGAGATGATTTTATTCTTGCCATTTGGCTTCTTGTGATGCAATTTCTTTTTTAAATCTCTGTCGTTTCAATTTTTGTCCCTGTGCCTGGACCTAATAATCCTCTGTAATGTTGATCTACCACTGCTACATATGCTCTACTGTAGCCTGCAGTTTTCAATTTGACCTATCTGCTGATCAGATATCCAGAACGCTGTGGGATTCAGCCCCATGTCAGCTCTGAAGAGAACAGCAGAAATCGCCACAGAGCAGATTAACATGCTCGTGAGCTACGTCCCCACAACGCTGACTGGTGACCAAGGTCTGTTCTAACATATGACGACATATGAATGTTACGCTGGAATATTATTGTGTTTACACTGACGGTAACTACTTTCTTTGTATTATGAACTGCAGCTTTAACCGACTCTGTGGTGTTCTGATATTTAGGGATCTTACCTGAAGTGTCCATTGACCCCATGAAAGTTGTGGAAGACGCTGTGTTGGAGTTCACAGACAAGAAAGATTTGTTCGTGGCCTACATGTCCAGTATGCTTGTTGGTGAACAAGGTATGCTGGTTTGCATCAGTTATATACAATAATAACATAAACTTTACTAAAAGATTCATGAATGCATACTTTGATGCATGTATCATCAGTTTTTCTTTCTTGTTTCAGGTGAACCTGTTGCTCCTCCAGTTGTAAATGTTGTAACTGAAAAAGGTTTCACTTTTTAGTAATTTACCTAAAAGCATCTTACCTGCAAAACACATCCGATTCTGACTGATTCTGATTTTCTTTGTTTAGATGAAACTGTAGCTCCCCCAGCTGATATACCTCTGGTACAAAGGAAAGGTAAGTAATGATAATATTTTCTCCATTTTCTTTGCTGTAACACTAAAATCATGTGTCAGAAATTAAGCTAATTGTCTCTTATTACCACACTTTCTTTGAAATGTAGGTGAATTTCTGCCACCGTTTGAAAAAGGTAAGGAAACACCACCATTTACAGCAGAACTGCACTGTTATGTTTATTTATAGACATGTGCAGTGTGTGCTGCCAGCAGCTAGTCGCCTTTCATGCATGCTTGCATTGATTTTTGTTTTTCATTCTTCTTTGTATATCTTCTTTTAAGTGCGATGAAACTGTATGTCAATCTCGTTTGAACAAACTCCATTTGCACTTTAACAGATATGCCGCATTTCCACTGTGTACTTCCATTGTAATAAATGTCTATATAAGGATGAAGTGACTGCATCTCTCCCTCTGTTTGTCACACTGACCATTTGTGGGATGTTACATTTCATGGATCTCTGCACTCATGTGTTTTTCCATTCATGTTCCAGTATTTGTTTTGTTCTATATGTTTCTAAAAATATACGTATATATATATTTTTATGTCATACTGAGCATGAAAATGTGTTTTTAATATGTGTCTTTTGGAGTTGCATTCCTCTGATTGACCTACTGCCACCTGTATTTCATCCATTTCAACATCTGGGATATTCTGTATCTGTGTTTGTATGTCTCTGGATTGTTTGGACTGAATGACATGTTATTGTGTGAAATATTTAATTTTATCTTTGCATGGAGTCATTTAAGTGCACACCACATGTTTCAGAAGTTAGCTTTTGGAATAATAATGACTGTAGTCATTGTGAGTGGTAATATTTTGGGAATGGTGATGGGAGGACAGAGAATAAAGGCCTTCACACACCAAGGCTGTGATAAATAAATGATACAAAAATATAAAATTCTTGCCTGTAAATATTGTGCATTAAAATAATTTATTCTGACAGCGATGTGAATTGGTAGTAACAGATTTGTTGATTCCTGTATTTGCGGGGCGACCACTGAGAAAAATCGACCTTATCCCAATAGAAGTAACTGCTTAATATTTTTCAAAAACAAAAGTTGAAAAAATATTTTGACATGCAATTTAATAGCAGGGAAAATAAAAACATAACCAGTTTGTGAAGGCCTTAAGTTGGGCAATATTCCATATTTCTCTTTTTGTCAACAAATCCCATGAAAAGACTAAAACCAAAAATGAAATGTGTATTATTACACAGCTGAAAATAGTCCACAATAAGCCCAGTATTTACCACTGTTGGACTAAAGCACATTACCCAGCTATTTTTTTTACACCTGCCAACCTTTTATTTTAAAATCAAACTGTAAATATATGACACTTTTTTTCTTTCTTTTTTCTTTCTAATTTTAGATTTAAATTTTCAGTAGGGATGTCATAAAGTATTGACAGATAAACTCCTGCATTTTTGGTTTTGGTCATTTCCTAAGATTTGTTTGCAGTAAGCTCATTTTAAAGGAGCTGTGTACAACATTCAGAACATTTTTATAGTTGCAAACAACTATTTGCTCTGTAAAGATATAGTGGAGTAATGGTGTCATGAAGTCACACTGCCACTGTGTGCTCTACTCTGAGCTTCTCTGTGTAATGTCGCTGCTGTTCTGCACTGTGCTTATATGATGGAAGCATAGCGCCAGCTCTCTAGTTTCCCCCCAGGTTAACCATGTTAGCTCTGTAAGCACTCTTACCATTGTAAGCACTTTTTATTGTGTTAGCACTGTTAGCTGCTGGCTCAGCCACCTCATGTTGATAACTGTGTGCAGACAACTCTGTCCCAGAATCTGAATGTTGTATACAGCTCTTTAAGCAAATGGGGAAGGTCATGAACTGCAGCATGTGGTGTGTACTACAGTATATAATATTATGAGTGGTCATTGTTCCCATTTCACCCCATCAAATTCTTCCGTACCTGAAAATAAGTTTGGGGCTGCGTGTCCGTGTAAAACATGAGAAGGTCAGATAAGAAAGGTCACATGGGTTGATGATACAGTTGCAGAGATCATGCAAGCTGCCAGAGATGAAGCTGCTGCTGCTGCAGCACAGTTAAAGACTGAGGAGGAGGAGGAGGAGGCCGAAGTTCCCACTGAAGCCACCAGTGAAGAAGATGTGACCAAAGCAGAGGAAGATGATGGTATTCCTTCGGTTTTTCTTTAATAGTCACATTAATTAGTCAGATACAGGATCAGTAACAGGCACTAAATTTGTCACTATCACATCACTAGTGAAACATGTCGACGCCGAGGAGGCTGAACGTGAGCCATCACTGGAAGATGAAGAAAAGGAGACTGATACTGAGGAGGAGGAAATTAAAACAGAGGAGGGTACAGCACAGGAGGAGGAGGAGGTAAAAGAAGATAAGGAAAGCATTGGTACAGAAGAGGAGGAGGAAGAGGGAGATATTAAAGCAGATACTGAAGAAGAGGAGACCAAAGCTGAAGAAGTTTTGGTTGAAAGGGACGAGGAGGAAACCACAACAGAAGAAGATGCTGTAAAAGAGAAGGAGGAGGAAGGGGAGGCCACAATGGAAGATTTGGTAGAGGAGGAGGAGGAGACCAAAGCTGAAGAAGCGTTGGTGGAAGATGGGGAGGAAGAGGAGGAGACAAAATCTGAAGGGGACACAGTAGAAGATGCTGATGAGGAGGAGGAGGAGGAGGAGGAGGAGGAGACCAAAACTGAAGGGGACACAGTAGAAGATGATGATGATGAGGAGGAGGAGACCAAAACTGAAGGGGACGCAGTAGCAGATGAGGAGGAGGAGGAGGAGGAGGAGGAGGAGACAAAAACTGAAGGGGACACAGCAGAAGATGATGATGACGAGGAGGAGACTAAAACTGAAGGGGACGCAGTAGCAGATGAGGAGGAGGAGGAGACAAAAACTGAAGAAGCAGTAGAGGAGGAGGAGGAGGAGGAGGAGGAGACAAAAACTGAAGGGGACACAGCAGAAGATGATGATGACGAGGAGGAGACTAAAACTGAAGGGGATGCAGTAGCAGATGAGGAGGAGGAGGAGACAAAAACTGAAGAAGCAGTAGAGGAGGAGGAGGAGGAGACAAAATCAGAACTTGTGGTGGAAGAGGAAGAGGAGGAGATTCAAACCAAAGAAGATTTGGTGGGAACTAAGGAGGAGGAGGAAGAGGAGGAGCCAAAAACTGAACAAGTTCTGATAGAAGATAAAGAGGAGGACACAAAAACAGAAGAAGAGGCTGAGGAGGAGGAGACGGAAGATGAAGATCTTCATGTTGATGAAGAAAACATTGAAATAACTGACACTGATGTCAAACACCAGTTTGTTAAAACTGACCAGGACGATCAAACTTTAGATCTGGACGATGATGAGACTCCAGAACAGGAGGAGGAGGAGGAGGAAGGAGAAAAACGGGACAAAGTTGAGACGACAGAGGTGGATGATGACGACGAAGATGAAGAGCCACCTGTCCAACAACTTGACGTAAAAATTCTGTCAGCTGAAAAACCTGATAATGCCAGTGTCGTACCTGAACCTGGCGATGAGGAAGACGACGAAACAAGTATTTCCGAAGAAGATGAATACTCAGACATCGTCGTTGATCACGATGAGAACAACAACAACAGTCAAAGCGGGAAAACTGAACACAAACGAAAGCGGAAGTTTCGTTTTCCCTTTGAGAGGCTCAGAAGAGTCGGATCCAGAGCTCACAGAGAAGAGCTTGGCGAGCATGAGAAAGGTACAACACTCCCACCACCACCACCACCACCATCATCATCATCATCATCACATAGTTTTCATCCTGTTTTTCATTACCGGGTAATGAACATGTTTCTGAATGGTGAACATGTTAATGATAAATGTAATGTGTCACATTTACATTTTCTTAACATATTTTCACGGACATGTTGAATGTTCTTTGACCTGTCGGTTGAGACGTGACTAAACGTAATAGAGCCTGACAGATACCTGTTCAATGACTGATGTAACATGTTTCATATTTTCCTTTCAGTGCTTTATGTTGTGTGTTCATTTGTCTTGTGTGTTGTTATCCATTAAGGTTTATAGATTAGAGAAACATTCCAACATTTTAGGATATACAATGTTTTGTTGTTTTACCCAGAATCAGAGGAGAAGACAGGCTAAATTGCGTAGAATTCAAAAATCATAGAAAGCAGTGAAGATTATCTTGCTGAGACAAACATGTAAGTATCATAAACGTTTGTTTGCCACAGATCTTATTTTCTGCAGTAATCCAAAATCCAATGGAAAAATCCCACAGCTATTTTAGGGAGGGAACCAGTGTGATGCTAACTTCTGCGTTGGTGCCAAATTGCCAAACTGTAAACAAATATAGGCCAAAATTAATAGGTCTCAAGTTGTAGGCCGCAGTTGAGCTTTGAACTCACCTGGACAAGTCTTAACTTCAATTTATGTTGCTCACACAGGCCTGCTAAAGTCAAGTGATGTCTTTGCATCGACTACATTGTAGCCTCTAAAGTTAGCTTTGAGTTCAGTCTGAACAGTCGCAGGTGTTCGGGCTCACATAGCTCTCGGATCACAATATACTCCACTTACTTGTGGAAAACAAGGTCACCTTTACCATATATATCTCTGTAGATATTTTCTATCTGGGAAAAAATAACTATGTGTGCTCGACCTATCTGTTTACTGGTCTTACAGGGATGTAACTGAACTCATGTGACTACAGGAAAGATGAGCACATTTACACATATGCTGGTGTGACAAACAAACAGTTTTAACTGAAAAGCAAAGATGGAAATAGCAAGATTAAATCAGGTTTTATATAGATCAGAAACTCACTTCGGATATAGCTGCACGGAAAGAAGATCTCGGGACTAATACAGTACAGCACCTTTGATTTTCAGCTCCTGTAATCATGCTCCCTCTGATGAATCAGCAAAGACAAATCTATTTTCCAAGGTGCAAATCGTGTACTTAAGTGTTCCTGCTTTAGACCCAACAGTCACTGTCAGTGAGCCAATAGAGAAAAGGGCAGCTAGATGGAGCTAACAGGCTAAGAAAAACATGAATAGATTTCTGGATGAGGACATGAATCAGCATTCTGATGTACTGTATGATCTTCCCTCCACAGTGAATTATGTATCAATGAAAAATGATTACCAATTTACTATATATTTTTACTTCATTGTAGATATAGCAATGTGACGACAGAAAGACGTTGGACAGATGACACTTTTTGTTGGAATGAAAATTGAGTTAGGACGGATTGTTTTAACAATATAACACCATTTAGCTCGTGGTGTGTTTTTGATCATTGTGTTTTTAGCAATGTAGTGCTTATAGTGCTTATGCAAGCATGGTTATTTGTCATTATAACAATATCACACTCTGATTACTGGTCAGAACTGCACTGTTATCTGCTATTTTTTTTTTTTTTTTTTTTTTTTTTACGTATTTCTGCACGATATACTTTAGTTCTCAAAGAGGCAAAGGAAAGACATGCAATAAAAGAAGTTAAAGATGCCATTATTAAAGGTAATGCTCTTAAAGTTATGCACCCTCTTCACTTTGCTCACTTCCAACATTCAATTTATATTTCTTAATGTTGTAATTAAATGCATTGATTTGGTATAATTTAGTCAAAACAATAAAGCACTCTACGCGCACAAGCACCTAATAGTTCTGCTTACGATTTACTGTTGCTAACAGAACTAAAAGAAGAAAAAGTAAAGGAGGAGGCCAAACCCCTGGAGAAGAAACCGCCAAAGCCCAAAGGTAATTACACTTGATGATAAGTACAAAATATTGTTTAAAAGTACATGTGAAAAAGTAAAAACAAGACTGAAACTTTATGTGGAGTATGTACCAAAATCCACAACCAAATGTTGATTTTAATTACAGTGGTTAATATGAAAAGCAGGTGTACTGTGTACGACTATATTTCTCAAAACAAATTACATTGACTTGCTCACTTGGCCTCTTTATTAGGTACACCTGTTCGACTGCTTGTTAACACAAATAGCTAATCAGCCAGTCACGTGGCAGCAACTCAAACCATTCAGGCACGGTCAAGACGACCTACTGAAGTTTAAACTGAGCATCAGAATGGGAAAGAAAGGTGAGTTAAGTGACTTTGAACGTGGCATGGTCATTGGTGTCGGACGGGCTGGATATTTCAGAAACTGCTTATCTACTGGGATTTTCACGCACAACCATCTCTAAGGTTTAAAGAGGATGGTGCAAAAAAGAGAAAATGTCCAGTGAGCAGCAGTTCTGTAGGTGAAACACTGGTTCAAGATGATAGAAATGCAACTCAAGCTCAACTCGAATAACCGCTTGTCACAACCAACGTATGCAGGAGACCATCTCTGAATGAACAACAAATTGAACCTTGACGCAGATGGGCTACAGCAGCAGAAGACCACGCCAGGTAACATTTGTCAGCTAAGAACAGGAAACTAAGGCTACAATTCTCACGGGCTCACCAAAATTGGAAAAAAGAAGATTGGAAAAATGTTGCTTGGTCTGAATTTGGCGTAAACAACATGAAAGCATGGATCCATCCTGCCTTGTATCAGCGGTTCAGGCTGCTGGTGGTGTAATGGTGTGGGGGATATTTTCTTTGCACACTTTGGGCCCCTTAGTACCAACTGAGCATGGTTTAAACACCACAGCCTACCTGAGTATTGTTGCTGACCGTGTCCATCCCTTTATGACCACAGTGTACCCATTTCATGATGGCTACTTCCAGCAGGATAATGCACCATGTCACAAAGCTCAAATCATCTCAAACTGGTTTCTTGAACATGACAATGAATTCATTGTACTTCAGCAGCTTCCACAGTCACCAGATCTCAATCCAGTAGAGCACCTTTGGGATACAATGAAATGGAAGAGTCGCATCATGGATGTGCAGTCGACAGATCTGCAGCAACTGCATGATGCTGTCATGTCAATATGGACCAAAATCTCTGAGGAATGCTTCCAGCACCTTGTTGAATCCATGCCATAAGGAGTTAAGGCAGTTCAGAAGGCAAAGGGTGTTCCAACCTGGCACTAGCAAGGTGTACCTAATAAAGTAGTCAGTCAGTGTATGTTTCAGTATTGGTAACTTTCCAACCTGTAAACAAAGGGCACAGGGTACTTTGACCAGCTTCAGTTATTTTTTAGGGAAAGTGCTTTGCCACATAAATGTATTTTTATTATCTACATGGTAAGTACAGGGAAAACTGACACTTTGATGGTTGCTTTTAGAAGAAGAACCTAAAAAGAAGGAAGAGCCAAAGAAACCAACCAAAGAAGAGAAAGAAGTCAAGATAACAGTCAAAGAGGAGGAAGAAGTCAAGACACCTCTCAAAGAAAAGAAGGAAGTCAAGAAACCTGTCACAAAAGAGAAAGAAGTCAAGAAACCACCCAAAGAGGAGAAAGAAGTCAAGAAACCTCTCAAAGAAAAGAAGGAGGTCAAGAAACCTCTCAAAGAGAAAGAAGTCCAGAAACCACCCAAAGAGGAGAAAGAAGTCAAGAAACCTCTCAAAGAAAAGAAGGAGGTCAAGAAACCTCTCAAAGAAATGAGAGAAGTCAAGAAACCTCTCAAAGAAGAGAAAGAAGTCAAGAAACCAATTAAAGACGAGAAAGAAGTAAAGAAACTTCTCAAAGAAGAGAAAGAAGTCAAGAAACCAATTAAAGAGGAGAAAGAAGTCAAGAAACCTCTCAAAAAAGAGAAAGAAGTCAAGAAACCTGTAAAAGAAGAGAGGGAAGTCAAGAAACCTCTCAAAGAAGAGAGGGAAGTCAAGAAACCTCTCAAAGAAAAGAAGGAGGTCAAGAAACCTCTTAAAGAAAAGAGGGAAGTCAAGAAACCTCTCAAAGAAGAGAAAGAAATCAAGAAACCTATAAAAGAAGAGAGGGAAGTCAAGAAACCTCTCAAAGAAGAGAGAGAAATCAAGAAACCTCTCAAAGAAGAGAGGGAAGTCAAGAAACCTGTCAAAAAAGAGACGGAGGTCAAGAAACCTCTGATAGAAAAGATGGAAGTCAAGAAACCTCTCAAAGAAGAGAAAGAAGTCAAGAAACCACCTAAAGAGGAAAAAGAAGTCAAGAAACCTCTCAAAGAAGAGAAAGAAGTCAAGAAACCACCTAAAGAGGAGAAAGAAGTCAAGAAGCCTCTTAAAGAAGAGAAAGTAGCAAAGCCTGTAAAAGAAGAACCAGAAAAGATCTCCAAAGAGAAGAAACAACCAGTCAAGCCTTCTAAAGTGGTGAAAGAGGAGGGAAAGCAAGAGAGGCCTTCCAAAGAAAGGGCAGTAGCAAAGAAGCCCTCCAAAGAAAAGCAAGAACCAGAGAAACCTTCCAAAGAAAAGAAAGAGGTCAAGGTGATTCCCAAAGAAGAAAAAGAACCAAAGACGATCTCCAAGAAAGAACCAACAAAACCCTCTAAAGAAGAGAAAGAAATCAAGAAGACTCAAAAAGACAAAGAGCCTGTCAAGAAAAGGGATACTACGACAGGTAGGCGTAGGCCAGCATTGCAATGTTTTTACACAAGGATCCACTGACTATCCCTACCTTGTCAGTTATCAACAGTAAGCACCTGCAGCCATGCTATGACAATGCTAGCATGTTCACTATGCTCACCATCTTAGTTTAGCTTGTTAACTGATCAGCTTTGCCTTTTTATTTAAGATGCTGCACCCAGAAAGGCTGCAAGGAGGGTGAGAGTAGTCAAGAAGAAGGTTGCGCCTGTCCTTAAGAGGGAACATCTGAATGTTACAAAAGCAGGTGAGATAACACGGCGCGTACAAAGAACAGGTAACAGTGACGTTATTTTCTTAGTTAGCATTTGATGAAATTTGCACTAACTCAGCTTAAACCCAGTCAATGGAACAAAAAGACACAATTGGCTGCTTGTTCAAATGGCTTAAAGCAACACGTTTACATTTCTGCTTACATAACTTTCCACAAAAATTGTATTGAAATCAAACTTTGTTTTTCTGCTGTTCATTTCAGCTGAAGAGCCCAAGAAGGCAGCAAAGGGTGCTGAAAGCAAAAAAGCATATAGTTCCTGTCCTGAAAAAGGAACATGTGAATGTCACAAAAACAGGTAAATAACAGGCCACACTTAGTAATGCGACCATATCCTAACTTTAAGATACAGTGTGTGAGATCACAAACAATAGGCAATCTCGAAAATATAAAGAATCAAGAGTGGACCAAAATTTAAAACTACTCTTCTAATAATACTGTGTTTAAAACAGATCTCATTAGAGCCTTTTCATCTCCCCACTACCTTCATTATTCAAGGTGTTAACTGCTAAATATGCTTTTACTCCTTAAAGGAAAAGCCAACATCAGATTCACTCTCATTTGGTGTTTTGCCTTGCTATATTTGCGTTTCCTTCAGCACTGCATCTCTTTGATGCCTGCTGCTTGCGATCTGGTAACTAGTTGCTACCTGACCTCAACTGAGTGCTGTGGAGATACATGCCCAAAGACAACATGGCCTTATTCCAAATTCGTTCAAATACAGCACTTGGGCAGTGACTTGCAGCGTCAGACACTCTTGAAAAAGCCGTCCTTTAATGTCAGCATGACAAACGGCCGGTTGCGGTTATAGTTTCATGGTGCTCTGAGACGTCAGGGGGAAATGTGGTGGGAAATGAATGAAAGTTAAGGGGAAGACAGTCCAAGTAGGCCAGGTGGGAGGGGTGGTGAATGCATCCAACAAACACCGATTTCCACCCAGAATCAGAATCATAAAAGTACAAAGCAGGTTCACGCAGAAGCCCCCAGGATTGATCTTCACCTTAACTGGCTGCAGTGGAGGCAAATTCTAGGTAAACACTAAAGGTGAATCACGTATATCCCTTTCGGCCACTGTATTCAAATATGGCGACGCAAGAGGGCAGCCTCCAGCAGACTGCGCCCTGCCTGTGTATATATAGAGAAATCATTCTAAGCATATGAGAAAGTTTCCATTTGTATGTGAATTGCATTACACTTTAGTAAATATATATTTATGAAAGCAATAGTTGATATTTGCTAATAAACAACCACGTAAATTACACATTGTAACTTTAAAAATGATGTAAGCTCCTTGGCTTGACTGATATTTTTGTTTTTATTTTTTGCTTTTAAAGCTGAGGTTCCCAAAAAGAGGAAGGCCGAGCCAGTGACTCCCAAAAAAGGTTTGTGTTTCTTTTGTGTTGTAATTTATTGCACAGTGTATTTTCAATCACATTGTAGTTTTGCAGCAGTAATTTACTTTGTGGTCTCTAACTGAACTGTATACCTTAGTATCAATAGAGCCATGAATGTTTTTCTCTAGCACCTGTTTTCAAAGCAAAACCTAAAGCTGCTGTAAAGAAGAAAGGTATGCAGCACAAGTGTGTTTCTGTAGAGCTTTAGTAGCTTTAACATGTGGCTGCTGATGAAAACAGTAATGTTCAGACTGTATGTTCAGTCTGCAACATGAAGAGAAAGTGTGCACAAATTGTTTCAACTTTTTTTTTGTCTCAAAAGGTCTTAAAAAGAATTTAATCTTACTCTAAAACTGATGCAGGACCCCTGGCTTGACAAATGTTTTTCTTATTATTTGCTATAGAAGCTGAGGTTCCTAAGGAGAAGAAGGCCGAGCCAGTGACTCCCAAAAAAGGTTTGTTTCTCTTTGGTACCTTCATTTATTAGTTAATTTCACGATTTCTGACTTAAGAGTGTACATTACAATCAACAGAGCCATGATTGTTTTTTCTAGCACCTGTTATCAAAGCAAAGCCTAAAGCTGCTGTAAAGAAGAAAGGTATGCAGCACAAGTGTGTTTCTGTAGAGCTTTAGTAGCTTTAACATGTGGCTGCTGATGAAAACAGTAATGTTCAGATTGTATTTCAGTCTGCAACATGAAGAGAAAGTGTGCACAAATTGTTTCAGCATTTTTGGGTTCTCAAATTGGATTTAATGAGGCCTTAAAAATGCCTTTAAAAGACCTGAAACTGATGCAACACCCTTAACTTGACTGATATTTTTGTTTTTATTATTTGCTATAGAAGCTGAGGTTCCTAAGGAGAAGAAGGCCGAGCCAGTGACTCCCAAAAAAGGTTTGTTTTTCTTTGGTACTTTAATTTATCAGTTAATTTCATGATTTCTGACTTAACTGTACACATATTAGAGCAATGGATGTTTTTTCTAGCACCTGTTATCAAAGCAAAGCCTAAAGCTGCTGTAAAGAAGAAAGGTATGCAGCACAAGTGTGTTTCTGTAGAGCTTTAGTAGCTTTAACATGTGGCTGCTGATGAAAACAGTAATGTTCAGACTGTATTTCAGTCTGCAACATGAAGAGAAAGTGTGTATGCGTTGTTTCAACATTTTTGGGGTCTCAGATCATATTCAGTGAGGTCTTAAAAATGTCTTAAGAAGCGTTGAATTCTACATTAAAAGTGATGCAGCACCCCCAACTTGACTGATATTTGTGTTGTCATTGTTTGCTCTAGAAGCTGAGGTTCCTAAGGAGAAGAAGGCCGAGCCAGTGACTCCCAAAAAGGTTGTTTTTCTTTTGTGTCTAAATTTATTTCACAATGTATTTTTATTTTTAATCACACTGTAGTTTTGAAGCATCAGTTTACTCTGTGGTCAACTGTATACAGTAGAATTAATAGAGCCATGAATGTTTTTCTAGCACCTGTTATCAAAGCAAAACCTAAAGCTGCTGTAAAGAAGAAAGGTATGCAGCACAAGTGTGTTTCTGTAAAGCTTCAGTAGCTTTAACATGTGGCTGCTGATGAAAACAGTAATGTTCAGACTGTATGTTCAGTCTGCAACATGAAGAGAAAGCGTGCACAAATTGTTTCAACATTTTTGGGGTCTCAAATCATATTTTCTGAGGTCTTAAAAAAAACTGAATTTGACTTTGAAATTGGTAACACCCCAAAATCAATATTTGTTGTTACAGTTACATGCTTTGCTATAGGCTGACAAATTAGTTTTCGCGCTTGCACTCAATATACATACAGTATTTCTATAATTAGCTGGATTATATAAGAAATGGATTGCCATTCCTCAGTCTCTGTGTAATGTCATTGTCATTAAAAAAAAAAACCCTTAGATGCATGTTTTTTTTACACTGCTTTACTTTTGGAATGGTCGATAGATTGAAATTTGAATTAAGTTGAATTTAATTAGTTTGAATATTGAATTTCACCATCTTTTAATTTTCCTTGTTGTTGTTGTCTCACACAGCGTACTATAATGACAGTTTTCATAGAGTGCTTACGTTACATGTTTAAAGTGAAGCTAAGATGAGCTAATGAATTATATTTTTTGAATATTCCCCAATAACAGAGGCTCCTGCAGTTCCTAAGGTGAAAGCCAAACCAGAACCTGCAAAGAAAGGTATGAACATGTTTTTATTCTTTTGTATCAACTGTCAATAAATTTGTAAAAATTAAAATGATTGTATGGGTTTTTTAGCACACCAATCTTTAATTCATTAATTGATTCAGCCAATTTTGTGGTTGCTGACACTGACTTTTTATGTGAAGAACATATATATTCAATGAAAGTGTCACAAAACACTACATATTAACACTCACCTTTACATATACTTAAAACTTGTGGGCTTATTGTTGTCATGATTTTCCAGCAGTGGCAGCTCCCAAGGAGCCCAAGAAGGAACCAAAGGAAAAAGTCAAAGCTGAACCTTTAAAAGCAGGTAATGTAAAACCATCCATAGAGCCATACTGAGGGCATGACTGAAAATACTGCATTGTAAACAGTATATGTGAGCATTAGTTGTACTTCACTGCAGACGGTCCCAAAACACAAAGACTGATAGGTTTTCTTTGTTCAATGAAGGGTATATTTCTCTGTAAATAAAACTTTTCAATCAGCTTTGTCTTTGTATTTCAGACGCTGCACCCAAAAAGGCTGCAAAGAGGGTTAGAGTAGTCAAGAAGAAGGTTGTGTCTGCCCTGAAGAAGGAACATCTTAATGTTACAAAAGCAGGTGAGATAATACAGTGACATTTTATCCTTGTGGTCAGCATTTAATGAATTTGTACTGACACATTTTACCTGTATAATCTGAAGCTAAGATGAGCTAATGAATAATATGTTAAATATTCCCCAATAACAGAGGCTCCTGCAGTTCCTAAGGTGAAAGCCAAACCAGAAGCTGCAAAGAAAGGTATGAACATGCTTTTGTGTCAATTGTTGTTTGTAAAAAATTAATGAGGCCTTGAAATGTCTTAAAAAAACATTGAATTCAACTTTAAAAGTGATGCAACACCCTTAACTTGACTTATATTTTTGCTTTTATTATTTACTTTAGAAGCTGAGGTTCCTAAGGAGAAGAAGGCCGAGCCAGTGACTCCCAAAAAAGGTTTGTTCTTCTTTGGTACTTTCAGTTATTAGTTAATTTCATGATTTCTGACTTAACTGTACACATATTAGAGCAAATGGTGTTTTTTCTAGCACCTGTTATCAAAGCAAAGCCTAAAGCTGCTGTAAAGAAGAAAGGTATGCAGCACAAGTGTGTTTCTGTAGAGCTTTAGTAGCTTTAACATGTGGCTGCTGATGAAAACAGTAATGTTCAGACTGTATGTTCAGTCTGCAACATGAAGAGAAAGTGTGCACAAATTGTTTCAACTTTTTTGGGATATGAAATAATATTTAATGAGGCCTTAAAAATGCATTTAAAAGCACTGAATTAGACTTAAAAAAGTGATGCAACACCTTTAAATTGACTGATATTTTTGTTGTCATTATTTTCTATAGAAGCTGAAGTTCCTAAGGAGAAGAAGGCCGAGCCAGTGACTCCCAAAAAAGGTTTGTCTTTCTCTGTTGTCTTAATTTATTTCGCAATTCACCTCTCTTAAATTTTTTATTAGATCGTACTTTTGTAACAGTAGTAGCTGAACTGTATACATTAGAATTGATAGGGCCCTGCAATTTTTTTCCTAGCACCTGTTATCAAAGCAAAACCTAAAGCTGCTGTAAAGAAGAAAGGTATGCAGCACAAGTGTGTTTCTGTAGAGCTTTAGTAGCTTTAACATGTGGCTGCTGATGAAAACAGTAATGTTCAGACTGTATGTTCAGTCTGCAACATGAAGAGAAAGTGTGCACAAATTGTTTCAACATTTTAACCCACAGGCAGCAGTTTAATTTACTACGGTTCAGGACAAAAATGTCCATAATGATGCATGAGGGCTAAGAATGTCTCAAAATGCATTGAATTAGACTTTGAAAATGGTGCAGGACCCCTGGCTTTACAGGTGTTTTTTAAATTATTATTTACTTTAGAAGCTGAGGTTCCCAAGGAGAAGAAGGCCGAGCCAGTGACTCCACCGAAAGGTTTGTTTTTCTTTTGTGTTGTAATTTATTTCACAGTGTTTTTTTTATTTTTAATCACACTGTAGTTTTGCAACAATAGCTGACGTAACTGTATGAATTAGAATTTATAGGGCCATGCATTTTTTTCCTAGCACCTGTTATCAAAGCAAAACCTAAAGCTGCTGTAAAGAAGAAAGGTATGCAGCACAAGTGTGTTTCTGTAGAGCTTTAGTAGCTTTAACATGTGGCTGCTGATGAAAACAGCAATGTTCAGAACATCATTATTAGTATGATTTCAAAGACATGTTGAAGTAACAACCCAAAATCAAAATGTGTTGTTACAGTTACATGCCTTTCTATAGGCTGACAAATTAGTTTTAGCGCTTGCACTCAAAAATTTGTTTTAAAAACAACAGCTTGATTATATAAAAAATGAATGCCATTACCTAAAAAAGACAGAGATGCATGTTCTTAACACTACCTTATTTCTGGATTGGGAGTAAAATGATTCAATGAAGATGTTCAAGAAAAAACAACATGATAAATATCAATCTGACATATTGAATTTAAACATGTTTTAATCTTTTCTTATTGTCATTGTCTCAGTCTACAAGAATGACAGTTATCATAGAGTGCTTACATTACCTGTTTAATGTGAAGCTAAGATGAGCTAATGAATTATACTTTTGAATATTCCCCAATAACAGAGGCTCCTGCAGTTCCTAAAGTGAAAGCCAAACCAGAACCTGCAAAGAAAGGTATGAACATGCTTTATTCTTTCAGTTGTCGATACATTTGTAAAAAATACAGTGATTTTATGTTGTTGTTGTTGTTGTTGTTTTTTAGCAGTTTAGATGCTCCATAACCTAATATCTCATCAATTAAATGATTCAACCAGCTCAAGAATTCAACTAAAATAAACTAAATTCTCAACTACTTAACAAACTTGTTTTTGGTTGCTGACACTGACCTCTTGTGTAAAGAACACATAAAAATATATTTATTTAATCAAGGTTTTACATATCACTACATATTAAACTTGAGGGCTTATTGGTGTCGTAATTTTCCAGCAGTGGCAGCTCCCAAGGAGCCCAAGAAGGAACCAAAGGAAAAAGTCAAAGCTGAACCTGTAAAAGCAGGTAATGTAAAACCATCCATAGAGCCATACTGCAACTGTTGTGATACATATATTGTTTTCATCACAGTACATTATCTGTAAACATTAGTTGCACTTCAGCAAAGGAGGTCCCAAAATAGAGGCTTGACAGGAGCCTTAATAAGGCTAAATAGACTGATAGGTTTTCTTTATTCAATTCATGTATTTTTTTCTTTCCTCTGTATAATGTATGTGCAATTTTTTAATCAGTTTTGTCTTTGTATTTCAGACGCTGCACCCAAAAAGGCTGCAAGGAGGGTTAGAGTAGTCAAGAAGAAGGTTGTGTCTGTCCTGAAGAAGGAACATCTTAATGTTACAAAAGCAGGTGAGATGATACAGTGTGTAGAAGAACAGGTCACAGTGACATTTTATCCTCGTAGTTAGTATTTGATGAATTTGCAGTGACACTTTTTACATGTTTAATGTGAAGCTAAGATGAGCTAATGAATTATATTTTTCGAATATTCCCCAATAACAGAGGCTCCTGCAGTTGCTAAGGTGAAAGCCAAACCAGAACCTGCAAAGAAAGGTATGAACATGCTTTTATATTAAAGTGATTTTAATTTCTTTTAGATGTTCAGATGCTCCATGTCCTATTGTTAACTAATATCTCTCCTCCTCCTTAATTGGCTCATTCAAGAATGACAATAATGTAATTTTTGTGTGTATTCCCCAATAACAGAGGCTCCTGCAGTTCCTACAGTGAAAGCCAAACCAGAGCCTGCAAAGAAAGGTATGAACATGCTTTTATTCTTTGGTGTTAATTGTCAGTTTATTTAGTAAAGTAAATTTGATCATTTTTAGCTGCTTATGCTCCATAACCTAATATCTCATCAATCTTCAATTCATTTAATGATTCAACCCATTCAAGAATTAAACTCAATGGTTTTTTGTTTCTTTGTTTGTTTGCTGACACTGATTTTATATTGTAGAACACATGAAAAAAATATGTATGCAATCAAGGTTTTACATTAAATTAAGTTGGGTTTTTTTAATGTGATAATTTCCCAGCAGTGGCAGCTCCCAAGGAGCCCAAGAAGGAACCAAAGGAAAAAGTCAAAGCTGAACCTGTAAAAGCAGGTAATGTAAAACCATCCATAGAGCCATACTGCAACATGACTAAAAGTTTTATTACAATACAGTATTTATGTAGCTGTTCTCTAGAAATGTTTACTCAGTGAAGGTCCCAAAGACAGGCCTGATTGAAGCCTACAAAGGGCTAAATAGACTGAAGGGTTTGTTTTATGACACTGACTTTTAATGTGTAGAACACATGAGAAAATATGTTTTTAGTGAAAGTGTCACATAACACTACATATTAACACATATCTTTACATATACACCTAAAACTTGAGGGCTTATTGGTGTCATGATTTTCCAGCAGTGGCAGCTCCCAAGGAGCCCAAGAAGGAACCAAAGGAAAAAGTCAAAGCTGAACCTGTAAAAGCAGGTAATGTAAAACCATCCATAGAGCCATACTGAGAGCATGATTGAAAACACTGTTGTGATATATATATACGGTATATACGGTTATTGTCACAATACACTATCATAAGCATTAGTTATAAAATAGAGACTTGAATGAACCTTACAGAGGGCTACATAGAATGACAGGTTTCTTTGTTCAATGAAGGGTATATTTCTCTGTACATAAAACTTTTTAATCAGTTTTGTCTTTGTATTTCAGACGCTGCACCCAAAAAGGCTGCAAAGAGGGTGAGAGTAGTCAAGAAGAAGGTTGTGTCTGCCCTGAAGAAGGAACATCTTAATGTTACAAAAGCAGGTGAGATAACTGTGACATTTTATCCTTGTGGTCAGCATTTAATGAATTTACAGTGACACAGTTTATGTGAATGTAAGATGAGCTAATGAATAATATGTTTGAATATTCCCCAATAACAGAGGCTCCAGCAGTTCCTAAGGTGAAAGCCGAACCAGAACCTGCAAAGAAAGGTATGAACATGTTTTATTCTTTTGTGTCTATTATCAGTTCAATAAGTGAAGTGAATTAGATATTTTTTTAGCTGTTCAGATGCTCCATAACCTACTATCTCACCAATCTTTCATCTGACCATTCAAGAAATAAAATATTTTTAGATATGATGCACACCATAATTTTTGTGTCGTACACATAAAAATATATCTGTTCAAAGACGCTGTCACATAAGAAACATTCATCTTTACATATATCTAAAACGTGAGGGCTTATTGGTGTCATGATTTTCCAGCAGTGGCAGCTCCCAAGGAGCCCAAGAAGGAACCAAAGGAAAAAGTCAAAGCTGAACCTGTGCAGGTAATGTAAAACCATCCACAGAGTCATACTGAGAGCATAGCTACGAATATTTTTATGATACATTACAGTACCATATTTGTAAGCGTAAGTTGTATTGTAGAAATGTTTACTTGTACGAGATCCCAGAGAGGCCCAACTGGAGCCTAAATATGGCTAAGTAGACTGATGTTTCCTTTGTTCAGTGAAGGGTGTCTTTCTGTCTTCTGTATAATTTATGTGAAAACGCTCAATGAGTATTGTTTTTGTATTTCAGACGCTGCACCCAAAAAGGCTGCAAGGAGGGTTAGAGTAGTCAAGAAGAAGGTTGTGTCTGTCCTGAAGAAGGAACATCTTAATGTTACAAAAGCAGGTGAGATAATACAGTGTGTAGAAGAACAGATCACAGTGACATTTTATCCTCGTAGTTAGTATTTGATGAATTTGCAGTGACACTTTTTACATGTTTAATGTGAAGCTAAGATGAACTAATGAATTATATTTTTGAATATTCCTAAATAACAGAAGCTCCTGCAGTTCCTAAAGTGAAAGCCAAACCAGAACCTGCAAAGAAAGGTATGAACATGCTTTATTCTTTTGTGCCAATTATCTTTTCAATAAGTAAAGTTAATTTGATATTCAAAGATATCACATAATAAACACTTACCTAAAACTTGAGGGCTTATTGGTGTCATAATTTTCCAGCAGTGGCAGCTCCCAAGGAGCCCAAGAAGGAACCAAAGGAAAAAGTCAAAGCTGAACCTGTAAAACCAGGTACTGTAAAGACTCACAGATGCTGCAGTCCATTTACATCCCATCTCACCTGTAAAAATCGTAGAAACTGTAGCTGAAACACTGGAAATACTTACATCAACAACTTTTAACCCATTCATGTCAATGACCCTCGTCTGACTGGAAATTTATGTCAATTCAACAGAACATTTTTAGTCGTTTGAACATTTAATTCTGTCAGATTAACATAAATATTAGAGTGTGAAAACATAATTAAATCAGTGGTCTATACACAAAAATATCGCATCAAAATAACTTTATTTGTCGAGCTGAATTTGATAAAAACTCAGGTTGAATTTGTACATTTTTCTGACATATTGTATAAATTAAACTAAAGGAAGAAAAAAGCAGACAGTCTTCATTGGTCGCCTCTCTGCTGCTCATTTCAGCAGTTGAACCCAAGAAGGCAGTTAAGGTGAAAGCTGTGAAAAAGCACAAAGTTCCTGTCCTGAAAAAGGAACATGTGAATATGACAAAAGCAGGTGAGTGACAGGCCACACTCAGTGCGACCATACCAATGAGTGAGATCTCAAACAATAGGCGATCTTTAAAATATCATGAATCAAGAAGAGCAGACCAGCATTTAAAACTACTTATCTAATAATAATACATTTATAGTAACTTTAAAACATGGATCTCAGCTCACGACTAGAGTCTGCCTTTATTATTCAAAGTGCTGCACAACATCCATTTTTTAAGATTTTGTATTTCAAACCTGAACAAAACTGAAACTTTCCACGTAATCTTTTTTCAGCTGTATGTTTTCACACACTGATGTTTTCTCTGTCACAGAGCCTGTAACTCCAAAAGAAAAAGTCAAACCAACACCAACAAAAAAAGGTAGCTACAGTGATTAATTTAATTTCTCCAATAAGATATCATCCATACTAACACCATACGTAATATGCATTTTCCCACAGTATTATTAACTCACTTATTTTTGTATTTTTACGGTCTGCTTATTTAACAAACTTTTTAGTCTAGGTGTTTGAATGTTGTGGTGTCAGGAATATTGTGCTGTAAAGTGCTGTAAATGACCAACTTGACTCATTTTCTAATTTTTATTCTTTGTTTAAGAAGCTGAGGTTCCTAAGGAGAAAAAGGCCGAGCCAGTGACTCCCAAAAAAGGTTTGTTTTTCTCTTTGGTACTTTTATTTATGTCACAATGTATTTTTCACTGGTGGTTCCTGACTCGGGCCATGTATTCCTCTAGCACCTGTTATCAAAGCAAAACCTAAAGCTGCTGTAAAGAAGAAAGGTATGCAGCATAAGTGTGTTTCTGTAGAGCTTTAGTAGCTTTAACGTGGCTGCTGATGAAAACAGTAATGTTCAGACTGTATGTTGAGTCTGCAACATGAACAGAAAGTGTGCACAAATTGTTTCAACATTTTTGGGGTCTAAAATCATATTTAATGAGGCCTTAAAAATGTATTTAAATGCTTTGAATTTAACTTTTAAAAGTAATGCAACACCTTTAACTTGACTGATGTGTTTGTTTTTATTATTTTCTATAGAAGCTGAGGTTCCTAAGGAGAAGAAGGCCGAGCCAGTGACTCCCAAAAAAGGTTTGTTTTTCTTTGGTACTTTCATTTATGTCACAATGCATTTTCACTCCCTTCATTTTTTTTTTAGTAGATTTGCATAGTTTGTGGTTTACTTTGTGGTCTCTGACTGGAGACATGTATTTCTCTAGCACCTGTTATCAAAGCAAAACCTAAAGCTGCTGTAAAGAAGAAAGGTATGCAGCACAAGTGTGTTTCTGTAGAGCTTTAGTAGCTTTAACATGTGGCTGCTGATGAAAACAGTAATGTTCAGACTGTATGTTCAGTCTGCAACATGAAGAGAAAGTGTGTACAAATTGTCTCAACATTTATTTTAGTCTTAAATAATGTTTATTTAGGTCTTAAAAAGGTCTAAAAATAACTGAATCAGACTTTAAAAATGGTGTAAGACCCCCTGGCTTGACAGTTATTATTTCCTATAGAAGCTGAGGTTCCTAAGGAGAAAAAGGCCGAGCCAGTGACTCCACTAAAAGGTTTGTTTTTCTTTGGTACTTTCATTTATTTTACAATGTATGTGTGACTTAACAGTATACATAATGGAGCCATGAATGTTTTCTCTAGCACCTGTTATCAAAGCAAAACCTAAAGCTGCTGTAAAGAAGAAAGGTATGCAGCACAATTGTGTTTCTGTAGAGCTTCAGTAGCTTTAACATGTGGCTGCTGATGAAAACAGTAATGTTCAGACTGTATGTTCAGTCTGCAACATGAAGAGAAAGTGTGCACAAATTGTCTCAACATTTATTTTAGTCTTAAATAATGTTTATTTAAGTCTATTTAACCCTCAGGCAGCAGTTTAATTTACTACGCTTCAGGACAAAAATGTCCATAATGATGCACGAGGGTTAAGAATGTCTCAAAATGCACTGAATTAGACTTTGAAAATGGTGCAGGACCCCTGGCTTTACAGATGTTTTTTTTAATTATTATTTACTTTAGAAGCTGAGGTTCCCAAGGAGAAGAAGGCCGAGCCAGTGACTCCACCGAAAGGTTTGTTTTTCTTTTGTGTCGTAATTTATTTCACATTGTATTTTTATTTTTAATCACACTGTAGTTTTGCAACAATAGCTGACGTAACTGTATGAATTAGAATTTATAGGGCCATGCATTTTTCTCTAGCACCTGTTATCAAAGCAAAACCTAAAGCTGCTGTAAACAAGAAAGGTATGCAGCACAAGTGTGTTTCTGTAGAGCTTTAGTAGCTTTAACATGTGGCTGCTGATGAAAACAGCAATGTCCAGAACATCATTATTAATCTAATTTTAAAGACTTGCTAAGCAAACAGCCCCAAATTTGTTGTTCCACTAGTGTTGTCAGGGGAAAACAAATTTTTGTCATTTTATGTTTGACTTGAACATTTACATCCTTCACTATACATTGATGAATTAGTGTTAGCTCTTGCATTGAAGAATTAGTTTGGTGAAACTGTCAAAAATGAACTGTCGTTACCTAAAAAAGACTGAGAGCTTAATGGGGACTGGGACTAAAATAATATCATGAAAATGTTCAAGGCAAAACAACATGACAGATGTCGATCTCACATATTGAATTTAAATGTTTTTTAAATGTTTTTAGTGTTGTCCTTGTCTCATATACAGTCTGCCGGAATTACAGTTTTCATAGAGCATTCACAATACATGTTTCACGTGAAACTACTAAATTATATTTTTGATTATTCCCCAATAACAGAGGTTCCTGCAGTTCCTGAGGTGAAAGCCAAACCAGAGCCTGCAAAGAAAGGTATGAACATGCTTTACTCTTTAATTATCAATACATTTGTAAAAACAAAATAATAAAAAACAAATTAAATTTTTTAGGTGTTTAGATGCTCCATAACTTAATATCTCAATCTTTAATTCATTAAATAATTCAACCCAATTCTAGTGAGATATTACGCATATTTTTTGTTTGCTGATGTCATAATTTTCCAGCAGTGGCAGCTCCCAACATAAAAATATATATGTTCAAAGACGCTGTCACAAAAGAAACACTTATCTTTACATATATCTAAAACTTGAGGGCTTATTGGTGTCATAATTTTCCAGCAGTGGCAGCTCCCAAGGAGCCCAAGAAGGAACCAAAGGAAAAAGTCAAAGCTGAACCTGTAAAAGCAGGTAATGTAAAACCATCCATAGTATGTAAAATGCAATGATGTGTGCAACAATAAACTGTCAAAATAACATTTATTAGTAAACATCATTCCATTGTTTTTTAAAAGTAAAATAAGTAAAGTTTAATTATCTACCAATCTAGCATTTCTTAATTATGGTTATAACAAAGTGTTACCACAAGGGTCATATAATAAAAATGTATCTTTACATATATCTAAAACATGATGGCTTATTGGTGTCATGATTTTCCAGCAGTGGCAGCTCCCAAGGAGCCCAAGAAGGAACCAAAGGAAAAAGTCAAAGCTGAACCTGTAAAAGCAGGTAATGTAAAACCATCCACAGAGCCATACTGGGAGCAAGGCTAATAATGCTGTTACAATACATGTTTTTATTACAGTATAATATTTGTGAGGTCCCAAAATAGAGGCTTGACAGGAGCCTTATTAAGGCTAAATAGACTGATAGGTTTCCTTTGTTCAATGAAGGGTATTTTTCTTTCCTCTGTATAACTTATGTGAAACTGTTCAGTGACTTTTCTCTTTGTATTTCAGACGCTGCACCCAAAAAGGCTGCAAAGAGGGTTAGAGTAGTCAAGAAGAAGGTTGTGTCTGCCCTGAAGAAGGAACATCTTAATGTTACAAAAGCAGGTGAGATGAATTTCATGAATTTGTAGTGACACCGTTCACATGTTTAATGTGAAGCTAAGATGAGCTTATGAATTATATTTTTGTGTATTTCCCAATAACAGAGGCTCCTGCAGTTCCTAAGGTGAAAGCCAAACCAGAACCTGCAAAGAAAGGTATGAACATGCTTTATTCTTTTGTGCTGATTGTTTGTAAAAAATAAAGTTGTTGGTTTTTTTTTTTAATTTTTAAGATGTTCAGATGCTCCATGACTTATTGTTAACTAATAATTCACCAGTCCTTAATCGGTTCATTCAAGAATGACAATAATGTAATTTTTGTGTGTATTCCCTAATAACAGAGGCTCCTACAGTTCCTACGGTGAAAGCCAAACCAGAACCTTCAAAGAAGGGTATAAACATGCTTTACTCTTTTGTGTCAAAGTGATTTTATTTTTTTTTTTAGCTGTTCAGATGTTCCATGAACTAATATCTCACCAATCCTTAACCAGTCCATTCAAGAATGACAATATACTTGGATAGTATGCCCAATATTTGCGTAGTACACATAAAAATTATATATTCTATATATTCTGAGAAAATGTCCCACTTCTCTTTATATATACTTAAACTTGAGGAAGATAGAGCATCTTAATGTTACAAAAGCAGGTGAGATGATACAGTGTGTAGAAGAACAGGTCACAGTAACATTTGATCCTCGTGGTTAGTATTTGATGAATTTTACAGTGCCACAGTTTAATGTGAAGCTAAGATGAGCTAATGAATTATATTTTTGAATATTCCCCAATAACAGAGGCTCCTGCAGTTCCTAAGGTGAAAGCCAAACCAGAACCTGCAAAGAAAGGTATGAACATGTTTTTATTCTTTTGTGTTGAGCGTTGAGCTTATTGTAAAAGATAAACTTGATCTGATTTTAAACATTAACAAAACTGGAACTGCCCACGTTTGTTTTTCAGCTGTATATTTTCACACATTGATGTTTCCTCTTACACAGAGCCTGTAACTCCAAAAGAGAAAGTCAAACCTGCACCAACAATAAAAGGTAGTTACAGTGATTAATAAAATGATACCTAATATGTGTGATTTGTGGTGTCAGGAATCTGTGTCTGTAAATACTCGCATCAGTTGTATAATAACATGATAACAAATTGCTGAAAACGGCCAACGTGACTGATAATTTTGTTTTTATTATTTCCTATAGAAGCTGAGGTTCCTAAGGAGAAGAAGGCCGAGCCAGTGACTCCACCAAAAGGTTTGTTTTTCATTGGTACTTTCATTTTTCTCACAACGTATTTTTCTTTATTTTTTGTAGATTTGCATAGTTTGGGACTGTAGTTTATTTTGTGGTTTCTGTTGATACCATTACATGTTCAACAGGAAACTAATGAATTTTATTTTTGAATATTCCCCAATAACAGAGGCTCCTGCAGTTCCTACGGTGAAAGCCAAACCAGAGCCTGCAAAGAAAGGTATGAGCATGCTTTTTTTTTACTCTTTTGTGTTGATTGTCAATTTATTGTAATAATAAACTGGATGTTTTTTTTGGTTTGTTTCTTTCTTTAGCTGTTCAGATGTGTCATAATGTTTAATTTCACTTAACCATTGCAACACACCAAATGCCTTGACTTCTCATAACTTCCTCACAAAGCTAAGAAATGAGGCCATTAATAAATAAACCTCAGCAGAGCGGGCAGCTACATCCTTGTAGTGATGGTTAAGAGTATTATTTGGTCTGCTCAGAGTAAGCTAAGAGTGTGTGCGTCTGCCCGGCTGTGTGATACTTCCTAATATCTCACCAATATTTAATTCAGCAAAGATTTCAACCCATTCAAGAATTAAACTCAATCATAGATGAGTTTAGATATTATGCATATTTTTTTGTTTATTGATACAAACTTTTTATGTGCAGAACACAGAAAGACACTTACCTAAAACTTGAGTGCTTATTGGTGTCATGATTTTCCAGCAGTGGCAGCTCCCAAGGAGCCCAAGAAGGAACCAAAGGAAAAAGTCAAAGCTGAACCTGTAAAAGCAGGTAATGTAAAACCATCCATAGAGCCATACTGAGAGCAAGGCTAATAATGCTGTTACAATACATGTTTTTATTACAGTACAGTATTTGTAAGTATAAGCTGCACTTAAGAAATGTTTACTCATAGAAGGTCTGAAAGAGAGGCCTGACTGAAGCCTACAGAAGGCTAAATAGACTAAAGGGTTCAAGGGTTTGTTTTATGACACTGACTTTTTATGAGTAGAACACATGCAAAAAAAAATATGTATTCAATGATGGTGTCATATGACACTACATATTGACACTTATCTTTACATATACCTAAAACTTGAGGGCTTATTAGTGTCATAATTTTCCAGCAGTGGCAGCTCCCAAGGAGCCCAAGAAGGAACCAAAGGAAAAAGTCAAAGCTGAACCTGTAAAAGCAGGTAATGTAAAACCATCCATAGAGCCATACTGAGGGTATGACTGAAAATACTCTTGTGATACATACACAGTTTTCATCACAACAGTGCAGAAGGTCTCAACGAAGAGGGATGACTCAAGCAGGCTGAATAGACTTATAGGTTTCCTTTGTTCAATGAAGGGTGTATTTCTGTCTTCTGTATAATTTATGTGAAAACGTTCAGTGAGTGTTGTTTTTGTATTTCAGATGCTGCACCCAAAAAGGCTGCAAGGAGGGTTAGAGTAGTCAAGAAGAAGGTTGTGTCTGTCCTGAAGAAGGAACATCTTAATGTTACAAAAGCAGGTGAGATAACAATTAAGTTTTATCCTCATGGTCAGCATTTCATGACTTTGCACTGACACCGTTTACATATTTAACCCTATGGGCCAGAACGAAATTCACACCTGTTCTTCTCTCACATAGCGAGAAGCCACACATATCACGTGAAAAAGACCACTTGTCGGTAGTCCAGTGTTTTCACAATGAAAAACAATGATAAATTACACTAAAATTATGTGTAACAGAGCTTTCATACAGCTTTGCAGACGCATTACTCTTGGATGGATTACTCGTGAAATGCAATGCAGGCTTGCACAGAAATGCATATCACATGAAAACGCAGGACCAGAGCTTTCCAGTGATACCACACACATTATTGTGCTGTCATCTCATCACGCTGTAAATCCAGATCAAGTGTCTAGAAAATAAGAACCTCTTTACAATCCATTATACAGATCTTGTTATCAGTCACTTCATATAGTGTGGAATATCGTATCTTACCACGTCTTAGGCTTGCGTGTGTCTATCCACGTTTGTAGTCCGGTTTTCAAGATGCAAATATCCCCATATTGTCCAGTTGACACTTCATCAAACTTTGTATGACAAGACCAGCGCACTTCACCTTTGCGCACCCAGACAACTGCAGCCTAATTATGCATGCTGACAGGGCCGTACTCACCATATACATTGAGGGGGACATGTCCCCCACCCCCTGCCCAAAATGTCCCCCCAATATATAACTGAGAAGAGAGTATGTCAACTTCCAACTTGGTATGGTGAGATACATGTAAAAATGTAAGAATTTAGTAACACGGGTTTTTTTTTTTTTATGAATTAATATAAAATACAGGCACATAGAAGGACATGGAGTGATGGCAAATCTGGTTAGCCCAGATTGTCCTGGAAAAAACCTCAAGATATAGCATGTGTATGTAGCCTTTATAATGACTGTGACATGAGCTTAAAACTAAAGGCAGTAAAAATACCCCAAAAAAGGCCTAGGGCCCATAGCGTTAATGTGAACCTAAGATGTGCTAATGAATTACATGTTCGAATATTCCCCAATAACAGAGGCTCCTGCAGTTGCTAAGGTGAAAGCCAAACCAGAACCTGCAAAGAAAGGTATGAACATGCTTTATTCTTAAAATGATTTTGATTTTTTGGTGCTCAGATGCTCCATAACCTATTGTTAACTACTTTTTCACCAGTCCTAAATCGGCTCATTCAAGAATGACAATAATGTAATTTTTGTGTGTATTCCCCAATAACAGAGGCTCCTGCAGTTCCTACGGTGAAAGCCAAACCAGAACCTACAAAGAAAGGTATGAACATGCTTTTATTCTTTTGTGTCAAAGTGATTTTAATTCACAGAAAGTGTCACACTTCTTTTCATATATACCTAAACATGAGGAAGATAGAGTGTCTTAATGTTACAAAAGCAGGTGAGATGATATAGTGTGTAGAAGAACAGGTCACAGTAACATTTTATCCTCATGGTTAGTATTTCATGGACTTAACAGTGACAGATTTTACATATTGAATATGAAGCTAAGATGAGCTAATGAATTATATGTTTTGAATATTCCCCAATAACAGAGGCTCCTGCAGTTCCTAAGTGAAAGCCAAACCAGAACCTGCAAAGAAAGGTATGAACATGCTTTATTCTTTTGTGTCAGTTGGCAATTCAATAAATAAAGGGAATTTGATATTCAAAGAAACTGTCACATAGACACTTATCTTTACATATATCTAAAACATGAGGGCTTATTGGTGTCATACTTTTCCAGCAGTGGCAGCTCCCAAGGAGCCCAAGAAGGAACCAAAGGAAAAAGTCAAAGCTGAACCTTTAAAAGCAGGTAATGTAAAGACTCACAGATGCTGCAGTCTGTTTACATCCCGCTGCACTCAGAGAAGACTGATAAAAAAATGTAGAAACTGTAGCTGAAACACTGAAAATCCTCACATCAACACCTTCATATCCCAGTTATATCAATATGTGTAAGCTAAATGACAGAGACAGCTCTCTTTACAATGCAGTACAGAACAACAGCATCACAAACTGCACCAGTTTATTGCCAGTCCATACATGTACATACAAGGGATTTGTTTTGGTGTGTTGGTGCATAAACATAATAAGAGAAAATGAAATAAACCACGTACTGCATAAATCAGGAAACATAAATACAGAATAGAAGAAAATAGAAATTAAAAAAAAAAAATGTAAATAATGCTGTTAAAAATGTGCCAGTTTGTATAAAATAATGTACAATATATCTGAATAAAAATAAAGGAGCAGTTCAGAATGAGCAGAGGTTCACACTATAAAGTATAAATAAAAGTATTAAAAGAATGTGCAACGTACATTGTACAGCAATATATATTAGACTGTATAACCTTGGTGCTTGGTGACACTGTAAGGAGAGGACCTACTGCTTTACGCTCCTAGATGTGCTTGTGTGTGTGTGTGTGTGTGTGTGTGTGTGTGTGTGCGCGAGGGGCCCTGCTAAGAGAAACCTTACAAGTGGCGCAGAGGGACTCCTGAATTTGTCAGGTTTTTTGAGTTGATTTGGAGTTTGATGGCGAGGCGACCCAGACAAGACCTCTAGATCCCTGGACTGAAGATCCCTGAGCCAGAAACTGCCGACCTCACCCCGTGCTGCCCCGGCGGTAGGATAAACATCACCTGCATAAGGCCAACACCACTTGCACAGACCCGAAGCCCACACTTTTACTTTACCCCTATTTTTTTTTATTTGGCTTGGAAAAGACATTTACCCTTTTAGTTCCTCTTCGATGCATCCCTGCGCTTGTGGAAAGACTGAATCCTAACCCTCAGTGAATTACAGGAAGGGACTGAGTATTAACATCAATGATTGTGAATGGTTATGGTGATTGTGGTGTTGTCTAAACGGTGAATAGTAAACTGTTGTTAGGTCGCAGCAGTAGTTAATGGATAGTATTGAAACAGAGGTTTGCATTAATAGTGTTACCTTCCTCATGTTGGATCCCAAGAGTGAGATTTGAGTCTTGATTACTTATAATAGGGTGACAGACAGGAGAGTAGTGAAAAGAGTGATGAAAGAATTCATTTGTTGCGGACCTGAAACTGAGGTATCTTTGCAGAGTTGTATTGTACATTGGATACTGTTTATAATAATTTTACTTTGTATTGTCTTTACCTTCATGTTAATTTCAAAGAAAAAATACATGGTGCCGTTCACAGCTCTTTGTCTCGTGTGGTCACTGAGTGTCGTAAATCGCCTTCAAGTCTGGTATCTTCTGATTCTGGTCCAGTGTGATGTTTACCAACTAATTATTCATTACTGCATCACCCCCCACATTAGTATGCTACAATTGCACTATTAATAAATAAGTAAATGTACAAATGACAGATAAATAAATACATAAATAGTTAAATAAATGTATAAATATAGAAATTATAAATATAGAAATAGATGAATATGAAAATAAAAAAATACAGGAATAAATAAATGCAAAATTAAAAAAGAAATACAAGAAGGAATAAATAAATGTGAAAATAAATATATAAATGAATAAATAAATACGGTGATAAATCAATAAATAAATATGGAAATAAATAAATGTATGAATAAATAAATTGTAAATAATTTAAAAAGATAATAAATAAATACATATTGAAATAAACATGGAAATAAATAAATAAATAAATGCATAGATAAATAATAATTACACATCTTAAATGTAGTTATTCCTATATTTTTGTTTAACTGCATTTATATGTATGAATTTATTCTTTCTTTATTTCTGTAAATATTTATTTCCGTTGTTTTTTTTTCATAGTTTGTGTTTGGAAAGGCGCCTTTTAAATAAAATGTATTATTAATATTATCATTTTACATTATTACTATAGGCGCGGCACGGTGGTTTGGTGGTTAGCACTGTCGCCTCACAGCAAGAGGGGATCCCGGTACGATCCTGGCTGTGGGAGCCCTTCTTTGTGGAGTTTGCATGTTCTCCCCGTGTGAGCGTGGGTTCTCTCCGGGCACTCCGGCTTCCTCCCACAGTCCAAAGACATGCAGATTGGGGTTAGGTTAACTGATAACTCTAAATTGTCCGTAGGTGTGAATGTGAGTGTGAATGGTTGTCTGGCTCTATGTGTCAGCCCTGCAATAGTCTGGCGACCTGTCCAGGGTGTACCCTGCCTCTTGCCCAATGTCAGCTGGGATAGGCTCCAGCCCCCCCGTGACCCTCAAGAGGATGAAGCGGTTAGAAGATGGATGGATGGATGGATTATTACTACTACTTTTAGCAGTGTATCTAAACTCAGAGTGAATAAACATGGTTTACAGCTCACACAAATACTGTTCTTCCACACCTTCCAAAAACTACTTGAAGAAAATCCATAGCCAGAATGTGAGGACCAGATTATCAGTTTGCAGTGCAGATGTTTCTGATGTGAATTCTAAAAGTAACTTATCAAAAGGCAATGCTAACTTTGTGCCTCATTTTGTGACACAGAAACTCCAAAGGAAAAGGCCAAAGCAGCTCCTGCTAAGAAAGGTAACACACACACACACACACACACACACACACACACACACACACACACACACACACACACACACCATTAATTTATTAATTTATTAATTATTTTTAGTGATTCATTAATCACTAAAGAGAAAAATGATTGATTGTCACAAAGGGAATAAAACTGTCCTGCTGTAACAAATATTTTGCTTTTTACACACAGAGGTTGTTGCTCCTAAAGAAAAGGCCAAACCTGCCGTCTTGAAAAAAGGTAAGTGTGGAGCATGTTATAAAATATACATAAAATCATTTACATCTTTCGGTATGTGTGTCTTATTTCCATCTTTCCACTCACAGAACAAGAGGCCAGAAATGTCACTGTGGTGAAACACAGATTCAAAATAGTGCCCATGAAAAAAGGTACATTTTCTTTATATGTTTCACTGGTTTCATATTTCAGTGAACTGAGTCAGTGACCCTGAGCATTTATGGGTTTTATGTTTTCAGAAGTCAAGCCGCCAAAGGAGAAAGTCAAACCAGTCGCTGCAAAGAAAGGTATGACACATTGTAATTACTTCAAACACCAAAATGTTTGTGACATCAGTGCAAACCAAACATCATGTACTATGTTTTCTTTAGCAGCTGAGAAGCCCAAACCAGCCAAAACAAAGAAAGGTAAGACAAATCTTTGTGCTCAGATATCTCCTCCCAGTATGTATGCTTCTGGATTGAAAAACCTAAAATCACTTTACACAGAAGCTGCTCCAGTCAAGGCAAAACCAGCCCCAGTAGTCAAAGGTAAAAGGACACCAATTAACATTTATGTTTGTGTTGAAATAATGAAGCAACTGATTTTCCCACTCATTTGGATTTTCTTACAGAGGCAGAAGTACCGCCCAAAAATATCTCAGTAGCAAAGGAGAAGGTGAAGCTTGTACCACTGAAGAAAGGTGCTTCTTTTAGTTTACACACAAATATCTATCTTTTAAATGGTCATCACTACAGTGTGCCCTTTTTTATTCAGAGTGCTCGCTGCTCAACATTTATGAGTTTTGCATTTTAAAAAAATAATAAAACTGGTGATTGTTGTTTCATTTTTTTTTTTATCTTTTCACTCTCTCATAGTGCCTGTAACTCCAAAAGAAAAAGTCAAACCAGCGCCACCAAAAAAAGGTAGCTACAGTGATTGACTTAATTTCACCAATAAAACATCATCCATACTAACACTATACATAGTATGTATTTTCCCACAGTATTATTTATTCACTTAGTTTTGTATCTTTACAGTCTGCTTATTTAACAAACATTTTAGTCTAGATGCTTGAATGTTGTGGTGTCAGGAATATTTGTGTGAATAAACTGCATGAATGACCAACTTGGCGATTTTGAAATTTCAATTAATTACTTTAGAAGCTGAGGTTCCTAAGGAGAAGAAGGCCGAGCCAGTGACTCCCAAAAAAGGTTTGTTCTTCTTTGGTACCTTCATTCTTTTCACAATGTATTTTTCACTCTCATCACTTTTTAGTAGTTTTACAGCATCAGTTTACTTTATTTTTTTTTTTTTTTAGTTGATCAGTTTTCTTGGAGTTGTATTCCTCTAGCACCTGTTATCAAAGCAAAACCTAAAGCTGCTGTAAAGAAGAAAGGTATGCAGCACAAGTGTGTTTCTGTAGAGCTTTAGTAGCTTTAACATGTGGCTGCTGATGAAAACAGTAATGTTCAGACTGCTTATTAATATAATTTCAAAGGCTTGTGGAGGAAACTACTAAAAATCTGTTGTTCTCTATTGTATCTCTCCACTCCACTACATTTTTATTTACTGTGATTTATAATTTGGCCTATCAGGTCTCTGGATTTTTGTGGTGGTGTCAGGAATCTTAGTGTGTAAATAAACTGCATCAGTTGTGTCATAACTTGGACACAAAGTGCTGGAAACAGCAGTCAGCATGAGTTGTGTTTTTGTCATTATTTGCTATAGAAGCTGAGGTTCCCAAGGAGAAGAAGGTCGAGCCAGTGACTCCCAAAAAAGGTTTGTTTTTCTTCTGAGCTTTCACTTATTTAACAGTGTATTTGTTTTTCTATTTTAATCACATGGGGCTGTGTATTTCTCTAGCACCTGTTATCAAAGCAAAACCTAAATCTGCTGTAAAGAAGAAAGGTATGCAGCACAAGTGTGTTTCTGTAGAGCTTTAGTAGCTTTAACGTGGCTGCTGTGAAAACAGTAATGTTCAGACTGTATTTTTGGGCTGCAACGTGAAGAGAAAGTGTGTGCGAATTGTTTCCACACTTTTGAAGTCTAATAATATAAATCTCATTTGTTGAAATCTTAAAATGTTTTTGTTATTATTTGCTTTAGAAGCTGAGGTTCCTAAGGAGAAGAAGGCCGAGCCAGTGACTCCCAAAAAAGGTTTGTTTTTCTTTGGTACTTAAATGTATGAGCTGATTTCATGATTTCTTAACTGTATACGTAATAGAGCCATGAATGTTTTCTCTAGCACCTGTTATCAAAGCAAAACCTAAAGCTGCTGTAAAGAAGAAAGGTATGCAGCACAAGTGTGTTTCTGTAGAGCTTCAGTAGCTTTAACATGTGGCTGCTGATGAAAACAGTAATGTTCAGAACATCATCATTTATATAATATCAAAGGCTTGTGGGGGAAACTACTAAAAATTTCTTCTCCTCTATCATACTGAGATTATCGCTCTGCTCTGTTACATTTTAAGACGAAAACTGATTTAAGTATAAATAAATTATTAAATAAATAAATAAATGTACAAATGATAAATAAATTAATACAGAAATAGTTAAATAAATGTAGAAATACAGAAATGTATAAATAAAGAAATAAATTAATATGAAAATAAAAAAGAAATACAGGAAGGAATAAATAAATAAATGTAAAAATAAATATATAAATGAATAAATATATGAATAAATTCAGTGATAAATCAAATAAATAAATAAATGTATGAATACATGTATGAAAAAATAAATCCATAAATATTTTTAAAAAATAATGAATAAATAAATATTGAAATAAACATGTGGAAAAAATTATTAAACTGGACATAGGCTAATTACACATCTTAGTTATCATCTTTATTTATTTCTACATATTAAAATATTTACTTCTATTTTTTTCTGTAGTTTGTATATGGAAAGGCGTCTTTTAAAATAAAACTAATTATTATTATTATTATTATTATTATTTATATTTTTTTTTTATCTATTAATACGCTACTTATGTCAGTTTTCATCCAGCATGCCCCCTGCTGTCAGGGTGTGTGCATACTTCTTGAGGACACATCAGGTTGCCTGGCCCTAGGGTTTACCCATAAAGCACCTGTGCTGGCGTGTAATCATTGTTCGTCTGATCTCCACCTGTGTCAGGGTGCAGTGTGTGGCAATCTGTGTTGTATCTTGAAAGAAAGGAGAGAGTGTGTGTGGGTCAGAGCACCGAATCTGCAAAGACTTGGAAAATGTAACATAGTGGGGAAAATAGTGTCCTCAATCAGAGAACCAAGGTTATAATGTAAGCGAACAAATTTGTTTTAATACATTATAATCACCTAAAAAAGACTTAGAGCTGAAGAAGTTGATATTTTAGGGATGCATGTTTTTTTTTACACTGACAATAACATGCTTTATTTGAGCTGCATTGCAAGTTTGAGACATTTTCTAGGCAGTTACCTTAAACAATTGCTGCCTGGCTCATGAAAATAACCAAAGACCTTTGTGGTGTTTTTAACCTTGAGTAGACTCCTTCCTATTAAATGTTCTGTTCCTTTGAATCAATGCACACTTTTAAATTAAAGTTGCACTGAAAAATTTTGCACTGGTATTAGTGTATGCACATCAGATAATAACTTAAAACCAGAGCAAACTAATGTCAGTACCTAATTCTGTAGCTGTCATATTGACATAGTTTTCAGCTAACAGAGAATTCAATTATGACTTTAGGTTTTGGCCACCCCTGTGAAAAATGTCTCAGAATGCTGCTGCTTTTCAGACTGAAAAGCTGTCATACACAAGCCAAATTTTTCAGACAGTGTTATCATGCTTAGTAGCAGCCATTTCAAACACAACTTAACGAATGTGAGTTTCAGTTCACTTATTGGAAAGCAAGAATGATCATGCCTCTTTATTTTTTCTTTCTCCTCTTTAGAACCCGAAGCCAAGCCAGTTCTTGCCAAAAAAGGTAACGCAGACACAATCCATCATTATTAGGCAACAAGTCAACTTTCTTTAACACCATCATTTTTATTACACTCAGCACCTGAGGTTACCAAGGAGAAGCCAAAACCAGCTCATGAAAAGAAAGGTAAATACTTTAATTAAAACAACAAAAAGTCACAGACAAGACATAGAATTTTAGATTCATTTTTAAAGGCCCAGTGTGTAAGATTTAGGGGGATTTAGTGGCATCTAGTGGTGAAGACTGCAACTAGTTGATACTTCCCTAGGTTGAAATTTCAGCAGCGTTCATTGCTCAGGAGGTTTTTACCGGGAGCCAGCTTAGCCAAAGAGGTCTCTTCCTCTCCAAAACAAATAGACCTGGTGATTTAAACCAGTAAAGCAATGATTAAAGCTGTTTCATGTAAAAAATGAAACTCATTCTAAGGTAAAAAAAAACAAAAAACAAACCCCACAATAATTCATATTTTCAGGTGATTACACACTAAGGAAAGCATACTGATTATATTCCATGTATGCAGATATATCTCCCTAAATCATACACACTAGACCAAAATTATGAAAATCCACAATTTTAAAAATGTTTTGTGTGTGTTTCCTGTTTGGATTAGCTCCTTCTAAAATAGAGGCTGTAACAAAGAGGGAAAAGATCAAACCAATCCTAAAGAAAAAAGGTAGCCTGCCTGAAAATCATCCACCTGCAGATGATTTTCTGGGATTGTAGCTTACAAAAATTATTGATATCCTCTAAATATACATAATAAGATGCTAATAATGTATAACTGTAATGTTACTTAAGCATCTATAACCAAACTAGATAACAAGGCAACTTACTAAGTACCATAAATGCTCACATTCTTATTTGCTTAGAGCCCAAAGTTCCAGAGGACAAAGTAAAACCAGCTGTTAAAAAAGGTACAAAACAACATTTACTTCTCACATTGTCATTTTGGTGACAAAAATACATGAAAAAAAAAAAAAAAAAAGAATCAGCTCGTTTGGCATTTCCTCCTGTTGTACTAAGCACCATCACAAATATTTTTTCTCAGCGTTGCCGAGGAAAAAGGTCAAACCGGTCCATGTAAAGAAAGGTACATTAGTTCAGTAGGATTAATCCATATAACCAGTGTGGGACTGTGATTACAGTGATTTATTTATCAAATGTAGGTCACTGTATTCTGTAATTGGATTGCTCGGGAATGAAACAAGCATTTTGCCTATGAGATCAACAATAAATCAACACAGGAAATGGAGAGTAGTTTCTCTGCAGCAGCTCCATAGGCAAACTGCTGTTTCTATGTGATCCTGAGGAATAATATAAGCTTGTTTATACAGGTGTTATTGGTACATTTGCAAAGCACTGCAGATCTTGTAAAGCTTTTATAACTCACCTCTTACCTTCTGCAATGTTGACGAAAAGAGCTGCAGTGCCAAAGCACAGGCTGTGCAGCCCACCAAACATTAACAATGCGTTGTAAAAGTTGAAATGTTTGCAACGCTTCCTGCCCCTTGCTCTACAGTGCAGGAGATATAAAACAGGTAATTCACACAGCCAAACGTATCAAAAGTGGAGAAACTAAACCTTGTCAAGCAGTTTACTTTTTTTCTCACAGAAAAAGACCATGAAATGAACAAATCAACATGTTTGTCATGATGAACTTTCTAACACTAATTACAGGTTTCCAGTTATAGATTCTTAATGCTGTGCCGGCTGTTTTCAGCTTTTACAAATCCAGTTTTGTCGTGGCAATGCTGTGGCTCAGGCTGCAATATGCCTAGCTGTAAAATGAACTAATTGTGGCTTCTGCACTCCGTGTTCTGTGTCCCGATTATATGAGCCTGACCTCTGTTTCCTTTTGCAGAACTGGAGATTCCTAAAGAAAAGGAAAAACTTGCTGCAATGAAAAAAGGTGAAGTGTTTGGTACAGTGACAACCATTTTACCATTGACCATTTGATGACCATACTGCCCTGCAAAGGCTAAACCACAGTAGATAGATAGATGTATTTTAATTTAATTTAATTTCATTTAAAAATCTGTCGCCGTTCAGGTGTGGTAATTATAAGTGTGTGACACATCAAAAGCCCTGATTGGCAGCCAGTGTGAGGGATGATAACATGAGGCATGAGTGGGATTGCTCTATTGTGCGTAGCAAATTACAACAAAGCACCAGAGAAGATGATGTACCACCGTAAGAAAAGAGAGGAAAAAAAAACATTGTCACAGAACCTACCAATCTCATTTCTTCTTATTTTTATATTCTTATGTCATAATAAGAGCAATAACACACAAAAAGTTTGAAAACCACTGCACTAGAGGTGCTTAAAAATTTCTCTATTACTACTTTAAAAACTGACATCTGTAAATGAAGCAAACACACATTGAATCTAGTTCCTCAAAATGAAAAAGATAAGACACTAAAATTTGGTCATTGCACTTTGCATTTGCATCACCTTTACAACTGTTCAAAGTAACACAATAGCAGAGTGCAGTAACTACACTTTACTGCATTTTGGGGCTCATAGGTCATCACTGACCATGGATTGCAGGCATAAAAACCATTTAAAGGGACACTGTGTAACATTTAAAGTTGTTTATTGGCAAAAATTGATGTCTGCATTCATAAATATGTCATCACTGGTGTACTATTACCTCCACCAATAATCTGACTTATTCTCGTCAAAGGAGAATCTTGTCGCCAAGAAAGCGCAAAAGGGAATAGAAAAGGCAGTGTGACCGGCGAGGAGAGGGATGAGGTGTGTGAGGTTGAGCCACTTGTCAGTTGTCAAAGGACAAGACGTGATTGGTTTGTTTCAATTTACATCCGCCCCAACAGTCCTACGTTGTAAGCACAGCCAGCATGGTGAGGAGGGGGTTTGTCAACTTGCGTCGCGTGTGTCTGTGTAGGAGCCTGAATTAATACTCCATGTAGTATCGGATGACATGGATTCATCAGTGTTATCATAGCTTTTTGGTACACAGCGGCTACAGTTGTTGCAATACGTGTTTGAAACAGTGAGGCGCTAGAGTGCGCCATCTGTTTGAATGCAATATATGATTTCAACGTTAGATGGGAGAAATTCCTACACACTGTGGCTTTAACAATTAACCACTTTTCTACCTCTAACACGTTTAGCTGAAGAGTAAAAACTTTGAAGCCATTTTTCTCAGTTCTAGTGTTAGCAGAGTTATTGTGGTTAGCCTTTGCAGGGCAGCATCATCTACATCAGTTTATAATGTAACAAGAACACTGAGTTAATTTGGTGCTGTATTTGAGGCAAAGGTTTTAAAGTCTATCATACATACAGTATGCTGAAATTCTACTGCCAAAAATACCCTCACACATAAACAATAATGTATATCATATGAACTGCATTTTCTTCCTGATGATGCAGCCATTTCTAAGGAAAAGACCAAACCAGTCCGTGTGAAGAAAGGTACATTTGTGTTGCTTCAGTAAAGGCAGCACTTCATGTAACCATGTAACCTTCATGGTGATGTAATTACAACATGCAGCCTGAACGCTGAGAATGTTTTCCTGCTGAATGTGACAGCGTCCTTTATAGGAAACATCTAAAATTAAGATTTTGAGACACGTTTTTATTCAGCAAGAAAATATTCTGTTGTAGATTTATAGACAATAATTTACAGAATAACACAATGCTGATTTATCTTTGTCGGTAAATCTTGGGCTTATATACAGTAAATGTATAGTTTTAGTCTCTTACTGAGCATGCATGGAAATATAACAACCCTAAACCTTTTGCAACGTGACTTTAGGCATGTCTTCTAATAACAACATAAGTTTAAGTTAATGAGTCTTCAGTGTCATCCTGACGCTAGTGAAACATGCTGTATGCTACACAGGCTTACACAAGAAAGAAAGAAAAACCTGTTTTACTTTTAAAATGAAACAAAACATCCTTTATCGTTACCTGGAAATGAAACTATGTTGTAATTATCCATGCTCTCGCCCACTTATGTTCATTCATATTTGTGAAACAGAGCCTGAGGTCTTAAAAGAAAAGGTCAAACCCACTGCAGCAAAGAAAGGTACTGCATACCATCGGTTTTGAGTAGTGTTTATTTACATCAATACATCTCAAAAATTCAATTCAATTCAACACACTTAATTTTAATTAGTACCTTAGTGGTGCAAGTGGTAAAATATATATATATACAGATGTCATAGGACAGCATGTCAAAGAAAGTTCATGGTATACTATGACTGTTTTCGACATACTATATTATGACTTTTTCTGCACGTTTATCGACATACTATACTGTGACTTCTTTTCCACTTTTTTCGACAAACTATGACTTTTTCCGACATACTATACTGTGGCTTTATTGCACTTTTTATGACATACTATACTGACCTTTTTTGACATACGATACTATGATTTTTTTGCACTTTTTTCCGACATACTATACTATGACTTTTTTTAGCAGTTTTTTCTTCATACTTTACTATGACTTTTTTTCCCCACTTTTTTCAACATACTATACTATGAATTAGTGTTTTTTATGACATACTATACTATGACTTTTTGGAATTTTTTCGTCATACTCTACTATGACTGTATTGAACATACTATACTATGACTTTTTTCAACATACTATACTATGACTTTTTTTTACACTTTTTTCGACATACTATACTATGGTTTGTTTTTTTTCACTTTTGCACTATATTATTTTTTCCATCATACTTTATTATGACTTTTTCTGCACTTTTTTCAACATACGATACTATGACTTTTTTTTAGTAGTTTTCTTATGACATACTATACTGTAATTTTTTCTGCACTTTTTTCGACATGCGATACTAAGACTTTTTGCAATTTTTTTTGTCATACTATATTATGACTTTTTCCGACATACTCTACTATGACTCTTTTCAACATACTATACTATGACTTTTTTAGCAGTTTATTCGACCTACTATACTATAGCTTTTTTACACTTTTTATGACTTTTTTTCGACAAATTATACTATTTATATACTTTTTTCCATATATGATACTATGACGTTTTTTGCACTGTTTTCGACATACTATACTATGACTTTTTTTGCACTTTTTATGACATACTATAATATGACTTTTTTGCACTTTTTATGACATACTATACTGACTATTTTCAACATACTATACTGTGACTTTTTTAACAGTTTATCAACATACTATACTATGACTTCTTTGCACTTTTTATGACATACTATACTATGACTTTTTTCGACACACTTTACTGACTTTTTTTCCACTTTTTTCGACATAATATACTGACATTTATAGCAGTTTTTTCCAACAAATTATACTGGCTTTTTTCCATATACGATACTACAACGTTTTTTGCACTGTTCATTCAACATGCTATACTATGACTTTTTTGCACTTTTAATGACATATTATACTATGACTTTTTTGCACTTTTAATGACATATTATACTATGACTTTTTTCGACATACTATACTATGACTTTTTTCCCCCACTTTTTTCGACATAATATACTGACATTTATAGCAGTTTTTTTGACATATTATACTATGACTTTTTTCCACTTTTTCCAACATAATATACTGACATTTATAGCAGTTTTTTTCGACAAATTATACTATTTATATACTTTTTTCCATATACGACACTGTGACATTTTTTGCATTGTTTTCAACATACCATACTCTTTATATACCATACTCACTTTTTTTGCACTTTTTATGACATACTATACTATGACTTTTTCGACATACTATAAAATGACTTTTTTTGCACTTTTTTTGACATACTATACTATGACTTTTTTGCACTTTTTATGACATACTATACTCAGTTTTTTCGACATACTATATTATGACTTCTTGTTCCCACTTTTTTTGACACACTATACTATGACTTTTTTAGCAGTTTTTTATGACATTCTATATTATGACTTCTTTCGACATACTATGCTGACTTTTTTGCACTTTTTTCATCATACTCTACTATGACTTTTGAACATAATATACTATGACTTGTTTTTACATACTATACTATGACTTTTTTTGCACTTTTTATGACATACTATACTATGACTTTTTCGACATACTATAAAATGCCTTTTTTTTTTGCACTTCTGTCGACATACTATACTATGACTTTTTCTGACATAATATACTGACATTTATCACAGTTTTTTCAACAAATTATACTATGACTTTTTCCATATACTATACTATGATGTTATTTGCACTTTTTTCGACACACTACACTATGACTTTTTTAGCAGTTTTTCATGACATACTATACTAAGACTTTTTTCGACATACCATACTATGACTTTTTTTGCACTTTTTTCAACATACTATACTATGACTTTTTCAACATACTATACTATGACTTTTTAGCATATAAAAGTATGTCATAAAGTATATTTACATTTACATTACATTTCAAAAAGATGTCATAGTTAAGCATGTCACATCATATTTCTAAAAGAATGTCAGGAACAAATGTCAAAGAAAATGTCATAGGATAGCATGTCAAAGAAAGTTCATAGTGTAGTATAGTAGTAGTTTTTTGACATACTATACTATGACTGTTTTCAACATACTATACTATGAATTTTTTAGCAGTTTATTCAACATACAATACTACGACTTTTTTCGACATACTATACTTAGCCTTTTTGCACTTTTTATGACATACTTCACTATGACTTTTTCAACGTACTACACGATGATTTGTTTTTGCATTTTTTTCAACATACTATAATATGACGTTTTTGCAATTTGTTTGACACACTTTTTTGTAATGCTATACTGCAACTGTATGTAAAAAAAAAATGCAAAACAAAGTCATGGTATCGAAAAAACTGCTATAAATGTCACTATAGTATGTCGAGAAAAATGCAAAAAAGTCATAGTATCGTATTTTGAAAAAAGTCATAGTATAGTATGTCGAAAAAAGTTTTAAAAAAGTCATAGTATAGTTTGTCGAAAACACTGCTATAAACATCATAGTATAGTATGTTGAAAAAAGTCACAGTATAGTATGTCAAAAAAAGTGCAATACAAGTCATGGTATAGTATGTCGAAAAAAGTAAAAAAGAATTCATAGTGTAGTATGTCGATAAAAGTCATAGTACAGTATGTCAAAAAGACATTTTAAAAAAAAGTCAGTATAGTATGTCGAAAAAAGTTAAAAAAAAAAAGTCATAGCATAGCATGTCAAAAAAGTTTAAAACAAAATTCATAGTATAGTATGTCGAAAAAACTGCTAAAAAGTCATAGTATAATATGTTGGAAAAAGTGCGACAAAAGTCATAGTATAGTATGGCGAAAAAAGTCATCGTATAGTATATCATAAAAAGTGCAAAAACAGCATAGTATAGTGTGTCGAAAAAAGTCATAGTATAGTATGTCAAAAAAAAGATAATATAGTATGTCATAAAAAGTGCTAAAACGTCATAGTATACTATGTGTGGAAAAAGTCATATTATAGCATATTAAAAAAGTTACAGTATAGTATATGGGGAAAAAATATAGTAGTATAGTATAGCATGTAGAAAAAAGTGCAAAAAAAGTCAGTATAGTTTGTCAAAAACACTGCTCAAAAAAAGTCATAGTATAGTATGTCGAAAAAAAAATCATATTATAGTATTTTCGAAAATAGTGCAAAATAAGTTATACTATAGTATTTCGAAAAAAAAGTCATAGTATAATGTATCAAAAAAAGTGCAAAAAAATCATGGTATAGAATCCGGATTTTTAAAAACGTCAGTATAGTATGTCGAAAAAGTGTAAAAAAGTTAGTATATAAAGTCGAAAAAAGCCATAGTCTAGTATGTCGAAAAATGTGCAAAAAAAAGTCAGTTTGGTTTGTCAAAAAAAGGGCTATAAATGTCAGTGCAGTCTGTTGAAAACAGTGCAAAAAAGTCATAGTATAGTATTTCGAAAAAAGTATAAAAAAAAAAAGTTTTAATATAAAATGTCAAAAAAGTCATAATATAGTACGTTGAAAAAATTGCAAAAGTCATAGTATAGTATGTCAAAAAAAATCATTATAAAGTATGTTGAAAAAATTGCAAAAAAGTCAGTATAACATGTCGAAAAAAGTCATAGTATAGTGTGTCAAAAAAAAATAATAGTATAGAATGTCAAAAAGTTATAGTATTTTATGCCGAAAATGTCATAGTATAGTGTCAAAATTAGTCATAACATAGCATATCAAAAAAAAACATTATAGTATATTATGTCAAGAAAAAGTCATTCTGTAGCACATCAAATAAAAACATCACATTATAGTGTGTCCAAAAAAAGTCATAATAGTTCAATTAGGACAGACTCATTTTTTTGTAAATTATTTAATAACATGTACACATTAAAATGAAAAATATGAAAAGTCTTGATGATGATGAATCCATAGTTGAATAGGGAACCCCCCTCCAGGGTCTAGACACTGGCGGTGGTAGAGGTGGTGAAGATGAGACGAGAAGATGTGGAGAAGATGGAGAGATGCTGATGTTCTGGATGAGTAGAGGAATGAGCCTGTGTTCAGCTTGTCCTGGACTCTCAATACGATGGCTGGAAGTGAATGGGGTGGAGAAGGGTGTGACAATTCTGCCTAAAATGTAAAAAAACAAAAAAAAAACATCATAGTATAGCATGTCAAAAAATGTCATGGTATAGTATGTCAAAAATGTCAGTATACAGTAGTATGTCAAAAAACGTCATAGTATCTAGTACGTCAAAAAAAAAAGATAGTACAGCATGTAAAAAAAAATGACATAGTTTGTCAAAAGAAGTCAAAGTATAGTGTGCTTAAAATGTCATACTTGTACTTGCATGTAGAATCTTGCATCATAGAATAGTGGTTGGAAAAAAAAAAGTCATAGCAAGTTAAAAATGTAATAGCATAGTATGTAAAAAAAAAAAAAAAGTCATCGTATAGTATGTCAAGAAAAACATCAGAATAGTGGGTAGAAAAAACGTCATAGCAAGTTAAATAGTATAGCATGTAAAAAAAGTCATAGTATAGCATGTAAAAAAAAGTCATAGTATAGCATGTCAAAGAAACGCATAGTACAGTATGTCTAAAAAGCCATAGTATGGTTATGTTAAAAAAAACATGTCAAAAACATCATAGCATAGTATGTTAAAAAAGTCATAGTATAAAATAGACTATTAACAGTTATTTATCTTGTGTTGCTATTTACAGAGGACAGAGTTCTTAAAGAGATACAGGAGACAGCAAAGAAAGGTATTTGTTAAGCAATTACATTCAGAGTGTTTTAGATACATCACTGAAGCTTTATCTGATTTATGTACAAATAATCCTCTTGTTATTTGTAGAAAGACCTGCTGAGAAGAAAGTTGACAAGGAGGAGAAAGTCACAGGTACTGTAGCAAAGCTGTAATTTACTGTAAAATACCATTTTATTGATTAATGGTTGACATTGTTTTGTCTTTGTGACAGCAGAGCCGTCTGTATCAGACAGCTTTCAAATGGAAGGTGAGTACAAACTGCCCCCTCACAACTGAAATATCACACAAGAGTGCAGATTTCACGCTCAGTCTAAATGCAAGAAAGGGGGCGAGGGACACAGCGTGCTGAACTGTACTGTTGCATATTGTCCTGTCCTCCACAGAAGAGCTGCCCTACTTCCAGTGTTTCTTTGTGGACGAGGACGAGGCCCAGTTTCCTTTCTACGCCTTCTCGCCGCTGCAGATTTGAAGCTTCAGTCTAAATCCAGTCTGAGGTTTACAATTTAGTCAATTTCACTGATAACGACAAGGTCGCGTCACGGCCCAGTGCTGCTGAAACGCAGCCTGCTGTTCACTGCTGGTCTTCAGGAGAAAACCCTGGACAGCAGAGGATGATGGGTGATTTCATGTGATGGACCGATTTGATTTTGGTTGAGCTCTTGTTCCAAATACATGCAGCCAGTGTCATTCCTTTCCATTGTTTTTATTTATGTATTTTTTTGTGTTTGGTTGTTTTGAATGGTGGATATTGTGAGAGTGATGGAACAGTGAAGTATGTTACCTCTGTGGATCACACATTTAGATCCTCACACTAACACATGCAAATAAATATGACAGTGATTTTTCTTTTTTTCTTCACGAAGGAACATTTTGTAAACAGGGTACAAAAACAGCCACAAAAGCAGATTCAAGGCAGACGAGGGTTCAGTCCCCACATTTACTTGAAAAGTGGTTTGTACATTACATAAACTGAAATGAATTTTTCTGCACCGTCGCCTGTGCAATTTTAACTTTTTCCTTTTTATTATTTTATGCTCAACTTATTTTGTTTTTAAAGCCCTCGAATCAACAATTGGGCATTTATAGTTTGTGCGTAATTCCATAATTCTTGATATTATTTCAGTCATTTCAATGAATTTTTTCTTGTTCTGTGTATGTCTGTCAAAAGGAATGACCACGTACTGTACACGAGAGCTCCCAAACGTACGGATAAAGTCTGTAAAGTCTTATTAAACTACCTACATGTGTACCAGCTCTTCATTTTGACACTGGTGCTAAATTGTCAGAATGAGGTTTGAGTGGCAGGTTCATTTTATAATTGGACGGCATGTTGGAGAAGTCTTTTCTCCAGCTGCTCACTCTGTTCCGATTTGATGCCACCTGTGTTAGCCAATGAGAGGGCGGGTGTTTTTTTGCACTGTCATCAAACAAGCTGGAACATTAAGAGCAGGGCACATGAGATGGATTTCTAGTCAGTCAAAGAAGGATGGAGTGAACAACGATTCCTTGATAGACCAAAAACACGCTGTCACTACCTTCGGTCAGTGGCGTCAGTTTGTGTGCACAGCTCAGAAACATGTTTTATTTTAGCACATTTTATTGTGAACGGGTCGTCACGCGAAAATCGTTCCAAGTTAAAAGTCTGTTTTATGTTTTTAACACGTCTAACATCTCACATTTTACATCCCATTCACTGTGCTGAAACAAACAGGAGTCATGCTGTAGTGTGAACATCCTGTGCATGTGGTGTGCAGTCTGGGTGATGATTTCAGATTGATTTCAGGTCACGCGTTTGAAATCTCTGAAGAATGACAGAGGACGAGGACAAGAGAGCTGCAAGAATCAGCTCGTCTGCAGGTTTTTGTAACAGCCTGAGTGTGGCTGTTAACGTGGTTATGTTGCAGTTAAGTGTAACGTTGAAATGAACTTTCATAATCTCTGCACCGTGCGCAGATGGCGTCACGTTTGGGCAGATGATCTCAGATGTAAACTGGTGCATTATTTCTCAGCGTGTACCAGCTGTTGTTTACATATGGCTCTTTACATTGCGCTCCATATGCTGCGTAGAGGACAGTTATTACAGCTTGTGGCACTAATCCTGAGTTTAATCTAAAGTAAAACCACTTATCTTTTTTATTAGAATAATAGAGACACTCTTTATCAGTCCATAGACGGTGCATCAGACCCAAAACTGCTCAGGCTCCAGTAGCTCTACTGTGACAGCTGCAGTTTTATGGTGACGCTCCACTATCACTGATGTTTTGTTCCCATTGTCTTATTGGACTTTAGTAAACAAGACATTTTGATTCATGGTGGCTAAAGTTGAGAATTTGTTTCAGTCGTTTTTACTGAATCACATCTAAAGACTCACTTGAACCACGTAAAGGTGCAATACGTACATTTTTAAATATCTCAGTGATCACAGCACTGTATGTTTGTCTCATAGTCCTTGAATGAAACGTGCATGATGTGTGTGTTTTTGTTTTATGCTCACTAATGTTTTTTAATATTTTTTTCCCCAACTTTGAGAATGGCGGCACTAAATACTTGAACTTACGAATCATTTGATACCGATAACAGACACTTCGTCTGTTAGTGTTGTCTCTAACAAGTACTAACGACTCATACTAATCAATAATCTCATTGTAAATAGTTAAACTAGAAAGTTTTTTGCCCCGCCCATCACTGAAACTGCTCTTTAACAGCAGTTAAAACCGCATTATGTATTATTTGTCACTTACATCTTCCTCATGCTTGTGAATAGTAGCAATTTGACATTAAAACACAGCAATGCAAGAGTTTCTTTGTAAGGCTTGTTTTTCTCTAAATGTGCAAACATCTCAAACACAAAAACTCAGTCCAGCCTTTTTTTGCTGGTCTCAACTGTTTTATGTTAAAAGTAAGTGGATTAAAATTTTAGAACAGAAAACAAAGGGAAAAAATAATGCAATAGCTTATGTATAAAAGTGTATAAAATTATTTCCCTAGGCTATTATTTATGCTCACATTTTCAGTTTTGCATGTGTTGGCAGGTTTCTCAGTCCAGATATTTTGATTATCATCTTTATCATTTGTGATGAAGGTTGTTAAATGATGAAGTTATGATAACTTCAAAATATTATTCTCCATGAATAGTTGATATTCACATATTCCCTAGGCCTTTTATTGTTTTATTACATGTTCTATGTTCACGAGTGTCAGGGCGATATACAGGACTTTCTGAAATGCTGAGTTCATCAGTACAACTTGTGCATATTTGCAAATATAAATGCAAAAAAAAAAAAAGAAAAATTCCAGAAACAAAACAAAATTTCAACAAAAAAAGAAGAAAAATAAACAGGCAAACAATTAAAAAAAAACCTGATAGAGAAAGAAAAAATACCGTGAAGGAGATGTTGGGGACAACTTTTTCAACATAAAACATTTGCTCTAAGTGACAATGGTAGGGAAATTATTTAATCCATTACACCCTAAAAAAAATTAACATTAAAATAAAACAGCCAGGTTTATGGGAGTAAAGTATTTTATCCATTTAACCTGATATGACTAAATTCTACTTACTTGCAGCTTAAAGGAAAGGTCAATTTCTTAAGTATGAAAGTCTTATAATAAAGGTTGTAATTTAGGCTGGAATTTTTTTTTCTTGATATAGCACAAAACTATAGATTATTGACAATTTAGATACCACTTTTTTAATTTTATGTATTCATTTAACTTTTCAGGTATATTTCGTGTGAATTTTCCTTTGATTTTTGACTATTTAAAGATACATTTTTTAAAATGTTATTTATTCATTTAATTTTTCAGGTATATTTTATTTTTTATCATTTTATTTTATTATATAATAAATCTTTATTGTCCATCATGGGTGGAAACTTGTCTTCGGCTCACCAAACACAAGAGACATGTTGTAAAAAGCAGACAAATAGTTGTTAAGACAAGTATATAGAGTCATAATTAAACACTTAAACACTTTAGATCAGGTCATTGTCTGTCTGTGGTTTAGAAGTCATCAGTCACTTTGCTGAGTTTAGGATAGGTTATTTTAAAGCCAGGTATGTAGCTGTGGTAGAAAATTTAAAAATCCCTTTTATTTTAGTTAAATATATTTAAATGTTTGACCTAAAAATGGCCAAATTTTAAGATAATACGGCTTTAAAAAAAATCAGAATCAGCCTTAAAAACTCAACATGTGTAACATATGTTTTATCATAGAAATGAAACCCCCACCTCCATTTTATTAACCCCCCAATTTTCCGGAAATTTTGTCTTTTAAATGACATGAGGAGCAGCTTCCTCAGCTGTAGCTTCAGCCCTGATGAGTGTGTGATGTTTGAATGGGAACTAGAGTTGACCACACTGAGACGGTGGTCAGGTCTTCACAGTGTATTTCCCTAATGAGGCCTGAGAGGGGCTGCTGCTGGTGAGTTAACACCGCTGACACAGATTCCACACAAAGAGGAAACTCCCTGCGCTCTCTCCTGAGAACAGAAGAAGCTACATTAAACTATTATCTCCGGCTGTTTCTCCAACACGGACTGTGGCCATCTCCCTGTTTCTGCCTTTTCAGTGTGACTGTGCTGCTGTGAACATTGTCACACACACTCGCCTGATCTTGTCTTGTAACAGTTTTCACCCCCAAATACTTATGCAAATGATTTCGCCTGGTTTTGTGAGAATGGAGGCAATTTTTGGCAAACTATAACTGGAGCATTAAGACGGATTTCGATTGGAATTAATTCAGCGAGCAACAGCCCAATGAGTTCCACTCCAGTTACCACGGTTTCTTTGTGTCGCACGCTATTCAAAGGTGGCCAAAAACTTGGCAGCCTGTGTGTCGGGATGAGAAGAATGGCCACTTGTAGTCACAGTGCTCAGTACGCTGGACACAGCTCACAGGGCAGGACATGGAGGCGTTAGCTTGGCTCCTTCAATGTGGGAAACACGGAGGAAACTTAAAAATGAGCACGAGCTTTCACACAGTCCCCTCTTAATCTGAAGACCAGCACTCGGGGATCACAAAGGTTTACTGTCAGACTCTAATTTTAGACGTTGAACTACTAACCGTGGGATATTGGATTGACACAAACTGTCCTCACCCGACACGATATCCTTTCTCTGGCTGTCATCTGCCATGCCAGCGGCAGCATTCAATCACGGTTGGTCCACACAGCATCGAATGATGCCTCTACGTAATGACACCACAACTAAAACCGGATTATCCCGAGGCGTGTGACATCAGCACCCCCACCCCCCTCCGGCTCCTAGTCCTCTCTGACCATCTGGGGGTTACTGCAGGACATTCATTCCCATGAGTTCAATGGTCGCACTGGGCTGCACCGTCACCCTGCAGCTGTCACCTGGAACTGACCCATCACAGGCAGAGCACTGTTCCCACAACTTAAGTCCACATATTTGAAAAGAAATGTACGGACTGCATTCAAAGTTGCATGAAAGAAAATGCCTTAAATAAAGAAGAGAGCTGTGTTAAGATGAAGCGACGGCGCTCTCATCACTTCTGAACGACTGAAAAGTCTGAGGCATAAAGAAGGTTTAGTCAAGTAGTTTATTTTTCCCTTTTTCACATGTGATGAAACAACTTTTAGGCCCTTCACAGTCAGAATTTCTTACAAAAGATCTTACAAAAAAATTCCCAAAATATTTACCTCGTTACAACAGCAAATCAAGTGCAAATCACTGCACACTGTAAAAAAAACAAAGAAAAACATTTGTTAAAAAACAGAGAACACCTTGTTGAACGTTCGCAGTGCAGGGAGGATTTGCTCATTCAAGTGGAGGAGTAAAGTTAGGCTTTCTCGTATGTGCGGGTGGCCTCGACTCCCTCATAACTCAAAGTCTGTGAGGCAGAGAAAAGACAAAATGCAACGTATATTAGCAGTGATTTTCAATGCAAGGTCTATGTAAAGCAAGTTATTTTTAGTCCATTTGGGTCGTATGACAGCAGTTATTACACTATTGCAAAAGTGAGATTACATGTAGCCGACAGCACATTCCAACAGGGCAGCTCAGAAATGATTTACATCACCTAATTTTTAATGCAAAGGGCTCCATAAACTGATAAATATAAACACTTAAAAGATCATTTGCACTTGTGCTATTCAATCTTACCGCCACCATCTTCCCATCCTTGATTTCTCGGACAAATTTGGTCTCCTTGCCGTCCCACTTCTGCACCTGCACGAGTTTGTCTCCTTCCATGGTGAAGGTGGACTGCAAGCACAAGCACAAGCACAGTGTAATTTAACCCACCTCAGGCTGAGCCAGAGCACATGCTGCGGTGAAGATTATTACACGCTGACTTCTTAAACTCAGCTTACTTTGACATGCCGGTCATCAGGTGTGGTCTCATCAAACTCCTCTCCCAGTTTGGCGGAGATCTCGGTGTTCTTGAAGGTGCTCAGGGTTTTCACCACCACTTTGTCCCCATCCTGGCTGATCACTACTGCTGGTTTGGTGACGTTGCCCACTTGTCTTGTGGCAAAACCAACACCTGTCATAAAAGTGTCTTTAGTAATGCATTACACTGGACATATTAGGACAATAAAAACAACTTATTTTACTTCTTATCTGCACTTAATATGAGCAAAAACAAGCAACTTCCTTAAAAACACATTGCAGACACTAAAAGTGTCTCTGTTTCAAGGAGAAAAATAAATCAACTTACCAAGTGCCTTCATGTAGTCATCAAAGTTCTGGCTTTCCACCAGTTTCCATGTAGCACAGAAAGCATCCACCATTTTTGCAGATGTAATTGGTCCAGTTCAGTGTCAAACTGTCACACAGCTTCTGTCACCGCGCACTGATCTCTGCAGCGTCTCCGCCTGCCTGCCAAATAATATACTGTGCCAGAGGGCGGGCACTGGAGCAGGAGCGGGGAAGCTGATTGGACGCTCCAGACGCTTCCTGGGCTGTGATTGGTCATCGTAAAAACTACAAGCACATGAATGATGATCCTACTATGATAAACACCAGGACACTGACAGCTATATTACTGTAATTATTTACTACAGAGACGCATATTAAAACATTTTTTTCCACGTGTCATTTATATATTTCATTATTGCACAGGGATAAAGTTAATAGTTTTATTCTACAGTTAGACTTGTGGCTTTGTGAGGCTGAATTAAATGTGTTTAATGTTGTTTAGCAGGTGTAAATGTCTTGGTTTAGCATGTTAGCTTGCAAACATTTAGCTAAACACAATGCTAAACAAAAAGAAAAGAAAGACAGAAAGCTCAGACAACTTCATTATTTTGACAAATTATTTAGTCATATCAAGACTTTATCCCAATGATGGCACTCGAGAAAATGATAGTTATTATAATTCACTAGTTATAAAGTTATACAGGATTTTCACCTTTTCCAATCATGTTTTAGTTGTCAGTTTTTGTAGTGTTGTGTTTGCCCTTTAGTCCCAAGTCTCAAGTCCTAAACTTTGAGTTTCGAGTCCTTAACGAGTCATTATGCGTTCTTTGCTGAATGTAATGACATTTAACAAAAGAGTAATAATACATTTACAAAATTCATGAATGCTTTTTAAAGTTTGTATTGATTACTGAGGAGTTGCTTGGCTATTAAGCTAATGTTGGCCAAGCATTAGCCTGCTAAGTCTGAGTGCGTTTTGAAATACTCCAAGTGCCAGAGAGCAGTCTGGCACAAACTGGACGGTTCAAAATTTGGAGCACTGTTAGAATATACCCGGTTCTTTTCCAGTCATATGTTTGTGGTCATGCTGTTGCATTGTTGCTTGTCGCTTAAACACAGCATAAGTCTCAAGTTTTAGGGTCATTGGCCCATTAGTCCGACCATATTAATCATTGTTCCGAAGTCCCGTTGTTCCGAAATCATGATGATGCCCTGTGGTTAAGGTCTGGTTAGGTTTAGGCACAAAAACACTTGGTTAGGGTCAGGAAAAGATCATGGTGTGGGTTAAAATGAAAAAGAGGCCGTGAGCCTGCTTCGCCTCAAGCCTTTCCCAGCTGACCCAGAGCAGGTTGCGGCGCACCATCAAGGCAGAAATACACCCGCCGGGAGCCGTTCAGCATCGCGGAGAGCTCCTCACACAACCTGGACCCCAGAGTTAATAACAGGAGGTTATGGTGTTTCATTCTCTCCTCTCTACGACACTTGTATCTCGACCAGTAGCCTAATTTTGTTGCGTTGCTGATCCTCTACGGTACACAAATACAGTATAGCCTAGTATAATCACATATCAGAACAACGGGATGTCGGACTAATGAGAGGTCGGAACAATGAGAGGTTGGAACAATGAGAGATCGGAAATAATGAGAGGTTGGAACAATGCAACTGCACCCAAGTTTTTGCCCTAAAGTCCCAAGTCCTAAACTTAATGTTTCACTGCTTGAGGATTTTCCACCCTGGCCAGAATACAATTCTCTGAAAACACAATAAATACTTATTGTGGTCATATTTAAAGATACTGAACATTGTGCAAAATATTGTCAACCAGCAGCTTCAGTACAAAAGAGTCTTATCAGACTAATATTTTGAAACAATTTTGGTGGAATCCAACAGCTTAGGTACCACTAAAAGTTTAGATATGTGAATGGTTTGGCATGTGCAGATAACTTAACCTTCTTCTTCAATAACTTCCACTGTAGTTTGCTGGTGATGCCAGCATAACTGCAAAAGAGTGGAAATGTATGGAAAAATGTAATGACAGCAAGTCGTAGACCTACTTAATGTGGAAAAACTGAGGCATATTGTTGAAATAGCACTTTTTCCTTAAGATATAGCAGGCTGTTCATCGTCTCTTAATAAATAAATAAATAAATGTTTTTAAAATGTATTTGTTATTCTTTACACTAAAAGAAAAGAAAAAATGTGAAGGTTGTTTTTATTTCTAGATTGTTCTACAATTATTTTATTGGTCCGGTCAACTTGAGATCAAATACGGCTGAATAAGGCCCATGAACTAAAATGAGTTTGACGCCCCTGTGTTACGCTAACGTTGTGCCAAGCATTATCCTGCTAAAGCTTAACTATTACACTAACACTTAGCTGTTACGCTAATGTTAGCCAAGCATTAGAACCTAGTGAAGAAGAACCCAACAAGCCCGTTTTACCACTGACGGTGCAGCAGAGGAAAAAGGAGTCGAGAAGAGGAAGAGGAACCACCACAAGAGAACAGCAGTAAGAGAAGATGGAAGTTCAATAGAAAAAGAGATTTAAAAAGCTAGAAAAAGTATAGAAATGGTATAATGTGGTGTGTGATTTGTTGTTCATGCTGTAAAATTTATAACTATTGAACTTTTGTTGATTTTATACAGAAATGTTTAAGAGTGAACTTTATGATAATTGTAAAAGTTTATTGTGAACAGATGAAACATGAACAAATGATTTGTGTGTGTATTGGATAAATAGGGAAATGAAAGGATTGGTGGAAAGTACTGAGACTGCTGAGTAGGCACAGATGGCTGGAGAAAATGGGAAGTACCTTAAAAAATAAATGGTTTAATACAGATTAGCAAAGCTCAGCAAAAACATTGGTTCATGATCACAGCCGCTAGGGTTATTTAGGGGCTTTAAAGGAGGAGATTTGATGAAGGGTGTCCATGTAGGGATGGCGAAAAAGGTATAAAGACTCAGTGTGGATCCCCTGATAGATTGCTGGGGCTCTGAACAAGAACGGGAGCTGGACAAAGTTTTTCAATCTGAGAACGAGACATCAACTGAGCAGAACAACTTTGCTGACGCCATGGACTGAGACGAACCAGGGCCTGATGAGATGGGACGACCGAGGGTGCTTGAGCTCATCCTGTTCGCACTCAGTCCCTTACACGAGTTGCTGTTATCAATTTCTGAGATTTTTTGACTCTTTGTATTTTTACTTCCAACCTTACTCTTCAGAGTCCAGGGAGGTCGTGAGTAAAAGAGCGATAAGGTAGAGATAGGGAAAGAATTGACTGATGATCTTTGATTAATTTTGTTTTGATTACGTGATTGTATCTGATTGATAGTAGCCAGTCCACGACGCTGGGAATCAGCAGCAGGAATCAGCAGCCCCATGTAACTCATTTGGGCTGAGCATGACCGGGACCCAAGGCCCGGCTACCAGACACTCAGCGAGCGGAAACCTCCCTTGGAAGCGAGGGATTTCAAGTATCTCTGGGTCTTGTTCATCAGTGAGGATAGAATGGAGCGTGAGATGGATTGTGATTTGGTGCAGCTTCTGCAGTGATGCGGGCGCTGTGCTGGTCCATCACGGTGAAGAGGGAGCTGAGCTCTAAATTGCCCGTAGGTGTGAATTTGAACATGAATGGTTGTCTGACTCTGTGTGTCAGTCCTGTCATAGTCTGACCACCTGTCCAGGGTGTATCAGAGTTATTAGGATTTGTAACACGGTAAACTATAAATGTCTGCTTCAACTGTACAGTTCTTGAGACTAACCGACCAATGGACACTGTCATTCATGAAGACATGCAGCTGGAATCTGTTAAAATCTGTATGAAAGCCACAGTGAATTAGTTTCAGCCTAATTAACAAAACATGACAGACAGTTACTACTTTATACCTTTATTATTGATAAAATATTTCCTGCACTTTCAATCTGACACAGATACAAACAGAAGTCCACTGTCATAATACAGCAGGGCAGTCCTTCTCAATAACACCAAAAATGTAATCAATAACACTAGTAAACAATACAAAATGAAATTCAACTATTGCTGAGTATATAGCCAAAACAAAAAAAAGTTATTTGTACTTGCAAACTCTTGGCACTGATAAAGGCCAGATTTATACATGAAACAAAACCTGCAAGCACCATAAAAATATTTCATAAGAAAATCAGATTTCCATCACGATTCATACAGTAACAAAATTATTTTGTTGCTTTTTTTCCTTCAAATAAATTATCCATCAGAATGATTTTTACTTCCCTGAAGTTCACATATAGTGCATGCAGATGAAACATTTAAATGTCCCACGATGAAAGCTCAAGGAGCAACTCAGGAATTTGCACTTTTACATGATGAAGAAGAAAAACTGTCAGAAAGGATTTTAAATGTTTTACAGTATATTTGTGGAGCAGCAGTGAGCAGCAAATTCATCTGGCGCCATAGGTGATTATATAACACAATGATGCCTGGCTCCATACAGTTATTCAGTCGAATGTGAAATGATAGATTGAGGTGAGAGTGAAGACAGTCTGCTTTAATTTTGAGCTCTAAAAGGGGGGATTATGTTTGATACGTTTATAGAACATGACTGGATGTAAACAAAGGCAGATCTACACTTAAACAGTAAATGTGTCACTTCAAACCTTAAGTCGAGAACACACAGAGCCAAAATGATGTCACTGTAATACTTATTTAACCGTATTTGACTCTTGATGAAGCGGGGCTTTAAGTTAGGAGGATGCATTTTTAAAGAAGTTTAAGGGAGCAGAGGTAGAATGAGAGAGGTAGAGCGCGAGGTAGGGAGGACGGAGCAGCATCGAGGCGTCTCCACATTAAGGCCCATCTCTCCTCTCCGTTATCAACCTAAAACAACCCGATGAGCCAGATAAACGTTTTGTTCTTGGCGCACAGTGACGGGTTTATCATAAAAATGAGCATCACGTCAAACACCTAATGACCAACATCAACACATCATGGTTGATTTTTTACTATAATGGCTTCTTGTACTGAACAAGTGAAAGTTTAAAGCCACTAGCTGGTGGCTACTAGCATATAACATGTCACCCTGATTGCTATAGTTAATATAAAACAGTATATGAGATAGAAACTCCAGTTTGCACAGGTGTCAGCCTGTGATAGAAAAAAACACCAAGTAGAAATAGTTTTCTCTCTGAGCTCATACTTTGACTATAAGGTTACAAATTAGCTACTGATCCATGCAGCAAAAAAAAAAAAAAAATCCTGAAGGTCACACTGTCTTCAAAAATCCCTCAGAAAATTTTAAAAAAGCAAGCAAACAGCAACTGATTTAAAAAACAGCATGTGCGGTGGCTGTAAGTTAGAAGAGCTTGAACAGAAAGGAAGCAAGATTTAAAAAGAGAAAAAAAAAAGTCAGTTTTTTGGAGAACAGCAAATTAAAGAGTCCAAATAAAATTCTTCTGCTCCTCTGTCGACAAATCAGACAGGAAGTACCTCAGTCAGAGTTTTTTGTCAGGTTTGAAAGATTTGCGGAGAAATACAGTAAAAGAAAAAAAAAAAAAAAAGACTGACGTCGAGTGGATTGTCCTCATTGCAACGTGGCATCTGTGTGTGTGTGTGTGCACATGTGGTTTTGTAGGTAGTTCTGATTAGTCCACGCACCCATGGGAGCAGGGTGCTATCTGAACACCCCAACGTTGATCGACAGTGCTACCTCTGGTTTCCTGGATTTGGTCGGAGCAGTCTCCTCTGTGGTCCGACGCCATCGGAGCCTGCAGCTTGCCCTCTGAAAACAAGAGAGGTTAAAAAAGAATTAGGATCTTGAGCTTGACATTGGATGACATGAAATCTTATCAGAGCAAACTGGCGCAGTGGTGTAGTGTTACAGCTACATTACTGATCACAGTTGTCACAGGATGATTTCCAAACAACACGTGCCGTAAAGGGTTTGTGTTATTTCCTGTTCTCTGTACTCGGTTCAAAGCCATGATCACAACTGTTACACCAAGAAACAAGCATGTTCCCCGCAGCTGCATTTGTCTAAGTAAATAAGTCCCACCCTTTCCTGCGTTCCTCCGCCTGCTCTCTGAGCCTCTGCTGGCCCCGCTCATCCTCCAGGGTGAGGAAGTCCCTGTTGTTATCAATCAAAAGATTCTGGGAAAGACATCAAGGGCAGATTTAGTGTTTCTCAAACAAATCAAAGCAAAACTGAGTCGTTTTTAAAAGGGACAGGACTTCATTGATACCTTGATGCCGATTGTGTCGCCGTCTTTGAGGTGAAATGGTGCTCCCAGTAATGATTCTGCTTTTCTCTTCTTTTTCTTTTTGGAAACCTGCTGACTCTGAGAGTTAAAGGCAAACGACAGATTATTCACTGATGATGCGACAATGAAACAGCAACACATACAAGAACACTGACATTCTGGGATACTGTCTTTGCTTATGCTCCTGATAAAATTATGGACTGAATGATCAAGGTCGACTGTCCTAGTGTTAGCCACTCTTTGCTACATTTCATTAAGTCATTTCTTTCTCATGTTCTTCTCAAACTGTCTAAAGCTTTGCCATCTCTTCTACCAACTTAACTACTGAGCAAAAGACTGCAAGTACACATATGGGTTTAGCCTGATATTGACAGACTAAATCGCAAATGCAAATAAGTCTGGAACCTCTCTGTTCATTTCCATTTTCATGGGCTTTTATCAAGGATTTATCAACGTGTGACCAAGCGCTAAGCGACGAGTGACCAGGTCAGCCCGGTATAGACGACCAATCACAGCACATTAAGGTGGAACTTGGTGCAAAGCCATGGAAAAAAACAATGCCTGAGCAACAGTAAATGTAAACAAACTACAGAGTGCAGAAATGAACTGGCATGCTGTCAAAGTAAACACATCTTTCTTCTCAAGGAAAGCTTTAAGTGCAGCTGATTGTTCTTCTTTCAGTGAAAATATACAGTTCATTCAATACTGATACGGAAATGGCTTCAACAAAATGTTTCACATCAGCTGCTGCCATCTTAGGATGCTTTCACACTAGCTCTGTTTGGTTAGGTTCAATTGAACTCAACTTCGTTTGCCCCCTAAGTACGCTTTGTTTGGACAGGTGCACACCAAAAAACTAACGCTGGTGCGGTTCGTTTGTGGTGAGAACGTGTTCTGACCTCGATCCAAACCAACTGCAGTCACATGACACATTGTTTGAGTTAAACATGAGCATGTTACAATCCTGGAGGATTATTAATGTGCACCTCCTCCTGTACTGCCTTAATATGCACATTCAGCACATCCAATGCATCAAAACATTGTTTTCTAGTTGGAGCCGCGCCTCATTTTCAAACTGTATGGTTTGATACAGTCAATTCTGACCAATGAAGAGCAGCTTTCTCACACAAGGCATTTGATCTGGTCCGTAAGAACACGAACCAACTTTGTAACAAAATAAGTCCCTGATTCGGAGCAAAGCAAGCGAACTCTAGGTCTGAAAGCACCCTACGCTGCAAGAACCAAACCAGATTCTCCTTAAGTCTTACCCAGTTTGAGATTTCCTCCCAGGTGTGTTTGTCTGGCTGGTGTTTGGCCAGCAGCAGAGAGTCAGGGGAAAGGCCGTAGTGTGCAGCCAGACAAGTGCGCAGAGAGCGTGGAGAAGAGTCACGGGATGCATCCCACACCAGCTCCTCAGGAGGGTAGAAACACCTCTCCCCTGGTACTCCCATTTTAACATTCAGCATCACATCTTTAGGGCTGAGGAACAGAGGGACAAAAAAGAATTTAACTAAGAAATTAAATCAGGAAAATCTACGGTATGTATTGGACAGAGAGTTAATGGTGGTGACATCCCAAACTTTACCCCAGCTCTTCTTCTTTTAGTAGCTGTTGCACACAGAGGTCAGTACCACTGGTCAGCTTCAACTTCCTGATCGGGAGGAAACCAAACAGAAGGGCTGCATTTATCGATAATAAATCTAGTGGCCATCACATTACACAAACAGGAATAAACACTGTGTCAGAAAACATCATAGTCATACTTGAGTGTGAGCTGTTGTCCTCTGAGGATACGTGCCAGCCTCCATCCTTCAAGCTGCCACACACGCATGAACGCAGTGGTGGGCACACACACATCTTGAAGGGCTGGCAGCGTCAACACCTGATGCAGAAGTAGAGCAAGAGGTTTGCATTTGGTTACATTAAAATCATCTTAAAACTGTATACACTTACATTTATCTGGTTTGTGTTTTGTCGTGGTCGCCCTCCTAAACTAACCAGCCAGTAAAATGTCATCCAATAACAATCTATGTTATACCCTCAGAACTAACCGGTAGGATTGGGAAAGGGTTGATTTCTGGGTCCTAAATAATACGGACGGAAAACCACTATAATCCAAGAGAATTACCATACGAGTACAAAAAACTATCAACTCTTTTGCGATACACATAACCTTTATACGCTACCTGAGTCTTGAGATCCTCCAGCGTGGCTTCGTCTGATATCTCCACCTGCCCTGCACTCCTCAGCTCCATGTTGCCAGCACACAGAGGAGGTAAGCGACTTTGCGTTTCACCTGCAGTCACAACCTCCTGCACTTGCTCCTCAGTGAGGCCATTGTCAGTGTGATTAAAATCCTGAGAAACCGCTGAGTTGTTTTTGGGATCCAGATAAAGCCACACAGATAGCTTGAGGAAACCCTGACAGATAAAGAGACGACAAAGGCTGATTAGAGAGGTGAAGTTTTAATGTATAACAGTGGTGGAATATAACTAAGTACATTTACTCTAGTACTATACTTGAGAACGTATTTGAAGTACTTATACTTCACTTGAGTATTTCTAAATTTATTCTACTTTAAACATCTACTCCACTACATCTCATAGATAAATGCACCTTTCACTTGACTACATTTGTCAACTTAGTACATTACAGATTATAGTTTTTGCAACATATACATTAATGCAGCAGTAATATTAATCCAAAAACAGTACTTTCCGTACTTAACTACATTGTGATGATAACACTTACATACTTTTAATTCAGTAAGGTTTTGAATGCAGGACTTTCACTTGTAGTGGAGTATTTTCACAGTGTGATATTAGTTCTTTTGCTGAAGTAACAGATCTGAATACTTCTTCCACCACTGATGTGTTATGGATCTCCAGCTAATATGAAAACAGGAACGTACCTTTGGAGGAAGTTGTCCTTCTGTGACGACTAATGTCTCTCCATTGTTTATCTTCAGCTCTGACAGAGAAGCATCCTGAGAATGAAAGGTGGTTGTTTTTAAATGGGAGAGGATAAATATATTTCTGTCAAATATATGGCAGAGGTTGGTCAAATATTTCAAACACAACTCAGAGTTCTGATGTCATGTGAGAGGCGTTTGCCTTCTAGAAACAAAGAAGTGAGTTTTACGATGTGCTATGATTGGTGAAGCTCACAGCAGACTACAGTGCTTGTTCAAATTTGTGGAAAAGTTGCAGTGATTGGACAAAATTGCAAGGTCCCACAGAATTCACAGGAATTGGTAGAATTCGTTTTAACTGTTGCTATTACAACATCACAACATCCTGAGGGGACTGAAAATGTGAAAATGTAAATCCAATTAGAGGGGTAAAATGAGCAAAGCAAAAAATATCCATCTGACATCTGCAACCACTGTTTGATTCAGGCTCCGCCAGGAAGCTGCGACTCGAAACCAGACCCTCCAGAAAGCCCTGAAGATGATCATCCTCAAATCCAAACCTTACTTTGAACTCAAGGCTCAATTCAATCGCATTCTTGAGGTGTGTACCAGCAGTGAGTTTTTAAATATAACAAATACTATTCATACTGTGCACAATACAGTCAGCCACCCACCTCATCCATAATTGGTTCTCCAACCTCCTCACACCAATCCAGCCTCCTCAAGTGCCAACAGGTGCCTGCAAACACACATTTAAAATCATATTACAAACAGTTAACGACCACAAAAGTTGAGTCTACAGTACATACTAGTTACATACAGTATGATAGGAAAACAGAAGAAAACTGTAGTTTTACCATCAAGTCCCACGGCATCCAGCATCGCCTTTAGACACTGTAAATAACAATCAAAAGATAAACATTTTTTAAAGGACACAAACATGTAACATAAGCAGATTATGAATGTTTCACAAAATATGTTTCCTCACCTCTTTGACAGTACAAGTCTTCTCCACAATTATGTCCATCTCCATGCCAGCAGAGGGCGCCGTGCCCACAGTGAAGTGCAAGAAAAGCTGCAAAGCAAAGTGAAACATCAACATCAGTCAAGCATATTAAACACTCATAACTCTTCAGCTCAATTTGTTCTAAAATGTGGGATCGGATGGTTTTATTGGTACTTAAATGTTCTGCGACATTCAGCTGTGCAGCTGCAAGTACAAAGGATTTATTGAAGATCTCAAATAAAAGACACACCTGTGATGCCTTGGGGGCATTTCCCGGACAGAGAGTCAGTGTGGTCATGAGTCGCACGCCTGCATCCCGAACACTCAGCTCCTCACACACTGTCAGGTGAACCACGGTAAGACAACATAAATGCACTTAGTAAATGTGCTCCAAAAACTTCAAAGATACATGATGAGAAGAAAAATTACAAGCAGGGGGAGTACCTTTTAAACATTTAATGAGGGGGCAGTGTAAAGGAATGCCTATCTTAATATTTTGGTTAAAATGAGGGGGATTTCCAGCTCTAACTCATCTGCACCATTAAAATCACCCCCAGGTTACAGAGCACAGTACCTGGAGGAAGGAGTTTCCCTGTGCAGTCCACCTGCCTCAGACAGTACTGTGCACCTGGTCAGTGAGAATAAAAACAACAGCTGATTTAGGAATGTATACTTATATAAGAACATAAGAATCCAAACACAAATACATATTTTCACAGCCTGAACAGTAGCTAAGATTTGAAAAAAAAATACTTTAAAACACTTGGGAGCCAACTGACATCTTAGGCACATTATTAAGTTACAGTTTACATCCATGTAGGTCCAGACTCATATGCAGCCATGACAGTAGACAACGCCGCAAATATGGATGTTACTGCAAAGAAGCTACATATTCTACAACATGGATGCCTCACAAATATCTGGCTCCGGCAGCAATGAAGATCTATACCATCAGAATAGTTTCAAGGTGGACACCCAAGATAAGAGTCATCAATTCAGTATCTGACCATGAGTCTCCTCATCTAGTCCTGAGTAATGAGGCTGAATAATGACCAGATCAATGATTATTGCAGAGCGTTATGATGTCACAGTGAAGTTAACCTTTAAACCTCATATAATCATTTTATCATTTAACATTCTTAGACATTGTGTGAAACTTTGTCATAATTAGCATATCATTTATTGAGTTACGGCCAAAAACATGTTTTGTGAGGTCACAGTGACCTTGACCTTTGACCACCAAAATCAAATCCATTAATTGCTGAGTCCAAATGGAGGTTTGTGCCAAATTTTTAAAAATTCCCTGAAGGTGTTGTTGAGATATTGCATTCATGAGAATGATACAGATGCAAGATCACGGTGACGTTGAGCTTTTACCAATCTAGTCAGTTCTTTGTTGAGTCCACGTGGACGTTTGTGCCAAATTCGAGGAAATCCCATAAAGGCCTTCTTGAGACATTGCATTCATGAGAATGAGACAGATGCAAGTCAAGGTGACCTTCACCTTTGACCACCAAAAATCAAATCTGTTCACCATCAAGTCTATGAGCAAAAAAAGAAGAAATTCCTTCAAGGATTTCTTGAGATATTGCGAGGTCACAGTGACCCCGACCTTTGACCAACAAATCTAGTCGGTTCATTGAGTCCAATGGGACATTTGTGCCAAATTTGAGGATCTGTGTTCACAAGAATGAATTCGCAATTGTTTCACTAGGTGTGACTCTGCATCTGCATATACTCTATAATGAGGAGAGTGACCAGGACCAGGACATCTGTTGTAGACACAGTTGTGTATAAGCATCTTGCCTGAGATTTGCTCCTGTAGCTGCAGCTCCTCTATGGCCCTCTGCTTCACCTCACACAGCAGCTGTAAGAGAGACACATTAATCACATGAATTACTTTTAGAAAGGACAATGTGATACTTTAATGGAGAAACAAAGAGCACAGCCAGACAGAGCAGCACAACAATTACTGACCATACTTCCTGTAGCTGGAACCTTAATCTTCCTCCTCTCCTCTTCTTTCTCCCCTTCTCCTCCTCCTCCTATAAGTGGTCGAAACTCCACTTGGAGCCAGCGGCAGTCAGACGGTGTAGTCACAGTGACGACGTCTCCATTTAGAGCGAACATGCTGAACAAAGTTAAGAAGACAGTGGTAAAACACATGGCTGATGAAAACAACACGTACACACACTGCCAAAGATTTTACCTGCTGTCGAAGGACTGTGGCTCCAGCACCAATAGTGCATCTCCGTCTTTCAGCGACAGCTCCTTCAGCGTCCGCTGCATGTCATCGGGTGGGAACACCCTCCATCCACTTGCCCCTCCTCCCTCTCCTGCCTCGTGCTCTCCTCTCTGTCCTCCTTTATGCTCCTGGCACAGCAGACTCTCCTCAGGCTCCCCCAGTGCCTCCTTCACCTCCCCGAGGGTCGCAGCACCTGCAAACCCTCTGGCTTCTTTTTTAAGCCCTGGTCCCCCATTTTCAAAACCTCCTCTTCCCTCCTCACACTCCATCCCATCCTCCACCTCCTGACCTTCATCTTCCCCCAAAAAGGGACGGACGACATTTAGCAGCACTGGCTCCCATTCTGCTCCAATTAGGAGAGTTGCACCACACACCTGAAGGGATACAAACCAGCACATTGGTCAGCTACTTGGGATCTTATCAAGTGAGCATTATTAGAAACGTGTAGTATTGCAGATAGTGTTGTTCTCACCTCTCTGCCGTTCCACACAAACAGGTCAGAGTTTGTACAAATGCCTGCACTGTACAGGGACACACCATCATCTGCAGAGAGAACCACAACCGGAATATAATGAAGCGATTTTCCAAAACTTATTATACCCTCTTTAGGTATTTGGACATAAGTGTCTCACCTGTAAGAGTGTTGTAGAGGTGTAAACCTGCAGGAAGACTCCTGGCCACAGTCAGAGCCATGTCCCCTTCCCAGAGTTCCTGCATCTACATAAACAAATGCACATATGCACAAAATTTAGCTAATTTCTCTCATTCTTTTCAGTGTTTTATAAAATACAGCTAGTGTTTTTGGAGACGCAGTTACCTGATAAATAGCTAATCTGAGATCCCCCACAGTCTTTCTGCGGTCGAAACTCAGATTGGTGCTCCCATTCTGCTCTTTGCTGATTGGCTGCAGGGCTCCATTTTCAAGCCTATAGGAGGGGGCCAGGTGGAGATGCAGCTCGATGGTGTTGTTAGTGGCTTCGAACTCCTCGCTGTGATAAAAGAGTTTGACTGATATTAATAATTGATGTAACAAACCAATTTTTACACAACTTCTGTGATCCTCGCCAATTTGGAATTTTAGATACCACTGAAATATCACACTCGTAAGTCAGAACCTATGTGTGTTTTTTTTCTGTACCGCATGTTCTGCAGTTTGATGTTTTCCTCCTGAGCCATCTGGATGAGGTTGAGAGGAACTTTATACTGGGGATTGTTCAGGGCTGCAAATGTATAAACACAAAACACATTTCAAAAGATAAATATTAGTCTTCTAATTCCCTCACTTCCTGTGTACTTAGTGACAACACTATTGAGTTACCAAAACCAAACAAATGATGAACCAGTTCGCTGTTTCACCGACTCAAATTATACCAATTTACTTTTTCCTTCTCTCTTTCTTTCTCTGATTCTCTTCTCCAACACAAACATGGTGTCCGTTACCTTCACTAGGCCTGTGCAGCTGTGTTTTTCTGTAGAACAGCATGTACGCGCTCTCTTTGCCCTGGAACTGCTTCTCTATGTCAGACTCCCTGATAGAAGTCACCGTGGAGTCGTTCAGGTCAAACCAGTGGCTACCCTGCTGACAGACAGGAAGAACAACTGTGAGAAACAGGCCCCAAAGTAATTACAAGATGTCCACCAGTAACAGTCTTTGTTCTTCTTCACAATTTCATTTTAGACCGTTGCTCTACCTCTTGTTCAGGCTCTGGCTTCTGGTCTTGTCCTGGCTGTTGTTCAGCAGCTCCGGGGTCTGAAGGTGTTGAAGGATCGGAGTTAGTGGTCTGCTCTGCTGGGCCGGGGGCCTCAGTCACAGGGCTTGGTGGGTTTGCCTTCAGTGCCACTCGAGTACCATTGGACACCAACATGAAAACATCACTATGGGACTGCAAGAACTACACCAGAAGGGACACAGCAAAGAACTATTGGTATGAGATATACACTGGTATGAGCTCAAAATGATAAATATGAAAACATAAAAACAAGAACTCCTAAATACCTTTCCTATGGGACCATAGTGTTTTCTGAACTTTTTGCTCCAGGATGAACCAATCTTATTCATGAGTTTCTGTCCCAGCTGGTCCAGGAGGACACTCTTTGATGGTTCCTAGTGGACAGGAAATGAATGGCACCCAATTAAAAGAGCTGGCAATACTACTGACTCAACAACAAACACTTAATGAACTAAAAATATTCCGATTGTGGAGAGTTGCTGTGTCTATACCTGGGCAATAATGGCAGTGAGGACAGACAAAGGGTCATCTTCTTGTACTTTTGGCTCACACATTTTCTTGACCTCCTCCTTGACTTTCCTCTGAGTCTTGGGTTTGCATTCCTCCTCCTGACAAAGAAACAAGGAGGTGATGCCTATCCTGGTGCACACATTCAAAACCTGAATGGCAAACTTTATTTAACATCGCTGATATTAAGCACATCCAAAAAGTCTGCCAATCTGAATATTAGCAGTCATTTTATTGGGGATGAGCACTTAATTACTTATTCGCCACCACTGACAACTCATATTCTGAAAAGTGAGTACAACTATGGGTTTCTTATATTTAAAAAATATATATACACATTACCTCATGTTTGCCCTTGAGTATTTCTCACCGGTGGCTCCCATTGGCCAAGCTGGTCAATGTCCCTGATATGAACGTGGTAATGGCCACCATAGCAGCCGCCCTTATGGATAATCACAGAGAACAGCTCGTAGGAGTAATCAGAGTCATCTCCATCAGTCTGTGAGGGAGGAAAACATAACCAAGACCTCTTAGTGTGTCAGAACCTTTCATAATTAAGTTAACATGAGCCTGGAAACCAAAAAATGAACTACAATAACAACAAATAAGATCATTATTAATTATTTTGAGAAGTGCCGTATACTTAAGGTTTGACTGAATTACTGAACAACAATTAAGAAGATTCATGTTAAATGTGCCTCATCTAAAAAGAAGTTAGGTGGGTGTTAAAATCCATCAGGTACCTGCTCACAAAACGGCCGAAGGTTAATGGTTAAGGGGAAACTATAGCGTCCTGTCTCCTTGTATCGCTCACATTTGGCAAAGTCAAAGCTGAATCTCAGCAAAGACATGGTTATGAATGGAGGGAGCTTCTTCAGCTTGGCAGACTGTATAACAGTAAAACAAGTAAAGGGAGGTGAGACATAACAATAACAACAACAAAAAAAGGTATATTTTTGACGTAAACAAGAAAAAAATGTACAAGGAGGTCATGTTTGTTTAAGTTCTTAACATGTTTAGCTTTAATTCTCCTTTCTGCTCAACTCTTTAATGTAAGACTTGTTCAAAGAGGGAAAAGGAGAATTTTATTATCTTTTATGGTTCACTTTGATATAACCATTGTTATCGTGTTGACGCAGTCTGAAGCTGGTACTGACCTTGGCAGCAGTGACGAGCTTGTTACACTGTGCACAGCGGTACAGGTTATTGCCCTCAAACAGCTCTTCCTCTACGAACATGTTCCACAGAGCCTCCTCCAGGCTGGACACGCCACAAACACACGCCGTCAGGTCCAGGAAGTCCTCCTACAGAAGACACAGAAAACAGAGCTAAGTTAATTAGTGTTAGCATTTTATAGTGAGACTTTTTCCACTTAGGACTACTCCCATTGTGTCAGTCTCGCTAAATCTTACTGACATGAGATTTAGACAAAAACAGTAACTAATGGGCAGAACATAACTTTTACAAAGGAGCCATGTCAAAGAGGCAGAGAAACTTGGCAAACATGGACACACCTGTCTCTGGCTGACGTTACCACACTCCTTGCAGACAATGCTGTTGACAATAGTCCCATGGTACAGCTGGTGGATAAATGTACTACCACTGGTGCCCACAAGAGAGTGCTCCAGGGCACTAAACAGGATCCTGTTCAGCTCCTGCACATCATGCTGGTTTGTCCCCTGAGAGAAGAACACACAGAAAAGGGATCAAATTACGAACAAAAAGACATCCGTTGTGCCCCAGTTCCACACTGGAAACTAAAAGTACACAGTGCATACTATATTAGACTTTAATGGTATGTTGTCGGTGTATTATCATTGAAGAAATCAATGCACTTCAGCCGATAATACAAACAGGAAATTATGCAAGACTTGCACCAATAGACATCAATAAAACTTGACTGAAAATGCAAAATGGTTCTCCACTTTTCTTCTCTAGCTAGAAGCAGCTTCCTGTGGTGTAGCGGTAGTTGATGTGGTGGGTGTACTACTAAGTTGATAGGTAGGTTTCCAAGAAGGAAGTGGGTGCAGTCTCCTATATATTCTGATGGCTTTTTGTCTGATATACAATAATGCATCCTGTAAACGGACAGAAAAAGAAGTATGTACACCCATAAACCTGCATATACCCTCAGCTACACCACTGGTCGCTCCCACCCCCCAGGGCTGAGGTCATACTCTACATTTTGTTTGGTTTTAAAGCTCTGGTTCACATCTAATCACATCACTGTATATGCAGTCTTGACCTGGAAAAGGTGGTCATGCATGGCCTGTGTAAATCTGTGAATGCTTCTTTCTGTTTCCCCTCTTGTGAATTTGTTTTGCATGACTGCAGCTGGGCTGCCTCCAGACAAAATGTAAGTGAAATCAGGCCCACGTGCCAATAATTTGAAATCCACTTTTGTGCATTTCAGCATGCAATTCCTGGTATGACTGGAAGGTAAATCGCTCACTGAAATGAGAAGTGTAACCTGAGCCTCTCTTTCTCCCTCCCACTGACAAAGATAATGGACACATACCTCGCTGCTGTTCCAGCCAAAGCTGTCGGTGAGGTCAGCGGTGGAGGCGCTCTGCTGGTCCACCAGCAGCAGACTGGCAAACAGTCTCTGCAGCTCCAGTGGGATCACTCTGACCTGAGGAGAATAAAGGAAAACCTCCTTAGATATAAGTTAAATGTAAGATTTTTAAAGACATTTTTAATATCACCTTATATGAAATTGAAGACCAAACCTGCAATGGAAATACACATTATATATACACTTCCAAGCCATTTTATTAGGTACACCTGTTCAACTGGCCAATGACATGGCAACAACACAGCGCATTTAGGCATGTAGACATGGTCAAGACGACCTGCTGAAGTTCAAACCGCGCAACAGAATGAGGAAGAAAGGTTATTTAAGACTTTGAAGGTGGCATGGTTGATGGTGCTGATCTACTGGGATTTTCATACACAACCATCCCCAGGGTTTATTGAGGATGGTCCGAAAGAGCGGCAGTTCTCTGGGTGAAAATGCCTTGTTGATGCCAGTGGTCAGAGGAGAATGGCCAGGCTGGTTCAAGATGATAGAAAAGTGACTCAAGTAACCACTCATTACAACCAAGGTCTGCAGAAGACCATCTCTGAACCAACAACACGTCCAACCTTGAAGCAGATGGGCTACAGCAGCAGCAGACCACACCAGGTGCCACTGCTGTCAGCTAACAACAGGACACTGAGGCTACAGTTCACACAGGCTCAACAAAACTGGACAATAGATGATTGGAAAACGTTGCCTGGTCTGATGAGTCTGGATTTCTGCTGCCACATTCAGATGGTAGGGTCAGAATTTGGCTTCATGGATCCATCCTGCCTTGTATCAGCGGTTCAGGCTGCTGGTGGTGTAATGGTGTGGGGGAGATTTTCTTGGCACACTTTGGGCCCCTTAGTACCAACTGAGCATGGTTTAAACACCACAGCCTACCTGAGTATTGTTGCTGACCGTGTCCATCCCTTTATGACCACAGTGTACCATCTTCTGATGGCTACTTCCAGCAGGATAACGCACCATGTCACAAAGCTCAAATCATCTCAAACATGGCAGTGAGTTCACTGTACTCCAATGGCCTCCACAGTCACCAGATCTCAACCCAATAGAGCACCTTTGGGATGTGGTGGAACGGGAGATTCACATCATGGATGTGCAGCCGACAAATCTGCCGACAAATATGTCAATATGGACCAAAATCACCTTGTTGAATCTGTGCCACCACTCGGTACTGGTAAGGTGTACCTGATAAAGTGGCTGATGAGTGTATATGTGTGTGACACACGTGTGAGAACTCTTTCCAAGTAAACACACTGATGTCAGTTCAAAATGAACAATAAGGGAAAATTACAACGATTGGGTGAGTTGAAGTTTAATGTGTTTAATGTAAAAAGAAAAAATCTCAGCTCTGTCATAAATGCAATTTATTATTGCAATTCTGTCATTGGGTTGGTGAGGCTGGAATTTTCGCTTGTGATGTGACCGAGAATATTTAAGACCTACTGAATCTTAATTTAAGATTTTTTTATATATTTATATATATTTTATATTAAGAAAACTTACAGTAAGACATGTTAGGATTCTTTAAGGACCTGTAGACACCCTGTTTACAATTCAAAAATACAGACATTTCATTTATGGTTACAGCTACAGGCACTTTACAACACTTACTTTGGCCCCTGGTTTCTCTTTGTCTTCCAGGCATCCTAATTCCTCTGCTCCCAACTTGAACAGCTCCTCTGTTTAGATACACAACAAACAATAAATATGAAAACACAAATAAATAAATAACTGCTCCCTGGTTGTCCCACTACTCCAAAGGTAATAATCTGTGCTCACCTCTGAACTCCGGGGTGAACAGCAGGGTCTGGAGCAGAGAGTTGAGGTAGCAGGTGCCACCCTGGTTCTTGATGCCGCACAGATTGCTTCTTCCTCGGGGTGGAGGCGGCTCGTCTCCCCCCTTCACAACTCTGCCTCTGGAGGAGGTGGAAGAGAAGCCTTCCTCCTCCTCCTCCTCGAATAGGTTCCCAAACATGCCGCTTGAGTGAATCACTCCGTTTTCTCTGCGTTATGCTCGGGCTCTCGTGGTGAATCGTGTGTTAGCACTGGGATGTGCCCTCTTGCTATCTCATCTTGGTCTTGCCGAGCTCTCTGTTGACAATGGCCGGGCTCACTCTGAAATAAGAAGACTTCACGGGGCTAAACATAGCGACTATTACCGGATGTAGCATGTGAGCGTTGGACTCGCTGAAATGTAGTTTAGCTAGTTTAGCACGCTAACAAAGGCAAACGCTCCGGCACTGATGAGCAGGATGACAGCTCAGCGAAAGTGGGGAGAAAAAATCAGGCTGTCAGTAACGTTAACGGCCACTATTACTACAACTGGGCAAAATGGCGTCTTCTCACCGACTCTCTAACGACTCGTTTAACTGAATTAATTCACGGTGTAGCTTCTGACGCTGTCTCTTTCTTCCTCGTGTGTCTTAAAACGAATAAACGAAACGTAAATAAAAATACCGTCGGTGAACAGTGGGCAGCCATGTTTCTTTCTGGCTGAAAATGGAGCGGTGCATTGTGGTACTTGTAGTGCCACACTGATGCTAATGAACATACTCACAATGAAAGTAACTGATTATATTGTCATAACTTTACCAATACGCATCTTAATTTCAGTAATTTAACGTCACTTTATGATACAGCCATAACATTTATGATTATATCTACATTTGCTTTTCGCAGCAGCAATTGTAGCTATAAAAACTACATTTCCGGCAAGTCTGTGCTTGAAGTTATGGGGATTGTAGTCTTTTATGACAAACGTGTTTTATTAGTGTTTAAAGCATGGAGATGTATAGTGGTTGGAAGTTATGTGCCCACGGCCATGTGTATAGGTTTGCATACCAGTCAAAGACCTCACCAGAATTTTAATTAGCCACGAAATGACTTGGAATGAGAACTTGTGTAGTTTTGATCCTGCAGGGTACGTTCACCACCCGTAGAAATATGTTTGCCACCCTTGTTGCCGCCCCACAAGCTCTAAATGAACATAGCTGAGGTTTAGCCAACTCATAAACAACTCATGCATTGCATATAAACATTAAGTCTGGTTTATTGTAATTTCAATAATTTACTGTCACTTGTTATGTATAATTCATGCAGTCAGAGGTGCTGAATAACAATCAGTCCGTTGTTTATGAGAACACACATTCCAGTTACTGAACAAAATGTTAAATATCTTGAACATCTTGCGGAAACTTGAGTTTGAGTTATAATAATTTCTGTCAAACAATGCAAAGTATCTATATATTACCATGAAAATATTGTGCTTGCGATAGTTGTGTTACAATGAGGTACAGGTCAAGGGTGTAGGTTTGTTTCAACATCGGGGGAGACACATTTGAAATGGGGAAATTTTAAGCACCACACACTTAATCACAGGCATTCTGGTAAATGCTGATGCATCAATTTGTGCATTTTCTGCATCAACTTATTTTGTAAATGTCTAATTTTGTTAAAACAAATGTCTTCTGCTACGTTCATGCTTATATTAGGGGGGACAAATGCACATGTTCTAACTATAGATGGGGACGTGACCCCACCCCCACTGAAATCTACGCCTCTGTTACAGTTGCTAACCTGTAGGGTTGATATTGTGAGGTAACTGTATTCAAGGCTAGCCATTATACCAAATTAGCCACAACCTTTAGCACTTCAGGGCATTTGTGAGTAGTCGCCACAAAGAAAAATCTCATTACTTTACATTGTTTCTCAGTTTTTTTTCAGTCATTTAACTGTTAAATTGTATTTTCTGCAGCTGTTTCAAAACCTCAGGATAATCAAGTATGTTATTCTTGTGAGGAAATGCTACATCGTTTTATCATATATCAATTTAATCTAATAATTCCTGCAGAAAACTGTCATATCTAAAGATAATTACTCCAAGAAATATTAAAATAATTCTTCAAAAGCCACCATGTGCAATTTCTGTTGAATGTTAAAACCTGAGGTTGTTAAACTGCCAAATTTCTCGAAACCAAATTAAAGTCATGACCTTAATGGTTCCTACAGTCCTGACTGTATGTAAATTGAGGCACAGTATTGTAAAGGCACGTTTACTTGAAGATATACTATGCAGGATTTTCCCAAGAAACAGTGTATAGACTCACATATGAAACAGGGTTTGGGGTCCAACTTGAGAAAACAAGTTCAACAAACTTAAGATATTAAATTAAATAAATAAATGAGTTAAGTTTTTCGGCTGCAACTTTACTGTTTGATTCGAAACACCAAGCAAGAGTGAACCTGGGGCTGGCTTTTCCTTTCACTTCTGCTGGCAAACATGTTGCACAACCAACAATCCTGCGTAGTATACCTTTAACTCACTCACACATTTCAAATAGTATTGCAAAGATTTTCTCACACAGGAGCACACAGACACAAAAATAGGACAACATGTACACACACATGAATACAGTACACGAAGCTACATGCACACTCTCTTTTTTTGGCCCTAGTAGGTTTTCAGCTTGAACACTTTGGAGAGAGGTGCTTTGGCACTAGAATAGATCAGATACGATTCTCCTTTAGAGCTGAAAAACTCCCAGTCACTGCACCCAATGGTTGGGAGCCAATGAACAGGAACAAATCCTTCATATCCCTGCCACCTGAAAACACACAGAGGAGAGGAATCAAATGAAATACGTATTTGCACCTGCTTAACAAAAGCTCTACACCCCCATAAATCTACATTACAACTGCACTGAGTTAGAGGGCAGTCAGAATGGTTGAATTATTTTACACTGGAGGGGTGTTGCTGACACGTTGAGTACCTGTAGAGAATGCTGTTGAGAGAGTAGGACTCTCCGTTAAAGGAATTAGCGACAACCAGAAAATATTCTTCCCCGAGGGTGAAGAACTCCCAGTCCACCGCACTGGAGAGACAGAAAGGTATGTGGAGATGAGGTGAGGTTGAAATTGCAGCAAACACATTACACAGGAAGTGCTCTGACAATCTGTCTTCATGTACATGCACCTGGTGTACTGGAGTGTTTTCACATCTGTACCTGTAGGTGACAATATCCTGGAAGCGGACGAACAGCCGTCCAATCATGTCCAGCTCGTAGATAGTGGAGTTGATGGCGTATCGACTCGGTCCGTTACCATGGAGTCTGTGTCCATTGGCAACGACGAGGAAGACTCTGCTGCCAATCTGAAACATTTCCCAGTCTGTGGCGCAGAACGTCTAGATTGACAATGAGATAAAAAAACAAACCAGTGTTTTTACTTGAGTTAAAGATCTGAGTTCTTCTTTGACTGTTGTTTGGAGACAGAAAAGCGAAAAGAGAGACAGCTAAGAAAGTAATACATGTTAACAAATGCCAAAGCTGTATATTTTCACTCATTTCTGGATGATTTTACATGATTAATTTCCACCTGCCCCAAGGTGTTCTTCCTCACATCCAGCTGTGGAGTTCCCCTAAATCATCCCCTTATGTGACTATCAATGTGTCAACACTCTCCTCAAATGTGGCTAGATTCAAATATACGATTCACTATCGGTTACATGTCAAAGCACTGCTATCTCTCCAGCAAATCAAGGCAAACCGCACGCTCTATTTCTGGCCTTGTCTTAAATGCATAGACACGCCCGTTCCTTGCTCCCCATCTCTCTCTTTCATTACCCTTTTATCTCTCCCCGTGTTCCCTTCCTTCTGTGTGTACAGACAAGATGTTTTTCATACTCATCTCAAAGATACAGATCTCATCAGAGGAAATCAAAGCACAGCTGGAGAGGAGATGAATGGCATGGAAAATCATGCAGCAAAATGCTACCTAAAAGTGCTATTAAGCCTAATTTAGACCCACGCTCAAACACCTTACAAATTTGCCCAGTATTGTGGTGTAGTACCAAATAGATGTTCCTCAGTGTGCAGGACTTAGAAGCATCTATTTGTAGAAATGGCATATAACATATAACTGTTTTTTCATTAGTGTATAATCACCTGAAAATAAGAGTTGTTGTGTTTTTGTTCTTAGAATGAGCCGTTTATATCCAGGCCGTCTCCATGAATGTATAAAGAGATCACAGCGTTGGAGGTGGGGCCCCTGTCAGTACTGCTCAGTGGGGCATGAAGCCAAAAAAGTTCAACTCTGAGTTACTCAGATCTTCCGCATCACTACAGACTTTCGCAAGCCAAACAGCTAACTTCTGGTTTAGCCGTCAGCTAACTTGAACGGGAGTAATCATATGGCTCTTCTAGACTTACGAAATATTTGGACTGAATCCCAAATGTTTCAAATCCCTAATAGTAAAACAAGTCATTTCTTGAGGGGTTGTGACACTCACAAAATGCATCGTGTGATTTACACATCTATTTACATCTCTTTCCCAATGTAAGTCTATGGGAAAAGTTATTTCTGGAGCCTGTGGCATCATGTGACAGACCTGAAAGTTGTAAATCCACTGTTTGGCCAATACAAGAATTGGCTTCAAAGCCCAGCGCACTTCTTGGGGTCCAGCAAGGCTATTTAGACCTCGTCACCTATCGACGTTTGGTCACAGACCTTCCACGTGCAGATACAACATGAAAGGTACCCTGGGTTTGTTGGTTTTTGACATTCTGTTACATGCCCTGTCTTCTTTCAAAATACACTTATGTTTTCAAAGGAAATTAAACATTTACAACAGTCTTATGCACTCTGAAGGTCGCCACCTTAACTTTCACTCTTGTCCCGCTCGTTTTCCCCTGACGCCACCAAGTGCTGTTAAACTATAACGACGAACATCCACGTAACATGCCAACATTAGAGGACAGCTTTTTTTATCAGTGTCTGTTACCGCAGGTCTCTGCCCAAGTCATGGATTTTGCCTCAGTGAATCAAATCAATCATCCCAATGATCTATGAAAGCGTGCCAGCTGTTAAGCCTTTAGCAGCAGCAGACCAGATTTCATTGTGCACATGTACCCCAGTGATGTGACATGATATGACGCCATGACTTCTCCTCTTTTAACCTCCTTGGGGACTGCAAATTCACAATTCTTAGCAAAGGAAGGGCCCATCTTACTCTGCCTCTGATTAGCTTATCCTGACGTACTCTAACCCTAGCCAGTCTTACGCCTCTTGCCTAAACCTAACCAATCCAACCAACAGGGCAGGTCATTCCTTTACTACCCTAGGGATCAACATTGGCTTTAGTTAAGATAATTCACACCTTTGCATTGGCCACTGTAGTTCTCCAACAAGCTTGGCAAACAGGAGAAGTTTCAGTTCTGCAACCTCAACGCTAGATGGCATTAAATCCTACACACTACACCTTGAAGGCCAATTCTGATTTCTTTTGCTGTTTAATGTTCACCACTCACCTTAATTGTCTGAAACACCTGGAAGCTTCCACGGACCCAAACGTAGATGACTGAGTCCACAGAAGTGGTCACTCCATCAAAGGCATTTGCGACCACCAGGAAATGGTACGGTCCAACTGTGAAGAACTCCCAGTCGTAGGCCCCTGAGGTCAGCAGCATCTGGTGAACCTCAAAAGACTTTGTTAACTTGTTCCATTTGTATATCACACTGTTGATAGTGTGGTTATTATCACCTGAAAGACAAACCAGAAAGAGAGAGTACAGTAGTGTAGTTTGATACTTTGTGAATGTCATATCAGGATTTCTGGAAGTTAAAAGAAGTAATTTGATGGAAATTTAGTTTTTACCTTGTCTGTGATTGGCCACAGCAAGATAGGTTTGCCGATTGATGTTAAAAGCTTCCCAGTCCCGGGCACAGAGAGTCTGCAGAGTCTGGAACTGCACAAACCGTTTCCTTCTTTTGCTCCACTTGTAAATCACAGATATGTCAGTCTCTGATTGTTTACGCTTGTCTGTCCCCCCTCCAGAGTTAGACACCACCAGAAATGTCTAGATCAGAGTTAAGAGAGAACAGGAATATCCAGATTAGAGTAACAAAATCCTGGGAATATCAGCTCTCTACTCTAATTTGACCAGGTGGATGCAAGTGCTCGATTTATTTTACATAACCCATCTCTTCCTCTTTGTCATACCTTCTTGCCCATGCTGAAGTGTCTCCAAGCCAAAGCTTCATATGTGCTGATATTCTGGTAGAGCTGGAAACCTGTGCGACCCCACAGATATACAGCAGAGCCAGAGGCTGACCGATGAGCCATAGCAGCCATCAGACCCATGCCAGGTACCTGGAACACCTACAGATTGGATTAAAAAAAAAAAGATGAAAAAAGTATTCTGAACATTTTGTACAGTCTTAAAGGTTAAATCAGCTGTTCTGGAGAAAGACTGGTAGTCAGCACAAAGTTCAGTACAGATTTACAGTCCCTCTCACATCCATGGCCTTTTCCCTGTGCTGTACACGAGCATGAATGCCCCCTGTCGCTGACTGAGCCTTCAACATGTTCTTATCCCAAGTCATCAAATACTGCTGCTTTCAGGTGTCTCAGGTGTGTGTGATGTGTCTTCATGAGACACATCCTATAATTTCTGCATGTGACACACAACTGTCTCCTGGGTGAAACTCATAACGTGGTTAAAGTTGTCAAATGGTCACAGTTAAGATTAGACGATAAAAACACTTGGTTAGGTTTCACCAAAACATCATGTTTTGGGTCAAACTATGTACATAACGTGATGTAAATCTGTCACGTGAGTGCCTTCGGTACTTGATGAAAGGATGCAAGTTATGTAACATGTTAAAACAGCATTGATTTTATGTTAAAGTAACACTGACTTTTGGTTTCACACAGGACACAAACAGCGGTCCTGGGTGAAAGTCTGCATTTGTTTGACCTATCCATCTGCCCTCCTGCCTGCGCTACACAGACTTTCTCACTCTATATATTATATCAGTTGCTCTGAGCATCAGATATTGCAACAGATGGGTTTACATTGGAGTTAACTGAAAGCCCCAAACATCTATATGCTAAAGGGTGCTTTTGGTGTCAGTATCACACTGAGGGCATGACAAAGTGTTGGTATTTGACAACCTGGGAGTGGAGCCACTTTGTTTCCCATTTACAGAGCAGAGCTATGTATGAACAATGGATGGACAGCTAGTGGACTGTGAGGATTTATTCACTGAATTTGACAAAAACTGTATTGGATTAGAATCGCCGACGAAACACAAGTTCTGTCTAGAACCTTGATTCACAGCCTTTTTAAAAATCATTTCAAAATTAGAGAAAAGTCGGGAAAATAAACATAATTTTGTGTAGCCACATTTATTCTTGTCTTATTTTGCATTGGGGCGGCTGTGGCCCAGGAGGTAGAATGAGCTGTCAACTAATCACAAGTTCGGCAATTCACTTTGAGTGGCCGGAGAAGATGCTATTCAAATGTGAGTCCATTTACGATTCATGTTGTTGTATTCATCTTGTGACCCCATAGATCTATCTCGTGACCCCTTGTGGGATCCCTGACACCCTGGTCCTGAAAAAACACAAGACTCCCCTCTCTCTAGCCCTTGGTTTTCTAATGAGTCCTAGTATAGGCACAACATTTTTTTTTTACAAAGTGGAAGGATACCTCTACATCATGTGTCTCTGAGCTGGTGGTGAGGACTTGATGCTCCACCACGTAGTCCAGTCGTTTATGATCTGAGCAGATAAAGAGGTGAGAATTATGTACATTTTCAGCTGAGTAAAAACACGCTCATGAGCTGACGGTTGGACGTCGGATTCTCACCCTCTAACACAGTGATCCACACTGTACCGTCGCAGAGATAGAGGCCTTTCCTGTGCGGATTGAACCACATCTGGCCCTGTTGCGACTCTGAGCACGACCGCTCCAGCCCCACTGACACCCGCTCTGTTTCTGTTCACAACAGAGACAAGCACACAATCAAAGACACGTCATGTCTTTCATCATACTGTATCATATGTCTTGTAGAATGCGTCTGGAAGTTACCATAGGAAGTCACATGGTCGCCGTCCTCCCTTCCTGTGACAGATAAGTCGGAGAGAAGTGGTGGTACTGACAGAGCTGCTAGCTGGGGGTTTGAGGAGGGGCAGACATGATGGGTAGCATCCGAACCTGGCACCAAAACCAGCTGTCGCAACAGACCCTGCACATGAGGCAGCACATACGAAGGAAAAATGTATTAATCGTATATTTTAGCGGCTTATTTCTCATGAAAGTAAGCAATGAGGAAATCTTACTGAATACAAGCCTTTCCATCTCCCCCGACTGCCAATGTGGAATCTCGATCCCTCAATGTTGAGGTCTGAGGGTAAAGGCCTGGAGGGAATGCTGTTTGCCATAGAGAGACATAATTATTTCTAATAGCTGAGCTAAGTTGTTTTCCTTCTATAAATGATCTTAAAGTTACTGTAATTAAAAAAGTCTTCTCATTCTTGTGTAGACAGGAATAGTATCATATAGGCACCGTATGGGAGCTGATATTCCTCCCTTCTGTGTGCCAGAGGGAGTTTCCACTAAAAAACATCTATCACACACTGTCAGGCCACTGTGATATGGCTGCGGGTGTGAGCAGATTTGGAGCACTGCCATTGTATTGTGGTGAAGGATCTACTATCCCTCAAGGGAATTCAGAGGCAACAGGAAGAGAGGATGGTGGGAGGCAGACGGTGCACCCACCCCGTGAACAGAGAACAGAGCGAAGCAAGAAAAAAAACACTTACATTTCCTGGGGTGAGCTGCAGTCCACTGTGAGCTTCACACGATGACTGGCAACGACTAAGACCAGAGTGTGCCACTGGTTGTCAGCCAGCTGAGGGCCTCGAAACCCCCAGTGCTCTACGACCCCTCCGTGACTTTTCAAAAAGAAATGCAGACGTTTTCTCGAGAGCCTCATTCCCAGGATAACCCGTCCACGTTCGTCATTACTCTGGACTCGCCTCTCCTTCCCCCTCTCTTCATGTTGCTCTTCTTCTTTATTCCTTTCCAAAATGTCCCCTTTAGTGATCTCCTCTTCCTCCTTCTGCCCTGCTCCTCTTTTATCTGCTTTTTTTGGCTCCATCAAGGAAAAGATGTATTCATTTCTCTGAAAAGTAAACAGGAAATACACTCAGACGCTGCTTTGGCAGGGTTGACAAGTAACAAAGCACATTCACAGAAATGAAATATAAGTATGTTTTCTTGTCCCTTGTCCACAGAGATCTCCATGTTGCACTGCTGTGTTTCCACAGTAGCCCAAAGTGGACAAACCAAACACTGGCTCTAGATAGGGCCTTTCGTACTTTCATGTTTGCCACAACAGTTGGCAGCCCCTTTGCACTGAGCAGCATCGAAAAAAGTGAACATGAACTATTCAGTGTTTTACTGGATATAACCGCCAGTTGTTTGTTTTGGAGAGGAAGAGACCTCTGTGGAAAATCCAGCTCCCAGTAAAAAACCTCCTGAGCAATAAACACAGAAGGAATTCTAACTGGGGGAAGTTTAACATGGTTGCAATTTCATGTCACCACTAGATGCCACTAAATCCCCCTAAATCCTACACACTGGACCTTTAAGTACCATTTTGAATGCGGCACTTTTATTCATAAGGAGTATTCTTATCTTATTGTGTTATGGGTATTTTCACTTAAATAAAGAATGTAAGTTCTTCTTCCACCACTCATGGGCTCACCTTGGATGCAATGCGACCGACTTTCAGCGTCACAACGATGGAGAATTCTGTGGGCAAAAGTTCGCAGTTCGCCAGCAGCTGGGAGGAGAGAAAGCTCATGGAGGTATGAGGGCTTGATAACTGCACACCCCTCACCCCTCCAGCCTGCTTCATGTGTACCCCTGGGACGAGTTTGGAGGTGTCCCTCTCCAGGACAAAAGACAGAAGATCCAGAGGGAGCAAATCTGCAGACGGTAACAAAATAAAGAGGTCAGGAAGGTTGTTTTGCTGCTTCAGTCATTTATGCAGAATTTTCTATACTATTAACCAGCTGTTCGTAAACTCAGGGTCCAAACTCCCTGAAGAGGTTCCAAAATGAATCTGAGGGACTCTGAAATAATAATGGGATAACAAATAATCAAAATGATTATCTGCTTCCCAAATTATGATTTTTCACACAGGATTCCATTAATAATTCAAATTAAACAACTGAAGAGGAGAAAAGCAGTGGTCAAATGTTTGTATGTGCATTTACTCAAGTATTGCACTTAAGTTCAATTTTGATGTACTTGCACTTTATTTGAGTATTTTCTTTTCATATTTTCACTCTATTACATTTTAGTGGGATGTATTACTTTTATTCCACTATTATTAAATAGCTTTAGTTACTTGTCACTTAAAAATTGAATATTAAGATTTTTGAGGACAAAACATATGACAAATTTGAAAAATATGATGCTGTGTTATAAATTAAATTACCCAACACTGTATACAAGTAGAGCTGGAACGACTGGTGCATTAACTTGGCAACTATTTTGATTATTTTTCATACAAAAATGCTGAACATTTTATGGTTCCAACTCTTGAAACTTTACATCCAGATATGACGTGAAAGGTACCCTGGGTGTGTTGGTTGTTGATGTTCTGAGACGCTGTGTCAAGTTTTGCCTGTTACATGCATTGTCTTTTTTCAAAGTACACTTCCATTTTCACAGGTTATTCAAGGTTTACATACAGTCTCTTTCAAAATAAAAGCACTGTGTCAGTACAACACCACAAATTGACCTCAACAACAAAAGCATGTGGTTGAGTTCAGGAAAAAAGAACAGGGTTTGGCTTTATAATCTCACGAGAAGAAAACACCGCTCTCCCAGGTGATGGTCGATCTTTGTCAGATCTATCTAACACCACTCTGACCCTCCCTACTCAAACTTTGACACCTTAACTTTCTTTTGTGTCTCGCCCCGTTTCCTCCTGCCATCGCCGAGCACCATTTAACTATAACAGCGACCGGCAGCGTATAATGCCAACATTAAAGGACAGCTTTTTCGTCAAATGAGGGGGAGGTGTCCCCTGTGTCCCCCCTGAAATCTACGCCTATGAACATTAGCTGCAAAAGTTAAAAATGAGATCCACCCAAAAACAAGAGTAAAATGCTACTTACACTTAGTAAACTAAAGACATAACAAAGCTATAATTGTAAAACAGTCACAGGAGATGGAGTATGTTTACTTTTAATACTTTAAGTACATTTTCCTGATTATAATTAACACTGTCAATGCTGGACTTTCAAAAAGTAGTAGTAAAGGAACCTCTTTTACCTCCGCTCATTGGTTAATATACACCATATGAGGCAAAGGGTCACAGGCAAGCACACAGTAGCTTCGTTTTATGAGGACACATGTTAAACAGGTTTGGAACACCCGCTATAAACTAATAAATCAATTAATGTCACAGCACACGAGAGTCCTGACCCCCCGTGTGTGAGAAATAGCCCTGGGTGGCGGCGCAGAGCTATAGGAACTTTTAGGAGGGGTAGTTATTAAGAAAGCCGTTCTTTTATGAAAGCCGTTCTGAATGATTGCCTGAATTGACTCAGATAAACTGCACCCTGTCGTCCTGATAGCTGATGTGTACAGAATTGTTGTGGAATCCCAACAGATGTCTGTACTTGTTTGTGGAAGTTAATTTAAGTTAATATTGCACGCAATACTGCAGACACAAACGCTCCCACTGTACCGTAAGCAGACACAGACAGTTGGAATTAGCCAAAAGAATTTTAGCTGGAGGGGTTTCCCAGGTTTTCAGATGAAACCCTAACCATCCGCTGAATAATCATTAACTGAACATCAGATGTGGGGAAGTGAGCTGAGGTAATGGAGAGTAAAGCTGAGGTAAAACGGAATAAAAGTGGTGCGGTACCTGTGCAGCGTCTCCATGTGTCTGCAGTGGTGTCGATGACCCTTAACCCCAGGAGAAGGAAGTGCACGAATATGAGCGATGTCATCACAGAAAGCCTGTTTGGTTCAGTTGCCAGCTGGTGCGAATGTCTCCATTTTAAAGATACCTCTCTATGTATTGCTCCTTTTGTCTCTATCAGAGGTGACAATACACACCAGGAGACTGTGCGTTCTTCATATTGATCCAAAGGAGCATTCTCAGAGAAGTCTAGCCAACAAACTTTTAAAACCATCAAAGGCTGCTCTGGCTACCTAACATTCACAGATGGAGAGTCCCAGAGCATCTGTGCTTCGAGAGTCCATTCATCTGTGCGGAGAATCCTGCACCTGCAGCTCCTTTTAAACACCACAGCCATGCAAATCACTAAGCAGCCTGTCATTCATCCTCCCTCTGATGACACAGACCTGCCAGAGGGGTGAGCTGCTCCACTGTGTGTGTGCATGCTCATGTACAACACACACACTGGCTGACTGGCAGACAAGCAGAGTATTTTAATGTGGTATAGAACGTTTCTATCAAGAGACTTATTCCTACAAACATTTGCTACATTAAAGAGCACTAGAAAACAAAATGTAATTAAAAGGAACATGTGACCTTTGGTCCACTGATGGATGGATGGATATGAGCTCAGCTATCATATGAGCTGCTATCCACAGTTTTATCAGTTTTATCATTTTTTTTTTGTTTTATCCTGACAAACTGAGGCATGTGCATGAACCCAGCTGTGATATTAAAGTCTCAAAACAGGATGTTTTCCTAAATCTGCAAATGTTACTCTTTGAAAGTGAAATGAAGTCTCACGGCAGTGAAATTAAGCAGCACAGTGTACAGACTGTGGTACAAGACCGAGACAAGACCAAGATTTGAAGGGTTGAGACTGAGTCAAGACTAAAACCAGATCAGTGCGAGTCCCAGACTGCATGATAATAAAACATGGAACATGCAAACCATCAAGGGCGGAGGTTTGCATATGAATGCTAAGGACATGACCCTGCCATTATTTTTAGAAGGACAGAACTGTCCCAATCATTTGAGCAAACCTGTTCCCATTATTCTCATTCTAACAGTTCTGTGCAAGAAGATACAGGACAAATCACATCGAGTATTGATTCAGTACGGAGAGTGCATTTTATTTTTCAGGAAGTTTAGGTATTCAAGCTTCGATGAAGAGCGGTGCCGAGTCCCTTAAACTTTATCTCATCCAGACATGTCTGTCAGATGGTCTAGAAGGATACGAAACCAGCAGAGCTATAATGTAATACAGCAGCAGGCTCTACTCCTGAAACATTTCGACTTCATCCTCATTACATTAGGACTTTATTCTCATAATGTTTCCACTTTATTTCCACTTCAACTTTATTTTTGACCTCTCAGAGAACAGTGAGATATGTTCTGAATGTGCATCAACTTTTGAACGTGAAATACATATGACCTTTAAATTTTAGTCGTTTTAAAATGAATTAAAATGAATTCATGAGGGAAAAATGGGGAGTGCTGCACTGGGTTAAGGCCCTGTGGGGTTAGTTGTTAATGAATCAGGTGCTCTTCAAGGATGTCACTTAAGGATAAAAAAGGAGTGGCCGGTAAAACACTCTGATGTAGACTCTCTAGTTGTAACACTTTGATTATCTCTGTATTAATAAACAGTAGCTCCAGTCAAAGTGCCTTGGATGCATTTTTGTACTGCCTGCCTGTACTGTACTGAGCTGGCCAGTCATTTTGTATCTCTAAAATGAACTCATGTATCAAATATTTGAAAGCTATACAAAATTCTTGAGAGCCTTACTCCATTTCATTCTATTATATTTTGTATTTTGTCACCTGTCACCTGAATATTGTGATTTCCTTTACATAAATAAACACATTTCTACCATAAACTGGTGCATAAAGTTCCCCAGAATGCAGGAAATAAAATGTCTTAGGAAAGGACCCCCAGACCCGACACCTAATATGTGTCCCTACCAATGATGAAATTACACCCTTGCAAACCACAGACGATCTTAAAATTGATCTGGAACATCATTGAGTGTAAATGCTTTTAACTATACACCTACACCTTAGTATGTTTGTCATCCTGTCTTTCTACTTTGAGCGATCGTTTATTGCGATTGTTGTTTTGTTTGATTTCATTGATATGCATGATGGTTCTTTGTTTGCGTAGTGATTGTTTTAATGTCTTGGCGTCACTGAAAATGAGGGTCTCCCTCAGTTGATTTCCAGAGTCTTCCACTTCATTTGGCTCCTTTAATGCCATATTGTATGTATATATGTGTGTGTGTATCAGTGTGCCATGAGAAATGTCCTGTGGAAATCAAAAGGCAGTGCAAATCAACGTAACCATCTCTGTTCAACACTCTTTTTTGTACAGGCAGTTTCCCATGGCTGTGGTCTTACTGACATGGTCTGGTCTTGACATAACACTCGGTCTCCTTTTTGCCTCAGACCGAGACGAGACAAATAGACATGCAGTCGAGATCTCCTAAAAGATGCCTTGAGACTGATCTTGAGTACTGCAACAGTGGAGCATGGGTCAAATAAAATGTGCAAATACTTTTCTGGCATGATTTGACCTGGTTGAATTGGGTGAATCACAGGAAATTTGACTTGTAAATATTTCATTTTGATGATCCATGACTTCCCAACAACCACTACAAAGTCTGCTTGACCCTGGTCTGTTGAGCTCTCGTGTATAAACCAGACTGTTTTGAAAGACGTCGGTATCTCAGCCTGTGTCAGATCTCTCTGAATCCTCTCATCCACCGACCGGCACATTTACAAGGCAAATGCACTTTGTCTCTCTTCACATTAAGAGCATAGACTGCACACTCAGATCAGGATGCGAGATATCTCCTTCGTCTATCCATTCATTCATCTTTCTTCCTTCCAGGCATGGCATGTGTACGAGTTTCAGTGTTTGGATGCAGAAAAGTGAATGATTGTCCACTCGTGCTCACGCTTTTCCTTATTCCTGGTTTGATTCATCATCTGCTGGTGTTGGTCTTATCACTGCTGCAGCTGCGCTGAATACGACCATTCAGTCAGTGAGTGAGATGATCTGATGGCTGTAAATCAATCAGTGTCAGCTGATAAAGGACGATCTGGAAATGAATACGCTGTATGAGATAACGATCAGACTAAATATATCGACATGTCTTTATTTAGCCTGCCTCATTAAGATTAGTGATCTGTTGTCTCTCTGAGGGAAGTCTGGATACGTTTATGTTTCAGGGCCACTGTGGAAATGTTATTTTAATTTTTGTTTTTTTCCCCAGCCATGCTGTAATTTTCCACAGAACTTTTCTAGCAGTTTCTTGTGTCTCTGCATTTCAGATATTTCTAATATATATTTGGACAAGTGTGTTATGTTTGAGGTTGTTTTATTACACACTGAAACCAAACAAGACAGACGTGACACCATCATAGTTCACTGGCACCACCTAGCTGCCTATGTCCTTCAAGACACACGTGGCGTTTCCATCCGCAGTGCTTCATTTTTAGCAGACAGGGCTCAGTGGAACTCAAACCCTGTCTTGCATAATGGACAAGTGAGTATACATGTATAGTATACCAGGCAGCAGTGAGGTCTAATGTTTGACCCATACGTCACATGACCAAATGTCACAGGTTCAGCTGTGCCTTCACATGTGTGCAGGAGTCTCTACCTGCAAGATCTGCAAAGGTGTCGTAGTAATACACAAGACAGAGAGACGGGCATTGCACGCCGGATCAGGCTATAAACTCTGTGGCATTGATGAGTTCTGCTCTTTCTACCATCCTTTCTTAAAAAATTATAAAATCAATTGCATCCAGCACTTTGATTGGCTGTTAAAAGACTACAGGAAACAGTGATGTCACTGCTAAAATAAGATGACAAATTACTCTCTCTGTTGCTACACATATAAATAAAACTGGCACAGTAAAAACAGAATCAACGTGCATCAGACCAGCTGACTCTGTTCACGTCATTACTTACTTTTGCAGACTGGCCTTCCCTGACGCTTGATAGACTGACTGTGTGTATGGGAGTGTGTGTATTTGCAGCCATGTGTGCATGTATGCTTACAGGTATATATATGTGTTTAAGTGTATATGTTGGTGAAAGCATGTGTATATGCTTATGTTTTATTAGTACCACTTTTCTTCTGCTTGGAAAGCACTCTACAAATAAAATTATTATTACCATTGTGAATCAGAAACAAAAATACTACTCAGTTAAACTTATTTTTCAAATCACTTTTAATGCAGTTGCTTTCACCTAATGTAAATCCTGTTGCCATATCAGGCAGGTTTCCTCGAGATTTTCCTTCAGAATTTTATTTTATTTTATTTTTTTTATTAATGTTTGGTCAGACAATTGCAAAGAAATAACTGTTACATTATTATAGTTACATGAATAACCATATAGTGTGTCCTTGTTCAGTATCTGCCCAGTCTTTTTTTTTTTTTTTTTTTTTTTACAAGCAAACAAAAATAAAAAGGAATCTGCAGTCCAGCAACCAGAATTTTATTTTTAATCAATCTTTAACTTTTACTTAATGAGGTGTTGTCATGTCTTGTAGGATACTGTGCAATGTTCATAATGCAGTGTAAAAAGCCAACGCAGCTTTCAGTGGCATTTAAAACACAACTTGGTTACTAGAAAACTTCAGCTGGCTCTTAAAACATATGGAATAACTGATAAAAGAGAAGAACATTGTCTCCTTTTTGTTCATAAGGCATTGCTTGGATCACTTCTCTTTATAAAATCAATCCATCGCTCACCACACACGCTCACAGGATTTTTTATCCCTTGAAAGTCCTCAGATCAGTTCAAAGCTTGCTAAATTAGCTTTTTGTTTCTTCGCACCAAATAGACAACAACAAATTACAAGAGGTATTTAAATAAGACAGGAAGTGCTCGATGATGTGGTTGTTCTACAGTGTTCCTGCTTTGGTTAGTCGACATGATTTTCTACATTTTACGGTTTTATTGTTGCTGTTATGTATCTGTCCTTTACGGCAGACTCTATTCTAGTTAAATAAATTTTTACTGTCTTTTATAATCCTTGATAGACATTGCTGCAACTTATTTTTATGGTCTTTTTTCATCACTTTATTGCAGTTACTGTTGTAGACCTGTATCCTTCTGGCCCACTGAATGTGAACTCAGGGCGTTGCTGTTAAAGAGCTTCATGCTCAGTCAGTTTTCCCTGAATATAGAAATGGTCTGATGAATAACGACAGTGTTTTCTTCACTGTAGATGACTGGTAAGGAAACTAGTTCTTGAATACAAAAAATAATGCACACGACAGCAAATCTGAGTACCAAACTATATTTATTGTATACAGTAGTAAAAGACCACAATAATGTACAAATCAGTAGAGAAACAAATAACATGACAAGACGTGGGCCCCGTTCTTCATACATTTACATGGCTTAGCTCGGATGTTAGCCAGCTCAAAAGATCCTCGCCCGGCTAACTCAGTTATTCAAGTGCAAGTGGAAGGCTGTGTTGAAAAACTGTGCTCTTATTTTGTGAATCAGCAAAGCTAAAACTGGGATTGCTACTTGTGACTTGGCTTGTGCAGAGGCACGTCCTCAAGAGCAATCAGATCTAGCATGACTGATTTTTCTTTAATGCTTGTTGATGAATGACTGTGGGAAGGATGAGAGTTGGGGATCCTTAAATAAAGTTTATTTTTAGATTGATTTGAGCCAGAGAGGACAGTAATAATTCAAACAGCAAAAGCAGTACAGTGAAGCTCTTTCAAACACTTTTAAAACTGTTAACTGTTGGGATTAACTTAAGTAGAACACATACAAATATAGAGCTGAACATGTCGTTAACTAATTAGCGTTTTAAATTAACTATTCTAATGTGGCTGGGCAAACTACACTTAAGCTTATGGAAACATTTTAAAGATTACTTGCAACTGGAACTTGTGTTGCATCATTGTAAATACAGTATAATGCAAAAATTAATATTGCAAATGTTAAAATAAGAGTGGGGTTCATACAGAGCCAAATTAAAGTTTGTTTTTTGTGTTTTTTAATGCATTGGTTTTATTTTTTTTTATGACTACTCCGCTGTTCAGTTACGACAACATGAACCAATAGTGCCTCTTAAGGAAGGAAAGCCTCATCTGAAAATGAAATTAAAATCGGGTAACTGAAAAGTGTTGTCCTGATCCAACTCAGTCTGAATGAGCTTACAGTTTCACAGGTTTTGAGCGCGAGGACGACTCGCTCCAACAACTCTTACATTTTTATCCAGACTGAACTGAAAACCCAAGCTCATGTCAGACCATCGACAATCAAATCAAGCCAACTCGGTTTTCTGCGTATGAAACGGGGCCCTGTGGGTACAGAACACTTATCTCCCAAACTCCATTGGTTGGCCTCTCTGCCCTCCCGATATGCAACAAACTGCATGCATCCTTCTCCGAACTGTGAAATATTGGAGACACTCATCACCACTTAACATACCGCAGCTGTATGCATCACTGAAGTCGGGTTTTTGAACAAATGACCTGCTCTTTATACACGAAAAAACAGCTCGATAGTTGACACAGTGGTGAAAAGTGTCTTCAAACTGTGTTAACAAAAACTTACTGACTCACGTTGGGTACCTTTGCTCAAACTGGAAGCTGCTCCAATTCAACACACGTCTAGAATCAGCTGTCCCATCAGCCTACACTCGCAAGGACAATACAGAGATGAGACAGCTGACCCCAAAACAGTGTTAAGGAACAACCCTCCAGTTATCCACACCCGCAGCCCACCCTCTACGTTCACCCTGCAAAATGTAAAACCCACAAGCAGAGCCGCTTGTACTAACACCGTAGGGACAGGCCACTGGCCACTTTATCGCAAATAGGGAAAGAAAACAAAAACCCAACCAACTCCAACAAAGCATGAATTAAATTTTCCTCCCCCGAACAGGCATTTGTCTGTATGAGCAAATAAAAGTCTGTACCACGCATACCCACAGAGAACCTCTCTATTAGTAGAAGTCAAAGAGGAAGCAATAACATTAATGAAATACAAACTCCCTTAAAATGTGACAGTTTTGACCTTGCAGTTTTAGAGTGATCCAAGTACATCAAATATGAAACAGAAGTTCGGTCTTTGGAGTATTGGTCCAAGCCCCACAACTTTTATCTAACATCCACTCTGATACTTCTGTACAGAAAAACAAATCAACAAGCCCCCTGGGTGTTAATTCTTAAGAAAAAAAAAATCAAAAAAATACAAAAACATTGCAGAACTCTTTAGCAAAAGCACCTAAAATGCAGAGAGAGAATTAAAATACCTTTTTTTGACAGAAGAACAGGAGTCACTGTTCAGACAAGAAAAACAAACAAACACGAAAGCGAAGTGAAATGGAAGGCGGGTGTGTATTAAGTTCAGATCGTACTTCCACTTCAAAACATTTTCATGCCCAACTGACTGTGACCCCCGGACAAAAACTTGCAGAGCCTTCGCATTCGACCCCTGATGGATGAAAACCGTGACAAACTACTGGATACTAAGCTTTCACTGGAGAGTGAATGAGAACTGACAAACCAGGAACAGCTGTGACGCGCTGTTGGTCCAATCACTGCCTGCGGTGCCAGACGGATATGTTGTCCTGATTGGCCGACGGAGTGACTGTTGACACGCACAAAAGTTCAATCCTGGCTGAGACAGTACATAAACAGCTGAGGAGCCCCCTCCCCCCACACACCTGACGAGAAAACCATGACAGACATCTTTGAACTGAAGAAATAATAATAATAATATTAATAATAATAATAATAATAGGCTGAGAGGAGCGATGGGGAGGGGAGGGACAGTGAAGGTGGCTGAGGGCGTGGTCTGAAGGTGGCCGTCGATGAGGTGGTGAGGGCTTAGCAGTGCCCGCCTGTCTGCTGCTGGAAAACATCTATGGTGTCTTCATCTTCCATCTCCAGCTGAGAGGAGCAGAAGGTTCAAGTTAGTGGATATAAACAATAACTGGACAAGTAAAATAATGCACAGATGGAAATACAAGACACCTCTAAAGTGTGTAGAAAGATAATTTCCCTAAGGTTTTAAGAGAATATAATGGGGGGCAGAGCATCGTATCTTACCTGTGCAGGTGTGTCCGACTCATTGATAGGCTGGCCATCAAACCTGAACCTGATCTGCCTTATTGCGAGACCCTGCAGGAGCAACACGACAAACATAAACATGAATCCACACATCACTAACAGGGTGACCTGCGCAACTAACGGGAGGTTGACTGCGGTGTTAGAGAAAATCCCAAATAATTGTCTGCTGCTGGAGAGGAGGAAACGTAAAAGCAGTCATTTGGGCTTTCAGCTCACCTGTCGTTCACAGTACGCCTTCATTAGTTTGAGCGGTGTGTGTCTTTTGATTTTGAACTGGACCACCGACCCATCCTGCCCTGCAACCTTTAGGTTGATGTGATCGTTCTCGGTCTTTACTCCCTCCTGCAGAGACAAAGGGGTTTGACATCAGGTGAGCCAGCGGAGTGCAGGTGACAGAGACCACAGGCAGCAACTTGCACTACAGTCACAGACCTACTGTATAAACAATGCACTGTTAGAAAGCTAATGCTAGCTAAGCTACCAGGCTGCAACCTAACTATCACGTTAGCTGCAACTTTAAAAGACATTTCAATGTAAATGCAGCATGTGGTGAGTTAATGGTAACACTGCTGTGTGGATATTTTAGCCAAAACAAACTTACACTGAGCAGAATAACGCAGTCAGGTCTCAATATGTTGCTTCAACCACAGATGCTAACGTTAGCATGATTAGCTCCGGGCTAGCTACTTGGCACGGCAGCCCTTTGGCAGCCCCCGATGCTGGGTATAGCTGCCGGCTAACGCTGCTAGCTGTTTTGTTTTGCTGGACTGGGGCACAACATGCTCCGGTATATTGAAAAACAACAATAAAAACACGGCTACTGGAGGTTTTATATTCGTGCGTCACCTCCATTAGCGGTCTTTTGTCGCTGCAGTTGCGGCATTTGCGGCGTTGCGGACACAACGTTAACGTGGTCCCGTTTCGACAAAGAAAAAAATCCGCAAATGACAATCATGGTGTAATGGACATTTCTGCTCCTAATCTTCGAGGCTATGCCTAACAGGACAGTGTATCTCATATTTCCATCTACAGGGTGTTGTGTAGGAGCGTATAAATGTAAATATGGATGTGCGGGCGCTCATTCATTTGCGAAACAAACACTGCGCCGATTCAGAGAAACGTGCAAACCAGGCCATTTTAGATTGCACATCTGAGAAATGGCTTGGCAGGAGCTCGACTGAGCCATCGCAACAAATCCACAGCTTTTAAAAGGTTTAAGTCTTACCTTTGGCTTTTCCTCTGACATCCTGGCTGTATTTTGTGTGCGGCTTCAGGAAAATCGGTTAATTGGGCGTTATTTGTCTTTCTGCCGCCTTCTGTCCTCTCCTCTGCTCCGTGACGGGTGCGCGCTTTGGACCGCCGTTACAAATAAATGATTGGACCTGAGGAGACCACGTTATTAAACAGCGGGAGCGCGGACGCGGGAGCGCGCACCTATGCAAAATACGCGAGCACGCGAGCTGTGGAGCCTACCAAGGCAATACTGGGACAAAGCATGTGTTTGTATTTGTTAAAAAAAGTCACAAATGTCTATAAAAATGTTAAATGAAGTCACGACAGAAAAAAAACCCAAATGTGAAAGTGTGTTAATAACATACAGAATTTTTCTATTTCAATTTTCAAGTGCAAAAACAGTGTTTGACATGCAATTTTCTTTCTTTTTAACAGGTCTCGAATAGAGAATAAATACATGGACAAATGTACATGGCAAAAGACTAAGCCAGGGATACTTAACTTGCTTTGCATGAGGGGCCACTTTTGCAAAATGACAGGTGGCCAGAGGCGTTTCTAAGGCTGTTTTCACACCTGCCCTGTTTGGCTCAGTTCAGTCAAACTCAAGTTCATTTGCCCCCTAAGTGCAGTTTGTTCGGGCAGGTGTAAACACAGCAAGTGCAATCCGATGTGCACCAAAACAACCAGACTGAGACCTTCTTGAAGAGGTGGTTCGGTCCGGACAATTGAACTCTGGTGCAGTTCATTGTGGTGAGAACGTGTTCCGACCTGGATCTGAACCAACTGCAGTCACATGACACATTGTTTGGGTTAAACACGAGCATGTTACAGTCCTGGAGGATTATTAATGTGCACCTCCTCCTGTACTGCCTTAATATGCACATTCAGCACATCCAATGCATCAAAACATTGTTTTCTAGTTGGAGCCGCGCCTCGTTTTCAAACTGTATGGTTTGACTAAAATGAACAATGACAGCAATATAGTCCACGATGAGCAGCGCTAAAATCAACCTGCGTAGTTGTCCCTCCATTGTGACATTAGAAAGTGTCACATTTATCTTGCAAGTGTACTCTTCTTCAACGTCTCTCTCCTCAGCAATATTTTCCAGCTCCTCCTGGGGGACCCCAAGGTGTTCCCAAGCCAGACAAGTTATGTAAACCCTCCAGTGTGTTCTGGGTCTACCCTGGTGCCTCCTCCCAGTGGGACGTGCCCGTAACACCTCTAACGGAAGGCACTCAGGAGGCATCCTGATCAGATGCCCAAACCGCTTCAACTGATCCCTTTCGACGCAAAGGGGCAGCAGCTCCACTTCGAGGTCACTGCTGATATCCGAGCTCCTTACCCTATCTCTAAAGCTGAGCCTAGCCACTCCTCTGAAGAAACCTATTTCAGCCGCTTGTATCCATGACCTCATTCTTTTGGTCATTACACATAGCTCACGACCATAGGTGAGGGTCGGGACGTAGATGGACCAGTAAATCAAAAGACTTTGATTTTCAATTTCCTACACTAAAAGTGCAAACTATAACTTTCATTTATGTGAAGGATAAACTCTGACTTAAGATATCCCAACAGCATTTGGGATAAACTGGGCAAAAATTATTCTGGACACAATAAAAATGTTCTTTACTTCACACAGCGGGTGTCAGCCTTTAGCCTCTAAAGGAGTGGTTCCCAAATGGTCCAGCCACAGGGTGCGGATCTCTCCCTAGTCACTGGTTCAAGGTCCACACAGTAATAACTATCCAGCATCATTGAGTTAGTTTGCTGTCTCCGTCAAGTAGCTATCCGTTAGTCACTCACTCACTCTACAGCAGGACACGGCACTTCAAAATGAAAGCTCTGTGCTGGAAATTGAATTGTGTTTTTTTTAGGAACTTCACACATTCACAAGTCGCTTGCTGTCCATTCAGAATGAACCCATGACCCACCAGTTGGGAACCACTGCTCTAAAGACCTTTATTGAGGTGTTTTCAGCATTTAAACTCCTCCAAGTGAAGTACTGTATTGACAGCCACCACAGTTTTAATCAATTAACTTTAACTTTATAACTGAAGACACAAAATATAAAGCAGAACATTGTGATTCTAATAAAAGCATAACAGAGGAAATACACAAACAATAAAAGTCCAGTGCTACAAAAGAATCCGTGATTAGTCCAAAGTCTTTTATTGGCTTGTGTGTCTCTACAGGATATACAGGCAAATGTAGAATTAGGCAGACTTCAATCCAACTTAAGGATCAACACATTCAACACAAGGTAATGATTACTTTCTAAATTCTAGATGCTTGGGCGAAGATAAGATTTAATGTTGACCAAATCTAATGCCTTGAAAAACTCTGTCCTGTTAGTGGAACATACAGCAACAAGACAATAAATATGGCCTCCTATACATGTCGGAACAGGAATGAGTCCATTTGAAACAAGAGAATAATCACACAAAATACAAAAATAGGTTCTTATCTTCTACGTATGTAGGCATCAATAAATCAGCAGCAGCTCAGAGGAGCAAAACAGATGAAACTCTTAGATGCAACAGATTTTTTTTTCAGCAAAAGGAAAGAATTATTCAATGGATTCTTTTTCTATCTGTACAAGTCAACTCTGCAAGACCTAACCTAATAAATAGTATAAGCAGACTGATGCTATATAGCTACAGGATAGACCGTTAAAGTCTTGAAGAACAATGCTGACGCTTTGGTTACAGCCTCTCAGGTCATCACATTGAACACAACATTCCTGTTCATCAGCCAGACGAGACTTTCTATACAAAACTGATTTCACCTTCCTAAAATTCTCTTAGTCATAGTTTACAGTAATTATCACGCCTTTACTCACAACCACAAGAGAGTTAACTGATGTTTGTCGTATGAGAGGTCAGAGGGCAAACAGAACGTTGGCGGCGTAAATATCAGATCCTCTCATGCAAATTTGGAGTATGGATTTGGTCCACTCAGACCTGTGGAAACAAACACCACATTCAGCATTAGGAACAAAACAACATATCTGCACTATTAAAATGTGTATAAAGGAGAAAATAAAGTGTGTCAGCGAGTGAGAGCTCACCATATTTCTTCCTGATATCATCATGCCTCTGTTTCATTTCTGCCTTCCTGTAAGAACAAAACATTCCCGTCTGAGCAACACAATGACTGATAATATTTTTCATACTCTCAAACACATTCAAAAGTCGTCTGGTCACAAACCAGTTTGGGCTGGTGACAGTGTGACGTGTGCTTTTGTGGTGCTATGAAGGGAACTGATATGAATCATGACCAACAATGGAACAGGAGAGCTGGTGCGTCAGGTGCCTTCATTAGTACACCTACATATTGAGACTATTAGGAGGCTACCTGAAAGCAGTGACACGGGCGTTTGTACTGTAAGGACAAATATAAACAAATACTGTAAATCCCTGGTGAATCAAAACGTCAGCTGGACTTAACTCAAACTTTATTTGCCTAAAGAAGGCGCTGCCACAACTGAGCAAACTAATCTGCGCACAGCACTCACAGGCCACCCAGAGTGAGTCAGTCATTACAGTTTACAGCTGATCGCTGCAGTGTCACGGGAGAAAGTTACAGGCTGAAAGAGCTCTGTTTATGGAAACAATATCAGGCCAAAATATAGCAGGAAATAAACACACGCAGGGCGAAGCAGCATGGATGAGGAAGTGTCAGGTTTTTTTTTCATAAGTGGAGAAAGCTCTGCGCAGAGAAATTGTTCTTGATAAACCTGTAAACTTTCTTGATAGGCGAGCTTGGAAAAGGTGGTGGCAATGGAGGAAGGGCAGATTGCATTCAACAGTGCATTGCTCCACCATCAAGATGCAGCCTGATAACAGGACTGAATTGCTTTTGTGTTTTACTCCATTATAAACCATTTTAATTGCAAATTCAAGTCCACCTAATGCACCTGAGGCTCCAGAGGTTACTTGGTGAGAATGACACCGTCTTTTGAACCATGTTTTTATGCAAGAGAGCTACTGCTAGACAATGGATGTAGATATACACTCACAAAAGAAGTGTCTATTTGCGTCGGGTGAGAGAAGTCACACTGCAGCTATTCAGCTATTTACACCCATCCCTATGATGCATTATTATGGATCCCGCTATGAGTGGCTACTAACGTCAAAGTTAGTATTAGGGTAAAGAGGTCATGGTCTCAGATATTTTCTGGGATTTAAGTGGTGAATTTATGAGATAAAAAAATACAAATGTACTGCCAGAAAGTCAGGTGACGTAGTATAAAAACAACACAACAGTAGCAAGACATGGTGAATGACTAGGTGGATTAAGCACAGGACAGACATACTGAGGTCCAAGTCCTGTGTCAGTCAATGATGGCTGATCATTTTAAGGCCTTGTTGACTTATTATTTTCCAGTTTTAAAATGTATAAAGCTGCTGAATTTCACACTGTACATAAACTTTAGCAGAATAGCTTAAGACACAGGTTCCCAACTGGGGGTTTGTGGTCCAAAAATGGGTCGCAGGTCCACTCTTAATAGACCGCAAGTGACTCGTGAATATGTCAAGTTTATAAAAAAAAACACACTTTATTTTTGAAGTACAGTGGATTTCTGGCACAAGCTTTTATTTTGAAGTGCCGTTTCTTGCTGTAGAGTGAACAGAGACAGCAAAATAGCTTGGTGACATGACCAAGCTCAAGTATGACACTGAATATGTTAAACTGTGTGGACCTTGAACTAATGACTGAGGAGAAATCTGGACCCTGTGGCTGGACCAGTTGGGAACCACTTCCTTAAGAGACCCATTTACATTAATGTCATATTCCGTGTTGCTAGGATGCCCAGGAGTGCAAATAGCCACATTTGCTATTAGCACCCTGGTGTAAATAGCATTGTTGGCTATGGACACCTGGGTGCAAATAGCATCTGCCATTAGTAAATCAGGTCAGGCTTGAACCTGTATCACACACATTCGACGTCACATTCACAGAACACTGTTCCTCACCTTTCTTCCTGCTTGGTTTTCATCTTATTGGCCTGTTTCTGCATCTTGGCTTCAAACCTCTTGGATCTGACACACAAACACAAGAACAAAGTTAGAGTTATGGTTAAAAAGGTCAAGGGAAAGTACACAGTATGTGTGTGTGTTGAGTGAAGACACCTAAAGGCTGAAATTTCCCAGCACAGTACACGCAGATCACGATCACATGATATCACCTTGTAATGAATTTAGCTCCAGACTAATATGAAGAAAGTTACTTGACAGGGTGACAAAGGAAGTAATCCATAGTCAGGGGCCCCAAGTGTCACCCCTGGCTTTCACGTGCAAAATGCCACTCAAAGAGACGCCTGCTGACCAGGAAAAGACTCAAAATGACCACGAAGAAACATAAAAGGCTACAAAAAGACCAAAACAACTACAAAGACATGCAAAGAGACCACAGACAGACATAACGACTGTGAAAAGGGGCAAAAAACCCACAAAGAAATGCAAAACAACAACAAACTGTGTTTTGCTCGTCTGTAGGAGAGGTGATGGGGCCTTTTGCATGTCTATACCCAGGGGCCCATCATCTTAAAGTCATGCTCTGGCCTTAAAAACACCAAACCCATACTTAAACCCTGCTCTGTGACAATAAGTGTGTACCTAAACCTAACTGTCTCTAACCTCAACAGCCTAAATGTAACTTGGATCACTGACGAGCCACAAATAAAACTTTATCATTATCCAAGCCACCCCGGAGGGACCACTGTCGCCGTGCTACTGAGCAAAGTAGCTGCCTATGTTGACAAAGGGGTGATAGTGGGTAAGACAGATATTTATAGAAACATAACGGAAAGGGGTGAGTGGGAGGGATGGAAGTGGCAGTTAATGTTCAAAATCCAGGAAGCAGATTAACCACAAAACCTGATTTTCATCTAAACACTTCAAACATTTACAATAGATATGTTCTTACTGCTCAAAAAGTGTGTGATTTTGGATTTAATTCTCATTCAAGTACACTCGTGAAAAGTCAGTATTTAAAAATAATAACTGTTTTTGTTATTTTAAGTGTTTATATTATTATATTATAATGCCTCAAATTGCAGTTACTGTAAAAGACAGGTTACAGTACACAGTCCTCCACTTACAGTCCATTATATAAACACTCTATAAATACAGCTGCAGATTCCTTTCATCTTCATCTCTCACAGAGCGATAGGCTGACGGCACACTCACCCGAAGTTCTCACACTTGCAGCAGCAGAACAGGCAAACCAGAAGGGCGATGATGATGATTCCTCCGATCACTGCCAAGGTGATTATCAACGTCTGGAAGTTCACTACAGACGGAGAGAGAAACACAATGACAAAGTTATGCAGGAGACCACAGTCACAGATTGTAAAATACATGCTGTACCTTTTCTTTTCTTTGTGTCTCCCTGATATAATCTCTCTGATCTTTGTATGTATATTACAAGGTGACTATGACTGAGTGCAGCACTTATATCTACTTGTAATGTTTGATTATGCAGTTATTTTTGGGATGTGAGACATTAGGGCCAAATTATTTATTAACATTAGTCAGGTAAAGCAATGTTTTAGTGGTTTTAGGGAATGTACTCGTCCAACAACATGTTTGGAACAAAATCACTTTGTAATATATATATATATTATTTACGTGTTGTTTATAGCTTTGAACAATGAAATATAACATATCTTCTTTGTAGCTTCCATGTTGTTTCCACATCATGACTAAGGATGTTTTCACATACAGTCCTTTCTAAACAAACTGAACTCAGTTCTCTTTAAGTGGACCAAAAAGTGGAACAACAGATAATGGACCCAGTTCTTTTTTTAAAAAGAGCAAAGTGAACCTGGAGCACTTTGTGTTCACAAGGCACAGGTTAAGTGAACTGCACCGCAGACTTGAAGCGAACCCATCTCAGGCCACCTCCTAAGGTGGTTTGAATGTAGTTTGCTTCAGAGGGGTCTGAGTTCTCCTTTACATATGCGCAAAAAATGCTGAGTCACAGCCGAGTTCGTTTAGAGGGCTGAAAAGGACCAAGTGTGAAAACACCCTAAAGCTCATGAACACAACAAAGTCGGAAGAACGACTCTCCAACTCAGGAAATGGGACCATCCAAGCAGCACGTAAATGCATCCATTCACAAAAAACGAACTGACTTTAGCTTCTCTATCTTGTATTGTCATAAATTCATTATCTTTGTGTTTCAGACTGTGTTTTCGGACATTTTTCACTATTTTCTGATGTTTCATAGACCGAATGAACAACAAACAATTTTTACTGGCAGTGACACGTCAGACACATTTAGCTGAGTAACCTGTGACATTTGGTGGAGTTTAAGTATAAAGATGCACAAAATGGAAACTTTCAAATAATGTACACATGCCACAGAACTGTGCTTGATATATAATAATTGCATTTTGTACAGTAACTGATGAGTTAAATCAGGGTCCAAAGGGTCCAATTCGGCCCACTAGGTGACGACACTAAGAGGTGCCAGGTTTCAGGAGCAAGTTAAACAATGTGTTGCCTACTTTATGTAAAATTCTGCGTCAGATGCTTTTCCACCCTGACCAGACACAGTTCTTTGATATAACAATCAACACTTACTGTGACCATGTTTAAAGAAATTGAACAATGTGGAAAAATATTGTCAATGAGCAGCTTCAGTTCAAAAGAATCTGTAACAGGCTTATTTTTCTTGAAACATCTCAGGCTGTTTATCCATTTTGTAAAAGGATGATCATCTACAGAATGTACTCGTATTTCTTTACACAAAGTAAAGGGAAAATATTGGAGCTGATTGTACTTAAGGGTTTGACACCCCTGATTTAAATGAACGGTAAGAAAATGTTAATTTAAGCACCCATTTAAGTTGTGGTGGGGACGTGATGGAGTTATTTTTGTTTTATGTAATTCTGTATCTTGCCTTGAGATTTTAAGAGAGGTCTTTGTAGCTTTAAGCTTCCAGCCTCTCCAGCGCAAGCTTTTCTTTACTTTAAATTAATAAAAATCTGAGTATATGTAAATTAAAGTGTGATTCTGTATATGTGAATGTCTATGGGGGTCTGTGTGTGCACACTTACTCCAGCAGAGGCCCCAGCGTGCATCATTCAGCGGGCAGAGTGAATGGGGTGGAAGGATGGTCCTCACTGGGTATGTAACACACGACTTGGTGGTGATGCACCAGAGACACTGTAAAAAAGACCAGAACACATGATGACCTCTGTATTGTTTGAACAAACAATGATTTCTGAGGTATTCAGGGCACTTCAAGGATACATAACATGTACACATGAAGTAGAAAATGGAGGAGGAAGGTGGGAGTGGATGACAGATCAGTTACTCCCCAAACCAGTCTAACAGGTGTGGAGGTGGAGGAGGAGTCGCTGGCTATGGTTGCTCCAAATTGGACGCTTCTTTCTTCATCACGCACACACACACACACACACACACACTGAAAATGCAGAGGGAAATCAACCCAGCTGAAACAAAGGCTTTTCTCCCAGGACGTACCGTCACATTTTTCAGACATTCCTCACAGCTTGTCCCATTCTTCGTCTCGCACACTGTGGGGGAAAAACAAGCCACTTGTTTAGTACTTCCACAGAGTGTAAATAAGGGAGTGAACTCAGTCAACATGATGTCACTCAGACGCACAAACACAGAGAGTTTGGGCTGAAAAGCACCATGAGAAGCAGATTAAAAACGAGGCCCGTTCTCGCTGTGGTTTCTGTAACTACTGCTAATCCTCCTGAGACATTTTTCCATGGAGACACACGGCGCAGTAAACACACAGGCTTCACACCAGTCATGTTATTATCAGAAGACCGCACAGGACAACAGCTGGCTTTGTCTAAGACGAGCCGTGTTTCTCTAAAATTGGGGTGTAAACAAACAAAGTCTCTTTCTGTATGCTGGGTTTGTTTGTAGCTACTCCTGCTGGAACAGTAACCTGAGGGGGGTTGTGAAATGAAGAGACTCATTGTTCCTGTATTATATGTAACTAACAGAGACACAATGATATCAATGCAATCACAGTTTATTTTGCTTTTAAAGCTTTCTTTCTCATATTTTATGGGAAATAATCTTAAAGTAACTTTTTTAGTTGCTTTATGTCCTGTACTTTTTTAAACAGGAGTAAAACACAAAAGAGTTGAAACAACACTGACCTAAAAAGAGAAAAAATGATTGTAATTCAGAGCCAAAGAAAGGCTTCAATAAATCAGGTGACATTTCTATCATTAACTTTTTAGGTATCGAAAAGCGATTATTTTAAATGATGAGATTATTTCTTAACAGCCATGAATTCCTCAATCACCACAGACTCAGTGATTCCCACTCCTACCGTTTTGGTTAGGTGTTGTAGACTGGGCGAAAACCGTCGCCAAACCGAAGACGAGCAGCAAAGCAGCGACAACAACCCGTGAGTCCATCACCACACCGCTCGGACGCAGATTAATCCAAATGTTATTCCTCAGACTTCTCGTTTAAGAGATTTGAGACACCTGTGAGCGCAGAAACAGGAAATGATTGGGCTGCCGAAACTCGAGACGTGAACTTGCCGAGAAGGAACCAAAGGCTGAATCCTGACGCACGCTCATTCCGCACCAAGGAGAAAGGAGGGGAGGCGTGTGGGTGCGTCTGTGTGCGTGTTTTCCTTGGCTGTAGGACGACTTCTGCACCTGGCCAAAGGAAGTTAAGAAGGGCCTCAGTGCACAGTATTGTGAGGGGCCCCTCATGCATGCTATTGTGCATGTCCTCATGACTGCATGTCTGTCAAAAACATCAAAGAAAGTAAGAATAATTTAATGTAATAGTTTTTAAAGTATATATATATATATAGATTTTATACCTTTGATAAAGAAAGTATGTTTTTTTAGATGGCCTGACTATATAAAAAATCAAAAGAAAAGCAAACCATGGAGCCATGATGGGTTGGCCTTTTTGAAGACATATATAGCAATGACACTGTTTTTAGAGTAATATAATTATAGGGCTATAAAGCAATTTTAAAAATGTGCTCATTAATTTCATGTTCTATGATTAATTAATCAAAATTAATCACACGTATCAATTTTTCCTGTAAATGTTTTTTTTTTTTAAATGTCAATCTATTTTGCAAGGGAGTTAGTCACTCACATGCAGACTTACTTGCATCTGAACACCTGGTGGACCGGTGCGCTGCTAAATGCTTTGCTTTGACGTGATACTTCACGCTTTAAACAGATGGTATGAAAACTCCAAACAGTGCTGCTATCAACAGTTCCATCTGGGCGTTTTAAAATGTAAATGCTCCATTCATGGGGCCAAACAGCGTCGTCCCGTCTGCCTCTATCATGTTACAAAGCCACTTGGCCCTGACCTGAATATTTTAATCTTGTTTGGTTATTCAGTACAAAACCCAGGTGTTAAAATGACAATTTGCTATGATAAGCTGCTGACTGCTAGCTGGAGCTTTATATTTAAAGTGTGAGACCAGCTTAATGAGCTGATCAAACAATTTGCCCAGGAAAGCTAAAATGTAGCCTTCTTTGTTAATTACTTTTATTACTTTGTAAGTAATCTTAAAGCAGAAATGACAAAGAATAAAAGTGATTTACATCCAACGGGCTCATTTTATGTGCTGAGATACCATAAAATGTGCTAAAGTTAAGCTAAATGTAGACTTGACCTGAGATTTTCTGAATTACTTAATGATAAGTAATCTTAAAACAGAAATTACAAACAATGGAGGTCAAAATCAGGACCAACAGGGCTCAAATAAAGTTTCTAGGTTGCTCTTTGTCCAACGATTTGCTGAGCTAAGCTAAGCAGTTGCTAGCTTAGCTTCACATTTAACTGAAAAATGTGAAACTACTACTACTAGCATTCACCCTAAAATTCTCTGAATTATTTTAAGACTTATAATCTAAAATGTCAAATGTCTTAGGGTGCTCAAGCTTTTGCATGGTGCTCCTTTCCTTTTTTCACTCTACAATTGTACAACACACGAAATAAACACTGATCTTTCTTAAAATTTTGAAAAGCATGATCTATTTGTAGCTTTATGCTATGTAGCCACATCAGCTACTTAAATTAACATCCTGTCCACTGTTTGTTCCAAAATAAACTCATAAAGACAACATAAAATAGAGGACAATAATTCCAATAATTTATTAAAGCATAATTTTGTAAAGCCAGTTACAAATAAAAAAGAACAACACACATAGTATCTCTCTCTTTCTCTTTTCTTTTTTTATAACAAGCACAATGTTTTACTATGTTAATGATGATAATAAGCATAACATAAGATAAGAATGGGCCCCACTCTGGCCGCCTGCGGCTGATAACAGGACCCTTTGTGATGAAGTTGCCCTTGGAAACAGATCTGCGATCAGAAATCTAACTTCCATCCACTGCTGTTCCCTTAGCAGACACACTGATCGCATTTCAGCAACTGCGGGCAACTTCTTCCTACTCAGTGTAATATCAGTGACAGACAGAACCATAGATAGAATAACCAGAACACACAGCTCCAGGCTCCTTTGTAAAATTATGGCTTATGGGTTTTCTGGTTCTCCTCTCATTTTAGCCAAAACTAAAATAACCAAAAGTTCAAAGTGGAACCTGTGAGTGAGTTCTGCTTATTCTAACTCTACAGGCAGGATCCCAGTGGGCTGTGTGTATATGCAGCCAGGGCCGTAGCTACCATTGAGGACGCTGAGGTCATGTCCTTGGGGTTTTTCTGCAGGAATTTGGGCTTTTCGGCAAAGGAATACAGGGAGTTTAAATTTAGTTGGCTGATTCCAGGATTTTTAGACATATTCAGGCCAAATAAATCAATACGTTTGCCATGTCCTCAAAAAATGTTGTTGCAACTAATGTGTGGATGATTTGAAGCAGCATTTACCCTTTGAAACCTGGAGCAACATCACTTTTCTTGTGGTCCTTTCAGACACCTTTGCTAATATTTAAACCTTTGAACCCTAAGCAGATTGGTGTGATTTATTTACATAAAACATGGTATAAAAGGCAATGGGAAATTTGGTAAGAATAAATAAAATAAAAAAATAAATAAAATTAGAATTTTTTTTTTTTTAAAAAGCTAGTGGAAAATGAAAAAAGCTAGGGAAAACTATATTTATAATAATTTTTATTATTTCATTTTTAAATTATGTTACAGAATTATTTTAATTTTTAAGCACTTTTTCCAGGTAATTTCCTCGTTTGTTGTTTTTAACTTTCTTTTTTACTAATTTTCTTGATTTCAATTTTCTCTTTTTGCTAATGTGTTGCCAGTTTTTGGGGTAATTTCTTCTTTCATTGCTCATTGTCTTCTTCCCATATTTTTAAAGAAATCAAGACAATTTGCTCAGGTTTCAAAGGGTTAAGGAATAAAACTGGTGACTATATCAACAATTCATTAACCTCAATAAGAAGATAAACTATGACAAATCCCAAATTACAATATGTCTATATATCTAGAGTGTAGGGGTTGGTTTAGGGGTTGAAGGTGTTGGCTCATGACCTCAATATCTCTAAAATCTTGGCTACAGCCCTGCATGTGGCACTCCAGATAGACAGCAGACAACTTTCACCACAGGAAGTTCACGTTCACTCAAACGTCTTGCAAACCGCAACTGTTTTTAGAACAATATTGACAAAGAAACTTGTTTGGACACCAGCTAGAACAAATTAAGACAATTAATCTGAGCGTGTTTGGTTGTTTTTTCTGTCTTATCTAAGTATTCCCTCTAGATATCCGCTGCAGGGAAACACTTTGTTAACAAAGGTGTGTTATAAATGAGGGATGCTGCTGTCTAGCTGCAGTGCCGCAGAGTTAGGTGACAGAACAGACTTCACTTTCAGTCCAAAAACACACACACACACACAAAGCAGTGATGACTGTCAGCATTCCCAGTGCACATTTAGAGCCATCTCTGAGCCCATATCCTCACAGTGTCCTATCTGCTCCTCTTAGACTGAGACTAAAAAATTCAATATATTTTTTAATACATAATCCTCCCAAACACACCTTGCAATACATACAGTACAATAAGAATTAAATAACCCCTAACCCTCCCTTGAAATCCCATGCTTTTCCCTTAAACTCACAATCACGGCACCATTCTTCGCAAAGGTTAGTCATGTAAATACGTCTTATTTCCGAGGAATACACTCATTAAAGTCACTTTTCTTTTCTCATTTCCCTTTTCTTTTCCAACTGATACACCATAAATACACTCACACACACTCACAGACACGCCAGCATTCCCAACACAGCACTTCAGGGTGGTTAAGATAGCAGGGGGAAGGGTGGGGGGGGTGTACAGTAACAATAGTATCAGTAATAAAAGTCACATGTTCAGAAACAGATTGGAAACACAGACAAACTGGAGCTCTTATTATTGTTCAAGTCACTGATCTTGGTAAAGAAATAAAGAGAATACCATGGGCAGACGGGGATATACAATATGTATGGCTCCAATTAACGCTGCAGAGTGAGTCCCACAGATGACGACGATGATAAAATCATCAAAACACTGTGAAAACATGGCCGCCGCGGCAGCCTGTCTGTGTTTTTACTACTAATTTCTCCGTGAGTCACATTAATGGCACAGCCAGTGAACGATGTACAGTGTTGGCATCATATTCAGACATACAGTGGTCATTATTAACACCATTCACTTGCATGTATTTTACACAAGAGGTGCCACATTGCATTCAGCATGGCATCTATATACTGTACAGTGCAGAGGGGCACCGGAAATTCAATAATACCTCCTATAATGTGTGATATACAGTACAAAACGATACATGTTGGTTCAGTTTATGTGTATGTGAATATACAGTAGATATATGTGGCGTGTGTTATATGTAGACATAGATAGGGAAATGTTTCGCCTCATATTATTCTGGTTGATATTGTTCTCCTTGTAGAGCCGAGTGAGGCCATGCACCGACTCTCCGCGTCAAGTTAAACGTGACCAGAGAGCCTCCAAAGTAAAACCTCCACTCTTTCTTCTTTAGAATATCTTTTTGATATTGTTCAGAAATATTTAAAGCCACTTCCTTTGGCTGCGTTTTCTTCTTGTGGCCACACGGTGGCACTGACGAGCGAGTGAGCGAGACGCCATGTCGGGCAGGGAGCTCCTTTCCCCCCTTCAGCAGCCCTTTGAGTCCTTTTTCTCATAAACAGATGTGATACAGCTGATGTTACAGATAAACGACAGAGAGAGAACAACAGAGAGAAAGCAAGCAAGAATTCAGCATAATAACTTAATACCAATAGCAAACGAAGATGCAACAGGAGTGAGGACACGTGAAGAGAAAGAGAGAGACTCTTGAAATTGGAGGAGTGAGAAAGAAAGGTTTAACTGAGAATGTGTGGCTTTCTTCTGTCTGGCAGTGCACTGGGGGCGTCGGGAGTCGGGTAGGGGAGGCCACCTGGGACAGACTGGGACTGGGCGGCTGAGTTGTGCTTGTTATTACTGAGTTTTGTCCGGAGACGGAAAGCAGAGAGAAGTTTGGAGTGTGCTTGAACATCTACATGCAGGGCTACAACTGGAGGGATTATGTGTTTGAGAGGACCGTCCCAAAATACAGGTTGATTTCTTTGTCATGCACATTTTAAAATTATCCCCCCATCCCAAGTGAGACCCAGGCCAGAAGAGTGTGCGTTTGGCTTCTGTGTCCACTTCTATCTTCCCCGTTTTGATCTTCCACCACACTTGATTCAACCTTGAGGATGGCTGGTGCGACTGCCTCCATCAAAACCAACCGACCGATGCAGGGGGGGCCGAGGCATCTGTTGCCACTGGATGAACCGGGGGGTCTGACTGGTTTGTGGCGATCACCTGACCCAGGTGCTGCTTACGCTGGTCACTGACATGATGCTGCAACGTTTCTTCACCACCATGTTGATGTAGGCCCTCATAATCTTGGTGATCTCCCCAACCTGAAGAGACAGAAGAGAGCGGCGGGTTAGTATGTGCCCTGATCTGAAGAATAAAGAAAGAAAAGGTGAATAATAAATAAAGAGCTCTCACCAGTGGCGTCTCAAAGAACATCTCCCTCTCGTCCACGATGATCTTGTAGGTGCATGGCTGTGAAGCTCCAAAGAAGGTGATGTGTTCGTACTGGAAGGTCTCCAGTGGTTTAGGTTCACCCCGTTTATACACCGACACGTTGTCGGCGCTCACACTCAGCCACAGATCATGAGGGAAACCTCCTTCTTTACACTACAGAGGCAGAGGAAACAAAGGAGAAGAGAACAGAAGACATTACCCGTCTGGTGTTTTGTAGATTTGTGCACAAATCTCTGAAATCCGTTATTTGTTCTTTTATTTTCTCACCTCCACATCAAACAGAGTGGATCCGTATCCAGGCCACTCCTTGATGATGCTCATGTATTTCAGCATGGCCTGATGCTGAGGCATGCCCTGCAGCCGGGTCCACTTCTCCAGGACGCTGGTGCGTGTGGCAGACGTCTCCTCCTTCACCCACATCTCCAGCATCTGCTCCTCCTCCACCTGCAACCACACAGATCAGCCAATCGATGAATAACCAACCAGCAAGCAATCCAGTTTGCTGGCAAGTCCATCTGTCATCAAGTAATCCAGACTAGTTTGACTGAGTCTATGGGAAGAGATCCATCACGTCACACTTGTCACACTGCCCCACCATATGGCAGTGAGCTAAAACTACAGCTGGAGACAGCTCCTAAGCTACATCTCACTACACAGCTGTTGGTTTCCATTCAATTCATCTCTTCCTACTTGTAAAAGGTACGGTGAGGTACAACTTTACTTCCACCACTGACCTTCTGCTTCTTCAGTGACCCAGTCTTGAAGCTTCTCCTCAGGGTGCCATCCAGGAAGCTCGGGGTCTTCCGTTTCTCCGTGCCGACCCCGACGCCTCCCTGTCCTCCTACCATTCCTTTCCCGTCTCCTGCTCCGACTCCAGCTCCTCCAGCTCCACCTGCCGCCCCCACGCCCGGCTTGGTAGAGTGGAGGATGCGATTGCGGAGACGCCCGATTGGATAGACGCTTCCCAGGCTCCAACCGGCCCGACCTGCCCCGTCGCCGTGGAGATACTGGAGACGTAAAGCGGCCAGGTGCTGCAAGGTCTCCTCTGAGGCCGGGAAGTGGCCGCTTATCAAAGACTCGTGAGCCTGAGAGGGAGAGAAACAGTAAGAACAGTTCATTTTTGCAGCAGCAGTGTTGGGGAGACATATTTATAGGTATTATGCTGATTTAATAACATGATGACCTCTCCGCTTCTCCCTCTAAAAAGTATTTAATGTGGGCATTGTGGTGTGGGTGTGAAAAGCTCACCTGCTCAAACATGAAAGCAAACTCCACTCCTTCTTTCGGCATGCTCTCCACATCCAAGAAGCAGTAGAGCTTGAAGTAGAGTTTCCATTCTCCTTCCTCCTCCTCTTCTTCACTGCCTGCCAATCTGGAAAAATACGGTGGACACAGATTAAGCAACCACATAGATAAAAACAATCCCAACATACTGTTGACTAAAACTAGCCAATTAGAAATCAGTATTTAGACTAGATGACAACCAAGGCCAGCTGTATGAAACTGAGATACCTTTCAAACTTGGCCAGAACATCGGCCACGATCACTCTGCTCTCCAGAGCTCGGTCTGTGAAGGAGTTGTGCTCAAACAGAGAAAACAGGTTCTTGCTCTCCTCCATGGCCAAACCTCTGATCAGCTTCTCCACAACCTGCAGCAGCAACATACAAACAGTGAGCAGTTTGTAACAGCACACTGCAATTCAACCAAGGGTGCCGAATTTGCTTGATAATATTCAGTATATATAACATGTGTCACGGCTGGTGTGATCCCATTACAAGATGGGTCACCTGCCACCTAAATTTTGTGTTTTCTTTTACATACATAAAGACATTTCCATAAACTAATGCAGAGAGTGCACAGATTAGTGTCTACAATATCACCAGAATGCAGAAAATTAAGTATCTGATGCTCAAAATTTCCTGAGGAAGGACCCAAAGACCCCCCTACTTGCGATGTGTACTCCCCAATGTTTAATGACTCCTACACCCTTGAAATCAACCCTTGAATCTTGCACTGGGTCTTAAAATTATATTTGTTTGACTGAGAGGAGGATGTGTCAGTGTGTGAGTGTGTATTTTGACGCGCACCTCTCCAGCTGTGGTGTGTGAATTGATGGAGATCTTGCAGGAGCCTCCTCCGTGGCAGTAGACGGTGGTGCTCATCTCCTGTCTCACCAGCAGGGCGGCGATCTCCTCCTGAGAGGGAACGAACTCACGAGTCTTGGTCTTCTTCAGGGATTCCCCGATGAAAGTGCTGTAACGCTCGATCTCTGTGCCGGGATAGCGCTCTCGCACCCTGAGCAAGATCACATTTATTACACATTAATTATACTTTCATCACAAATTGATTGCATTAATGATATAGTCAAAAAAGCACACACACACACACACACACACACACACACACACACACACACACACACACACACACACCTCTTGAGGTGGAAGCGGAGGTATCTGAGAATGGCTCGACTGGGTAGGAAGGTGCAGCTCATGCAGGTGAGCAGGTGCCAGTGTGCACAATTGGCTGGGCTGTTCGGCTGAGGCACGTGATTGGTCTGCTTGATCACCTGACAATACACCTGAAAAACAGAAATATGGAGAGCAAATTTGAGAAAGTTTTCAGCATTTGACAGCAAATAAACAACTCAGGAATACTTATAATACTTATAATATAACTACAAAGTCACTTTTAGTAGATGTATTCTGTCATCCAGCATGTCTTACTGGAATCTCCTATTTCCTGTTGTTTCTATTTTTATTCTAACAACTTTTCACGGAGCTCACACTGCACACCGCTGTGTTTCTCTTTTACATTTCAGCTCTGTTTCCAGCTGTTTTCAGTTGAGATTAGAGAAGAAAGTAGAGTAGACTTTTCTCGACAAATGAAATACCTCATCCCTGAGTGGGCGCAGGTCCTGGCAGGTCTGCAGGATGCCCTGAATGATGGGCACCGTGTCCGCCAGCGTCTCCATCTCCTGCAGTGAGTTGAAAACTCGCACCGCCTCGTCCTGCAGACTGGCGTAGCCCTGCTGCCTTTGTACTGCACACAGAGATACAAAGAAACTAGTGAACAAAGGCAGCGAAGAAGAAAAAACAACTTGTAACTTTTCCATGAAACCAAAGATGACAGCAATTATAGCAAAAAAAAACACATCGAAGGATTATTGTGACGATTCAGGAGTTTGGAGTAATTCAAAACTAAATAGGACATATACTAAAGCTAATATTTGTGGAAGTCTGCAAACTGTTATTTAATTTTATGAGCACAAAGAGACAAGTGAAAAGTCTGGTTTTAACATGCAGAGGTCAGTAACGTATGGAAGCTTTTAATGCTGCAACTTGTAGAAGTAGAAGACAACAAGAAAGAAAAGAAGTGGTTTTTGGGGTCTTACGCATTGATGTCATTTTTCAGGGGGTAGTGATGCTCAGAAAAATTGATCCACTAATTTATAGACATGTCTTTCACCGTGTAAGTCTGTGGTAAAAAGCCTTTTTGGGCCACACGGTCACGTGACAGGCTCCGAAATTGTTATTCAACTTTTTGGCCGCTACAAAATCTGCCTTCAAATCCTGGTGCACTCCCCGGGGGCCTGGTTTTAGGTTGCTGAGTGAGGGGGCTCGTCTCATTTCTCTATTTTGTGCCTCCTTGCTCCTATGAGCAGCTATGAGCAAGGACGCACAGGTGTATCCTTTGCAGAAGTCTTTTTGGCAGCTGTGAGTTCAAAAAGAGGCCTGACACACAGCTGGAATATACACACTTAAATTGAACTTCATTGAAAGTAAATATACAAGTTGTCATGAACACTGTTATGTCCTTCAGACAGAGGTTAAAAGAAATACAGCAGTATGTTAAAATGTGGACAGATGATGCAGGTGTGCCATGCGTCATATTTAACTCATGCCGCTTTAAATGACGGCTCCGAAACAGATTTTGTTAAATGCCTGTTGCCTTGACTCCTCTCTCCTTGCGTCTCTTCCCTGCCTGCTTCCATCTCAGGTGGGAGGAATTAAGACGCAAGTAGAGGAGACGAGGAAAGAAATTGTACGAGGGAACCCAGAACCCAGAAATGAGAAGAGGGGAGAGCTGTACTCACCGCTGGTGACCTCTCCGTAAGGGAGCGGCAGTAGAGGGGAGTGCAGAGGATGCTGAGTGTATCTGAGGATGGGGTTCCTCCTGTACATCTGCTCCACGATGTCTGGGTTCACGCTGTTTTCCTGAGAGGACACGAAGAAGTCAAAGGTTAGAGGTCAAATTCAACGTACGAGTAAGTGCTTGTGCATTTTACTTAATAGGTGTGTGTGTTTTACCTTGATGTCTCGGATGAGCTGCAGAGTCGGGGTCTCTATCGGGGTCTTGCTGTCAATGACTCCCTGTATGGCTGCCGTCCACCTCATGGCTTCGTTCAGCATCTTGGTGTAGAGGCGGTAGGAATGCTTCCTCCCGTACACAATGATGTTCCAGTAACCTGTAAAAAAGCAGCATAATATATTACCACTCGCATGTCAAACTAGAATTATCTCTTTACACGTATTCTCAAACCTCCTGCGTCTAATCCTGGATTAAACCTGCCCTTTCTGCCTTTTCCCTTCACTCCTCTCTCCGCACCTGTCTCCCTGTGCACTCGTTCATCCGGCTGAATGACGGAGCAGAGGGAGTTAAGGACCAGAGTTCCCATCTTGGAGGAGTTCCGCTCTGAGCTCTTGTAGTAATCCAGGGAGTTGTGGGTCAAAACAAACCAGCGCTTCTTCAGCTTCAGGGAGGTGCTCTTAGCATTCGTCTTCATCTCCTTCTGCAGCCAGCCTGAAAGATGATGAGGCAGGAGGAGAGAGGGGAGGGAAGAGGAGGAGAAATTGAATACATTTGTACGGGAACAGCAGGGTTGTGCAATTATTCAGTATCATCGTTTATCCCTAAGTCTATTTGCATTGTGACAAAAGCTCATATTGAGATATTGTCAGCTAAAATCTGTCACAACATAAGGTCTTAAATACTGTACTTTATATACTGTAAAAAGACTTCCTGTCTCTTCTAACACCCCGACACATGATTCAAAACACCAGTTATCACCATAAATACCTGACCTTGTGTTACATGGCTTATAATAAATACATATTCCTTCTCACCTCTGACGAGGAACTCCTGCCCGTCTATCCTGGCGTCTCCTTTGGGTTTCTGCAGCAGACTGATCCAGTGATGCATCTCCTCCGGTGTGTCACTGTTGCAGTGGATCACACGGTTGGCCGTAATGATGACGAAAGAGTTGGGCCTGCAAAGGTCAAATCACAGACTTTTAAAATGAAAAAGTCTACCTTCAGATAGTTAAAGGGTATCTGCTGTATTTTTCAACCTGGACACTGTTACCCCATGTTTTGTGTCTAAGTGACAAATGTGAACAGTAGAGAGAGTATTGGTGAGAGATGTGGCAGATGTGAAACAGGCTGCAGTGTAGGGCACTTGTGCTCTGTCAATTTACGTCCAATCAAAGTGCTTGTTTTTACCACTGACAGGTTCACATTATTATTTTGAGAGTCGAAGTGTCTGATAACATTATTAAAAGTATCCCTACAAAGATGGACATTTTGTTTGAGAGTGAGATCCTTTTTGTTTAACCAGAAACAAACCCAAATTGCTCTCGTCAAACTCACCTGACTCCATTTAAATATCAGCAATTTAAGGCTTGTAAACACACTTCATTTTAAGTTGACAGAAACATAATAAAACAGGCAAAACCCATCTTGGTTTGACTTTCCACTGTTCCAACAATTACAACTCGGGTTTGGTTGAAATAAACTATTTAAAAATATAAATATACTGGCTCTATACATGATGAAATTACTGTTTAATTAAATGGAGTCGAGTGAGTTTGGTAAAAAGAAATTTTAGGGCTGTTTCTGGTTTAACAAATAAATAAATAAAACAAAATAAAATAAAAAATCTTTATTCATGAAGCACTTTCCAAAATAGCGTTACAAAGTGCTTCACAAGGCGGCAAAATAACACAGACAAGTCATAAAATCAACAGGTATTAAAAGAAAACAGGAAAAACTTGGTGTATCAAAGAGGATCTTACTCCTTATCAAAAAGGTTTATCTCTGTAGGAATCCTTTCCATAAGTTGCCAGACATTTATAATAAAAATGTGAGTCTGTCGGTGGCAAAAAAAAACACTTTCAGTAGACATACACTGACGGTACAAACATGCCAAGTGGTTACACTGCAATATTGTTTTGTAGCTGTCAGCTGCAGCACTCTCACCAATTTCAAAAATCATTGTTCCAATTAGTCACTGAGACACAAAAACATGGTGAAATAGGGTTCAGGTTAGATATTATACAGCAATTACCCATTGAGGATGCTTAAAGTCTGCATGAAAAGATGGATAGTGATGGCATTTGGGGTTTTTCTGGGGATTTTTAAGATAAGAGAAACTACGAGAAGACAGGTGTGTATCATGTGTTCAAATTCAGTTTTTTTAAAAAGTTTTATTTTGAAATGCAAGCTGTGGTTGCATAGCATCATGGTCTATTGATGCTGCACTCAGTGGATAGATGCATTTTCTTTATTTTTCTCCATGTATGCTTTGACATCAGGAATCAGCAAAAATGTTTATAAATGACCTTTCCCTCTTTTGTGACGACCCCTTCTGTCTCTGCTCTGTCTGACCAGAGCTGCCTTCAGCCCCAACAAAATGTAGCAGAATGCTTTTTTAAACAGAAACGGTGGTGCATTGAACACTCTGTTGTATTTCAAGGGTGCAAAACCTTTTAATATGCGGGGGCTATATTATTTCAATTCAAAGGAGATTTATGGTATGGAAAACATGTTTACATTGTCACGTCACAACACGTCGCTTCTGAAACGGTTTGATACACCCAGCAAACATGAGAAAACGCACTGCAAAGCCCGGTGCACACTGTTTCACACTGATTCGATGAAACATGCCATTCACCCGGGAAACTGAAGCAAAACAGTGCACATGGCTTTGAGATTGAATGTGCCTCCGCATGTGCTTTCTCTTTCCCTTACAGGCAGTGCAGGTCGTCAGGGAGCTGGTTCACCTGAGCTGATGAGCCAGCAAGCCTACACAGCTGATCAGTTCAGCCTGTCTCACTTTCTGGAAGCTCTCTCAGCTCCCACACAGTCCTTTTGTTTGGTTGATGTGTTTTGTCTTTTCTTTTCACATGCAACATCTTCATACACCATTTTCCGCTCACCCTGGCATTGACACACACCTCTGAAGTTACTGATCGTGCACCTATCATGAACTTGTTTTGTCTGTAACATTTAATACTTCAATTTTTGACCTTTTGTCTGATACATTTGAAGGAACTGACACCAAAATCAAAGCTTATTAGTTTCTTTTGTAAAATGTAAGCAGTTTGAAAAAGCTGAAGAAAGAACTAAATGATCCTCGACGTGAAAAGTGAATAAGCTTATCGTTTACTGTTGTGATCGATCCAACTTACCGATCGGGGTTGTCTGAAGCACAAACAGAGTCGATCAGGCCCACGTCAAGAGTTCCCTGAGGGACGAAAGGAGGAGGACAATTTAAATCATGACCTAATGGTGTCCACAGTGACATGTTGGCAAGTACAAACACAGCACAGGGTAAATATAACTTAAGGGAGACATTTTTAAAATGAGGGCATGAAAAAATCTTGTATTAAAAGCCACAAAGAGTAATAACTTCAACACATAAAAAGTTGTTGTTTTCAGAGACTGACCACAGCGTTCTTTGGGTTGGCCTGTTCATGGGACATCTCCAGCAGCTGCTCAGGAGTGCACACACGCACCTTACTGAGCACATTAAACCACCCACTGCACAGACAGACAGAGGCGTCATCACAAGTTCGAATACATGAATCTGCTCAGTAACTTGTTGCCGTCATGTACAAAATCACTCAAGTCTCCAACACACCTTGCATCCTCTGGCGACTCCGCGAACACCTGATAGGTCCTCTCATCCGTCACAATGTTCAGAGCGTTCTCCTTTTCATGATTGTTCACTATCTCCCTGTGAAAACACAAACAGGACACGTGTGTGTGAAACATGCAAATGTATTGCACCACATTTGTGACAACACTGCCTTTCCCAGCTATAACATATACAATTATAGATGCTACACAGCGATGGGTCGGGTCTGGGCATTTTTAGGCAATTCTGAGCAACAAGCAGAAGAATTGGAAGACATTTAGGAATTTAGCAACACAATCTGCCTTTTGCATCAGCTGAGGCTTGAACTCACAACCTCTGAGACTAAGAATAACTTTCTATCTCACTGGGCTAATTAGTCAGTGACAATTCATGTGTAGCTTCACAAATTAACTAAGCCAGATGTGCAGGTTTAGCAGCCGTCCATGCGTGGAAAAGCAGATTTCAAACCACTGTGAAAAATTCAGTTATCGAAACAAAAATCAGAAAAAATACACCTATTGCATCTAGACAGCATGGAGATGTTAGTAATTTATTCTAACAATGACTGATTTGCTCCATAAGTGAAAAACTGATGTTTAACTAGTTAAGCTATGTGCAAAGTGAGAAGCCTCAGATGGCTTCACACTGAAGTATTGACACTGGATCTTTGTGCAAAGTTTGGTTTATTTTCAAGCATGAGAAGGCAGATTTTCTAGCAGAAAAAAAGACTTGAAGATACTGCACAGTGATGAGTCACGCTCAGGCAATTTTAAGCAATAAGCTGGAGCACAAGAAGATGTTTACATTACAATGTGGATTCTGCACCAGTTGAGGCTCAAATCCACAACCTCTGGTACCTAAGACCGCCATCTACTGCTGTGAGCTAATTGGCAAACAGCAATGCAACAGTGGCTTCACAAACTGAGTAAGCCATTCACTGTTGTGTAGGAAAGCAGCCATCCGTGCATGGAAAGGCAGATTTGAAACCGCTGTAAAAAATTCAGTTATTAAGACAAAAATCTGAAAATACACATATTGCATCTAGACAGCATGGAGATGTTGGTAATTTGTTTGTAACAATGATTGAATTGCCATTTTTACATGGACTCCAATTGTTCACATTACAGCAAAATTCAAAATGCTGTGAAAACTTCAGTTTTTGAGATAAAATTCTGAAATGGAATGATGAATTTCATAATTTTTAATAGATTTAAATGTACAAAAGTTTCTTCGGTATTGGGGCCACAGTTTGGTGAAAGTTGTGAAGTTGTAGCACGTATGGTTGATTTGTTGTGAATTTTCAAAGTTTTGAACTTTAGAAGCTTGCTGTAGCGCCACCATCAGGACTATTGGCTTGTGTTTACAGCTGAGGATATCTGGCATGAGACTGGACCTTTGTGCAAAGTTTGGTGAGTTTTCACCCATGGGAAGTAGGATTTCCTCGGAAGAAGAAGAAGAAGAAAGAAGAAAAAGAAGAAGAATACCTAGGATTACAATAGTGTAGCTGCCAGGACCCTAATAAACAACTGATCACAAAAAACATAAAATCATGCCCTCATAGACTTTTTAAGATCAGCAGGAGACCTGGTGATAAAAGGGTGGTGTTTGTGTGTTTTTTTTGGCACTGGTCCTTTGTTGAAATCTTACTTGGCAGCTCGGATGTCGATGGTTCCTTTCAGCTTTTCCTCACTGTCGTTCTCGTAGTACATCAGTTTGCTGTCTCTCAGGACAAACCAGCGCATCTTCCAGTTTCTGACGAAAAACAGAGACAATAAACCAAAGGCCAAGAAGATCCATTCTACACATTATAAAGGTTTATGTGACCCTATGAATTACCTATGAATTACCTAACTTCTTTACACAGACTACATCTGACTTAATGAACATGCTCACAAGGGTGGAAGTAACTTTACACAAAATCTATGTTAGTGCATTTAAAAGCTTCTTTATGTACTTTAGGTTTCTGAATTATCTCTTTGATTTAATAGTAATCTTGTTACTTTGTTTACAAAATAAAATATCAAACATTTAGATAGATAAAGTTCAGGGCCCTTTATGGAAATAACTGAGTGATAATCATGTTTTTTCCTTCTACTAATACGCATTTACTTATTAAAACAACTTATTGCACAAACACAAGACAGAACAGAAAATATTTAAGGGGTAGTCGCACGTACACACACACTCAATTATCCCATATTTAAATTTACTTATGTAGCATTTGGTTTCATGTTAATTATCCATTTTTACTAACCCTCAAAACAAATACATTTCCTTAATAATATCAAACCACTGCTCTTTTCCTGGAGGATCAACATCATCACTCTCCATATGTCCTCTACAAACACACCCTCCCAATCTGGAGGTCTATTTCAGCTGCAAAATCTTCCCCGCTCTCCTTTTGCCTTGTCAACGCCGCGGCTGCCCTACATCAGTACTGCTGCTCGCTCTTTCAGCCCCACTTCCACCCCAGCATCCACCTGCAGGCTCTGGCTAAGGCAACCTGCCAATATCTCATGTAAACATATCGACAGGGAGCGATGAGGCCGGAGTCTAGACGCCAAACTTAAACTATGTTCTGCTGTCTCATATTTCAGATTTTCAGCCTTTTGCTAATTTTGAAGCAGATTATTGACTCGGACTTGGGAAGCAGGTTCTCAGTAAAGACACAGTACACCAGCTGGAGTAGGACACTGACGTTTTCCAGCACTGCAGAGGGCTCAAGGATTGGGTTAGACATACATATGATCTCAACGGGACACAGGGACTTGTTAATGCACCACAGACGGTCATGCACACACTGCTCGTTCATATGAAATTTGTACTGGATGGCACATTCAGCAGGCGTTGTGGTTTAAAGCATGCAGGCTGCACTCAGTAACAACTACAACAACCTCCGTGAGAGAGTGGACAGGCCTCCTCCCTTCTTGTAGAGCCAGCCGGACTTGAGGGACTCCTGTTTGGAGCGGAACCACATGAAGGTTTCATCCTTCAGCACACACCAGCGCCTCCTCCACGGGATCATCAGACCAGCTGAGGGAGCAGAGGATAAAATGACTGTCACGAAAATAAAATTTAAAGGGTGGAGAGACTTTCACTTGAAAACGACACAGAAAAGTTAGAAAGCTCGGGATGCTGCGGCACTTCAGTTTGCACAGGCTAAAAAGCTGGACTTGAGACTAATGACATCCTGGGAACAGCAAAAACATTTTTTGAGATGAACAGAGACCGTCCCCTGGATGCCTTCGGGACAAAAGGACACAGTAAACTCGCACCTTCTTTTGTTCCTGGCACAAAATGTGGAACAGATGCTTCATCGTGAGCAACAGATCCATGAGGACAGAGATAATAACTGTTAGCTGTTAGCTGTTTGCAGCCGGTGGCCACAACTAACAGCTAACAGAGGTTGCACTGACTTACATGAAAGCAGAGCCAGACGTCATCATGATGTGTTCAGTGCAATCTTGTAAAAGGTCATTTTTGGCAAGAAACATAAATACAGTTGTTTGAAAGAGAAATTTGTTGATGTTTTCACATTTATATAAAACACGTGTAAGAGAGGAATTAAGTGTCAGGGTTTCCCTTCCCTAGTGTCTCATGTTTGTTTGTTTAGTGGCGTCCTGGTTCCCTCCTCCTGCCAATCATCCTGAGTGCCAGCAGCTGCCGAACCTGCACACTTGAACCTCACCAACAATCAGTCCACTGCAGTATAAACTCAGACATCCAGACTGATCCTGATCCTTCAGTCTTCTCTACTGTACAGGCACGTTTTTTTGGACATCAATTTACATTTTGTTCTGTGTCTCAGGCTCACCACGCCTGCTTCAACCATAACCCACCACGTCCAGTCTCGTTCTCGTCTTGTGTCTCCAGATTCGGACTGCTCTGTCTGCAGCTCCTCTGCCTGCTCTGCTTCACCATTACCAGCTCACCTCAGCCGTCATTTCTTTCGAGCCTTCAGCTCCACATCCTCAAACAACAATAAACTGCCTCTGACCGTTAAGTTGTTGTGTTTGCATTTGGGTCCCAAGTTGAACTGCCACAACATTATGACGTATTATATATGCTGAGGCAGTTATTTTAAAAGATGTTTTTCACATGAAGGAAGGTTTGATCAGAGGTGCCCTATTAAAAAAGAGAATGCATTACAAGTCACTCTAATATCTTGGGACAATAAACTTTTTTATCATCTCCATCCTGGATCCCGTGCTTGGGGTTTATTTGAGTTTGTAACATGAATGGTCTCTGGTTTTATTTAAGGGAGGTTTTGTCTATCGGCCAAATTGGCATTTTGAACATCAGTATCGGCATAGTGCATTCCTATTAAACACCCAGACAGTAGACTGTACCCACCCTTCATGTAGAGGTAGCCGTGGAAATATGGCGGTCCGTTCCCATTGAGCAAGGTCACCCTGCCGTTTGTCACTTCTTCATCAGTGTCCATCATGCCATCGTGTTCATCGTCACTGTCTGCATACTGCAACGTCATACAATCATCATTAATTTTGTGAATATTAACAAAAGCACAACAATTCATCTGATGACATCATCAGATTCGTAAAATTTTCACTGTGTAGCTGCTCATACATATCTGCGTGCACGCGTGTGAGGATGCGTGTGAGTGTGTGTCCTCACAGAGTCAGAGCTGCCTCTGTAGGACTCAATGCTGGCGTTGGTGCAGGTCGACTTCCTCGGGTGCTCGTCATCCGTCACGGCGGCGCTCCCGCGGTTGCTCCCCGATACGGAGCTGTCGTCTCCGGCGTTGACGGACCCCTCCTCATCCTCCTGGTCGTAATCCGACTCGGTGTCGGCCGGCATGCTGTAGATGGGCTCCTCCGCGTCCCCCAGGCTCTCCACCATGCTCACCTTCCTCTCTTGGTCTGCCTTGGCTCCATCTTTCTTTTCTCCTTCTCCCGGAGGAGGTGGTGGTGGTGGTGGTGGAGGAGGAGGAGGAGGTGGAGGGACAGGGGCACCATCTCCAGGTGGAGGGAGAGGAGGAGGGGGAGGAATTCCAGCAGCAGGCACACCATCTGCGGGAAGAGGAGGTGGAGGAGGTGGTGCAGGAGGCACTGTCCCCTCTGCAAAGGCAGGTGGAGGAGGAGGAAGTTGAGCAAATATGTCCTGATCAATCGCATCAGTCTCAGCAGGAGGAGGGAAATCCGGGAGAGGGATGCACTCCTCCTCAGCATGAAACCCTTCGTCCACCTCCTCTTCTTTGGACGCACCTCTGGCGGCGGCTTTTGTTACTTTCGCCTCTGCGGCCGGCTTGGCCGCGACTGCTCCCAGCGATGGATCCACACCTCCGAAGTTCAGGAGGTCAATGAGCTCCGTGGCCTTGCGGGACGCCTCCTTCTTCATCCGTTTGAGCTCAGCGTCCCGGCGCAGCTGCAGCTCCTGTTTGGAGGACTCGCACAGCTGCGACACCTCGTCCTCTCTCTTCTTTTGCAAGCGCTCGATCTCTCGCTCCAGCTGCAGGATCTCCTCCATCTGTCGGGCCTCATCCTAGATGGGAGGAGAGAAGAGACGGAGCATATCAACATGTGCATTATTTGTAAATCAACAGGAAGAGAATAAGATGCACCATCAAGAGAAGACGCACTGTGGCAGCATCACTTTCAGCCTTTTTCTCTGCTCCTTCACTGACTTTCTCCTGCTCCCCTTCGCCCTTCATCTTCTTCTCCTCCTCCTCCTCCTTCTTCCTCTTCCTCCTCCTTCTTCTTCTTCTCCTCTCTGAGCTTTCGGACTCGAGTACGCGCCACCTGACCTCGCCTGTGCTTCTGCAGCACCTGCGCTGCCTTACGTTGCTTCACAAGCGCTTGCGCTGGATGTGCTTTCTGAGGTGTTTCTGGAGGGTGACGACACTGGGCGCGTACACGCTTGAAGTGCTTCCTGTGGACAAAATGGAAACCCAGTGAGAACTGGCACATATTAAAATCATTCTCAGTTTCTATTAGAGGGTCTTACTTGGCAGAGAAGGTGAGGAGTGGGCTCGGATTATCATGGCAGCTTGGCGTCGGACTTCATCCCTGTCTTTCTCCAAACGGTGCTCCAGAGACTCTTTCATGAACACCTGCATGACAAAGGTGAGGGGTTACAGCGAAGATATCTAATGCAGAAAACCTATTAAATGACAGATTAATCATGTATTGTTGCTCACTGTGGTGGTTTAAGCTTTCTAGGGTCTGAAATTGTTGTTGCCAAAAACGTCTGTATCTCACCTTGGTCTTTCCCAGCTGCCACTCTTTCTTGGTCTTGTCATATTTGGTTAGAAGATCTGTGCTTCTCTTCTTATCATCTCCTGCTGCTGCTGTTGCTGCAGCTGCTGCAGATTTCTCCTTCACAATGATTTTATACCTGGCAGACAGAAAGAAAAAGGACAAATTGTGAGAACCAAACAAAACAGAGATCTCAGCAAAAAAGGGCAACACTGCAGACACACTCACACAAACACACACCAGATTAAAGATAAGATAAAGGTAGATTCAGAGATACTTACCGAGAGAAGAAATCTTTGAAGGTTCTGCGGACGGGGAACCCGGCACGACGGATCTTCACAGTCTCCAACATGCCAGAATACCTCAGCTGGTTGAGGACGACCTCTGGGTCAAACACATTTGCATTCTGCAAGTAAAATAAGAAAGATTATTCGACATTGAACTGATGGCGTGATTGTCAATCAGGCTCTGAGACAGCATTAATGTGAATTTAAGGACTGATAAGAGGTGTGAGCCAGACAGAGACTGACCTTCCATGTTGGGCTTAATGCAGCGGATGAAGAAAGGGTTGGATACGCTCAGAGTGGCCATGAGAGAGTGGAGGGAGTCCTGAGGAGAAAGAAAGAAATGATGTTGTATGGCAGTGGACAAAATTACAGTAGTAAGTCCTTCAATGGTCTTGAAATGAAAGAGAGGACAACAAATAGTGTGTTGTGCACTTACATCTCAGTATAGGGTTGAACCAACTAGCCGATTAATCTAGTAGTTGAGTGACAGAAAGACTAATTGACTCCATAGGGGGAGTTTTCTAATCTACAACTTTACCACCCTCCTGGAATAGATGACATCACGATGGGGTCTAATCGCCAAAGACTTTTCACATTGTTCACACTTATGTGCACATGTAAAGAAATATTCTTTTCTCTCAGAACGAGTCTCTCCTGATTGAAATATCTTTCGGTTTTGGACTGTGTAGGACAAAACAGAACATTTGAGGAAGTCATCTCGGGCTCTGATGGGCATGCTCACTAGTTTCTGCCATTTCTATGACTAAGAATAACTATTCTCTCAGCTCCCTGTGGTGCTGACCTTTACATCCATCCTTCATTATGAGTTGGTAGCTCATATATAACCCACAAAATTGTGAAGGCCGTTATCACGTGACCAATGTGCTTACTGGAGTAAGGAAGGAAGTATTAAGAGCGAAAGTTCATGTTAAGAGGCAGGTTGGGACAGTGGATGGGTCAAACAAATACAGGTCTTTCCCCCGGGAGACTGGTGTTCATGTCTCGTGTAAAACCAAGAGAACTCTGAGCTCACTAAGTATTTAAGCTAAGTTGTTACACATTATACAAACTGTTGTATGAAGATACGTTGGTTTGGTATCTTATAATCTTAAACTGCTTGCATCACTCACCCTGAACTGGGAGCTGACGGTGGGTTTGCGTCTGGCTGTTCCCATCTTCTCCTCGTTGTTCCTGCTGCCGACCTTCTCAAACAAGTCGTAGATGAAGTCCAGTCTGAGAGGAGACACAAACATGATGGATTACACACCTACGTCGGATTAATTTATGTCATATGGATGAAAATGTGACATTTCTTGATTACATTTTAAACGAGTTTGAGACATTAAGTGACCCTCAGACCTGTTTGGTTCTTGACACTTTAATCAAAGCCCATCAGAAATCGTAAAAAAAACATTTCTTTACTTTTTCAGTCCCTTTCAGGGATATTGGATTCTAGTTTTTGCCCAACAATGAAAGTTTAATACTAGTCATTGTAATACGTATAAAGTATCTGTATCAAACATTCATATCAGCTCCAAAATCTACAAGTGTTTCTTCCTTGAATAACCAAAATGAACTTCAAACAATCTCAGGACTTATTAGAGTCCCAATAAACCATTCATTTAGTGTGTGAGAATCTTGCCTGCTGTCCTTGAGCATGTTTAGGATGTCGTCTCTGAAGGTGTCTCTGTTCTTCTCCAGGATCCCTCTGACATCATACAGGACCTGACCAAGACACACAGGTTCATCATAAATCTCCCCGACTTCACTGAACAATACAGTATGCTGACAAGTGTCTCCGCTTTGCATCACTCACCTCCCCGGCATAATGTTTGATACCAAACTGATACTCAGCAAGTCTGGGCTTGACATAGTACGGGTTAGTCTGCAGAAAACAGGACAAAAAAATAAAACAATGTGATGTTTAAGACAAGCACAGCAGCTCGACATTTTTCTTTAATAATGCATGCACTTTATGTGTGTAAATAACTCACAGAGTGTCTGCTGTGCAACTTCTCCAGCAGGGTGAAGTCAGTTCCTTTGGGGAATCGACTCTCTTCATTCACAAGTGCCAACAGGCCCAGTTTCTAAGCGAGAGGGAAACAAACCATTATGTTGTTGCATTAGCACCACTTTCTAAGACATCAGTGCAGTTTTATTAGATCAGTCAACACTGAGTCAACTGAGGCGTCCAACACGGTCTTTATTTAAACTCACTTCAGCACAACTGTGATTAAGAACTGACTGACCTTCTCTATCAGGTCGAGACACTCTGCGTTGTCCATCCAGTCTATGGCGTCCCACTGGACACCTTCCCTGTGGAGAGGAAGCCCAAACAGTTATACACAGCAGGAACAAGACATTTATCAGCTTGACAGAGGACTGTTTAAGGGACACCGCGTTTGTAACTGTGCGAGTCAAGGATCAACTACAACAAAGCGTTGCAGTGAGCCAACAGGAAGGAATGTCTTGCAACCTGTGTACAGTCTGTGTACACGTTTGTAACATCCTGCACCGAGGCCAAAGCATCAAATTAACAGCTGTTCCCTCACTGACAAGCTAACAAGACACTTCTGCAAAAAGGACAGGTCAAGGTGTAATTTGGCCGCTCTGTCTGTTTCTACATTTGGGGAAATGCAGGAGATGAGTCAAAAGATATGTGCATATATTCATGTCATTGGGTGAGAGGCGGGGTTCACCCTGAACAGGTCGCCAGACTATCACAGGGCTGACACACAGAGACAGACAACCATTCACATTCACACCTACGGACAATTTAGAGTCACCAGTTAACCTGCATGTCTTTGGACTGTGAGAGGAAGCCGGAGTATCTGGAGAAAACCCACACTGACACAGGGAGAACATGCAAACTAAACACAGAGGGCTCCAGCCAGCAGGTTGCTGTGAGGCGACAGTGCTAACCACTGCGCTGCTGTTTGTAGACGTTTACCTGTTGTACTCAAGTTGCTCCAGGGAGAAGATATGCTTGTTGAAGTACTCCTGGAGCTTCTCGTTGGCGTAGTTGATGTTAAACTGCTCAAACCGATTCACCTGGAGGCAAAGACACATGTCATACAGATCTGCACGTAGGTGTGTGTGTGTGTCTGAAAACAGCTTTGAGCAAAACAGTTCAAAGTTCTGACCTGAAAGTTCTCAAACCCAAAGATGTCCAGAATGCCGATGGATTTAAAGTTTTCCTTCCCTTTGATCTTCTGATTGATCTTGAGGATGATCCAGGAGAAACACTGGGAGTACAACGCCATGGCAACAGAGTCCCGGGAATCCACGGCCTGTGCGGATGAGACGGAAACCCGAGGGGCAGCGTGAGTGTGTCGGTAAGAGCCAGAGATCGATCAAGAGATGGAGAATTAATGTGTGGAAATGTGTGTATGTGCGCTGACCTGCTCTATAGTGAGTGGGGAGCAGATTTCCTCCCCTCTGAGGATTATGGAGCGCTGAGTCAGGACTTCAGACAGCTGGAAGGCATCCAGGCCCAGCAGCTCGCTGGCATTAGTGACCACTGAAAGATGAGCAAAGATGTGCTACACTTCTGCAATGCATCTTTCTAAGTTTTACTTTCCCGCCTGGCTTTAGCCGTGCACACCTTGCTTGGTGGTGATCTGGGCTCCGCCTGCAGTCATGAACTCGATGTTTCCCAGCTGTAAGACTCCTGACAGCAGCTTAAACATGTCTCTGATCTCCTCCTCTGTGAACTCCAACACCTTCAGCGCCTCCTACACACAGATAAAAAAAGAAAAGATTAGGTGTTACCAAAAGAAGAGGTGCTTTTAACACATTTTTATCGCAATGACTGGCGAGTTAAAAGGGACACAGTTTGGTCGCCAGTTCTACATCAATGCACCAACTTACAGAGGTTTGGTAAATGGTTTTTGAGTTTCAGCTGTTTGTTTACAAGAAAAAAAAACAAAGAAGAGACTTCAAAATGGCTGTGAAAATCTGCGGTGGCCGCTCCAAGCTGCAGCTGTTTGATCATGCCAACACATTCTCACTTCGACCTTGTCACATATCAACGTTTGGTCATGGACCTTCGACATCTTGATACAATGTCTTCTCTTTTCACACGAAATTTAACGTTTACATACAGTCTCTTTCAAAATTAAAGCACTATGTCAGTACAACAACGCAAATTTACGTTTTTTTCCACCAACAACTGGTTGGGTTTAGGAAAAAAGAACAGTTTGGCTTCATAATCTTACGGGACATGAACACCGCTCTCCTGGGTAGAAGTCGCCATTTGTCTGACCCATCCTCCTGCCCTACTTGGACTTTGGCTGCCTTAACTTTCATTCTTGCCCTGCCGCATTTCCCCCTGATGCTGCCGAGCGCTGTAACCAGCCGCGTATCATATCAGTGTGAAAGGACAGAGTGAGACCGGGATGATTTTGCAGAGAGGTGCAGCCAAACCAAGCAGCAAACTAAAAAATGAAGCCAACATGAAAGTGCTGAAAATTGCAGTTCTCTGATCGGCCACTTGAGGCTGGCTCAATCCCCATAGACCCCCATGTTAAAATGCCCAACTTTACAGCAGAAATAAACATATTTACAACCTAGTGCAAAATGGTTTTGGTCTCTGTAGCTAATTTCCCCCTTCATGACAACTCTACGGGGGTTAAGTGTTATAAAAGTCACTGGTACACATTTTATTAAGGCTTAAAGTTACACATTATTAAGGGCGCGGCTGCTTGAGTGACAGGTCTGTAAGGTGTCGCTTCAGTCTGTGAGTCAGATCCACTTATTGCTCCTCCACAGCTTGAAACCTCTCCTCCAAATATGGTCACTTCTGCCTCCAAAATACCAAGATGGTGATGGTTGTAATGCCAAACTCAAAGCTTTAAAACTGGTGTCCACAAACCAACAGGTGACGTCACGGTAGCTACATCCATTATTTTATATAGTATATGTACGACATCCGTAATTTGAGATGATAACTTATCTCATATCACAATATTATTAAAATAATCAACGTGCATAGACCAGTGTAAACCTAGACACTCAGCTCAGTGTACAAATATGACTTACAGTAACATGGATCATTTTAAATTAGATCAATTCTGCCTCCAGGGCAGCTTTTGGCCACTCGCAAATTTTTGTATAACTAAAATCTACTTAACAAAGAAAGGACACGGGGAAAGACAGAGTAAATGCAGCCGCACTGACCATAACACTGTTATACAGTTCTTTGTCATTCAGGCTCTTGTCCTTCAGACATCCTGATTGGCTGAGGTAGTGGAAAGATTCGGCAGGGTCCTCCAGGAAGTAGAGGCCTGATAGAGGAAACATATAATGAGATACACACTGAGACATTTAACTGCACTTACACCATGCAGATGTAGTCGTATCTTTTTGTATCATCAGTTTTATCTGTTGTAAATGCACTGTGAACACTGTTTCAATACATGCCAGACACATCAAACCAATATTGAACATCTGTATGATTTCCCTTACTTTTATGTTCTTTGCTAGCACCTGCCAGCAGAGCGTAGAAGATGTGGTAGTTTCGTTCTCCAGGGTTTTGTCTCACCACTCGGTTCTACAGTGAAATCAATGCAGAGTAGCCATCAATAACATTTAATTATGAGTCACAATGCAGAACCAACAAATCATTTCTAATGAATTTTAACTTGACGTGAGCAGGCTGCAGACGTGGATACCTTTTCCAATAAATCTGAAAGGTAGAGAGTCAAGGAAGCAACAGTGGACACTTGACAAATGTACTTCTTTAGCATTACACAATAAAAGCACATACGAAATCTGGTACATTTAATACATATAATCTTGTTATTTAATGTACAGATATAAGGATACAGTCAATGACGCAGCCTCCCTGGATGTTTCCGCCCTCTGAGAAGTGAAGCTGGATGAACTTCCCAAAGCGACTGGAGTTGTTGTTGTAAACAGTCTTTGCATTACCAAATGCCTCCATGATGGGGCTGCACAGAGAGTAAAAACCTGCAGTTAGTGCATTTTGCTGAGTCTGTAACTTATCTGTGAACGAGGTGTAGAATATAGCACACCCACCATGTGCTGCAGAGGCCATTCATCATATGTTTCTCCGAGAGCAACATTGTTTTACTGACACATACTTATCTACTGACTTTCTCTTCTCCACAATGCTCTGCTTCATATTAATATAATCACACACATGAATTAGTGCCAAATGCAAACGCTGATTTGCTCTAACAAAGTATCTGGATTTGTTCATTGGCTCCCTAAAGAATTGACTTGACTCAAGACTAAAAAACAAAATCCCTCAATCTGTTTGACCTACATTTCACATTTTATTTATTACATTTCAAAATATAATGAACATGAAATGAATATCAAAGGTTAGTCTTAAAGCTGCAAAAATGAGTCCACCAGTAGATTTGTTGATCGACAGAAAATTGATTGATGCTGTCCTCAGGACGCAGGCATAAAACTCTGAGGTGCAGAGGGGCTCGCTTTGGGAAAAGCCTGATTCCCGCAGCCATAGCTGCTTGATTGTGTCATGTTTATATGCTGTACGTCGTGGCTTTCTGTGTGCTGCTCGCCAGTGTGATGTGTTCTGATGGTGTCCATGTTTGTATGTCATTGTTTTTCATGCTGAGTCCAACAAGTACAGTGCTGTGAAAAAGAATTTCCCCTTAGGGACAATAAAACCTAACCTAACCTAAGCAAAAATACCCAACACGTGCCTTAAGCTTTTATGCTCCTAGCCACTGGAACATGTTACCTAAGTTTAAGACATTCTTCTTTAGCCATGCATTCCTGTAGTCTGGTTCGATTATTTCATTCATTCATTTTTATTTTGTTTTATTTCATTTCATTTTGCATTTATTTATTTTATTTTATTTTTATTCTATCTTATTTTTATTTCATTTTATTTTATTTTGAATTGAATTGAATTGAACTGAATTGAATTGAATTAATTTAATTTAATTTAATTTAATTTAGTCTTATTTTATTTTATTTTAACTGTAATGTTATCTTATTATAATCTTTTATTGGTCTATTTCTTATTCTATACTGTCTTTAGTTCTTTTATCAATTTTAATTTATCCTCTTTTAATGGCCCCCTTGTACATTTTCATTTTATTTAATTTCAACTTTTTTTTTATCAGTTCTGAGTCATGTCTTTGTATCTTTAATTGGTTTACTCTTCATCTTAATTATTATTTCTACGTTTTAATGGATTTGATTCACTTTTATGGTCGGTTTCTGGCTTTGTCTGGTGACGGCAACTTCTACTCCACATATTCTGCAGCACGTTTTGCTTCGACCTGGAATTAAATGTGTAAGTAGCATTTGATGCTACCATGCAGCCTCTTTGATGATTTGTTACTTTTCTCAGTGTTATGTCGCTGTAAATTATTGTACATTGAATATCTTTGGGACATTAACTGGGCAAAACATAAATCTAAAGGTGTCTCCTTAGAAAAGGCACTTTTTGTACTATTTTATGAACAAAAAAGATAAATCAGTTGTGAAAATAATCATTAGTTGTTGCCCGAGTCAGCAGTCAGAGAGCTTTAAGACTTGCTTTTGACCCCCTTTTGAATTTCTTTTGACTCAGACTTGTCCCAATATATTTAAAAACATCACTGACAGCAAAAGTAAAGCAATATTTTCACGTTGCTCATCTGTACCTGCTCTGTACGATGGCCTGCTCCACTCGTGTACTTTTCTCCGATGGAGGAGTCCCGGCTGAGTTCTGGCTCATCACCGACAGGAACTGAAGCAACAGTTTGGTGCTCTCCGTCTTCCCTGCGCCTGATTCACCACTGGAGGACACACACACATACACACACACACACACACACACACACACACACACACACACACACACACACACACACACACACACAATTCAATTAAAGACACTGTGACCTTCTCTGACATTCCCATATCTCAAACTGGTCTGTTCGTTCAATCAATACAGAGCTTTGATGGTTTCAGAGATATTTCATTAGCTCACAGTCTTTATCAATAGAGATACCAACAGAGACAAAGTCTGACTGTAATTGAAAGAAAACAGGCCAGGAGCAGTTAACCAACTTTTTTAAAAAAAATTGGTAATTCACCACCAAAGCAGATGTGATCTTTATTTCATCCTCTTCTTCTTCTTCATCTGATCTAAATAACTTGTTATTTAGGACTGACTCTTGGAGCTTGATCTCGACTCAAGTCTCTCCCCCAAACACCCACTGTGATCAATACGTCTAAAACATAGAAATGCTCGTCTACTTTCTTTATCCTTCACATTGATTTTCATTGTCATTTTCTACCCGTCTCTGCACAGGCTCCGAGCACAGATGAGCAAAAAGATCCACCTACCAGCACATTGAAAGCTAACTAATAAACACATTCTATCTTGTTTGTTTAAAACCAAAAACCCAAATAAATGTGTCTTTGTGCTAACGCATTCACACCCCCCGATCATTGTATAATATTTTACAATATTTTTGGTGTGTTTGGATAATAAGTGGGTTCTCAATGGGCTAAACTAAGCTAGCTGTCTCCTGGCTGTAGCTTCATGTTTACAGACACAATGGTGGTATTGATTTAAGAAAGACAATAAGACCGACACTTAGAGACATAAAAAATGCATGTGTAACTGTGGGTAAGTAGGACAGTAGGAATTGTTGGATTTTCTAAAAATGGAAAAACCCTCTTGGCTAATGCATGCTGGGAGAGGCTGCAGTCCCCTGTGATACAGGATTTAGAAGGTGGATGGATTGATGGTTGGGGCATGGATGGATTACTGAACGAGTGTACTGGGCACAGGCCCAAGGCCCCCCCGCCTCCCCACCCCCTTTTCACCTGCAAAAGTCACTCAAATTAGCACCTACTGACCAGGAAGAGACATATGACTGCAAAAACACATATAGTACCTCAAGCAGACACAATATCACCCAAATTAGATGCAAAATGACCTCAAGGAGACACAACGTGACCAAAAAAGACACAAAATTGCTTCAAAGAGGGACAAAATTGCCTAAATAAGCCACAATATTGTCTCAGAGATACAAATTATTCCCACTCAGACTCAAAATGACCAAATAAGACAGGAAATTACCTCAAAGTGACACATTAGGACCCACAATAGACATATAATTGTTTTAAAGAGACACAAAATGAACTCAGAGACACAAACCAACCAAAAAAGACACAAAATGACCTCAATAAGACACAAAATAAAGACAAGGAGACACAAAATGACCAAATAACAACGTCAAATAGACATAAAATTGTTTTAAAGAGACACTAAAATGAAATTACCTTAGAGACAAAAAACGACCAAAAAAGACAAAATTATCTCAAAGAGACACAAAATTATTCCTAAAGAGACACAAAAATGACCTCAAAGAGACACAACACTATCTGAAAGAGACACAAAAATTACCTGTGACACAAACTGACCAAACACACAAAATTACCTCAAAGTGACACATAACAACCTCAAATAGACACAAAAGTGTTTTAAAGAGAGTGCAAAATTACCTTGGAGTCATAAAATGACCGAAAAAGACACAAAATTGCCTCAAAGAGCCAAAGAAATCCCTTAAATAGACAAAAATGCCCCAGACAGACACAAAATTAGACACATAAACTGACCAAAAAAGGCACAAATTACTTCAGAGACACAAAAATGGCCCCAGAGAAGCACAACACTACCTTAGAGAAACACCAACTAACCTCCAAGAGACATAAAGGGACTAAAAAGAGAGAAATATCAACAAAAAAGACCCAAAATGGCGACAAGGAGACACAAAACCACCACAGTGTCTGTGTATCGTGCTCCTAAGTCGGAGAGGTGGTGGAGCCTTTGCATATCTGTGTCCAGGGGCCCGTTGTCTCATAATCAGCCCATGGGTTTGGGAGAAAGACTGACAGATGGACAAAGCATGAATAAGATGTAAACCAGTACATTTAACCATGACAGTACTCACCTGATGAGGACACACTGACTGTCGTGGCGTTTCCAGATGCAGCGGTAGCATTCATTGGCCACAGCAAAGATGTGTGGAGGCAGCTCCCCTATGTGGTGCTTGGAATACAGGTCCACCCTCTCTGGGTTATACAGACCTGAGATCTGTTTGTAGGGGTTGACAGCTGCCAGGATGCTGCCGATATTAGTCTGAAAACATAACAGAAGAGACATTTCAGGTTCTGGCTCTCTGTCATGTTTTTAGTCTTTTGTATCTTTTGTTTTTTTTGCTTCTTTTCTCCTGTTGTCAGTTTTTCGTCTGCGCTCTGTTTCAAACCTGCACCCACACACTTACAGTAAAAGCACTGACACATGCTCTCAGGGACATGTACAGCACAAATATGTGAAGCCTTGTGTTGATATTAATCTGGATGGGAGGATGAGGGAGCACATCAGGGTGGAGATGTGACAGCAGGAGTGACAAATCAGATTTTATTAGAAAGCTGAGAGACGACGGAGGATGGCGAACAGATTTCCATTCTGAACTGATGGTGCTGTAACAGTAACCTTACTTTCTGCACGAGAAACAAAAACACTCGAGGTCAGCACGCCGTCCATGGTGTCATATTACCCTGTCTGTGCACTTCTGTGTACTACACACATTCAAATCTGTGCTGAAGGACACAAATACGCAGCGACGCATGGACTCACAGTGACACAGAAAGCTGACCCGCACAGGGTGAATTCTTATGATCAGCTTAAGGGAAATCCGTGTATGGACAATATTTCATCATCTAGATTAGGCCACACCCAGGACGGCTGGGACTGGTCTGCCGTCTGGTAATCTTCCAGGTTTTCAGGCTTGTGATCAAAATGTGCTCCTTTCAATTGATCTAAATATCCGTTCTTTGGGCCACAAATGGAGATTATTGTCTTTTTACGTCATCAGTGGTCATGGGTGAGACGAAACCGCAGAGGCAAGATGGGTAGTGCAGTTCTATGAACATCAGCTAATGCTTCTATTCATTACAGACACACACACATAAACAAATGACCACAGCAGTTCACTTCTGTTGTGACTATCCATTATGGATTCTGACAGAGACAGCAGAGCAGTTTGACGCCACGCTGCAACAGATCTACTGTACAAAAAACAAGAATCATGGTTCTAATATCATGGTCAATACAGACAGTGCGGGCAGTGCAGCTGCAGTGGGGTCAGTGGGGTCGGGGGGAACAGGCCCCTTGTGAGTGGTTCAGATTGCCACTTCAGAAATGAGTTCAAGGAGCTCCAAGCTTTGCTATATAGCAATCTGTAGCAAAATAATATGTCCAATGTCTCTATTTGATCATTTGATGAGATGATACAAAATATGCCTTGGGGCCGTACACATGCTGCATTTTTGCGCCCAAAAATTCATTGTTTTCAATGTAGACGCACGGCAGGTGAGCTCAAACGCTACAGTAACGCCGTCACGGTGTGCGCGCATTTCCGAGCACCTATCGCACCCTGAGATAAACAGAGTTTGACTTTTGAAACGCAGCAGCGCGCACCACATGTCGTGTGACGATAGAGTCAATCACAGCTGACGGATTTCTTTCCCTTCTTCCTCAAATATCAGTCTGCGGTAAATATGAAGAAGCTGATCATAGAAATGGAAACATGGACTACAAAGACAGGAACCAATGCTCTGCTGCTTCTGTCAAACGTATTACTCTAGAGAGGATTCTTCCTCATCCAAGGGGAGGAAACCTGGTCCAAAAATTGTTACGAAGGAAAGCATATTGGTTTTTCACTTTGAACTCAATGGAACCACATGGCCTCAGTGAGAAACTAGATTTAAGCACTTTTTTGTCATAATTGATGATGCTGACGCCAAGTGTTTGCAACTGAGTGAGGGAAAGAAAAGGCAGGACACTCCCTCCTCACTACAAACCCTCCTCCTCTTTATGAAGGGATTTTGTGCTTTAGGATTCCACTGAAGTGAATTGATGGTTGTTCTTGTTCTTGTTTTGTAATATATCTTTATCTAGTCAGACTATTTTTTGTATGTTTATTGTATTTATGATTGTTGGGTTAATGCTTGGCTTTTCAAGCAACTAAGGGTCCGTCATAACAGTGTGCACTGGGGCCTGTCATGACTACCTTACACTGCTGTTGTCATTTTAGGGGCTCTGACACACCAAGCTGACAGTCAGGCCGTCAGTGAGTCTTTGTCGCCCTAGGTTTGGCGGAAGTCGTCTTTGTGGTGCGTTCATTTGCAAATTTTTGGCAGAGACACAGGTGAGGAGAGTTGACTCAACAGTTGGCTTACGTCAACACAAAGTTCCTGTGCAGCAAAAACGTGCATTAAAAGTGAAATTATCATCACTGGTGTTGCCGATTTAACCAGGATTAAAATCTAAAGAATAATAATGTTTGTTTTAACCTTTGGTTTAATGTACCACAATATTCTCACTTTAAAAGCCTCTCCGTCTCTCCATCGCACTACCTGTTCCACTCAGAGTGGATGTATGTCATAAGATGATTTGTGTTTCCCACTAAAAGCCTCATGCGTGCAAAGATTACTGGAAAAGGAAAAGGGTGGGCACATCAAGACATGAACATAATGTACACACACGCCTGACCACATATATACGCCCTCACACACACGTGTCTGTCTGAATGCACTTACATAGATGTTATCCTTCTGGTAGCGCTGGTACAAGTTGTGCATGATGGCGGCCTCGTGCAGCTCGGCCAGCGCTGACATGTCCTCCACTCCATCGATGCTGGACTGGTGCATAGCGTACACCCGCTCCCTGGTGACCTCGGCCTGCTGCAGGTACAACACCTGGAAGACAACAAGACGCGCAGACTGTCAAATATCATCCCTTTAAGTTTATTTAACTAATGAGTTAAAGTCTTGTTTTTGTGGGTGCCTGCATTTTCTACATTTTCCACAAAGTTTACAAAACAAGAGAGGAGGCTCTGCTTGCATCTGACAGCGATGTAACCCAAAACAGGCACTCCTGATGGCACACAAATCCTGTCCTTAAGAAAGGGAATAAATTCACCCCAAAAAACATCAAAGCACACTGCCTCATTAAAATTATGATCTAAAAAAAAGACAGGCGCTTATTCACCATGCAGCGATCTTCCTCAGGGTCAAACAGTCAGGAATATCGAATCTGCTCAGACTGTTTAAACTGTTTAATTAGATGAGCGTTAAAGTTCATTCTTGACCTTGGAAACAGTATTTTGACACAAAAAAAAGCTAAAAATATTTTAGATTAGCGCGTATCGACTGCACACCACCCTTCCTCAGGGTCAAACAGTCAGTACTAATAAATATGTTGAGAGTGTTCAACCTGTCTTCATTCTTGACCATGGAAACAGTAGTTTTAAAAGTTGCAACTGGAGCTGCAAAATTTAGCTTCTTTTGGTTTTTCACTGGCATTAACAGTCAGTCCCTGGTCTTTTGTGTGTGGAAAATAAAAGGAGAGGCAGAAGATGAGATGAGATTGCCTTTAACAACTAATTCTACAACAAGAGAGCTTTCTATAACCAACTTTCTGCTTTTGTTAGTCAGTCACCAAATCCACAGTCAGTCACCAAACAGCCGCTGATCAGAGAGCTGATGAGTGCCAGAGATTTCAGACACTCAGTTATGCCTAGGCCCGTCACAACATCAGAAATACCAGTACTTGTTGCTACTAGAGTAAAAAAAAATTATAAAAATCAAATAAATCAGATACAACATGTGCATTACTAACGTAATATTAGTCATTTTGTTAGCTTTGGACAGAGCCAGGCTAGCTGTTTATTATGCCGGTGTTACTTGGCATTGTGTTTGTGCTCAAGGTCAAGTAAAAAGGCAGAGACACAATCACAATATGTCTCCCGAGGAAGATGTAATACTTGAGATTCAGTTGTCATGCTGGCAGTGATGCCTTCTGGATAATAAAGGTTTCTTGTTCAGAGTGCGGGGCGAGCCAACGTGTTCATGAGACGCCAACATTGTGAGTTCTTTCCATTTTTAGCATTAACAGGCTAATTGTGATGCAACGTGATGAAAATACACACGGTGAGAACACAGAGCTTTGTGGCTCTTCTTCTAACCAGACCCCCATCTCATCTATGTCATCCATCGCCATGGCAACAAGAGAGCAGGGGACAAGGCGGGTGGGGAGCCCGTCTGTTGGAGGGGAGGAGGAGGAAGAAGAGGAGGAAGCAGAGAAGAAGAAGAAGAAGAAGAAGTAGAAGAAGAAGAAGAGAGTAACAGATCTGATCTGGCAGGACGTGACAGGTCAAAGCAGCCCGGTGTGTATTCATGTCAGGCACACACACACACACACACACACAGGAGGCTACGACGATCCCGGACTTTCTCTCTTGTACACAATCCAAACACACATAATTAAAGTGATTCTATTTCGGCGTAAAGGTCGTTCATTCATTCCAGCAAAATCAACTTGTCTAAGAATAGAAAGGTTGTTAATATGTCAGCTCGGTCTCACAGCCAGCCTCCGACCTGTGTGTGTGTGTGTGTGTGTTGGTGTGTGTGTGTGTGTTGGTGGGTGGGTGGGTGTGTGTGTGACTGTAACAGATGTGATGGGAGTCTGTTGAGAGTGTCAGAGGGGCACGCTGTAGGCGTTCAGACATCTTGTTCTTAAATAAATCTATTTCACTCCAGTAACAGTGTCTTCCACCGCACAGAGCTGTGTGAGCTGTGCAGACATCTCTCTCAGGACGAACAAACTCAGCGGTTTCATCTTTTGCCAACATGTCTGTGTGTACAATGTTGCTTGTGGCCGACAAATAAAAACCTGTGTGCAATACGTTGTACTTTCATTCCTAGCCTTCCCTCTCATGTCTTATAGAAGTGCAGACACTATGTGGATTCTCTCTGATGGTAATTGTTGATGAAGGTCTCACCCATTAAGTCTCTAACCTTTCCACACTCACTCAGCTGTGATGAAATGACCCAATTATCCCTCGTCCTCCATTAGAGAGAGCATAACTTATGTAGCTCACCATATTCACTATGACCCTGTCCACTTGACTCTTTGTCTTCACCTCTTTACACCCATAGTGTTTAATCAAGGCACTGACACGCTGCTACAGAAGCAAAATGACTTACATATATATGAGTATTACCGTCGGAGGGTCAATGTCAGCGGCCAGTACTGGAAGCAAATGTGCAAAACAGAAATAGAAATTGCATTGCAGCAACAATAAAACTAGACCGGAGTGTCGCCTGTTCAAGTCCCCGTCTGGACCAAATATGGAGCATGGACTGGAGGCTGGAGAGGTTTTTAGATGTAACGAGATTCTGACTTTTCAGATATATGGTACATTACTAGAGTAGAATAGAGCCATCATTCATCTTTTTTGCAATAGTTCGTGTTTTTATAGTTCATAGATAGTTATAGTCAGTTATACTTTTGTAAATACTGGAGGAGAAATGTCGAGGAGGTCGACAAGGGACAGGAGAGTCCCGTTGAGCTTTGTGGATGAGGAGGAGACTGGTGGAGTGTCGTCATCTCAACCACAGAAAGTAATAGAGATTGTATGCACTGGATATTCCCAGTTTTATTACAATAATGTTTTTCAATATCTAGTGCAGATTTTCTTCTTGGTTCGTTTTAGAATCGAAAATCATTTTCTAATCGAAATCGTTGCCCTCAGAATCGGAATTGAATTGAATCATGAGGTGCCTAGAGATTCCCACCCCTACCAGGATCAGTGTGTTAGCTCGCAGGGTAGGCTTTGCTAATGAGTAAGCTTACCAATATTGTTCACTAACAATAAACTTAAGAATAATGTCATTTTGCAGCTGCAAAGAGCTGTGACGGACACGTTTTCCCTCCTTTTTCAAAGCCCATTCGAAACTATTCGATTGTCTTCCTCCTGCATATTTTTTTAAGGTTAATCCAGGGACATCATTGCTATGTTGATGTTGACATAAACAATGATCAAGAATCCACATGGCGATCATAGTCCTTGATCAACATAAATTACCCAGGGCCAACATGGCAGTGTTTTGAGAAGGGTGTAAAACTCTCTAGTCGAAACACGTTGGTTATTCATGTATTAATAAAGGATTTTTAACTACAGTCAAAGTTTTAATCGCAAGGTCTCTTCCTCTCCAAAATGTACAGACCCGGTAAAAACACTAAATAGAGCATTATCATGTCAAAAGATTAAGTGTTATTTTGATGCTCTGGTCAGGAAGGGCCTGCTGACTACAATGGCCGATGCAAAAATGGCAACGGCCCTATCTAGAGCCAGTGTTTGGCTCTTCTGGGCTACCATAGAAACATGGCGGTGCGACATGGTGACCTCTATGGATGAAGACCTGCTCCCTATGTAGATATAAACAGCTCAATCTAAGGTAATGGAAACACAATTCTTATTTTTAGGTGAGGATACACTAAAGAAAATATACTTATTATCTTGTATTCAATTTCTGCCAATATACTGTCTCCCCCTAAATCCCAGACACTGGACCTTTAATTAATTTATCTTCCCTGCTACTCTGAACATTTGATGCTGATTTAAGATCACTGGCAACTTTTACATCTGCGTATTTCTGTTAAACCCCAGACTGGGGTGTATTCATTTTCTGTGAGAACAAAAACACTGAAAGTCCCTCAAATGATATCCGAGTCCATTAGTTTTAGATAAGGCTTTTCTCTTCATTTTCCCACCCTATTAAATCTCTGTCTCTCCTGCTCTCACTGTCTGCGTGCCTTTATGTCTCAGACATCACTCCTCTGTCTCTCTCATCTCGCTTTCCCTTTGTACGTCCCTCCCTTCCCCCTCGTTGTCATCTCTCTGTTCTCTCCATCTCTTCCTCCCTCACATCAGCCCACTCTTCATTAATTTACCCCCTGCCCCACGCTGCATCTCCCACATTTCAGCCTCCTGCAGCTTCCCTTTTCTTCCTTCATTTGTCCGTTTTCACTCTTTATTGCTGGTTCTTGTATCCTCCACACTTCAGTTTTTTTTGCTGTTGTTTTTACTGCAAGTCTTTCTGATCCGTCTCTCTACATGTACACGGTTCCCCGTGTGCTCACTCAAAGACCCACTGTAATGCCTAAATGGCTCAATCTGGGACCCCTGCCTATAATTGGAGGCTTACTGAGAGCCATTTCAATCAGAAAGTCAAGCCTGCCGTAGCAATCCAGGGGTAAATTATAGTGGAACAGAAGATAAGGCTTCACAGACACACTCCACATCACGTGTTGAAGGGAGGAAGGACACTGGGGCGACTGAAATGGAGGCCTGGATCTTGGTAGTCAAAATTCTCCACTCGTCTCATTTCTTTCCATTAATTGTAAAACTTGTCATAATGCTCCGTGTCAGGGGATAATCATCGTCAAGGTTATTTCCTCAGACTTTAGGAAGCTTGTTTCAGTGTCACTGAAGACATTCAAGCTCCTGAAATGTTTTAACGTATGTAAAAATGATAATATTTTGTTTAACATGCTTTTCCAATATAATTTTTTCAAACTGAAAAGGTACCAGAAGCAGATCGGTCCCCAGATTTTTACTCTTCAGGCACCTCCGTACATGGAGGCAGCTGCCTGAAGGAGAGAGGCTTTGCTATGTAAGTCTCCAAAATAACTATCTTCTGCCTTCTACTTCTCTAAGTATTAGCTTTTTTTTTTTTTTTTTACCATACTACTGTCACAGCCCAAGTTTCTTGAGTTTTATTGTTTATATTTCATTCATTTATTCATGTTGTTTCCTGTTTTACTTTGAAACTCACAATCTCCTCTTGTTTCAGATCACTTCACTTCCTGCCCCTGTGACTTCACCTGTGTCTGATTGTGTCCCGCCCTGATTAGCCTCACCTGTGTCTCGCTATCCTTCCCCTCACCAGAGTATTTAGTGTGCGTCTTGTTTTCTCTTGGTGCCAGTTTGTCTTAGCTCCTTGTGTGTCTAGTGTTCCAGCCTTTTGTTTCCATGTGTCCCTTTTTTTTCTTTTGGCTTTAGCCTGCTGATTGACTCTGCCTCATCCCTGCTGGATTTGTTTGCCTCCACTGACCTTTCCTGTCCTTTTGTCTACCGAACCAACCTTCTGACCAGTAAAGTAACACTTCTCGTGACAATTAAAGTGAGTTTTGATGTATAAAATCTGCGGGGTGCCCCTCTAAAGAAAGATCTATCTCGAATGGTGGGCTCTATCAAAAAACAAAACAAAACTGGACATTAAACTATAAGATTAAATCAAATAAATGCCCGGGCTACAGTTCTGGATTTTACAGTTGCATCTAAAGCCAAAGCTGCTTTCAGAAATAAAGGCCTTTCACAGCAGATAAAGCGGACATGTTCAGGGAAAACCATTTGGGACAGCCCGAATGCAGATGATTCAGAGAGAAGGGACACTACAAAGTGAGAAAGTATGTCAGTGACTGAAATAAAACGCAGCCGAAGTGGAAGAGAGAAAAAAAAGGGTTTTCTCGAACGTCTTCGTCGTCTTCTTCCAATGCCCTCTGGTGGGTTTTAACACACATTCTGTGCTTCTTGGCGCACATTAACACACACAAAGAGGACACATACACACACAAACTGTACTGTATATGAAGCACACACACACACACACACACACACACACACACACACACACACACACACACACATAATAAGTTTGACTACCCAGAGAGTCTAAAATGGGATACATCATATTCAATAATTCATTATTGGAGAGAGGAACAGAGGAAAGACATGGAATTAGTGAGAGAAAAACATTAAGTGAGAGACGAACATAGACTGAGAGGGAGAGACAGACAGAATGAGAGTAATGTAGAAGTAGAGCATGGTTAACCAGATCTGATTTCTCTTCAGTGTTACATCTCTGACAAGACATGAAGAGTGGGAGAGGAAGCTTCTTAAAGGATAATGCTGGTGTATTTTTCCTACTGCCAAAAAATCCCATGAAAAGAACAACACCAACAAAACATTAGCCTGTCTTCTATCTGTCTTCTCTGCCCAATTTATCACATTTAAATAAATAATTTCCCAAAATTTCTGGGAGTATTTTCAGCTGTGGATTTATACACATTTGGTACACTAGCGAGTATTTACAGCATGAAGATGGTGTATGTAGGATTAACTTAAAATTAATTACAGTGCCCATATTGACCCCTTGAAACCTGAGCAATTGGCTGGATTTCTTAAAAAAAAAAAACGAAAGAAGACGTGACCCAGTAAATTAAATTTTTTTTAATAAATTTATATAACTTTTTTTCCCCCATGTTTTTGATAGAAATGGCACCAATTTGCTCCAGGTTCAAACATTTAAATACTTGCGAAAGACGTCTGAAGCAGCACAAAAAAAGTGATGTTGCGCCACGTTTCAAAGGGTTTATCGTAAAGAGGGTCAATGGATGTTGTTTGGTCAGTGCTGCCCATTTGGCTGTAATCAGGCCATTAAATAGCAGCTATCAGTGGTTATAAGCATCATGGATATGGACTAGAAGGACCCTGGCACACCTACTGTTACGGTTCAGAAGGCCATTATCAGACAATAAAATGGCCCTTTATTGTTAGACGGCAGCCTCTCATGGCCATGATAATTATGATGGAAGCAAAACAGGAAGTCAGGTGATTCAGTATAAAGTAGGAGTAAGTCTGCATCGGAGGGAGGGGTGGTGGATGGGTAAAAAGGACATAGGGCTTTCACCCAGGAGAGTGAAGTTTGTCTCCCATGTGAAAACAAAAATTCAGCATTGACTTGGGGTGCTTTCACACTTGCCCTGTTTGGTTCGCATCAATTGAACTCAAGTTCATTTGCCCCCTAAGTGTGGACCGAGACTCTTGGTTAAACTTGAAACCTCTTCTCTCTAGCACCATCAGCTAATTTAGTTTTCAATTATCCAGTGTTATCCAGCATTTGTTGGACAGACTGGCACATTCTTGTTCAAAAAAAAAAGTCCCAATAATTCTGGTGATCCTCTGACTTTACCTCTAGCGTGAGGTTTGTGTTTTGACGTGAAAGGTCTTGAAAATTATTTGACAGATTGTCATGAACTTTGGAGGAGGATAGACGGAGGTCTGTGCCTCAGAGAAATAAGCTATGACGATACTTGTCGATGGGATTCAGTCATGGATCTGACAGTATTTACTCTCTCAGACACACACTTGACTTCTTCCCCTCCATTATTTCCCGCTGCTTTTTTTCTTGCAGTAAAATGACTGCAACCTTAACCTGCTTTTGTACATGTGAACACACTTTGACACACACACACATACGCCCAGTGCACGGAGCGGCCTTCCTGTAAAGCCCTCTGATGTCTGAAGCTGCTTTGCATGAAACAGGAGGAGAGCCATGGGAGACAAGCCTCTTCGTCTGACTTCACATATTAGCAGCAGCCAGAGTGAGGAGGAGAGGGGACGAGAGGGATAAAGACAGAGCGCTGTGGGCACAGTGACCTATATACTCTGCAGACCTCTATTCAGAGCAAGATACAGTATCACACAGTACTGCACCTGCAGCTCTCCACGCTGACCTTGGATCTGATGTGGCAGACCACCATGCGTCAGATTAGGATTGTGGAACACACAGGAGGCAATCTGACCCTTCAGATCTGAATATATTAGAAGCTAAAGCAGCAGCCACCAGCGCTGGGCAAGTTTCTTCATCTTTAAACCAAGTGTCATGGTGAGCTAAATTAGCCAGGTTTGTGATTTGCTCGTGTGCAGCTGTCTAAAGGAAAACGGATGTATAATCACTAGAGGTGGGAATCATCAGACACCCCACGATACAATACCAAGCCAACGGTCAATCACTGGTCAATGGCTCTAGTCGGTCCTTCTTGGCTTCGGTTTTATTGTTAATGTGGTTAAACTGGCTAACTAGCATCTTGAATCTGTCCTGTCGGTCTTCTGGTTTCCCATTTTGAATGGCAAAAACAGCCGACCGCCGCCGAACATACACGCTAGTTGGCCGGTGGCTCTCGCCTTTGCGATGTGTTCAAGTTTTTCTGTCCGAGACACGAGGCAAACAGTCAGCCTTTGTCACCAATAGTTCTTTGATGACGGTTTGATGTGTCTGGGCCTAAAGTAACGATACAATCAAACCAATCATCACGCCCTCCTCCACCCGATTCACCTCCAGCTAGCCCCACCCGTCCCTTTAACTGTAATTACGAGCCCGAGTCCGGTTTAAACCCGACATTTTTTTAAGGATGCGAACGTGGACATTGAAGGCTGACTCTCGTCTTTCTTTCCATGGCAAGCCTTCGTCATGTGCCTCTTACGTGACAAGGTCCCCGTCTTTTTGCTGTCATATACCAGCATCGCCCTGCACTTAGTACACTCCACAAAGCCGACACACACGTTGTCATCGTTGACAACTCACATGTGCGCGGCCAGTGGCCTGATTGAACTGTTTTATCTATTAAAAAATTTTTCAGTCTGTGCATCTCACTTCAGCCATTTTTACTGCAGCAAAATGTATCACTGGTCTTAAATAAACAAAAATGCTATAAAACTGTCAAACAAAGCAAATTTTTTGGCCGTAAGTTGTGTGAAATCATTCATTTATCATTATTTACATTTGACAACATTTTAGCAGATGTAGAACAATAAAACCCCTTGTATAAAAAGGAGAAAATTATATAATTATATAATTATAATTAATAATTATATAATTGCCACTCTATATACTGTTTCCTCTTAGTTCACTCAATGTGCCGTGTAAAATTGACTGTGCTGCACACTTCCAAAGTGCACTGGACCCTTTGCCTTTCTGTTACTGCTGATCTTGGTGTGTTGGATTTAGGAAGAGGAGGTTAATAACAAGCTTTAACTCTGTTAATGCCTCCTCTGCCCCACAGCACCCATTCAGCACTGGGGTGTATAACACCTTTCATATGTCATCATCCTTTAAACCCTCACTCATCCCAGCCCAAGGGGAACCTCTGCTACACTTTCCACAGATAAGGGACACTGCAAGGAGACAGGGATGGTGAGAGACAGACAGAAGGCAGGAGACAGATAGGGAAGTGTGTGTGTGTTTGCGTATCAGAGTTAAGTTAATCTCATTATATGACAGTAAGTGAGTAACTGTGGGGTCCTCAGAGGGGTAGGGATATGAAACTGTGGAGAGGAATGTGGGTCAGGAGATCACACAGCAACATCAGCTTGTTTCTGCTGCGCCAGATCAGACAAAACAAGTCATTTCTGCACTTTTCATTTGACGGAGTATGTCGGTTTCTGTATGCATATGTGTGTGTGTGTGTGTGTGTTTGCAGTCATTTTGTGTGTGCACGCGGAGCAAGGCATCCCTGCAGCATGTTCTGTGCTCGCGTGAGCTTTCGCTGCAGCTTTCACGCTAGCTGCTGAAATCCAGGTCACATAACACGCACTATCCATAACTCATCGCTAACGTAACCTGTGTATGTGTATGTGTACATGTTCAATTGTGTGTGTGTGTATGTGTGTTGTTTAAGTGTAGGAATGTAGATGTGTGTTGACTGCTGTGTGTTTGTTGATATTCTCCCATGTGGATTACGTTCCTGTGCGGGTGTAAATGTGTCCTATAGAGCTATACATTGGGGCATCACAAATGTAGCATGTATAAGGAGGAGGATGCTAACCCTGTGGCCGTATCCATGGCAACCACACCAGGAAAATCTCTGAGAGACACAGAATTGCCTAAACATCTCTGGTTATGAATACGGGGCTGTAAATATAAACTTTCATCTGGGGTTGCAACTGATTATTTGCCTTATTGATTAATCTGGTAATTACTTTCTCAATTAATCATTGTAATTATGAAATGCTACAAAATCTGTTTATAATTTAAAAATATATATAATAAGAGCCAAATGTGATGTGTACAAGTTGCATGTTTTGTCTAAAAGTCTATTTGTTTTAAAGATGACTGAAACAGTTATTGAATATTATTAATAGTGGTCAGTTTTTTGTCAATCAACTTAGGTCACAATCCTACTGTCATATAAAAAATTACTGGGGTGAAGCATCTCAGTTAGAAACTACACTCAAACATTTTAAACAGACATTTCCAGACATGTTGCAGTTAGTTTCCTGTTTAAATCTAAAATAATTGACAGACATTACATCAGTGAATTAATTACCAATACGACCAAAACTACTGTGGTCTATCTCTAGTTTTTTTTATCATCAGTGTGTTCTTTCATTTCATTATATTCATACCATCTCTTTGCTCTGTATTCATCTATATCCAGTCACTGACCCAGTTTCAGGACAGGTTCATTAAAGTTTCCTTTAATCTGATCTAATCTAATCGTTGCCTCTCTGCAGTAAATTATAGCCCACAGATTTAAAGAAGATGGCCTTTTAATAAAACGAGGATGTCTATGCAGTAGAAGGATTAAAATACTTTTGAAATTGATGCTACAGAACCAGAGGAAAAGGACGCTTTCGCTCAAGAAGGACACAGAAGCACTGCACTACACCAGACCAATAAACGCTCCCGCTGGTGGGTGACATAATGTGAACACGTCCGTTTGAAAATGGATCTCCGTCTTTTACAGTTAAAAACATGTTCCTGAAAACATTTGAGGCAACTCACTAAGAGAATCTTGATCGATATTTGATCTGCGTTAGATCTCAGTTTTTCTGCCTCTGTTTTTTTTTTTTTGCACTGGTTACATGGAGGGAAGTTCATTTACCACAGTTCATTTACACATACTGCCCACATTGTTTTGATATGAAGCTGGTTGAAAATCGGCAAAGTATCCCTTTTAAAACGAAAAGACAAAACCTTGGATGATACACGACATATATACTATGATATATCTAAGCAAGATCCACATGTTTTACTGATTAATTTACCTTCCAGTCATGAACTTCAGGTAGTGACTGGAAGAATAATGCAGATACAAGCCAATTAAATAGGTTTGCCTGGGCTCTCTGGGACAGCACGAGGAGCTCAGATTGAAAAGAGCTCGGCACAGAAACATAGCTCCTTCACTTTGAAAAGAAAAGGTGGAGGTGCTGCAGGCATCTGTTCACGATAAATCCTGGAGGCCAACCTTTGGAGTTATTCTAGGTACATCCAACTGGGTGGAGACCCCAGAGTCAATCCAAAGAAAACATTACCTATCTTTCTTTAACAGTCAATATCAATACCTGTATTTTCCTCAAACTTCCAGAACTGGTTGGGCTGGGAGCACCCTGGGAGATCCCAAGAGGAGCTGAATCAATGGATCACAGCAGCTTGCCCTACAGCTGAAGAGTTCAGACATCAGGGCCATGCTGCTGTGTATTCAACTCACGTATAGATGCTTTGGTGCATTGAAGTGAACACTCAATGCACTATAATTGGCCAGTCTGCGTTTGAGGGGCAGGACTTAGCGAAGGGTCAAGTCAGTCTTGATAGCCTTTGTATCCCATCAAACAAGCAACACACATCTAACCTTCCTGAGATGACAAGCTGAGCTGCAACATGTCAGCTGCAGAGGCTGCTCACATCTTTAGGTGCTAGAGAGAAAAGGCGCTAAAGTATGGGTGATTGTTTACCATGCAATCAATGAGACAGTACAATCACTACTTTCACAAAACAAAAGATCAGTCAGCAGGTCATCACAAATGTCTGAGATGAGGAGACAGAGAACTCACCCCAAACTTCTACAGTAAACTTGAATATTTGTAGGATGTTGTCTGTTCTGAAAACTCACTCAGAGTGAAACTATGAATGATGTAAAGGCTTGCACGTATACCCCTGGTAGTTGTGAGCTGTGCTGATTTGACATGAAGGCTTGTAGTTTTGCAGCCACAGCATTTGTAACCCAGAATTGGTAATGTGGTGAAGTGGGTCAGGGCCTGTAGATTACAGAACCAGAGTGACATGGCAGCCGGGAGCAGAATATGAGAGAGGAAAGTAAAAGTAAAACCAAAAAGAAACCAGTCAAACGCTGCTAAATGTTGCATGTTTCTTGTTCTACCAGCCACCAACTATTAAAAATGCCTCGAGGGTCCGCTCTGGACACTTGAATCAAAAATGAATTTATGATCATGGGAACCAGGGGCAGAGCAGCAGGGAGCGATGGGGATCCTGGGACTGTTTGCATGGGTCAGATCCTGTCGTAACAGGGTGAAGCCCCCCGATCCTGCTGATTCTCTATCAAATATTCACCAGCTCCTGCAGAGCTAACATTTAAACACCAAGCGCTAGCAGAGAGGGAGGGCGGAGGAGGGAGGCAGGCAGAGCTGGGTTGATGGGGGTTGGGGAGGTTAAGGACATTCATAATCCAGAGTGAAGAGAATGCCTGCTCCTATAACCAATCCTCTATTTTGGGAAATGCCTACCCGTCCCCGCTGTGTCCCCGAACAAGAACAGAGAAGCAGCTACATCAAAAGACGACGCTTTTAAAGCAGCGTTGGGCCACTTTATGTCTTAAAGGCCAAACATGAATTCATTGTACGTCTGTGAAAGAGGGCCTGCATGTGGATGTTCTTTGGGGGCATAAAGGCAGGATTGAGACTCTTGAATTCGGGCCAAAGAACCAAGTCTATTATTAGCTCCATCTAAACGCTGCCAACTGGAGCGCATGTGTGTGTTTGTATGCGTGTGTGTGCCAAACACATCAGCCATCAAAAAAACATTAAATCCAACGTGTGCATGTCCTTGCTCTGGTGCAGATTAGATGAGCACACACACGCATACACACACTCATAATGAGATTTAAACATTCAATTCCATTATTTTGGCAGGGGGTTTGGTGTTAAAGGGCCCGAGCTGGAGCAGCCGCTCTGACATCTGACATCCTGAAATGTGCGGTTGTGCTCCTGTAATGCTCTCCGTCTATTCTAGCTCTCCTCTGGAGGCTGAATGTGTGTCAGAGATGAATTTTGCATATGTATGAGGAAGAGGAGGAGGAGGAGGAGGAGGAGGAAGGAAGTGGGGCAGGGAAGTGGAGCATCATGACCAGGAGTTTGTATTGATTGATCCACACAGGAGAGGATGAACCTGCACAGCTGCTTCACCTTCACTC